>OZ014563.1:6374462-8973483 GCA_963966155.1 Clivina fossor | reverse complement strand
ATTGAGTTGGGTTATCTAAATGAGATAATAGATATCAAAACAAAAGTTTATCTAGATAATTGATAATTATATAATTGGTATTAGTCCAAAATATTTTAATTATTACTTCGACTGCAAGGAAAAGTGAAAAAGTATACTTGAAAAACATTAATATGCGGTAGTAATAC
Source organism: Clivina fossor (assembly GCA_963966155.1). Classification (NCBI taxonomy): domain Eukaryota; kingdom Metazoa; phylum Arthropoda; class Insecta; order Coleoptera; family Carabidae; genus Clivina; species Clivina fossor. Next base: position 8,973,316 of record OZ014563.1, on the reverse strand, counting down.
ATAAAACACATATAACATTAGCAATTTTTATAATTCTCAATCTACATTATAAAAAAAATTGGGTTGATGATAATTATTTGTATCTAAGTAAGAAATAACTGAAAAAAATATGTTACATGTCATATTAAACTGACATTCTATAAAAATAATTCATTTGAAATGAAAACAATATTATGGAAACTATTTGTATTATTATTTTGTAATATTTTGTGAATAATATTGATCACTATATATTATTTCTGGTAACGAACAAAAAAAATAATGTATTTTTTCAATATGTTGTCAGCAGCAAAAAATGTATTTTATTTTTCTATTCACAATTTTTTTTTGCATTTCAACAAATGATACGTAAACAATTGCTCTATCTATGTTACATTGTTTTGGAAAATTAAAAAAAAAATCAGTATACCTTGTAGCTCTGTCTGAAATTATTTTATTTGTCAGTTTTTTAATTTCTGAAAAAAATAATCATAACATATTTCAAAGGAAAATTGTAGATGAATAGTTGGAGTGGTACGATTGAGAGTGTTTTGCGTGGCGATAGTTTCCAAATAGTAGGAATAGAAGAGCATGTATGAGATAGGTTAGATAAATGTGGATAAAGCTAAAGTTGCTTGTCTGGATAGGGATGTTTGGAGGAAACTAATTTCAGGATAGTGAAAATAGTTTGTGCCACAACCTTTTGGGTACATGGCGTGATTGTGTATGTATATTACAAAAATAGAAAAATATTCTTTCTATACTATTAAACAGAGCCTTCGAACCGTCATATTTTTCGTTCATTTAAAAAAATATATATCGATTTGGTTTCGGTTTTCGTTTCGGCAAAAATAACGGTTTTTTCCGGTTTTCGGTTTTCGGCTCAGTTCCGAGTGATCGATTTTTAATTTTTTTTTAAAAGTTTTTATTTGTATTAAAAAAATATTGTCTACCATAATTTAGAACATTTTATTCCTACTTCCATAATAAGAATACTACATAAATTGATACAATAATATAATAGCTTTGTTCATAGAATAGTTTGAAACCGTTGGAAACTGTCAGAAGCATGCGCAATTTGATTTCAGTGTTCACGAAAGCTCAAAATCGCAGGCTAAAAACAAACTGCGCATGCTTCTGACAGTTTCCAACGGTTTCAAACTGTTCTATGAACAAAGCTAATATGAATAATAATAATTACTCCTATTAATTAATTAAAAGTATAATAATTAGAAATACTTATATAATATATGATAATTAAAAAAAAAAAAACGAAAACTGACATGGAAAGTAAGATTGTGTTAACGCGGTTCGAAGCCCAACAATTAAACAAGTAATTTCTAACTATTTAAGGGATTCAACCCCTTTTAGGAGTGATTCTTCGCTGTCATCATTTTAACATTTTATCGTACATATGTTAGATTTTTTACAAATTTTCAATTTAAGATCAAATAATATAATATTAATTTTTCTCATTACTGAACAACGTAATACAATCCTCAGCAATCTAAAAATTGAACGAAAACAATTTTCCAACCTAAAAATAAAAGCCCGAAAAAACCAAGCGTTTCAATACTTTCCAGACCGAGCAGATTTTCCGCGTATTATCAAATTACCCGTTACGGAAAAATGAGTAAAAAAACATCAGCATTAGGATTATTCATAGATGTAAAAATATTATTTCGAAATGTGGATGGATGTATTTCTCGACAAACCTAATGAGTTTTTCTTTTCGCGAAGTAAATTTGCCTCCGAATTTAGCGTGCAATTCGAGATTTCGCCGATACGTCTGTTTCTGACAGATGCGTATTACATTTTGTTCGCGCTATAATGAAGCAAACGTAACTGGAAATTTAACAGGCGATTGCTCAAATTATTGCTCAAACACACCAGATAATTAGTTATTGACATTGTTTTTCTACGAAATGCTATTTTCAGTAAAATGTTTTTTCAAATTTAATTGGAACTATACAGTGTAACCATTACGGCCCAAATGTAGGAATAAATTTATCCTTAGACTAATTTTAAAACTAACCAATAAAATATTGTTAATTATTCTAAAGATAAATTTTTAGTCAATCACAAATAAGTTTTTTCACTTATTCTAAGAATAAATAATATTGGGATATACTGGCCCTTAATGATGCGTCATATTTTTATTTTATACCATTTAGTCCGTGTTTTAAAAACATGGTATATTATTTTTTTTTATTTAAATAATTATTGTCGTAGCTATACTTGTCATTTGAAATACCAATTTTATCGTAAATTTTACCAATTTTGTTGTGCCATACTGGCCGTTCAAAATACAAATCTTGTCGTGCAGTTATATATTTTCCAAAATAATTCAAGTTTATAATCATTCTCCACTTTACTAAAAAAAAACCTAACACATGTCTTCAATTAATATCTCTCCGAAAACCAGTATCGTCTCAATCAGCGCTCCGTGTTCGATTAGGGTGTGTTAATAGACGTCCTGCGCCAACAGGAACGTTTCCTATCAAATGGATCGCGCGCGTAAAATGTCGGATAGCTGGAGCGACCCTGCCAATGTGGTCCCAATTGCACTTCATTACACGACCGATGTTTTTATTTTCGATAGTGCAATTCGGAAAGGGGGCGAACGGTGGTTAAATGTCTCGTCTATTAGTATACCACCCACCTCTCCGTCGAATGAAACTGAAGAGGTCAGTGTCGTTCTGGGATTGTTCGAGTCAATTCAAAAGGTCTTTAGCGAAATAGCTTAATGAGATTTTTTTTCGATTTTGCGCTTTTCGCGACAGTTAATGCTATTTTGACAAAAAAAAAAAATTAAACGGATTGAGTTTGGAAGTGTTTGAAAAGTGTCTTATAGATTTGGTTCATCGAAAATTTAATTATTTTAAGTTTAAGTGTACTTATAAGCAGGGATGTAGAATTTATTGTATTAGTCGGAATTTAATTGTAGTCGATTTTATTTGTTCCAATTCCAACTCCGACTTTTTTTTTATTAAAACAAAAGTTATATATTTTGGTATGTAACACTTTTGTTAGAGCAATAATTTTATTAACATACTAAAAACTCTTTTAGAACTCATTATAAAAAATAAACTCTTTAGGTTCAAGTTCTGTATTAAAATTAATTTATAATTGACGTTTCGACGAAAGTCAACGCTCGTCTTCATCAGGATAAACTGATTCAAATGACATTACATTACATTTAAAAAAATTTATTAATAAATTTTTGTCGTTTTAAATTTAAAAACTATGAATATTAATAATATTATGCACACATACTTATATAACACAGGTAGATTATTATAAATATATACTTTTGGCTAAATAAATTCATCATATTGCAACATTTAAACTAATTAGAAACATTGGTCCATATTACAAGCTCGGTTTTAAAATTAGTTTTAATTAATATCGATTTTAAGACAACGTAATGTCATAAGAGCAGGACTAAACAAATTAACTAAAATACTCAAAAACCGGGTTTGTAATACCAGTTATCATTTTTAATAATGTTCAATTTTCATATGATTTATGGAATATATATTCCTTAGTTAATCTAATATGATAAAACATAAAAATCATGACTAAAATTGGAGTAGGAGTTTAAATTAGAGTCAAAGTCGAATAAACAAACGATTCGGATTTGGAATCGGAGTCAATCGATTTTTTGTCGACTCCACATTCCTGCTTATAAGACTTCATTTGCACTTTTCTACGTACCTATTTCAAAATTAGTGTTATGTAAAATAAAACGGATTTAGGTTTAAGTTCTGTATTAATATTTATTAATAAGCGACGTTTCGACGAACTCAACGTCCGTTTTCATCAGGAAAACTAATACAGATGTCATTTGTATCATTTTTCCTGATGAAGAAGCACACTGAGTTCATTGAAACGCCGATTATTAATAAATATTAATACAGAACTTAAACCTAAATTCGTTTTATTTTAAATATGACTGTTTTATAATTTGTAATGAGTTCTGAAAGATTTTTTACTATGTTAGTTTTATGTATTAATTGTAATTGGTTTTGAACTGTACTATTTATTAGCTTGCGAAAACACAATGGAAATCTGTTAAGAAATATTAATAAATTCTAACATTTTTATTTAATTACAGAAATATTATCAACACATTACTAATTATCATTTTCATAATTCTACAAATATGAAATAACACTAAATTCACGAGCATTAGGTACGAAAACACTTCCTTATTTCGTGTAGTTATTCATTGTAATTTGTTGAAAGAGAAACATTTGAAGACAGATGTCGAGAATTTAAGAAAATTAAACAACCAAAACGCGAACCTTTTGTTCCTTGTCACCGTGTTATGGCAAGGCGCTGATGTTACGTTGATGCACACAGTGAACTGTATAAAATGTAAACGTACACACAGAGTATATACGGTAGCTATATAATAGCTCTCTTCGGCTGCTATAATGCCATTACTGGCATGTTTCCACTAAGACACATAAAAACTGGTAGATAATGTACTCGGTAGTGTGTGTTTACATTACAGAGTATGTCATTGTCACGTCTAGTTTATTGTTTTATATACGTGAAAATGATATGTTGGAAATAGTTTTCTACTAATTGTTTTGTTAGAAGTTTGAAACAATGTTGAGATTTATATTATTTTATATTTCGAATTAAATTAAATTTAATACTAAAATAAAACGGCTTTAGGTTGTAGTTCTGTATTAATTTTTATTAATAATCGACGTTTCGACGTACTCAACGTACATTTTTTAGAGAAAAATTGTTTTATTTTATAATTATAAGTTTTTTTTTAATTATAAGCAATTTTGGAACAGTTTCTAAAGTGCAAAATTCAGAATAATTAACAAAATTATTTATAATTTTAATTTAATTGTACAGAAACATTAATATCAATAAAAATAAATTAATTTTGATGGTCGTTATTACAATCACGGTTTTAATCGATTTTAACTAATTTTAATACCGATTTTAAAACAACGTATCTGTCATAGACATTAGAACTAAATAAATGAATTAAAACACTTAAAAATTAAACTTGTACTACGAAGTAACACTTCAGGGGGAAACTAGTTCCTTAAATTATGTATATACTGTAAAAAATGTAATTTAAATTTATGTAATTTTATATGGTTTTTAAGAGTAAAATAGTAGCATTTTGAAATTTTTACAATAATAATGTAAGTAATATTACATTTTTATGAAAAAATTACAGTATATGTTATAGTATATGTAAATTTATATAATTTATTTGCAGTGTACTAGATTGTATAAATTTTAAGTATGAGATCGTAATGATTTTTTGTTGATTTTTACGGAAATTGTAGAAATTGTACGAATTTTACTCTAGATTTTACATGATGTTAAGACAATTTTTAATTGATTTTAGCAAAATTTTAAAATATTTTACTAACGTTTTAAAGGATTTTAATTAATTTGTACACCAAATTGTACAAGTGATTTTTCCATCGATAATACTACTTTATTTGAATGTACTAAATGTATCTATGAAATTAATATAATATTAAACAAATGTTGAGGTTTTTTTCCAAAAATTTTACAAGATACTCAATCATTGAATCAATCAATAACACCTTCATCAGTTGTCTTCTGACGAGCTTCTAAAGAGCGAAACACGTGTCTATGGTTAACTGACCAGTCATTGATGCATAGTCTAACAAAAATATTATTAAAAATATTTGAAACGTACAATCTAATACTCGCTAATTTTATTAAAATAATTACACGTATTTATTCTTAATTAGTTATGTTAATTCCTCAATTAATTACTGAATCGAAAATTAAGCACGTGTATTCTATTGTATTGCAAGTGACAGTGGGTCAACAACAGTACTTGTGCATTTCGTATTTACCGTAGTTGCAACAGATTGGAATGTTTACATCACATATGTACATACATACATTTCAATCGGACCCACATGCACGCTGCACACACACATACTGTATTTCCATTTAAATAAAGGATTACATTTATACCAGGGAAATTACAATCCTTGCCGTTTACAACTGGAATTGAGTCTCAAGTAGGCAAATAAATCAACTTGTTCACTTGTAAATAACTGGAGTTACATATTTTTAATATGCACTTAAATTGAGTTTGTTTTTGTTTAAAATATTTACAATTTGTTCAGTGTAAAATAAATTTATATTAAAATAAAAATACTTCAAGATTTTGGTTCTGTATTAATTTTATTTAATAATCGACATTTTGACGTACTATACGTACGGCCATCATCAGGAAAAATCATACAAATGACTTATACAATAAATAAACAGAACATAGAAACAAGTTACTAGGTAACAAAATTAGTTAGTAAATTATAAAATTTATAAATTATTAATTAAAGAAAGCCAAATTTTATTTAAAGTAGTGCCTTTACACTGATTGATGCTATTTCTATTGCTTCTCTTATCTTGATAGCATAGTGAACCAAAATTTTAGTTTTTTTCAATACATATAATAAAAATACATAATAAAATACATAATAAAATTATTCCTAAACAAAAACTTTTATAGCAAAATAAAATTTTATTAAACTAAATTATAAATTAACAAAATTGCATGAATTTTTATTACATTTTATAACTATTATTTATATCAATAAAACAATATTTTTCTTCAAACGAAACAAATTAATCAAAGTAAATTTTATATCAACAAAAACACATTAAATTTATTGACGAACAGATATCACTGCTATTAACTTTTATTTTAAAAGAAAATAACTTAAAAATTCTATTATAGAACTAACCATTATAAACCTAACTATTCAGCTATTGTCCCTAAAAAAATAATTATTAAAAAGCTAAAATAATACAAAGATGTTTTGATAATTCTAAATTAAATTTGTAAACATATTAATTTTATACAAAATTTTTTTTAATATACCACGTTTTTGGGGCTAACAAATTTTTTTATTCTTTTTAGTCCGTGTTTCTGGCTTGAAAACTCTTTACCAACACTACTTAACATGAAATATAATAAATCAAAATTAATAGGTTACATTTTTTTTTGGGTTTAAAATAATAGTAACTTTGAAAACAAGGCATATATATATTTTGCATTTTATTGAATTTAACGACGTATTGAAAACTAACAATTCTGATAGTTTTTTATTGTGATTAAATGAAGATTAATGTTGAATTATCCTACATAAATAAAAAAATTGTAATATAAAAAACATATGGATAGATAAACAAGATATAGTGTCTGCCATTACCATTTATTTTTTTGGTAATCTGAGCGGCCCGTCGCGTCGTCTTGATTATGGTGTTTTGGATTTTTTTTTGTGTAATAATTTTTTGTTTCTAAAAATCTTAAAAATGTTTTAATATTTTCAAATTGACTTTGCAAATATATTAATTAATTTTTCCTCGATTAAAATCAAAAATAAATCTGAAATCAATCGCCAGAAAATCTATTCTTATTCCCTTTCATCTAAAACAAAACATAATCAGCCGTCGCTTCCCAAAAGTCTAAAACTAAACATCCTCGCATCAAGGCAAACGTGCAAGAAATGAGCATCGCAACACCTATATGACAACATCAATGCATGTAGTTTGATTCGTCTTCATCCTGCCCCCCTTCTTTGTACCTAACCACCTCATTCTTAAGCTTCCCAGCTTCCCCGGCGTTTATACAAAGAGACGTGTCGCACGTCGACGTCATGTTCAAGGCGTCCTCGTCAGCCGATCGTGCTTAACGAGTGAGCAGCAACGAACGTTCAGATCACACACATACATCGACGCATTTTACAAACGCAGACACATAGAGAAGTACAAGGATATTAGAGTGTAATGTTGGAAATTCACGAATAATTCAATGGACGATATGTGTCACTGTCTCGACTTTTGGATGATGTACTATACGCGACCGGAAAGGACCGAGAAACGCTGGACCTACAAGTAATAGACGATTCAAAACGCCAATGAATTTTTTATGAAGGTTATAGTATTTTAAAAATATATATTTCTGGAGATATGGCCTTGAATTTTTCTGGGTTTCGTAAAACAGTAGAATCTAGTTTTAAAGTACCTACACTGTAAAAAAATCAATGTAAATTTACATGGATAATTATAGTAATTTTACAATATTTATTATTGTAATTTTATAATTTGTTGGTGAATTTACAAGAATTACAATTAAAAATATAGTAAAATTACTATAATTATCAATGTAAATTTAGATAGATTTTTTTACAGTGTATATTATCGTAGAGTTTGATTAATTAATGAATTAACTAACATAGTATTTGCAATTTTAAATTAGCAAGTAGTAATTTGTCAAAGCCGATCATAATATTAGTAATAACATAACAGAAATTTTTTAGAACACATTATATTAAATAAAACGGCTTTAGGTTTAAGTTCTGTATTAATATTCATCAAATCACTATACTGACGAGCTCCTAAAAAATGAAATACGTGTCTATAGTTAACTGGCCAATCATTAATGCTTAGCTTAACAAAACATAATAAGAATGTTCGGTGAAAACTAATTTCTTCTTGAATGAAAAAAAAATATGGCATAGCCTTATAGGTACATGGTGTAATTGTGTATGTGTGTGTGTATGTATATAATTATTAGTTTAAAACCTACATTAACCAGTAACGACTTTATTAATTTATATTGATTATAACAGCCTTGCACAAATCATATTACCGTCAATATTGTACAATCTTCATCAATATCAGGGGATATGTTTTTTGGCAAACAAATTAGGCTGCGGTAAGGTACATATCAACGGTAAATTATGAAATATGTGATGGAACCTCAAGCAAAAAGGGGGTTAGGAGGCAATGAGGTCACCTCGTTACCGGAATACGGGAGCGTAGCGCACCAGATTTATGCATACGGAAATTGGAAAACGCACAAGACCCTGATGGGCTTACAAAGTACTTTTGTCCCTTCTCGTTCCTCCAATATGTGTATTACAAGGATTGCGATTTGATCGAGAATATCGTCTCTAAATCATTTTTAGGTTATATCGGTCAAATTGAATAAGGACGGGTTGATGCAGGTTAGTTTTAAGTTGGAAAAGTTTGTATTGTCATACAACGAATATCATTTACACATTGAGTGAGAAACAAAACGTTCTTAAATTATTTAAAACAGAAATATAGTTTTAAAAGCCTTTCTTTCTAACGCAATTTAATACGTTATAGTTAGGTTATAGTTCTGCATTAATATTTATTAATAATCGATGTTTCGACGAACTCAATGTCTTCATTAGGAAAAAAGATACAAATAACATTTCTAGTAAATAAACAAAACATAGAAACAAGTTACTAGGTAACAAAATAAGTAAGTAAATCATAAATTTTATGAGTAAAAAATATGGCGGGTTTATTGCAGAATGCACTAACTATTACAGCAGTTGAATAATTATACCTAGAAATACTTGGGCATCATAGTGTCTCATGATTTGTAGATAAAATTACATAATATTTTTTTTAGTGTTGCAATTTTCATAAATTTATAGCTCCTCAATTAAAACTAATCGAAACTATGTTTATTTAACATTTCTTTGTTAAAATCAAATTAGCTTACATCTGTAAAAGTTTGTACCAAAGTTAATAAATAACCTAGGATAAAAAATAATGATTGCAGTATGATCCTATTAAATTATTAAAAAAAAAAGTGCAATTTCTTCATTTTTTATTTGAACAAAAACAAATCTAATTAGTTATTATACTGTCACCTGATATAATATAAAAACTTTAGTTTATGTAATAATAATATAATTCAATAATGATAGATAACAATTACTGTAATTGTAATTTATACTAAAGTCGGAAATTTGTTCAATAAATTAATATAAACATTCGACTATTATTTGATCGACAAATTCTCTTTAAAATAAAATGGGTCAAAATTAGAATACACAAAGAAAATTTCGTCTCCTTGAAAACAAATGCCTGCGGGAACAAAATCAACAATTCCTTTCCTTGTCCCCCTCTCGTTCCCACTTCTGACAATTTATCTCGATCTATATCTCTAGAGAAAACAATTGAACAAGCAGGAAATGTTATTTTTGCTTTAAAAGTAATAAACGTCAGCATTAAAGTAGTTTGCTAAGTGATAAGGAATTGTATTACACAAAAGGTTTTGCGCACAAAATATTTGTTTGATTTTTTTCTTTTCAGGATTATACGATCACCCTGTATTTGAATCAGTATTGGAAAGATGAACGATTAGCGTTCAGTACGGATGAAGAAATTTTGACGCTCAGCGGTGATTTTGCAGAGAAGATTTGGGTACCTGATACGTTTTTTGCCAATGATAAAAACAGGTAAATTGTTTATTATTTTTTATTTTGTATATCAAAAACATATTTATGTAGTTTGTATAAGATTAAATAAATTACAAATGAGTCAATTTTAGTTCGATAACTAATATATTTTTAATTTTTGATCATACATTTTTGGCATTTTTAGAAAATATGTTTAAAAAATTATTAACAATAGGGAGAGTTGCACATTTTTAGTTTTTTTCCCCGATGAGCTAGACACTTATGGAATTTAACACATAGCTCAGAACGGGATGACAATGCAATATTAACTAATTAATTAATTCATAATATTAGAAATATTAAATTATTGTTAATTAATTAACTAAATAATTATATTTATAATTATATAATTATAATTAAATAAATAAATTAATTAGGTTAAAGTTAAAGTTAAACAAGACTAAAAAGCAGAACATAATTATTTAAATAAAAAAATTAATATACCACGTTTTTAACACGGACTAAAAAGAATAAAATAATTTCTCCTAGCCCCATACAGTTTTATATCCCATAGAGAGTAGCTGTCGTTGCCCCACGTTTTTCTGTATGGGGTCGTAAATCTGTATGGGGGGCTAGAAGAAATTATTTTATACTTTTTAGTCCGTGTCAAAAACGTGATAGATTAATTTTTTTTTTAATTTAAATAATTATAACAATATATACACACATTATGTATTATGTATAAAATTATGCTAAAAATACGAATATTTTATAAAAGCAAAAAAAAAAATTTTTAAATTATATAGTGTTCCTCGTAGTAAAGGTATTCAAATACCTACCTAATTTATCTGTAAATTTCTTTCATGTACGGTAAAATCATCTCATATGTATGTATATAGTTCTCGTAAAAATAATCAAAAATACCATTTTCGAAAGTAGCCGAAACGAATATTGAAATTCTTTGAATCGAAACGATATAGGTAGGCAAATAAAAGGGCCGATCGTTTACATCTATAATAAACACAAAAGGTATTCAAACTAGTTCCCGAAAGAATCACAGTTCAGTTACAATCGAATCCCGAAAAAGAAAGAAAAAATTTGGAATGATCGGAACGTAGTAAAGATTCGGGAATGAAATAGGCAATTTTCCGGCTTATACCTAATATTTACAGCAAATTGCGCTGCTCAAATAAGACTTTATGGGAGCCGAACTAGGATTGGAATTATGTAAATACACACAGGGCGACGACAAGACGGGGCACGATATTATCCTTCTGTTTAAAGGCACACACACACACACACTACTAGAGGATGAAATTATATTTATTGAAGCATGATATGTCCAAGGGCTACAGTATTTTCGACGTTATATAGCAACTGGTTTATGGAATTGATTAAGTCAATTCGATTAAAAAATAGATATATTTGGATAAGTTAATCAGCCACATCACATGAAAATTTTTGTGTTCTTCATAAATTTATAATCTTGTCAAAAAATAAATTTTACCTATTTACGAAAAATTCCTGACAGCAAATTTACTGAAGTTCTGTAAATTTACTAAAAGAAACTTTAACTAAAAAATTGTAATATTACATACATATGTACTTTCCATCCCGTTGATATTATCATTATACATAATGTGTATTAGTTCTGATATTATGTATTTTTAAACAATTATATATTAAATTACAGCAGTTGAGTAATTATACTGAAATACCGGACATGATAGTGTCTCTTGGTTTGTAGATAAATTACATAATTTTTTTTTTACAGTGTAGTTATTATTAAGACATGATATGACTTGGCTAACTTGCAGTAACCAGTTAGAAATTTTAAGCATATTACAAATATATTACAATAATAATAACAAGTTGTTTTTTCTTTCTTCTTCAGTTTTCTTCACGATGTCACCGAGCGCAACAAGCTGGTGCGATTGAATGGAGATGGAAGCATCACTTATGGAATGCGTTTCACTACCACCCTCGCTTGCATGATGGATCTGCATTACTACCCACTCGATTCGCAGAATTGCACCGTTGAAATTGAGAGCTGTACGTTACATACCGATTTACATATATTGTGTAGTTTCTATTTTTATGTTTCGTATACGTGATTTGAATTTTATTTATGTAGATTCTTATATAGAAAACGTATTTTTAGTTGCTGAAAATGTTAGCAAAAGAAATTCGTAGGTTTTCGTCCGGTGAAATCAGAATTAAAATATGTTTCAGATTTTAATATAGTAAAAAAATCTTTCAGAACTCATTATATTAATATAAAAAGGCTTTAAGATTTAGTTCTGCATTAATTTTAATTAAAAAAATTAAAGAAAAAATACTAATATTTTTCCTGATGATGTACGTAGAATACGTCGAAAAATACATGCATACAACACAATCACGCCATATATCCAAAAGGGTGTGGTACAAACTCTTTGCACTTTCCTCTAAACATCTCTATTCGAACAAGCAACTTTAGCTTCACCACTTTCATAATTCTTACAAAGTTTACAGTTGTTAAAAGTATATATTCAATTTGTTTTTAATCGTCTATCTAAAACAAAAATATTTATCGTTTAAATTTCTACAACTAGTTAAAAATCGAAAAAAACTTAACATTTTATTATAAATATCGTTGACAGCAAAATATTAACATATTTGATTTAATTCAATGTTTTTTTTCTCAATATCTAGTAAAATTATCAAGAAATTTTCATTAAAGATAAAAATCTTGCATAAATGGTATTAATTTCTGCTCTACAGAAAAGTTTCTTACTACAATTAAAAAAATAAAAATAAAGAAAACCTTATTCATTCTAATAGCTTAAATTTCAAAGTATATTTTTTTTAACAAAAACACAAAACTTTAGCAGAATCAAAAACATCAAAGTTAGAATAAATTTGTCCAACAAAAACTTTTATCTTTGACCGCAAAGTTGTCACTTTCGAATAGTGTCCCATAAACCTCGTCCTTCGAAAGTGCGTTTCGTTGTCACCTGAAAAGTGCAAGTGACAATCAAATTCGCGAATAGTTTTCCGAAAAGTCCGAAAGTCATTCGCGCGATAAATAGATTCCTGGCCGACTTTTATTATTCTCGCTCGCTGAAAGCAAAATGTTTTCTGTACTCCGTTCTTTTTTTTTTCATTCTTTTCGCAGTGCGGTCGTTCGTCATTTTAACTCGAACAAATATACTTTGCAAAAGCGTTTACAAATATTGGATTTCCCGTTACCCAGAACGCGTTAGTTGCTAATCCACACTGATGGTGAGGCTGTTAGTATTTTAGTATCACGATTTGATGGATGCGAAAATTACTTAACGACGGATGAGTGGAAATGAAGAGAAAACTATTGAATGATTGGCTGAAGTGATTCAGTTTGTGTTACATTTTTTGCTAATAATAGATTATGGATTTTTCCCTCTTTTTTTGCTTCTTTTTATGGAATTTCTTTTTGTTTGATTTTTAGCTGACGACAGATACAATTATAAGTCAAATTTATTCTTTAATAACATGAAAATATTACATTTTATAAATCTAATAAATAATATTTTTAGTATTAAAATATTTTACTTATAAATATTAATAAAATATTATATATCTAAATAATAAAATTAAAAATTTTCAGTTCAATATCGACCTTGTTTGAATAGTTTGATGGCTATATTCTACAGCATTTTTGAAATCGTAACTGAAATTCAAAAGTTTACGAAAATGAAACGGAAATTTAGATAAATACAGATCATGTGTCAGAAAATAATTCCAATTTATTTGTGAGTTATTGTCTATTAGAATATTGAAAAAATATTTTAATAATAAACAAGAAAAATTTACATAAAAAAAACATTACATTAAAAAAAATATTTTGTTTTTTTTTTGTAAGAAGTATCGCATTGTATTTTAATAAATAAATATAACGCCTTTCACATTATAACTTTTATTACACATTTAAAAATATTTCACGGTCACAGCTGAGTATGAATTAATTTATTAAGATTTTAAATAATAAATATTCTTTTTGAAAACTAAATTAATTATTTTTCAAAATATTGCAATGGTTTATGTTTTAAGCCTTTTACTAAATAAAATAAATTAAAATTATTGAATTATATACATGAAAAAAACTTAATGCAACATGACTGAAGCAAAAGTTATTTATCTGGCTAGGAATGTTTGGCGTAAATTAATTTTTGCTTAAATAAAAAGAGTTTGTACCATATTTCTGAAAATATGGTGATTTATATATGATTTATATATAAAAACAATTCAGTGTTCCTTAAACACGAAGCTACTTTAAGATATTGAAAAGTTCCTGCAGATATACTACTTCTGTTTAACATTTTTCCAGATGGCTATACAGTAATGGACGTACTGATGTACTGGAAAAATACGCCAGTCCGTGGTGTGGAAGAAGCAGAATTACCTCAATTTACAATCATCGGATATGAAACAAACGATCGCAAAGAACGTTTAGCAACTGGCATCTATCAACGACTATCACTATCATTTAAACTACAAAGAAATATCGGTTATTTTGTTTTTCAAACCTATTTACCTAGTATTTTAATTGTTATGTTATCGTGGGTCTCGTTTTGGATTAATCATGAAGCTACTAGCGCCAGAGTAGCATTAGGTAAGCTGAAATTTATTTATTTCAGTCTTAGGATCGGTTTGTCAATACGCGATTAAGAGTAACTTACAAATTTCATGATATTCTACTATATTTAATTACCAGATACTCAAATTAATTATTTTAACTCGAGTTAAATTTTAACTTTCGTTCATGAAACTGAACATACAAATTGTAATTCTTTTCTTATATACTTATGTAAAATTATAAAAAACTAATCTGGAATATGTAAACATCTAAATGAAATCTTAAATTTTTCAGGTATAACAACCGTGTTAACGATGACAACAATCAGTACAGGAGTTCGTAGTTCTCTTCCCCGGATTAGTTACGTAAAAGCCATCGATATATACCTGGTGATGTGTTTCGTATTCGTATTTGCAGCGCTTTTAGAATACGCCGCTGTTAACTACACCTATTGGGGTGCGCGCGCGAAGAAGAAAAACAAAAAAACAAAAGAGAGCGAAGAGAAAAAATTGCTAGGTAACCGATGTTCGTTTGTTAAGTTATTTACTCATTACGGCTTATGAGGGGACTGACTCAACTATTGACGAGTTAGAAGTACATAAAAAATGTCATTTTGAAAGATGAAATCAAATAATAAAAGATTGTTTGATGACAAATAAATGGATCTTGTTTAGACGCGGGTTTTATTAAGGTAGTGACTGTTCTCGTAAAATGTGTTTAGACTCTTTTTTTTTTTCGAATGCGGTGAAGTTTTATTGATTTTTCATTCAACAAGTCTACCATATTTACTGTATTTTCTGTATTATACAATATGAATAATATTGCATAAACAATTTTCGATTATAATTTTTGTAAAATAATAAAAAAAATTATTTATTAAATATTTATCATAGTAAAAGATCTTCTAGAATTCATTATATTAAAATAAAACGGCTATAGATTTTAGTTCTGTGTTAGTATTCATTAATAATTGATGTTTCGACAAACTCAATATACTCATCAGGAAAAATGAGTACATTGAGTTCGTCGAAACGTCGATTATTAATAAATAATAATACA
Organism: Clivina fossor; assembly: GCA_963966155.1. Taxonomy (NCBI): domain Eukaryota; kingdom Metazoa; phylum Arthropoda; class Insecta; order Coleoptera; family Carabidae; genus Clivina; species Clivina fossor. Next base: position 8,957,434 of record OZ014563.1, on the reverse strand, counting down.
GAACTAAAACCTATAGTCGTTTTATTTTAAATATTTATATTTTCTTGTTATGTCTGAAAAATTATTAATAAAAAGTAGATTGATAAGAGAAGCAATAGAAATTTATAAAGAAAAAAATAACATCAATAAATGTAAATGCACTGTTTTAAATAAAATTTGACTTCCTTTAATTAATAATTTATAAATTTTATAATCTAGTTACTCATTTTTTACCTAGTAACTTGTTTCTATGTTCTGTTTATTTACTCTATATGTCATTTGTATCATTTCATATATCTTATCACAACAAGTTTGATAAATATAAACAAGCTACCTAGTGACATAATAAAAAACTAAAATTTTACATTGTAGCCAATTATACAACATAATATATACATAACAATACATACATAATGGAACATATTATTTAATAGGAATAGAAGAAAATTATATTGTCCGTATTTCAAAAAAAGAACTAATCCAGTCTTTCTATATTATCATTTCCGATTTGATCAGAATTTTATAAATTTGTCTTCGGCAAAATATTGTTATCTAGGGACCAAAACGAATGAGAACTTCAGTTGTGGCGGTGGACCAACTAGTGACGACATCATTGAACTGCAAGACGTACGAATGAGTCCAATTCCATCGATCCGCAATCGTCATAATTCGAAAGGTTTAGGCGGTGCTACGACCATAGCAGGAGATGCAGCCATCGATCCTGCTAAGTTTCCACCAAGTTTTCGAATCTCACGGACCGGCTACAGTTTCAGTCAGAGGAACGTAGGTGGATTGCGGTATCGCGGTAATAGAGGTAAGCCAAATTAATTAATTATTAGTTTTAATAAAGGAGGAATTAGTATAGAAACTCTATATTTACATGTAATTCGGGGTATTCATTAAAATCCATTACTGAAATTAACGTTTAGAATTTTCGAGATTTGTGAGAATTCTATAAAATATGTGTTACGTACTATACTCACAAAACTGGGCAATAAGTAATTACTAAGTAATTTAATTAGTAATTCAATTTTTAAAATTGTAATCGAATTACTTTCAAAACAAAGTCATTGTATTATTGTTTTATTTCTTAAGTAACTGAAAAAGTAATTGTTTTTATATAATTACTAATATTTTAATTACTGTAAAATATTTAATTCTGTTTAAAATAATTTATTTACTTTTAGATATTAAATTACTTTTAATGTTTTGATATTTCTCAATTTATTTTTACAAATTGTGACACTTTAGTTACATTAGTTATTTGAATATCAAATTAATGCTCACAACATTGACATGAATTGAAATAGATAAATTTACGGAAATAAAAAGCATCATATTTATACATAAAATTAAATTAGTTTACTGCCACAATATTTTTCTAGTATATTAAAGACCTTTCAGAAAACGCATACCTATCAAACACAAAATGCTGAAAATTTTATATTAGAATCCAGAAATTACAAACAAACACAAAACCCTATATTCTTTAAAGCAGTGGTAAAATACAACACCTTACCAAAAAAATGTTCTTGAGCATTTATAAATTTTTTTGTAGAGAGTTAAACGACTTATATTTAAATGATACAAATACAAATAATTATATAAAAAATTTATTTATAATTTTCTAACTTATTATTAAAAAAGCGAAAATTATTACATATAGCAAATCCAATATCAACCATCTTCCCTCATCAATACGTAAATGTATTTCAATTCATGCTAATCTCATTATAATCAAATTAGAATATTTCGCTAATGACCTGAATCTCTTTATTGATTTTTTCCGTCTGTTTGCAGGCAACAACGTTCACAAACCGAAAGTGTTGCATGCACTACGTCGGGGTGCATCCGTTCTAAAAGCGTCAATGCCAAAAATTAAAGACGTAAACGTGATAGATAAGTATTCGAGAATTATATTCCCCGTTGCGTTTATGCTGTTCAATGCTGGTTATTGGATATTTTACTTCTTCGAGTGATATCTACAGACGTACAGCTGTTACAAGTTATGAACATTATGGAGATTATTACCTATATCAATTGTATTTGCAATTCTGCAACAAACATGCGTAATAAATCAAATGATGATTGCATGTGATGACGATTAGAAAGAGATGATGTACTGTTTGTAAAAATTTAATTGTTAACATGAAACTCGAATTTGGTATTTGAAGTCTAGAGAATCCTGGACGATAGATAATTGTAGCATATATTTGGATGAATAATAAATAATCAAAGGAGATAAAGAAAAGTCTGGAAATTGTAAATTTAAAATATTCGAAAATTATATACCTGAATATCTTAATAACGATTTAATTATAATCCTAAATTGGGCAACGTACTTTTGTAAATAAACATTTTTGTTTGAAATTAATAAATTTGTTCTTATTCACAGTTGAAATTTTTAGTTAAGATCCAAGATTTTACTTTTAACTCAGTCAGACAAATACAGTGTTCAAACAAAGCAAATATAGTTAATTTCCATGAATGATGATTCATTAGAAATGTAAATAAAAGCAGTCGTTAAATTTTTTTTATAAAAGTATGAATGAGAAAAATGTTGTATAACTGGGCAGGAATATTTTAAGTAAACAATTTCAAGAGAGAATAATTTGTTCAAATTGTTGTGTTTTTTAATATAATTAAAATTAATATTAGATTTCAAAATCATTTACAGTATAACAAAATTATCTACAGGTTTCTAAAGAAATATCGTATCAATTCTAATTTTTTTGATTTAAAAATGTTGTCCAATTTAAGAATTGAAATATAAACTAACTGTAACATTCGATATTGTCTAAAAACATTACAAATAAACATCAAAAAGAAATAAGTACATTGAACAGTTTATTTCGAATTTTGCATAACAAACATACTTCAATTTAAAAGAAAATTGTAATTTCCATTTTTTAAGATAAGACACGTATTATCTTAAACTGAAACAAAATAACGTATTTTTAAAAACAATTGTAACATACGAAAACAAATAATGAATCAATACTAAGAGAGACAAATAAACGACGACTATAAATAAAAAATTGTTGTGTTTGAGACAAGTGTGCTAGAAATTTTCAAATTTTGTTTTTTAATTTTAAGAAAACGAATTTAGATTGGAAAAGTGTAAAATATATGATAAAAATATAAAAAAAAATTGATTTAAAACGAAGATATTCTAAATTTCTTTGTTATTCACGACTAATGAATATACACAAAATATGATATAAAACGTTAAAATTTATTGTCAATGATGTAATAAACTAAAGAGACATTATTTTTCATTCGAATTTTTCAAATTAGCTAAGAAATTAGCTATTATATCAGTGATAAATCTGCGTGTTCTAAATTAAAACAAAACTCGTATTTCGGCATATATTTGCTATAATTTTTGAGAATATCGCATTACATTTTAGACACTTATGAAACTATTTATATATCAACATTTTGACGCGATATTGTCAAAGTTAAATACAATACCATCTAAAATATTTTTTGAGAATTGTAATACTAAAAATCCAACATCACTGAATTCGTAAGAAACTAGTAACATTTTCGAAATTAGATAATAACATTTTTGAATTGACAAAAGGGTAAATTAAAAATGTGTATGTATAACGCGGTATGTATTATAAGCTAGTTTATTAAAAATATAGTATTTTTCAAAAATAAATATGGTAAATTTGTAGCGTTTATTTGTTGAAGAAAAATTATACAAAATTAATGCACGAAATTTTTGAAAATGTGGTCGTGCCTGGACCAAAAAAAATCTATTACGCACCATCTTCTATTTCTCTCACAGAAAATCATCCCCTAATTTTCAAAACAAATGACTAACATTCCCTCCTTATTGATGAATATAAACAGCTGTAAATTGTATTCACATCTGTCTTATTTGAAATTCTATTTGAGAATCTAGTTAACTTATAAATGAATATATTTATTTTTTTCTTTATTGATAACAAATTATAAAAAAGTAATTTTCATTTTTATTAATGTAATTAGTTTTCGAAATGTTTTTATTTTTTCTAAAAATTCTAAAAATAATAAACAGATATGATAATGTAATAAATGTTATTGCAATAGCGAAATGTTAAAAAATCGAATTCTTTGTTATAATTTTTCTAGACTAAATTTATAGCATGTAGATGAATCAAATACCTAATTATCAATTATAATGTGATATGAATACTTATTATAATTTATAAACAGCATTGTAGATAATACTAGTGCAGCATTTTTTTAACTAAATCATTTATATTTTATTAAAATATAAATAAACCATTCCTATAATCTAACAAAATTAACTTTTGTTTTTGAATTGGCATACTAAACTATTCTATTACGTACACGTAGTCATAACATACTAATTAATTGTTGTCATATATAACTACTAATAAATTCACTTACGTATCAAGTTTTGTTCAATTTCTTATTGTTTATTTACAACTAGTAATAATTCACATTTTGATTTTGTTTTACAAAAAAAAAAAAAAACGATATAATTTTTTCGATTAAAAGTTACCGGTTTTTAAAGTTTATAAAATATCGGTTAACCAGTTTTTTTACCGGTTTATGTTTTAGTTAGTAAATTGCTTGCTACAGAAGCACTAGTTTAGATAAATAAAATATTGTGAATAAAATTTACTTTTTACAATTTTCAATATGAATTTGAGACAAAACAACATAATTAAAAATATAATCTTATGACACGTAATTATTTTAATAATTTAAGCATTAACTATTAGTGCTATTAGTTAGTTAAAAACTAAATCTTAAGTTAAAAAATGCTGCACAGCGCATCCCCAAAGTTTGTCTGTATAAATGTATGAAATGAATTAAGTCCAGATTTAAGATTGTTGAGAATTATTAAAAAAAGACATTAAATTTCATTAATGGGACCGTAAAATTATGATCACAAACTATACTTGTATTATAATTAAAAAAAAAGAAGAGAAAATAGTCAAACCCTTCTATTCTATCTGTATCATATGCTAAATAAATTATTTAATGTACATAAATAATTTTAAAATATCTGTGTTATCAGCTGGTTTCTGAATATAAATTATTATCAATGTTTTTGTTATTAATTAAGTCTATAACTAATTAATATCCAACTTAACATATTTTTATTACTTGTTAACATAAAATATAAAAATTTTATTGTTACATATTTTTCCAAACATAGATATCAATTTTAAAATATCGACAATTTTAAAATTGACTGTCTTATTTTCTAAATAGGACGTAAGCAAATGTACGAAAGTCGACTGAAAATTGTTTTGTCTATGAAGTAACGTAGCGATGTCTGGGGATTATAACTTTGTAGCTACAATTTCTTTTGAAAAAACTATACCAATTTTTTAATACTAATAATCATTAAACATTAATTTTTAATTTAGTAGATAGGTGTGTAAGATTTTATTTGTTAAATGATCATTATAAACATATGTTCTACTGTTGTCTGTCAAACATTAATATAATGATAAAGAATTATTTTATATTTTAAATTAAGTATATTTTTTATATTTATTGCAAGAAATAAATAAAAAATTATTGAAAACAAGATTATTATTAAATAAAAGGATTATTAATAACAATGATAACGCACATATGCAGCAAATTTAAAACAAATGCTGCCGTGTCTTAAAAGTTGAATTATCATTAAGATAAATTAAGAATTGAGTTAATGTTTATTAAGTCGTGTGAAGTATAACTCTGAAGCATGTAATAGAGATACATATCAAACAAATTTTATTCTTCAGGCTTTCACGGCCAGTATCCATTGAATGTATAGAATTTTCTGGGTTGATATTTACCGTGGTCAGTCTATCCTCATCGCAGACGTTTCACCATCCTCAGTGTTTGGTGCAGTCATCAAGCACTGAGGATGCAATCTACAATGTATAGCGAAACATCTGCAACGAGGACAGATCGACCTCGTCATACCAGACCAGGAAATTCAATAAATTCAATGATAAAATGTTTTTGAAGTTTTCTAACTTGTAACTTGTATTTTAACTATATTTGACCAATAATATTGATATAATACCACTAGAAATGCCAAATTATTTGAATGTAATGATTTAAAATTAGTATTTGTACTTAAATAATAATCTGTTCCCGTAATTTCTAATCAGAACATGGAGTCTATAAGCTCGAGAAGCTGAACATATAGTTTCTTAACAGTATTTGTACTTAATTTACATATATTTTGAAAAGAAAAGTTGTGGCTACAGTCATAATGTGCGGACATCCCTATGTAACTTCACTAACGAAATATTTCAATTATTTTCAGTCGTCGGCGCTCGTACTTTCAAATTCTTTAGAAGCTAATAAATTTAGAATAAAAATATCAAATGTTATTATACATAAATATTTGTTTATTATATGCTTCATAATTTTTATTTACATGTGTGTATTTTTTTAAATATTATTTTGTAACATCATAATCAAAAATTCTGTACAAATTTTGTTAAATATATGCAAAGTATGTTTCTGTTTCAAGTGTTAAATTTTGTGACTGTTATTAAACATAACTATACGTGTATTTTGTGATAGAACAAAGTCATGTATATATGTTTTACAAATAAATTTATGTCGAATTAATATATCTATTTTATGTTAATCATTCTGTTGATAAATTTATTAGTATTAGAATTTCCACGAATTTTTTACCATATGGTGGCCACATCAAATTTTTTTTAAATAATATTACTTTGAGCTAAAGTATTTATTATACTTCCTTAAAACCTAAAAATTATAAACTTTAAAACTATTATATTCGAATTCTATCAAGTTAAATTTTTTGAAAATAAAATTAGCAAACTATATGCGAAAAAATTAAAAACATTGTCAAATTATTGATGAAAATCTTATATTAAAATAACCAAGCTTTAGGTTAGTTCAGAATAATTCTAATGAAAATTTGACGTTTTAATATACTGAATGTATATCATCAGGAAAAAAATATACAAATGACATAAATAATAAACAAACAAAACATAGTTACAAGTTACTAGATAACAAATACAAGTACATAACTAGATTTTTACAGAATTAAAACTTAAAGCTTTTTTAACTATTTATTTTATATTATTAAAAGAGCTAAAATTATATTTTTATTTATTTATTTGAAAACGGCACTAACAATTTTAATAACATTTAGTAAACTTACGTTTTCGGGCTTGGAAAATGTTATTATTTTAAAAAACAACATCGAATATTTAAATAAAAATATAAAATTACAAACATCATTTAATAGTAATTTTCATAGATATCTTGATTATTTATTTAGTACTAACTGCTATAGCAGTTCTTGCAAATATTTATAACTAAAAAATATTTTTTTATTACAGAAAAATATATTCGACAATAAAAGGGTTGATATAAAAAAATATACGTAAAACCTAAATAAATATAAATATATAAAATGTTCTACTTTTTTAATGCCAGTTCCGGTAAAACCAAATATAATATTTTTATATTTTATAATACGTTTTGTGACCGCTTATATCAATTTTATATTTCAAAATAATATTAACAAATTAAATTAAAAATAAATAAACAAATAAATAAATGACCTTTAATTTGTAAAAATTTGTAAATATTTTTTTTAAGGTTTAGTTATTGAAATATTAATTTTTCTAAATTTAATTGTTAGTAACATCTAAATTTAAAATTTATATAAACTTATATCAATCTTATTTATTATTATATTTGTATATTTAATTAAAATTAATATCTGTAAACAAAAATAAACAAACGCAATTAAATAAACATAGCAGAACCACAATTTATCATTAAAAAACCAAAACGAAACTTTAAACAGATGAAAATTAGCCAAAAGCAACAAAGTATGAATATACAGTGAACATAGTATCAAATGCATGTCTTGTCTTAAAGCAACACTTACAACATCTCAACGTTTGTGTATACATGTAAGCACTGTGTGGGCCGTGCAGAGGCGCCGGCGTCTAACCAGTACGAGGCAGAAGCATCGCGACGCCTCTAGTGCGACAAGAACGCCAATAAAAAGGGCGGAGCGCTTTTCCTGGGCGAGAACCGATGATTGTGCAGTGTTAAAGCAACTCTGTTATCGTGCAGTTGCATACGGATTTAATTTCAGGCGCGCTTAAACTGTCTTTTCTAGTCAGAGAATTAACTAAATCGCCTCGATATTTCTCGATAGTGAACAGCTATAAGACTGATGAACAATATTTAGTGATTAAATAGCGGTTAGTTGAACGATTGTGCTATGTTTTTCGATGCGAGAATGACGTCCAGCTATAAAAGAAGACTCTTTACGGAAACTTAAGTTTTAGGAATATAGTTGTTGATTTTAACCGGTAGTTAGTTATCGAATAGCGGGTTTATTACTTGTGATATTTTAGTTAATAGTTCGATTTTTTTTGTTGATTTATTTTTGTTTACAATGAAGTGGGTTACTTATAGTGATTTTGTGAGCCACAGAAAACATATTTGTCAGATAACGATGCTGTCATTCACATTAATTCTATGTAAGTATTAAAAATTTAATTATTTGCGTTCATATTTTTTGTATTTATAATTCTATAAAAGTGTTTTATTCAAAATATGGCAAACTAATATATTGTTCTACAAAATCTATATTTATTGGTCATACGTTTTGACTTCTTCTAGTAAATGAAATTATTCCTTTGATAGCAAAAGAAAATATTCTGTAACGCTATAGATATGAATAGAATAGATCCATATATTTAATAATCAATTATTTTATTTATATGTTAACATTATTTTATTTATTTGTTTGTACACTGAAAACGACATTCGAAATTTCAGTGTATGAAAATCGACTAAAAAATAATGCACAGACGAACAAATAAAAAATGTATTTTTTCTTCTAAGAGAAGAATGCACGTTTTAGAAAGTTATAAATTTTCTAGAAGTATACATTTTACTATTGTCGCAACAATAAATAAAAATTTGGTGATTACTCTTTAAAATTGTTACTTAACTAAAAAGATATAAATATCACAATAAACAATATTGTATTATTTATTTATATTATATATAAAATAAACAATGTTAAATTATAATGGAAGATTAATCTAGAATATATTAATAATAAATTTATAAAACATGCGCAGTGATATACAATCTGGAGAATATAATAGCAGAATATAGGAGCCAGATCGTCTATAAAAATTTATATAAAATTATATTATAATATACCTACTACTAAATTTAATACAATTTTGTTAAAAATATTCGTTAAAAATCGCAATATTTATTTTTCCCGAAACACAAGAATAACAAGAGTTTCACATTTTTCCGTTTTCACAAAAACATGAGAATGCTTTTACATTGTAATTAGGGAAATTAACAAGACACATTTGCACATAAATAATGTTTAACTAACGACTATTGTTATATGTAATTACTATAATAATAATAATTTTATTTAATATTTATCGCTGATTTGAATATAAACTGACTTAATAAAATGTACACATGTTTTATATTATTTTTATATAGTGTTATTGGTGTTTTTTCAATAAATAACTCTGACATTTAATAAAAATGTATTACTTATAATTTAATAAATAATTATTTATTAAATTATCGATTCTATAGAATGTTTGGTCTTTCTCTAGTAAATGGAATCCTTCGTTTATTAGAAAAAGACAAAATATCCTGTAACGCTATAGGTCTTACAGATGTGATCAATTTTTCCATTTGTGTGTTTACATTTTATATCAAATAAGTGATAAAATTAACATAAATATTCTTAGTATATTGAAAATTACAATTGAAATATCATTGTATGAGGATCGATTAAATAGTAATGCATATTTGTGTGGTGTTATGACTTTATGACCATATAATTTTATAGCACAAAAAAGCTATTAAATAATAATTAACTTCTGCATAAATGGTTAGGATTTGTGCTACACCTTAATGGGTACATGGCGTGATTGTGTATGTATCTAAATAATTATGTTATATAATTACATTAAAAAAAAATTTTAATAAATCCAAAATTTTAGTGATTTAAGATATTAATGGCAAAATAAATATATCGCTAAATTGGTCTATGAAAGATCTTTGGTTAAGTTTAACCGAAGTTATATGATTTTATAATCTTCAAAATAATCATTTTATGTACACTTTGTTTATGATAGTCTATACAGTCTATATACATTCGTTTCATGGGAAAAAAATACAAAGTGGTTTAGATAGTACATACTTCAAGTAATATATACATGAACAACATATTGCTTTGATTTATATAAGTATATGTTTGCTGTTGTAATACTTTTCTCTGAACTACTTAAATAATTAAAATATTAAGCGTCATAAAAATTAATTTCGGTAATTTCTTAATAAAAATTATTTAAATAACTCATCTATGTTTACATAATCATATCACTTTATGTTATGTTACAAAATAAAAATTTTATAATTAATTTTTAAAAATAAAAATAATTTTATAATAAATTTCATTAATGTAATAAATTCAGAACTTTGTATCATTAAACTGCTATTGGCAGCGCTTGAATAGTTCGGAACTTACTATAAACTATAGGTTCCTTATTTAGCTGTGAGCTAACAACATTGACAATACAAATAAAATAAATTTAAAAAAAATATATTATACTTATTATATTAAAAAAAAATCACATCCACTTTTATTATATGTAAAAATAACATATTGTTAAATTTCTAATTACTCATTCAGGTCTGGTTGCATAAAACATTATTAACTTAATCAATTAGTTAACGTTAACTGAATTGTCAGCTGTTTTCAAACCTCATCATTGATTGGTCAGTTGCCATGTTAACGAATTGGTTAAAATACAGAGATTTTAAAAATGCTTTGTGTAACCGGGTCTCAATCAGTTATAAATAAACCTGAAATTAATTTTAACATTGCTTAAAATTAATTCTTCCTATTTTAATTTGGGCGTTATTCAAAAACTTTAAAATCGTATCTTGTCTTATAAGATGTGAACAGAATTGCAGAAAAAATTACTTAAAATTTAGATTAAAATAAGTTTTCAGTAATTTTTTAAAAATCAAAGTCTAAATTTGTTATCGCTCTTAATTTAAAAAAAATTTGGAATTAAAGTATTTATACTTCAATTTTATGCAAATAACTTTACAACAGTTGATAATTTTTTTATTTAGACTAGATAATAGGTACATAAATCTTAATGTCTTTTATTAATATAATTCTTTTGTTTACAAGAATTACTTAGATAAAATAGTTAAAATAAATCCCAAATATTTAGTAAAAAAACAAATTAACAAAAATAGAATTTTACTATTAAAAAAATATTTATAGTAACGGAATCTAAATTAAAACATTATCAATTTGAAATTTTCTCTGAAAAATTTTCCATATCCATTTTTATTATCAAAATATTATAATTAAAATCAAATATTTATATGTATCTAAGCATACAATCCATCATTTATTTTAAAAAATTAAATTAAAAATTAAATTCAATTTAAATTCCACAAATCGAATCATATTCTACAGTTATTTATCTTATTTTAAAATATTCTTAGGTTCCTTGCTCATAAACCAAATACAGTTTGCTAAAAAAATTAAATAAAAATTAATTCCAATATTATATTCTTTAAACTTGTATCTTATACTGGGATATCCTCAGATTTCTCATATAAAATCCAAATACAATACGACAAAACTATCTCTATTATAAAATTAAATAAATCCTTACATTTATTTAGAAAAACTAAAAATAATTTATATAGAAAATTTGTTAGATGATTGGTTTTTAATTGTTTTATCTACCGATTCAGATTTGATTTTCGTTTGAATAAGGATACTTTATAATGACGTAGTCAAATGTCATCAGCATAAAAATAAAAAATATTATTATATTTGCAAAATTATTATGATTGTAAACTCTATAAAAACCATAACTTTTAACTCAATTTTAAATGAAAATATTCAAGCTTTATTTATTTATTTCTTATTATTTATATAAACCTTAGTTTTTATTTATAACAATCTGTTTGAATAGAATACTGTAATTTTAATACTACCAGTAAACATTTACTTTTTTCTCTAATAAGAACTTGTTTGTAATAAGAACGTTATTCATATCAAGATGTCGAAAACAAATTTATTTTAATACATAAATTAAATCTCTTGCAAAACAAAATAATCAGAAGTAAAATTACCCAATCATATACATAATTTCGAATTATTTACAAACATCCACCTACAAACATCAACATTACTAAACTTGATTCAAATTATTCAAAATTTACCTATATTAATTGAATTTCCACCTACGGTTTATGTCCAATCTTTATGTCATTGTAATCCATATAATATCCATTGCAATTTTATTTTTGCGATTTAAAAACAAAATTATTTCCAATTTCATAAATTGCACGTATGAGAAATTCCAGTTTTTGCTTAGTGTGAGGATACTGATTTAAATAAAATTTGACTTCTTTTAAATAAAAATTTATTAATTTTATGATCTAGTGAATTATTTTGTTACCTAGTAACTTGTTTCTATGCTCTATTTATTTATTTTAAATGTCATTTATATAATTTTTCCTGATGAAAGTGTACATTGAGTACGATGACTAACTTGATTATTAATAAATATTAATACAGAACTACAACCTAAAGCCGTTTTATTTCAATATAATGAGTTCTGAAAGATTTTTTACTAATATTAAAGTTTACTATTTTAAAAAATATAATTATTATTTTATTAAATTACCTATAGCAACTTTTCAATTTGCCACATTAAAAAAATCTGGTTAATTAAACAGATATTTCAAAATTCTTAAGAAACGGTAACCTGTAACCGAAAACATAATAACGGTTTTTTTTTTTTTTTGGAAACCAAACCAGGAGTGTTTTATATATGTTTTCTTAAGAGAAAATTTTGAGTTTTAAATTTTGTTATCAAATACAGCTGCGCATTTTAATATTAAACAATTTTATAGCAGTTAGACAAAATTGAATCTCTATTTCTAAATTAAATGAAAACTATTTTATAACTTATAATTAAATTTAGATATTCTGAAAATAAATAATGATAATTATGAATAACTTTATTATTTAATCAAATAATAAGTATTTTTTTAAATATCAAAATTAAATTCTTTTTTTACATAAAGCGTATTAAAATATTGATATTACGAGTACATTACTATATTGCCTATGTAGAAAGAGATCATTATGTTACTAGTACAATCATGTACATTATTATGCAGCTTTTTTTAAAAAGATTATATGTATGTAGAAACACTTAGGCCCGTATTCCTATCTCTTTTGTTTATAAAAGGGTGCTTTTATTTGTTCTAACATAGTAAAAAATCTTTCAAAACTCATATTAAAATACAATGGCTTAATCTAATTTTCTAAGCAATTCTGTATTAAATTACAGCAAGTTGAGTAATTATACCTAGTAATACTAGACATCATAGTGTCTCATGGATTCTAGGTAAAATTAGAAACAGTTAATTCTTTTGCCATTAATTGCCGTCTCAGTTTGTGTCAGTTCTCAATAGTCACCCATCAAATCTTTGTCCATCTTCGATACATAGACCGCGAGTTACTTGGTGAGCAGAGGGGGGCGGTGTTTCGTTGCAGTTATTGTTTACTACCCGGCCACCCTCGCAGCAGATGAATGAACCATTCAGGCGAACGGCGGCCGTGGCATCGGCGGGGAGTGGTGGTGGAGGCGCGATTGCGATGTCGCGCTCGCGCAAACACACCCCAACTCGACGGTCGATATTTGTCCGCGTGGGCGGACGACGACGACGACGCACTGTCCGCCACGACACCGACGCGATACTGGGCGAGGAGACTCGTGTCTGTTGATTTTCGCGAATGGATTTTTTTTCCCCCACTGGAATATTGGGATTGATAAGAAGGAAAAGATGATTTGGTTTGAGAAATTGTAATGACATAGCAGAAAAAAAATTAAATAGTTATTACGAAATATATAAATATACTACAAATTAGGAAAAAAAATATCTATTTACCTTAGATGGATATACTAAATATAATCATCTACTTTTGAATTAGATTAAAATAAAAACTGTTTTAGGATTAAATTCTGTTTAATTATTTAATAAAAACGTCGTTTCGACGAAACTGAACAGTCATCTTTATCAGGTTAAAATTTATCAATGACATTAAAGTAAATAACAGTACATAGTAATAAGCTACTAGGTAACTAGCTAGCTAACTAGGTATAAGTAACTAGATCAGAAGAATTATAGATTTTTAATTAATGGAAGCCAAATTTTATTTAACTAAGTGTCTCCACAGTGATTTGTGTTATTGTTTTCTTTATAAATCTCTATTGCTTCTCTTATCAATCTGCTGCTAATGATTGGTCTAGCAATTATTACTGTATGAAAGAATCAAAATCTATAATTCTTATGATCTAGTTACTAATATGTTACCTAGTAATTTATTTCTATATATTGATAAATTTTGACCTGATAAACGTTATTCTGAATAAGGCTACAAAATTAAACCGAAAATTAAATAAAATCTTCATACGACTCTTCATCGGATGGAACCAACATTACATCCAATATTAACACATAGGAGTTAAAAAGACCTTCTGAAATATCGAACATTATACTTCCTCAATCAGAATTACAAGAAAGAAGATACGCACACTTCTTATGCAATGGGGGAAAATAAAATAATATTTACTGATATTTTGTCTGCGCAGAAAATTAAACCATCAAATATTTAATGATATTACAGGGGAGAGAAATACGAAATACCAACTTGAAGGGCAAAAAATTACAAAGGGGAGACTTTTCTGCCACGTCATTCACACTAATTCAATCTTCAGCAAATGTCATTGGATGTTATTTGTTTTCTTTTCATAAAAATAATAATATCAGTCTTCTGTTCATTCACAGAAGATAGAATAACACAACACAAATATAAATATTTGACACATTTTAACAAAAAAAATTAGTGGTCAAGATTACGTAAAATAAAATTAAAAAAAGATAGATTCAAAACAATAGATTGCAGTTTAAAAATAACAACAAAAGAATGCCGGTAAATTGTTCTGTCAAAATGTCACTAGTAATTTGTTAAACGTATCTGTATCGCTTAGAAGCGAAAATAAAAAATTGAACACCAAAACAATTGCCGCCAGATAATTCATTGGATGTGTTTTAGATGTGTACAGAGATTCTTCAAATTTTATTCATTTTATAAAGAAATGTGACATCATTTACTTTGTTTCTTATGCCAACTGTTTAATATCAACACAAATTTAATTTTGTAAATTGTGCAAGAATTGTTTAGTATCAACAAATATTAAATTTCTAGCAAAATCATTATAATATTTCATTTGTTTCTTCAATAATTGGATTATATTTTTCTTACATTTGCTTATTTTATAAACATAATTATAGATTTAATTTAGAATTTTGAGAAAATGTGTCCTAACTGAAACATAGTAATTGAATTTATAAAGTAGAAATGTAACTATTTCTAGTAGCTTAGAAGATGTTTGTCAGTTCAGAAAGTAGTTGACGAAAGATCTATAAACTTAAACCGAACTATGTTTATAAATGTGAACAATGTTATTACAGGCCCTCGTTCGTGTCGAAAAATCAAAATAAAAAGCAGTCAGTTTCCGAAAATATCTCATCTCTCGTATGTCACATGTTTCTATTTGATGCTGCAGTAACAACTTTTATCATAAAATTTTGTTAGCGCGTCTAAATTTAAAATTTGAGAAAAAATGACCCATATGTTTTCTCATTTGTCTGTTATTAAAAATTTCTTTCTTGTCTCGTTGTTTTACTGGAAAAACTCTTTTAATTTTATTTTCCTTTAAAAGTTCTAACCAGACAAAAATAAACGATAAGTTTTGGACAAGTATAAGTATCTTTTTTTTTTAACTTAAATATTACTAATAAAGCTAAAAAATATCTTGATAAAATAAGTTTTTGTTCTTCATTTTTAATACATACACAAAAACGTCATGTATCCATAAGGACGTGGCACAAACTTTCTCGATTTTTGCAGAAATTACTGACTAGCAAACATTCCTATCTAATCAAGCAATTTTTTTTTATTCACATTCATAATGCCTCTTTTGATCTTACCACTTGGAAAGAATCGCTCATGTAAACATTTTCTTTTAATTTACGTTGCACTATAAATACTATACAATTTGATTATCTTATCTTATGCAAAGTAATAATACAATACACATACTGTTTACATAGATTTTAGTTATTATGTATGAGTTTTTTTTTTTTTTTTCGAAATGCCACAATAATTATTATGATACATTTAATATTTGAATTCCAAAGTTTTTTGCTGGAATTATGTGCATTTTATACAATTAAATAAATAACGAACTATTAGTAAAAGATATTATAAATATGAATGAAGCGTAAGTTGTGTTGTACCAATATCAAATTTTTTTTATCAAATTTAAATTTTAATGAGTAGTCAAAGTTTCACGGTACCTATTTTAAAATAAGTAATAAATATTTTTCTAAAATATAGCGTTAAATGATTTTGTCCAGAAATTAGAAACATAAATATTTATACTTTGATGTAGGTATTTTAAATATTTGGCCGTATTTGCAATATTTTAAATATTTTTAAATTATTTTAAATAGAACAGTTGTAAATTGACAAATATGGTTAAATAGCATCTTTTCAAACAAAAGCAAATCACGATTGTACAGCTGCAAATGGTGTATTCAAAAACAAATGCCGTCTCTGGTATTCAGTGCCTGCTATATACAAAACACTAATCTATTTTCGTACCATAGACACGCAATTGAGAATCAAGTATGCTTCTCTGTCTCCCTAACCATAGTCAACCAAGTGCCCAAATAGCATGTGTTATATGGCAGTAAAAGACAGGCGAAATGAATGAGATTTTGGGTAGATTTATAAGCGGGTGTCGGACGAACACACTTTAAATTATAATTTAAGCAGTCTAAAAACAACCGCAGTGGACAGATGGCTTATTTCAAAGTTGATACGAAGATATTACGTGATGGTCGGGTTAAGCGAATTTATTTGTTTTGTAAATATTTTGAATGTTTCATTTTGGGGGAGGTGAATCATAATTTCGTTTTCAGATTAGTTTTGTCAACTTTTTTTGTTTACTTGTGACATAAAATAGCAAATGTTGAATATAGAAATACGTATTTATAAATATTATCTAATTTATTACAATAATATTTATTTTTAGATAAAAATGTTGACATATATCAGTTTCAAATTTGTATAAATTTAGATTTATTTATTAAAAATTCGATTTTATTTTGAACTTTTTTTTTATATTTTACTAAAAATATCTGAGTATTAATACCATTTGGAAAAATTTGTTTTTTTTAATTATCCCCAAATAATGATTTTATGGCAAACAATTAATTTTTTCGGTATACTTGATTTATTTTTGGTATTAGAGCTAATGCTACACAAAAAAAGAATTAGATAGTTTTTTTAATGTTTTAGGTGATTTTTCTAAAAAATTAAATGATTTTCAACCTTTTATCAATGTATCAATATCTTAATTTTTTCTCTCTATAGTTCTGAACACTATATTAACAATAAAAAAAAATCATTTGTTTTCTGTTATTTCTGTTTATTTCTGAAATATATTACTTTTAGAACAGATAAAATATATTCACAGCAGGGAATTTATCATAATATATTGCTAAATAGATTTGGCTTTGAATCTTTGTATCAGAGACGAATTAAAACTAGTATAGTTATATTGTAAAAATTACTGCATAATATGGTGGACTATCTTAGCTTACTTGAAAAACTTAATTTTTCAGTTCCAAGACTTTTGTCTCGTTCTACGCTAATGTTTTATTGTGATTCTTCGAAAACAAATATTTTATATAAGGCACCAATCAATATAATGTGCAGAAATTTTAACAATTGTTTATCTGATTTTAATATTTTACATAAAAATTTACATTCACTAAATAATAGCTTAAATAATTAAGTTAGTAAAATCTTATATATGTATACGTATTAATATTATTATATATTAACTGATTTTTCATTGTTTTTTATATATCTGTTGGGCAATAAAGTCATTATTATTATTATTATTATTATTATTTGTAAAAATTAACAACCTTTTGTCATTTTCAGTATCGCTATCAACCAGTTCCCAGTCGGAGATTGTGGCTGCGCCGGTGGCAGGTCCTAGTCAAACACCGCCTCCCATAATGCATATAAATCGAGGGGCAGCCCGTCAAATGTATGGTTCTGGTCAACTAAGACCACCAGGTCAAGTACCTTTAGTGCATCAAATTACCAATGGTACAAATTTAAGGAACTCCAGTCGACTCGGCCAGCAACTACAGCCACAGCAACGAAAACCACAAAGCTCCCGAAAACCATTACCGCACGATGTGTTTCTACCACCGATGACCGTTCCCAATTTCATGCCTAAGACCGACACGAGAAGCGGAAGAAAAATTCGACCGCCTTATAGGTTCGTTAAGGATTTGGCTAATATTTTGTTGAAAGCGGGCCTTACACGGTCTATCAGGAATGATTTTTCAGTCGCACTGTCAGACTTCAGTCATTTATCACTGAAACTGACAGTCTGATTAAAGTAATATTAGTTTTTAGATGACTATAAAAATAACTACCGTATAGACGAAAATCTTTTTAACACGTTGATCACCATGTTGACACAATATTTATCCAGAATAAATACAGTTATGAGAGATTCAATATCAGTTCGTGGTAGATTAGCGGTTACTTTAAGATTCCTCGCGACTGAGAGAAGCATTCAGACTGTCTGTCTCCCCTCCACTTCCCGTGATTGAAGCTCGGATTTCAAAATATTTGGAAATCCATTCATCAGTCCATCAGTCTTGACCTCACACCTTCAATTAGAATGCCAATCTTCGGTGTAAGGCCCGCTTAAAGTCTCATTTATATTTCCCAATTTATTTTAAAATTAGTTGCATATTTTAAGTTCGATTAAATAAAGCATTGTTAAATACTTTGTAAATTAACTTTCTAATTAACCTTGCCATCTGTCCAATTAATTTAGTTGTCTAGTTATCACCATTAATTAAGTTAACAATGCTTTATGCAACCGGGTCTTAGTCGTAATAATATTGGTTCTGAACTACTTACTTGTGAAAATACAAAGTAAAATTTGTTAAAAAATTTAAATTTTTTTTTGTCAAAAGTACTTTTGACGTTTACTTAAAAATTACTTATTAAGCATTTTTAATTAGTTTATTCGAATTTTATTATATTAGATATAAAAATATATTTCAGAAATAGAAATACTATTCATATTTGATAAGAGATAGAAGTAAAAATTTATTTTAAAGCAAAAATATAAGTACTTTTTTATAAACAAAAGAGATGAGAATAATTCTTTCACACTTCCCTACTTATCTCAAAATTAGTTTTCTGTTTTAGTTGTAATGTTATTAATATAATAATAATATCTTCTGATGATGACATAATAGCCGAAATTGTACAATAAAAATTTATGCTTCATTTTTGTCAAACAACCTAAAGTTTTATTTTTACAGTTAATTAAAATGTTTCACCGAGAAGCTACAACTTTTATGATTTAATGTTATTAGTTTTAAAGTATATTATCTACTGAAAATAATAAAAATATGTTAAACACATTAATAATTTAATGTTATTAGTTTTAAACTATATTATCTACTGAAAACAATAAAAATAGGTTAAAAAACGTTAATAATCTCAATTTTTTATTGCAATACAGACAACAACAACTAATACAACTATTATCATGTATTTTAATAAGTTAATATGCAATTAAGTACAGAACCAATAATATAACACTAATTTTATGATAAATCTGGATAAGATTTAACTAAAAGTATAAACCTAATTAGATAAAAGGTACTTAACATAATTGCTGCTCAACATGTAACATTTTAACACAATTTAGTTTGTACGTTCATCATTCTAATGAAAAACAAAACACAATTAAAAAATTAGCAGTTTGTGGATTAAATACAACATTTTTTAATTTTATTATGGAAAATTTAAATGAGGATTAAAACTTCTATAAAAAAAAAAATTAATTTTATAAAATTTAAGGCACAAATTTATGTAAGTTACTTTTATTAATTTTGATCAATATTATTATTAACTCTATTTACATCATTGGTGTTAGTTAATTGTGTTAAAAATCAAATAATAAATTT
Source organism: Clivina fossor (assembly GCA_963966155.1). Taxonomy (NCBI): domain Eukaryota; kingdom Metazoa; phylum Arthropoda; class Insecta; order Coleoptera; family Carabidae; genus Clivina; species Clivina fossor. The sequence goes on along the minus strand of OZ014563.1, from coordinate 8,937,244 downwards.
TATTATAAACATAGTTTAGTGTATTTATTAATCACTCTACATACACGTTAAAATAATAATAAAAAGTTAAATATAAATAAACATTATTACATTAAACTTTTACAAGTTATTTCTCTTCAAATTAGAAACTGCTAATTAAAAACTTTGAAATAATATATGGAGCCAGTTATTTAAAATGTTGTTAAATTCATATTCACCTAACAATATAATTTAGTTGATAGATGATCAATCTAGGCTTTGAGTATAGTAACTGATGATGTTCTTACATATGTGTAATGTATTTATGTTTATATTAATTGAATTTTATTAATAACAACAATTTAGTGATATTTTGATATCTAAAATACCGATATAAAAAATTATTTTAACAAAAACTTGTATATTTAATTATAATTTTTTTTTTGTTTATATGAAATATTTTTGTGTATAGTCACCATTAGTCACCCAATATTTCTGTATTCTGTGTATTTATTTATAAATTAACAATTATTTTTCTATAATCCGTTTTTTCAAAACTTCAATGTCATACGATGTTCTAGAACAGGTACAAAATCAAGATTTATTATTCTTAAATGCAGGAAGTAATTTCTATACAGGAAATTATCAAATTACTCTTCGAAAATAATTAAAATTTCTAAATTATTTAATAGAGATCTACAGACGTTGAGATTAATATCCGGTAACGGGAAATTTTGGCTCTTTGGATAAATAATTACGTTAAAGTTTTTTAAATTAAATCTAAAATTACTTTATGTCTTTATGTAACTTTTATGAACATATAAAAAAACTGGTAAATTTTTTTAAATTAAAAACAAAAAAATTAAGACATAATGAAATATAGCTGTCACATGAAACATGCCAACAAATTTGACAAATTTGCATAATTTCTATAAAATCTACAAAATATCTGTTTCTATTAAAGTGCAACTCGCTACTATACTTAGTAATGACCCTTGACCACTATGAATTTGGATAATCCTGACCAAAGATATTTCTACATTAATATGTACACTGTAACAAAAAATAGCAAAATTGCTAAAATATTTACCATAAATATTCTTTATTTCTACCTCAAAATTCTGTAATTTTTACATAATTCATAATAATCACATAAAGTAAGTAAAAAGGACATAATAAATATGTAAAATTGTGTACTTTCTGAAAATTACATTACATACTTAATGTAGAATTACATATTGTTGGTATAAGTTCTAAAATTTTGTAAAACTACAAATTGTATATTAATATTTGTAATAATTCATCAAAATAATAAGACTTAGTACATATTTTATGTAATAATACTAAGTAAATCATAATTTTAATTATTTCTATCATTTGTAAACAATTCTTTCACGCATTATGAATCACATCCCACGTTTCAGGCAAAAATATTTTCATCGGTAAATTATTTCCGTTAAATTTGTTTTCTAGCAAACTACATTATTTTCCCTTGTCCTTTCAAAAACATAACCATATTAATTGTCCCCAGGGGTACATACGGAGGACTGGGGATGCAACCCCCCGAAATGCTTTATCCTAGACAACGTGGTCGACTGCCCATTGATATGTTTCCTCCTGGAAGTAATGGAGGTTTTGTATACCCTGACACATACAGAAGGTACATATTTTATATTAAAAATACTATAAGAATAAATATTAGTTATGGCAATTTTTCGCGATCGTGATTCATTGTAGTTACCTCAGTGTTTAATAGTACTTACGACCGGAATCAACTACACTTAAATTTTAAATGTACTTTAAATGAATCGACCAACAAAATACAAAATAAAAAATAATTTTGACGAATGCCCGACTAGTTGTTTATTTTCTAACATTGTCATACTCCAATCAAAGATTTCATAGTTTTAATGTTTGAAGTTTTATTTGTTGTTTCTTTGCAGATATGGAGGATTGCCCGTACAACAGATACATGATAATAATCAAAGAGTGATCGATGATGAAAATAAAGAATATGAACATCCTTGCGGAGGCGAATGCAATCACAATGAATTTTTATGTATACAGAGTTGTACATGCATTGAAATGTCACATAGGTGAGTTTTACTCTGTTTTCTTAGATAAAAAAAAAACTAATCCCCATGCAATTTTTTTATCACTGGGTACGTTGAGTATTTATGTAATCTTAGATCACTGATTTAGGCTTTAGCTTTATTGAGTATTGTTTATTTGTTTTTGATTATTGAAAATGTTCGAAGAAGTACAAGAAATGCAATGTGCACCGCCAGATTTGACAGAAACTATATACTATTTTAGTATTAGACACACAAATGATATTCGTTTTTTAATCTTTGTAATTTTAATGAAAAACTAAAATAATTATTAAAAATTTTTCGTTCATATTATTTAGTTAATTCCAGAAAAAATATTTTATTAATTTTTCCTTTAACATGAACATAAAACAGAACATCTTTTTTAAAAAAATAATATTAGTTCGCTATTTTTATACGTTTATAAATAAAAACTGAGAAACATTAGATAGATATATTGCACATATTTTTCAAAATTAATTATAAATTATAATGAAGAATATATATAGTGTTAAATCTAGTAGAATTCAGAATAACGTGAATCACATAAGTTAGACATCACATAACTTATAGTTACAATATTTCAAGTCATTGTACGATATAGTCTATAATTACAAGCAATTAAAAAAAATTCTACTTAGCAAATACTTTGTACAGTTTTATACGTATTTTATGTATAAAAAATTATAACGCCTTAATTTGAAACCAAGTAGTAAAAAAATTGTGTTGTTTTTGTATGACTAATTTTAATTACTACTTTAGGTTCAAAGACAAATGTTAGCTATTGTTATTTATTTTTAACGGTACATTGAAACGTTAATGCCAGTTGCATAAACATTATTAAATTCTTTGTAAGTTAACTCTCTTGTTAGAGTTCATAATCTAGTTGCCTCGTTAATTCACTTATTAAGAATTTTTATTTATTCTTAAGATAAGTAGAAAATCATAAATGTAATTGGCTGAAAATGTATTTTCAAAATAAATGACAATATTTTATTAGGTAATTTTTAAAATTATTCCAAGGATAAATTTACTCCAAATTTGGAAATAATGGGCCTCAAATAATAAAATATTACATAACTGATCCTAAGTGCTTTTAAATAGTTACCCAGTAAAAAAAATCTTTTTTTATTTGGTGTTAAAAATTTGTTTTTTGTTAGTAGGAATACTTGAAGTAAACAGTAAATATAAGACATTGCATAGATTATACAAAAACAAATGTAATTAATATATTTATCGACTTTAATGAATATTATAATTTATTTATTTAATCTTGAACAGAAAAACAGTTTCTGAACAATCATTATTTATTACAGATCACAAGTACCGCTTTGTTAATGTTAATTTCTAATTTATAAAATAATTCGCATTTTAAATTATGTTATATCTTGTAATAAAAAATGTTGATATGACATCACTCGTTTGGTATTTTTCTCGAATCAAAAACGAGAAAGATATATTTATCTTCATAAATATTCTCAATTTACGTTATCTGCACTTGTAATCTTTTTTGTTTCTGAGAACAGCTGTTATGATAGTGCAAAAGAATTATTTACATAACCGCTTATGATTAAATCTAAGTTAAATAAGTATGTAATAAAATTAGCATATTAGTTTTTATAAAACGATAGTAAAATAGAATTAGCTATATTGTACAACTGAATTTTTCATAGTAATTTTCGGGCTTTCACGGCCAGTGTCCATTGTTTATAAAATTTTCTGTGCTGGTATTGCCGTGGTCGATCTATTCTCGTCGCAGACGTTTCGCCATACTTTGTAGATGGCATCGACAGTGCTTGATGACTGAATGACAATTTCTACTCCGCAATGATACATGATACATTTAAAATTAAGTCATTTAGTTTAAAAAACACGTGGATGCGCAGACAAACTATTTCCAAATAATTTTTTTTGTTTACTAAATTAAATCTTACTAACTTAAATCTAACTTTTTTTTCTTTTTTTTAAGTAATATCAGTTAATTTAAATGTCGAAGTAACAATTAAACATTAATAACATAGTAAAAAAATCTTCCAGAACTCATTATGTAAAATAAAACTGCTTTAGATTCAAGTTCTGTATTAAAATTTATTTATAATTGACGTTTCGATGAAACTCAACGCTTGTTATCATCAGGAAAAACTGATACAAATGACTTTACATTACTTCCTGATGAAGACGAGCGTTGAGTTTTGTCGAAACGTTGATTATAAATAAATTTAAATACAGAACTTGAATCTAAAATAGTTTTATTTTATAGAATGAGTTCTGAAATATGTTTTACTATGTTATTAATGTTTAATTTTTAGAATAACATAAACTTGAACATAAAGTAGTTTTATTTAAAATATTAATAATAAACTCGAATTATTTAAATTGCTTGTGTAATTTTTCTGCTAATTAATTATGTGTAGATGCAATGGTGAACCAGATTGCGAGGGTGACGAAGATGAATTAGAATGCGTTGACGGTGATGGTCCGGCGAAAAGGTGTGAGGAATCGGCAAATCATGTGCGATGTCCAAATTCTGGACCATGTATCTCGAGAGAATTTCTCTGTGATGGTGATGACGATTGCGGAGATTATTCCGATGAAACGCATTGTGGTAAGTAGTTTTTCGTTTCTATTATACTTATATGTATAATGTATAGGAATTTATATTATATAAATGTAACTTTTATTTTCATAGCAAGGTAAAATTGATAACTTTATGAATTTATTATTGTTCTATAAATGATTGTGCTATATTTATTGTTATTATTGTTTAATGTACATTGTAAAAACTATTATCAGTAAAATAGGAGCATTCTGTAATTTTTACCATGATAATTGACGTAATATTATAATTTTTTCGAAAAGACACATTCATAGAATATGTAAATTTACATTAATTTTTTACACTGTATTTTTATGATTTTATAATTTTTTTCAAACTTTAAATAAAAATACATCTTTATATAGTAAAAATCTTTCAGAACTCATTACATTAAAATAAAATAGCTTTAGATTAAAGTTCAATTTAATTTCGTATTAAAATTCGACGTTTCGATATACTATACTAAATATATATCATCATTATGAAACAATATATACAAATGATATAAATAATAAACAAACAAAATATAGAAATAGGTTATTAGATACAATTAATCAGTATGAAAGCACTGATTTAATTAAATTTGGATTTTTTAAATTAATAAATTATAAAAATTTTAATTTTTCATTTATTACTTGTATTTTGTTACCTAGTAACTTGTTGAATTACTGTTTTTATATATATATATATATATATATATATATATATATATATATATATATATATTATATAATATGTCAAATTTATATTTATAATATAGCAGAAATATATTACATTTTGTAAAAATATTACTGTTAAAAATTTTGTAAAAAATACCTGACCTTAAAAATTTTAATATTCAAACGTTGCAACATATCTAATATCCTTTAAATTTTAAATAAATAATAAACATGTTTAATTAAATATGTCTGTAATGTTATGTGAAAGTAGAACAAATACAATGTTTCATAAAATAAATTCATTTCCATCCGAGATCATAAAAGAATTAATGAAAAAACCAATACATTATTAATATATAATTCACAATCGATAAACCATATCCCAATTTCTCATAAACAAAAACGCATTAGTTTCACAACAAAAACATTACAAAAACAAAAAACTGAAATCATTACCGATTTATGCACATAACAAAATAACGAAACAACCTCACTAACTTCATCTCTAAACTGTCCAAACCAACCATCGTTTACAACGTTTACAACGTTTAACCAAACAACAATTTATCATAACGTTCCACTTCAAATAGGTTATGTTCGAGTGTTTGTCGACGAAGATTGTGTTCCAAAATAGAAACTGCGGTTTTCGTTATACCAAGGATATGTCAAAGGTGATATTTGACTACAAAAATGTGTTTATAAACTTAAACCAGTTCGTCAGATTGAGGCAATTAAAAGAAATTTTCTTTCATTTAATTTTACATTACGGTTTAAAATTAAAATATTTGACAATAAATCAAATCAAAATTAGAAATTTGAAGCTTCTTTATAATATAAATAAAATCTTTCTCTTTTACCAAATATTTTTTATTATTTAGTTTTTTTTTGTAACTTCTAATTGCCTCACTGTAAACAACAAATTCTCTATGCTCATCCTTTATATAACTAAAACTGCAGTTTTATTTTGCAATATATCCTTAAGTGAATTATTGTGGTCCACAGGATTTTACAAGAACTGCACAGTGGACCAGTTCGAGTGCGCAAATGGGCTCTGTATACCGCGAACCTGGCTATGCGACAATGACAACGATTGCAAGGACTTTTCCGATGAACTCAATTGCACCAAAACTGGGTAAGTGGAGTGCTGTTTTCCTCCTTCAACTTTTTCGTTTGTTGTTCGTTCGCCAGCAGTTTTCGTAGAAATTCCCCGGGATAAGAAATGGGAATTGTTGACAACTTTCTGACTTACATGGTTTTTCTTTTTTATTGGATAAGTTTTTTTGAGGGAGTATTAGTTAGTTTTAGGATGAACAGATTTGAATGATGTTGCATTGAAAAATGAGTATTTTTACCTAGAATACAATATTTTTGACCAGTACGTAAAAAAAATGAATTATAGTTACAATAAACTCTACAAAATATTTTCAGTAAAGATTCATTATTTAAAAAGATGACAATTGAAAACAAAATAGTATAGACAGGTAAAGTATATTTAATAAATGCCTAGATAATCATAATCGCAAAATTTCTAAATTTAATTTATCTGAAACCTAATAACTATACTAACTGTGTTTTGGAATTTAATTTTGTATAATTTATACAATGAAACATCAAAAAGAAATTTTATTTACAAGAATTACAATCGAAACATTTTATCTAATTATAATTTGTCAAAAACAATTAGCAAAAATACTCGTAAGTATATTTCAAATATTGCTGATATTAAAAAATATAATGGTCCCTAAATAAACACTCCGTATAAATAATTATCAATAAAACTGGATATAAGAAAAATTATTTATTCGTTTTTCCACGAAAATATAATAAAAATGCTGAAATTATAGTCGATAAATAGGTTACTAGGTTAAAGATCTGTATTGCGATAATTAAATTTCGACAAGGACGTAATTTCAATATACAATAATTTACTGACGGATACAGTAATATAATTCTACATAGAGAACCGTAAAAATTCTAAATAAATTTATGCTAAAAATAAGTAAAAAAGACACTTTGCAATATGATAGTTTCTAATAAACAAAAATAAATTCTTTCTACTCTATAGCCAATTATAATAAATAAAATTAGTTAATAAAATAAAACCACAAAATATTTTGTGGTTTCAGGGAAGTTATTTTATTTTATCTACAGGCAATTAATTAAATTTGCTAAAAATACATTCAAATATTTTATTTTAATTTAAAAAAAAACCTTAATTCATAAATTTAACAATAAATACTCATGTGATACCTTCTATAATTCAATTATATACATGCTTTAAAAAGAGAAAATAAAAAATAAATTTATGAAAACGATTTCATGCTATAGTACAATATTATTGTACGAGATTAGTATCGCTCGAAACTGGATTATTATAGTAAAAATATACATTTTTTACGCTATTCTGATGTTGGAAGACACTATATTATAAATAAGCTGAACGTAGCTGGGCGTATGTAATTTTCGTGCCAACGACTCATTATTTTGTAAACTAATAATAAATATACTATATGAAAGTGAGAACCTAGAGCAATGAACCTTTTTATATTCCTGGTTAATATATTCATGGTTTTTATCAAATTTAAACTAGATTCTTGGCCCGGAAATGTTTATTAATTTTGGGTTTCGTGTATATAAAATATAATGTTAGATTCATAATTCAAGTTTTTCTTACTTGATAAATGTTTTGTTTTTGCGAGTTGTTTATATGTGTGTGTGTGTGTGTAAATTATCCGAAAAAATAATCTACATTAAGATATGAGAACTTTTCTAGAGTGTGTATAATATATTTTATGAAACGCATATATTTTAATTCGAGTTAAATTTAAACCGGTGTTAGATAACTTTTCTTCATTAAACTGTGCATTAATCTATTTAATTCTAAAAAAGAAAACATAAGCCGTAAACAAACTTCAACTAAATTCCGTACCAATTTAGGTCTCACAATAAATCTCTCTCTTGTTCCAACAGCCCACCCTCAATCGAACAAAAATAACCTCTCGAGGTAAAAAATCATAGAGGACCAAAAAAAAAAAAGCAGCAAAATCCTCATCGATAAAATAAAAATATCTCGTTCGGTTGGCGCGGCGCATATCACGTGACTGCATTGCATTTTGGCATCGTGCCCCTCGGATGATGATAGTAAGCCCATATTATGTGCGCCAGCGGGCCTGATGGTAGCCGGCCGATTCACTGTGACAGGACCGTACGCCCCCGCATGAACCCGGAGCGTATTGACGGCGCACGACGATCGATCCGGACTCGGTAAACTAGACGCTGAGAAACTTTTTGGGTCTCCGAGAACAAAGATGAATGCGCGAGATGCACTTGGTTTACAAGTTAATGGGGGGAGGGTCGTTCTTATTAGTTATTTATTTGTATTAAAGTTTTATTCAGTGCACCTCTTTTTTAGTTTTAATATTATTGGTAATTTTTCTTGATTGTGGTTAACTCAGTAGGTACATATATACATTCACAATCACGCCATGTACCCAAAAGGGTGTGGCACAAACTCTGTCCATTATCTTGAAATCAGTTTTCTCCAACATCTCTATCTAGATAAGCAACTTCAGCTTCATACACATTAATAACTCCTCTCATACATGCTTTTTATTCTTACTACTTGGAAACTTTCGCTCACGCAAAACACACTCAATCATAGCACTCCAACTACTCATCGGACGTACATGCAAACATATCAAAATCATTCATATAAATTTTTTTAACCAAACGTTTATTAAACATTCGCTCGAGATGTCCGAACTTTTGCTACAACATTTTTTTCAATTTCACACTCATCATACACTAATTTATTTCGTACCTGCGATTACTTCTAGTTATATGTTATACCACATACCAAACGTAAAAATTTCATTTCCACAGCAGTCAGTAGGTAATATTAATTAATTCACAAGGCAGTTTTCTATTAATTTAACACAGTTAAATTTTTAATTCTTCGCAACCAAACCAAACATTTTCATAACAAAAATACTCGATTTTAATCCCAACATAACAAAACATATATTAATACAATGCCAACCTTCAAAATCCATATTCCCCTAGGAGCTGAGCCATTAAAACTCTCCCCTGGCGATTGAAGAATGAACAATTCGTAGAAAAACACACATAATACCGCACACGATACGGCATCGGGCACGCATTATTTCGAATCCGTTTAACCGAGTTCCACTTCGCTTGCGAAGGCTATTGAGGGGGGAGTTTGGCATAACGCGTGTCGCATTGGGGTAGGTTCCGAACCGCCGGCATGTCGGAGAAGGGAGAAAAGCTAATGGGTTCCGAGCATATGGGGCAATGGGGTATCATGAAAACTGGAACAAAAGATTGCTTGTATATGTACGATAGTTTTGCCTGTCTGGAAAGGGTATTTGCAAAAGGTTGTGTTTTTGATTAAGTGAAATGTCATGGGGGGATGATGAGAATGATGAATTATAATTATTGTTCCCGGATCACGGAGTGGTATTATGGTAGGGTATTGAACTATTTAGGAGGGAGACATGTTTGATATTTCATGGACGAAATTATTTATATTATGGATTATTTTTAATAAATTGAAATGACAGATTAGTTTTGCGATTAGTCACAAACGGTTGAGTAATAATTCAAAAACTCACTGATTTGAGCAACAAATTATATTAACTATCCAGAAACGCATGTATAATGAATATATTATTTAATATGAGTAGATATTTTAAGAAAATTTTTTACATTATATAAATATAAAACACGTATATTTTATATAAAAATATATTTAAAAGAAATCTATATAATATGGTATATTAATTATTTTACTTAAAATTACAAAATTATATTATGTTTAGAGAAAATTTATATAAACCATCGTTTTGTTGAACTAATATGTAATTTTTTTACTAGGATTTTTATGTAAAATGGCAACTTTTTTTACAGTTTATAAAATAATAAAATATTCAGTAAAAATAGTAAATGCTCAATATATATAAATAATAAACGTACAGTAAGAATATTAAACATTTAGTAAAATAATACATGCTTTTATAAAATAATTAAATGTAAAAAAATAAATACTCAGTTTATAAATAATATAACAATTAGGTAGCTTTGTAGACAAACAAGAGAAATAATATAATTCATGAGATTTTCAAGTATTGAACATCGCAAATATCAAGTGAATCTGTAACATTTTTCAGTGCATTACTATTCAGAGATTACGAGATAATTTATCATTCTTTCTGAAAAGAAATAAAAAATAAAAAGATACCCTTTGGCATTTGAGCACTCTGGACTAGTTTATAAACACATTTATCTTCAACTAATTAAATTACTTATTGTATATTATTTAAAATTCATAACATCTGGCATTTTTCTTGTTTTATCGTTGAAATAATAAATTATTTTTAAATAAAAAGTTATATTGACTTTTTAATTTTGAAATTTAAAAGTAGAATATTTATTGATATTTTGATGACTTTTTTGTAACTGTATCAATAAATTAGACAAAATTATATTAAAATACTTGTATCAGAATAACCGAGGAATATTGAATCTCTTATACTTGGATTCACAGAGTCAAGTCCAGCGAATTAATTTTTAATTAATTAATAACAGAAAATTTATTATAAAGCTTCATGAGTTGAAAATTAAAATGCAGGTTAAATGTTGATGTAATGCACCTTTAAAATTTTTCGAATTATTTTATCAACAGTGGTCTGTGTGTATATACCTAAAGAAATTATAAAGAAAATTAAATTAAATTACAAATTAAAATATTAAATAATACAACTATCAGCATATTTAAAAACATAAGTATTCAAGAAAATTTTGACCAAACCCATAATTATATTTTTTTAATAATAATAAATTTTTAGTATCATAAGAATAGCAAACGTCTGAAACGAGGATAGATCGACCACGGCATAGCAGCCCAGAAAATTCTATAAATTACTAATAGCAATATATTTCTTAACATAGTAAAAAATCTTTCAGAACTCATTATATTAGAATAAAACGGCTTTAGGTTCTAGTTTCGTAATAATAAGATAGAAAATTAATTAATTATTAATTTAATAAATTATTACAGAACTTGAACCTAAAGTCGTTTTATTCTAATATATTTCTTTTTTTCTGTAATCATATATTAATAAAAAATGTATTAATACCGTCATTAGCGTTAACATTACAATAAAATTTAAAATTTTGAAGTTACAAGCAACAGAATTTGTCAAAAAAAAAACATTTCTATTTTTTGTTGAAGAGGCCTGTTATAATTCAAACTAGAAATTATAAACATTTCAAAAATTTTAAAGCCAAATTACGAACGAGAGTAAATAAGAATATTGTTATTATTAGTAAATACTCTACAAAGTAAAATTATCAATTATTTTTACTAATATTTTAATGTTAAATTTGTTAATTTACACCCTGTAAAATCTATATCCGTAAGTATGTGTATAAATTCAAAAAGGATTTCACCTACCATTAATTCTAGAGTATTTTCAAAACTCCAAAAATAACTACCACCTTGAAAAAATCACAATCTTTATTCAGAAACTTTTATGTGTAAAATAGGTATAATATCTCTTTACTTATCAGACGAAACCAACATAAATAAATTTATAAACAAAATTATGTAATTGGAAAACAACGAAAAATCCTTGAACAAAATCCACCAAGGCAACAAATAAATCTAATAGATTCCATATTTTATTTATCCAACTTCACCTATTACCATGGTTACCCAACAACAAAACAAGGCCATATCAACACCACCGCAAATGTAATGCAGTAAATTACGGGATCGAGCAAGCATGTCTACCCCAACAGTCACAATCATCCTGCGTTTGTTAGTTTCCTTGACGTGCACACGTCGGTGGTGGCTGGCCTCCCACCCTAGGTCAAGGATACGACGGCGAAATTACTTAGATACCGTCGCCCACGTATACAGGCGTTTGCCCGAGATCAATTTGATGCCCCCCCCCGCGCGCTAGAAGTCTTTGGCGTCCGTTTTTCCAAAAACGCCTACACGTTATACCACCCCCAGCATACATCAGTACGCCGTCTCAGTTTTGTCACTTTATGCCAGAGCAGTAGTTCGAAGCAAACTGGTTGATGATAATGAAATTGTCGGACTCTAGACCCCCAACCCTTGTACTTGTCTTTAGTTGTAGATCTGGGTGATTCTCAATTAATTTGATGGCTGATATTTTTGATAGTTAATTGAGAGTAGTTTTTCATTGAAAAAAAGATATTTTGTATTAACAGAAATAGTAGTTTATTATATGTACATTTTTCATTTAATTGAGACACCAGGTTATAGATCTGTAATCTGTGTAACTCTCAATTTTATGATGTCTCATGATTACAAATTTACAATGTGTGGTTAAAACTTTTGGGAGTTAATTGAGTAAAGCTTTTGATTAACAAATAAATATTTTGAATTAATGTTTGGTTAAGAGAATATGTGTGGGTGATATAATACGTCTGCATAAACGTACCATGAGTAGATTGGGAGTGTTTTGCGTAAACGAATGTTTCCAAAGCAGGAATAGAAAAACATGTATGAACGGCATCATAAATGTGAATAAAGAAAAGATTCTTGTCTGGATTTGTGCCACATCCTTTTGGGTATATGGCGTGATTGTCTATATGTTTATTTAAGTTTTGATTATTTATCTACACTTATTTGAAATTATTATATTTAAACTAATTTGTTACTAATGTTATAGAAACTAATATCTAATTAATAAATTTTCTATGTATTTTCATACTTCTGAACTACACTATTAAAAATATATCTTAAATTTATGTAATTTTACATAAGTTTTAATTAAGTGATAATTTACCTAATATTATATTTTTTATGATAAATTATATTCACAAAACATATAAAATTACATAAATTACATGCATTTTTCACAGTGTATCATTATAAAATTGTAATATTTTAATACATATACCTACTTCTACAATACCTACATTTTTACAATAATCAGCCCCCTTTACCCCAAAAATCTAATCCACATACATATATTAACCAATCCTCCAATCTCCCCCCCTTTGTAAACCGCACTCCGGTAAACATGCAAAACGTAAAACATCCTCACGAAAAGCACCCCCAAGGTCACGTGTCGATATCGTCTAGCGCCCCATTGAGGGTGTTCTACCGCCCCTCTCGGCGTCGCAACCCCGCACCAACTACCCTAATGGTAATGCGCACGTGCACGCTGTTGTAGCGGGCGTGCGTGGGCGACCCCCCCCTCCCGTTCACGAATTGTGCTGCCCGCGCGGCGCACATCCAAGGTCCTTCATCGTTATTTACGCCTATATATAGAATTTGATATAGTCTATAGTCAAAAACTCCCGATTTGGAAATGATACGCTAGGAATTGCCGCGAAACTCTTTCGATGTGTTTTAACAGCAGTTGACGATTAAATGATAGTTACTTAAAAGTTTTTTTCTTTTAAATTATGAAAATTGACAGTTGCAGTTTTATAAATAAATTTATTTTTAATTGATGCTAACTGATTGGAGAAACTAAGAATTTGAAACATGAATTTGAAATATAATTTTGTCATTTTTGTTATCAAAGTAATTTTATGATTTATATATATATATATATATATAAATCAAAATTAACAAAAAAAATTATAAAATTTTAAGAAAGTAATTTGTTTTTTTATTTAAAAAATAGTACAAAAAAAAAACGCGGTACTCGAAAAATCTGAAAAATTACCGATCTTCAAATAGGTATAACTCGGCCAATTTTAAACAAAAATGAATGAAATTTTGCGTCCGAAAAAATGTTAAGTCTCATCTTTAAGGTCATGTAAGATATGTACCATTTGACCCATTCCACTCCCCTCTACATCTCGCAAAAAAGAAAACAGACCCGTGCAGGTCACTAATTTATACAACTTAAATTTAATTTAAATTATAAAAAAAAAATTGTAAAACAAAATTATAAAATTTATAAAATAAAAATCTGATTACATTTCCATAAAATACTTAATTTTCAAAAATGCATTAAAATTTTTTAATAAAATATGTTGCTAAGAATGAGGCAGTGAAGCAGCCGATATTTTTACAGCTCCGACTCCGCTTTTGCTTCGAGCGCCAGCTCCAAAGCCATGGTTAAAATGATTTAAAATCCTAAAAATAACTTCAACGTAAAATAATAATTAATAGAATCTTATCAAATAATCCCCGATTCTAAAAATAACAGAAAAAAAAGGTACACGAAGTATCAATTACAATATCATCCACGTAACATATAAGGTATCTTTACTAATAAATACACCTTAGCAGCCTCTTAGTAGAAATAAATGATTATTAATGACGCTTCCTATAAATAACACCACCTCTAAAAAGGTGTTCTCTGTCGCCCCCTTTCACTAAAGCCTGTCACATATATGGTGTCTTCTACGTAATAGTAATAATACACGTGAGTGTGGGATGTTATTGAACTTGTCACGTTTTACATTTCAAAGCCGGCAAAGTGAAGTACCACGTTATTTATAGAAAAGCTGTTTAGTAATTAAATTCTGACTTAGCATTTATATCTATTTCTAATGATTTATTAGTAGTTAACGGCTAGAATATCTTAAATTATCGTGGAACAGACAGTTTAAGAACTATCAACAGATGTTTTCGTGGCAAAATTTGGTTAATGGATTAGTTAATTTCGGTTTTAAATGGGGTGTGTTATTAGTGAACTTTAATATGAAGCAACATTTATAAAACATCTGATCCAGATTATTTTGTAATGACTAATCAAAATGTATATTTATCTTAAAATTAAGGTGACTTCAATTGTAACCCCGGAAACTTGAAATAGATTTGTTTAAACAGGCAATACAAACTCAGTTTTAACTGTGTGGTAAAATTTAAGCAAATAATTCAATTTTGCCCGAAAAAAAATCGGTAATTTTATATAGAAACCTGAGCCAAATGATTTACACCAGTTTAATATGTAAAGTTACAGACGTCACAGGAATATTTTTACATAATATGAATATAAGATATGTGTATTTTATGTAAGTTTACTTACTTTTTCGATAAAAAAACATGTAAAATATATAATTAATTATTTTACTTAAAATTACAAAATTATATTATTTTTACAGAATATTTATGTAACCATTTTTTTTTTTTGCTGAAATAATATCAATTTTTTTACTATGGTTTTTATATAAAATGGTAACTTTTTTTTATAGTGCACACTGTAAAAAACAATTCGGCAATTTTACTGATTTAATAAATGTAATATTATTTACAGATATTTTACAAAAAAATTTACATTATACTTCAGTATTTATATATAAATAATCTGTAATAATACTAAATTATTTTGTGTATTATTTTTACGTATACAAATAATACAAAATATTTTAGTATTTTTATAGATTATTTATGTATAAATACTGAATACAAATTTTCAAAATCAGTTTTAATATTGTAAGTATCATTTTTGCATTAAACTTTCGTGATTATTTATAAAATGTGCTAAATTAACAGTCTCTAAAGTTTGAAGTATATACATTTGGTGACCATAAAGTAAAGTTTTGTCAAATATTCTCCATATAAACATTACCAAAAAGAAAACTTTAAACTAAACTACGCGAGTTCTGAACTAAGATGGCGATATATACTAACTACCAAATTTCAAATAATAATAATAATTGCTAACCTGTTTACATTTTGATGAAATTGGAACGCCAACCATCCACAATATATAGATCACATTATTATCACCGTAAATGTTCATAAAGTCATTAATTACATTACTTACTAATGCACTAAATATTAATAATTAACAAAAACATCACACAGCAAACATGTATTCGACCACTCGTCACAAATTGAAATCACGAACTAATACAATTTGGTTAGAAACAAGTCTATACCTATAATTAATGAAAAAATTCTCTGATAATTAGTTTAGTATTTATTTAGTTAAGAACCAATCGCATAATGTATATAATTTTCTTTATTTATATTTGTTAAAAAATTCACTCTAACTGGTTAATATTTGAAACCAACGTTTAAAATACTTTTTTCTTTAATCAAAAACAAAAAACTGTAATACTGATGATAAAAAATTTACTTATAACATAATGATAATAAAATAAAAATATTTTTAGTGGCTCAAATTTTTGAAGCAGTGTTCCCTAGATAAAAAAAGTAATATAACTTTTTTTAGATTAATCTCCTCTTTTTAAAATTTTAAAATGGAAGTTTAAAATTAACTTTGCACAACAAGAAAATTCATTCAAGAAGCTAAACAGCTTTTTAAGCTTATGAATAAAACTGAAAATTATATTTTAAGTTCATTCAAGTTTTGGTATAGTATTTGGTTACAATTTTTTTTAAATATGGCTGCACAGGATAATTAAAAATTCGGTCTTGTAACTCGATCAGGATGCTATAATTAAAGACGTAAATCCAGTAAAAAAGAAAGAAGATCCAATTAAGAATTGTAACTGAATCCTTGTAATGTACCTTGTTAATTTTGTAAATATAGTAGATCCTTTACATTCTAATAGATTACGATAGTAAACTTTAGCTATGATATTAATGGTGAAATTCCAAACAGTATCATTACAGAATATTTAGTTTTTTCTGCTAAATGGAATTTTTCATCATATAAAGAAAGACAAAACGCTCTGTAAATCTACAGATCTGTTCAGAATTTCAGCATAAATATTTTAGTAATAAATAAATACCAAATTATTTAAGAAAATAAGAATGACAATAATTTTAAATTTATTTTGTTATCAAACATTTATGAGAAATAAAGTTTTAAATTAATTTAATACCTCAAATATTTATTTTATTACCTATTTATCTGATATTACTATTTTGAAATTTTTATTTCAAATGGATTTTGAAATACATAGCTAAAATTATTTTCTTTAAATTTCAACAAGAGTCAAATTTAGCAGAATTGCAACTTTTATTTCTGTATACAATAAAGCTGCCACTTTTCCATATTTTAAAATCCAAAGATTTAAAGTGTACAAACCATTGTTAATTTAACCAATAGTTAACTAGGCAACTAGATAGTCAACTGTCTTTGAATCGCCTCATTAATTGGTCAGTTGGCAAGTTTAACTTACAAAGCATTTAACATATTTATATAATATATATTATTTATATATTTATATGGTGTCTGACGAATAAAATCAAGAATAATTTAAAGTCGACTTTGAAAAAAAAAATGTTCAATCTTTTGTTTTAAAATCAAAAATTTGGCAATGAAATATATACTTTCGAAGTTTTTCTGCATGTATTTAGAGATATACATTATGGTATATTAAATAATTGCAGAAACATTTAAATTATTACGTCATAGTATACTTATATTGACAAATACTATAGATTTTTGGAATTTGTGTGGTTACTATCGCTTTTATTCGTCTTTTAGACTGATTGTTAGCAACATACATACCCTGAAGTGCCACTTAAAAATAAGTATTGGAAATATTTAATAGCGCAATATTTATTTCATAATGATATTTTAGTAAAAGTAATCTAAAATAAACAATTTTTATGACATCAACATGTGAATGTAGAACACTAATGCAGTACGTACTTGTAATTGTAGGACTGTGCTAATTAAAGTAGGACACCTATCAACCCTTTAGACATGGCATATTCTTGTATTGTACAGGACATTTCTCAATGGATAAAAAAATATTTTCTTAACAAAATTTTATTTAATTTCTACCTTTTTTAATTCCCACAGTCATAGCATATGAAAATATTATTCAGTATTGAAAAATCAAATCAAAATTTATGATCAACAAACACACATTCAATCCAATATCATATTAAAATAATAGTAAACAATAAACAATGCATTCCCTGAAAATACGCAGTTCTTTCTAAAAACTTCATCATTGCGATATTGTTTTGTTTCGTCTGTCACAAACAAATGAAAACCACTACGTATTATACTGCAGTCTGGGCTATCTGTGATACATTGTGTTCGCTCCCATTTCTGAAAAGGAAATCATCATCCATTCAAACCAGAGAGTTGAAACGGGGAGAATATTTTGTTGATGATAGAATGCAAGCAAGAGGAAGTTGCTTATCGAAACGGAACCAGCAGGAGAGAAACTCCTAGTATTTGATACTGTGTATACATAAAGAGACAGGGAAACAGAACAAGTAAATATGAAATACAGCAAGAAAGATCATCCAACCATTAATACCATCAGAATGCAAGCACGGGATATTTTTTCAAATGTCTTGTAATGGCCAAACAGCCAAAACTAATCAAGTAAATAAATATACTTTTTAAGAATATCACAGACTGTTTTATTATTAGTACCTTAAAAATCGTATATACAATTTAAGATCCGGATATCGGATCCGAATCTCGGATTCGAATATTAGTCCGGATCATTTTAATGACAACGCAAATATGATGCGATATTGCTCGTTGTCGATATTTGATTGCTTGTTGCTTTGGCATAAATTCTACCTAAATTAACATCGGCAATATTCTACAAAGAGAAAGAAAAAAACGTATATTTAACATAATATTTTTCAAAAATTGGCCATCACTTCTCAAACGACCTATTGCTTGCTTATCGAAATGGAACGCGCAACAGGAACGAAACTGGCGAACATTTGATGCTCTTGTATATATAGAGAGAGGAAAAGCGTCCCGCAAGCAAACATGGAATAGAACACGGCAGGTCGTCACGACTGCGAATCGATAACGAGTCGCCCGGCGCGCCGTTGCCATAGTGACCAGTATCCCGGCCAGCTGCTTCTCCTCCGACGAAATACACCTACTTTTGCTCGCGGCTCTTGCTCTTCGCCCGCTATTTTAGATTCAATTGCGATTTTCACCGTCGTCCGTACGTATGTATGTGTGTGGTGGCTGTGTGCAACAGTTTATCGTAACGATTCCACCATTACTGCTCCCCGTAACATAACGATTCGATGTGTTTCAAAGCTGTTATTACTGATAAAAATTGACCCCATACTTTGACATACATAAAATGAATTGTTACGTTTTTAATTAATATTGAAATTGGTCCTTTTTTTAATATTTTCTAATAAATGTTAACTAGTAAAATAAAGTTGTTTTATTTCTCCTCTTATAACAATTTCTTGTTCTTCAAACTGTTAATTAGATAAATTCCATTAAAAATGAACTCGATGCTTTGACATATATAGTTTTTTTTCTGTTATTTTTGAATAAATAACTAGTAAAATACAATTCTATTAGATATAAACTCCATTACTTAAGAAAAGATATAATGTAATTAAGTTTTCAATGGAATTATAAAAATATGACTTCTGTTACATAAAAAAAAAAATTATTATATATCTGTATTAAAATTTGATGTTTCGATTTATTATTAAACAAGAATTTTCATAAGGAAAAAATACAAATAACAAATAAAGAAATGTAACTTAGAAACAAGTAGCTAGGTAATAAAAAAATATTATAAATTATAATCAAAGATAGCCATATTTTATTTCATTCTGATTAAATTTTAAAATATAAAAATATATTGTAACATTTATATAACATATATACCTAAAACATTTATTCATAAACTCATAAAAAAAGTTGTGTCCAATTTAAAAATAAATTGATACTGACATTTTTATAACAAATTTAAAAATGTTTTTTTTTTTGTCACGAGCATACAAAAATTGAAAAATATTTTCTTGACGCATAATATCAAAGAGAACCATATGAGGAAGTTATGTAGAGTAGAAAATATGAATATATATCAAATACATACACGTACACTTCTACTCTCCAATGAAACATATCTTTTCATATATATTTTTATTGATTCTTTATGACGACATATAAGAAAATATGGAAAAATACTCATATAAAGTATATTGTTTATAAGTTACGTTGAACGAATAGACATATAAATTTTATTTCTATGAGAAAGAAAAATTTATATAACTAAATAGCTTCTTCCTTTTATAAATAGCTTTATGTCACATATGACAGCTTCAATAAAAATTTTATTTTTTTCCAGATGTACGAAAGATGAATTCCAGTGTGGAAATGGATTATGTATTTCAATTAATTGGAAATGCGATAAGGACCAAGACTGCTCTGACGGTTCAGATGAAACAGATTGTGGTATGATCGGTTTCGGTGAATTATTTTTTAAATAAATGTTTTCCAGATATATTTATATATATATTTATATATAAATAATCATTATTTATTTGCAGATAAAGAACTTCCCTCTTGTGGAGAAAACGAATTCCAATGCTTGAATCATAAATGTATACGAAAAGATTTTAAATGTGATAGAGATGATGACTGCGGTGATTGGAGTGATGAAGATAATTGCCCATTACAGATTTCAGGTAGTTGCGGATCTGGAGAGTTTCGGTAAGTTATTTAACAATTCTAATTTATTAACTTCAAAATTTATTAAATAATAATTCTTAATATTTGCAGTTGTAACAACGACCACTGCATTCCCGATAGCTGGAGGTGTGATAAAGTACAAGATTGCGAAGAGGGAGAAGATGAAGCACATTGTAATAAAACAATTACACGAACTTGTTCCCCAGATGAATTTACTTGTAATTTAGGAAGTTGCATATTGGTATAATCGGAAAAATAAATACAATAAAATCAAACACTGACTATTTTTATTTTCTTATAGAAAAAATGGGTTTGTGATGGATCACAAGACTGTCCTAATGGTGAAGACGAGCAAAGATGTCAAGTAACCTGCGATGATTCCAAATTCAGATGTTCTGTACAAACGCAGAATGATACTGGAATCAATTTAGATTTTTGTATTAATAAAAAGCATGTTTGCGATGGACAACGAGATTGTCCGAAGGGAGAAGATGAAAAAGATTGTCCCAAGAAAAGACAGTGTGAAGAAGGATCAAATTGTACGCAAATTTGTATTACTACTGCTGATAGTAAAAATGGTTGTGCTTGCAATCCAGGATATAATTTGGATCCTGATGGAGTGACGTAAGTTAAATAATTGGAAAAAGATATATTACTTTACAATTAATAATCGTTTTTGTTTTTAGATGCAACGATATAAACGAATGCCTTTACGAAACGGATCCAGTTTGCTCTCAAACATGTACGAACACTAAAGGAAGTTTTACTTGTGGCTGTATGACTGGATACGTTTTACGACCGGATTTACGTACTTGCAAAGCACTTGGAGCGCCTCCAACATTAATTTTTGCGAATAGAATTGATATACGACAAGTATCTTTGAGTAACAGTAAATACACGTTTATAATGAAAAGCTTACATAACGCCATCGCTTTGGATTACCATTACACAAAAGAGTTAATATATTGGTCAGATGTTTCCACTGATGTTATTAGAAGAGCTTATATTAATGGAACTGGTGCAATAGGTAAGAAATATATACAGTTATAATTCTAATATCAATTTTTCATTTACAATGATTCTATTTCTTTATTTATAGATATTATAAAATGGGGATTAGAATCTCCAGGTGGTGTAGCATTAGACTGGATCCATGATTTACTTTTCTGGACCGACTCTGGAACAAGAAGAGTTGAAGTAGCTTCTTTGGATGGAAAACAAAGAGTAGTAGTTGCCGCTAATGATCTCGATAAACCAAGAGCAATTGCTGTGCATCCGGGAGAAGCACTTGTTTTCTGGACAGATTGGGGTAAACCTTTATTAATTTTTCAGCAATTACCGTAATGATTCATTACACACTGCAATCTTTTAATCAAGTTTTTAAAGTTTGTAAATAACTGTATTTGCAGCAAAAAATTTAATTGACGAAGTTTATATTTATAGGGCCTTCGCCAAAAATAGAAAAAGCAGATATGGACGGCAGTAACCGTAAAAGTATTATAACAGAATCTGTATTCTGGCCTAATGGTTTAACAATAGATTATACAAGCAATCGGATTTACTGGGCAGATGCAAAACATAATGTTATTGAATCTGCTTTTCTTGACGGAGACGATAGAAAGAAAATTATCAGTAAGGGACTGCCACATCCTTTTGCAATTACGTTATTTGAAGATGCTCTTTACTGGACTGACTGGCATACTAAATCAATTTCTACTGCTAACAAAGCAACAGGAGCAGGATTGCGGACAATTCATTCTGGATTGCATTTTCCAATGGATATTCACAGGTAAATTATTAAAAATATATTAATTTGATTTATATATTAATTAAATAATTTAATTATAGCTATCATCCACAACGACAGCCTGAATATCGAAACCGTTGCAGTCCGCACAATGGAGGATGTTCACATATGTGCTTACCAAATAATAAAAGTTATACTTGCGTTTGTCCAATGGGACAAAAACTAAAAACCGATGGTAAAACTTGTCAGAAACCAGAAAAGTTATTGTTATTTGCACGCAAAAAAGATTTACGAATTAGACAATTCGAAAATAAATCTTCATCTAGTGTTGAAATGGTGATTCCTGTTGATGGAATAAAATCAGCCGTGGCTTTAGCTTGGGACTCAAAAACGGATTCAATATTTTGGACTGATATTGAAAAAGATACTATAAATAGAGCGTGTTGGAATGGAAGTCACCAGCAAGTTATTGTCAATTCCAATCTAAGTATGATTTTATTATAAAATATATTTTTAAAAAGTATTAATACTTTGTTTATTACAGTATCACCTGCTGGACTTGCCTTAGATTGGGTAACTAACAAACTTTACTGGACTGATGCAGGCACTGTCCGGATTGAGGTCTCAAATACAGATGGCAGTATGCGGTCATTATTAATATGGGAACAATTAGATAAACCACGAGATATAGTAGTTGATCCAACTGGTACGATTCTTATAGTTAGATACAATAATTTTTAATAAATAATATCATTTGTTTTATTTAATTTACAGAAGGATACATGTACTGGTCAGATTGGGGCATAGTTCCGAAAATAGAACGAGCAGCAATGGATGGAACAATGAGAAAAGCAATTGTTACACAAAATATAACTTGGCCAAATGGCTTAGCAATTGATCATTCTTTAGGAAGAATATATTGGGCTGATGGAAATACAAGAGTTATTGAATATGCAAATTTAGACGGGACTAACAGAAAAATTTTAATAAGTAAATATATAACAAATAATATTTTGATGCAAACTATAATACATACTAATTATTTAAGGTTCAAACTTACCTCATCCTTTTGGTTTGGACGTATTTGGAGATTACGTTTATTGGACAGATTGGGAAGCTTTAAGTATCCAAAGTGTTAACAAGAACACTGGAGAAGAACGAGAAACATTGGGAACAAATATAACTGGATTAATGGATGTACGAGTCTTTCATCGCAGTCGGCAAGAAATAAAATCACCATGCAACAGTAAAAATGGCGGGTGTTCGCACTTATGTTTATTAAAGCCTAAAGGATATTCTTGTGCTTGTCCTATTGGTATTAAATTAGAAAAGGATAATATGACATGCCAAACAGGACCAGTAAATTCACTAATTTTTGCTCATCGAATTGATATTCGACAAATATCTTTAGATGTTCCATATACCATTGATGTTGTACTTCCATTACCACATTTACGAAATGCTGTAGCATTGGATGTAGATAAGAAAACCGGTAAATATTAGATAAACTTAAAATTTATATAGTATGTTACAATATTCAATTCTTTAGGTGAACTTTATTGGACTGACACAGGAGAAGACATCATTCAAAAAGCATCACTTGATGGAAAACATATAAAAACAGTTATAGTGGATGGTATGGAAACTTCGGATGGTATTGCTATTGATTCAGTTGGACGAAAAGTTAGTAATACAATACTTTTTTTTATATTTACTGATTAATAATAAAATATTTTACTTGCATAGATTTATTGGACTGATGCTGGAAGAAACAGCATTGAAGTTGCAGAATTAAATGGAACTAATCGTAAAGTACTAATCTGGTCTAATTTAGACAGCCCTAGAGCGATAGCCCTTTATTATCAATTAGGTTTAATGTATTGGTCCGACTGGGGAGCGAATGCTTCTATAGAACAAGCACATATGGATGGTTCAAATCGGTAAACAAAATGAGTTACTTTAATGTAAATCTTAAAATATCTTTTCTAATTATTTATTAGGAAAGCTCTAGTTACCGAAAACTTAGTTTGGCCCAATGGTTTAGCTATTGACAGACCAGCTGGAAGAATATATTGGAATGATGGCCAATTACATGTTATTGAATCTAGCAATCTACATGGAAAAGATCGTAGAACTATTGTAACAGATGTACCGCATCCTTACGGACTTGTAGTTTTCGAAAACTATATTTATTGGACTGATTGGCAAACAAAAGCTTTGCATAGAGCTGAAAAACATAAAGGCAGAAATAAAACCATAATTCGTGACAATTTAGAAGGTCTGATGAATGTTCGAGCTGTACATGTAAGTATACAATAAATTTTACTATCATATTTTCCCTAAGATTTTAAATTTACTATCAATATTTATTTTAGATTGAAGAAAATATACCAAATGCCTGCGGTGATAATAATGGCGGATGCTCACATCTCTGTCTACGAAATCCCACTTCATTCAGTTGCGCTTGTCCCACAGGGATTAAAATGTCAAAAGATAATAACAAAAACTGCAAAATTCAACCCGAACAATATTTATTATTCGCTACAAGAACAAGTCTAGCTCGTGTATCATTCGACACTGAAGAACTATGGGACGTTACTCTACCGATTGATAATATACAAAATGCTGTAGCATTAGATTTTCATTGGGATAAGCATTTGCTATATTACACTGACGTTGATTTAGATATTATTCGTAGCGTCAATATGCATAATTTTTCCGATACAAAAATTGTTATCTCTAAAAACCTGACGAAAGCAGACGGACTAGCTGTTGACTGGGTGGCAAATAATATTTACTGGACTGATTCCGGACGAAAAATTTTAGAAGTTGCACGTCTTGACGGAACTAGTAGGAAAATTATTATAAGAGATGATTTACTTGAACCTAGAGCTGTTGCAGTATATCCGAAAAAAGGATATTTATACTGGTCTGATTGGGGAGACATACCAAAAATTGAAAGAGGAATGATGGATGGATCTTCCAGGAAAATGATCGTATCAACCGATTTAGGCTTTCCAAATGGTTTAGTAATCGATTATGAAGCAAACCGTCTATACTGGGTAGACGCTTTAAAAGATAAAGTAGAAACAGCTGATCTAAACGGTAATAACAGAGTTCAGTTAGATTTACATGCTACACATCCATTTGGTTTGACTCTGGTATGTCATTGTATATATTGTACATAGAAATAGATTAACATATGTGTATATTTCAGTTTGGAGAATATATTTACTTGACGGATTGGTACCAGACGTCAGTTGTAAGAGCAGATAAGTTATCAGGAAAAAATGATGTAGTTATTCGAACACTTTTGGATGGTGTTATGGAAATACAAGCAGTTTCTGCCAGTAGACAAACGGGGCATAATCCTTGCGCCGAAAATAATGGAGGATGCACGCATCTTTGTCTTTTTACACAGAAAAATTATACATGCGCCTGTCCTGATATTCCAGATAATAGGCCTTGTAAAACAGGTATGAATATTTTACTTAATTCATTTTATTTTATCTCATGTAAAACTCATAGACATGCAGTTTTAAAAAATTTATTTTTAACCAATTAAATTTTGATTCCAGTACCAAAATCATATGTTCCAATAGATATAGACGACGATGCAGAATTATCGACACAATACAATTATCCACATCATGATGATGAAAGTCCGTATGAACATACAGAGACTGGTCTATCACATCACTTTATAATAATTACGTTGATGGGAATATGTGTGATTCTGCTTAGTATGTTAAGCCTAATTATAGCCTTACTATATCATAAACGAAAGAAGAAATATTTGTACGCAACGGGAAGAAGTGTCATGACCTTCTCAAACCCTAATTACTATACGTCCAATAATGAAGTGACCGCACAAGCGGCTATTGATAAAAAACCATTTTTGTGGAAACGACTGAAATACGACAAATCACAAGTAAGTGCTACGAAAATAAGCATATTTTAATAAATTATTTCCATTTCCAAAGTTCCATTTAATAACGGAAATTTGTTCAGACAAAATATTTGAAATGTTCATCTATTTAATTTTTAATGCAATTGAAGATGATCGATGATAACGATGAAGCCATAAAGATTGGTAGCTCAGTTTTGGTTGTTTTTATTTAAATTGTTTAGTCCTGGTTTTCATGATAATTGTCATTATCTTAAAACCAGTATTAGTTAAAACCGTATTTAAGATGGATTTTGCATTTCATGTAATAGGAACGCGTTTACGAAGACAAGACCACAGCGAATAGTCCCGAAATAGCTAGTCTAATACCAGCAGTTCTAACGCCAAGTAGCAGCAACTGCGAAGCTGTCACACCGGAAATGGAACCGTCACCATCGCCAACTCCCCTACACCGATTAGACAGTATCACCGTGCAACCTACAGTCTGAATACATAATTTTCAATTCGTACGTACCTACTAGATGCAGGTTATTAGGCATTAAAAAAAACCAAATATACTGTCCACCATAATGCAACAATTTTACATATTGAGTAGATACTTAACCGTAAATAAAAATTCAGTTTTTTCATGATTATAAGTCAATAAAGAGTATAGGTATCTCGCCCTTTATTTCATTGAAATTCTAAGCTATAAGTAATCTGCCAAATTTTAGCAGAATTAGGGCCCTGTTTAATAACCTTAATAACTTTAATTGTTACATCAGTTAATCAACGACCATTTCTATTGTTTGTATATAAAGTTTTAGTTGATATTATACTTGCAAAAATGTTGTAAATATTTATTGATATAGTTACACAATGAACAAATAGTTTGGACAAAAGGAAATTTTAGTAAAAATAGGGCCCCCTTCTTAGCAAGCCATTTATTATTATTTTTCATACCTGTGGAAAGATATAAAATAACGTGTTTTATGAAATGTGCCAAAGATTATAGAATGATAAGAGAATAAAATACTATTATTAATATAATGTTAAAAATTCTAATTTTTGGAAGAATTCACAAATTAAAGAAATAATTTGTACGTATTTTTTTATACGTGATTGTTTTAATTTTAGATTATAAACGCACGAATAATTTAATAATACATATTTATAATCACTTAAATATTTTAATGTAGCACGGTTATAGACACTACCTTGAAATTTCCTACCAAAAAAAACATATAATTAAACATTTTTAAAAACTGAAAATAAATAAATAAATAAATGTTGTTGTTATTATATTTCAATTTATAATTTAAGAAATATTGTGACAAGTACTTAAATAACACTATAAATCCTTCAGAGAATAAATACTGTAGGCTTATAATGTTATACTAAAATACTTGTAGAAATATTAAATGTAAATTACCATATTTATTTTTATAATCATGTTAGTAATGTAGTATAATTAACATATCTAAGTCCTATGAACAAGAAAAAAAGAAACGATTTTTCTTTTCTAAAAAAAAAAAATGCTCAATGAGTACACCTGCTTTAAAATATTGCATTTAAAACTAAACCTCCGTAAAATAAAAATGGCCTCATTTAGTTTTTAAAAATAATACTAAAAACTATTAAAACTAAAAGAACACATTATCGTGTTTGTTTTTAAGTATTTATGTCAATTCATTAAATAAAAAATTCGATGAAAACGGATTTTCGTTCCGGGTCCCTTGTCCCAAAAAAAAAAGTCGTCAAGAAACATTGACAACACGTTGTCACTTTAGACCTATTTGCAAATTTACCGGTCTAAGTACTGATATAAGTTTATTATTATAAGTGTGAATGCGAATCGTGGTTGTGTTATTTGAATGAAAATTTAGAATATTTTTTATATTGTAATAAAAATGTTGGAAGAGTGTAAAATACAGAAGACTGATTGATAGGTCAGAAACCAAAGAATGATATTAAATCAAAAAGGATACTTCGAAATAAAATATTCTAAGGATTGTATATTTAAACAAAATTTAGTAATCCTTTAGAAATAAAAATGGATTATTTTTATTTATTTCCTGTTTCTAAATGAGTAATCAAAAAAAAAAAACAATGGAAGAGCATCTGAACATTTGAATACTGTGTGAACTTTTTTTCTAAAAAAAATTGTCTCGATATTTACTGTGGTATTTTGAAAACTGTCACCGTTGTGTCGATAAACAAAATATCTGTAATAAATATAATCTCTACATGTAATAAGATGAAACAAAAATATATAAAAAATCATTTAACAGGAAGGATAAAAAATTTGATGGGTATTTTCAACATTTTTTGACACATCCATGCAGGGTAAACTTTAGCACATAAAAAAATTCATATTAAAAAAAATATATTGCAAAGAATTAGGCGCGAATAATGACGCTGTTGTATTTAGAGATTATCTTCCTGTAAAAATGAATACTTGCCAAATGAGTCTACCATTTTTTTGTACAAAATATATTTAAAGAAAAGTTTTCATAATTTTCATTACTAAATTACATTATTGTGCCATATATTACAAATTTTATAAAACGCTAATGTTCTTATCAAAAATTTCATTTCGATAATTTTTGTAACGGCTTACATTTAATAACAATAGATATTATTATCATAAAAAAATAGATGTAATCTAAACAAAGAGAAAACACAAAAAAATTATATTAAATGACATAAAATCTTAGATAATTACGTCCTGTAATATTTAATAATCCTATAATGAAAATTATTCATTTCTTATTTTGATCTTCAAATTATAAATCATTTGAAAATAGTGGTGTAAATTTTATACAGATTTTGTTCAACAAAAGAAATAATAAAATATTGATACTTACGTACTTGTAATACATACACAAAGAATGAAATGGAAATTTACATCACTAATTTGAGAAAGAAAAACGTTGTAATTTATGCAGTGGCGGATTAAACTTGCATAATGAATTTTTGGGACCGTAGCATCAAACTAATATCTGTTTACTAATTAAAAAAGATTGTATTCTGGTTATTGACTTTTAAATGAATTATGCAATCTAAAATACATCTATGTACAACTTATTGTTAATTTATGTAAACAATATTATTACTAAATAGATTTACCTTTTTATATTATAGTATAAATAAATATAGAAAAATACGTTATCTTTTTCTTCATAAACTATTACTTTTGTTTAGTGAAACTAAAATTTATGGGCCCTAAAATACTGGAAGCCCTTGGCTGCAGCCCAGTTAGCTGGTCCCTTAATCCGCCACTGAATTTATGTCTATTGAAGTAACATTTTTGTTTCAAATACCATTGCAGATGTATTCAAATTATAAACATTAATTTTCAAAGAAAAACAAATTTGTGACCATATTTTTTTATTAAAACGCATGTATTATAAATTAATTTTGATAAGGATAAAACAAAATTCTGTAAATATAATTTAAATGACTGTAAATTAAAAACTAAATATTATCACTTATAATTTATGTTTTACAAATAGGAAACTCACTGTGACTCTAGATTTACGATACGTGTTGAGTCTCATATGAAAAAACGAATACACACAAAAAAATAAATAAACAAGTGTATTTTAAATGTTAATACTTCGTTTTATTTCATTTTTTTCTTCAATCACCTTGCTCATAATTTCTAACAGATACATAGACAGATATGATTTACAATATATTTTTTTTAGTTTTGCACATATAAAGGACACATCCTTTTTTTACAATTACAGCCATTATCTAGTACACAATTAATTTATCTTTTGTTTTATCGAAGGCCCGTTTTCAAGAAAGTTTGCAGGCCTAATAAATGGAAGATACATGTTTTAGTGAACACGTAGGTGAGAAATTCTTACCAGTTCTTTTCGCAGGGAAAAAGAATTTGTCTCAAATATTCTACCTACTGATTTCAAACTTTTAAATATTTTAACATAATTTTTCTAACATAAACAACGTGATAAATTGTGTTAATTTTTGTTGTCAGTAAATTATCTTTGTATTGCAGTTTGTACGGTCATTTACCAGTAAGTATTGCTAAATTAACAAAATAATTTATTATAACCTAAGCTCAACAATTGCGATATAAAATTGAAAGGAGAGAGCTTTGTAACAATTTTGTTTTTTGTACTTCAATTTTAATATTTCCCAATGAAAATATTTAATTTGTGCCAACAGAAAAATAAAATAAAATAAATTAAACTAAATTATAAAATATTCACATTGTCGTACTTTATTGCATTTATATTTCAAATAAGAATTTGTTGTTAAAGCTTTATCTCCTTTAATAATTCTCTTATATATAATAAAAAGTAATAAATAACATTGCATAATATCACAAATAATTTTTATGTACTTTTGATAATTGTGTCATCTTACAGGTAAAAAACCGAATATGAAATAATAAAAAAAAAAATTAATAAAAACTACTTGAAATATAAAATATAGAAAAATATGTAGAAATGGCACATTAATTAAGTGGAATATGATTGAATACTGAGATATCTTTGGATTAAATAAACCTAAATGTTAAATATAATAAATAAATTACGAGAGAGAAAAAATGTTACGTGTCACAATTTGTAAAGGTTGACACAGAAACTTTTTGGTCTGTGAGAGGAATGTAAGAAGCATAAAAAATATATGATATATATAAAGTCATTTTTTTCATTGCTTTTTAACATTTTGTAAAGATGTAAATAATTCTTTTATATTTTCATTTGTTTTAGTAAAAATAATTGTGTGATATTTACCTCAAAAATTATTTTCATTGATGAAATTTTAATTCTGGAAACACCTCGCGCATTATCACCTCAAAGAGATCCTAAAACGAAAAATATATCTGCTTGATTGATCAGTTGATAACTTAAGTTTAATAATATTTTATGCAATTAAATTGTTCTTTCTTGATGAACTAATTAAATCATTAGTTAATGATTTAATTAGTTACTATAACTTAATATAATACGCCGTGTATAATTAAGAATATAAAAATATAGCTATTGTTAAGTTATAACCTTTTGCACTGCAACTTTATCGGTTGCTATGAAAATTTTGTCGAAGTACAATAAATTTAGTTTACAAGATCTGTCAACAATTACAATTAGTGGTAAATAAAAATGACTTACATAAAATAGTTGTTTGTTTAGCTGCCGATTTTGCACAGTTTCGAATACTTTTGAAGCACCACGTTTCGCATTCTGAGCACCGACAAGTGTACACAAAGTATCAGGTACATTTTCAATAAACTGTTCCCTCGCCAATTGCGCTGTCGCCAATTTCATCTCATCGGACCTCTCCGGTCCAGCTGAAGCTAATTCACCAGCTGGCCACCAAGTCTTCATCACCACGGTGATATAATAATGTAACATTGATTCGGAGAACATCCACGAGATCGTGTCTCGTATTTGACGATTTATTGTCCGACCGTAAGTGATTTGTACGAAGGTAATTAATGTTTTCCGAAGCCATTTGAAGACGCCTCGCATATCAAAGACTTCACTCATCAGCGTATACAACGGTTCGGCAATGTCGTCTTTGTTTTCATCCACAGTTTTGTTTGTGGAATTCGTTCGTGAGCTGTCAACGGTGTCTGTGCTTCCTGGTGCGTCTAGACACTGGGAGATATCTTCTTCTTCACTTTCACGAAGTGTTGAGATCGTTTCGGAACGCGGTTGCTCGCCACTACCACTAAATTTTAAAATAATTATAGCTTGTAAAATATAGTAAAGTGTATTTTTTTTATAAATTATTTCTACAAGAATGTTGGTATGTACATATTGTCTTTATGTTAAAATTTTATTGTCGTCTTTACCTTTTAAACAAAGTAGACAAAGAAAACCTGGATTTCTTTGGCGATGGCGTCACATGTTTCAAATGATCGGAACTTGGACTTAAGAACGCATAAAGTGCTTCACTTTGATTTAATCTATCATCTTCTAATACAAACTAAAAAAAACTTTAATTTGAAAATCATTAAATATTAAACTACTGCTCAATTTTACCTCGAGATACTTTTGTATTTGTGTTTTGGCTTTTTCCAGGGAATTTCTATCTGACTTTCCAAATAAAAATTTAAATGATTGTGAAGGTAATTCTAAACTTTTAACGCCCGAACATAGCGGACGTAGTTTTCGATGTAATTCTTGAAATTGTGTTAACGTTCTTAAAACTACCCAACCTGTACTGATGCCTTCTTCACCATCAGGTGAATGTTCCTCAACCATGTGAACCACAATCACAAATTGTGGAGGTTCCCTCTCATCTGGAACCTTCGAGAAGAAAAATGAAACTAATAAAAGTATTCAAAAAAAGTAATATAAATGAATCTTACATCAGCACTTTGTACAACAGCACGCCATTTGCCTAAATTTTCACCCCACACTTCGGTTCGAGTCAAATGCGCTTCCAATTGTCTTTGTTCACCTTGCAACCACTCCACTTCTCGTTCTAAAATAGCTAGAACTTTCGATTCAGGTTTTAAAGATGATCTTAACGCTTGCAAAGCCTTGAAATCATTTAAAATTAATTGTTATTCGGGAAAAAATTATGTTAATGAAACACACCTGCATCTTATTACTGAGCTTTTCCTGTAATTGGTCCAATTTTCGTTTGGCATAATTGGAATGATCCCCAACATGCATACCCGTACTATCATTGCTACTGGAAGAATCTCCAGACATTTGTCTGTCTTCCATACCAATGGTTCCGTCGTGATCCGTAACATTTTCGTCATTTGCCATTGCAACTATCATCTGATTATAATATTTACTCAAAACAAACGATTGATAATATTTTTCTTCTAAAGTTTGCAGTACATTTTTCTGTACTTCGTAAAAAACTTCCGGACCCTTATCGCCGAGCAAAAATGCTTCCATCCGTTTCCGAATATTTTTATCGACTTTAATTTCGGCACTAGGCGATCGAATATAAGTGTAGAATATTTCTGCACCTAACTGATGCCAACTGCTTCGATGAGCTCCTCGGAGCTCTTCGACAGCTGTCCAATAACCTACTAAACCCTGACTGGATAGTGTTTCCAAAAACATTGATAGATATTTGCGTCCCAATACGTGATCTAATATTGACGAAAGCGGAAGCATCTATAAGTATTAAATTATTTACAAATTAAAAAAAAAAAAAAAACTTTATAGATTTCTGAACCTTATTAGTTTCATCTTGATGAGGAAATGCACCTTCCCATCCTAAAGCTGTTAGTCGTTTTTCGCATTGCGTTTTGGCGTAACTTAATTCACTAATGTAACGCTTTAGTTTTTTCGCGGCTAGAAGTTCGGATTTGCCTACACCGGACGCTAAATTATTTTTGTCTACATCTGGATCGATGCCTCGAGCTCGTTTTTGGTTTTGAATTGTCGTTGCTTGCATCATTTCCGTAACAATATTAAACCTAAATATTTTTATATTCATAATATTTCTTACATCCAGATCATACGATCAACTGATACACGTCTAAAATTTATTTTTACATTTGAACGAATGTTATTTGTACTTTAAATACTGTCACATTATTAAAATTGTTAGGATTTTAAAAAGTTAAATTAGCATTCATCTGTTAGCAACAATGTGAAATAAGTTTATTTCTTATATCGTTATTTTTGTCGCAAATAGAGTTTATTTGAAATAATATTTTTTTTTAACTATTATTTTATAAATAAATATATTTCAGTATAATTCAAGCAAATTTCTGCATCATACGCCTATTTCAAAATACAAATTAAGTACATGATTTCAATGCAAGCGCTTATTATTATTAAGCATTAAGAGAAATTTATTTTGTTATTTCAAACGATTGTTCATAATAAATAAAATTTGATTTCATTACGTTATAACATTTTATGAATAATAAAAGTTAATTAATATCTGATGTGTTTATAGGTTTCTCAACAAATTGATCAATATTAATAATTAAAATACAATTGAGTAATAAAATACTCAATTTTTATTAATGACATGTAATAATAATAATATAATAAAATTAACTGAATAACTTACCTAATACTTTTCAGAACTTCAATATCTTCCGTTTCTTGTATAACACGTAAAAAGTCTTCGTACGTATTGGCATATTCATAAGTTTTACGATGCATTGCTGCCGTAATTTTCTGTTGTTCTATATAATCTATAATTTTTTGATTAATATAATCAGGATCCGTTAGTCGATCCACTAGTGGTTCGAGAACTAAAATATTTCGTTTTTATTTATGAACGGAATAATAATAAAACATAGATCTTACTTTTACACGTAATAATTTCACGAAGTAAATGTTTGGCAGGCGATAGAGAGTAACTTCGCGGTAATAAAAACATAATTAACAATTCGCTAACATGTCTGATGTATTCCAATTCTTTTTCCGGAGACATCAGATGAGGAGAAAGTGTAAAAACTGGGGGTCTATTATTACTATCAGCGCTAAAAAACAAGTAAATATTTAGTTTAAGTTAGGAAAAATTTTATTTGAACTTACATTAGTGCTCGTGCAGTTCGTATTTTTTCAAAATGAAAATTTACTTTGGTAATCATATCACATGCAATTAGTTTAGCTTGGTCAACTCTAGATATTCGATCGTGTAAATTTTGTATCGCTCCCCATATGTCTTCTCTGAAAACGAACAACTCATAAAATATTGTGTAAAGATTTAAAAAATGAAAACTTACTTTAGGCTATCTATAAGTAAATGACATTCAAAAGCATATTGACTCAACCAAATTGTAACAAAATCACGTAATACATGATCCAAC
This sequence comes from Clivina fossor, assembly GCA_963966155.1. Lineage (NCBI taxonomy): Eukaryota > Metazoa > Arthropoda > Insecta > Coleoptera > Carabidae > Clivina > Clivina fossor. Next base: position 8,902,173 of record OZ014563.1, on the reverse strand, counting down.
AGCTGTTGTAATAAACTATCAACTGTCCGACCGAAAACTACTGGTAAATAATTAGTACCTTGTTTACAGTTTTTATTATTCGATTCAAACTCGTTCTGGAACAACACAAAAAATATTACTGACAGGTAAAGAATAAATGATGTGCGTTTACGTACCATTATTTTAGACCGAAATGCATCTAGTTCGTGATTAACTTGTTCCACTATCATTCCAGTTTTGTGTCGAGACGATAATAAAATATGCACCCAAATAACGGAAAATGCGCCGAGACATATCAGCGTAAATGTCAAAAGACCGAACGAAGAGAGCGACAAACATATTGGAAAATATAAAATTAATCCTAAGCTTGCAACCGCTATTGATGCAAGATATATTTTGTGCATCCTACAAACATAATTTCCGTTAAAATTGACATTTTATCAATAACATAACCTAACAAATTGCGATTAATGTTTATTTGTCATTATCTCGTTTAACATACCTGTTGCCATATGTTTGACGCTAATAATATAAAGATAAAAAAGTATGTACTCACGTTTTATAGATACAATTAATAACTAATACTGATTACATTATTGATCATTGTTTCTTTCACAACTGATATGTCATAAGTTCCATGAACTTTAAATGTAAACATTATGAAATTCATCGCCAACACCGATAAATTGCTCTGAGAAAAAAGCGAGTGCATGTGTACTTGCGCAGAAACACGATTATAAATTATGTATTTTAGGAATAAAAATATAAACAAATAAAGTAAAGAATATATTATTTTCAACAGTTTTATTTATAACATATAAAAATTTTACTCATACATAAATTTTGTTTAACATAACTAAAAAAAGTTGTATATTATCGGAATTTCAGTTTTCTTAAATTCGTAAAATCAATAGATTCTGTATTAATTTCCATTATACTGTACATTATTTAATCTGACACTGAATAATGAATCAGGAAATATTTATGACTCATTTAATGATACAAAAGTACTTGTAAATTTTTATCCTAATGAATTCCAGATCGATGTGTCACATCCCCCTGTTTAAAAATAAAATCTAATCAATTTATTTTTCTTATATTTAATAAAAATACGCACAAAAGCATTGTGCCCCAGTTTGTTATCGCAAACTGTACACACACAAATATATACACATATATACAATAATTGCATAAACGATTATTACATAATGAAATAACGTAATGCGTAACATAAAAATGACAAATATGAAATATGAGATTCTTAAAAAAACATAAATATATATACAATATATGTATGTAAAAATTCACATATACATATAAACGAATAAATGTTTTTTTAATACCAAATTAGTAACGAAACACTAATATTTGAAATAATAATTTTGTTAAATTTCTTTGACTAGAAATACTACGAATTTTTCGAGATATTTTTAACACCTGTTAATACAATTACATAATTTTTAAAATATAAATTTTGTGAAACATTGGCTTCAGGCAATAATACTGATTTACCAAATTTACTAAATATGTTTCGACCCATTTTTAATGGAGTTTTGTCGAGACAATTCTGAAGTTTGAAAACTTTCGGGCTTAATTGGTGAATCATTGGTTACCACATGTACCACACCAGTAGGTGAATCCAAAGCATCATCGTGTACTGCAAAAAGCTGTGAATTATTTAGTTTTTTCTTCATCGCTGAAGATTTCACAGAGATAGCAATCAGAATCATAACAACAATAAAAAATAGCATACAGAGGACACCAAGTACAGCGATCGCCAAATTTGACAGTGGACCTTTGATTTTTTGCTGTTCGATTTGTGCACAATCTTCCCATGCTACCCAAGTGTTATTCCATCTTGCTGGATCTGCATTAATTGGATCTTCTGGTACATTTGATGCTTCTACTATAGTTTTTCTCATTTTAACTATTTCATTTTCGATATGTTGAACAAGAACTGGACGCTCGGATGCTAAATTGATCATCTCACATGGATCTTCCTTGAGATTAAACAAACATGGTGACTCTAACGGATTACATTTTAAATGTGATGTTTCTTCCGTTAGATTTGCACAACGAATCGTTGATGCATTTCTTAGATTTATTATTGTTTGTTCAGTTAAGAGTTTTGCAGCAAAATTGTAGGTCTTCTTCAATTCTAAAATATAAATAAAATCATATTAAATTTTTAAAGTTTAGGACAGCTGATTATTCTTACCTGGATTTTCTTCCTTTTCTTTGATCTGAAGTTCTGTAACAACTCCAGTAAGTGCGTTAGCAGCAGGAGATCGTAATACTTGTGTTGTATTGTAAGAATATTGTGGTCCTAGACCTGTATCTCCATACCAACCGTCTAATTGACCTTTTACAATAGTTCCAGAAAGATATTTGAAATCACCCCGTCTAAATCCTACGTAATTGAACACATCGTCAATGTTATATAACATATCTGATCTTGGACTCTTTTGGTTCGTTGAAATTGCGTCCCACATATTTATTCCGTCGATATTCTTAAGTTTTTTCGTAGATATACCTATTCATTGAAATGGAAACATTTTTAGTCAGTATTGATTCGAAAAATTATAAAATGGAAGTGCTTGAAATATTTTGAAAGATTAATTTTACAAATTTTGTTCTATTTTACTATTGATTTATATATTTGTAATAATTAATTAAACAAATAAACACAAAATTAATGTAAAAATATCAAAACTAAACTATAAATGCATTATTTTTTTGCGCATATGTCTTTTTTGTGCATTGAAGTATCGTATATGAAGGTATGAAAAATTTACTATGCTAAGAAAAAATTAATGCTCATTTATACAGGCAATTACAAAACAAACAGGTATTTTATATTGCATACATTTAGGCGTAAGTATTATAGACTATACAAATATACAATAAAATGAATTTATAATATTAATTAATCATTTGTTTAGTAAATTTTGCTTACTAAAAAAAATATAATTGTACAAAATAATAAAAAAATAAAAACAAATTAATTTAATCCTTGTTGATTGTAAATATGTATTCAAAAATAAATATTTTTTTATATTACAGAGTAACAAACATCTATTTCGACTTTGAAAAACATTCCAACAATATTGCCTATACATATATTATTTGTTATTTCATTTCAAATCTTGACCATACATTACTACAGATTGTTATATTTGATGTAATTTAATCATTTACTCATCAGCGTCTGGATTCCAAATCAAAATCTAAATATTGGTTGTAATCGAAATAAAATAGAAAAATACAATACACCAAACAATAAAATTCTGACGTTTGACTACAAACTTTAAATGCAAAGCAATAAATTTGAAATTTGAAGTAATAGAGTTCAAGCGACAAGTTTCGATTAGTATCAAACAAAATGCTATTGTTTAAATTTCTAACGTATTGTCATTCGTCGGAAATAGACGTATTTGCATTGTATTGTTTGATTTCGATTTTGCTGTGAAATTTACGTAAATGTTGTGTCTTCTATTATTAATCATAATTCATATGCAGAATGATTATATAAAAATAAAAACAAATAAAAAACAACTTTCGTTAACCTACCTGCACCAGATAATAAAGTCGGTAACCAATCACTCATATGAATTGTTTCATCCCAAACAAATTGTGATTTCTTCAAAAGTGGACTCCAAATAGCAGCTAATGTACGCATACCACCTTCCCATGGAGTTGCTTTCGACTGTCAATTAAAACAATTTATTAATTATTTCCGTTCGATATTAATGATTGTTCAATAAAATACTTACACCTCTGAAAGGATAATTCGATCCAGAATTAGCATGTACACCTTGAGGTTGTGCACCATTATCGGACATAAAAAGAATGATAGAATTTTCCAGCATTTTTTTCTGTCGCAATGCTGTTATAACTTCGCCGATACTTTTATCCAGTAACGATACCATTGCTGAAATTGTACAATTATTGTTTTTTTGTTAAGTTACATAATTAACTGTATCGTACAAAATATATTTCAAAAGTAGTCAATAAAATATACACGCTAATTCAATAATAATTACACTTCTTGGATTTTGTAAGATAATCGTGGATTTTAACCAGTAAATTTCCTGGATTTGTTTTAAATCATATGTTTTAATATTAAGGTAAGAACAAAACATAAGTATATTATATCCATACTTTTTAGCAATCCTGAATATTATTCTATAACTTATTAACAACGCAATAAGGCACACATGCAGTCACATAGCATTTGTTTTTTTTTAAATCAGTCTTATTATTTTTGACATAAACCTTCTATGTACATACATGAGTAAATTATAAAAACTGATCTGTGTTAAAATATTTGTCTTCCTGTAACTTTCTACATCTGCGGTAGACAGTAGAATATTGTGAAAAACAAATTTATAAACAACAAATATTTATAAAGTTATGTATATATAAATTTATCGGTACTTGTTATATATAATATAATAAATTATTATATAATACAGTGAAAGTAAGAATGCAGGTATATTTTGACGATGCACTTAGATCTTAAATATTAGAAGAGTAAACTTTTAAAGTAGGAAGACTTTACATAATTAGAGAGTTATCTCTTTTTACTTCGTTCGATAATATCAATATCACTATATTTACTTGGAGAATTATTTAGCGTTCGGTAATTCGTAAAAGTGTTCACCAAAAAATATACTAACAATAAGTAACTTTTGGTAAATACAGAACAAATGTAAAAAAAAAGTACTTTTTTTATATCTGATGCTAAAGTAGGAGAAACCTATAATTTAAGTATTGTATTATGTTATGTTATGTGCTCGTATACAAATGTTAATTTAAAAATTTATAATTTGGTAAAATTTAAACTTAAAATTTAAAATATTTAATTAAATTTTCATGCAAAATCAATTTTCTTGTAATTATGTGTTCATATTTAAAATTGATCCAGCATTAACTTTTCGCCACACTAAAATCATATTAATTACTATTTCTTTTATTCTTTCAATTCGTAATTGTAATATATTTTAAAAAATATGTACAATTTATCAAATAGTAAATATATTTAAGTTTATTGTTTAATTGGCACTGCAATTAAAGTATTGTAGACAATATTAAAAATGTAAACAAAATTGTAAAAAAGATTAAAAAGTTTTTTGACACTGTTTTATTTATTGTCGGATAATTTTTTTTTTATTGAAAATACGATTAAAAGATTTAACATTAAAAAAAAGTAGACAGTAGACTTTTTAAATATTAGTTTTTATCGAGAGAATTTAAATCAAATTGTCGCGTACGACGTAAAATGTGTATGAAAAATACTACTTTCCTAAAAAGTTAAGACATTATTAAAATTTTATGAATTTCTTGTTTCTTTTTTATTAGTCATTTTTAGCTGTCAAAAATTCTTTAAATCTAATATATTGCAAAGTGAAGTGAATTGCGTATTATATTTTTGCTTGAATAAAAAGAGTTTGTGCCACACCCTTTTGAATATATATGTAATTGTGTATATGTTACAGTTAATATAATAAATTAGTTACTACACATAATAACCGGTTATTATAAATAATAAAAATTAATGAAAATAAATGTAAAAATATATTTTGGTCCAACTTATTGCTAGATAAGTTGGAAAGACAAGTTAATTTTAATTATTTATTATAATATATAATTAAAATATAATTAAAAATTAAAAATAATTAAAACCAATTTAACAATAAATTGGACCAAACTATATTTTTATTATGTATATTAACAAATTTATAATATTTATCGTAACATATACTGATATGCAATATGAAATGTAGTTCCTTTAATGAGTCGCACTAAAAACACTGCCCCGTATTCCATTATGACTATATGTCCCCATAAAATTTGTTATTGCTGTAAAATCACACTAAAAAAATAAATAAATAAAATACGATAAATATCAAATTACCGGCGTATATCCTTCGTTGAGGGTCAGGTATGTGAGCAAATTTAGCTATTTCTTCATCGGGTGCCTGTAGGGGTGCATCATCATTACCCGAATGGGGTGCCAGGTGTGACAAATACAGGAACATTGGATTGTCCTCTTTGTGATTGTGAATTAGTTTGACAGCTTCCTCGGTGAATAATGTGGTGGAGTATTTGCCGCTCGTGTCATAAGCCACTTTCATTCCACGTCTCATGTCAAAGCCCGTTACATTTTGATACTGTTCCCAAATTATTTTATGACAAATTAGTATTAATGATACTATTTTATTGGTTTAAATTGATTAGTAATTATTAAGTATTAATAGTATTAATAATCAACTCTCGTAATTCATAGGACCTATATGCTGTAGAATCTAATCATCTAGTTTCTTAACAATTTTTAATTGTTAAGGCCCAGTTGCACAAAGCATTATTAAACGCTGTTTAAGTTAATTAATTTGTTAACTTATCCGGAGTTAAATCCGGATAATTAAATATTTTCAGTTAAATGTAATTCAATCTTTTTTTCTAAATTAAAAAATTCTATAAATAGTTATATTATCTAATCGTGTTAAATATATAGTTTCAATTATACATAGCTACTTAAAATAAAATTGAGTTAGTTTTAATTACTGTCATAGTATTAGATATAAATTTCAACAAACAAATTATACAAAATTGTTAAATTAAAAGCTATTATCTTATATTATCTTATCATTTTCATCAAAAAGTATTTATATTTTAATTACATTGTGTTACTATGTAGTAAAATTTTCCAAATTGTATTCAAGATTGGACAAAAAAGTGATTTATATTGTAATTTTGTGTACTTCTCGTAAAACTTACAGCGTTACGAAATATTTTATCTTTTTCTGGTAGAATTCTGTTTTTCCTATATAAAAAAAACCGAAAATCCAGTAATGCTACGAGTCTTATGAAATATGTATAAAATTGTAACACTGTCTAAAAAACTATTTACTTTTTTTCATAAAATTCTACATGAATATTTGATATGAACAATAAAGTCTCATTCTAACTGTCGTTTAAGTTTTATAAGTACAATAATTTTACCAGTCTGACACATTTTTAGATTTTATACCAAATGTTTGGATTGGTCAAATTCTTGTGCTTGTGCGTAAAACTAAAATTGAAATGGCAATCAGAATGAAACTTAATGTTTATTAGTTTTCGTTAAGCAGTAAGACAAATGCTGTTCGACATGTTTCGTACAACAAACACTCATTTTTGTTTCATGTAATATAAATTTTGTTTGTTTTTATTGATTAACTATTGCTTCTTTAAATTAATAACAACAAAAATTTGTCAAATATTTTAGACTTGACCTAGTAAAATGTTGTCACTATTTTGTTATCTTATCGTAAAGTTAATTTTATTAGAATTTAAATATTTACATCTATATTAACCGTAATTTGCATGCAGAAAAATAATAAATTTATAATAGGTCATGGATATGTAAAATTGAATTAAATCAAATCTGTTTAACCTTTAGTCCAATACATGGGTCTATGAAACTTTAAGCCAATTTTATGTAAATATCGTATTAGTTATGAAATTACGATAGAGAGAATCCACTTAATTATGTGTTTATTAGCTCATATTAAATTTAAATATATTCATTAGGTGTAAGTGAGTGATTTAATATACTATATATGACGCAGGAATATTATATAACTCCCATTTATTAAAATTACTAGTATTTTTTTGAAGATTTTTGGTCGAACTCAGTGCAGGGTAAGTTAGGTAAAAAAGATAGTTTGTTCATAAAAGAAAAGAGAAAAAAAGATGTGAATAATACAATCTCAGTTTTAACTGTGTAGTTTTGCCTATGCACTGTACAGTTTTTATTCAGATAAACTTAAAAACATGAAAAAATGGTATTATACTAAATCAATTTATTTAGAATGCATTAGAAAAATTGGCTTGGAATATTAAAAAATATTTGTATTACTCCATAAAAAAATTAATATATAATTTAAAATATTTATGTTATTATTATTCAATATAGTATAAACAGTAACATTCAATAGTAATTTGATAAAACTTAGTATTACAAACTCGGTTTTTGAGTGTTTCATTCAAATATCAAATGTTTAGTTCTCGTCACATGACAATTGCATTATTTTAAAACCACTATAAATTAAAACCAATTTAACAAATAGTGTGCTTTAAAAAATCGGAAGTCGCGTTACTGGTTAAATAATCACTCACAAAACAAAATAACTTATTTTATTTGTAGTTAAAATATTGTCAACTTACAGTAGCATGCGTCCAATGCGTGTAATAATCTTGAAGTCCATTCCAATATCCAAAATGCGTGTCGAATCCTCGGTGTAGTGGAGTATAAGCAGTTTTATAAAATCCAAGATGCCATTTGCCAACTGCATGCGTTGAATAACCAGCTTCTTTCAAATATTGGGGTAGAATTTTCTCATTTAATGGTAAACCACGAGGTTCCGATTCCAGAATTACTAAATGTTGCATTCCTGTCCAATTTTTCACATTTTTATTTGAAAAGTATTTTTTTGTATTAACAATTAACTAAATTGTAATTCGTTTTTAATTTATTTAACGGTGTATAATTTATGGCATTATTAAACAGTTATGTTAATTGTTTTAACAAAAAAGTTGATTAGTAAAAAGTTTAGTTTATTTTATGTAATTGTTATTAATTGAAATGTGAATTTAATTTACATTTATTATAGTTTGATTAACAAAAAAATTGGTTAAATGTCAAGTTTTAATGGTATAAATTATTGGATATCTATACTCACTACACATATACGAATTAAAATTTACGTTGTTTTAATTTTTTATTGCTTTGATAACTACGTATGCATATTTTATGAGAGAAAAAATACGTTATTTGTTTTGTTAAAGTTAAAATATTGTACATGTACTTATATATTTAGTACATATATACCTATGTTACTTATACCCTAAATTATACACAGAGCTGGGCATTACTTAAATAATTTTGTACTTAATTACTTTTTCAAGCACTTTTTGTACTTAGCATTTAATATTAAGTACTTTTAATACTTAAGTACTTATCTACTATTTGAATTACAAGTACTTATGAAAAGTGCATATACTTAATACTTAAAATTTGTGCTTAAGTACTATAGAAACTATTTAAGTATTGAAAAAGTACTAAAATATTTGTTAAAGTACTAAATATTTTTAAGGATTTAATAGAATTTTTAATATTGCGCATCGCAGTTTAATCATTAAGTTTAATCGTAATTATTTTTTTGTATTTTACGCAGAAATATTGTGTACAAATTTAAAGTGCTACTTCAACTAAATTTTCTAAATAACATTGTTTAATATTTCTACAGTTAAGTAGATAAATCAAATTTCAAATGAAAATAATTAAAAAGTACTTGGAAAATACTTAAGTACTGCTGTATGCACAAAATAATAAAAGTATTAAAAATTTCAAATCTTTGAAATCAAAAAATATTAATTTTTTTAGAATTTAGTTCCTAAACAATTTATTTTCAATCTAAATTTGCAGTAGAAAAATAAAGTAACTTATAAAATATCGTTATTTATTGTCTTAGTTTTTGTTAAAAATAATATTTATTTCCAATATATTTTTTCAGTTTTTATGTGTCCTTTAATTCATATTAATATCTTACAAAAAAAGCATATCAATTTTTTATCTTTTTATTATTTAATAGATTTATTTTGACTTTCGTAAATATTGTTTCAGAAATGAAAGACGCAATGAGTCGGTGTATTTAACATTTTATTAATTATTAAATTTAACTTTTTATAAAATATTAAATAATAATCTAATATATTTAATCATGCCGAACGTTACACTTTTTATTTATTTATTTCTATAATATACAGGATGTTTATTTGAAAAATTGATATATAGACCATTAACACTGCAATATAAAACAAATTATTTATTACAAGTAGTACAAAAATATTGAATACCAAAAACAAATTAAATAAATAAAAAAGTTTCTGTTTATGCAAATATTTTTTTAATCAATAAATCAAATAATAAAATTATTCATTTTGATTTGACATGAAAAGTTCTCTTTATAAAACTATATCAATTGTTCGAACGTACACCTTGTATTTATATTTGTATGTATGTATGTATGTGTGTATGTATGTATGTATGTATATAATGTAGCAAATATTTGAAACAGGAACCTGTTTGAATATCAAAAAATTAGTTAACATTAACATTGTCTATCATATTGTAATTCCTATTTAAATGTACACATGTTCGAATAGAGAATTGTAAAATAATTCTAAACCTTGAAATATATTAAAATGGCATTTCTTATGTTGCACAATGCTACGTATGTATCTTTTGTCTTGCTCCAATAACTTCAGGGCATTTCATATTTTTTTTTAAATATTACCGGATCAAGTTACGCCCTTTAAAACTATTTTTCATAAAAGCTAACTAAGTCTACATTGTTCATATATTTTAAATAACAATACTTATTTGTCAGAAACTACCATATTTGTTTTAATTATATATTATTGCAATTACTATGAATAATTAACAAATAACATATTTTTTCAATCGTATCAGTTTCATACAAGATGTTCAGGTTTTCACGGCCAGTATCCATTGAATTTATATTTCTGAGCAGTTATGCCTAAGCCCAGAAAATTCTATAAATATGTGGATAATTTTTGTCTTTTATTTTTATAAATAATATGTATAACAAAATAACAATTTTGCTCAATTTTCAGTTTCAATGATTTACTAGAAAAGGGTTAAAACAATTGAAGATCTAAATTATAGGAGTCGATTTGTATGAAATTGTATAAAACAGTTTTAACTATAATATCGCAAAATTTTACAAACATATTTTCAGCAAAAATCGAATACAACATTACAACTCTTTATGTAAATGACTGCTATAAAAATATTACAATCAGATAACAAAAAATAAGTTTTTTATCAAAGCATTAAACTGTTTAAAAACTAATAATTAATCTATTAACATATAATAAATTAATGTATCACTCACATGTACAAAATTTTAACAAAAAAAAATTTATATTTTATTAATTGGTATTGAAATATACATAAATAAATAACTGTATATCAGTTTTGTTATATGACTATTATAAATTGTTATATCGACCTTGTTAGTAACTTTTTATTTATTAATATATTTTTATTAGATTTATTTTTTATATTTTGCGCTATAATGTCTGATAATATCATAATATTATCCAAGGTATAATCTTATAATTTAATTTTTTTGTTTATAACAAAGAATAAACAAAGTGTATATTGTTATTATAAAATTTTAATGTAATTTTTTTTCTTACCAGAAATTTAAAACACAGTTTTTGGATTTGTCATCAAGTGTATTAAGTAATTTTTTTGAATATATTATGACATTTTTATCTATACTTATTTTATACCTTGAAATTATTATAATTAATAAAGTTAAAACTGAATAAACTATATAAAAAAATATTTGTTTTCCAAACAAAAGTGTAATAATTAATTTTAATAGTTTTTGTAATCGTAATTATAATATATAGTGTGTCCTGGATAGGTGTTTCAAAAAAATAAATAAAAATTTTGGAAACTTCTTTCGCTTGATTTAAAATTAAGCTTTGCTACATAACTTAATATCATATGCAGTGATCCAAAATTATAAAATATTAAAAAATGATAAACTATTTTAGTTTTTCAAAATTTTTAAAAATATAATATTTGAAACATTTGTTTATATTTTCGCTATCCCTTTTCATTTTTAAACATTTTGAAATTTTAGAGATATTGTATACGACAACAAATTTTTATTACCAAATATAATAACGACTCTATCATTTACGACAATGACAAAGTCAATTTTTCGCCTATACCAATTATGTCATATATTTATTTTATTTTTTTAAAGAAATAGAAAATAAATATTTTTTCACAAAAGTACAATATTATTTCTTACTTTTTTTTTTATGTACACAAATAGAGATGTTCACGTATTATGTAAATATTTTTTTTTATTTAACTGTTGACATAGTAATAAAAATTCTAGACTTTGTTAATATATTAAAATATTATAAAATATTTTTCAAAATATTTTTGATTGTAAAGATCATTCATAATGTCAAATGAGAACTGCTAAAATAATTTTTATCATATAGAAATTATATTAATAGTCTCAGAATTTTTTGATCTGACTTTACCTGTATGAATTGGGTATTTCCCGGTAAGAAAAGCCGCTCTTGAAGGTGTACATAATGCTTGACTATAATGGCTATTCAAAATAATGCCATTATAAGCTAATGCATCTATATTTGGTGTTGGAATTTGATCTGCTCCGTGAAATCCCACATCATTAAAACCCTAGAAAAAAGTATGAAAAAAAATCTAAATATAGATTAGATATTTAGTGTTACTTTTGCAAACACCCGATTTAATTGACTTTGAATTTAACTAACCAAATTTTTGTCACGGGTTACATGAAGCGCGCAAGTAGACAGTTTAACATCCCTTAACTTAAATGTTCATTATTTGTAAATTATATAATGTTACCGCCCAAGACATTAGAGATAAGGCACACATTTATCAGATTTCTTTATAAGAAACTATTCTGTTCTCACGCATGATCGCTTTATACGGGTTTCATTATCCTGTCTAGGCGTTATATTTAATAGAAGCACAGCATTATTTATTTAGATAAATTATTAGTTAATATTGATTTTATTCAAGTGTTTGTGTTTGTATAATAATATTTTGTTTAGTTAAACGTCATTTAATAAATTAAATAAAAAATGTATATGTATATAATTATATATATATATATATATATATATATATATATATATATATATATATATATATATATATAAATGATAAAAGAAGCAGTCTCACTGGATATTATAAATTTTATCAAATGCTAAATCAAAACACATCAAAATATTGTATTTATTTTGTAATTGTTTCAGATAAACATCACATGTAAAAATATTGTCAATATTTATGTGATAACATATTTTTAATTAAATCTACTATCGTTCAATATTTTTTTTTATGTGTGTGATAATGTGATATTTATATATTTTATCAAATCAATTTACTTGTTTTTTGCACATTTAGATAAAAAAAATAATTAAAGGTCAGTTGCATAAAACACTGTTAACTTACTCAATAAGTTAATTAAGTAGTTAGATTGTCAACTGTCTTTAAAGCGCCTCATTCATTGGATTGGTCAGTTCGTAAGTTAACGAGAGAATTCATTTACAAATTGTTTAACTACGTTTTTTACAACCGACCCTAAACATTATTTATTTAAATAAAATTATGTAGTATCAACATCAGATTTTGAAATCTACTTATTAAATTTTATAATTACAATATTGCATGTTTTTTTAAACATATCTATTACGTTTTTAGAAGTTAGACATAATTAGGTAAGTCTCGGACAAGCCTACTTATTGCCAAATTAGATAAACAAGTTTTAAAAATCATTTAAATTTGTATCTAAAATGTATATAAAAAAAGATAAAATTTTAATAGAAACTTAATTCATACAACAAAAAATATAAAAAATTTATTTACATAATAAAATATATTTTTATAGCTTCTTTGACATATTATGTACAACTTTTTATATGAAAATTTTAAAAAAAATGTTTTTAATATAATATTTATAGAAACAGATTTTATTGTTAAATAATTTATTGCTAATTTTTAAAACATGTATACATATACTCATTTAAAAAATACACTTTACCATATCATCTGCCAAAATACAAATAATATGCGGTTTTTTGGCGCCATAACTAAGATGACACAACACCGCAAGAACGATAAATAAAATCCACAATTTATCTTTGATCACCCTCATTATCACTTATAAAATTCACTTTCACCGAAACAAAACAAAAAAAACCAAACAAAACAAAAATATTCGAATGTGTGCCAATAGAAACCGAAAAATTATACTAAATACGAACAGCGAAACGCAAGTATTTAAAAGCTGACAAGTGAGGCGGAAAATCAAACAGTATCAAACGTTAGCCATGAAAAGAGTGGGAGACGAAACAACTGAATAACTACTACTGCAGAGATTCATAACAAGTGAGAAACGGTGAGGTAGCAGACTAGATTTTTGTTTTATTTGTAATTCTATGTTTTTCAGAAAATTGAAAGGTTACAGGGATTTCACACAGACGAAACCACAATGTTTTTGAATTGTTTTTTTCCCCAAAGTATTAGTTGTCACTGATTACTAATAATTATGAATACAGTAAAATATACAATTCTAATGTCTTTATTAATTATGCAGAAAATGGCTTGTATAGTCTACGCCACGAGTAAAATTGCGCAATAGTAAGTGTACGTTTTGGTACGACATACGTAAATCTTCTCTTCTCTTTCTTAATCCTCAGCTTACAAACTCCTATATAATGTAAAGTATTGTCTTAGCTTTATCTGAGAAATATTTTCGTAGTTCATTCATTAGTATGTTTACAATGCTTCATTTTTATCAATTATTGAGTTTGTGTTTTTAAATTTTATGTATTTTTTTGAAATGTAAAAGAAAGCCAAATTTTATTTAAATTAGTGCCTTCGCAGTGATTGATGTTATGTTATTTGGCCTCCTTTAATTAAAAATTTATAAATTTTATGATCTAGTTACCTATTTTATTTCCTAGAACTTGTTTCTATGTTCTATTTATTTACTATAAATGTCATTTGTATCTTTTTTTCCTGATGAAGACGTACGTTGAGTTCGGCGAAACGTTTATTATTAAAAAAATCGATGTTTCGATATCGTAATAAACGTGATCAGTGAAGATTTAGTTGTCTTAAGGACGGTATTTTGAATCTCGGTTAAAATTATTCGGTAATTGGTTAAATTAAATACTTGATTAAATGACACATTTTCTGTACTGGTTAAATTCTAATATTCTATCTATCAAATTTAATTATGAATTTAAACCCTTCTTAATTTGTAAGCTCAATTAGTTATTCATAGATTTAACCAGAACAACGAAATAATAGGTTCATAATATTTTTTCGTCAGACAATTACCGGCAGATAATACGAACAAATTTTATTATAATCTTTGTAATGTCAATCAAACACTCTACCACTGGACTACAGGTGCATGTAATTTAAATTAAAAATAAATTTATAATACCCGAATAATAATTACGTAAGTTTTTATTAAGAGAACTGTAAAAATTAAGACCGGATTGTAATATGATATTACACCAAGGTCTCGTAGTATTATTTCGTTAAAGTATCATAAATAAAATTAATAATGCAAATATGATACAATCCATTAATAAACAATATAAATCCGTGATTCAACTTAAAATTACAAATTCATCTGTACCTACTGACCTAAAAATTCATTAT
Source organism: Clivina fossor (assembly GCA_963966155.1). Taxonomy (NCBI): domain Eukaryota; kingdom Metazoa; phylum Arthropoda; class Insecta; order Coleoptera; family Carabidae; genus Clivina; species Clivina fossor. The sequence goes on along the minus strand of OZ014563.1, from coordinate 8,886,869 downwards.
AAGAATAAATATAATTTTTTTTTCGTATAAATATACAGTCAGTGGCGTAGATGGTAATTTTCAATATGTTTATTAAAATAATAAATATAAATTAAATTTTTATTGAAATAAAACGCTTTAGGTTTCGCCGAAGAAGTTTCAACGTACTCAACATACATCTTTATCAGGAAAAATAAATTTTATAATCTAGTTGCTTATTTTATTACATATTAGTAACTTTGTTTCAATATTTTGTTTATTTACTGTAAATGACATTTGTATCAGTTTTTCCTGATGAAGACGTATGTAGAGTACGTCGAAACGTCGATTATTAATAAATATTAAAGCCGTTTTATAAAATTTTTATTTCTGTTTTTAGTATTTATTATTATATATAAATATCTAAATATACTGTTTAAAAGTAATGTTAAATAAACATTAAAAGTACTTTTGACAAAAATTAATTTAAAAAAAATTAAGTTAAAAAAGCGGACCTTCTTTTCTCAAAAATTTATTATTTCATAATTTATTTATTTCTATTTTCTTTGACAAATATAATATAAATAAATGTATAGAAACAAGAAAATAAAATATGTCAATGCCTACTCGTCATAAAGAAAAAATTTAAAAAATAAAAAAATAAAAATTTTACGAAAATAAAAATATGATTTTCTTTGTACAATAAACTAGATAAAATTGTATTATAAATACATAAATTTATTAAATTACGTTATCAAAAAAAATTGAAAATATTAATATATTCCATACGACCGACCCTGACATAGAAAAAACAATTAACTTTCTGTTAAGTCTGACTTTGACTTTGCTATTGACATTAAGTATGTAGTCTTGAAATTATATAATATATGTAATACACAAGATTTTATATAATACATAAATGAATTATTTAACAGACAACACATATTTTCATACTTAAAATATCAGAGGAATGAATATTGCAACATTAATAAAGTTTTCATCATGTATTTATTTAAAGATAAATAAAATAAATACTTGTATATTTCTGAAAAAAACTTTGACAAAAAAATCATAAACTATATTATTCATAACATGAAATTTTAATAAATTAAGAAAATAAATACATATAAGCTATACACAAATTTAGAAAATATATTTTGTTTGCCTAATGGGGTAAATTTATACATTCTGGTCTTATGTAATTTTTTTCAATAAAGAATAAATTGATTATTATTAGTTTCTGTTTTTCGTCCAAAAACTATACAGTGTTTCAAATATAATTTTTAAATATATACTACCAACTTTACATAATAGATATTTTGGTAATCTAATGTTCAGATTTGCAGATTAAAATTTATCAAAACAAATATATTAATTAATTAATATATATTAATATATTACTGTTAGGTAATCAACCTGCATATTTTTTACATAAATTGCTCACAATCTATAATACATGTACGATTATATCACATGTTACACATTATAAATATTTAAATTAAGTGCATAAAATATGATATTATACATTAAAATTAGACTATTATTGTAATTTTTACAATATTTTTATATCTTATCAAGTAACATCTAAAGGATATTAATGTTAACTTCATTACTTGACTCACTCCGTGATTAGCTCGTGACAAAAATCAATATCTACCAAAATAAACATAAAAAACTTTACCAGACAAAAGTATTGCAATAATTATTCATTTTCTATTCATCTAAAAGCTAGTTGAGTTGCATAAAACATTCTTAACTTTACCAATGGATTCACATTAACAATACAATTAAAGCGCTTATTTTATTACTCAGTAAGTTAACTTTCTCGTTAAGTTTCAAAGCAAAGCAAAAAAAACAATGTTTTATGCAACATAAAATTAAAATATTATAAATTGCAAAATATTATTGAAAATTGTATTTATAGAAAATTCTGATTTGGTATGCTGTGGTCGATCTATCCTCGTCGCAGACGTTTCAGTGCTTGGTGACTGAATTTCTGTTTTGCAATCTGGTGTATATATCTGTACCCCCACCATTCTCTACAGGTGCCGTTACACCATTGACCGATCCTGTTAAAATTTCTGGAGTGTTTCAATCTAGCCCGCAGAGAAGCAATGGAAATTCTTCAATACCCCAAAAATTTAGTATTAGTACAGCGTGGAAACCATTATGTGAAACAGTTCACGTCATAAAAGACGTTGAAGATTTTCTCATTACAGAAATTAATTTTTGAATATAATTATATAAAAGTAAACCAATTTATCTTATTTGACATATCAATAATTGAAAATGGAAACTATAGTTACCTATATAAACTTGAATAAATACTATGATTTATTAATTAATATATTATGAATAATAATTGACTGTTTATAATTATAAATATTACTTAGTTTGTGCAAATATACATAAAATGCGGATCTAGATTTTTCATTACTAATGAAATGTAAATGAGAATACATTGTTTCATTCAAAATATATTATTCTATTATTGCAATGAAAAAAAAAAACTGAAGAAATATTAATTATGTAGATTAATTGCACAACAACATAAGATTATTTGCAATTATTGAAAAATATATTTATAATTAATAAATGTAGGTCTCACTTGAGGTGGTTTTTGAAATATGAAATCCGTTTGCTAATAATAAGATGCTTGCCTTTAAAGTTTTATTGGTTTGTACCAAATAACTGTGGTGGAATTTATCTTGATAATTTTCTTCTAATCTTTTATAAAATTATCTAGATAAAAAATAATTTAAATATGTAAATATTCTGAAGTTTGTCTCAGAATAGAACTAAACATATGCTTTCGTAATAATGTATACATATGAAATTTTTTAGCAACTTTTATATAACTGTAAAATTAAATAGTATGTCAGTTATTATTGAAATCGCAGACCAGGGTTTGAATCCAGTTTGGAGCATAAATATTTGTAATGTATTTGTATCGTCTAAAATATACTTTGTTTCTAGTTAAAAGTCTTAGCAGCTATGGCCAATATGTGTTAAAAACAAATTATTGAAGTGAAAATTTAATCTAAAATTTTAATATTTATAAATATGTTTCAATTTTAACAATTATTATGTAATAATTTAATATACCTGTGATTTAATTAAATTTTCTGAACATTAAATTAGCTATGGGTATTATTTTAATGGCATTTTAAAAATATGTTTTTATTTATTTAGCATGAAAATCGAAACTTACTTAAAAGTTAAATAAAAAAATCGATAACTAAATAATAAAGCAAATTTTCATGTTGTCTTTCGTTATTCCTAATAATATAAATATTTTCAAAAATTAAATATTTAATTTTTACTTGTACTTATTATCTAGTCATCTATTATCTAGAAAACTTTTATTTTATTCTATTATCTCATTTAAATGATTAGTATTTGTTTTTATCTAAATTATTTTTATGTTAATTGTCACAACATTGCCAAATAAAAATGTTAAATGGTGAAAATTTTCAGCTCAAAGTTATGGTAGATTTCAAATCTCTTACTATAAACAATGTTTTGTTTCAAAAAAAAAAAAACAAAAACTGAACTTACAACATATTGATAAGAAAGTATGTTATCAATGAAATAAAAAACTTTTAAATCCTAAAAGTATTTATCTATATTAAATTATAAATTTAAGTGACATTTTTCAATAGTTTGCCATTGAAAAAATCAATATTTTTAACCTTGGCAGTCTATTGCTAACAAATGAACAATATTTTATCAGAGAAATATAAAATGTGAAAGTATACATGAAAAAATTTATGTTATATTTCCTGTGCAGTATTATAATAATCTATCAATAAATTAATAAAGTTTGATATATTTACAACCAATATTTCTTTCATATATGCAATTATCTTGTAATGGTAAAAATATCTTTCTGAGTTTTATACATTTTAACAAGCAAAGTAATATTTTATTATTTTATATTAGTTTTTACTGTTTCATATTAACTTAGTTTTTTCTTCCTTTTTACTGAATTTTTCTAGTAGTACTTTTCAATTGATACTACTTTAAATTAGAAAGAATTAAAAAAATAATAGAATTGGTAAACAATAATATTGTAATTTTTACAATAAGTTCACAAATGAAAAGTTTGACTTACATATGAGTGAAAAAATGACACTTTATGCTTGAGTGTCATACAATATTTATCTATGATTATCTGCAATTAGAATATATTTACAAAAACATCAAAATACAAATCTAAAATTTGATGTCAAAATCGCAAGACTTAAGATAAAATAAAACGGCTTTAGGTTTAAGTTCTGTATTAATATTTATTAGTAATCGACGTTTCGACGAACTCAACGTCCCTTTTTATTAATGATTTTTAATTTTAATTCAATTGTTTAGTCCTGATGATGTCAAATGACAAAAAGTCTTGATAAAAAAATTGAGCTACATATTTGAGTAATAAGTTAGGTGTAAATCTACAAAAAAATTTATTCAATTTTCAACATTCGTTGTAGTCTTTTTTAGAGCATTTTATAATGTACATGAAGCATAACAAAAATTTCGTTACTATGTATAATATTCAATTAATTTTCAAGTTATGTGAAATTTAATCATTTATAAATATAATCTTACGCGTATATGTGTTTTGAATAACAGCGTAATATTTATACACAATAATCAGATTAGCTGGTATATCTTCATACTTGTTGTTATAAGTTAATCCTAGAAAATCATATGAAAATCTTTGTTGACATATGTTATTATAATAATAAAAACAACAAAATTCATAAATGATATGTTAAATTCTTATAAAAATAATAAATCTATAAAATTTTGCACAAGAAACTGGAATTAAATTATAAAATATATACAGTATGTATTAGTTTAATAACAAACTTTAAAAGATGAAAACTAAGCCGTTTCTTTGATAAAAATATTATATGAACATAAGTTCGATTCGTCAAAATTCAAAATTAAACTTTTTTAGGTTGTAGTTCTGTATTAATATTTATTAATAATCGACGTTTTTTTTTGTATAATTTTTCCTGATGATGTACACTGAGTTCGTCAAAATGATGATTATTAATAAATATTATACAATCTAAAGCCGTTTTATTTTAATATAATGAGTTCTAAAAGATTTTTTTTATTATATACAAATTTCCGTTCAAAAGTCATAAGAAATATTTTAAAAGTCCACCTTATGCTTGAAAATATGCCAAAGGGTAAGTTTATGTTGGAGCTGCGATAAGCGATAAAAGCGACGATACTAGCGAAGCAAAGAAAATGATGTCATTATTTTATATGCAACTGTTTATATTGGAGCGATGCGTTGAGACACGCTTGGCAGCCGAGCAACGATAAGAGCGGCGATAATTGTGCTGCCTATTTTCTTTGCTTTTATCAGTTGTGGTTAGCATGGATGTTGACAGCTTAATTAGTGAAATATTTGTTAGATCCCATAAATCCCATATTATGTTGTAATAAAATACCTGTAAAATAATAGGTGTTTTTTTTTCTACTTTTTTTATTTTGAAATTTTAAGCAATTTGAAGCATTCTGATATATAATATTTTAGAATTTCAAACATTTTTCGTAATTTAATAAAACTAGTTTGTAGGATTAAATGTAACGTCACCGGAAAATTTATGCAATATTGTATCTCACTAAAAATTTGCACGTTAAATATTTGTAGAAGCAAACAAATTGTATACGACTATTTCAATAAGAAATAAGTTTTTTTTTTTCGTGTTAATTTATTGGCTGTCCTAAATCTGTCGCGTGATTATATAATTATAGGTTATGTAAGCCACCTTCACAAAATTTGTTTATGGTGAAGATATTTGGTTAGTAACCAAAGGGTCAAACTGCTCATATCCCATAAATCACTCATTTTTAGAGAAAAATTTCTAATTAAGGTTTGATTTAATGAAATGTCACTTGCAAAGCAGAAATCGTCGCTATTGTCGAAGCTCCACTGTAAACTGCATATCATAGAAATGAATTTTGCGCTGCTCTTGTCGCTGCTGTCATCGCTGCTCTCATCATTTATCGCAGCTCCAACATAAACTTACCCTAACATTGACAAATTAAAAATATTGTAAACCGAGAGCGACGTATGATAGATATTTGTATCATTTCCCAAGTGAATGGCTGCGTTTTGCTATAAAAAATACATATAAAAATTACATCAGCATACTTTTCGGTTGTAAATGAATAGATTTTTGAAGCAGAACTCTGATAAGAAAAAACAACTTTTGTTTTTATCACAGCCAACTTTATTTTGTATTCAATCTATGTTTATATACGATTTTTTCTTAAAAGCTATTATTATTATCAGTCAAAATTTTCTGCATAATATTAATAAAACTTCAGTTTTTAGTTATGACAGATATGCAAAAGTATTTAGAAATGAAAAAAAAAATACTAAAAGGTCTCTTAATTAATTTCTATTAAGGACAATTATTATAAAATTAAAATGTTTAACACTGTCCCAAAATATTATATTTTACAAACATATATTTAATAAAACTTGTACAATTAAAATTTAATTGCATATTAAAATTTAATAGCAAAATGCATAAATTTAATATCAATTAAATACAAACATTAAAATCCTCAATTACAATTGTCCCTTAAAGTTCCGGAACTCTCCTAACAAACAAGTAAAAAAATAATATTCGTGATTATTCAAACGAAACAATTGCATGACTGCTAAAACAAAAAAAATAAAATAATAACAATAAAAAGTACAAAAACAAAAGACTAGAGATGTGTATATGCGCGAAGTAGGCCTTGAATCAAAACAGCCCAGCGTCGCGTTGAGTGTTTTGTAAAATATGGAGGACAAAGATTTTTAATTACATTATAACGATAATATTAATTAGTGGGGCACGCGATCAAAGAATGCGAAATAATTACGAACGATCTTTTAGGTTCATTACCTTGGTAATTAAAGTTTATCTTTCGACTAGTAAACAGGTGGTTGAGTATGTACCTGGAATTTCCCAAAAATCAAGAGAAAATTTTATAATTTTTTTTTCGTTAATTCAATCACCGATGCATGATTGTTTTTGTCATTGTTCTTTGTTGATGCTGATCAAAAATAGTTTTGTCTGCTTGAAATAAAATATAGTTTTACAAAAAAAAGTATAAAATGTTGCAAAATAAAATAAAACGGCTCCAAATTTTAGTTCTGTATTAATATTTATTAATAATCGATGTTTCGACGAACTCAACATCCGTCTTCATTAAGAAAACTGATATGAAACATTACATTCACAAAACATTTAAAATTACATAACTTTTTGACAAAGAAGTAACTTGTGTTCTGTTTATTTACTGTAAATACCATTTGTATCATTTTCCTGATGAAGACGGACGTTGAGTTCGTTAAAACATCGATTATTAATAAATATTAATACAGAACTTAAACCTAAAGCCTTTTATTTTATATAATGTTTTCCGAAAGATTGTAACCAAAGCTGTCTAATGTTTTTCTATGAATTTTAAACTACTGGTATTTACAATAAAAATAGTAAAATAATACATTTTTTTTGTCAATTTCTAGAAAATGGAATAATTTAAGTATTTAATTGGAATTACTTGTATCCAAATAAGACAATACTCATTCTGATTTGTCAACCGTGAATTGTGAAATATCGTGTAAAAAGTAATCAAGCATGAATGTACTAAAGATCAATGTTTTAAGAATGATCCTTTTTTATTCATTACAAATATTTTTTTATATTTTTTACTATCTATATTGACATATATGTAGATACGTTTCTATGGTTATGGTAAATTATAAATTGTCAACGTAATACATATATTATTTAAAATAAAACGGCTTTATTTTATATAATGAGTTCTAAAAGATTTTTTACTATAACATATTATTTTTTTTCAATAATAATTTGATCGTTAAAAAATATTTTTTGATGTCGATCAGTTCTGTGGTGGCCACATCAGATTTTATCTCTTAGTTTTTAGTTAATTATGTTTTCCTATTTCTGTTAAATAATATCTTCATTATATATGTGTTTCTTAATAAGTAATACTATTTATTATTCATGTTTTAAATTATTATTTAACAATTATTAATCAATAAAATTTTTATATATTCATTACTTAATAGTTTGTGGCCAATAACAAAATTAAATTTAAAATATCTGACAAGTAAATGCTGTTATTCGAATATTTGATTGTCAAATTATAATAATTTTGAAATATTATTCATGTTCATTTTTGTTGAAAAAAATATTCTTCACGTAATGATTATTATTCATTCAAATTAAATACAGCTCGTGCCAAAAGCTACATCTTATTGAATAATATACTGTTATCTGATAATAATAATTATGTTCACAATATCATATTACACACTTTGCATTTTTCTTATGTAAATCAAATTATGACAACAACTTCTGCGCATAATAATGTAATAATAAAATATAAACAATATATAAATAATTTCATAAAATAAAGATTACACAGTTACGTAAAAACAAAATAATAGCGTATAAATTTTTATTATGAATGATCTATGTTGTGACGATATAAATCTTTGTAAATCTCCCGTAGTGACTATTTTTCTATTTTGTATTGTTTAACGGCAGCAAAATGAATCCGAATTACAAATCGAAACAAATTAACTATAGTTACTTTGATGATTATGACGAAAGATGAGTTTTAACTACAATATTAGCAATTTTAAATTGCGTTTAATTATTTTTATCAGCGATAACAACGAAGGAAAGCATAAATTTGTAGATACCTTTTTAGATTATCTGCTCTTAATGTACACTTGTTTGTAAATACATACTTAATTCACATACATTCATAGAATAAAAACAAAACATGTACAAAGAATTGAATCATGTTAATAAGTTTTTAATTGTTCTTTGATTAATTGTGTATTTATTTATCAATTTTCTTGAATTAAATGTGTTCATTTTCACGGAGATATAATTGCAATTTTGTAGTATTTTGTTTTCGTGACAGATAACAATTTTTTAAAATTGTTATCTGCGAATATAATAAACGTATTCTGTTTACATTTGTTAAGCAACCTTAAAAAAAATGCGAAATTTAAACATTTTACTTGCTAAATAGTTTTCGAAAAATGTTTTTACGTGAAATAATAACATGGAGTGACGCAAAGTTTACGTCTTTATAGCTTTATAGTTTTTTTTTTTATAATTAGAAAATTTTAAATGCTTGCAATTTTCAGCTTTGCAAATTTTTATTCTACAAAAATAACAAAAATTCTGGGATTTTTAACGTGTTAGAATAATAAATAACTTATAAAATGCTATAATTATTGTAAAAATAAATATCTTCAAGAAATATCTTTTGAATGACAAAATTGAAATAAAATTCTGGAAAAAAGTATTTTATATTACCATAGTAAAAAATCTTCCAGAACTCATTCTATTACAATAAAACAGCTTTAGGTTGTAGTTCTGTATTAATATTTATTAATAATGACATTTCAATGAACTCAACGTACTTCTTTATCAGGAAAAATGATACAAATGACATTTACAGTGAAAAAACAATACCTTAAAAACAAGTTACTAGGTAACAAAAATAATGAAATAGATCATAAAATTTATTAAATTTTAATTAAAGGAAGCCACATTTTACTTAAATCCCTTATTTTGTTATCTTCACTGTAAAAAATATATATTAAATATATTATAAAAATAACATTTTGTAATTTTACTGTTATAATTTACTTAATATTACATTTTTTTACGAAAAATTACATTCACAAAACGTGTAAAATTACGTAAATATTTTACATTGCAATAACTTTTCCTGATGAAGACCTACGTTGAGTTCGTTGAAATGTTGATTATTAATAAATATGAATGCAGAATTACAACCCTAAGCCATTTTATTTTATTTCCTATTATTTTGAGCATCCTACACCTCAAAAATCCTGCATTATAACTAGAATGATTTATATTTTTTTTATGCTCTCTGACTTTTTAATTATTAAATTAAATAACTAACAAATTATCTTATAAATCATTTTAAATAATATTAATTTTATTAATTAAAATTACATAATTCTTCTCAGAAAACCTAACTCCTACAATTTAATTCAATTATATCAGTGTAACTTGATTTAATTAATGTAAATGATATTACTTTATCATATCAGCTAGCTGTATTGTTTTACAAACCGCGATATTTTATAAGAACGAATTATTAAAATTGTCCGTAATTTTTTCAAAAATAATTATGTCAAGAACAGTCATGATTTTTCATCTTATATCAAGTCAGTAATATCATAAAAAAAATTATTATTTATGAATTCACTTATTTAACATTTGCAACTTCAACAAAAGTGAATAATTTCTTAATAATTTATACCAGTTAATAAAACTGGAAACTATAATTAACTATTATATTTTAATGTCGTCAATATTTAAATAAATGTAAATGCATTTTTCTCCTCCCAAGATCATAAAAGATAAATCAGATGCTAGATTAATTATGTACAAAATAAGTGAAAAGTTATTTGTTAGTTTAAAATGTTATTATTCTCGACGACGGCATTGAAAAAATGTCGTGTAATTATTATATATTTTATAAGGAAATCATTTTGATTGTAATGTCACGGTTAGAGTGTTTGTTTCATTTCATATCAAAATGTTTCAGGAATTGTATCAAATAAATTATTTTATTTGCTGTTTGGTTCATGGATTTAAATTATCAAAAAAAAAAAACTTTACAGTCAATATTTAATGTCTTTTGACAAGTAATGGAATACATGTTATATTATTTTGGAACATATAAATTTATAAATTTTATAAATTCTATATTTAACAATTGTCCTATTAATGGTGTTCAACTCTTGGGCATTAAATAAATAAATAAAATAAAATTAGTAAACCAAATCAACATTGTCTAATTTGTCAATTTTAGTAGATAAGCTACACAAAAAAAAATAAAAATATAAAAATATTTTGGGAGCAATAACCTAAAATTATCATTTATATCTACTGAGTATCATATTACCCAATTAGCATTTATTTTAACGTATTATAATAATTATTAAATGTTTAATGTTAATTATAAACAAGTTTCCAGTTTATATTACTTTAAATTTCCATTCAAATATGCAAATTCATAATAAATTTAAATTAAAAAGAAATACTTGTTCAATTCCACATAAAATATGTTTTTATGTATTTCAAGTACAACTTTTCTAATATGAATACAAATATAAATCAGCTGTTTCAATAAAATTAATATAAAATGTACATGAATTAAAAAGTATATATTGTAGACATGAAATGGTATTCCCATTTCATAACCACGTTCTACAGTGTGTCATAGTTGTCATAATAAAAACATTCGCAATGAAAATATAAAAGCAAAATAAAAAAATTAGGAAATTCCGTTTACGTCATTTGATCAGAGATCTGATTCTCACATTTCAATTAGTTTATTTTTATATTATTTTATTTTATTCTTATTAGTTCTCATATATGTTTTTTCGGATAATTTTGTATAATTTTAGTATTAAAATATAGAATTTATGACTTTAGATTGCAAAAAAAGTTATCAATGATTATTTTATTTAAAAATGTAAGACTCAACATAGTAAAAAATCTTTCAGAAATTCATTATATTAAAATAAAACGGCTTTAAGTTGTGGTTCTATATTAATAATTAACGTTACGACGTATTCAACGTATATCTACAGTAAATAAACAGAACATAGAATATAAGAATAAGTAAAAAAAAACTTAGGTCCGTATTCCCACCTATTTTGTTTATGAAAAAGTGCTTTTATTTTTCACTTTAAAATAAATTTTTGCTTCTACCTTTTATCAAATATGAATAGTATTTCTATTTTTGACAAATTCTTCTATATCAAATATAAAAATTGCTTAATAAGTAATTTTAAGTATACGTCAAAAGTAATTTTGAGAAAAATTACTTTTAAAAGTGGGGTGAGACTACGGGCCTTAATTTTTATTGAAATTTAACAATTCTGTTTCCTTCATTCACTGACATAAATTTCTTGCACAACAACATGGTATTTCAAATCATTTACATTGAAAATCTTAAATTAAAAATTTTAAGTTTGTAAATTAAATTCATCATACATAAATATTAAATTAAATTAATTGTATAAATAGGCCATATATTCATCCTATAGTTGATTGTAAATCTAAGCTAAAAATAACTAATATTAAATAATAATTAAATAAATAACTAATATTTATTAAAACGTAAAAATATCTTATGTCACAGTTAATTCATAAAAATATGGAGAAACTTCTTCTAATATATAAAGAAAACAAATGCCCTACGGAAGTCATGTAATGACAATTACATACGAAGATAAGAAAAGTGAAAGTACAGGTTATAATAAGATGACATACTTCTTAATGCAAACCACGTTATTGTGTTACGATTGCTCTTGAAATTATATCTCTGCGACCTTGAAAATATGATTAATTAAACATAGAAATATACATAATACATAATAAGGAAAAAAAGAAAAATTTATAACATATGAACGTGATTTTGTTATAAACATCCGTATGCTGGAGATTTTAATATTTTGATTGAGACAACTAGATTCCTAGTTGATAATAATATTTGTGGTTTTAGAAAATTTTCCATTCCTCGTTATTTATTTGTTTTTAAATTCATAAATAGTAATTTACTTGTTGTTTTTATTACTTTGCAATTAAAATAAAAACAGTGCGCTAATTGTAAATAAATTTTAATTTTTTCCTTTGTATAACATATACGTAACATAATATATGTTACCGGCATATGTGTATAATCAGGCATTTACATATAATGGAAAATATTTTGGTAAAGTTGGTAGAGCTTATTGCTTGATAGGTCAGGTCAAAAAATCAAAAAGTCATTTTTGTTTATTAATTAACGAGAAACTTTTCCCTCATTACATATACAGACTAAGCATTTTATATAATGTAACACTTGTAGCATGGAAACCATTATTGCGAAACAAAAAGTCCACGTCATCAAGAATGGTGGAGGGAAGAATCAATCAAAATCGACTAATAGCGTGGCAAAACTTACAACGGAAACTGAAGAAAAGGGTAGGCCATCCAGGTCAGCCAAAATTGGACAATGACTTAACAGCACCTGTAGAGGATATTATAGAGAAATTGCGGAGCAAAAACTACTATTCAGTCACCAAGTACTGAAAATGACATTTATGGTATATGGTGAAACGTCTGTGACGAGAATAGATCGACATACGAGCCCTGAAAATTCTATAAATTCAATTAATACCAGCTGTGAAAGCCTAAAGATTACTAGATTATGTAAATATAAAAAATATAATAAAATTCGAAGTTAACAAAAACACTAACAAAATTTAAAATTCTGTATATTTCATCTGTCTTTCCTTATATGTTTATAACACAAGTAGCTTACTGACAAGTGTTATTTTTTAACAATATAATTACCGAAAAATTTAAAATGACTTAATTAACTAAGTAAAACTAATTACGCCTTATATTATCCAATTACACTAATTATTTAACGTCTATTCCAAAATTTAAATGTTTCCTAAAATACTACACATTCAAATGTCAAATATTGAAAAACCTTGATTCAAATTTAGTTTTATCTCTATTTTACCTTAATTTCAGTAAACAGTAATTATTTAATTAATTTAAATTACCACTAAAAGATAAAGTCATTTTAAATCTGATGCATCTCTGTTAATTGTAAGTATTAAATTTACTTAATTCAATGCGGAAATCACAAATCTCCGAAAAAGAGATTTATAAATTGAGACATTAAAAATTTGACATATAAGAAAATGTTTCGGATCCTTCCAAATATTTATCATTCTTCTTTCTTATTCATATAACATAATATTGTGTTGTGTTCCTCTTCTATATTATAGTTGATCTGATGCATTTACCAATCTTATATCGTAATAATATATTTTAATTAAAATTTCATTGCAATTCCAATAAATCGAGCATACTAAAATTCTTCCCGTGGTTAGAGTTGAGAACATTTCCTATTCAGTTCTCACACCATTGTGAAAAAAAAAAGAAACAAAATACACATGAGATGACTGGTAGCGGATCTACTCTGGCCGTGAAAAGACGACCGCACCTCGCCTGAGGAAATAAGAATTATTTTGATATTATCTCATATAATAATCTGCCTATATAATTCATACTTGAATTTGCCAGCGTCTTCAGTTTCAACCGGTAGCCAAATGGGCTTCACTACCGTCCAAATGTTTACATCAACTTCAACATCAGCTAAAGTAGTTAACTTATGAAACTAAATATTGCTGTAATCTAAACATTGTTTAAAACAATATAATTGTTGTCAAGTGTTGAAAACTAGATTCGTTGACATTGTGAATTTTTCTTTTATTAGTTTTAGCAGTTAAAGAAAAACAGGTTTCGCTGTTACTAGTGATTGTTTAAGATTTTCGGAATAGTTTTTCTGTGAAAATGTTATTGATTGGTGTGTTTTGTGTTTTAATACAATTATTGAGTGAAGTTGTCGCATTGGGACTTCCAAATATTGTCTTTATCATCGCTGATGACTTGGTGAGTTTAGTGGAACAAATTTGTAGATTTATTTTTGGTATTTGGGATTTTTGCTTATTCCTACGATATTTTATTGATGTTTTTAGTAATTTTGTGAGTTTTTATGATTTGTTAATAAGATTAAAAAATTAATAACTCAAAATTTATATTCCAATTAACTGATCAGCTAGTAGTATTGTTATTGAATGCCCAAAAATTTCATACACTAATACTTATTCTGGATAAAATGATTAAGAGTTATTTTGTAATTTGTAAAATGTAGTAGAATTATTTTAGATTATGTTTTCCATATCCTATATTTTGAAAGTGAACATTTGTTATTTTTCTCAGATCTATTTTTTTTATTAAATTATCAATATTTAAACAAATTACAAAACGTAAATAAAAATCAAAACATTAGAAGCATTTATGTTTACTAAATATTGTGTTAGTAAAAGTTTTTTAAAATTCTATTATTTTATAATAGCAATTAACGACTTATTAACGATCAATAAATTTATGTTTTGTTATTCTTATATAAATTGCTATAAATAACAGCCAAAAATATCATTTATTTATATTATAATGGTAATTAAAATATACCTTAATCTGATACGATCACCTTGTTTACTATTATATGATTTTTTAAAATTTATGAACAAGAAAAAATAAAAAAAAAAATATTTTTATTTAAAATTAAAAGTAGTAGATACCTACAGTAAATGTAAATATCTTTAATTCATTTACCAATTTTAGTAAAATATGAACCATTTATAAAAACTTATTAATAAATATTTCTTTTATATCAAAATTGTGTAAAAAAGATCCTAATTTTAATGCCAATAATATATTATTTGTAGTAACAATCTAACCATAAATATTTTATTATATCTTTTAAATTTTATTGAAATTGTTAGTGATATAATTTATGACTACAATAAATTATATTGGAAAAACATAAATATAAATATAAT
This sequence comes from Clivina fossor, assembly GCA_963966155.1. NCBI lineage: Eukaryota > Metazoa > Arthropoda > Insecta > Coleoptera > Carabidae > Clivina > Clivina fossor. The sequence continues at coordinate 8,871,406 of OZ014563.1, read as the reverse complement.
TTACAAAATTGTTTTTAATAAATTTAAGATTCGTACAAAACATAAACTGTTTACAATTTTTATATAGAGATAATTATGACAAAATAAAACTAGTTTTTTAAAAAAAAAAAAATGATTAGTGCAATAACACAATAATTTTACATATTTGTTGACTAGTTTTTATAATATATACAAAATATATAATTATTGTCTCATAAATTCTAGTAAATTTACATTTTAATTTTAGGATAAACATTTTTATATTCTATATCATCCTATTGTTTTGCACCGCTTTTTTTTTCTGAACACATTTCTTTTTTAAACTCAAGTACCATTTTGCAACTACCTTACTTATTTACTGACAAATATCAACTACTTTAGCAATAAACATTGGCAATTTATCATATTTTTTTTTCAATTTATATAGTAAAACTCGTATTATTATATAAGTAATAAATATCTCAATAATTTTATTATAATTTAAACTTTTTCAAATATCTTGTCCAACATAGACGTAAATAAAACAGGCAATAACAAAATAACTAAAGATTTATCGTGTAACAGGGTTGGAATGATGTTGGATTCCACGGCAGCAATCAAATTCCGACGCCGAATATCGACGCATTGGCGTACAATGGCATTATTCTCAATAGTCATTATGTGCAAGCTACCAGCACACCCACAAGATCGGCTTTATTTACCGGAAAATATCCAATGAAATTAGGTAAGACTACTGATCCAATAAAAAATTCTAAAATTTACTTGTTAATAGAATGTCCAATTTTCTTTTAATTTCATGTAAATAGGTAAGCATATGTGTACAAGTTTACAAGAATTATAAAATATTAACATAAAATGTGAGCTTTTATAGAAGTTAGCGCCTTTATGAGTCCTAGTACATGAATATGATAAGAAACAAGACAATTTTATGATTAGAGAGTAACAATTTATATTCGACACGTTGTCAAGTGGATATTTTTTATTCGAAATTTATTTGTTTAAACAAAAAATAATAAAGCTCATATTATAGAAAATGTTGGTAAATACAAAGTAATATAAATGTTACTATAAAGCTGAAAAATACTATACATACTGTGAAGAAGTTTATAAAACTTCTTAAAAATATTATTGAATTGCTCTTCTTAAATTATTGGTAATACAAAAATGATAAAATTTGTTGGACTTTTCTATTTGGAATGAAAATGATATTTTGTTAGTAGAGTATAAAAAACATTTTAGGAATGCAGGGTCCATCTCTTACTCCTGCTGAGCCCAGAGGCTTACCTGGTGGAAAGATTCTTCCTGAATATATGAAAGTGAGTATAGTTAAATACTAAATATTTAAAATTTGAATATGTTAAATATATCAATTAATATTAGAAATATAATTTGAATAGTTATTAGAATAGAATAGAATTAGAATAAAATTAGAATTAGAATAGAATATTATATTATTATAATATTTGAATAGCTAATTTATATTTTAAAAAAATAAATAAATATTTTAAAGTTATTATAAATTATGACTAATTATATTCACTTCCTTATGAAATTTTAAATACATTTATTTCGCTAATGTAAGTTATAAATTACTAATAAACTAATTAATAAGAAATAATTATAATATCTTGGATCTCGTAAGAAATTTCGTTGTAATATACATAGAAAGATTTCTTACGGAATCCAAGAATTTTCATTTTAACGAACCATTATTTTTAAGGAAAATGTTTATGCATACAGGCATAAGTATATAACGTTAAATAATGATCTTGAAAATAATAATAAATCGTTTAAAATATGTGTCAAATTTTAACTGAAAAGACTTCTAAAAAGAGCAGTAAGTTCGTAGAAATATCTGAATAAATATAAATATTTTAGAATTTACTTTATTTAGTTTAATAATTAAAATCCTAATTTGTATTGCGTTATATATTGTTTTATACATAGTGTAATAAAAATAATATTACAAATCGTATTACACGAATGCGACAATACTGAAAAAAAGTGAAAGAATTTTTGTTTTATAATGCTACGTATTAAAAATAAAATACAAAACAAATGACAGGTGAATGGATTGTTGTTGACAGTAATTAAATAATTATTAGATGCATGTTGACAGAATAAAATTAAATAATTATTATTTCAAATTTGCTATTCTCAAGCTAAGAATGCAAAACTAGAAACAAAAATAATTTATCGCAACACTTTTACATAAGGTAATAAAATAAATAAATATTTTACAATATTTAATAGTTACCTACTTTTAGAAATTAAAATATTAGTAAATAACATACATACGCTAAAAAGTCCCACCAAAAATAACATTGCAATTTACTCAGTCAACTATGTTAAAAATATACAACTTTATTAAATTCTTGGCCTAGATTTTTAGTCGTCTTCAGAAAAATCTAGTTGACTAAAGGCCGGTTGCATAAAATGACATTAAGCTGATAACTGTTCGAATGACACGTAATTCCACAAATGTGAAACTATATTTTCTGAGTAAGTTCATTATAAAAGTGTAAAAAAAATCTTTAAATAATATATATGCAGTTTTATGTTCTAGAATAATATTCAATTTTTAAACAAAACACAGATATTTCAATAGAAAAATCAGAAGATCTATTGTCTCTTTTAAATCATGAATTAATTCTGAAAAAAATACGATGTAAATTAATTTCTTTTGTTTAATTTTTCACATATACTATATTATCAATGGGTGCTAATTGAATACGTGACAGAAATATGGTAACATATTTCACAAAGAAATCAAATTGTTAGTGTCAGTGAATACAAGTTCATTTTTATGTCATATGAAAACAGAAAAATTAATAACAAGGAAAATGTATTATTTATTTTTAATAATAAAAATAAACAACGATAAAAAAAATTGAAATATCAATTTGTAGTAAATCCAATATCAAGTAAAATTTAAAATTTAACATAGAACGCTTATAAAATTTAGTAACAATATTTATGATAACTTTAAATATTCTATTGATTTTTCTATGTGGTTTAATAAGTTGAAATATATTCTATTAGTGATAGCCACAAAGAAAAACAAATTTTTTTAAAACTAAATTCCAAATTTTGCGTTTTGTTAGGTCATAAATAAAAAACTAACTTGTATTTTAGTTTTGAAAAGTTCAAAAATCTTTGGAACATCCTATATAAAATAAAAATAAAATAAATATTATTTGTAAAAAAACAATTGTTCAAAACGTGTGAAGAATTTGTCTGAAAGCTTATGCATGTTCATTTTGGACGGATGGGTTTCAGGAACTTGGCTACGACACGCATTTGATAGGTAAATGGGACCAAGGATACGACAGGTGGAACCAAACGCCGATCAATCGTGGATTTGATTCGCATTTGGGTTATTTCACTAATTTCGTTAGCTACTACGATTATCTCAATACGCTTAATGTAAGTATTCATTTTCATTCGAATATTGATAAATTTTAGATCAGGAAATATGTTTATGAAATTTGTATAATTATTATGTTTGGTTTAAACAGCTATTTTAAAGTTACTTGTTATTTTTTTGAAATATAACAGTTGTTTATCAATTCATTCATTCAATTATTAAAATATGTTAAAAACAAAACATTTCAAAATTTAATGCAAAACATTTAGTATAATACTACTAGTTGTATTATTGTATATAAAATGTTTTAAGATAATTGTATGTTATTTTTATTTATACAGTAAAAAAGTATATGTAAAAATAATATTATGGAATTGGTTATCATTAATTTTGCAATAATCTACACGAAATTCTGTTAAATAATAACATTAAATTTAGATATTTTCTCCTCGTATAATTTTTACACTATATAGTGTTAAATATTGTTAATAATAATAATTATTTATCAATTTAATCCATCAACTATAAATATATTTTAATTGTAATGTGACGTAATGTAAAACCGATTTTGTACTATCACTTGATTAGTTTAAATCTTAGAAATTTCGTAGCAGCTTTAACAAACTTTAGTAATAATTATTCGTAACAAATGTTTAAAATAAAAATTTTACATTTGTTTTTCATTTAAGAAGACTTAATTAACAAACAATTAAATTGTTAAATTTGTAACAATAATGTTTTATTTATAGGTTATTTTGATAAATAAACAAATAGTAACATAAAATATTTGATATTAATATTTTGAATTATAATTATCTGTATACTATAGCTACATATAGTTATGTATTTATTTAAATCATTCTCAATAATTAAAATTGCTCTCATAATAATTCATATTATCCAAGTTCCATATTATCAAAATCTGAATTAACAAGGTCCTTGTGTATTTTAAAATCTGCTAATACTAGTTCAATTAATTTTGATTATTTTTATTTATGTTGGCTTGACAAATAAAAAAATACTATAAAAACATTTAAATCATTTTGTTTATACAATTAGTAAAATAAATAAAATCAAATGTAATTTGTTAGTAAAAGTTAGTAAAATAAGTTTTATACATTGACATAAACTTTTTCATTAATTTAAAATTCAATTTTTGTTTCAAAAAAATAGATTACGTTTATTCGCAATCGAAAAACTTCTTAATCTAATTTAACTTTTACATATTCACATATATCACTTTCATTTTAAATTTATTCATCAAATTTTTTTACTAAACATAATTGTAGAGTTAAAAAAAAATCATATTTTAAGTGTTAAAATTTAGAATATTTATATTGTTAATAAATGTTAATTTATCTACAGTTTTAATTTCTTCGATAAAATTTTAAATACATTAGTGTACATCGCTTAATATATTCACACTAGGACTAAGGATTTTTAATAACAATAACCGATTAATAATAATAGTAATGTTCAGGCTTTCAATGGTATACATACCAGGTATATATACCAAAAAAATATAAATCTTGGTTGACTATTGAAACATATAGTCGTATATGTCCCGTTCTTTGCACAAATAATAACATTATCCGTGATTCTAATAAGCTATGTTTACTACATTAAAAGAGTTTATTCATATACAGTTAAATTATTGCAATAGCAGTCTCTCGTTTAGTAGAAATAGAAACCAAAATTAGTAGAAAACCGTGTAACATAAAAAATTCTTTCTAATATATATTAGGTAGATAACAAGCCATACACAGGATTCGACTTACGGAGAGACAATATTCCTGCTTGGGACTTGCAGGGAAAATATGCAACAGATGTATTTACCGAGCATGCTGCACAATTAATTAGAAGTCATAATGAAGTAAATCCTTTGTTTTTGATGCTGGCACATTTAGCTCCGCATGCTGCCAATGAGGGCAAACTATTAGAGGCTCCCCAAGAAACTGTTGATAAATTTACTCATATTATCGACGCAAATCGACGTACGTATGCAGGTAAGTCAGCAAATAAATATTATTTACCTAGCATATTGCATATTTGGCTAAAAACTAATGGAGTGAGTATATTTATTAGTTTTTCTTGTAAATTTTGTGAAAGATTAACAAAAACAACAATTTAAATCTAAGCTAAATTCAGGTACAATTCAGTGTTAAAAATAATAATAATAAATTGTTTTTGAAATAAAAAGTTGCTAATGCAATAATCGCGAGTAATTAAATTTCTAAATTAATATTTTTAATTGTGATTGTACATATAACGTGATTTAAATGGTAAACTTTTCTCGACGCAATTTATGACGCGAATATCTAAGTGTGCCGTGATGGAGAATAATAAAATGTAATTAAAAGTTGTTCTTTTAAAGGGTCCCTTAACAATGAACAACAACTACAGCCTTTGAAAGTATTGCATAAGTGCGATGAAAATTTTAATTTATATCGCTATTAAAAATATAATTAAGAGTAAATTATTTTTGAGTAAAAATAATTAATCAAATAACTAGGAAATAATTCAATCAATCGCTTTATATTTGTATTTTAGACAGGAATATTATTTGTAACAATAACTTTTGTTTTTTTGATGTAAAACAACTTAGTAGGGCGACTAAAAGAGATTAAAATATATTATTATTATTAAAGGCGCTAATCGCGCCTAATAGCGCAACTAATATATAATATAGTAAATAAATTGCAAAATATAATGAATTATAAAAATATAAAAAGTAATACTCATATGTATAAATAGAAAATAACATTCTATAAATAAAAATATAAATTAAAAAAAAAATAGATATATCATTCATAAATTAATGCTTACTTTATTGTAATTCATTTAAATACATTTGCTTAGTCATTGCACAAAATGCTTTGTAAGCAACTGCTTTTATACTACTCGGTAATTAAACAATATCAAATCTATCTAATAACTGACAGCAAATAGCCGCCATTACTTTATATTTTTTAATAATTTAATGATAAAATTATGAGGCAAATACAAATTTCAGTATTACGAGATGACCCATTAATTTTTTTATTTAAACAAAATTAAAATATATAAAATCATTTCTATTAAACAGTTTTTTTTTTTTGTAAACTAAAGTACCACAATTCCGTCTTTTTCAAAAGATACATGTGTTTAATTTATATAATTTTCTCGAAATCTAAGCATACATCCAGCAAGTTATTTTGTGTTCAAATTGGTTGCTTTACATTTTCGGCAAAGCGATATCAGGATACGGTAGCGACTTGTTCTACATGAATAATCTTACAAGTGAGTCATTTGGTGGTATCTTTTAAGACGGAGGCGAGTCTCGTTGAGAGCTAGTTTCCAGAAACGAGGAACCGGAAATACGATGCTCATTTGCTGCCTGCTTCCGTTCTTTGTATAAAGACGTGGATTTTATTTATACACTGTTTGCATTCGCGACAACTCCGTACGCATATACATATATTTCGTCTTTACATTCAAGTGAATGTTTGTTTATTATACAACGCGTAAATCACTTTTAATGTTGACTTAGGTTCATGGATTCTGCTATTTTAAATTTTACATGTTACATATTAATAAGTGTAGTAAAATAAAAAAGGCTTTAGGATTTAGTTCCGTATTAATTTTAATTAAAATGCGAAGTTTCAACATACTCTATGTACATTATCATCAGGAAAAATAATACAAATAACATTTACAGTAAATAATATACAGGAAGTGCATTACAATATATTTTTTAATGTTAATAACAATGTTTATTTAACATTAAAAATCTATTGATTGTAATGTACTTTCTTAACGGAAGCCATTTTATGTCACATATTTTAATATGGAAATTTTAAAATAGAAAAACAATGATGGTAGTATTTTTCTTTAAATTTTTTTATGAAAAAAAAAATTAATACAACACAAAAGAAAAAGTAATACGACAAAGTGTTAATTAAAGTTGTAAACAACAAAATATAATTGTTATTATTATTTTTATTATCCATGCAAATTTCGTATCTTATTATTTCATCTAATTTAATTTTTTGTTTCTACTTTGATCTTATAATACTTTTTTGCATTTGTTGTTTTTCTTAGAAATTATTATACAAAAAATAAATTGTTTCAAAGTTTAAATTACATCTAATTTTAAGTAATAATTGTTTTCCATTATCTGAATTATGAAATACTTATATTTAAAGTTAATTTTTATATTTTGTGCACAGATGCTATCGTAGAACCAAGGTTAATTTTTTAATAAATATTTTTATTATTCTCGTAATAAACACATTTGATAATTTTATATTTGAAATTATTTCCAGTAACTAATTTTTAAATTGATTTAATCTGACATATTATTAGTACGTTGAGTTCGTCGCGTAAAAAAAATGATTATATAAGAAGTTTATATTAAAATTGTAGACTCCTAAGGAGTCAACATCCTTTTTTTTCCAATAAATTAGCAACGTTTTATGCAACTGTCCTCTTTTAAATTCATACATAAATACCTTTATAAAACAAACTATCAATTGTTGTTCAGACATCAATTATTACCCAAAATATTATGTTCTTTAAAATAGTAAAAAAATCTTTCAGAACTCATTATATTAAAATTAAACATCTTTAGGTTGTAGTTCTGTATTAATTTTTATTAATAATAGACGTTTCAATATATTTAATGTATATCTTCATTAAAAAAAATAAATTAATAAATTATACAAATGACATAAACAGTAAATAAACAAAACATAGAAACGAGTTAGTAGATAACAAAATAAGTATTTAGATTATAAAAATTTTAAAATTTATAAATTTTCAATTAAATAAAATTTGACTCTTTTTTTTTAATAATTTATAAATTTTATAATCTAGTTACTTATTTTGTTATCTAGCAACTTGTTTCTATGTTCTGTTTATTTACTGTGTATCATTTTTCCTAATGAAGACGTACGTTGAGTACGTCAAAACATCGATAATTAATAAATATTAATACAGAACTGCAAACCTAAAGCAGTTTTATTTTAATTATGTTTGTTTTTCTTAAACTTTTCAGCAATGGTCTCCAAACTGGACGACTCCATCGGTGCAATCATGTCCGCTCTACAATCCCGTGATATGCTGGACAACACCATAATCGTCTTCATCAGCGATAACGGTGCACCGTCGCCTCATCCTCAAGCCCATCCTAATTGGGGCTCCAATCGTCCGCTGCGTGGTGCCAAACACACGCTCTTTGAAGGCGGTGTACGCGGAGTAGCCCTGGTGTGGAGTAACTTAATTCCTCAACGACCGCGTGTGTCTAATGAGTTGATGCATGTGACCGACTGGCTACCGACACTTTACTCGGCAGCCGGAGGCGATCCCGGAGCGTTAGATTTGGATATAGATGGGATTGATCAGTGGCCAACGTTTGCGTACGATTTGCCAAGTGCTAGGAATGATATACTGTTGAATATTGATGAGTATACCAGGAATGCAGGGTTGCGGTTTTATAACTGGAAGCTTATTGTTGGTGAGTTAGTTTTAATTTTAATTTTTATAATTTGTACAAAGTAAATAGTATTTTAAGTATTTGGACTCGTAAGACAATCTATAATACAATTATTCTACCCCACTTACATTTCTCTGAAACTATAATTTATTTATCTAATATCGGTGATGAAAACAGGTTACAATATCTACAGAACCGGGCAATGAGAATTATATTTGGCTGTAATCGTTATTGCAATATCAAATTAATGCTCACAACATTGAAATGGATTGAAATAAATTTACGAAATAAAAATCATAAAATAAAATTAGGTTTACTGTCTCAATATTTTTCTAGTATATTAAAGATCTTTCAGGTAACGCATACTTATCAAACACGAAATGCTTTAAATTTTATATTAAAATTCAAAAATTATAAACGAACACAAAACTCTATATTCTTCAAAGCAGTGGTAAAATACAACATCTTATCTTCAATTTGTAGATATTCTGTTATAATAATATGTTTACAACTAAATAAAATATATTTAAATTATATAAATTTAAGAACAATCCAGTAAATGTATCAATTATTCATATCTCGGAAAAATATTTCGACAAATGTCCATTGAATTTGACTATAAACTGTCATAGTTTCGTACAAAATACAAGTAGAATATGGAACATTTGTTTGTATTACATTATAATATAACCGACACATAAACCCAGAGAGACATTTCTAGCGTAAACACATTTCAATTTACAGGAAAATGGCCATTGAAATTCATCTTGTGTGATAATTATTCCGAGCGAAACTCAACTGAATGAACCAAATATTGTCTGATGTATTAATACGAACATTTACCAGAGCCATTTCTATTATACCTGGACTGTTGCTTATTACTCAGAACAACTTGACAAATTTGCACATTGTTATGTGATAGAAATTAACAGTGTTGTATTGAAAACCGAAATTAGTGTGATAACAAATTAAAAAAATTATTTTCTGCATCAATGCGGAAATAGATTTATTAATAAAATTGCATTGTCATTTTTATCGGAATTACTGACCTTGTGCAATATGAATCAATTAAATGGTTTAGAAAATAAGTTAGTTTTATAAGTACAATGACAAACAAAAAATAACAGTCGCAATAAATAACAGAAAAATGCCAAGTGCAGTCAAATTTCTTTTTTCTTCAAGTGTATCGTAATAATATTACTTTACCATATTGCCTATAAAGAAAGAAGTTATTATGTTACTAGTACAATAATAATATTATTGTACAGCATTTAGTTACTACATACAACAATGATACCAGCACCAAACGTAACTAGAACGTCAAGTGTATTTAATCAAAGTTATTACGTCAAGTTAATTTAAGTTAATTGACAATTTTTTTTCTTTGAATTTAAATTCGATTATTGAAAATGTGTGAAGAAGTGCAAGAAATGCAATATGCACAGTCCATGGTGGTCAAAAACTGCATATTCGACCAAAGAAACATGGTCAAGTGTATTTAATTTGACATATCCGACGGCTATATTAAAACTTATTAAGTCAAGTCAATTGCATTGTTTATTTTCGCTTGACTTTGAATTTTATTATAGAAAATGTGTGAAGAAGTACAAGAAATGCAATGTATACCGTCAAATTTGTCAGAACTTGTATATTCAACCAAAGAAAAATTAATTCTCACAAATCACGTAACAAATATAAATAATATATACATATACATACTATTCTACAACTGTTAGTAACTAGTTATGGTTACTTGATATGTATTTTTATTTATTTTTTGTTTAGTTTCATTTAGAATGCTAGAAGAAAAAATCGTATATGTCACTCGAAATAAAAAGCTCTTTTTGTGTTTCGCACAGATTGCTTGGCCTCGGATTTGCCTCAGCCACAGATATTTGAGCTTAGCACAATAATCATCGCTTTCTACTTTTTGTAACATAATATACTATTATTTAAAAAATTTTTTTTTTCTTCTAAGAATGTCTAATATTATAATATCTAGATTTTTTTTTGAGTTCATTGAAACATTGAAAGTATAGGAAGAATACATGCCAAGCGATTGCAAAAATAACAATTATAAACTGACTCAATATCGCTGATAATAGCTTTACCCTCGTCTAAACTGTGCACACAAAATGTTACAAAAAAAAAACAAACGTGCGTCTGGACCCAGCTTAATACTAACTAAATATAAACCCGTAAAATTTCGTACTTTACAACATAATAATATACCCATTCACAGGAACAACATACAATGGCACCTACAATAGATATTTCGGAGACAAAGGCACTGACAACTTACGCGACGTCCATCATAATATGTCCGCAATATACGACAGCTTAGCGGGGCAAGCCCTTCAAAAAGCTAGTTTCTCTCCCACACCGGTTGAATTATATGGTTCGCTACGTTCGCAGGCAACTTTGCGATGTCTCAGTGAGAAGCAGAAGAAGAATCCATGCGATCCTTCCGATGCAGGTAAGGGTTTTTAGCGTTATTAGTTTTTGATTAATTATGAATGGTAAAGGAAAGGAGAAATTGGTTCCTTTTACCATATTATAGAGTAAACGAGTATTAATGGCTGTAATTACATTTTGAATTATTAATTATAGGTTAAATCAAAATAATGACCTATTTCTTGCACAAATTAGTGTTATTTGAAGAAGAATATTATGATGTTGTCTGATCAGCTTATTGCATTTTTAACATTTTCAATTATTTATTTGTCAATATTTTAAAAACAATAAAAAGCAGTTGCATAAATAGTTATTTACTTAATCAATGTACACAATTAAATTTTTAGAATGTTTAATTGATTGGTTAGTTAAAAACTAAACAATTTATATTTTTATTTCTTGGTAATAATAATTTATGTCTAGTTTTTCCCGACATTTCAATATGTGTAAAATAATTTAGATTATAAATTTCTTTAAATTAAAAAATATATAACAATTTTATATTTTTGAGTAGATAAAATAATATATTTTTTCAATCAGTTGAACATTCAAATATATTTTTCTTTGTTTTTTATATTTTAAATTAAAACTGCTACTACATTCTGATTGTTTCCACTGATGCATGATATATATTTATTCATGGTTTTATCAAAAAGAATAAAAAATGTGATTTAATTTTTTTTTGTCAATGGTTTTAGGAAAAAAAATCTATACACTAAATTAAATCGCACAAATCTATATACATAAATATTTTCAAAAATTATTATTTTTTAACATAAAAATAATTATTTGGCATTCAAATTGGTTAGAATTTTCACATTTACATATTAATATAAAACAATTATTCAAAAATTTTATTATTACGAAATAATTTCGCAAAATACATTGAATTTGCAATAAAAATTAGCATATTCATAAATAAATATTTAGCATAATAAATTATTATTCATTCATCTTCAACAATAAAATCAAAATAATTATCAAAATGTAATTAATAAAATAATGAAATTATTTCATACTAAAATAATGATACATTAAATATATCTTTTTTTATAACAAATGTATTGTTTATAGCTACTATTTTTTATCAACAACAATGTTTATTATTAATATAAGTAGTCTTAGAAGTAACAAAAAATTCACAAATATTTATTCATTAACCCGGATTCGAATCCGGACCCGTACAAGTAAAACATAGCATATATTGTAACAAAACTAATATCTAGATCACGTAATAAAAAATAGCTTGACTTTGATAGAGATGAAAATTTTATTAGGTCAATCTTCGACAGGAATTTCGTCTTCCAAAATGTCACTTTTCGCGTCAAATTAATTATAGATAAATTTGTTATTTGCTAATTAGAATTTGTAATTATTACTAAACCTAAATATAAATTTATTAGTTATTTATTAAATTACAATTTCATATAAATTATTTATTACATCCAATGGCTAATTATAGGATAATTTATTTTTTACTAATCTTGTTTTTTTTTTACATTTTTTTTACCGACAGTTTTTGTTGAATATTTAAAGTAATAACATAATTTTGCTTTTAAATATATGTTATTTTTAGAATTATTTAGTTAATGTCAAAAAATTAGTATTTATTTATTTTTGTTTATTAAAATTGTAAATATATATATTATCTACCAATGAAAATTGATATTGTTGTAATATATTTTATTTAAATTGTGGCAACTTTTAAAATGTGAATTGTAATGGTATATTTGCATTTTTATTTGTGATTAAATTACATAAAACTGGGACAGTATTATCTAAAAATATAAACAAAATATTAAATAAATAAAAATTAGTCGCATTTATAAAAATTTGTTTTTGGGTCATAATTTACATAAATGAATGTAATGATATTACTTTAAAAAATTGTGAATTACAGTAAAGTGTAAACAGCGACATAATAAGGTTAAAATGCACATTGGTTAGTCGCAATTAAATGATACATATGATATTACAGTAAATAACAGAATATAGAGACAAGTTACTAGGTAACAAATAAGTAATTAGTTCATAAAATTTATAGATTTTTAATTAATGGAAGCGCTTTCACAGTGATTATAAAGAAAAAGATAACATCAATCACTGTGAAGGCACTAAGTTAAATAAAATTTGACTTCCATTAATTAAAAATCTATAAAAAGTGCTTATGATCTAGTTACTTATTTGTTACCTAGTAACTTGTTTCTATGTTCTGTTATTTACTGTTGAGTTGAGTTTCGTCGAAACATCGATTTTAAATAAATATTAATACAGAACTTTAACCTATAGCAGTTTTAATTTAACATAATCTTAACCCTGTATCTTGTGTCTTCAACAAATTCTAAACAATCCGACTTCAGTCACTCTCAATCACCAACTAAATTACCAATTAATGGCAAAACACTTCTGTCTACAGGTACCGTCTGCCTGTACGATATTCCCAATGATCCGTGCGAGGAGAACGACCTCTCCAACTACTTCCCGAGCGTGGTACGAAGGATGAAACGCGCCCTGGTCGACTATCGCTCCGGGCTGGTGGATCAGCTAAACAGCGAACCGGATCTGATGCGCGCCAATCCGGCTCGGTACAACTACACGTGGTCGCCCTGGTTAGACGGATGCGATACGGATGCACCGTGTTAGATTTGGAAATGATGGATTTGCATGGATTTTAGGCAGAATGGTTTTTAGTTGATTAGTAGGTTATTTGAAACTACAGAAAATGTTTTGTAAAATCAAGATTATTTAATACTAGGTAAGGTTGTTTTATAACTTTAAAGTAAAAAGAAGCGTGTACATTGGTACATCAATTATGTTTTTTTTTATGTTGATATTTATGTACAATAATTATGCTAAAATTCTGTTTTCATCTCGTTACGAAATAAAATTCAAATAAACTGATTAAAATTGCTTACTAAGTAATTTTACGTAAACGTCAAAAGTAATTTTGACAAAAGTGACTTTTTTTTATCACTATTCAATTTACAGAATGCACATTTCGACCACTCTGTGAATATCATCAGCTGTGAACTATCTATTTTTAAAAACATAAAGACATTATCAATCAATCTTAAAAGTATTCTTTTGCATATTCAACAAAACAATTTATTTTTACCGTCATTATAATACGAAAATATTAAAACTAAATGGATTTTATATGGATATTGTTAATTAGATCGACTATAAGATTAAAGGTAAATGCGTTTTTAAGCACCATACTCATTTCGAACTGAATATGTCACCAAACTGTTTTTGCATTACTGAAAATAACAGTTATTAAAAAATATAAAACTTCAAGTATTCAGTTTGCAGTTTGAACGAGAATTTTATAAAAATATAAAAGCGATTAATCAATAATAAAAATAAAATTTCACTATTATAAAACAACAATATTATAATAACTGTTCTGCCTAAATAGTATCGTGATATTATGCTAACGATATTAATTTTCTATTAATGTATGATAAGGAAGAAGACACATTGTGCCACTTAAAAATATTTTTTTTTAAATATGTGTTGTGCATTCGTTGAGTGTAGTATTTTTGTTTAAAATTGTATATTTTTAAATAAAAATATAATAACTGTAATAATAAGCCAATAAAATTTTTTTTTCAGAAAATTATTTCAAAATTTATTTTTCTCGCAACCTAATTTCTTAATTCTGTTACATAACTATACATATTTAATGTGTATTACAATGTATATTTAAATAAAGATTATTCCTAATTTTTACATTAGTACAACAATTATCTTAAATTTTCTTATATTGCATTATAATAATACATGATTATAATTTTTGTTACTTGAAAACCTTGACATGTTTTTTTTTTCACAAATTTGACCAAAGTTTCTCGTTTTAAATCTTTACAAATATTGTCATAGCTATAAAAATTCACAATCACAAATTTTCAGGAATCTGTATTGGGTTATAAATCTGCATGGGGCTAGGAGAAATTATCTTATACTTTTTAGTCCGTTTTAAAAACGTAATATATTAATTTTTTTATTTAAATCATTTTTATCATATCTCCTCTTTGTATAAAACTAATATTTTTAAAACAAATAAAACATTATTATAATTATATATAATAATGTATTGTATGTAATGTTTGTTCATGAAAATGTGAACAAACCACAACACAACCGTGTAGAGAAGGATTTACAATGCAAAAACACGACGTTTCGTCTCGAGAACGATGCGAAAACGAGTTCGGAATAACGCTGATGGACCACGTTTTAAGAGTACTCAAACGACTTTTACCGTATCCTGGACGCGCGGGTATGGCACACTCGCTACTAGACGTCTTTTACTCCAGGCATGGAGTCCAGGATTGGAATTACAACGAGGAGATAATGATGAATTTGATATTAATATCAGAAGAAAGGTAATTGTATTGTAATGATAGATTACCTTTTAAAGATGATGGTTTTTAATAAAAATCAGTTTGATATTATTTAATTTCACCATGATTGAATTGAAGATAGATGAATCATATTTAATTAAAGTTTCAATTTAAAAACTATATAATTAACCCAATTCTATAACAAAGTTGTTCCTAGTACATTGAAATGCCTAATACGTTTTAATTAAACTGTGTAAAAACTGTATAGTGAGTTATCTGTAAACTGCGCAATTTTACTGCACAGTAAAAACTGAGTAGGCCCGTTTACAGTGTGCCTCTACACAAGTTCTATTATAATTATAATAGATCCATTTTTAATAAAAAAAAAAAGGAATTTAACTTAATGCAATAATCACATTAAAATAAAATTGCTTTAGGTTCAAGTTCTGTATTAAAATTTATTTATAATCGATGTTTCGACGAAACTCAATGTTTTCAATTACGAAAAATTATAATTTATCATTAATGTCATTTGTATCAGTTTTTCCTGATAAAGACGAGCGTTGAGTTTCGTCGAAACGTCTATTATAAAAAAAAATTAATACAAAACTTAAACCTTAAGTAGTTTTATTGTATATAATGAGTTCTGAAAGATTTCTTACTATGTTAACAATCACATTACTACTCGTACAAACAAATATTATTTTTTTTAAATTCTCAGAAAATTCCTGCTAATCCACTCCTGCCTCAACCGTCTCGTCTCCCATCGTCCAGACTAAAACGCTTTTGTTCTGCGTAACCTAGACCCACTGAACGTGTTTCGATCACGTTGATTTTCTGTAACGCAATCACCCTTCACCCCTTGACACCCCTCCACCAACATCCCACATTGCTTCGACAAATATCCACTATCCTTGGTCACATAAAGAGCCCCTTTAATTAAAAGTTTGCCCGGTTGCATGTACTACTTTACTTCGTATGTATATATATATATATATATATGAAAGTAAAGGCGAGAAAAAATATAGCATCGGATGATAATACAAGGGACATTACGTCGAGAAGAAGTTTTCAAAAGTTGCGCAGATTGGAAAGTGTATGTTTTGAATTAAGGTTGTTATGTAAGAGATGGGAGTTGAAATGCAGAATCGAATTTTATACGATAAAATTTGATATTTTATCCGGTAAATTATTTGATTAAATTTGCGAATTTTCGGTTTCTCTATGGTTTCGTTCGTATTAGTTTTAAAGTTGGAGTTTATGATAAATATTTTATATAAAAGGTAGTTTAATTATAAAAGTTAAATTGCTTATATTATCTGAAATTTTCCACACTTTATACTGTAAATTTTTGTTGAGTATTAAAATAAATACACCATTGTTTAATGATTTAAAATTATAGTTATTATATCTCTTCCTTACTAAAAGTAACGTTTTGTTCTCTTACTATTTATACTAATTAAAAATAATTTTATATTAACCATCGTAGTCTAGTGATATCGTAGTCAACTGATTTTATAGATTTTACGAATTCAATAACATACTCACCAAAAATAAAATAAAATCAGGTACTGTTAAAACTAGTACTGCTTATTAATGGAAGAACGATTTTTTACATTTGACAAATTATAGTATCTTAAAAATATAGCTCTGGTTAAATTTGTACAAATTTTTAAACAGTAGCTAACTATCATATTTCTAAAATTAATTTGGTATACTAACTAATTAATTATACATACATACACAATCACGCCATGTAGCTGTAAGGGTGTGGCATAAACTATGTCTATTATGCAAAAATTAGTTTCCGTCAAACATTCTCATCCAGACAAGACAAATTTTCTTCATCCATATTCACAACTACGATTTTCTGCATATAAAACTATCTTTAAAATCTCTAATATGTTAGTACAATTTAGTTGCCTAATTTACTAATTGAAAAAAGCTTTTCGAGATGAAACAAATAAATGTCAAAATATTACTCATAACGAATAATACCATAAGATTGAAAATGTATTTAATAAGTTTTATAAATTGAAACAAACAATAAAATTACTATGGTTAGTTGCAGAGACTTCCAGAATTATTTACATACAAAAGATTTAAAACTACAGTTCCTGTAAATACGAAAAACAAGGAATAGCTTATAATTAATGCAGTAGCAAACTTAATGCATCTCATAAAAATACTTAAAACTTTTCATAGATTTCATAGTTTCCATATTGTACATATAAGAACCTAAAAATCAATTAATCAGATTCTTAGTTAAACAAAAACCCGTCAAAGTTAGTTGCAGTTGCACTTTTATCCTAAAAAACTCACAGTAAAAAGCTAGCAAAAAACTTGTCCGATTATCAGTTATGGCACATCACAAGCAAACTGGCTTCTTTCCAATACCACGTTATGTAAATTGGTAAGATATTTACCAATACAGTTCAACCTCACAACTATACTGATATTGTTAGATTGACATACACACCAGATAAAAATTCCAATACGAGCTAAGCACTATTCGTTCGCTGGAGCTCGCCAAACTCGACCGAAAACTTTTAGTAAACTGGCCAGACTGAGATCTCAATCGATATGCATCGTATTCAACTGGATAAAATGCTTTTTCGAAGTTTTTTTCCCTCCTACAGTTGATGCCAAGTCTGCGGATATCGACAATGGGTGTGTTATATTTTTAAAAGTTGACGACATGTAAATATTTTAGATAATGATCACTAGTTTTTGAAAAGAGTTTATAATAAATACTGTATTTGTTATTGTCGATGTTTCGAACTATTTCGTTCTTTACTATTATTTATAAAATGTTTCTATATAAAAATTGTATTTAAATAATTTATAAGTAAGAAAAAAGAGAAAATTATACATTAAGATGCATTTAAAAGAAAGTAGATAATATTAATAATTCTTTTGTTTACCTTCAATATTTGATTTATTAAATAAGGAAGTACTTAAACGCAGATTTTAAATATTAAATAAGATATTTACTGAAATTTAGTGCCTAGAATTGAGAAAAAGCTTGAGTGCATTATTAAGAAACCTTACTTTGTCGTATCTATCGTTTTCTCGTATTAATTGTTAGATATATTTTTTATCATTTTTAGATAGATGAATTTGTGTATTTAAAAAGTTTCTAGTCTAAGGATAGCCGCTTTGATCGTGAGATTGAAAGGAGAGTTAATGCTGGTTACAAGATTTTGAGCGCTTTGGATACTTCTCTAGAATATTTTCAGAGAAACCCATTTGAGTGTAAATAGAATTTTTGTATAAGGTATGTGGTGTAGCTAGAACGAATCTGGTATAAAATAGATTAGTGTATGAAGAGAGTAAAATTGGAAAAAATGTTCTTGCAAAAGTTAATGTTAGTCAGTTAAGATGGTTCGGTCATTTTGAGCGAATGTCTAATAAACGTTTGGTTAAAAGAATTTGTGTGAATAATATTAAAAATATAAATCTGCGTGGACGTTCGATGAGTAGATGGAGTGGTATGATTAAGAGTATTTTGCGTGAACAAATATTTTCAAGTGGTAGGAATAGAAAAGCATGTATGACTGTAGATAAGGCAAAAGTTACTAATCTGAATAGAAATGTTTGACGGTAAATAATTTCGTCATAGTAGAAAGAGTTTGTGCCATATCCTTTTCAACGCATGACGTAATTGTGTACGTATGTATTAAAATTTCCTAATTTTTATATTAAGAAAAAAATTGTTAAAATTTTTAGTATTTATTTCTGATTAATCAAATAAAACTAAACAGCATTTTACAATCCTATTATAAATTCGCAAACTATTATAAAGTTAACATAAAATAAAATGCTAAATTAATTAGCGTTATAAAATCCTTTTACTTAAAAAAAAAGAGTTATTTAAAAGGAATTAAATCTCAATAATCTATATAAATCATTTTTATAATTAGTTACCTTCTTAAACTAATTTTACTAAAAAAAAATTATTTATTATAATAAATTTAAAAACTTGTAATCTTTATTTACAATATTTGAGTGCATTTTTTTTAATTATATCAACTTCCTATATAAATAATTTCTTAACATAGAATTATCTTTCAATTTTTTTTCATATAAATTATAACTATCACCATAAATTTAAAGCATCTTTTATGTTTCATTTGGGAACTACAAACTTATTATTTACCGTCTTGAGAATTAGAACAAAAGCTGATTGATATATGAGACAAGTACAAAGCTTTCATTAAAGCACAAGACTTATCTACAAAATAATATACATACGTACATACGTAATTCTACTTTACATTTATTACACTGTGCAGTTTCATTAACAAAATATTTCTTGTTTTTAATTAACTTATTTATTTCAAAAACTTACGATACTTAAATTTTAAAAGAAACAAAAATTAATACTACATACAATATTTTAAAATACTATTATTATAAAATAGTATAAATATTTCAGAACTCATTAAATTAAATCAGCTTTAGGTTATAGTTCCGTATTAATATTTATTAATAATCGACGTTTCGACAAACTTAACGTACATCTCCATCAGAAAAAATATACAAATCACATTTACATTAAATAACAGAACATAGAAACAAATTACTAGGTAACAAAATAAGTAACTAGATCATAAAAAAAATTAATTAAAGAATGCCAAATTTTATTTAAATCAGTGCTTTCACATAGATTAATGTTATCTTTTTCTTTACAAATTTCTATTGCTTCTCTTATTAATCTGCTGTTAATATCTAATTACTTATTTTGTTACCTACTAACTTGTATCTATGTTTTATTTATTTACTGTAAATGTCATTTGTATCTTTTTTCTTGAATAAAAGGTACATAAGTTCATCAGAATTATAACCTAAAGCCGTTTTAATTTACTATTATTATAATTACAACATATACTCGTATAAACTTAGCTATTAACAAGTATCTAACTTTAATTTTACTTAATTATAACTTTATATATTCACAAAACAAGTTTTAAGTATAAGTAAGATTCTGTTTTATAACTTTAATGCATCTATTACCCAAAAATTATTATTAAAGAAGAAACTAAAATCATCAAAGAAAAAAATAACATCAAATGTAAAGACAGTGACTTAAATAAAATCTGATTTGATTCATAACAATTTTTTTGTTACCTAGTAATATATTTGTTTGTTATTCGTATTTATTTTCCAGATGATAATTTATGTTCGATGAATCGAAACGTCAAAATGCTTAGTACCCAAAGTACCACCAAGTAGCAATATACCGAAATTATATTCCGTTAAATATTTTTATTTAGATAAGAATTTTTTCTTTAATCCACATTCATTTTAATTATACAAACTAAAATTATATTTATATTGAAATAATAAAAAAAATTTCAAATACAAGAATTGATCTGAAAGTAATACCTCCGATGGTATATTATTATTGTTAGATAATGAAATGCAAGGGCTAAATAAAATATTAATATAAAATGTATAATTTTATTTAATTTACGCATATAAGTTTTGATATCAGTAAGTGTTTAAATTCACAATTGTATAAAAAAAAGATAATGTCAAATGACGTAGTCTTAGTATAAAAATTGAGCAATACATTTTAAAATACTTTTTTTAAATTAATTAATAAGACTCCGAATAGATATAGAAAGCATTAATAGAACATATAAACGAAAAATAATATTCGTATTATCTCTAATAATACAGCTTAAGCAAATCTAGTTTAATCTGATTCAGTAATTGAATTAGCTGCATTAATTGAGACATACAATAACAGTAACAAAATCAATTACTATAGTCCGTTTAAGTCCTTTCCCGCAAATGAAATTTCATTTCGCTAAATTTTATATCATTTTAATTATACAAACTAAAATCGTATTTATATTGAACTAATAAAGAAATTAGATATTACCTTTTGTTCGGTCCTTGTATTTAATGAAAAATATTTCAGTTGAAACATTATATGTTAATTGCAAACGAAATTAATTTCAAATAAATGTTTGCTTTCTACTTTTTTAATTTAAAAAAAAAAAAACAACAAAAAACAACAAAGTATTTTTTCTTTGACGCTTTTTATTTGCGTATTTATTCTATTTGTTTTAACACAAAAAGTCAGTAAATATGCGTGTTGAAAAGAAAAATGTTTGACAAAGAACGAAATTTTTGAAGTTGTAACAAGATAAATAAATTCCAAAATAAATTCAGCATAGAAATACAAAAAAATAAGTGAACAGAAAGTCATTTTATTGTATCTAAAAGTCAATAAAAATTTACGTTTCACCAATTAAAATACTATGTGACCTTGTTTTGTATGCAAAATAAATTGTTTGATAAATAAAATGAAATTAATATAGTAAAAAAATATCTTTCAAAACTTATTATCTTAAAATAAAACAGCTTTAGCTTATAGTTCTGAATTAATATTTATCAATAATCAACGTTTCGACAAACTCAACGTACGCCTCCATCAGTAAAAAAGATATAAATTATATTTATAGTAAATAAACAGAACATAGAAACAAGTTATTAAATAATTTAAAAATACTTTAATAATTGCTAGATCAATCAATATTAACAGCAGATTGATAAGAGAAGCGATTAAAATTTATAATCTAATGCTTTCTATTACCTTAAATAATTATTCCAAAAATATTATTAAACTAAAACAAAAAACAGTTGTTGAGACTTCAAAAGAATTGTATTTCTAAAAATATAATATCATCACAAAAAAAAAAAATCCTGACATCTTATTGTGTGAACCAGACATATGTGAAGATGGCTGTGACAAATGTAACATGACAGTGAAACTATCAACAATATAATAAAAACAACTGAGAGATAAAACAAAAGAAAAAAATCAGTCAATGTTCTAGTATTTGTGCTGAAAATATTTGTTTCTCAAAACAAAATCAACAAACAAATGTATAGCGTCATGGATCAATCTTCATTGAAATATTTCAGGAGAAAAATTGACATGAAAATATTTTATTTTTCTTAAAGAAAAATATACATAAATGTAACTTTAGTTTTCATATGCATTTGCTAAAAGTTTCACTAAGAAATTTTTCTATTTGCATTAGAACACCGATATTTATGAGAAGTTTATTGAGTTAGTAAGTAAATGTATTTTCTGTATTTTTATAGAAACGAAATTTATCAAGTTTGTGAAAATATTTAGAATGTTAAACATATAGAACGAAGGTTTTGTTCTATTTTGAATTTCAAATAAATTTATTTGTGTAAATGCGAATTTAGATACGAAAGTATCGATATCAGTGTAATATCTTTGAGGCATTTTCTCTCAATTTCAAATGTTTTCGATATTTGTTACGAAAAAGGAAAATTTAAAATAAATGTTACTGTAAACAAATTAAAATTTGTTCATTTTAGATTCAGTTATAGCTTGTTATACTAAATATTTGTATAATAATCTGTAAGTAAATC
Organism: Clivina fossor; assembly: GCA_963966155.1. Classification (NCBI taxonomy): domain Eukaryota; kingdom Metazoa; phylum Arthropoda; class Insecta; order Coleoptera; family Carabidae; genus Clivina; species Clivina fossor. The sequence goes on along the minus strand of OZ014563.1, from coordinate 8,848,368 downwards.
AAAGATGGAAAACATAACACAAAATACATACATACAAAATCACGCCATGTACACAAAAGGGTGTGGCGCAAACTCTTTCCACTATTTCCAAAATAACTTTCGCCAAACATTCCTATTCAGACAAGAAACTCTAGCTTCATCCACATTCATAATATATCTCATAAATGCTCTTCTATTCCTACTGCTTAGAAATTTTCGCTCACCCAAGCCACTCTCTCAGTCATATCACTCCATCTACTCATCAGACGCCCACGCAAACGTATACCTGCAAAATCATTAAAAATCTCAATTCCACAGCAGCCATTATGCTTTTGCAACAAAACTCAACATTTGCTACCATACGTCATCGTAAGCAAAACAGCATTGTATATAATCAAACAAACATTTCTAGCTACCCAAAACACTCAAAACCTTACAACCGGAATTAACTCCTTAGACAAAAAACTACCAAAATGCCATAGATTTAAAGTGAGTTAACTTAATTTAATCTGTGTCATTTGTCTAAGGTATAAGATGCACATTTTTGGAGTAATGTAATGAATCAATAAATATATAATAAATATAAATATGATCTAACTGTGGCGAAAAGTTAATAAAATAAAAAAAATATATAAAATTATGTACATTATTAATTTGTATATATTTTTCAATTAACTTCTTTTAAAAATCCGACTGTTTTATTCTTTCGTGCTAATACCTATCAAATACAGATTTTTTTAATACTGCAATTTTATTAATACATTTCCACAAACTTCAAATCCTATTTCGCCGAATATCCACAGCAAAAAAACTCATGCGCGTTTGCAATAATGACAATACCACGCGGCCGAGTGAGATACAATCATGCGCACGAAATTCTCTCCACGTGACTTTCAGTCATTTCAGCGTTTCAGTTTTTCAGTACGCGTGTGGCGTTGGCGCCAAACGCGCAATACCAAACTGGAGAGAGCTTTCGCTCCGTTTTCGCAACGGCTGAACGAAATAGACGCGCGCTTTTGTTTCGCGATCGCATTTTGTTTCATCTGCGGCCACTTGATAATTAGTTGGGAGTTAAATTTTTTTTGGTTGTCGCAGGTAAGTTAAATTAAATGTTCGTCTAAAGATTGATGTTGCAAGAGAATGTTTTATGGAATATAATAAAAGTTTCGTTGTAATTAATTTTGAACAATTTAGACCTAAATGAGGTTGATTAATTGCTGAAATTAATTAAGAAAATAGTAAATAAATTTTGAGGGTTTTAATTTAAGAATAATTTATCGGCGGTTTTATTAAGTTTTTCAAATTTAATTTATAACTAGTCATATTTTTTAAATAATTATAAATAAATTATGAAATACTATTTTAAATATTACATGAAAATTAGGTAAACAAAAATTAAATATATAACTATTTTTTTTACAAATTCATTAAATATATTTAAAAATTATACAATAAAATTGTATAAAATTAAAATACAAAAAGTTTTATGAAGAAACCTTCAACAAATCAAATATTTTAGGCTTGGTTTTTCAATTATTAGCTAAATTTAAAATTTATAGCAATAAAAATTATTTAAAACTAAATAATAATAAAATATAAATTTGTACAATCATTTTTTCTACATGTTCAGTTCAAATATTTAGAAATATTATCGATTATTAATTATTCTTTTAATTAATAAAGTATAGTTTTAAACTTATGTGAAGGAAACTATGCTTATTTATTATAAAATTTTAAAAAAATTATCAAAAATAAATGAATTTCATTAATTTTTAAATAAAATGACTCTAGTAGTGAACAGATGATTAAAAAAAATAAATTAAATTTATTAAAATATTAGTTCATTAAATTGTTATATTTAAAGTTATTAGTTATTAGTTGTAGTAACTTAAAATTCAAGTACCAAAATAGTAATCACAAAAATTAATTAAATAAATAAACTTATTTTTTTGAAACATAAAACAAATTATCGAAAATATTAAAAGCTATTCATCTGATTAAACAAATAATCAAATTATTTATTCCAATTAGCTGTTATTGTTTAAAACAATAACATGGATGTCAAAATGAAAACTTTTAAAACTTTTATTCCAATATGAAAAACCTAAAAAAATTAAATTTTCAAACATAACATTTAGTTATTTCATGACAGGTGTCGAAAAACTTTATCATTCTGAAAAACAAAACATTCAACTGTTTTACTCATTCGACTTTCCTAATACGCGTAAGAAACAAAGAACAGAATCATATTAAATTTCTCAAAGTAGAAATTCTAATTTCGTAGTTCCTACGATTTTATGAATAATATATTAATTCACTAAGTTGCATTCAAGAATATTACATTTCAGTTTTTGTTACTAATTGTAAGTTTACTCGTGTAATATTATTTTCGTGCTAAAATTTAATGTGAAATGATATTTAGATGAGATGAAAGATAGTGTCTGTAAATATGAAATTAAATTTAGTTATATAGTGGCAGCAAGAATCTTATATAATGCAACTGTGCATTTATATTGTAAGAAACGTTTTACACTTGAAGAAAATTGAAATTCTTTCACTCAAACGTCGGATAAACGAATCGCATTTACGTTTATATGCAATTGTATTGCGTTTTAAATTTATAAGTAGTTTTATGGTAAAATATGAAACTGTAAAAACTCATGATTAGCTTTCTTTGTCGTGTAATTTAATAACACATGTATAATTTAACATGTAACCAGAAAAATATTTAAAACGTAACAAATAAAATACTAATTTGGCACACAGATAGCCGTAAAATGTGACATTACTAGATTTGGCGTAAAACTATATATATAATACTTTTTAAATATTTTTTTCTTTATAAAATGGAGATCTCCAAACTATTTCAGATAAAAACCATATAAGGGATTTTCAAGTTTGTATGTTTAGATTTAGGTTTTCAGACTGCAATATGTAGTTTCATTTACAAAAAACAATTTCTTAACAAAAGATTTATTTGATAGTAATAATAACAACACAAAAGTTTAGTTAAAAGCAGATGTCGAAAAGGCAAGAGCTACAAAGAATAGCAGAAATTAATTTTTCCTGTCAAGTATGATGTACAACTTGATTTAGATTTAATGCTTGTACTTTATTATCTCCAGGAAAACCATTCAAGAATAAAAATTATATAATTACTATAAAATGAAACTATAAATCATTACAGTTCTTTAATAAATATAGTAATAAAAATAGTATTATAAATATAGTATTAATATATATATAAATGTTTCAGAATTTCTATACATTAAAATAAAAAAGCTGTAGAATTAAATTCTGCATATATTTTTTTTTTTTTTGATCCCACATCTTTTTTATTATAAATTTATTATTGTTAATAATTTTGTAAAAAACAATAACATAGTTTGAAATAGCAGCAAGATTAAATTTCCTGATTATATTTAAACTATTAATAAAATAAATGTACACGTAAATTACGACAGACGTTTAACCACACATTAACTAATTGCTATGTCTAAACATCCATCTTTGACAGTGGATACGACAATTAAACATTGTTAACCAATTAGATACATTAAGTCAATATATGCATAGAATAAATGACAAACATCTTCATGATTTATATTGACAAATCATTAATATGAGCTAACAATAAGTTTATAGTACAAGTATCATTATAAATGTTCAATACATTTTCAAAATTTTACTACATTCAATAACATTTACACTTTTGGTGGTTGGTACTTAATGAAACATTTAATAAAATTAATAAAAAATAAAAATTACTATAAAAGTTATTATTAAAATAAAAACTTGGTTAATTTTACAAAATTTATATTATTCGACGATCGTTTCAACCTCTCGGCTATATTTAAGAGTTACATACAAAGTTCTTCAAATTATTCCAATACAAATAGTGGTAAGGAAACAAAATTTTACAAATATTAAACTGTTCATTTACATTTTAAAAATAGTAGTAAAATTTTACTATAACAAAATCAGTAATTTTATTTTATCTTAAATATTGTGTATTTCTACCTCAAAATTCTATATTTTTTACATAATTCATTATAATCTCATAAAGTAAGTAAAAATAACCTAATAAGTATGTAAAATTGTTTACTTTCTGCAAATTGCAAACTTAATATATAATTACATATTGTTGGTGTAACTTCTTAAATTATGTAATATTACAGCTTGCATATTAATATCTGTAATAATTCATCAAAATAACGAGACTTGTAATTTGTACATATTTTGTGTAATAATACTAATAAAATATTTTAAGTGGAATTCATTCATTTCAAAATACATCCTACAAATAATACTAAGCAAATTTTATCTATTTATGAAAAATTCCCGACAGTAAATTTACTGAATTTCTGTAAATTTACTAAAAGAGACTTACTAAAAGAAACTATAATATTACATATATGGTAATATCATATTACATAATGTTTGTAATAGTTCTGATATTATGTATTTTTAAACAATTATATAAAATTATAGCAGTTGAGTAATTATACCTAGAAATACTGGACATTATAGTGTCTCATGGTTTGTAGGTAAAATTACATATTTTTTTTAGAGTGTATGTTTATTTGTTATTACTTTATTACGTTGTTTTACTTAAATTTATTTGATTGTGGTTATTTCGAAAATTGATAAAATATGAATTCTAAAACGTTGCTTCTTGATCTACCGTTGTTGACAGTTATTAAAAAACTACTTAAAAAATTTATCAGTGACAAAATATCCCTTAATAGTTGACAGAAGATTTACGATCTGCTAAAAGATGACAGTTTGAAGAAGTTATCACATCGTAAAAAAAACTAACGTCTTCGACTCATCAAAACTTTTTTCTTTCACTTAATATAAAATTCTTCATCATTTAAGTAGCTTTAAATATTAACTTACAAAAAACTTTTTACTAGGACGAAATCAGTATCACGTAGATTATGTATGTGACACATGAAAAGATAAATTCAATTCTTTTCAATTTTCAAACGTTACGAAATATAAAAACTTTATTTATAAAGCGAGATTTAAATGCGGCGTCAAACAGCTTAGCGGTATAAATATTTTTTGTTTTATATTGTTTTTTTCAAAGGATTTTTTTGAGAGAATAAAATAGAACAATGGATATTTTTATATATATGTTTTTAAATTGTTTTCATTCTTCAAGTTTAAAAACTTAAAATTATATATACACAGGGTGTTTACGATCTTCACTGTATCCTTGTAGTGCACCTCAAAATGAATCGATAAACCTTAAAACGCTTTGGTAAAAGTCGTCTGAAAAGCAAGATTTAATTGTTTTAGTTTTTACATTAAACGATTAATTTCTTTTAAGCTCTAGTCATCTATTACTTAATTAGTATTGTTCAATTGTTATTACGTCTGTTATTTGACAAATAAATTTGTTATCAGTAATTCACTTTTACTATTATCTTTGTTTGACTAAAAATTTTATTATTTTTATCTTGTTCTTTAAAAATTGCGATGGTCCATCGATATTCTAATATCGAATTAGTCGATATGATAGTAAAAGTGAATTACTAATAACAATTTTACCTGTCAAATAACAAATGTAATAACAATTGAACAATACTGATTAAATAGTAGATTACTAGAGTTTAAAACAAATTAATCGTTTAATTAAAAACTAAAAGAATTATCATCTGCATATGAGACGACTTTTATTAAGGCGTTTTAAGGTTTATCGACTCGTATATATATATATATATATATATATATATATATATATATATATAAATTTGATTAGAAAATGAAGCTTTTATTTGACTTTGTAAGTAAAAATTTTAATTTTATTATCAATTTATAAATAAATGTAGATGAAGAAAAGTGAAAAAATCTAAAGTTGTGTTACAAAGGAACCGTTTTCTGTAGCAGATACAATTAGCTATTCAAACAAAATATAACGACAGTAAATTCCCTAAGAAAACCAAATCTTCTTTATTCGATTCAAATCAATTGTACACTGTCAGTTAATCCAAGCACAAAAAAATATCAGATAAACCGGAATTCATTTAATTCTAAAGCTGCAATTCAAATGTAGTCTAATTCATCGAAAATTCCGTCCGTAAAACGCAGAAAATCACCACACAGTGACAACGTATAAAACAACTGTCCATCGTGGTATGCGTAAAACCAAAAACTAAAAATCGTGATTCACTTGTTTCCCGAATGGCCATGATTGACACTATGTCAGCATAACGGAATTTGGTCCACTCAACGCTAAATCGACACATCGCAGTCGGCTGCGGTTCGAAACGAAATGAAAAACAATCGAATCAACTATATGTTACGTTCGATTATCTGATCTGTAAACCGGATTGATTGTATATACGAGTAAGCGTCGATATACATTTTAAGTTGAAAATTTGATTTTGTTATAGAATTAGTACGATATATTTTAATAATTATATTTTAGTGTATTGTACAGTAAAACAGAACTATAACTTAAAGCCGTTTTATTTTAGTATTTGTAATTTATTAAAAATTATTTTATTTTATTATAGTACTAAATAATACAGTATTTATTGTGTACTCAAAGATTAATAATTCATTAGATACACAAAACCATTAAAAAAATTTAAAAAAACATTCATAATTATAAAAATATATATAGATTACATATTAATAATTTCTTTAAATTTTTATAACAATATTTATTGTCAAACTAATGAAAAAATTATCGTAATTTTATGAAATATGCACGATATTGTCATATCAAGTGTCACATTTGTATTAAATTACATAATACATTCATTTGAAATTTTATTTAAATATGATAAATTTAAATTCGATCGTAATTTAATTTATTACGTTACTTGTAACTGAATTACAAACTATGTACTATATTCAAGTTTTGCTATTAATAATTCACGAATGATTGGATATAAAAATTTACTTTTACTGCTAAAAACTTCTATTACTTTTTTTATTATGATAGAAATAAAATAATGAAAATTTAATTATAAATAAAATGTAACTTATATTTAAATAATTATTTATGACAGTCGTGTTTGGGGTATTAAAGGTGAATAAATAGGTAAAAACTTTAAAAGTAATTGTAAAACAAACTTAAATTTTCTTTTCTTTTTAAAAGGTAGAGTCAATATATATAATTTTAACTGCAGAAATACTAAATTTTCAATGTATAATTTAAAATGTACACTGCAAATTTTATGAACAACTGTACTTTACAATAACGCCTGTAATGTACTACAATAGTCTTTAGTATATGTTTTATTTTATGGATAAAAATACTCTAAACAACTATTAAAAATGCGAATGGCTTTTCATCCATCTACGCTAATTAATTAAAACATCTTCATTCAAACATCTTCATTACGTAGTATTACTATTCACGATAGTTACAATTACACTAGTTTCCCAAAAACCACGTACTTGTTTCCCGTCATACAGTCACGTATCTCTAGTTACATACCTTACCAAGATACTTAGAGAAAATTATAATAATCACAAGCTGTCATTAATCACGCAACTATGAAAATAAACAAATGAAAATCACAATCACAAGGACATATTCGATGTTGAAGATAATTTTGCGACGAGGTTTGGTTCAATGGGAATATTTTAATAACTTTAATTTTCATCACTTGTTCCGGTAATGACCCGCTTTTATATGCCAATGAATTTGTTTAGATTTTGCGCGTAATTTTTGAATTAATTTAACGAATTAATTAATTTAGAAGTTTTCTAGTTTATTTTGACTGGAACTAAAAGGATTATTTGTTTTTCAATTTCGCTCGATAATTGTATTTACGAATTTTATTTATTTGGTAACGATCTTTAATTAATAATTTAAAGAGTAAATTGTTTTCTTGAAAATATATCGCATTCGTCGAATATTTCTATTACACCAACTAAAATAGATGTGGAAATTAAAAACCTAAAAGTAATTATATTATAAATTAATAATAAAAATTGTCATTAGTATTGGCAGTAGTCTTAAAATTTATTTTTAATAATTTATTGTCTTTTAAAGTGGTAGCTTTTGAATACATATTTATTAATTTCTTTATTTCGTAAAACATAAAATATTAAATTTTGGATGTATTTTTGCTAAAAATTAGTCTAAAAGTTTTTGTACATAGTTTTTGAGATAATTCTGCATATACTACTAACCAAACAATTATTGTATATTTGTATTGTATTGTATAAATTTAATCTTGAAAATAGTTCTAAGAATTTTGATACATTGGGATAAATCTACCATATTATGGTGCAAAAAATTCATTCAGTTAGAGATCGATTTTGACGAAAACTTATTTACAATATGAAAACTTATTTTGAAATTTGTTTTTGACAAATAAACTTTGATAACATGCCGTCATATAATCAAACTTATCTCTATAGCAGCATTGCCAAAATTATCTAGTATTTAAGAAAATACTTCTTTAGTTCAATGTTGTAACATTACTAGTTTCAAAATATCTTTTTTATATAATTAAACAAACAATCATTAACTATTTAAGAGATTAAACAAGCAAATCTCAATCTTCCTAATATTATAAATAATTTTAAAAATGTTTCAAATTTAATTGACAAATTATCGTCAGTCTGCATTAACAGTAATTCATCACAATCAAACCAATATTAATTGCCAATACAAAAATTCTTAAAAAAACCTAAATAGTAAAAATAATTACAAGAATTTGTTTTCATAAAATATCGTAATTTCTCATTTTATAAAAATTTTGGAAATAAATAGAACATAAAATTTCTCATAAAGTTATTTAAATAAATATATTATTACATTATCAATATTAAATATAAAATTTTATATCTTTATAAAATTAAGAAAATGGGTTGGACCTCTACATTTTTTATATATTTTTTTATTAGCTTTGCCGTAAAAATAAAATTTTATTTACCGCTTAATTATATTTCGCATTTTATTTTTTTTTTAACTTTATTACTAAATTATCAAAAATAAGTTATCACTTTCTAAAAATATTTTCTTAAACTTATGTTTACAACATAATGTTTGTAATAGTTCTGATATTATGTATTTTTAAACTATTATTTAAAATTACAGCAGTTAAGTAATTATTCCTAGAAATACTCATAGAGTCTCATGGTTTAGGTAAAATTACATAATTTTTTTTAGAGTATTAAAAATATTTAGATATTAAAAATATCATGACATTTCAAATAAGAAAGTTTGCATTAAATATTTCAGAACCACTAATGAAAAGGCTATTTTGTTAATATTAATTATGTTTAAACATAATTTGGAGCATTTTGTCTAGTTTAACCAAATATTGTATCTTTAAATTAAAAAAAAGATAGTAACAGTAACTCAGTTATCTTAAACAATCTATATATTTGAAGCTACAAGCAACATCACATCCATAATATAATTATATTAATACAACAAAATTTTTGGATTTGTCTAACTAATCTAAATGGTTAGAATATATTTAGAAAAATAATATCACAAATTTAAAATTGTAAAAAATTACTCACATATTATTTCACACTGCATCAATCTGCAACAAAAAAAAAACATTAAAATTATAAACTACTAATTACATTTCTTATTACATACACAACTATAAATTAAGATAATAACTTCCAAATTCCTAATGTAACAACTAATTTGTTATAAATTACAAAATGACAACTAGTAAATTTTAACAGATAAGTAAAATTTGCGCTAACTTAAACACTGGTTATCTAATATAGAGTAACTAGTCGTTTCTACCATCAGATGGTAGTGTATGATATGCAGTTCCGTCTCGAAACTCCTGCCCAACATCATGTATATCTAGAGGCTTTAATCTTCCTAACACAAAATAGAAATTGTCGCCGGTAAAGACCAGTTTACAACTGACAATCTCGCCCGCATGATATGATTGCGTATGAACATTTGTTCTTATCAAAATCATTTTGATATTTATTAATGTATTCTATTATTTTACATTGTTATAATATTGTATTTATATTTGTTGTTTTAATAAAGTATGTGATTAATAATAACTATATACAGTGCACGCTCGAGATTTTGATAATAATGTATAATATATAAATATATAAAACCCACAAAATTTTTTGATCTATACAATAAATAATTGAGAATCAATTCATCTCTTGATAATTTAATTATATTTATAAAATGTGTACGCGTTATAATTAATCAGATTAAAATGCTAGATAATAATTAAAAATAACGAAATTTAATTTTATCTATCGACATACGCATTTGCCTCAAAGCAGTGAAAAAAAAAATTACAAGACATTTGATAATTAAACAGAATTAAATTTGGACGAGTTTAATCATTAATCAGTTTTAAACGTAATTTTAACGTGCACGATGAGTTTTAACGCATGAATAAATAGGTTAATACATCAGCTTCTACAAATACATAGAAATTTACATAACTCATGTATTTTCAAATGAAAATAGTTTTATATTCTTTATTTTCCATCTAAAGTAATCAAAAACTTGTAATTACAATGTCAAAAAAGAAACCACATATTCCTCATTTAATAGTTAAACATTGTATTCTTCTTTACCGAACGAAGGAACTAATTAAAATTATCATATGTCAGAAAATCGTAATAAAGTTGAAAGCAAAGAAAATAGAATTGCATTTGTTTTCTAAAAATAATAGTGTCAGATTGTGCTTTATTCCTATTTGTCAATTTCACTTTACAAATAGTTGGCTATGGTAGTTGAAAGATGATATATTACAATTTTGAAAAGCTCCTCGCGGAAAATTTTATTAGATGTCAGTTGTTTTGATTTTCTATTGTTTCTTTGACAGATATTTACAAAGTTTGTTAAAAAGATTAAGTCAATTTTAGCTTAAAGTATTTTTTTCTCCTATTAATTTTTTAGTTTGGTAATTTCATTTATAAATTATTTGAATGCTATATTGGAAAAATATTTTTCATTTTTAATGACCAGCACTGCGTCAATGTTTTAATATATTTATCGCTTATATAAGTATTAAAAATACTTGAAAAATTGACATTAAAAATTAAAACTATAAAAATAATATTGGCAAACTTTTCTTTTCTCTTAAAATTAAAAAGCTTTAGAATTAAGTTCTGTATATATTTTATTTAAATATCGACGTTTCGATATTTAAATAACATATATACGAAACTTAATCTTAAAGCTTTTTTATTTTACATATAATGTATTACTATATTATAAAAAATAATATTTGAATAAAAAAATTGTTTAATATTTTTCTAAAAAAATGTAATAAGTACTGATAAATTAAGCTAACATCACCACTTAAAATATGTATATGTTAAAAATTACAGAAAAATTAATTAATTTAATTAAATTAAAAATCAAATAATAATATCAAACTGTTACATTTTAAAATTGCAATTTTACATTTAAATAATATGATTGTAAAAATACTTTTTGTTGTAAATTTACATGATTATTATTAGTAACAAATTTGTAAATTTTTTACAGTGTAGAGTGCTTTAAAACTGGCGAAATATTTAAAAAAAATCAATATTATCTAAAAATCTGCATTCCGAACTACTAATCTCATTTAGTCTTTAGCATCACAATTACCGCAATGAACTTTAATAAAATTACACGATAACATCCAAGGTCAAAATACCAATCGAACGAAATAGATATATACTCATGCAGTAAGTAAAAAAATCACTTCTCCACTACGTCTTCTTACAGCGATAAGATGTCGGATGGAATCGCAGGATAGCAAGGCCAGACATCTCAGCCAGGCATTTTTCCGATATCTTAGCCGTGATTATAAAATACTTGACACAAATTACGCGACGCGACGCAATACTTGTGCAGTATGCGTGGGGGTTGAAATAAGTGCAAATGATGTCACATCCTATGCGCGGCATCGCAAATCATTTGTGAGTGAGATTCGTAGAGTTAGGCTCGTTACGAATAGCTAACAGCGATTTTTCATTTTTTTTTTCTTCCATTGCAACGAACGTCTTACGATATAGAAGTCTTGCATCATTTTCTCCGTATGTATGTATGATAGTAGAACGTTTGATTGAACAGAAATCGTTTTTTAAACGCGAGATGATTTGGGGTTATTAAATGGTGCAGAATTTGTCAAACATTTGAAAAGTTTGTTTTCAATTACTTTAATTAAATTTTCGAATCTTTGATTACCGAGTATGTTGAGTACTTTGTAACCTTTGATCAATGATTAATATCTATTTGTTTTTCATAATTTGATACTGAAGATGGAAGTTAATAACTTGAACAATGACAAAATTTAATGATCATTAAGCATTAATTTTTAATTTAGTAGTTTGTGCATTATCAGTTTTATTTGTTAAATGATTATTATAAATTTCATTTGTCTTTAATGATTATTTGATATCGTTTGAAATTGATAATCGTACAAATTCGGTAAAGATCGCGATTTCACAAAAAAATACCGTATTTAGTTTTAATATATATATATATATATATATATATATATATATATATATATATATATATATATATATATATATATATATAATACGATTAGTGAATAATTAAAAATACAATGTAAATAAAAAGAATATTAAAAGTGGAAAAAAATATGCGAAAAAATAATATCAAAAGTAAAAGTTTGATTAATTCTTAATTGCAAAAATTAAATATTATTCTGTTATAATAAAGTTATTTTTACATTTAAATAACAAAAGAATTACGTTTTTACTATGCAAATTATTCTCTACATTCAAAATTTAAAAAATAATAACACTTTAATTTCGTTCATTACAGATAAGAGTAAAGACTAATTCTAAAATTTAAATCCCAAAGATAAATGAGAAAAAAAATACATTTATTTTCGTAGCCAAGAAGCGTAACAAATGGATTTACATTTACTATCTTTTAATCTTTTTTTCAAATCAACGGAATTCGATTTACGAGATCAAATAGATTCAAGTGCTAATTAATTCAATTAATATACTCGGAGTCAAATTAAGCTTTAGGATGCTTTTAAATTTTTAGTATCTTTTACAGTTTGATTCCAATATAAAGAAAAAGAAAAAATGTAGCTTAGTAATATAACCTTTACAAAAAAATCTTTTACCGTCAGTATTTAATTTTCCTATAAGCTAATTTTGAAAAAAAAAACAGAGCTTTTTAACTTTTGTTTACACAAAAGCTTAAAAATACTTAAATGCATTTGGTTATATTATTTTTGTTGTTGTTGCATAAAATATTGTTAACTTAACCAATGGTTAACCATGCGATTCGATTGTCAAGTGTTTTTGTTTAGAAAAACCACTTTAAAATAGGTAGAACGATTTACAATTTCTGTTCAGAAAAAAGTTCCGATTCGGTTCCGGTTCGATTTGCAAATATAGAATCAATTTTTCAACTGTTTTTTTCAATTTTAATCACACAAAAATAATCTATATCTAATAAGAACTTAGAAACTTATATAAAAATAACCTACTTGTGCTTGTTTTTCATTTTTCTTAACTGTACCAAGATAGAATACAAGAATTTGTGATCCAAACTCGTCTTTTGAGTTACGTGAAAATCTGCCGCGTGGCGCTGATATAGACGTGATGAGAAATCAGCGCCTGTTCATATAAAATAGTAGTGTTCCGTTTGAAGTTTGCAACAACGTTTTAAATTTGAAATTTATATGCGCATACTGATTATTATAAACGTAATACGCATGCGTCGTCATTGCTTATTGAGATTCATAATTTCATATATTTTTGTGTAGAGAGTAATTTTAATGTATATAGGTCAAGTACAAGTGTATAAATTTAGATTAAGAATAATAGCTTAATTAAGTAATTTGTTTATTCAATTATTTTAAAATTTTTATAGATTATGATTATGTTTAATCATAGTTATTTTTGTGTCTAATACCAAACATGCATTTTATTTATAATTTTCTATAATTGTGCTAGAATGTCCTGCATTTCTAAAATAAATTGTTAAACCAATTTTTAATTTGCCAACTCAATGAAACGGTTTAAAAATAGTTGCCTAGTTAATTAATTTATTAAGTTAATAATGCTTTGTGCAACCGAGCTTTATAAATGACAAGTGAGTCAATTTGAATTTTATAACCTTATTTTCAAAAAAAAAAAATTGTTTAAAAATAATTATTACCAAAAAAAAATTATTAAATACTTGTTCAGAAGTCATGGAAAAAGTTATTGTAACCATATTGCAATATCATTGTAACTATTATTTTAAAATATTCATGTATGTTTAAGATCATAAGTAAAACACAATTCTAAACTTGATTTTATTAAAAATTAATTTATATTTAGAAAAAATCAATAACATAAATACATTTCCATATGCATTAATTTATTTTTAATTAAATCTAATATACGAAAAAAAATTAATATGTTTAATAGAAAAAAAAGAAAATTGGTGGAGGTGCCCGCATTTTAAATCATCAACTTTTGAAATGTTTTCAATTTTTAATAACATAAAAATAACCAAGCTACAATTAGTTAAATGTAGCTTCATAATCATTCACTTCAGTATATTTGAAAATAGTAAATGGTGGAGGCACCGTTATAGCAAATTTTTTATTACTTTCTTTAATATATTTAACTCATTAAAAAAACAGTACTTACGTTTTAACCTGCAAATATTTAGTCGTCCAATCATGTATTTTATTACAGTTAGCAGTTATACTCATTCTTCACACAAGTTCAAATCACTATAAAACACTGTTACTCTGATTTCCTTCTTTTGAAGTCAGTTCACATTCATGGTTTTATTATCTCATCATTTACTAATGTTCTTTTATTCTAACTGTATTCTCTAGTAGGATGTGTCACTGTCAGCATTTTTTTTACAGATTTTTTACAAAAAGTATTTAATTATTTATTACAGTCTTGTCGAATAACAAAGTTTTATTAAATTTTGACACTGACTTAAACTTTTAGACAAAAGAGTTATTGTTTGAAACAATAACAAAAAAGCAATGTTTTTTTTTTATTAAAAATTATTAAAAAAATTCAAAATCTGTATTTGCATACAGCGTTCATAATTACTATCCTAAAGTTTCTTAGTTTAAAATTATGCTAAAAGCAAAATTTAAATGTGAGTATAACTTCTAATATTTCAGTTTTTTATCTATTGATATTGAGCAGTGTTTGGTATGGTTCAATTCAAAACGTCCTATTTGTTTCAGTTTTATTTTTATATTTTAGTTGATGGTTTTTAACTATTATTATTTATTATTAACTTTTATATTTAACTGTATGTATTTTTTC
Source organism: Clivina fossor (assembly GCA_963966155.1). Taxonomy (NCBI): domain Eukaryota; kingdom Metazoa; phylum Arthropoda; class Insecta; order Coleoptera; family Carabidae; genus Clivina; species Clivina fossor. Next base: position 8,833,146 of record OZ014563.1, on the reverse strand, counting down.
AATATGTTTCACACTGCAATTATCATTTGTTCAAAAAATAATTATTCAAATTAATATAATTGTTTATTTTAATTCGTATTTCTTTTCGTATGTATTTGTTTTGTTTTGTAATTTCATACACATAATCTATCCTGTAACTACCTGATAGTGTATATTTAAATAAAATAAAAAATAAACTATACATATTTTCTGCACTGAAACGTAACACTAATTTCTAAATAAGTAGAGTAGCTGAATAATATATAAACACCAAATAGTTCTACTAATACTTTTTAAAAAATAAATAATTTTCCCCATTTTTTGGCGGATACTATATACAACTTGCCCAAAAATTCATGAACCAACACTGTCTATCGCTTGCATCATCAAATCATTAGTTCCCTAAGGAACATTTTATAGAGTCACTATTCTCGTATGCCTAACGTTTTGTTCACCATACAAAAGGACCACTCTTTTTCCTCCAAGAGGAAAGAAAAAAAAACCGCCAAATACATTGTTGTGTATTATAATCCTACGAGAATGGTGGACTTGCTTGGTATGCTTTCATTTTTCCAATTTACCGAGCACATTATTGTTGCTCATATCATGCCACTTTTAAGACGATATGACCGGGACTCGGACAATAAAAATGTTACTAACATATTGTATAGTTTCGGTTATGGTCAGTTTATAAAAGCAGATTTATTTTCCTGGGATAAATTTTCTGCTCTATATATGTACATAAGTTTGATAGCTGTGTATTTAATTTTGTTTAAATAGAAAATAAAACAATTTGAAAAAGAACTGTTAACATAATGACTTCCATCTACATACATGTAAAAAAATAGTAGTAAAATTTTACTATAAAATATCTGTAACTTCATTTTATCATAAATATTCTGTAATTTTTAACATAATTCATAATAATCACATAAAGTAAATAAAAATAACCTAATAAGTACGTAAAATTGCTTACTTTCTGCAAATTACATCACATACTTAATGTAGAATTACATATGGTTGGTATAGCTTCTTATATTATTTAAAATTACCTACAGCTTGCACATTAATAATCTGTAATAATTTCATCAAAATAATAAAACTTAGTACATATCTTGTGTAATAATACTAATAAAATATTTAAAGTGTACTTCATTCATTTGAAAATACATTCTTTATGTAAATTTAGAAATGTATGAAATTGTACCAAAAATAATATTGCAGAACTAAATAAATTGTAGCTATTTATGGAAGATTTCTGACAGCAAATTTACTAAAGTTTTATAAATTTACAAAAAGAGACTACTAAAAAAAATTAATATTACATATGTATGTAATATTAATTTTTTTTGGTAATATCATACTACATGATGTTTGTAATAGTTATCATATTATGTATTTTTAAACAGTTATGTTAAAATTACAGCAGTTAAGTAATTATAGCTAGAAATACTGGGCATCATAATGTCTCATGGTTTGTAGGTAAAAATTACATAAATTTTTTTTAAAGTGTAGGCAATATGATAACGTAATATCAATATTTTGATACGTTTGAAAAATACTTCATAGAACATTAATGCGCATTTTTATCTTCACCATCAATAATCTTATCTCCATTCATCTGACACATTCACTCCACGATACAAACGCAATAAACAACTTAAATTCTATTTAAATCTTCCGTCACACATCTGCGCCAATCCAATTCACTGACCATCTCACCACCGTGTGTCAGCGTGTCAAGTTGAGGAACTTAATCGTGATCGAGTTGGCTGAATGTCCAAGCCTTCGTCCTTGTTGCAGCCAGGTCCGACCTGGTAATATGTAAATGCCTTTCGAACAAGTTTTAAATTAAGTTTAAATGGCGTTTGTCTCGGTGTGCTGTGCTTCAATTTAAGGCAGCCGCCGAAACCGTATGTAGCAGTGACAAATCGGGGTGCGAGGAGGGAAAAACAACGATGAAAATCTACACTCACTATGAGGTGGCCCTGATGAGATGGCAAACACGTTAGAAGGATGCGTTTAAATTTATTATCAGAGGAACGGATTTATATTTAAGTTAAGATCTTTTTTTTTACAAAGTGTTAATTTCATCGTACGTATGTTATTTTCAGTGCCGGACTAAGAGTGAAAATTTTAGTCCGATATAAAAGTTTACATTATGTTAAGTTTTCATTTTATGAATCTAAAAGCTCATTAAATTGAAAAAATAGTCGACTGTTAATATTTCGGCAATCACTTTTGTCTTCTTCAGGGTTCTACAATAAATACAAATATGTATACATATAAATACATTCACATATACATATAATAATAAATATAATAAATAATAAAACTAATTAAGTAAGTCCTATGACTGAATATCACGATACATTAAAAAAATCACATTTATAAGTATTAAATTTCAAATTAAGTAATAACTAATTAAATACAAGTTATTTTGTTTTTCCATCTTGAAATATATTATAAAATTAATATTTAAAACTTTATAAAGTCATGAAACAAGACAAGCTGGATGACAATTACGCGATAATGTTTCATGATGAAACAGAAGACAGAAGTAAACAGAAAACAAGAAACAAAATTTTAGACGAGTAACAAGAATAAATGTGTACGAGAATTACAATTTAATATTTACGTCTTATATAAGATTGTATCTGTGATGAAATAAGTATCAAATTTATTTTGTTCATATTAAAATGTAGACATTTTAAACTTAAATTATACCATTTACCGAAATCTTTCCGTCGTCTGGTAAGTTCAGATTTCTTCCATTGGTAGGTGATATAACTCACTAGAATTGTTTCAGCTTATACAACTTTACAATTTAGTTCTATTCGAGATAAAAGATACAACATAAAATTTATTTTATTTTTAATTTGTATATGTTAGAATACAAATAATATTCTGCCATATCTCAATTATTATATACAACTTTAATTATATTACATAAACTATACTAGTTTATAAATTGCAGTTATTTTAATTTTATTTTATTTTTGATTTAGTTAATGTATATTTAGATAATCGTAGAATATTCAATCTATTTAATTTAATACTGAGAATAACGAAACGTTTTTAAAAATAAGTTTCTCTTTTATTTCAAAATTATTATGACAATAACATGGGAAAACACTTTAATCTGCTATTAAAGAAAGTAGATTATTTTATATTATTTATGACACATTTTTTAAATAATTTAATCTTGATGTCCAATTTAATAAACAACAGAGTAAATTTAATAGAAATGTACATATACGTATTTGCTGAAACTCAAAACTAAGCTAATCTACAACAAATTTTTCTACAAAAAAAAACTAATAATTTAATTCGTCCATATCCTGCTAAAACAAAATGCACTCAACAATTTTTAAAACAAACCAAGAAAAATTTCTGCAGAAATTCAATCCAAATATTGAGTGCATTACAATAAAGTAACGGAATATTACTACTCATACATCGGTTACCGATCGGTTATAACCGGAAGCTATTACCAATAAAGTTTATTTACACAACGATCCCGATTACAGTCGTTACCAAACATCTTGGATAGCAACTGTCAAATCTTAGTCTGCCACGTAGATTGTGTTTTGAATCGCCTACAGGGTGACAATGTCAATAGATGTTATTAAAAGTTTCTGTAAATAAATTTTTACCCCGTATTTGCTATACGTGTTTGAAGAATTATTACGTCAGTTTTCCTAATGAAAAATGGTGATAAATAATTAAGAGATATTATATTTCTTAAGATTTCTTAAAATAAGTTGTATCGGATTTTTAATTAAGAGATATTATATTTCTTAAGATTTCTTAAAATAAGTTGTATCGGATTTTTAATTATTAAAAACTAGTGGAACATTAAACATATAATTATTTTATAAAAGAAAATATCGCAAAAATTCAATAAAAGTGTAAGAAAATTATTTTAGAAAAAAATTATCAAACACGTCAATTTAAATTTAAAAAAAAAACACTGTCTAACAAAAGAAAATATTTTGCGATATGATATTATAATAACTTTTTTTTAAATAACAGTCCCATTTTTTTGGTATATATATATATATATATATATATATATATATATATATATATATATAAAATCATATATTGCCTAACAGAAGAACCATTTACAAGGCATAGTATGTAATATAATTACAAATATAATACAGCAAAGTACAGTAAAAAAAGTCCTTTGGCCATACAATGAAATATATCACACGTAAATGATTTTGATAGATTTTTTATTGCTATACGACGATACAAAAATATTGGTATCTTACATAACAATTAAAAAAAAATACAAATATATTTCTAAATATATAAATTTATTTGTAGATCTTTATCTTCATCTAAATATTTTTTCTTTATTTATACTAGCACTGAATATATCATATTATTAATAAAAATTTTACAAAACTGTTTTAATTATTTTAATATTAAACAAAAAGTCACGAAAATTTACTGTGTAAAAATAAATAACAAAATAAAATCAAGGTAATACTTGTTAGTGTGTGCAGTATGATATTGTCAATATTAAATTAACATCGATTCATATCATGTGAGTCTTGAAACAATTGCGTTACAAAGGGGTATACACGAGCAGAGAAACTTTAAAATAATGGAATTATGTACAGTTTCCCGTATCAGTAAACACTAAAGTAAATGTATCTTGTGGCTTTTGAGGCAACATAACACAACAGTTTCCCATATAAGTCTCATGACATTTTAATTCGATTGTCGAACCCCGAACACGGAACAACCTTTGCCCCTAACTCAATTAAATGTAACTTGGCTTGTTTAAGAGCTAATTTATCGGAAAATTCGTTATTTTTATATTGTTTCGAACAAAAACGTTGTTCTTAAATCCGATTTCTAATCTAAGACATATATATTTACAGAAAAATAATGGTAAAATTTTACTATAAAAAATCTGTAATTTCATTTTACTATAAATATTCGGTATTTCTATTACATAATTCATAATAATCACATAAAGTAAGAAAAAATTATCTAATCAGTATATAAAATTGCTTAATGTCTGCAAAATGCATCACATACTAACTGGTCGATTCGGTTCACATCTGTAAGGCCTGTAGCGCTACAGAATATTTTGTCTTTTTCTATCAATAGAAAAATTGCATTCAGTAGAAAAAGACAAAAAATTCTGTAACGCTACAGGCCTTACAGATGTGAACCGAATCGACCTATTAATGTAGAATTACATATTGTTGGCATAACTTCTTAAATTATATAAAATTACAGGTTGCTTATTAATGTCTGTAATAATTCATTAAAATAAAGAGATTTAGTACATATTTTGTGTAATAATACTAATAAAATATTTTAAGTGTAATTCATTTTTCAAATACATCCTTTATGTAAACTTATAAATGTATATAATTATACCAACAATAATATTACAGAACTAAACAAATTTTACCTATTTATGGAAAATTCACGAAAGCAAATTTAATAATAATAATAATAATATCTTTATTACATTACCACGGACATAGTCAATACATTTGAGTACTGAAGTTCCGTAAATTTATTAAAAGTAATTTTACTAAAAAATGTATGTACTTTTCCATTCCGTTAGTAATATCATATTACATAATGTTTGTAATAGGTCTGATATTATGTATTTTTAAATAATTATATAAAATTATATCAGTTGAGTAATTATACCTAGAAATACTAAGTATCATAGTGTCTCATGGTTTTTAGGCAAAATTACATTACTCTTATATATATATATATATATATATTATTTTTAAAAAATATATAAATTTAAATCTTATTAAGTATCTGTTATTTCACAATCAGTAACTTTATGTAGCTACCCTTAAATTTTCCATTTAAGCACAAAATAATTACTTTTAACTCCTGCTGGACCATTGGCAAAGCCCTTGATAACAAATTAAACGCATGCAAAGAGACAATTGCCTGTCGACATTTCCTTCAATTGTTCACCGAAACAATTTGTCACATGAGCGACGCGTGCTTAATTGTTGAGTCAAATCTTTTTCGAAATGTCGTCTTGTTGCGCGTGTAATTCAAGCGATGAATTCAAATGAAAATGAGATTTTAAACTTAGAAAAACGATATTAACAGGTCGAGATGAATGCAGAAAGAAACGAGATACGCAAATGAAGAAATTAAATCGAATTTAGATTAGTTTATTTTGTGTAAATTGTGTTTCGTTTTTCTTTCGTATTTAGTTGAAATGATTCTGAAAGGAATTTAATTTTGCTTGTCAAAGAAATGTTCTTGATGCTAAATGTACATAAAATGAAATTACAATTTTAGACAATTTTAATATGTAAAATATAAATTGTCAACCAAATGTTAACATCTGCGTATATACAAGGTGGCGCAAAAATTATCACTCGATTTTCTAAAGCAGTAACTTTGTTTGTAAATAAAAATAATTTGTTTTATTTGTTGATTAAATTTATTTAAACTTTTGAATTTTTCATGGTTGGTCTACGTATATTCTGAATCTGTTTACTTCACAAATTTTAAAGTCGTCATGACATGAAATGTCGGCTGCAAAAATTAGAGCAGCATCAGATTTAATGATAAATTTTGCGCCAGCTTATATTATATTATATTTCGAGGTATGACTTAAATATTTAAAAAAAATATAGTTTTTGATTTTATTAGCAATGTAACGAACAGTAATTTAACCAAATAACAAATATTAATATCAATTAATATTACATTTTATTTTACTAACATTTTATTTTTGTTCAGAAGTTCATATAAAATTTTAAATATGTTACATTTGAAAAAAATTGAGAAAAATAATCTTAAAGTTTAAATATTAAAAACTAATTAAATTGGCAAAATGAATCTAGTTATTAGTGTATAAAACAAAAAACATTATAAATTGTATAATTCTGACAGTTGTAGCTAATGTTTTTAGTTTTATACACTAATAACTAGATTCATTTTGCCAATTTAATTAGTTTTTAATATTTAAACTTTAAGATTATTTTTCTCAAATTTTTTCAAATATAACATATTTAAAATATTATATGGTTGGAAACGGAATAAAAAGTACTACCAAAATCAATAATAAAAAATATAGGTTTCCATTTAAAAAAATTATCGCTTACTTCATAACTCAAAAACAAAAGACAATTTTTAAGTGACGATTACAGTAAAATATGTCTCATTTAAGATAAAAATTGACGTGTTCGAGGATTTTTTTCAAAAACGTTTAATAAAAGATTTATTGCGATAGTTCCAGATATTACACTCGCTCTGTATATGTATGTAAGTAAATATCTCTACAAAAATTATCGTACAATAATATTATTGAATTTCTATTGTATTGTTAACATTTTATGTAACATAGTCCGTATATTATTTTGCAAAAAATTATTGGTAAATGTATTTATATTGTAAAGCAATAAAAATGATAAAAGATGAACGAATTGAACCGTTTTAATCTTTTATAAAGTTTAATATATTTTCACATTTCACGTTATGCTCGAATAAAAAACGAAATACACCTATACACATACAAATGTATTCTTGGAAATCTGAAAGACACGCCAAATCGATCTTCGCCAGCTTGTGGAAAACTCTTCCAAGTGAAATTTGTCATTTGTAACTATCTGTACACGCGAGTACAAAGTTCACGGATACTTATTTCTTTGGAAATCAAATTTGTCTTTAACTTGAAGCAACTAATAAGAGTTTGTATTTAACTTTGCTATTTATTGGTTTGTCATATTGCTGATTAAGTTTTTTTTTTATTTTTGAAGAGAAAATTTCCTTAGTTTTAAAATTAGTTTCATTAATAACTGAATAGATCTGCTACTGCTAACTGCTAATATCCAAAAACACGCATTGTTTATTATGTGTGATATTTTCCCCAGATGTAGGCATTAGTATATATATATATATATATATATATATATATATATATATATATATATATATGTATATATATATATATAACTAAAACAGACATTATACTAAAAGTTATTTTTAAATGTAAAGAAAATAGTTACAACAAAACCGTCTAAGCAATCTATAGAATACAAGAAAGCGATACATCCCACTTATATTTTTAGATTCCTTGAATAAAAATGTTCTAAGAAATATTTCGTCGTGTAACATTTTTTTTTGTCGGAAAAGCATCAAACTAACAACCTGCAATGATACTTTGCAACAAAGTATAAAATTCGTGCGAACTATAGATTTATCCCCCACAGTCACAGTTCATGGAAAACGCAGAGTCATCAATTTGTAAACGTGTGGGTGGAAAGCTGAAAAGATATTTCTGCTGCTAAATATCTGCTCATTTGAAAATTTTGTTTTTCTCCTGGAAAAATTTACATATCGCTGATGAATTATCCGTTGCAATTAGTATTTCAAAATTTTAGACAAATGATAATTACTTATGTTTTTCTATTGAAAAAGTTGATGATTTCGAAGAGCGATGCAATATTTTTTTTAAATAATATAAATTCTAATTTGATTTGTAATTCCAGGTCCTCGGAATGGATGACCACTTCATCTTTCTAACCCTTCTTACAATAATCATTATCGTCTTAATCGAGTTCTCCTGCTGTGCAACGACAAGACCTTCAAAACCGCAGAAAAATAACCATCAAAATATATCGACATTATTGGATAACCTGCTACGCGGCTACGACAACAGTGTACGGCCAGATTTTGGAGGTAAGTGCCTTCAATGGATTCATTCTTCTCGGATATTTCCATTGTCATCAAATCGCTCCTAATGTTTGGACAGACAAATGATTGATAGATTTTTTTTAAAAAAATTCCCGCGTTCTATATGGTCCGGTTAGGAAGATACAAAATTAATTATACATAGTCTGTATCGAAATACAATGACGGTGTATTGATTTTTTTTATTATTTTGAAGGTGTTATCGTTTTTTTTTTGTAGGTCCTCCTGCTGTTATTGAAGTGGATATTATGGTGAGAAGTATGGGGCCAATTTCTGAAGTAGATATGGTAAGTTTTATTATTTATATATTGTCTGAAGTTAATGTTAGAAATATATTAGCTAGAATAATAAAATTATTTAATTTATTTTTTATTTCTTATTGTATGCATTTTTGATATTTTTTGTACACGTAATTGGGCGAGCCTCTTGGACAGTATATATTTAAATAAATAAAAAATAAAGTTAGTCATTCATTGTAGTTTGCAGTATTTTATAAATTATAAAAACTTTGGTTTTTAGTTGAATATGGTTAATCAAAATTTGATAAAAATTTGTGTGTAATTAATACAAAGAATGTACTAATTCAAATATTAAATTATTTTAATTTCCACTTATTCGCAATGAACTAATATATAATTAAAAAATTGAATAAATTTGTTATATAAAAAATAAATTAAGAAAAAAAACATTATTAATAACGCAAAAATTTTGTTGTAAAATGTCAAAAGAATTGATCATTTTCATAACTTTAAATCTAAGAATAAAACTTAAAATATATCATGTAAATCAGATTAATATAAATCTTCAACTGTGATCAAAAAAAATTTAATATAAGAACTCTGACATCCGTACAGAATCAAAAATCTACATAAAACTTTTATGACATAAAAGGTAGAAAAAGGTATCTGATTCTTCCTCATTTTACTGTTAAAATTTTATACTTTGTTGACAGAATACATAGATTTGTAATTTGATTTTTCGTATTTAAATATGAACAAGTTGTTTCTTTAACAATTATTTTATGAGATGTAGTTTAAATATTTGTACATTTCAATCTGTATGTAAATCTATTGTTAGTTTTCAAATTAGTTAAATTTATTCATAGATTCAATTTCGACATTGCTGTTAAACATGTTGAAAGCTGAGAAACTCGTGTTTATTTTGTTTGCAATAAATTTCACTTGATTTGTATACATATTCCTCACAACTTTGTTAGGTTATGTAAAAAGCTTATTTCATAAATTATAATTTAATGGCTCATAACAAGAAATTTTTTCTGAAAAAATATCAATTCAGACATTGTCATAACCTACTACGCATCTGATATTTTTGTATATAAATAAATAATTTTTATATCAATCCCTTTTCTTATTTAAAAAAAAAAAACACTTCTGATGTATCTAATTCGAAGATATCCACATTGACAATACGTCAAAAATATATATTAAATTTCCAAATGTTGACCTACATATTTTCCCCTCGTCTTAAATATCTTCAAACATATTAAAATTCCATTAGAAGTGAAAACATATGTTGATTGCCATGGATACTAACGTTGTTTATAAATTCCGCTTCTAAAATAACCATCAAATGTCTTTGGCAACAAGCAAAGCCAACTTACTTTAGCACTAATATGTTAGCAAGAAGCGTTTAGAAAGATGTCAAGAGTATTTGCATACGAATATGAAAGGATACGCGTGAATTGATAGCTTTCGCGTAAATGACAAACAGTCGTGGTGTAACTAGGATGTAACAGGCGTAACTGTGTAAGAGAAATTGTAATGAGTTACGTTTAAATACGCATACTGATAAGGAGAGTTTACAAACTATTGCCGCAAATTATTTTTTGTTAAATTTTGAAATTGATATCATATTTCTTTTGTTAATCTCGAAATAGGTCACGTATTTACACAGATATACAGTGTCTGCCAAAAGTCTAAATCATATTGCAAAATTTTTTATTATTTGTTTTTTGAAAATTATTATTACAAGACTTTTTGATGCTTATCTTCTATCAGTACTTTCGACTAGTGCATTTCCAGTTTTTAAACAAACACCAAAATGTCCCGTAGAGATTATTTTCAAAAAAAATTCTTTGCTTTAAAATAAATTTTCACATCTAACTCTTATCTTATTTTTATATCTAATATTATAAATTTAAATAAACTAATTAAAATTGCTTAATAATTAATTATAAATAAACGTCAAAAGTACTTTTGACAAAAATTACTTTTAAAAGTGAGGTGCGAATACGGGCCTATATGTTCAGCTTCTAGAGCATATAGCATATATTTCTCATAGGAATTACGGAAACTGATGATGATGAATAACTCATAATTAATATTCTAAAAATCAAATAACAACAATTTATAAATCATCCTTGTAAGTCATCAGTTGATTACTTATCATGATATTTGTATTTTATAGTGGAATCAAAGCTATATACACGTTGATTTCAATTGGGATTAGTTGATACTTCGCTGATATTTTAGTGATTCTAGTTATTTTGCGATTGATTGATTAGGGAATTTAAGATGATTAGAAATTTAGACTTAAAAGAAAAGTTAGTTATTGATGTATTCAGGTGTCTAATAGTTTTAAATATATTATAAGGCTTTTTATATTGCGAAATTCTAAAGTTACTGAAATAGTAACATTATAATTAAATTAACTTTAAATATTAAAAATAACAACAAAAAAAATAAGAATTTTTTACAAGATTGAAGTATAATATCATTATAAAATAAAAGTTTAAAAATTGTCTAAAATATTTTTATACTGCAACTTCTGTTTTTAAGAATGTCATGTAAATACTGCAAACTACATAAAATAGTAAATTTTACGAGTAAATATATAAGGTGATTTTTTTTAATACACTTATATTCTACCTCGCCTTTTAACAGAATTAAAAATGTTTAGATAAAGTTTTCTTATTTTTGTAACATATTACACTTTTTTTAAATGTACCCATTTTCTTATTAAAATTTGTTTAAAATATCATATATTTTTATATTTCATTTAAATATATATCAGTTGTAAGAAAACCATTTTTGATTTTACTAATTATATGAAAAATACACATAAAAAGTACAATTTTATTCAAATATTGCAACCTCTTCATGTGTACATTAATTTGCAAAAAATTTCTATTTTTATTTTAAGCAGATTATATTTTATATCAAGATAATCCGATTATGTGCAGTTTTTTTACGTTATACACGTATATGAATACACTGAAAATTTATTCGAAAATGCCTGTATCTTTTTATTGAAAATTTGTTTTATAATAATACCCAAATGTTGAGATTTTATTTTTCCCAAAATTTCACAAGTTACTCAAACATTGAATCGGCTTGTCAGGCTATGCATCAATGACTGGCCAGTTAACCATAGACACATGTTTCGCTCTTTAGAAACACGTCAGTATGGTGCTTTGATCAGTGTCCAAAAACAACAGATTTTTTTTTTTAATTTGTGTCAGTGTTTTATTGAAAGTGTAACAATAAGAAACATAAAAATATGTAATATGTTTCTGGTTTTATTTTTTGCAGACTTATTCAATGGATTGTTACTTTCGTCAATCGTGGGTGGATCAGCGTCTATCTTTTCTGGGCGATACAAATCAAACATTAGCATTGAGCATTTCAATGCTGGCGCGAATCTGGAAACCTGATACTTATTTCTATAATGGAAAACAGTCGTACTTACACACAATTACCACGCCAAATAAATTTGTACGACTTTATCAAGATGGGAGAGTCTTGTATTCTTCAAGGTAAGAATTATAGTTTTTATATCTATTTGTTAATTTGATATACATTATATATATATGCTATTGGAAAATTTTGATGAAAAAGTATTCGAACTTAAAAATTTCCTCTAACACAAAACACTCTGAATCATACCACTCCAACTACTTATCGGACGTCCACGCAAACGTGTAGCTTCAAAATCATTCATATAAATTTTTTTAACCAAACGTTCATTAGGCATTTAGTAATTTATTATAGATATAACATGTAAAATCATTGACATTTACTGGTACGGTATTTTGAACTGTTTCTTATGATATAACTATGCACATCAAAGTGTTTAACAAATTTTAACATATTCATTTTTAGATATGTAACAATCTGGTATATAAAAACACATGGAAGTGTAAATACATATTTTTAACTTACCTGTATGTATAATGTTAGTTCATTTATTCTTTTATAGTTCTTGACAATAAACGGATAGAATGTGCTTAAAAATATATTCTTTACAAATTATATAATGAAATAGAAACGTCTATAAAAATCCATAGTTATTTCTTCTATCTATAATAATATAAAATATTATTACACCCACTCTTTCAGCAAGTTTACTACTAAATTTTACAACCTCCCGTAATTTTTACTTAGCACTATATATATCCGAATTACCACAGCATGTACAACCACAAAAACCATCCATAATTCATTTTAAAGTCATCTTAAAAATCCGCCTCTTCATCCGCAAAACCGTATTAAGAAAATCGACTCCATTTTCGTTCTTTCTTACAATAATCTCACTGCATGCCGGCAACGTTCGTATTGCACATATCCGATGCGAGAGAGCGTGGTTTTCGTGACACATCGTAATACGGGTAAACGGGTCAGTGGTCACGTACGGGGGTGACCACTGACAACATTCCACGATAAATACGTTCCACGTTCTGGTTGACAATGTAATGTTTATCTGTGTCTATCTATGGTGGAGATATCGTTAGGTAATGTTAGGAGTGAAGAGGTAATTTTTTATGACAGTCATTTTTGGGGTATTAAAGGTGAATAGGTGAGAACTTTAAAAGTAATGGTGAAACAAAATTAGTTTTTCTTTTCTTTTTAACAGGTAAAGTTCATATGAATATTGAATTTTATTAATTAAAAAAAAAAAGAAAATTGCTGAGAAAGAAAGTTTTTTTTTGAAATTGCATCTACTACTAACACTAAGTATTAGACGAAATAGATATTAGATAATATATATATATATATATATATATATATATATATATAAATTGGTAAATAATTATTACAACTAGTACAAATAATGTAGGAAATGATTTATGGGAATTATAGTCAGATTTGGATGATGTAAAATAAAAACCTTAAATCTAGATTCTTAGTCGAGCTTTCGGTGTAAATTTTCACCTTCTTCAGGGGGCCTGTAAAAGGTTCCATATTTATTGCAACAATTCAAAGTATAAAAATATTTACAAACAGAGAACAAAACTACATAAAAATACAATTTTTGTAGCTAACACAACTTACTTGTTCTAAAAGAAATTACTTAAAACATATTTGATAAAAATATATTTTTTCCTTTACAACATATTTTAATGTAAGTAAAATAAAGAAAAAAAAATTATTAATTAGGTTAAAGTTAAAGTTAAACAAGACTAAAAAGCAGAAAATAATTATTTAAATTAAAAAAAATAATTAATATACCACTTTTTAACACGGACTAAAAAATATAAAATAATTTCTTTATGTTCCATACAGATTTATAACTCTATATAGAAACTCTATACAGAAAACTCTATACAGAAAAACGTAGGGCGCATGGAACAGATAATAGTAAAGAGTGTAGGGAGTACCTGTCGTTGCCCCACATTTTCTGTATGAAGTTATAAATCTGTATGGGGCTATGAGAAATTACTTTATACTTTTTAGTCCGTGTTAAAAACGTGGTATATTAAAAAAATATATATTAATTTAAATAATTATTACCTAATATCTTTCAATAAAAACTAATTATGTAATACTGACAAATAAACAGTAAAAGTCTCGCTCAAATACTAGGCCATAAAATGAATGATTATAGATACTGATGGCAAGTTATATTACATTGTGCATAGTGTATTCGACGGTAATTCCCAATGCAAATATTTATTTTCACGCGTTATTTTCCACCCGGAATGATGTCGATTATACGAATATATATGGACTATAAAATGAGTCAAAATTTGACTAATGGATTGCCGACGATCGATAATGATTGGTAGACTGATATCTGATAGGATCCGATGATTGGATGATGCATTCGTGTTGTAATAAGTTTCATTAAAAATATATGTATCATGTTAATTTTAATAGCATTCTTTTTGGCTATACTTTACGGTTATGTAATCGATTCAAACTTTACATACCGTTAATTTTACAAATTTTATGAATATAAATCGCAAAATTTTAATGCGAAAATGATATTTACAATGTTAATTGTTAAAACTTATTTTGAAAACTCGTTTTTTAACATAAGTTACACATACGATGAATTGGTTTTACTTGACATATATGGTGGCGCTCATTGCAGAATTGGTAAGGTAAAGATCTTAATTTGTTAATGTTTAGTAAAATTAAAGCAACGTCAAGCATTTTTAGTTGTTTTTATTGTAAAACATTAAAAATAACAGTATCTGCTGGTAGCTATGTAAACATGGACAAAATATGGCAGCAATTTTTCAACATTCAACATGTTGAAAACGAATTTTTAAAATCACTTCTATTATTGTAAAATTGTTGAATAATTATTTCCATTCAGATAAGTTAAAATAATTTAAGACGTTGGCCTGATGACGGTAAAACCATACCGAAACTAGTAGCCAGAACTCAAAAATAAAAATTCAAATATAAATTGAATATAACACAACACCTTTTTTTCGACTCCTTCTACATAAGTTAATAAATGTCGACGAAAAAATTAAAATAAAAAAAAGACGTTTTTTGAGATGCGAGAGGTGGAGTTGAGGGTGGGGGACTAAAATACCTATCAAAAATAATATTTTTATGTTAGAATCATAGTTTTACTATTCATATGTCATTTGGTTTTAAGGCACTTTTTACCATCTTATCCGGGTTTACCCTTTGATCAACTGATTTGTCCTTAAAAATATCAGTAGTTTTAGATTACAGGTTGCTACTCTAATGAGAATGCACAACTTGCAGTTTTGAAAAAATGTCTGAACGAATGATCACGGAACAAATACTTGTTACCAAATATAATGAATTTGATTACGATAATCAGTACCTTCCTTAATTATCACAGTGTCCAAATAATATCACCACAACGTTATTGAATCAACAAAGGTACAAATCTATTTGTATCCCGAAAACAGTATTATCCTTTAAAGACCCTATTATAGTCGGTAACAGCGTACAGAATAAGCGGCAAATATATACTCACAAACTCACATACATACATACCATCCGCCTGCCCCCCTCAAACCAGACGTTTCTCATAAAGCAAATATTGCTTTACTCTTCTCCGGGTTGTTAGGATAAATCTCACAGCCCGTTTTTGGCATTTTCTCTTTCCCGCTTATCGAATCGGTAATTGTATCGGTCTCTGTCTAACTCATACTTTATTCTCACTTACCATCGTTTATGGTCGCATTTAACACGTTTAGTAACACCCCGCAAATTATATTCATAACACGTTTCGCAAATCCTCAGTTACCGGTTGAGAATAATTTGACTCATTTTTTTCCGCAAAAAAAAAGCTGCTGCTAGATAGATGCTGCTACATATGAAATATCCCATTTTAAATTTAAATGTTTTAAAAAAATTATAATTAAATAATAAGACACATTCAAACTAACATACATACTTATCACAAAATTAGTGTTGGTTTTCATTTTAATATTTATTTATGAAATAAATAAATAATTTTTGGTATTGAAAAAGTTGTATAATCACTAACGAAAAATAATTATTATTTATAAGTTATATCTCAGTATACAGTATTTGTATATATCGTTTACTTAAATAATTTGTTTAATTTGTTTGATCTCAAATTTTATCTCACATAAATAACAATCTTTTTCACTATCATGTTACCAAGATAATTACAAGTTTGTATTTCGAAAAAATATACTTAATACTAAAACAATTGCAGAAATATATTAGAATTTTTACGTTTAAATTAAATAGATATTTTAATTACAAAAAACACAAACACACACCAGTAACGAAAGTTTTTTAATAGTACATTGTATTAAAAGAAAAATTGTTTGAATTTCAATTTGCTATAGAAAAAAACTATTTTAGAAAATAAAACAAGCAAAATACTTAATTTATATTTAAATTAGATACCTAAAGTTTTAAGTAAGACACCTGAAATAAAATTTTAATCAATAATTTTATGTTCAAAACAATAGGAATATTTCAATATATTTTACAATAGGTATGTATTGATTTTAAAATATGAAATAAATAAATTACATAAAAAATTGAAATTATGTGAGAATAAAACGACTTTAGGTTCTAGTTCTGTAATAATTTATTAATAAATCAACGTTTCGACGAACTAAACTTTTCATCAGGCAAAAAGATAGAAATAATATTTATAGTAAATAAACGTATGGAAACAAATAAGAAATTTTTCAGAACTGGTTATATTAAAATAAAACAGCTTTAAATTATAGTATATATATTAGGGTGGTGGACAAAAAAAAAAAAATTTATTATTTTTTTACGCACCCCTAAAAAAACTTCATTGAAAAAGAAATTTTTTGAGCCAAGTTTCGTCAAAAAATATTGATATTAACCCGTGCCCCACTCAAGTTTAACATAGGTTTTGGACAGTGTCAAATATGGCGCGTTATAACTGGCTTGATCAAAAAAATTATTTTTTACTAACCCTCTAAAAAAAAACTTCATTGAAAAAGAAATTTTTTGAGCCAAGTTTCGTCAAAAAATATTGATATCGCTATATTTTTTTTACAGTGTAGTAATGAAGAAACAAATAAAATATGTCTTACAAAATATGTAAAATTCGTTTCCACTGAAAATAGTATCATCGATTTAGGCATATTACATTTTCCCCACATCCTCGCAAACCGTATCAAATACAAAATAAGAAATGTTTCAATTTGTTGGGTTTTTGTCGTCGACGAATTGCGATTTCTTTCTCCCAACATGCATTGCGCATTACCGAATAGATATTGCATCGTCATCCACATGGCTGGATGTTGACGTATTTCCGGAATAGGTTTCTATGCACTCCCGGTACAGACACGTGACGTATTTGAAGCGATCATGTGATCGGCGTCTATAATTTTACAATCCACGTGTTTGTTTTGCTTTCTGTGTATCCATAATTGAGTCGGATTAAAAACAAAAATGATGAAAATCGTAATGCGTAACAAAAACCGATCGGGGTGAAAATTAAAATCAATTTTAATAAAATTATTTATTCCACGTAAATTGTGTTACAACTGTTGTTATTCTTTTGTTTGTTTTGTACAATTTCCAGTACAAGTTGACGGCGTTTATAATGTTTTTATTTCGAATCGATTAATACTTCGATTTTTAATCTTACGGATAATGTTGTGATAGGTATAGAATAATAATATCTAGATAATGATAAAGATACCATATTTTTCAATCATTTAGGTGAGATAATACAATAGACAACAAAATAAAAATTTATTGAAACAATAGATGACTAGATAATATGTATGATATGACTAGATCCTAGACTAGAACTCGGCCAAAGATATGCATGCCAATTGTCAAAGTTCAAACTTATATGTTGATATAAACAAAGTATAATATAGACAATTTTAAAATATAACTTATATAAAATATTTATATATCCACATATTATTAGAAATAAAAATAAACATGAAATTTATTTATATTATAGAAAAATTAGTTGTTTATACTTTCAAGTAAGTTTTGATTTTCATTTTTCATTTTCATAAAACATGTTTTTAATTATTTTTGTAAATTGTTATTCTTTTGTTATATTCAAATATATAAAATAAATTTCTGACTTATATTATACTAGTTTTGGCTAGATAATCTAGTACGAAACTTAGAAAAATCCAAACAGAAAAAGTACAATGTATTTCAGTGTTTACAGTAGCAGAATGTGATACAATATCATTAATAAAAGTCCATCTACGATTTTTATAATTCATACAGTGATATATCATGATATAAACAAAAGAAAACATTTTTTTGGGCATTTTTATTTGATTTCCAAGGGAGCATATATGTAGATGCGTCATAGACAGTATGCATTATGTTACATATGAGTTTGAGTTGCATAGTACGTGACTACACATATCCGTGCAGTTGAAGGCTCAGTGAAGGTTTCGTGAATGGAATGGTAATTTCAAGGATACTTTGCTTTCAAATTGACTATTTTTAATCTATCGATTGAAAATGTTTTTAAATTGTTTTTGCGTTTTGCATATACCTATCGGCAACGCGCACTATACAGTCGATCGACAGCAAATTAACTCAATTGTAAAGAAAACTAAACTTTGGTTATTTTTCGCAATTGAAATAGACTTGAATACAGTGACAAGAGTATAATGCGAAGCTGACAAGACTTGCATTTGGGTCTCAGGAGGGGGGAAGTGGATATTATTTAAATTTGCAGGAATGTTAACAAATAGCGTAAACCCTATACAAAATTACTGATGTATTAATAATTTAGCAGGATTCACTGCACAAATACTGTTCCGATAAACTATTTGTAAAATATCTAAGTTAACAAGCTTGCTATTTACATAACTTCAATTGAGTATTTCAGTGGAACAGTGACGCAAACAACAACTTTATAAGTTTTGAGATAATATTGTTTATAGATTAGAAATATTTAAAAAATATCATCAGACCAAACATTATTATAGATACGCAATTTGGACTGTTTTGTCATGCAAATCAGAAAAAGATAAATATAGTGTCAGTTGATTTCGTGTTTGTTCCATATCACAAAAACCTTACTTTCGAGAAAATGATGTTTAAAGTTTCTAAACAGAATTGTTTATAATAACGATATGGTCCAATTAGAATTTATTCTTCCGAAACTATTAAAATTATAACACCAACGATTATTAAAATAAATAGAAAACAAACAAATATTGGTTAAAATCAGCAATAACACAATTTAATCAAAAATGGTGTAAGGAACAAACAAGAAATCGACTGATGATATGTTTAAAATAAAGTGGCCAGCTAATACAGAGGCATTTGAAAAAATATAAACGCAAATAAAATATAAACATATTTATAAACAAAACGTCTCTCTCGCTTTCTCTTTCTCTCTCTTATTAATATAATAAAACATTGTCTTTGTATCTATATTATGCTTGATCTTATCAAATATACAAATGGATTGTAGTACGCAATTGGGCATTATTTCTACTAGTAAAAAACAAACAAAAATCACAATTTCAATCAAAGTGGTTCATTCGTCACTATTCTACTAGGGTCCTTAATTGTCAAAATGCAAACGATTTAAACGTAAGTGCTGCCATCTATTGTAACGTGGTCAATCGAGCAAATAATCTGGATTACTTTACAAATGTGTATTATTTACATTTACTCCTCTTTCAAATACTAGCGGAACTATCAAATGCAATTTTGTAAATTAAATTTAAAATAAGATTCTAAAAATAAAATTAAAATTGATTCGGTAATTCTTTTGTTTCATTTCAAAAAAAAAAAAACCATTGAAATTTATTATTTCTGAGGGTGACATGTATTTTTCTACATGTATTATATTTATTTTTGGATTACGAAAGTTGATATTGATTTTGTACAATTTTTTGACGTATTGTTGGAATCAAATAAAATTGTATCGAAACGGATATCTGGTAGAATATATTATATTTGGTAAAATATGAGAAGATGATAAAATTTAGCACTTATTTACAAATCAATGATTTTTTATGACAATATTAAATTAAATATCCTTAACAAAATCTTATAGCAAAATTCAAATCTCAATGTCTCATTTCTACGACAGCTATGTGATAAAACACGTTAATATTTTTTTCATTAAATTCTAAAAATACATGTAACTTTAATAATGTAAAAAAAAAACTCAAATAATCTTGGTATACCAGTATATTAAAAACAATTCAACTGCAAAAAAGTAAAAATAAACTTCTTTAAAATCGTCCTAGCATATGACAAAAAAAAAAGAATCTGTTTTATCACTTACACGTATATGCCAGCTTCAATGATCTGGAATATATAATTCGAAATGTTTTTCCCATTCGAGTATTCTAAACGTACGCCTGGTTGCCTCGATTTTTGAAGAATTTATAACCATGTAAAGTCGGAGCAGGAAAAAAAAAGAATGTCACTTTTCGCCCGGCCCATTCATTGCTATACAGAACCCACCAACGCCTGCTGCGATAGCAATATTATCGTGTTGTTCTTTTATTTCTCCAAGTTAGCTCTTTTCGGTGGATTTTTGTGACAAGCCAACTACGATATTTTATAGAATTATACAGAAAGCGAAGACATTTAAAAACGGATTGTGTATGGCGCACACAGCAATTTATAAAACATACGTTTTGGGTTTGAAATCGAAACACGTATTCTATTTGGATGATAATAAATAAACAAATGCTACGATGGAAGAATTTTCTGCTATTGAAATTACGTGACAGATTTATTAGATGTAATTTCTAGATGGTACGACTTCATCTTAGGTGAGACGTTGAGACTGAAAGAAAAAGTTGACGTATTTTAAACAAGGCTTCGAACCGGAACTGAACCGAGAACAAAAAAAAAAAACGTTATATTAGCTGGAACGAAAACCGGAACTTTAGATCTCCGCCTAGAACATATAAATTCATAAACTTGACGTCCGTTAGTTTATGAAACTACATATTAAAATAAAACACTTTAATTTATTTTCAAAGTAAATCAAGTGTTACATTTTAATAACAATATAATAAACATATTTAACTCAATTAATGAAGAAGCAATCAACGAAACACACAATTAATTAATTGCAAGTGCCAACTAAACAATTACAAAACTAACATGCAAATTATAATTTTATTGAAGTGCACAATATAGTTACGTACACAGCCATGTGCAATTCGTGCACTTGAATTAAGTTAAACACAAAACATTTGCTTTCAAGATTATTATTATGACTAGATTGCGATATGATTACAATTTAACTATCCTGCATGGTTGATCGTAGATGGCGTCGCTCGATAACTCTTTAACAGATAACGCAATTTATTTTACAGTCAATAA
This sequence comes from Clivina fossor, assembly GCA_963966155.1. Lineage (NCBI taxonomy): Eukaryota > Metazoa > Arthropoda > Insecta > Coleoptera > Carabidae > Clivina > Clivina fossor. The sequence goes on along the minus strand of OZ014563.1, from coordinate 8,811,424 downwards.
ATCGAGTACGAAATCGATAGACTAAAAATTTAAAATTATATAGATCAATGTTATTTGTATTTACTAATATTTATTAAATATTTAAGTAATGAATTTAAATGTTAAATCGTAGCGTGTGTGTGTGTGAAAACCAGAATGTATTTCACTTCAAAATTTTGTAGATAAAATCTGTAGCTGATAGATTTTTAATAGTTATGGATTTTCATAATGAATATATTTGACATCGGTTATACTTTTTACTAAAATACGTGACAAATCAAACTGTATTAATTGTATTGTCCTAAATAAATATTATTATTTTTAAATAGATAACCACGCTTTAAATACTTTAAAAAAAAAATTTAAATTTTAATTAGAAAATATCAAAATTAATATCATTTTAAACATATTAATTATTAGTTTTATAATTTTTGCAACTATATTTTCACTAAATGGAAACATATTTTAAATTCCTCTCCATTATCCCGCATAGATTAATCATAAAATTAATTAAGTTCTCTTTCATGCAAATATGTGGCTAATGATTAAATTTATTAATATTAAATCGCTTCTATCGTGTTCCCTAACTATTAATAAATTAATTAAATAAACATAGTTATTTTCACTATTATTAACGCAATACTAAGAATAAAAACAATTTTTCTAATATTTGGATGATTTTCAGTCATCTACTTATACAAATAAAAAAAAAAAACAAAAGTAAAGTATTTTATAAAAGTCAAACGGCTTTAGGATATAGTTCTGTATTAATTTTTATTAATAATCGACGTTTTGATGTACTCTACGTACATCATAATTATAAAATAATCTCAAATCGCAGCTATACACAACCAAAAAATAACTACAACCGTTAATTGCATTGGTTCAATAGAATCGGCATCACTTCTTTAGTTCTTTGTAGCAAAAAAAAAATTACATATGATCTATTAGCTGGTTTCATTTCCTGGCCTTTCCAATCTTTTCTACATCTAAATATGCTTCTTTATATCTCATTTTACTTGTATATTATCCTTTTGTATACGTAAAAATTACATTGCAACAACAAAAACTAAAAAAAAAAACCACACCAATTCATCTCCACCGTTTGATGTACTAGATTGTATGGAGATAAAAACGATTGATTAAGTTTTATACAGGTCAATTCAAAGATCAAAGGTATTGACGAGTTAAAGTTGTTGTTTATCCTTTGGGAAATTAATGGGAAGCCAGTTTTGGATATCAGAGGAGAGGAGTGATGCGAGAACTAAGTAGAAATTAGTCGGAAGTTTGGGGTTATTAGTTTTATTAAATATCTCTGATTGGAAATCATTGCATTTTAAATAATAATTAATACTACTATAATAAATTATGCATTTATTTTAATAATAATTAAAAGAATAATAAAATAAACTTTTAATGCAGAAAATAATGAAAGTAATAAGTAAAAGTACATACAGAGCTGATGTTAAATCAAAATGAATATAAATGTTTAAACGAAAAACAATTAAAAAATAAAATTAAAAACATATTATTTGATTTGGCTCCTTTTGCTATAAAAGAATTTATCGATTATTTTAAAAATTAAACACATTTTTATATTTGTAATATTGTAATTTCTATTTGTATTTTGACTGCACTTTATAGTGCGTTAACATAAATAAATATTATTATTAAGTATAACTTTTCATGATAGTCGTAGAAAAAGAGTTTCTAATTTAAATAAGAATTATTTATTAATAAAAAGTAGTCGTAGCAAAAATTATAGTATATTATTCGAGCGAAAACGCAAATTTCAATCCTTGTATAACATTGTATTATTATAGGTTGTTAATATACGTATTTTATTTAGTTAACTTAAGAAGTTTTCCTAAGAAGATTAAAATATCAAACAGGAAAACGTTTGATGTGTCTACCATTTTATAAGATTAATAAAATAGTTTTTCCCATGTAACCACAAACCAGAACCAAGCCAATACGGTTGTTATAGAAATACGTAATAGTTCGGCTCAAAATAAATTTTTAGTAACCTAGTAGTGGTTGTAATACAAGCGAACATATTTTATGTGAAATAATATGGATTATAAAACTCTTGCACTTATAACAATAAATTCGTGCGGTTTATTTACAACAACAGAACGCTTTGTGCCAGATTTAAGATATACAGTTTTGTGCATACAATGTTAGTGGTTTAGTTTTTATTTTATGTGGGTCATAATTTACAGTTTTTAAGCAATGTTAATTTAATGTTAATATTATGTAAACTGAGTATCATAAAAATTTGAAGTAAAATACATATTCATAGATATGCCTAAAGTGTATCAAATAATGACGTATCATGTTAAACAAAAATAAATAATTTTATTAAAATAAAATGGCTTTAGATTTAAGTTCTGTATTAATATTTATTAATAATCGACGTTTCGACGAACTCAAATATTTGTTTTTATCACGAAAACGACGATTTTTAATAAATATTAATACAGAACTTAAACCTAAAACCATTTTATTTTATATAATGAGTTCTGAAAGATTTTTTACTATATTAATAATTTTATTCTTATCTGATTTATTAATTTTAAAAAAAATTAATAAGTAAAAATAGTCTGATGATAAATTGGTTGATAATTAAAATTTTAAAAAATTAAATAACTTTATGTTATTATTAACCTTTAAAAAATAATATCTGCTTTGAAAATAAATGAAATATTTCTATTTCAATATTGAAAATATAGAATTACAATCAATTTTTTTTTTGATATTGGAAAACATATTCTATATTATTTAAACCTTAAAATTTATCATAAATATTAGTTCTTAAAAATTAAATTTAATAAATTAATATATTTAATAAAATAAAAATATTTATGTGTAAATTTTAAATATTTAGTCAGTAAATATTTTGTTTAGTTTTGTTAAATTATACACGAATTTTTTGATAGTTAACATTATTCACTACTTACAACTTACTTGAAATTATTTCTCAACACTTTGTTTTTGTAATTTCATTACTGAACACTTTGTATAAGGCAATGCAATTTTCATATTATAATTATTTGGAAAATATATAATATACTATTTATAAATATAACAAAATTATTTGAAATATTTACGCTATAATTCTGTTCGTATCTCGTAAGACTTGTAATGTTACAAGATATTCTGTCAGTTTCTATCTAAAGAAGAATTTCATTTACCAGAAAAAGACACATTATTTTGTAACGCTACAAATCTTACTAGATGTACATAAATAGAATTGGAGCATTAATACAAAAAAATAAGTAATTTTCAAATTATCTACATCAATTTTATATTAAAAGAAAGATAAAATTGTACAACCACATTTATTGCATTAGAACAATATAAAATTATATTACCAACATCATAAAACTTAAAAGTACTATCTCTGTTAGTAGTTAGTTGGTAATATGGCACAATTAATTTATGACCCATTTATTTACCTATTTGCACTAACTGTGAAAATGAAATTACGAATGTAAATTATTGTTCTAACAGATTATTCAAACAATTTTATTATTGTATTGTGTATTCATTTGAGCGTAATAATAAAAGTATATCCATCGATTTTGTTTAGTTCGTATTTAGCAATAACTGTCAACATTTTAATTTGTATATTTATTTGCAAGTGATTAAAAATTATGCATATCCAGTAAATTTGTAACTAAATTATAATAATATAAAAGTTTATATATTATTCATGGTAATTTTATAATAAATTAAATGTATGAATCAAAACAAGTAAAATATAATAAAACTAAATAAAACAGTAACTACATATGTGTTTGTAATATCTTCTAAAATCGTGCAGGTAATAAAAATTGCATAACAAATTAAACGCTTCCGTCAATTATTTATCGATAATAAATCCGATAGAATTGAATATTTAAAGCGTTGTACGTCAAAGAAATTTTCGTCAAAAATCTACGTTCGTTGCGACAGAGCGTAACAGAAGAGTATATTTTTCGTGAAATTAACTTTACAAAGCGTCCTAAGTCAGTCGCTTGAGTATTGTCCGATATACTTAAGGGCTCAATTCAATCTTTTTCAATTCCTTCGAGGCCACCTTTAACCCAGAGTTGCTGTAGTGAAAGAATACTGACGTAAGAAGTTTTAAAGTATGCTAAAAATACCATGTCGCAAACTTTTGATGTTCAAACTTGCATTTTTAATTCTACTTATAGTTAAAATTCACAAAGAAAATCATAGAAAATATGTAAGTTTGAAGCTAGTATATTACTTTTTATAATATAAATAATAATAATAATAACGACTTTATTGCCTAACAGTTATACAACCAGTTACAGGACAAGATATATAAAAAAAAATACAAATCAGTTAATAAACAATAATATTAATACAAATATATTATTTTGTAACTTAATTATTTAAGCTATTAATTAGTGAATGTACATTTTCTAAAATAAATAAACAATTGTTAAAATTTATCATTGAATTCAGAAAATAAAATAAAATTTTAATATATAGGCATATGTTTCCACTGTAATAATTTAATATATCTGACATTTAATTAAATTGTACAAACTTTTAAAAGTATTAAAGTATAGTATTATTTTAATGGCATTTTAAAAATATGTTTTTAACAATTTTTTTAATGAACATTAAACAAAATTATTATGTTTTCTTTTGTTTATTCTTAATAATAAGTGCATATATTATGAAAATTAAAAAAAATAATAATGCCAATAATAGATGATAAAACTGTTTTATTGGATAACAAACCAAAAATTTAAACTATTTAAATATTTTAAATTCAATTTTAATTTTAGTTGCGCAAATTATTTATTATGTACCTACATCTTTCCGATAATCAATAATTATATTTCTCGAAGATTCCTCTTTGCCAAAATTCCACCAAAATTCAAGACGATCCTCACGTAACCAACCTATCAATTTAATCAGACCTCCCCCGCCAAAATTCTATCCATATGGGAATGATGGCCTTCTTGAAAATTCTAATTGAAAAGTAAAGCAGCGTGGCTAATCCGTTTAAATCACATCAGGATCACGCTACACAAAACAATCGAACATCGGACTATATGAACATACGTCAATGGCATAATGACGAATACGTTACTTTATGTGTTTCGAGATAATGTCGTTGAAAGATTAGAAATAATTATAGTGATAAATAAACGCCCAATGTTGTCAAATAGTATTGGCTCTATAGCCCAAATTTTATATAAAGAAGATTACGTCATTACAAATGATGACGTCGAATTTATTCTGTTTATATTCGATTACAGTTGCGATTTAGCATAGTAGTACAATACACTATTTTTTATAAACAATTATATTGATTATTTTTTGATATGAAAAGTTTATGATATTTTAAAAATAAAGCACTAATAGTTTAGAACGATTATTAAGTATCTAAAAATAAATAAAATATCCAAAAGAATTAAATATTGAAAAACTGTATAATCTTATATGTCAGGACAACATTTCTCTAGCATTTCTGAACGTAGAAATGACTTTACGTTGTAAAAGTTCCAAAAAAAAATGTTGAAAAACACTTAAAAAATCGATTCTACAAACGGAAATTCCCCTTTCAGTTTGATGATATCGAACTGCACTGGAGAACAATCATTCAGTAAACTTTTTTGGGAGCAGGACAAAAAAATTTTATGCTTAGGGGCCTCGCATTATCTAAATCCGGCCCTGCAAATATGCAAACAAACTGAAGTATGTAATTTCGCATCCTTGCTATTATTAAGAAATGAAAAATTCTTAATTTCAGTCAAAGTGACATATCCGTCACTATGCTTCTGAAGTCTCATATAATCAGCGACTCTATAGACAAAGAGCTGCGTGTAATGTACTCGTAGGTGAGTAGCGATGGGGACGAGCCGCATCTGTTCCGATTTATAGCCGAAGCAATGAAACATTGCACGACATTCATGACGCACAAACACACATACGAAATGTATCTATCGTATATGTATTATGTTCGTTAATTTATATCGATGGCCTTTCCGGGTCTCGCTACCGCTACCCGAACCGGTCAAAGTGGATTAGTGCATTTGTGGTATGCGATAGGATAGAAACGATTCGCTGATGAATTAATTTGCAACTGTTGAGCGTTTCCGTACCAATTGGGATTTTTCGTATACAATAAAAATTTCCATTTCAATTCTTATGTTTATTGTTTATATCTTAATTGTCTTAAAAAATAAATATTTAAATTTACAATATATTTATTTGTTTAAATTAAAAGATTTTAGATTAAAGTTCTACCTATATTATTTTTATAAAAATTCGACGTTTCGATCAGGAAAATAAACACATCTAAGGGACAGCATTTCTAATTTTTGTTTTTTCTTAAGATAAGTATAAAATTATATATAATTGGCTAAAAATGTATCCTCAGAATAAATGACAATAATATCTTATTAGCTAATTTAAAAATTATTCCAAAAATTTTGCTATGTAATGCTGTAAACGATGAAAATTGATCAAAAACTCTATTCATTCATAGCTTGACAGATTTTGAAGGGACTTTTATTAACAGTTAAGTCGGTTTTCAAAAAAGGTTTTTCTATGGGATAATGCAGCGTGAGCCGCAGGCGAACACAGTAAACTATAAAAATAAAGAAATTCCCAAAATTTGAAAATACTGGGATTAATTCGAATTAGGTGGACTAACTATTTTAGTTTTTTCTGTGTAATACCATATACCCCTAGTTGTATTTAAAAATAATTATTTTATAAAATTTTCAGGACTAAAATGCCGTGGTCAATCTATCCTCGTCGCAAATATTTTGTCATGACATCCTCAGTGTTTGACGACCAAGAGAAACGTCTGCGATAAGGATAGATTGACCACGGCATACCAGTCCAAAAAATCTATAAATTTAATGGTTACCGGCTATGAAAGCCTAAAGATTACTATAATTATTTTAGTTTTATAATATGATTTATTAACAAACTTTTCTTAGAACTAAATCGAACAAAAGAACAAAAAAAAAATGCGATAAATTTCTTTTATCCAAATCTTAAAATACAAACCAAATAAATCTTAAAATATACTGTTGATTTAAATAAACTATTCAATGTCAAAACTTTCAAAAAAGTCCATAATAAATAATCTAATATTCTCTGGTACTTCAACTTGTTTTTGTATCATTGATCCGTCCAAACAATTTATATATCTGGACACAGTACATAAACTTTGTATCTAGTGATATTTTTCATCCGTCATTGCCACGTAGACCATTGGCTACTATTGTAATGCAGATGTTGAAATTCTTCTCGTTGATAGAAAAAAAACTGTGATTGATATTTTGTTTGGTTTAATCTGTCAAATTACTCTCTATCAATCATTTTTTTGATTTATAGTGAATTGTGAATATGTTTATACAACAATTCTATGTTTCGCTGAATTTTATCACGATTTTTATTATTGTTTGTACTTACGGTTATTGAATGATAGTAATTATTTTGTTTTTTTCTGCGTTTGATTGTTTTATTTTGGTGTTTATTAACTATTATTGTCTATTCATGTTATTTTTAGCTGTTAATTTTCATTTGTTTTAAAACAAAAAGTTGTTTTGATGAGTTTTAAATATTGTACAGGTAATTTTCGATAAACTTTTACAGTATACTATTACAATTATGCATAAATCATACAGAAATTCGAACTCTAAAACTGGTATTGCATGCTCAGTTTTTTTGGTGGCAGTTGATTTGTTTTAAAACCTGTATTAGTTAAAATCAATTTTAAAACGGAGCTCGTAATATGGCCAACAAATAAAATAATGTAAGTGTTTCAAGCATTTTTTAAACTAAAAACATCAACACATAAAGATCATCATAAAAGAAGACAATTTTGTAATAACTGAATTATTTTTAAAAAAAATTTAATTAATTTCCTGCTTTAAATAATAACTAAAATTTATATACAATACAAACAATTCATTTCACAACTTCTCATGTTTTTATTAACATAAAGATTTTCAGAAATAAATACGGCAAAATTAAAATATTTATGTAATCGAACAAATTGTCTAATTTAACTAAAATTGTATCTCTTATAGTTTTTGAAATCTTCTTGTAATGCAACTCAAATAAAACACCTAAAAAAATGTTATACTTCATAAATATTTAATAATATATATCTTAGTAAAACATAGCTTTTTTTTTTCAAAATCTTACACATTATTACGCAAACAATAATGTCAAAATATGTTGTAGTAGAATAAGCTAAAACATCTTTATTTAATTTTTTTTTGTTGTAAAATAAATAAAAAAAAGTTATGCCGATTATTTACTTTATTTACATCCTGTACCTGTATATACGTCTCAATAAACTATTTGAATGCGAAAATCAAATTGATGTCAATATATGTATAATAGCCTCGTTTTGCTATTCTGGTTTTACATTTCCCATCTTTATACCTAGCTGGGGAGGGGTGTCTACCCTTTCATATTCCGACCGGGTAAAATTGACAGAGATTTGCTACGAGAATAAGGGTGCTCCCATGGGTTCGCAAATAAAATTTGACATGTTATATTGTTTTGCGTCCTGTTTATAAATCAAAATAACTGACTGTTGCTTTCACACTTGAATACCGTATTAGATATATTAAATAAACATGAAAATATGTTATCCTGGTTAATTTATGAATGTTTTATTTAAATTGTACCGCAAATTAGATGCGGCAGAATGATTATCAAATGTTTAAAGTATAAAAGTCTGTAAAAATTTAATCATTTCAGGTGCAACTTTTCATGTGTGGAAAACTAATTTTTAATATATATTTTATATTATTTATATAAAAAAATACATTGTTTATATTTGTCTACATCAAAACAACAATAACTTTCAAAATTCGTCTGATATTAAATTTGTAACAGTTAAACAAATTACAACGGCTTTTTTCTATGTTTATATTTTTTTTAATTTTCCATAAACCGCCTTCATTCTAAATATAGTGACGCTGTCATATAAAAATATATGTACTCAGCAAAGCAAACACATTAAATTGTAATATGAAGCAATAAAGTAAATTTCAAAATCAAAATACCGCATTCTACAAATTTCATTTATATACGAAATTACTTCATTCTAATTTAAAAATTATTCATATTTACCCAAATTAATATATGTATATGATATTTTAATCATATAAAAAATAAAGTAAAAAATATCAAATTTTTTTCAGACTCACGATCAAAGCAGGCTGCCCTATGAACCTCGAAGATTTCCCAATGGATATTCAGCGTTGTCCTTTGAAATTCGGCTCCTGTAAGTAATAAATAAATAAATATCTTTCTTTTTTCTTTTATTTTACAGTAAATAAATGTACAGATAATGAAGTATATCAAATTATCATATCGTAATTTAAATTAGATTTATTACTACCTCACAAAATGTGATATAATTTAGTCAAAAATTAATACAGAATTTTAAGTACTTTTATTTATGATATATATATATATATATATATATATATATATATATATATAAAACATAGTTTTTTGCAAATACTATTAAAAGTAGTCTTTTTTTTTAAATCATAAATGTCTAACCAAAAAGTTTTATTGTAATAAAATTCTTTATAATATTAAAATCTTCACTGAAATATTTAAAAATAATTTATTTTAAAAATAGAACGGCTTTAGGATATAGTTCTGTATTGAATTTTATTAATAATCAAAGTTTCAACATACTTCACGTACATTATCATTAGGAAAAAATAATATAAATAACATTACAGTAAATAAGCAGAATATAGAAACAAGTTACTAGCTAACAAAATAAGTATTATTATTATTTTATAACTATAATAACTATAACTTATAAGTTAGCAGAGCTTGCTAGAATTATAGGATCCCAGTCGTTATTGCCTAAAATTTATCATATCTAATATCCATTTACAAGTACAACGAAAAATTTTAAGTCAAGTGCCAAAGACATTCTTGTACTTCTATTTGCGGACAAGCATTATCTTTAAAACATTACCGGTTAGCGTTTTAACAAAACGGTTCCGCTTCCGGTTAGAGAACTAATGGACCGGGAAAGTCCTCAACAAGGACAAACTAAAACCCACAACTTATCCAATGTTGCCAGCATTACAAGCTTTAAAAGGAAAACAAAAGCATGAAGGTGCATCATCAATTTCGCAGACTAAAACCGAAAAAAAAAACCAAAACAAAAGAAACACGTCTTGGAAAACAACTGACGCACAATCGAATAGTTCATCGGTCATCTGGTTAAATGGCGCTCGCGTGACATAAAACATTTTTCCAATGTTGACAAAATGCTATCAAATTCTTATGTTCAGAAAATGATCCTGTCACTGTTTGATTGAGTTGTACATTTGGATTAAAAAAGAAAGTCTCTTGCTCTATATAAAACGAAAAATAGTTAAAAATAGAATTATATAGCAAGGTTGAAATTTTAAAAAATTCCTACAAATTAATTTAATAAAAATATTTTTAATAAAAAAATTCGTAATATCTGCATGTATTGTTTATATTTTTATTAATAACATCAAATAATTCAAAAATGGTTTAAAGTTGTCATATGAGAGAAATTCCTAATCAATTTTAAAAAGTAACAGATATTAATTTAAAAAATTTAAAATACAATAAATAATAGTACATTTGAAATCTAATAGTGAAAAATATATTATTTACAAGGATTTGTATTTCTACTCAAATTTGTAAGCAATTTATTGAATATTGTCTTATTTGAAAATTGACTTCTCTAGGTAAATGCAGCCTGATAATTGCACAACTATTTAGATGTTATTACTTGTAAGTTTCAGATATGAATAACTATTGAATGTTATTGTTAACATAGTTAGAGAACTATTAATTAACATATCCCACATATTTCGTAATAGGTAACAACGCTTCCATAACAGAAACTTATTATTTATTTTTCACTTAAAAATAATATTTTACTTCTACCTCTTGTCAAATATGAATAGTATTTCTATTTTTGGTATATATATTTTATATCCAATATTAAAAAATTCAAATAAACTAATTAAAATTGCTTAATAAGTAATTTTAAGTAAACGTCAAAAGTACTTTTGACAAAAATCACTTTTAAAAGTGAGGTGAGAATACGGGCCAAGGTTATTGCTCGCGGATAAAAACAATCCCAATTATTGGCATCCGAAATTGCCATTGGCAGCGCTGTGATCTATATAAATTAATAATCTTGCAACCCACCAATGAGTCATACTTTGAAAACTGCTGACATAAAATATTTAAAAAAAAAAAATGATAACATAAAGCAAAATCATGTTTATGTAGTCATAGAGATACGTTCAACCTCTTCTTTGAGAAAGCGATAATAATATCCGAATAATAAACAACATATACTGTATTTTACAATAAGCAATTGCTATTATTGATATCATAATACACTTCAAAACCATTCCTTGTATGTTAAATTATAACTATAATTTTTGAAATTCATCTTATTCTAATTATTCTATGGCGAATGACAGCAAATGAAATGACCAATTTTACCCGAGTTGGATGAAGTTGCAGCGGCAATGTTGAACTAATAAAGCACGTTCAAGTGATGTCAAATTGAAATAGTGGCGAAAGCTTTTGAAACTAACGACTCTAACGTCTAACCACCTCCCCCTTGGAAACAATGAATAACGCACACAGGAAAGAGACAAGACACTCGTGTACGTACATTCGCATTTCGGTTACGAGTCTGTGGCGTGTTTCATTAAATAGTTTGACGCTAAAACTGAAGATTTAACAAGCCCAATTTAATTTCTACGTTTGAATCAGAATTATACATACTTTACCCGCGTCGGACCACGTATATTTTAAGAGAATACTTAATTTGGAATTTATTCACTCTATAATGTTGATTTTGAATAGATTTGTTATGTATTTCTAAATTTTGAAATAAATTTATCCTTTGAATAGTTTTAAAATTAAAATAAAACGGCTTTAGGTTATAGTTTTGTATTAATATTTATTAATACAGAATTATAATGAATTCTGAAAATTTTTTACTAAATTAATTTTAAAATTAGCCTATGAAATATTGTCATTTTTATCCAAAAAATAATTCCCACTATTTCCAAATTTTGAAAAAAATTTATCCTTGGAATAATTTTAAAATTAAAATAAAACGGTTTTATTAATATTTATTAATTCAAAACTATAAATCCGTTTTATTTTTAATATAATGAGTTCTGAAATATTTTTTACTATGTTAATTTTAAAATTAGCTTATGAAATAATGTCATTTATTCTGAGGATACATTTTTAGCCAAAAAAGACAAAACAGAATTACAATAGCCCTGTTTCTATTAAACACGTATCAAAGTAAAATATGAACAAATTTTACAAAATTTGTACAACGAAAACAAAATATAAATAATTGTCATGTCAATTTAAAAACAAAAAAAGAAAGACTTCATTAAATCAGTATGAGATCAGATTCGGAGCATGTGCAGTCTAAAAATTAACATAAAAGCCATCATTATTTTTTCTCAATTCTCCTTTTTTTTTCAAAAAGAAAACCCATCTTTCCATTTTAATATAATAAAATAATCGTTATATATGGAACGTATTTCAGCAGACAAATTATCTGTCACAAAGCAGAAAAAAGGAAGACCGTAAAAAAGAGCATCAATTTAGCAAAATATATAAGTGCGAAATATAATGAATAAGATTTCTTCTTTCTCCCCTTACGTTTGATGTATTTTGGCCAACAAGAACTCACCACTTAACAATGAATACCGGCCAATGTCAGAAATTTTAAGTAATTCAGCTTTAATGAGCCGGACTCATTTTGTCGATTAAAAGTTACCCCCTTTTAAATACACTGTTAAAAGACTTAAGTCAATGGCGGCGCCAGCAAGAGGTCCAAAAATGTGTAAGTTTTCATAATTCTTGCATCAATTTTTACCATTTTGACTAAAAATTGTCAAAAATTAAATATATATATGGAATCTTTCATATAGCCTGTAAATAATAAGTCTGAATTTAGTTTGAAGGTGCTCACTCGCTCGCTCAGTCGTCAGTCAAGATTTTATGATGTAATTTTCGGAATATAGTGACCAAAATAGTGTCTTGTCAACTTTTGAAAAAAATAACACTGTTAAAGTTTTTTAGATTATATTTTGGCAACACTATGTATCAGAATTTAATCAAATGTTCAGACAAAAATTCAGAAAAAATAACATAATTTTATTCTTGTTCAGCGGTTCCAACTTTCGGAGATAAAAATTAATAAAACTTTTAAGATTTTATATTAGCTACACTATTTATCAGAATAGGATACATAATTTTATTTTAATACAATGTTACCAACTTTTGGAGAATAAAATATATGCTAATAGCAAAGTAGTCTATATGTGAGTTTACTCATATGTTTTTAATCTTATTTATTATTAATTTATGTAAATTTTGTTAGATTAGACATACGTATATAAGTTTTGTTAATTTCTAGTAGTCAGCAATGTATAATATACTAAAAATTTGCGGCATTTGTATCAGTTTCTAAATGCATGCTGTGAAAGATAATTTTCTTCTTTAATAATTAAAAAAAAAGACAAATTTGCCACTTTAAATAAAAATAGAAGAAATAGATTACTTTTTGGTATGTAATTTGCTTATATCAAACCATTCAGTAATAAATTAAAATAAGCAGGAACTAATAAAATTATGATTTTTACTTTTCCATTCAAAAATTATTACTCATTTTTATATAAAAATATGTGCTTCTCTACAAAAAATTCTAAGTTCAACTGGACACCTGAAATTTCAAAATCTAGCGCCGCCACTGACTAAAGTCAAGTCTGCGAAACGCACCCTTAGAAAAAGCTTTGTAGAAGTAAAGCGGGTTTTCTGCAACCCTGTTACGTCGGAGATTTTCCATTATAAACGATTTTATATTCAGAAAATATTCCTTGTCGTTGCCGTTCGGTATGGCGCTGCCATCATGTTTAAGTATTCCTATTTTGTAATTTAAAATTAAGTTTCCGCGAGAACGTAATGGATTTTTTATTGAATGTTTAAGGAAAATATTATCGGTAATAGTCATAATTAAAATATCTTGTTTTTAAAATGTTAGTGAAAATATATTGCTATTTTAAATTCAAATACTATAGAATTACTTTTATTCTATAGTCATAGAAGAATTGTATTATTCTACTCGCATGTAATAATAATTACTCATTTTAATGCATTACGACACAAGTCTTATGAGTAATGACAATTAATCATCATCACATTTTTAAAAATATAAATGACTGATCAAAATAGTTTTTTTTTTTTTGTAATTAAATATTTTCAACTGTTTTCTTGGTAATGTTACGTATCTATAAACTTAGATTACATTATTAGAGTTAGTAGTAAACTACACTAGTATACTTTTTCTTCAAATCACTCTACTGTCTACTTGATAGAATAATTATTTACACAAAGCTAGTAATTTGGTGGAGGAGCGCTTAATTCAAAAATCAAATGTCAATATAAAGTGTAATATCTCTAAAACTATAAATTTTAGCGAAAAATGTGTAAAATACTTTTTGATGGAGAAAACATGCTACATAAAATAGTATAAGTTAGATTTCTTGAAAACTTACAAAATACCTCTCAAAATACAAAAAAGTTCAAAAAACATCTATAAGAACGTAATATCTCTGTAACTATAAGTTTCAGCGAAAAATGGGTAGAATACTTTTCGATAAAGAAAAATACGATACATAAGATAATAAAAGTTAGATATCTTAAAAACTTACCATTTAGTTTAATTCACAAAATATCTTTTTCAACAAATGGTAGTAGGATTATTAATTATCTGCGTATAAATTTATTTAAAAATGAGAAATTTATTAAATCTAAATGTTTATTCATTGAATTTGCACCTTTATATGTGGCTTAATGATGGTAAATTTTACTCAAGAAGTAAATACATTAATAACATACAATTTTATTTCAGTATTATATACCAATATCTAACAAATTCTATTTGTCAGATTCTGTGTAGTTTTTGCCTCTATCACGATTTTTATCCATTTTAAGAGCTTTTTAATAATTTAGAAAATGTTATTGAATATATTGAAAGTTATTTTGACAAATGTCTAAATTCTCAATCCGAAAATCTCTCAATAGTTATTTATTTTAATTGTTTCTTTGTGAAACAAAAGAGTAAATTTATTTGTTTATTAAATTTACTTGCAAAATAGTTAGTTTACAATTTACTTTGGTGTCTATATATGAAACTTGGCCTAAAACATTATTTCACTATTTAAATTGTATATCACAATTTTAAAAAATAAACACAACACCATTTACGTAACACAACAGTAAACAGCTTATAATTTACAAAAACACAATTTTTCTTTCACACAAAATTGAAAACGTTTATCCAACAGTAAACATCTTTTTACAGCAAAACATCGAGTTAAATATTACAAAACGCGATTTGAGAAAGATGAAACAAAAGCCTGGTTGATTATTTCTTGTTTCATAATAGAAAAGCATTTCGACGCGCGGTGTAAATGATATTATTCATAAATCCTTTTCGACGTTCTCGCGTGCGCGAAGAAAACATCATTGTCGTGAAATCCGACGCGAAAAAAGAAACGAGTAAAAAAATACGTGACGGAGATTGGCACGCGTCTACACGGCGAAAACAAAGTTTCGTCGCGACTAAATGAGTCTTTTGTGATACTAAATGCGGAAATATTCGTGTCGTGCGATTTTAAAGAGGCTATGAAGCGTGCGTTTGGATTATACAATGGAATTTGGTCGGAAAATGTCGGCTCGAAGATTGCATGAAGTTTTACAATATGTTCAAAATTATCAGATATAAAAAGTTTAACTGAATTATAAATTATATAGCTCATTACCTGTCAGCTAATAATATAACTAAGTTGTCAATCTAGTAGTTAACCAATAATTAAATTTATTTATTTGTTTAAAATTTATGATAATGTATTATATATAATAATATTTACATAAGTGCAATTCTAAAATAATTTATTTTTAAAGAAGAATGTGAAATATGAAATATGTACATAGTTACATAGAAATGTATGACTGCAAAACTACGAATATTTTTCTAAGGACAGAGAAAGATTATATGCATTTTTAAAATAGTTTTAAACCATAAAGAAATTATGCTGTTTGGTAAAATGTTTTTTTTAATGTTACATAAGAACAACAAAATATTCGTTTTAACGTCAGATGTATTACCGTATTTGCCCGAATATAACGTGATATTTTTTGACTAATTAGTATTTCCCGTTAAAAAATTGACTCGCCCTAAATTCGAAGTCTAGGTAATGGAATTTAACAACTCTTGAATTTTATTTTCATTGAATTCTTTTATGAAAAATAAATGGATCACGTTAAATTCGGATTATTTTTTTTCTAAATATCTTTATGAAAAATTCAGGTGTCGCGTTATATTCGGGCAAATATGGTAATTATTTTGTCGTATTATATACTAACTTGGTCTTAATTTACCGTTCGATATATTAAGTTTGTCGTAAATTTTCCCATATTTATCATTCGATATACTAATAATATTGTCATATCATTATATATTTTCCAACAATAAATGCATTATAATCATTTATGAGCCTTACATCTGTAATAACACTGTTATATATACTGTGTATCGAAACACAATTTACAATTACCGTTGACTTCAAACGTGATATGGGTTGTTTGAGAAATAAATGGGATACATCACAAGTTGATTATTCGTATAGTGGAATGTCGCGCTAATGTATTATGCATCAGCTACCCGTGTTTGTGACATTATTTGCAACGCACAAGGTTTGTGCATTTAAAGGCTGCTAAAATTTCACGATGCCTAGCGAAAATTAAATTACTGAATCCCGTCAAAATCGATTTTTTTTTGTAAAGCTTTGTACGACCTTGTTTTTGTTTTGCCACAGTTCACCTATCACTGGTTTTACAAACGGTATTTGCATTCTTTTGTTTTACTTTTGTATATAATGAAATTGAAGAAAACAATTTTTGGGTTTTTACTGTATAATCAGCGTAAAACTATTATACATACAACCATCTAATTTACGAAATTTCTGAGACAAACGTACAAAATATACATTTCCACTGTTTTCATAACTTCAACACTATCGTACATTAGTTCCGCATGTAGATAACCAAATATTTAATCCCTAATTAACCTCGTTTTCTAATTCCATCCTTTTTAAACTTAACCTAATTCTAACTAACAAGTTGAAAACAATAAAACGACATGAAATTCTGCAACTAACCAGCTAGCTGGCGTACTAGATAAACATATTAGATAAAATGCTGATGCTAGCATTTTTTCTTCCGACGCAAAAATGCAACCACCAAGTGAAAAATGATTATCTGCACGTGTTCCAGTTGGCTACACCGCACAGGATGTCCTCTACCGTTGGAACGAAAACCGTCAGGTGGCCATTGCCGAAGACATGAAGTTATCACAGTTTGATTTGATCGCAACGCCGGCTGCAAATCACACGGACACTGTTGTGGCCAGTGATCCAACAAGAGATGCCAGCCAAACTACTGCGACTATCAGTATGCAAAATTTTGTTTTTCTTCTTGTTAAAGTAGTTTTTAGTGATTTTTTAAGTTATAAGATCATAAATTTACTTTTTATCTAAATTATCTTGCAGCTAATATTTGCGAAATTTACTAAAGTTTCCTTAGGTTAAACAGTGTTATAATTTCAATAAACTCACGCAAAATTTTAGTGTTTCTTTTTTTCTGTTTTCAAAAAAAAAAAAAAACTTTTTGAAAAAAAAACATTTAAATTGTATACTTTAACATGCAATAAATAAAATAATAAGAAATATTTCAGCTATAAATTTTTTTAAAAAAAGTAAAACTACTTTCATTTTCAATTATTTTAATAAAATTATTTTCTAAAAAATATTATGTACACTAAAATTATGTAATTTTACCTACAAACTATGAAATACTATTTCTAGGTATAATTACTCAACTGCTGTAATTTTACATAATTGTTTAAAAATACATAATATCAGAACTATTACAAACATTATGTAATATGATATTGCCAACGGGATGGAAAAGTACATATGTTATAGTTTTTAGTAAAGTCTCTTTTAGTACATTTAGTTTTATTGTCAGGAATTTTCCATAAATAGCTAAAATATATTTAATTCTGTAATATTATTGTTGGTATAATTACATACATTTTTAAATTTACATAAAGAATGTATTTTGAAATGAATGAATTACAAATATTTTATTAATATTATTACACAAAATGTGTACTAAGTCTCATTATTTTGATGAATTATTACAGATATTTTTAATTTTAAATAATTTAAGAAGTTCATACCAGCAATACATTAAGTATGTGATGCAATTTGCAGAAAGTAAGCAATTTTACATTACTTATTAGGTCATTTTCACTTATTTTATGTGATTATTATGAATTATGTAAAAATTACAGAATGTAAGGTAGAAATACAGAATATTTATGGTAAAATAAAATTACAGATTTTTTTATAGTAAAATTTTATTCCTATTTTTCTGTAATTTCGCTATTATTATTTTTTTAAAGTGTATATTATTTCAGGTGAATACTCCATGTTGTTAGTCAGTTTTCACCTGCAAAGACACATGGGTAATTTTCTAATTCAAGTATACGGACCATGTATATTATTAGTTGTTCTATCTTGGGTCTCATTTTGGCTCAATAGAGAAGCAACCGCAGACAGGGTATCTTTAGGTAAAGCCTACCCAAATCTTATCCCATATGCTCAGGGAAAACAATTCTCTCAACTATGCAATGTTATTTTCTAGGTATAACTACCGTACTTACAATGACATTTCTAGGATTAGAAGCCAGAACTGATCTGCCCAAAGTACCTTATCCAACAGCTTTGGATTTTTTCGTATTCTTATCGTTTGCATTTATCTTTGCGACGATTATACAAGTAAGTATTTTAATAATGTTTAATCGCGATCGACATAAATAAATATAATGAAAATTTTATTATTGTTATAGTTCGCTGTTGTGCATTATTTTACTAAATATGGTTCTGGAGAATGTTATTTTAGCGCAGAACTTAGTTCGGATTCTAGTAGCGATGAGGAAGATTGGAAACCTTCTGGAGATATTAGAAGAGGAACAATTACCGTAAGCATATTATGTATAACTATGTATATGAAATAAATTTTCTATTACAAATACATTTTTTATATTAAATAATGAATATAAAGTTAAGAATAAAAATGTACAACATTTTTACTATTTTATAACTGTATCGAGAACTATATTTTAATATTGGTTGTAAGTTTAATTTTGTAGTTTTAACAAATATTTATTATGTGATCAAATAGCAAAATCATTAACAATTATCATTATTATATTTTTAGAAAATCGAAATTTAATTATAGGTTGTAAAATGTTCTTCTTTAGAAATGTTTTAATCAGAATTTTTTTTTTATTTTTCCCTTACTTTTATTATTAAACAAATGTAAATTCCTAAGTAATGTGAATCACATAATAAAGATTTCTAAGTGTAGATGTGAAAAAATTGGGATAATTAATATACTAAAAGTGAAATTCATTAATTTTTGCCGATATTATAATAATACAAATAAAAATTTGCACAAAATTTGTGTTTGTAATTTTGTGAATTCGTCAAACAAATTTTTTCCCTGACCTGCAAATGAAATTCCTTGACTTTTCCAGGATCAACAAAATTACCTGACTTTTCCGGTTTTCCAGGTTTCCGGTTTCAATCCCTATAATCCTAGAAATTTCGTATATGTGTAAAATCAACAAGAAATCACTACAATTTCAAAAATCATACTTAAAATTTGTACTATCCAATATAGCAGTTTATTATTCGACAATATGCTATTATAATTTAAAAAAATATAAGAAACAATGAATAAAAATAATGTTTATTCAAC
Organism: Clivina fossor; assembly: GCA_963966155.1. Taxonomy (NCBI): domain Eukaryota; kingdom Metazoa; phylum Arthropoda; class Insecta; order Coleoptera; family Carabidae; genus Clivina; species Clivina fossor. Next base: position 8,791,498 of record OZ014563.1, on the reverse strand, counting down.
AGGATGTACCAAATAGTAGAAAGGGTAGCGGTGTTAGTGGAAAAAAGCAAACTTCTTTCCAAAATGCAAACGGCGGCGACCCCCATTTTTTGGAGGTGATACCATTAGCCGCATGTTCAATACCAATGACACCTGTACGAAGGCCTTCTCAATCATGGAGGGCCCTACATTGCATGAATTGTCCGCAAAAAAACCAAGAAAATCCACCAACAACTGTGAACACAATCAGCTCGCATCGTTTATCATTACAAGGTCAAAGACATCGCAAGAAAAAGAAACGTACACCACGCTTTAATTCTGTCTCGAAAATTGACAGAGCGTCGCGAATTGTTTTTCCACTCTTGTTTCTTACGATCAATTTGTTTTATTGGTACTCGTATTTATCGCGATCGGAACGAATTACGCAATTAAACGTTAAATGAAACTAGCAAACTGTGAGGTTAGATAGACAAACAAATATATGTAATATACCAACACATAAGAAAATATTATATTTTATTAAATGGTTAAGAGTTCATAAATGCTATTCTTAGAATATTTTGCAAAGAGAATTACCAGTCCATTAATATTTAATACACGTAGACATATAAGTTCTGTAATGTAGATATATATGATATAATAGAATACTTGCAATGACGCCACAAACACTAAAATAATTTTAAACGTATATTTGATGCTTGATTTCTAAAATAAAAATTTAGAATTAACGAATTCAAGAATTAAAAATATTTAAGTACAAGATAATTTGTATAAAATCAGGAATAAAATATCGTTTCAAATCGTTACGTTATTGTATAACGTTATTTACTATCTGTTTTCGTTACATAATATTATAAATAACATTGTAAAAATTGAATTGTTATGTTATATAATGTTACGTAAATAATTTTTATTTCTAACTGAATTTATCTGCAAAGTGTAAATTGAAGAAAAATATCACCAAATTAATTTTTATGTTTGAAATACAAACAAAATATATCTTTCCCTAAAAAACAACTCATAGAGAATACTGTTACAAAATAACTTTTTACAAAACGTTATCGGTTCACTACTTTATACAACGTTATTGAAATATCCTTACGTTATTGTATTAGAAATTTTATTGGGCATCGTTCCATTAAGTTTTCCAGCTTCTCCCCCACTATGTTAGGGCCCCTAACAAAATGATAGTTTATGAACACAAATCATGCATTTTTATTTAAATATTTATTAATACTATAGTATAAAAGTAAATCTATTTAGTAATACTATTATTATTTAAATTCTGATGTCATTTAAGTGCCAATTAATTGCTATATTTACATAAATAAAATAAAAATAAGTTACCTGTAATATATGTGATCACATTAACTTATCTGTATTGTTGGTTACCTAATTCATTAAAAGGTCAATGATCAAAATATAACCCTTTCTTTATTAGCAAAAACAAATCAGCTGGCGCCCCATACAAACTTAATCCGTCAGTGATAATATTGTTAATTTAAGAAATGTTACAAATAATATTTATTACAGCTCATATAATTTTTCGTGACAGTTCTGTTACAGCATGCAATAACAAACATATGATAGTGGGATCAAAATGAGGGGAATTTTATTTCTCGCACAAGTAAATTTTTTTTAAATTCATGTTGAACTGTCATGACAAAATAAATAAGCTGTATTTAGTAATTAATATAATTAGTTCAGATTTTGTTCAATATGATCACGGATTAATCTATTTTGGGCTGATATGTGATTATGAAAAAATATTTTTTACATCTATACAAACAAAAAATTATCATTCCGAAATAGATTCATCTCAAATTGGAATTGTAAATATATTTTAATAAATTAAAGATTAACTTTTGGCTTGCTAGGTTCTTGTTTAAATAAAAGTGTAGATGCTATTTATATTGTAACATACAGAGTTCGTGAAGTTTAGGTGCAAGTATTCTATTAAAAAAAAAAAAACCAAGAAAGCAATATATGAATTGTAAAATAAAAATAAGAAAAAATGTGTTCGTAGATGTAAAAAGGTAAATAAAAATAAAATACGCCAATTTAAACAAAAGTGCTTTATTGCATTTTTATTTTTTATTTTATTGAGAAAAGTGTCAATCTGTGTGATGAAATATCAACAATAATTTTTTCTTCTTTTTTTTATTTCTTTTAGAACAACTTCGCTAGGCATTCAGTTACGTAAATAGAAATCTTCACTTAAAGAATAAACTGTAAAAAAAATATTTTCATTTCAGATACAAAATTCGTAATTATTTTATTTCTATTTTATACCTATATGGATAACCTTGTGTCTTTGTACGGAAAACTGATAATATTAATGAGAAAAATACTGTAACTAATAAAAGACCCACAATCGATAGAATTGTTCGTTTTCGGGCATCTCCTTTACGTTGTACAGCTTCTGTCATTAGAATCATACCTAAGACGACAGCGGCATCTATTAATCTTGTTAAGAAAAATATTTACGACACACGTATATTAAAGTTCACATCCACAACTGATTGTGGTCAAAATTCAAACAAACTTTATATGTATTTTAATTACCATCATATTGAAATAGGCGTGTTATACAGAAATTTGTATAAATTACATTAAAACGTATTTATGTTGTTTGTTGTTACATATTGAATTAATTAGAAGTTCTATTTCTTAATTAAATTATATTGTGAGGTGGACGAGCACCAATTAGTCAAAACACTATTAGACACATTTAGTTACAAAGTAACATTTATTTTCTAATGAAATTTAGTCACGATTGAACATATCTGTATTAGAAAATGTTACCTTGTGACTAAATGCGCTACACTTGAGTTGAAACACTATAGACTTTAATTAAATGTTTTAGCGAAAAAAAGGAGTAAAAATTGTTATTAGAACGTAAAAACGAACACATCTATGATATTAATCAAAATACTTAAGTTCGCTCTAAATTTAACCAGAATAATATCATGAATTTGACCTTGTTTTCAGTGTTGTATCAAGGGGGAAACCACTTCCTCAAATTTTGTAGAAATTTTAATTGTATAATTGTTGAGAATGTAGTGATTTTATTACGGATTTTATACGAAATATCTTAGATTGTAGAAATTTTACTCGAGATTTTACATGATTTTAAAAAATTCATTAATTGATTTTACCATAATTTGAAAGAATTTTACTAATATTTTAGGGAATTTTAGAGGATTTGTATACCAGATTGTACAAGTAGTTTTCCCCTCGTGTTGTACTGTAAGATTATTTATTTTGAAGAAAAAAAAAAGGATACTTAGAACCATAACGATATACGTTTCAAGAACGAACTGTCCCTGTGATGATCCATGTATATAAGCTACGCCACCGCTTTGCGTTTTGTGTACGAAAGGTGGTCCACGGATATGGTTCCACATTTGACCGGAAACCATCGTAAAACAAAAGAAAACCGCACCAATTCCCCATGCATTCTTATTGTATAAGAAGTCTAGATTATTTCTGCGTAAGTACAAAAATCCAGCAACGAGTGCAAATAAAACAACCAGTGCGACAGTACCCGAATAATTTGGTGGACGGAACACCCGTATCTATATAAAAATATATTTAAATACATATTCATGTTACCTAACCTCCAATTTATTAAATACCTGAATGTCAGTTCTTTCAGCAATCCATTTTGCGATTGATTCAGCTGAAAATCCTACACGTTGAATGTCCATGGTATCCATATTCTTTGGTTTTCCTTTGGGTGGGAAATGAATAAATACTGGAGCAGTATTTAAACGTAACTAAAAATATATAATCTCTCAATTTCCGTAATCAATAAATGAATATAAGGTATTACAAACCATTTGAAAAACGTCTGAACCTTCGTCAAAATCAACCATAACAAAGAATAATTTATTGGAATAAATCTGAGAATATCTGAACGAGTTTGCAACGATGGTAAATTCATCATGAGCATGTCTGCAAATCATACACTGTCTCGACGGTGCCATAGCAGTAAACATAATCACAACCGAGTAATTTCTCGGTGTTGTTTTTACGAAATCTCTAAATTTATTTCCATTAAAACGTAGTAGAGATTTTTTTGCGGTCATATCTGTTAGTTGTTGAACTCTTTCTGCCATGGTGAGCCCCTTAAACATGTATAGGTTAATGTGTAATTTACATCAGCATTATATGTATACACGGTTTACTTACATTTTTACTTCGGCTTTGTCCATTAGCAAAATACAAAAATATTGCAAATAGTAGAAAAACACCTAACGTAAGTTTCATTATTATATTTAACTTTACAACCTGAGAAAGCCGCCGACTGTCAACGTCAACCAACGTGTAATCTGATTATGCCAACTTCGTAACATCTAATATACATAGATCTAAAAACGAATTCAACGTTTTTGCTTAACATTAATTATATATTATGTTATTATATATTAATAAATCATAATTACAAAATATAAATTAATTTTGCTTCATTTAATTTGTATTTTTATAAATATTTTTAGATTTAACATAATGGAGACATTTAGCTGTCAGTTTGAAAAATGTGCGCGTAAATTTCCTGATAATACAGCTATTTTATACTGTGTTAATAATAATATTATAAATAGATTTACTTATACGGATTTGTTAAAAATAACAGATAATATTTACGATGTTTTAATAAAACATGTAAATAAATTTTCATGTGTTGCTTTCCTAACAGAATATAACCCTATTTTATCTGCTTTAATTATAAGGTATGTCGTAAATACAATTTTAATCGGTGATAAAAATTAAACAATATTGTTTTAGTATCCATAAACATCAATCAACATTTATTTGCCTTGATAATATAACTTCCGAAACTGATATTTTAAATATAGTAAATCGTATAGGAATCCAATGGATACTTCATTACAATTCTATAAATATAAATATAGATTTAAAATTGCACGCAACGTTAGTCGATAGGATATCATTAGTAGATAATAATTACACCTTTGAACTTTGGAAAATAAGTAATACTCATGAAAAAATATATAAAAACATAGCATATGTAATACGTACATCCGGAACAACTGGTACAAATAAAATCGTTAAAGTTTTTCACGATTGTATAATGTCCAATATTGATAGTTTGAGGTATAAAGAATGTTCTACAAATTTGTGTAATATTTAGCATAAATTATTCATGTTTTAGAAATATTTTTGATATCAATGCCAAAGATATTATCCCATTAGTTACCTCACTTAGTTTTGATCCATTTATAATTGAAATAATGTTAGCTTTAACATCGGGAGCTACTTTATTAATTATGCCAAATTCTGTGAAATTTAACAAAAATATATTTATACAAACATTATTTCCCGAAAATAAAACTATTCATTCTGGTATTACATTCTTACAAATGTGTCCATCGGTTTTTTTAACTTCGAAACATTTGATAAATAAAATTATTAACAAAGAATCCAGTTTACGAATATTGGCACTAGGCGGAGAAAAATTTCCTGAAAATATTTTACAATACAAAAATCAACCGAAAAATTTGCGAATTTTTAATTTATATGGAATAACGGAAGTATCTTGTTGGGCTTCTATAGAAGAAATTTTACCAGATACTTCTAAAATATCTTTGGGAACTGTATTAAATGATACATTTTTTCAAGTTAGAGACAGTGATGGAAATAAAGTAGAAAATGATGAAGGAGAATTATTTATAGGTATACTTAAAACATATAAAATAATTGCGTATTAACTGAAAATGTTTTTATATTTTAAGGAAGCGATAAAAGAATATGCTTAATAAACGACGAAATAAATTTCACAGGAAATATAATTTATCGCGCTACCGGCGATTTAGTTCGTTTCGATAAAACAACAAATAAATATTTTTATATTGGTCGTAAAAATAATATTGTAAAACGTTTTGGTCATAGAATAAATTTAACCGAAATAGAAAAATTTGTTTTTAACGCTACTGACTTAAATTCAATTTGTATTTGGAATGAAACAAATTCCAAATTAATTTTATTTATAATATTACAAGAAACTGATTCTTTAATTAAAAATAAAATTATAGATCGTTTAAGGATAAAATTATTACATAGTTTATCATCGGCTAATAATCCTGATCAAATTGAAATTATATCTTCAATTCCATTGACTCAAAATGGAAAAACAGATACAAATACTTTATTAGAAATTGTAAATTTCAATCGCCATTTGGATTTAAATCCTAAAGATATATTTAGAAAGTTATGGTCGAAATATTTTAGCATAAGTCAATTAGAAATTGAACAAAATCAAGCTATGATTAATTTTCGAAATCAGGGTGGCAATTCTATCTTAGCAATTCAATTAATATCTGAATTTGATTCCTATGTGGAAAATAACTATTCTGCTGAATTACTGACGCTACTTTTGGATGAAAAATTAGTTTACAAAAATTATTACGACTTCATTGAAGATAAATCAGAATTATATAAAAATACCAAGCGACCAATAGATTCTTTAGAAAATGCATCAAAACATTTAAAAGTCGAAAACTCGTTAAATTTATTGAGCAAATTTGAAAGTAAATCCAATATAACAAATTTAATTATATTATGGAAACACGATTTAAAAGCATGTGTCGATTCAACTCCTGTTTATTTTTATCATAATAGGTAATTTAGTGTACGAAAAATTTCTAATCTACAAGGAAATTTAAAAAAATATATTGATAAACATTTTAGCTTAGGAGGTTTAATCACAGTCGGCAGTCACGCTTATATTTTCACAATTTTGATAGCCAATTCAGGAAAATTATTATCTCAAACAATTTTAAAGAATGCGATAGAAGGTTCACCCTGTATATCACCTTGTAAAAATTTTGCATTAATTGGCTGTCTTGCTGGAACATTATACAATATTAAAATCGAAACTGGAGATATCCTATGGGAATTTGAAACTAAATCCAGTATCAAGACAACGCCCACTTTATGCAGTGATAATAAAAATATTATATTTGGCTCTTATGACAAATCAATTTACTGTTTAAAACTTGAGGTAATAATTAAGGTTTTTGTTTTGAAAAAAGTATTAAAAATATAATTTTAGGATGGTACTTTAATTCGGAAGAATGATATTGGAGAAAGTATAAAATCGAACATAATTTTAAACGAGAAAAATAATTTATGTTACGTAGCTACATTACAAGGTACTTGCATTTGTTTTTGTGCAAAAACAAATGAAATAATATGGAAACAAAAAATGAATTCGTGTGTTTTCGGTTCTCCTTGTTTAATTGAGGAGGAAAATGTAATTTTATGGGCAGATGTTAAAGGCCATGTGTGTTGTTTTGATTGTGATAACGGCGATAAGGTATCAAAATATTTGCTAATTTTATTTTAAAATAAAAATTACTCAATAATTTCTATCTCTATTTCAGTTATGGACATATAAAAGTCAAGGATTTATTTACTCCTCGTTATGCAAATATCAACGCAGAATATTATTCGGATGTATTGATCAGCATATTTATTGTCTAGAATGTGCAAGAGGGAATTATAAAGAAGCGTTTCGAATTAATATCGGTGCTCCGATTTCTACAACGCCTTGTATTTTTCATTTGAATAACAGATTGCATTTTCTAGTGAGTCATAATAAAGGAACTCTGCATTTATTTGATTTTGAAAATGTAAACTTATTGTGTACTTTAGCACTTCCTGGAGAAATATTTTCTTCTGCTGTTGTAGACGATGATAAAATTTATGTAGGATGTCGAGATAATAACGTTTATTGTATAGTTATTCAAATTTAAGAACAGAATAAATTGTATATAATACAATCTAATTTTTTTTCTAGCCTATTAAACCATCTTTAAATAACTAACTTTTTTATGCCATATTGAAAATAGTAAAAATTATTTAAGTACTTTAATGATTTTGTTTGTAAAATATTGTAAAATTATTTCTTTATATGAATTAATAAAACCAATATATATATAAGATAATAATGAAAATATCAAGTACCATGTTTTATTTTACATTTTTTTTAAAAGCACATTTATTTTAATTATCAAATAGCCCTATAATTTTCTGATAGTTTAAAGTATAATTGAAGTCAAAGTAGAGTTTCAGCAGTCTGGTAAAATTATTTAAAAATAAATTATAAGATTAGAAAATGATCTACTGTGGCGAAATTTAAATAAAAATAATATAAAAAATCCCAAAACCACACTTAAATTAAAATAAAGCTAAATACGTATTTCGGAAGCTAAGCTTCCATCTTCCAGTGATCTTTGACAAGTGCTTAAGTGTTTATGTACTTCGGATCACAGGTAAGATTTTTTGTAAATTTTATTTAGCTACTGAAGATGGAAGCTTAGCTTCCGAAATACGTGTATTTAGCTTTATTTTAATTTAAGTGTGGGCGAGTGATCTTTGACAAGTGCTTAAGTGTTTAAGTATTTCGGATCACGGGTAAGATTTTTTGTAAATTTTATTTAGCTACTGAAGATGGAAGCTTAGCTTCCAAAATACGTATTTAGCTTTATTTTAATTTAAGTGTGGTTTTGGGATTTTTTATATTATTTTTATTTAAAAATAAATTGACAAATTTTTTGACAAATTTAAAGCTTCAAGTTTTTTCCGTAAACTAGTTTATAATTTCTAAAATTTATTGAGCTCGTAAGGAGACAGATGCGTACAGAAAAAAAAATGTAAGTAGGGTTTTCCTTAGATTAGAATTAAGGAAAAAGTTGAAAATGTGGTGAGATTATAAACAAAATAACATGACAGATAAATAAAGGTAAGCATATATTTTTCTAAATCCTTTTTTATTGTTTTATGTTCATGTTTTACAAGGATAGTACATAGTGTCTGACAGTCACCAGTATCCTCTAAGAGGCATCTGGCGATTATGCATTTTTATGTTTAACAAACACATCTACACATCACTGGAATGCCGAGTACAAGCGCCGGGCGGCGAGCCATTTTTTTTTTGTTAATATGTTTAGTAATTATTTTACTTGTTTTTTTTTTCTTTCTTTTGCGACTTGCGAGTGAGGTACAAGTTAAACAACAACAGTATGTATTTTTCGCACTTGGAGACAAGCATTTTTTTTTATAATAAATGTGTGTGGAATACATAAGAAAGGAAAATATATACGCAGCGAATTCCTCGGATCACGTAAATACAATGTCAATTGTGCCTGAATTCACGTTTAGTTTATTTGGTTAACATGCATTTCTAAATATAAAGCTAAAATCATAACATTTCTTGATCAAATATACAATATTATTATTAAGAAAAAAATCATTTTTCCATTATCCAAATTCAAAAATTGTGATTAAATATACACGCACGCACACACAGAATAATTATAAAGAGATATTATAAGCACTTGGAACCTACACCGGTCTTGCGAACCTCGCTATCCTAAAAACAATTTCGTATTTTTTTTGTAATTTTATTCAATTTTAACCTATAAATAAACAATGTGACTCTTTTTAAAACATATTATGCGAATTTTTTTTCATGCATACCAACGCAGCGGTTTACTGTATAAAACTAGCAGCAAATAATCTGTGAAAAACTTGGGTTTCGTATTTTTTTGTTTACTTTAAAAAAAGTCAGCCATACATGAGTATCATATATGCATTGTGAAAAAAACAATAGTACGACATTTCTCCATAGCAATGATGGGATCAGAACTGGGCAAAATGACGATTTATTTTATTTATCTTAATTAAATTACAAAATTATAACCATGCATTCAACTAAAATAAAAAAGTATACGAAATATCGTTGATATGAAAAATTGTTATTACTTAAAAAATTGTTCGATTATCTCCAAAAAGGCACCGAAAATGAAATCCCGAATTAATGAAACAAATATTAAACACTTACGAATACCTACCGACTTATATTTATAATATTATTTATTAGTTACCAAATTACACAAAAATACAATTGGCAAGCACTGAATTATATTTTTGAATGTGTGTAATTACATTAAAAATTGTATATATATATTGACTGATTATAATTACATCACATTAAGTAATTTCCGTATCTTGATAAATCATTCTATTTAGTCATTAAATTATAATTGAGTAATTTAATTACTGCCCAACTCTGATATGAATAGACATTTTTTTTTGTTTTGATATAAAAAGAAAAGGAAAACATAATAACAAATCATTTAGTTTACTGCTCTTCATCGCCCAATTCCAGTTTAATTTTCGAGAAATCAAATTCTTCGCCAGTGCCTCGTTTAAAGATATCCAATACATCCAAACAGGTCGTTTCGAAATGCGTCGTAGCATCGTACGATTGCGAAATGAAAATCTGCGATTCTAATCCCATATCGGTTGCTTCGTAGTAATCCGAAACCGATACGAACTTCTGACGTATCGGTCCGAGTAGATCCAAACCCGGTTTGATTTCATTCTCGGGATTATCGGTTTCGACCGTCGTCGATACCATTGCGATGAACCAGCCTTTGGCGGCGACTTGATGCGTGTAACTGATGAGCGACACGTAAATATCGGAGTTTCGATTGACCTGTTTCTGTGGAATGATAATCTGTGTTGAGAGAGCGTCGCGCGTATTCGATATGGGATGATCCATTAAGCAGATGCATCGGATCACCTGACCGGTTTTACGGATTTTATCGGGCACGTAGCTGGGATCGCAATAGACTTGTTTGCATTTGGCGACTTCTGTACCCGATCGGACACCGACTACTTTACCGCCTTCGCCTACGACAATTTCGTCAATGGGTTTGTCCAGCATATAGGTACCACCGTAAATTGCTGATAATCTGGCGAAACCTTTTGGAGGAAAAATATTTATTAATTTACACACAGAAACCGTTGACAAAATATTAATATTTTTCAAGTGTCAAATTGCATGAAATAAATATATAACTGACAAACAAAACGAACTGATCTTGTATTGTTAGGTCTTTAATGATAAATAAATATTTGTGCAGAATAGTGCAATATTTATAATCGGTAAATATGCACTTTTGTAACTGGTAACAGAAAATCGATAAGGGGGGGGAGTGTCCTTGTCATATATGTAATGATAATATCAACAAAGAGTTAATGCGACAAAATCGATCAAAATTTAAAATGAAGTTATACTTATAAACTGAGATTCAATGTAAAAAGTTGTAAAATAATAAACCAATTTTAGGTATTTTTATATAAATCTTATTAGAAATATTTTCCGTTTAAGATTTTAAAATAAAAATAATTTATTATTGCAACACAAGCAAAACAAAATCAGTAATAAAAATGTTTAGTTTTTCTTTACTGTTTAAATTAATAACTATAAAATTTATGTTTAACTGAATTACTAGACTAAAATATTTACAAAAGTGTTTTAAAGAGATTTAATTACCTTGAGGTAATTCTCCTAGTCCGTACATGGGATACAAATACGGTGATTTTCCGTATCGCGCTAACGAATCTGAATACAATTTAATTCGTCGGATAGTTTGCAGTGCAGACTGATTCAAATAATCATCGTCCCTGTAAAGGGCGAGTGCGTGTCCGGTGAAGTCTTGGGTATTTTTATCAAGTCCGAACTTGTCGTAAAGTGCCTGCATGTTTGCCGTATTCGGAGTAAAGTTTTTCCACGTTTTCGGATCGTCTTCTTGAAAATCTTGCACATAGATCAAAAAGTTACGGAAACGACGTTTCTCAAACATGCCCATTAAGTCGGAAGCAAGAGCTTCTTTTTGATCAACCGGTACCTAAAATTATATTAATTTTTTTTATTATATTTTAGAAAATGGAATTAAAATTGTGTGATACGTCAAGTGGAACGGCATAAGTTTTTTGTGTTTGTTAAATGTACAGTTACACTTCATAATTACGAATATAATGATATTTTTTGCCGTATGACGTGTAACCGTGAAATTATTTACAATAAAATTATAAAAAGACGTTTTTTATATATTCCTAATATGATGTCAGATAATGTTACAATTTGCAACATCAATAATGATAATGAATGCGAAAATACCTAATGGTATTAATGGCAATGCGTAATTAATTTGACTATATTTGTATAGGTAATTAGGTTTGTGTGTGCTTACCTTGGAAATGTTTCCACCCTTGTACACATAACTTCCTTCAACAGACTTAAATTCCAAATAACGGGTCACGCCTGTGTGAATGAGTAATTTAACAAGGAGGCCATTTGCCATAAGAAATTTAGGGATAAGGTCAACGTTCCAGTCCCGACCACGTCCATAACTTTCGTCCGGTGCAGGCGCACCGAATTTTGAGAACAATTCTTCTAGCGGAGTTATGGAGGCCGACTCCCCTCCGTAATACTTGTTGCGATCGACGTGTAATACCTTTTTACCGGACACAGATAACATACCACTTAAAATACATTCTTTTAGGCCAGTGCCCAACACAATTGCATCGTATTCTTCATCCATGATTGTGAATGATTACAATATTTATCACAGAAAAACCTGAACACTGACAATTCTTTCCACTGGCTCTTCGGTTTCGCGCAGCGCAGACTGCAAAACGGCCGACGTCAATGGTCAGTGTTACCAATCGAAGAATATTCAAACGTGACACTCGAATAAAAAAATCGTCACAATTATCTTTCAAAACCATAAAATGTTCTACTATATATTGCATATTATTAATTTCTTTTAAATTATACACCTATAATCTGTAAAATTATAATATTAAAACAACATTTTTCTAAAACATTTTATACATATTTAACAAAATTTATATACTTACCGGATTTTATTATTGGTATAAGTATTTTGAAAATTAGTTTTTATTTTTTATATAAATATTTGATTTAACACTGATTTTTTTTTGAAACTTAATAAGTTATAAAATTATATAATATTGGCAACATTGTGCTGATAAGACAATGTAAAAAGAAAATGCTTGAGAAGCCATTTTATATGTCAATGTTATTAAAAAACAAATTATATTATCTGCTGCCAGTTATTGACAATAATTATATTAAATGATTATACCGGTATATTTGACAATTTTTAAAAATAGTAAAGTTTGAAACATTTTAAAAATCATATGTTACATTTATTTATTTAATGTTGGTAACATTTGAAGTTGACAGCAAAGCTGAGGTCAGATGACGTGTTGGTTATGGTGGGGATATCAGAAGTAGACAGACCACAGTGGTTGGCTAAATGTTGACTTGTAAACAGTTTGAGTATTGGCTGAGTACAGTGTAGTGTATTGTGTTGTAGGTTGTGTTACGTCTCGTGTTTTCTCGTTTTTAAAGCAGAACCTTTTTCTTTTTTTAACATAATTTATTCCAATTAAATTCTACGGATATGTACGTTTTAAAATACAGTGTCAGTTTTAAACAGTGCTTAGTGAAATAATTAAATGTTTGAAGTTATGAAAAGAAAGGTATGGGTGACTTAAATGCCAAAAGTTTCTTGACATTCCCGTGCACGCTTTCAGAAAGGTGACTGCACTATCTGTTACTTAAGGCTCTTTATAACGTTTCTTGTTCTTATTTCAAGAAAAACTTATTAGGTTTGAATGAGTTTCAATTAAAGTTATGCGAATTTTCTCGTAGATAAAGTTTAAAATTACGTGGCACAATTATTTATTGCATTTCGTTATCAAAATTGCTTATATAATGCCATTGGAATTTGAATTTTGACATTTGAAAAGTAAACTTATACATTTACTGGAAATATATTGTACAAAACAAATTAAAAACTTTTTGGAAATTATTGGTTTAGTTAAAATAATATTGTGCAAAGTAAACATGGCAAAATTTATACATATGTATATGACGAAAATCATGTTATTTTTTTATACAATAATAAATAAATATGTGAACTTACGTGCAACAGTGTGGTTTTTCCAGATGTTGTGCCAGTCCTATAGTGGTTTTTAGTCATGTTTTTCCATGCAAATCGTTGCAAAACCATTTATAAGTCTGTAACAATATGAAAATTACATTATTTTTATTGAAACTGACATTGTAGATAATATATTCAAATTATTTTACCATTAAAATATTTATATATAAACATTGAAAAGTTTGTGGATATAATTAAAATATTAAATAAAATAATTTTTGTTTCCATGCCTGCAAGCGTAATTTTGTTATTAAATTCTTGGGTATATTGTTTTATATTTCTCAATATTTGTAATAAAATTGTATAACAAATTTGGCAAATAAAACTTGTTATTATTTAATTATAAGTTCTCAAACTTCCGTATTTTTATTTCCAGTAATATAAATATTTCCTGATTATTAATAATTTGATCAAATCTATATTTTAATTTAGACTTTTGTCGAGAAGTTTGTATCCAATATGAAATTAAATGGATATTATTCGACTACGTATCTTATTTGAGTACAATGTTTAATTTTTAATTGAAAATATTTAATAACAAATTTCTGCCATTTGATGGAAATAGTACGATAAACTATGTAAATTATAATAAATTAAAATTCCATTTTCAATTTATATAATAATAATATTGTTTATTAAGGGGTTAATGAGTTGTAAAAATGAACTTAATTTTGAATTATTTAGTAAGATCATAAAAAAGAAATAATGCAGTTAAATTGTCATAGTTCATGCTCATATCCGTTTAGTAATCGGAAAATGTAATAACAAAACATATCAAATTTATTGACAACATAAATTATTTATAATAATAAGTTAAATCGAGGGAAAATAATCTAACATTTGATTATCAATTTCACAAATACGTACAATTAAACTTCGTTCAAAATTGTATAATAATAAGTTACTTTAATTTTTAAAAACTGTTTTTAATTTATTTAAGTCTTGACTTAAAGTCAAGTAATTTAACAAGATGTGAAAAAAAGTTGAGAGTCTGTACTTAACTTGAAGTTAAGTTAATATTGGTAAAGTGCTTTAAAGTTTTTTGATTCAAGCTTAAAATTAACTTTAAAACTCTTTAGATAATGTGTCTCTGAATTTTGTATAGTGTATTAAAGAAATAATTATAATCTATGTATTATCTATAAATTTGAAATGAAAAATATTAATTGCAGATGAAACATCATGTCGATCATTGGAAGCGGAGATATAGTAACAAGCAGTCCTCAGCCAGCTGTGGAAACCGAATCCTTAGCATCACTAGGTGCACAGTGCTCCACTTATACATTCCCGGAAGGTAAAGCCTCTGGTTCAGGCGCCGGCGCTTCAGTTGCATCGGCTCCAGCTGTGGCTCGCGTAGTTCGCGGTCACGGTCGCAGTGCCAGCCATGGAGGCGGAAGTGGCAATGGCAGCCTCAACGTGGGCCGACCTTCCGCGCTCAAATCTGCACAACGTGGCGGTCATCAGCGCGCTTTATCGCATGGCCAAATCTCCGAAGCCGGCGGTAGTCTACGGCCAGGACATAGCCGTGTCGGTTCCAAGACAGATTTTATTCTTCCACCAGGTCATAAAGACAGTGAAACGGCATCGGCTGGTGGTGGTACGGCACGTGGTGTTTCGGCAAAGGGTCATTCGAGGCAGGCATCGCGGTCCGAATCGATTTACACGCTTCGACGAAGTGCACCACCGAGCCTATGGCGGCGACTGCTGTGTTTCGTATTGAGACGATCGCCGAAACCGGATTTCGAGGAGCGGAAACGATGCGTAGTGCCCAATCATATGGTGCCGCCGAAAACGCCGAAGAAGGAGCATCCGAATGGACGTAGACCTAATAATCGAGTACGGACCACTAAGTACACGCTGCTGTCGTTCTTGCCGCGTAATTTATTAGAACAGTTCCATCGTGTCGCGAATCTGTATTTCATATTTATTGTGCTGCTCAACTGGTTTCCGGCGATAAACGCCTTCGGAAAGGAGATCTCAATGATTCCGGTCGTATTCGTGCTCGGTGTTACCGCGGTGAAGGACTTGTTCGAGGATCGGAGAAGGCATGCTAGTGATAAACGCATCAATAATACCACATGCCGGATTTATCACAGGTAAGCTTTTCTTCAATTCTTCTAATTTTATTAGAAACATTTAATCATTATTTTATAATAGAGTAGGCTACCAACTTTTACAGCATACAGACGATAATATTAAAATAGAATTTTACGTTTATAGAATTTTGCAAATTTAATGCGAAATGCAAACATTTGAACTGAAAAGCAAATTAATTGTTTTATTATTTTGTCATAAACC
Organism: Clivina fossor; assembly: GCA_963966155.1. Lineage (NCBI taxonomy): Eukaryota > Metazoa > Arthropoda > Insecta > Coleoptera > Carabidae > Clivina > Clivina fossor. The sequence goes on along the minus strand of OZ014563.1, from coordinate 8,775,368 downwards.
ACTTGATTCCGCTTGATTCTCTCAATAAACTTCAAAGGGTTTGGTTTATAAAAGCCACTGTGTAACTGAATAAAACTACCAACTTCTGTATAAGTTCCCCTAGATTGAAATCCAATGTACAACCAACTTTTCTATAATTAAGTTTTTAGTGTTATTATAATAAAACACTGCTATTTATTTTGTGATTTTAAAGGGGGACAAATTAATTAAAATCCCATTAAATCCTAGTAAATTCTGCAATCTCAAAATTTTTGTATAAAATTCGTAAAATCGACAAAAAAATCTTTCCTATCACAAAATTTGAGGAACTGGTTTCTCCCTCGAATTATAATTAATAATTATACTATAATATATATATATATATAAGATCAAACAAAACAATATTTACAGAAAATTGCAGTAAAATTTACTTTAATAACTTGACTATTCGTATACGAAGTGATAAAAAAAAGCGTTTATAGAATATCCAAAACGAAACCAACTGATCTTTCTACCTCATCTGTTTGTTCAATGAATAGTAAATACCAAACATATCTATTGTTTCTCACAACTTCAACATAATCAAAGATCAGTCGCGGATTAAGGGACCTAAATTTTAATTTTACTAAATAAAAAATAGTTTATTAAAGTAAGTAAAAAGTTCTTATTTAAATTATGTTGTAATCCTGATAAGCTAAAAACTTTTTGAGTTGCTGTTTACATAAATAAAATTAATACAGTCAAGTATTGTTGGTTGCTTATTTCATTTAAAGGTCAATGATCCCTTTTTATTAGTAAACAGAAATCAGTTTAATGCAAAGACCTCGACAAAATCTAAATCAGAAGCCCCATGCCAAACTTAATTCACCACAGTATAAATTCATAACAAATATATAACGGCTTCCATCGAGAAAGCTTCCCGATAACAAACAAGTCAAAAACTTTATTAATATATACTTTAACGATATGTACTTACTTATATGTCCAAAGAAACACGCAAATATTATTAGATAAGAAATGCACATCATTTTTAACTGTTCTAAATCTATCATCGCATACAATTTATTCACCTTACATATATAACATAACATAACCTCTGTTTAAACACTGTTGGAGTCGGAGTAAAACTTAAAAGCTTGCATGCCTTTGTAAACACTGCAATTTAAATCAGCCACGTCATCGTTCCGAATATATTTACGGTCTATTCTATTAACTGAATCACCTATTACATCAGAGGGAACACTGAATTTGTAATGTCAGATTGTTTAACCCGTGACATATACACCTACTTTACGCGGATTTATTTTAGGTTACGTTCACGTGGTTCACGATTACGGGAACAATGTTGAGTTGATTAGCAGTAGTGAATATAGTTAATCATAATTACAGGTTCATATTGCAAACAATGAAATATGAATAAACGTGTTATTTTGTTTTTTTTTGTTGTTAGAATTTTTACATTTTATATCTGGATTGTTTTGTTTTTAATCCTATCGCGATAAACCTACGCTATTATTACTTGTTTTGTTTAATTTTTTTTTTATAATTAGAAACAATTTTAAAAGTTTTAAAATCGATATATTTTAGGAACAAGTACAAATGCGGCAGGTTTATTGCATATTGTAAAATAAAATTAATATTTTGATTTATTTATAATTTTATACAGTTTGAAATACCTACATTAAAATTCGAAGTTGAAAATATGTTATGATTTGATATAACGAATTGTGTATTCTACGAAAAACTAATTAACATTTTATAATATTTGTTGTATTATTTCACCTATATAATTAAAACCGTATTACATGTATATTTAACAATTTTATCTGCAATCCATTTGTGAGGAAAGTAAATAATTTATTTTTGACCGAGAATTAAGCCATCTGTTAAAATATTCCGTTAAATATTAATAGCATAACTGTTGTATATGTTCCCAACATTTCGATAAAGAATGTACTTTACAAATGCATTTTAAAACAAGGAGAAAATATTTTAATTTTGTTGTTATTTTTATAGAATTGTTTTACGTTAGATAATACATCATTAAAAAAGTTCTTATCGTATATAATTTTAATAAAAATCTTTATCAGTAATTGCCATATGGTACTCTTCACATTGAATCTAAAATCATTTTTAAGTTTATTCGTTTATTCCAAAACGAATTTGTAAAAATAGGATTAAATTAAATTTGTGCTGAAAAAATTATTATTCAGTTGACAAACACTTTGAACTGATTTATTATTTAGATGTGACAGTGTAAAAAGTAGGTTTTTTTTTCAAAATGTTTAAAAGTTTCATTTGTAATTGTGTTATATGACAATTTAAAAAATATTATGTAACTATCAATGACGTAAAATATTTGGCTTATATTTGTTTAATAATTTATGTTTCTTTTTTCGATAATCCAAGTTAGATATACGTAAATATATAGTTTATGTTGTTGTCAGGTGGTCGTAATTTTTATAATCACCCAATATAAATTTACAAAATTATCGTTGATATGACAATTTGACATACATGGTAATATTGGAGTATAAACATAAATATTTACTGTAAATTATTATTATATGAACTTATGTAAACATTGGATAGGTATATGATAATTTTATATCGATCATAATTTAATATTAGTAGTTAAATACAGAGTGTTCGTTCGTTTTACAATTGCAAAATTGATAATATATGAAATACTTCTTTAACAAAAATCTGCTGTTGCCTCTACAGAACAGTCACTACCAAATAATTAAATAAATAATTTTCTAATTGATAAATTATTATATAAAAAGATTATTTATTATTTACAGTAATTATGGTAAAGTACCCACATATATGTCAAAATAGATACCACAAAAATATGAAAAATTATAAAAATTTATTAAGTCATATCAAAATGCGATTAATTATAATTTGTATAGCAACTTTTGTTAATTAATTTTTTCGAAATATTTCAATGTTAAATTTCTGCGATTACAGAATCTTGCCCTGCGTATGCAAATATAGAAACAGAAACTTTAATTTATTACTAATTAATGTATATTTTTAATTTAGGTAGGTACCTAATTATGTCTAACACAATAGACTTATATAAACGTCTATATACTGGTAAGTATCTAGTTATTTACGTTAATTTTAATGTAGTTTCAAAATTAAAATATCATAATGAATGTTGTACTATAGTTGATAAAATAATGAAATTGTGAGTATGTAAAGAAACTAGATTTATGATCAACGTTATTAATTACACTATAGGAAAATAAATTACCATTAGTTACTAGGTTAGCTTTCAACTAACGGCTATATATGTATACGATTATAATGTGATCCTTAATTGAAATGCTATGAACAAAGACTAATTAATGAATTCTGAACGGCGACGAAAATCTTTGTATATTTAATTGAAAATTTATACGATTTTTTTTGTAATATGGTTATCGAGTTTTTAGGTTAGATATTTTTCATAGTTATAATTGTAGATTTTAAGAATTTTTGGTTCGAATATTATAATTATAAAGAATAAAAATTTGATTAAGTTTTTAATTAAAGTATGTGTATAACACAGCGTTAAATTGAAATGGTAATTTAATTTGTTTATTAGTTATTGTTTAGTGTTTGAAATAGTTGGTTATTGCATAATCACTTGTTTCAATTTTCGAATTTATTTTGAGTTATGTGAACTTAACAGCAGTTTGGATTTAATCATGACTATATTTGTCGAAGGAGAAACCAATTTTTCGAATTTTATATTCCAGATTGTATAATCTTAGAACTATAAATGATTGTACGAATTTCAGTGGCGGATTAAGGGGAAACTGACTGGGATGCAGCCAGCCACTCAGTATTTTAGACCGTCTAGATTTTATTTTTACTAAACAAAAGAATTTATGAAGGAAAATTGCATTTTTAAAAATATTTATTAATACTGTTGTATAAAAAATAAATACTTAATAAAAATATTAAAATAATAGATAATAATAAATAGAAATCAAAGAAAAACATATAGGCCCGCTTACAAGCTATGGTTTTAAAGTGGTTTGAACAAATACCGATTTTATGATAACGTAACTGTCCTAAGAATTGAACTAAACATATGAACTAAAACACCCAAAAACCGAGCTTGTTAATATCAGCCATTATGACTATCTATCGTAGATAGAACTACAAAAGCATCAGAAATTGTCCAGTGGAGTTTTATAACTAATTTTCGATACAATATTGAATACTAAACTGGTCGATTTATTTAAAACCACACAGCAAAGGTATGAACTAAGATTAAAAAAAATATATTTTCCTTACGATTATAAATAAATTGATAACGACATTTAAAATATATCTTATTAACACAAATTTTCTTTTTGCATTCTGCAAAATTTCCATTTATTTGTCTATTTTTGTGAATGATATAATGTAAATTGTTCGTATGAATTTTAAATACAACTGTTAATATTTGTATAAATTTTTATTACCGGATACAGATGTTTGTGTAATGTTTAGTTGATAATAATTACGAAAAAATGATTATTAACGCACTTGTTTTTTGTACTGCCAATTGCAAGAATAAATGTACAACTAAATATTTATTTTAAAATCTTATTTTAACATGATTTTACAATTTGAATTTGTGTGTAACATTTTGAACAATATTTAAATTAATATAAAATGCAATGAAATGTAAACAGAGATTGTGTGAAATAGAAGAGCAACTGTCAAGTTTTTTGTATGTATTGTAGAATTTTGTAGAATTCGATAATTCTATAAATATTTAGATGGTACTTTAATTTATGTCATATCGACCGAGAATATTGCAATATTATGCTTTGTTATTTTCTTCTATAACTCTTCATGATTTATACAACTATTTTGATATATTAAAATTGCTTGTAAAGTCAAAAACTAGCGACATCAATATTAGTTTCTAAGATAATATTATTATGTTAACCTTTCTTGATTGGAAATTCTTCAATCTAAAATTTACAAGATAATTTGAAAGGTGCATGTAAGAAGTACTTTATAAAAGTTTTTTCATCTGTCTTAATTGATATTCTTGATTATGAATGATAGGAATTTTCTAGATATTTGCAGAAATATTAGAAAATAGAAGGTTTTATTTATATTTACCGTTGTTGTAAAAGAAATAAAAAATTACAAATATGTTGTAAATGTCTTTTAAGATTGGAAGAAGCTATTTGATAAAATACCACAAACTAGGTTTTTTCAAGAATATAATGATCTTATCTTACTTTGCAGTAAGTATATATTAAATGGAAAATGCAAAATTATTATTATGTTTAAATCTCAATTAAATACAATTCGCAACTTGCAGTATTATCTATTTTGCAATAAATCAAATAGTTATTAAATGCATATTGCAAAAATGACTCTTTGTTTTTAATGAAAAATTTGTTGATCTGCGTATAGACTACTGAAATTTTGTCTATTCAATTCGATAATATTTTTAATAACATTAGTTATTGAATTGAAATTGTTATATAAAATAAAATTTAGATAAATCATTTAAAACTTTAGATAAATTACTGATCAAGAATAAACAAATATATGACAAACTAGAAAAAATATCCAGTTACATTAGATGAATATAATCATCTATTCTTGATATAGATATTTCATCTAATATGATTAGAAGATTTAGAATCATTTTTCTTTTTAGACAAAACAACTAAAACATTTCTATGAAAGGTGAATTGTAGCTAAGATTTAAATTTTCTTTTAATATTCCATTACTGCGAACTAATCTTCTTTGGCACCGTTTTTTAAAATTTATGTATGACTTTTTCTTCTAATTCGAAAGATAGCAAATATATGAAAAAAACAGTGACTTTTTTGGTTATAAATTATTTAAAAATAATAATAATGTAATTTAAAGCTTGAACTGATTCTATCTTTCTAAAAATATCAAATTAGTTAAAAATGTTTTAAAATATGTGATGATAGTTTGAAGACACGAAACTACTATCTTTTTGCTTGGCATAGAAGATTCTTAAACTCATGTTTTTTACTTTTATTTTATAGTTGCAAAGCCTTCCAGTTTGTAAAACATTTGGGTCTACCGTACAAATTTGGAATTATCGATATTTATAATTTACGGAATAGACAAATTTATAACTTATAGATATTTACAGTATTGTGTGATGTAGATCTATATTTATAGTATCTATAAAACAAATGACTACGCAAGTTGTATTATCAAACTAATGCTATAGATGGCGCATTAGAAAATCTAATGTATAATCTTGGATGTATAGTATAAAAAAATATATTGAGTAAACTGGACATCCAGATGTAGACGTAGAATCGATTTTGTGTAAGGTTATGTAGTTTGTTTTGTTTACACGTATAATAATGAGTTTTCGAGGTGATAATATCAATTTTTAGGGATAAATAACATGGAAATTATATACTTGTGTATGAAAAATAAGAGTAATTTTTCATTTCCAAGCAATGCTTGTTTGGATGTTAAATGTTTCTTATATATGTTGAAATAAAGATTTTTGAAATAAATACAGTAGTTAATATTAATGTCAAAAGATAAACTTTTGTTCTTTGGTCCTGAACCTGCGTTATGATTAATTATAATGTTATTAAATTTCCTATCAGGTTCCTTATTGTTTTTAACAATGACGCGTTTTGACTTTTCAGTCATCTTCAGATTATTCTGATCTTGGTCCGTGTTGTGGTTCACTTGAACCAAGATCAGAATAATCTGAAGATGACTGAAAAGTCGAAACGCGTCATTGTTAAAAACAATAACGAATTTGATAGGGAATTTAATAACATTATAATTAAATACAGTAGTTATTATTGTCCAAAATATGTTTTTGCATATAATTAAAATTTACAATAACATGTTTGTTCTGTTATACTCGTAAATAGAGAGTTTAACTGAAATAAATACGTTTGATTTAAATAACATACACATTTTGCTGAATATTAAAAACAAATCTTATGATGGTCCATCGAAAAATTAGCAATAATTTCAATTTGACCAAAACTGGCGTATGGAATAAACAATAAACTGATTGATTAAGTTAACAGTGTTTTATACATTTGGCTTTTAATGTATAAATTCTTGTATACAGCAGGAGAATGTAGAATAAGAAATAGTATGGAAGTGGCATTAGTCTACTAAATTATGAAGCTATTTATTCTCACTCCCAAGTGTTCCCAAACGTCCAAAATCACAACTTTGTGCGTTAATGTCTGCCTAAAAACTTTCATAAATCCCCAGTCCAAGTACACCTATTTGTCAAAACTAGTTTCTTATGCCTGCCCCCATCTAATTTCAGCCACAGCGATACTTAATGCCAATTTCTTTGTATTTATAATTATGCAGTTTGAATAACAAAAAATGGAAAATATGTTAAAGTAAATGCAATTTCTAATAAAGTTCTTTACATACGTACATACTTACATAATCACGCCATGTACCCAGAAGGGTGTGGCACAAACTCTTTCCACTAACCCGAAATCAGTTTCCTTCAAAAACATCCCTATTCAGACAAGCAACTTTAGCTTCATTTCATACGTGCTCTGTTATTCCTACTACTTGGAAACTTTCACTCATCCAAACCACTCTCTCAAGCATGCAACTCCAACTACTTATCGGACGTCCACGCAAAAGTATAGCTTCAAAATCATTCATATAATTTTTTTTGTAACCAAACGATCATTAGACAGTCGCTTAAGATGACCGAACCATACAATTTTTTGATTTAATATAAATGATAATGACATAATAATAAAATAATCGAATAAATTACACATTATAAATTTATAATTTACTTTATGCAGGTGTATTTGCGTTGGCATGACAACTAAAATGCATACTAAAATAGTGTAAACACGCGTTAGTGCATATTTAATATCATAAGTTACTAATGAAACATACAGCGTTATTTAAATATATAACGAAAATTTATATATATATATATATATATATATATATATATATATATAATCAAAATACTTTTTCAATGTTTATTTTCAATAGTTTACAAGCATCGATACATTTCGAACGTAATATTTTATTTCGGAAAAAAGGCGCCAAAATATTTATTTATCTTGCACTCGGAGCAAACACATTTGTTTATATAACAAATGAATCACGATCGGTTTTCTCGATGTAAGAATGATGTTTACATACATTTGAAACGGACAAATAAAAAGTTAAAATAAAATGAGATAATCAAACAATTACATATGGTTCGGATGAATGTAATTTGATAATCTCAGCAGAAATAATTGTTTGAAATTTTATATATGATTTCATATGTTGTTGTTACAGAAGCGTATTAAAATATTTTGCGTATGGAAAATATAGTAAATTTATAAGGCAGCTATTTTTATTTTTATAAAATGTATATATTTAAAAATTGAACATTATTTGTAATAAGTATTTTTAAAGAATAATACACTTTTAAAAGTCATAATTTATTGTGAAAAAAATCAATTAATTTTTGATCGTTGACATCCAGAAATTTTTAGTTTTGCTAAAAAATTTGCACATATGTTCTTATCAACTCTTTATATAACTGTTGGTAATGACAAGATAGCAGATTTTTAGTAATGTCCTCAAGTAATAATTTTATCCAAGTGTTTGCCAAAGCATAATAGATAATTTAATGTATAATTTTGATTTGTGAAAGTTGCTTATACAAGAAATTGACCCGTTTACATAAATAAAGAAGAATAAATCGTCACCATATTGAGATATTTATGGAAAAAGTGTCATAAAGACATTGATTCATATTCTCGTCTAACTTTTAAAAATGATTTTTGTCGAAATTTCTTTTGACGTTTACTTAAAATTAGCTAGTAAGCAATTTTAATCAGTTTATTTGAATTTTATAATACTAGATGTACAAAAATAGAAATACTACTCATATTTGATAAGAGATAGAAGTAAATATTTATTTTAAAGTAAAAAATAATGCATTTTTTTATAAACAAAAGAGGTGGGAATACGGGCCATATATTTTCAGTACAGAATTAGCTCTAGCCTCTATCATTATTTAATTTAGCTTTTGCCGATTTATGTGAAAATATTCTCAATATAAACATTCAGAAAAAGAAAACTTTAGATTTCAAAAATAGACTTACATTAGTCTGAATTAAGGTGTAAAATGCACTATTTTTTCTGTATATTTATTTATTTTTTTTGTAAATACAGTTACTTTATTATTAGGTCATTTTTATATTTTAAAATTAAACTTTGGTATGTCTTTCCTTGTTTAATTAATGATAAAAAAGATATATTTGTAGATAAATTATAATTTGGATAATATATTATGGTGTTAATAAACTAGATTAAATTTTTAGATAAAATCTATTGTTATCTATTGATAAATAAAATTAAAAAAAGGAATGTTCCAAGTTCATTATTTTTCCTGGAAATATTTGTGTAAATTTAAAATTATTATGAAATTATTTATGAAATTTTTATATCAAGATTATAAGTACGGTCAGATTAAAAAAAAAGAAAATAATTGAGATGCATTTGTTAAAAAGTTAAAATATATAAGTTGAATAGTATGAATGAAACTTTACTTTTGGAACATTGATATTGAATTTGTACTTGTTTCTTTTATATTGTTATTTGCTTAATTTTTATTTATTCATTTAAATCATTTCAAATCTAAAAACAAATAAAAATGGAAAGTAGCAGTGTTTGATAAGCGAATAACCTATATTTTACGACATCATTACTGTGTAAGCAATAATGTTATATCATAGTGGTACCTAGATAGAAATTAACATATATTTTATATATTGCATCAATCTTATTTGCGCGCGAAAATTTTCAGTCTTACGAAATAATTGCTGTTTGCATGTTACACTAAAATACGCGTGAAATAGATATAATTAATCAATTGAAACGAAATCCTGTCTATATTTACTAACTAGGTGACTTGAGTATATTTGATATTTGGAAATTTTTATTCGATTTTTTTGTTGTATATTTTATAGTTTATTATTGGGATTATAGTCAAAAGTTTGAAGAATTTTTGCAGTTGTTTATTGAAACATCTGATCTATTATTTTCTTAAATTATTTTCGCACAATTTTATTATACGCTTAAAGCGAAATAAATCGGATGGATAGTTTCTGAGATCTCGGCGGGACAAGGTTGAAAATCATAGTTTCGAGAAAAACGCGTTTAAAGGTTTGAAGTTAGTTTTTTACTGTACCTGCTCTGACATAGCTCTGTATTGGTCGCTGTGACTTCGCCAAAAGTTCAAATTTCGGAAAACCGTTTTAACACATTATTCTACACATTTTGCTTTCAGAAAATGCAAAAAAAAAATGATTTTTTGAAAGTGATGATGTCCTCCCTTATGGGTTTTAATAAGATACATTGGAATTTTGGAATTATATTTAGTCTCATTTACATGTAAAGACAAAATTATTAAAAGTTAACTATTTTGAAAAAGGCTTTAATCATCCATAAAAATAATGTTAGTTTATTAATAAAAAAGTTAAATTATCATTTTATTTGGAACTGTAAATTAATTTCTTCAATTCAGAAAATAATACCTTTCATTAAGTGCATATTTTGTTTTCAATTTGAAATAAGAAAAGTAATAAAAAAAAAAACTGTTAAGTAAAACCTGAGTAAATTTTATTTAAAATTATTCTCATGCATATTCATATTAGTAAAATTTGCTTCTAATTCCACGAATTTTACTTGATTATGCATAAAATGGTATGTAAACAAAAAACCGGGAAAATTCAACAAGTGCAGGAAAGTAAGAAATATATTAACAGTCCAATTTAAATTCTATTTCAGAGGCATTGAATAATGAAATTGTACGAGTATTCCCTAGATATGACAGGAGCATTTCAGCATTTCATTGCTACATCAAATAGTACTTATTTGAATAAATTTAACGAACTTAATCAAGCATGGTAAACAGGAAGTTTTTATCACTTGTCATTTGGATAAAACTGATAATTATGACTTTTTTACATTTTATTGTTATTGTAATATCTTTCTTATATAGCAAACTTTGTTAATTAATACAAGGAAAATTATAATATTAAAAATATAATTTTAATTATTTATTACATTTTTTTTAATATTCAAAAGTTGAATTGGTCAGTATTGAGATAAATTTTTAATGTTTTGTTTAAAATTTTGAATAAAATGTAATTAATATGATGTTGTTTTTTTTCTAATTCGGCTCTGTATCTATTAACGTTATAATCAAAATAGCAATTGTACTTTATATGAATGAGCCTCATTGATTGGTGAAAATTATAGGAGTGTCAAATTTAACGTATGTATAAATTTATGTGCTATTTTTTATACAATCGTCAATTGTGTGTCATTTGTATTTTAAGATTGTACGAATAGATTTTTTTATTATTGCTTACTACTATTGTTATACGTATTGTTAATGTTCATTACCTTAGTAAATTAGACATATATTGATAATAATTATATTGCAAATGTCAATGAACTAGCAAAATTATGTCAAAGTGATTTGTAAATAAATACTGATAAGAATCTGTTTTTATTAAAGGTAACACATTTTTTTAGGAATTGAATGTATTTACGTAGAAATTTTGACAAAAATCTAAAAAATTATAGAGTTGCAGGACCTAGAGTAGCAAGTTTCCGTTAAATATTACACTTATAAAATTATGTTATGTTTATTAATGTGCATAAAAATAATTAATAAATTATTATTTCTGAAAATCGTAAAAAATCTAAAATCTTAATTGATTTTTAATTAAAAAAAAAAAATCACCAACAGCCCAACTCTGGTATACTACATAAATTAATAAAACACATACATATATAAACAGCATAAAAAAATGATCTATCAAACGAAGGCACGTGACGATTTTTAAGCGATGTTTCCGCATATGTTTTGCGAAATATATTTTATAATAACACTAAAACTAATGAAATGAACAAGCAAGCTGCTAATAAAATATACAACGTAACCTTGGTTGGTTTTATTTCGCGACTATCATGAAATTTATGATCGAAGTTGTATGGTGATTTTTAATTTAGTAAAGTGATGATGTTGCTTGAATTATAATCATACGCTATTTTGAAATATCTATAGATAGTATATTTGTGTAGTAGGCGTGGAAAAAATTTAAAGAACACGTATTTTTCTTTTATACAATTTTTTGAATGACTATATATATATATATATAAATTTTACAAAATGCTTAATAAAAGAGAAAGGAAGATGAACCAAATCTTTTTTCTTTTGTAAATTTGCAAATAAGATACAAAAATTTCAAATTAGTATTCGCTAACACTAGTCCATGCGTTGAACAAAAATTTATAGTCTGAACCACAGAGTGAAAAATTAATCTAATCAAGTAAAAGTGAACGAAACAAAAAAATTAATTAAATATAATGTAAGAACGTGTCGGTTGGTTTGCCGTTCGTTGCCTTGCAAGATATTTTGCATTATTTAATTAATTTCGGGAGGTTCTGTTTGATTACTTTAATTATTTTTTTACGTTGTAGACATCTGTGATGGGAGATTTGACGGTAACAAAGCATTTAAAGTAAATGAGTTTTGCGATAGTACCTGACAGTTTAAAAATTAAATAATTTGATGTTATAATGCTAATGTTATAATGTTTTGTGTTAGTCAGTTAAGATGGTTCGGACATCTTGAGCGAATGCCTAATAAAGGTTTGGTCAAAAAATGTATATGCACTGAGAAAAATAGATATTTAACAAATTGGATAATAATAAGTAGATATTTATTTGAAATATACGAGTATGTTTACTGTATTCACAAATTTATACATTTTTAAAATCTACTCACATATATATTTTAATACTATATTAAGAATTAAGACTGTAATACTATATACAAATTGATGGTATTAAATTTTTGTTTTTATTATATTTATAGTTAATTTTTAAATATACTTATTTTGTTATTTTTAATATCTTGTGTTTGTGTCATCTTTTTAAATATAAATAGCGTTACGGTAACTATCCATTTTTCTCAGTGTGAATGATTTTGAAGCTATACGTTTGCGTGGACGTCCGATAAGTAGTTGGACTTGTATGATTGAGAGAGTGGCTTGCGTGAGCAAAAGTTTCCAAGTAGTAGGAATAAAAAAGCATGTATGAGAGGAAATATGAATAAGGATGAAGCTAAAGTTGCTTGTCTGGATAGGGATGTTTTTGGAGGATATTGATTTTGAGATAGCGGAAAGAGTTTGTGCCACATCCTTTTGGGTATATAGCGTGATTGTGTATATATGTATGAATAATGCGATGCGGTAAAGGAACTGCACTTAAAAAATTTAATATTACATACATACGTACTTTTCCATTTCGTATTACATAATGTTTGTAATAGTTCTGATATTATGTATTTTTAAACAATTATGTAAAATTACAGCAGTTGAGTATTTATACCTAGAAATATTTGGTACTATAGTATCTCATGGTTTGTTAGTAAAATTACACAATTTTTTTTAGAGTATACATCATTTTTGCGCACTAAGTAGTTCGTATTTTTATTTTAGGTCATAGGGTGAAATAAAACAATAGAAATTAGGTAATTCGGTTATTGTGTACAAGGTCTATTTGACCCAAATTATACATACAACTTCCAAATCCAATGCATTTTTTTTACGTTTATTTTCGATTTATTTCATCTAGAATATCGGTAACGCCACACTTGCTTGTACCAAAACAATGAAAAAGAAAAGAACTGGAGTACATTGTACACGCGTGTGTGTGTACTTGACTTTAAGCATTTGGCATCCGTTTTTCTGTATGGCGGTTCGATGTGGTCATCGTTAAAACCATTAACACGGTGACCTGGTTAGATTCGATGGCTGTTAGGATATAACAGGCCAAACCCGCCTTCTTACTAAACCGTTCCTTCTCCCCCTCCACCCCTCCCTCGATACTTCAAACCCATCGTGGCCTCTCTATAGTTCAATCGGACACGATTATCGACAACAACCCACGATAAAACTGTTTCATGATTTTCTGTACGATCGATATATAACATACATCGAGATTATGGATAATATTGTTTTGTTGTTTATGTAACGAAGCCTGCATAAAAACAAGGTTAAATTCGTGAAACCAAAATTTCTTTAATGCTTTTTTGATTAATTTATATATATATCTATCAAGTGTGATTGCTTATAGTTTATTAAGGCAAGTAATTAAATGATAAAACTGCTTTAGATTCAAGATCAGTTTTAAAATTTATTTATAATTGACGTTTCGATGAAACTCAACGCCCGTCTTCATCAGGATAAATAATACAAATAACATTACAGTAAATAACAGAACATAGAAACAAGTTACTAGGTAACAAATAAGTAACTAGATCACAAAATTTATAGATTTTTAATTAATAGAAACCAAATTTTATTTAACTCGGTGCCTTCACAGTGATTGATGTTATTATATAGAAAACAAAACATAGAAACAAGTTACTAGGTATAACAAAATACGAATAACGAATAATAAATTTTATAATTTATTAGTATAATGAGTTTTGAAAGATTTTTTACTTTGTTATACGTTATTTACTACGGAAAAAGATTTTCAATCATTTTTAATTCGATTCCTATTGCAATTAAAAGAAATCAATTTCGTTTTTTATTTTTTTAAAAAAGTAGTAATAAATCATGGATAATGGTACCAAAAACAAGCTTTAATATCTCCAATATTTATAAAAAAACATCGTGTAAATAAACCTTGTCTATTACCAAACCCAAATCATAACCCAATTAACCAAATTCAAATAAAGCCCCGTTCTGTAAGTGTTTTTCAAATACCAATACGGGACAGTTGAACAATACGGTGACAAATCCAATTACGTATACGGACCTCCGGTATTACAAACAAGCCAAACGAAACTAGGAAAAAAAAAGAAAAGAGAAAAAAAACTGGTATGTGAAAGCAAACGAATCCGACAGCTTCAACGTATAATCGAAAGGGGGGTAGACCTTGACAACTGTTTGGCCGAAAGACAAGACGCGGTCGACACGAACTATCCAAGACACGTCATCGTCGAAGAGGTTTTATTCGACGCTGAAATGACACACGAACAGACACGAAGGATTTCGTCGTAAGATTATATATGAGATGGAACGAAAGTGTTACTGGGAAGAATTTTGGTAAAAAAAATGGGATATTGAAAGATTAGGAGATGTGTAATGATAGAAAAAATATTTTCCAAAGAAATCTATTACATATGAAATTTTTGTGACAATGTCAACTTTTTATACAATGCCCGTCAAAAAAAATTAATATTATTACGAGACTTTTTGGTGCTTATGTGAACACTAAAATTGCATAAGTCGGAAGTATTGATGCCACTGCCGATATAGGTAAAATTAAACAATACTAAAAAATATTTCAGGTAAAATTACTTTATTTTTACTTCACGTTTGAGGCGTCTATACAAGAAATTGTTTAAATATAAATTATTATTTTAGATGATATGATAATAACAACTTTTTGACATCGAAATAAATAAATAGTTTGTTTTCAATGACAAATTTTCCAAAAACAGATACAAAATTAATTTATCTATAATGCCCAAGGCTGTTGTTATTCATATGTATATTATAGGAATATATTACTGTATTAATAAATTTTATTTCTTCATCCATAAAAAAAATTTACAATTTACGCTAAAACTATAGAATAATTTTTGATTATCTAAAAATCTGTTTTGTAATATTGTAATGAATTAGTTATTAAGCAGTAATTCATTAAACTGTTACTGACAATTTCTGTTTTATTTAAAGAATTTTACGAATTATAATTTTATAATTCCGCAATTTCTCTTATATATCAAAATGCTTAAATTTTAAGTCTTCTACACATATTTATTATATTTTTTTAATTCGTTTATTTATATTCAGTTGTAATCTATCTTAATATATTTTTAAATTATTATTTTTTGTATATATTTAGATAGGTAGATTTTTGTAAAATACAATTGTATGTTTTGTATTTTAAAGGTTTTACAAACGAATTTAAAATCTACGCAATAAAACAATTCGATTGTTTTTTTTTTAAATTTTTTCGATAACGAAAAATGTCATTGTTTAAATACGATAAAAATTTCATTTTAACTATAGCTGAGTTTATTCGTGAGCTTATCATAAAAAAAAAAAAACTAGCTACAATTAACGACCAGAAATTGGATAGATAACACAGAAATTAATCCCGCTCATGTTGACAAGAAAATCAATAAAAACATATCAATTCTACAGAAATTATTTAAAAGGAAGTTGAGTGAAAAGATTTGCATTATATAGTATCAACGAGCAACTAAGATATATTGTCTGTTATTGATTAATTCGAAAAGTAAAAGCCTGTTTTCTTCGGCACGTGTTTCGTTATTTGGTTTCACTTTCGTATAGAAAATTTTCTAAGTCATTGAGAGAGATTTAAGTTGATATTTAGTTTCTTCGATGGATAAGTTAAACAACTTATTAGATTAACATGTGATTAGTACTAATGAAGATTGTTGATATTTTTTAATTATACAAAGAGAAAATTACTTTTAAATTTATCAAAAATTATAATTTTATATCCATTAGTCTAGGAAGGTTTTATATTTGTTGATATTTGTCTTTGGTTAGAATTATCATCATTTAGTGTGTCAAAACTTTGAATTTTTAATTATAATAAAACAGAACATAAACCTAAAGCTTTTTATTTTAATATAATTTAATTTTGAATGTTTTTTTTTTTTAATTATAAAGATTTTTTTTTTGAAGTATAAAATTAAATTGCAGAATATTTGAACAGAATGTTTAAAAAAATGTATTTTTTTATTATTATGCAGTCGTCAATTTTCTGAAGAAAACTTTTCAAAATGTATTTTTTATATACTGTTTACACGATTTGACACAAATTTTAAGGATAGATTCTTCTGTAAAATTTTATTTTTAAACAGTGTGCCAACTTTCGGACAAAAAGTACAACTTTTTTAGTATTTATGTGATAATGTCAAAGTGATCTATATATGGGTTCACCCATATGCTTGTATTTTTTTGCATTTTTAACTTGTTCTTTATATTTTTCCAACTATTATCATATCATTATAAAATAGCATTGAAAAAAGTACTTTTTTAAGATAAATTTAATGTTTTGATTATTAAATTATATTTTAACAGGGTATAAATATTTATTTGCATATTTGAAAAAATAATTTATTAGGACAATATATTAGTCTGAAATCTATAATAAATTTACATAATTACGTCATTTAATAATAAAACAACCATTAACATTGAGATACTAGAACACATAAAATATTACAGTTTACATAGACATTACATAATTTTGAAGGCGTTTTGTTTACATATTACAAATTCAAAGAAGGTCTCCCTTCACTTGGTTAACTATAAATGTACACACACGCACTATAAATAAATCTACGTAACCAGTAAAACAAAACAAAAACAACTTATTGTAGAATTAAAGGAAAGATAAAAACAAAAGAAGTGAGTATCAATTGTCGAAAAGTAATATATTAAATATACATATAGCGTATTTATTACAACAGTCTTTTGTTTCGGATAAATGCAAGATTCGCACGGCACAGAAAAGCATTTGACGGTCGCGAAGACATATATAGATATAAGTAACAAGCAATTTTTACGTCATTGGATGACCTCCATCTTGAGTATACACTGAGTTGAGATAGAAATTGCTGTCAAAGTCACAGATAGTCAGATTTTTATTTTCGAAGAATATTGTTACTCAAATACAAGTCATAAACAATATTATATATTGTATATTTTATACTGGACATGTAAGGCCAGACTGTATATAGTAAATAGGTTACAAAATATCTGTTTTTTTTTTATGAAATTTAATTGTTTTTATAAATATGAGTTTATATAATTTCTTTTTGCAAATGTCATTTGTCTTATTTGAAATATTTAGTTTAAGGTTTCTCGTATTTTTGCAAATAAATAGGTTATTTAACATAAAAATGCTTTGTCCTCAAGAAAATTTGCAGATTGTAAGGTTATTTTTTGATTGAGAGAATGAATATGTGTTCTAAAGAAAGAGAAAAAAAGTTGTTACCAAATACATCGGTTGTTAGTTGAAAAATAGTTTTTGAGTCTGCGAATTTGCTGGGACCGCTGTATTTGATCATTTTTAACCATTTTTCTTTTTTTTTTTTTTGTCATATACTTTGATAAGCGGGCCTTACACAGTTAATCAGGAATAACAATCTGACTGAAAAATTAGGCTGTCATTCCTGATTTCAATCACGAAGCCTCTACACTTATCTTGACTTTGACACTTGTCTTGACCTTACACCTTCAATCAGAATGGCAATCTTCGGTCTGAATGTCATTTTGAATGATCGTGATCTTTTACCGACATAAAATAATTAAAGTAACAAATAATTGCACATGAATTTGAAAATGTTAAAAAAAAAAACATTATTTAATTTTAACAACTATAAGAAGGTATTCAATCGTGATTACCTCCGAGATTCTTGTGAACAACAAAAATATATTATACTTTATTTCATGCAAATAAGCAAAATTATGAATTTGAAAATATTATCCATATCTACATTTTTTTTTTGTAGAAAAATTTAGCAATTAACTGAATGTAGCAATTTCACTAATTTTACGTTATTCTTCGTGTATTTAATTATTACTAATTTAGTTTAATAAAAGGTAATCGATATAATAAGATTAATAAATTAACCAAAATTTATATATAGACACTGTTTAATTATTAATTAATTGAGTAATTCATTTATTATTAGCTGTAATTTGATCAGTTCATAAAAGTCTTTAATTAGATGTAATTTGCAATCGCCGTAAATTCGGAGAAGTATAATTGTAAATTTATTGGTTAATATTTTGTAAGAATGATTTTGTTCAATAGTAAATGAGGAAAAATCGACAATATTTTTAGAAATATAATGTTTAAAACATATCTTATTGCATATTTAATCTATTGTTTAACACTATTTTTTTTTGTTTCATCATTTTTTCTTCTAAGAAGAAGACAGTAAAAAATTCCAGTATGATAATCAGAAATACATACAGTTTAAAATGTATTTATCATAATATTGACTCTGAGAATTATCGCGTTTTAATATTTTTTTTTTAGAAATTTTATACGATTGCTTGTTCATTTTAATGTATTTCCAAATTTAAATTGAAAACCGTATACTAGAGCGGCTGGGGGGAAATCGCTTTCTGAAATGTTTTAATCTTAGAACCGAACAGTTCTAACATAGTAAAATTTTTTTCAGAAATCATTATATTAAAATAAAACTGCTTTAGGTTGTAGTTCTGTATTAATTTTCTAGTTGTTTAGTTCTAGTATATTTATTTAGTTCTAGTCGTAGGGAAACTTACTTTTACAATCTAGTGTACAAATTAATTTAAAAAAAATAAAATCGTGGTAAAATCAATGAAAGATTTTCTTAAAATCCCTAGTAAAGTTTTTACATTCTTCAAAATCATACTTAAAATTTTGTATAATGAGTTGGTTTCTTTTTTTTTCGGTTCTAGTCTTATGACAATTGCATTATCTTAAAACCGATTTTATAACCGTGCTTTTAGTACCCAGCCATTGTATTTTCATGGCCAATTTTAACAGAATGAAAAATAGTATTTTTAATGGTCAATACGTATAGATCATTAGCGATTCATTAATTGAAACCGATAAAAGCTAACAATTGTTATAAAGGATTAAACGTAAATAAAAAAAATCGGATAAAAACTCGGTAAATCTAAATTGCTTTTAAAAGTAAATAATTTAACGCGATTGGTACGTATTAACCGCATTTATAGTAGATTGTTTACATAGTTAATAAACATGCGTTTTTACAGTTACCAGTTTGAATAATTTATGTGTTATCAAGGTGCTATACCTTATATTACAAATGTGTACCGATACATATTGGTTACTAATGAGATTAATTTGAATAGAATTTTTTACAAATATGGGAATCTAGAGTGCTATTTTGTTTTTCTGTCTTATTGTCTGTACATTATTAGTAAGATTAGTTTATTATAAAGTATGATTTTTTTACAAATATAGAAATCTAGAGTGCTGTGCTTTTATGTCTGTTTATTATTAGGGATAGGTTAGTCATTTACTTCTATATATTGTTTTTCCACGTGAGTCACGTACGTATTTATTATTGATTTTTAATAATTTATTTCTTTGACATTCGTTTTATAGTAATTGTCACAATAATTTAAAATAAACAATTTCAACGAAGTTCATTAAAGTTATCTAATGAATAAAATAATATTTTTCTATACGTATAGATTACTTTGAAATAATAATGGTGTAGTTTATAATTTTTTTATATGGCAAAGAGAACTACGTTGAGAAAGTTTTTGCTTTAGATCCAAAGTTTTTACTTATAACTTAAAAGAAATGTGTTTTTGAACTGCAAACTTAAATAATTTAGCATTTAGTTTAGAAACATAGGCCCGTATTCGTATCTTACTTTGTGCAAAATAAATTTTTGCTTTTATTTTTTATAATATAATATGGATAGTCTTTTTACTTCTCATTTTATTTTTATTAGGTATATCTGATATATTACAAAAAAATGTTTTATTTAATGTAGAAATAGGTCTGTCAGGTCACTATGTATATTTAAAGTTGTATAATAATTAAAAAAAAAAAATTGTAATAAAACTTCGTGGAAAAATTGTTAGACATTTTTATTTTATTATTTGATATAAAATAAAGATTATCTAAATAGGTTTATATATATATATATATATATATATATATATATATATATATATATAATTTATACCTTTTACTGTATGTAGCTTTTCTCTATTTTTTTTTGGGTCAGTAAAAACGTTGAGTAATTCTTACAAAATTTTCTACAAAAGAAAGTTATAGATCATGTTGTTTCTTAACTAATAGGTGAAACAATGCTTTTAAAAGTTGTTATTTATCTAACAGCGATCAGCTGTTAGAACCGTTGACGTCATTTTATTTAGTAAAAGATATAATACTATATTTACTTCGGACATACATTCTAAAGTTAAACGACTCACTGAAAAGTGATGTGAATTAATTATTGATAACTTTGTAATGAAGGCTAATGAATTTTCATTTTGTTGTTTGTTTTATGATAAAAATAGTATTAGTACAGATAAAAACTTAGTGGACAATTTTTAAATGACAATGAAATTACAATGAAATATTACATACGACAAACTTTTAGTCTACTTACTAGTATATGTTATTTCTACAGATGCAACATTTTTGGGTAATTTTTTTATTCGAAACAAAACATGTAGAATATGTATTTGGGATTTGTTTTCTTGAATTTTGTAGATTTATGGGTTTATTTGGTTTACATCTATATGACTTGTAGTGTTATAGAATGTTTTGTTTTGCTCTAGTAAATAGAATTTTTCTATTGATAGAAAAAGACAAAATAACATAAGAAATGATCCAAATATCTATTATACATTGCTGTCGGCTTACAGAATATTTAAATCGTTAATGTGAGGCATACATTCAAGCCAAATATTCGAATATTTGTTGTAACTTTTAAACTGAAATTTGTATGTTAAGTTTTTAATAATTAAGCAGTGTAATATTTTGAAGGCTTATACTCCTTAATTAAGACGAATCGAATTTATGTTAATTTTTTTTTTTAATCAAATCAGGTTTTATCTGTTAAAGTTTATCATAGAGCTAATACATAAATCTGTACTTAAAATAAAAACTATATTTTCAAAATAAAAAATTAAAAGACATAAAATTCGAAGATACTGTAATAATTGCATGACCCATCAATATTAACAATAGATTGATAAGAGAAGCAATAGAAATTTATAAAAAAACAGATAACATCAATTAGTGTGACTAGTAACTGATTTAAATAAAATTAGGCTTTCTTTAATTGAAAATTTATAAATTTTTATAATCTAGTTACTTATTTTGTTATCTAGTAACTTATTCCTATGTTCTGTTAATTTACTGTGTATGTGTCATTTGTATTATTTTTTCTGATAAAGATGTACGTTGAGTACGTCGGGAACGTCGATTATTAATAAAAATTAATATAGAACTACAATCTAAAGCCGTTTTATTTTAAAAGACGTTTGTTTATATTTGACAGAAATATAGTCTAATCATATAAATAGGATTATAACAACTTTAAATCTTGAAAATTCAATTATAGAAATCAAACAATCTTGCGCGCTTAAAAATACTTGAGAAGACAGAATAAACAGTAACACAGCTAACTGTTATCGTTCGAAATTTGTGACCAATCATCAGTTAGACACGAAATCCATTAGAAGCTCATCGTTTTATCAAACGCGACCAATCACGACAGACACAATTGTTAATTATTGCTCAAACTATGTTCTGATGTCGTCAACAATCAATGTTCTCCGTATCAGATCAACCATAATATAGATGGGCAACACAATACTTTATTATATTAATAAGAGAGAAAGGAGTTTTCTTTACATTCGCTTCGATGTCTCTGTATTAGCTGGCGAATCTATTTTAAATATATAGGGGTGTCTTTCTAATGTACATAACAAAACAAATTATATTTATGGTTGATCTGATGTCTTCGTCGATTTTTTTTTGTATGCATGTGTGGGATGGTAACATCATTGTTCAACACGCATCGTCTAGTAGGCTATGGACATGCGGAGGAAATTCTACATGGTCAAGGTTGAAGCTATTAAAACATATTGCATGGAAAAATATTGTATTATATTATATGGATAGATAACACGTTAGCGTTTTTATGCTTCAATGATATTATGATTTTGCAGCTGTAATTTCCATATAAACAAATATTCTAATGAAGTTCAACGGAAGCGATGAAGTTCAGGGAAGTCACATGATGATTGGGTCAGGGACAATATGGAATAGTTAATTGTCAGATGATGTAGTTCAAACACAGATTGAAAGTTGGGTGTGTTTAGGATAACATAATCTTGTAGTAGATTTTCTATCATGGCAAAGATATTTTGTCTTAGGTCGAATAGAAATTTAGATATTTTTTAATTTTTAATGGTGCTCTTTAAAAAAAAAGTTTACTTTTAAAACATTTTTGATCTAAAATCCGAAAATTGTTTTGCTTAATATTAATTTTTCTCTGAGAAAATAGATCTTCATATTATCTTAGTTTGTTTTCTAATTTGAAACTAATAAAAGGAGAAAAAAATATAATAAGAATCTTTCAGTAAGAAATAAAAATAAATAGTTCTTTTAATTTGTTCTGTTAGCTTACATAAAAATTAGTTGTCTTTCTTGTACAAACTACAGGTTTATACGGTGTTCTCCAAAGCTACGACAAAAATAAAATTTAATAGCCTTCGTAACGGTTGAACTACATACAGTTGTAATTAAAAAATTGTTTTGTTCCAATACGTCCGGCGAAAGAACAGAACTAAAAATTTATTGGATTCTGTGCTGACGTGAGATCACTAAGAGCTTTTTGCAATAAATTCATTAAACTTTTGTGTTTTGGGATTAGTAATATTTCTATATGAATGTATTTCAGTCAGACAGTTAATAAAGTAATATTTCGAAAACTTTTTGTAGATTTTTTGTAAATTTAACAAATTATCAGCAAGCAATATGCATCATATAGGAAAAAAAATTTATTATTTGTTTTTTTTGAAAATTATTATTACGGGATTTTTTTATGCTTGTTTAAAAACTAAAAATACATTTTATTTTAATATGATTTACTTATAATAAAACTGCTGCAATTTCTGTGAAATTAATATGTACTGTACATATTTTTTTAACATTTTATTAAAAAATTATTTGTAATTTTTGTGGATTTCTAGTTCTGGCATGGTACCAACATTGCACCACATTTCGTAAAAAAAAAAACAAAATAAAATATATAGAATACATGAAAACAAAACAAATAACAATGGTACAGTAATGTCTTTCTGCTGCACGCAACTACAACTGAAACATACAAAAAAATAAAATAATAATAAAAAAAACACTATCAGCAAATCACATTTTTATTTACCTCTTACCTCTTAATAGCTAATACGCATGCGCAATAACTGGTCACAAATTTCGATACATTTATAATATATATCTACATATATGTAGGTCAATGTTATCACGATATAGAATAAAATGCATGAAAGGTGGCGGAATCTCCAGTTTTTTTTTTCACATTCCCTTCCCGGCCCTCGCGTCGATTAGGCGCTGTTTTTTTTTTGTTTTTCCTCTTCAGTTGTTTATCACTCGAACGCCCCCGCAAACAACGTGTCTGGGTCGTTGCTTTAATGATAACAACCAGAGGGTATAATCGATTTGGTACAAGGCCTCAAGTGACACATACAATATTATTGTTTTATTGAATATTCCATGCAATGGTATTGTTTTTTTTTTGTTGTACTGGGGATTTTATGAAAAATGAATGTACATGTATTAATACAAGGTTGGTTGGGAATAGTTTTTTCCAGTTCATAAATAGAAAATAGGGAATCTAAATGACAAGTTCAAAATTTTTTTTAAAAATTTAATAAGAAAATGGTTTTTGACATAATGAATATTTGAAAAACTTCTGTCATAATGTTCAAATGATATTTCGTAAACTAATAACATTAAAAACAGTTTAAATAATAGTTATTCAATATTATACATTTTATATTACCACGTACAATATAGAATATTATGTTATAATTGTGGCCGAAGCAGAGCCTCGATGCTGGGCAATCTGATCGAAATACAACAAGAACTTTCTTTTTCGAGTGACATATGCTATTTTTTATTCACGCGTTCTTAATGAAATTAAACTAAAAATAAATAAAAATACATACCAAGAAACCTTAGGCTTACTGATAATAGTTATGAAACAGTATAATTGTGAGATTTAAGGTTTTTTTGGCGAATAAGTAATTTTTGACAAATTTGGCGGTATGCACTGCATATCTTATATTTCTTCACACATTTTCAGTAATTACATTTAAATTTAAGCGAAAACAATTACTGCAATAATTGTCACTACGTAATTTTCAATATAGATTTTTTAACTTGTCTTTTATCAGATACACACTATTTTTCTATTACAGATATTTTTTTATATCTAATTTTATAAAATTTTAAAGTGTTTAATATGTTTGACAAAAATCACTTTTAGAAATGAGGTAATAAGCCAAACATATATCTCTTTGTAGTGTACTAAATTTACCTGCTTAATTGAATTTGAAAATTTCTAAAAATGTTTGATATAAACAGTATATAAATTGCATTAATTATTTTTCTTTTAATTTCAGGTACGTTTCAATCCAAACAATACTTATTCAATTCAAGTTTTGGAATTGTAAGTAAAACTTTTTTATAAACAATTATATTTTTAAAAAATCAAATTTTTAGTGGTAATTATTTTGTTTTATGTTTTGAAGTTTTGAATTATAATAGTTAAAAAATATTCTTTAAATTCAATTTCAAAATTAGTTAATAATCTTTAGCTATACTACGCAGTCTGTTGTTTTAATAGATAAAGTAGCCTGTTCATTTGTAACAATAAATGTAGTTTTTGTAAAAGGTTAAGCTTTCCCAGTATTTATTGATCAAATTATTTTCTTTTTTTTATTATTTTCGGCCATCAATACTCGTTTTATTTCCACGTGGAAGTGTTAAACTTTGAAATTAATTCGGTGGGCAATTTTTTTCCCGGGCAGCAAGTTTGTGAACGCAACAGCTGTTGCAAAAACTGTAACACATGTGATTGCTGTTTTTTTTTACATTTTTTTTGCTAACCTTTATTTATGTCCCAAAGTCGTAAGTTCAGTTTGACAATATTTTTTGTTGCAAATACATAATGTATGGGTTTTATTGATTCGATGACATAATTCGTATTTAACTGTTTCGAATGTAAACTGTTACTTACGTCTACTGATTACTGATTTACAATTGTGTTTATTTAACGATTACGAAGCGTGTTAAATAGTTTTTCCTATTCTTAGAAATGTACGTAGAAAAACTGCCATTAGTGTATATAGTTTTTATGATCATAAAATAGATATTCAAATATTTATTGTAGTTTTTGTATCTGTTCAATTAGTGTCTTTAAATAAAATAAACAAATTAATAACATAAAATGTTTATTCTAATTTTCGAAGATTTGATCAAAATATTCAGTTTTGTTCAAGTAAGAATTTCATGAACGCTCAAAATCAAACTGCGCATGCTCCTGACAGTTTTGTACTATTATTAATGCGTGCTTGAACAAAGAGCTATTAACACGAATTTTTAATTTATAATATTATTGTTTTGCAAAATGGAAATAATTTAAACAAAGCAATTAATATTAAAACGAATTATTTCGATCTATGGTCATATTTTCTTTAAATCATCATATACTGCAATTTAGAATATTGTCAAGTAAATATTTATCTTTTTTCTTTTTTAATACTTCACATCCGAGATAGTTGCCAACAACAGGTCACATAGTTCATAGCACTAAAACAGAAAATTCTTGCATAAGTTCCACGACTCCTTACGGAGAAACTTTACTAGAAAACTGGAATAGATGTTACGCCTGAGATATCGTCCGTAAGATCAAAATAATAAAAACTAACGTATATCATACTATATGCAAAGTTATACAAATGCACGAAATATTTGAAAAGTTGTACAGAAGCGTCTCATGAGGTTAAAAACAGTGTCCGTGGAACTTAATAAATTTTTCATATATCAAAATATTTTTCTCAGTGTATAATAAAATTACGTATTAATTGTTTATTACGATTCTCGAGAGAAAAACAACATTTGTTTTATAAACTACATTTAAAGTTATGTACACATCAGAGTAGGCATATATTTCTTTTGTTTTATTATAATAAATTATGAAATTTTATATGTATTCGTTTTTTTTATTGAAAATATTTTATGTATAAAATAATGTTGTACGTATAAAAATTCGGTTTTTACTATTTGAAAATGGTGTGTATTATGTTGTACGTATTCTACTATCGTACTCTACTAATATAACTCAGACTTTATTAATATAATACAACATTGTGTTGTGTTCTTCATCTATATTATAGTTG
Organism: Clivina fossor; assembly: GCA_963966155.1. Taxonomy (NCBI): domain Eukaryota; kingdom Metazoa; phylum Arthropoda; class Insecta; order Coleoptera; family Carabidae; genus Clivina; species Clivina fossor. The sequence continues at coordinate 8,748,329 of OZ014563.1, read as the reverse complement.
ATCTGATACCATACTGCATATTTTAAAATGATACATGTCATATTTATATTTCAAATCATGTTGACATACATAGATTGTACCAACAACAGCTATTAGTAAAACAAAGTAAAAAAAAATCAAATTGTTATTATTTGCATACTGTCTGGGCATAAATTGGAATAATCAGAGGAGAAATGCTTTGTTATATCTGATCAATGGTGTTCCACTTTTCTTCAGATATTATTCAGAAAATTTCTGCTCAAATCACCTGACCATAACGATAAAATTTTACATTTGTAGCAATTTCAATCTTTTTTCTACCTATTTTTTTTTCTTCCTATTTTTTCTCTCTGTTTTGTTTTCCAAAGAATTATAAATGATTATTAGTTTAATTTATACTCTAAAGATTGCTGGCTATTTAGTATTGTATTAAAATATTAAAGAGTCAGAAAAAAATATATTTTTGTCATGAAAGAAGCGAGTGAATATTTTAATTCGTTGTACATACATACACAATCACGCTGTGTACCCATATAGATGTGGCACAAACTTTTTGCATTATGCAGAAATTAGTTTCCGTCAAACATTTCTATCTAGACAAGTAACTTTTGCTGCATCCATATCTATCTGTTTTTTACTCGATTCCTTCTAGATACCTCACATACTCCATGCAGAAATCTTAAATTTCACAGAAGTTATTTTCCTTTTATTCTTCTGTAACCATACCCAATATTCACTACCAAATATCAACGCAAACAGTATTGTATACACTCAAACATTTACGTTTCTTAAAGTACTCAAAGCATCTAACCAACATTTAATTTCCTTTGCATTTAATAAATTTGCTTTACTCTTTTTCAGTTACTTTTTTCCAAGCTTTTAAGTTTTTTTTCAGATTATTTGCAAACAAAATTAAAATAACTTGAACTACTACATAAGTAAATTTCTGATCTTTTCTTTGTTTTGAAAGAATAACTTTAGTTTTAGGAAGTACTTTTTATAATCAGAAGTTTTATTTGTATGCCTTTTTCTTTTCTTTTAGTAGAAACTAGAATAACAATAAAATTTTATTTAACATGAAATGAAAATGAGTTCAGTGAAGAATTAGATTTTTCGAAATATTTCAGTTACTTACATTTATTACTTTTTTACTTTTATATATTATTTATATTTTTTCATTTATTTACTGCAAACTCATCTAAATTATTGTGTTGAAGCTAGGTGAAAATATTAACTTTTCTTTCTTAATTTTGAAATAATACCTTATATATAAAATGCAAATAAATTTTAGAAACATTTTTTAGACTTTTTTTTATGTGTACACTACGATCAGTGTTGGAATTTATCTAGATAAATAATTTATCTGGATAAAAATCATCTTTTATTTTATTTACATGATAAAATTGCCGTATTTAACGCCAATACGTTCGTAATATATTTTTACATGTAATAATTTTCGATTACTTTTATTTAATTTTTAAATTAATTAATCAATCTTTTGTAATAATTCAATGCATCTGAAATTTCATTAAATTTTATGAACTTTTAAAACTACTAAACTAGTATTAGTTGAATAGCATTTACAAAAAATATTTTTATGTACCTATATTTTTTTTAAAATATCAATAATCAGTTTTTTTTTTTTTTTAATAACAGTTAAAACAAATTTTATGATTTTCTTTTTTATTCCTAATTATATGTGTATATTTCGAAAATTAAATTTTATTTAACATAATTATCTATCATCTAGATAAAATTTTGTTCTGGTATCTATTGTTATAAATAATTTTTCTTTGTTAATAATTCTTCGATTTTTTATTACCTTTCACGATCATTCATTTATTCCATATATATTCTTTTGCAATTTATTTGTATTATAATAGTCATCAATACTATTTACAATCTACTTTTTCAATTGTTTGTCAGTAATTGTATTCCAATTTCTTTTAGTAAAATAAAGTAATGAAAATTCGCTTATGATGCATATTTAACGCGACTAATCTCATTACTATATTAATGTTTTGTTTATAAATTGTCTAGGGGTTGTTCAAATAAAATCATTCTATTATTGACGAATATGCCACGATTCTTTGAACAAATCCTCTACGTTCAAAACAGTAATTTTCTGTCACGTAAACAGTATTTTCGTTATTAATATGTAAGCATTTTCTTTAAGGTCTACGTTTGTTATTGTATGCGTAAAATCAATATTTGCTGATAGATTATTGGACATGAACCTATCTTTTGTCCATTTCGATTAAAATTTTGTGTATGTGTTTGTTTCATTTGTTCTAGAATATTCAAATAAAATATAATAAATTGTATTGCTTGTTATTATTGGTATTTAAATACTAAAGTCACTATATAAATTAACTTTTTCTCTAATTTATATTGCATTTGAAATCTTTAAAAAAAATACTAGTAATTTTACACAAACATACAAAAAAAAAACAGATTTTTTATTATTCCTGCAACAGGTTGTATGCTTTATCGCTAATTTTGCTGTGATATTAATTGAAAATGTGTTCAATTGTTTAGTTTCGGATTTAACCTAAGATTTGTATATAGATGAGCTTACCCAATAAGCGAATAAGAATTTTATTGGTTCTTAAATATGACGTATTTGCAGTTCTTTAATTGCGCGTATGCCATGTTTAATTTAAAACAGATATTTGGTAAACGTAAACTAAATATTTGTTTTAAGTTAAATATAAAATAGAAACTAATTATTTAGAATAAATGTAGAAACATATTGTTTATTTAATAAAAATAGTATATAGGGTTAGAAATGGGATGTTATAGACGTCGCCCTTCATATCCTTTGTTCAACCTTCCAACACTTTATTCTCTATTTTCCAATTTCATATTGGCTTTAAAAAAATGGTTGAGTTTTTATTTATTTGATTATTAACTCAATTTATATATAAAATGTTATTAACTAAAATCATAATCTATTATTTAAATAATGTTAGAATATTATTTAACAAATTTCCAGAAGAAGGCATATATATCTATCTTGTTATTTTCTTTATCTGTTTTTCCTTCTTTTTTGGTTCAATATGATTCATTTTATTTCTTTTTTATGAGATTCCGAGATTTTCTGTTTACATTCTTGGCCGGATCAAAACAAATATTAACTGATCTACAATGAAACAGACAAAAAAGTGGTTTTATATGCTTTTCGGATAAAAAGTAAGTTATTATTGTCACGATATTGAAACCTTAAGACATATATTTAAGATTAAAGTAAATTGTTTATTAGAATAATTCTGAAAGTGATGCCACATGGTTTTTAAATAAATATTATTTTTTATCAGATAATTGAGAAAGTTTATTTTTGAACTGAAACGAACTAATATATCGACAAATTTACAAAAGAAATTAATTTATAATTTATTTAGTAACATTTGCAATTTCAATTCCTTACCAAGAACAGAATTAATCCACAATTTTAAAAAGGAACTGTAATTTTACACAAAAAGTTTTTCTTAATAAATACGAAAGTAAATTGTTTTGTGAATAATTTAATGATTTAAATTTTTTTTTAATATGAATTGAGTATTTGTTTAAGCATACATTTTTTTAAAAGGATGAATCAAAATTCTTAAAATAAACTAAGTTACTATTAATTTATTTTTAATTAGTTCATACCCAGTTCTGTATGTGAAAAATGACTTTTAAAAAATAAAACAAATTTATACATAGTTTTCATATTTACTTGATGACAACGCATAACAAAACATTTAAATAGTAATGTGATAAATATTATAATAAATAATTAAATGTCCGTGTGATTTGTTAATGGACACGATCTAAATAAAGTGATAAAACAAATGAAGTAACGACACATGTTAATGTGCTTAATATAAGATCGATAAAGTCGCCTTAATAATTCAGAAACAAAATGCTGACTTAATACACCAATATAAAAATGTAATAAATTTAATGTTATTGTAATTTTGCGGGTCGTGAATATTTAATCAAGCACATCATCTGTCAAATTAGAGAAATACCGTCAGTATGTACAGGTGGTGGCCTTCGTTATACACCATTATACATATATTGACTGAGTAAATATAAATTATTGTTTGGCTATTTTGTTGTACTCGTACAGTTCGGTATATTTGAAGGATGTTATATGCAAAAAATTGTTTAATAAAGGCCATTTTTGATTGCGAATATAGAATTATAAATGGTTATTACGTCATTGGAAATAAGGGCTATTTATTAGGAGTATAAAATATTTTGCATATATTGCTTTTCGTTTGTTCTATTTCTTCCAATAACAATATGTAAACACGGAAAGCATGATTTTTTAAATTTATTTGAAATATTTTCTTTTGAAAATTGTCTATATATCTAATAATATTTCTTACCTTTATATTATTTGCTGTATTTCAATTTTAATAAATGTTGAAAAACTGTATTTTTATGGACTACTTTAATAGATTCTAACCAATTCGTACTTGAGATTATCAATAAATATTAATACAGAACTTTAAAATAAAGCCGTTTTATTCTAATATAATAAGTTCTGAAAGATTTTTTACCATGTTATGTTTATAATGTTTTAAGAAAGACAAAACGAATTGAAGACATCAACTGCGTTAAAATAATTCTTAAAATTTAAGCACATAAAAAAAATGTTTTAATAATGTAACTTATATATAAAATTATCTACCATTTAAAATAAAAGAATTGTAAATAAATTGTGACTCATATTTATTTCACGGTCATATTTTTTTAATCAAATTAAACATCACTACTGTGGCTGGATCTATAGCATTTTGTAATTAAAATTGAAAAATAATTTACGAAAATGAACTGTATATATATATATATATAAGATAAATACAGAGCACGTGTCAGAGAATCCGTTTATGGCAGAATTATTGGTGAGTTGTTTCGATAATAAACAAGCAAAATTACTTTGTTTGAAAGTTCATATTACTACAGTTCGGTAATGAACAAATTTTCTGATACATTGTATTATTCATTTTTGTAAACTGTCATTTTTATAAACTATGTTTCAATTTCTATTACAATTATGAAAATGATATTGAATCCAACCACTGGTTTCTTATAGTTCTCGATAAGTTCGTTACAACTTACCATCAAATCAGTTTCGTAAGTCTCCGATCCTTGCGCAGTTTGCATTTAACTAGTAATTTATTATACTACGCATGCTCCGTGCAGTTACAAACCAATTCCGTAGGTGGCAGAAACAAACCTGATATCTCCATAACGAGAATGAGACATTCAATATATCATTTTAAACTGTAATGATTCACAAGAAGAATATATTCCATTCATATTTCACTTTTAATGAAACATACACAATATATTGCATTTGTGTTGCATTCGCTTTATATTTCCACTGACTGTACATACTGGTATTGATATTATCTGTCTTTTCGTCTTTCGAATTTCCCATCAACCCGTTCAGAAATTAATTATTTATCAAGGTTTCGGGGTTACTATCCCTATACAATTACGGATACGATTGTAAATCGGTCATTATCATTAACGCTGATTGGTTGAAATATGCTTGACCTTAGACGCTTTGTAATTCGATTTGTTTTCGGAAAACATCTGGAGAGGAGAAGGAGGAGGGGGGGATTTGATTTAATTTACTTGCGTGTTTTATTATTTTTTATTTGATTATTTATCGGAAGGATGTGGGACTATTTTCCGATTGTCAAATGGGTAAACGAAAGTACATTATTGAATTTTTTTCAATGTTTGGAATGCTTTATCTGAAGTGACTTTTATATTTTGTGTTTTTTTTTTGTATTTAATTAATTTAATTTGATAAGCGCGCAATGGAAAGGGAAATTATTAAATGAATTATTTGAATTGTTCATATCTTGATAGTTATGGGTTATTCATTTGATCAATTGTAGATATTGAAATGAATTATAAGCATGACTTGGCAAACTTTGTATTAGGTTTTATTAATTTTTTTATATGTATATCTCTATAGATTGCTCGACAGTATTTTATTTATATTTTATACATGCAAATGTAGATGTAGCATTGCGTGTTTTATAAAAAAAATATAAAGCATTAAATATGGCATTATTTTTAGTATTAAAAATGGGAAAAATATACTTTTGTTAACAGGGTTTTATATTTGTTAATTAATTTGCAAAATTTTTTGACTCAACACAAAGTTACCAAGCGGAATTTTTTAAAAAGAAGACCATATTAAATGTATCTTGGTTATATTATACTTATAATGTACATAAAAAATATGCAAGTTAAATAATTAAAAAATAATTCGTAACTGGTCATTATTTTCGTTAAATATTATTTATAAAAATGAATGTAATAATACAACAAAGATAAAACAACAAATGAAAATTGCGCAACATGCAAAAATACAATCAATAATAAAATAGGAAAATTAAAATGCACGCCAATGAAACAGAACAATTGACATTGTTTCGACATTTGATAATTTGAATCAATTTTTCCACCGGAACGTTTTTCTTTTTCTTTTGATAAGAATATATTGAATGTACACTCATTTTGGATCACCTTGTTTAAAGATTAAACATGGTTTGAATTTTTTCCGACAGCAAATTTACTGAAGTTCTGTAAATTTACATATTTATTAATGGTTTTTATTTTTCATAAAAATGTAATATTACTTAAATATTACAATAACAAGATTAGAAGTATATGGGTAAACCCATATAGAGACTACTTTGACATTTCTCGGAAAGTTGGCAACACTGTATTTTAATAATATTATAATTTATGTGGGCACTAGGAAAAACTTTTCTGAAAATTTGATCAAAATTGAATAAATGATGTAGCTACAATAAATTTTAGTAATTTTTTTCTCGGAAAGTTGGCAACACTGTACTTTGTTAAAATTACATAAATTATATGAATACTAGGTGAATCTTTTGTGTAAATTTGAGTAAAATCGGTTAAATAACATAGCCATAATAAATTTTTTAAAACTTTAGTAATTTTTTTCTCGGAAAGTTGGCAACACTGGATATTAATAAAATTATATAATTAATGGGAGCACTAGGAAAATTTTTTCAGAAAATTTGAACAAAATCGGATAAATAACGTAGCCAATATGAATTTTTAAAAACTTTAGTAAATTTTTTCTCGGAAAGTTGGCATTACTGGAAAAAACTAAAACCACATGACCATCTTGGGTACTAGACAAATTTATCCTGAAAATTTCATTAAAATCGGTTGAACCGTCTAGGAGGAGTTGCGGCCACAAAATTTTGACTTACGACCGAGCGAGCGAGCGAGCGAGTGAGCGAGTGAGCGAGCGAGCTGACGACGCACACACATACACCTACATAAACTAAGTTCAGATTCGTCATCTACAGGCTATAGGAAGGATTTCTATACAATTTTTTTTTTTTTTGAAAATGTTACAGACACCGTACCAAACGCTTTACTACTTTTCCTTGCAGTCAAAGTAGTAAAAATAACAAAATATTGCTATTTTACTATTATGATCTATGTAAAAATTAGAAAACCAATTACATTTTTTAGACTGTATTCTGATTTATATATTTCATTAATTACCTACAAAATACCCAAATTCTAACTAATTTACTTGTAAGTAAAACTACTTTATTTGGCCATTACCGTCTCGCAGCAGTTTTAATTGGAGTTGTATAATGAAAATTAATAATGAAAACAAATTTCTTTATTTCTCTAGGGACCAATCTTCCATCGCATGGTCGCCGGTCAATGAATAAAATATGGATGGCTAGTGTCAGAGGTTGCTAAATTTTAGTTCCTTCTTACTTGAAAAATTCATATGAAGGAGTTTATGTGCATTGGACTATCGAGTTTTGTCTTAGTATTTTTTGCTAGCGTCGGAATATATGTCATTAAATTTTTTATGCGTTTTGTATTGGCAAATGTGAAGTATTTTTGGAGTTAGTTGGTGAAATTTAATATATTATTTTGTTTTATATTGGATAAATAATTTTGATACGAAATAATGTCAATAAAATTAGTTTATGACCACTTTAGTTAAGATTATTATGAAACGTTGTTACACACATTGTTAATTAGTTAAAGCTAACAACGCGATGCTCAAGTTGTGAACTGGCCGTCGATCAAATATTTCAAAAAAAGTTGACAATCTAATCTCGTAATTAATCGATTATTAACTATTTTATGCATCTGGAAATTAGAAGTTTAACAATGTATATAAATTTGAGTATAAAAGTTGTGTATAAGGATGCGACACAAACTATTTTTATTAAAACTGAAAATTATTTACGCTAAATATTTCTATTCAGACATGTAATTTTTATATTACTCACATTTATTATACTCTTATACTTACGTAGTAACTTGTTTATATGTTCTGTTTATGTATGTTATTTGTATCATTTTTCCTAATGATGGTGTACGTAGAGTACGTCGAAACGTCGATTATTAATAATAATTTATACAGAACTAAATCCGAAAGACATTTTATTTTACTATATAATATTTAAAAAAAATTGTTTTATTTATCAGTTATTTATCTTCGTCAGTTATAATTATTTACTATTATGTTATTTATTAATAAAAATAAATTTATAAATATCGATGGGGCCAGTGGAATGGAATTATGGAGCAATTGTAGAATAATAATTTTCAAAACGGTGTAAAAGCAAAAAAAATATAACAATAATTGTAACATATTTTTTATGTTTGCTTTTCCAAGAATTCGTGAAAATTGCTTCGGAAAAATCGTGTAACAATTATCGAATTTAATATTAAACACGCGAATTAAAGCGAACTACCATTTTGTAAATATTCTAGAAGTTTTGTTTTTGTACACAAAATCGATGTATTTATAATTGAAACTTGAGAATCTTTTAAAATTGATAAGCAATTTATATGTTGCCTATCTTAAATTCCTAAAATGAACATACATGCTTTAAAGAAACAGTACACGCTCGTTGCATGATAACGTTTTTAATAATTTAATTATGTCACTGATTGGAAAAATTACATCATATACTTATTTTTTGATAGTTATCTACGATGTAATAATAATAATCATGGTGTATTTATAATGTTTTTGCCTTGTTAATCCTTTGCCCTTTACTTTTCCATGTATTTCACAAACGTATAGTTTCTAGATGTGTTGCGCAGAACATGCAACTTTGCTTGCGTATGGAAAATGCGTTATATGTATTACATATGTTGTACAAAAAAAGGTAAAGAATTAATACTAATATTCTATACTATTCTGTAAGCTTTATAGTACTGTAGAGCTTATAGAACAATACCACAATTCTAGTATAAATGCTACAACCACATTGGAAATTTTACACAACTTTGTTACTGACTATAAAATGCCTTAGTAGCTAATGAATGATATATATTTGCATTATAATTTAGTTACATTTATAAAGATTATCTCAAAGTAAACGAACGCTGCTTGTTGAGTAATTAATTATCAGATTAATTTCAGATAAATCATTGTAATGTATCTCTTTTTATCACATTAAAGAAAATATATATAGATAAATAAATTGAAGATATTAAATTTTTTGCAATGCTTATTTTTTTATGTATTTATGAAATAATACTGGCTTTATTTTGTTTCAGTTTCGAAATATTAATAATAAAATTGTAAACTAAACTATTATGATTTTTTTTTGTGTTTGACTAAAAATTAATTGTAATCTCCAGGATTTAACGGCCGGTATTCATTGAATTTATAGAATTTTCTGGGTTGTATGCCGTGATCGATCTATCTTCGTCGCAGACGTTTTGCCATACATTGCAAATGTCATTCTCCTAGGGCGAATAGATCGATTACGGCATACCAATTTAGAAAATTCTATAAATTCAATAAAAAATAATTGTTTAAATAGGAATATTTTAGTGGATTTGATTTAAAAAAAATGATGTTATATTTATTTAAAATAAATGAAATGTTGATAAAATATTTTAATAATGATTTAAATTAAAATAATTTTGTAATTGAATAATAAAAGAAATGTAGGTAATTTAAATTTTATGAAAAATAAATGAAAGTTTACTTATACGTAGTACTATTTTTCTATTACAGTAATCAAGAAAATCGATGTCTTACATTGCTCCAATTAACGTTTAACTTTTAACCACTAATTATGAACTAGATTTTATCGTAAATAAAATATTAGCTTCATGACAAAAACGTGAATTATTAACATTTCTAGTCCGACTAATTGTAATTTTTTATAACTTTATTATATAATTTTGCAAGTAAGTTTTTCTTTCGCTAATATGAAGTATTATTACTAATAAGTCATTAGTAAGTTTATTAAAAATCAATAACAGTTTTTAAAGAAAACTAAAATTGTATATTTGTGAACAGCAAAAAAAAAAACCATTAGAAACACAATATATAAAATAAATGCTACTTTCTGTGCAGACTTCCAACTAACAAAAGAACATCTAATTACATCATGGCCTACGTGATTTTATGCAAATTAATTCAGCATTGTCACTATTATTCGGTTTTATTTGTTTTCGTAATGAAATTCATTGTACTATATGTACTGTCTGAACACTTAAATGGTTTCGAAATTTTCAGACGAATTATAATTTTAACAATTACAATTTTGAAGGTTGACTTTTGTCTAGATCGTGGAAATACTTTTATAATATTTCTCATATTGTTTATATTATTAGAACACCTGAAATATTGCTCAAATGTTTTTTGATTATAAAATAATTAACGATATTAGATACGTTGTTTATTTTATCAGTTCCGACATATATGTTGCAGCTGTATGTGAAGTATAATTTTTGCGAATTTTTTTAATCAGCATTAATCACATATTAATAATTACTTACATATGATTAATAAGTCGGAAATTGCTATTTTTGATTTAGTTTAAATTAGTTCTGAATGATTTTTTACTATGTTACAGTAGAATTTCGGAACTGTAAACATGCACTAATATGAATATCTCGTTAGTGTGAACGCTAAATATTTTTTATTGATAATGTGAACAATTCTTTCTAGCTAATATATCTTCAATTCTAGGAGTTTTTTACAATTTTATGGCTAATTTTATGTGGAATAAATGAACTACAAAATATGAATAACGTACAATATATACATACATACATACATACACAATCACGCCATATACCCAAAAGGGTGTGGCACAAACTCTTTTCATTATCCCGAAATCAGTCGCCTCCAAACACTCCTATCCAAACAAGCAACTTTCGCTTCATCCACATTCATAATTCCTCTCATACATGCTCTTCTATTCCTACTACTTGGAAACTTTCGCTCACGCAAAACACTCTCAATCATATCACTCCAACTACTCATTGGACGTCCACGCAAACGTAAACCATCAAAATCATTCAAATAAATCTTTTTAACCAAACGTTCATTAGACATTCGCTCAACATGTCCGAACCATCTTAACTGACTAACACCAACTTTTGCTACAACATTTTTTTCAATTTCACACTCATCATACACTAGTCTATTTCGTACCCGATCTCTCCTTGTTACACCACATACCCCACGTAAAAATCTCATTTCCACAGCAGTCATTTTCCGTTTATGCTTTTGCAACCAAACCCAACATTCACTACCATACATCACCGTAGGCACCAAAACTGCATTGTATATACTTAAACGGGCTTCTTTTGAAACATTTACATTCCTAGCAAAAGTTCCCAAAGCACCCAAAACCTTACAACCAGCATTTACTCTCCTTTCAATTTCACGATCAAAACGGCCATCTCTAGACAGCAAACTACCCAAATACAATATATAAAATATTAAAATAGAGATATATGTTATATGAAATATATATATATATATATATATATATATATATATATATATATATATATATATATATATATATAATATAAAATATATCAAGAGATTAATTTAACCTTAACTTAATTATTTGCACTGGAATATTCTTTAATTAATGTATTTTGTCCTTGTTTTTTATTTTTATGTTCTAAGCAAAAATTTTGTCTATTTCTTATGTCATATCCGTGTATATCAGAGAATAAGTTAATTGTTCCATCAAAGTAATTTGGTAGCGAATTTAGTCTATATTTGTGAATGAATATTTATTTCAATGATGTCTGTTACTTTCAACTACGTAATTTAATTTTTTAAGCATTTCCTTTGTACTTATTTTTCCACAGTTTCCTATCTTCTCTCCCCGACAACAGGTTTTTTTTACAAGGTCTATTTTAGTAATAATTACTAACTATTGCACAATTCAGAAAGTAATAAATTTAGTTTGGCAACGGTCAACAGGCGATAAAAGTTCGTTTATGTTTTTAGCAATAATAATTTTCCAATTTTATTTTTTTCTCAATGTTTATATGTAAATGACACGTGTTTATAGATAACGTTACTATATAACTAAAGTGCTCTATATCTTTGTTACATTTTTAGCTCACAAATGGGCTGTTAAATATAGAAACTATTTTTGTTATTGATTCTGTTTCTATCTGATTTACACCAATTTAATATATAAATATACGGACGTCAATATTTTTACAAAATGTATGTAATATTATTTACAGATATTCTGAGAAAAATTTTGACATGTAAATATAAAATATGTGTATTTTATGTAAGTAATTACTTACTTTTTCGATAAAAAAAAACATACTTATATAATATGATAAATAAATTATTTTACTTAAAATTATAAAATTATGCTATTTTTACAGAAAATTTATATAAACCATCGTTTTGCTGAAATAATATGTAATTTTTTTTACTACGGTTTTCATATAAATGGAAACTTTTTTATAGTGTATGTAATTTTTACACAGACGGTATGTGTAATATTATATAGTTTTTTCTTTCAGTGTACAAAGATTTACATAGTTTTTAGTTAAATATAATAAACATTCAAGCTTATATAAATAATATAACATGGTAAAAAATCTTTCAGAACTCATTATATTAAAATAAAACGGCTTTAGGTTTCAGTTCTATATTAATATTTATTAATAATCGCTTTTTCAACGTACTCAATGTAAATCTTTATCAGGAAAAATGATATATATATATATATATATATATATATATATATATATATATATATATATATTTGTTTTTGTTTTTGTTTTTAAAACTTACTATTATGAAGGTATTTAATTTAAACAACATAATTATATGTACTGTTAAAGAGAGATTGCGTTACTTTTTTAAGCAATTTAAAATAATTGACAAACTATTATATCGAAGGAATTTCTTGCTTATTTACTAGAAAATGTAAATGATTTTAATTTAGATTTTTTTAAATGTTTGACCTGAATATTTCTGAATATTAAAAGTAATATGCATATTTTTGTGTGTGTGTGATTCTAAATTGTATATAATTTAAACTAAAAATTTAATAGATGATTTGACATTGATAATAGTAATATATTTAATTATTTTTTATATAGAAAAATTACTGAATGATTTTTTTTTGTAGAACAATAATTATAAAAATTACAGAATTAACATTTAACAAAGAATTTAATTTGTGTGTTTTACCAAAACTATCTAAATAATACATCAATTGTATATGAAACAATTCAAATTATATATTTGAGATATATAAATTACATGTTTATTTTATTATGTTATTAGCAAAAAAGGAAATTACATATTTTATTTGTACAACAACTTAATATTTTTGTTACTAATCTAGAATTAGTTAATTCTAGATTATATTATTACATTTTATCATTATGATTAAAATTTATTTACATTATAGTTTACTGTTACTGTAAATTGTACTTTAGTTATGTTCAGTTTATCCATTTCTAAATAAAAATATTTGTTTTAGAATTATGTATATTGACTGTTGTTAATTTTATTTCAATGATTTTTTTTGTATTGTAGAAAACGAATTTCTATTTGAATGGAAAGAATTTTTGTCAAATCTTTATGAATATATGATTTTATACTACGGCCTTTTAATTATATGCATAATTTTCAGTTCTTGCATTCTTCAGAAGTTCTATGTTTTTAATAAAATCTAGGATATTATCGAGAGTAAGGTATTTTAATTTTTTTGTTTTTATTCTTAAGAATATCATGTGAATTTCTATTAATTCTGCCACCTCTTAATTGGATAATCTTTATAATAAACATTGTGCAGATCAGGAATTTTGAAATATCCAGTCAACAATATAATTTCTGCTCTCTCTCTCTCTCTCTCTCTCTCTCTCTCTCTATATATATATATATATATATATATATATATATATATATATATATATATATATATATATTTGTTATTGTCAACGTATATACTTATGTGATTCAAGATGAAAAGAATGATTAATAAATGCAAAATGAATCAGATAATAATTTTGAGGTCAATTTTATTGAATCATAGCTTGATATGACGTAATATAAACACAAACTGAATAATATTTTGCTCGAAGCCAAACTATTACATGGGTTCGGTACATCGATAATATTTAATAATGTGTAATAAATTTATCTATTTTCAATATTTGAAACAACTTTACGAATAACCAAATATACCTTTTCGTAATGTCAACATAATGTAATATATTTTGCGATGAAAAGCCTGCAAAATAAGTCATAAATATTACGGTATATTCTATTTAGAATGTACGTCAAAATAACAAGAAAATAAGTTTTATTTGTTCCATATTTTTATATATTTATTTGTATTTATATTATAGTAGTATTTTTAAAGTTGTACTGATGAAGATGTATGTTGAGTACGTCGTAGCGTCGTTTTATTAATAGAAATTAATACAGAACTATAACCTAAAGCCGATTTATTTTTGTTTTAGCTGATCTATTTACTTAAGTGATTAGTATGATATCGGGCCTTGGAGATCTTGCTTTCACATTCATGATTAAAAATGAAGATACATATTAGAAAACAAAAATTGAATTTGTTTTATTAAAAACAAATTTATTTAGATTTTGAATATAAAAATTCAAATTTATAAATATGATATTATAAATTAACTAAAACGCAGGAATACGTGTTTGTGTTTTTGTAAACATTTCACCATGCTGTAATTTTTTATTTTTGTAATATTGCCAATTTTTAACAAAATAAATTTATTAACATGTTTTGTAGATACATAATAATTACGGAATTTATAAAATAGTATATTATTGTTTATACAATAGATATTTAAGGTTTTTTTTTTAATTTATAGAATCATGTTTATTATTTCAAGCTTTACTTGAAGTTTATTTTATGCTGAAATACTGAATAGACAAGTATGTTTTTTTTTTCTATCAAATGAAAATTTTCATTTACTAGAAGGAGACAAAACATTCTGTAACGCTAAAAATTTGTTTTGAATCTTAATATTAATATGACTAAATTTAACAGTTAAAAATCTTTCAAAACTCATTAGAATAAAATAAAAAATATTTAGGATTAAGTTCTGTATATATTTTATTTAAAAATCGATTAAATTTATTTATTTAAATATAAAATCAATCAAATAATAAGGTATTAATATAGTTATTCATTATACTTTTAAATTAGATTTATATTTATATCGGCTTTAATTTATAATGATTGAAATTGTTAATTAAAGAAAATTACTGGTTTGTGAATGTAAACAACATAAAATTTTAAAAAATCAATTAAGAACAGGAAAAACATGGTTTTCTCGTTTGACTGAAATTTTTAGACGTTTTGGGGGTGAAATCGATAGTGATGTATTGAAAGATTTAGAATTCCACGAAGTGAAAAAGAATTATACGAACGGAAGTACTACCCGAAATAAAGTAGGTCTTAAATTTTACACGCTTATAATTTATGTAAAAGTAATGTTTTTACCGTTATTTCAAATATATTGGTCAATATTTTTAAAAGTGTATATATTTTTTCTCCAAGAAGCTACAGTATTCAATGTTATTTAATACCTACAAGAACTAATTCACATGAAAATATACTAATGGTAGTATTCTATATTATTGTATATGCTCGATAATATTATAGAATACTGTATATGATTTGTATTAAAGACTACAGACAATCATAGACAAATGGTACCATATTAGATTATTATTTCAAACATTCTGAATTTAACTATTTTCCAAAATATAAATAAAAATATTCTGTAATTTGCGGAATATGCTTGCTAACCTCTTAACTAGCAACATTATACTATTACACATGCAAGCATCGCTACCAAGCGATTTTTAGCGGCAATTTTACAGAATACTAGCTATTAGCTGTATCTAATGCTTCAGTTCTATTTATACCTGGTAGAACTTGTAACATTACAAAATATTCTGTCTTTTTTTTTATTAAAAGCAGAATTTTATTCAATAGAGAAAGAAAAAATATCTTGTAACTCTTACAAGATGAAAATAGAATTGCAGCATAAGTTTAGCTGTAAATTGTAGGTACAATTCTTCTTAATTGGAGGCTAATGAACTTCACTATTGATTATTTTAAGTAAATATTAGTAATGAAACTATATGACTCATAATTTCCAATATATATGCTCTATTTAGCAACTATGAAAATTATTTATTTATTTAAAAAATTGCAATTATATTTTGGAGGAAAGTTCTTTTTGTTTTGTAATTCAAAATTTTAACTTTTTCAAATGACCGTGAAACATTTATAATAAAATTTCAAAATTAAAATATTTTATTTATAGGAAGTATCAAATAGCTGCTTTTGTTTTTGTTTATCGCATTCATAAAAAATATTTAAATTGACACTGAAATATAAAACATTTGACTATTGACCTTGTTACATTCATGTAAACATCTAAACATATAAACTTTTGTTTTTCAAAGTATTTATGTAATGTTTTAGAATAATATATAAGTTTCTACGCTATTTATATAAAATTTATTAAACATAATGTCATTACAAACTTTAGAAACATATATTGCATTAGTTTAATCGAAAAGTTTTATTCTGTTATTCTGGTTATTAAATTTAGCTAATCTTTAAATTTAAAGAACTTTAAGTAAATTTTAATTCTGGTAATTTACTTACATTCTTTAGGGGTTAAACTTTAGCTCAAATTCTTTTAAATTTATTTGAGTTATACCATGCGAAAAATATTTGCATGAAGAATGGATACATACATGCATACATACATACACAATCACGCCATATACATAAGCATTAATTTAAATTTTTTTTAGAGAAATAAAGATTTAGTTTTGAGAATTGAATCTATTTCCTATAATGATCTAAATTTTGTATTCTTATTATTATTCAGTTACAATAAATTATATAATTATGTAAATGCATTGTATTATTTATATTGTTGTATTTAGATCCGGCTTGTCTAAAAATAAAAACATTTGATATATAAATAATAACAAAAGATTTAATATAATGATTTTTCAAACAATATGTCAAGCAAATGATGAAGTCATTGTTAGTATTAGCAAAAGTAGTTTAATTTATATTTAAAAGATCGAAAAATTATGATATTTTAATCGGAGTTTGAAATGTCACTTGATCTGAACAATATTTTGCATTATTAGATTATTCATAAAAATACTTGCTTGGCTGTGGGCTATCGACCAGCACTATTGACCAGCATATGTTCCATCTAGAATATTGTTATATTTATAATATAATTATAGTTAATTTTGTAGGTTATTATTATTATTATTTTTTAAAGTGTTTTTTTATTTATTTCATATTTTTTATACATATACATATTTCACGTCACACTGAATAATGTTACACTAAAATTGATGCAAATTAGTTTAATATAACATTAATTTTCTACAGCATTATAGCGTATAATACACATTTTTTTAACATCTTTAGTACTAAGGTAGGTTTCTTTGTGCCATTATGAGCAAAAACTATTCTTTATTTTTTTTCCATCAAGGCTACTTTTTATAGTATCTACGGTTATTATAATATGGCTTTACATATTATGTTATATATTACGATTTGCGAAGGTGTTCATAATAAAATAATTTGTTTTATTAAATTTTATGTTTTTGTAATATGTATTTATAAAAAAACAAAAACATTTTTTGCACTTAATAAAAACAATATGCACTGTTTATGAAATAATGAATATATTGTGTAAGACATATAACATTCAATTGTCAATTGATGCATACCTAACCTTGAAATATAATAATATTTGATTAAGTTTGATTTTATTTTATTGTTTTATTTATATAGTATAATATGTTGCTAAGCATCCTTGATATTCATATCTATTTAAGTAACTTTTTATCATAGTTTTTCTATTTTGATGAACATGCTATTTATATATTTAAAATAGATCATCTTCTGGTATTATGATTTCCGGTGAGAGGTATAAGAACCTAGATAAAAACAAGTGCTTTAATTACTTATATGTAGTTCCGTTTCCGCTAGAAATAATACGTTGACGTAGAAAGTACGATGTTTAGATTAAGAAAATGCGAGCATTTTTCTTAGATTTATTATCATATTTGTATAATATTTTTTAATGTGAAACTATAGTTATTTAGAGTTGCGACTGCCTCTAAAATTACTAGTAGGATAATTTACATGACTAATCAATTTTTTCATTTATTTTATAATTATTGAAATACTGAAATTTAAAATATGTTGAGGAGAATTTTGACATGAGCAAAAAAATAGTATGTAAAATAAAACGGCTTTAAGTTGTAGTTCTGTATTGATATCTTTCTGTAATTTATTTTCTGATGAAGATGTACTTTGAGTTTTTCGAAACGTCGATTATTAATAAATATTAATAGAGAACTAGAACCTAAAGCCGTTTCATTTTAATATAATGAATTCTGAAAGATTTTTTACTATGTTAAATAGTATGTATTTCGTATATATTCATGTAGAAAAACACTTAGGCCCAGTTGCACAAAGCATTGTTAAACTCTTTGTAAATTAATACTTCTGGTAATTAATTATTTGTCAATTTTTTTTATTAAATTAAAGAAAAAAACAAAGATAGAAAAACGAAACATACATTGCATTGTTTTCATTGTAATTTAGTGTTTCTTACATCTTCACACTTTTACAATTACGACTACTTTCTTTAAACATGAATTAAACAAGAATTTCTAGATGCTTATCATATTATGATTTTTCGATTCGTTTCTTGCACGAATTTGAAATTTTAGTGGTCTTGAAATCGTTTAGTTCCGCTTCCGTAACAACCTTGACAACTTTTGAAAATATTTAATTTTAAAATTAATATCAGACAGCATTTTAGACGGTTTAGGGAGGTGGTTGTGGAGGTTAGCGTACAAGCGAATTGACTAAACTTATAATTAATACACGACTGATATATACGAGCGAAAGAAAAAAAAATGTGCTTGTCAAACTTCGTACAGTTGGCTATGAGAAATATTCGTTGTCTTTTTTTTTGAACTGACAGATTTTTTGTCGATCAATCATGGATGAATGTGAATGTAATTTTTCATTTTTTGGCATCGAATTTTAATGCTCTTTTTCTGGTCGTTTTTCAACACCTTACTGTTCTGTGTCATTGATTTTTTCATTTGATAATTACTTGATTTTGATCGATTTTGTTTCCTTAATTGTTTGTTGTTTTTAATTTGTACTCATTTGGAGTTTGATTGAATACTTTATAGAAATACGAGGATCTATCAAAAGTTTTTAAATTAATATATTAACGGGGTACATTTCTTAGATAAAATACAAATATTTTTTTATTTTAACACAAATGTTGTCTCATACTGGTTCCTAGATTCCACTCACATGGCATTTGAGATGTAACTGGAAATCATTTTTAGAGAAATGTTGTTTAATAAATAGATTTTTATATTTTTTTGCTGGATATTAACTTATTGCGATCTATTTGCCAAATCACTCTATTTCTTGCAAAACATATTTGTTTAAAAAATTGGATGCGTTTGTTTTACTATTATCTTATAAATTAGTATTTGTTACTTATCAGGAATGTAGAACAACTGAGTTTTAAAACTTAAATATTAAAAATTTATTTTATAATTATAATAAATTAAAATAAATTATGTAAATCTCATTTTTTCTATAGAAAAAAGTATCTTTTTTTTTTTTTTTTTTTTTTAAATAAATGTTTATTTACCTAAAAAAAAGTATCTGAAGAATAAATATGCCTGATATAATTTGATTATATTGAAACGAAATTATTTATAAATACAATATAAATTTAAATTTTTTTAAAATTAAATATTAATTTTATTTTTTATTTTCAGGTATGTAAATCTATTGGATATTTTCGATTTGAACGTCTGATATTTTGCATCTATATGTAAGTAATTAAACAGAATCGGCAACAACAGTTTGATCAACTGATAGTTTAGAATTACTACGCGAACACACGACTTGCAGTTTCAAAAAAGTGTCTAAATGTATGATAACGGAAAAAGTACTACGGTACTCGCGGTCAAAGTTTCTCCTAGGGCTGTTGTACCAAATATGAAACATATGTAAGTAATATTTGGTAAGAAATTATTACGAGTATTTAAAAGAAAGCATATTTTAAAATATCGAATTATTTGGCATATTTATATATTTGTTATTGGTAATAAAATGAAAAATATGAAATTTTATTTCAATAAAATTATCTATACTCGATATTATTTTTATTTATTTAAATAATTACGTGTTTGGCATTTACCTGTTTGAATTAATAAAATTTGTTCATATTAATTATTTCAGAACAATATTCTCTTGTTTTTTAATCGATATACTAATAATAATTGTGGAAATATATATTCGTAATCCAGGAATTATTTTAATTAAATTTTCGTATATGAATTTATGTTTGTATTATAAATATATAAATATTTTTAAGAATATTAGATAAATTTAATTAAATATATTATTGCCACTATAAATATTATATCAATATTTATTATTTATAATTTAAGATATAAAATTTAACAAGCAAATTTTTAATTATAAATTTTTTAATTACTTTATTAACCGGAAATAGTATATTTTTTATGACTTTGCAAGACGAGCCTCAGGCGAATATTGTAAATCATCCGAAAATGATTTAAAAATTTACACATAAATTTGAAAATTATTTATTACAAAAATAAAAAGGGTTTTGGATTTAATTTTGTATTAATTTTAATTAAAAATCGACGTTTCGATGTACTTTACGTATATTATCAACAGGAAAATGATCGAGTATGTAGAGTACGTCGAAACGTTGATTAAAATTAATACAGAAGTAAATCATAAAGTCTTTTTATTGTAATATAATGAGTTCTGAAGGATTTTTACTATGTTATTTATTACAAGTTTATACTACGTAAAATATGTCATGAAATATAAAATCAACCACTAATTTCAGAGTCGCCAAAATAATACATCAAAACAATAAATCATTTTTTCTATTTATATTTCATCCGAAAAGATTAACATATTTTATCGTTGTCATAGCCAACTCAAAACTGTGAAAATCGCTTTAAACATAACAATAACGCTATAACCAAGATGTTTATGGTAATGAATTACGTTGAGGAATGCACGATATAGGTCCCGTATTATTTTTTTTCGGGTCTGCTGTAAGTTGTTCCAGCGCGTGACATTCGCATGTTTATTATGTCTTTTTTTTTCTTCTATGTTAAACTTGCTGTTAATTTTGTCGCAATGTTCGTGACTCGGGTTCTTCGGCTACTAACCTGACTTGGCTTGAACTCAAACGTAAAGTTTTTAAGTTAACGATTACGCTTTTACGTTTACGCTGTAACATTATTTATTTTGTCTTATCGCGCGACTTATGCGGAACTGTTTTCAGATTCGTGACAATTAAAATAATTGATACGACTTTGCGGCCTTGCCAATTTTTTTTTCCTCGACGTTAATATAGTATTAAAATATTGTTTTCGTATTATTTATGGTCAGGAACAGTCATGCAATTTTTTTTTGCATTATTTATTTGCTATTAAAATCAAATATTATCAAAGATTATCGAATGAATTTATATGTTTTAAGTAGATTTGCTTTATATGAGATTAGCATAGTAAATTTTTTTTCAGAACTCGTATTAAAATAAAAAAATGATAACTGTTTTAGGATAAAATTCAGTTTAATTATTTTATAAAAACGAGGTTTTTTATTAAAAAGATAAATTTAAAACAATACTTAAAATAGAATACAATATTGTGTTGCATAAGAAACCAATCAATTACATAAGAATTAAAAATAAAAGATAATTTAGAAACATTTCACTGTCTTCAACTTTTTTTTTACGTATTTCCGGATGAGGAGTGTATTTTTATACTGTCTGAAGATCTAAACATCCGGCAACAAAACTTTCATATTTTTTTGTCTATGCTATCTTTTGTTTTGTTTGTCATATTTTTCCGATGTTATTTTACATCAAGTCTGCCATGAGGATACCTAACCATACCTTATATCGACTATAAAAATAATACTTGATTCTCTCGCGCGCGCGCGGTTGACCTTCACTAAACCTGGAGATATTTTTTGCTCCTTTTTGAATTCCGCGTCTCTCGTTCTAGATGCGCTCATGTTGTCTTATTTGAATTGAGTCTGTGTGGCATTTATATACAGAAACCATGATATCGAAAAAAATAAGTTATTTTTGGTTTTCAGGTTATTTTTTTTGTTTGTTTGTTTTTTGTTTTTCTCGCTCGCGAGATATAAGAATAATATTGTATATTATTGATTTATGTTCGTTATGCTTTTGTTTTGTATAATGAAAATATGTTTGATAAAAAATATGAGTGTTTTGTTTTATTTGGAAGTACAATTGTGTTTTTTCTTAAAAAAGTATATTAAATTTGGTTACTTGAATAGATTATCGTTTTTTTTTTCTTTTGTGGTTTATATTTACAAGACGTTTATTGTAATTTGGTTTGTATTTTAAATTAATTAATATTTCTGATAATACAGTGAGTGTTTTGTTTTGTTTTGGGCAATAATTTTTAATTTATTTGCACGTAAATTCAAATTTTATTATAAACACTTTTGATTTTCTACATTTAAAAGAAAAATACTAATTTTATAAGCTGGTTATAATTTGAAATAATTAGAAAATAATAATAAACAAAAACATTGGCTTAACAGCATTGTAGAAAATGTTGACTTTAGATAAATTAGACTATCTACAATACTTGTATATGATTGACAATTGATTGACATTCCAAAGGTTTTTAGTTGAAGTTACGATTACACCAGAATTTAAGGGGGGATCCCACCCTGATGGCTCTAAAAAAACAGCAATTTTCACGAATTTTTTTATGCGTTAAAATAGAATCGAAACATTTGGGATTTTTTACTATAAGATTGCATGTATTTTAAAGTATATTACATAAATTTCTTGAATAAAAATATTAAACTCTGAAAACGTGGTAGCCTTCGGCGTCACACATGTCAAAAAAAAACTAGTACCAGGCGCGACTAGTTTTGAAACAAGGTAGAACAAATTCAGTTATATTTTCTTAAACTGTATTAGACTGGCTATCATGTAGCGTAGGATTTTTTAAAAATTCAAAAAATTACTAAAATGGCGGCAATTTGAAACAATTTTTCATCACGAAAAATGACACTTTTTTGTTCAAACTGCCGCCATTTTTGTAATTTTTTGAAAATTCAAAAAATCCTACGCTACATGATAGCCAGTCTAATATAGTTTAAGAAAATATAACAGATTTGGTTCTATCTTGTTTCAGGACTAATCGCGCCTGGCTCTAGTTTTTTTTGGACATGTGTGACGCTGAAGGCTACCACGGCTCCAGAGTTTAATATTTTTCTTCAACAAATTTTTGTAATATATTTTAAAATACATGCAATCTATAGTAAAAAACTCCAAATGTTTCAATTGTTTTTTAACGCTTAAAAAAATTCGTGAAAATTGCTATTTTTTTAGAGCCGTCAAGGTGGGGTCCCGCCTTAAATAAAAATATTATTACTGAATTTATAGAATTTTCTGGGCTGGTATATCGTGATCGATCTATTCTCATTGCAGACGTATCGCCATATATCGTAGATCCTCAGTGTTTGGTGATTGAATTCAGTCACCCAGCACTGAGAATGCCATCTACGATGTATGGCGAAACATCTGCGACGAGGATAGATCGAACCACAGCATAGCAGCCCAGAAAATTCTATAAATTCAATGAATACGGGCCGTGAAAGTCTGAAGATTATTATTTATTTAATTGTCAAATATTAGTTATAGCTATTCTCATTTGAAAACATTGGACGCTTATTCGTTACTATGGTTCTCATACGATGTAGGTAAAATGAAGCCATAAATGTATATATGTAAATTTTCATTTGATAGTAAACTTTTTTTATTGTCTAGATGGTGAGTTAATCATAAATTTAGTGCAATTAATGCTTTGATCGCATTTTGTAACCAACTGCATTTCATTTACAATAGAACTACTTTATAATTTTTTTTATCGTTATTTGATAACAACCTATGGTTTTCATATCGTGCCATAATGCGACCGGCTTATATGATTTAAATGCCCGTTCGCGTGATTCGCATTTGTTTTTCGCTTTTCACAATTTTCAGAGTTTAAATTTGCTACCAACTTAATAATAGTAGTTTTTTTCTTGCGGCAAGTTCCAAAGGTAACTTGTACTAATCCGTTAATTTTCTTATGATTTATGTTGGTTTTTATTCTATAAATTTTTAGCGGAATTAAAGTTGTTTGATTAATTGATAAAAATTTGTTTGTTATAAATTTTTTTTTATGTGTTGTACGTAAGATGTAATGTTTATTTAAAATTATATCTATATAGTATTTAATTAACGAGATATTTTTTGTGAAATGTTTGGATATTATAAAAAAAGTATTTGATTTTTGATTATTGTATTTACAAAATTGAAGATAAATGTATTTTAGAATATTTGGCAATAAATGAAACATTTATACATTAAATTTTATATTGTATTGATCAAGAAGTAATGTTTCCGAATTTAACTGTATGTAATCTGGTTTAAAAATGTTTTTTTTAAAACTAGATTGATAACTTGATGTATGACGATAAATAACGATTTATGAATAAATTAGAATATTATTATTAACATAGTAAAAAAATCTTTCAGAACTCATTATATAAAAGTAAAAAAGCTTTAGGATTATATTTTATTTAGATATCGACGTTTTAATATACTCTACCTGTATATCGAAACGTCGATATTTAAATGAAACATATACAGAACTTAATCCTAAAGCTTTTTTATTTTTATTATTAATATTACTTTTACTTAAAGGTTTTTTATTTTAATATATTAAATAATAAATATTATAAAAACATTGAAAATTATAAATATTAAAAAGATATATTTGTGAGAAAATTATCAATAAGTATATTGAAAAAATAATTTATTAGTTTATTACATATATTATTACTATTTATTTTTATATAATTGTATGTCATTATTACAAATTTTAGTAAGCTAAAAATAAAGTATTACTGCTATAATTTTTTTGGATAAAACTTTACTAATCATACTTACAGCAAAATTATTTTTATACAATTTTTTTTTTCATTAAAGTAAATATGAAGTATAGATTAATAATTTTTGATAAAAATACTATAATCAGAAATATACTTGAGCAAAGTACGTAATAAAATTGATAAATATAGTTAAAAAAATTGACAATAAATACGTAGAAATTTTTACGACGCACCTGTATTTTACGATCAAGGTAATATTGTTTCTTTATTATATTTCTGATAACTTATCGAATATATGTATCATATTTGTACTATTTATGACGTCACTAATGATGCAGTCCTGAAAGTTACAAAATTATTATCTTTGTGCATAGAATATTAAAAATTGTATCGGTCGCTTGTTATTAATATATGTTAACTGAAATATTTATCACGTAATTATAAGCTATTAAAATGTATTTTATATATCAATACTTTCAGTTTTCTTATGCTTATGTAATTTAATTTAATTTCTTTTTATGCTTTGATAAAAAATTACAGAGGATTAATTCTGTCATAGTTTGACAGCCTCGCAATAAATTTCCTATGAGCTTTGATGTTTTAATACGATTTAATATCTGTTTAGATTATATTTCTGTTATGGAATATTTATTTTTCACTATGTAACGTTTTTATATATTTATTAAAAAATATCAATATAATTGTATATTTATCTGGGAAAAAATGAACCAGTTTTATTTTGTTGCAGTTAACTGAAATGTTTTGCTCTTATAAATTATAAAACTGATGTGTAAGTGTAGTAAGTTATAAGATAATTCACAATGCGCATGCCGCGAACAGTTGTAAACTGATTCTAAACTAGTTTGAACTTGGGATACTCTTTAAATTATTGCTCAATTTTTATACCAAGACATTATTATTTTATATACCAACTGAAATGCGCGAATTAAATAAAATTACATATTTAATTATCTTAAATTATCCAAGGATTACTAAAATGAATCATTATCATTATGATGCGTGTATACATATATAATTATTTAAATAAAATATACCACGTTTCTAAAACTGACTAAAAAGTATAAAATAATTTCTAGCCCCCATACAGATTTATAACCCCATACAGATTCCTGACCCCATACAGATTGTCTTGAAAATTTACGATTGTAAATTTTTAATAGCTATGACAATACTTGTAAGATTTAAAACGAAAATCATGGGGCGCAACAACAGCTACTCTCTACACTCCTTATTATTATCTATTGCATGCACTAGGGCACTTTTTAAGGATAATAATTATTTTTTATTTACTTGCATTTGTAATATAATATACAACCAAAATATGTCAATTTGTTTATTACAGATTTATACAAAAATGTAGGTGTTTTTTTAAAAAAATCGTTTTTGATAAATTTTTATAAACATATGTGTAATAAAATTATGAAATATAAAATGGTGTGATTTTTTTTTTGTAAAAGTTGGCGGACTCTAGAGGCGTTATGATTGCTTTCTGTAATTTATATTTAAACTATTAGTTGGTATATTTATTAAATAATTTTTTTAATCACTTTTTTCTCTTATTCGTCATTTCTATAGATTATTTTATTATAATTTAATTTTGTATGTTCTTCAAAAATTTGTTTTGTCCACGTATTGGAGATTCTTTCAATTTCTTCTTTCTTTTAATTCTACATTCTAAGGATTGTTTTGTTATGTCATTATTCTTTTATAAAATATGTTCTATTATAATAAAAAAAATTTCAGAACTCATTACATAAAATAAACGTTGATTATAAATAAATTTTAATACAGAATTTGATCCTAAAGCAGTTTTATTTTATGTTCTATTATCTTTGGTTTCTTCTTTCAGAACTCATTATATAAAATAAACGTTGATTATAAATAAATTTTAATACAGAATTTGATCCTAAAGCAGTTTTATTTTATGTTCTATTATCTTTGGTTTCTTCTTTCAGAACTCATTATATAAAATAAACGTTGATTATATAAATAAATTTTAATAATGTTCTGTCATTTTTGGTTTCTTCTTTTTGTTTTTATTTTTTAGTTTTTTGTCTTATTTTTTAGTTTATAATTTTTTTTAGGTAATATAAGATTCCTAGACCGTATGTATTTAATTAAAAAATTTATAAATTTTATGATCTAGTTACTTATTTTGTTACCTGGTATCACATTTCTATGTTCTGTTTATTTACTATAAATGTCATTTGCATCTTTTTACCTGCTGAAGACGAACGTTCAGTTTGTCGAAACTTCGATTATTATTAATAAATATTAATACAGAACTATAACCTAAAGTCGATTTATTTTAATGTAATAAGTTCTGAAAGATTTTTTTATCTTGTTAGCTTTTACATTGCTAGTTGAGAAGTATTTTTAATTATAAATTCCAATTTCCTATTGAATTTGTGTGAACTTTGTTTTGGTTTAAAAATAGCTTGTTACAAAAAGTATAAATTAAAAGTTATATACTTTAGTAGGTGTAGTTATGTATTTTTAAAAAGCATTTTTAATTAAAAAGTTTCAATTAATTGTTACAGTTTTCAAAGCTTTGTTTATGTTGAAATATATTATAGTTATAATAAAAAGTATTAAGTAAAAATGACACATTTATAAATTTTAAAAACGCTTCTAAAAATAGTTATACTTTATCCAAAATAGAAACAATACTAAATTAATATTGAAATGAAATTACATAATCTAAAAATAGTCCGCCTCTGCTATTCCTAGTGCATGAGTACTCAGTCGCTACATAATATGTAATATAAAGAGAACCGCATTTAAAATTTAAAAAAAAAGTATCTATCTAGAAACATCTGCAGCGTACCGTGACGTTCAACTGTTTTTAATACCGTTCAATTCTTTCCTAGTCTAGAAGGTCTTTCACCATTCTGCAACACAATGATAATCTAAAGCAGGGGTATCCAAAATTATGGCACGCTAACCAAATCCGGCCCACAAAGAGTTTTTATTTGGCCATTCGCGTTTTTGATGATAATTAATGGGCCTGTCAACAATTTTTTTTTATTTTTAATCTACAATTTACTGTATGGAAAAAATTGGGCAATTTTTTTTGTGCAAAATTTATTTATCATATGTCTAATAAAATATTATTAAAAATTGTTTTATTTTTAACTTTAGTTTAACATATAAAAAACTCAAATTTACTGATTGGATTCTATTATACATACATACACAATCACGCCTTGTACCCAAAAGGTAGTGACACAAACTTTTTCCATTATCTCGAAATCAGTTTCCTCCAAACATCTCTATCCAGGCAAGCAACTTCACATTCATCCACATTCATAATTCCTGTCGTACAAGCTTTTCTAATCTTACTACTTGGAAACTTTCGCTCACGCAAAACACTCTCAATCATACCACTCCAACTATTCATCGGACGTCCAAGCAAACATATGGCTTCAAAAATCATTCATATAATTATAATTTAGTTATTATTCTTGTTATAGTTATATAGCTTTTCCATGTTTTAAATTTTAAATCTTAATACTCCTATATGGCCCTCCTCTTGTGAAAAAGTTTGAAGATCCCTGTGAGAAGAATATATAAAAAAAAAGAGAAAAAATCTTATTGAGTGTAACTCACGCAGCGTGCGATGTAGCCAATTTAACGCGTATCGCCCTCACGTGGCGTCGTATTCAAATCGGCCGTCGTCGCGACGACCTGCGTCGACGTCGGATTGTATTTATCACGCAATTTGTGACGTCATTCTTGGAACGGCTGACGTAATAGGGCTACGTCACGCTGTTCAGATGGTGACGGCGCATTTTGTAGCATTTGGGTCATTTAGTCGCAGCAGCGTAGGCAACGCGGTGAGAATTCTCGTTTGCTGTGCATTTTAAAACGATGAAATATGACGCTCACAGATTTGAACTTGGGATCTAATATTGTTTAATTATAGGTTGTTTTTCTTGTCGTGTTTGGTTGGAATTATTTATCGAAATTTTTACTGTGAAAAATTTTGTTTTTAAATTATTTTTGTTCTATTTTGGTTTAATGTTTCTCGATTTAAATGAAAATAATGTTGTTAATATGAGAACAGAAATTTAATATAAATTAATGAATTGTTGAAATTGAAGACTACGCACAGCAGAGTTTCCTAGTTTATGATATTTCAGTAAAAATATCTAAAACTACAAAAGAAACTATATGAGTAATTAATGACAACAAACAAAACATAAACAAAACTATCTATACGTACCTATCTAATTTTTGGTTGAGAGATTTTTCAAATTCTCCAAGAATGTAACAGATGTTGTCGATGTATTTTTTTCCAAAAGCCACCGCATTATTTTTCTTCTGTCTTGTATTATATTATTAAAGACCAGTTTTCGAAATAATGATCTTATATTGAAGAACATTATTCGAGTAATGTAAGATATTTGTTCCATCTGTTACTTTATTTATCTCTGGTAGGGCTTTTTATTCTTTTATTTTATGAACCATATATTGCAGTCATTAACTACAAACTACAATAATAAAATAGCAATTTTATTTCATTTTAGATAATTTATCCATTTAATTACACAAATATTTTCTATAATATTAATTCTTTTATCTGCATATTTAGTTGTAAAAGTTTAAATAAATCATTTATTTATTTAAATTAAATCAACGAACAAAACTATATACTAGCCTAAAAGAAATATCTGATTACATTAGCATTAGATTAATATACTAAATACAATTTTCTATTTTTATTTATATATCTCTCGCAGGAACAATGAATATGTTTTGTTTTTGAAGAATTACTGGTATATTATTTAAAGAATTTGATGGAAAAAGGTTAGTTTGAATTGAATATCCGGCCTGGCCGGATAATCCAGCTTATTTTGCCACTATCCGTTGCATCACTATATGAATACTAGTAAGAAAAAAATCACAGATTATTCTAACAATATCCACGTATTACCATAAATCAAAATAGAATCAATATTCGATGCAGATCAAAGTCGCTTTTAATAAAACATGTTATTCTAGATATCAGTTAATTAGTCATCGCAATAATTTATGCCACACATACTTGCCTTCTATCTCTAACATTATGTATAGTTTTAAATTGCAACTAGACGCCGGACAGATTAAGTCGGAAAGGTCAGTCTTAGGTCAAGGTTAAATGCAAAATATCGTTCAAATAATCGACACCAATTAATCTTACGCATTGTAATACTTTAGATAATATTGTTCTAAATTTTCAATGTATAAAGTTAAAATATTTTGTTATTGTGACCTTTCAACTGAAAATTATTTGAAGGAAATCACAAGATAAAAAGATAAATTTTAAAATAAAGTGAAAATAAACTGATAATTATAAGAGGCCAGCGGTTTATTTATTTCTTTATTAGATATTATAAAAAAAATCACATACACATTTCATTAAGTTATTATTTCTTATATACTAATTTAAAACGATTTTTCTTCGTAAAAGTTTTCTTTCACTATGAAAAAATTTGGCTTCCATAAATTTAAAATTTATAATTTTTTTATGATCAAGTTACTTATTTGTTACCTAGTAACTTGTTTGTATGTTCTGTTATTTACTGTAAATGTCATTTGTGTCAGGTTTCCTGATGAAGACGGACGTTGAGTTCATCGAAATGATTATAATTAATAAATATTAATACAGAACTTAAATCTAAAGCCGTTTTATTTCTTTTTAGTTAAATCGACAAAATATTTTAATCAGCAAAAATCTAAAATTATTTATTATTAATAAGATAAATAATAAAACACACTTACTTTGTAAAATATCACAATATTTTATTGCGATTTTATTGTGAAATTTGACAAAGTAATTGTGTTTTATTACTCAATATGTATCACGAAGTAAAGGATGATCAAATTTAATTTATTTTTAACAAATTTTTGTTTAACAAATTGCCCAATAATGTTAGGGATTTGCATATTAATAAATTTAAGAATGTTCTAAGAGAGTTTTTGTGTACAAATGCATTTTACAGTGTTAATGAATTTACTGATTGTGTTATGGATATTTCTGTTTAACTGAGTTTGTATTATGATTTATGACTTAAGTCTATGTACTTTTATTGTATTCCTGGCTTAAATAAATATTATTATTATTATTTAATCGACTTTAACTGTAGTAGTTGACAACGTATAAAAAAGTATGCACTAACTGCATTTTTTTTTCTATTTTCAATGTATTTGCGAGTATGTACATCGTAGGAAAGTACTAGGAAACCATCGTTACTCGCATTGAGAACAAGTAGTAAAATCTTTAAAGTACATTAGACAAGTTGAATAACCTCTACGTTTAACTGTGCTTTTATTTTTCAGTGTCTATCATGCGGGTCGTTTTTTTTTCTAAATAATTTTTATACATTAATGAAACTAATTGAAAGAATGAATTTAATTGCGCATACAATAAATTTATATACACATATTAAACATGTAATTGCATTGAATATATAATTGACACATTAAAATCAATTTGCAATCGTATTGATTCAAAATAAACCAGTTTAAATTTGTGTACAATCGAAGAATATGAAAATGTAATACGCTGACAATGGGATACTTACAAAAAAAATGTTTGTTTTTTTGGATTATTTCTAAACTAGTTATATAACAATTATTTTAAAATTTTTATTCATAATTTTGTTTAAAATAGTTCACCGTCTGAAATGTGATACAGGCCATTATTTTTTGGATTGTTCTTTATTTTCTAAGATTGTACATAAACATGTGTTTATTGCAGTCATTTATTTGTAATTAATAGATGTTATTTATTGTATTTAATCATCTACTTAACATTTTGTTGAATATATATAATGATAATACAAACAAGTTAATTTAAAATTTTATTTTAATTAATAATATTGAAATATGTGTACATATTGTTTTAAATTTTTTTTTATTGTATTTAAATTTATATTATTGGTAATTTTGTTTAATTTATTGTTATTTAACAGATTATCATTAGATATGACAAAATTTTTATCGTCAAACTTACTATCTTTATTATCTCTATAGAAAAATAAGTATTAATAGAAAATTTTGATAAACATATACATATTTTTAATAAAATAACTAATATTTTCACCAAATTATCTTTGTATTGAATGAATTTAACAGTTGAGATAATTCATTCATTCATTCACTATATTCATTTTTCACGATACACATTATTTATTTAAATATCTTTGTATTATTTATAGAAATTTATTGTTTGATAAATTTCGTAATTGTAATTTAATGTACTAATTAAAAATTTTTTTTAAAGTTTTCTTCGTGTAATTAAACAATTTTTTTTTAAATTCTGCAACAAAAATATACGTAAAACCGTTAATAAACCTATAGAAATTGTATTATTTTTGGGAAAAATATATATTTTTATAAATTAATTTTTACGTTTTTTACTGGATGTTGAAGACAAAGTACCACTTACTATTAGAAGCGATATCAGTACTTCCGGCTAGTGTTTTTTAGTTTTTAGTTTTGTATTTTTATCAACCTTTATGTCACATATAATAAGGAAGGTATTGTAATCATACCAAATTTGCCATCAAGATTTTTACAAATAAGCACGAATTAGGCTTATAGTAACACGAATCAACTGTCATTAGCCGGGTCCACACAGGGCGCACGGGCTCGCGCGGCAGCCTCGACGTGTGGCTCGCGAGCTTGGCCTCGCGAGGCAGCCTCAGTAGTTTGCCTGGAAATACAGAGGCCAGCCTCGCGAGGCAGGCCGAGCCATCAAAAGCCCTCGAGCATCCAACATGGACAGTCGTATAATTTCTGCTGCAGCTACTTTCATAGTAGCTTATTGTTTAAAAAAAAGAAAACAATCACGTTTTAAAAAAAGACGCTTTTGGATTAAAAAACTTTATGCATGCGCATCGTAATCAATACGGAAATAAATTATTAAAGGATTTGACATATGATAAAACCATACATAATTTTACACGTATGTCCCTACAAAACTTTGAAAATTTATGTTTATTAGTCTCTGAGAAAATTAAAAAGTGCGATACAAATTATAGAGAGGCAATCACTGTACGAGAACGAGTTTCAATTACTTTATGATTTTTAGCAAGCGGACACTCTTATTGCAGCTTGCAATACTTATTTCGAGTATCAAAGCAGTGTATCTCAAAAATAATTCCTGAAGTTTGCGATGCTATTGAGGCCTTAAATGATTACGTAAAGGTAAGTAAAAAAATAATTCTATGATTTATGATATTTATTTAAATTTTACAATTAATATAATAATTGTAATGTAATCGCTTTATTTTTTACAAAAGTGTTATATCTTGAGCTATATCTTGAGTTATATCTAGATCTAGATCAAGATTAGCAGGTGATAATGTAACGGCAAGTGATGGTGTTATGGTATGTGACGATGATGTAGATGATTGGAGGTACTGCTGTGTAAAATATCCTGAAGTACGTTGTTGCTGCGTGTATTTGCCTAAATCTGCTTCAAAAATTATATTATTTATGGCGTTCTTTACACATGCTAGTGTGTGTGGTTCATACTTTCTTAACTCATTAGCTATGTATTTTCCAAAAGAAAGGTATGGATCGGTCATGTCCTTAGATGACTTTTGTAAGCAATCAAGAGCTTCTGCAAGCATGCTGTCAGCGGAATCTACCTGCGGCTGCGTTTAAGCTTTCGGATTATTACGTCTTTTTTTACGTGCAGGTTCTTGTGTAGGCATGTGGGTTACTGATGTTTCTTCTGTATGTTGTTCTGCTAATGTCTGCGGTGGTCCTTCTTCAGGTATGTTAGACTCCGATAGTTGTGGCTGGGTAGATGCAGCGTTTTCAGTATTCATGACTGTGTCCGAAGTTTGAAAGGACTGCTGACTCTCCTCCTGAAAAAAATATTTAGATATAAAATGTTATACTTTGCATACAGATACATCAAAAACGGGGATCGAACAAAGCACAAACATAAATTCAAAGGACAAAGCCAGAACATAAATTCAATTAATAGTAGTATTTTTTTCTAGATTCCGTCAACAGAAGAAGAGTGGCTCGCTATATCAGAAGAATTTGAAAAGAAATGGAATTTCCCCCACGCGATTGGAGCAATGGATGGAAAATACGTTATGTTGCAAGCGCCGATGAATAGTGGGACTGATTATGATAATTATAAGCAATTTCCAAGCATTGTCCTCTTTGGATTGGTTGATGCTAATTACAATTTTTTGTACGTAAACGTAGGTAGCAAAGGGCGAATCTCTGATGGTGGAGTTTTTAAGAACACGACGTTATATAGAAAACTAGAAAAGAAAGAATTAAACGTGCCTAAGGAGAAGGTTTTGCAAATACCATATATAACTACAGTGCCCTACGTTATTTTGTCAGATAAAGCCTTTGTACTCAACGAATATACTATGAAACCATTTGAGGGTAACCCACAAAAAGGTTCCAAAGAAAGAGTATTTAATTATCGCCTCAGCCGAGCTCGACGTGTCGTTGAAAATGCATTTGGCATATTAAGTGCCATTTTTCGCGTTTTTAGAAAACCTATTTTACTAGAGCCAAACAAAGCAACAAAAGTTGTCTTAGCAGCTGTATATTTGTATAACTATATCCGGAAAAATACTTCTAACAATAATATTCCACCCGAACTATTTGATAGAGAACTTGAAGATGGTGTACTCATTCCTGGCCAATGGAGAAATAATGTAAATGAAATGACATTCGCACCAACTGCAGCGATTCCTAGGCGTGGTACTCATAACGAAAAAGAAATACGGTTGCACTTAGCAACACATTTTATGACTAATGGCTCAATTCCATGGCAACTTCAGCATGCATAGTAACAACATACTTACGATCGACATCGTATCCTGAGTATCTCCAGGTTCACTTTTGTTTTTCATAAAATCAAAATAAGAATAGCCAAACCACCTTGATTTGTAGACGTCTTCAGCTCCTACAACAGAGTAAAAATACAAAATAAATATTATATAAATATGATTTGGAATTTTGTAATTTGTGTTTCATAATACTTTTGTTAATAACTTAGTGTGAGTGTAATCATACAATAAAAAAAAATTCTTTACCTGAACCTGTAATACGACTTTTTTTTTCTCTGCTCTTTTCTCGCCGATAAGAACCTAACAAGGAATCCAGTTTTTTTTTCAGTTCACTAACAGGGCATTGCATTTCTGCTGAAATTTCCCTCCAACTGTCTTCGCGCTGAGTTTTGTTCAAATATTTAGGATCTTTGGGATCCCACAACATCTTGTATGCACTGTATAATTGAATTAAACGAATCGACTGCTCTTGAGTGTTCATGATGATGAAACTATTCCGTAACGCCTAACCTAACAAATAACAACACATCTGTCGAATTGCCTCGCGAGCTGAAACAACCGTCCACATCGAACAAACAGTGCACACTGAGGCACCTTTGAGCGCGTCCCGTTTACCGACAGCGAATGGCTCGGCCCCGAGGCACGCTCAGCCGAGGCAACGCGCGTCCGAGGCAGCCCGAGGCACGTCCACACCGACCGAGCATTTGGCTCGCGAGGCTGCCGCGCAAGCCCGTGCGCCCGGTGTGGACCCGGCTATTGGTGTATGTCCTTATATCGGTCGGTAAAAATTTTTGGTAAAAATCTGCTGCCAACTAAAGGTTGTAATTTACTGATGTTACTTTTAAGTATATTACGAATATTTTGCAACAGAGATATATTTCGAAAAATTGTATTTAACAAAAGTTGCTAACCAAGTTATAATATTAACAACTTTTATTTGGAACATTTTTCGATACGGCTAAATATTTTTTTTATATTTCATATTTTTATGACATATAATTCTGTAAGTAGTTGGCATATTTATGCCAAGACAGTTTTGTTTTTAATTACCATGACTGCAGTAGTTGATGTTATACAAATTTTTCTTTTCCATAAATTTGTTTAATAGATAACGATCGGTTCTCTGGTGGCCGCAGCAGATTTTTTTTAATATTAATATATTTTCATTTTTTTTAAATTTATTTTTTTATTATTCTAAAAAAAAAGAGTTAATATCTACTTTTAATTTAATTGATAGGATTGCCCTGCAGTGTGACCGAGTAACAAAATGTATTTGGTAATTTGACCTTTCAGACGCAGGTGTCAGATGTCAAGTTAACTTTATTTGCGAGTTAGACTAGTGTAGAGTAATAGGAGTAATGTTAGTTGAAATATCTGTCAAGTGCATTTGCACTTGGTATTATTGGATGTATATTGTATATGTATGTATGTACGTATATCTACATCTAAACACAGAATATCAAGTAAAACCCGTTAGATTTAGTTTAATAAATGAAACTGTACAAAATAATAACATACCATTTTTACTTTTTACTGTGTAATTTATATTTCTGTTATTTAAATTTAAAATAATACCAATAATTTCTTCGTGATATTACTGTAAATCAAACGTAATATCATTTTTTTAAATGTTGATACGAAAATATTTAATTTTAGAGCAACTTAATTATAGTTATTAGTTATTGAACTAAAATTATATATTTATTTTTATTTATTCTAAATAAAAATGAATATCAGGAGATTCAAGTTTCGCTTGTTCAAGCGAACGTGAATCATTTACATATACAATCACGCTATGTACCCAAAAGGGTGTGGCACAAAGTATTTCTACTATCTAGAAATTAGTTTTCTTCAAATATTTCTATTATTCAGACAAGCAACTCTAGCTTTATCCACATTCATGATACCTTTCATACATGCTCTTTTATTCCTACTACTTGGAAACTTTCGCTCATGCAAAACACTCTCAATCATACCACTCTATCTACTAATCGGACGTTTACGCAAACTTATATTTTTTCAATTTCACACTCATCATACACTAATCTATGTCATACCTGATTCCTTCTAGTCTTTACACCAAGTTCACTTAAACAGCAGTCACTTATCATTTTTGCTTTTGCAGTCAAACCCAACATTTATTACCATACATCAACGTAGACACCAAAATAGCATTGTATATACTCAAACGGGCTTCTTTGAAAACATTTACTGACAGCAAACCTGTCTTATATTAACCGATCCCAAATATTTATTCATAATTTATTTCAAATAATTATTCATAATTTTTTAACAAATTATTACCGTCTTAAGTGGCCCTAAGATTTAATTTGTTTGTGCGAACTAAACTTTATTTTGAAAATTGCTTTAAATCTAATATTTTATCGTAAATTAAAAAAAAAGATATATGATTGCTATAAAAATGCAAATAATTAATATTAATTGTTATTTCTTTTGTTTTTAGGTACGTCATCTGCTAAGTTTATGATACATATTTCTACTATTCCAAATATTCTGTAAGTAACATTTCCAGACATTAAATTACTATAATAAAAACTAAATGCAATGGATAAAACTAATAAACAATTTAATTTATTAAGTTTCATTTATATACGAATATAATTAAAATTGTTATTATATTAATATTATTAACTTACGAACCACAATGTTCTAATTATTAATAAATATAAATAATAAAAATCAATAAGTTCCATAACTATATTTAAGTAGTAATAAATTATTGTATATATACATTTTTTGATAATTGTGCATTAGAATATTTTTGTAATTGACGTGCAATTAATTAATTAATTTTTTAAAAATATGTTGCTTTGCAGTAATAAAATATGCATAATTATTGTTTAGTTGCATAATAAAAATGCATTAATGTCATAATATTATTTCACTTTATGCAAGTTTCTCTTTAAGTTTTAAGTGCATATTTATAGAAAAATTTCACAAAATTATTGCATATTGATTTTAATAATTACGAAATCATATAAATTAGCTTTGAGTTATCACAGAAATAACTTGTTTATTTTTTGTTATAACTGTAACATCTTTATTGGCAGAAGCTAAGGTTTTTACCGACCATCATATTACATATGATAAAGAAGGTATTGTAAGCATACTAAATTTGATATATTGAAATTTTCATAGATAAGTACAAACTAGGGTTATTTGAATCAACTGTTTTTAGTATGATGTCCGTCTATCTGTCGGTCTGTGGACACGTGTGTTTTATATTTAAGTTTCGAAGGTGACTATCTCAATTTGATAAAGTTTTGGTAAAGATCTGCCAACCCGGATGTGGTAATTTACTGATTTCACTTTTTACGTGTGTTTTACAAATAATTCGCAACATCTGAGGCATATGTAGAACAAATTCGGCAAAACGGATTGTTATAAAATTTCATATTTAAGCTTCGAAGGTAAATATCTCAATTTGATCAACTTTTGATAAAGATCTGCTGCTAACTGGAAGTGGTAATTTACTGATGTCACTTTTATGCGTTTTACGAATATTTCGGAACAGAGATGTTTTTCGAAAAATTTTATTTATCAAAAGTTGTTAAACAATTTATAACTAACAATTTTTATTTGGAATATTTTTCGATACGGCTAGATTTTAAATAATTTTTCATATTTTTATGATACATATGATTTTTATGCCACGTACTTATATCAAGACAATTTGGTTTTTAGTTACCATGACTATAGTAGTTATAAAAAAAATTCTATTCCATAAATTCTTTTTTTTTTTTGAAAGCATTTTATTTAGGTTTTTTTTTTTTATCAATGTAACATTTATATAAAATTTGCTTTTCATGTCAACTGTATTTATATATAAAATTATGGAAATAAAATTTTTCCAGATGTGTGAATATTACATATTATATTTATATAAATTGTACATCTGTTAGTCGTATACATCTTGAATAAAATATGGAAAAAATATATTCGATAATTAAATTTTTTTGTCAGTTTGAATAACAAATGATATCTCACCTTGACCTTTTCGTTTATCTGTAACTAAGCAACAAAATTTAATAACGTTTTAGTTAGAAGCTGTATGTAGGTGTTAACATCAAATTTTATGTTTATTTTCATATTCTGTTCCTTTAAAAATCTTTATAAACTTGTAATATTTTTTATATCTATTCATAGAGGTTTTATTTTAAATATCATATTTGTTTTATTGTTTTCTATCTATATAATTGTAAAGATGGATTTTATTACATGAGTTCGGAAATTACGTCCGAACGAATGTCATAAATCCTGTTTACTTACAAGTTGCATAGAAAACTTTATCTGCAGTCCCAAAATTACACAAACAAACAAAAATGTTTTTATGTATATGTTAAGTTTTCTGAACAAATGATATTTACAATAACATAAAAATGCTACTTACGATTATTAATTACTGTTATTAATAGTTAAATTTACTGTAGAGTCCATTTTATTATATTAATTTATTTATTTACGAAAAATATCAACAAATGACAAACCGCAAAAATTTTTTGCTAAAAAAAAAACTTCCGGTTTGAGGCTAGATTAGGTTAGTTTAGGTTTTTAGCAAAAAAAAATGAATTTGGCACATAAATAACACATAAAAGGCACATAATTTTGACATATTTCGTTTTTACTTTTGGCATATTTGAGGGGCTAGCTTCCAGGATCTGTAAAAATGGCCAAATATTCAATTTATTATAATTCTTTATTAAATATTATTATTATAAAATGATACAAAAATGTATTTGTACTACTTATGTCGGTTTTTTATTTGTACAAAATAAATTATAGAAAAAATACTATAACATTCTGATAGGATAATATTTAATATTCTTAAATATTTTATGTACATCGCCAGATAGAAACATTGTATTACAGGTGTAACATGTAACACAATACGTCATTGCATTGCTCCATGGTAACATATATATATATATACATATGTATGTTTATTTATTACATATGTGAGTAAAGTAACCATATGGGCTATTTTGCAGTGACATTAATATTTTGCAATTTGTCATGTTATGTCAGTGTGTCGTAGGGAACCCTCGACATTATAATACCCTACCAGGGAGAATAATTTCGTGGAAATAATATATACTGTTAATATTAAAAGGTCATTACACCGAAAATTTAATTATTATTGTTTTAAACTCATTTTCTTCGTATTAATGTTGTCAGTTGCATATGCATTTAATTAATTACTGAAATATGATATGTAATTTTCTGTAATATGGTAATAATAAATAGATTATACAAGGGTGAATAATTGAGAATGGAAAATCTAAAAACAGGATAAACTAGAGACCAAAATATGACCCTATACAAATTTGCTGGTTCAAAGCTTGAATTTATTTTGAAATTTCTTAATAATTTTGAAAGTTTTCATGGCATTTCAGAGCGATACGCTAATGACCATTTCAAAAATCTTGCCATGAAATTGTAAACAAAATACAGACACTAAATATTTGAGGTATATAAATAAAATGTAAAATTTTACAAACTTATTTATACTAATACATGCAATTTCGGCGACTTTTAAAGTTCGCTGGTGTTTTTCAAAATTGAATTATTTATTTAGGTCCTAAAATCACAGAATATATAATTTTTTTTTTTGAAATTTAAAAGCGTAAGTTATTTGTTTAATTATTTAAATTTTAACTGTAAATTTCGCACGTTTCAATAATAGAAATTATAATATCATTAGGTGTTAAATGTAATGATTATTTTGTAACATAACATTTATAGTTTAAGAAATGGATTATGTTATAATTTGCAATATGATGTAATTTATTTTTCTCCGTTTTGTATTTTATTAAAAGATTAAAAAAATGTATTTTTAAGTTTTTTTGGAAAATATGTTCTGTTATGATAATTATGAGTAGGTGTGAATTCAGTAATGGATCGAAAATGAAAATATTTTGTATTTTTTCGATTATTTGGACATTTCGGCCTTGTCAATTTATTAAAAATATATCACATATTGAAGAAGATTACATACAGAATTATGATTGAGTTTTCAAAATAATCTGTAATAATTTTTCTTTTAATTAATTTAATATTTATTATTTAATACAAAATACATACAATTTTAAGTATCATGGTAAACACATTTTTTTACTGCAATTAACACGACATATATTACAGTTATTATATATGTTTATTGCATATGTGCCACTCTTTATTTCTTGCTTGTTTTTTTTTTATGCAACTATTTCTTTTTGCTCTGCAAAAATGATTTAACCCACACGTTCCGTTATGAATGTGTGTTTGTGTGTCACGTACTAATATTTTAAAGGCATGCTGGTGATTGGAGATGTAAAGCATTTTAGGACCTCAATGGAATAGTGACAAATACATCTCCTTACGACTTTCCAGATATTACCGTTTCATGATTAGTAATAATCAGCGATAAATAGTATAGTAAATTTTTTTTTTCTGATTGAAGTCCGGAATGATAGGCTGATTTTTTAGTCAGATTGTCATTTCTGATTGACCGTGTAAGGCCCGCTATAGATCGTAGATGGTATCATCAGTGCTTGATGACTGGTTCAGATCGTAAAATTCTGAAAATTACTAAATTTACAAAAAAAATAAAATACATAGTACAACTAACATGTTTGTTTATACTCGTAAGTCGTAAATACAGTTTATTTATTTATTTAGTTACACCAAACAAGCGACAGCCCAATTAAATGGTGCAAACGATACAAACATAGACTTATAAAATATAATACATAAATTATCTAAAACCATTAGGTGTGTACAATTTGTAAATGATTAATAAAATACGAAGAGAACATGAAAAAATATCTATAGTTAATTCTAACTTATTAAATGAGTGACAAATATGATAAATGGGAGATTTTATTAGAAGATTAGAATGAGCAATAGGTATATAAAATGTATTTGTACTTCTTGTTGTGTTTAAATTAGCTTCAGTGACTTTGTGTTAGATGTCTAGTCTATTTTAGGCATATAGGGGTTTTAGATTACAAAATGTAAACAAATATATTAATTTTTTTTAAATGTATGTAACAAAACAATCAAGTGTGTTTTAGGTATAGGCATTACATATTTATATATTTGTGGTTGATCTGATGTCGATATTCTTTCTACTAGTGAGAAATTAAAAAAATAATAATTGAAGATGGTGTATGCACCACTATTCCATTGAGTACCTCATATACTCAACCAGTTGACTCATACTCTTGTTTCAATAGTTTTAAAATTTGGTTTATTTTTAAAAAGGCGTTATTTTATAATAGATCGATAAAACTTTTGATTTTGCAATATTTAAACGATAATTTTTTTTTAATATTTATCAGAAAATAATAATATTTGAAATGTACATGTATTGTTTCTATTGTTTTGTAGCTTAATTAGGAGATACAATTTTAATTAGTGAATTTTATATTTACGTTTTGTTTTGTGATAAGGTTTTTTTTTAAATTAATTTGAGATTAGTAATGAAAGATTATTAAGTTATAAATAAATTTAATCAAATGATCGATATATTTTTATCATTTTTTCTGGGAAACTTATTGAAATATAAATGTTTTGCAAGATTAGATATTTTAAGTGATATTATGAATGTGGATGCAGCTACAGATTGCTGATATTAGTTATGTATGTTTGAGTGATTCGCAACCCTCTATAGGTAGTAGGTTCCATGCTTGATTTTAAGTTAACAATTTGCACCATTAACAATCCAAATAAAAATGACTAATGAATAAATTCCCATGTTCTACTTAGAAACTAAGGGAATTTATTAACTAATTTAATTTCATAGTTAAGGTAACAATGTTTTGTAACAAGACAGTTCTGGGCCATGTGGTTATTGTGATACATATTTCTGAAACTAAGTAATTTTGTATCTGTTAGATTTTGCCTTAGTGACAGATTTATGTATTAGGGTTCACGGCAAGCCACTTGGCCACTTCAAGATATTTCTTTGAAATATTTTGAAGTATTTTAGTTTTTGTTTGTAATATTTGAAAAGTTACAATTTTAGTTTTTGTTGCAATCAGTTCAGTTCACGTTCGCCCCCGCTTTAGTTAAGTCAAGTTCGCTTTTAAGTCCGCTTAGAGTGTCAGAGACCTCTAGATTCGCTTTAGTTGTTAGATTCGCTTAATTGTTTATTAGTAATTACATTCGCTTTAGTTTATATTTGCCATTTATATTTTTATTCGTTTTTCTTTGTATATTTCTGTAATTTGGTTTTTGTGTTATTATTTAATAAAAGATTAAATTAAATAATTGTTGATCACTACTTTACGCACGCTCCTGTAAAGTTAATAAATATATGCTCACCGCTTTCTCGTGTTACAGTTTCATGCAATAAGATTTTTTTTCGATATTGAAATATTAAATATTTACAGTTTTACAACTGATCTAATTTTGCAAGAATCATCTCCAATTTCCGAAAACAACTTCTACTGTTATACTTTGCCAAACCGTGTTCCGAAATATCAGCAAGTTCAAACAACCCTCAACAATGTTTCCCTCGTTAATAAATCTGGAAAATTTATGCCTGAAATGTAACCGACCTTTGGACTTTTCTTCATATTACTTTTCCTCTCGCAAACCCACGCCCCCTATCGAGAGGGGTGTTTTCATGCAAATATCACGTGACTACTATACTTTTGTTCCGGTAGGGTCTAGGACCTGTGCGTTATTTTTGGGTTGGCAACACGCCTACTATACCTTGAAGTATTCTTATACGGGTGTTAATTTATACGTCAGAGGTTAGATTCGGGTCTTTGATATACGACAAATTGATAGCGTGCTAATGTGAAACGTAAAACGGTTAAAGGAATCGTTGGCCCGGAGGAAAGATTGTATTTTCAAATTGCTGCCATTGACACTGATATAGGGTCAATAGTTTCAGATAGTAAGGAATTTTTATTGGGGGTGATTTATTGAGGAAACATATCATAAATTTTATTAGAATGTGGAGATTACTGTTTATGCTAATATATAGGTGTATTTTTAGATTCTTATAAGTTTTATTTTTAAGTATGTTACGTAAAAAAATTGTTGAAGTTAAAATCTTTGCCGACCTAAAAGAATTTACAATCTTTGATTCCTAAAAGTGGGTCATTTGTGACTTTGTTTAATTTTTATTTTACCCGGCATCGTACAAATAATTTCAAATTTTAAGTAAATTAATTTTATTTCACGCTTTTTTTACACAAAACAAAATTATAATAAACAAAAATTTTTCTTTTAATTTTAATTAAAAAAAATTATTTTCACATAGGCATGATGACCTGAAAATATAAAAATTTTTCTTAAGGTTTCATTATTGTTATATTTGTTATTAATTTTTACTTTTAACTTGGTGTCCCATCTTTATCCTTTGAGCAATAATGACATGATATTTGCTTAACTTCCAGGAATTTTAGAATGTAATGTAATATGTAATGTAATATTCTCAGTAACACTGA
This sequence comes from Clivina fossor, assembly GCA_963966155.1. Taxonomy (NCBI): domain Eukaryota; kingdom Metazoa; phylum Arthropoda; class Insecta; order Coleoptera; family Carabidae; genus Clivina; species Clivina fossor. Next base: position 8,703,668 of record OZ014563.1, on the reverse strand, counting down.
TTCCTGAAACCGGGTCATTACAGACCCGTACACAAAAATTGCTCATAACTTACGAAAATCAATTCATACTTATAATTTTGATAATGCAAAATATCCTTTGACGTATCATAGGAGAATTCACAGGAGGAAATTAAATAAAAAAAACTATTCGCAGAGTTATTTAGAAAAAACATGATCTTGGGTCAACGGTGACCTTAGGTCGGGAAAGGTTAAAATAGAAAAATTTGAAATGTGTTGGCAATGATAATTAAACAGAATATACGTACGTCGAAATGTCGATTTTTTAAAAAAATTCCAAAAATTGTCTTTGTACTTTGTTAAAAATAATATTTAAGTGATAGCATTAATGTTCTTTTGTTAGAAAATAAAAAACAATACGATTTTGAAATAGAATATATAAAAATACTATTTTGTCTAGCTGAAATCTTTCCGAGATGTTTTTCTATTTTACGACTGATCTTTTTCTATTACAGATCGTTCTATTTTTTAAATTCTTTGCTGAATTGAATAAAATTGAATATATTTCAATTTAAACACAGAAATGTCAGTCTAGACAAGTTTTTTATTTGTAGAATCTTTCGGAAAAGGAAATATGTCTTTCTGGATATTTATGTTTTTCTTCAGATTGACATTAGGTTATTTGGATTTGTTTATAAAAAATGTTGGAAATTGAAGAAAGAGAAACAACTAAAATAACATAGATACAGTTTTATTATATTCTCATAGGGTGTGAGATGTGGCACAAACGTAACACAACTTCTGTCTTGATTACATTTAAGATATCTATTATACAAACTCTTTTATTTTTAATATTTGGAAACATTTACTCACGCAGAACACTCTCAATCAATCAAATTCACTTTCTCATGGAACATTTATATCTTTTATTTATTTACGGATTTTGCCATGCAGTAACAAATATGGTAATGTTTTTAAAAATTGAAATAATGTAATATTTTGTTACATAAAGAAGATTAAAAAAGGCTATTATTTTTGCTTTCTTATAATTAACTAATACTAAGTTATATTGTGTATAATAATACGGAGCATTTAATAGTTTTTTAACTACCTATTTAGATAACAATTAAAGAAAACATTATCTAAATTATTTTCAAATGACTTTTTAAATAGAAAATTTATCGTAAATCGTTATTGTAGTAACATAGGTAACATAAATATGTAAAATTTTAAAAAGTTAGGTTATCACTTTATTTGTAGTATATTATGTAGTTGCTACTTATGTACGTGCATTTTTTAATTAACACGTTTTTATTTCCTTCCCGATGAGCTAAAGATTTGAAACTTTAAACATAGCTTAGACCTGGATGATAATGCAATATTAACTAATTAATTAATTAACTAATTAATTAATTAACTAATTAATTATTATACCCACCTTTTTTGTTTATGAAAAAATGCTTTTATTTTTTGCTTTAAAATAAATTTTTACTTCTACCTCTTATCAAATATCTATAGTAGTCTATTTTTGATATATATTTTTTATGTCTAATATTATAAAATTCAAATAAACTAATTGAAATTGATTAATAAGTAATTTTAAGTAAGTAAATGTCAAAAGTACTTTTGACAAAAATCATTTTTAAAAGTGAGGTGAGAATGCGGGTCTATTTTTTAAATATTGTTTTGGAGTATTTTGCCTATTTTAACCAACATTGTATCGCTTCAAATAAAAAGTATCAATAGTTACCGTGAACACTGTATATTGGCAGCTGAAATAAATTATTTTGTTGTTGCGATAGTAAAATCTGAACAATGTGAATTCTAAGAGCACCACTAACATTTTACATCCTTATAGTCAAAAGCTATTAGTACTACATTACCTAATGTTACATTTTACCCATATAACATTCACGTTACCTGTATACAATAACTTTACGTTACGTCTAAGTTACCGCATTGTACAAGCAACCGTAACTTATAATTTAGCATGTGGTTTGTGAAAATATACGTTGCTTCTGCTTTACGTTTTATTCTTTTTCTTTGCTCGGTATCTTTCTTTAAAAAGTCGATTTTTCAAGCGTTAAAGTCCGTATTTAACCCGGGTAAGGATCGTTCACATACTGGTTAATAAATAGTGTTTTATTTATAGCGATTTCAATGGGGAAGTTTAGCGTATTTTTTTTATTTCTTTATTTGGTTGGACTTGACTTAAAAAGTGATGTTTAATTTATCATTTTTCTCAAAGATGCCCAGATTACCTAAAAAATGCAAAAACATATCGTGATGACGTCAGTAATGCCTTCGCAAAACTTATGTCGACTTCTGAATCAGACGCACATGTATTGCCATGGTTACCGATACAAGCTATTGGCTGGGCGTAACCGAATCAACAAAAATCAACATTTACTGCGACATACGTTTTAAAAATTATATCTCACCAACTCTTCTGCGCTTGCGCACAATAGACTTGTGACGTCAGTAATGTCCTTACAAAAATTGTTAATAACAAATAAATGAAACAATTATTAAAAATTTTAATGGCAGTTTCTGTTATTATTTTATATATATATTTGAGAAAAAATAATTTTAAACGCAACTTCAATCACGCTAAACTTCCCCATTGTTATTATTGTTAATTATTTGGTCTCTTAGTTTGACAGTTGAAGAAAAATGTTATTTTCTTAATGATTTTTAGTTTTCGTTGAAGTTTAGTCATTTATTTTTGTTTTCGTAATTGTTTTAAATGAATAATTGTATTTACTTTTGTTTTAAAGTTTTTCGGTACGAAAACTTTGCTAATGTTCTAAGTTTGTTTAGTACTCCTAGAATTTATTTGTAACTATAAAATAGGAACAAAATAGTTTTAGTATTATTATTTTAACAAGAATTTGTCAGATACATATACCTATATTTAAAAATTTTAAAAACTTACATTTAGTATATTACGAGATAAAGTTGGTTAGTGCATTTTAACAAAATCGAGAAAAGATCTGAAAAAGCCAGATAAAATCGAATATTTTTCAATTTTCAAGATTATGTTATTATCACTTAACAATCGTATATCGTACTTATACTGTACTGTACTATAATAATATTTATAACTAAATATGAATTCATAATAATACATACAATGTAAAAAATTATGTTTTTTTACATATTTTGTGAATGTAATTTTTCATAAAAAATATAATATTACGTAAATTATCACAGTAAAATTACAAAATGCTGTTATGTTTACTGTTAAAACCTGTGTAAAGTTACATAAATTTAAAATATATTTTTTACATTGTAACTTAAATGAGATTTTGTCATTCAGTTTCGCGTCGAAAATGCTAGAAAATTATTTAAATAAAATAACGACAGCTACTTCCTACATTCTTTACTATTATCAATTTATATAAATCTGTAGAAGTAAGGAGAAATTATTTTATACTTTTGATACCGTGTAAAAAACGTGGTATATTAAATTTCTTTTTGTAATTAATAAATTATTTCAATACTGTTTATTTATGAGAGTTTATGTTCTCTGGAGTCACTTTACTTGCATGCCGTTGCTATAGAAATATATTTTTTTGCAATGAAATAAAACTGCTTCGTTTATAAACTGACAATACGACAATACGAAAATGCAAATTTGTGTTATATTTATTAGAAAATTATAATTTTAAATAATTATATGAATTAAAAAAATAATTCCGAAATATAATATAGACTTGGAGAATCGGCAGAAATTTCTTGAAATCTAAATGAAGATATGAAAAAAAAACAAAATATTTTTATGGAAACTTATCGAAGTGTATAGTAAATTCTATTTATCAGCAATTGCTAATTGTGCAAGAAATTATATTTAGTACAAAGTTCCCGTCAAGTAATTTCAAAGTTTATAACAATAATTATTCTTATCTTTATTAATTTTTAGTTACCTAATGCAATTATGACGTATATGAATGGAAATTAATGATAAAAATGTTTCGTTTTGATAAACTATACAGGTGTTTATTTTAAATTTATGTAGGTAAATTATATTTATTAATTTATGAAATTTTTAAATGTTTCATAATTTTTTTTTGTCCTGTTTTCTATAGTAAAATGACGTAAATATATTGAATAGATAAATAAGTAATATTTTATGTGATAATCGGTAATTTATTTATGTATTTAGGTTACTTTTTTTTTTGTTAATAGCAAGTCGATTTCGATAATTTTATTATTAGTTTTTCACAAAGTGAATATTAAATGATGTTTTTCATAGAAATTCCAAATAATAGTAGTTATTTACATAAATAAATATATTAGTTTTCACAATAAATATTTCATAAATGTGAATACATTATTAACAATGTTATGAAAATGCATTAACAAATATTTTTGTGTAATAAATAAATTATATTTTAAAATTTCGAAAAAAAATTTTTCAGAACTTATTATATTAATTAATATTTATATTATAATTTATATTATTAATTTTATTTAAAATCGACGTTTCGACGTACTCTATGTAAATCATCAGCAAAAATGATACAAATGACATATAAATAAACAGAACATAGAAACAAGGTACTATAATAATTGCAGGACCCATCAAAATTAACACCAGATTGATAAGAGAAGCAATAGATATTTATAAAGAAAAAGATAAAACAATCATTGTGAAGGCATCGATTTAAATAAAATTTGACTTTCCTTTAATTAATAATTTATAAATTTTGTAATCTAGTTACATATTTTGTTATCTAGTAACTTGTTTTTTTGTTCTGTTTATATGTCATTTTTATCAATTTTCTTGACGATGGTGTACGTAGAGTACGTCGAAACGTCGAATTTCAATTCGATTTTATTATTATTTTTGATAATAAGTATCTGACAGGGTTGACAACAGTTATTTAGACTGATTTAATATATCAAAAACTATTTATTTTATACGTAGTTTTATTTACCATTTATGTATATGGTTTTATGATTTAAGATTGTTTAATTGTAATTATATTAATAAGAAAATTTATAAGAATGTCTGTAATATAAATTTTAGGTACAAATACCCTTCAAACATAATTTAATACAATGATTTTATAAGTAATGGACAAACTATATCATTTTTACTGTATATAGATACCTATACATAAATAAAATAAAATCATTTCCCTTAAACCACAAAATAATTTAAAAAAGCTTAATATGTATTTCAAAAGCGAAGCTTTCATCATCTGTAACAAATGTTAAAACTAAAGTTCTAATCAATGATCTAAGGTTACACACATACTCAACGTACTCGTGAAAACTTAGCTTTCGAAATACGTATTTAGCTTTTTTAAATTATTTTGTGGTTTAAGGTAAATTATTTTATTCTATATTAACTTTTCGCCACAGTAAGATTATATTTTTATTTTTATTTATTACCTACATAAATAACAAATTTAAGAAACTATTACAATGATCTTAATCTACAAATCTACATACGAGTAGTATTTTTTTTGCAATAACAGTTGCGTAATTTGTGTACAAATTTAATAAGTTACGATCATGCAATATTTGTCTAATATAAAGTCATCTATTAACCTTGCTCCAATTTTAAACTGGTCTTGATCTTCAGACGCATACAGAACTAATGAATATTAATTAATATATTAATTTTAAGCATGTATGTGGCTAAATTTAGGCGCTAAACAAGAGCGACAGTGTTTTGTCATTCATAGCACGCTTTAATTCTGTCTTATAAATAACTTAACATTTAAATTATATTGTAATTCAATTCTTGTTTAATTTTATTATTATTTTTCTACAATTAAAAACAAAAATATAGAAAATGTATAAATAATTGAAGTTTTTTTTTCAGTATTTATTTTATTAGTTAATTAATAATATAACATTTATTTCTACATTTCTAGTAAAAGAACTGTATATATATATATATATATATATATATATATATATATATATATATATATATATATATATATATATTTAAATTTTATTTTATCCAGCTATAGACTAAATTTAGTTATTACATTTGCATAACTGCAAACAATAAATTCGTTTTTCGCAAAATAAAATTTTGAAATTTATGTACGTGCTTGTAAATATTACAAAAAAAAAATCGTGTCATGTTCTTGCAAAAATTATACAGAGCACATACATTCATTTTTTATTTGAAATTTTGTGTGAATTTTTTTGTGTACGTCACGTTCAATAGATAATACTATATAAAATATTTTGTTTGTCGTTAATAAAATTATTGCTTCCGTGTAAATTTTTTCCTCGACTTTTATCAAACATAATTTGGTTATAATATTGTAGTTATGTCGGTTCAAATATTTGAATAACCTTGAAAATGCACACATATTTTTTTTGTTTTGTTTCAGTAACGTAACCGTACATTACGTGGTTCAACTGTTTGTTTAAAAAAATTACTTGTGGTCAGGAGTAAATTGGCATATTTTCAATAATCACGCGTTGCTTAAAATTTAAATATGGAATTAAAAAATCGATATCGTATTTAATTATGTTTTTTTCTGGTAATGTAATTTTTATAATAATTAATATTAAATTTTTTGTATGAAATTAATTTTCAATTGTTCTTGAAACAATAGATAAGAATATACAGTAGAAAACTTATAATTATTGATATTAAATTTTTAGAAATTTTTATAATAAAACTATTTTATGTAGTTGAAGCATATTTTAAAATTTATCATATTATAAAATGTTAAATTAACATGTAGAAATTTATTGTTTAATTATAAATATCAGGGAGATCAGGCTTTGCTCGTTCGTGGCGCACTAGATTTTTAAATAGTTAGGAAATTTAAACCCATTTAAATAATTCTGTTATCGTTTTTTAAAAAATTAAAAAACAAGCTTGACTTAGCGAAAATATGATTTAAATTATAAATAAATTAATTAATTTATTTTAAAAATTTGAATGAAATTTCTTGAAAAATATGATTTAAGCCTTTTTATATTTAATTTAGAAGTATGGAATTTATTTGTAAAAATATTAATTACTGAAAAAAAACTTAACACACATTTGTCCAACTCTATAATATTATTAAAAAATACAATAAAAAAATTATACAAGTCAAGGAAATTTCATTAAAGATTAATATCAGTTTCTTTTAAGTTTAATAGTGTGTTTATTTCCCATTTTATGTATTTAAATGTAAAAAATGAAAAGAAATAAATTATGTACGAATACCATTCTTGACGTAATACGTAAATAATAAAATAGTTGTTTTAACTTCTGAAAGAATTATAGCTATATGTATGAGAAGGCAAGAGAAATTTCAATTCGTTATGATATTTCTAATTGTCTTTTGTTTATAATACAATCTATTCATTCGTTTGTTATTATTAAATTACGCTTATTATGAATGATGGAAATAATAACATATTTATTGCTTTATGCATTGTAGTAGGAAACGTAATAATTTATCTATAGAACAATATATGTGGGAGTGGTTATTAAAATAATTAGTTAATTTTGTAAATAACATACAGAATTATGTCATTTAAATGACACGGACTTACGTTGTTAGAAAAATTTAACAGACAAAACAGAAAACTATATAAACATTATGTTGTATTATTATTGGATACCGATTGTCGATATTGTTTAGTATTTGATGAACCGTCATATCAACTTAATTTGACCAGAAAAACGTACAAAAATAGTATATTATGTTACGAGGAGCAGAAAGCGATCTTTATAAAAGGAGCATTAACCTTAACCTTACTAACAGTTATAGAATAGTATGTATATCTATATATTATTTGTATTTGTTACGGGATTTGTGAAAATTAATATTTCTTTAGTCGAATATATAATTTCTGACAAATCTGGCGATGTACATTTCTATTTTTTTTCAAATTCAAGGGAAACTAAACAATGCAATTGCCAATTAACTTAACTTGACTTAATAATTTTCATTATGGCCGTCGGAGATGTCAGATTAAATACACTTGAATGGAACAAACAGGAAATCGACTGACGCACGTATGATGATATACTAAAAATCTTGCGATTGCAAAAAAAATCATTAAGTTTTTATCACGTAGGCAGCTAGCTTCTACTTTGACATTTCACTAACAGATTCCAGTTTCAAGGTCAGTGTAGAATTTCTGCATCAGCTTCTTTTCAATAATAGAACTACTTTTTCTGTCAGGTAGGATCTAACCTATTGAAAAATCTTGATAGAGCAACTGCCTTCTTTCATCAGCGCTTTTTTTAAAAAATAAAGAACTTTGTTGGAGAACGGAGCAGGGCCAATATTATTTACCTATTGTCAGTAGATTTTTCGCTCTGAATCGCTGGGTTTTGTTCTGTTATTGTTATTTTGCTTCCTGTATAACTATTAATAGTGGATCTTTTGTTTAATTCAAGTAAATTGTGATATAGAAATAAAACAAAATTGGCGTATTAAGAAATTGTGGTGGGATTCTCGAATAAATCTGTAAAATCTGTACTATTATATAATGTTTTGGAATGGAATTTTTTACTTATTGTTAGTAGAAAAAAGATATCATATTCTGTGACACTATAAGCATTACAATTTTTATTTCAAAATTCTGCCACTAAATTTGATATAAGTAGTTTAAACAAATATGAAAAATATTTATTTTACACAGCAAAAATTTTGTTTGAGTGACAATATCACGGTAGACGACCACTTTTCTTACATAATAAGAATTTTGATTATATATAGATTACGGAATTATGTAGATTTGAGGAAGTATTCTATAATACATGTTCATAAGGAAGAAAATAAAGCACAAATAAATTAAAGTGTATGAAAGATAGAGAAACTTTATGCTAAATAACAAGCCAATAATGTATCAAAATATATTTCTATTTGGATTTTAGAACAATCATATCTCGTCTATCAAAAATTCGATTAACGAATATATTTTTCGCAAGATATTTGCTTCAGCTAACGAATTGAGATTCGGCTAGGGGCCTCCAGTATTAGGCTCCCAAATTTAGATATTTTTTCATGTTCTCTTCATATTTTTATACCTGTTTGGTGTAACTAAATAAATAAATTTATCGGTCTACTACATATATAAAATACATATTAATATTTTGTATTTTGACTGATTTTTTTTCTAAATAAACTACTCTACCGACTTGTAATAGAAACAAGAGATTAATTAATTAATTAATAATTAATATTTCACGTCAAAATAAAAAAATAAATGAATAAGAAACATTTATTATGTACTAAACGAGAACGAAACTAAATCGATAGAAAATTAATTATTTTTAATCAAATTAATTTGATTCATGGAATCAATAGATCTGTTTTTTAATCTGACATATTTGTGGATTTTCTAGCAAACTATAAATTCCTAGGAAGTTGCTGTACTTATTAATAGTTACAAAATCATCTATACTATTATTACAGAAATAATTATCATAATAATATCAACGTTAGCATTGGTTATAAAATCACGTCAGGCTAATCAATTTTTGCCTATCTATGTGTAACATTAATATTTAATAATTGTCGATATTATCGTTTTTCCTATTATAGTAGTAACGTGGAGAAATAAAATTAGCTTTCCATATGGCAACTTAAAATCCCTAACATAGTAACATTAACATTCATGAAAAGTTATTAAGAAACAAGGTCAAGAAAAGAGATAAGAAATTTAACACGCATACACAATTAGTATTATGCTAAATGGTGACATCTTAGAAGTTATAATTTCAATTCTAATTTCCTAGTTTGCTCGAAGTAAAATTGTGTCATTCGTAGAGATAGATAATTTTTTATTTTGATATTGTAAAATTTGAGAACAAATTGAAAATAAACTGTTTTTTTACCGATCACATATAGTGAGGGAGATATTGTAATCATTTCAATTACATTTTTTTGAGATTATAAATAAACACGAATCAGGCATCATGCAGGAATATGAATCAACTGTTTTTAAAGTGATGTCAATATATCGGTTTGTCTGTGGACACGTGTAGAACAAATTCGATTGAATGGATTTGTAACAGATTATTTAAGCTTCAGACATGAATATTTCAATTTAATTAGTTTTTGTTATAGATCCATTTATCGGAACTGGTAGATTACTGTTATCACTTTTATGAATATTTTGCAATATAAAAATATCTAAAAAAACAAGACAAAAGCTGTTATACTAAAATAATATGAGTTTAGAATTTAGTTCTGTATCAATTTTAATTTAAAAAATCGATGTGTCGACGTACTCTACATACATATAAACAAGTTACTAGGTAACGAAATAAGTAACTAGATTATAAAATTTATAAATTATTAATTATAGGAAGCCAAATTTTATTTAAATCAGTGGGATTTTTAATTAAAATTAGTACAGAACTAAATCCTAAAGCCTTTTTATTTTAATATAATGAGTTCTGAAAGATTTTTTATTTTGTTATACAAGTTATAACTAACAACTTTTATTATATATTAATTTTTTATATATTTTTTAATTTTTATAATATTTTTTCTAAATATCTATTTTGACATATATGTAGGTACGTTTCCATGATTACGGTGGTAAATTATAAATACGTATCAAGTCAATAGGTAACTGTCAATATAATATAGTTTTCCTATGTTATTATCTTTTTTAATAATCATTTCTCTGTTAAAAAAAGGAATTTTGTTTAAGTACATTGTGGTAACGATCGGTTATGTGGTGACTATAGCAGATTTTTGTAATATATTTAAAATATGTTATTTAATTTTTTAACATCTATTCATAATACTTTTAGTTAAAGAAATACATAAACGAATATGTATTGAGGATTGTTACTTATGAAAATAAAATAATTTATTCGAATGAGTTATATAATCATGACATGTAAGTAGAATACTATATTTTACTTATTATTTTTGGCTAAGTTGCTTACTCTATTAAAAGAGTTGAAAACAATTATATACCTATGTTTGTTTTTAATTAAAATAAAAATGAATTTTGTTCAAATTTAGAAATAATATAAAAATAAATATGAAATACAGGTGAAATATAATACAAAATTGAAATTAATAGAAAAGCTAATCTTTATGAAAACGAAACTAGAAAAATAATTGATTTCACAGACCAAATAATATTTATTTCTTATTTTGCATGTAGTATATAAATTCTCGTGAAAGTAAATAAATAATGAACATATTTATATTATAATTAGATTATTAATCGATGCATATTTTATATTGACATTGATGTCTTCACACTTATTTGCATTTGTGTGAAATTAGCTGCAAACATTTGCATTGTGTCCTGTTATTATTTGATGATAATTATCTGTGAAACAATTATTACGCACATTTTATGCTACTTTCATAGGCGGTTACATTCAATATTGTGCAAAATTTTATTTAAAAGCATTTGACAGATCATTTATAAAAATTAATATTTAAATTCAGGGCCGTTCCTGGACTGATAGCCGCCCAGGTGCAAAAAAGAAATAGCCGCCCTTAAAAATTAACATGATTTATTTTACTATTAATTTTATTTCTAAAAGTGGACCACGGCCGCCCTTTCGGCTGGCCGCCCTAGTGCGGATGCACCTTTTGCACCCCCGCCAGGAACGGCCCTGTTTAAATTTGTATAATGTACACAATGCAATTTGTCTGATAACAGGAGTTGATAACGTAGTTGATATTTTAAGTTTATTGAATTGAAAAAATTCTTGTAATCTGACACTTCAATTGAAAAATATTTCTTTATTCGAAATATTACATTTTTTAAAACCTATTTTTCTTAATTGACCGTTTTATGTATAAAATACTATATTTTGAATATTAAGTGAATTAAAAAAACAACAACTATATAAATTGTTTAAATTTGTTATTTACATATTTTTATTGATTTTCACCTATAGACTTTTTGAGATTATTATAGATAGACACAAACTAGGCTTTTTGTAACATATATCAACTGTTTTTAGTGTGATGTCAGTCAGTTTGTCTATCGGTCTGTCTGTGGATACATGTAAAGCAAATGGGATTGAAAAGATTTTGAAGAATTTTATATTTTAGCTTTAGACGTGAATATCCTAATTTGATCAATTTTTGGTACAAATCCGTACACAGGAAGTGGTAGTTTACTGACGGTGTTTTTACGGATATTATACAATAGAGGAACAACAAAAATTGCTACACACGTTATAACTAACAACTTTTATTTCAAACATTTTTTGATGCAATTTAATGTATTATTATATTTTTTCATATTTTTAAAAAAAATCCATTTTGTACATATATACATACACGATTACACCATGTACTCAAAAGGGTGTAGCACAAACTCGTACTATCTTTTTCAATAATAATTTCGTTTTTAGAACATTTTTCAACATTCTTTTATGCATAAAACACAATTATACTACTTTATTTCAAATGTTAAGTAAATTTTAAAAACGAAATAAATTGTTTGTATTGGCATTATGATATTCGATATATATTTTTTGTCTTAAATTACCAAAAATAAATATCAGGTTTCTGGAATATTCCATATATACATATACATTATAAAAACAAAATAGATTTATATAATTAATATCAAATAAATGACATTAAACCAATTTCTATATAGCTAAAACACATTAACATATTTATTATGTTAAATACCTAAGTACATACATGAATAATCCCACATAGGTATTAAAAGAAGTACATAAACAAATCATTAGTTGTAAAATCAATATTGTCAAAATCATTGTGTGTCATGCATGTATCTATCCTATATATAAAATATAAAAAAAAATATTTATTGTAATTATTAAGTTTTTTCACTTAATTCAAGGTTAAATCAAATTGAAAAGTTGGTATTGCCTTCTTAATTAAATTATACGAAAAGACAAAAGAACAGAGCGTGCTCAGTAATACATTAGATAATTAAAAAAAAAAGTCATTATCAAATTATTGTAAATCATTACAAGTGTACATGCATACATGTTCAATAACTGTTACATATGTTTTTACAAAATCTTAAGAAGAGATAATTTCAGTTATTAATTAATTAATAATTAAAATACTTTTATTGTACAAAGTTACCGACAATCAGTTCTGCTGACGAATTATCACTATTGCTATGATATAGTTCAATATTTATATTATAATTATTTTGAAATATCATTCATATCAGATCGAAAAATACAATTTTCTATTATATAGTAATAGGAAAAATATATTACAACATTCACCAGTAGTTTATATCTCATGAGTAATAATCATCATTACATGCTTATTTGCAATGTATTTTACCATAGAATTTTATTAATTTTACTTTTTAAAAGGGTTTAATTATTATTTACATTCTACAGCAAAAAAATATATAATTTAACATTAAAGTCTATTATTAAATTTCGTGTTAAACACAATAACATTTATATTGATTTATCATCGCAAACATCTTCAAACAGAAAAACATATTTTTAAATTCAATCGTACCATTAAAGTATATATTTTCAAACACATAAATATCAAATATCTCGGCCAACCAAATTTATCTCAATTTCCTTTTATCCTTTATTTTATTTTTTCCGGGTGGTTTATATGAATCCTTGTATATCCTTTCGCAATCGATTTTTTTCTCCCATCGTCTTATCTCTTGCTCGAAGTGACACTAATTTGATCCTTCTGTTTCTCTGTGTGTGTTCTAGCGATGTGGATCGTTACAAAAAGGTCCTGTGGAAGGATGTGCGTGTTGGCGACTTAATTCATCTATCGAACAACGAATTAGTGCCAGCTGATATCTTATTGTTACGGAGTAGCGATCCAAACGGGTTGTGCTACATTGACACGAGCCATTTGGACGGGGAAACCAATTTGAAACAACGCCAGGTTGCACGTGGTTTTGTTGATAAGGTAGGTACAGTCTCATCCCAGCATTTGAAATTGATATTTAAAAAGCGGTTATTTACATTTAATTGGAAGTTTTATGGACGTTTTGGGTTGCAATGTATTTCGCAGGAATAGAACAATTTAGATCCATTTAATGATGAATATAAAAACTATTTTAGGATTAGATTCTGTTTAATTATTTATATAAAAACGACGTTTCGACGAAACTGAACGCACGTCTTTATTCAGGTCAAAATTTATCAATAACATTAAAGTAAATAACAGTAAATTTTTTACTTGATGAAGACGAGCGATCAGTTTCGTCGAAACGTCGTTCTTATTTTTTTTCCATAAATTTATTTAATACAATGACGGTTGGTTCTGTGGTGACCGCAGCAGATTTTTATTATATATTATCTTTAGAAATATAATTATTATTTTATCAAATAATTAAAAATTAATTTTTATCTTAATAAAAATTATAAAAACAAAAATGTGAATATATATATGTATCTTCAATATTTTTAATTACATCTTTAACTTTTGGATTAAAATATCAGTAAAAATTGATATTTCCAAAAAGATTAAAACATATAGGTAAATATAGAATGATTCCAGTAAAAATGTTTTTCTTGCTTAAAATTTGCAAGTTTATTTAAGAAAATACTTCGAAATTTTAAGATTTACATGAAATTTCTTTTAATAAGATCAAAGTTTATTTGTAATTCAGTTTCAAAACTTGTTTTCTTCGTTAATTCAATAAAAAATGCTAAAATATATCTTAAGAAAATACTGACAAACATTTTTTTTTTGTATATTTTTTCGGATCAGTGAAAAAGTTTTAAATTTTTAATGAAGTTATGGATTTTAAATGTTTTATTTAAATGTTACAATAATAAACTTATATTCACAGAAATGCGTTATTTGCAAAAAAAAGATGGAAGTGCCAGTTTAAATAAATGTTTGTTTACACATCTGTTAATAATTTCTTAATTAATATAACAAACTATAATTATTATAACTTTTATATAATATAGATTAAGTATAGAATGAAGTAATGTACATTTGGGTATAATTTTAAATATGACTTGTTCACATGGTACTATAACTTATATGAATATTTTAAATTAAGACAAACTACAAACAACAAAATTTACTCTAATTTTCTAGAATACAAACTATAATAATTAAATTAAAATAATCAACCTGTCCTTGATTACATTTCTATGTTTCATTTATTTATTTGTCTCATTTGCAGGATTTATTATTAGAACGTCTAATGTTATTATATTACAGTTATTATTATTACATACAGAGTAATATTATACGGAGACCATTATTAAACTTTTTCAAAGTTATTGTAAATAATTTTTATATGAATATACTTTATATATTTAATAATATAAGGATTTTTAAAAATTGAATTATCACTTTCTCTTCATTCATAAGAATATATGTAACTAGCTATAAAGATAGGTATTTTAAATACATTCATAATACTTTTTCTATGTTGTGAACAGAAATTAACAATATTTTGTAAAGGTTATAGCACACTGTAACACAAAGGCAACAAAAATTGTTTGAATTATTTATGTTCAAGAAGAAATATAAATAGAATTAATACATACAAAGGAGTGTGGCACAAACTCTTTCCACTATTCCGAAATCAGTTTTCTCCAAACATTCCTACTCAGGCAAGCAACTTTAGCTTCATTTACATTCATGATACCTTTCATATATGCTCTTCTATTTTTATTACTTATTACTATTAATAATTTTGTGCAAATATTACGCAATAATTTTTACACAATTTTGCTACAAGACCGTTAAAATTAGCAGTTAAACAAATATTAATTTTAATATATTTTATAATCTTCTTAAAACATTTAATATTATCTTAATACGTTTTTATTCTTTTGTTTTAAAAACATGCATGTTTGTTGACACCATTGTACATAGAAGTATATCGCAGCCCACTTATTTTATAATAACTGTTTATACTCGAGCTAAATTCATATATAACAGTAAGTAAATTTTCTTACCTACTTGCCTGCTGGGTAATTAAAACAAAACAAACGGTCGTCTATGGAAAACTATATGCAAATATTTATATCTCTAACGTAACATGCACGGTTACCTTAAATTATTTTATTGTTTACTAGTATCTTTTTTAAAATTCGTTTTTTGTTTTTGTTTGTTTTCTGTAACGGTTTTTAAGTTTTAACTTTCTCTATAATCTACAGTGAGTTTGTTTTGTTTTATTGGTATATTTATCTGGTAATCTAGTAGCCGTTGGAAAATATACATATATGTTGTAGATTTTGTTTCGTTTATATTATATTTACTTTTTACTTTTATAAAAAAATAAATAAATATTCAGAAAACGTATCGACAACAAAATTTGTAACTTATTAAATAATTTTAAAATCTATCAATAGATGTTGACAAATATATGTTCTAAGCTAAAAACAATGTTTATTTAAAGAATTGTAAATTATTAAAAAAATATAGAAAAAAAAAGATATTTTTTTAATTAATATAGAAAATAGGTTTTATTATAATAAATAGAGAGACTTACATAAAGATCTATTTATAATTGAGAATATTTGTGTAATTTGTACAAACTGTCAAAAACAAGTTTGACATTTATGTAAAACTATCAAAATTGTATGCGTATATGTTTTTTCTTTTTGTTATTTCTGAAAATAATATATAATAAGAAAAATAGATATCGTTTATAATATTTTACACTTTTTCTTTTTCTAAATTTTCCTAAAATAAAAAATAGGGCTTAGTAGGAATTAATTCATAAAGATTCAATTGATTTTAAAGAATTGAATTAATCCTTTTAAAAATATACCAAAGGCTTATCGTTCAAACTTTTTAATATATAAGACGAATTGGAATTTTGAAAATATGTATATATTGACTTAATTCATATGCAAATGCTTAATTCATATAGAAAAGATTTAATTTACTTTCAAAATATTTAATTAATATGAAAAATGGATTAATTTATTGTTTTGTGAATTATGAATCAGTTTCTTTTGTACGTGAATTTTGCCAGCTTTGATAAAAAGGAACACTATTCTATATCTTTAAATTATTATTTTAAATTTTCGAAATATTAAAATTATTTTTTTTCCAAATGTCTAACAAATGGATTTTTTTTTCTTTTGCAGCAAGATGTGTTCGAACCTAGTAAATTTAAGAGTGTAATAGAAGTAGATCCTCCAACGACGAAAATCTATAAATTTCACGGCACCTTGCTACATCCTAGCGGAGAACGAGTTCCCGTTGGTACGGAAAATCTCCTACTACGAGAATGTTTGCTCAAGAATACGGATTTTATAGAAGGAATAGTTTTATACGCAGGTAAATTAATTATTTTCATCTTAATTATTATTATTTATAATGAGTATTTAATATAGCAATTAATTGCGAAAAAAAAAAATAATGATGTTAAATTATTGATGTAATGTGTGTTACAGGTCACGAGACAAAAGCAATGCTAAATAATGGTGGACCACGGTACAAACGTTCGAAATTGGAACGACAAATGAATTTAGATGTGATATGGTGCGTGATAATTTTGGTGTTTTTCTGTGTTGTTGGCGCGATCGGCTGCAAGCTATGGCTTGTTGCCTACTCTGATCTTCCGGAACCATTTATTTTAAAAGATTTAGATATCTCCTACGATTCACTGCTTACATTCTGGATTTTTATTATTATTTTACAAGTAAGTTTTTTCTACGGTTATTTTTTGTACATTTTTATGTAAAAAAAATATCATATTTACCAGAAATTTGCATCACAATTTATCAATTTTTAAAGATACTTTGGTCATTGAATATACATTGTTAAAATTATTGGAATATTTTTTCCTTATAAGTACACTGCTAAAAAGAAATTGTGATCATTAAAATTTTTAATGATTTGACATGATTTTTTTCAATAGAATTCAGACACTGAGATCTCTTAAAATTTAATCTTCAAGTTCGAGTGTTAGCAAATTCAATTTTAACTTTTGATCATGAAAATTAAAAATAAATTAAAACACTTTTCATAGATGAATTATCAAAATAGTTTTTATCATATATTTATAAATAGAAACATGTTATTATTTTTCAAATAGTTTTTTGGAAGTTTTTTGTATTAAAATCAAATTTTTGTATTTAGACTTGTCATTGCATATTTTGTGTCCAACTGCACATTATCATAGGGCCTGGTTTATATTACTTTATTTTAGTTATTCTGTATAAGATACTTTTTTAAATGATTTCACTAAATATCTTCTTACTTGTAGTTATAACAGTTTTTTGTTTATATCTATTAGAATTGCAAACCTTGATATTTATTATTAGTGTTTTAAAATTTTAATTTTAATTAAATTATTGCGTCACCAATTAATAGCGAATCATTATTATTTTTCTTACAGATTATGATTCCACTTTCTTTGTACGTCACCCTAGAGATGTGTAAACTGTTGCAAGTCTATCACATACACCACAACGTAGACCTGTACGATCCGCAAACCAACAAACGCATCGAATGTCGAGCGCTAAACATCACCGAAGAACTCGGCCAAATCCAGTACATATTTTCGGATAAAACGGGCACACTGACTGAAAACAAAATGATATTTCGTCGTTGCTCAATAGCCGGCATCGAATACAATCATCCGCATTTAGAAAACGAATTAAAACCCAAGCCAGGCGGTAGCCTAGCTATTTTAGTCAATCCTCAAATGCAAGAAGACCTATTAGTACTTGCCGAACATGGTTTCGGTGCGCGACAAATTCACGCCGCTAGAATTCAAGAGTTTTTAATTTTATTAGCCATTTGCAATACTGTCGTAGTTTCGCACCATCCCCATCAAGATCTAATGAACGCCAGCGGTGTTATTGTTACACCGGCACCGCCCAATGTTTTAGAGCCACCAAAACGGACGAAAACATTGTTGAAGCCGAATGCTGCTGAACCCGATATTGTGGCGACCAGTTCGGCCCGACAGAATCTAAGCAGTAACGATCGTTACGCAAGATTGACGGAATCCCGATCGGTTACACCGTCGCCACCTTTACGAGAACATAGCGCGTTCAGTGATATTAGTTGTAATTCCCATGTGCCATCTCTTTCGCTAATGAACTCCTCGACTGAACCTAGTCCGTCCAATAATCATAGTCTGGTTGCTAACGACGATGATGACGAACCGAAAATCGTACGACCGAAACTGCTGAATATACCGTCATTGTTGTTTCCCGGTAGGAAAAATATCAGTTCGACTAATTTAACCGATGAGCAAAAGGCGAGAATGAAGCAGCGACGAACACCGACACCTTCACCATGCGAACTGGAACCGATTTTCGAGGCGGAAAGTCCCGATGAATTGGCTCTAGTTGGTGCAGCAAATTCGTATCATTGTAGATTGCACCGGCGGACTCCGAATCTAGTCACTGTATCGCTGCCGTTACATGGAGTTGTTGAATATGAAATTCTACAGGTAAATTCATCTTAATATAGTAAAATTCCGATACCACTATACTTCATGGAGATGAACAAAATGAAAATAAAAGAAACAATGCATTGAAGTTTCATATAGAAATATTGTAATAAAATTATTAAAACTGACGTTTTTGCAATGTTCTTTTTTGTGTAATTTTTAATTTCACATAAGTAATTAAATTCGATTAATTTTTTACAAAATCAAAATTCAATTATTGTTCATTGTAACTTTAGCCGAAATAAAATTAATTTCATTGATATTTTCATATTAATTCATGAACGCTCGAAAACATTTTTTTCTGTTGTATAATCGAATAGAATTCAAATTAAATTTTAATTAAAACTATAGTCAATTTGTTAATTCTTATCTGAAGTTTAGATATTATTTTAAATTTTCTATTATTTATGGATAGCGGTAAATGAAGTTAAAAAGTTCTAATTATGTTTGTGATAAAAATGTAATAACTAAATCCTAGGATATACACGTGTAATTTATTGACTACAAATTTAAGATATTATTTTTCAGGTTTTATAATTTTTGTGCTATTAAATTTTATTTAGTTGAGATAATTTGAAATTTTCTAAATATATTAAATTATACTAATACTTAACTAACAACATTTTGCAACTTTCATTTATTTTAAATTTGCTACTTAAGCAACTTTTGCTTAATTTTCATGATTCAGCTACTATATTAATTATGAAATATTTCGTTTAAATTAGGTGCTGCCATTTGATTCAGTCCGCAAATGTATGTCTGTAGTCGTTAAGCATCCGCACACAAAAGAAATAATCCTATACTGCAAAGGTGCCGATTCTTCCGTTCTCGCTAACCTCGCCCCCGTCGAAGACGACTCCGAATCCAAGCAAATCATCGATACAACGCAACAACAACTGAACTCCTACGCTCGTCAAGGCCTTCGCGTTTTAGTCATGGCGAAACGAATTCTAACCCCTTTAGAATACGCCGACTGGCAACGAAAACACAAAGAATGCGAATTATCGTCCGAGAATCACGATCGAAGGATACGGGAAAGTTACGCGTGTTTAGAGAGGAATCTGACGTTGCTAGGGACAACGGGCATTGAGGATCGTTTACAGGACGGCGTGCCGGAGACATTAATGTCCTTGATTGATGCCGGCATTGTTGTGTGGGTGTTAACCGGAGATAAACCGGAAACGGCGATAAATATCGCGTATTCGGCGAAGTTGTTCTCGCCGGATATGGAACTATTGAAGCTAATGGCGCGATCGAAGGAGGCTGCTGAAAGTACAATTAAATGTTATTTAGATGAAATTGATAGTCAATGCAGTGATAGTAGTACAAATTCGAGTAATGTGCTGGGGCCTCATGCACAAACTAGTTCAACTAGTGTTTCTCAGGTGAGATTGTTTTTCTTTAAATTTAAAAATTATTATTTTCTTTAATAATCGAGTTTTCAAGGTAAACGAATATCTTTAAGACAAAACAAAAAAAAACTGTATTCATAGTTCCATTTAAAAGCACTTTCAGTAAAAACAGTGACAGATTTTTTTTGAAAATTTTGATTCGCTACAATGCTATGAATAGATTGTTTTTTTATAAATTTAATTAATTATATGTTTGTCATTAGAATTTAAATGGTTAATTTTTATTACTCATTCTTACATGATGAGTCATTTAATTACAATTTCTTAGTTATTCTTTTGCTGTAAATTACAGTTTTTATTTGTAGAAGATAGTTATTAAGATTTATTTCTATATATATTTTGGGAATGAACAACTTTATATATTATATATTATCAACTTTATATATTATCAAACTTATAAAGTTAGACTAATTTATGTAACTGATGTTAAAAATATTTGTATGTTTTAGGTCGTGCCTCGTATAGTAAAAAAAACTCACAAACGTGCTCTAATAGTAGACGGCAAAACGCTGACATTCATTCTAGACAAACGATCGAATCTTACGAAACCGTTTTTACGATTAACGAAATTCTGCAGTTCAGTGCTATGCTGTCGAGCCACACCATTACAAAAAGCCTACATCGTACGAGTGGTGAAGGAAGAATTAAAAATGCGAACATTAGCGATTGGAGACGGCGCAAATGATGTATCGATGATTCAAACGGCCGATGTTGGCATTGGAATATCGGGACAAGAAGGATTGCAAGCAGTGATGGCTGCCGATTTTGCTCTCTCGAGGTTTAAATATTTGAGGAGTTTCCTGTTGGTGCATGGGCATTGGAGTTATGATCGATTATCGAGAATGGTGCTGTATTTTTTCTATAAAAATGCGGTAAGTTTCAAGTAAATAATGATTATCATTGTACATTAACAGCAAAAGTAAAAGTTTGGAATTATTAGCTCAAAATTTTACATGAATGATGAAAAAATTAAAACCTATTTTGGTTGTTTTTAAAAGTTCTTTAAATTGAAATTTAGTATAATTAGAAATTTTGTTTTTTGTATGCAATGCAATCATTTCAAATAAACAAGATTTCAAGAATTAAAAGATATTGAAAGATCATTGTAAATAAGATGAAATATAATAAAAATATATTTCTTATTTTGTTTCAATATCCGACGATAAAGTAAACAAATTCGATTATTATTTTAGTATTCAATTATGCCAGATTTATCTTTGTTCTAATTAAAAAAGAAAGATTGTATATCTGAAAAATGAAAAATGAAATTGGAAGTAATAACAGGAATACATTTTAATATCTCCAACTTTTATGAGAAATTTTTTATTAATGCAATAAATTTATGATATAATACAGATTTCAATCTGTTATTTAACATTGTATAATTACAAAGATTAAGTAGATGAATTCATCTGCTCATATTTACAAATTTGCACGTAAAGATATCTTACGAAACAATAAATATAATTCAAAAGTGTTGGCAACTTTTAATAATATAATAAACAAATGAGAAATTTATTGTGTAATCAAAACTTCTTAATTTTTGTTGCAGGCGTTTGTATTCTTAGTATTTTGGTACCAACTGTATTGCGGTTTTTCCGGCGCTGTAATGGTGGATCAAATGTACTTAATGTTGTACAACTTATTCTTTACTTCACTTCCACCTTTAGCAATCGGTATATTTAATATCTATTAATCTTTATCTATTTTAACTTCAGAAAATAACATATCTTTTATTTATTTTGTAGGTGTATATGACCAAGATGCACCCGAAGAACTACTTCTGTCCAAGCCGGGACTGTACCGTCAGGGCCGGCTTGGACGAGTGTACCGATCGTATTCGTTTTGGCTTACAATGGCGGACGCTCTGTATCAGAGTATCGCTATATTTTTTATAGTCGAAGGTGCCTATGCTGATTCTACAACGGATTTCTGGGTATTTGGAACGACGATAACGACGGCATGTATGTTTGTTATGTTGTGCCATGTTGCTTTGGAAACCAGATCATGGGTATGATAGATTTAGCGTAAGATTTTCATGCGAATAATGCGCATATTTTTGGTTGTATTGTAGACGATACTCCATATTGGAGCAATTCTGTTCTCCATCGGATCGTTTTATGCATTCTCCTTGTTGTACAATGGAGTTTGTGTGAATTGCTTTGGGCTGCCAAGTACCTACTGGATTATTCAGGAGTGTCTAAAGAGTCCCGTCTATTGGTTGGTCACATTATTGTCGTGCGTTGTTGCCCTCTTGCCAAGGTACGTTATAGATTTAGTTTTCTTGACTAGAATATATTCAATTCGAAAATAAGTGCTCATCGTTCGGGTTCTAATTTAAAGTATTAAACAAATGAAAAAGTAATAAATAATATTTACTTTAGACATACTGCAGAGTTGAAATGTATGTTTTAGGACGGTGTTCAAAGTGGTTCGTAACATGATGTGTCCGGACGACGTAACGCGGGCCGTGATGTCGCATCGAAGGGCTGCATGTCGAGGTGAGGGTTTCCTCGTATCATGGTCTCGGTCCACGTCTGCCTCTTCCATCTACAGGTATCGCAAGTAATGTACATCCCACAAATCGGCCCCCACATCCCCCTCTCTTTTTACTTCTTCATTTTCAATTTCACTATGTGCTTCCAACATTCTAGCAAAAACACTTCTAGTTTATGTCAATTTTGTTTTCATGATAAATGTTTTCATATTAAAATATATATCAAGAGGGCCGATTTTAACTATAGTATATTTCAAAGATAAATTATAGAAATAGTACAATTTTGCACTTTTCGTTTTCATTGTCCATTGCTTATTTTTCTCAATAAAGTAAATATTCTGTTTAAAAGTCAAATTTTGATCCGATGCTTCATGTGGAAGGTAAGGCAAAAAGCATGTTTATAATTGATTTTTTTTTCTATTTATTTATTTTTGTATCAAAAAAATCTTTGCACTTATACTGCAAATCATCTTGGCACCAAAGTGTAAGTAATTTCGGAAGCATGTGAATCAAATTTTGGTTTTTTGGGGACTTTGCACGTTTTAAATTCTTCAATTGAAAATATATTTTCGTATTACGGAATGTATAAAATATATTTATATAGTATTAGGCTTTTATTTACAAGATTACAAGACGAAACCGATATTATATAAGAACTACTTTAATTTGATATAAGTTCCTATTTAATTTCAATTAAATTTCTGTATAGTTTGTAATTTGTAATTAGAAGATTACTCGTATAATATTAACGAAGTTACAATTATGACCGCTTTTAACTAAAATTGCTGCTAAAAGGAGCTATGAATACGGGATATTATTTTTATTAGCCTATCGTCAATAAAATATACTTTTTATAAAATATTATTATGAATAATTGCTTAAAAATTTGGTAAGAAAACTATAAATATAGCATAAATCTTGTAAATAGTAGCCAGTTATTTTGTGTTAAGAAAATAGTTTTGTTTTTTACAAGAATGTTTTGACTTTTCCAGAGCCGCCGATCACGGGAATAAGAATAACGTTTTAACAACAGTGGGTTAAGCTAGAAATTAGAAAAATTCACTTACGATTTCAATGGCGATATTGCAACGTACGACGACCATTTAGTGTTTTTTCTTTTCTTTTTGTAAATAATTGTGGCCTTATCGTGTACATTAGTAGAAAAGAGTTTTATAATAGTTAATATATTTGTATACAACTTGCATTTTAATAGGCTGTGATGCATTTCAAATAAGGGACCAATACAAAATGAAAAAAAGTATATAAAAATTTCAACAACGCAGAAGTTATTGTGCACTGTTTTAAGAGGATATTTTTTTACGCCAGTTACAGAAGATATATAGATATTTATTATAATTGTTAAGCGCTAAAAAATATCAGCAATTAATCGGAGACTTATTAAATAATACTATTTTTCGCACACAAAATATTGTAGATGTAATATGGACAATAATTTTTAAATCTCTTGATCTTAGTGATTTTATTTTAATCTGTATTGTTATTATTTTTATTTTTTTTGTAGTTTGAGGAATCAATCTTGTGCAATATGAAAAGTTACCATAAATAATTATTACAACAATGCTTTAAGTACGTGCACATTATAACATTTCATTGTGTTATTAAATTGAAAATGTTCCTCTGTTTTTATACTTAATTAAATAATGTTAACGAATTATATTCTTGCCAAAATTCCTCATTTTTTAGCGTTTTACATTCGATTAGTGTCTACTGCACAATTTTTTAGAATCAGTTGACTTAAGAAACGATACATTTATTTTTAAACTAAATAAATGTTTTTTTTTATGTTTTGGCTGCTCAGCCATGACTACTTGATTTAGTTATAACTTTATTTTATTTTTTTTTTTTGTCGTGTATTAGCGACTGAATTGAAAATTTTGATAATGAAACTGCTACTTGTATTATAAGTTCAATTCTGGTCATAATTAGTACACAGGGAGTTAGTTAATAAGTGTATATTTTTTTAAAATGATAAAATAATGTTTTATGAAATTGTATTTCCAATTTAAATTAGTTCATTTGTGATTCTTATGTAGGAATGAATGAATGAATGAATGAATGTATGTCTGTCTGTTAAAATAATTAAGCTTGTTTAATTTTTAGACTGTATGTTCCTGCTCATGTTTTATAAACTTTTTTTTGCTCTTAATTTAACTAAAATGAAAAATGAAAGAAATGTTAAGTTTGTATAAATTTAGACATAATTATGTAAATTAAAGAAACAAAATAATTATATTTATGTATGAATTTTATGATAAATACACAGGAAAACAGTATTATGTTTAATCCTGATGATAAAGCATTTTGTTTTATTTAAAAATATCCTTATTTTATTGTTAATTCTTTGATGTTTGGTAAAAAAGACCTAAGATACTTTTGACTTATGATTCTAAAACTCTATAAATTTACAGCCATTTCTGAAAAACTTGTCAAAGTTTAGCTCATAAATTGATCAACTATATCTTGAAAATATATATTTTTAATACTATAAAAAATGTTTATCGAATATTGCTATAAAATTTATTGATTAAATTTGTGCTTAAATCTAATTTTATTTGCTATAAATTTAATATTTTATGTGATTACCATAATAAATTTATAATTTTTGCTTAATAGCAGTTTTTATGATTAGTAATTTAAATTTTATTATTGATATTTTATTATCAATATTTGATTTGATTTGCTCCAATAATTGGAAACTAGTCGTTTAAAAATACTGATTGCATTAAATTATTGTAGTTTTAAATATTATTTTTACATATGGCGAAATTAAATAAATAATAATTGATAGTTTATTATAATATTCTTTTTATTTATTATGTTATCCATGTTTTTTCAATTGTTTTAGCAGGTGGTGAAAATATGCTCAAGCATGAAACAGTAACATATATATTTTTATTTTGACGTTGATAAATATTAGTATATAGTAAAGGGGGAGGCTAGCCCCCTATTTTAGACCCTTCAGATTTTAATTTGATTAAACAAAATAATGGTTTATGAAGAAAAATTATGCATTATGCAGATAGACAGTTAAAGTTTGCACGATTGAACTCAACATATAATTTTAATGAAAAATATTGAAACTTATATTGCAGAATTATAATTATTTTGTAAACTATACATTCTAGAAAGTTTTAATTAATACTAGTGGTCGAAATTCGACCGTAATTCATTAAATTTTTAAGTTTAAACGTTATTGAGGTTCTTTTGTCAAATAATATACCTTTATAATCATTGCAAATATATGCGCGCAAAAGGCTTAAGGGTAGAAAATTTTTTCTTTACGTATTAATATATAGATATTATTTACTTTCAACATGCCAAAATTGTTATTTTTGCAAAATTTGTAGCCATTTTCAAGGTAATTGCAATAAAATATTGTTAGAGGATGAAAATTAAAATTTAACAATAAATATTTCTTAAACATCTTGAGTTTATTTGTATAGTCAAAATTTCTGTTATATAAATAATTATTAAAATATTTGACTTTAAATTTGTTTACGTAAAATCTTAATAAATTCTGAAAATATTTACGTTTTTTTTGTAAATTTTTTTGTACTAATTTTACAAAAAATGTTTATTGTACACTACATAATATCTGGTTATTTTAGTAAATTTTTAAAACTCACAAAGAACTTAGTGCATTTGAAAATCAAATATAGCGTCCCTGCTTTACAAAATTACAATTTATTGCAAGTTTTAAATCAAATCTGATACCTTTCTTGATACGGAATATATTTAATAAGAGAATCAATAATATTTTCTCTATAATATAAACTATTCACATATCCATAATTATATTTTCCCCGATGTATTTAGGGCTTTAGCTAAGAGGTACGTCACAAGAAGTGTACCTGTTGTATTGTGAAATCAACTATAATTCAATAAGATATGCTGGCAAAGTCGTACGTTAGATCTCTATCTGTTAGAAGGGGAGCATGTGTTATATGCCCGTCTCGGAAAGCTTGTAATCCGATCAGGAGCTTGTATTCATCTTTTCGACGCTGAAATAGGCATATTTTATAGAATCATGGGTGACCTACATATGTATATTATAGCTTATTTCCTATATCGTCTTCTCCGATTTTCTTTGAATACTGGAAATTTTGCAGCAAATGCGATGTTACTGATATTACTGTCTATACATTACTAATGAAATGTGATCTATAGGATTATTAAATTGTTAGTCTTTTTATATACACAGCTCTGTTGATTAATTTAATATTTTTCATTGCAGATTTTATTGGAAATAAGATTTGTAACATAATTTATTTTATTTATCACAATTACACCAGAATTTAAATGGTAATATTATTACTAAATTGGATTACTTTTTTATACTTTAGTATTAATAAAAATAATAAAAAGCATACATTTTCTTCATAAATTATTATTTTATTTAGTAAAATTAATATTTACCTTCTTTTTATTTTAATCCGCCACCGTTAAACTTTTGTAATGCATGGAACACATGGCAAAATTTAATGATCATTAAGCTACATTCAGACTGTAGTTTTAGCAGAAGCAGTAGAGTAGGGCCATAAAAGTTTTAGTTTAAAACAAAAAATAAAAGCACTTTTTCATAAACAAAAGAGATGAGGATATGAGTCATTATCTCCGGTAAACGGATTTATACTAAAAGTTAATCAAATTGAGATATTCACTTTTAAAACTTAAAATAATTTTTTTTTTTTGTAAATCTATTTAACATGTTCGATGCCGGTAACGCGCTGGCGCGTGAAATGATACTTTTGTTGGGTGCCGGTTACGCGCCAGCGCGGTATTTGACTGTTTGTGTTTATATGCGTTGTATTTAGTCGGCCCCTAGCGGAAGTACATGATTTCAAACCGGCAGCGAACGTGTTAAAAGATGCAGGATTGAAATAAAGAGCTTGGGATTTAGATTGAGCTTCAGATTTAGAACATAGAAACACGTTGCTAAGTAACAAAATAATTAACTAGCTCAGAATAAAATGGCTTTAGGTTCTAGTTCTGTAATAATTTATTAATAAATCAACGTTCAGTTTGTCGAAACGTCGATAATTAATAAATATTAATACAGAACTAGAACCAAAAGCCGTTTTTTTTTAATATAATAAGTTTTAAAAGATATTTTTACTATGTTAAATAGCTAGATTAATAAATTTATAAGTTGCTAAATGAATTTTGAAAGATTTTTATACTATTTTGAGATACAGGATGTTCTAAGTTACAATTTTATTTTCAAATTTCTCAATAATTTTTAAAGTTTTCATAGCACTAATTTGAAAATTAGAAATTTATATTTTTTTTTTGCATGATAAATTAATAACTTCTTTTGATATTGCCCATAGAGGGTACTAATTATATCTCTACTGATTTGATCAGATATGAACAAAATGAAATGAAAATTTAAAGAACATTTATTTTTACATAAAAAGATTATTTAATTGTGATATCTTCATCATAAATTTTAAAATATAGTTTCAAAATTTATATGATGTTAAATAAAATATATTTAAAAAAATATAATACGTTATTTAAAATTTTTTTAATTTTTTTAATAAACAGAATATTTTCAAATTTAAAATATACTTGTTTTACCCCGCTGGATTAAAAAAACTACACACCAACTGATATTAGTTGAGTGAAACTTGTTTAAAACAGTTTCAAACACATGTTGATTCAAAATTTAAATTTTTTTCGTAGACCAGTAAAGAAATACTTTGTACAGTTGACCGTGAGATATGTTGCTATAAGTACTTAAATTAGAATTAAATAAATCTTCACTGTGTCTACGTTTCGCCAAAGGTTCTCTTAAAGTGGTCACTAAATATTAACCAAATTTATATAAATTACATTGAAGTTTATTCCGTCACCAGCATATATTTTAATGTAAGTATTTATACATATAATTTTTTTATTTTTTTTTTACACACAAATGGATTTGGTAGCGAAAACCATCAATCCAGTAGATCAGTGGCGTAGCCAGAAACTTGTCATGGGGAGAGTTACTAATATTAATCAATAAAGATAATTCTATAATTTGTATAAAAAATAAAGAGCAATAAAAATTATTTTTATAAAAATGAAAGTAAAATAACATATTTCATATTTTACATACGAATGTTTTTGGTCGTTCAGGTTCTTGAGGGGGGGGGGGGGTTTAACCCCCCTAACACCTCCCTGGCTATGCCACTGCAGTAGACGCTTTGATAAAGTGTATTTGGACGGTACAAAGACATTACAAACATCCATGCCCAAGCGCGATTCGAACAGGTACGAGCGATGTCGGACACACGTCCTAAACCGCTCGACTATGCCGACCGGCTACATGTGTACTGATGTTCTTTAAACAAATAACAAAATAATATAAAACCTAATATATAATACGCCATGTGCAATTAAGAATATAATCTAAACAAAATAATAGTTTATTAATTTATTGTATTGTATTTGTCGTTCAATATACGAATTTTGACGTGCCATACTTGTTTGAAATACCAATCTTGTCGTGCAATTACATATTCCCTATTTAAAAACGCTGTAAAAAAAATCGTTTTTAAATTTACAATAATAATCATTTTAAAACAAATAAATGTAGTTCAGCAAATAATTTATTTCACAAAGGATTAATTGAGTACAATAACTTACCAGAAAATACTAAAAATTGTAATACTTTACAGACATTTAAGCAAAAAATAAAACAGTACTATAAAGAATAATTTTATAGCTTTCTATCAGCACACATGTAGCAATTATTAACAATTATTTATATTATTGTATTGAATTTTGTCTTGGTTGTAAATGTAGCTTATAGCTAAATAAAGAGTTATTATTATTATTATTATTATTTTACTATATAAATATTTACTCTGTAAATATTAAAAATTTTTAAACTATTAAAATAAATTTTGCTGTAAATTTTTATAATTATCGTTTGTAACAAAGGCTCGTATTTCCACCTCTTTTGTTTATGAAAAAGTGCTTTTATTTTTTGCATTAAAATACATTTTGTTTTCTATCTTTCATATCAAATATCAATAGTATATTTATTTTTGAAATATTGTTTTTAATTTTAATATTATAAAATTTAAATAAACTAATTAAAAATTGCTTAATAAGTAATTTTAAGCAAAACGTCAAAAGTACTTTTGAGAAAAATAACTTTTAAAAGTGAGGTGAGAATACGGGTCAAATTATTCAACGACAATCATAGTAAATTTTTTTTAATGTATACCAAATTTCAACAAGTTTTCAAAATATTAATCTGTATCTATACTTTTTAGCGACCATGTATAATTGCTATATTGTAACAGTAGTTATTAATTTTTCAGTAATACAAATGGAGGAAATGTTCGAAAATTTTACAAGAGATTTAGAATGTCCGATTTGTAACGAATTCATGCATACAGAAATTCCGCAATGTACCAAGGGGCACCGATTACACTTTGGTTTACAATTCGAACAAATACTATGCCGCATAGTATTTGTTCGAATTCTAAACCAAAGTGTAATCGGTGTCCAACATGTCAGGGTACTTTTCGAGATTCCCGTAATTTTACACTGGAAAAACTTATCGATTCAACGAAACTTCCATGTCCAAATATAACACGAGGTTGTAAAAAATTCGATATAAGCCTCAATATTATCAATCATCTTAGTGAAGATTGCGAATTTGGTGAATATGATTGTCCATTAGCAGAAATTCTAAACTGTAAATGGAAAGGTATCTATTCACTTTTCAAGAATCATTTTGAACATGAACATAATGATCAGATGAACTATCCCTATTTGAAGAAAAAGATACGATTACAGTTTCACAATGATAAATTATTCAAAATAACTAGACAAAAATTGAAAAATAACTTAGTTGAATTTTCGGCACAGTTTATCGGGCCAAAGAAATGGGCGAATAGATTTATCTATCAAATAAATTTTATCGATCAGACTGGTTCCGGTTATAAAACGAAAATTTCTGGACCGGTTATGCCCTATTCTCATTATCGTTTGAGCAACAGGGCCTATTGCTCAAACGATAATGAGAATAGAGATAAAGTTAGTATTATTGTTCATAGGAATTTATTAAGTTTTTTTAAAGTAGATAATGATGATTTTTTTTATATTGTTACTATTAAAAATAAAAAATTTTAAAATATTTGTATAATAAAAAATATTTGTTAGTTAATATAAATTGTCATAATGTAAAACAGATTTAAAGAAAATGATTCAATAGTTAAATACGATAATTTATGAAGAAAATATATGCAGTATTATATGTCCGTTTTATATAACAGAAATAAAAAAGAATATTTAATATTATCATTTGTTTTAAGTATTTTAAGTATCTTTTTAATATAGTAATATTCGTTAAAACTTTTAACGAATATTACTATATTAAAAAATATTTTAGAACTAATAATATTAAAATAAAACGGCTTTAGATTGTAGTTTTGTATTAATATTTATTAATTTTCGACGTATTCAACGTACGTTTTCATCAGGAAAAAATGATAAAAACGACATTTATAGTAAATAAACAGAATATTGAAATAAGTTATTAGGCAATAAAATAAGCAACCAAATCAAAAAATTTATAAATTTTTCACTAAAGAAAGTCAAATTTTATGATCTAGTTACTTATTTTGTAACTTAGTAACTAGTTTTTACATTCTGTTTATTTACTATAAATGTCATTTGTATCATTTTTCCTGATGAAGATGTACGTTGAATACGTATAGTATACGTCAATTATTAATAAATATTAATACAGAACTTGAACCTAAAGCCGTTTTATTTTAACAAATATTTTTTAAACTTGTATGTTTATGTAACTTTTATTTATTTGTGTAACTTTTATTAATGCTGTAATAATAATTTACTTACTATATAAAATAATTATTAAATTGATAGTTTGAAACAGATTTACTATATAATAATCTAAATGCCCAATGTTGTAATCGAATTAAAATGAGATTTATTAACAACTATCATATCAAATGCTAAATTTTAATTTTATTTAAATTTTATTTAAATCTGTGTAGTAATGAACTCATGTATTTCATTTTGTTATCTTTAAAACAGTATTATTATGCACTATGTAATTTATTAATTTAAAATAAAAAGATGTTCTATAAAACGTATACAAATTTAATTTAATTATGTTACCCAAAGAAAAAAATTTGGAGCATTGTTTCTAACTCATCGTATACAAATAATCTATTACAAATATATTTTTTTTTACAAAACTAAATATTAATTAAAGGGGTATTCGCGAGCATTAATTTTTTAGGTGTTTTTAACTTTTTTTGAGAACTTTTAAAACAAATACAGTAAACAAAAATTATACCGTTGGAAAGTGTATTTATTGAAGTTTTCAGCAGTATTACTTTTTCAAAAAAATCAAATTTATACTTAAAAAAATAGCGTCAAAGTGATCAGGTCAAAATTCAGATTTGCCAATGGCAGCAGATAAAACTCGCGTTCAACATTTCTGAAACAAAAACAATTTAGATGTATACTTGTAACACATCTAACTTTTATTGGAACCTACAAAATGTATAATTTTATACCTAAATAAAAAAAAAAATTGGGCACTTTTTTTTAAGAAGGCCGTCATTTTAAAAATAAATGTATAAATTATACATTTTCCATTTGCCTTTGAACGTGACCATAGATCGACAGATTATCACGATAAAAACAGTTGATTTATGGTACAAAAATGCTTATCTCCGAAAAATTTTAGTATATGTGCTGATCGGTAAAAAATATCTAATTTTTACCACTTTGACTGCAAGGAAAATGTAGTATAGCAGTGGCGTATTTAGGAAAGGGTTATGGGGGGTTAAACCCCCCTCTCCCTCTCCAAGAACCTGAACGACCAAAAACCAAAATAAGCAATATAATTAAACTACGTTGATATATAAAACTAAACTACGTGCAGTTCCCCAAATCACCGAATCAGTAAACCGAAATCACCATTAGAGATTGTAATACTGTTTCATATCTGTACACATGAATAGAACACAGATTAAAAGTAAAAAATAGAAAAAAAATGTATAGTTTTTAAGACAAAATATATTAAGTATTGCTTCTTGTGAGACAGTTTTTGCCAATATTTAAATACTTTGTCAAACAATAATAATAAACTCAAATACCAAATTTGGAATTTGTTTGTTTCAATGTAAATATTGATGCATTTATTGCCTCATAGATAGCGGCACCAATATCGTTTTAAGATTAGTGACAAATATGAAATATTTACAAGTTTATAATCAATATATTTGTTATCTCATAGATGGTAGCACTAATATAGTTTTGAAATTAGTGAATTTCTTAACATAATTATTTGCTTGACCAAAAGTTATATTAAATATTAACATAGTAAAAATCTTTAAAATAAAAAAGCTTTCTGATTAAGTTGCGTATATAAGTTATTTAAAAATCGACGTTTTGATTCATGAAAAAATATACAACTGATATAAAAAATAAACAAACGAAACATAGGAACAAATTACTAGGTAGCAAAGTAACTAGATTATAATTATAGATTTTTTATAAATTACTAAATTAGAAAATTAAATTAAATTTTGACATGATAAAGACGAGCGTTCAGTTTCGTCGAAACGTCGTTTTTATAAAATAATTAAACAGAATCTAATCTTAAAACAGTTTTTTGTTTAATACAATGAGTTCTGAAAAATATTTTACTATGTTAAAATATAACTTATTAAACGAGCAGAAATTATATAATTATATATTTATTTGTTTGTTAATTTGTCTTGCAAACGGCTCTAACGATTTTGATAAAATGTAGTTTTGAATATAAGAAAGCGACTTAGGTAGACTTTATCTTTGGGAATACTTATTTATAATATACATTTTTTTTTTTTGATATATTGAATATTTTGGCATATTGTTATCATGGAAACATAACCAAATTTATTTTCATAGTAATATGATAAAATATAAGTAATTTTTATAATGTGTTACTTCTAAAACAAGTCAAGTGATAATTTTTAGTTTGGGTGTTAATTTTTTTTTAAATTTTTAACCAACATGACAGTTATTTCAATCGGTTTAAATTCAAGACCAAATTAAACGGATGATGTGTGTTTTCCTGATATTTAATTTCGAGAACTATTTATAGGATACCTTTGTTTATTTTAATAACAAATATTTTTTTTTCGTATTTACATTCACGTAATAATTTTTTAAATCAACAAATTACTTAACAAAAGAAGTAAATTATTTTCTGTATGTATTGTACAAATTACAGTGTTAAGAAAAATAAGTTTTCTGAAAAATTATGTTTCTTTGCAGGAAAAAAATATTGTTTTACCAACAAACGTTTAAGTAAGAGGCGTACATAATTAAAAAAATAACCGTTTTTTTTTTCTTGTTTTATTCTATGCTATTTGTTCTTGTCGAGTACCATAACTTAATTTTGCTTTATTAATTAATGAAGTTACTGCTCTTTTGTGACATAAATACAGTTGTAATAGAATTACTTTGAGCACGTATAATCAATACTACAGACTACAATACAATACGTTTTCTGGGTAAACGCTTTCAAATACAGAAATTTCAAATAAAGCAAGAGGTAAATTAAAAAAAAAATAAGATGTTTATTTTCCGGGAATTTTTACTTTGTTTTGTATTCGAAATCTTTTTTGTGAAAGTGATGCTAAAGCTTATTTCAAACATAATTAATTAGTTTAATTAATGCAATTGTTTAAGCATTGGTACAGATAGGTATTTCTAAAAAATTTAGTATAAATAGAAAAGTTGAAGGAGGCAAATCTTTTTGTTTTAATTAATAAAAAATTATGAGTTTATTTATGAACTATATCTAGTTTCTAACTATTATCTTTTAATATATTCTATTCTATTAAATGAGCTAATCTTATATATTTGTGTATTTATTCATTGACTGAATGTACATATGTATTTATAAACAAAAAAAAGCTGGTACCAACCAGTCTGCAGGTTGTTAACTTATAAAAGATAGAAATCTGATACTCCTTAAGCTTAAAAATTAAAAGATATTCTTGCAAACAGAAACAATTCTAAGAAAAATTTGATGACATAAACCAGTCATAATTACTATAAAAGATGTTTTTTTCTGTGTAATCGTATAAATCCACAGACAGTCGTAAGACAGTAGTAGCGTGTTGAACTAGTACCGCAAAAGTCTCTAATTTGAAATCTTGTGCAGCTGAACTGATATCGGATGCGTTTGAGTGGTTTGGAATCTACTAAAAGCTGTAGGTCTAGGCTGTGGAGTAATGATTTACATTATTGACAATGCAAGTAAAAATTGTTAAGAATTACGGAAACTGATTGCTTGATTGTGATTGATTTTTTGAAGTTTTTAATAATAAAAGAACGAAAACAATTTTGATAATAATTTTATTTCATTATTGAATTGAATTAAGAAAAAGTATTACAAAATAACAATAGATGTGTTTTTTTTTTACATTCCACTCAGATCAGTAAATCTTGTAAATGAGCTGAGCTGATCTGAGTTTTGCTGAGTGAGTTGTATTGATAAATAAAACAATTTATTTGAAAGTGACGTTTAAAATCTAAGTTCCACATATGATATAACCTAAAATATTAGATGTATTTGGGTTGTTTGCGTTGATAATTTATTGCAGCTCGCTGGATATCTATTGTTTGATTTCAAAATAAAATATTCAAATATAAATGTCAACGTATCAAACACGTTATCTTAAACTAGGAAAATTTTAATTGCGCATGTGCGCTCACTTGAATCTCAGCTAAGAACTAGCTAAATATCAAACTCAGTATCGATAAGGGGGGAAGCAATTCACTCACTTCGAACTCAGTTACGAGACGATAAATAAAACAGCTATTATTTCCAGGTTACTGATATTTGCTGATCTGAGCTGAGTTTTTCGGTAAAAAAAAACAGCTAATACTTATATGGACTAATTTTTTTTGTACGTCGATCTGTAACTTACAATTTAATGCTGTTCTTCTGAATGTCTATCCGTAACTAAATTAAAATAATTTAGTTTCTGACTAAACTGGATTCAGTAAAAATGCAGCTTAAACAAAAATCGAATGCAATCGAACTTTGAACGACAACTAAAAATGCTGACAAACTGACAAAGTTCGATGCCCTGCCTAGACAGTCACCTACCCCGACTTCCGAAAATATTAAATATCAAATATCCATGACTGTTACAATTGTATTAATTTTTATTTTATGCTGAGCACAAAATCATTTATATGTAAAAATCTCGGTATGTAGCTGATTGCAAACTTTACTTCCATAAAGGGGTGGGGATCTAAGAAAACAGTTAGTCGCCCGGTGGTAGTTAGCGAAGTAACAATAAGAATAGGTGTTGTCGTTTCAGCGACACGACATAAATCAGCGGCACTTGGTTAGTTTGCACCATACATCATCACACTCTACGGTGTGTTCTGCCAGGCAGCCTAGCCTCCCTTACCAGCCAGCTACCCCTAATTCTACGGTGCGCTACGCTTTGCGGCCGGAGTATACCTGTGTATATATCTGAGTTAAAATCGAAGTGAGCGGTGCTTGCTGCCGGGCTGCGCTTTAGGACTCATTCACAGCTTTTCTTTTTTTATTATCTTCTTTTATTGAGTATTAGAAAAAACAGAATTGGAATGGACATGAGAGGCCAGTTTGATAGGTGGATATAAGGATTATCAATAAATATTAATTCAAAACTTAACCTAAAGCCATTTTATTTTGTATACTTATATGTGTTCGATAGGTAATATATCGTCTAATAAAAACTGTTATTTGATTAGAATAGAATGTTTTTTTTTTTTTTTTAAATAAGATACATAATTTTATTTTTGTCGATTTTAAATAAATATTAATACAGAACTAGAATCTAAAGCCGTTTTATTTTATCAAATTCTTTATCACTATACAATCAATATTTATATAGAAACAAAACTTAATTACTAATTTTGTAGCTACACGTTCTTATTAATTACTATTGCACAAACTCTTAATTGAGATCAATCATAGAACAAAATTTTAACACAATGATGTCTCTACCTGGTGAATCGAGCTTTAGGATAACTGTAGCTGTTGTGTGTAGCTGCTTTTGCGAATGCGTCACCAAACGATAAATCTGTGTTATTCTGGCAGACGTCACCTGCGTCTACCCTTGCGTCTCTAGTTTTGCTAACCGGAGCCGAGTCCGGTAACTCCGGAGCCACATCGCTCCGGTATATGGTTTACTTTGTTGCAAACCGAATAGTGGATAATATTGTAGGCTGCTAAATTATAATTCATTTGACTAATGGTCGTGAATAGCATTGTTTTTATATCGATTTATTTGCGCGACAGTTTAATGATGGAAATGATAATTTCAGTTTGATTAAGACATCTAATGACTATCTTAATAATTTCTTTTAAGAACCTGAAGAATTTTTAGATAACTAAATGTATATTGTTATTTTAATATTTTTATTAATTAGAAAGAAATTTGGATAGAATTAAAAGAAAGACGAATAATAATAAAATAAAACGGTTTTAGGATATAGTTCTGTATTAATTTTTATTAATAATCAACGTTTCGATGTACTCCACGTATATCATCATTGGAAAAAATTACAGAAATGACATTACAGTAAATAAACAGAACAGAACAGGAAAAAACAGATGATGATGTACGTCAAAGCGTCGATTATTAATAAAAATTAATACAGAACTATAACTTAAAGCTATTTTATTTTAATATAATGAGTTTTGAAAGACTTCTTACTAAGAAAAATAATAATTTATAATTATTCTTTGGCGATAATTTCTAGAATTTAAATCTAATATTTAACAACGGTATTTTTTTACTATTTTACTATTAATTAAAAAGTAATCATACTGTCGATCTGTAAAATTGAGTTTTTATAATAGAAACATTTTTTTTTAAATAAAAATAAATAATAGTAGGTTATAGTATAACTATTTTAAAACCTTTTATAAATTTTCTTACTATTTAATTTTGGGAAAAAACATTTTGAATTGAAAATTATTAATAAATTTTTATTTCAATTTTATCTAGAAAATACTGTATTACCAAACCAAAACTTTTAAAATAATTATATTTATTATAACTTGCTATTATATACTTATTTTTATTAAAAATTATATACGAAACATAAAATATTTTAAATAATAAAAGTAAATAAATAATTATATGTGACATCGTAATTAATTTTGTAAATTAATTTTATTCAAATAATGATTTTTTGTTTTAGTTTTGAAATTATTTAATCCTCTATGATAAATATTATTTGCCGTATTAATTTATTAGTTTCTTTAATATAGAAATTACTTGCATTTCTAGTACTATGACCGTGAATACCAGTACATAATTTTAATTTATTTCTTAGATAATAATTCATCTTAAGATTAATTAATTTTCTGAATAACAAAAACGGTTTTGTTTATATTTTGTTGAAATTACAAAAATAATGTATTTTTATTATAAAATCTTCACTTAAACATATCATTTATTTTATATTTTTCTTTAATTTATATTTATTAACTCACAGCTTCAAAAAAAATAAAATAAAAACACACAAATCTTCAACACAAACACTCTGATTATAAAGTCAACCTTTCAGTTCACACCTACACACATGCCTCACCACACGCAAACACGTATAATACACAAACACACACACGCGCAAAATGATTAAATCGAACGAAATTTCGCTTGACACCAAAGCCGTCAAAAGATGCGTGCATACGACAAGCCTAGCTAGCGCAAAACGGGTAAACCAACGTGACTGGCTTCGGCTAGGGCTGTATGAAAACTTCAACCGCACCGGAGACTGCTAAAATAATTAGCACGTAATTAGTTCGTTTCTGAATTTAAAGTGGATTTGATTCGGGCGTTTTATTAAGTAAATGAAGTAATTTAGATAGGGGGTGGTGCTAAAGGTGTAGATGCTTGATAGACCTTTCGGTTGACGAATGGATATAGCAGAGTTGAACGAGGATTTTATATCGAGTTAGAAAACGGACCGAGTTTTATTTCCAAATGTAATTTTGTTCGCGTAATTTTTTTGTTTATTTTTATGCTAGATTTTTGCCAAGATAAAATGAGTTTATAGTATGAAATTATCTGATTTTCAAGTTTAAATTAGTGTGTTCCAAACTGGCGATCAATATTTTTGGGTGTTAAACTAATATTAAAAATTGATCCAATTCCGCCGTTTTACTAACTTAAATTCAAATTAAAGATCTGCAATTTCAATATTAACATAATATAAAGTTTTTATTTCTAGAAATGTAAACTAAATCTTTCCGATTATAAATATAAAAAAAAAACATTTAAATTATATTTGCGTAAACTAAAATAAATCGTAAAATGTAATTTGTCTTTAATTTCCGATCAATTACTTTACAAATAAATTTCTATTTGAATTTTAAATAACATTTGGAGACTGGTAAATTGACAGAAAATATGGTGGTAGTTTTTATATCATGACAAACTTAATTTTGTTTTTTACATATAGTGAGTAAGGTATTTTAATCATACCAACTTTAACTTTTCGAGACTTTTGCAGATAAGCACTTGTAGTGTGATCAACTGTTTTTCGCGTGATGTTAGCCTGTCTATTGATCTGCCTGTAGACACGTGAGGAACAAATACGGTTGGACGGATTTTTAAGAAGTTTTATATTTAAGCTTGATCAACTTTTAGTACAGATCTGCCCACTGAAAACGGTAGTTCACTGATGCCACTTTTATGTCTTACGAATATTTTGTAACATTAAAAAATTATGTAATAAAAGTAGTTATACTAATTATAACAAACAATTTTTGTTTGTAACAATTTCGCAATAATTTTAAGTTTGTTTATTTATTTATTAAATGTTTTTTAAGTTAGCTAGTTTATATAAAAATGGAACTATTTTAGCTTCCAAAAAAGTATTTTAAAATAAAATTATATAAATTTAATATTTGTGCAGAAAGAAAAAATCATAGAATGAAGTTTAGTTAATAGTATAGACCTTACGTTATTAATATTAATAGCGCAATTATAAAACAAACCTTTAAAAAATATTTGAAACGTACTCAAATAAAAATATGTATTTATACTAAAACAACACACTACATTTACGTAGTAAATAGTCTAGAAAATATGCATACATCAGAGAGTGAAGAACCATAATTAATTTTTTGTAATATTCACTCTTTTTTGCTGCGAACATATAGCCATGAGTCGCCTGCAAACAATAGCCCCTTAACTAGTGACGAGTGACATACAATTACGAGTACGAAACCATCCCCTGTACGTCTTGCTAGTGTCTTCCACATTCATCCCCTAGGTAGGCAGCGTTGATGTATGCAGATTTCGACGCCAACAGAAATATTCGAAACGAGGCGACGAGGTGATGAAGTAAAAACAAAACAACGAGGTAAAAAAAAATCGAAATAACGCACTAGCTATAAGCATTGCCGTAGCGGTAGAGTTCCGGTGCCGGAAATAAGGCTTCGTTCCCACTAGCGCGCGCGAATCTGATTACGTGTGTTCGCCGGAAGTCACGTGAACAGTTGTCGAATCGTTCGGTACGGCGTATTGAGTTCGGGATTGTAAGAGCTTTTTCCATATTTGACGAATGTATTAATAAATGATTCTACCTATATATTCAAGTCCTCAATGTGTATAACTGTGAACCTGCGTGAACGTGTGAAAATTGATTGATTTTTTTAATGATTATTTTCATTTAGATTATATACGTATTCCTGACAGAAATCTGAATAAACAAATAAATTATTAAACTTAAAATAAAATAATTAATTAAATATATGAACAAATTACAATAGGGGCTTTTCATATTCAATAAAAATGAAAATATTTAGTCTTGTTTGATTTTG
Organism: Clivina fossor; assembly: GCA_963966155.1. Classification (NCBI taxonomy): domain Eukaryota; kingdom Metazoa; phylum Arthropoda; class Insecta; order Coleoptera; family Carabidae; genus Clivina; species Clivina fossor. Next base: position 8,662,579 of record OZ014563.1, on the reverse strand, counting down.
TAACTTTATTTGAAGAGCAAAATAGTATGTCACTCAGATCAGTAAGTATTTGAGTTTAACAAAATAAAGAAAGCTTTTTACTCTTTGTAATATAATTATTATCTCTTTAGGATGTTAGCTTTATTTTTATATATTTATTTATGAATGATATTAGTATAACACTAATTCAAAGAATATATAAACATTTTGTTAAATTTTATTTTTTATATTTATTAAAATTGCAGATTTTCCTTTCTTCAACATAATTTTTGTTTTTTTCAATAACTTTATTTGTTTGAAAATGATAGCTGATTAGTTACAGCAACTTTCAATAGAATATCCGTATTTGGCAATAATATTTTTAATTTTTTAGACTTTGTAATAAAATACAAATTTATAGAAAATACATTAATTTCAAAATACAAATTAAACTTTTCACTCATCCGAAAACAACCGTACTCGACAATTTCAAGTAGGCTTCGATTTTCTTTTCCAAAAGTTGATCAATTGCATTGTGTAAACATTACCTCAATACTCAATACCTACCCCCTTCTATCGCCATCAGACAAAGACCGACCAATGCATCCACTAACGTGTCAAACAAGAACAGAAACAAAGAAAAACAATCAATCGTTTTGTAAACAGTCTGTTTTCTTCGGTTCAACTTGCCTTTCGTATCTGCAACGACGAACGGAGTGATACAATAAAAATCATCGAAGACTTTTGCCGTTGCCCCACGTTTCGGGGGTGACAAGTGAAAATCTAATCAAATTCTCGGCCTCGCTGTTACGTTGGCAGCATTGGCAAGGCTGGAGAAAGAAAGAGAGAGAAAGAGAGAGAGAACGCACGCGTGTGATTTCTGCTCTAGATGGTGAATGGTTCAAACTTGAACTGTTTTGCTAGAACTGTGAGAGTCTTTTGGTCCCGCCGTTGTGATTTGACCGAAGTGGAACGGTTGGAGTGATGTCTTTTAAGAGATGACCTGGTAGGGTTGTCCTCACTGTTACGCGGACAGGATGGTATTATGAAGAAATGATGGTTCTGAACAGACCTCTAGCGATACAATGGCCCGTATTCTCACTTTACTTTTACTTGAAATTACGTATTAAGTAATTTTAATTAATTTATTTGAATTTTATAATATTAAATATATATATATATATATATATATATATATATATATCAGTTCCAAATAAATAGAAATTTTATATTCGATCAAAGAAACACAGTCTAGTGTATTTAACTAGACATCTCCGATGACTATATTAAAAACTAGCTGACCCGTCATGCGCTGCTGCGCAACTGCGCAAGAATTCAGTATTCGAAAGATTATAAGGGTCCTGGGGGGGGGGCGATATTTAATTTTTTTTATGACAAGAAACCTCCGCGGGAGTGTACTCAACAACTTCCCAAAGTTTCATGGCGATCGGATGAATGGTGTAGTAATGCATAAGGGACAAACAAACAGACAGATAGACAAACATACATTGATTTTTATATATAAAATTTTTTTAACGAAGTTACATTAATTGACATTTGCATTGTTTATTTTCACTTGAATTTCAATTTGATTATTGATAATATGTGAAGAAGTGCAAGAAATGCAATGTATACCTCCCAGAGTTTATTCGACCAAAGATAGATTAATTCTCACAAATCACGTAATAAATGTAAATATACATACATCTGTTAGTATCCATTTATTTTTAGTTTAGTATCATTTACAATCCTTGAAGAATAAAATCGTATGTGTCACTCGGAATAAAAAGCTCATTTTTGTGTTTTGCCCAGATTTGCTTGGCAAATATCTGAGCTCAACACAATAATTATCGCTTTCTACTTCTCGTAACATAATTATAGTTATTTAAATTACCATTTTCATTTTTCGTACGGATAACCTAATTTTAAATGTAACATTGCAACTAACTATTTCATTACGGTCCTGTGCATGTGTGCCATACGTCATCTACGGGGGCCGGTAATGGGCCGCGTCCTGCTGGGCGGCGTCTCGGCGTCCTCTGTCCGGCTCTTGTTGCCTTTTATTTCGTTTCGTTGTTGGACGTTTAGTGCGCCTCGCCTCGCCATTATGAAGTCAGAGCGCCTTCAACGCTGCCACCAAAATGCGCCCGACCCGAACGACCGACGGGAAAAAAATATTAAGGCGGATTTATAGTCAAATTAAAAACGTCGCAAATATAATGCATGCTAAATTTTTTATATGTGCTTTATGTTAACGGATTTTAAGTTGCTGGTTTGGTATAAATAATAAATAATTAAATAAGAGCTGTCTGGGGTATTTTTATATTTTTAAATGTCTATGTAGTTGTATCTATGAGATGTTTAATTAACTTTTATTAATAAATGGAGTTTTTAGATAAGTGTACAAATGTATGAATCAATATGTTTGACAAAACATGAGCTTACTTTTAATAAAGTACGAAAGTCGAAGGTATATTATTTTACTAATATATTACTCCTATATTAGAATCCAGATATTACAAATAAACACAAAACTTTATATTCTTTAAAGTTGTAATAAACAAACCTATATTTAAATTATTTATTTTACTAGTTATTGTACTAGTAACATAATGATCTTTATTTGCATAGACAATATAGTAACGTAATCATAAATTTTGCATTGAAAACAATTTTAGATTTGTGTTTTATAAGTTAATTTTAATTGTAGACAGTCGTATATTATATGGAACTTATGCACAAAATGTACTTATGTTTACTCAATTTCCATTTGTAAAAAAGTATTACCTTGGGCACTTGTTGCATACATTACTTTTATACATTAATTTCTTTTAATTGAAATTATAAGTTAAAAACGAAAAACAAGTGTGCCACATTTCAGTATATTTCAGTCACTTTCGATTGAAATAGAATTCTCTCGTAGCAGGACTACATTTACATCAAGCTTGTATTTTTTACGCTGTCTAAAGAAAATTTTGTTTTAGTTTCCATTTGTCTTCTGTGGCAGAGAATAAATTGTATTTGAAGCTTTTACTCTAATACACAATGTATATATATGTATATATACTTCAACTGTTTTTCAATTTTTTATTCTTATGTTCCTACAGTATTTTTTATTTGTTGCGTATTATTTTGATATACCAGTATCATACGTTATTTATAAAAACACATTATATTATTAAAATTTTATTACTAATTTTAGTGAAATAAAACGCAATTGTTAATACAAATATAAATGGGATTTCGTAAACTTTGTGCTTTATAATACATATTACATATATTTACAGTCACGCTATATATCCATAAGTATGTGGCATAAATACCATTCATGCATTATTTAATGACTGCCAAATATTCCTATCCATATAAGTAACTTTTGCTTTATTCTCATTTATAATGTACATAATCTTTTATTCTTACTACTTGGAAACATTTGGTTATGCAAAACATTCTCAATCATACCTCATCAAATACTCATCGTACGTTCAATATCATTCATATATATTCTTTTAACCAAATGTTCATTAAATATTTAATAAAGTTGGTCAAATTATACTACCACCAACTTTTGCAATAACATTTTTACTAATTTTATTCTCTTCATTTTCGTATCCGATTCTTTCCAGTTACATTACATACGCCATGTAAACATTTTGTGAAATGTCAGGTATTGTACGGTATTCTAGAATTTATCATTTAATTTGTTTTATTTTGTAAATAAAGATATTAATTAGTAATGTAGATACAACTTGTTTCTCATTAGTTATTATAAGCAAAAAATTTGCGAAATCTAATTAATATAAAACAAATGAATTTAAAGTTTTGGAATATCTGTTTTGTAATTATAGAGCAAATTATTTAATTTTATTTTAACAAAAAGAAAAATAAAAAAAAACAGCAAAACTCAAGTTCAATTTGTTAGTTGTTACGTGTAATTTAGTTCTTTTTTCAACTTTAATTATTTCTTCGTTTTGAAGTGTACTAGAAAACAGTTTAATAATCTGTCTAGAATTACCTGATTTTTCTAACTAACTAAACAACAACAACAAGTATTATTAACACGTTTTTATTATCTCGCTTTCTTTTCTGTATAATTGTTTGTCTGTTTGGTATAAATTTTAAAATCAATTTTAAACTAACTTTCCGATGAGCTCGAGACTTGAAACTTTCAATATAGCTCAGAATTGAATAATAATGCAATATTAACTAATTAATTAATTATATTAGAAATGTTAAATTAAAGTTAATAATTATAATTAAAATTACTGGACATCGTAGTGTCTCATGGTTTGTGGGTAAAATTACATAATTTTGTATATAAAAATTTAATAAATTATTTACAACAAATATATATATATATATATATATATATATATATAACTTTTTGCTTAATTAAAATACTATTTCAATAACAGTTGTATATGAAATCATATATGGTACTAGAATTTCGATCAATTAAATTACGTATCAATAGTCAATTAATAGAGATTTCATTAGATTTAAATCAAATAGCAATGTATTTAATAATCTATCAAGTTTTATTGCTAAATACGTTCCGCCGTTGAACGTTATATATATATATATATATATATATATATATATATACATATATTTGAAATTCAAGCTACTTTCCTACAATCTAGCAACATTCACAAATATGAAATTAATCACTTACACGACGTTATCAAATAGATGTGTTGCATTACACAAAATGATCATAACATCATAGGGAGATATAAACTTCTATGCAGTGCGGGACCACCAGACAGAGGCAAGCATATTGATTTTCTCTTTAAATATAATCTGCGATTAGAATTCAAAACATTGCGATGTGTACACGTATTATATGGAGTGCATTTGAGTAAAACCGAAATGATTATTACTATTACCAGAATATGGTGGTAACGCCTGTTGCATTAACTTAAACGCATTATTTTGATATTTAATCGGGTTATATGAGTGTATCTTTAATTCAAGTCTTATTCGATATTATTTATAGAAAAAATGTAAACGTACAAATTTTTATGAAATTTAATTTAATTTGGACCTTATTTTAAAGTTTTATTTTCTCTGTTTAATAAATATTACATTTATACAATAAACAATAAACTTACAAAAACTATAGGTAATTAACATACATACACAATCACACCATGTACCTAAAAAGCTGTGGCACAAACTTTTTCTATTATCCCAAAATCAGTTTCCTCTAAACATCCTTATCCATGCAACTTTAGCTTTATCCATATTTATAATTCCTCTCATACATGCTACTATTTCTACTACTTGGAAATTTTCGCTCATGCAGAACACTTTCAATCATATCACTCCAACTACTTATCGGACGTCTACGCAAACGTATAGCTTCAAAATCATTCAAAACGTTCATTAGGCATTCGTTCAAGATGACCGAATCATCTTAACTGATAACACCAACTTTTCCTATAATTTTTTTTTTCAATTTTTTACTCATCCTACACTAATCTAGTTCTTACTCGATTCCTTCTAATATGGAAAGAAATTAACAAAATTTTTTAAATGTTTTAAGAATATTGAATAATTCGTATTTTTGCAAATTTAATAGCATTTTTGAAGAATTTTTTTCAAAGTAATCTTCAGGCTTTCATGGCCGGTATCCATAGAATTTATAGAATTTTCTGGACTAGTATGCCGTGGTAAATTTATCCTCGTCGCAGACGTTTCGCCATACATCAGTCACCAAGCACATATCGACCATCTTCTTCAAAGTGATCCCTATTTTCAATTTCATTAACTGAATATTCATCCATAAGAAATAAAAAATAAAAAAATGTTTCAACATGTATTGAACCGAAATAAACCGATATTGTTTTTCGGTTCAGTTCCGGTTTTAGTTTCAGGAAAAATAACGGTTTTTTTTTGATTTTCGGTTTTTGGTTCAATTCCGGTTTGAAGCCCTGGATTATTCAATGCACCTTACGGTTAGGAGTAATTGATAATTAGATATACAAGCATTTCGTCGATAAACTGGCACTACGTGACTCAAATTTAACTATTAAATTTTATAAATTTTAAATAAAACTAAATTATTTAAAAATGTTTAATTGAATTTATATTATTTTATATTTCAATTGTATTATTTTCCTCGTTAAAAAAATAATTGTAATATAAATCTACAAAACACAAGTTTTCAAATCATTATATAAAAACAAATTGCAATCTTTATTAAATTCTTGAAATCATGAAATCTAAGAACAATGCAATTATTCAATCCTACCAACTTAATAAAACTAAAAAAGTACGAACAGACATAATTTAAAATTAAAAATAATATAGCTGACAAATAAATAAATTACATTGCAATATCTTCTTACCATAGCCAACTTCGTTCATCTAAAATAAATCTAAAAAACAACAAATCGCTTCGCATTTGTTTCTAGTTTTTAATCACGGTATCTAGATTCCCGGGAAATTTCTCTTAAACTTGCCCCCATTTTACTAGCACTGTATATATATGTTGGTTGTTAAATTAACGTTACGAGCCTTAATTGGCGTTCATTAATTAGCAGTTAACGTCTGCGGCAGCGTCCGTTGGCGTCAGTACTGCAAGGCGTCGGTCGCCTGCGTCGCTTACCAAATACCAGTCCGACGTCGTCATGATATTTTTTCTAAACTCAATTCGAACGCTGTTTATTTTATTTAGCTTGGATTAAAATAGAATATGTTGTATTTTTTTAACATTTTAAATAATTGGATTTACCTTCTGTTATTACAGTCTGTTTCGTTAATTTACAAACGTAGACAAACATATTATATATAACTTGAACAGAATATTTATAGTAATATTAATTAAAATTATTTTAAGTAAATTTAATTAAACAATATTAATTATTGTATCTTTATCCTGATTATGATATACATAAATTTTAAAGCTTTTTTATTTTAATATACATAATTCTCTTATTTAAAAAATAATTTTGAAATAAAAAAATCGCAAAGTGATTTTTAAAAATAAGTAACTTTGAAAATTTATTATAACATGGTTCCAATTTTTCAAACAGATTATATCATCCAATAATATAAATAAAAAAAAAACGCCAATCATGATTGATCAACAAAGCCGATCAGAAAAACCTCACAAAATAATCTTACCAAAAAAAATTCTATAAAACCCACTAAAAATTCAATCCAATTTTACATCAATATCTACACAGTTGAACGACAGATTAGACAAAGATACACTTACCCGCGATAAAGGGCAGTATAAACAAAGAAAGAAATACCAACATCGTGTACCGATAACCGAATCATTTGATAATAATCCATGATCACAACGTGATTCAGCCGGTTCGGGGGTTATTATTACTTTGATCATTAAAACAAACCCGACAGGCGAGCAACGCTAGGTTAAGGGTTAAAAGCAGGTATTGGATTAAAGGAACATACACACACACACTGAACGAAATTTATCGTTAGTTGAACAGCAGCATATATGTGTATACAGCGCGACAGAATAATATGGAGTATATTGCTTAATGAGCATTAATAATAGTGTATTTGGTTGAGGTCGAAAGTTACTAGATTGAATTATATAACTTATAAGTAGTGGTCTCATAGAGCCAGAAAAATCAGGAACGTCGTTCCGGTACTTTTTTAAGAACGGAACGCAATAACTTCCTATAAACAGTTTGTATAAATGGCTCTTACAATGGCAAGTTGTTTTTACGAAATAGGCTTACCTTGCGTACGTGTCAGATGCGTACAAACATTATTTAGTATTACTTGCGTACAAATAAGGGTCGGCTCAAGCCCAGGTAGTGAAGGTACTTAGGCCGAGTGTCAGATGTGTACAGCAATTTTACAAATAATCAAGTTAGTATTCAATTTTAATATTGACCAAGTTTATATTTATTGGTTTAAATTTAATTTGTGTAGATTAATGGGCAGGGCCGAGTTGTCTTCCAAAATTTGAAATTATACCTGAGACAAAAAAAGGTCATGACCGAGTTGTCTTCCGCGCATGGTCTCTCAAGATTAAAAAGTAACCTAACCTAACCTAGCCAATCATTTGCGCCACTTGTTATTTGCGTCGATGAAATAAGCGCCTATATTGAATAATAACATAACTAAACCTTAAACCTAACCTGCCCTAAGTCAACAGTGGCGCAGATGATAGAGTTTCGTGGCGGAAATGATATACCACTATTGACGCAAATGACAACTCGACATTTCCCAAACCTCTGTACGCATCTGACACTCGGTTTAAGTACCTTCACTACCTGGGCTTGAGCCGACCCTTATTTGTACGCAAGTAATACTAAATAATGTTTGTACGCATCTGACACGTACGCAAGTGACACGACACCGTTCTCACATCCAACGACCAAAATCAGACCGATAATTTTTGTACTCAATAATCTGTATACCACCAAATATAGAGTTGTAAGCGTCTATGTGTTTGTGGACTCAATGCGGTAAAATGGTAACTGTTTAACCGGTTCACAGTACCCCCGGTGTCGGGGGCGGGCTGGTGTGTTGAGGCGAGCATTCAGAGTGGCGCGCTGAGCATTCATATGTGATACGCGAAATTTCAGAATTAATGAGCATCACATCATATTAAATACTGCACGCATGATTAAAACGATCGCCCCATGCTACTCTCACTCCTCTGTGGATGAAATTGTGTGTGTACTCGAATGATTACACTTCGATAGTCTTGTGCTCCGACAGGATCGGATTCCATTGGGCACTAAAAAAAATTAATAAATTTTTACTGATATTACCTGTTACCTGTTGGTATTACTACTACAAGCATTTCGTATAGAGATAGAATTAAATATTTGTTTTATGGCCGGTTTTATAATGAATAGTTTAACTAAAGTCAACTAAAATCGACCAAAAAGCATCTATTTTAAATTCTACTATAATAATAATCACTTGTGGTCGAAATTCGACCGTAATTCATTAAATTTTTAAGTTTGAACATTATTGCGGTTCTTTTGTAAAAGAATATACCCTTATAATCATTGCACATATTTTTTTTTTAAATTTTGTTCTATTACGTCAGCTGAGAGCGTGTACAAATACAAAATTATTCTCGAGTTATTTGAAATATTTAAACGATAGAAAAAAAGTATAGATATAGATAGATAACAGATATCAGAACAAAAGTTTATCTAGATAATAGATAATTAGATTATTGGTATTTGTTAAAAAAATAATTTTCTAAATATATTCACATATTAACATAGTAAAAAATCTTTCAGAACTCATTATATTAAAATAAAACTGCTTTAGGTTAAAGTGCTGTATTAATATTTATTTAAAATCGACGTTTCAACGAAACAAAAGTAATACGTATAAATTTGTTACATATGGTCGATGAAAAATTTAAAAATAAACAATAATTGTGATGTAAGATGTGACGTAGGATTCTTTTTACTGTAAAATTAAATCTAACCAATCAGGGACGCATATCTCAGTGCAAGTAACATAAGAAATTGAATACTTTTTACTTACAATGTGCGACAGAATGTTGATGTATTGCTGTATTTTGTTTTGTTCGTGTATTTTAAATAAAAAACAGTATTTGAAATGTAATACATTAGTATTTTTGAAACTTGATTCAAATATATGTAAGGGTGCTTATGACAGTTAATATATATTTAAAGAAAGTTAGATTATGAAATAAAATTGAACATAAATGGTGTATTGTAATTGATGTGTTAGTGTTTTTTAAACTTTAATCAGTGTAATTATTCTTTTTTTTTAACAATATAACATCATGCAAACAAAATATTAACTTGGATTAATAGGTATATTTGAGGTTAGAATACGAACTTTTTGCGGACAAATCTTCCGAACTTGCCTAGCATCAGTGGATTGCAATGTGAGTACTTATCTTACAGTATTATTTGTTTAATTTTATTTGATAAATGTTTAGTACACAATTTGTATAAGAAAGTTTAATTTTCTTATGTATACAGAGTGATTTATTTTCTCTGTGACAAACTTTGACAAATTAAAAGTTGATTCGATTTTAAGAAAATAATGCCATATAAATATAGGTTCGATTCGTCTTAATTAAGGAGTTGTAAGATGTAAGCCTTTAAAATTCAACATGGTATAATTCATAAAAACATTGATAAAAATACAAATTTGAGTTTAAAAGTTTGGTTTGAATGTTTTTGGAGTTTGATTTCAACACGCTCTTATTGGCCTACGATTGCCTGTTCTTATATTTAATAAAATATCTAATTCAAGATTAGATGATTACGTTTATTATATTCATCTAATGTCATTAGATATTTTTTTTTAGTTTATTGTATATTTATCTATTTTGATTTGTTGATTCATCTAAAGTTTTAGATAATTTATCTAAACTTACTTTGAAATAACAATATGATTTCAAAATAGTAAAATATTTTTCAGAACTCATTGTATTAAATAAAAAATAATAGAACACCTTATACTTAAATGTGGTAAGGTAGAAATAGGTAGAACTGTTTCTACTTAAAAGGTCAAATCGTCTAAATCATCCAGATAAATCTGCTATTGCTGCACATCCTTTAAAATATCTTCATGTTGTAAAATTTGAAGATACAGTAATAATTGCTAGACCAATCAATATTCGCAACAGATTAATAGAGAAGCAATAGAGATTTATAAAAAAAAAGACTAACATGAATCACTGTGAAAGGGCACTGAGTTAAATAAAATTTGTCTTCCATTAATTAAAAATATATAATTCTTCTGATTTAGTTACTTATATGTTATCTAGTAACTTATTACTATGTACTGTTATTTACTTTAATGTATTTGATAAATTTTTTTATAAAATAATTAAACAGAATCTAATTCTAAAACGGTTTGATTTCAACTAATTGTATGTAGATGAAATAAATAATATTATTGAAAATATCATCTAATTAATAGATTAATTACCTAAAATTTTGTCATCTGATTCGAATTAAATTTCTAATACAAAAGTAAAGAGCTATTACATTATTAATTTATAAATAATTGTATCTTTCATTATTTAAAAAAAATCTACATGTAAAATTTTTTTTCCAGTTATTTGAACAGTGTTACAGTGCTAAATATTCCAGCTCTGTTGAAATATGATGTATGCATTTTCAAATTTCAAATTTGGAAAATGGGTGGTGGTATTCAGTAGTTATTCATCCAAAAAGCGATAAGTTATCATTTATAAGCGAGCGGAACAGAAATTATATAGTGAAAAACGGGTATATATCATTAGAATATAGATACACAGTGGCTTAGTCAGTGGATATACACAATAAACGCACTCTGACCAACCAACCATATTTCGGATAATTATTAGAGGAAGTTTATTAATTATAGTGGTAGTAACGTGTTATTTATCAAAGCAATTATTATACGCAAGCATGTTGTATTTGTTTGTGCATAATTGTTATTTAAATTTTATATTTTTAATTTTAATTATAATGAAATTGGTCAGTTTTTGTCAAGGCAAAATAATCATTATTTGTAAACGGAGGTTTTCAAGTAGTAGAAATAGACGAGCATGAGAGAAATTATGAATGTGAATGAAGCTAAAGTTGCTTGTTTGGATAAGGATGTTTGGAGGAAACTGATTTCGGGATAATGAAAAGAGTTTGTGTCTTATTCTTTTGGGTACATGGCGTGATTGTGTATGTATGAATAAAATTAGAAAAGAAACATTATATAGTAAGCGAGTTAACTTATTTTGAAGTCAAAAATTTTGGAACGAATTTTTAGTATTGCCTAAAACAGTTGGTTACCACTGTTGTAAATAATGTATATTACAAAATATCATTCAGACTGCAAATTTTAGCTAAAATTTCTATCAAGCTTTTCTGTATGTACGTGCATTATTAGAGGAAGCAATATTCGGCGAGAATTTGTTTTTGTGCATCGTTTCAATCATGTTAAATGTCCGGCCGAATGTTTGGTTTTCAAGCGAATTTGACTGATAATATCTGACTTGAATGTGCTAGAGTTTCTGTTTTAATAGGATTAAAGCCTTTATTAACTATAATCCGTGTGCGGGGCTCTGGTCTAGCGCAAAACTTGCGCGCACGGCCTGCGAGGCGCACTGCTATCGCATCTAGAATGCATTGCACGCATTTATACACACACACACACACACACACACGGATACAGGGCGATTCAGAGCGACAAACACAATTATGTTTTCCTATATACAAAACTTTTAATTGCCTTATAATGGTGCGAGTCTATATTAAATATTGCTGTTGTTTGTTCTTCAATAGCTTCGTCCGACTTTTAATTAAAACTTTGGAAAAATTTGCCGCTGTTACAAATTATTGTAAATATATTTTATTGCATAGTTTTACTAACAATAAGATGATAGTGCCAAGTAGTTTTATACTTATTGCTATTAAAGTTTACAGGCAACTCCAAAGGTTTCTAGTATGTCTCAAACTTTTTCTCGAAATTTAAATAAAATTTACTAGTGTACAGGTATTAATTATGCGAAATATTCCTGGTAACTAAAGTTACTAAAGTTGGCTAGTAAATATGCAGAGATGGATAATTACACATAGAATATTTTTTTTTATACTTACATTGAGTCAATTCAACGGCGCTTTTTGAAATTGTTATTCTTAAAATCGATTGGTATGTATCCTTCCTATACCTACTCTTACTTATCCTTACTTTCTTTAATTCAATTTCATATTGTACAATCTCGCAGGACTATATTATCTTTGACTTTTCTTTTTAAGTTAATTATTAACTGTATCGATGACTTTATACTACTCTCTCAACTACAATTTTTTCTTCTTTCCTTTTATCTGCCTTTTGCCCATTCTAATCTTTTAACAAAGTCTTCCATTTATCATATTTGTCACTCATTTAACTCATTTAAGTTAGAATCAATATAGATATTTTTCATATTCTTTTCGTATTTTTATTAAACATTTACACATTGTACACACTTAATGTTTTTAAATAAATTTAAATTGTGAATATTTTATAAGTTTAAGTATATATTTGCACCATTTAATTGGGCTGTTGCCTGTTTGCTGTAAATAAATAAAAATTAAAAAAGAATGACTCTTTTTATTTTTATTAATTTTTATTATCATTAGTTTTATATTATTTTTTATAGCTTTTGTTTTTGTTTAGAAATATATTTAAATAATTCACTAATGGAATAATAACGCAATCTTTTCTTAACACGGAAAACAAATTCTTAACTACACACAAGAGCCGTAGAAATTTATGCATCCTTTTAGCCAATAGCAACAATTTTTAATTAATCTCTGAACAAGCGGGAAAAAAAGTCATTTCTATATCCGTTATATACCTTACAATAGTTTCATTCGGTGACTGAGTTTAAAAAAGTAAATATTTATCACAAACTTTTACTTCTTGCAAACAGTACGGTTGCGACAAGGATAACATTTGCTTGCGCAGGAGGACAGACCTATTCCCTCGAGCATCGTAACGCACAGACTTTTATCTGTCTTTGCGTTTTACTAAATTGGTTCACGCTTCCGAGAATTATTATCAACAATTTAGTCCGCTAGATGTCGGAAGTGCGGCTTGGCCGCGGCAACATTTGCGTGAATAGTTTCGTTTTCAGTTTCTCAACTAAAAGTTTTATGAAAACTTGCTGTATGTATGAGCTACGAGCCACTGTTTTTAAAGTTACTATTCATTTTCGTGCATGTATTTCTGCTTCTGTGGCAAGTTTTTATTTCGCTTGTAAAATAGGGGGATTTTATATTGAAGTTGATGAAGAAATTTGGTAGAAATTTGTCAAGCAAATTTTATATATAGTTCGATTATCGTAAGTTCTGTTGTACGTCATCCGAAAATGTAACTAAATCTATGACATCATCACTGAGTACGTTTACATAAATTCATAATAAATATTTATTTGCAAGCGTAAAGCAAAATTGACAACACAAAAACAAATAATTGTTTTTTTTTTTGTTTTTAAATGTAAACGTACAATTTAACAAAAATAATTATTGTTGCCAAGTATGACAAAAATAAATACAAATGTCAAAATATTATTGTAAATAATTAGTTGATTTTTGTTTACTAATAAAAATAAAAAGTGATTGTAGCTAAGTCATTGATTAAGTAATTGATTGATTGAGTAATTGATTGAAATTTTGAAAGTTTTAGAATGGTTTCCTATTTTGGTGTTTAATTTATAATAATAAAAAAAAGAATCAGTTCCGTTTAGACAGGAAGTGATAACTTCTAATTTTATATAATAAAACCGTTAATAAACAAAGAGAAAAATAAAATTGTCCAATACTTTACTGAACACCCAATATTTATTAAAATATCTTTAGGTTTTAGTTGAAAGCATTGTATTTACAATTTATGAATCTCTCTTTCTCTCTAGTTCTAGTTAATTATGTTACGTAGCTATTTTAAACAGATTTTCGCTGCACGAGTTACGATATAATTATTAAATATTTTGACACAAAGTTTTACGGTAATCCTGCGCTCCACGTATAGAAAGAGCCTGTCTGCATATAGTAAATCTATTTAAGTTGTGTTTTCCTAATTATAACCGATTTTATCTTAATGTAATGCACAGCTTAATTTCCTATTTCATTACATTATTCCAACTCGAACTAATAGATATTATTTAAAAGCATTCGGCTATAACAAACTTTTGAGTTGAGTAAAATAGAAATGAATATACTATTATTACTTTAATAAATAATGCGAGTAAGATAAATTTTAATTTAAATAAGAATTTTCATATTTATTGTGTTTGTTTGAAGCTGGTGGCTGTATCAACATGATTTAATAGTTTAAGGAATATAATTTTGAGAACAAATTTAATGCATTAACGTCAAGTTTTTTTAAAAATAATAAATGATGTAAGAATAGTAACATATACACAATCATGTCATGAATCTAAAAGGGTGTGCCACAAACTCTTTCCACTTTGCCGAAATAAGTTTTCCTCAAATGATTTATCAAAATCAGTTGTGAAAAATGAAGTTGCCATTTAAAAAGAAGTTATTAGGATGTTATAGGATAGATCAAAAATAGTAAAATATTTTTCAGAACTCATTGTATTAAAATAGAATTTTTTTTAGGATTAGATTCCGTTTAATTATTTTATAAAAGCGACGCTTTGAAAACGCTCGTCTTCATCAGGTCAAAATTTATCATGCCATGTATTTATTTATTTTTAGTTTAGTTTCGTTTTAACGTTTGAAGAAAAAAATTGTATATGTCACTCAGAATAGAAAGCTCATTGCTTTTTACTCCTCGTAACATACTATTTTTTTAAGTAATTCCAATTATCCACTTATTTATTATTTAGTAAGATAAACTTTTATTCTAATATCTATTATCTCATCTAGATAATAAAAATATATTGTATCTTTATTTTTATTTAGATTATTATTTTTAGCGCATTTTTGTTTTCAAAAATGAAGCTTAATAATACGTTTTGTTCGGTCGGTCGTTCGTTCGTTTGTTCGGCTACAGAAAAACTTTTAAACTAAACATCGTAGAGAGTTCTAGTTTTTTGCATTAGTTCGGTGCTGTCGAGTTATTGGCGCATCGAATAGTTTAAAAGAGCAATTTTGTGACTTACTCATAAAATTACTGATCCGCCCGCCAAAAATGCACTTAAGTCTTAAGTCCCTCGATCAAAAGCACGAGGATTTTTTTAATTTTTTATCTGTTCCGACACTGCTTATTTTAAATACTTTAACTAACGTCGACTTTAAGCCTGTCAAAACGCAACGCTTTTAAAACTGGCATAAGTATGATTGCTTTTAATAAAACAATTTTTTTCTGCCAAATTTTTAAACATCTAATCTATTTTTTGTTTGCTTAAAATCGACTTCAGTTAAAATATTTATTATAAAACTCGCCGATAAACATTAACATTTATCAACAAAATAAATTCTAAATAATATGCATTTATTGCGAGTTAAATAGCGAAAAAAAAAAACATTGACTAGCAACAAGCGCGGAAGCCTAGTACGTGAAATATCTGATTGAACCGGATTTGATTGTGCGAAGAGGGGAGGGGGCGGGTCGCGCAACGATAGAAAATTGAATTCTCTGTTCTGCCTCGATTTTGCGCCCAAACCGGTTTGACATTGCGCGAAGCTTCGATCATTCAATTTCGTCCCGTAAATTGTTCATAACGGAAACTCATATCCGGTAGCGTCGCTTAGGGGCCAATCGTTCCGGCGGCGACGGCGGCGTCGTCTAGGGTACAGAAGCGGCGCCTAGTCATCGACAAGGGGGTAACGGTGGCCAGCCATGTACACTACGTTTCAAGGTGTGTGGTTGTTGCTGTCTGATGAATGTAGTTTTATGCAGTTTGGACTTTAAAATGCTTCCTGGTTCGGAAATGATGGAATTTAGAATTTTAGGATTTTTATTGTGTTTGCTTGCAAGAGTATAAAAGAAAAATGACTGCTGTGGAAATTAGATTTTTACATGGGGTATGTGGTGTAACTACTTCCATCATATGGCGAAGTTGCGATCATTTCGGGAAATTTAATTTTTTGGAAAATTTCGAAAGTCACCGAAAAAACTTAGGGAACTTTTTCGATGAATTTTGATAAATAAGTTTTATAAATTTTGCAATTTTTTCGACTTCTTCGGTAAATTTTCCAATTTTAAACTACAGGATAGCAGGAAACATTATTATTTAAATAATTACAAATAATTGAATGCTTTTATTGCACTGCAAGCTTTTTGTTTAACAATATTAAAAAAGTAAACATTAAACAATATGACTGTTTATTAAAGAAAAATAATAGATTAAAAATTAATTCACTGATTACGCAATTCATAATGTACCAATATACTATTAAGTCAAATCGCGACTGCAGTTGAATGTAAACAGAATAAAATTGATTTTTATTACTTATTATTTTTATGTTTTTAATTTTATATCTTAATTTTGTAAACACAAATAGAAAATAATATATTTAAAAAATAATTTCGAGCTACTACGTGATTTATCCATCGCAAAATCTAGCAATGCAAATCGACTTTTGCTTCCGAAATCGAAATCTCACCAAGGCATTTATACGAAGGCGGGAATCGCAGCATCGGGGCGGTGGCGGTGGGAGAGCGAGATTAAGCGGTAATTCTCGTATCCTGTAGCAGACAAATCGGTCGCCTGTTAGACTATGCCCAACTCACTTCTTTACCATCATTTCCCCATCGTGTTCAATCGGCTCCGGGCTAGTCACAGTCACAGGTCACAGTCGTGACCTGTGATTTGCTTGTTAATTATGATTATTGACCAAAGTTGTGTAATAGAAATGATGAACGAACCTGGTAATGCTAAAGGTAGATTCGGATGATTTGCTGATTTTATTCTTACTATTAGTCGGTTAATTTAATACGCGGCGAAATGATTGGGAAGCAGGTTATTTCTGAATAAGTTTGATAAATGATTTAATTTTTTTAATTTGAAAATTTGCTTTTTTAAACCGATTAATTATGTAATTAGATTTGGACATTAATAATTTGTTTTAAATAAATAACAATATTAAAGCAATAACAATATTCTTTAAAGCAGTGGTAAAATACAACACCTTACCAAAAAATGTTAAATTGTGCAATTATAAAATTTTTTGTAAAGAGTTAGAAGACTTATATTTAAATGATTCATTTTAACATAGTAAAAAAATCTTTCAAAACTCATTATATTAGAATAAAAAAATTTAAAATCGACATTTCCACGAAACTCAACGTTCGTCAGAATAAATAATAAAAATGACATTACAGTAAATAACAGAACATAGAAACAAGTTACTAGGTAACAAATTATCTAGTAACATGTTTCTATATTCTGTTATTTACTGTTATCTCATTTATCCTGATGAAGACGGACGTTGAGTTTCGTCGAAACGTCGATTTTAAATAAATATTAATACAGAACTTTAACCTAAAGCAGTTTTATTTTGATTTATTTTAGTGAAGTTATAAAATAACATCTAGGCCCAGTGCTACTAATTTATTAATGCGAAATTATTTTCTTTTGATTTACATAGTTTTATTAGCACTTTGAGTATATATTTAATGAAAATTTTGTACAATTTTAACATTTAACTTACAACTATGTTAAATTTAATCATTCCATTCCATTTAATAAAACAAATACTTCATTAAATTCACACAATATCTATAATCACAAATAATAAACGGTTACTACCAATATCCAATATAGAATATTCATCACAGAAAGCTAAAAGTTTCTGGTCGACCTGTATTGGACAATATTCTATTGATATTACAAACGAAATGGATGGCTGGATAAAGTCAATCAAACCAAAGTTAGAACACGATATATATATATATATATATATATATATATATATATATATATATATATACAGAGTGTTCGCTGGAAAAGTTGCCATAGGTAATTACCACGGAAAAACGGCAATATTTGAAATACTTTTTCACGAATTGAATTTAAAACAACTACCATTTAGAAAATGTACACTGTAAAAAATGTAATATAAATTTACATAACTATTTAACAGTAAAATAGCAGAATTTTTTTTTGAAAAAATTATTCATAGAATATGTAAAGTTACATCAATTTTTTACAGTGTAAATAATAAAAAATAGCGATACTCAAAGACAATAAAACCGTTGAATTATTTATCATTATTTAAAAAATTACATTTTAAATAAATTATTGAACATAATCTTTATTACATCCCAATTTATTATTCTTATATAATTACAAGGTCTATACTTTAAAATACCTAAATACTTAATAATTGCTAAAATAAACAGCTTCAGGTTCAAGTTCTGTATTAAAATTAACTTATAATTTCGACATTTCGCCAGAACTCAACGCTCGTTTTCATAAGAAAACTGATTTAAATGACATTACAGTAAATAACAGATCATAGAAACAAGTTACTTGGTAACAAATAAATGACTAGATCATAAAATTTTATAGATTTTTAATTATTGAAAGCCAAATTTTTATTTAACTCAATGCTTTCAAAGTGATTGACGTTGTCTTTTTTCTTATAAATTTCAATTGCTTCTTTTATCAATCTGCTGTTAATATAATATAATTTATTTAAAACGTATTTTTTTAAAATATTTATAAATAATTAAGCGGTTTCAATGTGTTTGAATATTACTATTTTATACAAATTGGATGTTCCTAATGGTAGTTTTTCTAAAATCAAAACGAAAAAGAAGTATTTCGTATATATTGTCTATGGCAAATTTCCGAACGAACACCCTGTATATATTGTAAAATGTTAGTGTAGGGTGGTTAATTATAGCGGACGGCATCGAAATGTATATTTAGTTTTATTTCAATTGTTTCATAGGTCACTCAAATACGTGGATTCATTTATTGAAACAATTACTGTTTGAAATACAAATATTATGATTGGTTTCACATGAGTAGACACTTAAAAAAAATTGTTTGACTTGTGTATGTAGGTTTTTGTTAATTGTTAAACTTTGTTATATAGATGATATATATCTATTTTATTTGTTCTCTAAACTATTTTGGAAGAAATAAAATCAACTTACGCAAATTCATAGTTACACTATTGACTGATTTGTTTCTTTTTTTGCAATTTTTGTTTTATAATTACTCAATTTTTTTATATGTTTGTTATGAGATTGAAAGAAGAGTAAGATTTTGAGTGCTTTGGGTACTTTTTCTAGAAATGTAAATGTTTCCAAAGAAACCTTTTAATTTACTTTTTAATTTATTTGGCATGAAAGCCAGCCAGACGGTTACACCTGCATTAGTGTCTTCGGACATTGATCAAATTACCACAAAAAGCGAAACACGTGTCTATGGGTTAACTGACCAGTCATTGATGCATAGCTTGTGAAATTTTTGGGAAAAAATCTCAACATTAGAATATTTTTATAATAAAAATTCTTCAATAAAAACTTTCAATACCGAGCCAATCGAAACACAGAAATTAAATCAGTCAATACACAAATCGAATTGATAAATCATGAAAACGTAGAGATAGGCCAAATGCTATATTAAATTTTCCATTTGAAAGCACAGTCGGTAAAAATCAAGCGTCTAGAAAATATGGCTATATCTCTATGCAGATTTTTTTTCTGTATCTACAAAGAATGGCTATCCTGTGTATACTATCAACATGTACGTTGGAATACATATATTGCGATACGATAATCTAATTTAGTGTGCACTTACTCGCCAACTTACTCCGACTTTATTACATTCACCGTCAACGAAAATTTATTTAGAGTTTTATTTCTTATTTTTGAGAGAAAGTCACTCACTCTGTGCGATGCATATAAGTAAATAGTTGATTTACATAGAATATTAATATTGTATATATGATAGGTCAGGTTAGATTTTTTTTTGTATATATTATAAAGCTGGTTTGATTTAAAATGAAGTTAATATTTAATAAATGTTTCAAACAAAGTTACGGAAATCTGCTTCTGGTGAATTTAGTTTATATTAGGTTATTTTCTAGTTTATATGATATCAATTTTAAAGTTTTATTAAAAATTAAGGCTTGTTCAGACTGTCTTACTTATTATGAAATTAGTATTATGTTTTAGTTGAAATGCTATTAGCTATATGAGTTGAAAGATTAAGAATTATAATTTAAAAAAATCTGCTGTGGCCATAGAAACATTTGTATAACAACTACTGTAGTTATTGTAACTAAAAACAGAACTCTCTTGAGATAAATATGCCACATATTTACAGAATTACATATCATACAAATATGAAAAATTATAAGAAAATTATTTAACCGTATCGAAAAATGTTTCAAATAAAAGTTGTTAGTTATAACTTGTTTAGCAGCTTCTGTTAAATATGTTTTTTCGAAATATATCTCTGTTGCGATATATTCGTAAAACACCTAAATTACCATTTTCGGTTGGCAGATATAATATGTAACAGTTTTCCAGATGAAGACGGATGTTGAGTTCGTCGAAACGTCGATTATTAATAAATATTAATACAGAACTTAAACCTAAAGCCGTTTTATTTTAATATTAATTTAGTTTTATTATATAATTTTTTAAATGTTTAATGAATAAATTTATTAACATAGATAGTTCAGTTAAAAATTTATATAATATAATTAACTTTTTTTGCAGAAAAAAACAGACAGGGATATATAAATATTAAACGAAATTTTTAATAGCGCTATTTTTTCCCCCTGGGTATGTGTAAGTCTTCTGAAATTAATTTTTGCACATCTTGAAATGAAAAGGTAGTTTTTACGTTATAAGCCATTTTTAATAAAAAATTCTTTCGTTTAATATACAGAAATATTAATATATTTCCGCATTACTATACAGTGTCCCGCAAAAAATTTGCATCATATGGTAAATTTTTTTATTATTTATTTTTTGAAAATTATTATTACTTGATTTTTTGGTGCTTGTCTAAAAACTAAAAACACATTAGCCGAAAGTACTAATATCAGTTCTTGTGTAAGGTAAATCTAATGATAATGAATAAAAGTCAGGTATTACTCTATTTGTAAAATTTTTCAAAAAGTTGATGAAATTAATGACAGGCAAGCATTAAACTTCTGTCAATTTATTGTAAATTCAATGTTTCGCCAATATTTGGTGGCTTCATTAGGGAAAACACTGAATAGGTTTTTTTAACTTGTTTCTATGTTCTGTTTATTTACTGTAAATGTCATTTGTATCATTTTTCCTGATGAAGATGTACGTTCAGTACGTCGAGACGTTTGATTATTAATAAATATTAACACAGAAGTACAATTTAATGCCGTTTTATTTTAATATTCTCTATCTTTACACATCTTTTTATTACAAAAATTTATTATTCAACAAAAAAAAAATACAAATCTGAAAATCCGGAATATTAATTCATGTCACATTTTTTCTACCTTTGTCACAATTTTTCCAGCTTTTGCCGATTCTTATGATGTGTCAGAGGACTCACACCTAGGAGATAAGGTTAGGTCGTTTTGCGCGCGTTCATAATTGCATTAACCGAAACGTTTGAAACGTTTCAGGAAAATGTTTCAGGGCTACAATCTCTGTCGACATTCACTTGTTTCATATACGGGAGGGATAATACGCGTCATTAAAAGCTGTAAAATGCTCGACTGATGAATATTTATAAATACAAGTCTAATTACGAGGAATACTTGTTCGCTGCTCGCAACTGTTTTCGTGTTTCAGTTTTTGTGTTAGTGTATTTTTTTTTGTATTTGATAATTTATTTAGCATATTTAAACTTTTTTTTACTTACTTACGTTAGTTTGAACTATTAATGAGTGATTTTATTAATAAATGGACATAACAATTGTCCTTTTCAAACTGTTAAGTTTAAAATAAAGAAAACTTAGCTGATGGATAAAACTAGTCTTGAAAAAAATTTTTTTATCACCTAGTAACTTGTTTCTATGTTCTATTTATTTAGTGTAAGTTGAGTACCTCGAAACGTTCGATTATTAATAAATATTAACACAGAACTACAACCTAACGCCGTTTTATTTTAATATTCTATATCTTTACACATCTTTTTATTACAAAAATATGTTATTCAACAAACCTTAAGAATATTAAATACAATTAATATTTGAATATTTGAAAAAATTGTTACCAATTAGAGACTCATTTCCAAATTTATTTATAATTTTACAGATATTAACATCAGCAGCATCGGAAAGGAGTTTTTTAAAATTAAAATTAATAAAAAATCACCTGAAAACTAATATGTGTCAGAAAAGACTCAACTACTTGACATTATTGTCAATTGAACACAAACTTTGTAAAAATTTATAATTTGATAATCTAATTCATGAATTTTTAGAACAAAAAGAACGAAAAATTGATTTCTTTTAAAATATACATTTTGTAATTAAAAGAAAAATAACTTCATTATTTTGGGAAAAATATAAAATCTCAAATATTTTTGAGTATTATTATTTTAAAAATAACGTCTTTTAAATTTTATATATTTTTTTTTTTTTGATTTTAAATTCGAACAACTGAAATACAGTTTATTTGATTGATTCTAATAATGTTAATAATAAATAAAACACTGTATGATGGCATAGTCATTCCGGATATAGACAGTATCGTGAAAATTTTGTTTGTTTTTTACGATTTTTTCCGGGCTTGATACAGTGACGAAAAACTGTATGCCAATAATATTATACCGTTTACCGGTCATAGTGGTAAACAAATCGGGATTACCTGGATCAGTGTCGAGGCGAAATTAATGCATTTATAGAGCGAATAAATTGTGTTGAAATGGTTAAACAACTGGGCCGGGTCGCGCCGGGGGGCCAGGCCGTGTGCCGTAGTTCGCAAAAGTAAATGTTATTACATCGTCAAAATAGATAGCCGTGATTTTAGTTTGTGAAATATATTTATACACTATCCCTATTTATGTGTTCTAATGTTATTTAGTCTATCAATAGATTTAATGGATTAATTTGGAATTAATTCGGATTGCTTTGTAGTAAGTAGATTTTTCTGATTATGTTGCTTGATTTGATACTTATGTAATTAACATTTATTTTTTATTTATTGTTTTTATTATATATATAAATACACAGTTACATCATATACACGCTGTTTATTACATACACTGTTGAAAAAAAGTGTTAATGTAAAAATGTATTGTTGTTTTCGATTGATATTAGATTTGAAAACTTGCATTTTTATTCATTTGAAAATTAACTAATGATTTAATTAGTTTATCGAAATAAATTAATGGCTATTTAAGCAAAAACAAAATACTATAATCTAAATTTTTCTTATTTTTTTTAATTGTTATTTATTTTATCAGTTAAAAGAGAGCGTGCACAACTTACCTTATAAGATATTCAGATTAAATATCATCATTTTTTTGAATGGTAACCTCGCCGCAGACGTTTCTCCATACATCATAGATGCAATCCTCAGTGTTTGGTGACTGAATGATAATTTCTGCTCCGCAAATCTGGTATATATACCTGTAAAGGATGCCGGGGGAGGGGGTACTTATTTAGGGCCAGTATTTTCATTTTATTTATTCTTAAGATAAGTAAAAAACATTTTGTGATTGACTAAAAATGAATGTTTAAAATAAATGGCAATCAAATTGGCTAATTTTAAAATTAATACAAGGATAAAATTATTTTAACAATTGGAAATACTAGGTCTTCGCTGTAATATTAATTATTAAATTGATCTCTAATTATTTAAAGAAAATAAATACGATTTAAAAACATAAAAACTATAATAACAATGGATTAAAATATAGCACTGTAAAAGTACCATGAAAAAACTGCAAAAATATTTGCCGGATAAAGCTGAAACATACTTCATATTCTATATGAATTTGTCAGCAAAATAATCAGAGAATACTTACGTATGTCGTACGAAAACGTTCACTTAATAAAAACATGTCTGAAATACATCTTTCAGTAATTTTATTATATATTTTTGTGCACGTCATAAAATTCTTATAGTAAAGCAGTGTATATTGGAAATATTTTTATAAACAAAATATATAACTATGGTGCTGATATATATTTGTGAAAAACAATAATTTTAATTGCAATTTAATTATTAATATTTGTCCAAAATTATCATTTTATTTCGTATACTAATTAAATATTTATTAATTTCAAATAAATATGTAACAATTATTGAAAATATGGACAAATAAACTATGTAGTAATTTCCTTTTGAAATAACCCCACTGAAACAATACAGATATTTTCATTTATAAATTGTTAATGATATTTACAAAACAATATTCGTAATTATTAATTATTTTATATTACAGTAAATAATTTCGTGCAAATATAATGGTGATATGCATTTGTTTTATAATAAATACGACCGGTTGCATATAGTTCTATATATTAAAAACAAAAGCACACATCCTTTATTTACATTGGCGGTGTTGCCATGTAATTTAAACATCGTTAAAAACAAATATAATTTGGCCGGGGCAATTTTGAAATTTTATCGCACGCTTCACTAAAGCGAATTATAGCTTCATTTAATCATGGCGCGGGTGTTAGAGTTTGTGTGTGTACTCTGTGTATAGGTATAATAGTGGTATGTATGACATATTATATAACCAAGTTTTCATGACACTCATTTCGCTGGTGTGATACCGGCTTGCATACTTTATTACTATTGTATAACTTAGTTTAAAGTAGGAGAATTAACCGCAATATTAAAAAATATAAGGCCGTATTCTCATCTCACTTTTAAAAGCGATTTTTTGTAAAAAAATCCTTTTGACGTTTACTTAAAAAATTTGAATTAGTATATTTGAATTTTATAATAATAGATATAAAAAATATGTCAAAAATAGAAATCCTATTCATATTTGATAAGAGGTAGAAGTAAATTATTATTTTAAAGCAAAAACTAAAATCACTTTTTCACAAACAAAAGAGGTGGGAATACGTGACATAATTTTTTTTTCGTTTGTTTTTTTTTAAATGGTGGTACAGTTTTAGTTCATTTATTTTTTGCAATTGATATAATTGAAAGATATAGTAATTTTTCTTGCATTACCGATGTATTTGTACAGTAATACTTCGGTTAATAACTGATGCAAAATACATCTTAAATACCCAAAATTATAACAAAAATACTGTTTTGTTGGCTTAAAATCAACTTTAGTTAAAAGAGTCTATTATGAAATCGGCTGTAATTTTTTTAACACATATTTTGTCAAAAAAAAAATTTGCTTTTTCTGACAAACTAAGATTCTAATAACAAACTTACTAAAAATAGTCATTATTTATAATTTTGTTAAATAAATAATAATTATTTAAAAATATACAATTATAAATATATTTTCGGTAAGAATATTGTATAAAAAATATTATATGCAAAAATCATTGTTTTTCACATCATATTTTCTGAGCTATATTAAGTTGAACTTGATGAAAAAAAAGCTCTTTAAATTACATTTAATTTTAATAAATAAATTTTAACACATAATTATTACAAAATTCGAAACATTAATATAAATTTATCAGCCTAAACAGCTTTTTATTACAAGTAGAAAAATTTATATAACATAATAAAATTATAAAATTTAGTATTTAATTTAATAAAAGCTTTTAACGTAACGGTTGAACATAAAACATTTATATACAATTTCATGAGCTGATGAAATATTTACACGCTCGCTGTTTTAAAACAATTTCAGTGTATTATCCTTTCTAAATTGTTTTGTTTATTATTTATTACTTTGGAAAGAAATAGTTCGAAGAGAACTTTAGTAAAATAAAGTCCTACTTAAACTTTTCAAACCAAATTACTAATTTGAAATTTAATTTTTAACGTTGTTATCATTGTTGCAAAAATAAATAGTTATATGCTTTTGCTACATTTGATATAAAAAATAAAACGTGTGTTTGTTTATATGTATATTTGCGATAAATTCAGAAACTATTATACTGCTTTGAATATGTTTTATTTATTTATTCTTGTTTTTTAGGTGTTGATCTGTAATTTTCAACGCTTTGCTGTTGCGACAAGATGTAATTCCATAGTTAAAAACAATATTTTTTTGGTTATTTTTTTTTTGGAAAAATTGCTGAAAATAACACGTAGAATGTATTTTTCCAAAGCTAATTTTTATTTTAAAAACTATTAAACGATTTTTTGAATTTTCCGAAAAACTGTTTTGACATATTTTTTATTTACAAAATAATAGACATAAATATAAACACATTCTCGTTCAGAAATATGTACTAATACAACTTTAATTTTATACCAGGGATATATGATAAAATTTGATGATTACACTAGGAGACATTGATCTATTTAATAGCGATACAAAAATTTTAGTTTTTTAGTAGATAGAAATTTTCTTTTGATAGAAAAAAGACCGAATATCTCGTAACATTACCAGTCTTACGAGATGCCTTGTCGTTAAAATCTCAGACTTTGCCAACTTGAGTTAATTAATCAACTAGACTACATGATACATTTTTTTACACAAAAACTGATACAGTTCTCTATACAAAATTATATATATAAAATATACAAAATTAATGAATTTTTACACGATATAGAATAAAATATACAGATGCATGCGTAATGATATTTCACATTTTGACAATTTATTTCAATAATAATTTTTACTGCTTCAAATGAATAAGACATTTTTGAAAAAACTGCAAAAATAAATATAGATTGATGATAATACATAACCTAAATGAGAAATATTAGATAGAAAATGCATGAAAAATAGAACGTGTTCTAATTCATACATTTTTCTATATTGACTGTCACGGATAAAAAAATAAATAAATAATAAATTAGAGTTAAGGCAATTTATGTTGCATACTAATTAAAGTCGCTCTTAATATATGTACAATTTTGTAACAGTAATTTGGAATAGCTTTGCTAAATAAAGTTCTTATTATTATTATAAACTGAGCATGCGTGTATATAAAATATTCTGTACATATTTCTATAAAGAATCGAATAGTGGATTGTGTAATATAGAAAGTTTAGATTGAATAGAAAACTGTAGATTTTTATATTGAAAAATACATAGCTGGCACAAGAAATAAGCATGAAATAAGAAAGCCACTTAAATCTTTCATATTCTTACCACTTATCTCTAACTTCTCAATCACTTACCTACCCTTATGTAATACCACAACATTACCGAAAGAGTCAGCGACATAAACGGCAATAATAATCTCATATATGTGTATATGTGGTTATTAATCTGGCTTTAGCCACGTGGAGAGAGAGAGAGAGAGAGAGGCGCCGAGGCAGCGTCGGTGCACGTGCGAGCGTCAATTAACACGCAATTAATCAGCGGCGTCCGTTCCGTTGCGGCGGGGCGTTTCAGTGGCGTGCGTACGAATGTGTGTTGTATTTGCCCTCATATCGTGCAGGTTTCGTCGACAACGAACCAGTTTCAACGTTACGGTCCGGTTATCGCGAAACCCGAATCACATGAGGTGGCTCCATTGGCGTACGTTACTCACGGCATGTGGCACCCCGGGGGGGGGGGGGGGGGGTGATTTATGGGCTGGAAAATTAATTTGGAAGCGGTTGCGATTTTTATTGCGTTTGGTCTATGTGGGAGGGAAAACGTGTTGTGGTGTGAATTGAAATGCTATATTTGGTGTTAAAATGATATTATTACATACCAGTTCTTTTTTTATCTGTATTTTAAGCTGGAATATTAAAATACAGGTTTAGAATCACTGAAAGTAACTTTTTTATTTATTAATCAGAATATAAATCAGAATAACTTCAGAAAAAATAATAAGTGTTTGTAACTACTTTTATTTATTATACAAAGGTAGATTTGTTTAATATTTAAATACTTGTTTATTTAAAATTAACTAATAATTTAATTAGTTTATTAATGCTAATTTAAGCAATGAAATATTAAATTAGTTTGTAATTATATAAAAATAAAACATTAATAATATTTTTTTTTAAATATTCTTAGTTGTTTTATATAAAAATATGGTTGATTTTAAACCTGCTAACGGGTGAATTCTGGTACCTATCATTTCTTTTAAAAATAACGGTTCGTTAAAATAAAAACTCTGAAATTACGTAAGAAATCCCGCTGCTGTATATCAAGATTTCTTACGGAATCTCAGAATTTTCATTTCAACGAATCGTTATTTTTAATGGAAATGATACCAGAATACACTCGTGATCATATTAAATGAAATATTTAATGCAAGAGTAGACAATTACGTTAAATATATTAATATAATGTAATTAGATATTTCTTATAATTTGTTGTATATTTTATTAAATAATTATTATTTAATTTATTAAATAATCATGTTGATTATTCAAGAGTTTTAAATAAAATTCAATTTAACGTACATCGACTTATATGGAGATACTTACAAATACTCATAACTGAATTTTTAATAGATATTCTGAAAATAATATAAACATTTGTTAAGAAAAAACTTGTTTAAGATCTAATACTACCGATGAAAATATATTTAATTATTTATGTATATTTATTTATAACTACGTTATACATATTTTCAAAATAATGCTGGCAATATATATTGTTCTGCAATCTTTTCAGTACTATGGAATATTTTGTTTTTTGTTAATAAATTGAAAATTGCATATATTAAAAAAAAGAAAAAAAGATTTTATAATACTATATAATTTATAAAATAATACAGAACAGCAGTATTAAATTACATTGTTTTACATAGAAAATTGAAGAAAAACATGTTTATTTTGAGGATATATATGCAGAAACATCTAGTTTTCGCAAATAACAGTAATATGTATATAAATGTTTAACACTAGAACTACCAACCGGTCAAAATGACCGGTTGCATCAGTTCATCAACACTTTTTGTTCATAATTACAAAAAATATTGTTTTTAGAATACTATGTATTTTTCTAAATTTATCAAATCTTTAATTTTACAAAATGTTAGATTCGTGCGATTTCATTTTACAGAGATAAATATGTGGTATACCTAAATAAACCAACCGGTCATTCTGACCGTCATATAAAAACATTACCAGAGTTTAGGATTGCTTGTGCAAATGCAAAAAAATTAAAACACGCGTTAGCAACACACTCTGTCAACATTGTAGCATACACAAAACATATTTTTTACTCTAAATACGGGGAGTATACGGGGAGTATCACGAATAAAAAGATTCTGTTCTGGTTCACATTTCTGCGGCTAAGTAGTTTCATTTTCTTGTTGGTGATTCTGGTGCGAGGTGAAATAAATATAAAAAGTGACCAATATTTTGGAAAATATTTTACCATTGTTGCTAATATTGTAAAAGTTAGTTGTGAACAAATATTTTTATCTTATACATAATATTCCATATATTTATTCAGTAATTACACATGCAACTACACATCAAACCGGTCATTTTGACCGGTTGGTAGAAATAGGTATAGAACAAATCCTGGTAGTTCTAGTGTTAATTAATGTATGAATGTATTTTTTATTTGACGGTCTTTTATATGTAACAACTGAAAAGAATAAATTATTATTATTATATATGTGAATGACAGTTGATTAGTTTCAGAAACTTCCCGTGGATTATAGCTTAATGAGGTAAAATAATTAAATTATTTTTTCTTATTAAATTATTTTTGTTATTCGTATTGGATTATTCAAAATATTGTACTCGGAAATAAAATTTAATATAAAATTTTTACCAACAAAAAGAAAATCGTGTAATACACATAAAACAAAAATATATTATACAATTTCACAAACTTTTATCATATTAATTTCAGAGTATTATTAAAATTCCAAGAGTCGAACAATGACAAAAAAATCATGAATAAAAAGTTGTTTAAAACACGATAACTTTGGCATAAAACAAAACTTGAGAAAAATTTGAAGTAAGAACATTAATTATTTGGAAACTGGTAACAGTATCTCATCAATCGGATCTGTGTTTTGTCTTCTATCAAGCGGAAATATATTCTTTCTCTTTTCAATTCCTATTTGCCCTTATGTGTTTCTTTTTTATTTACGTATTGTTCTTCTTTCTAGTGTATACTTGTTGAGTGAAATCGATGTGCAGGACAATTGAGGGCCTCAGTCGAATAGTGAGGAATACGCCACTTATGCCCGTATACATAAACGTTCATTAAATGTATAATGCTTCGTTAAACTAATAATTCTTGGATTTCGTAAAAAATTTCGTTGCATTATACATAGAAAGATTTCTTACGGAATCCAAGAATAACGGACCCTTATTTTTAATGAATGTTTATGCATACGGGGGTTAGTATGTTTTGA
Organism: Clivina fossor; assembly: GCA_963966155.1. NCBI lineage: Eukaryota > Metazoa > Arthropoda > Insecta > Coleoptera > Carabidae > Clivina > Clivina fossor. Next base: position 8,631,872 of record OZ014563.1, on the reverse strand, counting down.
AATAATGCCGTTTAAATTCTAAAAAATAACCAATGACGTATAGATGGCTAAAGCCGTTTTATTTTAATATTTATTTAAATCGACTACGGAAATAAAATTTTTGTATAGGGGTTTAAAATGTTATGTTAAAATTTATTTATAATAAATTTTTTCAAAATTATTATAAATAAAGTTTACTTGAAACATTTTATTGTTTATTGTTTAATTTGATCTATACTGGAAGTGATATTAGTACTTCCAACTAATGTATTTTTAGTTTTTAAACAAGCACCAAAAGGTTTTGTAATAATAATTATCAAAAAAACAAATAACAAAAAAATTTCTTTATGATGCAGATTTTTTTGGCAAATATTCTATAATATGTGATAGCTCTACAAGTGAAAACACAAAGCAAAAATTAAAACATATTCGTCATTATTCTACTGAGGTCGTCAATTCACAAAAGCTTTTTTGATTTTCTCTCTTGCTCTTTGCCTATTCTTATTATGGACGCTCTCGCCCGGCCAATGTCGATTTTCTTTTTTTTTTTGTTTGTGGCTTCTGCTATTTTGACCTCAAGATTTTGCGATTTTGATGCGGGCGTGAGAGAATTGGTTTCGAGTTGAAATAATGTATTGTTTATAAGTTTTTTGTTCGACATGATGTTGAGTGGTTTATCAGAAATTATTTATTATCTTTCGAGTTTTATTATTCGTCTGTTATTATCTAACATGAATTGGATTTTAAATATTGAAGTAACAAGAATTTAGAACAAGTTATATGTTTAGCAATAGTGATGTTCTTACAGAGAATCAAATAAAATACACTATAAAAAGTCAGTTGTAAATTTACATTAATAATTATAGTAATCTTACTATATTTTTTGTTGTAATTTTATAAAATTTTTGTAAATTTACTAACAGTAAAATTAGAATCAAAAATACAGTAAAATTACTATAATTATTAATTTAAATTTACACCGATTTTTTACAGTATAGGTCTTTTCATGTAATTCGAATTAGATGGTAAAATTTTATATGACTTGTCTGTTTAATTAGAAAATAATTTCTATAACATTATTTAATTATGTAACTGTTTAATTTTGAGTTAGTTAATATAGTAAAAAATCTTTCAGAACTCATTATATTAAAAGAAAACGGCTTTAGGTTGTAGTTCTGTATTAATATTTATTGATAATCGACGTTTAGTTTCGTTTTTAAGTACTTAACGTATATCTTTATCAGAAAAAAGATACAAATAACATTTACAGTAAATAAACAGGACACAGAAACAAGTTACTAGTTAACAAAATAAGTAATTATATCATAAAATTAATCCATTTTTAATTAAAGGAAGTCAAATTTTTTTTAAATCAGTGTCTGAACACTGATTGACGTTTTTTTTTTTTTTAATTTTTATTGCTTTTCTTATTAATCTACTGTTATTATTGAGGAGTTTTGCAAGAAGTTCGCTACGTGTGGAAAAATTTTTTTATTAATGAATTTATATAAAATCTTTTTAAAATAATTGTTGGTGCTTGTTGAAAGGTTTATTTTGATATAAAGAAAATTAATAATAGTACTTTCGCTATAAAAATTTCAATTGTTCTACTTATTTGAAGATTAAAAAATGTTATTGAAAAAATTGTTTATTATATAATTTTACACCTTTACACAAATTTTCGGTAAAAAATTTTAATAAAAAAAATTGGAGTTATTGCGACAGACTGTATATTTTAAAAATTAACCATTTCATAAACTGATGTTGTAAAAAAAAAAAGAAACCATATCTGTTACATTTCATAAATTTTTTGCTACCTTTTTCCCTATTATCGAAATAATTACAAAATAAAAAATATATAATTTTTGACAAAAAAAACTGTTGACGTGTCACTAGCACAGACATTAATTACAATACTAAATTAAAATAAAAACAAATTAAGTAACTGGAGAGACGGTCTTTGATCAACATTATTTCTTTCAGTTTTTGTCGAAAAAAAATCCCCGTACCATAGTCGCAAGGTACCTATATCAGAACTTGCCGTAATTCTAATTATGATCCAAGATGAAAGATACTTTCCAAACTCTTATATCGCGAACATCGAGTCGAAGTTAACCCTTAACAGCACGGCGGGTCGCAAGTTTGCCCCCCCCCCGGCACTGATTGCCAAAGACCGGAGCACTTGTTTAACATTGACTCGCAGACTTGGCTGCTTTGTAATCTACTTTCTTCATTCTCCAATTGTTCGTTCTTAAACCTCGACGTAATTAACACTTCCTCGCTTGAAGTACAATCGGGGAAAATAAAAAATAAATAAACTTAAGTAATCTGTAAGAGAATCACTTTAAGCTTGTAGGCACGTTATCAATTTTAGTCACTAAACGAGTAACATTACTCACTGGTACGTTGATATGAGCTTTCAAATCAGAATGAAATAGTTTTGCCACTATGCCATCATTCATACCTACACTCTAAAAAAAATTATGTAATATTACCTACAAAGTAATAAAATAGATTTTATTGTTGGTGTTTTTTGGTGGAGGTGCCAAAAAATATTAGATTATTTTATTTATATATAGCAATGTAAATTGAGTTCTCATTTTCAATGTAATGTTAAAATTTACACTCTAAAAAAAATAATGTAATTTTAAGTACAAACCATGAGACAATATGGTGCCCAATATTTGTAGTTATAATTACTCAGCTGCTGTAATTTAATACATAATTGTTTGAAAATACATAATATCAGGACTATTACTATCATTATATAATCTGATATTATCAGTGGGATGGAATAGTACATATGTATGTAATATTACAGTTTTTTTAGTTAGTAAATTTACAGAAATTTTCCATAAATAGGTAAAATTTGTTTAGTTCTGTAATATTATTGTTGAATAATTGTATACATTTGGAAATTTACATGAAGGATCTATTTTATAATTATTACAGATATTAATATGCTAATTGCAATTTTATATAATTTAAAAAGTTATACCAACAAAATGTAATTCTACATTAAGTATGTGATGCAATTTGCAATAAGTAAGCAATTTTACATACTTATTAGGTCATTTTTACTTATTTTATGTGATTATTATGAATTATGTAAAAACTATTGTATTTTGAGATAAAAATACAGAATATTTTTGGTAAAATAAATTTACATATTTTTTATATTAAAATTTTACTTTTGTTTATCTGTAATTTAGCTATTTTTTTTATAGTGATTTAGTCTCAAACGTAAGAGAAGTAATAATACTTATTTTATTTCGATTTATAAAATGCACTATACGATCAAACCAAATTAAAATTAAATATAATTATTTATAAGTTACATGTTTGCATCTTAAATTTATCCACCACTCAAAGTTTATCTATCTATCAAACTAGCCTTTTTCCCCGTTCCCATCCTGGTTCAACCCCTGCGTCTTTAATACATTTTTCCTATTATTCATACATACATTTATACAAAATCACGCCATATACCCAAAAGGATGTAGCATAAACTCTTTAGCAAGCAACTTTAGCTTCATCCACATTCATAATTCTTCTTATACATGCTCTTCTATTTCTACTACTTGGAAACTTTCGCTAACACAAAACACTCTCAATCATACCACTTCAACTACTCATCAACTACTATTATTTATAGTTCCATGGTATCTACATATATGGAATATTAGCTGTTTTTATTTTATGTAAATTTTTAAAATTGCATTAAACAAACTAAATACATTTTTTGTAACATAAGTTCTAATTTTTATCATTTTTGATATTCTTTTAATTATAACAAAAAATTTTGTCAAACTTTTATCCATTTATTTGTATTTTATTCAAAGTAATTACGACAAGTATCACTTAGAAAAAGAATCACTTTTGTTATTTTATAAAACTTTTGTTTAAACTTCGTATTTACTTGAGAAAAGTTATTATGATATCATTCATAATTAATTTCATTAATAGTAAGTGAATTCACCAAAATTTCCTATCATATTTGTGCTCTAACTACAAAAACTTTTATCTCCTTTAACGAGCTCCTACTACCTTTAAATTTTTATTGAACATTACACGAAGTTTAGTACGGAACAAAAAAAAGCTAACGCTTTAAACATCTGAAAATCGCTTCAAGATATTTACGAGAATATATATTTTTATTAAAAAATAAATTTTCTGCTTTATTTTTTGACAGAAGAAAATAACGAATTTAAGTTATAAAATATTAAACAAAGAATTGAAACTTTTCGGCTTATATTACATTGTTTTATGTAATACGAGAATAGCACGCAAAGCATGATAATTATTCGCGAAAGTATCAACTACAAAGTATAATATTTAAATCTTTTTCGGAATTTTCTTTTTGCGAGATTTACGAAACTTTTTTACCAATAAACACATATTTAACAAATTTTAAAAAAATTATGAAATTATGCAATACTGTTTTAAGTCAGTAACTTCTTAAATTTTGTACACCAGATTGTAATTTTGATGAATTATTACAGATTAATATGCAAGTTGTAATTTTACATAATTTAAGAAGTTATACCAACAATACGTAATTCTGCATTAAATAGTAAGAAAGTAAGCAATTTTACATACTTATTAGGTCATTTCTAATTACTTTATGTGATTATTATGTATTATGGTAAAAATTACAGAATTTTGAAGAGGAAATACAAAATTGTAAATTTTTATAGTAAAACTTTACTACTATTTTTCTGTAATTTCGCTAATTTTTTTTACAATATCACTTCTATTTTTAGTGAAAGTTGTTAAAAACGTTTAAAATCGCTGATAAAAATCAACAATTACATTTTAAATGGCAATCATTTGAGCACAATTATCAACATCCACTAGTCTGACACTTATTCAATACAATATCTACAGTACAACACTTTTTTTTTATTTGAGCACTTTCTCATTCCCTTCAATGGTACACAACTGCATTTATCCTTTCAATCAGTAATTTAACCCTTCAACCTGCCAAACGATCAGTGCCTGACAAAAAATATTCAGCCCACATAGAACGCAACAGATACGCACCGAATAATGCACAGTTTTGTGAACAATACTCCGATCCTCAGTGGCCAATTATTGATTGCAATTTGTCCGAGTGTGTGTATGTGTGTAGAGAGATGAATATGCGATGATATTACATTCTGATTTATTAATTTGCATATTGTGTACGGACTGTACGTATTGAACTATGATTAAATGAAGTGCGTTGACGAATTTGTCTGTGTATGTTCAATTGTTCGTATTAATAGAAATTTTCAGCGTATGAGTTTTATGTATTAACATAAGTGGTTTTAGTTTGTTAGCAATATACATATTCATATAGTTAGATTTTTCTGTGTCTTTTATAAATATTAATGTAAATTTATTCATTTAGTTTTGTTGGTTCATGGGAAATGTAAACAGATTTGTATAGTATAAATATATAAGCTTTTTTTATTATAATATAATGAGTTCTGAAAGGTTTTTTATTGTTACTTATTTATATTATATCATTTTTTTGGAGGTTTTTTTTTTATCACTTACACTTTTTATTTACTTATTATGTTAATTTTGTACACATATTTATTTTTATTAGGTCTTTTTGTATTCAATTCCTTGTAATTGGTTTACATTGAAATTTGTAGCTTCGGTACAGTTTGAAGATTTGTATTTTAATGTTACCTTTAGACCATAAGATACACCCGAACTTTAAATCTATGTTTTTCTATAAAAAAATTGCGTTTTATGGTCTGAAAAATAAAAGATTGGTTAGTATTTGTAAAAGTAAAAAAAAGATGTTACAATTTCAGATATTTCTAAAAATACTTCTATATTATAGATAAAAAATACTACAAAACCCTTAAGCTATTTAGTTCGGACAAAAAAAAAAAACTCAAAAGAAATTTTCTTCTGTTGTATTGATCAGAAAATCTTGTTTTGTTTTTATCTTAAAATCCTTTTTGGTTATAAGATACTAATACATATTTAATTTGAAAAGTTTATATATTTTGTAGAAAATATCGTTTTAAATTAAAATTGATAATTTTTTAATATATTTTACTTACTAATTATCTGGAGAATAAAAATAAAATATTCTAAATCTAATATTTTTGAAAATAATTGGCCGACCTTTTGATTCTGACAAAGTAATTATTGCATTGGTGGAAATATCTTTTTAATTAGAAATAAATAATTAAATTGAGATGTGATTACGTGGAAAAGGTAAATTGCAGATTTAAATATCACTTGGTTTCTGCCCACGACGGTTTTCACTAGCCAACCTTTGAAGATTTGTGTATGTTTTTCACATTTGAAATAAAACAATAGTAATTACTCGTATATACTAAAGTTAAAAATATTTTTATAGTCATTATTATTATTTCATAGGAAGAGTAGCATCAAAGAGTGTTATATATATATATATATATATATATATATATATATATATATATATATATATATATATTAGATTCTTATCTCATCATATATTTTTTTTAATTACTAAAAACCTGTACTATCGTAATAGTATAACTAAATCAGTAAAATTTGTACAATCACATCAAAAAATCAAACTGTTCCAAAGAAACCATTCATTCAAACTTTTACAAAACCTGTCAACCCTGATCGATTAAATCATTCTTTCTTTCGTTTCCTCTATTTCTTTCCCTCCGAACAATAAAACCTTCCAAAGGGGTGTCCAATTCGGCGCACTTCCGTCATCAGTCCTTTGGCGTACATGCACCCAATTAACCAACACCGTCACGTTACAATGTTCCCGGGTTTTTTTTTTTCGGCTTCTACTTTGGAACGAACAACAATCGGTTTCCAATCGAACGGAAAATGCTAATTTACGCGAAAATTAAATCGCCAATTGGATGCGCAAATTTTCCTGCGAAAAGGTTTTTATTGAAATGTCGATGAAAACATTGGAAAATGTCGCGAGATAATTACTGTTTTTAATGTAAAAACCTATCGTGTTCGATCCTTGGGGGGGGGGGGGGTGAACGCGATAACAGGGGATGTTTTATTATAATCGTGTCAGAAACACGGTATTATACGGTTCATTTTTTTCTTGGTCGTTTGGGGGAAGAATATAATAATGGTATTAGTAATAAAATGATATTGCTTTTTTGTTCATAGAATTTTCTTAATTATGTAATCAGTTGTTTGCCGATAATATTATGCTGGAAAATGATTTTAATATAAAAATATGTTGTATAAGAATAATTAAAATTTGTTTTTTTTTTATTTTGATACAAAAACATTGATGTAAGTTTACATTTTTGAAACACTGAAATTTTTATACACAGCAGAGTTTTTTTAATTAGAAATATACTGTGAAATACATTTTCTAACATAGTAAAAAATCTTTCAGAACTCATTATATTAAATAAAATTGCTTTAGGTTAAAGTTCTGTATTAATATTTATTTATAATCGACATTTCGACGAACTTAACGTACGTCTTCATCAGGAAAACTGATCAGTTTGTATCAGTTTTCTTGATGAAAACGGACGTTGCGTTCGTCGAAACGTCGATTATACATAATTATTAATACATAACTTTAATCAAAGCAGTTTTATTAAATTTTTTAACTTGGATCACCTCGGTACATTTTTGTTGTAATAAAATATAATAAATGTACTAAACAAATTTATTTTATATGGAGACATAAATATAATTTATCATTAATAAAAATCATTAAAAAATTAAAAAAAAATTAAAAATATGCAAAATATACAAACATGGTAGTATTAGAATTTTGATATTAGTAAAACGCTGTCGAACCGATAATGACTGTGTATTTATGATTAAATAAATATGATCATTTTATAAATTGAAAATGTAATACTTATAATTTTTACCTTGACTGCTTCTCCGATATCTTCCTCTTTATAATTTGTTCACGTTTGCCATATCTGGAAAATAAAAATATGATATTAATAATAAGTAATAATTGTCATTTTTAAATATAACGGCTTTCGGTTGTAGTTCTGTATTAATAATCAACGTACGTCTTCGTCAGCAAAAATGATAAAAAGATATTTACAGTAAATAAACAGAACGTAGTTATTAAGCTGATTTAAATAAAAAAATTCTTCCTTTATTTAAAAATTTATAAATTTCATGATCTAGTAACTTGTTTCTATGTTCTGTTTATTTACTGTAAATGTTATTTGTATAATTTTTTTCTAATGAAGATGTACGTTGAGTTCATCGAAACATCGATTGTTAATAAATATATACTGAACTACAACCTCAAGCAGTTTTATTTTTGTTTATTACTTATTTTTATAAAAAAAAACCTAGACTTATCGCACACAAAATCATGTACGGAAAAAATTGATGAAAATTTGCGCAATAAAGGATTAATAATCGATAAAACTTTTGAAAAAAAAATGATTGAAAATCACTGTAACGAAATTTTCTAATAGAAAAAAAACGACAAACTGAATCAACAAAAAAAAAGTTTTGTTTACCAACTTCATCGTGATAATTCACAAGAGAACGGTAGTCCGTCTTGGCGATCGGGAACGCAAGCAGAATTGTGTTCGTACGGTAGATTTCATCGTCCGTATACCCGGAGTCTCCTAAACACAACCCGATAGAGATACGTCTGGGAATGACATAAGCGGATACGTCAACACAACCAGACTAAGCGTTTCGTAACAGTTTTAATTGCCCTTACCATTTAATCAAATGCAAATGCATGGAGGCAGAACGATATATACGTGTACGTTTTTGCACGTCTTTCGCACTCATCGACATTGCCAGGACGGGTACAGTAGGGAAAAGAAGTTTTATTTTCGAAATAATTCACTAGATATCAGTTTTAACATTGTGTTGATTAATATATTGAAAAATCTTTCAGAACTCATAATAATTATTCATATAATTACTTCAATAATTAGGTTGTAGTTCTGTATTAATAATCGACATTTCGATGAACTTAACGTACGTCTTTGGCAAGAAAAATGATACAAATGACATTTACAGCAAATAAACAGAACATAGTTATTAGGCTGATTTAAATAAAATTTGGCTTCCTTTCATTAAAAATTTATAAATTTTATGGTCTTAGCTGAAGATGACCACAGTGTGGTCGAAATGTACAATACTGATTTAGAAATAAATATATGAAGAAAATATTTGTCTCAAATTTTTAATTTATGATCTAGTTACTTATTTTCTTACTTAGTAACTTGTTTCTATGTTCTGTTTATTTACTGTAAATATCAATTGTATTATTTTTCATAACAATTAAAATCATATAATTACTTAAAAGAAAACGACTTTGGTTTGTAGTTCTGTATTAATAATCGACGTTTATACGTACTCAACGTACGTTTTCATAAAAAAAAAATGATATAAATGACACTTGACTACGTTGAGTACGTCTTCTAGTTTTGTATTAATATTTATTAATAAATATTAATACAAAACTAGAAGATTTTTTACTATATTATATAATTACTTGCTTTATTTATTTATTACTTACTTCTGACGGAATTTTAAAAATAATAGTAATAGTTTTACATCATCTGTTATGCTTAATACAGTGAAAGCTCCTTTATCCGGCATTGAATTAAGTGATACACTGTAAAATTCGGCATATTACAAAATAATTCAATTTATTTTAGTTTATTGACCTTCTGTACTTAATTTTAATTTTATGAAATACCATGTTGACTTGGATTTTATTAAATTTAAACATGTAGCTCTTTGATTCGAAATATTTTGTTATCCGGTACCACACCAGTCTTGCGTGTGCCGGATGATAAAGCTTTTACTATAATATAACAGTTATGTAACAATTTGAAGTCATCTGCGTTTGGCTACTTGCGAGTATATAACATATGGCTTGCAATATAATTATTTCCTCTACTTCTACGTCCAAGAATAAACTACCTTTGATAAACTTAATTTGAGTCAGTAATATTTTCGTTATAAAATACTTCAGAAAGTACTTACGCTATAATAATTTTTTGTTTGTGTTCATACATTTAATTATATTAAAATAAAACGGCTTTAAGTTGTAGAAAACGTATGTTGAGCTCGTTGAAACGTCGATTATTAATAAATATTAATACAGAACTGCAACCTAAAGCCGTTTTATTTTAATATAATGAATTTTGAAAGATTTTTTACTATGTTAATTATATATGTTCGTTTTGTGTAAATGTAAGTATTTTATTTCAGTTGATTAAATTACTTCTTTTGTAATTAATTTTAACAGTTACAATGCTGTTTTATTAAAAAATATTTAATGCTTTAATATATGAAGTATTAAATAATTTTAGGAGATTTTTGTCGGGTAGTGTACACGTATTTTAACACACACCGGCGTCGTCTGGGTGTGAGATCCGTAATTCTTTTACATTATCAGAATGAATATTTATGAGATTTTCCATAAAAAAGACACAGATACCCTAAGCTTTCTTTTTGTAGGTTAAGTTGACGAAATTTTCACGCAAATTTCTCGACTTAATTAAAACAGTGTTTGTTTTTCTTTATTTGCAAAAAGAAAGTGTCATTTGCTACATAATTGATATTTAAATTTTTATCGCTGTATTTTACAAATACTTGTTTAAAGTTCAAAACATTTACAATACTATATTCTAAAGCAGTTTTATTTTACTAGGACATTGAACAAATACATGTTCGTATTGTTATTGTGAAATTTTATTTTAAAATAATGAGTTTTTACTATGATAAAAAAGCATCTTTTTTGTTGAAATTAATATTTGATCTTTATTTTATATTATTTATTATTATTATTTTTAAAAACTTTATATAGATTTGTGTGGGTTTGGAAAAGTTGGACATAATAGAAATATCAAATACAAAAATAACAATAATAACATTTGATAAAAGGAATTGGCAAGAACATAATTTAAAATATACATCAAATACTGTTTCCTAGAAGTGCTTTTTCTTAAATGTCTTGTTTTTAAACTCTTCTATATTTAACTACAATGTTTCACACAAATAACTTGAAAATGTGACAATACTAGATTTATAGCTAAACTATTCTTATGTATATGTCGTAAGAATATATAATAATCTGTATTTTTGCAAAATTACTAGTAATTTACTTCTTTTTTATTACAAAATATAATCTAACCCCTTTACCTAACCTACTCTGCAATGAGTCCGACTGTAATCGTATTTGTGGGCACTATGTTTTTAAAATGTGATTAATTTTTCGTACAAATTTTATTCTAATGCAAATTTTGTCTTTTCTTTTGTACATTTCAGTATTTTCATGTTATATATTAGTAATTCAGTTTGTGTTTGGTACATATCAGTAAATTCGTACATATTAAGTATTTACGTATTAAAATAATGTTTTCTTGAATTTTAATTTAATTTCCACTTTATCGCAGTGAATATATAATTAGAAAATTTTATAAATTTGGAAAAAATGTATTGGCCTTGCCAGGATTAGAATTCTAGACCTCTTACTTTCACGGCAATCGTCCTGAACAAACACATTTTCCCAATTATATTGTTGTATTTACATATCACGTTACAAATTTTATGTGTCGTACGCGTACTTGTGTGCAATAAATCGTTTAATTCTTCTTCCTTTAATATTTCCAACAAATTTTGTTTGTTTGTCTTTTATGCAATAAGCAAACTTCCTCAACTAACATCTAATTATAATAAGCGTACTATCAAACAGCCATATAGGACTCCGTTTCGGTCATAGGGACGGCTTGCCTCTTCGGTACCCACTAATGACACACGTAATGCAATAGGGTCAGGATGCTTTCAGATCTTGATCGATTCAATTAAAACTGAACTGTGTGTGGTAGTGATCGAAGTATGCTTCGACGGAAGGATGGGGAGTAGGGAGAGAAATTACGTTAGTTCGATGCGACGTTGTTAATTTGTGGTTGTTTGGCGTTTTGGACCCATTAGGTTGCCCAGCGGAGTACCGATGCTACCATTGCATAAACTTACTCTCTGTGTGTGTATATGTGTGTCGGGTACTTGCTCACAGTATTTAATATAATTATTTATACTTTGCGTACATGTGCCATGAGGTAATTCTGTTATGGATTGTTAGTGAAAAATTCGACAATAACTATGGCTGTGCTTTTGCGGAAATTTTATTATGTTCTATTTTGTCGTTGTATTAATGTAAAATTATTTAGTTAATTAGTTACTTTGGTTATGCAAAACAATTTTCATTCAACGTTTTATCTATAGTTTATACCCAAGAAAATAATAAAACAATGTTTTAATTTTGTTAAAATATAAGTGAATTGGAATGCTAAAAAATTTGGAAGTTACAGCAGTAGTGTTTTAATAATAGTTGTTTATGTAACAAGTTTGTAAAGATGGATTTTGCTCATATAAAATTTTATTCACAGAAATAAGCAAAAATGATTTTATGAAAGTTTTCTTAACAAATCTAATTTACAATAATATAAAACTGTTACTTATAATTATCAATTACTTTCATAAATAGTAAAATTTGCTGTAGATTTCATTTTATTATTTTAATTAATTTGTTTACAAAAATATCAACAAATAACAAACCGCAAAATTTATGGTTAAAGTTGTGGTCATATTTTAATATAATTTTTATTATCAAATTTTCTGCAGTTAAAAAGTATATAAAATTATAATTTTTACTTTAATATGTATTTTATTCAAAGAGAAACAATGTTAACGCACAATGTTAATAACAAAATAATAAAAAATATCTGATCAGATTTCAACCACAATATTGATATTGGCAACACTGTTTCTTTATCGCATCGCATTATACAATCATTTGGTAAACGTCAGAGGCCACGAGAAAAATTCTTTACAACACGATTTTTTTGTTGATAATAAATATGAAAATTAGCCATCATCAAATTCAGAAAATAATTGTCTTTTTAATATATTTTTAATACGTAATACCAAATAACTTTTATTTGAACATTGCAAACAAAATTACCCTGAATATGCTTTATATTAGATATTTGTAAATATACGAAGTACAATTCTACCATTCCAATTACACTCCTGAAAAAAAAAGTACCTTTTTAATCCTTAACCTATCTCAAAATTAAATCCGTCACTACAGTTTTATTCTTTTATCAATATCAAGTATTCCCGTCAATAAAGCGCATCCCAAATTTGATGGTGCGTCGAATTGCGAGGGAAAAATATCGTAATAATAGTATTACACGACCATCACAGCATCGTGTCAAGGGCCAAATTCAATTTGCTTTATTGTAATGAACTAATTAAAATGAGTGCGTCAACCCAGCGCGGAGCGAATGCCTTTTATTTCACCGAATTTAATAACAGCGAATCGAGTTTTTTTTCGGATCAGTTTTCGGTATTTGCTTCGATTGGTTTTTGATGCATGCGGCAAGAGATTATACCTATAATTGATGAGGTATTAATGAAGTGATATTTTTTTATTAAAAATGTTTATTGCATGTATATTAATGTAGAAGTTCGAATGAAAATTGCGTATTATTGTTAGTACTTCGATCTTTTTATTTTCAAATATAAATATTTAAATTTGATTGTAAATTTTAAATGAATAATAAATAATTTTTTTATTTTAAAATAAAAGATGTTTAGAACATAATAAAAATTAAATACATAACTATATCCGTACTTTTTAGCGACCCTGTATATTCTATGTGACATTCTATATTTTGAAAGTTTTACTTGAATTTTCAATTAGCGGGTCAACATTGAAAATCTGTGTCCAGTCAAATTTTTAAAATATAATTTTAAAAAGCATACAAAAAAATGTTGTCTCTAAAATAAGTAAAGAAAATATATTTTCAGAATAATCTATTACAGGGGTTTCTAGTTCTCATAAATCTCATAATAGGAATTCTTGGAAGTTCCATTCTAAAATGGCTGTTGACCGAAATTGCAATTTTGTAAGATTGAATCCTATGCATTGCATCTTTATCCATCTCTCACTACCTCAAATCACCCGCTCTTTCATTTTTTCTCAAGGATTGAGACGTACTAGAGACAAGATGATGACGTCACGCGGTTAGATAAATAATAATTGTGATTTATTTAACGTTACGTGTAAATTTGATGCCAAAGGAGATGGGAAACAAATGGAATAGAATTTATATTTTTATGCTAAATTTATTAAATTTTAATGAGTTCCCTGCAATTAAGTGGAAATTAAAAAATTTGTAAAAACTGTTAGTGTCATCGTAGAAAACATTGCTTTAATATCATCTCGTACATAGTAATATAATCAAACTAATAATTGGAAAATATTATACATAAATATATAAATATAAAATAAATAAATATATATATATAATTTCTCCCGTAATTAATTAATTTATAATATTTAAAATATATTTTATACATACACATAATATTAATCAATTTAGTAAAACATTTATCAATTAATTCAAAAATTTCTAATTATATAAATATGTAGATATGAATATGTTTGATATAATAATTTTTAATTTCGTATATTAATATAAATCAATTTCAATTCAAAATTTTAATATTAATTTTATAATTAAATATATTGCGTATCTCCAAATTAACTACAATAATAAATATTCCCACATTTAATTATATAATAAAAATTGTAGGATTTTAATTATTTAATTTTTGTATTGTATGTATTTTTATATTTAGTTTTAGGTGTTCATTAACAATAGTATATTATTCAACAAGCATATAATGATGGTTATTAATCATACAAAGTGAAAAAATTTTGATGTTAATTTAAATTTAAATAAATAATTAGTAATAGACGGAATTCAGTCAGTTACATATTTTTTTATTATCTTCTAAGCCAACGTTTCATTAAAAGCATATCAAAATATCAAATAATATTTTGATATTCATTTAATACACATCAACTAAAAATATTCTGCTAGCCTTGAAGAAGGCAATAATGATTGCCGAAACGTTGGCTTAGAAGATAATAAAAAATATATAACTGACTGAATTCCGTCTATTAGTAATTATTTATTAAATATTACCAGTCGACTATTTTTCAATTAAATTTTAATCGTTATTATAAACTGACAAAAATAAAATACTAAACACAAATTATGACCTATATTAGTTTTATCAATGCTTTCTAGTTTTATTTTTAAAAACATGTTTATCAGTGACGAGTTTAAGCTATTTATCATGCGGTGGATTTGCAAAACGCGAACGACAATCTTTTGAGAATACAGCCAACATCATATATCATTCCCTCGATACTAAGCTATTTATGTAAATCCGTTTCGATATAAATCCGACGAGAAATCGTGGTAGTCTTTTTTAAATGGCAAATACATGCAAAAAGGACAGAACGTAGATTTTACTATCAAAACTGTTTGGACATTCATAATTCAATGTATAGAAAATGCACATGTTTATTTAGTTGATGCCTAGGGATGATTTAAACATGATGTTATTTATGTTTTCAGTATTACAAATTAATATTTAATATTTTTAAGATCGAAATATTTATTTCTTTTCTGACTTTTGCTCTTTCCTAATGAAACTTAGGATTTATCTTCAAAGTAAATTATTTTTGGATTTTTTGTTTTACATAGTTTTAAGTTTAAAATTAAACAATATTATTTGGAAAATGTAGTTTAATTAAATTTTATGTATTTTACATGTACTAAAATCATTGGTTTAAATTTTGTGTAGTTCTTAAGAAATAATAGTCTAAAATAAGTTACTAGTTTATAAGTGATCTGTTGAAATCAAAAGTACAAAATTACGTAGTATAAGTTTAAGATTAAGAAAAAAATATTTAGAAATACACTTTATGTATTTTGAATGTATTAAATGCTTTTGTTTATATTTTGATTATATAGCACTTTTTTGCTAAATAAAGTTTTCGATTATTATTATTACTATATCTATCTTTCTCTGGCCCAATATGTTGATATAAATTTATCCTTGGAATAATTTGAAAATTAGCCAATAAAATGATCTTAAGAATAAATAAAATTAGAAATACTGGCTCTTAGATAACTATTAGATAAATATTATTTCCTTTGTTAAAAAAAATTGTACCACTGAACTGATATCGCATGTATTTGAGTAGTTTGAAACCTACTATAAGCTGTAGGTTTTTTTTATATTGACTGTAACTGGCGCAATTGATAATGTCAGTAGCTAAAATTACAAGAAACTATATGATCAGCTTCTCGAACGTATTATGCAAACTGTATATATTTATTTAATTTCAAATAAACAGTAAAATAGCAGCATTTTGTAATTTGACGTAATATTACATTTTCTCCGTAAAAATACATACATATATACAATCACGTCATATACCCAAATCATATACCCTATCCAGACCAGGAACTTTAGCTTTACCCACATTCATACTAATACTCTCTCATTCTATTCTTACTACATGAAAACTTTTGCTCACGCAAAACATTTCTAATCATACCACTCTAACTACTCATCGGACATCCACGCAAACGTATATCTTCAAAATCATTCATTTAAATTCTTTTAACTAAACGTTTATTAGACATTCGCTCAAGATGTTCGAACCATCTTAGGTAACTGATTAACACCAACTTTTGCTACAACATTTTTTTCAATTTTGCACTCGTCATACACTAATCTGTTTCGTACCCAATTCTTCCTACAGTTACACAACGTACTCCACGTAAAAATACATTTACGGAATAAGTAAATTTATATCAATTTAGTGCAGTGTAGTGTTGAACTAAGTATTACAATAATTACTGGAACTTTCTGTTTAACATAAAAAAAATCTGAAATATTTTTCTTAGACAATTTAAAACACATTATCCTCATCCATCTACATTGATCTTCATTTCGGAAACAAAACATTCACACATCGAAACAATTGCATACGATATCGCTGTCACAGCAGTCAATTGAATCCGAGGTGTTGTCTCTCGCAACCATATACACCGATATTCACTTGTCTATTTCGCCAAAAACAAAACACTACACACCGACTCCGCATTTTGAATACACAAAACCGAACCAGTGTTTGGGGGGGTGTTTGATACTTTAGTTTTCAGTTTTCAGTGTCCGTTACAGGCAGATAGCTTTGTTACCGCGCGCCGAGGAAACGAAAAGACAATGACGCCCAATGTTGCCGCCGTCGTCGCGCGTCCCTGGCGATGTTGCCAGTTTTATCATTTTGCGCCCCGGAATGAAACAACGGCGACGCGGCGCATTGTCTACGTTTTATCAGTTTGATATGTATTGCAAAAGCCTGTCTTGCCAGCAGGAATTTTTATTTTTTATTCTCGCTTTAATGGCTATTTTCTTTACTCGCCTTGTCTCGAGAGTTTTTAGAATGCATTTTAGTTGGCTGTGGTTAGACTGTGTTTTGTTTCTACGTTCATTTGTTGAATAGTTAATTTGCACTTTTGGCATAGTAAATACGTGTTAATAAAATAAAATACTGTTTTAGATTTTGTAATAGTTATTGAGCTAATAAGTGTGTAAAGGTGGTTTTTATGCTATGACTTCAGTTCAGAAACTACATATTCGACCAAAGAAATGTATTTGATATAAATGTAATTAATTTGACGGCTATATTAAAAATTATTAAGTCAAGTAAAGTTAATTGACAGTTGCGTTGTTTATTTTTGATTGAATTTGAATTTGATTATTGAAAAAGTGTGAAGAAGTGCAAGAAATGCGATATATATCGCCCAGGATAGTCAGAAATTGTATATTCAACCTAAGAGAGATTAATTCTCACAAATCACATAACAAATATAAATAAAATATTTTACAACTCGTAATAAGATGACGGTTACTTGGCATGTATGTCGTTTTGTTTAGAACACTTGAAGAAAAAATCGTATATATCATTTGAAAAAGGAAGCTCTTTTTATGTTTTGCCCAGATTGTCTGGCCTTGGCTTTGCTTCGGTCGCATATATCTAGGCTCAACACAATAATTATCGCTTTCTACTCCTTGTTACATAATATATTATTATTTTTCTACTAAATTTACTCTGTTTTTAACAAAACTAGGCAAACGAACAATAATTTAAAAATATTAGTTATTCTATTTTGTTTTAATTATTCTGGCATATTGTTATTTTGAAATTTTATTCTGTTGTATTGCATATATTGATAATAAAATCCTAATAAAATAATACCTGATTGTTAATTATTATAGTTAATTTTATATAAATTTATTTACATAATTTTATTATTAATAAATATAATTATGATCCTATTTAAAAGTTAAAAGCTTTATAATAAATTTACAGGGAAAAACAAAATTTGTGGTTTCAATAATTTGTTTATATCGTATTTGAAATAAAATATTTGAAAATATTGACGGAAAATGCAATTACTATTTAATGTAATTACATAAACGCGTAATAGAATTTTTGTAAAAAAGTTTTACAGTTATTTGTATGATTTCATCAGTACCCGTGTACGTATTTAGTTTCATGTGAAATTTGCTAATTATACGAGTATATGTAGGTAAAAAATTACTGTTTAATTAAAATTACATGTAATTCAAAACAATGAACAGTACCACACAGGAGTGGATTTGTTTTTTCTCTGAACCCAGATTGCAAATAATAGTGGGGCTCTTTGAAAATAGAAGAAAGTTCCAAACTAGTGTTTTAATATAAAAAAACTTTTGTTTATATATATACCGGAGATTTGTTCCAAGAGTGGGAGAACATTGTAAATAAATATCTAGAAAAATTGTAACGAGTCAAATTTATATGTCTTATATTTTATGTGTCTTATATTATATGTTTTATATTTATATGTCATTATAAGTTACAAAGAATGGTAGACAAAAAAATATTGGAATCAAAAATAATAATAAAAATACGTACAATACAATACAATAACGGGCAGGCTAATTGTGTGCTGCCTCAAATCGCATTTATTATGATTAGATTAAAGTCACTTGATTTTCCGGTCATCTCAATCTGGGGAACCAGAAGAAGTAGAAGAAGAAGAAAAAAAATCTTAAGCCAACCAAGGCAGGCAAGTCGACCAAGTGCACTAAAGAAAGCCGAAGTCAAGGGAAGCCATGGAAAAAAAATCACGGGGCGGCCGTAAGTCGAGGGGAGCGCGACAAAAGTGAAGTGTTCTTTGAGCGTCTCTCATCCGGAAAATCACGTGAACGTCTTTAAAAAGCCGAGGCTTTTCACGAGCAAGACAGAGTCAGACAGCAGGACAGGGTAAATCAGTAGTGGTACCCACCCTTCCTTCCCCCACCCCTTCACCGACTACACACAGCAAAACTCAATCACATTTTTATAGGCTTCCCGTGTGCGAGTTCCTCCCATATTGATTTTTCTTTATGTAAAGTGCACCTCTTTGTCATCCTTTGGTGGTACGAGTAGATGAAGCTTCTTCGCTCGTTCGCATCAAGTGCTTCTGTAAACGCGGGTAGTAGACCAAGAGATCGGTTACATGAGATGGATTAAATGCTAACCTAATTAGTTGGAAAGATTTTATTGGAGAATATTGTATTTTTTTTTAAAAGATTATTTGTGGTCAGATAATTTTTTCGTAACAGTAGCAAATTGCAAGTAGTTAATTTTGGTTTTATCTTTTAAATTGTGATTTGAGTTACTAAAAAAAGAGTTTTTTCAATTTTCATCAAAATTCAGCGTTTTAGAATATGAGAAATCAAAGTTTCACTCTATTACGTACTAAATATATTTTTTATTATATATATTCAGTTATTAGAAACACAAATAGGTTTACTTGGCAATATTTAAAATTCTTTAAATATAAATACTAAATGGATTGCATATAACTTTAAAAATATAAAACTTATTATTTATTTTTTTACAAAATTAAACTTCGTAAAATAAACATTATCATCATGGATAATTTATATCAATTTACATAAATAAATTTCTCTATTTATACCGATTTATATTTTATGGAACAAATAAAAATAAAATATTACCAATAAATGCTAAACATTTTTAACAAATGGCAAAAATCCATTGTTATTTTATAATCTTTTTTAGTAAGAAAAATCTTAAAAAACATTTATTTTAAAAATAATAAATTGTGGTAAGCTTGCTTTAATTTTATACATGTTTTTCAATATCTTATATATCTGTTTGATATTTTATTTTTTTCCATCAATTTCTTGTCAAATTTTTCACGAGAATTTTGAGCCCTTCAAAACGTCAGCTTATCTACCACATATAAAGATTTCGCCGTTGAGATTACTTACAGCCACGAATATATTTAGGTATCCGTCTTGATTCCCCGTTCTGTTTGTGAAACAATTTTCGGTTTTCTTGGTTTACTCCAATTTCATTGCACAACCTGATACACGGATGCGGTCTCAATTTCAAATTCCTTTCCCCACTCCCATCCAAACATTCCACACTATTTACTTTACGCGAATTAGAAAATACTCGAAAAAGTATGTGACGGAAGTTTCTTTGACCTCAATTCAGTTTCCGATCGAAGGAGACTTGATTTTTCCCGTTGACGTTATCGACAGAAATTTAACTTGTCCTATTAGGAATTATTTTCTTAGCGTTTCGTCTGAAATAATAATCTGGTGCAATGTTTGCTTCGCGATGCGAAATTGTTCTAAGGGCATTAAAGATTTGTTTTTGTTGTCGACGAACGATGTACAAAAGAAAGTATTTTGAGAGTTTTATGTCAAGCGAATTGTATGAATAATGTTGAATTATTGATGATGTTTTTATCGGTGAGAATTTTAAAAAGATTTTTTTATCTTATTTCGATTGTCTGGTAATTAATATTTTAAGAAGGTGCTTAATTTTTATTTTTGTTAATTTGTGAATTTATAAATATAAATTTTATGATTTTAACATTCACGGTAACCGGGTCACTACACTGTAACGAAATCACTGTAAATTTACATTAATAATCTTAGTAATTCTTTCTATATTTTGAACTCTAATTTTTATAAATTCTTGTTAATTCAACAAAAAATTATATAATTACAATAAAAAAATTAAGTAAAATTGCTATGATTATTAATGTATATTTTCAGTGTACTTTTTCAATTTGAAGAAATACAATTTTGTTTAAATTAGATGCCAAATTATGAATTTGAAAATTATTAATAAATCAATGTTTTGACGAACTGAACGTACGTCTTCATCAGGAAAAAAGATGGAAATTATATTTATAGTAAATAAACAGAACATAAAAGCCAACAAATAAGTAACTAGATTATAAAATTTATAAATTTTTGATTAAAGAAAGCGAAATTTTATTTAAATAAAATATCAAATTCTTTTTTTAAGCAAATTATATAAAAATTTTTATTTCAAAAAACGGCGTTTATGCTCATTAACATTAAACAATTTTAAAAAATGAATCTTCATTTTTAAATTACGGAAAGGATACTTTATAACGTCTAATCAAATTTTGTTTTTATAAAAATAAATAATGTTAATTGTAAATAATTTTAGTAGTCTTTTTGCATAACAACTATTTATAAAATAAACTTATAGTTTGACAAAAAAAATTATATTAGTTATATAGTCTTATTTTATAGAAGTAACCAAAAAAATTTACCGGTTAAAGAACAAAATTTGATAATAAAATATAGTTTTCAATACTGGTTAATCGTTAACCAATATTTTTATCGGTTACATGTTCTGAATGAAATAAATAAAAAATATAATGTATTGAATATAATTTTTTTAAAAACCAACAGACCTGTAGGGCCCTCCCCGTATATAAGAGTAAAGTAACATCATTAAACTAGTCCCCCAACAATTTCATTGATTCACCATTCCTGCAACAGCAGCTAAACACAGTTCCAAACAGTGTCACCAGAGCTAAACTAACGTAAAACTGAGTGAGTTAAACACACTGTGTCACATGCACAACATTCCACATTTAATTACTGTCACGTTGGCCATGGAAATAATTTCCTCGTTCCGCCGTATATACTTGTGCCTTTGTATATATATATATATATATATATATATATATATATATATATATATATATATATATGTGTGTGTGTGTGTGTGTGTGTGTGTATATTTCACACTACCCAGGTTCCTTACTGCGCTGCGCGGGGTTTCCTACACGCTTGCCGTTTACTACGACAGTTTGCGGTGTGTTTGCAGATGGTTGTCTGGGGCCTAAGTGTTTGTGTTACTGTGAGTAGAGGGAGAGGTCGCTGTAATAATTTGTTAATTGCAAAATCAGTGTGGCATCGAATAACTTGATTTAGTTTAAGATGGTTTCGGTACCTCGTTACGAAGTTGTAATAAATTTTAATATATCAGCTGGGCTAGAAGGGACGTTTAATTTTTGAGATTTTAATGAAATTTTGGCTCTAATTTGTACGCGTTCTAGGATAATTTTAATTTTAAAAAAGATATAAAACATAGATAGTAATAATATTTTTGTTAATCTTCAGGCTTTTACGGCCGATATCCATTGAATTTGTAGAATTTTCTGAGCTGATATGCCGTGGTCGAATTATACCGACGTCATCATATTAAATTTTATCGAATAAAAAATTTTGTATAAAAATAATTACTGTGGTCATGGAAACTAAAAACAAAATTATCTTGACATAAATCTATATACTCGTATATCATAAAAATATAAAAAATAAAAAAAATGATTTAGCAGTATCGAAAAAAGTTATAAATAAAAGATGTTTAGCAACTTTTGTTAAATAAATTTTTTTGAAATATACCTTGACTATTTTGAAGCATTTTAAAATGTGCCGATTTTTAGAATGTGCTACACTGCCGAATAAAACAACTTTTACTGCACGCACTAAATATCTATTATGTAACTGTAAAATGAAGTAAATTTGAATATAGTAAATAGTATTATTTAATAATCTCAGACTAAATAAATTTATTAAAACAGTAGATTAAGTATAAATTGCAACTTTAGCTTTGTACACAAATTCAAATTCATAATTTTTAATTGTTTCTTTATAGCTAAACCACACAATTTTACTCCATAATATAAAAGAGTAAATAAAGTCCGTAAAAGGGTTATAAGGATATTATTTACTTAAGATTATATTTACTTCGGGGTATTATTAAAGCTCACAGAAATTATTTTATGGTTATTCGCATTTCTTAATTTTTTTCTCGCATACATTTTAATTTAAATAATTTTTCATTACAGGGCGGGAGCAGGAGCGTCTTCTTTGCTAGCTCTAAGGTAAGAACATTTAAATTTTCCAAGCCTCCAACCCCTTTTTTACCCGGTTAGCGGTGGTGTACTATATCCGAGCTTGTTTATTTTACACCCTTCAACCCGCTCGCTTTATGCAACAGGGTTAAAATCGTGGTTTCGCGTTCGTTTCGGCCATGTAACGAAGCATTAGTGTACATTCCGTCGTGGAAGGATTAACTAGGAGGGGGATTTTAATTTGTCTCTGTTTTACAGTGTTGTATTTACTTGGTTTTCATTATATTTATTTTGGATATGCGATTATTATGAATAATATTGATATTTAATTATTTAAATTAAAAAAATATTTTGTTTTAACCCTAGTGTGATGATATAAAAATATATAGAAATAAAACATAAAAGATTTAAAAATTTTGCAAAATAATTTGTACTTTTATGAATTAATTATATACCATAGTACAAAATCTTTCAGAACTCATTATATTAAAATAAAACGGCTTTAGGATTTAGTGCTATGTTAATTTTTATTAATACTCGATGTATATCATCATCATTTTTCCGGATGATGATGTACTTCGAGTACGCCGAAACGTCGATTATTAATAAAAATTAAACACAGAACTAAATCCTTGAGCCATTTTGTTTTAATTACTTATTTATTAATTATAATAATCCAAAATTTTCTGAAACCAATACTGTTATTTCATTATAAATATTTGTACAAGATTATACATAAGCAAGTAAATTGTAATATATATATATATATATATATATATATATATATAACGTTTCAATTGTCTTTAATTTAATTAATAATTAATTTAATAATAGTTAAACATAAGTTTATGTTTATTTATATAAACTATTTTATACAAATGTTTTGAGAATTAATTTTATAAATTTCTTGTGCATTAGATTTACAAATTAATTAAATAAAGTTAATATTAAGTTTTACTTTTCTTATTTGGTATCATATAATACCTGCCAGAGGTTATATAAATGTCGCAAGCTACAATTAATAATTTTTCATATTATCTGAGCAAGTAATTCGATATTTCTTACAATTTTATATACATATTTTTAGAATTTTATTTGGACTGCTGTATGATTCAAATATAATTTATTTATGTAATAAAATATATGAAAAATTTAATCCAATATTGTAACTCAATAATCATATTTTCAATTTATTTTAATTTTTATTAAATTTATATTATATGCAATCTTTCAAAACTTGTTATATTAAAATAAAAATTATAGATGTTATATATCTAAAAATTTCAATAACAATAAATGTAATGAATTTAAGAAAAAGTTTTATAAATACTAAGATTAATCTTTCTTTGATTGAATATAAAATTTCTGACAAATCTGACGGTGTACATATGCATTTATTGCACTTTTTATCTATTATTTATTCTATTTTCATATTTATTTCAGAATTTATCACATGATTACACTATTTATTTATTATCATACTAAAAAAGAAAATATGAAAGGAAATTCTAGGAAAATTGCTCTTAAATTAAAAGAAAAAAGCAACCCCTATTAGATTAAAAAGCACAGGTAGCAAATTCTCAGGTAACAGCAAATAATATTACATTTAGTAAGTCGGTATTTGTGTTGTTGTTTGTAGCGTCGTAAACATTTTAAAAGTCATTTTAACTTTTTCGTCAGATTATTGCATTACACTAGCAATATCGTCTCGGCTAGCACAGCAGTGTCAGAAGTACCAACCCTAAAGCGCAAACGCCATCTCGGCCGTACAGGTAGATTGGCCGGGTTCTACACGTGGCTTTAGTTCGCAAAGATTGCAAACACCGACCTAGATGGTAATTTCTGAAAAACACAGTGAACGAAAACACGGCCAAGCTAAGATATTACTTCGTAATTACATTTCGGAATATTTCTTTCCGATTTTATTAAACCGGAGGAGTTAGATTGAAGTCTCTCAAAAACAAGTTGTAATTGGATTAACATATAATATCCTCTACACTTCAAATGTCTTTTATATTAACATATATTTTGCTTTTTATTTTGTTCTGGTACTAGCACTGATTGGTTCTAATTTTTTTGTGTGCATATTTTTTGAAGATTTTGTCGGTTTTATTTGTTTTTATAGCTTTTTACAAAATGAGATTTGATAATGAAAACCACTTAAACGCTTCTTTGCTAACCTAAAATTTTATTCTTTTAACGTATTTCTTATTTGTTTTATATTTTTGGAATCTAATATAAAAAAATATTAATATCATATGCAAATGTTATAAGAATTTCGTTATGAAATTATGCAATGGAACCTGAGTTAATAGTTATTGTATCCTATAACACTTTTAATAAATTTGGCATAGATTGCTTAAAGGTAATTAATATTTAAGTTAAATTTTGTAAATCACATTGATACCCGTAATGATACCCGTTAACATTATAATAACGGTGAAACTTTAATTCATAATCCATACTACGTAACGATATTTCAATAACGTTATAATAACCGATAACGTTTCGTAAAATAATATTATTACGTTTAATAAAACAAAAATTTTCATACAAATAAAGTTGAATTGCACCAAACAGATAACTAGAAATAAAATAAATGCCAGGCAATATAGGAAAATTTTCACGCAATTCATTTGAAAATCCATAGAGACAAAAACAAAACAATTGTAATAACAATTTGCCGACTATATCGGGTACATCATTAATAATAAACCAATTTGTAATTATAATAATTAAAAGCGATTCATATTAAAATTGGTCCGGCCAAAATAGAGCATTCAATTTTACGTTACCTAGCATCTGTGCACTGTTTGCTATTTCCTATGTTTGCATTATAACCAAAGCGTACCTAGTAACTATTACCTATATTTTATATATACTTAACAAAATTCAATTAACTAATGGCCAATTATTTCTATAAGTAGTTTTACAATGTATATACAATTATTTTTAACGTAAATTTTAGATTAATGTTAAAATTAAGTTATTGAAAACAACGATTTTTTATCGGTAATTGAAATACCATAGGGTAGTTTATAATTACTGTCAAAAATATGCAGAATTGACCATAACCATAACTAATATATACAGTTAATATTTTTTACAATCAATGTAAATCACCTTGCACATATTTATATATTTTAATCATAATCGGAGCAGATATTGCTAAAACTATATTGATAAATTATTTTCACATATCTGTACTTAATTTTTATATGCTTCCATTAAACATGGCAAAATATTGATATAAATATTATGGAGAAACTCATCGCAAATTTTACTCATAATACTCCATCAATATATCTATAAATTTTAAAAATATTTTACGCTTTGACATAAAACAAACTGCATAAAATCGGTGAATGCAACATAAAAATCGCAAATTACTCATCGTAATATTGTCACTATCAATAGTTCACTATCACACATCGATGTAATAATAAAATCAGAGTATTAGGTCAATTTGGGATTAATGCATCTATTAAAAATAACAATGACTACGTTTATCTCGATATTTGAAACTGTTTCAAATAAGTAAATACTCTTTTGATCTTCGAGATAAACAATTAAGATTGAAATTTCAAGTGGCTTCAAACTTTCAATTCTTTTATCTAAAAAAGCATGATTAAATTATCAAGCTGCTTTAATTTATTCGAGATAAACACATTTCAAACATAAACATAAT
The DNA here is from genome assembly GCA_963966155.1 of Clivina fossor. Lineage (NCBI taxonomy): Eukaryota > Metazoa > Arthropoda > Insecta > Coleoptera > Carabidae > Clivina > Clivina fossor. The sequence continues at coordinate 8,605,091 of OZ014563.1, read as the reverse complement.
TAATGAACAATTAGAAAACTATATCAAGATAGTAAAAGAACTCATTTTTATTATAATAAAACTGTTTTAGGTTAACGTTCTGTATAAATATTTATTTAGAATCAACGTTTCGACGAATCTCAACGCTCGTTTTCATCAGGATAAAAAAATACTAATGACAGTACAGTAAATAACAGTGTACTGTACAGTGTTATTAGTATTTTTTATCCTGATAAAGACGAGCGTTGAGTTTCGTCAAAACTTCGATTCTAAATAAATATTTTTACAGAACTTTAACCTAAAGCAGTTTTATTTTAAACTATATTAATTTTAAAGTTCAATTATAAAATGGTGACAAAAAGAAAATTGTAAATTTTATCTTGGAAACGGCTTTAATGATTTTGATAAACTGTGGTGAAAGCAATTTAGCTAGATCTTAATTTTGGAAAAACTCATTTAAAATTCCAGCTATTCATTTGAACTAAAAATCTGAATATTTGGGTTATAACTTAAGTTATGGTGCATTTATTTAAATTGACAATGACGTAATATGAATAAACCATGGACTTGTATGGGATCGTAGATCGTAGCCAGTAACCAAGTGAAATAAGTAATCCGATGAGATGTTCGATCAGCTAGGCGTAATTAAAACATTAAACGACAATGTAAGCAACTCGTTAATCTCCGGTAAACCTGCTATCTAACCACCCTTTGTCCCCAGTCGCCCCCCTCTGTCATTCTGTCATCGTCACCCCCGTCGAATTTGCAAGTAATTTCGACATTCGTAGGCGTGCACGGAAATTGACGATGGTTTACGAAGGTGATTTGTTTTTTTTTCAATATATTTAAAAAAAAAGTTTTAAAGAAAACCAGTAATAAAACTTTTAAAATATGAAAATATTTTGAGAACTATTTTATATCAAAATGAATTAGAGAAAAATAAAAAAAACTTGCAGAACTTTAAAAGCCATCAATATTTATTTGACTTTTATATAATTAAAATTCGATTAAATAAAACATTGTTCAAAATCTTGTGAATTTATTAGTGTCGTTAAGTTAGTAACTGATTTTGTTTTATAATTGGTAGATAATTACAAATAATTGAAATAAAGATATTTTGTCCATATTTTTATGTTCACTTAAATACATACATATGTATATGAATGTAAAAATGCTCTTGAAAAATATTTAAACTAAATTTGATTTAAAATTTTCAAACATCCAATGTAAATAAATATTGTTTTATTGATTTTCATAGAAAGTATGTGTGCATATGAATAATAAATCTTATAAAAGTTTCAGCTGCAACAGTAAAATTTATATGTATCTTGTATACATATATATGTATTATACTTGAATATTGTTTTAAATTAAATTTACATATTATAGTAATACTTTACTTTTATTATCTTATAAACGTTTTATCTCCACGTTTTTCGTTTTAAATCTTACCAGTATTGTCATAGCTATTAAAAATTCACAATCACAAATTTTCAGGACAATCTGTATTTAGCTAAAAGAATTATTTTATACTTTTTAGTCCGTTTTAAAAACGTGGTATATCAAATTTTTTTTAATTTAAATAATTATTTTATGCTTTTTAGTCGTGTGTGTGTGTGTTTTGTATTTTTTGTAATTGTTTTTTGTAGTTTTTATATTAAAAAAAAAAAATTACTAAATACACGAATTTACGAAATTCGTAAATATGGCACGAAATAAAAAGTAATATTTTTAATATTATTAATAAATTAGTTAATTAATTTCAAGTCTCTATAGCTCGTTGGGAAGTTAGTTCAAAATCGACTGCAAAATTTGTACCGAACAGACAAACAGACAGGAAAGAAAGCGCGTTAATAAAAACGTGTTATAATCGTCTTGCTCATATTTATCGAAAACCATAAAAATTTCCCTAATCCTTCCCAGACTTAACACTTCAAACAAAACAGTCTATCACACCGAATCCCAACTACTATCCCATACCATATCATCATAATACCGAGACCATCATTCTAAGTTGTGCGGGGGACTAGTTAGATGCAGTGCCCGATAATACCGTTTGGGTTTAGACAAGCACTCACGAACTAGACTCAGCGTAAAGATGATTATTAGCGTAAGTGAGTGTACGGCGACCATACACAATACAACCGCTCGCTCCCAAACACCTAGACGGTGCCCGACACACGTTGGATGACAACCGGCCACCTCTCTCATTATCTCTCGGCTAAATCCCTTTATGTTTTAACGCGTACGAAAGGTGCACGCTCACGGTTTTCTGTCTCCGTGTCCTGGTTATATTTGCAGGAACAGTAGGAATATAGCTGGGTACCAGTTCGTGTGAGATTTGCGCCACGTAGACAACTTCTAAATGGGTTTAAGCTAATGCCCGCTCGTGGTTATAGTAAAAGGGTGCAAAATGAGCTTGAAGTTTAATTTTGAAGGAAAGTTTAATTTTGTTGGTATTGAAATGTTTATTAGGAGTTTTTAATTTGTTTGTAGTCAGTTGCAGTGCTGGGATTTATCTAGATAATCTTATCCAGATAAAAAAATCGTTATCTTTTATCTTATTTAGATAGATTTGCAATTTTATAGTTATTATCTAATCTGGATTAATTTTCTAATAATTAATTATAATAAATAAAAATATAATCATACTGTGGCGAAAAGTTAATAAAATAAAATAATTTAATGATAATAAATAAGGTTGCCATTATTTCTTGGCATAAAATTTTAGTCACTTTTATTTAATTTTGTAATCAATCAATCAAGTAATTATTATTAAATTTAAAATATCATCTAAAATTTATGAAACATATATGTTTTATTTGTACCACTTTGTAATAAACATAGTAAAAAATCTTTCAGAAGTTATTATATTAAAATAAAACGGCTTTAGGATATAGTTCTGTATTAATTTTTATTAATAATCGACGTTTCGACGAACTCAATATACATCATATTTAGGAAAAATTATACAAATGACATTACAGTAAATAAACATTGAAACAAGTTACTGAAATATCATTTGTATAATTTTTCCTAATGATAATGTACGTTGAATACGTGGAAAAGTCGACTGTTTTTACTTTGTAAATAATTTAGAGCATCTAAGATTTTATAAAATTTATGAAACTAGTGCTAATTTAAAATCGAAATTTATATGAAACTATTTTAAAAATATAAATAACCAATTTCTTAAATTAAAAATGACAAAAAAAATTTTATAATTGTAATTATAAAATGTATTTTTTTATATTAGAAATCTGTAAATTTATTTTTTTATTATAATTTTCACTAGGGTTGCTTCTTTTTCAGTTTGTTGACATTTTCTTGTATTTTTTGTTATTTTTCCTGAAATGTTAGTTTATTTTATATTTTGCTACGTAAATATTAGAATTTGCTACATAAATGAAGTCAGTAACAAATGGCAGATCATTACCAACTTACTAACTCAAACTTAAAAATTCAAAATATATTTTATGAAACGCATATAAATTTAAACTCGATTTAAATTTAATCCAGTATTGGATAGCTCTCAACTTTATAGAACTAGGCAGCAGGAATATATAAAGAATCTTACTGTAATTTTTATTTATATTTACGTTAATACAGACACTGTATCGAGAACAAGAATCACATTGGATTCACAAAGATTCTTTATTCACATAAAACATTACCGTAACCAAACAAGTAAAGATCTTCTTTATTGAACAAAACCATTCTAATAATCCATTAAAACAGTAATATCTCTTCTCAAAGACAAAAAAAAAGAAGAAGAGAGAATACACAACAGACCGACACAAGAATAGCAAAAGAGAAGAAAGTCGGATAAAACTCGAGATGAACGAGTAATGTTAGAGAACAGTTACTCCTGTTGGATATATTTATTATCTCGAGAGAAATAGAAGCCATGTGCAATAATGAGGGGGCTAGACTACAAAAGCACCAGCTAATGAATCGGACTCCGGACCCGGTAGCTGAGTTCCGGAATCTAGGCTCCGGGGCTACCGATACAACCTGACGGGATTCTGGGATTTCTCGCCCATATGGGACCCATATTATTCCTATACGATATGCCAGTGTTGTTTACGTGTGTTTTTTATTTAGTGCATGTGTGAAACGTATGCATAAATATGAGAGGAATTTTATAGAGTAATTTTTCTGTTCGTATTATAATTAAAGAATTTTTAATTTGTTTTTATGATGGTTTTAATTAATATCAAGGGGTGTTTACACTAGTTTTGTGTGAAGTATTATTGTACGGTAATTGTGATTTATATTTTAAAAATTGTTAATTAGACTTTACGTTCCAACTTTAAAATTATCATATACTAAATATTACTTATATATATATATATACAGGGTATTCGTTTGCCAGGTTGATATAAGGCAATAACGTGGGATACCGATAATATGCAGAATACTTCTTTCTGAAGTAAAATTTGGAGAAATACTTGGAATACTTTTGGATAGAGAATAAAAAGTTCTATAATTTGGTTTTAGTTTTAATTTGCTAGCATGTGCCGTTTGGGCGCTAGAATTTTTTTTAAATTGTTTTTTGAATTTTCAATAATTTTTTCTGCTATTTTACTGAACTTTTTCAGATTTTTTTCAGCAAATTTTGACTTTACTTAAGTATTAAGTTAAGTATTATTTATACAAATGGCAAATGATAAAAATTAAAATTAAGTTTTGATGGACATCTCTATGTTAAAAACTGTTGCGTGTAAAATAAACTTTTAATTCGTTTTGTTATTTGTAACAATATATTCAAAAACTTTCTTAAACTAAAACAAACACTGATTATATGTAATCAACAAACTCAATAAAAACTATCTAATAATGAAGTCAAAACATTTCTCCATTATAAAACACCGTATGGTTACAATACAGTAATGAACCCTTAGCTGATAGAAATTCCATTCTGAGCGCGTTGAAAAATAAACCACGCGGGACTCAATAAAAAAAAACTGTCGTACGATGCGGAAAATTTTAAATCCACGCAGCCAGCCAATCTATTAATGACTTTTCATCACCCTGTAAATGTCAGGGGGTGGGCAGGATAGGAACGAAGTTCAGTTATATGCAGTATTGGTTCCCAAATCATCTTAATTTGGATTCTGTTTGTCAGTTCATTTCACCCGACACAGTGACTGTCAAACTTAGAGAATTTGTAGGTATTTGTGTTTATTTAAAAGTTATAGTTGATTTCGCGGCGTGTTAAAAATGAATTGCAATTTTTTCACTTATTTTTTATAAGTTAACATAATAAAACATCTTCTAGTATTCATTATATTAAAATTAAAAAGCTTTAGGTTATAGTTCTGTTGTATTATAATTAAAAATTGGTCGACAGGAAAAACACAAATGGCATAAAAAATAAACATTCATTTGTATTTAAAGAAAAACAATACCGGTATGTAAAATTGCTCCCTTAGATTAAAAATATATAAATAATGTCAAAATTATGGATCTATTTGGATCGCAGCTGTAATACTATAAATCCTACAAATTTCAACTGAATAGACCTCATTAGCTTACAGAAAATTTAAGAATTTAATGTAAGTATTAAGAGAATTTTACAAATCACATTTTTATATTTTTGTATTTTTATTGTATCATCATACATCGAAACTAATCGTATTTGCATTGTTTAAGTACTGCATTTTTCTATTTTATTTTAATTTACAATAAAATTTTGTTATAAATTCCAGTTACAAACTTGAGATTCATAGTAACTGCTCATGCTAATTCAAATTTTTAGTTTTAAAATTAATTATATTTTAGCTATAAAATAGTTCACATCTCAAGTAAATATGATAATTGTATTTTTTGTTAGTCTGTATAAGTGCAATTAAGCCACAAAACTCTTATCATAACCAATTAGAATAATTATTACTGCAGTTTCTTGATACCATCATAAACAAAATACGATAAATAATTTTAAAAAATTACAGTGTTTGATATTTTTAAAGTTTCGGTACCGCTGTAGCAACGTGTAACGGGAGTGCCTTCACGACGCGATGTAATTTCCCAGCAGGATCTGTACGGCGGCGGCGGTGGGTAGCGCGTACGCAAAACATGACGAGACTCTGTTGACGCCCGCCAAATGTAATTCTAGTTTTGCAAAAGTCTTCATTTTATTCAGATATGACCTGTAACTCGATTATTTCACAACCGTGTCAACTTTTATTGGTTCAACAGAGTGCTTGTAATGATGGCGGACTTATTTTTCGTTCTCTTCGCGTTCTTGTTCCCACACCTGATTTTGCTTTTTGCTATCCCTTTTTTTCCGCCAAGGATGGTAGTATTATTTCGAGGGAAATAAAAATATTGCTGTTGAAGACTAAACCGGGCAAATAAATTTAATTTGAAATAAGTTAATGCGATTCGAGAGGGCAGATGTTTATTGCGATATTTAGTTAGAGATTAATTCCGGAATTTTATTTTCCCGTTTTCATTTATACTGAGATATATTAATTTTTCATATTTTGTTTAATTATTATATACGCGTATGTTGTGTGTGGAATTTTTTTGTTTTATAAAACCGTATTTTAAATATTCATTTATTTAATACTATCTAGTTTTAATGAAAAATATTAATAAATATGATTAATTTTATCATATTTTTCTATTACTTACTTTAATTTTCATATAGAATATAAGATATTTATAGCCGATGTTTGACATTTTATAATCATGTCTTTGGAACGAATTATTTATTGAAATCATTTCAGGTAATTTAAAGCGATTTTAGGAACTGCTTTTCCTGCAAATATTAAATTTTTTCATCAACCTAGAGAAAAGCTATAAATTTTTGAAGATAAGATTTGTTTCTTAAAAATTGGCAATTTTTGACAATTTGTAATTATGACCGTTGTTCGTTCACTAAAATAAAATAGTATACAGATATTCTTTCTACAAAACTTTAAAGAATGAAGAACTAAGTATTTTAAAAAATGTACGCATTTTTTTAAGAAAAATGGTTATCATCAAAAAGTCATAACTTTCTACTAGGTTGATGAAAAAAGCTGATTTTTGCGAAAAAAAATAGCATTTAATTAGCTGAAAATATTAGATTTGGGAATTTTTTGACCCAAAAAAATTTGTTAAAAAGTAATGAAAATGCTCATATATATTTGTTTTCAAACTGAAGTTTCATTTAAACACTTGTTACATTTTTAGTTTTTGCACCAAGTGCTTGGATTGGTCAAATTCTTGTTTTATGCATAAAACAAAAACGGCAGTCTGAATGACACTTAAGTGAATAATAACTGCGTATAGTTTTCTTGAAATAGAATATATTCGACTAAAATATGCTGTTTAAAACAAACGAATAAAATCAAAGAAAAGTAACGAAAATTTTGTATCTATATTCTTTGAGACATTATCTGTTTGCTTAAGAAGAAATGCTAAAATAATCAAAAGAAGAAGTACCATATACGGCAGTACGTTGGTAGCATTGAGTGAGTTACATTCACAATAGTTTTCACAAAGTGTAAGAAGATCTATTTCAAAATGTCAAAAGATAAAACGACATTTCTATTTGCTGTTTGGATAACTGATAAACAGAGAAACAACAAAATGTCTTCTTACTCACAGAACACATATCGGATTACTTCTTATATCATATATATGTGAGCATTATATTTCTACCGAAAAAAAAAAATCTACAAGAAATATTATACGAATCAAATTATGAAGCTGGTTTATATATTATTTTCTCAATTTTTTAACGTATTTAGTAAGTTTATCTATTTCAAGCTGCAGCTTATTTTAAAATTACCATTAACGTTAAAAATCTTTACCTATATAACGTAAAACTCTTACGTATTTTTTTTATTAATTTTTTTTGAAATTATTAAAAAAATTGACATAAGCAGCTCGTCAGCTTTGTTATTAAAAAATATTTTACACTTTTTCTTTGGTAGAGTTACAGGACATTATATATATATATATATATACTATTGCTTTCGTATTGAAGGTATGTTTTTAGTGCTATTTACATCAACATCTACTTTTTACACTACTGACAACATAAAAAATTCTAATTCCTAATTATAATAAAAGACATTTAAATGTCAATAAAATATTTTATATTATTTTAGTTTTAAATGGAACAAAATATAAATTATAAAAATATTTACTTTAATATAATTTTGTAATAATTTTTTTTATATCATTTGTAAAATGTTTAAATTCAAACTTATTTATTGATTATATATGGCTTCAAATTCGTAAATTTGGTTTATTTATCTAATGTAATTAGATATATATTTCAGTTTGTTGTATATTTATCTATGCTTATTTGCTGATTTATCTAAAGTTTTTGATTATTTATCTAAACTTTATTTGAAATAACAATTTAATTTGTACTAATTCGTATGTAGATAAAACAACTAATGATATTGAAAATTTAATCTAATTAAATAAATAAATTATCTAATTACCTCTAAAAAGATATAAATCTAATCAAAAACATTTACTAAACATTGTAGTAAGTGATGGCCAAGAAATAAAACACTAGACATAAGATATTAGTTGATTTATTGTTGTAGTGAAATTTAACATGTCGCGCCATTAAACGCACACCTCGCCAGCTTGCTTCACTCTCTGACACACACACTGTATTACCGACCAGGAACCACCATCATGCCACCTAGCACGCAACTATAACATCGCGGTAAATTCAAATTTAAATGTTTAGCGCTATAACATATATTTTGTAACTTAGTAAAAAATCGTTAAGAACTCATTACATTAAAATAAAGCGACTTCAAATTGTAGTTCTGTATTTATATTCTGTATAATATTTTCCTGATAAAGACGTACTTTGAGTTCGTCGAAATGTCGATTATTAATAAATATTAATACAGAACTACAACTTAAAGCCGATTTATTTTAACATACTTTGTAGTTTTGGGAAGTAATAAGTATTCGTTTTGTGTTGAACAAATCTGTTAAGCTTGAATGAGCAAATGTCATTCTCTTCATTGCGTTCATATCGATCATTTCGTTGGGATGTAGGGCAAGGGGAGATTGGGAAGCGGGGTGCTACCATAACGACTTCAGCTACGAGAACAAGAAACGGAAATGCTCAACAATTCTTAAGAACCCGTTTACAATCATCTATATCGGAACAACACATCCATTGTTTTATATTTAATCGTACTTATGTATGTGTCATTTAAGATTCACCGATGATTTAATATAGGTAATTAATAACGGATTTGGAAGTTTGTAATGTTGACGTTTAAATTTAAAACTTCTACGTTCAGTTTCGTATACGATTTAACACATCTATTGGTTAAAAAATATTGGTCTAAAATTGGTTCTTTTTTATATTAACGTTAAAGTTTAACATTCTTTTATTAATGCGAGCATTAAATACTAAGGTCCGTATTTTTACCCCACTTTTAAAAGTGATTTTTGTCAAAAGTACTTTTGTTGTTTACTTCAAATTACTTATTAACCAATTTTAATTAGTTTATTTGAAATTTATAATATTGGATATGTAAAAATATATCAAAGATAGAAATATTAGTCATATTTGTTAAGAGGTAAAAGTAAAAATTTATTTTAAAGCAAAAAATAAAAACTTTTTCATAAACAAAAGAAATGGGAATACGAGCCTAAATATTAATATTTATAAACTTTTTTTTTTTTAATTATTATAACAAATATTATTAGATTTTGTACAATTGTTATCACGTTACATTTTATAAAATCAAACAAAATTCCAAAATTATTTAGTAACAAATTTTATGAATACAAAGATAAATTAAAATAAAACGTTTTTAGGATATAGTTCTGTATTAATTTTTATTAATAATCAAGGTTTTGACATACTCTACGTATATAATCATCAGGAAATATAATACAAATGACATAAACAGTAAATAAACGGAACATAGAAACAAGTTACTAAGTAAGAAAATAAGTAACTAGATTATAAAATTTATAAATTTTAAATTCGAGGAAGCCAAATCTACTGTTAATATTGATAAGAGAAGCAATAGAAATTTATAAAGAAAAGGATAACATTAATCAGTGTGACTAGTAACTGATTTTAGATAAAATTTGGCTTCCTTTAATTAATAATTTATAAATTTTATAATCTAGTTACTTATTTTGTTACCTAATAACTTGTTTCTATATTCTGTTTATTTACTGTATATGCCGTTTGTATAATTTTTCCTCGTGATGATGTACGTAGAGTATGTGAAAACGTCGATTATTAATAAAAATTAATACAGAGCTAAACCATTCTATTTTATTTTAATGAGTTCTGAAAGATTTTTATTTCTATGTTAAAAATCTTTAGGCACTATTTCAAGATAAAATTTACAAACAAATAGATGAGAATTGTTTGTTTAATAGTATAAATTCTACGAATAATACAGATCATGAAAATATAAAAATATATTTGATAATTTTTCAAATTAGATTAATTATTAGAACAATTTTAATTTGTTAATTAAACATTCTGTGTTCTTTTCACAAAATTGCCAAAATAATAAATACTTAAGTTTTCTGAATAAATAATATTAAATTTATAAATTTCAACATAGTTCGTAAACGTATTAGAACGAATTGAGTACAAATATAAAAATGGAAAACGTTGGATCAGAAACAATCGTAAAGTTCTATGTGCCGCTTGATAGTAATAGTCAACGGTGTTAATTCTATTTTGCTAAAGACGTAGGATTTTACGTCAATACCGTCAATTGTTTCTAGTTTATTCAATGTAGTAATTTGAGAAGTTCGAAAATGCTCAATATTTAATCACTTAATACTTCAAGTAATCGTTTTGATATTAATTATTTATCGAGAGAAGAATTCATTTAAGTTAAGTAATTTATCAATACTGTGCAAATGTTTTTGCTAATTAATATACATTTCCGTATATAATCATTTTTGGTATTATTATTTTGTGTATTTGCATAAATTATTAAGTTCACTTTGTTATTAAAATGCAAGATAAAAATATTTCCGAATTAAAATCTTTATTGAAGATATTAAATTTTTCGAATTTAATTAATAATGATAATTGATAATTTGAAAGTTTTGAATATATGTATTTAATTAGACTCCTATATAGCCTATAAAAAAATAAATATACATATATACAATTAGATATAATTTTTGTATCAATTATTTATTACAAATTAAATTGTTACATTATCATATGTTATCTAATAAAAAAAATTAAATATTAAATCATATATTAAGTTTTAATAAACACAAAAAATTTTTCACGAAAACGTTTGTTATATAATACTAGTTTTGAGTAATTTTGTGCGCCTCAAATTATTTGTAATAGCAGTAAAAACCTTAATGTACGCACAGCGTGGAAAAGAATTCCAAAAATTTGTTTATTAAATATGAACTACCCTAGAGATCAGCTGTGAATTAAAACATTAAAAAGTGGAACAAAATTTAACACATAAAGAGGCACATTATTGTACAGACGTCAATTTCATTTTCGAGGTTTACCCTACTAAAATATTTAGGTTCTTCTATAATTTATTTACGAAATAAAATGTTTCCTGTTGCATTAATATGTTATGAAATTTATTTATTACTAGATTTTTGTTTGTTTTGCTTTAACCATTGTGTTGAAATCAGATAATCTCAAAATATATAAATATTTCATGAAAACCGTTTAATTTATGTAAATATTTCGTGTTTGCAATAGATAATTATATTATTTTAAATGACATTATTATTATATTTATTTACAGATTTTACTGCTAAAATATGTAACTGTTAATAAATAATTATCGATAATGGCAGATTAGTTGTCACGTAAAATAAATATTATTTGATGGTTTTTATAAATGCAATTATTACTAGAGTTACCAGGGTTTATAATGCCTAAAATAGGACAATAAACACAGAAATCTGATCAACCATAATATAGATAAAGAACACAATACAATGTTTTGATATATTAATAAGAAAGAGAAGTTTTTGTTTATAAACACGTTTGTGTTTATATTTGTTTCAATGCCTTTATGTTAGCTAGCGATTCCATTTTAGACATATCAGGTTACAAAATGTAAAAAAAAACACTATATTCTTTATTTTTACCGATTGTTATATCATATATGATAAAGGAGGTATTGTAATCATACCAAAATTGACATATTAATATTTTTACAGATAAGTACGAATTAGGCTTATAGATAGTAATCAAATGTTTTTAGCATGATTTCATATTTAAGCTTCGGAAATGTATATCTCAATTTGGTCAACTTTTGGTAAAGATTTGCCAACCGCAAGTGGTAATGTCACTTTTATGTATTTTATGAATATTTCGCAACACAGATATATTTCTAAAAATAAAAAATTTAACAAAGTTTACTAAACAAATTATAACTAACAACTTTTATTTCAAACATTTTTTTAATACGGCTAAATAATTTTTTCATAATTTTTCATATATTTTTATGATACATAATAATTCTGTAAATAGCTGGCTTATTTATGTCAAAACAGTTTGTTTTTAGTTACCATGACTACAGTACAAACAGATATTTTTATACAAATTTTTCTATTCCATAATTTTATTTTAATACGATGACGGTCGGTTTTGTATTGACCACTTTTTCTAAATTTATTCAAATGTCTTTATATATTTATCTATTGAATAACAAAAACTTTATTTCTTTCTAGATTATTTATCAATATATATATAGCAGCAGCGGTTTCTAAGACTTAACTAAGCAAAACTAATAACACAAATAATAGGAAGATTATAAATTTCGTATCTCAAAAATGGTGGCATATTTGTAATAAATATTAGTATAAAAATAAGAAAAATTAAAATTACATTCTAGTTGGTTATTCTCATTGATATACTATTTTTTTATACAAATTTTTTCTTAAATATCTTTTACTGTTAAATATCTCGTTTGACTAACTTATAAATAAAACAATATAACCATTCATATTATAATAATACTCAAATGTTGAGATTTTATTTTTCCCAAAATTTCACAAGTCAATCATTGAATGATCAATGATGATATGAAGAATCAATGATTGAGTAACTTGTTAATTTTTGGGGAAAAATAAAATCTCAGATACAGTAAAATTACAGATACAGTTATGCACATTTATTTGTTCAATGTAATCATTCCATTATGTTAATTATCCTGTAAAACTGAAAACAATCACGGTTCGGTAGTCCTTGCCAGGATGCAACGCAGAACGCACTCAAACCGCAAAACGTAAATATTAGTTCAAACGTAATAGTCCGCCGTTCGCATTATGCCCGGTACAATCCATTCGGTATTAAAGCTAGGCGCGCGCCTCGCATAACGCATACGAGAAACTCAGGTTACTTACGTTCGCATGTGTTCTGGGAAAATGTATCTATATGTGTGTGTGTGTGTGTGTTTATTCCGGTTAGATTAAGCCGTATAAATAACTTCTTCTCTTCGTTGGCTCCGGGTATAACTCCGGTTAGGAACTCGGCAACCGTGCGGTATTATTTCGTTGCCCCGTGTGTTGCAGGATTTGATTTCCGGTTCTCGGATTTTTAATTAAGGAATTTTTCGGTGCTAGATTGTGTTTTGTTTTTGTTTTTCGATTGTTTATATATGTGACTTACAGTTGAGAATTGAAAAAAAATTAAATTGTTTTTAGTGGTAACTTTTTTTTATTATTATTTATTTGTTTAATAAATACACGAAGCTTAACTGAACAGTAATTCATATGTCAGTTTTTTAAATAATACATTTAAATATATAATAATGTTACTATAAATTACAGGAATATTATTTTAAATGTCATTATAATCTCAAAAAAATATAAAATCTTTCAGAACATATTTTATTAAATTAAAATGTTTTATATTAACGTTTTGTTTTATTTTTATTAAAATTCATTACACATGAATTTTTATCAAGAAAATTAAAATTTTGTTATGTTTTCTCAAAGTTATCATAGTTGATAAAATAATTTGCAGAAATAATAAATGTATAATTTACTCAAACTTTATTGATATTTTTTGAATTAAGTGCTACAAATTTGAAATATTTAATGTAGTAAAAAATCTTTCAGAACTAATTATATTAAAATAAAACGGCTTTAAAAAAATGTTTATTTTAGTTGCCTATGGAAACAACATTTATTTACAAGGGCCTAAAATGTTATACTAATAATTTTTTTTAAAACATTACAAATAAAGTTATACAGTATTTTTTAATTGATCTACACCAGAAGTGATATTAGTACATCGCTAGTGTATTTTTGTTTTTAGACAAGAACCAAATTTTTTATAATAATTAAAAAAAAAAAGAACGAATACCAAATTATTTTTTTGTATAATTAATTTTAAGATATAATCTAAAAAGATAATATAAAAGAATTGTTACTATTAATAAAACAATCATTAAAAATAACTGTTTATATAAAATATGAGGGAGGTTTTGAATTATTAATTAGGCTAAATTTTACATTGTACTAAAATGATATGAAAATAGATATAATCTTTTGCTTTAACTGTCAGCAATGAATTTCAACTTAGATATTTTTACGATAATAAAATATACAAGAATAATAAATATTGAAACTTAAAATATTGGTTAAATAAAACACACTATAATTTATATAATGAATTTATGTTTAACTAGTGCTTTATTTATATTTTATTTAATTTACATGAAACAAATAATAACCCGGAAATAAATGTATTTAAATGTTAAAACTAGAAATATAACTAGATAATGTAAATGTATTTTAAAATTCTTTAAGAGTTTAATTAAAATTTAAAAATTCATATCTAAATGTGAAAGGAACAATATTTTTAAATTATTTTCAATTAAAAATATTACATACAGTGTATTTCAAAGCATGGTAATAGACATAATGTAAGTTTTATAAACAAAAATATACTTTCTTTTATTAAAGTTACTAAGAATGCAAATTTGATAAATTAAAATTTTGAATTTATACGTGGTTGCTTAGAAACAATTTATTATTTTTGTTACAGTAGCACAAAATTAATTATTTGTTTATTTATCTATTACACATTGGTCCGTATTTAGAGCTCCTTTTATAAACACTTTTAGATAAAAGCACTATTTCATGTATTTTTCAACTTATTTATTATTGGTTTTGAGTTATGTTTAGCTTTGTGTATGTTTAAAAATGTCAAATATAATATAAATATCAAATATAAAAATAACAATTATATTTTTAACAGAAAAACACGATATTAAATGAATATGGACCAATGTGTTTATTATATTAACATTTAAAATATTTACAAAGAGTAATAAAATACTCAAGCTAGAATTTATTAATTGTTTTTATACTTTTAAAATACACTTTTATAACAAAATTGATAAAAATATTATGATGTATTTTCCAAAAAGTTTTTATTTCAAAATAAATACTGATTGACACTAAAATTAATAACTTCTATCAATATCTATTTACGAAGTTAACAAATTGAAACGCAAACTGCTTAATATTGTATTCCGTTTGCCGTCCCGATTAATAACTGAACAATATTTGCGTAAGGCGCTTTAATCAAGCGCGCAGAACTGTGTCAGTTGTGCAACACCAAGTAAATACCACTAATATTTATATACTGGTACACTTACCTTTAGAAACCCTCGGTAACATAGGCAACCAGTTCGTCGCCGGTCGTATCTAACTTCCAGTGTTTACCGGACCAGGACCTTAGCACAGGATGCGCCAGTAGAGATAGTAGTCACGAGAGCTTTCGAGAGCGACGTTTTGTAAAGCGGGCAGCCGGCACAACACACGAAGTCCGACTGAACTCAATTCGCTTCAGCCGTCGCCGACTTTGAGTTCGGTTTACCCCCCCATCACCACCAACACCACTCTGGTGTTATGAAGAGAGGGAGGTGGTGGGTCCGCCAATGGCGCGAAAGCTCAGGTGCGCCGGCCTCGTGGCGCCCGCTACCGACCGCAACCTGCAGGAGATGCGTTACGTTTCGGCGGTTTGGGTCGAGAAGGTAAACTTGCTCTCTCTCGCTGTACCGGACGAAAGGGATCGATTCTTCGAGTTATGGCGACGATGAGGATGACGGTGGCGGGACAGCTTTATTCTTTTCGACTATATAACAAGATCCGATGACATCGACGATTGTTGTTGACGTCGTAAAAGCAACCGGTCGAACGGACTTAGCTTTTTACTGAAGGGGGGGAGGGTTTCTGCGTCGCGTGGCGAAATACCGGGCAACTTAACGCCTTGCTTGGTGGTGGTTTTATTTTATGTACTTTTATCGTAAAATTTTTGCACTTCCCACAATGTAATTTAATTTAGATTTGGTCTGTATAGATGTTGCTTTAGAATCAGCTTTATTGTACTAGTACTTTTAGATTTGGATATGGTTGGAGACCATTTGTTCAAACTTAATGGATTATTTTGATAGGTGTCTTGGTACCTGTAACGAAAAAAAGAAATTTTTTTAGTTAAAGTTTTGTAAAAATTTACTATCGTTTCTTATGCCGGTAGTCTGGTCATCACATTTAAATTAAAGCTCTTTAGCTTAAATAATACTTTAACTGAAAGAAACTTAGTTAAAGCAAATCTGAACATTCATCTGTAAACGTAATCATTAAAATAATTTTATTTCTCATCTAAATATAAACAATTGCAAACATTTCCATATTATTAATATTCATGCAAATATTTTACAAACTAATTCTGTCAATTTAACGAGTCTAACCTCAAATTAAGCAGTTAAACCACCTCCGATGACCATTTAAATTTAAAGGAATTTAAGTTTAAAGTATTTAAGTAGTGACAATAATTGAAATTTACTTAGATTTAAGTTTTTAATGACTAGAATAGCGATATTATAAACAGTCAAATATGATTGGTAATTATTTTATTACACTATTTAATGTATAACTTATTTTTTTATCTACCTTTTCAAATAGAAAAATAGCGATAGTGATCAGGTTATTGTGGCTCTATATTATTAAATAATAAATTATTCCTTTTTTTGTTGTCCGAGAAATTGGTCATACCAATTTAACCAATATACCTAATTATAGATATCTCACTAGAAGCGTTCTATATCTTTACTTGCAAGATACGTTTTGTATTTCCAGTCCAAACACAATGATATTTATATACACAAAACATCAACATCTTCGTCGTAGGATCGTGCTCGTCCTGATAAATGATATCTGTCCGAAGCACTCGGCATCCACCTTCCTTGAATTGAATCAGAATCACTTTTCCACTACGTTACACGCGCGCATGGTGTACACATCCTCCCTCCCTCGGCCCAGAGCTACGTTTCTCTCAGCATTTTCACAGTGATGGCCCCCCAACGTAAGCGATCCCGGGTTGATCCTGGCGGCTAATGAGTGGACCGCCTGCAGACGCCCGCGTCTAATGGGCGTCGCTAATCAAAATGTACAGGTCGTCGCTTTGGAAGACGTCTGCATACAATTTCACCTGCCGAATGAATACTGGGTCGGAGGTTACATATGCAGGGAAGTTTTAAGTTATTTTGTTGGTAGGCGGTGTGTATGTGATATGTGTGTTACGTGCACACTGTCCAAGTGGATATTTGCATAATTTCTGCGGAATTTAATTTACGTAATTTAACTGGGTGGTTTGTACAGGATTGAATTAAATTTTGGACAAATTTTTCGGGCGGTTAAATAATTGTTTTGTTTAGAATAGACACGTTATGTATTACATATGTAATTTGGAATTTAGTGTCTATGATTAAATGATTTAGTTTAGCTGTACTAAAGCTAGTAATTATTGTTCTCAAAAAATTTTGTTTCAAATTTTTAAGTTAATTATTTTATACTGAATTATTTACTTTTTGAGTTTTCATGAAATTTGAAAATTTTTAAATATCATTATCAGCATAACGTAGACCAGTATTAGAATTTTTTGGGCTGGTATAATACTGTGGACGATCTATCCTTGTCGCAGACGTTTCGCCAAGTATTGATGATACCATTTAAGCCATTTTCAAAATAAACAATCCATTTATTTACATTAGCTATATAACTAAATATAGCAAGTCCATACAATTTTCCATAACCCATCTATTCTCTTTTCTCTATCCGCTGTTTCTGTATCCTTTACCGGTCGTCTGAAATCTATTTCGTATATCAATTTAATGTAAATTCCCGTACAAAACCTCGACTTAACTAAGTAGAGTAGCTCGTACAGCATGTTAATTACGTTTCTATGCATAAGCGTTAGGTTACGCTGTTTTATGTATTATAAGAAACATAAACCGGAACTAACCGGAAGTGAATGCTTTGTACGGAGAGAGAAAGTATGACACGTAGCTTAATTGGTATTAACTTTTTTTTAGTTTTTTTTTTTATGGAGATTATTATACTGATGTACGAGGATTGTTTTGATTAAGATTGAAGTTTGTACTGGATTTTCTATTTGAAAATTAGTGAATATAATTAAATTATAGAATAAAGTTGGGCTTTGTTTATTATCTAATTAATAAATTAAGTTAAAAAAAATATAATTATATTTCTTTTATCAAAAATTTAGGTTAATTTACTGTTAGAGATACTATATTAACATATAATTATTTATTTATAAATAATAATTTAAAAATAAGTACTAATATAAATAATAAAAAATATGAGAATAACCAGTTTAAATACTTATAGAATTTGTAAATCGAGATCATTGAATTTATTAAAATTTTGTGAATTTTTTACGAAGAAACGGAAATCCATTAGTAAATGTTGCATGCGTGTAAAATAAAGCTTTTAATTGAGCATATACCACAGAGATTACAAAAAGTGTATTTGAGTATTAAATTACGTAATGTTTTTAAATAAAAATATTCTTATTTTTCAATTCCAGATATTTTCAAAATCGGCTTTTACTTATTGAATAATGTAGTTTTATACAATAAACTGTTACATGACAATGATTCTGGTTTAATATTTAATTTTCTGCACATATTTTGTTAATTTTATATGGAGAAATGAGAACAATATTGTTTAATCTTGTTCTGTTTTTACTGCATTTTTATTTATTACAATTTTACTTATAAAACATTATAAAATATTGAAAATAATCAACTTCATTGTGTATTTAAAATTTAATAATAATAAAAAGTAATACACAGTTGGATATGTTGGAATATTCAATTATCATAAAAAAATTGTGCTAAGGCAATGAAAAGTTTTGATATTTGTATTAAACCAATTTGGTCCAATTAACATATATGTATATTTAGTTGAAATGGTATTATTTTATATAAATATTGTTGTTAATTTTAATTAAAAAAAAAAACGCCTGTTACGATGTTTAATTGTAATTTAAAAAAAAGAATTTTATGCAAACTATTAATTTTCTACTTTTAACAACTTAATATTATTAAAATTAAGACACTATTTACTATATATTGATTAATTGTTTATGTAGTTAGTACAGACTGAAAATTTGTTAATTTATTCTAAAAAATATTATAATGTAACACTAAAAAAGTGGTTCTTTCACAACCATTTCAACTACTTACTTTTGTGTGTGTGTGTGTGCAATAGAGTAATTGTACATCGTATTCAGCGACAAATATAACGAAAAGTAGCAATACGGAAATGACGTCACAATGGCGTCTCATCGCCCTTAGCAATTGCAATTGGTACACGTTGGAATAAAAGACTTTTCCGACTACGTTTTTATATTTAGCGTCTGTTTTGTATGTGTTTTCTTTCGGAAAACTACGGTCATGATTCGATTGGAATTGAACCGTTTACAGCAAATGATAGTTTTGAATTGATATTGGTAGATCATTTCGATAATGTGTCTTGGAATGGATTTTTATTATTACGTTATTTTCAAATGATATTGAATATGTTTTAGTGTTTTTCGTAAAAGCAAAATATGAAACAACTAGTAAAATGTTTGTTTTGTAAATTTCACGATAAGCGAATAATATTATTAACTACACTTAAATTTTAAATGGCTTTAATCATCGTCATAATATCGAATACTAAATTGGTCAACTCATTTAAACTACATTTAAAATTTAAGTGTAATTTATAATACCAGTCCTTAATTGATTTTATATCCATAATATTATAAGTATATTAAAGTAAATTGAAAACATCGTAGCATAAAAAATTGCCAGTCAAAGTTTGTTATTTTCTATTTAATTGAATAAGCGAGAAAATAAGATTAACGTAAATGCAGAACTGCGTCAAACATCACTTTTTGGTTATAGTAACATCGGCATTGCAATATTTTATACGATTTACCTATAATTTTATTAATTCAATGTTTCTGTACGCGTCTTTACTAAATACTTTATCACTTTTTTTTTGTAAAATAAATTTTTAAATGTTAAAGAATTTTCAGATAGACATTTTCATATTTTTTTCGAATATAATCACATAAAAATAATTAAATTTGTGGTTATTGCGTTACATTTTTAGTATTTAAAAATTATTATTTAAGCAGAGCTTTTGCACAAAAATATTTGAATGATTTTGTGGCTATACGTTTGCGTGGACGTCTGATGAGTAGTTAGAGTGGTATGATTGAAAGTATTTTGCGTGAGCAAAAGTTCCCAAGTAGTAGGAACAGAAGAGCATGTATGAGAGGAATTATAAATATGGATGAAGCTGAAGTTACTTGTTTGGATGGAGATGTTTGGAGGAAGTTGATTTCGGGATAATGGAAAGAGTTTGTGCCACATCCTTTTGGGTAAATGGCGTGATTGTGTATGTATCATTTGCTTTACATTGAGGCAATTTATTTATTACTATTAGTTTTAAAGAAATTATGATCATTTCGCAAATAGTATATATGTATCATAAAAAATATTCAAGCCATATACTGAAATCTAATTGTGTTGTCTTCAAATGGTCTATTCCGTCGTAAACACCAAAATAATTTCTACACTTCTGTGTTTCTGTCCTGCTACAGTCAACGTAAGGGTGGCTCAGATAAAAAAACCTCTATTACTATCCAAACTTAGCTAACAAGCTCCAGATGGAAAATTGATTTTTCTCTCGCTTAGTCACGTGGCAATCATCCGTTACGTAACACGGAACGTGTCCGATTCGGGGCCGCGCTCGCCTGTGGACCGAGCAGCGTAGGCCCCCACGCTTTATTCGACCGATAATAAACTGGCCCATTTCGTCCCAATCACGCGTACGCGGGATGCGTACCCGGTGCTCTCGAATGCGACACAAACTCCCTACGCTGTGTGCACATACCTTGCCTCATTACACCCCCCCTCAGTTCGATCGTTGAGACTAAAACGATTTATTATGGACAGTGTGTTAAATAAATACTGTGGTTTTTCGAATATGTGGCTGGCTGTTGTTAATTTTAGAGTATTTTTTTAAATAAATATTTTAAAATAAATGTTTACATTTGTTATTAATTTAATAAGTTAGTCAAGATTATTGGATTGTGTGTTTTTTTTTTAATAATGTAAAGAAAAAAAACTATTTTGATGTTACATATAGTATCTTGTTTTTTTTTTTGCTTAAATCGCCATTAATTTATTTTGATAAACTAATTAACTTATTAGTTAATTTTTAACTGAAGATTTATAGACACATAAAGTGATGTACTCGATTTGATTAAATTCATGATTAAATTCATTACCTAAACTTGTGGCGTAGTTGGTAGCGCAGTTGCTGCAAAAGCAGAAGATCAGGGTTTAAATCCCGGCAAGGTTCATGCATTTTTCTTTATTTAAAAATAAACTAATGATTTAACTAGTTCATCAAAATACATTAATGGTGATTTAAATAAAAAACAAAATACTATAATCTAATACATAATACGCCATGTGTAATTAAGAATACAATATATATTTTGATGTTATTTATAGATTTGTTTAGTTTAGAGGTTAGTTTAACTAATGCTGATTAAGACAACGTAAGTGTCATAAGAGCAGAACTAAACATATGGATTGAAATATCAAAAATTCGAGCTTGTAATACCAGCCAGAGTGTTTTTTTATCGATCGTTCTATTACATATGATATGAGAGATATTGTAATTATATCAAGTTTAACATATCAAGATTTTTAATTGACTCATAGTAAAACATAGTAAAATTTCAGATTTAAGTTTTAGAGGTGAATATTTAAATTTGTTCAACTTTTGGTAAAGATCTACCAACCGAAAGTAGTAATTTACTGAATTATATATTTTACGAATATTTTGCAACAGAGATATATTTCAAAAAAATTTATTGGACAAAAGCTGCTAAACAAATTATAACTAATAACTTTTATTTCAAACATTTTTCGATACAGCTAAATATGATATTAAAATGTATTCATTTTAATTAAATTCTAATTTAGTTTTTAATGCTAATTTACTTTTATGCTGTCATAAAGAAAATCTTTTATCACACAATTTTTGATAAGAAAAAATTATCTAGAACTAGAATTATTACATATGAAATATCATTACTATCCATTCAATTTTTTTGAAACAAAATCACATAAAAAATCTAAAGTAATGAAGTACAGAGAGGTCAAAAGTATCACC
Source organism: Clivina fossor (assembly GCA_963966155.1). Lineage (NCBI taxonomy): Eukaryota > Metazoa > Arthropoda > Insecta > Coleoptera > Carabidae > Clivina > Clivina fossor. Next base: position 8,582,609 of record OZ014563.1, on the reverse strand, counting down.
AGGTCGATTGTCTAGGGGTTGTAACTCTTCGAGCCAAGATGACCTTTTTCACATACAGGATAGAAATTAAGTCGCAATTTTTCCTAACACCTTCGTTATTGCATTTCATGCTCCATAAATCTAGAGGGCTAGACACCTTACTAAAATGACCTGCATTCTTTACAAGATTATCAACCTATATGGGTGGGCCCTTACGAGAAAAAAAGTAACTTTTTTGTGTACTTGACGGTGTCAAAATATATTGCGCTGTAGATAGTTTAATAAGTTCGAATTGAGGAATGAAAATGATTTATATTATACACTCTAAAATTGTAATTTAAAATTATGTAATTTTACTAAGTTTTTTGCAGTAAAAATCATAGTATTTTGTAGTTTTTACTGTGATAATTTTTGTAATGTCACAATTTTATACAATTACATTAAGTATGTAGATTTACAACAATTCTTTACAGTTCAGTATTCCATTTGAAATATTTTACGTCTAAAAAACGCTACACTACTTAATGCGATAATAATATATAACCACAAATTCGTATTGATTTACAAATATGTAAAAAAAAAATTATAACAAGGTTTTCTCGCCAAACACAAAAATAATGATTACTATAAACAATGTTATTCTTATGTAGTCGTATACGTTCGGCCCATTCTTTGCAAAAGTGATAATATTTTTTATGATTCTAATAAACGGTGAACACTGTACTGGACTAGGAATAGTTTTGAGTTCAATGTACAAATTAGAAAAATATATTTAATATAAAAATACGTATCATTGACAAAAAAAAATGTGTTTGCATTGAATTTATAGAATTTTTTGAGCTGGTATGCAGTGGTTGATCTATTCTCGTCGCAGACGTTTCGCCATACATCGTAGATGGAATCCTCAGTGCTTGGAAGTTATCTACGATGTATGGCAAAACGTCTGCGACGAGGATAGATAAATCACGGCATACCAACCCAAAAAAATTCTATAAATTCAATGGATATCGGCCGTGAAAGCCTGAAGATTACTGAAGATTACTGTAATGTTTTCATTAATAAATTACAATTTGAATTTATTAATAGAATTCTAAGAATAATTTCAAATTTTATTTATAATGATAAAATAAATAGATGTAATAGCATTACATTTTCAATAGTTAATTGATAATCAATTAAATTTATAATTAATTGTAAATCAGCAGACGTAATATTTTACTTTGTGTTTCTACATGTATAATCGTTTGTTATCCATTTTAAGTATAATGAGCTGTATTTCTATTTATGGATATTTTGTTATAATTATTACTATTTGAGTGGATTGCGAATGACATTACAGTAAATAAACAGAACATAGAACAAAATAAGCAAATAGATCATAAAATTTATAAATTTTTAATTAACTCAGTGCCTTCACAGTCATTGATGTTATATTTTTTTTTATAAATTTCTATTGCTTCTCTTATCAATCTAATGTCAATATTGATGGGTCTTACAATTATCACAATATCTTTGAATTTTACATAATGAAAACAATGATTTTTTTAATTAAAAATTTATAAAGTTTAGTTGCTTTTTTTTACTAAAGGGTAGTAACTTGATTCTATGTTCTGTTTATTTATTGTAACGTCATTTGTGTAATTTTTCCTGATGATGATGTACATGTACATGGAGGACGTCGAAACGTTGATTATTAATAAAAAATTAATACAGACCTATATTCTAAAGCTGTTTATATATTTATTAAAATATGAAGGCACAAATAGATTTTTTTTGTTGATACACGTAATACTGACATTTTTTTGCTTAATCACAATTTTAAATTATCTTTGTGTTTTCGGAACAATTTTGAAAATTAGTTTATAAATATAGCAATGATTTGATTGTTATTAAAACGATGCTAGTTAAAGGTGTAGTACTGGTTTTATGATTTATGCAACGTAAAGGATGATATATTGCACATTTTTTCCAAATGAGCTAGGGGCCGTAGTATGATTTAATAAAAATTTGTCAGTCCATCACTGTTTGTAAATATATATATATATATTTTTACGAAATTGATTATTAATATCAAACATTTTCCAAGAAAACCAAACCACAAATTTTAATAAAACATCATAATTTTAATTTAATCTAAACCGACTTAATCATCAACCTCTAATCTCCACCATCAAATCCACCCCTTCCATTTGCCCTGAAGGGCGACCATTTCTCCACCGGAAACAGAGACCCAAAACCGGTTTCCAGACCTCCGACTGCTTCAGCCAGAGCTAGGACGCATCAGGTCGACCGCGGTTTCACATCATCACCAGCGTGTTTTGCGGCGTGAACACTACACTCCCTCCCGCCAGCAATACCCTTCCCGGAGGGGGTTGGTTTGAGAGCAACAAACGGGTCGACCGCAACCGCACTTTGCTCGGGCGTACGACAACCGCGTTATTACATAAGGCAAACCGACGCTATGGACGCATGGCGTCGGGATGGCAGACGGATGTTATGTGTGTGTGTGTGCGTGATGAGATGCTAATGTGTTTGTGGATGGATATGTTGGTGTGTGAGAGAGAGATGGAAGCAAACTGGAATATATGGGAAATTAGGTGGTGGAAAGAGGGAAATTGTATTTGTGATTGTCAGATAATTATTGTTTGATTGTTCGATGATATTAGATTGTCGATAATAATTATAATATTGCGTATTTGATATTTATTTAGCCAAAATTCTTGTAATTTTGCATTTTCTAGAAGGTGCTATACTGAGAATACTAATTCTGTGATTAGCTTGTGTAAGAGGAATTAATTGTGAATTATAGACTGTTTATAGACTGATTATAGTGTTGGGATTTATCCAAATAATTTTATCTAGATAATTCAGAGAGATAAAAAAATCGTTTTCTTTTATCTTATTTAGGTAAATTTAAAATGTAATGTCTATTATTTAATTATTTATTTGTATAATATATTGTAAAATCGTCTAGATAAATTGCCATATTTAAAAAGTTTTTTTTAATATACATTTTAACTGTCAATTCATTTGTACTTGTACACATGTAAAATTTTTTGGTTACTTTTATTATTAATTTTGAAATTAATCAATTAAGTAGCAATTAAGATATACATATAAAACAAAACGTATTAATCTCAATGGCTATGAAATAAAACGTGACTTCATATTTTGCATAATTTATAATTATTTGCTATATTAATTATTCATTGTGGCTTTATGTTTATTTTGTGTTAATTTTTGCTCTGACAAAGGCACTAGATATAGTATCAAAACGTTGGCCAATTATAAATAAAAATAAAATTTAAATCATTAATAATTTTAGTATATGATTGCTGTCACCATATTTAAATTGACAAACAATCTAAGTATTTCTATAAAATAAAACAAAATATTTTTATAATAAGATATACATAAATTTCTGTGTATATAATTCGATTTTCCAAAATAATATCACCTAACCAAACAAAATAGGAGATTTTTAGCTTTCCCAGCAACAAAATGACAAGAGAAAAGCGTCGAACAACATACATACAGTACAGAAACAAGCCAGCATTCAGTGGTACAGTACAGTTTTATCAGGACAGCCATGTTCCGTTTAACGCTACCGGTTCCTCTATGAAACATTATCAGAACGCCCGGCAACAAGCAACGACGTACGTTCGGCTCTGTGCGGTAGATGTCGCCACGCACAATAGCCTAGATTACATTGTGCATTGCACGACGAAACAAACGACGATCGAGTATAATACACACACACACACACATATAGAACAACACAGCCCAGCAGCCACATGTAGACACCAACATCTAGTGTACTGTGTTTTGTGAAACAATTGAAGTCGATATGTAACACCTTGTTGTGTATGTGAAGAGTGATGGGCGGGGAGGATGGAGGTTGAAATACCCGACAGATAGAAATGCAATGACTAGGTTAGAATGCCTCGACTGAATTACAATTGTTTTCACGTTCCTCTTTCCTGATTTTGATTTTCCAAAGATGGTAGATGATGATTTGTTGATGGTGTTTTGTTCTGGATGACATGTGCGTTAAAGTTTTGTTTAGGGGTAGAGTTTTTTTTATCGATTGAAACTGTTGACTTGGTTATTTATCGGAAATGAACAAAGTTTAGTCGTGCAGCGAATACGTAAAAACTTTTTTTGTCTTTTTTTTTATTTAATTTAGTACTAGGTACAACAGAATTTTTGCCTTTAAATGATTTTTCAATTTTGTAAAACCTAATTATTAGACGTTGTATAAAATAATTGTTACTGTTATTTTATGTATGTCGCTTCAATAATTCTTATCTAATTACATTTTACAATAACATACATTCACAATGACGCCATGTACCAATAAGAGTGTGGCACAAATTCTTTCCATTTATGCAGAAATTAGTTTCTATTAGTAGTGTGAATACCAAATTTTAAACAAATATTCGGCTACCGAATAGTAAAAACATAGCCAAACAGACCGAATACCGAATAATTATGTGGTTTTACATTAACGTAACATAAACTGAGTGTTATATTAATTGTTGTTAATATTTTATTTTTTAATAATTTATAAAAAAAAGTTTATTGGTCATATATACTGGCAATAATCAAAGTATTATTTTCTAAAAAAAAAATATTTTAATATCTCAATTTATATAAAATTGTACCTAGAATAAACTGTAATAACTATTAACCAGCTACTATTAAGTTAGCACGTCCTGCTAGAGTTATAGAATTTGTTGACTTCGCTTTATATTTCAGATTAGTATTTTATTTCTAAGTTTATAGTTAAAACTGATATATTAATAATTTAGTTTAGGAAAAGACACTTTTAAACAAAATGGTATAAAAAAAAATCTTAATTAGTTTTGGTATATAATACTAAAATGTAAAAAAATTTTGCAACGAAAAACATTTCTACTTTACTACTAACTAGCAAATAAATAAATCTAAGTGTTAAATTTCGTCGAAAATTCCTCAAATTTACTAAAGGACATATCCGTTCGCATCAGTTCGAATATCCGTAAACCGGAACACTATCCATCGAGGCGGAAGTGCGTATACGCTTTCGCGCACACTACACACATGCTCAGTACCACTTCCCTTTCCTCCTCTACCCCACCCCCACCCCCACTATCTTTCTCTCTTTGCACCAAATAACCGAAAATCTTCACTGAATCTCCGCTCAACTGCCGGATATAAATATACAGCGACACAAATTTGGCAGTTCATCTATGAAATCACATCAATGCGATTAACAGATTGCGGCCTGACGGGTACAAAGGGCGCATCGCTCGTCGTATGATCGACGGACCGTGGCATCAGGCGTCGGAATGGCCGCAGGCAAGGGTTGTGTTCGGATGGATGCTTCGGCGCGCAATACCGAACCGTGATGTGATCGGGTAGAAAATTGTCGGCCAAAGAAATTTTAACTCGGCCATAGTTGCGCCGTTGCTGCCTGTCAGGTGTAAATAACCGAGATAGTTGAACAGGCAAACGAGGATTCATATACTGGTACGTATTATGGTATCAGAAGGATCATCTCTATCTTTTGCTTACTTGCTCATGTTCACGAACGATCAATTTCTGTTGCCATTGCGTTGATTAATTATTGGAGTGAAATTAGAAAATTATTCCGCCGAGAAGATTGTCTTTGGTGATATTCAAATATTATAGAAAAATATGCTAATTTTATCCTAACAATGTAGGCATTTTGAGTAACTAAAATAGATATACTTATGTATACGAAGTATATTTTATTTAAATCAAAGTCAAATATGGTAAAAATATATCTAAACAAATATAATCTATTGTATTAATTCATTTTTTTTTGTTTTCATTAATTTTTATATTTGATACTTGAAAAGTTAAATAACAAAAACGATTTTTGCTTTTCAAGAAATTAAATGAAAAATTTGTTGTCACTTTGTATTAAAAATTTGAAAAAGTTGTATTTTATTTACACTGTTATTTTGTGATATGTACTTTCTCTTTGATTCGATTTTTTATATTGGGTACAAAGCAATATATTTGATATACATGTACCTATGTCAGAATGTTTCACATGCTAGTCGAAGTGACATATTTATTTGGATAATATGCCGGCATGTCCAGTGTATCGTGAAACATCCGTGTATCAGAAATCGTATTTTCTTTAATGTACGTATATCTATGGAAATTTCTGTTTCATTTTATGGTTCACTGTAAATTTAATGAAATTTAATGATTCTGTACTTGATATTTTTAAAAAACTATAATAACAAAGTAATATTAAATTTATCAAATTCTTGTAATAGAAAAATGTTAATAATAAAGTAATAATAAATCTGATCTTATTTCTACTGTACTAGCAACGCATCATATTATAACATCGTTTGATAAACATCACTTTTTCACACTGTCTATAGTGTGTAATATATAAACTTTAGAAACGGTCGTAGATAAAATATTTTGAAAAGTATAACTAAATATATTTTATATTATTTTCTTCAAAATGATAAATAACACAGTAAAAAAATTTATGGTGTTAAATTTTTACACCGAAAAAGATAAAATTGAAAATTTTTTGCAGTGATATTATTTCAACTCGAAAATTTGTTTATTTAAATTTATAATTATAGTGGTTTATTTTTACACCAGCCTTGTTATATGGTGTATGTGTAATTTCGATTTTTAATTTTTTTTAACAGAATTTACCAAAAAAATAATGGTCAAAAATTAACAAAAATTAATGTGGTTAAAATATTTTTTACTGCGTAATAATTTAAATATTTTATGCACAAAACTCCATCAACGACAAATTCGTATCATATAACAAAATACAAATTACATTATCAAAAAAAAGTCACGCAAACCTAGAACGACCCCGTGCCGTTTGCTTATGATGTGATAATATCTTGGTGACGACATGAACGGGGGGAGCATCTCAGCGTCACATTGGCGGTGACTTCGCGTGTGCGATGCGGTTTACGATGTGTCTACCGCGACGGGTAGAACTGTCATGTTACCACTCGTGCCTGCGGTAACGGGTAACGTCCCGAAACGGGTAAACGATGAGTGGCTGTTGTGATAAATTGTAATGTTGAGATAAATGGTTGTACGCGGGTAATAAAATTGACTTTATTGTTGGTGTTTTTTGGTGGAGGTGCCAAAAATATTAGATTATTTTATTTATATATAGCAAAGTAAATATATATAAATAAATAATTTCTATTGTTTATGGTAGTATGTTTTATTGATTTTTCATTTTTAATGTGATGTTAAATTTTACACTTTAAAACAAAATTATGTAATTTTAAGTACAAACCATGAGACATTATAATGCCCCAGTATTTCTAGGTATAATTACTCAACTGCTGTAATTTTAGTATAATTGTATAAAAATACATAATATCGGAACTATTACAAACATTATACAATATGATATTACCAACGGAATGTAAAAGTACATATATATATATATATATATATATATATATATATATATATATATATATAGTAAAGACTCTATTAGTAAATTCACAGAACTACAATAAATTTGCTGTCATGAATTTACCATAAATAGATAAAATTTGTTTAGTTCTGTAATATTATTGTTGGTATAATTAAATATATTTGGAAATTTACGTAAAGGATGTATTTCACAATTATTACATATATTAATATGCAAGCTGTAATTTTAGATAATTTAAGAAGTTATACCAACAATATGTAATTCTACATTAACTACGAAATGCAATTTGCAGAAATTAAGCAATTTTATATACTTATTAGCTCATTTTTACTTGCTTTATTTGATTATTATGAATTATGTAAAAATTTCAGAATTTTGAGGTAGAAATACAGAATATTTATAGTAAAATAAAATTACAAATTTTTTATAGTAAATTTTTACTATTATATTTCTGAAATTTCCTTATTATTTTTTTACAGTGTATTTCAAAAATAAATATCAAAACTGAAGTTGTGCTAGTTTTTTCAAAAAATTTACCATACTTACTTTAGTGCTTATAAAAAAAAAATCTGATAAAATATGAACTTTTACAAATATTCACACTCGTATTAAGTAAAATTTAAGTACACATACCTAATAATACAAATCCTAAATGACAAATACTTTTATTAAAAAACACCATTTCCAAAATTCAATTTCTATTTAGCTCACGCGAACGAATGACAGCATATTAAAAATTGCGTACATGAAAGTCGCGCTTGCATAAAGCCCTCAACGAGAAGAGAAGCAAAAAAAAAAAGAAAAACCCGGCATTATGGTCTTGGCGTATATGTACATACAAGCCAGGGCTTCATGGCTTCACCATCTTTGAAACGCAGAGACGGATTGTCAAAATCCTGTACGGCGAAAGATATAATGAGTGATAATCTGAAATAGCTTTCACAAAGACGACCATATTTGACATTCAATAATACGACTCTTTTATGAACGAATAACGCGGTGTAATGCTGTATTAAAAATATAGCACGTATTTTCAAAATTTTAGAAAGATTTTGATCAATTTTATTACATTAATATAGAATTGATAATAAGAACTTTTACGGTGTTAATTTAACACAACAGAATTAAAATTCTGAACACATTTTACTAACTTAATAGATACAATGTGAAATATAAATAATATATACAGATGATTTATAACAAATGGTGGGTTAGGTAACATAGTGATATAACACAGTAAAATAATTTCTTTTTAATTTTATATTAAAATTTAATGTTTCGATCATCATCAGAAATATATATATATATATATATATATATATATATATATATATATTTCTGATGAGCAATTTTGAACATGCATATCATTTAAATTTAAAGAAATTTAAGCTAAAGATGTCACACTTAAACTAGTGACCAGAATTGAAATGTATTTAAAGATCTTTTAATTTAAAGAATCTGGCTAATTGTAATGGTTATTGAATTTGAACTATATTGTGTACTAGCTTGTAAAAACAAATAAAATTTCTTTAAAAAAAATTAATAATTGATAAAACTAAAATTGTGCATTCGTGTTTTGTTTTTATAAGTTAGTAAAAAGTTTAGAATTATTAAGTCTGCTGTAAATCATAACACTAATTTTATGATATATGTATAGATAATTTTAAATAGTTTTTATGTTAACAAAGCATTTATTTCTTGCAGTTTATTGACAAATTGGAATGGGACCTAATTTCATATATTTTTATAAATATCTTTAAACTTGTCAAAGTTTTTTATACTTGTTATAATCATTCTGCTAACAAGTCTAGCTTTCTAATACTATATTTTTCCGCAAAATTTTTTGTTATATTTTGATTTTCTGTTGTAGGTAAAAGTAAAAATAATTTCTAATAAAAAATTTAATATTTACAACGTAAGGTTAATTCTTCGAAACAATAGAGCTTCAATTATTGCTTGTATTTAAGTGTTTTAAAATCTGAAAATCCTAAAACTTGAAAATGTTTTTCTCGATCAGAAATTACAATATTTTAGACTTTGCATTTTATATTATTAGTAATCCAAAATCTTACTAGTTTTCTCTCAATATTTTCCGCTGCTTTTAAAATGATAAAATAAAATTACAAGCAATGCACTTCCAGATATTTAAAATTTAATGTACAACATGGTTTCAAAAACAATAGAGTAAAACTGATTTTGAGATAGTGGAAAGAGTTTATGTCACATTTTTTTGGCTACTATGGCGTGATTGTGTATATATGTATTTTAATATGGCGCTTGTAGTTTTTTTAATATGTCAAATAAAATCCTTAAAAGGGTAAAAGTACATCAAAGATTTGTGATACTATTTCTGAAGCAAGCTTCACTATGTTTCCTATAAGCGTTCCGAGTGTTTTATTACGTCTAAATTAGACATGTAATTGAACAGCTATGGTCCGCGAACTTCATAAGCGAAGTGGGTTCGGCAATAAAGGCGCGGTGTCCAGCTACTTCCGTTTCATTCGTAACTTCCTAATCGAGAGAGAGAGAGAGAAAGAGAGTTTTCAATGGGGTGTGCATCCCGCTTTACCTTTGCCCGCCCGATGAAACACTATTAACTGTTTCGATTATGTCTGGTTGTCTGATCGTCGAGTGGCGTTTGTTTCACGCGCCAATACACACCGGATGTGACGTGTACAATAACTATAGTTTGGTGAAGTGTGTAGAGGTTGGAAACATGAAGAGAATTAGGTACATATCTGCCTATGACGTCATGTGTGGGTGCGTTTGTTTTGTTGTATTGATATCAATGTATATAGATTGTTAGTACTATTAAAATCTTCATGCATAAATGATCGAAAAGAATTGCTAGTCACTCATATGATATGACTATTTTATATTTGGAGAAAAATTGTAGAGGACATTTAATTTTACATTTTTTTTTTAGAGAAATTACGTATGTATATTAGGGTGGTTGTAATTTTGGTAATGTTGGAATTTCTTAGATCTCACACCCTAATCTGGATTTAAATTCAAAAAAATAAGATGTGCAAAGTTACAGTCATTTATTTTAATATTAACTCATGCCGGTTGACAGTTCTACTTTCTAAATGGGGTTAAACACGTATTTTATGCATTTTTAGAGACTTACTTCCATATGCATAAATATTTTTGTTAAAAATAACGGTTTGTTAAAATGAAAATTTTTAGATTTCGTATATTGTATATTGCAACTAAATTTCTTACGAGATCCAAGAGTTTTCATTTTAACGATTCGTTATTGTTAACGAAAATGTTTATGTATACGGGCATTAGAGACACAACTTTTTTAAAGTCTGGTATTTTGGCTTAGAAATTGGTATCCCAAAATATTTCGGGTTGCTGGATACGAATATAATATTTAGAAATAATTTTAACAATTGACAGCTGTCATTAAAGTTGTCAAAAATTAACATTCTATAAAAAATTTGGAAAAATAAACATTTTAATAGCTATTTTAATGATTTAGGCAGCTGTCAATTGTCAAATTTATTTTTTAGTTAAAATTCCAACAAATATAAGGATCATTAACTTCAAAAACTAAAAAAAAAAATAAAAAATAAATAGCTATTTTAGTGTAACAATCTATAAGTTTTACTAAAAATGATTTCGGCAATTCCGAGCAGAAATATAGATTGCAACAAACATTTGATTCTTTGAAGTTTTTAAAAAAAAAAAAACGATTACAATTTAAAATATAATTTTATTTAAATTAATAAACAAAGTAAACAATAAAAACTGTAAATACCCAAACAGAGTATATCCAAAATATCCGCTATAAACTCGATAATAATCCTGAAAAATTCGCTTGACATTTTCATTCATTTTTTTTTTAAAACACATAGTCAGTTTTACCCGGCCTGATTTCGTACCGGATTTTAAACTAAAAATATATACAAATAACCGGTAGCTTGGTCATCAAAGGACCGTGATAAACTAGTTGATGTATGCAGCATGGTTATAACGGGTATACCGTACATGTAATTCCAATGTTTGACCATCGTTCCAGTGTGCGAGTAGGCACATAATACAGAGAGAGGCCGGGGCCTGTTGATGGCGTTGCTGTGCGCCCACAAAGGGACCGCGTGTTACTGCCCTGACAAGGACTGATGGGGCAAAGGTTTGTGTTGGCTAGCTGGCCTAGTGTACAGAGTGTGGCTCTGTTTTTGGGATGGAATTGTTGGGGGAGGGGGGGGGTTGTGTGTGTGTGTTATAACTTATAAGCACAGATGAAAAACAAAGTTGGCTGTATGATGTTTTGGACGCTTGATAAATATTTTTGTTGATATATGCAATATGGTATATTAAATATGTTCAATAATTTTTGCTTAGTGTTCTAATATTATTAATATAATACACAATCTTTAAAAACTCAATATATTAAAGGAAACTGTACGTTGAAATTTTATATGTATTTATATTTAACGTTTCCATATATTGAAGGAAAATTTAATCTAGTTACTTGCATTTTATGTAGTAACTTGTGTCTATTTTGTTTGTTTATTATTTATACTATTTGTATTTTTTTTTTTTTTTTTTGATGATGATACATGTTTAGTAGGGTCGATTTTGACAGGCATGCAAGGAGGCGTAAAATACTGAAGAAGTAAAAATATTGTTCCGAAAATATAATATGTATATACCTGTGTTATTTTTTATTTTGTTCCTTACATAGCAAATCATAAATAATACTTATAAATAAATAAACATTTCGATTTTATAAATTTTCCATTTTTAGATTCATTCATACGAAGATAATTAACAATCTCTCTACTTTTTGTTAAAAGCTAAGATATTTTTGTGTATTTATGATCTGAACTTTGTTAAAATTTATGTATTCCTTTAGATGAACTGTTAAGAAATTATGTGGACTATGTTCCGCTTAGAAATTACAGAAACTGATTATAATAATAAAGACATGGAATGTGGAACATTTTGTACAGGCTTCTCAGAGCTTCCCGACAAAGTCCAACTCTCCACTCATCACATTGCCCAGGTATACAACTACAATCATATATGTGTCAAACACTTTACTAACGAATATCTCTCGTTGGGAAACGTGCTAAAGCCAAATTTGCAAACACACAGACCTTTCCCTCTTCTCCGACGCAGGCACACAATACACAATTCTTAGCGTTAGCGGAATGAGATTGGAAACGAGGAAACACAGCCCGAGTTGGGGAGGAGGAGGGGTCGACCGTAATGGGAGTTGTGGAAGACGAGAGACGATAATTGGAAAGAATTTCCTCGGCTGCACGATGACGATGGAGGCGGTAGCAGCGTGGAGGCGATGCCAGGTTAAAAACGGGGTGTAGAGAGGGGTAAGGAAGAAATAGGGAAATTGAAAGGATAGACAGCTCCCGACGACAGAGGAACAACTAGCTGGGCTCGAACCGACAATGATGACATGTAAACTAGGCGTAAGGGGTTGTTTGAAGGACGTAGGAAAGTTGCTGACTAGATTTCGATTTCTGTGTTATATAAATTTGTTAAGAGCAACTACAATAAAAGCTTTTTTATGCGGTACGCGCAAGATGTGCATGATTCCGGATAATAAAATTTTATCTTTTCTTTAAATTTACATTTTTAACATTTAATTACTTGGAAAATAAAATTAAAAAAAAACTTTAGATTTAGGTTCTTTTTTATTATGGTTGGTGAATGGAAACGTTGAAATTTTAATTATAATAAAACAGAACTAAAACCTACACAGTATTAATAAAATAAAATTATTTTTTTTAAACCACTATTATTTTATTATTTATTATTTTATTTTATTAAATTTTCGCCACAGTACTATCATGTTTTTTATTTATTATTAGAAAGTATTCATATTTTGAAAAACAAAGAAACCTTTTTAATTCAGATGATATACCCTATTCCAAGTTCGACTCTTTTCGATATTTTACCCAATCAGAATTGACCACACATCATCAGTCCGGTTGGCAGTAATATAAATTGAATCTTGCTCATTGACTCGTCAGTGATCTTTGACCACTAGGTACCTTTGAGTACTTGTGTAACTTTAGATAACTGATTAGGACTTTAGTTTTATCTATTGCTACTAATGATGAAACCCTAGCTTTCAAAATACATATACAGCTTTTTTAAATTATTGTTTGTGGTGTAAGAGAAATTATTTTATTTTATTAAACCTTAAGTTTTTTATTTTTTTACTATATTAATTACAAACTGTCTATTATTTCTGTTATACGAGTACATAAATAATAAATCAATGAAGTACAAATATTATATTCCAAACTCTCTGACAATATAATAATTACCTTGCATAAGCAAACGTTGTTTCTTGGAAAATCGTAAACGGGAGCGAATTTCGAATGCAAAGCTTTTTTTTTTCTTATAGGGTCAGCAAATTACGTAAGATCGCGCGCGTGCGCGACAGCGCAGCCTTGTTGCGATTCGCTTCGCTTAGTTTAAAATACAGTTCGCGTGCAGGAGCCGAGCAGGATTTCGTGGGCAGGAAGAGAAAACCGGGTGAATCGGCAGGACGGGGGTTGTATGGCGTCACAACGAGAAGTTTGTCGGGTTGGATGTGCGACGGCCAATTTAGCGGCAATCTCGTGAAATTTGAATAAAAGTCGTGTACACACACACACACACACACACACACACACACACACACACACACACACACACACACACACACACACACACACACACACACACACACACATTGACTAACACGTTGACTCGTCTTCGTTCTGGTCGACTAACACACTGTCTTTAAAAACTGAACAAAAGAACAGCACGGTTGCTGCACCAAGATAAAATGAAAGGTTTTTATCAGATGTTTAAGAAATATTTAATATAGAAATTAATGTTTACAAATTGGAAAAAATATTGATATTGAAATTAATATTTTTAGAATAAAACGGCTTTAGGTTTAAGTTCTGTATTAATATCTATTAATAATCGACGTTTCGACGAACTCAACGTACGTCTTTACCAGGAAAAACGTTACAAATGACATTTACAGTAAATAATAGAGCATAGAAATAAAGTACTAGGTAGATAAATAAGTAACTAGATCATAAAAATTTTAAATTAATTACGAGTTTTTGCTATGTTAATATTTTTAAATTGATAGTATATACATATATAGACAATCACGCCATGTACCCAATTATTAAAATAATAAATGGTTAATATTTTGCTGCAAATATCAGTGCTCAACAAAATGTATATCTTTCTACATTTAATAACATAATCACTCCAATTCTGTAACAAAGTTTTAAAATTTTTTGAAATAACTATAACCAATGGAAACAAATTTAACAACTATTATTTTTATTTTTTGTTTAGTGTTTACTAATATTATTAATTAATGCTTGTTAGCAACGTTACTAAATATAACAACTTCGTTATAAGATTAAAATTAAGCTTGTAATACCAGCCTAAGAGATTTACAAATATTTTAATTTCCAATTAATCGCAATAAACTAATACATAATTAGAAAATTTAATAAATTTGGAAAACGCGGGTTTGAATTCTGGCGAGGCCAATACAGTTTTCCAAATTTATAAAATTTTCTTATTATATATTAGTTCACTGACATTAAATGAAAATTAAAATATTTGTAAAACCATTTGCAACTTTAAATGTATACATTGTAAATTTATTATGCATTTTATACATATACATGTACATGTATTCATATGCAAACACAGTGACTGGTAATGCAATCTCGGTTTTTAAGTGTTTTAGATTATTTGTTCGTAAAATTAAATCCGGTACGATATTGGTTAAAACCAATTTTAAATCCAAGCTTATAGTACCAGCCAATGACTGGTAGTACAAGTTCGATTTTTGTATGTTCTAGTTTAGTTGTTTAGTCACGAAGTTATGACAATTACGTTGTCTTAAAACTGGTATTAATTGAAACCGATATTAGTTAAAACTGATTTTAAAACCAAGCCTGTACTACCAACGTTAGTGTAATTTTTTGTTTACATTTGTGCTAGTTTTTTTTACTGAAACTGCGACATAAAAAAAACTGGAAGTTGTAAAACATCTCTATTGCACACATTTATCAATGGACGAATTATTTTGTCATGGCCCAGGATAGTTTTGGCAACGAGTGCTCCGGCCAGTCTAGCTTGCCGGCTTACGTTCGTCCCGGATCTGAACTGAAAACCCGCCGTTCGAATTCAATTTCCATTTTAAGTTAACACGCCCCGAAGCCGCGATCACAACCACTACCCTGTCGCTTGCGGTCAGCTACCAAACAATTCTTCAAACATTACAAGATCATTTACAGATTTGATATTATCGAATTTAGTACAAAATCAATAACTTGTGAAAGCAGTTTGAAAGAATTAGAAAGAAATATAAATTATTGGACATTTGATTGATTAAGGCCTGGATTTATAAAGTATTGTTAAATGCTTTGCAAGTTAACTCTTTTGTTAGCTAAGCTTTAAATTATTAAATTAACAATGTTTTATGCATACGGGCCTAAGACTAATGTGACTATGCCAAAAATATAAAAATATAAATCATTTTTATAAAATAAGTAATTGTTTTACTTACAGACTTTTCATTATATATACACTGTAAAAACAATTGATAATCTTACATGAAAACCCGGACAACTAATTTACAGTTTAAATGTAAATTTATAGACATCACAAAAAAAATTTGCAAATATGAATCTAAAATTTAATGTGCATAATTATAATTTTAGAAATGCAGATAAATTTTATATAACTAAAAAGAGTAAAAGTAAGTGCTATTGACAATATATTTTACAATGAATGTAATAAATTACTGAAATATATCAATAATTCAAAAAATTTAAAACTTTTAAGTTTGAAATTTAAAAATATTACTTGATAAATTATATTATGTAAATATGCTACATTTATAAATTTCCTGTAATTTTTATAATTTTCTAAATATGTATGACAATGTAATTATTTAGCCAAAAGCTAAATAAAGTTTGCTTCTAGTTTCCAGATAGTATAGGGTCGATTGTAAAAAAAATATGAAAATCAAATGAAAACACAAACTAAAATTGAACAAAAAAAATCTATTATTAATTTGGATGAAAAATGTATAATATAATTTCAACTTTACTTTAATAAAGTTTTTTAAAACTAGCCCTTAAACAAATACCGATTGTAAATGATTTCTTTTCCATAAAATAATTTAATTACTTTTATATCAGTTTCTATTTGCCCAACCATCAATTCAAACAAATTCGAGAATCAGATACCATTTTAGTGTCGGCTAGTTGTGATAGATATATAGATACATAAGAAGGATTGCGCTCGAGAAATGAATGATGAGTATACGGACAACAGTCGTCCATTTCCACCAACCATCTACTTTTTCTTGTCCACACAAACAAGATTATAGTTGGCCGACTGTAAAACTGAGTCCCGCGCTAGGTTTCGATGAATCTCTATGTAGACGCGAACCGAAAACCGGGCAAAAGGATATCATCGAACATGTATAAAGATTTCATTTTCCATCGTCAATGTTGTGGCGGGGCTTTCTCACACAGTACCGTTTCTCTCTTTTGGGCTATAAGAACCATCATTGGGTTTGTGCTATCCAAGCGAAATGTGTGTGTATAGATCATTTTAACGCCGGGAATTTGCAGAGTGATTTTTCACCGGACGTGTTTGACAAAATTTCAAGTTTTTTTTTTTGTTAAATACACAATACACATACAATTAATAGTATATATATATATTATGTATTATAAAAAGCTACAGGTTGAAGTTCTGTTTTATTTTATATTGAAATTTGACATTTCAATATACTAAACGTATATCATCATCAGGAAAAAAATATATACATACATACACAATCACGCCATGTACCCAACAGGGAGTGGCACAAACTCTTTTCATCATTCCGTAATCAGTCTCCTCCAAATATTTTTATCCAAACAAGCAACTTTCGCTTCATGCACATTCATAATTTCTCTCATACATGTTCTTTTATTCCTACTACTTGGAAACCACTCCAACTACTCATCGGACGTCCACGCAAACGTATACCATCAAAATCATTCAAATAAATCTTTTTAACCAAACGTTCATTAGACATTCGTCTATTAACAAACAAAACATAGAAACAAATTACTAAATACTAAAAGAGAAGCAACAAAAATTTACAAAGAAAAAGATTAATTAATAAATTATAGGAGTATAATTTTGTAATCTAGTTACTATTTTGTTAGCTATTATAACCACAATATAACGTCCATGTTTTGTTTGTTTATTATTTGTGTCATTTATATATATTTATATATATATATATATATATATATATATATATATATATATATTTATATATATATATATATATATATATATATATATATATATGTATATATATATATATATATATATATATATATATATATATATATTAGTTGTATTTTTAGTGAATAATTTTAACAATTTTTTTTTGGAATTTGAAAAAAAAAGTTTGTTGGAGTTTTTCATATATATTTTTTTTCTTTTATCACTATTTAAAAAATCTTAAAATGCAACATATTTTACTGATAAATTAATAAATTTCAATTTTTAATATTTAATAATAGAAATTAATTTTTTCGTAGACATATGATTAAATAAAACTTATAATTTTTTAAATTCATTGCGGATTGAATTATTTAAGTTTATTGCTTTGTGCACTTACTTGAATACATAAAATATGTATTCAAATAAAATAACTGAATTGTGTTATATATTTTTTATTGTGTATTTATATAATATTTTTCTTTTTTATTATTAAAAAATGTGTCGTAAAAATATATCTGGCAAATTATTTATTTGTACATGAATACAAAAAAAATGATATTTAGTATATTTGTGCATTTTATACAGAAAAGTCTTGTTCTGTATTACAAACTTAAATAACTACATATATTATTATCACTGTATTACTAATTAACTTGACAATAAAAAAAAAGTTGTACATCGCATAAAAATTGTAAGTGCTAAAAACACTCTGTTGATCAGTGCATTACAAATTCCACATCCCAGTGCATCTATACCCTAAACAAATCAATATAGTTTACCTTCGGATCTTCGCATATAAAATCCAGCGACTTCACCAACAGAACTCCTGCGATTGTCCGTGACTTGCCACCGTCGACGCGTTTTTACCCGGTATATGCTGCATATGTCGGCGCCCGCGTTAACACTGGCTAGACGAATATGGGCACTGCGACGGACACCCGACAGATACCATACTATGGGGATGGTAGTCGAGAATGGTTAGGTCTAATTGCGATTGCAGAGCGAATGAATATCATACACATGTGTGGATATGATGCGAAACAAATGACTCCCACTACTGGTTCAGTATATGTGTGGCGATTTGGTTCGTTGCGTCGCGGGATGGGGCATAGGTGGGTGATGTACTGATTTGTGAAGCAAAATTGGAATGTTGTTTTATAAATTTTTTAATGTAGTTTAGTAATTTTCTGTAATGAGTTTATCAATTTGTTTATTGCACCTAACGTGAAACAAAAGATTCATTGGCTGTTCTAATTTTTACAATTTAGAATTATTTTTTTAAATTTAATTATTTTACAAAAACGACTTTTCGACAAGACTATAGTGAAATTTTTATTCAAATAGGATTCCAAAGCTATGAGTCATTTACTACGGTTACATGATACCCTGTCAAAATTTTCGAAACTTTGACGGCTTTGACGTTTAGAAAAAACCAAACATTATTTATTTTTTGTTTCGTAGCTAAGATATGAGTTTAGGATTGTCAGATATGGGAAAAAAATAAAAGCATACTTACCATTTATATTGATTGACAGTTATAATTTTTTAAACGTGGAAAACTATGCAAAAACGTAGCACGTTGAAAGCAACAAGCTATTTCGGTTGAATCAAGCCACGAAACACGTAATTTGTTTTTATCGTTTAACGGAACGGATTAAAAGCAGTTAGTATGTAGAGACGTAAGTCAATTATTAAAAATGACTCATAGCTTTGGAATCCTATTTATTTGAATAAAAATTTTACTATAGACGCTTGTCTTTATCAAGTCAAATTTTTTTATCAATGACATTAAAGTAAATAAGAATACGTGGAAACTAGGTACTAGGTAACATATAAGTAACTAGATCATAAGAAATTATAAATTTTTAATTAATGAAAGCTAAATTTTATTTAATTCGTTGCCTCAACAGTGATTTTAACAGTAAAAATAACAACATTTTGTAATATTACTGTGATAATTTACGTAATATTACATTTTCTATGAAAAATTACATTCACAAAACATGTAAAATTACATATATTTTTTACACTGTGCTCGTAATAGATTTCTAATCATTCTTTCAGCTACCACTTCAATTGTTTTACCCTATCTTTCTCATCAGCACCGCACCCCTTCCTGTTCATATACGTATATTAATTTACCCGAAACACACACACACACACACACACACACACACATCTCCACATACGACACACGCATTTAAGGTCATTTCCGGTGGCGCACTTTCGTCCAAACCTCCGCAACTCAAACCCTGCCCATTGAACGCATCGTACAACCGGGAATATTTTCGATGGTAGAGCCCCCCTTTACATGAATGATTAAATTATCCGTGAAAATGTTTCGTCGTTAATGTCATTAGCCGACGTGGCTCGTGCTGGGCGCTGTGAACATAAGCGAGCGAGTGTGTTGTATGGGGGGAGGGGGAGGGGGTTATATTGCTCTATTTTTGCTTGTAAACAGGGAGCATCTATTAACTAAGTTGTCTCTGTGTTTGCCAATGCTAGTGAAACTATCAGGCCAGAGGTTTTTGGTGAGGAAGGTAAATTCAGTAAGGTAGATATTTGGAATCGACAAAGAAGTGCGACCAAAGATTTTTATGATTTTATTAGAAATAGAGAAACTTGAACTTCTGAAACTTTGTGTTTGATAATAGCGTGAAATTATCAAGCCAAAGATTATTGATGTAATGAGGTAGATACTAGAAGTATGTGAAATAAATAATTTATAAAAAAAAAGATTAATATGATTGTAAAACTAAATAATAAATGTCATATCTTTTACATACATTTATACATACATACATACACAATTACGCCATGTACCCAAAGCGATGTGGCACAAACTCTTTCCACTATCCCGAAATCAGTTTTCTTCAAACATTACTACTTTAGCTTCATCGATATTCATGATACCTATCTTGAACGCTATAACAAAAACACTAAACTAAAGAAAGTTGTAATACAAATAACATTGAATCACGTGACTTCATGGTTAATGGATGGATCGTTTAACATAGAGTGTGTAAAAAAATCTTTAATTTATAAAAGTATAGAATTTTTAAAATAATATTTATATTTATTTAAAAAAAAAAGTGAAACTACTGAACTAGATAAATTGAATAAAATTTTCAAGTATTTTTGAACAACTTTCTGCAAGTCCCAAAATAAAATAACAATATCTCCTAAAATACAATAAAGTGCATATTCCTCTACAGGAGTTTCGCTACGTGAAAGCAATTTCGATGGCACTAAGAGCATAGATACAAGCATCGGTAAATAAATTATAATGCAGCAATCGCTTTTTCGGAAAATGCCACATGATATGCTTTCTATAGCTGCTGCACAAACTATAATACATGCAGCAACTAAATATTAGTTGCTATATAGTGTGGGCCGATAGTGATTTTGAATTTGCGGTACATACTAACGCTAAGTAATGATAGATGCAATTAACAATAATTATTTAGCAAAGTTTTCCAGGTTAAGTGTATGACCAGGTCGGCGTATAAGCGCATAATAGCATTATTTTACTAAATACGTTTACGGTTTGGATGAGACATAAAACGGGAAAATGTTTTCAATTTAATATAAAACCGTGTATTGTAAAATAAAATTAATAATAATACACGCAAAAAAATCATGTCAGTTTTGAATTATTATTTTTTAAAATAAGCGATTGAAAATTTGAACTTTATTTTTAAATTTTGTTAAAATTATACAGGGTGTAACAGAATAACTATTCCTAATTTTCAGAAATAATAGAGTGCACTTAGAGAAACATTTTTTATTAATAAACTAGTGTCCGAAAATTTCTCGGTGTCAAGATACACTAGATATCGTTAAAAACAATTTTAATTATTACAACGTCAAAGAGTAGTTAAGTTAAGGAACAATTTATTAGAAATAATAGTGCATTAAACTTTATAAAAATTGTTCAAAGTTACGACCACCATTTTCGATACACAAGTTGTAACGATGTACAGGGTGGGCAAATTTGGACGTTTTCATAGGGGAACTCGGAAACTATAAGAGATATGGAAAAATGGACCGCGCATCCTCGATCGCTTTTTTTGAGAGAAACTCAATTATGAAAACAAAAATTAGCTATCGTCTTTTGTTTTCGAGTTATGGCGAAAAGTTCGCTTTTTCCGTATTTTGATCAATGGCGATATCTCGATGGTTTTTTAAATTAGATGAAAATAATTTTCACATTCTGAAGACACTTTTTTGAGTAAAATGAAATGGTATTAACGGATATTATAAATCTCCGTTAATTCTTGGGTTATAACATAAAGTTGTGTTTTTTACAATCGACTGGTTTATTAATAAAAAATGTTTCTTTATGTGTCCTCTATCATTTCTGAAAATTAGGAATAGTTATTCTGTTACACCCTGTATATTGTATATGTTCAGATATATGCATAACATACGTAACATTTAATATGAATGAAAAATATTGTTTTATAGCAAATTTTTTTAATTCCTAGGAAAAATAAAATTTCTCCCCGAAATTAATTTTGACTTTCAGTCCTGTATAATACACATAATATGAGTATTTACTTATATATTTTATACAAACTTATTATAATTAATAAATTATCATAATAATTAACTATCCAGTGCAAATACGTACCAATTAATATATTTGCAACCATCGTATTTTAAGCGTCCATAAATATCCCACATTAAACACAGGCACGTGCATTTAGCAAAGACCTAGTTCTGATTTCACTCTAACCAAGTAAGCAAGGCAAGGCAAGCAAACTTAGAAGCAGAATTGAATTTATCCGGGCAGCAGAACTGAGATGGACCCAGGAGCTACATTACACTGTTAATTATAGAGCGAAGGTACCTCATTCTCTTCTCCCAGGACGGGAAACCTACCTGCCGCGGCCTGGTCTGGACCAACTCACGACCGGCTACTAATTGTTGCTATATGAAGTTACCAACCAAGGAATACCGACTATAAAGTAGTCCTACCTGTAACCAAGACGCAGTCGGTGTAGTAGCTTCGTTACGGTGGCTTCAGATTTTAGGATACATCACTTGAATTTCATTAGGACTTACATATCGCTTAAATTAATAGTTTTCGGATATTATCGTCGGGGATATATTATAAGATACTGTGTTTTGGTTTAAGTTGTTTGTAAATTTTGATGAATACGTTAATAAATTTGAAATTGTATTTTGATCCAAGGCATATAACCAATAAAAATATTAGTTAACGATTAACCAGTATCGAAAACTATACTTCAATATTGACTTTTGTTCTTTAATTTAAATTAATTAATTAGGTGAAAGTTAAAGTTAAACAAAAATAAAAAGTAGAAAATAATTATTTAAATAAAATATGCAATAGATAATAGTAAGGAGTGTAGGGAGTAGTTGTCGTTGTTATACGTTTTTTGTATGGGGTTATAAATCTGTATGGGGGCTAGAAGAAATTATTTTATACTTTTTAGTCCTTATTAAAAACGTGGTATATTAATTTTTTTTTTAATTTAAATAATTGTTTACAAATACATTCACCAAATATACATTTAAATTCGGGTTGTAATCCCATTAAATCGTGTAAAGATACACAAAGCCAATAAAAATATTTACTAATTGCATCGTTGGTATAATTTTCGGGTAAAGTGTGTGCTTAGTTCTACCAACATTTTTTTTTTCAATTCACACATAACTTGGTAAAAAAATCAAAAACACTCTGTGCAAATATGGGTGTGGACAAATAATAGAAAAAAAAACAGACCAGAGAGAAAAGGAATGAGTAACGTAATCAGAACGTCAGCGGAATGAGTGTGAGGAGCAGAAGAGAAAATAAAAATGAGGAACAAAAGTAAATAAAATCTGAACCATATCTGCCATGTGCAGCTCAAATGCTGTCAACGGCCGAGTGTACCGTATTCCTGTAATGAAGGTTTTACTTGCTTTACTACTCGTTGAAATATTGCGCATTCAGTCAAGCCATGCAGAAGGAGATAGAAAATGACATGGGTTTGAACGAGAGAAATCGAAGAAAATTACGTACATTTCAGGCGATTTTCAGGTGGTTATGTAAGAGTTATTTTTTAGTATTGATGATTGTAAATATAATAATATACAAATTTTGACAGCTTTGTTTTTCTGTTTTACATAATATATAATCTGCATGAACTGATAACTTTTTAAATTAATATAATACTGAACAACATACATTTTTTAAACAATTGCAATGTATGCAAGATAGTATATTTTAAGCAGGAATAGAAGAACGTTTCAAATCGTTAAGTTATTATAATAACGTTATTTATTATTTGTTTTTGTTACAGAACGTTATAAATAATATTAAAAAATTAATTATTTTATATCATCATCAGCAGTTTACGTAATTCCTAGATGGAACATAAGGGTTATATGCTCGAAAAACTGAACATTTTTTTTTTAACAATTTTTTAACAATTTTTAATTGCATTGTCAATGGTGCGGATCGCCAAGCAAGGTACCTACAGCTTATAGTGGGTTACAAATTATTCAGACCCAGCCAATATCAGTTCAGTGGTACAAGGTTTTAATACTAGATATTTCTAGTATTATTATTATTATTATTAATTAAATATTATTATATTTAATTTAATTTCTGTTGTGAATGCATTGCAAACCAGGAACCTTTGGAGTCCGAGTCCAACATGCTACCGCTGGCCTACGGCTGCCTGCAATTTTTCCAGTATTCACATAAATTATATAAATTTACGAAAACACAGTGTTGCCAACTAGCCAAGAAACTAATTACTAAAGTTTTTTAAAATTTATAATGGCATTATACATTATTTATTCGTAATTAATCAAATTTTTATGAAAGATTTTCTTAATGCCCACATAAATTATATAGTTTTACTAATATTTAGTGTTGTCAGCTTTCCGAGAGAAAATTACAAAATTTTTTAAAAAAATTTACGACTATATTATTTATCCCAAATTATTTAAATTTTTACAAAATGTTCTTTTAGTATTCACGCCCCCAACTGATGATGTCAAAGTGGTCTAATATGGATTTACTCATATGCTTCTAATTTTGTTATAATTAAAAATAAATTTAAATATAAGTAGACAATAGCTTGAATACATAAAAAAAATTTAAAACTATTGTCTTCAATTTTATTATTAAAAAAAATAATCTAAATTTATCTGAAGCCATTGTACTAAAAACTCGCTGAAATGCAGTTCGAATTTGAAATAACAAAAAAAAATAATTAAATAATAGTCGTTGTAAAAGAGCAGTACAATATTTCCAATTTTGAATGATTCTCAGTTCTTATTGGTTATATGATAAACGTACATTGTTACTAAAAATTGATTCGATTCCCAATAAAATGAGCAGTTAATACCAAAATACAAGGGAAAAGAGCTAGGCGGACACAAAGCTAGGCTACTCTCAATAAAGTGTTTTCATTAAAGCCTATTGTATCGTATTCGAATGAAAAATATATATATCACGAACAACCTAACCTAACACGTAGTGTCGCTATAGTCAATATATGACTATTCAGTGCCGGACTGAGCTATGAATTATCTAGAATTATCAATTTATTTTATATTTATATTTATTCATCAAAATAGAAAATTAATAATTAATATATCCTATGTTCCGCATATGAAATTGCAAGGAATTCTCAAGAGTGTGATCATCATATTTGGTACGACAGCCCTAGGAGAACCTTGACCGCAAGTACCAAGGTACTTGTTCCGTGATCATTCATTTAGATACATTTCATACTCTGTAAAAAAATTAGCGAAATTACAAAAAAAATAGTAGTAAAATGTTACTATAAAAAATCTGTAATTTTATTTTACCATAAACATTCTGTATTTCTATTTCAAAATTCTGTAATTTCTCATAATAATCACATAAAGTAAGTAAAAATGACCTAATAAGTATGTAAAATTGCTTACTTTTTGCAAAATGCATCACATACTTAATGTAGAATTACGTATCGGTAGTTAAACTGCTTAAATTATGTAAAATTACAGTTTGCATTTTCATATCTCTAATAATTCATCAAAAATCATGAGAATTAGTACATATTTTGTAGAATAATACTAATAAAATATTTTAAGTGTAATTAATTTATTTCAAAATAGATCCTTTATGGAAATTTAGAAATGTATGTAATTATACCATCAATAATATTAAAGAACTAAACTAATTTTAGCTATTTATAAAAAATTTCTAACAGCAAATTTACTGAAGTTCTGTAAAATTGTAATATTATATTATACATATGTACTTTTCCATCCCGTTGGTAAAATCATATTACATAATATTTGTAATAATTCTGATAATATGTAAAATTACAGCAGTTGAGTAATTATAGCTAGGAATACTGGGCATCATAATGTCTCATGGTTTCTAGGTAAAATTATATAATTTTTAGAGTGCATTTGTTATGTTTATAGGCTGCAAATGAGAATATCAAATGTGAGCATATTTAAAAACATAATATCTTCCTTAAATTTATGTTTACTGTAATTACTACATAAAATATATGATCACAAAATTATGCAATTTTAATACCATCATTGACATTAAAATAGAA
The DNA here is from genome assembly GCA_963966155.1 of Clivina fossor. Classification (NCBI taxonomy): domain Eukaryota; kingdom Metazoa; phylum Arthropoda; class Insecta; order Coleoptera; family Carabidae; genus Clivina; species Clivina fossor. Next base: position 8,556,308 of record OZ014563.1, on the reverse strand, counting down.
ATAAAAATTTAGTAATTACAATCAATAGTTCGCCACAATTTATTTTTATTTAAGGGTGTTGTAATGAAAGTAGATTATGATATTACAAAATTAGCTAAATTTCTCTTTTTTAATTTTCTCGGTCTGGTTAAATATGAGAGTCCGCTACTGGCGACAGCGAGCGAGGGATTGGCAGGCATAACACACACACACAGGAAATGTTAGTTAACTTTGATCACTCGGTAAAAATAACACATATACACACAGTGATGGGTTTGGGGGAAAAAAAATTGTTTTTCCATAGAAAGTTTAGCCAGCCTTCGACATGTAGTGGCGCGGTTCACTGCGTAGCTGATTGTGTTTTCTCGTTCATGTATGATGTGCGCTAGCCTCTACACTGGTGCCGAGGTTTAGCATGTGTGAACAGAGTGATAGGTGTATGGTTATGTGTGAGTATGTGTGGGTGTTTGCATGTGTATGGCTATAGAGGTATAGAAATGTGTAGAAGTATGTATTATAGACACACGTGTTTAAATATCATCGCTTTATGGAAATATAGATTATTTGTTACTATAAATAAAATAAAGGTTGTGATAATGGGGGCTGATACATATATTTTAAATTTTTTTTATTAAAAATATCTATTAAATCCTCTATCACTCGCGTTACAAGTTGGAACGATGTTACTCGCCTGCTAGATTTTATCTAACATATGATTTTTTTTAACAATATATAAATGTGAATTAAAAAATTAAACCAGTATTTGAAAAATATCAAAGAATTTTTTAAGTTGCACCTAAGGGATCTGAAAATTTCTAGAGAGTTAATAATTTTAGAATTTAAAACTCTTTTTAAATGTATTATTTTAAAAAATTACAAGACTGTTTTTTAGTAACTTAAATAAAAATATCAATCAATTTTTATTTTAAAGTTAAGCACGTTATTGTGTTATTTGAAATTTAGTTATACAAAAAAAAGCATTTAAACTTTTTTATCACAATAAATAATAAACCAATTTTTTTTAACTTGATTTAGAATTTGACTTATTTGACAGCTCTAACTTATTTTTATTACCTAAAAACTTTAATTGCTTCATGTTTTAACAAAATATTAATGTAGAAAAAACCGTTTTATATGAAAAGTATCATTAAAATTATTTTTTTAAATATTTAAACATCAAACTTTTTATTTTATTTTCAGTACCAAAATAGTTAAATAATAAGAAGAAATATGTGCTAGTAGTAAAAAATAATATATAACTATTCTTATTCTTTCAATACTTTGCATTTCGGGAAATAATACAACTTATCTATAAAAATGTGCCTTAGTCTTACTTCGTATGCTGAAACATTTTCGATAAAATGAAAATTGTTGGAAATCGTGAAAAAAATTTCATTTTAATGAACCATAATATTTAACGAAAATATTTTAGCATACTGTTATTTTTTGTAAATAATTTCGTTAATGTTGTTAAAAAATCCTTTTCAAAAACACAAATTTTATAAATCAAATAAACAAAATTATATTATTTCACGAATAATCAATCAATATGGTTCGTGAACGACATTTGACAACATAGTTAAATAGTTAATAATTAATTAAGTTAACAACAATTATGCAATTAGTTCATAAATTTTTAAAAATGTACAATAATCAAGTGTAATCAAAATTTTACAAAAATTTAAATTACAATTACAATATTAAATATATTATATATTTCGTAAAAAAATTCAAATTTTTATCTACAAATTTATACAATAGCTTAATATCTAAATCTAAATTATTACAATACACACACATGCCTGTTACACGTATACTATGAACCTATTTCCAATTTCATCTATGTCACCACAAATGCATGGATATTAACAATTATCGTCTATGTGAATCTCCATAAGTGATTTGCTCTGCAATAACAAAATGACAACGCCGCGCGACATTAAGGTCATTTCCGTCTCGAACCGGAAATAGACAGAGATAGACAATATAATATAACCTCTAAGCGGAACGCGGAATTTCGACTAAATACATCTCGTTTTATGTGTATTCATTCAAAAACTCTAAACCGATCTTTTTCCTTTTTTTTTTATTGTAAATAAACGACCTTCAATAAATAGTTTTTATATTGTTATATTAGTATTATTATTATTGTGTTATTATTATGGATTTTAACCAAGATAACAGGAATATTGTGTCAGTAAAATATAATGTAATATAATTTGTAGTTTATTTAATAAGAATTGTAATCTAGAACAAATAGAATCGAATTATGTATTTATAGTTCGACAAATTTCCTGTTTTGTTTATATGAGGTTAGATATTTTTTACGATAAGGCACGTATATATTTTAAAATTATTTAGTTCAGTATGATATAGAATTGTACGGTTTTTGTACAGAAATTTTTTTAAATTTAATCCGAATTATTACATTTTATATGATTTTTTTGTTTAATTAGATAATGACGTTGAATATTATATTTACATAAAAATTATTTTAAATTAAATTGTTATTTTAAAAAACAAATTTCAATTAACTAACTGAAAAATTATTAATTTTTAATATGTAATAATTAAAATATTATAAAAAATAATCAATTTTTTTCTTTTTATTATTATTAAAATTTTATAAAACACAACTCACCTGTAATATTAAGTAGCCCTTGTGAAGAACACCTTTATCTTCTTTATTTCAGATGAAAAACTGTTTTCAAATAATAGTCTAGCTATGTTTGAAAATGCACTACACGTTGTTAATTAATAACGCAAATAAACTCGTTCTTTTAACTATATAACACATATCACTTATAAATTGAAGGAATTAAAATTTAAAAAATCTATACGAGTGGAAACAAAAATATAATTTATTTACATTTTCATATATTTTATTACAAAGAATAAAAATTATTAAAATAATAACTTTCTATTAAATTAAAATAAGCATAAAATTGTATATAAAACATAAATAACTATAATACAATACTTCAATTTATTTACAAAGTATTTTCATTCATAAGATTTTACACTGTATTACAGTGCAAATTAAAAATAAAATTATTTTGCTGATTCATAAGCAGATTTCCAAATATCCACTAGGCAAACAGATGAATGAAACCGGTAAAACATCTGTAGCGGTAATGTCATATGCCCGATAATTGTCCACCAGACTTTTCCGTAGAATGCGGCTCGTGGATCTAGCAGTTCGTGAGACTTGATTTCAAATGTTTCAGTTAGCCACATAGCTATATTGCATGTCACTAGGAAGGTGATCAGACCTCGGCCCGGTGCCTTCAAACGGAGATCTATTGAGTTACTACAACGCCGAAGACCGTCTATTATTAGAGGAGTCTGGACTAAGATTTGAGTTAGCTGAAATATATATTTATTCGGTTATTAACTTATTTTTATGGTTGTTATACTTGCATACACAATCACGCCATGTAACCATAAGGATAAAACAGAAACATTTTCTCTTTAAGAAGAAATTAATTTTCAATTAACAGACAAGCAACTTTCTCCTTATAGAAATTTATATAAAAATTTATTAATTTTATAATTTGGTTACTTATTTTGTTACCTAATAACTTGTTTCTATGTTCTGTTTATTTACTGTATATGTCATTTGTATCATTTTTCGACATCGATTAATAAATATTAATACAGAACTTAAACCTAAAGCCGTTTTATTTGATATAATGAGTTCTAAAAGATTTTTACTATGAAAATATGCATTTTTTTTACTAAATCACTAAAAAACTTAAATGTCTTTGTTATTTGTTTATTTTACGTTCGAAGTCTATTTTGTTTTGTTTTGTAAAAAGTAATATTCTGTCATTAATGTTTGGTTTTATGATTATTTATAATTTAATATATATTGATACATTAAAACGCCATCGACATAACTTTTTTCAATATTTAAATTACATTATAAAAGTTAACAAACAAATTTAAAATGACACACGCTACAGAATCAAAATATGAATATACAGGGCATTATATTGCATAATTGTATTGCTATTAGTTTCAATTTAATATTATTTAATTATATATACATCCACTCACACACATGAATTTATTCGCCATGTAACTGATGACATAATTGAGTTACACATAGTACCAGGAAATACAGCAAATTAATTTGATTAAATACGAATTAGTCAACAAAGATATTTTATACACAATCTATATACATGTATGTGTATCGCACAACCATATATGTTTATATTATGTATATCGTAAATTTATTTTCAAAGTTAGCTATATTAACACGTACCTCTATTAAATAGTTCGTTATAAACAGATAGTTCTGTTCGTAAATAGCAGGAATGAAACTAAAGATGGCGTTTAGAAAAAATGCCGGGATACAGATGAACAAAAGAAGATCGTCCAGTAATGATACAGGGTGGTAGTTTATGTCGAGTTTGGTTATTTTTCTATACGCTAATATGGCGCTTATTGTCATTAGCAAGCCAAATGTAATTTCTGTTATTGTGCCTACTAGTAAACCAACTTTGAGATATTTTCTGAAAAAATAACAAAAATGGTATAAAATATATAGAAATTATTACAATAAGATTTTTGTTAAACATGTGTCAGCTAACAACTTGATTAAATTGTCAATTGATCAATAAACCAGTCGATTTTGAAACAACTGACAATCTAATTTCATAATTACTTATCAAAATAAAATTTTATGTAACTGGTCTTTTATTTGACAAAACTATGTTGCTAGTTAACTGAATTTGTTAAATATAAAGTATCTCCGGGTAGCTACATATTACAAGAGAACAAATAGATCAAAAATTGTATCAGATTTTTAATTCCAAATTTTGTTTCAGCTGCACCAAAAATTAGCTTGTGTCCAAAATTTTGTAAAATATTTCAAATTTTTAAAAATATTATTCAAAACATTTGTTTATATCATATAAAAATATTGAAACGAATAATACGTATGAAATATTTGGAAATAAATTTTACAATCGCAGTTATATTTATGTTGTGGTTTTAAAATAATAAAATGTATAAAACTAAGTTAAAATTTATATAATTATTTTTCAAAATTACTTTTTCAATAGCACACATGCAAATTTTATATTCATATTTATTACTATTATATCTTTGTTACTAATTTTAATCATATTGTGATTTTAAATATTATTGATAAAGTGATTTTGGTTATATTAAAGATAAAAGCAAATATATATATTTTATATATATATATATATATATATATATATATATATATATATATATATAGGTTATTAAATATAATGTATAATATTTAATTACTTACCTCGTGGAAAGTGCGATAAAAAACAATATAATGCTTACGATAGAACATACAATTACTATAATACCGCAAAATAATCCTGTATTAGCTGAATGACAATCAACGTTAATTACTAAATTACTGGCAAATCCGTTTCCCTTGCAAAATCTAGGAAGAGTACAATGTTTTTTTTGTTCACATTTACCAATATTTTGCCATATTATAAAAAACACTCCAACTATAAATAAGGACTTAATTAAATATCAATTATTATATAATATCACTTTAAAAATATATTAAATAATATATGGATGAATAGATACAAGTATAAATACGAGTAGATTCTAAAACAATTGTAATTAAAAAGAATAATTTATCATAACCAATTTCTTATTTACCTACTAAAATGCTGTATTCCACAGTAAAAGGATAAAGATACGGAGAGAAATTCTGATAGATAACTTTCATTCTGACATCATTGGCACAAACTGTACCAATTCGTGGCGTTATAGAACCGTTAAAAAATTCTACTAGTTTTTTGGCACCATGTTGACCGTAATCGGTTAATTTTAATGCTAACGGTTCATTCATTTTCTCATATGATTCTTCTGAACTATCGTCAATTAATTCTTCAATGTTTTGAATACTGTTTTCTTTATGAGATAGAGAATCGGTTGTTTCTCTGAGTATTGTCCATATCCAAAAGCATAGACTTGATGCTATGCAATGCATTAGAGCAAATCTTCCAATTTCCAGTCTTTTGTTTATTATCACCTATAATATAATTTGAATTGAAACACTTAATATCATATGCGTATTTTTTTTCTGTTGATGATGTATGTTGAGTACGACGAAACGTTGACTGTTAATATAAATTAATACAGAACTATATCCTAAAGCCGTTTTTGTTAATATAATGAGTTCTGAAAGATTTTTTACTATGTTGCATTATGCAATTTTATTTTGTATATAATTCAAAAAAATTGTTATAAATTAAATCTACCAATTAGCAAACTTATGATTCATATAAATCTAACACATTTTTTAAATTTATTTGTTTTAAAAATAATGACGCTAACAACAATCTGTTGCACCTCAAATGTAGAAAATTTTTGGGAAATTATTAAACTTTGCAATAAATGCTGAAAATGTTTATTTGGAATTCGATGTTACATATTTTTGGCCGTTTGTTGCGCAATACTTGTGACCACCGAAATTTTTGGATTTAATTTTTTTCTGTGACGTTTTCTGAGGGCAAGAACATTTGGTACATACCTCTGGATATAAATCGATTTGAAGAAAAACATTGCAAACAAAATCAAAGATATTAACAACAGAATTCTTTAACAAACTGCTAAAAACATCGAACACCTTATAAAGTTGTGCTTAAGGAGGAGGGAAAGCATTTTCAGTATTTATTGTAAAGTTTAGTAATGTTTTAAAAATATTCAACATTTCAGATGTAACTAATTTTAATTTGTGTCATTTCTATTAAAATAATAAAAAAAAAACTTGTGAATTTTGTATAAATGATGAAAAAATTAACAAACAGATTTATAACTGTATTTCTATTAATATGGATGAAATTTATCTTATAAATAAATAGCATGTATTGTTAAATTATTGAATAAATTCTGTTTTACTTACATTCGAGTATTTAAATATAAAATAGAGTAGAAAAAATGAATATATTGGATAAATTATATCAAGTACTAAGGTTGCTACGGATGCACAATCGTAGAATGCATCTCCATCAGATGTTAAAAACACTATTTGATATCCTAGCAACAATCCACTGTGGATTAAATGACCTAAACAAAATCCTACAAAAGAAAGAATATTTGCATTTACATTCTATTATAGACTTTAATAGGAGTATTATATTTAAAAAAAAATATTATTTTAACATTATTTATTTGTTTATTTATCATTAAACAATCGTAACAATCTGTGATAATCTTGTTTTTAAACTAGTTTGATATTTATGATTTTGTTAATGTTAATCTAAATTAAATTCGACAATTGTTTTTAATATTCTAATATTAATTATAAATTGTAATTTATATACACTTTAAAGTATTTAATAGTTTTATTTCTAGAATATATTTTAAATAGTTTACCAGCAGCGCCAACTTTTAAATAAAAGCTTCCTGAATGTCGGCCCTTACTGAAACAATACTGATGCGTTTCCTGCTGTACTAAAGCCGACCAGGAAGGCTGTGGCATCGATAAATGAAAATTACCATCGATACTCATTCGACTATCGATATTATCATCTTCATTTTGATGTCCAAAAAGACGGATTTCATTTCGTTTTTTGTTTACGTATATTCTAATATCTATCACAAGATACACCATGTACACGAAGCCTATTATTAGAAGATAAATGCTGAATGTCTGCGGATGAAAGATGGGTTTAGTTTATTTTAACAAGATTGTACAGGTAATTGTCGGCTTGATGCAGACTAGCGTTATTTTATTTTCGATTATATTGGAAATTTGAGTAACAAATAGAACCGAAAACTAAACAATTTTAATCGGACATTATTTGTGTTACATGGGACTTTGTTTAGACTATCGTACTTATCATGAAATTAGTATTGTTTTTAGAGTAGAGCTAGCGTTTCCGAACCAAACTACTTTCTATTCTATTCTATTTTTCATAAGGGTGATACTTTGAGGTTCTAATAGTATTGCGGCCTATTGACCCAGTGTACTTTCCTTTATTAACTTATAAACAAAATAACATAAACATATGAATTTAGTTTTATCAGTTGTTGATTTTATTGCAGCCGAAAATTTATTTATATTTAGTTAATATAAATAACAGTGATTTTCTTTGATTAAAAGTTAACAATAATTATAATAAATTTTAATGTAAAGTTATTTTTATGTATAATAAACTAACATCTATCATAAAAATAACATAATTTAGTACATATCTGTTATTTTTATGAAATTAATTTAAATTTAACAACATTTTATTTAGAAAAAATATAATTATTATTCCAAGATATTAAAATATTGTATGGCAGTTTTTTAATTGTTTTTACAATAATATTTATTTTAAAAAATATTATTTATTATGGAATATGAACAAAATAAAATAAATGAACAAACATCAAATTAAAAATTCTTTTGTTTGCAGAAATATTTTTTAAATTGTTCAAAGCGTTCAATGAAATCCTAGGGCGCATAGAATTAATAAGCATATAAATAATATACGTACTTCATCTGTATGAAATTCCTAAACTAATTAAGTACATTATATATGTACTGCTGTCTACATCAAGCCCACGTGCATTGCTTACATTTCTCGTTGCTAATATTTACCTACCTCGGCTAGTGCGGTGTTACCTATTATTATATCGCTAATGTAGATCACCAATCCGAGAGTTACAATGAATACAGCGTATATGCAACTCAGTATGATTGTCAGATGTTTTCTGTAACGAAATAAATCTATTTAATCGGCTTATATACATTCACATTACTATTACGTATATACATATGTATTTCTATTTGAATAAAAATTGTTTGTCTGATTTATTAAAAATTGGAGCAAATAATAACTGGTTTTATTTATATGTTTGAAGATTTTTTTAAATAATTTATGGGTCTGTTTACAATTACATATTTCAGATCTATAATATTATAAAATGTTTTTTAATGTACATAACAAAACAATTTATGTATTAAGTACTTACATTTATGATTATTTTACGAATATTTGGATAATTGTAACGCGCATGTTTAAGAAATGAAATATGTACTTACTTAAACATTTGACGTTTTTTTTCGTCACAAGTAGGCGTCGGCGATATTTCATTGTTAATTTCTTCTTGTATTGTATCGCTTGTGTACAAATGAAATGACGGTTGTGGTGTACTCTGTCCAGGGACGTGTTCGGAATTAAATAGTCTATTTAAATAATATGGACTGGTGCTACTAGATACACGCGAATTTAAGTTTTGTTGACTTTCGTTTGAACTTTCTTGACGATTCTCTCGAAACTTTAAGTTGTTGTTATTACTGCTTACTAGAAATTAACAGTATTATTATTAGTGTGAAATTTATACTGTAAATTAGTGTAAAGTAGATAAAAAATTTCTTTCTTTCTGCTAGGTAAACAATTTTCATGCAACAGTAAATTTGAAATCTATTTTTATTATATATTTAATAGAATATGTGGAAAATTAATAAATTAAAGAAGGAATTACATTTTTATATTACTTAATTATTTAAAATAATTAATAATAAATAAAATATATTATATAATGAATATGACAGAGAACGTAATATTGTAATTATTGTGGTTTTTAAATTTTGTTATTTTGATTTCATTTGTTTTATATTTTATTTTAATTTTTTTATCCATTTTATTCATTTATTTATTGAAATAAATTTAATTTCTAATTGTTTGATAAAATATTAGATGTGAGTGGTAAATATATTTTCATTTTGATGTTATTATTTCATAGAAGAACTATGTAAGATTTGTTTAATTATTTACCAAAATCAAAAAACGCAACCGCCGAATTTGAGATAATATTATCAGTATATTATTGCGTACTTTATTAATGAAATTGAAAGGAACTTATTAAAGATCAATATTATTTTACTTTTGATACAAAGCTACAAAAGTTAGACGAATTGGATTGAGTACAGAAGTAATCCATTTTACTTGATCTAACAATTTTATTAATTTTTAAAATAAATATTAAATATGTTTCCTAATGAAAAACAAAATTAATAAGTCTTTTTTTTTAGTTAAAGCAATAATTTATTTGAACTTTTATTCACAATTATTATATTATTACTAACGTAGTAAAAAAAATTTTAGAACTTATTATATAATATAAAATGGCTTTACGTATTAATATTTGTTAATAATCGACGTTTCGACGAAGTCAACGTCCGTTTTCATCAGGAAAACTGATGCAAATGACATTTACTGTAAATGTCATTTGTATCATTTTTTCCTGATGATGACAGATATTAAATTCGTGGAAACGTTGACTATTAATAAATATTAATATAGAACTTAAATCTAAAGCCGTTTTATTTTTTATTATTATTTATAATTAGATACAAAATAATTAAAAATAACAGAAACGAAATATGATAAAGATTCATATTCATTTTAGTTATCATATTATAGCAAGAAATTTGTTTTTCATTTATAAAGTAAAAACGCTATTTTGAAAAAAAAAGTGTATTTCTAAAAGTTAGTAACTTACTGATTGATTCATTATTGGATGAAGACGAAGTAAAATAATTGTTGGAATCGATGGTGTTAATGGCATCGGCCGACAGTATTAATTGCAGCACCATGTTTCCATTTCGTGAACCCGGTTGCTCCTGCTGCAAAGAAAAACAAAGAAAAACACTTTTTGACTTTTATCTTATTACGTAAACGTTTTCGATTCGACATGAAATCAAACCACAAAATTGCGCAAATTCAAAATGTAAGCGTTTTGTATTACAAAAATTTAATGAATATTCGGTGTGTTTGTGTGAAAAATTTTTATGAAAAATGGCTGGAAAAATTTTTGTAATCTCGTATCAAATTACGTTTATTGTGTTTTTTCGGAAATTGATTTTTTTCGGTTACCGCGATATGTTACTGAACGGAAAGGGATGGGTTATATTTATATGAAGCTAATGAAGTGTTGTGTTAAATTTAACCGATTTTTGTTTGGTTTTGGAATTTATTATTTGTGTAAATATTTTCAATTAAAATAAAACAAATTTTTACAGTGAATTTTTTGTGCATTTACGCCGTGTATATTTATTACAAAGAACTAATTAAACATTAGTTATTTTTTAGATAAAGAAAAGTATTAACGGGGGTCGAACCCGGGACCTCTGGCTTTCGCGGCCATAGTTCTACCACTGGCAAAGTCAATATATATATATATATATGTATATATATATATATATATATATTTTGCTATAGGACTCTGTAGTTCAACGCCAAAAAATTTAATTAAAATTAAAATAAAACATGATTTTATAGCATTTGATAACAATATATTAACAATAATCTTGTATAATTTATGCTAAGAATTATGCGTTTTTTACCGACCGTCACCTATGGTAATTTAAGTATTGTAATCATACCAGTTATGACTATTCGAGATTTTTACAGACAAATACGAATTAGACTTGCAGTAATACGAACCAACAACAAGTAAACTGTTAAAATGTTATAATTATTTATTCTCATAAAATATTCTCATTGTTCTATGACATTGAACATTAATTAATTTAAATTGTATTTTATTTAAAATGTTTCTTAATTTGTAATAGAATTTTTATAATATTAAATATTATCTCTATTAATATTTTTATGTGATATGTGTACGTCTTAATATCATACTAAATTCTCAGTTTTAAAATATAAAACTTGATATAACTTTTATGTAAGTTTATATTTCTTTGTTACTATAAATAGAAACAATTTATTTTTATTGCGCAAAAAAATTAAGTATTTTTGTAATATTAAGTTTTATATATTTCTTGGTAAATTTTTATTGTATTCTGTATTTTTATTACACCTTCAGTTCATTTACCTTTCCGGAAATTATTTGTTAATTTATTAAATATTACGTGCAATAAAGTAATTATTAGATTATATATTGCTAAAAAGAAAATTACCAAATCTTTTTCCGGGGAAGTATAAATATTTTGACATACAAACAAATTTTATCATTATTTATTAATTTAAATAGTATAATAATAAAAACTAAATAACATTAAATTCTAAGAAAGATATTGTTTTGTTTTTGTTATGAAAATTATTGTTGTTTTTAAGAATTTATATTGTATTTGATAAATATCAAATAAATAATATTTTTTCTACGATTGTCAAAAATGTACTAAAATATCTTTTATGGCTAATAGAAATCATATTTTAACCTCAAAAGAAACAAGATATATGCATTTATCGCTGTGTTACCAAAGATACCGCGCGCGTGAATATTCCTGCTGAGACGTTTTGCAGGAGGCGGCCTAGTTGCGACCGCCGACAGCATTAACACCGTTCGCAATGTTGCCGTTTCCTGCTTCTAGCAGGACAGAATACGAACGGGTCGGTAACTTCCTTGGCGCCCGCACGACAGATCAATCACGTGCCTGCCTGCTTGGACTGACTCGGTTGTATGCAATCCTCCACTCCCTCCCACCTTATGGAGCGCACAAGACACGCTACGCTCTTTTGCTTTCTTGCAGGAGGGTTACCCGTGCAGGAGTGGATTGAGGATAGAATTAAGAATGTAATTTAATATATTATAAAAATTAATCGACAATATTATTGCGTAATAGAAACTTGTTGATTTTATTATTATTTGAAAATTTTTGTTTTGATAGGGCTGTTTACTCGTTTTTGTTATATATTTTGATATAGAATTTGGTTCTTTTTCAATAAAGAGTCTTGTGAGTACTTTATTTTACAGTTTTATTGAATTTATGGCCTAATATTTTGGCGTTCTTCTTAATAATATGATAGACGAATAACAATACAAATGATTTAACAATAAGTTTTTATATTTTAGAAAATATGTTACAAAAATATATAAAAATTTATTAAGTCGTCTACGATAAAAAAGAATCAATTTAATAAAATTTGTTCTACACGTGTAAAATAGACAGACAGACCGACATTATACTAAAACAATTGGGTAATGTTATAAAAATTTTAATCTGTAAAAATTGCAAAAAGTCAAACTTGATTACAATACCATCTATCTTTTTTTGTGACAATCAGGTAAAAATAAATCTATTTTACATTTTATGAATATAAATTACAAAATTTGGAAATTTTGTTTTTAACATGTTGAATGTTATATACATAACTACTAGCGGTTACTGTTATTTTGAATTTTTTACGTTAAGAACAATTAGAATTTTTTTACGTGGCTTACATTTTTCTAAACATAACTAAATTAACCTTTTTACTTAACCTATCCTGTAGCAAGCGCCACCATATATGTCACCTACAACCAATTTGTCTTACGTATAACCGATAATATAAACGAATTTTCAAAATAAGTTTTAACATTGTAAATATTATTTCCGCACTAAAATTTAACGATTTATTTTATAAAAATAAAGTTTCAAATAAATAAATTTTGTAAGTATAAAGTAAAGTCTAGCCCAATTATTTTAATTTGAAAATTTCTCCTCAATCCCTTACTGAACAACCACGTGATTTCTCGCTAGATCTGCATTGAAGCAGCAGCCCGTTGTACCGTTGTGCCGTTCAGCCGAAAACCGAAAACACGCTGACATGCCAAGGCGGCTTGGGTGTTAGTGCGCGCAACCAAACCGAAACCGAAATATCTTGACAAACTGATGAAAATCTTAACTCTGACACGGGCGCCACTCGACACTCGCAAATATCATCGATGTATGTATATTTCTGTGTATATATATATATATATATATATATATATATATATATATATATATCTACCCAAATAGTCGAACGTAAAACGGATTCGCGGATAAATAAATATTGCGAGAGAATTTCGGAACGACAATATGTGTAGGTAATGTTTGATCACTTATGTAAAAGTATTTTTATTTGAACGGAGTGATAGTTGTGGCAAATAAATGTATTTACATATAAATTGACAATTTTTTTGTCTTATATGTGGTTAATTAGAACTGATTTAGGCTCGGTTTCATAAACAAAATTAAAAATCATGAAACTTTTTCAAACGTAATTTGTCGGGCCAAGACATATTGTTGTATTTGCGTAGTATATTTTTCAAATTGAGTAAATACGTGTAGATATTAAATGTTTTAATCCGAGATTAACTGATGATGGGATTATATTATTATCCTATAAAACGAGGATAAAACAATACTGTTATATAATTAAAAATCATTTGATGTAAGATTAAAGGTAATAAAATTGTATTGACATCAAAAACTAATAAATTAATGTTTTAATTAGTTTTGATACGATTTAAAAAAATAATTCAAAGTGCTATTCTTACACATGAATTATTTTATAATTTTTATTCTAACTTTACCAACTAAATATTTTAGTAGTGATATTCCTGATTTTAAGTTTAATAAGTTTAATTTTAATAATTATCATAAATAATTAAATTAAGACAATTTTTTGTGATAGTGGTTATCTATGGTTAATTCAGTAGTTAACATTGCTTACAGGCAACCGTAGGCTAGTAGTAGCGTATTGATCTCGAAATCTAAAAGATCCTAGTTTGCGCTGCGATCAATTCTTAAAAAATCTTGTACTATTGAACTGATATCGGCTGGGTTTGATTGATTCCGAACCCACTATAAGATGTAGGTTCCTTGTTTAGATTATTATTATATAATATTGTTTACTTTTTTAATTATATATATTGAAATCAAAGTTAGTAATACAGATAACCAGAATCGAAAAAAAAAATTTTTAGTTTCATATTTTAAAACAAAATTATCTCTGTAAAAAATTGGAAATAAAATATTTTATAAGTTTTTTCGGTTCACAACTGTAAGACCTATAACGTTACAGTATATATCGCATTTTACTATCAATTAAAGAATTCTATTTATACTAGAAAAAGATCAAAACATTCTGTAACACTATATGCCTGGAGCTTTGTTGATTAAATGTTGCTAAAAAGTTTCTTGCACATGTTGGTGCATTTTTATTTAATAAATTGCCTAGTAATATTAAAGATTTTCATATTTATAAATTTAAAAATATTCTAAAAATTTTTTTAAATACACATGCATTCTAAAGTGTTAATGAATTTTCAAATTGTAGTACTGATATTTTTGTATAACTGTGAATGTAAGATCTTTGTATTATGACTTAAATTTATGTATTTTTTTTAATTTTTGATTATAATAAATAAACATGCAGTCCATTAGTTGTATGTTTTTACATACCTCAACTAATATTTGATAAACACAAATACATTTTCAAACTTTTTTTATCAAAATTATATACTTTGGTATTTTTTAAACCACCATGTCACTACAAATTTCTTTTCATAAAATCGAAAAACACTATCACACGAAATGATCACGCAAATAAATAGTACAACAGTTTAAACTTTAAAATATTTCTTAGCCATCAAAGCATTGTGATCCCTCTCTTTCAATTTTCAAATCGTAAATTGCGTATAAAACTCATTATTACTTCACTCCGCGTTCCACTGGAGTGCTTTTTCGCTAGTTTTATTTAAACTTTACGCTAGAAAATATGTGATTATCATGCACGCGTTAAAGAAATCGCATTGCGTTGCCGTTGCATTTAAAAAGAATTTTATTTTATTTTATTTTTGTTGTTAGAATGACTATTTGTTAATGTAACTTTCTTTCTATGTTTGAAATTCACTGAAACGTTGATTTTCAATTGTTCTAGCAACAAGAATTTTTTGCGTTGTCATTATTTGGTTATAAAAATTTGTTGAGTAAATAAAATATATTTTTAATGTATGTTAATTTTGTAATTTTTTTATTTTATATTTATTAGTGTTAGGTCCGAAACGGAATAATTATTTTGGAAAAAATCTCAACATTAGAATTTTATTTATATTAATTTCACAATATACTTATGAACACTTATACAATGTCATTATCGTTAATGCATTAAAAAGTTAATAAAAATATAAAAATATACATTTATAATTATTATTTTGCTCAAAATATAACTGACCTATGAAATTCAACTGCCGCGTTTCTTGAATAGTCAAAAAATTTAATGTTTTTTTTTTTCATAGATTATGACAAAATTAAATTATATCTAGCTTTGTTTACTTTTTAAGTGTTTTCAATTATATAAATCAATAGTTTACATTCAGAAATAAAATCTATAATTGATATAAATTTTAAACTATGTACACAAACATATTTTTTATCAGATAAATGGTACAAAAGTTAAAATCGCATTTTTTTTTCTCTTGTAGACTGTAAGTAGACATTAATATCTTAAAATATGTTAATTGGTTTTATTTGAAATTTCATATCAAATCATGTAATAATTTTACTTTTTATCTGATAATAGTA
Source organism: Clivina fossor (assembly GCA_963966155.1). Taxonomy (NCBI): domain Eukaryota; kingdom Metazoa; phylum Arthropoda; class Insecta; order Coleoptera; family Carabidae; genus Clivina; species Clivina fossor. Next base: position 8,540,029 of record OZ014563.1, on the reverse strand, counting down.
AGCGGAATTTTATTGATTTCTATAAAATATATTTAAGGAACAAACAATAATTACAAACAAAAAAATATCATATTATTAACTTTTTGAATTATATATATATATATATATATATATATATATATATATATATATATATATTGTATTTTTTGGACCATAAGATGCACTTTTCTACATAAAAAATAAACTTTATACTGTATCGAAGCTATTCAAGAAGTTCAATTACTGTCGTAATAAAATTAGTGTAGCACACCAGATTTTCTAAAAATCGTCCCACAAATTTAGGGTCCGTCTTATGGACCCAAAAATACTGTATAGGTACAGTTGCATAAAGTATAACTAATCACTGATTAAGTTAACATGATAAATTAAGTTATCAACTCACCAATCAGTCATGCGTTTCAAAAACAATTGACAATCTAATCGCAGAGTTAACCACTGATTTATTTATACTTATTTGAAAATTATTAATAATAAATACAATATTGTTATCAAATAATGCGCTATTTTAAAAATTGTAATTATATGTTGTTTTCCGTTTCGTAAGATTTTTGCAACAAAAAGTAAATAAACCGATATTGGATTTACGAAGATAAAAAAATAAAGAACTTGTTCGACAATATTACAAATATTTATTAATAATTCATTTTGCAATAATTAAAAATGTAGTTTAATTAAGTTCTTTGAACTAATCCGCGTTATCTAAGTGTGCAAAAAGTTGATAATCCCGATTACAATTAAAAACGAATTATTTAGTTATTGTATTGTGATGCAACTGTTTTTTTAACATTATTATAATATACATTAATCTATAACTTCCGATTTTTAATTTTTAACATGGTGCAACCTAAATAAAAGTTGATAAGCATATTGATAAAAAAACAACTTATTGTTAATGTCATTATTATAAAAATTAGAATTATTTTTTTTCACTTTACTAATTACATAGAAGAAGAAAAATTAACCGATTTTTTAATGTTTAATCAAAAAATAATAAATGATTTTCAATATTATAATTATATAGGATGTTTACGATCTTTTCTGTATCTTTTTAGGAGGCGATATGTCACCTTAAAAGGAGTCAATAAACCTTAAAACGCTTTAATAAAAGTCGCCTTACAAGAGAGAAAATAATTCTTTTAGTTTTTACATTAGAATATCGATGAGCTTGCGATTTTTTAAAAACAAGGTACAAATATTATTTTTTTTAGTTAAACAAAGGTGATAGTAAAAGTGAATTACTGATAACAAATTTAACTGTTAAATAAGAAACGTAATAACAATTCAAGAATACTAATTAAGTAGTAGATTACATGAGTTTAAAACAAATTAATTGTTAATGTAAAAACTAAAAGAAACATCATCTCGCTTATGAGACGATTTTTACTAGGGCATTTTAAGGATGAAACATTTAATTCAATAGAAAATAATTATGTTTGGTATATTCATTTAATGTAATTGGATTTTTTGTCTAGGTTTCGTATATTTATCTATTTTTATTTGTTGATTTATTCTGTTATTTATCTAAACATTATTTGAAATAACAATTTAATTTCAACTAATTTTTATGTGGATGAAATAACTGATGTTATTGGAAATGTTATTTAATAAAATTTTCAAAAATTATTCAAAATTTTGTCGTCTATTTAACTTTTTAAAAACCACGCTTATATTTAAATGCACTAAAAAGAGGAAAATAAATTTTTTCCTGGTTATCCAAAAATTTTAGAAAGAAATAAAAGCGTGGAGCGCTTAATCATCATTGCGAAATATATAGTTTCCTGGCGCTCCACGCTTTTATTTCTTTATAAAAAATTTTGGATAACCAGGAAAAAATTTATTGTTTTCTTTTTAGTGCCTTAAAATATAAGCGTGGTTTTTAAAAAGTTTTTTTTATATATTTTATTTTAAAATATCTTTAAAATTAGTACATTCCGTAATTTTAAAGATTATAGTAGTAACATAGTAAAAAATCTTTCAGAACTCATTATATAAAATAATAATCTGTATTAATTACCTATTTTATCAGTACAGCATTCTAGTTTTACATTTTAAAAATAGTTTAATATTAATTTTGTAATTTAATATTACAAAAATAATTATTAAATAAATTAAAAATATTACCTGTTCGTTAATTATCAAAGATTTAATACGTCTTTCTTTCACAGATGATGCTTTTTTAAATTTTGGTTCTGCTTCAAGTGAATGTCTATTTGAGTTGTTCACGGACTTTTTGTTTGACTTATCTGGCCCGACTGTGTGATAAACCTAACAAAAACAAATCTAAAATTACCATCTATTAAATAAATTTTATATTAATAAATTCAGAAATTGTTTATTGTATTCATTTTTTTTTTAATATTTTTTATTTTTGAATTTGCATTATGATTAAACATAAATTTATTATTAAGAAATATTCTGTCAAGCTCGTTCTGTTTTTTGTTAAATAAGAAATGTTTTGACCTTTCAGTAATTCTTTATTAATTTTAAAAATCTTTTAAAACACATTATATTAAAATAAAACGGCTTTAGGTTAAAGTTCTGTATTAATATTTATTTATAATCGACGTTTCGACGAACTCAACGTCCGTTTTCATCAGGAAAAATGATACAAATAACATTTACATGCAAATTTCCATAATTTTTTAATAATATAGATTTTTGCTCAACCTAAAGTTTTTTAATGTAATGAAATTTGAAAGGTTTTTTACTATTTACAATATACATTTTTGAGTAAATAACAATGTATAATGTTGGTGCATAGTTATCAGGTATTTTTCAAACAATATTTATTATAAATTAAATATTTTTATTAAAAAAAAGTAAACAAAACAGCAATTTTTATTAACAAATAACCCGTCTACAAAATCGCCTGATTAATTATGCACCAACCCATAGTTTTCAAGTTGAAATTACTTTTAATATACAATTTATTAATATTACCTGCGCACTTGTAGATGCAGCATAATCTTGACGAACATCTTCAATGATTTCAGTTTCTAATTTTACCGGATTTACTTTAAATCTGGTACTTTGTTGCGTTGCATTTTTAATTCCTTCCATATTACAAGCTTTCTCGTTATTTTCGATATTAATTTTTATTCGCAATAAATAATATTAATATATAAAAAAAAAATACGGATAGATGTGTAGCATAACAATATAAGTAGTACAACTGAATTATTTGTGTATGTATTTTAGCAGAGAATACCAAGAACTATATGGTAGTAAATTTTTATCAGTTATTACTTATCTAATAGATGATTAAAAATTGATTATAAAGCATTAACACATTTTGGTAATATTAAATTAAATTAATTACACTTGTTTTAATGCATACTTAGATATAAAATCACGCAACACACACGATTATTTTAGACTGAAAGTATATTATAGTCACAAAAAATTAACTGATTAAAAGAGGTATTAATTTTCAAAAAAACAATACGTTTTTTAATTATATATAAATGATACAAAATTATTACAATTTATCTGTTTTTGCATTATATTTTGTTAATTGCATCAATGTCAAAGGACACACGTTACCTCCTGAAACTGTTATCTTGATTTTTTCTATCAATTTTTTTTAATAATTCAAGTGGAAGAAGAAAAATACATAAAAATATTAATTACAAAAATTTTACCGGGTCTGTCGAAAAAACTATTACTCGTAAAATCAAATTGAAAGATGAATATGAAACTTATATAATAAAAAAATGTGCAAATAAAAAAAAATTAGTCAAGCAAGTAAATATCATCGTGAGCTAAACGCAAATTAACTGTAAATTAATATCATTGTCTAGTATTCAAAAATTTCAGAATTTGATTCAAATGCTGAAATTTTTAAATACTAGAAGATAAAAAATAAAACATAAAATTTTACGATTATGAAACATGAACAATCACCTATGTATTTAAAATTTGATGTTATAAAATCTCAAACTAAATTATTTAGAGTTGTTGTTATTTTATATAATAAGCAACCAAAATGATATTTATTGAAAAATTTAAAAACTTGATTACGTACAGAAAAAAAAATCATAAAAATAAAATAACAAACAGAATTTGTTACAAAATAATTTAAAACGAACCAACGTCAATTTAGAACATAATTAAAAGTAAAATCAAACTGGAAAACCCTCTAGATAAAAAGATCCGTATTTGTTTTGTGGTAAGAAAAAGACTGCATAAGGATCAGGATAAATAAAGAAAACTAAACAGTTACTTAGATTATAAAAAAAAAACCGAACTACTCAATGATTATTTAAAAGAATAATTTTCTGAAATACCTGAAGAAATCATCAGTAAGTCACAAGAGATTGTGGAGCTATGAAAGAAGATAAAAAATTTGTTGTTATTAAGTCATGTCGGCATGGAAAAAAAACAAGGGATCTGGATGAACATCTAAATTAATGCGAAGGCAAAATTGATTTACGTAAACAGCAATTAGTTCTATTGAAAGAAAATGTTACTTAATATTGTTGTTAAAGGCGCTGAACGAGTTCTCAAAAAAGGACGTCAAACAAATCTTAAATTTCAAGAAGCCGAAGCGACGGAGAAACAAAATATTGTATTGATCAATAACTTATACGGTAAGATCACCGATCTTATCGCATAAGTAACTAGAAGCCGCATATCTTCACAACCTTCCGGTCAAATTGAAACCACAATTTAATCAGTTGTTTCAGAATCGATACAAATTACGTTTTTAGAGTTTCAAGAGAAATTTTTTTGGAAATTATTTACTCACATCGTTTCTGAAATAACCAATTTAATTGTACTAAAAAATCGACTTGCTAATATTTGGACAGAGTTACAAGTTAAAACAAGTTGAGAAGAACGAAGTGTTTGTCTGAAATGGTACACACCAAAGATAAATACACATAAAAATGATTTCTTATTTTGTGGATCTTCAAACTTTGCTAACACTGAAAGAGAAATTATTAAGAATTATTAGCAAATTGAAATGAAATCAAACATGATGGAATGGGAAGAATGGTAACAATTACATGAAAAACGAGAAAGAGGAAATTGCGAATTGTTTAACAGATTTTTACTTACAGAACAACCTACTTTATAATCAAATTCTAGCGCTAAGCACACAGCTTTCAGTGTTAAAGTTTAACATATTTTTGTTGTACCAATCTACTAGCGAAACTAATTGACAAACACACACAAACAAATTAAAATTTTCGTTGATTAAACGCCATACTAGCAATAATTTATTGCATTCAAAATAAATAAAAAGAATTTAATTTTGCTAAATTTGTCTAGAGCTTTTTGAAAAATATGTTTATGTAGTTTGAAATCCACTAGCTATAGAATTTTAAAATATTTATATAAGCAGATTATAATAATATACAATAAATTTTTTAGCGATATTTAATCAAGAAATTTTTTCTCTTTAATAACTTCTAGATATTAACAAAATCTAATGATCATTTAGCTACATTCAGACTACAATTTTAACGGTAGAAGTAGAGGAGAAATGCAGTAGTATATATATATATATATATATATATATATATATATATATATATATATATATATATATATACCGGGTGTCCAAAAAGAATGGAAACTATTAAATATCTCGAGAACGGCACATCGGATTACAAAGTTACAAAACACGTTTTTTTTTTATTTTTAAAAATCTATTTAGGAGTGATATGCGAAAACCACCCACACCTCCCATGGCGGGGGGGCCGGGGGCAAGTTTTAAAATTTAAATGGGAACACCCATTTTTTATTGCACAGTTGCATTTTTCATAAAAAATTGTTTCTGGATTTGCAAATTGAGCCCCCTAGCACCACCCCCCTCAGAGCAGGGAAGGTGAGAAAATTTAAAATTTTTTGCAGAAACTTTCACTTTTTATTGCAGTTATGGATTCTCCTTCTAAAACTGGATATAATTCAGTAAGGTGTTCACCTAAATTTAGCACCCCGATAGTGAGAGGCGAGGGGATTCACCTAAATCCAGCACAATTTACCACCAGGTATTATTTGAGATGAAAAGTTGGTACCCATCCCCATGTGTGGGAGTGAGAGTGGAGGTGCGTTTTTCAATTTTTTATCCAGTTTTAGAAGGAGAATCCAAAACTGCAATAAAAAGTGAAAGTTTCTGCAAAAATTTTCAAATTTTCTCCTCTTCCCTGTTCTGAGGGGGATGGAGCTGGGGGGCTCAATTTGCAAATCCAGAAACAGTTTTTTATGGAGAATGCAACTGTGCAATAAAAAATGGGTGTTCCTATTTAAATTTTAAAACTTGTCCCCGCCCCCCGCCCCCCGCCAGGGGAAATGTGGGTGGTTTTCGCATATCACTCCTAAATAGATTTTTAAAAATAAAGAAAAACGTGTTTGGTAACTTTGTAATCCGATGTGCCGTTTTCGAGATATTTAATAGTTTCCATTCTTTTTGGACATCCTGTATATGGGACATTATACAATATATTTAGACTTAGTCATTTTTTACTTGTCGTAGGGAGCACTTAGTAATAAAAATATTAAATAATTGTAAAATCCATCAGAGCATGGTTCCAATGAGGATTTTCCATACAAATGGAACTTATTCTAACGTGCCATGTAATCGGAAGGTCAATCTTACGAGTTCAAGGTCAAATATAAGGCCAAAGATCAAATTTTTTTGTTTATTTTTCAAAAATTGATTTTTCAAAAACGTAAGTTTAGATCGTGGTTCTTTTTGGGGAAAAGCTAGAGGAAATATTTTTTCAAAACTTAAAAAACCAACTCTGGTTTTTCTACTGCTTTAAAATATAGGTTTTCCTCTATAATTTCCCCAAAAAGAACCAGGATCAGAAACTACGTTTTTTAATTTTTGAAAAAAAAATACACAAAAATTGCACTGACAAAAACATCAAAATATATAAAATTTGTGACTAGTAAAAATAATTTGCTGTGTTACAAAAGAATATACATATATTCAAAAACACGTATAATATAAAAATTATAGAAAATTACCAACCCGAAATTACCAACGAGAACTTGCTAGAAAGAAGTTCAGTTTTATCAAAACCTAACCTTCACGACACAATAACCCATGATTCAGATATCAAATCCACAGACATTAGCGCCAATCACGACAACGACCACCAAAGTGAATGCAGTTCATCTTCCACCATTCTGCCAATCTGCCCAGTATGCTACATTGTAATTTGTGAGCGAATATGCAGCTTGTATTCTGTTTGGAGTTAAATGTATTTAACTCCAAACAAGAATTCAAGCTGCATATTCGCTCGCACATTTTCTCCGATGAAGATTCTGTGTGCAGTATTTGCCCAAAGATTTTTAATTTCAACATCAATGCTGATCAACATGTTTTAATAATTTTAAATATAACTAAAAATCTTAATCAGTGACAAAATTCTGTTTCCAAATATGACAATATATATACCGGGTGTCCAAAAAGAATGGAAACTATTAAATATCTCGAGAACGGCACATCGGATTACAAAGTTACAAAACACGTTTTTCTTTATTTTTGAAAATCTATTTAGGGGTGATATGCGAAAACCACCCACACCTCCCCTGGCGGAGGGGGCGGGGGCAAGTTTTAAAATTTAAATAGGAACACCCATTTTTTATTTGACAGTTGCATTTGTCATAAAAAACTGTTTCTGGATTTGCAAATTGAGCCCCCCAGCTCCACCCCTCTCGCAGCAGGGAAGGGGAGAAATTTTGAAAATTTTTGCAGAAACTTTCACTTTTTATTGCAGTTTTGGATTCTCCTTCTAAAACTGGATATAAAAATATCGCATTTAAAAAAAAAAAAAATGGTAGATAGCTTTGACCTAAATCCAGCACAATTTACCACCAGGTATTATTTGAGATGAAAAGTTGGTAAACATCCGCATGTGTGGGAGTGAGAGTGGAGGTGCGTTTTTCAATTTTATATCCAGTTTTAAAAGGAGAATCCAAAATTGCAATAAAAAGTGAAAGTTTCTGCAAAAATTTTCAAAATTTCTCCCCTTCCCTGCTCCGAGGGGGGTGGGGCTGGGGGGCTCAATTTGCAAATCCAGAAACAGTTTTTTATGGAGAATGCAACTGTGCAATAAAAAATGGGTGTTCCTATTTAAATTTTAAAACTTGCCCCCGCTTCCTCCGCCAGGGGAGGTGTGGGCGGTTTTCGCATATCACCCCTAAATAGATTTTTAAAAATAAAGAAAAACTTGTTTTGTAACTTTGTAATCCGATGTGCCGTTCTCGAGATATTTCATAGTTTCCATTCTTTTTGGACACCCGGTATATATTAGTATTATGTAGTATAAATGTAGCTTAATGATCATTGTCATGATTGTCGGTTGAAAATATTAAATGGTTAAATTGTTGTATCAATTTTATTTGCTGATTATTATTTGTCTCTCACTCAATTTGTATTTAAAAAGATAACAATCGATTTTAAGAGATAAGCGTGCGATAATGATCGTTAAATATAAACAAGAATTTTTTTAGAAAAAATCAACATGACAGTTCCAAAAAGCAATTTTAATTTTTAATATTATAGTAGGTAATTTTCTATTTTTAAAATCCACTTTTACTAAAGGCTTCGGAACTTTCAACCAGCATACTTTTAGTATTGGTAGGTTCAGCAGACACACTCCTATAAGAAATATTAATTTATGAATAGGTTAATTAAATAAAAAACATTATAATCATTACATTTGTCGAAGATGACTCGGACTGGTACCTGTAGCTCCAATACCCCAGTCAGTTTCGTCAGAATCGGTAAAATCCAATGCACTTTTCAATAGTATATTTCTATTTAGTAAACCTTCACGAACTAAAAATGAAGGTGGCTCTACATTTGGATGGTCCAGTAGCCACAGACAAAATGCACGAGTTGTACTAGAAATTAAAAACATAAAATTGAGGATTTGTTTCTCTAATTTTTAATTTTAAAATATACCCTGGTAATAAAGATTATCTACTAATTCGAGAATAAATTATGGTTAAGGGAACATACATATGTTAAACACACGTGTTTTTTCGCTAAAGTTATTGGTCCAAATTGTCAATTCTACCCGATAATTCAAATTATAAAAACTGAAATATATTTTATAAATTTATATGCCATATTTCGAAGAAAAGAAAAAAACACGTATCATTGATTTTTTTACGATGATTAACATTGTATTAAAGTATTACTCTATACTAAGATAAAATGTTTATAACGACGGACACTTTAAATAATTATTTATGAAATTTTCTTTAAAAATTGAAGTAACTAAAAAATAATTATACAGAAAGTAGGATTTAGAAAAATTACATTTGCAAATCTTGAAGGTAAACATTAATAAATGATGCAGAAAAATACAGATGCAGGATAAAAATTATAATCATAATAATGATTAATGAATGCTGTACAACTACTTCTTTCATTTCAAAAGTATTTAAACTTGTAATTTATCAAATTGCAAGTAAATCCGTTTATCAACATTAAAAAATAAACTTATACAAATAAATACAAATTTGTATCTATATATCATTTTTATAAATACATTGATATCTATGCGACATTTGGTTCGTTTGAATAGATTAGTAAAAATTAATCACTGCTTATCTACAAATTGATATTTTTTTCTATTTTAGTTCTTTGTGATATGCATTTAGAAAAATATTTGTTATTATAACTATAAATAGTATTTTTTTTATGTAGAACTGTTCCTTTTTGTCGATAATATGAAATGCTAGACAAAAAAAATTTAAAAAAAAACAAAAAATTTTTCAAATTTAAAAACCATCAAATTGTTTTAGCTTCTGAATAACTTTATCTACCGAGTTAATTTTTTATTATATAAATTAATAAATCAACAAGCAATAAAAAATAGTTTTATTAATATTTTAAGACCGCGTAATATGTTATAATTATTATCAAATTATATTTTTGATTAGATATGTTATATAAAAACAATTGGCAACAAAATATTACTTAAGGAATTCCCCTTATTTATTTTTGAAAAAAACATTTTTTTTTCTCAAAATTAAATAATTTTTTATTAGTGGAAATTTTTTATCAGTTTGCTGTAACTATAATATAATTGTTTTATCAATTAATTTAAATATTATATTAATATATTAAGTAAAGAACGTCAATAAAACAGACTTAAAATCATAAATAAATAAATATAGATTTTTCCTGATAAATTTTTATGATTACTTGGAATAAGGAAAAAAGAAAAGAAAATGTTTGTAGTAATACATATTTATAAATAAGCTTGTATTCATAAAAATTTTTGTTAAATAAATCGAATTGTTTACATAAATTTTTTGGATATCTTAGAATCCGTTGTACAAAGCATTGTTAAACGTTTTGTAAGTTACCTAATTCATTAACTTGTCTAATGATTATGAAGAAAATAAAATTATTTTATTTTATTTTATTAACTTTTCGCTACAGTAAGATTATATTTTTATTTTTATTTATTATCAAAGAATGTTCTTTATTTAAATCACTGGTAATACAGCAAATTCTGATTTGTTATTATAAGGAAGTACTTGAGATATCTGATGCGACAAACTGAAGTGCAAATACTTTCAGTAATTTTGTTGGTTTTGTATGCTTATTTACTTGTTATTATAAAATCATATTGTAGGTTTAATATGTAGGAAGCTTTCTTGTTGAAGGTCAAAGTAAACGTAAAGCTTTGAACATGATTTTAATGCAATAGCATTATTAACTAACTCATTTAATTTTAAAGGTAATTTGTAACAAAAATATAAAATAAGAAGATAATTACATATTGTTTAAAGTTTTCATTTACGCAATATGTTAATGAAAACAGGAGATTGTAAGTAAAATGTAAAATCGATTTTCCGTTGGTCAAAATGTAACTAATTATCTCGAAATTAGTGTTATTTTTTGTACGGTATGAAACAAGCTGGTTACTTATCGTCAGTCGATATCTTGTTTATTCCATAGGCAATTTTTTGTTTTCTATCTATTTAAACTATCGTGGATGTTATAATTTTAATAGTTTCGAAAATGTAAATTCCAATTGGTTTCATATAAACAATTTAGTTCAGAAACTGTAAACAGCATTTTCTCGAAAATAAAGTTTTCTGATATGGCACAAACAAGACATCGACTGACATTTATGTTAATCATTTATTTAAATAGTAATAAAATTTATCAATTAATTAATTTTATTAAAAAGTAATATGAAAAACTTTGGTAATTATGATAAATAATTACAAAACTTTGTTTACTATTATCTGATAAAAAAGACAATTATAAGTTTATAATTTATATTTTACAAATAAAAAGTAATATGCGAATTTTTATTATTACATTTTTATTTTTATAATTAATTAACTAATTTACCTACAATAATCTTTTTATTTTCATATGCAATTATTTCAAATTTTGTTTTATATTATTAAATCAAAGTCAATTTTGTAATAAGAAATTAATATTATATGAAACGGACCAGAAATTATTAATTTTGGTAGAATATACCAGCATGTTTTTATTTTATTTTACTTTAAGGCTAACGCCAAATGACATAAATATTTTAAATTTATTAGGTGTAAAAGTTGTATTTACAACTTTATTGTAGTATTTATGTAATTGTATAAACCCTGTAGTAAAATAACATTTTTTTTCTAATAAATAGAAAATATATATTAAAAAATGACGAAGGATGTTATAGTAATATAGGGTTTATAAAATGACACAGAATAATAACATTTTATTTCTTGCTATAGTTGTTGTTTTAGTGAATACAAGCTAGCCAATAAAAGTATTTTTCTTATATTACAAGCTTTATTCATAGCTCTGTATTTCTGTTTTACTTATAAAATATGCATAAAATTGCAACATAAGTATACTTCTAAATAACGAAATTGAAAAACAATAAATACGTACTATAAATCAGTGATTCCCCGCCAGACAGCAGCCATTGTCGCTAAGTCCTGATGCTTTAGCTCAAACTCAAACCATTTTGCTTTCAAATTCTCCGTAAAAGGTTTGCGTCGCAGATCCTTCGGTAGTGTTTTATTGAACGCAATCGTTCTAGGTTTCTGTGTTCCTGCTCGTATATCGCGTCGAATTTGTTGTCGTACGCATTCGGGTTCGGATGTCTGTAAAATAAAGCGTTAGCTGGCAGCACTAGTCGCGTTTAGCACTGATACAAACCTGTGGAAAACCCAGGAACTTAGCAGTTACTTCCGGTACCGATCCGACCTCCTTTATTGATCGGCTTAGAGATGTCGCGATCGGGTAGCTTAGAATCAGTTCGAATATTGTTAAAATTGTTTCTTTATCAATTTCGGATTTTTTACTTGAACCGACTTGACTGAACCAATTATCAAAATCAGATGCAATCTGAAAATTTAAAATGTTATTAAATAAAAAGACTTGTACCATGAGCTAGGTTTTAAAATTGGTTTTAACTAATATCGGTTTTAAAACAACGTAACTCTCATAAGAGCTGAACTAAACAAATGAACTAAAACACTCAAAAACAGTACTTGTGATACGAGCCAAAGAATTTAAAATATTTCTAAAACCACAAAATTAGTTAAAAGTTCAATCGTATTTCGATTTTTTACTTTATATGTTATTGTCTTTTTGGATGTTTCGTTTTTTTATATATATTTTGTAGTATTATAAAAAATTAAACACCAATAATTATTAATAAAATTATAAATAATTTTTATCTTTATTTGTTCATATATATTTATGCATTTGTCAATTTTAATTAATATATTTGATATTTATTATCAACTGTTTTTAATATAATTATTCTGGTTTAGAATTATAAACGAAACGAGAAAAAGAAAATTTAAACAAAGCGACAAAGAGAGTCGTTTTAGATTACTCGGTATTTAATACCGAATAAAGCCAGACAATTCAGCTGGTAAATAAAACAAAACGATGCTATTTATCTTTCTGATTTAAAATAACTTTTATGAAATTAGTTATATAAAATAATATGTATAATATATTTCAGACTTTTCGGCTCTTAATCCAAATTTTGCTTAATGTTTTGGACTGTTATCAAATTACGTACCTAAATAACTTTAGATAATTATAAAAACTTTTTTTTTTAAGTATGATATACATAGAAATAAAAATGTAATTTATGTTTCGTCACAATTTTTTACTTATATCAAAATTAGTTTTATGTTTTAATCGTAATACTTATTGTACAATCTATTAGGTACCTTGTGAAAACAAGATAAAATTGTTGAATCGTTGAATTAAAGAGCAAATTACAATAGATTAAACATTATAATTGCGATTGGTAACAATACACTACGAATGCAAATAAATTCATTTTGTTTAGTGCATTTGAAATCGTTTGGAGTAATAGAATATGTAAGCGAAAATTTAATAACCGTACCAAGCAAAGTGCTTTTATTTCACGTTGTATTATGTTGTAATATTAATCATATTATTATTGTCTAACCATTATATTTTTTTGTCTTTCAATTACGATTAGGATTTGGATTTCCCTATGAAATTCAACTACAGGACTAAATAATTATAGTAAAGCACAAAGCATTGTTAATTTAATCAATTATATTGTCAACTGTTTGTAAGATGACAAGTTAACAAATTATTACGGTTTGTATTAAACACTGTTTATAGTATCAGTTACTTAATGTGTTTAACAGTATTTTATGTAAGTGGCCCTAAATTTTGAAAAATATCTAACTGCAACAGCATTGGTTTTGAAGATAACAGTGATTTCATATTATGCTAAAATTTATGTATTTTTAATAAAATTTTGATGTATAATATTGTTTGATTTACAATAAGCATTAGTAAAAATAACACTTACTTTTTCTTGCAAAACTATGGCTTTGTCAACTAAATGGTACTCATCTAATGTGGGTGTTCTTTTCTCTCGCCAAATTCGTGCTTCTTCTTCAGATTTTCGCATAAAATTCAAATAAGGATTTGTGTAGGATGGCTCAACGTCTAATGCAGTCTTTTTTGATGCTGTTCTAAATTATTTATAATTTTTTAGATTTTATTTTTCTCTTGAATGATTAAAAAAATAAAAAGTGAAGAAATACTAATTTACTTTACGGGTCTTAGTTTGCTTTCCGTTGGTTTCCTAACTAAATGAGCTGTACTTTTTAATTTACTGTCATCAATATCTTCAGGCGATTCTTCAAATACTTCAATACCAGCATTAATTAGATCAGTTAATAGGTCTTTCGAGAAGGTTTTTTCAAGATATTGCATTCTTTTGTAAAATGGCTGAAATATTGAATTTACATTGTATAAGATTTTTAATAATCTAGCATGAAATCAGTTTGGAATTAGTTTACAACTATCCGAGGCATGCGCAACGTATAATTAGTTTAAATTAATAATTTAGCATACTGCGCATACTATATTCAGTTATAAATTAGTTTCGTAGTTGGTTGAAACAAATACTTATTTTTTTTTTTTAAATTTGGCCAGCCTTTACTTCGTAATAAGATAAAATAATAAAATATAATTACACTGTTTAAAATAGTAGGGTAAAAGAGTAAAAATTTTCGAGAGTAATTGAATTTGTAGCCTTATTAGAGCAAAAAATTGCCCTGCTTTTGCGTATTTTAAAACATTTGACTTTTTATCTTCATAGAAGGGCAACAAATACGAAAAATAAGGCTAAATAATTGCTCATTCATTTTGTTTTTGAGTAAAACATTAAAATTTATCCTTTTTTGAGTATTTTTTAAATTTTCTTGTTATTGCGCATGGTCCAACATGCGTGTGGTACACAAAAAAATTAATTTAATTGCCTTAAAAAGAGCATATATTTTTTACCCTTTTCTGGGATAATAAAATGCTCTTTTTGAATTTACCTATTTAGGGTATTCATATATACTCTTTTTAGGGAACGGACTTATATAGGCACTAATAAGGGTATTTTTTTTCGAACAGTGTACTTTGTAAAATATCACAATATTTATTAAAAATTAGTTACTGTAATATCAACTAGTAGGTCATTTTCAGAGTTAGTGTGAAGATGACCTAATACGCTAAACATTCCTATTGAGACAAGCAACTTTTGCATCATCCACATTCATAATAATTCAAAATCTTGACTTTGTCTTTTTTTTACAGTATATCCACTATATGTTTGTATAAACATATAATTTTATAATATAAATTAATTATATTTATATAATACAAATATTAAAATTAATTTACAAATATCGACTTACTCGTGTACTACGTTCTTCCATTCCTTTGAATTTATTCCACCACCAATTTTTTGTCGCTGGATTTGTTCTTTCCAGTTCATGAACACCGATAATTTTGGGACATATTGTTTTTGGTTTCTCCATTTTATAACGTTGAAAATGTTTCAAAAAAATATTCGTACTGCGAAAATGTATGTTTACAGAAAATAACAGAAAAAATGTGTTTTGTTTGTTTACTAGTTACCAAAACTGTTTTATCAATAATGTGTTCTGTTGTCAAGGGTTACTGTTTACAGTTGCTTAAAATCAGCCTTCTTATACATCAATTATAACATGAAAAAATAAATAATATAAATTTTAAAATTAACAATAAAATAATATTATAAATAGTTATTTATAAATTTAACTGCGCGATCCGTAGTCAAGTTTGGTCCAAAATTGTTTTTTTTTATTTGCAATTTAGAATATACTGTATAAAAAAATTACACATATTTGTTTTTATAAAATTTATTTATTTTATACCTAAAAAAATAATTAAAATTGGTAAAAAAAACGGATATTTTGTGGTTATACGTGCTCGTACACATGTGATTGTAGAATCAAGCAATATACATACACACTCATTAACCAATAAAATCAAATTAAATTTTACTGCTTGTAAAATATTTTTAAAAGTTTGTTAATTATATTTTTTTATTTTGAATAAACTTTATTTAGCTTAACATAGTAAATAATCTTTCAAAACTCATTATATTAAAATAAAAAAGCTTTAAGATTAAGTTCTGTATAAATTTTAATTAAAAATTTAACATTTCGATATACTCTACGTATATCATTATACAGAACTAAAGCTTTTTTATTGTTATTTAGCATATTTATTTATATGTAGCTAATTATTTTAATAGAAAAGTATATAAATAAAAGTGCGCACGTTACGAAATATTTTGAGCGTAATGATTCACAATGGCTAATGATTAAATCTGATATCTTATGCTGGGTCTTGAAACCATAAAGATCTTATTACACCCTCGGGATTGGTTCGTGTAATCGAATACTTATTATTTAAGTAGCTTCACTCTACGTATACGTATACATACTCATATAAACATTATTTTGCATTATTTATTTTATGTTTTTGCACTAATGTTTTACGTACAATGAAATACGCTCTATAATTTTTATCGTACTATTAAATATTAATTTATTATAATAAATATTACGTTTTAATAAACTGAATTTTTTAAAATTTATTTCTTATTTTGTTATGATAATGTGCATTATATTACAAACATATTTTATGCCGGCTTTACACGATTTTAAAGTTAACTAATTCGTTATCTTGAACTGGCCAATTAATAAAGCGTTTCAAAGACAGTTAACAATCTAATTGCCCAGTTAAATTATTAGTTAAGTTAACAATGCTTTATACAATCGAGCTTTAATTTTTAATTATTATATTCACCCCAATTCTAAGTTTTAACAACGTTGTTTATAACTATAACAAACATAAACAAATGTATATATTTTTATAACTAATATTAAAACACAAATTTTCTGTCAATTATCCAATAATATTTGCAGAATATATTCAATGCCATTTTCACAATAAGAGAGCAAATAAACCGCATCAAAAAATAATATCTATTTATAGAAAGCCAATGGCATACTTTGCGATTTTCGACAGAAGAAATCACATGAAATAAATATGATTTCCATATAACAGACGTTCGGGTAACAACATCAGAAACAACTGAAACAGCAAAGCTGGGGAAGCACCCCGTCAAGCAAAGTAGTTGAACAAATTTGGTTTACCTAACCTCACCCCCCTCCCCCCAAATACGTTTGCTTTATCCAAAACGCGATAGGATGCAAAAGAAAACTTCAGCGGACGTATTCTGATTCATTTTTCAAACATAATGACACTGACATATTTCTATTTTCTTCGGCGTGCTTTCTTATTCAATTTCGTCGGCACTACGTTGTTCCGGTGGCGGGAGCTTTTATAAACACATCTTCGCAGCAGCACAGAGCGTGCAGGAGAACACAAACATGAACGCAATGTAACATAACATAACGCACGATTCTTCTTCGTGTTATTCTTGTTTTGCCGTTGGTGTGGTGAATTTTCTTTTGATAGTGACTGAATGTGTGTGTATAATATATGTTTGTATATTCGAGATTTTCAATGCTATATTAAATATAATGTTTCTTATTTTTCACGGTTGTCTCCGGGACGAACCAATTTTGTGGGTTGTACGCTCGGATTTTTCAGGTCTGGGTTTCGCCTAAACTAGATTAGATTGAGGGGTATATTAAATTTGAGTTTTGTCGTGTTTGAATGTCGGTTTTAAGTTATCAAAATATAGTTTGGTTTTGTATTTGGGAAGTGATGTATTGCAAGAATAAATATTTAACTATCTTGTAGATGGAAATATGAATGGCAGTTTTAGTTATTTGGTTTAGCTAGAATTACAAATAAATTGAATCCTTTTCAATCTTTCATAAATAATTTATTGCATTAAGTTGACAGTTTACATGAATATTTATAAATAACTTTTGTATTCATATCGTAATCAAATAGTTTATAACCCAATGTCATTTCTGTCTAAAAAATTATACATTTTTTACATTAGTCTCTTCCATACATACATACAAAATCACGCCATGTACCCAAAAGGGTGTGGCACAAACTCTTTCCACTGTTTCGAAATCAGTTTCCTCCAAATATTCCTATCCAGACAAGCAACTTCAGCTAATAATATTTTTTTTTCTTACATGCTCTTCTATTCTTTCTACTTTGAAACTTTTACTCACGCAAAACACTTTCAATCATACCACTCCAACTATTCATCGGACGTCCACGCAAACGTATGTGATTTGTGTGATTTCTGTATTTTGTATACTGTTTTTTTTTTCTCTTTTTTAATTTTTGTGTTTGTTCCTTGTCCTCCAGTTAGGCTGATGCCTGTAGGACATTGTATTGTAATAAATAAATAAATAAATAAATTTTTTTAACCAAATATTTATTAGACATGTCCGAACCATCTTAACTGATTAACACCAACTTTTGCTACAACATTTTTTTTTTCAATTTCACACTCATCGTACACAAATCGAAAAAATAAAAGCCCCACCGTAGATTTTAATCAAATCCACTCCTGTTTTGTAAACATATCAACCATCGTTTACCCATCAAAAAAACAGCATCGTGATGATGTTTCGTCACTGCCACTACAGTCTCCAAATACTCGCAAGTATCAGCTCCGACAAGAAAAAAAAAACTGTTATCATCCGTGATGAATACATTGCGCGGACAACATTTTCTTTATCCGGGCCCTCGGGGGCGATGGCTGCATGGCAGTGAGAGACACGCACGCGGGGCGATAATGTTATGTAGTTTTATTCAGACGGCCGCAGAGAGATGCCTTGAGCGTAACTGTCGTCGGGTAGATAGTAACACCGAGAGGAAGGATTGTCATGAATATATATTTTGAAGGCTTTTTTGTTACCATGAATCGGAGTGATGCTGTTGAAGGATGTAGGGTTGTGTTAATGTTCGATAAGTGGTTTTGGAAGGTTTTATGAGGTTAGAGGTTTCTAGTTTTTTTGTTTTCATTAAGTGAAATAGATAGAGTTACAACATGATTAAATAAAGACAAATTAATACAAAATTTCTACAAGCTAATCTGTGATAATCAGTTTTTAAAAAATAACTCAATAATAGAATTTATATTAAATAATATGAAATTTTGCAACATTTTTATTTATAGTATTTTAAATATTAACTTAACCTACAAAGATAACATGTGACAGAAACATAAATCAAAACTATTGCTGAGGATAGCCATGATTTAATGTTCGAAACATCAAACAAATAAATATAAATTAATTAATTATATATTTATTAAATGATCCATTATTACTTTTAAACTTCTTAATTAAAATTTTAATCGAGGATAAAAAAATAATAGATATTAAATTAATTAATAGTATTTATTATTCTTTAAACATTTGTAGTCATAAATTATGATAGACAAGATTTGTTTTAGAGAAAAAAAATTTCTAATTAAAGGAAGTCAAATTTTATTTAAATCAGTTCCTTCATAATGATTTATGTTATCAATCATTCCTTTAGTTAAAAATTTATAAATTTTATAATCTAGTTACTTTTATATTTTGTTACAAAACTGGTTTCTATGTTCTGTTTATTTACTGTAATGTCATTTGAGTAATTTTTCTCATCTTGATGTACGTAGAGTACGTCGATACGTTAATTATTAATAAAAATTAATACAGAACTAGGTATATCCTAAAGCTGTTTTATTTTTTAAAATTAATAACTAATTAATAAATACTTAAAATTAACATGCAGCTTTAATTTCAAAAATTGCTTGTGCTTAACAACACTATTAATCTCAAATTACCATAAATTTTCAAGCTGGAAAACAGCATGGCCAATAGACTAAATGTGCAACTAGGAAAAATTACGACCAAAATTTGTATATCAGAAACAGAACGCAAGCAAAAGCTTACGACCATAACAACGCTCAATTTACTTTACAACTTCCAAACTAGTCCAGCACACTATTAACATTGTGTGGCGGTCCGTTTGTTAATTGAAATCACAATTTAAACGCATCTCATAATAAAATGTCTCACTGCACCGGACCCGATAACGAACACTTCCGCTAAGACTGTGCTAAATTAAAGCGTGTCGTGCATCGAATAAGTCACATGCTAAACATCCAGTTTCTTTTTCCTGTATCTAACCTAACTTATAAGCAGGACGAAGAAAATGCGATACATAAAACCAGCAAGCTAGATAAATTGTCAGCATTTTGTTACGTGCCATATAAGGACATAAACTTCGAAAGGAATTGCAGTTTTTACACTATGAAATTTCATTTTTTTTTTCACTAACCTAACGTCACATTGCACACCAGTTCTGTGGATTGATGTTTGTTGGTGAAGATATCGTTATTTGTTGGTATATCGTGCGAACAGCAACGAGGAAATGTCAAACAATGTTGCTGTTTCAAAGTTTTTGAGGAAATCATCTATTTTGGACAGGTACATATACTTATAATAAATTTAACTTCGTTTGTCTTGCTTGCAATGGGAGTGAAAACTGCATTGAAAAATGGATACAATGTGTTGAAACTATATTTTAAAAGACATTTTTTGACAGATATATAAACTTAATTGTATTTGTAAAATATTACATATTTATAATTTTTTTGTAACACCTTATTAGAAAATACATTTTTCTGGACATTGTTTGGGACTAGAAAATGAAACTATCGCACTAATTAGTTTATACTAACGCATACTTGTAATTTGTACAATAGAGTGTGTATTTTTTTGGTATTATATGTATCGTATAAAAATAAAACTATTTTTGAAATAGTCTTTAAAAATCATTAGTATTATAATATAGAAAATTCTGTACATAAAACATTTCCTTTTTGGTACAGTATATTATTTATTATATTATGTAAAATGTAATAATATTAGTAAAAAATATCATGCAATTAAATGTTACAAATGTTACAGATTTATTTGTTAATAATTTATTATTATTTTTCTGTTTAAATACAAGATGGCGCAAAAGTGGAATGTGATAAATTTATTTAGCAAAATCATAGATTTATAATAATGTATCTTTGTTGCATATGGGTATGCATAATATTAATATTTTTGGTTTATAGTTTTTAAATTTAAAACAACAATAATCAAATAATGAATTTTTTTACTCCTTTTATATATTATATTAATTATGTAATAATATATTATAATATATATTTGAATTTTTGTATACACTGTTTTTATTTTATTTTGTAATTAATTTTAATACTAAATGTTATTATGGATTATGCGCATTATTTTTTGTTTTATTTTAATAAAATTGTAAAAAACGTAATTAAAAAAAATAATTTCGTATACTCAACAAAAATTCATTTATTTATTTATTTTTATAGCATTATCTTTTGCAGTCAGGCTTGAACCTAAAACACTTAACTATAACATAATATAATAAAAAACTATTAACAACCAAAAAAAAATCCAAAAGCTCCACTTCTAACGAAAAATTCTTATCACATTCCTGTTGTGTCCAGCCAAACAAGCCGGTCAGCCTTACAACCTCTCCTCTGATCTTTACCACCTTCATTTCAAATTAAAGAAAGCTTTCAAGCTTTTGCGGCTGCCCGCCAAAAATGATAACGCGTTCCTTTTTTTTTTATAAATCAGCAGCTTACACAGCGCGAGGCCCATTATAACTTCTCGTATGGGTTTGTACGATGAGTCGAAAGAGTCAGTTTGGCTGTATTTCCCGGGCTTTTTGTCAGAAACACGAGTGTTCGCGCACAGATACCGGAGTGACGGCGCTCAGTTCCGGGACGCTGGTTAGTTTGCAGTCCGGTTGGAAAGTCCGGGCTGGTGGCCGCGGCGTGTTTGTTGTAGGTGATGACTGTTTGGCTTTAACTTACCCGCTTCTGTAGCCCGCAAACGTTGCGTTATATATGTTTACTTATGGGAATCGGTTTTTGAGTCGGTGATTGAAGGTTTTTAAAAGTTACGTTTTCAAGTCGGAGTGGAGAAATATTTTTGTTTGGTTATTTGAGGATTGACTTGTTGATTTTGTAAATAATATTTTACTGGATAAAGTTTTATTACCACAAAAACAAATATGGTTTACTAATGTATTACTTTCACATACGTATTTGGTTTTAAAATACCTCTAGATCTGAAAAATTACAATACTTGGTTTGAAATTATCTAAGAAATCATAGTTTTAGTTAAATATTTTTGCTAATATATATATTACCTAGATAAAGTTTGTATTTAAAAGAGTAATTGTGCCTATCAATGCGTTTGTAATTGTTTGCATGTAGAAATTTTCCATCATTTTTATTTCATTTTAAAATCAATCAAGTTATTATTGTTAAATTCAGAATATGACGTAGAATTTTAATATATAAACTTATTTTAATTGTAATGATTATCGTTTTGCCGGTCGGCATAGCCGAGCGGTTTAGGACGTGTGTCCGACACCGCTCGTAACTGTGCTCGGGTTCGAACCCGGTAAGCATGGATGTTTGTAATGTCTTTGTTTCATCCAAATACACTTTGAAAAGTGATATCTATAGCATCTACTGGATTGCTGGTTTTCGCTACCGAGTCCATTTGTGTAAAAAAATAATCGTTTTGTAATAATTTGCATTTGATATCTAATTAAAATTTATGAACTTTTAAGATTAATATTATTTGAATGATATTATAAAAATATATTTTTATGTAGAATAAAAATTGAAATATGTATAAAAAATCTTTTAAAGATATGAATAACAATTTTTTTTTTAAATAAGAGTAAAAATTTTAATTTTTTTATATATTTTTTTGTTTGTTTTGTAACCTATCCTGTAACTAGCTAGTTGGATAGTGTAGATTAATTATTTTTTATCTATCTAGATTTTTTATACTATACAAAATTTAAACAATTCCAAAATAAATATTAGATTTAACTGACAAAATTTATACCAAGTCGTCACTTACAGCAGACTACAAAAATAAAATTTCAATTTGAAAGTAAAACAAAACAAAACACAAGCAAAAAGTAAGAAACAAAAGAAAACTATACAAAAGACGGTAGATAGTAAAACTAGAAGGCGCAACTCGTTTCGAAAAACTGAAAGTGCGACTGAAATTTATGTGTGGTCTAGTCGGCCGTTATGGCAGTTCAGAGTTTAAGAATGATTTGTAGTCAAGTAGTATATTTCGTGCGCGAAAGAATTCCATCCCGGTATCCCGTCGTACGTATCTCTCACATGTAATTTCTTTATTTCAGATTTGACCTCTGCGCCATCACGGACACGTGTGCCCTACGACCCTTTCCACCGGACCGAATTGTGCCTACCTTCATCTCCCTCATGCGAACGCACCTGCTACTATGGGGAAGGGGAAGAGCGCATCAGACAAGGTAAGGTAAATGCTACTATTTGTTTCCGTCACTTTTCTAATTTTAAAACAAAATCTCGGCCAATCTATCTGACTGTCACGGTAAAGTTTTAATAATACGATGTCGGTGTCTTGTAGCGTGTCTTGGCCGTGTTTCGTTGCTCCGGACAACACAGCCCCGGCTCGACTCCGGCTCCAATGCCGGGAACAGCGCCTCTCAAATTGCGCCCGGGCAAATTGGTCGACATTTTTATATAAATTTTATGTTGCCTAGTTTAAAAACGTATTACATGTATTTGCGCGCTATGTCTGAGACTTAAAATATACATTATTTGAAATTGGTTTTTTATTTCATTTTTTAAATTTGTGGTTGTTATAGTTCAGTTTTTATACCAAAACTATTTGTCATTTGATATCATCAATTTTTTTTTTCAACTGAGATTCTAAACACTCACTGGCATTAAAACTTATATGTGTTACGGTTAATTTGATAAATTGGTTACTATACATAATAACTGGTTATTGCAAATAATCAAAATTTACATACATAACTACTACGTAAAACCGTTTATTTTAATATAATGTGTTCTGAAAGAAGTTTTACTGTTTTACAATTATTATTAACTTTATTTAATTTGCAGATGGAAAAGAATTAACTATAGATAAAGACAAAATATTCAAATCAAACTAAATTTTACATTATTTTTAATTAATTGTATCTTATTAATTGTAGATAATTAAAATTAACATAAGTAACTACAAATTAACACCGTTTTATTTTAATATAATGTGTTCTGAAAGAACTTTTACAGATGGAAAAGAAATAACGATAAATAAAGACAAAATTGACAAATCAAACTAAATTTTACATTTTTTCTAAATAATTGTATTAGTTCAATAAATTTTATTTTTTGTAAGTTTGGATAAGAATAAAATATGTATGTGTTACAAATTCAGAAAAAATGATTTTTTCAAAAATATCAAATTTAAGTTTTTGAACCATTTAAAAATCAATCTCTAAAATATATATCGTTAGAAATTTGGGAAACTTCTCATATGATAGAATTTAAATACTTAAACTATTTACCAAATTTCAAAAAGTTTTGATAACAGTTTTCAAAATATTTAAGTGTTCATATTTTTTAACAACCCTGTATAATATAGCGCTACCTTTTATATATTTTTAATTATAAAATAAAAGAAACAGATAATAAAATTTTATGTTTGTCCAAAGTTTTAGAAATTGCAACAATTATGTGTTATGCACACGTATGTATTTATTTTTAGTAATGTTATTATAAGTACAAACATTTTAGAAAACTGGAAATAGCAAATAAGGTAGCAAAGTTTTCGCCAGCATACAATGAAGTTGAAGTTAACTTAAATAAATGTGTAACTTTATACTGGATTATACTGCTGTTACAAGCACATTTGTTTCTATTATTCGTACAATTCGACGATAGAAAAATATTATTATAATATAGAAAATAATACGTTGTAATAGAATAAATATATACATTACTAATATATATTTTTACATACTTATTAGAATATTATGTGAGAGTAATTTTATAATTAAAAAAATGGCCTATATTAAAAAAAAAATTGTAAGATAAAAATTACTTCATATACTTTTTGTTAAATAGAACAAATATTATAGAATTTTGTAAAATGGTTGGTATCTCAGTTTACAAAAACTAATGTTTAATTAAATTTTTAGCTGATTTAAATTTTATGTGTTACGAATATTTCAACAGCCGAGGGATATTTAAAAAAAATATTTTACAAAGGTTTTTTTAATAATTTTTGATATTTTTATTTTATATATATATAATTCTGAAAATAGCTTGCGGCATATTTATATCATATTATTTTGTTTTTAGTTACCACGACTACAGTAGTTGTTGCTATAAAAATATTTCTAATCCGTAAATTTCTTTAATACGATGACGGTCGATTCTGTGGTGGCCATAGTAAGTTTTTTAATTATGTGGTGATCTATGAAAATTTTGAACTATAATGGTATATCTAAGATGTTCATATACAAGTATAAATGTACAAAGAATTCCATATAATCAAAATGTATTTTTTTTATAATTTTATAGCTATTAATTGCAGTAGATGAAATTAGAACACACACTGCTAGTGTAATCAAAGATAAAAAAAAATAATTTTTAAAATAGTTACATACACATTTAAAATATATAATTATATATTTTGTTTATCATTTAATTTTTTGAGAAAACTTAAATATTGCACTCTAAAATATTAGTCTGAGAGCTGGAATTTTGTGTTTTGATTAAACGCATAAATAAATAACCGAGATTCCAAATTAAGGAAGTTAAATTTGATAGATAAAACATATAAATTTAACCACTGGTTAATGTAACCAATACGCAAAATACAGAAAATATGTCATTTTATTTCTGTATTTAATTTAACCAACTAGCGAATAATTGTAACTGAGATTCAAAATACCGGCTCCTAAGTATCACCGCTAATAATTAAAATAAATTCAACTATTTCACCATTATCTACGTGAACGTCTTCAGCAAGAGACGCAGACCTTTTACGTAAACCCATCGCAGCGTGAACGGTTTCCTAGTGGCGGCAAATGCACACATTAAATTCCGCTCACGAGTTACGGGGGACTATGTCGTGTTCCTCATTAGGAGTGTGACCGGTGCGCCGTGGCGTGGAACGCGACGGCAACGCGGTCAAAGCAAAACTCTTGTGCCGGGCACGCGCTACCACAAATCGAATTAAAATCACATTGGCTTTGGAAATTGACGGTAGGATGAGTATTTAGCTAGCTAAGAAAAAATGCTTAAGTGTTCTTTGAAGAAAATAATAATAAAATAAAAAGGTTATAGTATGTAGTTCTGTATTAATTTTAATTAAAAATCGACATTAAGATCTATTCTATTTACATTATCATCAGGAAAAATGATACAAATGACATATACAATAAATATACAGAACATAGAAACAAATTACTAGGTAACAAAATAAATAACTAGATTATAAAATTTATAAATTATTAATGAAAGGCAGCCAAATTTTATTTAAATCAGTTACTAGTCACATTGATTGATCTTACTTTTTTAAAATTGCTTTTGCATTTTTTATCAATTTACTGTTAATATTGTTGAGTCTTGCAATTATTTTAGCATGTAATGATTTCTGAAAGATTTTTTTTTCTATGTTAAATGATAATAGATTTTCATGTTGGGTAGAATAGTTTTATTTATTGAAGAAATTAAAGGTAGCTGTAATACTTTTATTTGTATTATGTAAATATAGGCTCGATTGCACAAAGCATTATTAACCTTCTTGCGGTTAACCAATTCGTTAACTTTGCCAACTGACCAATTCGAAGAATGACAATCTAATTATCTAGTTAACTATTGGTTAAGTTAACAATGCTTTGTGCATTCAGGTTTTAGTTTTATATATTTTTAACAGAAATAAATTGAGAAAATTAAACTAATAGAATTACTTTAGAGTTTACATATTGTGTATTTTCATTTAATATGAATTTTTTCTCATAATTCCTAAATGGAACATGGGTTTATATTCTCGAGAAATTGATCAAATAGTTTCTTAACAATTTTACTTGCATTATCAATACTTGATTGTCAATAGTGCGGAACTTAAACTCACAGTTAAACAAGGGACTTATAGTTTATAGTGGGTTACAAATGCTTAGAATTTGCCGATATCAATATAGTGGTTATATTAATACTAGAATATTTTGTTTGCTAACTTCTCATTTTATACATGACGATGAGCATGACTTTTAATTTTAGGACTTTTGATTTTGTGCTTCTAGTATGGACGAAAAGTTATAGCTTTAATTTTTATTAGCATTATACAGAATATTATTAGTTTTTGACATTTTTAACATTCATTGTCCATTTTAGAATACTAGCATTGAGAAATGGGAAAAAGAACCTAGAAGAATACAATATAATATCCACAAATATATCTACATATATCATCCAACAAATTTTGACTAATATCCTTCTGAATATTTCTCATGAATGACATACATTATATCATCGTCCTTCACGTCTCTAGCCTTCTTCTTTTACATCTGCTTCCTTCCCCAAACCGTTCGTTCATAACATTTCCGTTTTATTTATGTTACGATCATTGCTGACGTTTAGTGAGATGTGGACTGGGACAGACAATATATCGTCTCTCACCTCGACATCAAACGCTGTTTCGACGTATCAGACGCGGGTAGGTGGTGGATGTTCGTAATAACATTCTCATTTCGTGCCCGGAGCAAGTCTGTAATTAAATCGTATTTTAATTAACATCGAGTTATTCTTTACGATAATTTTACGATTATGTCTCACGGACATTTGCAGCTATGTTGAAAACGGTTTAAAGATGGCAAGCATGCAGAGTATCAAGGTTGGCGCTGGTGGGATATGCTCTTTTGTTTTAATATGATTGTGAATGAATGGGAATGTCTCTGTGTGTGTGTGTCTTTTCGGTGAAGGTTTTAAACCTATATTGCTTTCGTATACTATTAGCACGTTTATTATTATTTGATTTAGAATTATGACAATTGTAGTAATGATTATGGTTATTTGTTTTGTATCATTTGAATTTTGTTTATTAATCTATTAAATTGAAAGTTTATATTGTTTATTATAACTTTTGTTTTCACTTTTCAGCTTGTTAGAATTTAACAATTTTTTTATATGTATTTATTGATTTAGTTGTTTAATAACTTGATGAATATTGTGTAGGGGCCAATTATAATTAATGAGTAAAAACTGTAAAAAAAAGTTTCCATTTTACATAAAAACAATAGTAAAAAATTACAGTAAAACGATGGTTCACATAAATTTTTTATAAAAATAATATAATTTTGTAATTTTATGTAAAGTAATTAATTCACCATATTACGTATAATTTTTTTCCCGAAAATGTAAGTAATTACTTACATAAAATATACGTATTTTGTATTTATATAATGTAACAAGTTTTTTTAAAATATCTGTAAATAATATTACATACATACTTATTGTAAAAATACTGACGTTTTAAAAGAATATTGAAAAAATACATAAGATTGGTAAATTTTTATGTATTTAATATTTTATTTTGATTTCTAAATAAATACTAGAGACATCGGAGACCTTTGGAGTTTGAGTCCAACACGCTATTACTAGTCTAAGGTTGTCTAAAATTTTTATATAAAACAAAACATTAAAATAAAATAAGATAAAGTTGCTGCGTGTTCCCAATTTCAATTAACGTCTGAAAATATACATGAAAAACAATATATTGTTGTCATCTATAATATTTATTAGAAAAACTTTTCAGTTTTCCACTTTTATGATAGGACACGACATTAGAACTTTTTCCATCCAACAATAATAACATGCGAATATTTATGCATAGATTCTTCTTCGTTTATTTCAGTCTTCTTTCTTTTCTTTGTCTTCCTCAAAGACAAACGACGCTTTACCTAGCGCGGGGGCCATTAACCGAAACTTAATTAAATATTTCTCGGAGCGTCGGATATCTCCAAGTGTCACGCAAGTATGCAACGGTACTTTTGGCGCCCGAAAAGAGTCGCGCAAAGATAGCGTTTATAAGAGTTCTAAGTGCACAATGAAGAGGGTGGAGCTAGGGGGGGGTGGGTAGAAGAGTCAATGCGCGACACTGTCACTTACGTCGCAAATTTTGTGTTAGGTGCGCCGTCGAGAAAGTCGCTGAAGAAGTAGACGGTTTCCTACGCCGTTAAAGCGATTAATCTACTTAATTATTGATATCGTTAAAAATTACAAGAATTGGGTCAAAATTTCGTTTCATTAGACGAATTTAAGACGGCTTTTTCGAATATTTAAGTATTTTCGTAACTATTTAATTAGACACATTAAGAGTTTAATTTTTCAGATTCATTGATACTAAAAGTTAGCAATTTGTTTCTAAAAATAATCTTATATTATTTAATTTATTAAAAACATTTGGTTTATTATATTTTGTTTTACACAGGGTGGTTTGGTTTATAATGTCTCGACGATATTTCGTAAACTAATAAACATTAGAAAGAAAGCACAAACAAAAGTTATTCAGTATTACATATGAGGATGTCAGTGGAAAAGAGGCGAAGTGGCACTTTTTATTACTGATATTTCTGTACAGCTGGTATGTAATATGTTTACTTATATGCTTTTGTATAATGACTTAAGTTTATGTACTTTTTTATATTTTTCAACTTTAATAAATGTTCGAAATAATGTCGATTCAATGATTGAGTAACTTGTGAAATTTTTGAGGAAAATCTCAACATTTGAATATTATTAATTTTACAGGTACACTTATGAACATTTTTTGTTCAATGTTATTTAATAAATGTAATAAAAACTAGTGAAAGTAATATAATAAAATATACACCAATATTTATGATAAAAACAGTGCAACAATCAATCTAGAAAGAAATCAAATTACCACTTGAAAACAAAACACAAACGAACCTAACCGTAAAAATAACTAGCAAACCATAATAAATATAAATAACACAACGCTGTACTATTCGATACAACACCGAGATATTTCTTTTCGAATGACATAAAACGAATATTAATGGCAAAACTACGTTCATATTGAAAAATAAAATCAAACCTAAAGCAACAAAAAAATAAAAAAATCTTAGCCGTAGTCAATACACACGGGAGATGGCAACTTAAAAACGAACTAAAAACTTTTGTACCTTGCCACGGCTTGGTTTTAAATCAATGATATATGATCGCAACAGGGTTAGCACACGTAAAATCGTATTATATATGAGTGTTATTCCAAACAATAGTAATCGCTTCAGCATAATTCTTTCTCTACGATCAGATCGGGATTTTTAGTACGACGGTGAAAGCAACCAAACGGGCTATTCTTGTTCGGAATTTATCATAAGTTGAGCACGCGGTATTGAAATGATTTGAGGGGTTGTATTCCCGATAGCTACATAACAAACTTTACCTGAATTTTAAATTTAGAGGTTTTAAATTTTTTTTATAGTATGTGATTAAGTTATTTTCTTTAACATAAGTATTATTTTTTTATATTTTTAAATGATTATTTTCACACATTGTCTTCTTAAATTTTTAGATGCATGATAGAATGCTAAATAAATGATATTTTTATAAACTTAATTGATACATTTAACAAATATTTGTCAAAGAAAATTTCTATATATTTTTTTTCGCATTTGCCGTTCTAGTTTTAATATAACATATATATTTTTAAATTCAAATTATATTAATAAGTTTTTACTAGATAAAAGGTTTTTAATAATACACATTTTCGTAAAATTTCACTACACTTTAATTCGTCAACAGACTTAACTTATATTAAATAAAGTAGTTATTAACATAGCAAAAAAGTTTTAGAACTTATTATATTAAAATAAAACAAAACTTTAACCTAAAGTTTGTTTTTAATTTTAAAGTAAATAATTATTATTACATTGTTTATAAAATATCATTTATACTTTTTGTAATAGTTTCCAATTACACACAAAAATTATTATATAAAATATTGTTGTAATATTTTGATAATATACCAATTATGAGTATTAATTTTATTTCACGAAACAAACAATATACTACCAAATGCTTTCTGTAATATTATGAGGTACTATTTGAGAATAAGCATCCATGCTTATCAAACCACATCTTTACCCAAAACCATTCCTGTCCTATCCGCCAAAAAACCATCGATAAAGACGCTGGCATCCGAAGCACGCATCATACCTAACCTTACGTTTTGCTTACCCAATCCCAAGCAGCCCCCTTCACCAGTTCAGTTCAACGCGGCTTCGGCTCGAACATCCGATGATATATGATAAGACGCCGACGATATTGGCATACTAAATTTTAATTTGATAAGAATTAAAGTTTTTGGCGGGCGTCCCCGCCCGGGTAAAAAGTTTAAGAACATCCCTCCGACATCTACTCGGAGGCCTTTCATTGAGGCCATCGTCTCTCCCGGCAGGCAACTATGGGCCTGATCAAAGACGCGCCCGGCTCCGGCTAATATTGCATTCTCAAGAGTCATGGATGATTTGTGTGCCAGTTTTAATGAAATAAAACGAAGAAGGGATAGAGGAAAAGCGCGGCCTGTGGAAAGTTGCCGTGAGAGAACGCGCATGAGAATAAATTCCACACCATAGAGATTTTTTAACAACTAGATGGCGCACTCGGCGATGTGGATTTATGTTAGATTTGGAACAAAAATGGATTATACAATTTTTAACAACCAAATGTTAAAAATATTTTGTTGATGTTTTAATGGAGAAAATATACCAAAAAAATCTACGTAAAATCTAAGACAAAATTGGTATTTCAAAAGCACGACAAAAATGAAAAATTTCACGAGAAAATTTGTATATTTGTGTATTTATATATTGAACAACAAATATAGTACGATAAATTAATAAACTATTATTTTATTAATTTGTTTGAAGATTAATAAACTTTAAAATTTAAGATTAATTGCAGGGTATTAAGTTAAACGGTTAATATTTTATTTATTCAGAAATTAATACAACTGAAGATTTTGGTTGTGGTTATTGTTAGATAAATTTGGTTAAAAGGTTAGTTTTTTATTTGTTTGCTATTAGAACAAAAATTAGAACAAATTAGAAACATTTTTATTATTGCTTCTGTTTTTAGATTATGGGCACAGGTTTGAATCCCGCTTGGGACATGGATGTATGTAATGTCTTTGTATCGCCCAAATACACTGTGAAATACTATTGGTTGATGTTCTTCGCTAACAAATCCAATTGTGTAAAAAAATAACTAAAAAAAATAAAATAATTAAACTTTTAAATTATTATATTTATTTAATTATGCAAAATACGACATAAAATAATGGGCAGTCTAGATGCATTCCATGCTTGTCTGTGATTCTTTTCTAACCGAATCTTTCGGTTTTATTCGACGCTCTTTTACACTGCTTCCTTCTTCGTTCGGTTCCAAGGTTGGGTTCGGTGGGTTTCCCGTTTTAAAGGATGTCACGACGCGTTAGGCAATTAATGTCTATTGCCTGCCCTATTAAACACTTCACTTGCGTTTTTAATATTGTCAAAAAGACGCCGAATATTTCACTTTCAAACTATGCGCTGTATTTTGAACTGGGCGACGTACGGCCAAGTAATTTGATTTTGATGAGTATTAATAATGGAAATTCGTTTCCTAGTGCTGCAATAGTTACTTTAATTGTTTTAGTGGAGCATAATTAATAATGAGAATTAATAATAGTTGTATGACATACAGATCTTTTTACAATATTTACTTGTTAAATAGTTTAAGATTTGTTTACAATATGCAGGGTTTTGAACCGATATAATTTTCGTTCCGGTTTTCGTTTCGGTTCAATTAAAAAAATATATATCGATTTGGTTCCGGTTTTCGTTTCGACAAAAATAACGTTATTTTTCGATTTTCGATTCAGTTCCAAGTGATTAATTTTTAAATTTTTTTAATGTTTTTATTTGTATTAAAAACATAAGTTCTACCATAATTTAGAACATTTTATTCCTACTTTTATAATAAGCATACTACATACATTGATACAATTATATAATAAGAATAATAATTATTAATTAATTAAAGGTATAATAATTAGAAGTATGTAATATATTATAATAACACTCGAAACTTATATAATTCGTATGTATGTTTTAATTATATAATAATAAGTTAACATATGTTAACGTAACAAATTCTTGAATACAAAATTTTCATTTATTTATAATTAGAAAAAATTAACTAAAATTTTTTTCAATTGTTTACAAAATTTCTACTGATTTTTTAAAATTCAAAATTGTTTTTAAATTTTATTAAAAAAATTACCGTTAAATAAAATAATCGTATATTAAATATACACAGATAACATGAGAATTTTTATTCAAAAACAATCTTATTTTTTTATTATATGTTTGTCTAGAAGAAATTGTGGGTGCGATTTTTAAATTTGCAGCAGGTGTTCAAATTAGTCGGCATGGCTCTGATTCTTGCTACTTTTAAAATCAAAATGTATTCTAAGAAACTAATGTAAAATACCGCTAAAGTTAAATAAAAAAAAATAATAAATAAACGCATTTTACATCTATTTACATAGTACAATCATCGGAGTAGAACTGAAAGATTCCAGCAGGAACAAAACAATAGCACATCGCAATGCTCGAACGAGAGAGACAAAAATGTCGGAATAAAAAAACGGAAAAAACACGAATTAACTTTTTAAAAGCGTAACTTTACGTTGTCGACGACGAAAGAAAATTCCACAAGCCAAATGAAACACGTCTCCGTAGCTTTTTAAAATCTAATTAAAGAAAATTGTCAACAGAGTTACAAGCCATAAGAAACCAAGTATTACTTTGTGTTGGGGGGTGGGGGGAAGGACGGTGTCCGGAGTTTGGTATTAAAAGAGTGAATTTTTGTCTCCGGGTAGTGCTAATAAGCTGCAATGAATTATAAGTTTGGAAAATAGCCGACGCGATGAACGATAAAGTCGTACTCGCCTAGAATTTTAATCGTATTGAAGGAATGATTCTGTTACGATGTTATTTGATATTTCAATGTTTTTGGTTCCGAAGTTATTTCAATAGTTGTTTACTTTTAAATGCTTGTTTTGTAAATTTAGCAAATTTTTATTCATAATTCTACAATATATAGAATTGTCACATTTTTGTAATAAATGAAGAAAAATTAGGTAAAACTTTACTTTTCGGTTAGCAAATGTATTTACTTCAAACTTTATAGACTGTTTTAAATCGCAAAATTTTAGTGCGGAAATGATATTTATAATATTAAAACTGATTTTGAAAATTTGTTTTCAACATGTTGAAAACCTGCTGCAATATTTTGTTCATATTTACATAACTACTAGCGGATACTGTTATTTTTAATTTTTTACATTAAAAACAACTAAAAATTCTTCACGTTGCTTTAATTTTATTAAACATTAACAAATTAATCTCTTTACCTTACCTATTTTGCAATGAGCGCCACCATATATGTCAAGTACAACTAATTCATCTTACGTATAATCTATGTTAAAAACGAGCTTCCAAAATAAATTTTAACATTTTAAATATCATTTTTCACACTAAAATTTTAGCCAAATATTTTTATATATAATAAAACAGTGAATACATAAATTATAATATAAATTACTTATTTACAACAATAATAAATAAATATATCACATCGTATTTAAAATATTTAATAATTTAGAAATTACTTTAATTTTGTCAAAATTATAAATTAAAACTTCGAGGTAAGTGTGCTTATTTACGTAGTAATGGAATATTTAATTTATTTGAAATTTGTACGACTATCTCCAAACATACATCGTCAAAATTGCGTTATAGGATTTTGTGGGAAAAAAATTAGGTTAGATAAATAAAAATATTGAACGTGCACATCACCAATTTAAAACATGATACGAACGCCGGACGAAGTGTAATGCTAGTCTTGTTGCTTGTTAAATCGCCCCGACAAGTATTATTTATACGAACTAATTATTTTCTACCCCTATAATAAATCATAGCATATCACATTACGTTATAAATAACTTATACTTTAAAAATTGTTATTACGCTTTAACTGTAAACTCGTTTAGAAAAAGTGTTGAATTTATCGATTTTTTTCTTGGAAAAGAATACGTTTTACTTTGTGTTTTAAAATATATTTTTATTGTTTTTACAAATTATTAATTTACAAAGTTGTCTCAGGACGGTATTTTAAAAACTATATAATATTATGTTAGAAAATTTGGTATATAGGAATATTTCGATATGCTTAGTTCAAGTAAAATATTGGCCATAACATTCCACTTCCGGCTTAATCGAAAGTCGATTCTAAGTTCCTTATTTTAAATGAAATATCCAATTTACATGTTATCATTAAATTTAGGAGTAAATTTTACACATGATACATTAAAAACTATTTACTTTAGTTCAACTGTTTGTGAAGTATTTCAACTTCTTTGATTTTTTTGTTTGAAATCGACAATATCTCTCAGTGTTCATATCTCAAGAATGGAACCAAATATTTGTAATTTGTAAACGGGGTCTTATTAAGGAAGCTTTGAGATATTTTTGCATAGAAAAATAATTAATAAAGCAATAAAGAATAAACTCTTTGAAAACAAATGTTAGAAAATTAGTACGTATTGTTATATGAGCTGTAAAATTATACGAGTATTTTTGCACATTATTACACGCACTTTTATCAGTTTTTCGTTACGAATTTATAGTGACAAAATTTCATTACGACTTAATAAATTTGAACGTAAGACACTCGTAACCTTCCGTAAAGAAGACAGTGTTATTATTTTTAGATTAAAATAATAATAATAATAATAACGTTATAACATAAACAAACAATAAAATTTAACTAGTGAACAATATATTAAAATCCACTTTTGTCGCTGGGGAGCTTGCTAACATAGACACTGCAGGTGTGTTTACTAATTTTATTCTAATTACATTTCACAGCGTGATATTAGTCTACAGTTTAATATATCTTTAGTGTAGGTTACTATCTAGTTAGAAAATGGTAAAGGGAGATAGGATGAGGTAGGAACAGAGTCACCTAAATTGTAATCCAAGAAGGGTTATTGGAATGTTTAGTATAAATGAATTTATTTTGTTGAATATATATTTTATGTAAGCAAATATTGTTTTATGATTGTTTCACAAATATTTGTAAAACACTCAAGTGTAGTAAAATAGTAAATAGTAAAAAATCTTTCAGAACACATTATATAAAATAAAACGGCTTTAGGTTTAAGTTCTATATTAATATTTATTAATAATTGACATATTATACCTATTTAACATACGTCTTTATTAGGAAAACTGATAAAGACCGACGTTGAGTTTGTCGAAACATCGATTATTAATGAATATTATTACAGAACTTAAACCTGAAGTTATTTAATTTTTAATCAAATGTTAATTTTCTTTGATTATTAAATAAATCAAATGCCAACTAATTATTCTCTTTAGAATATTACAATGTTTTACAGAACTGATATTTAGATGGTTATTTTAATACAATTTTTGTAAAAAGGAATTATTGGTCCGAAATCTTTACATTAATTTTATATATTCACTACTGTTATTTTTAAATTGTCACTTTATTTATTTATTTAGTTACACCAAACAGGCAACAGTCCAATTAAATGGCGTAAACGATACAAACATAGTCATATCAAACATACAGTTTTAAATGATTAATAAAAATATGAAAAAAACAATTTATATGTAAGATACATCTACATAAAATTAATATAATAATTTTTCACAAGAAGTATACGTTTTTATGAAATACTTTTTTATATTGTTTCTTAATTGCGTAACATAAATTAACATGTGTCTTTAATTATGAATTACAAATGTTTTAAAAACACAAATGTTTGCGATTCACTGATCTGATAGTAGGAGTAAGTAAAAGCGACGTTATAAGATGTTGCGAATACGAATCGGGTTGGTTTGGTGCACGTACCGTCGTACCGCTCCGGTAAGTGTCTTAAAATTTGTCATTTAAATAATTCCCCGTTCTAGATGGTGTGTTGGAGGGGGGTTGGGGGCCATATTAAGGCGTGCTCGTTGTCAGATCCGGGCGTCCGTAATAAACTTCCGAACACATTTTCCTAGTGAATGTAATTACGTACGAGAGGGCGCTAAGAATTTCATATCGCGAATCACCTATGTCACGTTTCCAGACACCGTTGCCGGTTACCGGTTGCTGCTTCTAAATTACAATAACTGTCGCTTGGGATGTTAACAAGCAACGCCTCGAATGACTGCGCGATGCCTCCTACGACATGCTCGTTACCGTTGACTAAAATCTATGCTGCAGGCGAATGTAAAGTGATTTGCAGATAGTATGGTAGTTAAAAATTGTCGAAATAAGCGATTTTTGATAATAGTGTGATTACTAACAGCGACAATATCAACTAAAACTAACTATCTAGTACTGAAAATACACGCTTTCGTATATTATATGAAGTTGTAGTCATTGCTGGAAGCTTGACTGAAAACTGTTAAGATACAGATAATTTCAAAAATGTATTACATTTCTTAAAAAGTACTAATATTTATAAACTAAAAAGGATAAAAATATTTGACCTATGAAAAAAACATATGATCTAAAGAATAGTACCTATGAAAATAATAAATGATTATTATTATTATTATTATAAGATCTATAAAATTTGATTTATAAAATTAAGAAAGTGGCTATTTATACATACGGTATGTATACCCAATTGGCTATTTATACATACAGTATTTTTACGTAATTGGCTATTTAGGGTAGGTTAGGTTAGTAGGTTGGTTTAGGTTTAGGTTTTTTACTATAGATTATTTTTTAATTATTAATAGGTAAATGATTGATTTTTCTAAAGGTAACAATATAAAATTTTATAGGTAATATTTGAATTATTAATAGATCATAAAATTAGCATCCAACTAAAAAATCCAAAAACTCGGCTTGTGGTACAAGCTATTATTAGCTGACAATTAATATAACAACATTCTATGCAACCAATTCTTTAAATAATAACAAGTGCAAGTCAAATTGTTTTCTATTCACATTATCATCTCCCAATAAAAAAGAAAAACTTCTAAGTATTCTGAAAAGAAACTTTGAATCTATTACATATGAAAAATCGAGCACTAAATTTAAATTCACTTACAGCCACACATTCCACTCTCATTTACGTCATTAATATTTATTTGAAATCAAATTTATAACCCGAAATATTCACCCCCGTATATATCTCTCAAAATTTAATTAGTGCCATTTTTAACTCGACTAGCCCATTTCAGATCCAACCCTATTAAAAATCCTGCACAGACTTCCACGCGCTCATAAAATTACCAATAAAACGTCTTCACCGTAAATCTTAAAGAACCATTTCGACGACCACTTACTTGCACCATGCGAAAACGCAAGCAAAACATCCCTAACACACATATCAAATCGATAGGGGGCGGGGGGAGGGACAGAAAAAAAAAAGAAAAAAGAGAACGAGGAAAGCATACGATAGATTTTGTTCGACATCGAATTTAGCGTTTGGAGACGCCGCGCCGTTCGGCAGTTTGCATGCATCCGTGCTTCTGGTATTTGGTCAGCGCTTATGTGTGATGGCACAGCTGGCGATACATGATGTTTGTGCCCGTGTTGAGATGATGACTAGAGTAGAACAAAATGGAGATGTTTGATGCAATGTTTTGGTTTTATGAGTTTGTATGAAGTTAGCTTCAGATTTGACTAACAAGAAAATGTATCGGAATGTATTTATTGTGTATTAAATAAAAATAAAATTTATACATAACGATAAAATTTGATTTAAGAAAATACAATGCGCCGTATAATGTGATCACATCAAGTATATTAATTTATGATAAGAATAAACGACTGAAAATAACATACACTCAATAAAATAATACTTTAAAACTAATTTTTTGCTATTAATTTAAAAGTAAACGTACTATTAATCTGCACAATTCAACTGTTTAATAAAAATAAAATAGTAAGTTATAGTACATATTATACTTGAATTGAAAATTATTAATAATTTTTCACTTCAATTCTTTTTAGAAAACATTGACCCATATTCTAATCTCATTTTTAAAAGTGATTTTTGTCAAAATTATTTTTGATGTTTACTTAAAATTTTATAATATTAAATATAAATATATATATGTATCAAAAATAGAAATACTATTTATATTTGATAAGAGGTAGAAGTAAAAATTTATTTTAAAATAAAAAATGAAAGCACTTTTTCATAAACAAAAGAGGTGGGAATATGGACCATTGTGTTTCCACTAAATAGTTTTATGAAAAACTTTTAAAATAGGTATACTATAATTAACTATTATTTATTTTTATTAAAAAATATTTCTATTATAAAAACTCAATTTTACAGATCAAAAAAATATTTATGCAGTAAATTAAGAAATCTAGTAAATAACATTATTACCATTAAATTTCAAATTAAATATGTAATTATTCTACATACGTTCTACTTAAATTCAACATCATCAATAAGATTTTATTTTAATAAAATAATTCAGTAACTATGATTACTTAATATTGAAAAACTAATAAATTATCTTTATTTGTAATTAAATCTAATAAAATTTTAAATATTTTTTGCAACGCGACTGTTTTCTAGAACGTTTCCAAAAGACAACTTTATACCAGCCGTTGCACAAATGCAAGAAGCAACATTGCAGTATTTGCAGCATCATTCGACAGAAACGAAAGAACATGGACGCGCTCCCTCGCACGGATACCCGGATGTGACGTCATCTGTCGCACAGGAAACACGGGTCAACCGGCCGAAAACTAAACGGTGTATCGCTCATTGTGACAGCTACAGTGAGCTGCACTGTTGCATCATGCACAGAACTAGAAGGATTAGTTGAAACTTACGAATGAGAAGTTTAAATGTTTAGTTGCAATAGAAATAAAATTTTAATAAGTGATTATATCTAAGTAGTAACTTATAGTTTACAATCATTTGGTATGTATCTGCAAATATTTAAATCTCAGACCAGTTTAGCCTGAATGTCGTCAATTGGTGGCAGCCTAGCGGTGTATATAACTATGATATTGATGCCGACCTTGAAATAATGCAACACTCAACAATATATAACTATAGCATAGTTTCAACTAGTTTGCGCAAAATTTAACGATATTACGGAAATTGCATTGTTTTGCTTGCTTACTACCGTACCACGTTTTACCTCGCGTCAAGCTAAACCCAGCCAACATGGACCCTTCCGATTTATATGTTTAGGGAGTAAACTGAAAATAATGCGCTACCCACCCATGTGAGAGTAGACTTACGATATGCATGTTTCATATTGTCTCACGAGCAACTTTATGTAACTGTGACCTTGTGTAGTGGTTTATATTTCATACTTTAATTTTGAATAAGAAAAATATCAGATGATACTTGAGAACTGTTGTGATGAAACAAAATTCTAATTTTTAATAGATTATTATTAATTATTTTGTTTGAATAATTTAAAGAATATTTTCATGTTGTATGTAAATTTATTATAAACTTAAAAAATTAAATAAAGAATATTATTTTGCTTATCTTATGATATCTACATAGAAAACATTTTAAGAGAATTTTTCTAAAACTTTAGTTGTTTTATCCTAAAAACATAAAAGATTTTCGGCATTTTAATGAAACATCTATTTCAAAGTAGATGATTTTGTTTGGTATATTCTTCTAATGTACTTATTTAGATTTTTTTAATTTGTCGCATTGATATAACAATTTGATTTCAATTACATAATTTGTATCTAGATAAAATAACGAGTATTAATACAGAACTACAACCTAAAGCAGTTTTATTTTAAAGCTTAAAAAGCTAAATTTTTCTGATACAACTTTTTAGATTTTCATTTATATAATAATTGTTTAATTAAAGTTCAAAATTTTCGAATTTCTTACGCAAATATTTACAAACAAACGAAATAGTAATAAACATGTGTACAACCACAAAAAAGCAATAATAAAACTAAGGAAACCTACTCCAATTGAAAACACACGTAACCCTAGCACAATAATAGTTTGTTTTTTTCTCTCAGCCGGTATGCGCGCAATAAACGAACGAAAATTTCTTTTCAATATTTAACATCCGACTCGTACTGCATCAAACCGGATGCCGTTGTTTCCCTAGTTCGACCATTCCTTCGACTAGCTGGCAGCACCATCGAACTGTTTTAACTGCTCGTTTATATTCAGACTAGCAGCCGGACGGTTGGTTGCATACAAAGTTCATTCAATAATAGAATTGCAGTTTTACAACTTGCGGGTACGGTTACGAAAGTACGGGTTACGGAAACAACAAACGTTCGCTGTAGCTCTAACGGCAGCGTGCTGTAACGTTAAATAATACTCACTGACCGTTCGGGTTTAATTATCATTCTATGAATAATGTGATGAGATGTACGAATGGGTGTTTTGGTTTTTTTTTTTTTGGGCATGGATAAAATGAAAAAACTCTGGAGCGAGTTTGTTTTGATTCCAGACGGAAAGAATTGCGAATAATAATATGCAAAATTAGTTTGTTGTACTGTTGGTGAAACTTGTTAGAGAATCAAACTATTGTATAGGGTTTTGAACTATAATTGTAATCAAACTATAATTCGAAAATATTTGAAGTTATCATTTAATATATTCAGGAAAGCCTTTTCCAAATGTTTACATTGATTTATGCTAGTGACTGCGGAGAAAACGGGATTTCTACGTTATATGGTGCAGAAGGAATTAGATGTGGAATGAATTCATGAATGAAGAGTGTAATATTGAAAAAAAATTGCAAGTTAATTAAGATAGTATGGTATGGTATAAATATCATAAATAATTATTATGGTTTAATTTGAAAATATATAATTTTAGAGAAACCCGCACAAACATATTTTTTCTCAGCAAGAAAATAATTGCTTGTAAGTTAAGAAAAAAAATTCTCCACCAAAATATTTTTCGTGCTCGTCAACATATGTACAAATATGGATTTTTTTTGCAACGTGTAATGGCCTAAAGTAATTTCGAAACTTTGAAATTTGTATTTTTGATAGAAAATAAAGTTTGTCTCCCTCGCTAAAAAAAAGTTTGTTTTTTTTCTACGTGTCTTTGGCGTTATTTTTTTAAAAATAAAATTGAAAAGACGAGCCCGTAACGTTGACGCAATACCTCACACCTGCTCATTTCTTTTCTTTGGAATTACTTAGAGTCTAACCTTTCTCGTCTGGATATCTTCTTACGTCGCGATGCGCCGTTAACGGGGAGACGTTAACGGCGGAACGTTAACTGAGCTTAGGCATCCATCTTTCGTGAAAGCAAATTTTCAAAAACAAACTTATCATAGTGGATGAGGCAAATAAAAAATATTAGAATGTAGACGATAGGTAGTCAGATTGTAAATATTTCAAGTAATTTAATCCTGCTCTCGTATATTTTTACGTACGTTTGTTTGTGTTGGAAGAAATAATTTAATTGGAATATATTTAAGTGTCAGATGAATGTAATAATATAAGAATTTGGTTAAAAGTATTTTAAGACTTTGATTTAATTTTACAAATATTTCTTATATTATATTTTAATATATTTATTTCGAAGGTATACGTTTATGTGGACGTCC
The DNA here is from genome assembly GCA_963966155.1 of Clivina fossor. Taxonomy (NCBI): domain Eukaryota; kingdom Metazoa; phylum Arthropoda; class Insecta; order Coleoptera; family Carabidae; genus Clivina; species Clivina fossor. The sequence continues at coordinate 8,497,698 of OZ014563.1, read as the reverse complement.
GTTGAGTAGTTAGAATGGTATGATTGAGAGTGTTTTGCGTGAGCGAAAGTTTTCAAGTAGTGAGAATAGAAGAGCATGTATGAGAGGAATTATGAATGTGAATAAAGCTTGTCTGGATCGGGATGTTTGGAGAAAACTGACTTTGAGATAATGGAAAGAGTTTTTGCCGCACTATTATGGGTACATGGCGTGATGGATGTATGTATGTATGTGTATTTTAATGGAAGAGTTCACTTTGTTTAATGTGATCAGATGAGGGACTTGAAATTTTTAATAACAATAACCGGTTGATAATATTATTTAAAAAATATAAACACAAGTTTTTATTGACCAGATATATCTAAAATTAATATTAATAAAATAAAATTAATATCTTATCCGAAAATGTTACAAATAAAAGTTGTTAGTTATTTAGCAACTTTTTTTACATACATTTTTTCGAAATATATCTATTACAAAATATTCGTAAAACACGAATAGTGACATCAATAAATTACCATTTCCAGTTGGTAGATCTTTACCAAAAGTTGATTAAATTGAGAGGTATTCACCTCCGAAACTTAAATATGATATTTTATATAATAATCCGTTTAGCCGAATTTTTCTTACACAGTACGACCAGACGTACATCATGCTAAAAACAGTTGATTCGTATTACTTAAGCTTACTTCGTGCTTATCTATAAAAATCTCGATATATCTATGTAATTTGATGCGATATGACGGTTGGTAAAAAATGTATCTATATTGAAACTAAATTTCTAACTTTTCTTCAATTCTACTAACACAGAAATACAACAAAATTCAAATTGTCACCGAAACGGAAATCAAACTGGAACAACGATTGATTCAGTCATCTGTTACAAATTCAAAACACTCCGATTACAAAATACACCGCCGCCGACGACCGACTACGACGTCAACTTGTCTAATTCGTCTACACATGACGAACTAGCAAACTTTGTCTTCGGTTTCGTGGGAGAGTGGGCCACTGTCATCAACTCGACGCCATTCCTAACCTAACCTAACCTAACCTAACCTAGCTTAATGCATTATGCACCGAAATGTCGACCGAATGTTTATCGCTAAACAGTCGCGCGGTGTTACACTACCCCGGTTTGAGATGGAAGGAAGGTACAACGCGACCGCGCTACCATTTCCTAACAAAGTTAACTCATCTAACTTTGACCGCGCCGACGACGACGGTACAAGCGTCCTGGTGCGGAATATCTGACTGCCGGCTGGCTGACACTGCATCCCTATGTCTCCCCATATGTGCAACGTTGCAATTGGAGACTCCCGGGCCAGGGTGACTTTGATCTTTACGAATGCACGCGCATATGCTCGGCTTTTATGTGGCTGCTTATGGAAGTTGACTGGTGTAATTGCATTACCAACAGATGAGTGGTAGTTTTAACGATTATTTTTCGGGGATGTAAATAAATAATAGCGTTTTTAGCTTACTAATTTAGTGTGCACTTAAAGCAATTTTTATTGCACTAAACTTATACATTTTTTATATTATATATTATATATATATATATATATATATATATATATATATATATATATATATATATAATAGGTATATATGTTTGGAGGAGGCTGAGTTCCAGATAATAGTAAGAGTTTGTGCCGCACTCTTTTGGTACATTGGATTGTATATGTATGTATCTATATACATATAAGTAGTGGTGGGACAGATAAAGAAAAAATCTAGATACAGATATAGATACAGTTTTTTAATTATTTGAATGAGGTATTAGATATCAGAACAAAAGTTTATTTAATTAATAGATAATTAGTATTACTTAAAAACGTATATTTACACATATAACAGGTGCACATATTAATATAGGGATAACAAAAAAATCAAGAAAATATTTTTTGTTGTTATTTTAAAAAAAAAACTAGTTATTATTGTCATATTTTTGTTATTACTAATATTCTAGATACAAAATCAAGATTATTTTTGTCGTATTGTAACGGAAATGAAAAATGAATGCACATTTTTGATTAATAAATAAAATATCTCAACACAGTAAATACGTACGTACATGTTACGAAAAACATGTAAAATAATTTAAAATATCATTATGAAATAAGTGTGACAAAGTTACATGTTGTAAAATATCGAATAATAAAAAACTTTATTTGACTGCAAAAATTTCATATCAATAGAATAAAATACCTATATCGATAGTTATAGGTTTCATTCTTTATTACAATTGCTACATTTTTTTTAAAATAAAAGCAAATGTAATTTCGTACGGTCAATAAATCGTTGTGAAAAATATAAAACAAAAGCGAAGCGATTCGATATATGTAGGATATTCGAATCAGGATTGGTAACATTAAAATATAAAATTCTTCCGCTTGGTTTATTCAAATGGTAATTTTTGTAACCTATACAGAGAAGGCTATTAAAATCAACGAATTTCACCAAACTTGAAACTAAAACCAACAAAGAGACATTATATTTTTTTATAGAATTTTACCTTGAAACTAATGAACTTTTATCATTTTATTAACTGTTTTGACTTGACTAATTTTCACATATCGTGTAGCAATACTTAACTTCTAAAAAAAACTTTTGACTTTTGTGCATTGTCCTAAAAAATTGTTTTAAAAAAGTGAAAAAAGTTTTTTTTTTGATAAATGTATTCCTATATATAGCAAAATATTCTTTGAAAGATTGTAAGTTAATCTTCAATTTTGTCTGAACAATATGAAAAAATAAATGCGAACCGTTTTACTGGCAAATGTTCTAGTTTCGTTCGTGAAGCAAAGAAAATTCAAATATGTCTGAGCTTTTAAACGAAACTAACCAAATCAAACAAAAATGCGAGACGAAAAAGAAACATATTTTTCAATTGATTCAATAATTTTTCCTCTTTATTCTTTTAGATTTGTCTCACAGTGATTGCAAATCGTTTTTTAAAAAGTTACAACATGAAAATAATGTAATCTTTTCTTGTTTATATGTCAAAAATAATTTTAAAATTTTAAAGTTTACTATTTTTGCGTCATGTATGTATTATTATTATTAATATAGGAATTCAAGACAAAAGTTTTGGACCTTTTAAAATGCTACTAAATTTCTATAGAACGTGGTTAGTAACGAATACTGGGACAGTGAACATTTTGGGTGTAGTTTAATAAATGAAAAAAAAAAAAAATTGTTACAATCAGTATTGTATAACAACTGAGTGAATGTAACACATACGAATAAATTCGGTGTATGTCCGTTTATTTTGCTCTACTCTCGCTGAACGTTTGCTGACAGCAATAATACTAAACCATCTCTGTGTCTCGTCATTTTGTTTTCAACCATCTACATGTCAGTTGTATTGGATTGCTGAAACATGCCAAGGTACAATCAGGTGCAAAGAAATTTGATATTTATGAATAAAAAAAAAAATTAATTTAATTTAAAATAGACTAAAATTACAAATAAATTAATTTTGAAGTAATTACAGAACGATTATTAATTATTATTAATTAATTAATTATTAATTTATCTATGATAAATTGTAAAAGATAAAAATTGATTTGACTAAAAAAAGTTATGAGAACATAGGTTCGATTCGTCTTAATAAAGGAGTTTTAATTTTAAATAGTTTTGAGAAATTAAACTTGTTAATTTTTGAGCACCTCCACCAAAAGTTGTCCTACTACAAAATATTAGTTTTATCTATAGTTTTTCTGTTAGAACAAACGTATTACAATATTACAATAGTTCAACGAACTGTTATGATGACTATAACTTACAATGATTAAGTTTGCGACACAAGCCGAAGTCAATGCTTTTTAGTAATCGCACTGTGTCTTAACAACGGCACTAATTGTCAATATAATTTTATAATTTTTAGTTGAATACTTAATTTATCATATTACATATGTTTTTTTTACCGAAAAAGTATAAATAAACTTACGTAAAATATAGATATTTTATATTTATATAAAATACAAATTTTCTTGTGATGTCTGTAAACTTATATGTTAAACTGGTGTAAATCAGTTGCCCCAGGTTTTTATGTAAAATTACTATATAATTTTTTTTTACAGTGTTATTATAAATAAATAGATAAATATATAAAAAAAAACATACAAAAAATACTTTAATAAAGAAAATAACATTACTATTTATCATTGGTAGTGTTAGATCTTAAAATGAAAGTTTTAAAGAGTTGTCATTAGCTAAAAATCGTGAATTATAACTTTATAACTGACGGTTATGAGTTATGGATAGTATAAATTAACGGAATGTACATGTATTATTTAACAGGAGTAAAAAAATTTATTTGTTACATTTATATCTTTTAAGATCTAATAAATAAGTCTATAAAATTGAATTTTCTTTTATCTATACCATTCTGATTTAGTCCAATAGTTCAACTTGTTCTATTTTATGTTACATTGCATGTACTATACTTTATATATATATATATATATATATATATATATATATATATATATATATATATATATATAACGTGGCAGTTGGTATATATACACACAAACACGTACACTCGTTCAACACAAGAAGCCGGAGAGGAATGGAACACTTTCATTGTACTTTTGTGATGGTATATTTACGCAAACCTACCTAGAATGCAGAGCACTTTGTCGTGGAGGTTGCATGTTTTGCAGACATAATACCTTTTAATCAAAAACTATATACGACGACGCGGGGGCTAGATGAGCTACAATGAAATGTTACATGTCTGTCTGTCTTTTTTCCCCGTTCGTTTTTGATGTCTCAATTACGATGGTTTAAGATGTTGTTGCTGTTTTACTTTTGATGCTACGGAAAGAGTAAGTTTCTTAGTTTTTTTTTTGGCGTACTGTAAATAATTCTCGAATTATGAAAATATTATATTTCATATTTATGTATTCATACTTTATAAGTTTCAGCTATTTAAGTAGTTTTTGCTTTTTTATTTACAAGCTACTACTTAATTGAATCTTCTGTTACACATATTAATACTAAGAAAAAACAATCTGCTATGGCCACCACAAATTCAACAGTCATTGTATTAAATAAATGTATGAAATAAAAATATTTATATAACTACTGTAGTCATGATAACTAAAAACAAAACTGTTTTGATATACAATATACAAAATAAAACGACTTTAACACAGAACTAAAACCTAAATCCGTTTTATTTTAATATAATAAGTTTTGAAATTTTTTTACTATGTTAAGTAATATACATTTTCCAACATAATTAATTTTATTTTCTTATTACACAAAACTTTGAAAAAGCATTCAACACTTTCAAAAGTCCAATTGAAAACTGTTTGAGTATCAACGATCGTTCAGCAAAAGATATGTTGGATTCCAATAGACTGCATCTCAAAATGAAATTGTGATCGGAACTTGGAAGTCTTTTATTAAATGTATTAAATTGATCATGAAGTTTTCTTCTTTTGACTCGCTTGGTTGACTTCCAGTCTGCGCGTTGAGCGTTACTTCCTAGCTAGGCTAGGCTAGGCTAGTTCGTATATATGAACGTGAAAACAGAAGGAGAGCGAAGTGGAAACTTTTTATCGACAAATTAATACGGAAATTAATTTAAAATGTTTTAAAATGCATTTTTAATGATATTTTTCGTATGTTGTTTCCGGTGGTAATTAGTTTTTACTGCTACAATAGACTTTGTTTGCTTCCAAATTAAATATTTACTTTAATGATGCCATATAAAGTTATTTATTTATTTTTTTAGTGTTAACTGTTAGAGATTTTTAAGTAAGAGTAAGGTCTACTAAAATTATAAAAATTAAGTAACTTTGGCCCCTATGAGCCGGCACTCTAAGGCCCTGTGTGTACTTTATTAGTTTATATATAAAATAATAAAATATTTATAAATAGTTCATATATCTATTTAAAGTTTTTCAATTTAGAATAAGTAATTTGTTTTTTTTTTAATATTGATCAAGTATGAAATTTTTCGCTGTTTCTGTTATTGAAAGTTTTCCGATATTGGTATTATCTTGTGTGGCTCATCTGTAATATATTGACTATATAGAACACATGATACTCGATGTAGTTTACATGTTCATATTCTACCAGAACCGGACTGAAACATAATTTATAATTCATGATAAATTTCACTTGCACCAGCAGATAATTTATTTAGTATAAAATATGAATAAATGAATTTGTTTATAGTAAGTACACTTGTTATCAAACAAATGCATAAAACATTTTATTTTAGTAAAATATTTTAGTTTTACGTATTTTTATGTATGTTTGTAAATTTCAGATAGTTTTATTTTTTACAAAAAAATAAACAATAATATATGACTAGAATTATCAAAGAAAAAAAATACAAAGGTAAATTTTTGGTAATATTTTTTGTTTATGGTTTATTGATTAAGACTTCTAGGAAAAATGTGAATCTTTTTCTTGTCGACTTTATAAAATTTAATTTAAATATAAAAAAAAAATGAAATTAAATTTATCGAATATTCTGCACTGTAAAAAATATATCTTAAATTTATGTAATTTTACATAGGTTTTAACATTTTGTAATTTTACTGTGATAATTTATTTAATATTATACTTTTTTATGAAAAATTACATTCACAAAACATGTGGATCTATCCTCGTCGCAGACGCTTTACCATACATCGTAGATGACATCTTTAAGGCTTGGTATAACTTTTACGATTCATTTTTCACAAAATTTTAGATTTTATCATGTAACCTGAAAATATTTAAGTCCAAATCTGTCTTAGAGTAAATACAGGTGAAACATTTTTATATGATGTTTCATATCAAACTGCACACACACACACTTATTGCATGTACCTTTTTTATTATTTCTCCACTCAACTTCCCTAGCACATAATCGCCAAAGTCTATTCACTTCAAATAGGTTATAACCTTTCGTTTTAAATTTCAGTTCTTTCCGTAAAAGTAGTGACATTCTTACTGAATTTAATATTTCATGATGCGAACGAAGTTAGCTTTATCATTAATGTCGTCTCCTGCTTGACGACGCCAACGTACACTTTTCTCCCTTGCCGAACAATTTTGCTCGACGCCGCCGCCGGTGGCGGCCAGTTAGCAGTAGCAGCCGTGCTCCCGGAGACACATTGCTGAAACAATCATCAAATTGTAATCAGAAGGCGTTCTAAATCACTTGCTCGCCGGCCAGATGTCGCCCCGGTGCTGACGTCTGGACCGACGCGTCTTTAGTTCGTTCCCGACACATTTTAAGGGATGAGAACAGAGAGACAGTTTTCGAGATGTAATACTTAAACGTTTTAAGTGATAATAGATGAGGGAAAAATTATTATTTATAGAAATTGTTTTGAAGATCCAAATAGTATATATTGAATTACTAAAATATAATTAATTCCTTTAATATTACGTAGCACATACACTGTAAAATTATCTTAATTTTTTACAGTGTACCTGATATATAAATATTTTAAACGTTATTCTCGCTCAAACATAATTCTAATTACAATATTATTCTTTAACAAATAATCAAATGTAAATACTTACAAATACAAAATAAGTTATCCTAACAATTCGATAATAATAACATAGATATTCGTCATAGGCGAACGTAATTAGCCTAGGCAGATTAGTTCTCAACAATTTGTTAGCGAAATAGATTTAAACCGGTGTTCCATTATTCAATAGAATTGTTTATTTATACATGTGTATGTACGTAAATTTTGCAATGCTCGGCGCGAATGTTGTGAAACCGTTTAGAACACGGGCGCAATCCTGGATGAGCCTATATCCATTTATCACCGTAAAATCATCTGTTGTTTAATATACGTGCGGCCAAATAAATATTGAATTGAGTAGTGTAAATTTATTTTGGATCTATAGATGTGTCTGTTATACGCCCGATGTCGGAGCTGGGATTGTGTTATGTTGGTTATTGTAAATATAGATTTTGCATTTTAATCGCTTGTTACATTTTGCAATAATGCTGGTTTGATAAGTGATTGACACCGACATGCATTAATCCCTTTTTGTTTTTGCCTTAAACTTAATTGGTTTTGCGTTCAATTATTATTGGTTTTATTTATTTTAATTTATATTGCTAATTTTCAATTGTGTGTTTTGTGTTATAAATAAGTTTTTACACTTTGTTTTAATTTTTTTCCAAACATATACTATACATATAATATTAAAAATTATTTATTACTATTTTTACTAAAAAAGAGAAAATGGTTATGTAATTGTAGTTGTAGTACTGTTAATTATTGTTTGAAAATTTAAAATCGCGTTTTATGCATAAGTTACAAGTTTGTTTTTTTTTTGTTGATATTGTGATTAATTTTTGATTTCTGATTCTTTTAAAAAATATGAACGTAATACAAATATTTACAATAAACTGTTCAAGTTAAAAAGCTTCAGAATCTCTTTCCAAATTTATGAATTTGTAAAAATTGATATTAAAGCAATATTTTCTACGATGACATTAATAGTTTTACAAATGTATTGGCCAATACATTTTTCTAACTTTATTAAATTTTCTTAATTATGTATTAGTTCACTGCGGTTAAGTGGAAATTAAAATATGTGGAAAATGTATTAAAATTAAATACAAAAAATACAAGCTAATAAGATATACAGAAACTTTAATTAACAATAAAAAAAATATTGAAAAGTTGTAATAAATGTATATATTTTAGTTTTTCTTTACTTACAATATTTCTGCTGTTTAACTTACGAGTCACTCGACAGCTATTATGTTATTAACTTGTTCTTTCTTACTTCCACTTTCAATTTCTTTTTTTCTCTCACCCTCTCCACCGACAAATGTGATTGATGCTGTCGATAAATAATTGATCGTTACGTTTCTGTTTCACTCCATCGCACACTACGACTGTTAGTGTATTTTTACGAGTCTCATAACATTTTACCGTTTATTTATTTCACGGTAAATCGATCAGAAAATGATTGAATTTTATTACGTACGGCAAACGTGTTTATTAGCGGGAGAAAAAAAAAAATAACGGCGGTTTGGTAGAAATTAAGCGAAATGAAAACGAATGTTACATTATGTTATTGCACGCGTTAAATGAATTTAATTATCGGAATATCATTAAAGTCAAATTATCGTCGCGGCATTATTGCGAAAGTTTTAGCTAAATGTGGAACAATTCGCGAATGCTAGATACATCTTGCTCATCTGTCAGTTCCCTTGTTCGCCACTTTAAGTTAGACAAATCTTGGCGACATGAACTAGATCAGTGGCGGAGTATTTGGCGATTACAAGACTATATTTCAAAATTGTCCAAGAAAATATTTTGTTTTATTATGTACGATTTATTTAAAACAAAACAATATATACAATGTTGGGATTTATCTACATAATTCGTCTAAATTGTTATAATTTAACATTGTAAAAAATCTTTCAGAACTCATTACATTGAAATAAAAGGGTTTTGGATTTAGTTCTGTGTTAATTAATGTAAAAAATAGACGTTTCGACATCATCATCATTAATGTAATGTTATATGTATTTATTTATCTTGATGAAGACAGACGTTGAGTTTATGGAAACATCGATTTTAAATAAATATTAATAAAGAACTTTAACTTAAAGGAGTTTTATTTTAAACAAAACATAATATATAGTTTTATTTCTTTGGTACAATTTTAGATTTATTTATAAATCTTTATCATAAGTGTATTCTACATTATATAACAAACACGTACAGTTTGAGTAACACATGTTATTCGCACATTATCTAAATATTCCACGTTGCGTTTACATACTTAAACTAAAGCCGCGTCTACACTCATTCATTGCGCGCAGAAGCGTGCCACGTGCGTTAGGCGATCAACGTTAATCCTCGTTGCGCGTCTAATCATACCCGTAACGTATAATAAACGCGTTCACACACACGTGATAAAATGGCGTGCGTGCACACGACTTAATGTTCTTCGCCAGTGTTTGGTAACACCCGGTATGTTGTAATAAGACGACTAGATGTTTTAGTACTGTTCAGCGGAATGTTAACAACTTGCTTAAGGTGGCAGGCTTAAGTTAGTCGACATAGAAGTTGTTATTATATAATTTATTCGTAGATAAAATTAAACTGACCGTGAATTATGTTACGGAAAGGTGTGGTTTTGATCTTTCGAGTGGTTAGAATTTAGTTAGGATGGGATAATTTAGTTTGTAATTGTAATTAATTTAAGAATGGTTATTATAATTAAGTATTACGTAAATTTTGTACTGATTGTTTATTATTTGTAATTTAAGGCGGAATATAAACATTTGATGAATTTATAAATAAATTCTGAAACATTTTATTTCTGTGAAAGTTAATTTTAATGCTGTAAAAATGATTAAAATATTAAAATATAAAAACATTAATTTTGATTGAATATTTTAACTCTTTTAGTATTATTATTTTTTGATACGGCTAATTTATATTTCTTTATATTTTTATAATATATGTGATTCTGTAATTAGGTGGCATATTTATGTCAAAACAATTTTGTTATTAGTTACCATGACTGCATTAGTTGTTATACAAATTTTTCTATTGTATGCATTTATTTAATACGATGACGGTCGGTTCTGTGGAGAACACAGCAGATTTTTTTAAATGTACAATTACAAATGAACGTTTTCGCAAAAGTTTCCTCTAGTGTCTACATAAATTAAGTAATTTTAATAAAATACAATGTTACCAAATTTCCGAGAAAAAATTACTAAAATTTAAAAAAATTTCTTATGGCAATATTATTTATCTGACTTTAATCAAATTTTTACAGAAGAACCTACATAAGTTATATAATTTTAATAAAATAGTGTGTTGCGAACTTTCCGAGAAAAATTACTAATATTTAAAAAAATTCATTATGGCCACCTTATAAAGTTTAAAATGTAAAAAAAAAAATTTTTAGAAGTTGGCAGCCAAAAACTGAAAAACGCAAGATCTTTTGTACAATAGTTTTAAAACATTGAAACAAAACGCAATATTTCTTCATTCGTACCATTTAACTACAGTGTTAAACACACCGCTTACACTCGGTCACAACGACACTTGATACATATTCACCCTTCTACAGACGCTACACACACACAGACACACACACTACATTGACGCCAGCGTCGCTGGAATATCGGCACGCTCCACTTATCCTTACCGTTGCGCCACGCAAGGGCAGAGTTATGTAAAAGCCAGGGCCGTTATTAGTCACGAGCCTACCCGGAAATTAGACGGATAAGATATGTGACCAGACGTTGGGCGAGAGCATCCTCTCTCTCTCTCTCTCTCTCTCTCTCTGACACACACACTCACACACTCACTCTCATTCTCGGATCGTACAAAACGATAAAGAGCCAGATAGAAACGGGTTTTGAAATGAGATGAGTGGATGTCTGAAACGGGGTTGTTTGAAAATGTTTGAAGGTTACAACAGAAGTTAAGATGTGGAACTGATGCTAAAGATATGTTTAATAAAAAAAAAGAAAACTAAGTGAAGGGTTAGGAAATAACACGGTAAAAAACATTTTTAACAACTAGAATTTTCAATTCTATTTTTTTGCCAGCGTTGTTGTACAAGCGTCGTATAATACGGAGTACATAACGTGTAATATAGATTCGTTTAATGTCTCATTAATTACAAATTACAAAAAACCACATATCTAAAATCCTTAATTCCAAATCTATTCACATAAACCTCTTCGCGTAAATAACTCTGAAAAATAGCCCAATATGCAAATCACTCTAAACTACTACGAAAATTAATTAGCACCAGACGTACCAATGTAGCAAGTGCAGTTTGTGTGTGTTTTATATCACTACCACTGTACCTCCTTCTTCCCTCGGCCGGCACCGTTCTGCCAACCCCTAGGACCATTACCAAAACGCATACCACCGAATCCAAACGATATATTTCTTTCGGGCGTCGTTATCTCTCCATTTTAATTACGCTAACAGGTAAGGAAACAAATGCTTTTCGTACGTTTTACCACGCTGTTGCCACGGGGGGCGCGGTATTTGCCACGCGCGCGCGGGGTGGATAAGCGGGCGAGCAGCAGCAGTTGAATTCTGGGGTTCGATACGCGCCGCTGCCCGCCCGACATAAATCAGCTTCTTCAACAATGCAGATGTGATTAACATTATCGCGATTCTACATCTTGTGCCCGGGCTAGCCGACGGTAAAAGGTTAGTGTGCAGAAATACGGATGTGTATTTATATTTCCTACTACAATTAAACTCTTAATTTGAAATAAAATGGCTTTAGGTTTAAGTTCTGTTCTAATATTTATTAATAATCAATGTTTCGACGAACTCAATGTCCGTCTTTATTAGGAAAACTGATACAAATGACATTTAGAGTAAATAACAGAGCATAGAAACTAGATCATAAAAATTCTATAAGTTTTAATTAATGAAAGCCAAATTTTATTTAAGTCAGTGTCTTTACAGTGATTGACGTTATCTTTTTCTTTATAAATTTCTATTGCTTCTCTTATCAATCTGCTGTAAATATTGTTAATTTATAATTTATGTTGACAATTATCAAATAATAATTTTATTTTAATATACATATATACATAATCACGTCATGTACCGAAAAGGGTGCGGTACAAACTATTATCCTAAAATTAGTTTCTTCCAAACATCCCTATCTAAACAAGCAACTTTAGCTTCATCCACATTCATAATATCTCTCATACATGCCCTTCTATTCCTACTATTTGGAAATTTCCGCTCATGCAAAACATTCTTAATCATATCACTGCAACTACTCATCAGACTTCCACGCAAACGTATAGCTTCAAAGTCATTCATATAATAATATAATTTTTATTATTAAATTATCTGCATTTGAAAATAATATAGAATTAGTATTTTTATTTTAATACGTCTTTTATTCAAAGAAATAAATATTCACAAACAATTAATAATAAATCTGATCTGATTTCAATTACATTTTTGACATTGACAAGAATATTTTTTTACCGCATGGCATTATAACACCGTTTGGTAAACATCAATTTTTCAGTGTAAACTATAAAAGAGGTCGTAAATAAATTACTCTTCATACATAATTTTTTAATTTAATATGATAAATAATAAAAACAAATACAAATATTTCTTATAATATATTAGAATCATGATTCGTCTGATTATTCAATTTTTTCCGCCTATAAATTTTCAATGTTTCCTAATCTGGCCCAAACCCTTCCCCATGTTACACGTTCGATGTTTCGAAGGCAATTCCTGGCATCGCATCACATGTATAATCCGATAAGGGTCCGCGTGCCGTTCGGTATTCGACAGGCTCCTTACGATCACTATATCATCCCAGCGAGTTACCACATCCGTTCGCGAGGCACTGTTCACTCTTCCTATCTTTTAAACATGGCGTTTTTCACGAAACGGACTTCTACCGCTATCGCATCCCCTAACGTTTTGGCCACTGAACTTGGGTAGACGAGTAGGAAAAAAAAGCAGATTTTTATTTAAAGTTATCCCGCCTGTGGAACTACATTCAGGTAACTACTGTTTTTTTTCTCCCGGTTTTTTTGCAGGACTATACATTGAGTTTGTGATTGTTGTGTATTGGAAAAAACCTATCTTTATAGCTTCCGATGTACTTTAAATATTTTGATATGACAGAAATGGTATTCACTTTGGTTGAATTTAAAATTGAAAATGTTTTTTTCTGGATTTGAGACGATATTATTGGTAATATTATTATATCATTGAGAATGTTTGTATATATACATGTACACAATCACGCCATGTACCCAAAAGGATGTGGCACAAGCTCTTTTCCCTATCCTGAAATCAGTTTCCTCCAAACATCTCTATTCAGACAAGCAACTTTAGCTTCATCAACATTCATAATTTCTTTTATACATGCTTTCCTATTTCTACAATTTGAATACTTCCGGTCACGCAAAACACTCCAACTATTCATCGGACGTCCACGCATTTGACGGACCTGGGATGTCGGGTCAAATTTTTTTAAATTTATTTTGAGTAGTTTTAGAGAGTGCAAGCATCAAATTTTCGACTTTGCCAAAATAACGGACACCCTATTGTGTATATATGTATAAATAACCTGTTTCTAAAAAAAAACAAATGCTGAAAAAAATATAAATATTTAATAGAAATAAACATTTTTATACAAAAACATTTTCTAATTTCTAGATTTTGAGGAACTTAATTTTGAAATTTGTCTCATGTGTTAAAATTTATCGGTACGGCTGTGGTTATTGCTACACTACTTTTTTTTTCAATTTCATGATATAAAACAATTTCTTAATAAAATATTAACCTTAGATTACAAGACAAATGTTTCGTTTCATATTTCGTCGAAATAGAACAAACTAAAAAGCACACATATGACATAACCTTACATTTTCATATATGCATATATCGCTACCTTCTTATTACTGTCAACACATGACGAACGACGATAACAAAAAACGGAAACGAATACTCATTGCTGTCTTTGATCAGTACTATAAGACAATATACAGAGGGTATAAAATATAGAGTTGCACAAAGCGTCTGACTTTTGCCTATATATACATATATATATTCAAATGCGTTAATTTGAAAGTTGAGAACGTCGTCGAGAAACGGAAAAATGAATGCGTTTTCCTTGCCGACAAAAAGATGGCACGCCCGCGCGCGGGGAACCGTGAACTGTTTGTAATGAAAAGCGCGCGCGAGCTTCTGGTGCAGTTTGGTAAAAGTGCCCCCCCGTGTTCCGTTTGTGTGCTTGTGGAAATGTTACCATAGTCTTTTGAGGGTACCCTTATTGTTTGTTTAGTCTCAAGTTCTGTTGACTTTACTGATGCTAAGATGTTCTGTGTGTTCATCTCTGGTGTCACAATGATCTTCGTTTGTGGAATGACTTTGATTTTTTTCTCATTGTACTGTTTGGATACTCAATAGAAGAACAGTTTATTCTTATGATAAAATTTATTGCAGTTTAATAATAATATATTAATTGTATTTTACAAATGTATATCTATTTTTATAAAATTATTAATTTGTCAGTTATTAATATAACAAACAATAAAATATTTATATTTTATGATTGATGTAAAGAGTACAAAAATAAAACTGTTTTAGGATGTAGTTCTGTATTAATTTTTAATAATAATCGATGTTTCGACGTACTACACGTACATTATCATCAGGAAAAATTACACAAATGACATTACAGTGAACAAACAGAACAAAGAAACAAGTTACTAGGTAACAAATTAAACAATAAATTTTATGATCTAGTAACTTATTTTGTTGCCTAGTAACTGTACGATTAAGTGTCATTTGTATCATTTTTCCTGATGAAGATGTACGTTGTGTTCGTCGGAACGTCAATTATTAATAAATATTAATGCTGAACTTCAACTTAAAGCTGTTTTATTTTTGTATTCTTTAAATCAATCATAAAATATAAATATTTTATTGTTTATTATGGATAGGAGTGTTTGGAGGCGACTGATTTCGGGATAATGAAAAGAGTTTGTGCCACACCCTTTTGGGTATATGGCGTGATTGTGTATGTATGTATGTATGTATGTTTATTATGTTAATAACCAACAAATTAATAATTTTATAAAAATAAATATACATTTATATAATATAATTAAGTACATTATTAAATATATTATTATTAAACTGCACTAACTTTTATCATAAAAAGAAACTGTTCTTCTATTATTTTATTTTTTAATATAATCAGTTCTGAAAGATTTTTTACTATGTTTTTTTACTCTTTCTATTCGTGTAAAAAGTATTATTTTACAGTATTCAGTATTCAAAACGAACCTTTCTCAACTTTTAAACATTTTAAACCATATTATCGCATTTTGCAATCATTCACTAACAATTTAACTTTCTTGAGTACTATTATTAGAACAACAAATAACATATTAATTATTATACTCTAAATTAAAATCTAACTGCAAGAACTTACCTACCACATATTTAAGTAAAATACGCGTGAGCTTCCCCATTTAGATATTGTCAACGTGTAGATTTTTATGAAAGAATTAATTATACACACGTTGAACACGCACACACGTCGCGGGGGCTGCTCAGTGTATTTTTTACTCATTTGCTCTTTTATTTAAAAACTGGATTTTAATTATGGTGTGAGTGTTACAAGTTTTATAAGGCTCGTAAAGATTATCGCATGCAAATTGCATTAGAGGGGGAAAAATGTCGGTACAGCGAACGTGATTTAAATCAATGCAAAAATTATGTAAAGAATTTCTTATTGAGGTATTAAAACAAATGTGCTATTTTGTTATTAATTAGATGAATTATTAGTTACGGTTTTAGAATAAAAATTATAATTTATTAATTTAAAAATAATGCAATATGGCGTAATCAATTCTCATAATTTTATGTAGTAATTTTTCACAACCGGCAAATTTATTGAAGTTTTCTAAATTTACTAAAAAGACTTTACTAAAAAATGTTACATATATACCTATGTACTTTTTCATCCTGTTGGTAATATCATATTAATATTTGTAATAGTTATGATATTATGTATTTTTAAACAATTATGCTAAAATCACAGCAGTTCAGTTATTATACCTAGAAATATTGGGCATTATAGTGTCTCATGGTTTGTAGATAAAATTACATATTTTTTATTTAGAGTGTATGCTTGCCATATGAACTTATTTTCAATATTATGCCAGCATTTGTGGGTCTACTATTAAAAATGTGTTTTGTTTTTGGTAGTACGATTATTAAAAAAATTACTTTTTGCTTGTTTTCTTAGTTACAATAAAAAATATAATTATGTTTTCAGAACACATTTACAAAGAATTTTATAACTTATATTTATTTTTCTGATAAAAAATAAAAAACTAGTTTTTTAATATGTGTTTTTTAGTAAATTATTAACATATTAATTTTGTTGGGTTATTCTCAAGAAAATAAATATTGTTTTAGAAGAGATAAACTAGAAATAAAATCCTTCTTTACTACAATGTAACATAGACATTATTCCCTAGAAACTTTCATAATCTAAACGTCAAATTATGAGCGGAAACAAAACAAAATGAATATTCAACGACATTAAATAAGCTAGCTTTAACTAACCAACTACAACATCCAGGAAAATAGCATTAAATAACATCCATACTTTAGCGTATAAATCAAAGATAAAATATCCACATTTGTTCTTTGTAAGCACTGTAAATAATGATATAAAATCATAACATATTCTATTTAATGTTATCAATTTGGTAGTCTGACCCCCTGTTAGAGGAAGGTGGGGGGGGGTTTCATAGTACAAAGACCCGAAATGGAGAGAATATTAGTCCGTGTTTTTGCCGGAAATCTAAACGGAAAGCGGGCAAAGATATCCAAGCGGGCGCTTGCATATCTTGCATACAGATTACACATTTAAGCGTCTCCGAGACCGAGCTTCTGTGTTTCAATTACACTCGGCTTAATCAAAAAAGATCAAAGCCAATGACGGACTGATACCGTCTTCCCGTTCCCGCATCTGCCGAATTCGGTGATGTAAAATCTGCGTTGTAGATGGAGATGTAGAAATAGGGATTCTTGAAGCTGCGGACGAATGTAAAAGTTGTGACTTTGTTGCGAAAGTTGTATTTTATAGTTAGATAAATTAATTGTGTTTTGTTTATAAGATATTGCGTTACTATATACCATTATACACATAGTTATCTAACGGTATCTAGCATTATAATCTTACTGTGGCGAAAAGTTTATAAAATAAAATATTTTTTTTTAAACCACAAACAATAATTTAAAATGGCTATGTACGTATTTTTTCGCAAGTGATCTTTAACCACTGAATACTTCTATGTACTTCTTTTAATATAATAAACAAAAAATATAGGTAAGTGTAGTTAATAAATATTATGTATTACAAAAAAAAAATAATGGTTTTCAATACTAAGATAATATTAAAATAAATATCAAAAAATTCATTAAAAAAACAAAATAATTGTTGTTCTTCAAGCTTTCGCGGCCGGTATCCATTGAATTTACTAACCCAGAAATTTCTATAAATTCAATTAATATGTATTAATTTTGTGAAGATAGAACTACATCTTTGTAATTTGTTTATATTTAATAATTTTTTTTTTATTTTCGATCAAACGCCATGTCATTAATTTTCAAGTTATACCAACTTTTTATTAACAGAACTAATTTCATTATAATGTCTGCATTTTAATGAACAAGATGTCCGACCGTAAATCAGGTGATTATTGGTATAATTTTTTTTATGCCAGATAGTTTTTTTATTTAATTTTATAAATAATAATAAAATATTAAAGCACATATACTAAATATATTAAAACAGAGTCATTTTACTTGTTAACTACTTAAGCATTTATTTTTTAAACTACAATATTTTAATATAAAAAAAAACTAAACACTCGTCTTCATCAGTTCAAAATTTATGAAATTTATAAATTTTGACCTGATGAAGTCTAGGATCTAGTTACGTCGAAACGTCGTTTTTATATAAATAATTAATAGAATTTTATGTTAATATAGTTTTTATATTAATAAAATGAGTTCTGAAAAATATTTTACTTCTGCCGGCAAATTACCTACATCCCCTTCATAGATTTGGTCTAGTCGGGGTGTCAAACGGCAGGCGTTTCGTCTTAGTCGACGTTTGCCGTCATCGCACACTCACTCTGTGTTTCACTCTCGTCGGGGGCCGCACAGACTTCCTGAAATCTGAATAGAAAATTAAGACCAAGTACTTTCGGGCTTACATTGACACCTAAAGCTCCCGACCCTTATTTACAATTCCATTGTGTTGGGCGCCGCTGCTACAACTGTAATCGGCTTGCGGTGCGCCGACATGAGAGCGCCGCCTAATGCGAATGTACCCGCTCTCTTCTCCAAGCATACGATGGAAGGGGGAAGCTTTAAGCGTGACGCGGCTCTCGTTTCTGCTTTACGCTGTCCCCCACTCTTTAGTGTCGAGCTTTCAAGGTTAAAGGTGCTGCTACGCTTAGCAATAGATGAGTGTTGTAGTTGTAGCAGTATGCTGCTAGTTGCCGCAGTATTTACTATAGTTTGGTTTGATTTTCTGGACTTTGTTGGTTAGACTAGGATTTTTCTAAATATTTAACAAATTTAAAGTATTTTGTTTTTGCTTAAATCGCCATTAATTTATTTTGTTTAACTAATTTTTTAGTTAATTTTTAAATCATGTCCTTCAGCATTCGCTTATAATTTTATATTACGTACTAGTGTTTGTTCATGATATTTGTGACAAATATTGACAAACATAATATAGGAAATAGACACTATGTGAAATATTTTTCTTTCGTAAGTAAAATTTTAAAAGAAACACATTTGAAAGTTTACATATTATAGGTATATAAATGAAATTTATTTTTGGAATTCCTTATAAAAAAAATATATATATATTTAAAAAAGTTCATGTTTTTGTTTCTTTCTAATATTGAAAATAAAACAAAAGCATAAAAGGAAAATGGTTGCCGTGGAAATGAGATTTTGACGTGGCATATGTGGTGTAACTAGAAGAAATCGGGTAAAAAATAGATTAATATATAATGAATGTACATTTTTTTGAATATTAACATGATCTGATATCAAAATATTTAAATTTAAATTAAGTTCCATTTGCATAACACCTTGTTAACTTAATCAATTGGTTAATTATATGCAATTAGATTGTCAACTGTCTTTAGAGCGTTTTAGTAACTGGTCAATTGGAAAATTTATTTGCTTAATTAACTAATTAATTAAGTTAACAACATTTTGTATAACTAAGTGTTTTGAATAATACTTTATAATAATTATCCTCAAAAAAATTTTTTTTATTTATTGTCAATTTTTTATTTTAATTTATGAACAAGCAACTTGATAACAATTTACTGTGTATATTAAAAATATTTTATCACGTTAGTACATATATTTATTTAAAAAAATTGCATTGTATGTATATTAATAAGGTTTAAATAAAATTAAATAATCTTTAAGAGAAATAAATCAAGGTTTAAGTAAATCTTTATAAAGTAAGATTGAATAATGTTCTTTAACAGAAAGTATTAATCTACAGTCTTGAGTTTTGCGTAATAAAATGCTTTTGTAATGTCCATTGTAATATATTATTCCTCTGAAGTTATGCTAAGAAATTCCGTTTGTAAAGTTTCAAATTATTTTTCTCTAATGAAAAGTAAGTGATTCTATTAGTGTTTCTCTAAGTTAACTTTTTTTAAATTTTGTTTTATTAAATACATTATTCTTTCATTATATAAATGATTTTATTTTAGTATTTCAATAATGTTTAATATTTTTTCGCACAAAATTTAGTTAAAATAGATGGATGATACCTGGTTTGGAATTTGGAACTAAATAGTTGATAAATTTTACATGACTAATTTTAGTTTAAAAGTCAGTTCAAAATAAACGATTTTACTTTTGAATATGAAAATATAATTAAAATGGTTAATTTCTGAAAGTTGAATTTATATCGTGAAATATTGTGAATATACAATGTGCTCATTAAATATGAATGATGTAGGTTTTGCAGCCATCACATTTTTTCACAATTGCTTTAACTCTGCATTTACAAATAAAACCATCTTGAAAAAAAACTTATAATCCTAGTACTCATACATCGTAGAGTGCTCACCAGTTTTGTTCATTGTACAACATCCGAATCTAAGACCGGTTTAAGATTTAAGAGCGTCGTATATCCGACGTCTCTGCGTGCCGGGCGGCGTCATTACGAAATCTTTCAGATAGCGTACGTGATAGGAATGCTTATGGATCGAAAATCCCAACCACTGGGATGCTTTCCGTTATCTGCTTGCCCAGTCGTCGTGCCGTCGTCCTAATTAAAAATTTACGAATATCATTATTGTCATGTAAACTGCGAAATGGAGATTTTAAAAATTCAAACGCGACGGATTACCGCTGCAGAACCAGCCGGGTTTCGTGGCGAGCAGCGGCGCAATTGTGCGCCGAGATTTTTATGATGGTTTTCTTCGTTTAGGTTTCTATAGTTGGATAAGATTTTCTCTTTTCATTGTGGGAAAAGCTGTAGTTGGAATGGAAAGAATCTGTGAGGAAATACATTTATGAAGTTGCATTGATGAGTGATTGATACATTATTTAATATAATATACAAAATTTAATACTTCTTTGTGTGAAAATTTTTGTGATGAACTACACGGAGAAACATATATTATAATTTTTATTATAAATTATTATAAAACTCGTATAAAAATTTTACAACACTGTTTTACATATTTGAAAATATGGTATTATAAAATTATTTGTAAATGCATGATAAAAATACATAAATGTAGTGGTTTTAATAATTTATGTATGAAAAAATGCACAGATTTTTAATAAAACTATTTTTATTAAATTACGAATAATATAAATCTAAATATTTTATACATTTAACATATAAGTAATAAATTAATTAATATATTTCCAAACTACAGTTATATAACTGAACTAATTATTGTTTTAAAATCTTTTTTGAAATATTTAAAAAGTTTACTTGAAAATGGTTTAAGTAATTGAATATCAAATTATTTGTATTATCTAATAATTTGTATTTAAAAATAGGGGACAAATCCCTAAATGCTTTTGAACTAACTATGATAATATAAAAATTTACACGTATGATTTTATCGAAAATCGAATATACTGTACAGCTTTTCTGAAATGGTGACAATTTATGATCCAAATTTTAAAATATGTTATTTAATAAATTCAAAGTTACTGACTCGTAATTTATTTATTGCTATTTATTGAAAAATGGCAAGTTTACGTTGGTTTTTCAAATTTAAAAATTATTTTTAGTACTTAAAACACGTGATATTTCAAATTTAGTAAAATTACAGAAAATAAAAGTCCGTATTCTTTGTTTATGAAAAAGTGTTTTTATTTTTTGCTTTAAAATAAATTTTACTTCTACCTCTTATCGAATGTGGTATATATTTTTATATCTAATACTATAAAATTTAAACAAACTACTTGAAATTGTTTGTTAAGTAATTTTAAATAAGTAAACGTCAAAAGTATTTTTGACAAAAATCATTTTTAAAACTGAGGTGAAAATACAGTCTGACGTTTTTTGATATTGTATATATTTATAAATAATATTAAAAAAAATTCTACTTTTATTTTATGATAGATATACATATGAAAGGAATTTTTTTATAAACTTTTAAAACTGGCAATGAAAATACTTTTGCTATTTGCATACAGGCAACGTTCGCGAGTGCATTGTTCATTGTAGGAAATTCAATACTTTGCACGAACGGGTAATCTCGCCAACTAATACTATGTAATCACGCAGCCACCATGTTGAATTAATATTCGAGCCTTGCTGAGACATCAGACGCTCTCTATCGAAACTGGAATATTGTCGTCTTTTGCATCAACGTCAATAGCATCATCATTGCAAATGCATTAAACACCTTTGTTAGGATTTTCTTCAACCAATACATTCAATATTATATTGTTGTATTAAATTATATTTATTGAAAATATATTTCTATGCAGGATGTACAAAACTATAAATATATAGTGTGGTTCATTCAAAAGTTTTTAGTATAAACATTTTAACTTAAAAATCTTAAATCTAGCTAGGTTTTTTATGATATCTAAAATTCTTGTAATTTAGGTTCAACTCAGAAAGACGTTTCATACATCGAGATTTTTAATTCTAATAATATTATGTTGTAATTAGCTTATAGTATTTAGGGTACTAATTGTGCATCTAGTTATATTGTTGATGAGTATTGTGTCCCATGTGAGCAGTATAATTTTAATAGACGGCGATGATTACATTTGAACATGGAATAGGAATTAGGGCATTATTGTTGGATTGGGACACGTTTCAATACTGATAAATAGCAGGTTGCACTGTACCCAGACTAACATGCATTCAACACTCATAATTGTATTTACGTGCAATCACATTATAACACCTTTTTTTATTACTATTAATATAAAATATACCGGTAGATAAATTATCTAAATATTTACAATTGAAGTGTAGTACAAGAAATGAAACTATAGATAAATCTTCATCACCTATTAAAAATTAATATATTTTGGTATATTTTATATTAGTTTATTTCTACTGTTAATGTTAATTTTTGCTGCATAAATCCACCTTTACTATGATAACTTATAGGGCCAGGTATCACTAACTTATGCTATTAAATCTTATCACTATATTCAAATCTAATTTACGATGTAACATCCAATCAAGATGACCAAAGTTTCCCATCAAAGACAATCACACCAAGGGGACCAATATCAGTACGCTATTCCATCAAAAATAAACAAACAAATTAACAGAATCATTACCAGAAATTGACATCGGCTGTCCCCAAATATTAATCTCTCTACTCGTGCATAAAAAACATCATCAACTCCGCGTGAACATTAGAGCGATTGCAATAATTGCGTACGTACATATTGTTGTGTACAGTGCTACGCGATGTATTTACGTTATTCGCGTGACGAGTGCGTGACGAACGTGAAATAAGCGGCGTGTTTCGATCAACCAGTCAACGGAAGTCAATTCCCATTGCCGGCGCGTCGTCAACGCATTTGTATTTCATAATTTCCGCTTCGGCGCAGTGCGTGATTTTCGACATGTGTAATCGGTTGTTGAACATCGGAGAAAGAGCGGCTTGCGATGTACAGTTGGGGAAAATACAAATATATAAACTTCGATTTTTATATATTTGTTTATATATATTTAAAATAAAACGGCTTTAGGATATAGTACTGTATTAATTTTTATTAATAATCGATGTTTCGAGGTGCTCCACATACATCATTATCAGAAAAAAATACACAAATGACATAAACAGAACATAGAAACTATATGATTAGCTTCTCGAGCAAATAGCTTTTATGTTCCGCTGAAGAATTACTGGAACGGATTATAAAATATGGCAGACTGTAACGAAAAAGTTTAACAATCATTTATTTCATACAAGTTTTTATAAAAATATTTTGCACATTTACTCTTATATTCCTAACTATATAATTTTAAAATTATTTACTATTAAATGTATGTATTTTTTAAAGACTTTAATGATATGAAATTTGTGTTAAAACTATTGTAATTGCAATTATAATAATTTTTAATTATTCATGTGCGAAAAAAAAACAAATTTAGTTAACACAAACTAAAACAATATAAGCATATTTAGTACACAAAACATAATTATGTATATCTTAATTTTCACAAAAATACTAATAGTATTTATATAATATATACATTATAAAATATAAAATAATATAGAAAAATATATACATTTACTGGTAATACAATTGTAAAAAGGTACGTTTTGTATGCATTAGTGGTTGTCAACAGAGCAAATTCTAATTCTAGATGTTGCCAGACATTTAGGTGTATATCGAGGTAAATACTTTTGCGCAAGTACCCAATAGAGAGAACATTGTATACGCGCGATTGTAACTACATTTGCTAACAAGACTTCAGAAACATATTATTTTACTAGTTTGAAGAATATTGTTTCACTACATCCTAAGTCCAATATTAGTACATTAGTCTAGACCAAATTTGTTAGATTTGAGATTATAAAAATGTAATTAATTATTCGTGAAATAAATCTACCACGGCATAACAGCCCAGAAAATTCTATAAATTTAAATATTTAACCGTACAAAACTGCGTTGATCTAATTATTATTAGTATTTATATTATATGAATGTGTTTTATTTAAATTTGATTACATGTAGTGAATTACAAAAATATAAATATTTGGTTACTTTAAATTGATATACATAAATAATAATAAATATCAAAAATACTATTAAGTATATATTAATGATTTTTATTGTACACATCAGGAGAAGATAAATTAAGTATTTTTTTATTTTGACAAATAATCGAATTTGTTTTATTTGTTTACATAAATATTTATAATATTGAAATGTCTGCTTTATTTTCATACTTTGTTCAATATCTGTTTAAGTGTTTCAGTAATTTTTTATTGACTATTCATTAGTTGTAAATTTTATTTGAATTCAATTTGTAAACCGAGTTATTACAAAATCACAATATGCAAAATATGCACATTTTAGTATTTGAAATAATAATTCAGGAAACCCAAATAATTTAAATGTTAGTCAAATATAATCCAGAGAGAATGTTAAGCCAAAAGTTGTTTTTAATTATTTATTACGAGTTCTGAAATATTTTTTAATATTTTAATATAAAATTCATCTAATTGTTGTTGTGGAAATTCGATCTAATGACGCAAATTTTTCCTGACAAATAAATGTGCATATGTAAGCGCTAAACAAGCCAAACAACCAAACAAATTCGGAATGTAAACAAACACATACTTATCCATTGTCCGAGCTTGCACAACGTATTAAATGTCTCCCCCTCTAGTACACTCGACTCTAGTACAGTCACATCCCACTTCTGATGCTACTCCGCCGCTCACACAAACACATAAACACCCCTATCCGACTGTAAAAAGAGTAAGCAAGTTCATCGTTCGTCAACTCATTTAAATTCACAGTCGTCATTCGTTTTGCGCCGGAAATAAACGGACATAAACGAAATTGCAAATTATGAATACGATGGAAATATGTTGCAAAATACGCGCGCGATTCGCGAAATAAGTTTGGTGGAACATAGTGGTTGGGGGGAGGAAGGAAGAGGGGGATAAATGCATTAGTGTTAGATGTACTGCGTTGGATATATAAATGGAGTATGTATTTCGTAATGTCAATATATTTACGTTTTGGGAGTGAGATGGCATAATGTAGCATAAATCTGCTGTGAATTGTGAAGAAACATGAATTTAAGAAAACGTTTCTGTTATTTGAATTTTGCTTGTATGTTATAATTTTATGTACTGGAAATTTGGTTGTATGCTAACGACTCGCAACATTGAAAACGTAAATAAAAATTAGTAATAAAATTTGTTAATAATATATGAGACACATTTTGTATTAATAATGGAAGACAAATTTTATTTAAATCTAAAAATTAAATAAAATTATTTATATTCTAGTTACTTATTTGTTACCTATAGTAAAGTTATTTACTGTAAATATCAGTTTTCCTGATGAAGACGGACGTTGACCATCGAAATGTAGATTATTAATAAATATTAAAACAGAACTTAAACCTAAAGCCGTTTTATTTTATAAACTTTCGTTCAATGTTATTAAATCAATTTTATTTGTACTAGTTAAACATCGATCTAATAACACAAAAGTATACTAATTTCAAAGCTCAACTATAAGAGCTACTGCTCAGTGTAGCAAACTGTCACAGCTATTAGAAATTTACAACATCGTCCTTGCAACAGATTTACGACAAGCTGCCGTGCAACGCCTCACACTCTCAAACGTCGCTAGCACAGTCATGGATGGGGTAGACTCCACCACTGAGCAGATCAACATGTCCTCATTAGGCTGGCAGATACGGCACCCCCGGGGTGGCCTACTTGATTCTCCACGTAAGACGCGACTGTCACATGCACACATACGGTGACGCAACCTTACTATGTGTCTGTGTGTCGTGCTCGAAAGATGTAACTGAGTGTAACATTGGGTATAAGGATGACATGGATCGAGAATGAGTCAGCCCTAGCTTATTTGTTAGGTATTATATGCGCATGCGCAGGAAATATTTAAAGGTGGAAGGGTTTAGAAGCTTGAATGACAGCCTGGATTGGATAATTATGGGGATCAAAATTTGACGGTATTATTGCGGTGGGAATTGAAAATGAACAGAAGAAAAAATAAATTATAACTACGAACTTAGTTTCGGTAGTAATATATTGTAATTTAAAATTTTTAAAATACATATATTTCATTCTTAATCTTAGTGGTATACACTAAAAAATATTTACACATTATCAAATACAGTGGTACATTGTTTCAGTGAAAAAAAAAATCTATACTATTGGTATATTATAATGACATCTATAAGATTTGCAGTTTTATAAGATTTTTTGTTTTTTTCTAGTAAATGGACTTTTTTGTTTATAGAAAAGACAGAATATCCTGTAACGCTACGAGTTTTACTGTTGTGAACAGACCCGTAAAACTGGTAAAAAGCATTAAAATTTATATGTACTTGTACATTTATTAAAACGAAATGAAATAAAATAAAATATGAATAATTAAACATTTCCGAATTTTTTATTTTAATTTTATTTAAATATTATTTATTATAATATATAATAAATTTAACAGCCAGTTTTTTAAAAAAAAATAATTTATACATGAAATGACTTTTATTGATTACTATATTACTACATTATGTTCCAACGTGATTAATGAATTTATATTTTTTGTATCAAACTATCATCTATTTACATAACTATAAAGTTTAATTCGTTAATTTCATTCAAAATGATCAGAAACATTAAATTATTTTTCAGCATGTAAAACTATTTTTCATTAAAACTTAAAGGTCAAAGTTCTGAAATATTTTAATTAAAATTAGCCGTTTTAATTCACTACACATGAATTCTGGATTCTATTTTTTCTGTTTGGTTTCAAAATTTGATTTGCATCTATTTATCTAATAATGATTTATGTGTAGTGGATCAAAATGTTGAATTTTAATTAAAATATTACAGAACTTTATTTATTGCATGTAAATTTAATATAATAAATTCTGAAAAAAATTTTATTAATTTTTTTTTTAAATTTATGTAATTATAAAATTTAATATTTTTTTAAATTGAAATTTATTAGCATATAAAAATATTTAACAAACTACTAGAAAATTTAAACAATTGTTTTACAATGAAAATCTTTTCTGAACTCCATT
This sequence comes from Clivina fossor, assembly GCA_963966155.1. NCBI lineage: Eukaryota > Metazoa > Arthropoda > Insecta > Coleoptera > Carabidae > Clivina > Clivina fossor. The sequence continues at coordinate 8,469,876 of OZ014563.1, read as the reverse complement.
CACATCACACAATTCAACTGAACACATGTAGACATGTGTATAAAACCTCAGCGAACATACTCTTCCATACCTAGCTGGTTCTTTCCGGGGGCCGCGAGAAATTGATTGCACTACGGTGAAAGGCACGCGGGCAAAAATGCGAAACTTGCACAACACGGCCACGCTATCGCGTATCAGAGCTAAATTTACCGGAAGAAAAATGTATCTAATCGGATGAAAACTACAAAACACATCGGATGGCGATTCTTATTTCAACGCGCTTTAGAAAAACTTGCGCTATTTTTATTTGATCCCCCGGCTACACGATGAACTTAAGAGCTTTCATTTCGAATTGTTCCGCCGATCGGTGTATTACAAGTTTGTATTATTTGAGTGGGATGCCGGCGATATGGTGCGATGGTTTGATGTTCAAATGTTGGTTTTATCAAAAATGACAGTCGTGCAATAGAAATCGATAGGGTTTTTACTATTTCTTTTTTGGATTGGTTCCAGTATGTTGGTAACTTGCAATTTCATGTTATTCTTGTGAATAAGATGTCTTATATATTAGCTTATTGTTTATTGTTCATTTAATAACATTGAACAAATATTTTTATGCATACCATTTTTATGTTTACTGTTTTTTTCACATTATTTATTAATTTCAAATTCAAATAAATTTAAATAACTGTGTTGTTGATTTTCAAAGAATTTAAAAAAAAATAGCAAACTAAAAATTGAAATAAATAATATTAAATTTGGTAATATTTCTATGGTAACCATATAACAGCACTGTTTCAAAATATTTAATTAAAAACAAATTCTAAAGTAAGTTTTCCTATTGTGAATGAATATGCCCAAAGTTATTAGAGCCGATTCTATAATACAATTCATAAATAAACACACAAACTGTAGTCTGTACAGATTTAATAGATAATACAATATACAAATGATGTAATTTATTTATTGTTAATTATTTTTTTGACAAATATTGGCCTTAGTTGTTAAGATTATTAGCAAGAAACAACATTTGTTATAGTAATCTTCAGGCTTTCACAGCCGGTATTTGTGGAATTTATAGAATTTTCTCATCTGGTATGCCGTGGTTAATCTATCCTCGTTGCAGACGTTTTACCATATACCGTAGATAGCATCCTCAGTGCTTGGTGACTGAATCCTGCACCTGTAAAGGATGATAAAGGTACAAGTGTATGTATATATTAGATTGTTGAGCAAAAACTGTCATTCAGAGGAGGATAGATTGACCATGGTATACCAGCCCAGAAAATTCAATAAATTCAATGTCTGTTATACTTTCGAAACGTATTTTAGAAGACACCACAAATATCGATGCCCCAAGCGGGGTTCGAATTCGGAATATTATATTTGTGTTTAATATGTATATTGGTTCCGGTATATGGGAGTTAGTCATGAATAAACGTACTTGCATTGTAGAAGCGTATGTATTATTATTATTTATATTTCTTAAGTGATAAATGCGAGTTATCTAGATTTGATGCAGAACACAAAACAAGAATGTTACATAAACAAATAAATATATAATTTTATCTTATTTAATAATAAAGGAATAAAAGAAGTATCCTTTAAATACTTTAGAATTGTTTATTTAATAATATAGAAAAAATATTATGGCCGATGTAATTCATATGTTTACTGTTTTGATATATTATTCGTTTGATTTGGTTTCAAATTTAATTATGCCCCCCTTCTTCATTTAAATAAATTATTGTTATGCCATGTTTTTATTCTGACTATATGACAGAAAAAAAAATAACATTCATTCAATCATTATGTCAAAAATAAATTTCAAAATAGATCTTTTTATTGTAAATTAGTATATCTAAAGTTGATCACTAAGTGAATTGTTTTTCCGTACCCAAAACATAGATTCGGCACTATTTCAACAAAATTATTGAAGCCGTCTTTAAAATAAAATTTACAGACAATTGAATATATAATTTTCACTCGTTTAATTGTATTGGATAGAATAAAAATCTTGGAAAATATTATTTATATCTCAATGTATAGAATGAAGAGGTTAGTGTCATCCATGTCTAATCTCAAGTTTGATTTATCTGGCTTGGCACATTCGTTTGTTATGCTCTCATGAATAATGACGGCGATGTTGAAAAGTTGCTTTCCAAGTTTAAAGAATTGCATCCGGTTGCGTCCCCACCATTCACTTTCCTTACAAAATTATTCGCATTAATAATCCAGTTTGTACTGCTCATTCATTTCTCGTTCTTTTTCGTCTTTGCTTCGTCTTCTTCTTCGGCCCGTTGCTTTGCTATTCTTATTCTTTATGAATACATTTTTTACGCTTTAATCACAAATATTTTTAATCTTTTAATCTAATCATTTTTAACGCAATTTGTTAAATATATTGTGGATTTTATTTTTAATTTTAAACAATGAGATTTATTTTTATAAAATACGGATTTTTAAAAAATTCTTTTAATGATAAAAAAACTAAAAATAATTTTCTGTTCTTGGTTTAAAATAAAGTATTTTGTTTATTAAACAGGTATATCGGAATATATAATAATAATCTTCAGGCTTTTACGGCTGGTATCCCTATCACTGAGGATACCATCTACGATGTATGGCCAAACGTTTGCGACGAGGATAGATCGACCACGGCATTTCATCCCAGAAAATTTTATAAATTTAATGGATACTAGTCGTAAAAGCGTGAAGATTAGAATTATAATGTTGTAATTCGATAATTTTTTAAAATTGTTAAAATTTTATCACCCAATTTTACTCACAATGTAGATGATAATAGTAGCTGTCTATAAAACTAAAATTACTTTATCACATTAGAAAATAAACGTACTCTTTAAACTTTGTAATAAAACCGCTCGTAAGTTACATATTTTTTACAATTTTTATAACTGAAAACATCCACTTTAAACACCAATAAAAACACACTAATATTTTTTCCTCCATTTATAAAAACTCATCAGCAAACAATTGACCATCCAGATCTTGACAGTTGCATCCATATCAGCTTGAAAAACTGCGGTAAATAACGCTTTCATAACTGTTTTTCTCATCAAGTAGCCGTCGAGCGCAGAGCAAATTTTTACGTCATCAGTGCAGCAAACAATTGCTGCATTGCATTCAACCGATTTAACCATTTCGAAAACGTCACTGCTATGATATCTTGCTGGGGTGTGTTGTAAGCTACAATAAACGACAGAGTTGTGCGTCATCTACCGACAGAAAAATTACATTTCTTCCGGATTTTTTTATATTGTATTGTTAGTTTTAAAGTCAAGTAATGTCGATGTAATGCTGTTATTTTATTGTTTAGTTGATGTTGTTGTTTATTTTACCACTGGGATGATTTGTCCGTTCTTGATCTAAACACGAAAATTATTTAATTTTATTTGTTGTACACTTTAGAAGATGTAATTTGTTATGTGCTGAGAAAAGTAAAACATATTATGAAATAATTTGAAACAAGCTCTTTATGTCAATTTTACAAAAGAAAATTATTGCTTTTTATAGATTAGATGTAATTTTGTCGGCAAGTAAATTCACAAATAAATATATGATTTGCTCGTTCGATGTTATAAGATATTATAAGATATAGGATAATCACGCTAAATTTGTACGTACATCATCAATTTTAGTGACTAAACAAATGACGTTACCCACTAGTATGTTGACATGAGCTTTCGAATCGAAATGAAATGGTTTTGCCATCATGCCATTTTTTATACCTAATCCAGTCTGGAACGTAATACAAGTACTATCAATGTAAACAAACTGTATTATTTGAATTTCAGTAACATTCTTGCCAATGAAGGCAAAATAAATATATTATGTTCAATAAAAGAAATACAATAATATATGATATATCTGTACATATTTAATTTGAACTTTATTCAAAGCAATTTAGCAAATTTAGCTAATTCATGTAGTATAAAAAGAATTTATTTTCGATCACGAGTTATTTTTATATTTTAATTTATATTTTACTAGAACTGTATATTATAAAGAAAAATAATAAGTATAGTAGAAAAATTGTGCATTGAAGATTTAAAATTCTTTCAAAATTGTAACAATATACATTTATCAAATCATCAATTACAAGAACTAAAATTAATAGTCAAAATTGACAAACTATTAATTACATTAAACAAATAAATCTTTATTCTTTGTTTAAAATTTCTCACAAGCAACATTATCTTCAATTAGATGATAGAAAAGCTATTTAGCTTTTTCCTCACGTATGCCACTATACGTAATGTTTTTGTTTTTTTGTCTAAAAATGCAATCAAGCTGAAAATGAAAAGAAAACATTTACTTATTAAACATAGAACTTGACCGTTTCCGATGCTTGCGCGTTTCCTTCAAAAACTGTCTTGCCGGAATTTATTATTATCTCTGTTCTATTATAATTAACATCTCGACGACGCGCGACGGTGTTGTATAATGGTCGCCACCAGCTTCACACAGAGGAAAAAATGTGTTAATTAAGTAATGGAATGAGCTCAGAGATTACTTTTTAACATTGTCTGTGCCTGTGCCACATCATTATTTTACTGCCTGCTTTAACGTTTCCTCTTGCACTACGGTTTTTATAATTAGGGTGAGTTCTTGTACTGGTATATATAATTTTTTACTCTGTTTTCTTCGGTTCAATGTTGATTTTGCTTGGGAAACTCTTTGCGGAGTGCAGTTTAGTGTTTGATAAACCTAAATGGATTAATATTTTTTGGTTATGATTTGGTTTAATGAAGTAGAGAAAGTTTTTCTTGTTATTTATGATTTTAATTAAAACAATAGATAATAGACAAAAACTTTAATCACATTATATAACTTGATTAACAAAATTTTAAAAAGAAAAAAAACTTGCTGTGACCACCAAAGAACCGAATGTTATTATAAAGAAAATAATAACAAATTTACACTGGACAACAAATTGTAAAGTAATATTTCTTATAAAATTTGATAAGCTGAATATGAAAATAATTAAATTATTAATTAAAGGAAACCAAATTTTATTTAAATCAGAACCTTTACACTGATTGATGTTGTCTTTGTCTTTATATTTCTATAACTTAACTTGTTTTATTCAAATATTGATGTAATAAAGAATAAGTTTTTATAAATTCTAGTAGTTGATTATAATCTTGTAATTCTTTGTGAAAAATATTATTTACCTTATTACTTTTGTAAGTTTCGATATCGAAATGTAAATTATAGAAAACAACAGAACGTAAATATTTTTAATTTTAATAAACGTTTATGTTTTTGCGTAATATTTAAATAAAATAATTGTAAACATTTCTAAATATATTAAAATCCATATTTCATTTTCCAAACCAACTTCTGCCTATAAAACATTTCTATATTTGCAACTCTCACTTGGCCAGTTGCCCAAGTCACTTCTGAAGACTATATGATTAACTCCCATTCCAACCCAATCACAAAATGACACCTTCGCTCTGTGATAGCGACTGGAGCGGGCGGGGGTGGCGGATGGGGACGTCCAGCACCGCGTGACGACACTAAAAAACTCGGCCGTTACGACACGGAACGGCCCATCTCAAAACCAATAACACACCGACGTCCCGAGTGAGATGCAGACTACATAGAGATACTTGTGTAAGAGAAAGATGAGTAGAAGAGACAGCCGTGCAAGAATAACTGCGTGTGGCGGCATCTGTGCAGATTCCCAATAATGTGCAGCAAGCACTAGGTTTTTGCCGAAGGAATCATATTAAAATACCTAGCCTACACGGTACCCTGAGGTGTATTTTGGACGGTTCTATCGCATACCTGAAGCTAAACAACTTCTGAACCTTTTTCTCGTACTTTTTTACCTTCGTTCTTTTGATGGAATCGATTGGACAAATTTTTGGTGCCAATTCTGTTGGAGATCAGGAATTCTGTGTTTTCAATTTTAATCAAACAAAGTAGTAGCTATTGAAATATGGTATTTACTGTAGATAGAATTTATATATAGTATAAAAAATAAAAATAGTTATGTAATTACAAAATTTTAAAAAATTCAATATTTTTTTTTCAACAACTAGATGGATTACTTGTTTAACTATTATAATAAAAATTACACACACGACTTTTGGTTTTTTGTTGGTTAAAAAAAAAATAATGTTTTAACAAGTGTTCTGTATTAATATTTATTAATAAACGACCATACTCAAGGAACTCAACATAATATGTGCATTTTCATCAGGAAAACAATATAATATAAATATATTTTTTCCTGATGAACACGTACGTTGACTACGTCGACACATCGATTGTCAATAAATATTAATACAGAACTAGTACCTAAAGCCGTTTTATTTTAATATAATGACTTCAAAAAGATGTTTTACTATGTTAAATATATTAAATTATAAAGTTTTATGTATTATTATTCAAACATATCTAGTGCAATATATACTCAATATATACTCAATATATTGTACAATATACTAATAATAAAACAATTCGTTCTACAACTAAATATAATCTTTGAACGAACAGAAAATCATCTTAAAATTCAGTTTAGCAATAAAAAATGTTAAATTGTCCTCTGGTGAGGCATTCGCCGAGCGCAAATCACAACACCATAAAACCGATCATAAACGGGGCAGAAATAATCAAAGCTTTCCATCAACGATCGCGGGAACGCTCATAACACAATGCGATGCAACTTGACAGCGTCGCGACGTTTTTACCGACGCTCTGATCCAATCAGCTAAGTGCACGTGCTGGATCACCGGCCGATAATATAGGTAGCGTCGATACGTTGCTGGTGACATTTGGGTGATCGGTCGTTAAGCGGCGAATGTTGACGGAAAAAAAAGTTTACGGTTTCGATTTTAAAGATGGTTTTGAGATAGTAATGGCTTTATATAGATTAAATAGTTTTAACATTGTAGAAATACTGATAATTAACGTAATACAAGAATTTATTTAGCTGCTAGATAAATATATGTAAATTTTGCAGTACAGTACCTAAATATGTTTATTAGAGAAAAGAATATAATATATATATATATATATATATATATATATATATATATATATATATATAAATATATAGGTATATATATATATATATATAAATATATATATATATATGTATATATATATATATATATATATATATATATATATATATATAAATATAGTAACGTTACTAGAACTAACAACTTCGTTGCAGAATTGAGGTGGTATATGTATTGTGTTTAAAATATAATTAAAAATAACCATTTTAAGATTTTTTTCCTATTATAATTACAAAAACCGAATTTAGCTTTCTATATTTTAATCTTTCAGAAACATATTACTATCCCGAAATTTAATTTTCTCTTCATAAACATAATAGAGACAGAATAGAAATTCGTTTGTCAGTTAATCCGGTACTGTGTTCATTATTTTCCGCGTTCTTAGATTTAAGCTTGGTTTAGTTCTTTGAACATACATTTAACAGTTTTCACGCATGACATCAACATCTTTTCCCAGTACAAAGATTACGATTCTGTAATTTTTATTTTCAGTTTTTCGTCGTATATTTATGGTCTTCTGTTTTTTTTTCTACATTTTTATTTGTTTTTGCGGGTACGATGTTATGGCCACTCGTACATAATTTATATTGTTATGATTTGAATTTAATGAACATATGTTTTTGTTTTATTTTTTTGGCTTTCAGCAACTTTTTAAGGTTAAAAAAAAAACTTTGTTGCCATTTGAGGATTATTTTTAATTCTCAGTACAAACAGCGGTGCGTTAATTTTCATTTAGTTTGCGGTTGCGACATTTTGCAACACTTGTATTTTTTTTTTCTATCGTTTTTTTTTTTGTACGAAACTACGAAATTATAAAAGTCTCTTAATGTATGCATGGACGTTATATAAATATAACATAGTTTTAAATATTATTTAAATTTTGTTAGATTGTTTTTTAACATTTGTTATGTTTTGTAGAAGTTTTTGTTATATAATTTTGAATTATATCTTAAATTTAAAACATAGACGCCTGTATTACAAACACGGTCTTAAAATTGATTTTAATATAGGTTTTAAACACTGAAATATAGTAATAACTGGAACGCGCACTGGCCGCTCAAATGCGAGCCGAGAGAGATAGGAGATACGTGGTATTCGCGTCTTTGTCTTTCTAATGGCGTAGCATTGCTACTACATGATAACTTAGATAGCTATGAAAAAAAAGAATCTAACTGTTAAATGTCAAATTAATATATCAAAAATGATAAAAATACTTTTTATAGAGGAATTCCCCAATAAAATCTCATTACGTATCGTTTAGCCGATGCATTTAGCTACAATTTAATATGAAACAACATAAGATTGTCGCATTTTTACCGCAAGAAATCGCATTTGAATTTCAAATGCGCAGAAGTGTAAGACAGTGATAGAGATACCACGTATCTTCTATCTCTCTCGGCTCGCATTGCCACTACTAGAACACATACGCAGTGCACATTCCAGTTATTACTATATTTCAGTGGTTTTAAAACAAATCAACTGCTATAGAAACAAGACTAAATAAATAAACTAAAACACCCAAAAACCGAGCTTGTTATACCAGCCAGAAATTTTATTTTATAAATTTAATATGTTTTTTATTTATGTGCAATTTTTTTTTGTTACAAAGAAAATCAGCATTAAAGTTATCACACAAAATAATATTCTTAAGATAAGTAAAGAATTATTTGTGATTGGCAAAAAAAAATGTAATATAAAGGTTTTAAATTGTAGTTATGTATTAATTTTTATTAAATATTATATTAATTATTAATACTAGGTAACAAAATAAGTAACTAGACTATAAAATTTATAAATTTTTAATTAAACGAAACCAAATTTTCTTTAAATCAGTTACTAGTCACACTGATTGATGTTATCTTTTTCTTTATAAATTTTTATTGCTTCTCTTATTAATCTACTGTTAATATCATGTTAATATCATGTATATTCTCTAACGCATATTGTGTAATAGCAGATTTATTTGGATGGTTTAGACGTATTGACCTCTTCTATTCTGTCAATCTAGTAAAAACGGTTCTATACTAACATAATAATTTCATTCTATATAGGCAATATAGTAGAATAATATAAATATTTTGATATGTTTCAAAAAAAATACATATTTCTATTAACTGTAGCTAATAGACGATATTATTTTTCTAGAACAACAATTTGTAATGATGAACGCATAATTGTTGCTATGTAAAAGTAACTTCCATTTTGAAAATTAAACATTTATTTCGGTAAATGTAAAAATTGTCTGCTCATTCATTTGCAGTTGGTTGTTCGGTATTGTATGTTAGTAATATTCCTCTTGTATACATTTTACGCAAACCGGGTTGAATATGTTTTGCCAGTTTCTATTTGTTTGTGTACAACGCTTTGCATCAGCTAAACCATTATAAATAATGGATAACGTGTACAATTTACAGTTTGGAAAATAACAATCACAACTATGATTACTAATAAACAGTAAAATTGATATAAATGAAAACGGATAAAAAATGATATTGTTTATAGTGTTTATTTAAAACTATTCTCGTTATAGGTGATGCATTAAATCTATTTACTGAAGTATTGTATCGAATTATTAATTGCTTTTTTTGTTGTTGTTGTTTTGATATTAATAATTTTATTAATATCAGAAAACTAAAAAATAAAATACTATAAAGTATTATACATTATAAAATATATAAATATATGACATAATATAACTTAATTGATTTTATTCAAATAATGTTTTATTTTAATTTTGAAATAATGTAATAAAGAACATATTTTGATAAATTCTGATAGTTGACTGTAATCTTGTTATTCTCTTATTTTTATTAATATTTAAATGGAAACAACAAATATATTGTTGATTGAAATTTTAGTGTCAATAAAGATTTACTAAAGTTATTACTTTCAAAATTAAAATAACGTAGGAAGTCTATAAAAAAACACAACCCGGTTGCACAAAGCATTGTTAAATGCTTTTTAACTTGATAATTAACCAAACAACAAGAAAAAATATTAAAAATTTATTTTATGTATATTGTTTATCCAATTTGAAACAAATTTTTAGGATATATTCTCTTATATACACAATAATTACAACATTTCATTTTTGAACAGTGTTGCCAACTTTTGGAGAAACAATATATGTATTTTTTAATATTTATATGATAATGTTAAATCGTAAATATATGGGTTTACCCATGACTATAAAAGGGATAGTGCTGTTAGCTATTATATCAGTTAAATTTAATATCAATTAAATAAATTAATTCAAAAATTATTCATAAATCAGATTTTGTAAATTTATATTACAAATTATATGACAAAACAAAATATTAGTACAATCTAAACATCCCGTATACAGATGGCTATAAAATATCAAAATACATAAATTTGTTTTATTGTGTGCCGTAGCAACGCGTGGAAAAATGAGCGAAAATTATACACGAAATGAAACATGCGCTCACCTGTCGCATATTTGATTACAAAACGGGGATATAATCAGTCCAGCTTGAAAATAATTTTACCGAATTGTAAACCGGTTATGGCAACCGGTAAGCGGTAACTTGGAGCACGGACTACGTATTGTTTGTTGGTACAGTGACAGGGAAAATATGTTGATATTTTTTTTGTTATTTGTGAAAGTATTACAAATAATTTTTTAAAACTTGTATGTTAGTCATTATTAAAAAAAATACTTTGAATAATTTTACGGTATTAATTAAAATTTCATACTAATGTTGGCAGAACTAATATAATGCGGAAATCTCCAATATTAGCAATATGTAACAACTGCAATAAATTTGCTAAAAAAACTGATATTTTTTATCATTCACTTGAATATATCTTAGATTATATAACGTATTTTTTGTGTAAATTATTTTTTATGGTTTTGATCATTTCATAAAATTATTTTTGTTTCAATTTTTATTACAATACATTATATTATAATTTAATTAAATTTTAGTGAATTTAATGTAATATAACCTTTGTGTTGTAGGTATTTTACTACCAATATCTATATAAGTGAGTTCTGTTGTACAAAACATTCTTTTATAAGTTAACCAACAAAGCCATCTGACGAATCACTGATATGGTTCGAAGACAGTTGATAATCTACTTATCTAGTTAACTAATTGATTAAATTATCAATGCTTTATATGCAACAGGGCCTTACTGTTTCATACTTTAATCAATTTTAATTTCATAAATTTTATAAAATAAAACAAACACATATATTACCAGTTCAAAAATTTCGAAATAAAAACTGAAAAAATAATAATAAAAAATTGCTTTAGATTTACGAGTACAGTTGATTAGCCATTGGCGTAGAATGAATTCGGGGTGGCGGGGGCCGATACATCCCCCGAGTACCAGACAGCCAAAACCAATCTTTACATCTAGCCAACGATTTGCAACCTTAAGCCGACGCTTGTGTTTCTGTGTTTGCATATACAAAGCCACTGGTTTGATTTATTTTCCAGCCTTAATTATTTGTTTATTGGACTTTGTCGCTTCTACATGTACAGAAACATATCCGTATTGTGCGACCAAAAAATTTTCGTACGCGAGGAGATTTTAAAATAAATAAAAGTGAAAAATTATTAATAATTTTCAATGCCAATATATATATTTTCCCGAATTGAATAGCAAGAAAATATATAAAAAGGTTTCAAAATAGTTTTACTATTACTTATTATTTATTTTTATTTAAAAAATTATTTCTATTACATAAACCCAATTTTATACATCAAAAGTACGATTAATTTAGTAAAAAATGTATGTAAAAATCATGAGACAGTCATTAGTTAAAATAATAATTTATTATTTTAACTACTAACCGTTTCATAATTCATAACTGTTTCAGCTCTTGTTTTATTAATTATTTAATTAAGCTGGTGATCATTATGTGTTAATTTTTAAATTTTAAGATAAAGATAAAAAAAACTATTTAATATTCTAATCATACATGTAAGTTATTTTTATAAATATTTTGTATAAACATAATGATTGTTTTATACATAATTGTAAAAATATAAAATAAAATTTTTTAGTGTTTTCCTGAGGAAGCCACAAATGCTGGCGAAATATTGGACAATACAATAAATTGATAGATATTTAAATGCTTGTATCCCGTAATGATCTTTTGAATTATATATATATATATATATATATATATATATATATCATAGACTTTTTTGTTCAAACCTTCCTGCTTCATATAGGAGTGTTGACAAAAATATATTTGTCCCAGTCTGCGTGTGTGCGAAACTGTAATGACTGTAGGCACCTGTGTGTTTTGCGTTTTGTGACCGTTTTTAATTTTATTTCGTCAAGGATGTGTTCCATTTGCATTTCATCACTTTTGCGTACATCACATACACACATACATCGTGTACCAGTTCACACTGTCTGGTTTATTATTGTTGGCTCTTCGTATGCCGAGCGCGTGTAGTTGAAATTTGATGACGTTCGAAAACAACGCCAGGGCCGGGAGCTTTAGTCGCCTGCTCTTGCTTTTATTCGATTTATTTCAAATTTGTATTGTAATTTTGAACGTTGTTGCATTTTGAATAGACTTTAGTCCCGATGCCTATATATGATGGTGCTAATGCAATTTATAATTCATGAACTGTGTTTTATTATTCAGCGAATTTGGTGTCAATATTTATATTTTCCATGATAAAATATTGTGTTATATCATGTATTGTGTTTTGTTTTTTTATGCTAATAATTGTAATTAGTTGAATTTGTATTTATTGAGGTATCAAAATAATATTGTCAAGTAAAATGCGTGCAATATGCGATGCAATTTCATATGTGGAAAATAATTTCCCTTAAACCACAAAATGCGATTGATTAATGAGTAATTATGGTTTATTAAGGAATAAAAATAACTCTAAAGGTTACTATTAAAAGAAACACTTGGTTAGTTTGACAAAATTTATATTAATCGATGATCGTACCATAAATATTCTGTATTTTTACTTCAAAATTCTGCAATTTTTACATAATTCATAATAATCACATAAAGTAAGTAAAAATAATCTAATAATTATGTAAACTCTACATAATTATAATTATGTAAAATTACATATGTTGTTGGTATTACTTCTTAAATTATGTTAAATTACAGCTTGTATATTTATGTCTGTAATAATTTATCAAAATAATGAGATTTAGTAAAAAGTTTGTATAGTAATACTAATACAATATTTTAAGTGTAATTTATTTATTTCAAAATACGTCCTTTATAGATAAATGTAGAAATGTATGTAATTATACCGACAATAATATTACAGAATTAAATTAATTTTAGCTATTTATGGAAAATTCCTGACAGCAAATTTATTAAAAACGACTTAACTAAAAAAACTGTAATTTTACATACATATGTACTTTTCCATCCCGTTGGTAATATAATTTAACACAAAGTTTGTAATAGTTCTGTTATTATGTATTTTTAAACAATTATGTGAAATTACAGCAGTTGAGTAATTATACCTAGAAATACTGGGCATCATATTGTCTCATAGTTTATAGGTAAAAATTACATAATTTTTTTTAAGTGTAAAATTTAACATTACATCGAAAAATCAATAAAACATACTACCATAAAAAATAAAACTATTTATTTATATTTATTTACTTTGCTACATATAAATAAAATAATCTAATATTTTGGGCACCTCCACCAAAAAACACCAACATTAAAGTCAGTTTTATTACTCGCGTACAACCATTTATCTCAAGTGTAGTTTACTAGTAACATAGTCATCTCCTTCTACATAAACAATATACATACATACTCACACAATCACGCCATGTACCCAAAAGGGTGTGGCACAAACTCTTTTCATAATCCCGTAATCAGTTTTCTCCAAATATTCATATCCAAACAAGTAATTTTCGTTTTATCCACATTCATAATTCCTCTCATACATGCTCTTCTATAGCAACGTAATATCAAAATTTTGATATGTTTGAAAAAAAAATATATTTGTTTTATTACCAGTATTTTTGTTAAACTTGAACATCCCTAATACGTTATCAGTATTCCATCAGATTCAATTAACGTCAAATTTATTTCTGCATAATTCCGATTTTGAAATTCGGGTTCAGCGTTGCAATTTATGCGAAACGATATGATGTCACCATTCTAGCTGCAAGCCTGCCTTAACTTATGCATACAACATTACCGAATTGTACGATTCATCCATCTCCCTAATATACGCATGTGTAGGTGTATATGTTCTATGCATGTGTATGGGTACAAATTACTGCTTCATTAATAAAATGCATGATGTGTCACACAGTTGTCTGTCAGCTGAATGCGTTTCCTACATTATCGACATCTGATGAGAAACGAGAATGCACACGGAGATATGGTTAGATAATAAGTTATGATCAGAATGGGGAATTATATTTTGATTGTAATTAGTTTTTTTCTTTTTTGAACGTATCAAAATATGGATATTACGTTACTATATTGCCTATATAGAAAGAGAACATTACATTACTAGTACAATAATATAATATCATTACACAGTAAAATAAAACGGTTTCTGGTTGTAGTTCTGTATTAATTTTTATTAATAATGATACAAATGATACAAATTATTGTAAATATTTATTCTGTGTAATTTTTATTTTGTAATTTTGTATTTTTATCAATGTTTTTATATTCTAACTTATTTTGTAATTGGATTCGTCTGTTGGATAGTGTAATTTAAATAAATAAATAAATAAATAAATAAATAAATAAATAAATAAATAAATAAATAAATAAATAAATAAATAAATAAATAAATGAAATTTACAATAAATAAACAGAACATAGAAACAAGTTACTAGGTAATAAAATACAAGTATATATATTTATAATTGTTAATTAAAGGAAGCCAAAAATTATTTAAATCGTTGTCTTTACACTGATTGATTTATCTTTTTCTTTATTTTCTATTGTTTCTCTTATCAATCTACTGTGAATATTCTTATACAGTATCTTAGACTTTTACATCATGTAGATTTTCTAACATGTTGTGCAATAGTAGATTTAGATGGATATTTTATACGTATTGACCTGATTTTATGTTTTGTCAATCTAGTAAAAACAGTTCTATCTGTCTGTCAAACATAAACCTTACCACATTCACATGGAGTTCTATATATTTCCGGAGATTGAAGAGGAATAATATCTTTTACACTCTTTAATATGCGTTGAAATTTTATATGTGGAAAATAATTTCCGTTGAACCACAAAATATTTTGTGGTATAAGGAATATTATTTTATTTTATTAATATTAATATGTTATTTATTCTGACGTTTCCTTTTACTGACCTTCGCATAGTCTAAATTACAATTTTTATTATCTAGTATTTATTGATATATTTAAATGTTCATTTATATATACCCCTTAAAATATTATTATCAAATAAACACTGCATTACATTCAAATAAAACATCATTAATAGAACATTTACTCTATTTTTCAAGTGATTCCATATAACTTCATTTTAGGTATTAGCAGATTGCTAAAACTATCTAAGGGGTGATTACGTATAAGTTGAGACGGGAGTTAGGAGGTGTAAAATGTTCATTTTCGTGTAGTTTCCGTTGTCGGTAATAGCGTACGCGTCCTTACCGATGCGATGCCGGATGACATTGTATGTTAAGTTTAGTGTTAGCAGATTTGTATGTTGTATGAAGGTCTGAGTACACTAGATTGTCAAGTCATAGTTGAGGCAACATCAAGTCGAAAATAGTTATTTTTAGTTTATTGAATTATTTCCATAGACTTGGTATAATTGGGAAGTTGTAGAAATTAATGGAAAATATACATTTTTAATATAGTAAGCAATTTTTCAGAACTTATTATATTAAATTAAAACGGCTTTAGATAGTGGCTCTGTATTAATATTTATTAATAATGAACGTTTCGACGTACTCAAATTACGTCTTTATCAGGAAAAAATAATACAAAACACATTTACATTAAATAAACAGAACAAAGAAACAAGTTACTAGATAACAAAATAATTAACAAGATTATAAATTTTTTAATTATGTATGCCAAATTTTATTTAAATCAGCAATTTCACATTGATTGTTGTTATCTTTTTATTTATAAATTTTTATTGCTTTTCATAAATTTTAATACAGAACTACAACATAAAGTCGTTTTATTTTATACATTTTCAAGTTTATAATTTTTGTTGTTGTTATTGTATAAGTCTACATATTACAAAAAAAAACAAAAAAAGAACAAATAAGAAAATTGTTTTTTTTTTTTTAATTTGATCATAATATTACAAAATAATAAAATAAAAAAAATCTTTTTTCAATACATTAGACATGCTTAGAGCCATAAAAATATATCACTATGCTTCTATTTTTATATTAATATCTGTTTATAAGCAGCTGTAAGCAATTGTTAAGTATTTATAAGAAATACTTCTTAAAGTATTTTCAACAGAAAATTTATACAAATCAATTAAATTTCAATTTAATTTTAATGCATAATGTAATTAAAATTATATATAAAAACATATTTGAACAAAAACTAATCATCATCTGTAAGATCTGTAGTGTTATAGAATGTTTGGTCTTTCTCTAATAAATGGATTTTTTCTCTTGATAAAAAATGACGAAATAATCTGTAACGCTACAGTTCTTACAGATATGAACTGAATAGACCCATAAATTGAAGACTCGTATTATAATTAATTATAAATTTGTAATGAATTTTTATAAATTCATTATTTATTTATTATTATAAAACACTATTTAGATGGTCATGCCCCAAAATTAAATACTATGGTTATTTAGAATCTTATATAATATACATTTTTCGACAAATTTTTAAAATCGTCTCTCTATTTTGTCAAAGATTATTTCAGCTTTGATGTACATTTTTTGGTCAACAGACGGGCAAGGATAATAATAATAAGTTCTAGTGTGCCCTGACCTTAAGACGCGGTAGCAAAACGTGTTCTAACAGATCCACATATGAGCAATATGGAAAGAAGGGGGGGAGTGTATAGTATTTTAGTGGATGTATAGGTGTGTTGAATTTGATTGCAGCAATCCTGCAACTTGCTAACTAGATGTTTCTAGATGTTACGTCTGTCACATTTGCTTGCGCAGCGTATTATAATTGTGTCACCTTAGAAATTTATGCGAAGTACTGATGCGATTATGTGCTACATTAATTAGGTTATTTCGAGTTTATATTCTCGATGTAATTTTAGTTTGAATGCACATTCATTTATTTTCTATCAATATAAATATTTTGAAATCATAATATTTTTCTCGTTGTTATATTTCTTACACCAATAAAAATAAAATAACTAATAGGAATCTAGTACGAAATAGATTAGAGTATCATGAGTGTGAAATTGAAAAAATTTTATAGCAAAAGTTGATGTTAGTCAGTTAAGATGATTCGGATATCTTGAGCGAATGTCTATTGAACGTTTGGTTAAAAAAATTTATATGAAAAATTTATATACATTTGCGTGGACGTCTGATGAGTAATTGGAGTGGTGTGATTGAGAGAGTTTTGCGTGAGCGAAAGTTTCCAAGTAGTAGAAATAGAAGAGCATGTATGAGAGGAATTATTAATGTGGATGAAGCTAAAGTTCTTTGTTTTGATAGGAATGTTTGGCGGAAACAAATTTCTGTATAATGAAAAAAGTGTGTATATGAGATACACCCTTATGGGTACATTGCGTGATTCTGTATGTATGTATGATAAAAGCTTGGGAATAAAAATTCAAATATAAAGTAAAATTAAATATAAAAATTCTCCTACTATGGAAACGAAACCAAAATGAATAATTTAAGTAATAATGATATTAAAATAAAAGGTTTTATGATTTGGTTCTGTATTAATACAGAATTTTTAATATAATAAGTTCTGAATTTTTGGTTACTATATTAATAATGATATTTATCATGTAATTAATATTATTGTTATTATTATTATTATAATTTTTTACAACAGTTTTATATTATTAAGGGAATATTCGCATTTATTTTGAGGAACTTTTAAACAGCTTTTGTATCAGCTAATACTGTCACACGATGCGTAGTAATACAGTGCAAAAAATTAAGTTTTTAAAAATTATTATTTTATAAAATATAAATTTTATACAATTTTTTTATATCAATGTACGTACATATAAAGTTTTATTTTTTATAATAAAATTTTATATTTAAAAAAAATACCATTACATATTTCTAAAACCATTTCAAGTCGGAAGCTAAACAATCAAATCTATAAATAACTCTACAAACGCCCAAACCAAGACGATATTTAAGTCAGAACGAGTAGTACACACTCGCTGCTTAGAATTCAAACACATTAGTACGTTGTTAAATGATAAGAACATGCCACTAATCATGCAACCGCAGCCGTAATGAAAAACCACAACATCGGTTCCGTTCCATAATGAAACTCGTCTCCTCTCTCGGGGGTCCCAGTAGCGGGGCAAGCCAGCACCCAAGCCCAGCGCAGCGCGTCTTCACATCTGAATTTAATAAAGCAAGTCATCGTTGGCGGGAGAGCACAGCATCGCTTCCCGGCATGTTAATGCCTGTGCTGGCGCGAATTACAACGTATATGTATTTCTATTGTGATGCGCAATCGTGCGCGACCACCCTTAGACGCTGCTCATAAGCAGTAAATCTTTGGCGTCTTGTGTAAATCTACTCGGCTGTTAGTTGGCGGTAAGGGCTTTTTGGTAAATGGTGTTGGAGAATCGGTGTCGTGCGCTTGCATGCATTGAATTTATTGGGATATGCGAATGAGTGAGTTGGTGCTACATGTTCATATATATAGTGTTGGTAATTTAGTTGGATCGGAGATAAATGGCTTATGGATTTTCTTAGAGTTAGTTGATATAGGATTGAAGTACTGACTGGAATAATGTAAAACTAAAATTATGGAAGTATGCCCATCAATATGCTAATATTTTTATTCCATTGCGTATATATTATTTTGGAAACTAAATACTAATATTACAGTAACAGTTTAAATGCTTCATATTTCATATCTCAGCTAGCCGAAAGTAGTAATTTATTGGTGTCACTTTTATATGTAAGAAATTATATAATTTTACTTACAAATCATGTGTCATTATGATGCCTAGTATTTCTAGGTATAATTTATCAACTGCTGCAATTTTACATAATTTTTAAAAAATACGTAATATCAGAATTATTACAAACTTTATGTAATATAATATTATCAACGGGATGGAAATATGTATGTAATATTACAGTTTTTTTTAGTAAATTTACAGAACTTCAGTAAATTTGCTTTCAGGAATTTTCTATAAATAGGTAAAATTTGTTTAGTTCTGTAATATTATTGTTGGTATAATTACATACATTCCCAAATTTAAATAAAATTGGTTAAAAAAAATGTTTTCTCTAACTTGGTATATATTTATTATTATAATAACAAAATAATTCTTTAACAATTAAAATGAATAATTTTATTTTTGATCGTTTTGTATTAATCAATAGTTAATTTTCGAAATGATCCTTCAACTCCAAATAATTCTCCAGAATTTATTGGTTTCCCTGGCCTTAATTTTTCCACTGTTCCATACTGATCTTCTTCTAGAAACCAATCTTTGTTTTCCTCAAATTTTGTATTGAATTTATCTAAACAAACATACTTAATATATCAATAAATATTAGATAGAATATATTACAACCTCTTAACATCAAAAATTAAATTTTTCTTTATTATTAAAAATTAGTAAGTGTAGAATTCATCTAATGAAGATAGAATACTTTTTGGAAATTTTTTTTTTAAATTTTCGGATAAATTTTTTCCAAAAATTGCCGGAAATATTTTGAAATTTTTAAACTTCGATTACACTATTTAATTCAAATTTTAGAAATATTTTTTTTTGTTTTTATTTTTGTTCAGTGTTGTCAAGTTTGAATGGTATTTGTTTTTTTTTAATTTTATATTTGCCATACAGTCTTTTCTTTGTTAAATCATAATGCTTTTAATGCTGTTAATCTTGTTTAAATTAGTGAGTAATATTATTACCAGTAAGTATTTGAAGTGAAAGTTCTCCACCGTATTCTTTTGGTAAAGCACATTTTGGAATATGTTTTTGAAGAGATTCCCAATTTGAATGAATGTATGTCTGCACAGAGAATTTAATTAATACAGATAATTCAGAAATTCACTGAGAAAATATACGTACCCTATTCTTAAGCTTTTTTGGTAAAAATGATTTTATCAATCCAAAAATTAAATCAAATATTGGTGACATATTCACATAATGTATACCTTTGATTCGAAATGGATATGCTTTAGTGAAAGCAGTTACGGATTTTTTGAAAATTATTGGTCCAGGATCATGAGCCATAGTTATACCTTCTACATCGTAAATTATATTGATGCCATTTATTTGGCTAGAATCATCTTGTAACAGTAGAACATCTAATGCCATAAATGATAATTTACAAATATCATAAAAGTTTTCCGTTCTAGGATCAAATAGGCCTGGCTTCAATACAATTGTACTAGGAACAGTTAAATCTTGAGACTGCACTATTGGAAGAAATGTACTAAAAGCAAAATATAAATAAAATCAGAACTGGAAACCAGTTTTAAAAATCGGTTAATCGTTAATTTATTGAAAATTTTACTAATCAAAATTGAAATAAATTATTCATAATAAGCCGGTAACCTTTAACTAAATTAAGTACTAAAAAACCTGTTACATTTTTTAATATAAATACAAATATTTAAAACATATGAAACATATTATTTTAGTTTTTAATTATTTTTTTTAATAAGCGTTTGAAAATTTGAAAATTTTATTCAGGTTATATTTTCAGATATATGCACAATATATGTAACATTTAATATAAATGAAAAATATTGTTTATAGCAAATTGATTGAAAAATACCAAATATAAATTGGGATTTTACAATACAAAATTCATGTCTTTTTTTTACAACTTTTATTCTACCAAAATCAATCATATTTCTCAGTTGCTCTTCAAATTAAACCAGAACAACTACATTATTGGCATATTTCATAATTATCATAAAAATACAAAATAAAAAACTTACTTACTTTCTTTGAAAAAGTGAATAAATTTTTGGATCTTTTATATCACGATTTTTGAAAAATTCTGGTATCATTGTTCTCATAGTATAAAATATATCTAGCTTCTTTTTGGATCGCTCTAAACTGAATTTGGCATGTCTTAGAAATGCCAAAAGCCACTGATCATCTAAAAGAAAAATACAGTATAATTTAACGCTATATAGAACTACGAAACCAAATTTTACAATAAACACAGAAAATAAAAAATGATTAAATAAAATTAAATAAATTCCCCATTTTTAAATATATTCATCTTTACAACTCGTTTTTTATTAAAATCAAATATATTTGTGTGTAAAAATCTAAACTTTGTTGAAATTTATATATTTCTTTTAATGATATGACTTAACTGCCGAAATTGGCTAATAAAGAGTTTTTAATAAAATTATTAAACTTAAAACCCAGTGTTTTTATATATTTTTATTTATTATATATTAAAAAAAATTATAATTACATAAATTACAAAAAAAATAGCTATTATACGTACAGATTTGCATTTTTATTTCTGAATTATTAAATGTTAGCCAAGTTATTTTATTAGCAAATAAACAATGAAATACCTGTTCTTGCTTTTATGTATGATTGAGACTTTAACCAATCTTTAATATATTCTAAATCAGAGTTTATTTTGTCTGGATCTTCGTTTAATTCTTCTTTAGCTTTCTTTTTGAGTTCATCACAAATTTGTCGATAAACCATTTTTTCTTTTGAATTACGAATATATGTAACAAATTTTAAAAATATGTAAACTATAGATATTAGTAATATATATTTTATAACACAACTGTAAGTGTAATTTTCATATTCAATATTTATTGAATGAAATGTGTTTGTTCGAAAAATCTATTGCTCAAAACAATTTATTGTCAGTTATTTTATACTAATATTATTGAAAAAAAATAAACTTTGATTTTAGCTAATAAAATTTTTAACAATATACGGGAAGTTTTTCAGCTACTACAGTCAAGTTACTTTTTTTTTATTTTGTATGCTACTAAGATTTCAAAGTTGTATATTAATTTTACAAAAGTACATATGCATATCATTTTAAAAATAAAATTGTGTTGTGTTATATTTAATGATAAATTTTCTGTACTTTTAATCAAAATACAAATATTAATTTTACAATGTAATCCCATTGGTAAAGCATTTATAAAAATTACGAATTACATAGTATAAAAACAAATACTTAATGGTACATTTAATTCGAAACACTTATCACTAATAACATGTTATTAACGTTTTGATTAAAGTAGTTACATTTTTAATTTTGTTCTTGTATTATTTATAGAATTGTCTTTACAATGTAACAATTTTAATTACAACTTTAACTTAGATAATTTAAAAATTATATATATAATTTTACTGCTATCGGTTGATAAATTGTCAATTTTGTATTATTTATAGAATTGTCTTTACAATGTAACAATTTTAATTACTACTTTAACTTAGATATTTTAAAAATTATATATAATTTTACTACTATCGGTTGGTAAATTGTCAATTTTCAGATTGTGTTATAAAATATAATACTAATTTATAAATAATAGTTATTTTTAGTAACATGACATACAATACATACATACACAATCAGGTCATGTACCCAAAAGAATAATAAATATTAAATATTAATACAGAACTACTACCTAAGGCCGTTTAATTTTAATATAATGAGTTCTGAAAGATTTTTTATAATGTTGATTTATTCTATATATGGCAACATTTACAATATCATATTAGGAATAAAAAAAACCGTAAAACTACAACATGTTTATGTCCTAAATTATTAGAAAATAATAGCAACGCTTCGTAAAAACAGAGTTGCATCACAGTAACACCAATGCAGGCGTAACACCCGTTAATTTACATTCAATTTCGCCTGTCTAATTTGCTTTCGAAAATATTGTTATAGCGTCGTTTCGTAACAGCGTCCGTTCCATCGGACACACACACTCACACAACACATAGTTCTGTTTCGCTTCAAACCGTTCAGTCCATGGACGCAGTCGGGTAGCACTGCCACATTTTCCCACCGCCGGTGTCGGGGCGCACTAGGTCCGGCTCGGTTGTTTCTCTCTGGCGCGTTCTAGTTAAATTAATAACACGGTGGTATTCTCTATATGATGAATCGTTTGGATAACTGAGCAGTTAGTATGCTGGCTGGTGCCAACACTCTATATTGCATGCACTCTGCAATTAGACGGCCATAATGTTCGTAACTAACGTGTTGTTGTACAAACGGTCGACGGACAGGAATATGAGGTCGATGGTATATAATGCTCGCTGATTGCATGAAAGATTTGCAGAGATTTTTGTCGACGGTTAAGAGAATGGAAGTTAAAAATTAATTATTACGGTTTAAGGTTAGATTTTTACTGTAAAATTTAATATAAGATAACTGAAACACAGGTGATTTAATACTAAGACAGATCATGCCATAGTCGCTATTTTGTCCACCATATTTACATACAAATTACGCGTAGACAATCTGCATTACAATGTTTATAACACAGTAAAAAATAGTAAAATATTCTTCAGAACTCATTTTATTAAAATAAAAATTATTTTAGAATAAAATTCTGTTTAACTATTTTATAAAAACGACGTTTCAACGAAATTGAACGCTTGCCTTCATCATGTCAAAATTTAAATTCAAAAAACGAATTGGAATAATGTATTGAAACATTAATTAGTAAATATATTTCAAATAACTATTTTTATTTAAATGTAGAATACTTCTCACATTAATTAAAATACAAAATAAATAAATTTTTATTAAATATACTGTTGTATAAAACTAGTATTATAACTATATATATTCTTATAGGTTAAACTAGGAAACACGTTATAATTTTAGCAAGAACATATGAAATTTATTACACTGTCCGATTAGTTTCCATAGAAACATAAACGTTTCCGTAATAAATCACATAATTCCGGAGTTATTAATTTTAAACAACAGCGTATCGTTAGTAGCTTCTGAAATATTAACTAGATCATATTAAATTTAGTTTTGTAAAGCATTTCCGTTTTCTTAGAGTACATTTGCAAGTAAAATATATTCCTTGCTTTATATTCTTTTCGTTTCATTTTAATAAATCTATAACTTGTTATTTGAGGATTTTTTTTTAAATATTACTTTATTTAATATAATTTACTATATATATATATATATATATATATATATATATATATATATATATATATATATATTTGTAGTTTTATATTTGAATATTATAGATATATAATTATATAACGTATGAATATAGTTATGACATATTTTATTATTTTGGTTTTGTTTATAAATATGCGTAAACGCTTAATGAGTATATGGATTTGTATGCAGTAGCATAAATTTTATACGAAAATCTTACAATACAGAGAGAAATGGGGCGTTTCGACCAAGGGTATACAATGAATCAAGATAATTTAAACATTAAAAGGTTCTATATATTGTAATAAATAAAGAATATATCAAATATTTATTTTACTACTAAATGATTTAACAATAAAATGTTATATTTAATGAAATAAAACGGCTTTAGGATTTAGTTCTGAATTAATTTTGATTACTAATCGACATTTCGACAGGATGATGTACGTACAGTACCTAGAAACGTCGATTATTAATAAGTATTAATATAGAACTACAACCTAAAGCCGTTTTATTTTAATATAATAAGTTCTAAAAGATTTTTACTATATTAATGTAATCTATATCGTTTTCTTGTTTATATGTCAAAATTATTTTGGAATTTCTGTAAAACTTGTAAAAATCTCGATATGTCAAATTTGGTATGATTACAATACCTCTCTTATTATATTTGGTAGGACAATTGGTAAAAAAAAAGTTGATTACCATAGCAGTGAAAACAAAAAAAAGGTACAAATATATTTAGTAATTGTTTACTTTAACGAAAAAAAGTTTACCCAGTAATTATATTTAATATAAATATTTAGTTACATATATTTAGTTTACATATGTTTATGTTATAAAATAGTTTAATACAACAGAAAAAATTTTGCTAAAAATTGAAAAAAAAAAATGAAATTGACAAATAAATTTACAAAATTTGTTATTCTAATTAGCTATACATTTTTTTTAACTAAATGATCATAAAATTCAAAGTAGATGTCAAGTTAATATTTCATTATTTTTAACGAAAAAAAGTTTATCCAGTAATTATATTTAATATAAATATTTAGTTTTCATATGTTTATGTTATAAAATAGTTTAATAAAACAGAAAAAATTGTGCTAAAAATTGAAAAAAAAAAATGAAATTGACAAATAAATTTACAGAATTTGTTATTCTAATTAGCTATACATTTTTTTTAACTAAATGATCATAAAATTCAAACTAGATGTCAAGTTAATATTTCATTAAAATACATAAAAGGTTTGTGAAAATTTCAACAACAAAAAAATCTCAAAATCTAATTTGAAAGCAGAATGAAAAACAGTATTGTATTACAGCATGCTTTCTGTATAAAAAAGGTGTAACACGTATTTTATAATTGTGCTACCAGGCAAGGGCATACGGCACAAAACTGGTAACATTAACGCCTGAAATTTGACGTGTGTCGGACAGGATTCATTTTTTTTTATATTTTTTTCGATTTACAAGGCATCAGAAAAATAACTAGCGGGCATTATTTTTCACTTTAGTTTCATTATTAATTTAACAACAGTCATAAAAGCGCATGTCGACCGAGAGACTAGGCCGAAATAAAAAAAAAAAAACGGCGCAACAAAAATAGTTGGACTAAAAAACGGGAACAAAAGAGAGTCTAAACTAAAAACAATTCGACACCCGGATAACAAAAGCGAAACGGCAAAAATCCGATCGGCGGTGGCGCCGTTGTCGTCCATTTGAAAAATCAACGTGTGCCCCTGTGACCGTGTCATCGAAACACGGTATTTTTTAATTCGATTTTCACGTGTTGCGTTCCGTCATTTGTTGCACTGGGTCAAATCGGATATGCCAACGTTTCACCGGATGTATATTTGGAAACTGTCTATGAGGGCAGATGATAAATTATTATTTTATTATAATTTTTTCAGTATGTTGCTATTCATTGCGCAAATAGAGACATAAAATATGGAAATATATATCATATATATTTTGTCACTCAAATACAATGGCCTGTGTTCTCACCTCACTTTTTCGTGAAAAAGTGCTTTTATCATTAATTTCAAAATAATTTTTTGTTTTTGTTTTTTATCAAATATATATAATTATTTATTTTCGATTATTTTTATTATATTTGGTATTACAAAATTTAAATAAACTATTATAAAGTGCTTAATAAATAATTTTAAGTAAACGTCAAAAGCACTTTTGCCAAAAATCACTTTTATAAATGAGGTGAGAATATGGGCCTATGTTTTTTACCTGTACTCACTTTTATATTTAGTTATTTAAATATACATTTTACAACAGGTTTACTCAGTTACAGGGTAAGATATATGTACAAATTCACAAAACAAAAACAAAAAAATTTACAAAAATAAAAAAATTATAAGAAATTATTTTATACTTTTTAGTTCGTGTTAAAATATAGTTCGTGATATAGTGAACATTAATAAATGGTACTTCTCTTTTCATCTTATGTTAATTTATGGACATTCTGTACATTTAATCTTAGAATTTCTGATGGTAAACTTATTTATTCAACAAGCAGAACTTTTTATAAAGAATGAAGTTTTGTCGTAATATCAATAATAAAAAAAATTCCTCTTGTTAACTGTATCCAGGGACATATATGTAGCCGATTAATATGGAAAATCGACAATATTTAATTTTATTTTATTAGCATCATTTAGTTATTGAGAAATAACAATGATTTAGTGCAATAAAACCATTTAATTGTTTACCATTTACCATTATTTAAAAAATACATTTTAAATAAATTATTTGACAACATTACTATTTATGACTTAAGTTGTCAATTGTATTAGAATGCTGGCTTACCATCTATTTACGAGTCTAGCTATCCAAGATTCGGTAATATATATAATCTTTTAAGCGAAATTGTAGTTGTAATTATTTACTGTTTACTAAAAATTATTAGAGTACAAATAATAACAAAGTTCAATAACTATATAAAACAATGCATTTCAATAAATTTCAAAACAATTAAAACCAGTTTTTTTGCTTAAACCGGTAAAAATCTGTTTCACACATCACCACACAGTCATACACACAGGAGCTACACGCATGACCGGTATTTATCTGCGTAGCGCAGGGAATCCAGGCGCGCGCGTGCCTGCATCACCATCACCATCATCAGTCGACCGGTTACTCGTTACCGGTTCCCGGTAACCGGTACCGGTTATCGCCTACTAGCCTTGGCAACATCCGTGTTTCATTAATTCCCCAACAACGAGGCGATCGAACCGGTTCAGTTCAGGTCCGGGGGACATATTAAATCATCGTACAACCGGTTCGTACGATGTACGACGCCTTGCTGCTTGATTAGTTCCGAAAACAATAGAGCATCGAGGCCGTAGAGACAAGTGAAAACTAGCCGAGATGTATTAACAATGAAAAGATTAAACAAATGATGGTCGGGGGGGGGGGTTAACTTGATTTGTTATGTATACATAAATTGATTTAATGTAGATTAAGACGATGATGTTTTAATTTTAGATTATTTTTTTTTCTTCTTTTATTTATTTTATATTGAGTGCTTAAAAAAAGATTGAATTTAACTTTAGATTATATACTCTACTTTACCAGCACACTACTTCTGTAAACCGGCTTATTACTCATTTCTTAGTTTTCATTAAAAAATTATCTAGACTTATTACAGTAAAGTAGAATAATAGGAGAATAGTCAAACATGTATCACATTTACTCTACCATAATTAGTAAAGTGATTTGATGAAAAAGTTTGTTAGTGTACTCTATAGCATACATACATATGTACATAATTATGTACCTATAAGAGTGTGGCATAAACTCTTTCCATTATGTAGAAATTATTTTCCGCTAAACATTTCTATCCAGAAAAATAACTTTTGCTTCATAATTTTCTTAAAATACAGAAACTACGGAAAATAAAAATTGCATATACCAGAATAAAAAACACAAAATAATTATTTAAATATAAAAAAAATAATAATATACCACGTTTTTAAAACGGACTAAAAAGTATAAAATAATTTTTCCTAGCCCCATACAGATTTATAATCCCA
This sequence comes from Clivina fossor, assembly GCA_963966155.1. NCBI lineage: Eukaryota > Metazoa > Arthropoda > Insecta > Coleoptera > Carabidae > Clivina > Clivina fossor. The sequence goes on along the minus strand of OZ014563.1, from coordinate 8,441,514 downwards.
TACAGATTCTTGACTCCATACAGATTGTCCTAAAAATTTGTGATTGTAAATTTTTAATAGCTCTGACAGCTACTCCTTACTATTATTTATTTCATGCGTTTTAAATCTTATAAATATTGTTATAGCTATTAAAAATTTACAATCACAAATTTTCAGGACAATCTGTATGGGGTCAGGAATCTGTATGGGGTTATAAATCTGTATGGGGCTAGGAGAAATTATTTCATACTTTTTAGTTCTTTTTAAAAAGTGGTATATTATTTCTTTTTTATTTAAATAATTATTTTTTTATTATTCGGAAATCTTCACTCACGCAAAACATTTTCAGTCATCCATCCCCCATTTACTACTAACTCTACTAATGTGAACTAGATCTAAAATTCTATTAATTAAATTAAATTATGAAAAATATCTACATCTAGTTAATATAATAATGTTATTAAATCTAATCCATAATTTTATTATATGATATTTAAAGTTACGTAATAATTCATTGTTCCAAAAATTTTCATTTCCCAAAGTTGAGATTAAAACCGGGCAAAATAATTTTAATTTACATCTGGAAACACGCCTAATTCTAATTAAGACATTTTCCATTACCATTCGTCAAATTAAAACGCACCAAAAACAAAACGATTGTCTTCTGTTTTCGTCTCTCTCCAACAAATCCCAATTGGAACGGTGTCGAATCAAAATTTTGACACAGAGACAGATACTTTTTAACTACAAAAACATCCTTTTTGTTTAGTACGTGTACTACACGGGCGAGGTGTAGCCTATGTATGATGCTGGTTTTCATAATAATTGTTTCACCGTCTTTTGTTATTTTAATATTCCCGACCATTTGTTGGAAATAGAACAATGCGCAGACAATGACAGAAAGAGAACTTTAAATGATTTCGACCGACTGTCTGTTGTTTGTCGTCTACTGTTGCCGTGGATGCTGTTACTGTTCGTACACGATTCGCACTTTTTATATTCGGCGTTCATTTGTTTGCTGAAGTACGACTTTATATATTATTTGATGTAGTAAAATGCAACTAGATTTTTTCCCCGCTATATTTGTTTTCTAATTTTTGTAATGCAGTTTTTTTTGCGACTAGTACATTGTTTGCTATTTGTTTTGAATTGATTTGAAATAATATTTTTGTTTCAATTGTATTGTCTAGTTTTTATATTTTTAGTATTGGCAAATAATAAATAAAATATGAAAATTTAAGGTTCTGATCAAAAAAGTTCTTACGCAAGCCGATTCGAATAATAAACAAGATCTATAGGAAGCACCGAGCCTAAAAATGCCATTTTTTTAAACTTTTTTCATATAATATCCAAAACATATATCAACATTTTATCTGACCGAGCCGTAACTCTGCATAAAAACACAGAGTTACGGTTCGGATACATGTGTGTCTTATCACTAAAAACAATTCTTTGAGCTTTGTATTATTCTTCTTCAATATGAACCACATCTACGTTTTTATCTTGATAAGTACATTAAAAAAACATTTTACTATCGCTAAAATATTAATGTTACAGAGTATTCGCAGCCGTAAAAGGGTTAAAAGAAGATGCATGGCTGAGTAGGCCGCTATTGTGCAGGCCTTTTTCAAGTTATTTTCGAAAGATTCGCTTTTCCTCTCCTCTCTTTCATTCTCTGTGATTTTTGCTGTTTTCTTTTTGGTGAACGTACCAGACTTTTGTTGATGAAAGATGTGTTTTATAAGTTTTATTAAACGACTAAAAAGTTGTAAAGTTTGTTTCAAAGATATGAACTTATATATGCCCATTTAGGAAGTTATTAAAAGGAAAATGGCTCTAATATTTTTAGAATCTTTTTTAATTACCGAAACTATGTTACAAGAAGGTTTCTACATAATAAATAAGTTGTATGCGGTTTTGTTTCAATAAAGCTGCGCATGTATTTTGATAATGAGTATATGTACGAAGATTTTAATTATAATAAAATATACTTTTGCTATTTTTATTTAATAATATATGTTTAAAATTTGAGTAATAATTTACAATAAATATTACAGTAATTTTTTATACGGAATGTAACTTAAATTGGGAACCACTCAAATATTTTAAAAATTCTTCATTTTATTAACATCAATTTCGACATGACTGTAGACTATATTATAATTTATTTCAGCATATATTTTCATGTTTAATTAAACAATAAAATAACTTTTTTGTTTCTTTTTTTTTGTTATTTTATGTATGATATTAAATATTTTTATTTAAGAAATATTGTGTAAAATGACTGCTGTTTCAATTCTACACTTGCTGGAGAAAACAGTGCAATAATGTCTTTTGACTGATACAACTTAAACACTATTTTATATATTTGAAAAAATATATTTAATGTTACTGATTATTTCTAAAATTAGGATATATATTAGTTATGAAACATAACTCAATTTCTTTAATAATAATGTACCTGTATTATTGATCCAGTAATCTTATTAAAAACGTTATATTTACCCCTTATATAGAAAACTTTTACTTTGCTTTTAACTATATTAAATTTTTCAACACAAGGTATTTTTCTTTTATATTTCTAGGAACAGTTTTGCACAAAATTACCGAACCGTAGGATTAAAAGTATTTTTATTTACTTTCAAAAAAAATCATTTACCAATACCACAAAAATTTAGATACCGAAACTTTATTTATTTGTAATATGTAAAAATATTAAATTTATTTAAATATTTAATTAAAAATGAGTAAGAAATAATTTAATTTGGTTAAATAAAGTAAATCAAAGCTTATCAGTTGATCAATACATAAAAACCTTAAAGAAATCTGATAATATTTCACATGCAATTTGTTCCTTAATTATTTTCTTTAATGTATTTTCAACTCGAGTGAAAAATTCTACCATAATAAATTAGCTCTAACTGCAAACGTATCAGATGAAGTTAGCGGAAAAACTACGGTTTTCTGTTATTTTTAACATTAAATTTAATGATAATGAAAAAAAAATTAATAGGGTGTTGATAATATTTAAATGAAAATAAGAAAGCTTTGGTTGATGTTTGTTATATTTCAAATTAAAATTTGTTTCGATATACTAACACCACATCAGGAAAATAAATACAACTGACATAAATAATAAACAAACAAAATGTAGAAACAAGTTATTAGGTAACAAAATGCAAGGAACTAGATAACAAAAAAATAATAATTTATTAATTAAAAAAAGTCATATTTTATTTAAATCAGTGCTTTTATACTGACTGATAATTTTTTTCTATTGCTTCTCTTATCAATCTACTGTTAATTTTATTGGGTCTTGTAATTATTTTTTACTAACTTGTTTCTGTGTTTTGTTTGTTCATTATTTTTGTCATTTATATTTAAACGTTGAATTTAATTGTCATTAGATTATTTATCCTATTTTTGTTTTGTTTTAAAATATATAAATAATTCTGTTTGTTATTTTAGCTTTTATTTAAACAACAAAAGCTTTTTTGACAATTTGCTACACGTAAATTTATTCACAATATATATAAAAAAATATATTTTAAATTGAATATTATTGGTATTTCGCTCGAGTATATTTCATGTATAAAATGAAAAAGAGATAATTCACATAAAAAAGCCATGAAACTAATTTGCAATCATATTTTACAAAAACCCACAGTCAAATATTTTCCGATAGCAAAAGAGGATGGACCCATGTATTAAAACAAAACACGGGAAAAATAATCCGCAAAATTTCGAACAATCAGGGCACAAAAACCCCGGCCAACATAGTGCAGACATCATTTGGAAAATGTGTTTTTTTCAAACGGTTTTTTTTTTTCCATACAGTAACATCAACAAAATATGCGCCAAGTGAACTTTTCAAACTAATTTTAGTCTATAAAAGCTATAGCAAGCGTTGGAAACAATTGAAAAACTAGTGCACCTATATGTCAAATAATATAGACAGAGGAACGTTGGTTTTTCCAATGGAACACAAGGCAGAGATTAAAAAAGTTATGATGAAGAAATGTGGCTTCAGAATTGCGGGTGATTGTTCTGTCAGATTGCCGGTGACATCAGTTTTCGAGATCGTCTTTTGTTATCGCAGATGACTTTATATATATATATATATATATATATATATATATATATATATATCGTAAAATTTCATTAGAAGCTCGGCGATATATGTTGAGAAAGATAGATATACTTGACGAATATGTGCAATTAAAATTTAATTTAAAATAATAACATTTATATGTCTGATAAGAAATGTTATTGGAATTAATAATATAAATGAACATGAGTGTAAAAAATATTATTAATATTAACAGATTTAATTTTTAAAATTTGAATTATATTGCATAAACAGTGTTGGGACAAATGAAAAAATGACCTAAAAATAAAGACAGTTTTTTTTAAATATTTAGATAAGATAATAAAGCTTGTGTGGGGTCCTTACCTTTACAAAAAATGAGGCTTTTACATCAAGCTGATTTCTAATTAGTATTTAAAAAAAGTGTTAAAAAGGATCATATTTTGTTCATTAACCTTTAAATAAATTAGGCAACCTGCAAAATGTGTATGTGATTGCATACATTACAAATACATTATTTTTATATTTTACTCTATTTAGTGCCTAGCATTTTCAATTTTATTTATTCTTAAGATAATTAAAAAATATGTGAATGACTACTAAACAACAACATTTGATTTACAAATTTTAAAATTTGGAAATATTGTTCATCGGGTAACAATTTTTTATCTAGATGAATTATCTAGATAAATCCCAGCACTGCATGTCCAGGTTTTAAATTTTAAGTTTTCAATTACATTAGTTTTTCAGTTATGAGATACTAGAAAAAGTAACAAACATTACTTGCTATAATATGATTTAAAAATTAAATATTAATACATTTAATATTGTATATATTCAGCCAAGTTACTTTATTCAATAAAAATTATACGTTTTTCTTTATTTCACTGCAACTATGTCAATTTAAAATGTTAACATATACATACTAGTAACTGTTTTATAATTTACGATAAAAGAATAATGCCAGACAGCGTAAGGAAGTTTATCAGTCTTAGAAATTTATAGCGAAAAACTGTGTTGTGCTATAAATGAAAGTAGTAGCGATCTGCTCCTACTATCTCTCTACGAAAACGCTATTTGCGTGCACTAAGCTGTAGAGCACGAAAATCTTAGAAATTATATTACATGAATGTCTTAGCGCTGTAAATAAATAACCAGCTTAGTTATTTTACACTATATTAGCTTGTATGAAAATTTATTTTTAAGATAATTTTAATTTTCACGACAGCGTATTACGTAGTTTATTATTGAAATTTTTCTAGTCGCTTTGCTGGTCAGAGTTTTTCTGTGAAAAATTTTACTAAACATGCAAATTTTAAGTTTTATAGATGTTGTATTTAGAGAATTTAAATTATTTTCAACAAATTTAGCCTGTATTTACTGTTTTACTTTTAAATAGAAATATATTTTATTATTTGTTATTCTTGCAAAGTTAAATACAACAAATTTATTTGTAAACATAAGAAAAATAAAACTGAAATCAATTTACTTAGTTGTAACCAAGGAAACGTTAAGTAAACAGAAAGTTTGCTTCAAAAATTTCTCGAATTGACTCTTATTTCATAATTACACATTAATTTTTAAAGAAACATTCCACAGAGACCGGATATTTGTTATTTCCTCTCACTGGGCTCTCTCCCATCTAACCTAAAGCTGCTTGGCTCTGAAATCTTACCCTAAAGTTTTACTCGGTTTTTCGCTCATAAAATTTTCATTCGTTATTAACTAATCCACGTCCCAATTCGAACATTAATCACAAACGAATCTATGTTTTCTTTTGCACAACAAACTTATTATCAGGGACGTATTCTAACTATATTTTATATACTGTGTTAGAAAAAAAATGTAAACAAATGTAAATAAATTTTTAAACGCCAAAATAAATTATAAAGTAACTACTTTGCAGGTAAATTTAATAAATTGGTAAATGTATTGTATTATTTCACAAAGAAATAATTACAAATGCTTTTTAATATTTTCAATTACATCAAGTTAAATCATCTTCAGCAATTTATACAAAATAAAAATATGTTTTAATACACGTCTGCGTCGTTGTAAAATTCGACCTTTTTTCGAAAAAAGAATTGAGTTTTTTTCCGGTTGCTTTATTCGGTTGTAGAATAAACAGGAATTATTTTGATATCGTTCTAGATTGAATTTCACTGTTGAAAGTGTAGTATAAACATTTTGTTACCTGGTTCAGCATTAGCAGACCCTGCGGGGGTCTTGTTACATTCGGGGCCCACACACGCACACACAATCCAACCCCGTTTACAAGGAGATTTCGAGAAATGAAGCTTTCACAATGCCCAAGTGGAATGGACACGTGATTTTTTTTTTCAAACTGCTTAACCAGATGGATATTGCTTGTTTTGGGATATCGTACAAGTAGATATAGTAATGTTCAACTACTGATCTAGTGGATTAGGATTTTCATTTTTTTTTTTTTTTGGGTTGTTTGGTTTTAAAAGTAAATAGTATTGAACTTTACAAAAAAACTTCAATAATATGTAGTAAAAATACAGGATATGTAATATTTATTTTTAGTATATATATATATATATATATATATATATATATATATATTATGTAAACTAATACTATTATCGGGTTATTATATTTTGTTTTAGCTTAAATCGCCATTAATTTATATTGATGAACTAATTAAATCGTTAGTTAATTTTTATATGATGAAAAAATCATTAACTTTGCCGGGGTTTGAACCCGTGATCTACTGCTTTCGCGGCAACTGCGCTATCAATTACGCTACAAGATCACAACAACAAAATAATAAATTTTTCTATATTTTGACTGGTCATGATAAACTCATGAATTTAATTCTGTCAAGTACATCGTACGATGCGTCTATAAATATAGCAATGTTAGTATATTTCATATTCTTAATTACACATGGCGCAATTATATATCAGGTTATAGTATTTTGTTTTTGCTTAAATTGCCATTAATTTATTTTGACGAACTAATTAAATTATTAGTTAAATTTTAAATGAAGAAAAATGCATTCACCTTGCATTATTTTCCTTACAGGAAAATCATTTTTTGATTTATAATGTTATTCAGTATTAAATTGCTTCAATAAGTTTTCTATAAAGTTACTAATTTTTACGTATTTTTTGCACATTATTGTATTTGCAATATTTTTTAAATTACATTATAATACTACTATTATAATATTGTCCGATAATATTTAATTATTAATAAATTAATTTTAACATTGTGAAAAATCTTTCAGAATTCATTATAGTAAAATAAAACTGCTTTAGGTTAAAGTTCTGTATTAATATTTATTTATAATCGACGTTTCGACGAAATAAATAAAAAAAATATTTTAAATAACATTAAATATTAACAAAAAATATAATTATTAATTTAACCCGCAATCAAATCGAAAAAGGAGAAAACAATTTCAAACCAAACCGTAAATTCATTACTGTATCTCGTGTGCACCCTCTTAGCACTTATTTCACCATTTAAATAAAACAACAGCTATCGAAATCCGAAACAAACCGAGCGAAATCAATCACACCATCCTGTCCTCTCACGTATAGAAACAAGACGGTATGAGTGCGGGGTAGGGGGGAAGCCGTCCGCCACGACGTTAGCCGTCGGGAACTTGCACACCCGGTCCGCATCTCATCGCCACGTCGCAACAGCATCTATCGCAGCAATAGCGTGTGTGCGTCGTTAAATATTCACGACAGTTAAAAGGGGACCCACTCTCAGATTACTCGTGTGCCACCGCCACACCGATACTGTGTGGAAGATGTTTGCGGGTAGTATATATTGTGATTCGGGGTATTTGATTCGGTTGATTCGGATAACGGATTCGGAATTCGGTTGGAAGTTTCCGGTGGATTTGGTTAAGATTTGGTTGTGATTAGGTGACCAATTGTTGGATTGTTTTCATACAGTGAGGCAGGAAATATTAGTTTATCGTATTTTCTAAATGGAACATTTTATTAGAAGCATTTAAGGCCGGTATTTTGAGTCTCGATTAGAATGATTTGATAGTTGTAATATATGTTTTTATATATATTAATAAAGTTATTTGTTTATTGTGGGTTCGCCGAATTGCACAAAAATTCTATAAATTTAATGAATGCCGGCCGCCAAAGCCTAAATATTACCATTATACTTATTGTTAGTTGTTAGTCACATATATTTTTTTTAAATTAAACATTGTTCAATCTTTTTTAATAAATTAACATCTTAGATAAACATAAAAAATAATGATAATATTTATTTAATATAGAAAATTAAACAATAACAAACAGATTAATGAATTTCTAAAATTTTATTTTTCAAATATTTGAAGATATACAGACATTAAATAAATAAATAAATCTTGTTTAATTTGTTGAAATATTGAATACGAAACTAACCATGACATTTATAAGATTATTTTACTTAGATTTTCTAAATGAAAAAAAAATTTAATCTGTAGAAATGTAAATATATTTGCGTATAATTTGATTTTGCATTTTATATGTACATCGAATATGTTGTTTTGGCGGCGTTATTTAGTTAGTTTCCAATTTACAAATCGTATAGTTTCCATGTACTAAAACAATTACAATTCTCAATTGTGCCATTAATTACATAACTAGAAATTGCATATATTAAATAATTACTTTAGTTTAAATTATTTATATCTTGAATGAGAACCGTAGTTCAATTTTAAGATAATTTGATACTATACACTTTTCAGAAACTAATTATAAAACAATGTAAGCACTTTTTGTAATTAGTATAATATTTCTACCAATCTAATCAATATGTTTTTTTAATTTTAAATAAATTATGTTTTATAACATAAAACTATAAATATTTTATTTAAAAAATCAGAACCAAATCAGTTGAAAAAAAAACACATTTCAAGAAAATAAAATTCCAATTGTGTAACATTAAATTCTTTATTTCAACAGATGTTCTGACTGTCAGTACTCTAGTAGACATATGCCTGGAATAGTATGTATGCATTATAGTTCGATGTCGATCGTGCAAATGTATTATTTAAAATTCATTTTGCATTTCGAGATCTAGTGTGCCGGCGTGTTCATGTGTCAACAGCGTGTGAGAAATATCCCATATGCTTTATATACTCGTATATATGTAGTAGTTGTGTCTACTTACATTAATTTAATGTATTAGAACGGTTCGAAAATTATTTGGCATAATATTATTTAATGTTTTTTTTTAATATTTTTAAAATTTGTTAGAATTATTGTTGATAAATTTAATATAGATTATAAATTGTATTTTATAGATTATATATCGGTTTGTTCTTAAATAAAACTTATTTATGTTTCAAAGGCAAACGATCGATTTATTTTAAATCTTCTCATAGCCTAGCTACCAGAGTTATTTGTTACAGTTCATAAAACATTTGTCAAAGATACAATAATCTTTCGTAAACTCAAAGTTTGGTTAATAAACCACATTAATTTTAAATATATGTCAAGTTAAATATATAAAAATTTTGAAAGATATTAATTATTGTCATTTAATAGTACGATTTGTTAGATAATCAAGTATACGATGTAATATTGAAAAACATATAGACAATCTAGTATTATTTTTTTTTTATTGTATCATTGACACATGTTTTATGGAATTTAACAAATAACTTTGGTAGTTAGGCTATGAAGAAGATTTAAAATAAATCGAAAGCTTGCCTTTGAAACTTAAGGGGGGAAATACATGTAACGACCTAAAAAAATAAGGTTTTTTAGAATTTTTTTTTGGCTGAATGAAACAAGCTACAATGCTGTAGTTACTTTTATTCTATGTGATATATAATCAACTACCCTTATGAATTTTTTTAACTTTCTGTGACCTCTGGGTGATCTTGAAACCAATCTTAATTGATGTCGCGTTTGCTTTGCCAGGTCGATTGGCGGGAATTCCTGGAGCCGGAAATAATTTTTTTTTTTATTTTTAGTCACTGATCATGATTCTCTGATATATTTTGTTCTATGTGAATTACGAAAACTACAAAAAAAACGGATATTTTATCATTTTAACTCATTGTGAAAAAAATGGTCAAATTTTCAGCATTTTTTTTTACTTTAGACACCCCTAAAAATAATTTAATGTTAATATTTTCGTTATATCAGAATTTCATATAGAATAAAATTCTATTTCCTTTTAAACACACAAAGTTTCAACTCATTTGTATAAAAATTGCTCGACTTATCACGCCCGCCATTTGTAGAAAAAAGATTCGAAAAAAACTTATTTAAAGTTGCCCGTTAGCCAAAGCGGCTACCGAGGCGCAGGTAGAAAAATGCCTTTTTCTCAGTAAATACATTTCTTCTCGGTTAGATATTTTGCTGGATAAATCTTCGATGTATAAGCAATTAATTTATTTAAAAGAAAAATCAAAAAAAAATTTTTTTTACATGTATCTCCCCACTTAAAGTCGTCGGTTAGCCAAAGCGGCTACCAAAGCGTAGGTAGAAAAATGCCTTTTTCTCGGTAAATACATTTTTGATTGGTTAGATATTTTGCTGGATAAATTTTCGATGTATAAGCAATTATATCAGCAAAATAAAAAAAAAAATTTTTTTACATGTATTTCCCCCCTTAAATAAGTTTTATTTAAGAACCTTTTCACATTGAACTGATATATTCAGACAAATATCTTACCAGTCACTAGTTATTTCAATCTTTATATATATATATATATATATATATATATATATATATATACCGGGTGTCTACTTTTTTTTTGTTACATAGGGAATACAATGCTAAAATTTTCATTTGGTGATAAATTTTCCCCTAATTATTATAGAACAAAAGTACAAATACAAAAGTTGTTTAGAATTCAAAAATGCATCAAATGATGCCAAATTTATCAATATAGGATGTTCCGATCAAGAATTAGAAGCAAATTAAAATTTCCATTTTTGCGCTCTTTACATCAAAGTGCCATGGAAATTAAACAAATAATTTCATTTCTTCTGGAGTTTGAGTTTGACAGATCGTATTTATTTTATTGTTACGTTCTGTATTATTATCATTATTATTGAAAATAATGAATAAACTTAAGGTATGGGACGGTTTTCAAAGAAAGCGCTGAATAAATCTCTTACTCGTCGTATCGAATTTCCAGTAAAATACCATTTTACGCACTGAACTTTTTCATTTACCTTAAGTTTATTCATTATTTTCAATAATAATGATAATAATACAGAACGTAACAATAAAATAAATACGATCTGTCAAACTCAAACTCCAGAAGAAATGAAATTATTTGTTTAATTTCCATGGCACTTTGATGTAAAGAGCGCAAAAATGGAAATTTTAATTTGCTTCTAATTCTTGATCGGAACATCCTATATTGATAAATTTGGCATCATTTGTTGCATTTTTGAATTCTAAACAACTTTTGTATTTGTACTTTTGTTCTATAATAATTAGGGGAAAATTTATCACCAAATGAAAATTTTAGCATTGTATTCCCTATGTAACAAAAAAAAAGTAGACACCCGGTATATATATATAGAGTAAAAGAAAAAGTAATTAAAAGTAATAAATGAAAATATTTTCTTATATGATTATGTTAAATTATAAAATATCTGATACGTTAATAATTAAAACACAAATACTGCATAAAACAATAAAAAATATATATAGAACATTTATATCCGTAACGTACCTATTTTCTTCGCAAACGTAGTCGTGAGTAGTGGTAAAGAGTCTCTATCTTTCAAAGTAAAACAAGATGCAGAAGCGTAAAGATATAATGCTCATGAAATATGTACTATCACGGACAAAAATCTTTCGCTACTTTGAAATATTCGCAGCGGTGTGCGACGCATTGCTTGCCGCTAATTTTTGTTTGAATTTCTCCCGTAAATACTTAATGGAAGAAAAAACAATAGAAATTCATTTCCACAGTTTGCTAAAGAAATATGTATATGTATTTTCATATTAAAATGATAACTAAGGTCAGAATTTTTATTATAAAAAAGTTTTTAAAATCAATGGACATACACGTGCTTTGTTTTACTCTTACAGCCGTTACTACGGACAAATATATGCTTCACAGTTGTTTGTCAAAAATGAATAGAGATAAATAATTATTGTATATTGTAAATCAAGTATGTTTTTAGTATTTATTGCAAGAAATAAATAAAAACTATCAAAACAAGATTTTTATAAATTTATTCAGCTTCTCGAGCATGTAGCCCTTATGGTTACATCTAAGAATTACGAGAACTGATATCTTTATATCTATTGAACTAATTGCACATAGAATAGAAAGAATTTAATTTTATTTATTAGAAACTTTTATGTTGCAAAGTTTTTTCGCTAGATTATGACATGCTTACAAGCTAAGAGCAATTCTCCCATGTACGTATATTATTAAGTAATAATCAAAATCACTACATCAGTTTCAAGATTGTCTGTAACCCATCAGCGATTTAAAAATAACCCACTCTTGTGCCGTACCTCAACGCGAGCGGTGTGTCACATTGCTTTGCATGCTAGGGAGCGCGCATCTCTCTACCGACGTCTCTCTACCGACGTCTCTCCACCGACGCCTCTCCACCGATTCTGCTCCTAACGTCGTCTCAACGTCTCGCTGAAATATCACGGTTAAATTGGCGGAAGCGATCCGCGTGCCTTGGAAAACAAGTCGTGCTCGTGCCGTCGAGGGCATGCTCGGGGGTCTTCTTCTTGATTTTCATAATTTTCCGCGCGGTAGCGCAACCCGATTGCCCAATTTCAAATTGTTTTATTGAAATATGTTTGTCCCCTTCATGCAGCCACATTAAGAGCGAGTCTTATTTCTTTTATTCTAGCTTTTTTTTTTACAATGTTTTTTTTTGTTTTTGTTTTAGTGATGATGCTGGTAAAGTTTATTAAGTCACGTTTGTAATTCTGAATGAAGATATTTGATTGGATATTTATTTGTTTTGTGGGATAAATAAACAGTAATAAATTATTTTTATCAGGATATGAAACCAGTAAAAAACTGGTTAATTAAACCGATTAACCGTAATTAACCGTAACTGGTAATGAAACCGAAATACTTTTACATAGCAAAATTTATGAATTTTAAACTTTATTATCAAATACTGCATCTTTACATTGGAAAATTAGAGCCTTATTTCTAAAATAAGGAAAGAATATTTAATAATCCATAATAAAACTTAGATTTTCTGAAAATAAATAATAATAATTGTTAATAATTTTACTATTTGACCACACAACAAATATTTAAAAATGAAATATGCCAATAAACTTGAATATAAACAAACAATATTGTTTAACCGTTAACCAATATTTTTATCGGTTACATGTCATGATTTTAATTAGACTGTATTGTACAATAGTTATTAAATATATTGAATGATTACTCCTATGTAATTTTTTCACTATAAAAAAATATGTTTTAAATAAAAGAAAAATGTTTTAAGTTTTAGATTTGTTTATTTTAATTATAACGCCTCGGTTTACTAGATATTCTTCACAAAGTAAAATTTAAAGATAATAATAGCAGATTAATTAGCTAAGCAATTATAATTATGAAAACGAAAGATAAATAAATAGCTTCTTTTGATTAATAATTTATAATATTTTTGTTGTTTATTTTTAAGTTACATTTTATTTGTTTGTGAATTTTATTTTCATGAAAATTTTTTTTATTATTATAATGAGATTTAAAGATTTTTTACTTTATATTGTATAGTTTATATTTTTGTTGTATTATTTTTTTTACTGTATTGTACTTTAAGCAAATAATATTTTGTATACAAAAGCTATTGATTGAGCAAATTTTTAAATGTAGTCTAAACATTGTTATATCATAAATTTCCAATTTATTTTTAAATGAATGAAACCATTCTATTAGAAATTAGAGTAAACAACAGTAAATTAAACAATTGTTTACAAAGTTTTAATTTTAAACTTTGATTATTCTTGGAAAACTATAAATATTTATTAATTTTGACCTAATTTAAGAGCATTATTTCAAAAACAAAAAATAATTATTTGGATTTTTTTCTAATTCAAAATATTTTAACAATTTTATTGTATAATTTTTATTAAATTATACATTAATTAATTAGCTATTAACAATTTAGTTCGAATTAGATGGTTGATATAGATATTTTATGTACATACACAGTTGTTGAAATCAAATCATTGTTGTAAATAAAGTTTACATAAACTTTAGATAAATCAACAAACAAATATAGATAAATATACAACAAATTGGAAAAAATATCTAATTACATTAGAAGATATACTAAATACCTATCTACGCTTGATTTAAATGTTTCATCAAATATAATTAGAAGAAACGTCGATTATTAATAAATATTAATAGAGAACTACAACCTAATTAATATAATTTATTTTAATATAATTAGTTTTGAAAGTTTTATACTATGATAAATAAATAAATTTAAAACGATAATATAACTAGTGAATTGTACACCGCAAAAGTGTTTTCGATTTCCTTTAATCTGATGACTTCTGAATGTCGTGGCATTGAGTGACGAAATTTTTCAGTGGCTGCGTCTTTGACGTCGACGAGCGTCTTCTAACGGTTGCGGTTACGATGACCGAACCGATAGGATCGAATGACGTGTTGTCGTCGCCGTCGCCACGACGCAATGTCTGCCTCTATCATGTGATCGGCATCTCTCTTTCGGATCGGGTCGAAAGCTTTGCCTTAGATTGAGCATTCAAATCTCGAGACGTTTGTCTTTTTTTTTTCCACACATACGCACTGAAGAAAATCGAGCGGTCTGTTTACACGCGGTGAATTTTTGGTTGTATTTTATTTATCGAAATGCATTTAAAAAATTTTAGTATAAAAATCAACTTGACAAATTAACATTGTGAAAAATCCTTTAGAACTTACTATATTAAAATAAAAAAGCTTTAAATATTTATTAATAATCGACGTTTCGACGAACTTAACGTTTGTCTTCATCAGAAAAACTGATATAAATGATATTTACAGTCAATAACAGAACAGAGAAACAAGTCACTAAGTAACAAAATGAGTAAATAGATTATAATTTTTTTTTATAAATTTCTAATTAAGCAAGCCAAATTTTTAAAGAACTTATAAAAATTTGTATAATCTAGTTACTTATTTGTTACGTCTAATAACTTGTTTCTATGTTCTGTTATTTACTGTAAATGTCATTTATATTAGTATTTCTTTATTATTAATAAATATTAATAAAGAACTTAAACCTAAAGCCGTTTTATTTTATATAATGAGTTCGGAAAGATTTTTTCACAATGTTAACATTTAGTAACGCTACAGATTTTACAGTATACATCAAGATTGGTATATATATATATATATATATATATATCAGCTAAAAATACAATATACCAAATCTTTTCTAAAAATCACCTAGTGTAAATCCGGCTTTTATTCACAATCATTCCACTCGTCAACCGCAAAAACCGCGGTGCAGATCGTTTGAATCTGTCTCTATTATACTCACGATCAGTGTGTGTATATGTGTGTGCGTGCGTGCGTGTATGTATGTGTGTGTGTGTAAGAGTGGCGTCGCCTAACGTATCGGCGCCTAACAACGTCATGGCTCTTTCGTTCGTGCAAATCATCCGTCGTCTTCGATGGCGCGTTTGCGTTTTTTTTTTTTTGATTCCCCGTTGTCAGAGGTTAGACAAATGATGGGGATAGAGATACACACGCATTGATATCTCTCGTCGATAGTTAGGTGGTAGATGGCATGGGGGTTAGAAGGGGGAAGAAGGAAAAGGTTAGTGTATATCGCAACCGATAAATGTTATATGGATATTGATACGTTTGGTAACGATGTTTGACAGCGTGTTGAAGCAGCTCGTGATCAAAACGAACACGATGCGGACGGTTTGCTTGGCGGTAACGGGCTGGTGTATTGTTTTCATGAGATATTGTGGTAGGATTTGAATAATGTGAAATGAAAGTTTTGTATTTTGTTTGCAAGAAATCGAAATAATATTAGTTCGGCGTTATTCTGGTCAATAAATTTACATTCTAAAAAAAAAAATGATGTAATTTTACCTATGTATAACAAGAGACAATACAAGTATTTCTAGGTATAATTACTCAACTGCTATAATTTTACGTAATTATTTAAAAATACATAATATCAGAACTATTACAAACAATATTACATATGTATGTAATATTAAAGGCTCTACTAGTAAATTTATAGAACTTCAAAAAATTTGCTATCAGGAATTTTCCATAAACAGGCAAAATTTACTTAGCTCTGTAATATTATTATTGTTGATATAATTACATACATTTTTAAATTTATATAAAGGATGTATTTTGAAATAAAAGAATTACACTTAAAATATTTTATTAGTATTATTATACAAAATATGTACTAGGAAGTCTCATTATTTTGTTGAATTATTATAAATATTAATATGCAAGCTGTATTTTTATATAATTTAAGAAGTTATATAAACAATATGTAATTCTACATTAAATATGTGACGCAATTTGCAGTAAGCAAGCAATTTTACATACTTGTCAGGTCAATTTTACTTACTTTATGTGATTATTATGAATTATGTAAAAAATACAGAATTTTGAGATAGAAATACAGAATATTTCTGGTAAAATAAAATTACAGATTTTTTTATAATAAAATTTTATTATTATTTTTTGTAATTTCGCTATTATTTGTTTTTGCAGTGTAGCTTAAAACTGAAATATATTTCAATTCTGGTCAATACTTAAATACTTTAAGTATAAAATCTTTAGCTTAAATGTCTTTAAATTTAAAAGACTATTGGAAGTGCTTTAACTGTTTTTGAGATTAAACTATTAAGTTTTTCAGGGAATTAAAAAATACAAATAACTAGGCAATTAAAAATATTGTAATTATTAATCAAAAGGAGTCAAATTTATAATATTTTTTGATAGCTTTTACTTTGTTGATTCTATTTGCTTCTTTGATTAATCTGCTATAATATTACTGGATCTAACAATAATGTTAGTTGTTTTAAATTTTATATCATAAAGAAATTATATTACAGGTTGTGCAGTATCTATTATAATATTATAATATAAATAAAAAAAAACAATTACCTAGGACAGCGTATTAAAATAATATTTATATTTTGTATACCTGAGTTGCAAAATCTTCTAGCTCAAACATAGCGAATTTAAATTGCTGACCAGCCCGATATGAAAAGTTAAAATATCGCGTTGAACGTTTAGATCAAAATTTCGTAGCAAAGAAAATATTTACTTCCCGGTTATGTGTACCAGCTTTCCTTTCAGTGAGGCTGTCTTGCCGTATGCTTCTGATATATTATAGCCATGCTACAGATGTGTTTTATATTCTGTTTTTTAATAAAATATATAAGCCATCATACTATGTTTACTACGATCTGAAGAAAAGCGACGTTGTGACATTTTGCACGATAAAAAAATCATAATGCACTCATATTAAACAATTTTAAATAAATTGTTTTTTTGTTTCTTTCTTTTTCATTGGAATCTACATTTAGCATATAAATAGTTTTGTATTTATATTAGTATTCTGTGTCATTCTATCAACTATATTGTATTTTTATGGTTCGGTTATCTAATAAACGTTTGGTTAAACGAATTAAATGGAATGCTATAATTAAAAGTGTTTCGTGTGAGCAAATATTTCCAAGTGGCAGGAATACAAGAGCATGTATGAGAGGCATTATGAATGTAAATGAAGTAATAGTTTTTTGAAAACTTTTTATACCATATCTTTTTGGGTACATGGCCTGACGGTGTATGTATGTCAAAAAGAAAAGTATAAACTGCTTCTATAGAATTGCGTACATTTTATTATCATGAATACCGTTTGTTGAATATTATACTTTGATTGCAATTAATTTTGTAATATTTATTTATAACAACATCTATAATGATTGTAAAAGTACAATAAATATTAATAAAAATAAAATCCAAGTTGGCTTTAAACTGAAACGATATATTATGATCAAAACTAAAATCGGACATCACATTTGATTCAGTATTTTATTTAACACGTCACTAGTTTTGTAAACTTTTTCAAAAGTGTCGTGAACGAAACTTTTTAAATGACTATTGGAAAACTCAACCATACCAGAAACAATTGAGCAATTTTTCTACGTTTATGTCATACGACAAAAAGAGAAAATGTAATATAATATACTCTAAGTTACACTGTGATATTTTTCTGAGTTGCTGTTAATATAATAATTACAATATTTATTATTAATACTGCTAATCTGTTTTTTTTTTTTTAGTTTAAATGATACTTTAACTGGCCGATTTAAGTAAATTATACTAGAGCAATTCTGAACATTTAAATTTAAAAAAATTTAAGTTAAAGATTTCACATTGAAAATAGTGACCACACGGAGAGAAAAGTATGCTAAAATTAAAGAGAATTCTCTTTATATTAAACATAATTTCTCTTGAAAAAAGTGATAAGTATAAATTATTTTCAATAAAAGAATATTTGTATACTTAGATATTATATTAAATATAAGAAACAGTATTTCATTGGATTGAAAATAAATATGGTAAAAATAAATAAACTGAAATATTTATCATATGTATATGTTTTTATTAAATTTAAAGAAACAGTATATTTGGTACAAGAATAAATTATATTATAAAAATAAAAAATAATATATTTATTTTAAGTATACGCTGATACTAAATTTTATCTAGTAACATATTTATGTCATATATAATATTGTATTCATTTTAAAAAAAAATATTTTATAGTAAATTATCAGTTTTTTTTTACAATGAATACAATATTATATTTGATATAAATATGTTAGTCGATAATATTTAGTATCGGCGTATACTTAAAATAACTAAATACATTGATACATTATTAATTAGAAATATATCGATTTAAAAATAACAAAATATTTTGAAAATAATTAAAAATTATCCAATACAAATTGGGCAAATTGACATAGATTATCATAATTATAAGTACTACAAATTAACTACTACTAACTACAAATTAACATCTACTTTTTCAGAATTCTTTGTTACAATATCTTGCGCTCCATCAAAGTCTTCTGAATACAAAATTTCGGAAGAACTGTTAAAAAATTCTTGGGTTTCACTGGATGTTAAACTAGTGATAGTTATAGTCGAACTTGATGCTTCACCATCATTTTCCTATTGTATAAAAATATAATTTATTTATATTATAGATTGAAATAATAAAAAATAAAATATACATACTTCTTTGTCACGTATATATTTTCTAAATTTTTTTTAAAAATAATAATCGAATTCCAATTTTTGGAATTAATTCTTTTATTATATTTTCATCTCAAGCATCTCAAAGTTTGTTTCATCAATTCCTTCATCTGCAAAAATGTAAAATTAAAAAAATTGTAAATTTACAGTATATTAGTATTTTTAGTGCGTTTTTTTCAATTACTCCTTTATAATTTGAAATTTTAAGATCTATAAAAAGTTAAAAATTTAGAAAAAAATAATAAATATATATCACTCTATTCTCTATATAGACCATGAAAAAACAAATAATATCAAATAAGAACAAATATGCCATTCTATTAAAACTAACTTTATATGAAACATCTTGTACAATTGAAAATAATATCAATTTGCGGATCTGAAAAAAGTATATGATTCCATCATATATTTATATTGAACGTTACCTTACGTTACGGCATTTCAAGTCAACATTTCAATCTTTCAATGTTGTTTCAAATATTTTACTTTGTTTCTAATAACAAAGAAGTAATTAAAGAAGAACGCACTAACAACTCAACCAATATGTGCATGTACAGGTTATTGAGCTAACCTGCAAAAAATATTATACGTATTATTTATTTACTTATAATTATTTATAGTATACGTACTTAAATATCTGCTTACCTTTAAATTTTTCTTCTAAACTTTCTAACTGCCACTGTTTTAAAATATTTACAACAAAATTATCCATTTCTTTGTAATCCAATAACCGCGAACACACAAAGGTGTATGACATACAGATAACAGACTGGATGGAACAGGCATAGCGCAAGTAATATATTGTATATTCATATTAAGCATATAATACATTAAAATTTGTTGCTAGGAATAAAATATATTTAATTTAAATAATTTTATAGATTTAATTGTGTTAACAAGTGAAAAATATACTTAAATGAAACATACATATTTTTAATATATTATTAAATTATTTTCAAATAACCTCGTAAACTTTTTCTTAATATTCATTAGTTTATTTTAAAGAAAAATATATTACATTTAAAAAAAATAAATTTAAGAATACGCATTTTAAGAAACCTTTTTCTCCGTGCAGAATTAAAATTTACTGTTTTGCCAAGGAGTCCAATGTGTGTAGGTAATCAAATAAGAAAAACTCGGTTCCTCTGATATTAACTGTTATATAAAGTAAATAGTAAATTAACTGACCTTCTATTTTGTATAATAATCTGACAAAACATTTGAACGTGTTGAATTACTATGCGGCGCAACATAGTTAATAATTAGTGGTTGGTTCATATTTTGTCTAGTTAGAAGCCGGAAGTTGAGAGTCGAGATTCAAGATGAACGGACGCATTTTGATACGTCAGAAACATTGTTTTAGGCTCACACATTCCATTATAGTTTCAGATTAGTTAGTTCTGAATTCATTCTAGTCAGCCAAAACCCCAACCCTCCCCCAAACATGACACCAAGAATGTTATGTTATTAATATTACAACAAACACTGAAATTCAACGAGCTTCTATGAGGATGATGAGCCTGTATCACTTATGATAGGATAAAATACATTCTAACGTAAATAACTAGTTTAGTTGTGTATACATATAATTATAATAAAAATAATAAATTGTCTTGAAAATGAGGCTTTCTACGATCAATGATTTGAGTGAATGAAAAAACTTTTTTATTGCGGACACAGCAATACAATTATTATGAAGTTTTAGTGTGTTTCCTTTTAAATATATGTACTAATATATCACACATGCTGTTACATTCTATTTTTATGTTTTTTGTACCAAATTGAAAAATAAATTTTTAGTATTATTGCGACATTAGTATGTTTATAAAAAAAATTGTTATGCAACATACGTAAACATTAAAGCAATATTAACAGTAGATTAATAATAAAAGCAATAGAAATTTGAAATAAAATCTGGCTTCCTTCAATTAATAAATTATAAAATTTTATAATATAGTTACTTGTATTTTGTTACCTAGTAACTTGTTTATATATTTTGCTTATTTATTATTTATGTCATATTATATATATTTCCTGATGATAATTTACATTTAGTATATCAAAACGTTGAATTTAATATAAAATACAACAATAGAATAATAATAATAACAATAACAATAAATAATTTTCAACAATTAATTAATTAATCTTTGTCATCAATGAGCACAAATTTTTAATATAATTTGATGATTTAGTATTTGAAATTTATAAAATTTCAATGCAATGACAACTAAATTCCATAAAACTTAAAAAAAAATAACTCAACAAAAAAATCTAAATATATTTTCAATACAACATATTTTTTTTTCTTCCTACATATAAATCTAAACAATAAATTAAATCATACAATAGTCCAGCATCTGTATGAAAAATAAAATACTCAGTATACTGATACAGCGTCGCGGTGCTATGTCCATTTGCAGTGGTGTGTGTGGGCCTAATCCGATTCACGGCGATGCGAACACGAGATGGTTGGGAAGTCGGGGACGTTCGGGATACCGGGATGGGATTATGTTATTGCTGCATGTCTACGTTACCGTAGCTCGTTCGCATCTTTCTTTATTCACTCGCATACGTACAATCAGAGAAAATATACAGGGAACGTAGCAAAAATTATTTTTCTAATTTTCATTGTCGATAAGGGCTAATTATATAAAGACTCTCGGTTTCATAAAAAAATTATAGTATATTATTTAACGAGCAAATAATGGCACCTATAATGTACGAGGATGTTGTTTAGTCCACGAGCGTAGCGAGGGGAATAAAACATCCGAGTACATTGTAGGCATTATTTGCAAGTCAAATACTATACTTTATCTACAACTGCTTATATATTTTTAATATTGTACTTACTTATTCAAATCTATGATGTTAACAACAACTAACTAACTAACTAACTAACTACAACTGTCATTTTATTACTATGACTGATAACTGCTGCCATCTGGAGTAGAGATATTTAGTTTGTTGATGTTGCCTAGCAACGAAGCGTGCGTACGGAAATCAAGTTAATAAAGATCGTTTCTTTATTTCCCTTGGTTAATAATGACTAATATTTTATTAACCTTGGTTAATAAAGACTAGTATTTTATTTCCCTTGGACTATAAAGACTAATATTATTTATCTGATTTATATATATATATATATATATATATATATATATATATATATATATATATATATATATAATGACCATATAACAAAGCAGTTGTAGATAAATAAATTTATTTCACAAGTAAATTTTATTGTCCTGTTAAATAACCTTGAAAACAAATATTATTTGAAAATTATTATTAATTATTAAAATATTATTATTAATAATAACTATTTTTTAATACCACTAGATTAAATTTATTAGCTATTTTTAATAAGAAAATCTACATTTACTTCTAAAGTAAATTTATAATTGTAATATTATATATGATAATAATTAAAAATATAATCTTGCTGTGGCAAAAATCAACTATTTTAGATTTATTACTCAATCAAAATTGACCACGCGTCCTTACTCCGGTTACTAGTAGTATAAATTGAATCCTACCTGTTAACTCCACTGGGTATGTTGAGTATCTGTATCCTTAGGTCACTTTTTTAGGACTTTAGTTTTAACTTTTGCTACTAATGATGAAAGTTTAGCTTTCGAGATATGTATTTAGCTTTTTTAAATAATTGTTTGTGGTTTAAGGAGAATTATTTTATTTTATTATATATGATACAATACTTTGCATTCTTCATTCTTCACATGATAATCAGTTAACTTATGCTAAATTTCTAAACAAACTTGTAACTTATAAACTTACAGAAAATAAAAATACACAATAGAATTAATGCTGGAATTCTGAACAGATCTGTAACGTTGCATTTTCTAGTGTAATTTTACATTCGATAGATAAAAACAAAACATTCTGCGACATTGCAGATTTGTTCAGAATTTTAGCATTAGTTCTATTGTGTGTTTTTATTTTCTATATGTGTACGTATATCTACTGGCTTCTATAGATTTGTCTTTTCTGTGTCTCTGGTTGGTTTTCTTTTTCGACAAACCTTTACTGAGTCATTCAGCCATTTTCTTAAGAACCATGTTATTATATTCTAGCTGCTTGTATACACAACTATATACTGATTGCAAAGATACACATGTTAGGATTGTTTTGAGATATATATGGTCTTTTGCAGAAAGGTATTATTAACGTATTAACAACTAAATACCGACAACAAAACGTCTTAGCATGCTTCGATAATTATTTTGGATTAGATTTTAGTTTAGTAAAGCAAATAGGATTATAGGCATATGTAGTATACTGTTCTAAGATTATCTACAATAGAGTTGTTTATATATTGTACGCAGAGCGTTAGTATTGCAATTGTTTATAGATTTTTTTTATAATTTTGAAGATAACTTATAATTCTTTAAAAGTTAAAACCCAATGTGGAAATATATATACTTAATGAAGAAATAAGGAATAAAATAAAGAAAAAATATAGATTTTCATTTGTATTTTATTTATTATAAAGACAATCTTGGTTTCAACTATTTAATAGTTATTTACGAGTCTGGTACAAGTTTAAAAAAAGCAGTCAAAATTGCGGTTATTTATTTATAAATAAAATACGAGCGGAAATCAGAACTCATCAGAACAATCAGACTGATAAATGGATTGACGGATTTCCAAATATTTTAAAATATTTTAAATCACGGGAAATGGAGGAGAGACTGACAGTCTGAATGCTTCTTTCAGTCGTAACGAATCTTAAAGTAACCGCTAATCTCTCTCTCAGGAACTGATATTGAATATCTCTCATAACTGTATTTATTCTGGATAAATATGGTGTCAACAAGGTGGTGATTAACGTGTTAAAAAGGTTTTTGTGCATACGGTAGTAATTTTTATAGTCATCTAAAGCTAAAATTACTTCAAACAGACTATCTGTTTGACTGTCATTCCTGATTTCAATCACAAAGCCCCTAATATGTAGAGCTTTCTGATTGAAGTCAGGTATGATAGTTTGATCTTTTAAAAGTTTTGCCCAGCTTAACAAAAGTCCAAAAATTGTATAACAATAATGCAACAAATTCTAATAAAGTCAGACTGTCATTTTTCATATATACTGAGAACAAAATTATAATGCAAAGATATCATAATGTGAGAAATAAAAGAAATAAAAATTTTCAGCTCGTGATTAAATATATATTTGAAATAGTTATTTAGTAAAACTTAAAGCAGAATTTATGGGCTGTTGTTTTCTAATTTCAAGTTCAAGTAACCGCATATTAATCACTTTAGAAGTGCCTTAATTACCCACATAAATTTTATACGACAAGTTTATAAAATTTATATCTCGCGTGTCCGCTACAAATATTTTCTGATTATTCATGGTTTAGTCTCGGAGAAAGGAAAAAAAAAACACGAGAAAAATAGTCAGACATCATCTTTTACATAATGTTTAAAACTGCAAAAAATGTTTGCTGGTATTTTAAATTAATGTTTAGTACACAGATATTAAAAGCGATATAAAAATACGCTTGCTTTTACATGTAGTTAATATTTGCTAGTTCTGTTAATAAAAGCAGAATTATAATATAGGTGTCCCACGACAAGCTTACCCAATCCGTGTTTTAATGTCTATATAATATTACTCGTATTTTACAAAATTTGGTATATAGGTTTATTTCTATATACTAAGTTAAAGTAAAATATTGACAATAAAATGTCAATATAGAACATGTTATATAGACACTATTTTTTAACGTAAAAATTATTAAAGTAATAAAAAATAGGAGTTTCCATTAAAAAAAAAATGCGATATTAATGTTTTTTGAACAATATTCAATATTTTGGGAACATTTTTATATATCTAGTTTTAATTTAGTTTTTTATGAAAAGACAGCTCAAAATAAGACCCCGTTTATTATATTTTTCAATTTGTATTTATAATTAAATTTATTTATATTGACTACTAAAATTTTATAATAAATAAATTAGCAAAATAATATTTTATACATATATGAAACAATCATTTATGAAAAATATTGTATAAATTGTTTGTTTTAGCGTACAGAAAAAAATTTAAATTTACCAAATAAAAGGTCGTACACAAAAAAAAATATGAATACAAATGAAAGTGATATTCTTCCCTACAAGTCTTTTTTTAATGTGAAATAAAAGATTTCGTTTTGTTTAAAACCATAGTAGGTTTTTAAATTACTGTGTATTTTTGTATTCAAATTTTATTTATTAATTGACGTTGAAAATGTTATATTCATATCTCAATTGTATAATTAAGTAAATAAATTTGTATTATCTTTATTGTGAAATGAATTTGTGGTTGCCATATGACTTTTTTTTAAATATTTTTAATTCATTTTAAACAAAATTTGTGTAGAGTTAAATCACAAAATATATTAATTATAGCGTACATCATTTATATATGATTACTAACAAGTAGCTTTTTTCTTAAATTTGTTTACACATACTATAACTTATGTAAACGCACATTTTAGCTTTAATATTTGCGTATAATAAATATAATTGAAACAATTTAAATTTTAAATATTGCTGCCTAATAAATAAGTCAAAAGTTAAAACAGATGATAGACAATAACTACGTTAATTTTGGCATTCGAAACCACTTAATGTTAGTAAATCCTGCTTTGATCTTCAAAATAAAATTAGGACTAAAATTTCAAAAGAACTTCAAATGTTCAAGTAAGTTTTTAAAAAAGCAGGTTTAATTTATGAAGCTATTTTAATCAATTCGAGATTGAAATTTAAGCGACTTTAAATGTCGAGGTGAACAATAAATATTTTTATACACAGTAAAAAATCTTTCAGAACTCATTATAATAAAATAAAAAAGCTTTAGAATTAGGACTAATAGATTTAAAAAAGTCCAAATTTAGGATAGTACAAACAGACATTTTAAATGGTAATTTTTGTAAAATTCAGTACATTTTTTCGAAAATGTAAAATATATTTTTCAGTCAAGTGTTTTCAAACATGTGCTAATACGACTAAATTATTTAACTAATTCATGTTTATCATTAGAAAGCAATTTATTCTAATTGTACATTTATTACACTATTACAAACTTAATTTCTATTTGTGTTTATATTTAAAAATAAAATGTATACTTAATTTTACAATTAATATAGAAAATTTCATTTTCTTTGCAGGTACACCGTAATAAATTTTCCAATTCAATTAAAAATTAGAGGCAAATCGTCGAGAAAAAACGAAACACAATTAACTCTTCTTTAAACGTCAAAAATTCGAAGCGATCAAATTATTAAATTAGTCGCGGACTACTTACAATAATTGTCCGTGAGGTAGGCAGTCACATTTCGCAAACGCGCTATCCTGCTAGGATCATACGCAACTCTTCCTGCAAGACAGAGAAACGCACAAATTCAGCGCGCACCGTCAACTTGGGAAACTTTCAAGTTTACAGCGCGCACGCGCTATCACACGAAACCGGTATGCACCTCTGGAATTCAGTGCGAAGCCAAACCAGTTTATTCACGTCAAGCGTCGTGCTAGTGTCGGGGCTCGGATTATTTCTCTCGCGGGCATGCGTCCGTTTTGTTCGTACGTTAACTGACTTTGGTAACTTTGACTAACTTTATTTGCCGGGGTACTTGGTGATATTTAACGAACGATTGGGTTTAATATTGGTGGTGCCGTTATGCCAGCGGACGTTCACGAAGATTTCGTGGGCCAATTTGGAAATACGTTCGCGGGCAAGAATCGAGCGCAAAGCGTTTATCAGCCGGCGTCCGGTGAGAAACACGTGCTGTTTTATCCGACGTCGCCGGCACCTTCTGCGGCGTCCGATGAACGAAGATCGTGGAGCTCTACTTCGTATGTGACCAGTAACGTTGCCAATACTTCAACTGCTACACACGTAAGTCGTTCTATTTGTTTATTGTAAGTAATTGTTTTAAAATTGTTAGAAGTTAACAAAAATGTCAATAATTACACATAATATTATTAAACATATTATTAAATATCTTTACGAATAATAGTTTATTTTATATATTACCTAATGTAATAAATAAATGAAATAAAAGTTATTTAAATATATAAACATGAACATATATTATATTTATATCACATATACTGTGGCAAATGTTTAATAAATATATTTTTTTAAATTCCCAAAATCGCAAAATTAATTAAAAGTAAAGCTAAATACGTATTTTTCAAGCTAAGCTTTTATCATCAGTAGCAATAAGCATTAAAGTAAAATAAGTATTAACGTGAAATAAACACTGATGATGAAAACTTAGCTTCCAAAATACGTATTTAGCTTTATTTTTAATTAATTTCGTGTTTTTGAGAATTTTTAAAATTATTTATATTGAAATTTTTAAGAAATTTTATATTTTAATAAATTTTTATAAATATTTTTCAATTCAAAATATCGGTTTATTTTATATAAATATTATTTAATAAATTATCTCATACAAGTTTTATTTTAATAGTAATATGAAAATTTTTTGCAAATAGAACGCGTATAAAATAAAAGTTTTTTTAATGTTCACATTATATTTCAAAATAAAAATACTTTTCTTTTTATTTTAAAATTAAAATAAATTTATAACTAAAGTAGTTTTATTGCTATTATTATTGTAATATATATATATATATATATATATATATATATATATATATATATAATAATAATAATAATATAATAATATATTTTACATTATATATATATATATATATATATATATATATATATATATATATATATATATATATATATATATATCGAAATAAAAATAGTAAAAAAATATTTAAAAAATTGTTATTTAATATATTTTTATATATTTATCTTACATCTAATGGGTATCAAATTTTACTGTATTACTCATAAAAAAAATGTATGTATAAAGTTATACAAAAATTGATGGCGTTGATTAGATAAATGATAATCAAATTAATAATTGTATTAATATGACAAGTTTATTGAAAATATACTTAAATATATTGAAAAAATATTTTCCATATAAAAATACAGGCATATTTACAAAGTTTATTAAATGTATTGGAAACAAAATAATAAATTACCAAAATTAATAATTAAAGTAAAGAACATTAATTTTGGCTGTCAGAAAAATCTTGAAATATTATTTCTTCCAACATTTTAATATTTTGAATTTATAATAAGTATTCATTTTTATATTTAATTATGTAAGAATAAATTAAATTACATATCAAATAAACTAAATGAACAATTGCTATACGTTACAATTATACATTAAATATGCTTAATTATATTATAAATTATATGAGTATTTGCATATCTAAAAATTAAACAAAGCACTACGTCGATATTATCTTAATTTTGCATAAATAAACGAAAATTTTAAAACAATTTATATAGTAATTGAAATTATGTACCTATTAATATCACTAATGAATATATTATATTTGATTTATTTTTATTAACAATTTCTATGTAATGTTTAATGTAAATATAATAAAAATTGATAAATTTTTAATTATTTGATATTGGTATTAATCATCAAATCGAGAATATTACACTGCGGGCCCAGGTTTGAATCCCGCTTTAGGCATGGATGTTTGTGATGTTTTTGTATCGTCCAAATACACTTTGAAAAGTGATATCTAGCATCTATTAAATTGATGGTCTTTCCTAACGAATGCATTTTTGTAAAAAGAAAATCAAAAATTACGATTTTTATATTATATTGATTAAAAGATTTGTTTTGACTCGTAAATAATATGTTTCATTAATTATTAAATTTAGTAATTATTAAATTTTTGACGAAATATTCTCAGAATAATCTGTAGAATAAAATTCTTTATGATTACAAAATTGTATAGAAAAATATAATATATTAATATTAATTAAATAAAATATATGTATAAAGTATATCTAAAAAAAATCTCATTTCCACAGCAGTCATTTTTCTTTTATGCTTTTGTAGCCAAACCCAACATATACTACTATACATCAAGACAGGCACTAAAAAACATGTATACCCAAACAGGCTTCTTTGGAAACATTTATATTCCTCTCAAAAATACCCAAAGCACCCAAAACCTTACAACCAGCATTAACTTTTCTATAATACTCTTCTACTAACTCTTTTAAAATATAACTTAATTAAAAAAATTTGAAAAAACATAATTAAAATTAAAACACGATTAAAATTTTAGAAACTAACATAAAAATAATTGTGGAATTTTGTTTTAAAAAGTAATAAAGAGTAATATGTAATATTTCAAATATATTTATGCTTAATAATTTATTACTATGATGTATGATTAATAATGTATAATTAATAATAATATTAATTTTATTTTATTAATACTTTCACAGCATCAATTTTCAATATTATAGTTAAAATTGCTATAATACATTTTAACATAATAACTGCATTAGTAAAACTAAATCTATTGCACTATATTCGATAAAATAATTTTATATCAAATTAATAAATGACTTATGAAAAAAAAAATATAATTAATACAACAGCATTTTTACACCTATTACTGAATTATATAAAATTATTGATTTTGTTAAAAATATTTTCATTACAATTTTACGAATTAAATTTTTTATGTATAATCTATATGATTCGTTGATTTAACATATATTTTTTTTACATTTTGTAGAATACTAAAAATATATAAATACATATTTTTAATTAATAAAAATGTTTTTATTTTTATTATTTTATTATTAATACGGAACATGGTTTTTATATATAATATAAAAATTATTTTTTTAAAGTTCAAAAAACATGTTTTTAACGATAAAATATTTAGTTTTGAAAATATGTAATTTTGTATTATATCTTAAAAATATAGTAATGAATAGATTTTAAAATATTTTATATCTCTTATTTAAAACTTTTTTGTGCAATAGATACTATAAAATTTATTTGAAATAAAATATATAACTTACAATTAGTAAAAAATCTTTCACAACTCATTGTATTAAAATAAAACGGCTTTAAGATATAGTTCCGTATTAATTTTTATTAATAATCGACTTTTCGACGTATTTCACATACATCATTATCAGGAAATTTACAAAACTGACATTACAGTAAATAAACAGAACATAGAAAACAAGTTACTGTCACTAAAAATGCAAGAAATGTAATGTGCACCGTCCAGTTTGGTCTGAAACTGCATATTTGGTCAAAGAAATACAGTCAAGTGTATTTAATTTGACATCTCCGACGTCTATATTAAAAATTATTAAGTCAAGTTAAGTTAATTGACAATTGCATTGTTTATTTTCGCTTTAATTTGAATTTGATTACGGAAAATATATGAAGTGCAAAAAATTGTATATTCTACCAAAAAAAAACATTAATTCTCGCAAATCTTGTAACAAATATAAATAATATGTACATATACATAGTATTCCGCTATTAATTGTTTTTAGTTTAGTTTCGTTTAAAACGCTTGAAGAAAAAATCGTACAAATTTGAGTCGGAATAGAAAGCTCTTTTTGTATTTTTGTATTTGCCTCGATCACAACTATCTGGAGCTCAACACAATAATCATCGATTTCTACTCCTCGTAACACAATATAATATTAATTCTAAATTTTCGTTTTAAATCAGTTCGCAATATCTTAAGAGCTAATATTTGCCAAGAGACATTCACGCACATATATAAATACATTTAACAGCAAATAAAAAATTCTAAAACAAACGCCAGGAACGCATTGCCCGTATCATAAATATCTCTGGTCGGTCGACCTTTTAAATATTTGTAGCCCCATACTTTTATCATGAGCACCCCCCTTTTCCTACATTCGCGCTCAGAGACTTTTAAACATAACCACGTAGCCTCGTGTCGTTCCAGTGATGCCTGCACGTCGACGTAATGCGGGTCACATATTGGCCCTAGTGTGTTTGTGCCTCGGGGGCCCAGCAGGAATGGGAATGGGGCCCTTCCTTGGACCGTGCGTGAACTGTGTGCGGTTTTGTTACGTCGGCCGATTTTTTATTTTATAGCCGGGGTGAAATGCAACGAATGCGAAATCGGCCAGCCCGGGCTTCGCTAGCCGTGGTTGTTGGGAGGGGATTTTAAAATTCAACCGTTGAGTACGGTTGTCGAACAGGGTTAAATTTTAATCTTGATAGGATATAGAAGAGATCAGATGATGATGCGGTTGCTGTTAGTCGGGGGTTTGTTTTATAGTGTAAATTGGGCTGTTTGGCTTTTGGAATGTTATTGCGATGTGATTTGGAATAGGTGATTATTTATTTATTATTATGCGGGATGATTAAGATTGAATTTGCACAACTTTCGGTGATATTGGGAGTTATAAGATACTACGGTTTTTACTCAAAATTAAAAAAATTTGTTTTCAGAATTACACTGAAAAAATATTAAATATATATATATATATATATATATATATATATATATATATGTATATATATATATATATATATATATATATATATATATATATATATACAATTATACATTAGGATAATTTTTTCTGAAAATTTGATAAAAAGCGGTTAAATAAAGTGGTCATAATTAATTTTTAAAAATTTTAGTATTTTTTCTCGGAAAGTTGGCATCACTGGAAAAACATAAAACCACATATCTATCTTGGACACTAGATAAATTTATCCTGAAAATTTTATTAAAATCGGTTGAACCGTCTAGGAATGAATTGCAATGACAAAATTTTAACTAACAACCTAGCGAGCAAGCGAGAGAGCTGACGACGCATACACATACACCCACATTAACTAAGTTCGGATTCGTCATCTAAAGGCTTAATGAAGGATTTTTATACAATTTTTTGTCCTTCCAGTCAAAGTGGTAAAATACGTTTGATTTATTTATGATCTTGTACAATATTTGGAAAACAAATATTAAAAATATAAAATATATTAGTGGAAATAAAAATCTTTAGCAAATTTGTGTTAAAAACATTTGTTTTTTAAATAAATAATAAAATGCATAATACTATGTATATCTGTTATAAATAGTACAATAAGCTTTTCATAGGTAAATGTATTTCTCTTGAAATATTAATAGCAAAAAAATACATCCATTTTATATATTTTTTTATTCGTTTTTCAATTTATTTTACATTAACAATGGTAGTTATTGATTTTAGAATTTATTAGCTCATTATACAGAGAAATATTTTCTGTATATTACAATAAATACATTTTTTGATCAATTTTATTATTTTATCATTGTCCATAATGTTTGCATTAAATTGTGTATAAGCACTAATTTTATATTAGCCAGAATTCTTTTACATATTTATTAGTAAAAAACACGAAAAAAAGTCAATTTTTTTTTAATAATTTGTTTACGTATTTACCATTTATATCACGAAAATAATTAATGAAAATATGTATATGTTTTATTGTATGTATGTCATATTATTCTTACAAAATAATGAATATTTATGTACTTGTAAGTAAACATGAATAATTACCTCTTTTTTTTAATTTCAATAATCAATAAGTACGATGAACAATATTATCGTGTGTCCCATTTAAGCTCCTACGCATTTGTTACATTAGTTTAAAAGTAATAACAATAAAAAACTTTAGGATATCGTTGATACGATGTACGTATATCTTTATCAAGAAAAATAATACAAATGATATAAATAACAAACAAGCAAAGTAACTAGATTAAAAATTTATAAATAATTAAAAAAATAATAATCAGTAATAATAATAAAAATTTTCCCGTATAATGTAAACTTTTTTGGCGGACACCGTATATATTGTATTGTTTTAATTTTTTATATAAAATTTCTATTTATTTACATTTTATTGTTGAAATTTATTATTGGAAACATGAAATTGCGTTTTGTATTAGAGTAGCTATTATTGATAGCGAAAAGTTTATATTTTAATTAAAATATATGGTTTTTATTTTATATGTTGTACATTTTATAAAAATAAATATTATTTCTATATTTATCATTCTACATTCATCAATTATTTATTTGGATTAGAATTTAATGCTATATCACTCTAATAATATTTTTTCCTTTCATTATTATTTATAAAATTGTAAAATTTTATTAGGTAATAAAGTATTTTTTGTCTAAGTATACAATTAAACTTATAATTAGGCAAATTTACTTTAGTAATCTTTAGGCGTTCACGGTTAGTCTCCATTGAACTTATAGAATTTTTGGATTGATATGCCGTTATAAATTCTAAAAAAAGATTTTTCAATATTTTAATATTTTTTAATTTTAAGTTCTGGTGTGAGCAGCTATATTATATTTATGATTAGTAGTGATTATATTTTTTTTATATAACCGAAAAATATATATGAAAATAAGAAATATTAATTATAATAAAAATAATAATTAAAAACATTTATTGATAAAGAAACCAGCAAAATGTAACTAATTAATTTCATTTCAATTAAAAAATCACTTCAAAAACTTTATATAAATTTATTTATTTCAAAGTAAATTAATTTATACATATTAAATTGAGTAAAACGATAAAGAACTGCATCTAAAATAATCTTCTTTGCAAGTTGGTTAGAAGTGAAAACTGTCTAGCTTTGCCAACATTAAGCACAACACAAAATTAGCGACATAAAGTGACAACGTAACAGCAAAGAGGGCCATCACGCTGCGTCGAGCGAACAAAATCAAACAAAAATAACAAGATGTCCAAACTTAAAACTAACAAGTCCGCATAAACTTTATAAATTCGCGGCAATAGTGTGCATTCTGCAACGCGTGAATGCGTGTGCAATACGGTAATACACCAGTCAGCGAATTGCGTCATGCTTCTTCCCCCGGTAAAAAGTTACGAGTCAATTAGAGCAATTTATATAAAAGTTGGACGATATTCTGTGACGCGACGCTCGGCAGCGGTGTCGTCTGCATGGAAAACTTGCAAGGCAAACTACCTGCAGTGCAAAGTAGGCGTTGGAAAAGCGGCGCTTGTTCGCCGTCCCCACGCTCTCTCGGTCTGCTATTTAAACGTCGCATTAAATTTTCTTACTTCATTTCCGATTTATTTAAGTAACTTTTCTGTCCGCGATACACCGAGAATTGTATAATGTCCGCGACGTGACTGTGCATGGAACGGTAGTTTTTTTTTTGTTTTGTTTATGAACTGGTAATTAACTCGAATTTACAGAAATAATTAGAAAATTTGTTATTTCTGTAATTTAGTCTCGACAAATTTTAGAATCTTTACAAATAATTTTATAGCACGTATTATGGGATTGTAAAATAATTTTTACAATTTTCTAAGATAATTTTATTTATATTTAGGCACATATGTGTCAATAAGGATGTGGCAGAAACTGTTCCCACTTAAACAAAAATTATTTCCTGAGAAACACTAGCAACTTCTGCTTCATCTACATTATTACAAAATACTTTTAATCGTCTACCAATTACTCATCGGACGTTTACGTAGACGTACACCTTTAATATCACTCACCTATTTTTTAACTAAATAAAATAATTTTTTTAAACCACAAACAATAATTCTAAAAATTTATAAATTTGTTAATCTAGTTACTTTGTCAACTAGAAACTTATTACTGTATATTGCTTGTTTATTATTTATGTTATTTGTATTATTTTTTCCTAATAAAGATATTCGTAAAATATATTGAAACGTTCATATTTAAATAAAATATGTACAGAACTTATAGCCAATATCATAATAAACACTTTAACTAAAGTCGACTTTAAACAGACAAAAAAGTTTTGTTCTATAGACAATAACAAATAATTGTACGATTAGAAATGTGAAAATTTGACAAAAGAGCATTGTTTTATTGACAACAATAATTATTGTTATAGTAGAATTTAAAATCAATGCTTTTGGTCAGTTTTAAGTTGACTTTAGTTAACGTATTTATTATGAATTCGATCGTTAATCTTAAAGTTTTTTTATTTTAATATAATGAGTTTTGAAAATTTTTTTACTCAGTTAATTTTTACATAGATATAAAATTTTATATTTATATAAATAAAATAAAATTATCTAAATAAATTCCAAGACTGCTTATATGAAATATATTTGTATTTTGAAAATATAATAATATTCTGAATAATTTACAGAATATAATATGAATATTCATAATACATATACATAGAATGTAATAACTATTCTTTGTAGGAAATACCGGACGAATACTATAACATAATATCCCTTGTATCGATTATGCGAACTTTACACTATTAACCTTAAATGTTGGCCAAGCTGGCCCGGATCGGGCACGTTTTCCCCCATCTGGCATAGATGTCAGTTCAGTCAGTTTTAAGTTTAATAGAGAAACAAGACCAAAGTTGTATATCTTCTCCATGCTAGACTTATCGAAATTTACAGCCATATATTTCCGTGGAAAAACTCGAGCGCTTTCCTTTATTTTCTTATTACGCGGATCTATCGTTTTTAAAAATACTTGTACAGGAGTTATTTTTTAATGTCAACTTTCTTTTCTTGCAGTTTTTTGTTTCCGAAACAACAGTTTACGCAGAGCCGTATTTACCTATTTCGAGGCCCCAGGCGCAATTGAAATATGAGGCCCCAGGCGCAATTGAAATATGAGGCCCCCTTGCAGATTGTTAGTGGAAAAAAATTAGTTTTAGTTCTATTATTATTATATGAAAATCTTTTTAATTTGTTTAAATTGTTTATACATTGGTATTAGATCAAAAAATCAGCAAAATCAAAACAAAATAATGTATAGGTACATAATGAAAAAGGAAAATGCACACATGGATATAAATATAATAATAATCTTAAATAAACTTTTTACCCGCTTTTACCTTAGCAAACGTATCAACAATATCATCATAATTGATGGATTTTTGTAACTCTGTTTCAATAAACAATAAGCTTAAATTACACAATTTTGATGTAAACTATTTCTCAAATAATTTTTCACTCGTTTTAAAACTGAAAACGAACGTTCTCCAGATGCATTAGTCACTGATTTATAAATTTGTACATTTCGAGAGGATTCGTAAGATTTTCTTGTTTCGCAAATTTTTAACATTGACAATGACAACACCAGTACTTCAACATTAGAAACGTATTGAAAAATAATTTACTCGTAAATTAAAACTAGAAACTAGAAATTAAAATATAATTTTCAAATTGATTTCAGTGACTGATGTCTGATTTGAAATCTGAGGCCCCTTAGCTACGAGGCCCCAGCTTGCGCCTCATGCGCCTGTGCATAAATACGGCTCTGAGTTTACGTCTCTATTTATAGCGTAATAAATTTAATTATGTAGGTATATAAAATTTATAAATTATTGATTTTTCTTATAAAATAGAATGTATTTAAGATAGTAAAAAAATTTTTCAGAATTCATTATATTAAAATAAAACGGCTTTAGGTTGTAGTTCTATATTAATATTTATTAATAATCGACATTTCGACATACTCGTACATCTTCATCAGAAATAATCAGCAATAAAACCGATTGAACTAGTACAAATAGTCTTTAGCTTTCTAAAAATTATTTAAATATAGTATTACAATATACGTATAATATAATATGTTAGGTAATATTTGTATTCTAAATTCAAAAAGTTTTATAATAAATGTGTTTAGTAATAGATTGTGTAACTGAAAAAATATGCTTTTATTTTATGAAATGTTTGTTTTAAAGTATCATTAATTTTAAGAAATACCAACATTACAGCATAAACACGATTATTTATTTAAAACTTTTACAGAAACATAAAGTTTATTTGAATTATTTTGTATTCGGCTTCTGTTTTATGTGATTTACAATTTAAACTCCGAGAATCAAAATTAAGTTTAGAATAAAATAAATGTTTAATACCTAGATGTTTACATCACCTTATTTAAAATAATATATTTACTTTAAAATTTTGCTAATTTGTTATTTAGTTTAATTTCTATAGTAAAAAATCTTTCAGAACTTATTACATTAGAATAAAATGGTTTTAGGATTTAGCTCTGTATAAATTTTAATTAAAAATCAACGTTTCGACATACTCTATCATATCATATATCATCATCATCAGTAAAAATTTTACAAAATTATTAAAATTTACACAGAATTTAATCCTAAAGGTTTTTTTATACTAACAGTATCAGTTTGTGCAAATTTAAGTCGCGAAATTTTTGAAGCAATTTTGCCCATGTACACTGTGAATATGATCACCCGGTAAAGATTTTTTTATACTATTGTACTAATTAGTTTTTTATTATAAAATATACAAATAACAAGAAATATTTTTGATTTGCATTACTTTAAACAATTAATTATGCTACTAGAAATGTAAAATATAAAAAAGAACTTTTTTTTATTCTAATTAAAATATGACTCATTTTTTTTTAAATCTTATATATGCTAACATATGTGTATATATTTGCAATTTTATATTAGAATGTTTGTACAAATAAAAAACTGTAATTTTATTTTGTCGATTTTAAAACAAGATTGGTAGCAACGGTATCATTAATTAAAATTTATTATAAACAAACTATTGTGATTTCCATATAAAAAACATATATAAAATTTCAAATCAAAACAACGTATGTGTATACGTATACAATGTTTATTTTCCTCTTTTCTTTATTCCGGAATAATAAAACAAGTAAAAAAAACACGAGAAAGAGGTAACTAGATCTGAAATCTACATGCACATTACACGAATTGTAACACAGTACAATAAAACAGAAAATATATTACATTAACATTACAAAAACATAATTGTAATTTATTATACAAATACGAACAATTGGCCATATTGTTGCATGGCAATCTTGATCTTTCGGTCGCCCCGTTAAATAAAATATCTCTTATTGTTCGCTTTTTTGTTGATATTTTTTTTACGATTTATTTGATGGGATTTAAATTACGATCAGAGGTAAATTAGTTGTTGTAATTAGGTCTCATGTTGTTTATCTTGATGTAATCAAATTGTTGAATGAAACTTATTTACTAGAATTTTTTAATTGTACAAGTTCATTATAAATCATTTCAAAAATATTGATGTTGTACTCGACATTTAAGTGAAAGAAAAAATATTGGATTTGTTCCAAATTGCCGGTTTGAAATCAGTTTAAAACTATATAAATTTAAATTGTAATTTATCATACTGCGCATGATTTGTGTAGTTCCAAATTAGTTTAGAAACAATTCTAATATCAAAATAAAAAGGCTTTAGGATTTAGTTTTGTATTAATTTAATTAAAATACGACTTTTCTACCTACTCTATGTATATCAGCATCAGAAAAAATGATAGAAATATCTCCAAATTTTGTTAAAAACTAATGAACCAAATTTAATATGCTCTCTAAAACAAACCACATATATATTTTTTTACCAAAACTTTTGTTAGGCTGTTTGATCAAACGTAAGTTGCAGTTTGATTACCCGACAAATCTATAAATGATAGTTAATGGTCCCCTCCACACAAACTCTCACCAGGCAAAAGGTTAAACAAAAACAAGCGCTCTCCTTTTGGTTATCTTGATAGCGTGGCGGTTTTTCTACGAAGTTGCATGACTTCAATCAGCCATCTTGGTTCGGGATCTTGAAATTTGTTACAGTAATTTTCGAGCATTAGTTTCCACGACAAACTTTACCCCGAAACGAAAAACTTTGTTTTCTGTGTCATTTTACCTGTCACTAAATAATGGAATTTATACGTTTTCCTTTTTCTGCTGTTTTATTTTTTTATTCGTTCTTATATTTATTTATTAATTAGAAAAATACTTATTGCATGTTTAAAAAAAAATACCAAGCTAATTAAAAGAAAGTTTCAATAAAACTGTGACAGGGTTGAAATTAAAGTTTGTATTTTTGTTCTATAGAAAGTTTTAATTTTCTATTATTTAAAGAACTGAAGTTTGCATAAATAAAGTTTATTTTTTATTATTAATTTATAAAACCAAAGCAAAAATTATCACATTATAGTATTTGGAAACTAACAAAATTGAAATAAAATAATTTATATAAATGCTATTAATTCAATTTTTAAATTTGACTTACTTTAATTACAAATTTATAAATTTTATGATCTAGTTACATATTTTGTTACCTAGTAACTTATTTCTATGTTCTGTTTATTTACTGTAAATATCATTTTTTGTGATGGAAATATACGTTGAGTAATTAATACAGAACTACAAACTATAGCTGTTTTATTTCAATTTTGTATATTAACAATGTTTGACTAGTTTGATCTAATTGTAAGTTTTATATCTTTTGTTTCACCATACACTGTAAAAAAAAGTTGCCATTTTATATAAAAACCATAGTAAAAAATTACATATTACTTCAAAAAAACAATGGTCTACACAAATTTTCTGGAAAAATAATATAATTTTGTAATTTTACATTAAATAATTAATTTATCACATTATATATGTTTTTTTTACTGAAATAGTAAGTAAACTTACATAAAATTTACATATTTTATATTTATATAATGTAAAAAAATTTCTGTGACATTTGTAAATTTACATATTAAACTAGTGTAGATCAATATTGCTCCAGGTTTTTATGTGATGTTACCGATTTTTTTACAGTGGTTTTCTATCCATGTCCATTAACAACTTTTAATTACATATGTAACTCATCTCAACAATGTATGAGAGGTATTATGAATGTGAATGAAGCTAAAGTTGCTTGTCTGGATAGGGATGTTAGAAGGAAACTGATTTCGGGATAGTGGAAAGAGTTTATGCAACACCCTTTTGGATACATGGCGTGATTGTATATGTATGTACACAATATGTCAATAATACAGTTAATTTCAATATGATCACAATTTGAAAACTATTTTCCAACCAACTGACTAACCGAAGGAATAACCGAGCACAAGAAAACCGATAAAGAATTAAAAAATAAACAGAATAGAAAATATAATCACGGACGGACTAAAATGTGAAAAATTTAATAACCACAAATGTCGGGGGCGCTACAGCAGGCTCCCGCACATGTCAGACAAAGACAGCAACCTACCCTACGTTGCCGGAGCTCAGCTGGCCCTAATACACAGCTTCTAAATCATTGAATTCCCATAACACGCAGAGAGCCTGTGAGCTACACACTACCCTGACTTACACTGCCCAAGTTATATGTACACATTGCGCTATAGAAATATATTCTCATACCCACACACACACACACTCTCATAGAAAAAAATAAAATAAAAGAATTTACCCAGTTGTGTTAGTGTTTGTAAATATGGAAGCAATGTTGAGGTGTATTTTTATGGTGTATGCGAGTGTGTGTGTGATACAGAGAGGTATTTGTTTTTATTTTGTTGATGGACGTGTTTTTCATTTGCTCGTGTTAAAGATGAAATTTTTACATGGAGTATATGTTACTGGCGATACGATGGATTGTTTGAAGGAATATTGTTTTGCTATTTTTATTTTTGGTTTTTTGCTATGGAAGAAAAATGTGTTTGGAAATGTATTTATTTGGTACTAGTTATTTTTCGGTTTTATATTTTGTTCTATAACACAATTTAGTGATATTGATAATGATAAAATATTAATGTGGGTTATTCGTTATTACAAAAAAGAATTTATTGTACATTGTAATATATATATATATATATATATATATATATATATATATATATATAAAATTTTACATAGATTTTAACAATAAAAATAACAACATTTTGTAATTTTACTGTAATAATTAACGTAATATTATATTTTTTATAAAGAATTACATTCACAAAATATGTAAAATTACATAAAAATTTTTACAGTGTATGATGAAAGCAATGGAAATAGATTAGTGTATGAAAGTGTGAAATTGAAAAAATGTTGCAAAAGTTGATGTTAGTCAGTTAAAATGGTTCGGTCATCTTGAGCAAATGTTTAATAAATCTTCTGAAAGATTCATTACTACGTTATAAAAACTAAACTAACATAGTAAAAAATCTTTTAGAATTCATTATATTAAAAATAAAACGGCTTTAAGTTGTAGTTCTGTATTAATATTTATTAATATAGAATTACAACCAAAAACCGTTTTATTTTACAACTAAACTAATCAGATATATTTTAAATTTGGTTAAATTAATTTATTTACAAAAACAACAACTGTATTATATTTAATAAATAATTAACTACAAACATCATTTGCCATATATTACTGAATTCAACAGTAATAGAATATAAATAAATGTTATATAAAAGAATTACTTTTCTAAAACAACGTAATATATCAATTTAGAAATTAAAAAGTTAATTCTTTTTAACAGATTGAAAATTAAAACTTTACAAAACTATATTTTACGATTTAAACATAAAAAATTAAAAAAGTCCTCGTGCTTTTGATTGAGGGACTTAAGCGCATTTTTGGCGGGCGGATCAGTATTTAGCATTGGCTGAGCGCTTTTAAACTATTCGATGCGCCAATAACTCGACAGCAACGAACTAATGCAAAAAACTAGAACTCTCTACGATGTCTAGTTTAAAAGATTTTCTGGAGCCGAACGAACGAACAAACGACCGACCGACCGAACAACGCGTATTATTGAGCTTCGTTTTTGAAAACAAAAATGCGCTAAAAATAAAACATAGTTAAAATGGAAATTATATATTTTAATAAATATAAAATTGTAGTACTGATATTTTAAGAGTTTCATTTACGGCCCTGCATGTGGAAATAAATAAAATATATATTTTTATGCGGTTTTGATTTCAAACCGATTCAATTACAATTTTGTAAGCTTTTATATGATATTAAAAAATACAAATTTAAAAAATAAAATATAATTACATGTATATTGGTCTGATATTAAAGTTTTATTTTTGGTTACAATATGAAATACAAATATTACACAAAAAATATAATATTTTATTTAATATTACAAAAAAAAATTATAGCAATTAATTTTATTAATAAATATATTTGTGATTATTGAAAATATATATATATTTATACTGTAATACTGTCAGTAAAAATAAAATGATTGCATAAATATATAATTACGTTTATAGGAGTAACTGTCGTATATTTGTTCGTTTTATCCGTGCTTGTCACCCCCCGAAAAATAACATTATTCACGGGGATAGACGACGGCGCGGCAGTAGCATACACAGCAATGTCAGACGTCAGAAATTTTAATGTCAGTACCACAAATGTCATCCTCGCTTGATTTAGTATTGCGATAGAAGGCCATATTTTAAAGATATCGTAACGAAATTTATACCGACGAAAAACCGTTTTTTCCTATATATATATTTATGCAAGACGGAAAAACTTTTCATATATGCTACCTAACGTCGAAAAATATTTAAGATTTTACGGCAGATATGAGAGGATTCGCTATTTTTTTTCGTCTGAAATTTATAATTTTTTTTTTCGGATAAACGTATTATTTGTATATCAGAAAAGCAAGCTTATATAGTGTTAAATTTGTTTGCGACTGTAAATATAAATCAAATTTATATTATTTTATAATTTTAGTTAAGGTATATTTTTATATTAAAGTTATTTCAATTATAAATCATTTATTTCTGAATAATATGAGTTGCTACAGTGAGAAATAGTAAATAAACTTTTTTTTACTCTTGTTGAATAATATGTTTATAGTAATTTTCAGTCTTTCAAGGTTGGTATCCAATTGAATTTATAGAATTTTCTGGGCTGGTATACGGTGGTCATCTTGAATGCTTGGTAACTGAGGATGCCATCTACGATATATGGCAAAACGTCTGTGACCATCAGGATAGATCAACCACGGTATACTAGCCCAGAAAATTTTCTAAATAAAATGATGTGTGAAAATTATAAATATAAATGTTATAGATTAAAATATTTTTCTATACTTTTACATTAGCCATTTTTAACTATTTGAATGAGCAAAGCTTGGTCTCCTGATATTAATAATTGAAATATAAAATGTTTTAAATATTTTTATACTATAGGAGAGTATTGACCTAGGACTACTGTTCTTTGATGTAAATAAATTAAAATCATTAAAAAGAAAAATCTGAAGTATTAACCTGTTGTTTTGAAACTATGAAATTACATTTCTTAGAAATAACCATTATATATCTATGTTATTAATTGTCACACCATGTAACCAGTGATATGAAGAACAAATATCCTTTTATTTATTTTCCCAGCAAGATATTTTCGAACGAAAGAAGAAGACACGGCCTGGTAATTAAGGGTGATAATAATAACCTTTAGAAAGCATAAATTTTTTGTCAAATATTCTAGGAACTATTAATCTTATTCCTACTTGTGTCATGTTAAAAAGATATATAAATTGACCAATCACGTATAAATTTTTAATGCTATTCATCAGGCATAAAAAGCTTTTTAAAGAGTTTTTCATTCATTATTTACAAACACAAAACATGGAAACTATCATTTATACATTTGTTTCTTTATCAATTATTTTCGATTTATATTCTTTTAAATTATGCGACAATACTATCGGTAAATATATTAATATACATAATAAAAATAAATTACAATAATCAAACATAAACAAATGCTTGAATGATTATTTTAAGGTTATAATCAATTTTGTGATAAAATATTAATACGTGATAACTATATTTTGGAATTAATTAATTTGATATCAAAGTAGGAAAAGTATTAAAAGTTGGCGTGGCTTTCTGATAAAAAATGACTGTATTATTTTTGGATTACTGGC
The DNA here is from genome assembly GCA_963966155.1 of Clivina fossor. NCBI lineage: Eukaryota > Metazoa > Arthropoda > Insecta > Coleoptera > Carabidae > Clivina > Clivina fossor. The sequence goes on along the minus strand of OZ014563.1, from coordinate 8,397,517 downwards.
ACTCCTTTATGCTCAATTTGATTAGGGGCTAATTCTGTTTTAGGATAATAAAATATTGTGCAAACAAATATTAAAGTTGTAATTAGTAAATGGTAAGTTACAATATTGACAAATTATAAAATTTATAAGTTTTTATACATACATATTTACATTTTTTTTAATGAGATTGAAAAATGAATAATTTTTAAAATGAAATACGTTTACATGTCTTGAACTAGTAATGTGCTTACATTACAATTTAATCTAATGTCAAACCAATTTTTTTAAATTAAATTATTTTGTTAATTTATCCAGTTTTTTTTTTTCAAGCGTATCATTATATTAATATTACGTTACCATATTGCTTATGTAGAAAAACATTGCATTTCTTGCACTTCTTCAAACATTTTCAATAATCAAATTAAAATTTAAGCGAAAATAAACTTGTCAATATATTTGTTGTTGTCATCGGTGTTGTATGTAGTAAATAATTGCTGTATAATAATGTCATTATTGTATTAGTAACATAATGACCTCTTTCTTCCTAAGAAATATGGTAACGTAATATTAATATTATGATACGCTTGAAGAAAAAAAAACATAGCTGAGTTTGAGTTTATAACAGCTTTTAAGAAGCAATAAAATTTTACTACCCCTTCAAAAGTTTAAGTAAAATATTCGCTTATAATTCCAGTGACATATCTACATCATCATCATTTTCCGCAATTTCTCTGTCTCTCTCTCTCTCTCTTCTTCTAAGTCAAACCTCATCTCCAACCATGCATATGTCTATGATATAAAATTGCGCGTGGCATATTTGCATTTTTCATTCGTGCATGGATCGTTGATCGGGGCGCCAGGCAGCTCATAAATTGACGGGGCAAATGTTGTCCCTCACTTTAGGTACTTGGGGGGCATAAAGGATGCCCGTGCGCTCTCTTTCTCTCTCTCGATTCCCTTTGCCTTGGTTTACGTTGTTAGTTGACTCGTTATGCCGTAAGCTTTCAGCCGAATAGCGAGTGTGGTAGCTAAAGTATCGTATCAAGTCGTTACAAAACGCTGGAAAGTTTTGTTATGTGACACAAAGTAAGCTGTTGATTTTTCGGCTGACATGTAATTGGTTTATATGATAATGGGGGAGGGGGGTTAGTGTTTTTATAACGTGTTTAAGAGTTTTTTTTTTAAATAAACATAATGACAGGATACAGATTTAGTACATAAGAATATAGTTGAAAATATTGCCAGTTTAATTAGTAATTGTGTCTGATTAGTTTCAAAGTCCGAAAATAAAATATACAGCCTTTATATGTGAAATATATGTAAAAGTTTGAAATATAAACAATATTTTTAACAAATAAAAACATTATGCAGTGGTTTTAAAATCGTTATTTACTTAAATATGTAATTATCGTATAGTAAACTAAATGAAAAATTTGAACTTATTTATATCAATACTTTAAAAAGATACTGTGTAAAATTATATGTAATAATTAGCAAAAATATTATACACTATTAAAAATTATAATTTTCGAATATAATTTTTAAATATTATGAAACAGTTAAAAATACTTTATTTAGAGGCCCAGTATGTATTTCCAAATGCTGCAATAAATTTATTTTTTACAATAATTTTAAAATTAGTCAATGAAATGTGGTCATTTATTATGAGGACACATTTTTAGCCAATTTCATATGATTTTTTTATTTATCTTAAGAATAAATAAAATTGGAAATACTGCTGCTTCTAACTAAAATAAATTAACCATTGTATTAGTATCGGAGTTTAAGTAAGACCTACAAATTTAAGTTATACATAATAAAGAATTTTACAAAACACATGTGGCCAGTTATATAAAACATTGTTAAACGTTTTGTAAATTAACTTTCTTGTTTACTTGCCTAATGAATGAGACGCAATAAAGACAGTTAACAATCCAGTTAACTCTTTGATTAAGTTTATAACGTTTCATGCAACTAATTCATAGACTATAAAAATAATCAAAAACAATTTATAAATAAAACAGTAGCTTTATAATTCAGTAAACCAGATGACTATTAAATTTTGTCACTATTGCTAAAAGTAATTGATTAAAAAATAAATAGTAATATTATGAAAGGTTTTATGTAGAATATGGCAAATAATAATTTTTAATATATACATTAAAATTGTCTATTTTTTTTTGTATAAAAAGTAAACAAAATAGTATTATTTTTATGGGATTTAACATTTAAAAAAAAATCAAACAAATACATAAATAGTAAAAAATCTTTCAGAACTCATTATATTAAAATAAAACGGTAGGCCTGTATTAATATTCTCATCAGGAAAAACGATACAAATGACATATATAGTAAATAAACAGAACTAGATACACATTAATAGGTAACAAAATAAGTAACTTGATATTAAATATTAATACAGAACTACAACCTAAAGTCGTTTCATGTTAAATAAATAAATGATTTGCGAAAACAACAAATACAAGATGTGTCTAGAATTTACTGTATATGAAAATATTTTCTAAATTAAAATTAACTTTGGCAGCACCTGAATAACACTAGTTACATTAACTAGTTATAACTAAATATATATATACATTAATTTTGTTACAAATACACATCCGAACAAAACCCAAAACAAAGCACCATCAGTTTCTAACGCTTCCTGTTTGACATTAGAACGTGATGGACCGGGAATCGGGGGCCATACTGCGTGCGCGTTTTGGACGTCGTAAGATAACGGCAGATGCCGGGGACAACGATGCCGTCGCGTCGTTATTCCCTAGCCGCCCTAAGACCCCTAAATTAATATGGGCGTAATGCCCCAAGACGTATCATTTGGAAATGTCAAGGTAGAATTTAATTTGTGTGATAGCGTTTAAGGTGTCCGCGTATTATTCACATAGCACCTCTCCCCTCCCCCATTCTACTGCTCTCGCAACACCGAGTGAAGAAGACGCCACTGACAATTTAAGCAGTGGCGCGCTTATGATATTAGCTGGGGTAATATTAAATAATATACTAGGATTGATATTAATATTAACATAGTAAAAAATCTTTCGGAATTCGTTATATAAAAATAAAACGGCTTTAGGTTATAGTTCTATATTAATATTTATTAATAATCGACATTTCGACGAACTCGAAGTACGTCTTCCTGAACATTCGTCGAAACATCGATTATTAATAAATATTAATATAGAACTATAATCTAAAGCCGTTTTATATGAATATAATGAGTTCTGAACGATTTTTTACAATAAACAGTAGCTGCAAAAGCAGAAGATCCCAGGTTTGAACCCCGGCAAGGTTAATGAATTTTTCTCCAATAAAAAATTAACTAATGATTTAATTAGGTCATCAAAATAAATTAATAGCGATTTAAGCAAAAACAAAATACTATAACTTAATATATAATACTCCAAGTGTAACTAAGAATGTAATATATACATACTATATTTTAATTTTATTCAAAAGTTGAATTAAATAAAAACTTTCAATAAATTATTAATGCAACACAACTGTAAACTTGTACATATCTAACCAGCATAGCACAGCTTAAGCCAAACAAATCCATCATTTCAGTTTAATAATATTCCTGCACCAGTTAATGAAATTTGAACCCGCAAAATTAAGCATCCGCGTTTAAATTTATTTCTGCCGGAGATAATCGGTTATAAGTCTTGTTATATTATGAATAATGTATACTGACAATATATCTAGGCTCATCTCGCGCTGGGGCTAAACACGAATAAATATTAATAAACTATAAATATTAGAATACATCACTTATAGAGCCATCAGTTCAGCCAACGCGCGAGCCCAAGGCATCGTGCGCCAGTCAGAAGAATACTATCCTACCCCCGCTTTTATAACGATATTTTATTCAGATCTTACGAGGATTACTTAAGTAAACAGCGCGGTTTCGCTCCTCGTTAACTGACATGGTGCCGGCGCACCTGTACCGCGACGAACGACTAGATAAATGGATTGACGGTTAAGATGGAGGCGAAAACACTGGGGTAACTCGTTGCCAAATATTATAATAATTGTAATCTTCAGGCTTTCACGGCAGGTATATCAATTGAATTTATAGAATTTTCTGGGCTGGTAGGTCGTAGTCGATCTATCCTCGTGGCAGACGTTTTGCCATAAATCGTAGATAGCTTTCTCAGCGGAGCATATAAACTGCAAGCTGCGGTCAAAAATCTCAAGTTTGAATAACGAAACTGCACGCCGGTTGCGGATTATCGAATTATAAGTTTCTTGGAATACATTTTCGTTTATTCTATAGCATATTTTAAAAAATATTTAACACGGCGATTTTAAATGTGAACTTGAAATTAATATTGTATTGTCCTATCAATAATAAGCAAGATTACAAATTAATATAACCAAATATTTATTATGAAAATAGACAATAGGTTAGGTTAGGTATATGATCCTGTAGCAATGGTGTATTAAATCAGAAAAAATATATGGAGAACATAGTTTTATTGTTAGCTGTGTATGTGTTTGAAATCTATTGTTAGTGTTATTTAACTCAACTACATTACTTGAAATTATGAAATAAAATCACAGAAAGAAATTTTTAAGATAAAATAATAGTAATATTTTTTATTTGAAAATTAAAAAAAAATTAAATATAAACCGATACTATGTTGCATATAAATAAGATAAAAATATGTCGATTAATTAAATATACAGTAATATTTCATTTGATACAATTTAAAGATATTAAATTTATTTGATGTAATTTTCATTCGTTACAATTTGCATATACATGCAACCAAATAAAAGCTCAAATCTGTTAAATTCTGACAATGAATTAAATTCTTTGCACGTTTTATCGAATTGTGCACAAAAAATATTTAATTTACATGATTGCTAGCATTACAGAATATATTGTCTTTTTTTTTATATAATAAAATACAATTGAATAATTACATTTTGATAAAATATTGTAACAACATCTTTATTAATCATTTCTAATTTGATTAAATTTTTATTTTATTTGTTATGTAAGTAATATTTAATAAACTAATAAAAATGGTAATAATTTTATAAACTTAATTAAAAAAGAAATTACGATTATGTTTATATTTTAAAAAAAGGGACAAAATTATTTAGTAAATTCTGCGTATATTTGCACTGTCAAATGTTTTATGTTTTCTGTACAAATTGTGTATTTTAATAATTTAAATTAATAATAAAAAAATTTAGATAATATAAATTATATATTTTATATTGCAAAAATAAGGCAAATCAAAAATTGTTAACAATTTCAATACGATTTTAAATGGTTTATAAATTATATCAAAGGACAATATCACGGTTTTATTTTAAGTTATAACTTAACGCATGCGATAATTATTAACGAATTACAGCGATTCACTAAAAATCTTATATTTTAAAACTATTTTCTAATTCCCAATTCATAACTAATTATTTTTCAAAATATTTTCTAATAAATGTTACACAAATTAATTTTTTGTTTTGTCATTTTATAAACGAAATAGTTTTTTATTTATTTCATTATAAAAACTTACATTTATACGAAATTTATTGTAATTTTTTTACTGACATTGACAAAATAAACTAAATACATATTTTTACATTTCTAAATCGATTGCGCTGAAAACAACATACGATACATGTTTGGTAAATATTTAATAACAGTATTTCGGAATTTAAATAAACTCGATTTTATCTTCAAACTTTTTCTCAATTCTATTGAAGTTTACTTACTAACTTTATATCGTAATATACTATTTATTTTACTCGAAATGATTTATATAAAATAGACTTTATTTCATCATTTCAATCATCTATGACTATGAATATTAGTATTTATATATATATATATATATATATATATATAATATGTCATAAACAGAGAAATATTTTATACGATTTACTTGGCTTTGACAAATTTATTTCGTAAACCTACTAAAAATTCATAAACCAGAAAAATTCTCTCTTAAATTCTGTCCATGTTCTTCTACGTATATCTAAAACCTTTGCTGTTCGAGGCACACACACACGCATACCACTTTCATGAAAACTACCTGGTATACCTTAAAACCGGTAAACGACAAACGGTAACCGGTACCGGAACGCGAACCTAGGTATGATTTACGCTGCGGCCGCCACCAGATAGGTTTGCAAACGACATGGTACAAGCGAGAGAGAGCCGTTCACCGAAATTCCAACCCGGGCGCATTTATGTGTCAGGGCTGGGGCGCGCGGTGCTCAGGATGGTCGTCCTGTCGTTCATCTGCAGCTGTCTGCCATGTCGACTTTGGTGGGTCCGCTTATACATTGCCACCTGGCCGAAATATCGTCAAGAAAACCCGCGCTCAGTTTCGTCACAAACAGCGATGTTTCCGCAAAGGGGTGTTTGATTCTCAAGGCGTTTGAAATTGTATTACAAATTTTGTGATTTTTGGTAATAAAGTAGTTAGTGAATTAATTTAGCCGCGTTTACATTGAAAATAGTAGCCTGGTTAGTCGACTATCCCTAACATTAGGCAAGTAGATATATACGAACAAAATCGTTTTTTTTTTGTGTCTTCAGATAAGCGTCCATATTAGGCTAGTTGAGATATTACAGTTGCACAGATGCATGCGTAGTTTGTTTATTTACTAGGCTATACTCTTTTCTTTTTCATATGGTTTACATTTGGTCTAGTAGCTGTCTTGCAAGTTAGTGGTACAAATTACTAACCTATATATTATACCAATGAAAATTCGGCTTTAGACTGGAAGCACGTCGGTTAGTTACGATTTAACAAAACGCTATTAGACATATTTGGTTACGAAACACGTAAAATATGTGTTACTATGTAACTAAATATGTCTAACAATATAAAAATAAATAAAACTATGCATGTGTTACATCACTAAATTCATAAAAAATGTTTTTTTTTTCAAAAATTATAAATTTGACCACTCATGTCATTAAAAAAAGTCATCAAGTTAGCCTTATATCTCTAAAACAACTAACCGTAAAGATTTTGAAAACATTTTATACGATATAATTTAAATACTTTTAACTGTTTACAAAATTTCAACAAGTTTTGATAAACCGTTTTCAAAATATTTAACTTTTTAGGAACCATTTAGATGCAGTGGAAAAAAAAACCTTTAGAATAAGATCTAACTTACTAATTTACATAGTTAATAATGGAATTTTGTTCCGAAGTCTAAAGAATTAGAGCCTTGTGTTTCTCGTTTGTGACGGGTAAATCGTGTGTGCTTGTCCGTTTGTATGTGGCTTTTCGTCGTGTGCATGTTTCCTCGCATCAGAGTTATGTGCAAAGTTGGGTTCGTAATGTCAGTGCCACGCCGTGCACTTCCTAATAGGAAATAATGGGAAGCACACTCGCTTACCTTGCACACACTAAGCTACTTTGCCTCTGTCTGTGTTTAGTTTTACTCGCTGAAATTTCATTTATCGTTGATAGAGTTTGATCGAGTTCTTCAGAATTTATAAAAAAATTAATTAGTTTCCATATTTATTGTGTTTGCTTTAAAATAGATACCTGCTTCAGAAGCATTTGTAAAATATGTACTTCATAAAAGTCTTCTTGAAAAATCTTAAATCATATATGTATCTATGAATGTCAGAGTTATACACGTATTATTTTTATATAATAGAATAGAATCGAACTTTGCTTAGCTTTTGGCTAAAAAATTATATTATAATACATATTTACAAAATTATAAAATTACGGGAAATTTACAAATCTAGCCATAATATTTATAATATTGGTGACACATATAATTTATCAAATTATTTACTTGCATTAACTTTATTTAAGTAAAAAATTTTAATTTCAAACTTAAATGTCTTACATTTTTTAAATATTTAATATTTTCGGTGATTTAGTAGTACTATTTTTAATTGATAAGAGAAGCAATAGAAATTTATAAAGAAAAGATAATATCAATCAATGTAAAGGTACTGATTTAAATAAAATTGGGCTTCCTTTAATTAATAATTTATAAATTTTATAATCTAGTTACTTATTTTGTTACCTAGTAACTTATTTTATGTTTTGTTTATTTGTTGTATATGTCATTTGAATAATTTTTCCTAATGATGATGTACGTAGATCGTAGAGTACGTCAAAAAAGTAACACAGAACTAAATCCTACAGTCTCTTTATTTTAATGTAATGAGTTTTAAAAGATTTTTTTACTAAACTTAAAACTAATTTTAAAATAATATCAACAATCAACATCTTAATGATGATTAATTAAATTTGAAATTTCTAATCACTTAAAACTGATTTGAAAAATAATTTCCAAATTATTAAACCTTTTAAAACTCTAATTTACCATTATTAACAATAATGACAATTTGTATTTCAAATTTCCTGATTATTATCTCTTTTTATGCTGGAGAGAGAGCATATAGCCAATAACGGTGGAAAAACATCACTCTGAAAATTAATAGAGTTGCGGATATGTCTTGTTGACGGCATGACAGTAATCACTCGATTTTTTCCGCTCACTTTATCCCTTTCTGGGCGCCTGTTCACGATCCCTTCACAAGCTCATTCATTCTTCATTGGCAATTTCCAGATTTTTTCGCCCGCGTTGATATACTACAGATGATTTCATTTTTAAAAGTCATCGCTTTTTCTGGGCTCTTGAAAGAGAATTCCCCCTCAAACGATGCAATAATTGAGTTTTAATATTGACATGTTTCAGTTATCTACGTTTTTTTTTTTAATGTTTGTACAGTAAATAAATTTGTGTTACGTTTAGATTATTGGATATGGATATAAAGTGAAAGTTAATATTCTTTATTTTTGATTGAAATATGTATCGCAGTAAAGGATATACAGAGTGTTTTACTTAAAACTGCCAACGCCAATAACATGAAATCTAAACAAGTTGCAAGTTTTCTATTAATAGACAAACATTTTCTGTTACTAACGCAAATATATTTATTTTTAAAGTAAATAAACTCCTTTTGAAATAATATTTACTTTTTTGTTAAAGTAATTGACAGTGATAAATATGAAAAAGAAGTCGATGTTGTTTCGAAAATTAAATTAATTGTACACCAATTTGATTGATTTTGCACTCAATTTGTTAGTTATATAATTACGTAATTCAACATAGATGATTTTAGCGTGAAATTTTTTGACAACTAGAATTGATAGATACTATATTCAAAAAGACAGATATTCAATATTTGATAACATGATGAAATGGAATTTTGTTATATTCTGATTACCACAAATTACTCGAAATACCATTTTAATGGATAATAACATTTTTGAAATAAATATATGTATAACAAAATATCAAAATATAATAAACTGAATTGTATATAATTATATGAATAAAAAGTAAGTAGATTATAAGTATAATAAAGTATTAGATATTAATTATTAAATGTTCAGAATTGTTTTCAAACACTAATAAGTCATTTGACGCTATAATTGAATTTTATTATTTCAGTTGTTTTATTTCGTTCTTTTACTTAAAATATCTACAAATATCTCGATCTAAAAATTAATGTTTATTGAGATAAATCGGAGTGAAAAGGGCTTTCAAAATTACACACACAATTTTTTTTATTCAGTAAATTTTAAAATGCAAAAAAAGTTAATAGACTTAATATTCGATATATGAGTCGGAAATATTACTTTTCAATCAAGCCTTTTTGTTTTGAAATGTAATAATTTCCAATTTTGTTATACTAATAGCGAAAAAATATACGAAATAATCTGTTTAATTATTGATAATTACAATGATATTAAAAATGAACTATAATTAACATGAGTTATTTTTGTAATTTTATCTTTACACATTAATTTTAATAATTATTTATAACAAGATTTTCATAACTATTCATGTAAAATTGATTTATGATATGTATGTTTATTTATACGCGAATGATTTATGACGTAAATAAACTGCAGATTAATTATTTGATCATTATATTACGTGACAAACTAATTAATTCAACAATTTATTAAATTGCACGATCTTTATTACTTCATTTACAAAATATAGTTGAAAAATGCAACTGAACTATAATATCAAAATGTATACATAGTTTTAACGATTCTCATTTTAGTTATAATTATAATATAAGATATATTGCATAATTAACACGTATTTATAATCATTTTTTCCACTCCATTTCTTCCACCGTACTTTTCTTTCGCCAATACTTTTTGCCACCAAATTTTTTGGTTTGGTTAGGTTAAGTTTGGTAAGAAAATTAGTGAAAAAAAGAATTGATGGAAAAAATATATAGTGAGTAAAGAATTGGTGGAAAAAATGTATAGTGGAAAAAAGAATTGGTGGAAGAAAAGTATTGTTGGAAATAATGGAGTGGAAAAAATGGGGTACAATCAATTTTTCTTTTGCAAACTTGTAAATTTATTGATCAAATATGTTCCAATGTTTCATCAGTTTTATTTCTAGATAAAAAAATATTATTTTATATACTTAATATTTGAATATCAATATTTATTTTTTTCAGTTTATCATTTTCATGAAACTATTTCACTGAAATTTAAACTTTAACATCAATAAAAACAAGTAAAACATCCAAGTAAGTTCTGTATCCGTGTACATAAAGCAAAGTGTCCTACCTCCGTTATGCTTTGATGCTGAAGTATGTTTATAGTTACCCATACTTTCACTCTTCATCCATCTTCGGTCCTTGCCCGTTTTAGTATTCGCATGTGCATTGACAAGCCAGCTAGGCGCCCGCTACGTTGCTGACACTAAAGGCTCATTCACAGCTCTGGTTTTAATTTTATATAGTTTTTCGTATCAATAAGATTACTCAGTTTTACACAAGCAGGAAGAATTTTTACTGTACCAGTGCGCATGACGGTTTTAATTTTATATACGAATACACAGCTTTATGTATCGTCAAACATTTGCATCGCCTAAACTTTTGACTCAAAAATACTGAACCAACAATCAATACTTGGATTGTAGGAAAAAAAAATCGCAGAAATATTTTAATTATTATATGTAGAAATACACCCCTGTATATATTTAATTACGGAATTTGTTAAATGACTTTTGAACATAATTAATGACAGTCTTAAAAACTCTTGTACATTATATTGGATTAAAGAAAAGAAATAGCATAAATATATTAATTATCATATCAAACAAGATATATTTGGATTAATTAATGGTAGGGGTACAGGTATATATATATATATATATATATATATATATATATATATATATTACGGAGCAGAAATTGTCATCCAGTATGGTGGAATGTCTGCGACAAGGATAGACCACAGTAGACCAGCCCAGAAAATTCTATAAATTCAATGGATACCGGCCGTAAAATCTTGAAGATTACTAAAAGATGCTATTACTATATTTTTCAAAAAATAAATATTATCATACAAGATAATATCAGACTGGATCTTTGCAGTAAATGTTGCTAAAAATTTACCTGCACATGTTGGTGCATTTTTATTTAACAAATTGCCCAACAATGTTAAAGATCTCCATATATATATATAAATTTAAAATTATTCTAAAAGAATTTTTGATTACGTATGCATACTAAAGTGTCAATGAATTTTTACAAATTGTATTACTGATATTTCTATTTCTGTATGTCTTGTTGATTTTTGACTTAAGTTTATGTACTTTTTTTTTGTATTTACGACTTCAATAAATAAATAAATAAAATAAATATAAGTGCTTATTTTCAAATGTATCATAGCGCATAACATTTAATAGGGGAATAGTACACTGCCTAATTTTGTTATGAATGGATCTGAGTACTGAGTATGCTGTGAAATCTTAAGAAAGGATTTATATTCTTATGTAAATTTATGTGCGTTTTCTTGTGTATTCCTATGTAACGATAAAACTGAAACCAGAGCTGTGTATGAGCCTTTACAAGTGCTTGAACAAAATCCGGTCACTGGCGTGCCAGTGCAGTTATCTCGCTCGCCGGTTGATGGGAGCGACACAACCACAAGCCTGCTCCGACATCAATGGGCTCCTGACCCACGCGCTCTTGTTTTATACCTCGTGAAGATCCTATTAAATGTAACACGGTTCAATTCACATTTGACAGCATGCCGATAGGAAAAACAAACATTGGCGCATACATAGCTTCCTCCCCACCCCCCTTTTGATCCTGCCTGTTGTGACGTGTTAATGTTGGGGAAATACAGCAATAGGATATCTCGTTTTTATTTTTTTTGTAAAAACAACACGCTCTTTGCCTAGGGTGTCAGCGACAGGTGTACTCTGTTTTGTATGAACTAATTAAATAAATGACAGATTTTTGTGAAAGACCGGGTATATATTAAGGGTTTTTTTTTTGCTCTGTATGTGAAATTATTTTGTGTTTGATATTTTTTTTGATGAAAACGGATATGTTGTTATTTGGAATTTAATGAACGCGATATGTGAATAATTTGTATATGAATTGAATATCTTTTTAATATTGAAACTGATTGTAATTTTAATTTTTTTCACAAATTCCAAACATAAAATTTATAATTACAAAAAAAATATTATTAACCAGAATGATTTAATACCAAGACATATTACGTCATGACGCAGTGTACTTAATCTGCAGAATGGGAGAAATTGATGACGTCACTATTGTCTATTTATGTTGTCAATACTGTTTAAGTTGGTACTATTAAATTAACTTTTCTATTTTTTCCAATTTATTTCTTAATTTAAATTTAGAACAACAAATCTTTGTATTGTTGAAAAGTACGAATAACTTTCAAATGTTTCAAATAAAAGTTGTTAGTATAACTAGTTTGTTAGTTAATTAGTTAATATATATATATATATATATATATATATATATATATATATATATATTTATTTATTTATTTATTTGCGAAATATTCATACATAAAACTGCCACTTCTGGTGAATGGATCTGTACTAAAAGTCGATCAAATAGAAATAAATATTTATGTCCTAAGTTTAAGTATAATTTCTTAAATATTTGTGTAACGGAATTTTTCTATACGTGTCCAAAGACAGACCGATATTACATTAATAACAGTTAATTCATTTAACTGCAAGTTGATTCATCTTACCTATAACCTACGTTAAAAACGAGTTTTCAAAATAGGTTTTAACATTGTAAATATCATTCTCGCAATAAAATTTTGCGATTATATTCATAAAATGTGCAAAAGTAAAAGTATGAAAAGTTTCAAGTACACACATTTTGTGACTGTAAATTATAGTTTAGCCAAAAATTATTCATATTTTTGTTTCCATAAGAATCAATATATTATGACGATTTAAAACGAAATAAAATTATATTCTATTATAATACTATCAGTAAAGACTTTTCAATATATGTTATTACATAGTAATCATTTAGAGATAAGTTAATTTTAAGTTCGCAAACAATTCCGAATTGAATCGAATGACAATTTTCCTGAAAACCAACGCTTGCACATAAACTTTCAGTTCGCCAGTGAAACACACGGTATGTCCGTTGCGACCAATGTGATTTATAGCGCGGTCGCTTACAATAAATTGTAATTTCTCCAATGTAACGTAATAGCAAACCCAAACGGCTCCGGCACCAAAACCAGACATTAATGAGACAATATTTTTGACAATATTTCTTGCATTAATCATAACCGATGTCAAAACCACTACTAGAAACTTTGGCTTATTTTAAGGTTTTAAAATTGGTTTTAACTAATATCGGTTTTAAGACAACGTAACTCTCAGAAGAGCAGGAACTAAACAAATAAACTAAAACATCCAGAAACCGAACATGTAATATCAGCCTTTGCGGGGCCTTACACTGTTAATCAGGAATAAATAAATAATAAAAATCAAGAAATAGTTAAATGTATTTGACTGGAAATGAAAATAAGACTGGTGTTATTTTAATTACCAACCATTTTTACTTAAATTTTAAGGTGGGTTTATATGATTCAGTCAGCGTATTTTTAATGAATAATTATCGTTATGACATTGAATACTAATCTGGCCAACTCGTTTAAACTACATTTATAATGTAACTGTAGTTAGTGGTGTAAGCGGCCATAAAACTAAGGTCTTTATGAGTATAAAAATGGTATTTATTTAAAATAGAAAATAAAACGCTGTTAAAATTTGAAGGGTTTAATTTAGTAAATAAATAAAATAAATATATATGGAAAAGAAAATTAATTATAAATATATATAAACAGAAATTTACTAAACTTCACTGTATTTGTCTGTAGAAAATATACTGTAACGTAACAGTATTAACTTGTTTTTTTTTATATATATATTTTATTTTTTATTTGGAAAAAGTTTGTATATAAATTATTATCTGCAGAATAGCTTCTTAAGCTAAACTTTAATTAAAAAAATTTTCAGAACTCATTATTAAAATAAAACCACTTTAGGTTGTATTATTATTCATGATTAAGATGAACGTTGAGTACATCGAAATATTGATTATTAATAAATATTAATACAGAACTACAACCTAATGCCGTTTTATTTTAAACTCTAAGTAATTTATAGTTTGTTTAAAACAGAAATTTACTAATTTAAATCAAATAAAACTAAATTAGATCAACGTTTAATGCAACATATTCATCTGTCACACCATTTCAAACAAGATAACACCGCAGGTTCATTTACAACACCAGAACAATCTGTTTCTACACATAACAGTATATAAAACATTTGGCTTGTAGTCAAAACGATTCCAATCCAGGTAGAAACATTGCAAAGACCACGGAAACGACATTAATTTATTTACCATTTCCCTAACCAACTATCAAATAAGTTAGTTTCCAAGAAATTGTACAACCAACCGTTATAATGTAAATAATAAATTGAGAGTAACACTGCATAATGGGAAAGCGAGAACGCTTCGTTTACCACGGTGTGTATCTATAGATTTATAAATGTCACTATAGACAATACCGACATGCCATCTTTTATACTTGGTGTTTTGTGTAATGTATGCACGTCTTTGTATAATTAATATCGAGCTGAACAAATATAATTGTGATTGTAACCAAAGCAAGGAGAAAAGAATCAGACAATTATTAAATGAAATCGTAGTAAACATTAGTTTTTTTTTCTAAAATGTTCATACATAAATAAATAAAATTTAAAAAATCTTTCAGAACTCATTATATTAGATTCAATCGGCTTTAGGTTGTAGTTGTGTATAAATTTTTATTTATAATCGACGTTTCGATGTACTCAACGTATATGATCTTCAGGAAATAAACAGTAAATAAACTAGGTCACAAATAAGTATTTAGATTATAAAGCCGTTTTATTTTAAATAAATAAAATAATTAAGTATAGAAAATTATTATTAAATATATATATATATATATATATATATATATATATATATATATATATATATGTCATTATGTCATCTTTCTTAGCTAAACTAGTATTATCTAGTATCAAACGTACTAGATGTAACGCCAATGTAAACAAAATGATTTTGAAAAACACTACTTCCAATATATTGTATTCAATAATAATATATGTTTGTATATATTTAACTTGAAATTTATTTAAATAAAATATATGAGTGTATTTTAGCAAATTTAGCTAATTGCATGTAGAATAGAATGAAATTATTTTTGTTTATTAAAAATTTTTATATTGCAAAATTTATCTCCATATTATAACGTGCTTGCTACTACAAGCTGAACGTGAATACTTTATTACATAATTATGAATACTGCCAGCATTTCATCTTTCACACTAATTGCGGGACACGTATTATTTTTGTGTAACATATGCACATCACTATATAATTAATATCGGCCTGAACAAATATAATTGAAATGCGCAGTCTAGGGAAAGAGAGTGAGATGGAACGTTTTGTGTTTGATTGCAAATTCGCAGTGCGGATTTGTATTGGCAGTGGTCACTTGCCGAGTTGCATGAACGATGTAAATGTTATCGTTTAATTGATTGAATTTAATGGTTTTATTGGATTTTAATTGACTGGTTCTATATACTCTCATGAGCGTTGTGGTTATAAATTATTCACCGATTATTTATATTTTGTCGTTGCTCGCGCTTTTTATTCTGTTGCTTATTTTTAATGCAATTATTGCATTCGCTGGATTATGTTTTTTTTTTAAAAATCAAGTAAATAAAAATAAATAACATAGTAAAAAACTCTTTCAAAACACATTATATTAAAACAAAACGGCTTTAGGTTGTAGTTTTGTATATTAATATTTATTAATAATTGATGTCTCGACGTACTCAACGTACATTTTCATCAGGAAAAATAATACAGAACTACAACCTGAAACCGTTTTATTTTTATCTGTTTTTAAAAATTTCAAATATATATTATATTTCAAATAATAATTATTGTAAAGGAAAATTTAAAGATACGTTCACATTTTTGAGATACGGACTCTGAAAGATGTTACCGATTTCAAACAATAAATCAAAAAAGTTGAAATATTGTCAGTCGATTTCTTATTTGTTCCATATCAGAAAATCTCACTTTTGAGAAAATGATGTTTAAAGTTTCTGAACTGAATTAATTGTTTATAGTAAGGATATGGAACTAATTCGAATTTCTATTTTCGAAACTATTAAAATTATTAAATCCACGATTGTTAAAATAAATAAATATTGTCAAAATAAGTAATAACTCAATTTGAGCAAAAATGACGTATATGAAACAAAGAAGAAATTGTCTGACAAAATTTCACATTTCACATCATAGAAAAATAATATTGTAATATTAATTTCTAAAATTAACCCAAATCCTTGCACATATCCAGAAATTATTGAATTAAATTATATAACTAGTTTTAGCTAACAAAATCATTACAGCATCGAAACGAGTCATATCACACATTTGAAATATATCTCATAATTATTCCAAGACACATCAATCCAAATGCATAGATGCATATATAAATAATTAAACAGGTGCAATATCACATTCTCTATATTTTACACACAAGCTAGATGAACTGATATCCTGCTAGGTGACGGGACGGCGAACATTTTAAGAACAGGGGCATGAAATTAGCAGACTGCGCTGCAGGATTCTCTCTCACACACACGCAGAGAGTCCCGGGTATGGTAGAGCGTGTAATAAGACACGCGACGCAGATTGGTTGACGGCTCGACACTGAATCTGTCCCTGGATATGTGTGTGTGTGTGTGTGTGTGTGTGTGTGTGCATGTCTGTCTGTCTGACTGTGTGATCCAACGAATAAATTAGATTTTCACTCCCGGATTACATCTGCCCCGTTTTATTGAAATTCGCACTGAGTGTTTAACGGCTTCTCTGACATTACTTACTAGTTACGTCGTGGAAGGCACAGTCTACGAATATGCTGGAAGGTTTCTTAATATTGTACAATTTGTGTGTCATTTGTTTTTTTTTCTTTGTTTTTGTTGTTTTGTTTTAAATTCAAAACTTTATGTAACTGTGATTTGCAGTTTTCTAAAAAATATTTTTTTAGTACGACAAGCTCGGTTTTAATCGTAAGATGCATAATATGAGTCTCGAAGACTCATGTACAAATTTAAACTGATATTAATTATAATATATTTAACTTACAGCATCCATTTTGAATGTGTATTTTAATTTTTACAACTTAATTTTGATTGACTTGACAACTGAATGTAATGACAACTGAATGTAATGAAACGTCGTTTTTATATAAATAATTAAACAGAATTTAATCCTAAAACAGTTTTTATTTAATACAATGAGTTCTGAAAAATATTTTACTATGTAGAAATCTTATTAATTTAGACGATGAACCTATCTCAAGATCAACATTTTTTGATATATATTACCCAATCAGAATGACTCACGGGACTCTACTTTTGTTAGTAGTACTATAAATTGAATGATGTTTGTTGATACTGCCCGCTGGGTACGTTGAATATTTGTATAACCTTAGGTCACTGATTAGGACTTTAGCTTTATTTTTTTGCTATTGTATTTTTCAAAATACGTACTTAGTTTTGTTAATTTAATTTTTATGGTTTAAAATTTTTTTCTAGATTTTGACTTATAAAACCAGTAATATAATTTCGTTTAAATCAACAAGGTAGAAAATATGACAAAAAAAAATCAGTTGATAATAATTACTTACTTTTTGATAGAAACCAATAAAATTTAAATAAACATTTTGTCTTTTTGTCGTATGATTTAAACAAACATGTCACCATCAATGTACATAATGTTTTTCGCAATTGTCATTGTTTGTCAAAACCAAAAGTCAATCAAAACAAAGCTATGATACGACATCCATCGGCACACACGCACACAAAAAAAAGAAAAAATAATTAACCTTTTTTTTCTCTGATATTCTAATCAATCAAAATGTTGTAACCGAAAAATATACATTGAAACCGACAGAAAAAATTGTAAAAAATCCCAGCGAATTGTCATTGGTTTATATTTATATATTTTATATATTTTCTATTTGTATTTTATATTTTCATTTGTGAATATTTTATGAAGAGGTTGTCGATATTTCATTGATTTTATATTCTCAACGATATTGTAGTATTATATCTGTTATTAATTCGTAAAATCAAGTTATTTTTATATTGTTTGTTTAGTTTTAAGTATATTTATATGTTTTATTTTATTTTTGTTTTGTTAGCTGAATTTTTTATTTTAAAATAAGAATTTATAAATGTATACATATTGTTAATTTTAAAATTATTTCAAGGATAAATGTCAATATTGGCAATACTGGGTTTAAATGAAAAAAAAATACTAAATTAAAACCTAATTGAGAATAAACATATTATTTTATAAATCACTAAATGACCAGTAAATCAGAGAATGAAATTTTACACCTTCGAAACGTATTGGATTAATAGGTAACGTCCGAACAAAATTCTCGACTAAACTAGAGCGAGAGTGTCAAATGCTAAAACAAAAACGTAATTCTTCTTCGTTTGTTCACGCAAAATGGCGGACGATTGTCGACAGCATTAACCTGAGCCCTAATCTAAATTATAGTAATCGTTTCATTTGTCTCTCCACTTTAAGTTACGCCCTTTAAATTAATGATCGAAAAGTACAGTGCGTGTCCTACTGATAAACGACGTACACAGCTTGTTACATGTCTGTAAATAACTTTTTGTTTATATAACATTGAATTGTATTAAAGTCAACAAATAATAATAGTCAAATTTTCTATTTATTCAAAAATTATTTGTTTTCTTTGTATTATTATTATTATTTTTTGTTTGACAATAAATTGTTATTTATATGGTTAAAAATTTATACATTTTTATAATCTAGTTACTTATTTGTTACCTAGTAATTTGTTTCTATGTTCTGTTATTTACCGTAAATGTCATTTATATCATTTTTCCTGATGAAGACGTACGTTGAGTTTGTCGAAACGTCGATTATTAATAAATATTAATACAGAACTAGATTATAAAGTGGTTATATTTTGTCAAAATATACATTTAAAAATTTGACTTTTTTTTAAACAGATATTGTAAAAAAAATAGTCACAATTGTACAATTTTTTTAACAATCATAGGAAAATTAAAATAATTTAATATTTAATTAATAAGGCGCTTTTAAAACAGTTAACAATTTAATAGTTTTTATACAACTGTCCCTAATTATCATTTGAATATATCGATTTTTTACTTGATGAATTTTAAATGGCATTACCACTGTTTTTTTTTTTGTAAAATAATAAGAAATAAATTGTAATTTTAGTAAAATATTATATGGCTTACAATAACAACTTTTTTTTTATTGAATAATAATTTTATTAGCAAACCACATGTTGAAAAAATGTTTTTTCGTGTTTTTCTTTCTAAGCATAACATTGAAAAAGTAATATAACGGCAATGTAGTGGTTCGGAAAAAGTTTGACTTTACAAATTTATGTTTTGCGCAACGGTAAACGCAACCTTCATATTTTTATTTTAAGTGAAGCATTGAAAGTTTAGCTTTTTAATTAAGTTTATTCTTGATTAACGATCCAGCACTTGTTTAAAATTCTTTACCTGATGAAACTGCGTGCATTTCTTATTATTAAGACGAATTCTTCTTCAATATTTTACGATTAATTCTTTTTTTTTTGCAAAATTTTTTCTTAAATATATATTTATGTTACGAGGAGTAAAAAGAGATCTTTATTGTAGTCCAGATGCTTACAGCAGAGGCATAGCCGAGGCCGTGCAAATAGGGCGAAAGATAAAAAACGCATTTGACTTCAAGTGACCTATACTGTTTTTTAAGCGTTTTATACGAAACTAACCTAAAAATAAATAAAAATACCTACCAAGTTACTAGTTACTAACAGTAATTAATAATAATAATATTTATTTATGTAGCATAATACCATAAATATAGTTTTCTTCATCAGATATAAGAATACACATTTGAAATAATTATTGTAATAAATTTAATACTCTTACTGGAAAATATGTAAAAAAAATTCTATTTTATAAAAGCTATGTTGCAAAAAAATTTATTTAATTTCTAATATAAATTTATTATTGACTAATTTTATTGTATAATATAGTACAGTTATACGTAGGCCCCGTTTTAAAATTGAAGGAAGGAACCTACATTTTATAGTGGGCTCCGAACTACTTAAACTCTACCGATATTAGTTTGGTACAAGGTTTTACTACCAGAAATAATATTTTAAATTTAAATTCTGGTGTTAGTGCGACGCAAATCTGCACCCTGAAACACGCTACCTGTCTGTTCTGGTGTAATAAAACAATAAAAATTTTAATTATTAAACTTTTCATTTTTAATTTTACTCAAGATACAAAATACAAAAACAAATCTGAGGTAGAAAATAAACAAATGAAAAGAAACCTCGAGAAATACTTCAATACTTAATCAGTATTACCAATAATCAATTCAAAAAAAGAAGAAGAAAATTCTTAAGAAGAATTTAATGCAAAGTCTCTTTATATACAATTGACACAAGTTAGAAATTTTCAAGAGATTACCTGCGAAAATAGGTGAATAAATGAAGACAAACCGTAGGCAAAAATAAAAGAGAAAATTACGAAACAGAAAGGGAGGAACAAAGACCAGTAGCTGTTTAAGACGAGGACGTATTTATTGAACATCGAAAATAGTTCAAACTACTTGAACATCGTCTGCAAGTGAAATTCAATATCGATGCTCTTTTTTTTTCCTACTTCGTCTTTCTCTTTTTATTTCACGTAAGCAATAAAATATTTCCCAAAGATTGGAATTCGCCTTGCACAGGTAAACCCTTAATAGAAGGCAAAACTTTTTTAATGAAACCTGCTAGCGGAAAAATTCGAAATTGTATCACTCAAAGAGTTTGGGGCTCTTGAAGCCAGACTCTTTGTTGCATCTTAAGTATGCGCTGGTATCCATAAAATGCGGATTTTTTTTATCATGATCGACAAACAATATTAGCATATAAGAATGTATTGGTAAACTGAATTCTTAACAAATTTTTGTTCTTGCAAAATTAAACCCACCATGAACACTTTCCAAAATAAAAAAATCGCCTATTCTCTTCTCTGATATTCTTTTGTTTTTTCTACTGTCGTATTTTTTAATAAAACCGCCAACATCAATTTTTCTCTTCCGAACTAAATTACATTGTCTACAAAATTAGATTTCAAACAACAAAAAAGTTTAATAAAAATTTATATGTTTTTAAATTTTCTTTAATATTTAAATATAAAGATTTATTATTCAATATATAAAATTGTTTAAATGTAATTAATTGTATTTTTATTATTAAAAGCAGAAAATAATTATTTAAATAATAAAAAAAAAAACATTTTTATAATACTACGTTTTTAACACAGACTAAAAAGTATAAAATAATTTCTTCTAGCCCCATACAGATTTATAATCCCATACAGAAACACTTGGGGCACGACAGAGACTTCCTTCACTTCTTACTATTATCTATTGAATGCGCTCCACGTATGGGGTTATAAATCTTTATGTGGATATAAATCTGTATGGGGCTAGGAGAAATTATTTTATATTTGTTAGTCCATGTTAAGAACGTGGTATATTAAAATTTTTTAATTTTTTTTAATTTAAATAATTTTGAAAATTTGACAGTATAAAAGATACCAATTAGTAATTTTTTAATTATATTTCTTGTTACAAATTAATAAAGAAAAAATTTATATTATTACACTGAGAAAAATAGATATTTAAAAAATTGTATAATGATAAGTAGATATTTATTTGAAATATACGAGTATGTTTACTGTATTCACAAATTTATACATTTTTAAAATCTACTCACATATATATTTTAATACTATATTAAGAATTAAGACTGTAATACTATATACAAATTGATGGTATTAAATTTTTGTTTTTATTATATTTATAGTTAATTTTTAAATATACTTATTTTGTTATTTTTAATATCTTGTGTTTGTGTCACCTTTTTAAATATAAATAGCGTTACGGTAACTATCCATTTTTCTCAGTGTATATTGTACGTCATACGTTACTTTCATACTGTAATTGACAAAGCTTGAATTTTATTTGCGTCATTGTATTCGACCAATGCAACTAATTAAAAATATATTTCAATAACTGCATCTTTGTTTTCAAATTCACATTTACGCCAATAAGTTTTGTAATAAAGCCAGTGCTTCTCCGACGCGTTATTCCCATCATAATGTCATGTCATTATCGACCTTCATACCTTGCACAGCTCCGCGTGAGAACAATTTCACAATCACGCAGATGTGATTGTTCTTGGGTTGTTTTATATAGGAGGAGGTCGGATGACAGAGGGGGGCGGCGAAGGGCAAATGGAAAATCGAAAGAGCCGTTCTTGATTAATATTTTAAGGAGACGAGCACGTGCTGCTTTGAGATTGTATACTCATCAGATCAACTATAAAAATAGATACGTAATGTCTACACCTAAAACATGCATTGTTATGGTACACAGATTAATAAAAGATGAAAATAATATTTGTTACCTGACATCTCTATATCTCTAAAATGAACTCGTCAGGAACAAAACTTTTGTTTCTTATTAATATACCAAAATATTGTGTTGTGTTTTCCATCTATATTATGGTTGATCTGATGTGTATTGGGTGAACATTGCTTCACGAGACACAAAATAGTGTTGAGACAACCTGAAGGTGCAATGAATTGAACAAAAGATGGTCGAAGCTGGAAATTTTGTTGTTTTGTTGGTTGTTGATCGCTGATGATTGGAGATGCTTTGTGCAAGATTATTTATTTTGGAATTAAAATTTTCTATTGTTTTGCTGCGATAGTCAGTTGTATTTTTTAATTTTGTTGTATTGAGGGTTAGCTGTACAATTTTCTGTTAGTAATTAATAGGTAAATTTGAAATTACACAAAGGTTCTAAAGGTATTTAAAAAATATTTATAATT
The DNA here is from genome assembly GCA_963966155.1 of Clivina fossor. NCBI lineage: Eukaryota > Metazoa > Arthropoda > Insecta > Coleoptera > Carabidae > Clivina > Clivina fossor. The sequence goes on along the minus strand of OZ014563.1, from coordinate 8,374,144 downwards.
TTTTTAATATTACTTTTTATTATTTTTTAAATATATATATATATATATATATATATATATATATATATATATATATATATATATATATATATATATAGTAAAAGCTTATTTTTTATATAATTTTGAATTATTGACTTTAAAAATTGTATTAATGGTTTTGGATTAATTTATGTCAATAAAAAGTAATTACTGGATTAAATTCACGTTTATGCATATTTTATACTCATTATTATTTTTCATAACGATTTTTTATATTTTTTTTAAACTTCATTCTTAAACACCATTTTCCAATCATGAAAATTTGTTTTTTATATGTTGGTTAAAAGAGTTAAATCCAGAAATTTAATATTTAGATAAAAAAAATTTATTGTCTAGATGAGATAATAAATATCAGAACAAAAGTTTATCTAGGTAATATATAATTGGTAATACTTTTCAAAATATATGCAATCACATATAGTAATCATCGTGCTTTCACGGCCGGTAACTATTGAATTTATAGAATTTTCTGGGCTGGTATGAGAGAAATTATTGAATGTAGAAGAAGCTAAAGTTGCTTGTTTCTACCGAGCAGAAACTGTCATTCAGTCACCAAGCACTGAAAATGCCATTTACGATGTATGACGAAACGTCTGCGATTAGGGGTAGATCGACCGTGGCATATTTGTCCAAAAATTCTATAAATTCAATATATGTACATATTATTAGGAATAACAAAAGAAATCATAAAAAATTCATTGTTATTAAAGAAAAGTTATTGATTGATTTCGATTTTTGAAATGCCATTAAAATAATAGTAGTGTAATAGTTTAAATTCAATCTAAGATGCTTTACATTTTTACAAAATAGATAAGTACCTACATTTTACAGCAAAAATTGTTAAATTATTTCTAAATATTCCCTATTATTAATACATTTAATTTTTTTTAATTTTTTACTGTTTAATATAATTGGGAGTATTTTTTTGCAATTAATTAATAAATTTTAAAATTATTTTTGTAGATGAACAAAAATATTTAAGATTATTTATATATTTCAATTATGTTCGTAAAAATAATATTTTTGAAACAATAACTCGAAATGTATTTGTAAAATCTATTACGTATTTTCAACGAATAGTGTTAAACCAAATGTGCAAATTTCCGTCTATACGTACGTAGTAGATATTCTAAAAGTAATAATGTTGACATTAGTGTAAGTACATATTCTAGTACATGATAGAGTAGAACAAGATGGTGGAATAATAACAGGAAGTAGCTACTTCTATTATTCGGTGCTTACGTGTCTTCTTAAATTATGCTAGAAACGCGATACTTTACCTTAATCATACTACATTTTACATTACATTCGCTACTTTTCCGTACAAGACTTATTTCGAGAGAAATATTTTTCTAACCAAATTACAAAACATTAATGTTTAATTTAATAAAACATTTACAATACTACATTAGTACCGTTCAGTATTACTAGATATTAATAAATTGAATATTTATTTAACAAAAGTAACAGATATATTAAAATAAAATTAGATTTAAGAATCAATTTAATATAACACACTGCGCTTATTGTTAGCACATTGGAACTTGGAATTTTGATAACTTTAGTATGCAAAGATTTAATAGATTATACAATACTTTATAAATGATGTAATTTAGTTATTATTCATTCACGCTCAGTTTTTATTGTGCAGTAAAATCGTAGTGAAATTGCGCAGTTCACAAATAATTTAGTTTTGTTCATACACTACACAGTTTTTGCTCAGTTTACTAAGCAGTTAAATCGTAAGGTATTTTAATGAATGATATTTTTCAATTAAAGTATTTTAGTCTATGACATTTTTTACTACATAACTGTATAAACTGTAACAGCCACACACACACACACCTAAATCTATACTCAGGCCGAAATTTTGGACTAAACATCACTCCGGTTTCGACACACAAACGCTACAAATTGCGCAATTTCAACCTGTGCAGTTAATACTACGCAAATAAACGTAGGCTTGCTTTGGACTTTATAAATACAAAAAAAAAATATATATAAATTGTAAATTAAAACTAATGTGAATTATTGTTATAAAGTACAATTTAAAATATAAACTTCAAGAAATTGACGTAATTTTTTACAATCTAAATTTGTTTACAAAAAAACAAAAAACAAATGAACATAGCAAAACTACACTCGGCACTCAGATTTCGTGCATCAATTTTCTATGTATATGTATTGCTTAGGAAAAAAGTTTTCTGTTAGGCGAAACTTTTCGTTCCTTCCGTTATGATTACGTTCAGTGCTGTATAAGAAAACAAATGCATGTTTTAAGAAAATAATGAAGATCGAGTTTAAACTTTAATAACCGTTCAAATTTCAGCAATTCCCGGCTCGGGGAGTGAGGGTGGGGGCCACCACGTCGTGCTCGCGACAAAATGAATGCAATTTTAGAAAATAACGATTCTAGTTTATAGTGCGTCGCCGTACGTGAGTGCATTAAGTCTCTATGTGCGCTGGCTCTGTGTTACCGGGCTGAGCTACGTTACGTAGCTAGAGGGACAAATGGAAATAACCGTATTTTTGATATGCAAACTTTATCGCGTCACGAACCGACACAAGTAATATTATTATGCATTTATAGTTTTTTTTTTCTCTATTCGTGATGACCTTACGTTTAGTTTTATCCTGCATTCTGTATACGAGGCAGTTGTTGAAATGATATAAAAAGTTAAGAATTGCAACTGTTAATTTTTTATATTTAATTAATTTCTTAAAATGAAAAATTTATAACATAGTAAAAAATCTTTCAGAACTTATTATATTAAAATAAAACGACTTTAGGTTGTAGTTCTGTACTAATTTTTATTAATAATCGACGTTTCGACGTTCTCAACGTACATCATCATTAGGAACAAAAACAAGTAACTAGTAACTTGTTTTATTTATTGTATATGTCATTTGTATCATTTTTCCTGATGATAATGTACGTAGAGTACGTCGAAACATCGATTATTAATAAATATTAATTTTACACATTTTTTTTTTAAATATTTAAATTAGTTTAGTTTTTTTTTATATCATTGAACAGCTTTGCACTTTGGTACATAATAGAATGTGTACGTACTTTTAATATATTTGTTAATTTAATGTTATTTGCATTAAGCAAACTGTAGCAATGGTAATCTTTAATGAACCGTATTTCTCTACTCAAATATAGTATTGTGGTACTAATATATTTTTAATATTGTATAGAAGTACTAAACTCAAAAAATATATTCTTTGCCTTATACTTAACCAATGCAGGACAGATAACATAAGTTTTATATTAATTTACAAATTAAACTCTAATAGACAAACATTTAATTAAAATCTATTTTTTTAAAATTGTAATCAGTTGCCTGTCAATACATTTTCGCTTTGCGCTCTCATCTAATTTAAAAATGAAACCATCACATCATCATCTCAGTTTAGTTTTATTCTCAGCCGAAAGGATAAAACTGAAGAAAACTGGTTGCAAATCCTGCGGCTAGCCAGGGACGACATCCTTGGGCAGGGACACATTGGCAAAAGCGGGGTGAGTTGGGAACGGATCGGCGTACCGAGAGAACCAAAGTCCTAAGCCTCTAGATTAGGCAGTTAAGTGGGATAAGTAATTTTGTGGGCGAGCAGCGCGTCGGTTTGTGGCTAATTATCGGCTCGCCGCCGCGCGCTGGCCCAATCGGCTCTCGCTCGCTCGGACGACTAGGAGACGGGCCCCCGTGGCTTTCATTAGCCTAATGGCTCGATTGCCGAACTGATTCTTCAAAATGTTCGAAAATCGTTTGGCAAATGGAACGGCGGTGCTGATGACGATGTTAAAGGGCATGGTTTAATTTTACATGAATTGGGATGATTATAGTAATGTATAAGATTGAATTGATATTGAACTGAGAACTGATTTACACCAGTTTAATATGTAAATTTACAGATACCACAGGAAATTTTTTACATAATATGAATATAAAATACGTATATTTTATGTAAGTTTACTTTCTTTTTCGGTAAAAAAACATACCTATTTAATATGGTAAATTAATTAGTTAGACTGTAATAAATGGACTGAATTTAGGAAGACATTAACTATTTGTTATTACGCATTAAAAACAACAATATATATATATATATATATATATATATATATATATATATATATATATATATTCATTGTTAAAATGATATGCTTTTTATATAACAGTGATAATTTGTATTTTTAAATTTACTGATCAAATAATGTATATTTGCGTTACGTATAAAATCAACTAAAATATTCTTGCTAGCCCTGAAGAAGGCAATAGTGATTACCGAAACGTTGGCTTAGTAGTTAATAAAAAAAAAATTAATTAAATATTAACAGTGGACTATTTTTTCCAATTTAATTTTTCAATGTTTAAAGAATTGCAATACTAGAGCTTTTATACCGTTTTGGCTATCAAGTCCACCGACTTTAAAGTGCGGTATGTCGAACAAGGCGACGCGACGTTCGGAACGCCGAATCGAGAATGATTTCGTATGTCACTCGCCGCCGTCACTCGCCTTTGGCTGTCCAATGAGGGTGTCGTAGTGCGGTTTTCAGTTCGACGCCAAAACCGAATCGGAAACGATTAAAGCCCTCCGCGCGTCGCACTTAACTGAATTTCGTCAGGGTGGTGGTTGGCGGTCGACGCGTGCTGTTTCAATTTCGCTGTTTTTCGATAACGTATGAAACACGATACGGTACCAGTGTGTTAATGTCACTTGGAATTAGGTTTTCGGGAAAAATGTAAAATTGCTGTGATTGACGCTGGAAAATTTAGTGAGAAAGAAGAGGGGGGGCGGGAGTATGTAAATATTGTGGTTGATGGTAAAGAAATTGAAATAGAATTTTAGTTTTGTTATAAGCAAATATTAACTTAATTTAATAAATTATATTTCTAATTAAATTGGAAAAATAGTCGACTGTTAATATTTAATAAATAATTAGTAATTGACGGAATTCAGTCAGTTATATATTTTTTATTATCTTCTAAGCTAACGTTTCGGCAATCACTATTGCCTTCTTCAGGGCTAGTAGTATATTTTAGTTGATTTTACATGTAACGCAAATATACATTATTTAATCAGTAAATTTGAAAATACAAATTATCACTAAAATCATTTTAATAATAAATGTCACATAATTAGATTTCTTACTGTGATAATATCAAAGTGGTCATATGGGTTTATCCATATGCTTTTAATCTTGTTTAATTTAATTTTGTTCAGATATATTGGTGTAAATTCAAAATATATTGAAAAGAAACAATATGATAAAAATTGTATTGTGTATAAAATTAATGCCAGATTTTCTAGCTAATAATATACTACAGTAAAAAATTAAATGAATAATTTGTGGTAGTCATTTAATCTTAACGTAACAAAACACCAACTATTCTTTCCACTATTGTACTACAACAATATCTTATCATTATCAACATTACTCTTCACCCGGGTACTTCAAAATAACCCAACTTTATAGTCCAAAGACAAAACACTGTCACATGCCAGAACAATCGGTTGTGCTCTCCAACATGCACGATTCACTAGACTCTAGAGAAATTTCCCCCAGTCATCTAGTTCCTGTTCTTGAATACGGGGGCACACACAATACAAGAGAGAAACTCATAGCCTATATATCTATTCCACAAATTACCCAACCTAGGTTCCGTTCCTTCCACTATAATCGCCGTAACGTCTGCATGTTGTGTTGCACACTTGCATTATCTGCAAATGCAAAGTGCCTTTTAAACAAAACCTCTCGCACACTGTAATTTAGCACTGGACCTGGATGTGGTCCTCGGCGGATAAATCAAGGATTTTACCAGATGACTATAGGAGGAAATGGTGGTTATAATGTTTTATATTTGTTTCGGGGGTTGTACGAGGATTATTACGGAATGAGACAATTAAAATGTGTGTTTTGAATATTTTCTTGTACTCTCTATATTGTGCTTCTCTATGAGTGGTTATTGGAGCAGATATAAACAGATAAAATGTAATTGGTTTTTAATGCGATGTTTATGGTATTGGTCTATTAAAAGTTCAATTAGAACTTAGTTTAAATTATCGTTTATTTTGCTTGTTTCCAATTTATTGTATTTGTTTTTTTGTAGTTATGAATATTTATGATAAAACTATTGTTCACGTTTTGTACAATATTTCGCTAATTTTGTAGATAATGTATTTAAAAAACAATTGTGTAAATTTATTGCTTATATTTATAAATAAATAAATTTCGAGTCCTGGCAAGGCCAATACATTTTGACAAATTTATTAAATCAACTAATTTTTTATTTATTTAATTACACCAAACAGCCAACAGCCCAATTAAATGGCGCAAATGATACAAACATAAACTTATAAAATATAATACATAAATTTACTTAAAATCATTACAAACAAAGGGGGGACACCACCCTGAGCCTTCTAAAAAAATCAATTTTTTAGAGCATTCAGTATGTTATTAAATAATTTTTTAACTTTATTTTAAAATTTTTAGAGCACAAAATATTTATTCGTATGCTGTTGCTTGCATTGGCTCGTATTTCCAACACTTTTTTTTTTAAGTATTTATATTTGTTGCTTTAAAAGTTTTACTTCTATGTCTTATCAAATATGAATAATATTTCTATTTTTGATTTATTTCTTATATCAAATATTATGAAATTCAAATAAACTAATTAAAATTGCTTAATAATTAATTTTAAGTAAACGGCAAAAGTAATTTTGACAAAAATCACTTTTAAAAATGAAGTCGAAATACGAGCCATTGTTTATAGAATATAAATATACTTTGATTTAAAATATTAATGTGAAATTTATTGTAAATTTACGACATTTTAAAGTGTTTAATTTAATTTTTACTGTAATTTTACATACAACATTTAACATTTATAACATCCATAAATGTCAAATTTTGTACATAATTATAGTAATTTCATTCCAAAATTATGACTATCATATACACATTTTAGCATCATCACAAAGTCAATTTTATTTTCCTGCCATTGTTAAAATCTACATGTATTTACAGCTGGTAATATAAGTAACATTACACGTATTTCTTTTGTAATATTATCTCCCCGTAGAAGAGTTTTACATAAAATTGCACTTAGGCGTTAAGCGTCGAACGACCGTCGAAAGAAGGGGGCACACCGCTTCCGGTGGTCTTAGTATCGAATCAGTGGCGCACGTTGCCGGGGACGATAAGCAGCCGCGAGTGATGAGCGATGTCAGCCCTTGGTACCATGGGTTGGGGGTTCAAAAAGCGGGTATTTTGAAATCCACTGGGGGTATTTAGTGCGTAACTTGGGCCTTATGCAGCCGGGGTCAGATTTATTGCTCGCTACTGAATAAGATTTGTATGTTAAAGTTTAGATGGCGCGTGGGAACAAATTTCTCTGTTTCCTATTGCTATCTTTTTTCAAGGGGTTTGGATGATGTTACTTATTTACATTTGAATCGCTTTTAACTTTTTTTAGTTACCTATGTGTCTTCTTTCTTTGTCGCGCGGGTGTTAAACAAATACATGTAGATGTTATTTAACGTTTAACTTAGTAGAAGAGACGCACACATATGCATAGTGGCGCTGCTGGTGGGCGATTAGTCTTTTTTTTTTTTAGTTTGTTAGCTTTTTGTTTTTTTTTTGCTTTCTTTTGTTTTGTTTGTTTGCTGTTTGTTTTTATCTCGTTCTCGCCTAGTTTTTGTTTGACAATTTCTCTTTTTCTGCTGCAGGAATTTTCTTTTGTTACTGTTAGTATTACCAGGCGTATGTAAACAGTGTATGTAGATAATAGGAAAATATTGAAAAAATTGAGATATATATTTTGAAGTAGCCGTTTTATAATACTGAGTTACAATAATTTAAATTAATGTATTTTTTTAAATTTTATGTTGCATTTTCTGCTGTTATTTATTGATTTTTGCTATTCTTAATATGATTCAAAAGCATTTTTTCTTTTTGTTTAAGAGGAATTGGATTTCTTAAATAGTTAAAAATTGCTTGTTTGATAGTACATAAAGGATATTTTTGTTGAATTTTATATATTTAATGAAAAAATAAGGAAAAATTTAATGTTAATATGAAACTATTTTATTGAATGTATATTTATAACACATCTATATAAGCTAGAATGTTTTTGACATTACTATTAATTCAACTGCTATGTTATTATTTTTTTAAAGCTAAGCCAACTTTAATCAAATATTTTGTAGTTATTTTCATAACTACAATAATTTTGAGTCATGTCATTTATGTTAATCATTTTATCATATTATTCGGTTGATCTGCTCTCCAATTTAAAGTTTCATTTACATAAATCTATTATTTTAAATCTTTTTTTTTTAATAACGCAAACTAAAAATTATTGTTTGACTTCTACAAATATTTTACAATTTTGACGGTGACTATGACACATTTTGTCAAATTTATTAAAGCCATTTTTGAGATAAAATTTACACAAATAAATATGGAATTGTTCGTTTAATAGTATAGGTAGAATATGCAAAGAAAAATGAAACTAATATAATCTCGTTTTTTATTATAAATAAATAAAATAAATTATAATCAGCAAAGATTCTATATTACATAGTGTTTCCTCTATAAAATATTGCCACTTATAGTACAGCCAATATTACACTATCATAATTTTTCTCCAACCTAAAACAATTTGTTTACAAGGCAAGCGAGCGCAAAGGTATGATGATAGAGTTGAATGCTTCCCGTAGTAGATAAATTCATTTACCCTCTTACAACCTCATAACACAAAGTCAACGCACAAAGTAAATGAGAAGGACGGAAAGACGGCTCAACAACACTGCGTCAAGACGTGAAAGGCAAGTACGAAACAGAAACATCGGGGAAACCTCCCTCCCCCCATCTAGACAAGATATCATCCTGATTTTCTGATATACTCAAGTCGGGGATCGACAACTACTGTGAAGTTTGGGTTAGGTGAAACAATTGATGTCGAAATGACACAATCGTTCGGCTTCTATTGTGAATCCAACTTTAATCAAGCAACATCGCGGGAGGCGATGACGGAGTAGCACACGAGCACGTGATTTTGCAACGCACCCCTTTTGCGCAGGAGTTTCATATATCCTGCTGAAGGGAGATGATATAAATCTTGCAAGCAGCACCTGGATGCGGAATTGGTGATTGTATAGGGATATATTTCGAGCTGTTTTAAATTTGTATTTTGTGTGGAAATTTCGAATTTTAAAATTTAGTAACGATAATGTTGTTTGTCTAAAAGATATATGTGTATGAAATTAAGTTGTTGGTAATAAATTATTTGTTATTTGTTCTGTTTCTTAATTTGTAATTTATTGGGTTTCTTAGTAGAAATGAAATATTATACACAAAGATTTAGAAACGATATTTTTAACAAAAATTTATTAAAGAAAATATTATCTTCGTTGAAAAAATAAAATAGTTGGATTGTTAAATTTAGGTGTTTTGTTTAATTAGATCATCTTTTTATACATTCATACACAATCACGCCATGTACCTAAAAGGGTGTGGCACAAACTCTTTCCATTATTTTGAAATCAGTTTCCTTCAAACATCCCTATCCAGACAATAATATAATATAGGAGTATATTATTAGTTATATCATTTATGAACAAATTAATTATTAGTTATAAAATTACTTTATCAAATAAAGTTTAAACCAAAAATTCGAAATTTTTGATATAATATTAAACAAGAATATGTAAATGTACAACAAATAGGGTCATCCAGTAAAAATTAAAGTCAGTAAATCGAAACTTTATGCTAAATAAAATGATACGTATTTTGTTAAATGTTTACATTTCAAGTCAATAACTAGTAAATTCAAGTTAAAAGTAAATACTGATATGTCAAAAGGGCCGGATTTAGACTTGATAAGGCCCTAAGTTATTTGAGATATGGGGCCCTTTATAAGTCCATATATTCTATGTCAGTGACAAATATGATATTCGGATAACTAGAGGGTTAAACTGAAATACAATTAAGAAGTATATTGATAGTGAAATAATAAATCTTTAACTTAAAATAATTTTTATTCATAACACACTTAAAAATGCAAACTCTGGTAAAAAGAAACAAAACGTTCTTTTAAAATGCACAATTTACAAATGCTTATTACCTAATCTCTTGAAACATGTTATAAGGATTGCTCACTCGAACAATTTTTTGGGCCTCCCAAGAAAGTGGGGGCCCTAAGCTATAGCTTGTTTAGCTTATGTCAACTGTGTCAAAATAAGGTTGGCAAGTTGAAATATTGAAATGTCAAAATATGAAGAACGGAAATAAACAATTTATTCGATTTTATTTGATGTTATTTAATCATTTTAGTAAAAAAACAATAGAATAAAGATTATTTACTACATTTAATTTAAATTCAAAAACTTGTAGAGACAATAATAAAATACTTGTCTGGATTAAATTCCTTGCTCTTTTTCAAGTTTGTTACATGGTGCAATTCTATCGACCTCTCTTGATTTAACACACACATTTAGAGATAAAATTTGTCCGTGTAGACAAACAAAAGCACAAATATATTTCTAAATATCCTCGCTAAGCTTTAACACTAATTTAAAATCGTGTATTTCATGTTGTATTGTCATTAGAGAACCAGCAGCCCCCCATCTAAAAACGATAGTGCGTTGTTTACGAGTGTTTCACATGAAACAACATTTTGACGAGCGAGAAACGATTTTGACCGACATTTTGCGAGGGAAATATTTCGGTATTTCGAGAAACGATGTTACCGGTAACACATACCTGCGTATTACATACGTGTCATTATCCTGGATGTCATTTTAGGTTTAGGCTGTTGGCTGAATGTCATTTGTTTGAACACGGTCAAATTGTTATCGTGTGAACTTGACGGCTTGGTATGATACTGCCGCGCGTGTATAACTCAGAATTAGGAAATTAGAATTTGAAGCTAGACTGAGAGATGGAATGTCCAAAACTAACTCGGTGATAAATCTCGAATTACTTTGTAATCTGAAGTGATAGGTTGGAATAGTAGGAATTCTTGCTGTTTGTAATAACTGTGAACTGATATTTATCTCTGGATGGTTTTCTAATGTTTTGTAAAATTTTATTTTACAAATAAAAACAATTTTACAATTAAATATTGATAAAAATTAATAAATATTATATTTAATGAACAAAAGTAAAAGGATATATGTATAAGTACGGTAAAATTTTAAAAAAATAAACTTTGCACTTTAAACATTATACTATAAAAATAATAAAAAACAAAATACCTTTTAAAAAATAAATGGCCCGTATTCTCACCTCACTATTTCTTAAAAAAGTGTTTTTATCATTAATTTTAAAATAACTTTCAGAGATTCATCAAATGTAAATAGTTTTTCTATTTTGAATCTTTCTCATTATATTTGGTATTACAAAATTTAAATAAACTATTATAAAGTGCTTAATAAATAATTTTAAGTAAACGACAAAAGTACTTTTGGCAAAAATTACTTTTATAAATAAAGGTGAGAATACAGATCTATGTATTTATTTAATGCAATTGTATTTAATATAGTTGCATAATTAATCTACAGTAGACTTTTGATAATACGGTGTTGCATTAACCGGGTTGCAAATTTGTACATAAATATTTAAATTATTAAGTATAGAAAACGTAAAAATAGTTTTTCTTCTAACCACATATTATTAGGTTAAAATGATAATTTTTACATATTTTTCATTTTTTCTTTGTATTATTTCGGGTTTTTTCTTTATCATTTTGGATAACCGAAAGTCTACTGTATATTTTTAATCTCATTCAAAACGTACGTTATTTTAATTGGCAGTTTATTAATTATATTAATGTTATCTTTTTGTTTTGTTTTAGGTAAGTCAAATTATGGATTTTTACAGTACTGCTAATTAAAAAGGTAAAATTATAAACATTAAAACAATAATTAATTACATAAATACTTAATCAATAATACAATAGCAGGAACAGTTCAAATTATAACTGTTACACTTTTTTTCATTGCTTATTTAAATATAATAACTTTTACCGAAAGCAATTATTTTTCATTTTATTAAAAAAATTATAAATAAATTTTCAGAAAAAAAGCAATAGTTGTCAGATATTTTAGATTTTTAAGGAAAAAATGTACACTTATATTTAAAAAACGCATTTTTATATTAGATTTTTCTTTAAATTCTAAATAAGCTTTGTTGGTATTGTCTAGTTTTAAGTTACGTTATCTTGCAACACAAAACAGAAATTATTAATTTATGGCCAACCTCAATAACATAGACAAACAGACAAATATTTTCTACTTCAACAAAACACAACCATTTCTAAAACAGATTTCTTTGTTCGATCAATAAATACAAAGTTTTTTGATATGGTTCTATTAACGACTAGCCACAGTTATTTAGTTCTGATATAAATTGAATCTTTTTTTTTAATTGGTAATAAATTAAAAATATATTGTTGTTCATGATTTTTTATTTATTATATAAAAATATGAAAATTAAAGATTTGTAAATAATTTATTAATATAATAATACTTAATATAAAGTAATTCTTTATTGTACTATTTTAAAATATTACTTATCTTTACAGTTACAATTTCAATCTACCGTTAAAATAAACAATAAATTGAATATTTCATTTAAATTGATATATAAAATCTTACTAGACTACCAGCAAAACTTTCTAGTACAATCTGACATATTCAAATCTCGACGGAACAAACAGAACTATACAATAGCGAAGGGTTATCCAATGGGGGGTAGAGGACAAAACCTTACTTTAGACTTGGCCCGAACTTGGACAACGTTGAGACCGACGCGACGCGGCAAACACGCTATCACATTTCGTGGATCACTACAACTGACCGGTCACCGGCCAATCTGATTAAAGTATTAATTTATTCATAACAATTCACTATTAATATTTATGTCAAAACAGCTCCGGACATTTGGGAGGTTAGTAAACAACTGCTCATCGAAATGCCGAGGCTAGTATTATATTGTTGATTTTTAATTTTGAAGTACAAATAGTATTTAATAAAAGATAAATTGTAATTTTAAATTAATTGAACACATATAGGCTAGTTCTACATGATTGTGGATAAAACAAAAGTTTTTTGTTTAGATAGGAATGTTTGGAGAATAGAAAGAAATAGTTTATGCCACACACTTTCGGGTACATGGCGTGATTCTGTATGTATGTATTCTGTAGCAAAATTGAAGTTTTGGTCGCAATGAAAATTAGACAGAAAAATTCAAGGAAAATGATTGCTGTGGAAATAAAAATTTTGCATAGTGTATCTGGTGTAACTAGATCGGATGTAAAATGAATTGATGTATGAAAAGTGTAAAATGTGTAAAAATGTTGTCGCAAAATCATCTTAAGCAAATGTTTAATGAACGTTTGGTTAAAAAATATATGTGAGTAGATAGGTATGATTTGGAGTGTTTTGCGTGAGCAAATGTTACCATGTGTTAAAAAAACATGTATAAGAGGTGTTTGGATAAAGAGGTTTTAGATAAAGCGAAAAATGCTTGTCTAGATAAAAATATTTCTACCAATAAAAAAAAAACATCTCAATTTTGATAAAAGTGGCGTATTCATCACTATTCCACTAAAGTTTTCATGTAGCTAAATAATTTAAAAAATGTTGTAAATGGTCTTGCAACATATTAAAACACAACTAATTCTAACGCAAAACACATAGCACAATTTAGAACTGTAAATAAAGTATAAAAATTAAAAGAGTTTAAATTAAATTTTAAGTTGAAAATATCTAAGAAATAAATGTTAATAATTTTGAGCTTATATTTTGACAAATACTAAGTACAATATTTAATTACTTAATTTCCGGAAATAAATATTAAAGAAAACAAATTTTCTTTAGTAGATAATTTATTAATTTGCATTTAATGTAAAACTTGAATCTTATTGCATTTGTAACCGAAATTAATAAACGTTTAAGAAAATATTACGGAAACAATTTCTACGGAACAAGCCGAAGAAAATTGTGAAAAATTTAAATAACACAATTTACATTTCGATGTTGGGCCATTTTTCTGGCATAGTATCTTACGAGTTTCGTCAGTGGTAGAAACTCTTTCGGCCTGACTCCAGTACAACAGGGACATCTCATTAATTTAATATTCCGTTTTGAAAAGTCGCGCTATTCCCTCTGATTATCAAATTATGCAGACGCCGGAGTTAAAAGTATCCGTTTGCTTGCGGCGAATTCCTAATTGTCGTCGCGCTACCAATTTTGCCTGGCTGCACGAAATAAAGAAAACCCGTGTTTTGTTACAAGATCTGATGGGGGGTATTAAATTACAAACCCGTTCATTAACAACATCTTCAGCTATGAAAATGCTAAACTTCCGGCGAGGAAATAAGAGTAATTACCCAGACTTTAATACCACGGCAATTAGTTATCAGGCGGCTGAGTAGTAAGCGGTAGGGAAGATTGTCTTCTTTCCCGCTTATCGTGTCGTGCGAGAGCGGCTGTCTTCGACATAAAACTCAAGCGTGCAAGCGGTGATTTTACCTGGTACTAGCGCTGCACCCGCTTGTGTACTGACTGACTGCACTTGGGGCTGTTATTGTTTCTGTTACGGTCGCGACACATGTATGCACAGGAAAAACTACTAAAATACACTCAACTATCCGCACGTGAATGTTGTTTTGTCCCGGTAAAAGTACCCTGTAAACTTTAACTAACAACAGTTTTATATGCATTGTCTTATTATGGTTAGGTAAGATGGCTTACTTGATTTATTTTGTAATTTGCAAGTTTTTTAATTTTTTATTTTTGTAATATACGAATATTACACGAGTTTCATTTATTATTTAATGTTCATTATTTTGAAGTTTTATTTGAAATATCAGTATTAATATAAATTTGGTTTGTCAGCTGGTAAAAAAGCTGACAGTTCAAAAATAATGTGTAATTAAAATTGCACTTTTTACTTTACAGCAAAATAAAAATCATAGTTGTAATCGAATTGGCAGTAGCCACACTGTAAAAAACAATTCTATAATTTTACATAAAAACCCGGGGCAACTGATTTATATTAGTTTAATATGTAAATTTTCAGACATCGCAGGAAAATTTTTACATTATGTAAATATAAAATACGTATATTTTATATAAGTTTACTTATTTTTTCGGTAAAAAATATATAATATGGTAAATTCATTATTTTACTTAAAATTACAAAATTATATTATTTTTACAAAAAATTTATGTAAACCATCGGTTTTGCTGAAATAATAAATAAAATGATTTTTTTTTTTACAGTGTAGATTCTATAGAAATTTCGTAATCATAAATCGCAATAATGAGAAATTTTATTAAAATATATAATTACTATAAATTTTATTATAGATTTTTGACTTGTTTTCGTTGTTATTTCGATGAAAAGTCATAAGATATTTTTCATAATAATAAAATAACCAAATTATATACTGATATATATAATTACAAAAATATTATCTACCAAAAAACAGTATATTAATTATTTCTATATTATTTACAACCACATACAGCCACGAAATTATTCCACAAAACATTTTCACCTTTCACTATAGACCATCTGTATTTGTATGCCTTTAATTCGCGGTTAGCAATCCGTTTTGGCCGTTTCTCCGCGCTTACCACCGACTGGCCAGGGGATGGAAGTTGTAAATTTCCATCGAACGTCCGACACGCAAAGTCGCCTGCCAGATTCGCGCCGTTCGGATCGACAAACAATTAGAACTATCAGAGATTGTAATTCATGCGAGGTCCGGTCGCGATTTATAGTAAGCGTTGGCCGACAACCGGGCAGTGTGTGTGTGTGTGTGTGTGTGTGTTTGTATACTAAGGCGTTTTCGACTTTTGTAATCCCTTCACGGATTAATGCCCTTACTACCTTTGTCTTTACCGCTAATTTCAGCTTCTTGCTCTGTGGGCTAAATTAAGGAAGGAACCAGAGTTTGAGAATGTTTGTTGGTCAGTTTGGTGTACAAGATTTGGGAATGATTTAATAGTATATTAATCAACGAATGTGTAATGATAATTATTACTTATGATGGCGCAAGTCTTGAGCTAGTAATATGATATATATATATATATAGAATTAGCTTCTTGCTCTGTGGGCTAAATTAAGGAAGGAACCAGAGTTTGAGAATGTTTGTTGGTCAGTTTGGTGTACAAGATTTGGGAATGATTTAATAGTATATTAATCAACGAATGTGTAATGATAATTATTACTTATGATGGCGCAAGTCTTGAGCTAGTAATATGATATATATATATATATATATATATATATATATATATATATATATATATATATATATATAGAATTGAAGAGTGTTGTCAGTAAATTTTGTATGCAAGATTATAAATAAAATTGTATGTTTATAATTATTTCACATTTAAATGAAATGGCTTTCTGTATTAATATTTATTAATAATCGACGTTTAACAAATTCAACGTACGGCATCATCAGGAAAAAAGATACAAATGGCATATACAATAAATAAACTGAACATAGCAACAAGTAATTAGGTATCAAAATAAGTAACAAGATCATAAAATTTATAAATTTTTAATTTTATGATCTAGTTACTTATTTTGTAACCTAGTAACTTATGTTTTTTTTATTTACTATAAATATCATTTGTATCTTTTTTTCCTGATGAGGACGTACGTTGAGTTCGTCGAAACGTCAATTTTTAATAAATGTTTAATACCTAACCTAAAGCCATTTTATTTAAAAAAACATATTATATTAACTTTTTTTTTTCTTGAAGATACATTTATATACAAATGCATATACACATATATATATATATATATAAAATTTAATAGTAAGAATATTTATAAAAAAAAGTTTCAAAATAGTTAGACTACAATTTATTGTTAGTATTATTTATTTTTATTAAAAAATGTATTTTTATTATAATAATCAAATTTTACAAATTAAAAGAATGATTACTTTTGATTTAAAAGTAAAAATTTTTGCAGTCTACTAATATACATAATCTTGTTAAGTTTTGTTGATAAACAAAACAATATTTAAAATATGTTTATACCTGCAGACAAAGAAATATCATTCTATCACTTTTTAACTAGTTTACCTTATGAGCGTAACAGGAATTTCAAACAATTGAAATATTAGGCAATCAGAGATGACGAGCGTATTAATACAGGTATTTTTATGTTTCTAAGATTTAGTTGTAAAGAGTAAGTGTTTTCTGTAGCAGTTAATGACAATTTTGTGTGTTTTTCATAAAAACATTGTGTAAAATTTGGTGTATTTAGTGTTTTATGACTATATTTAATTATTATAAGTATGTTTTGTTCATAAAATGTAAAACAAATGTTATTTATTCAAATTGACAAAACATTGTGAAACTTTGTATGAAATAGAAGTGGACAGACAGTATTCAACTGGACTATTTTGTATAGGTATGTATTTTATATTCTAACACATTAACTGAATTATAATTAAGTCAAAAGAATTAAAATTATATTTATAATAATTCGGCATTTTAAGGGTAAAACATAATTTTGTAATATCATCAAATTATCAAAAATATATGGATGTACACTAGCGGATTAAGGGAAGGGGAAACTGCAGTTAGGAACTTGCAATACTTTACAAGCCCCTTAAATTAAGCAATTAAATATATATTACAATATTTATGTAAAAATTATTTCGGATATTGTGTAGAACATAAAATTATATTTTCTGGAAATCAAACAGTTGTAAAATTTAAATATTTTAAGTTTATATTATATACCAACTTTTTCCAAAATAGGTAAAATAAGTAAAACGATGCGTTTTTATCACTTTTTCAAAATACTGACGACATAATTATTATTCTTTTTTTTTTTTCGTTTGATTAAATTTAATTATCATTACAGTTTTTATTATGAGATTGGTTGTTAAAATGAAAAAATAAAATAAATAAAAGTTAAATTTAGAATTCGTATATGCTGTATGTTTGTAAAGCCAATTATGAATTAAAAAGATGTAGAATGTTAGATCTTTTACGTATGTAGGTTCATACAAACATGAGTAAATATTTGAGGTAGGTTTTGAGTTCGGTAATAAAATGTTTGAGTAGAAGTCGTATTTTTCTCAGACCTACGTTTCTTTGTTGGTAAATATTTCTATATTTTAAATGCTTTTGTGAAAGGAATATTTATATAGGTAGATTTAATAAATTAAATCGGTATATTTACTATTCTGATATCAATTATTGCTTTTATTTTTAATTTTTATATTCATAAAATTTAAATGCAAATAAAAATTAGACCATGTACGTATTTGAAAAGTAGAACAACTTACAGTTTAATTATCTTGAACTAATTATAAAATGAAATATGATGAAATGTGATTTGATGTAAGTATTTAAGGGCTAGAAAATAAATCTAATAATAAATCAGTAATAAATCAGTACTATTAAATTGTAATTTTGTAAAATTTCAAATCTAATTTCTGCAGATATTTCATGCTAGACATATCTTCTTTATTGACTTACAATTAGTAAAAAAATTTTCAGGACTCATTATGTTATTATAAAACGGCTTTAAGATATAGTTCTGTATTAATTTTTATTAATAATCGACGTTTCAACGTATTTTATGTACATCAATATTGGAAAAAATAATGTACGTAGAATATGTCGAAACGTCCATTATTAATAAAAATTAATACCTAAAGCCTAAAGCCATTTTATTTCTTATTTATTGATTTAAATGCAGAATTTTGTGCTCTGCAATATTCATTTGAATCAATTTCCTCTGAAATAATTTATTTTTTTCATGTTAAATGCCTATGTACACATGTATGTTGTACCACCCGATATATTTAGCAACTGTTCAACGAAAAATTGTATTTGTTTATTAATAATTAATTTAAAACAGCGCCCATAACCGTAAATCACTTCATAATCTAATTTTATTACAGTAATAAACTCCAACCAATTTATTTTTATCAAACTTCCCGCATTATGTTTATTTTACGCGTTCGCTCCACATACAATTGTTTCACGATTATCAGACACATATAATCAAAGAAGGCCGCCGCTCCCACAGCCTTTGCGTTTTTCATTTTCAGTAAGTTACGTTTTTGCAACATTTGTACAATAAGCGAGGCGACTTTCTGCCTTTACATTGGGTGCACATGTCTATATATATATATATATATATATATATATATATATATATATATATATATATATATAAAAAGGCTTTATAAACGAGGCCCGGAATTATCAAGATTAACTCGATCGTCCGGAAAAGTTCCGTAGCCAGATAATTAACGCCCGTTCAACCGCTACGCCGCGACGCGCCGTTATTTCTCGCGTACGGATGGCCGAGCGCGTGCAACCACAACGCCCGGGTCCAGTGGTGGCGGTGTAGAATTATTTCCCCAGGGTCACGGAGATGGAAAATTATTTTATTTCAATGCTGTGCATATTGGTGCAAGCATTTGTTAGTTTCGTATTCATAATTATATTTTGTTTTTGGTGGGGAGACGGGGGGGGGGGGGGGGTGTTGCACATACTGAAATTAAAATATGTTTTTTGGAATAGAGTAATATTAATATTGAGATATAGGGTTGCTTTACAAATATATGCTTAGATACCAAATTTCGTAGTTTAAAAACTTAAATAAAATAATTTTAAAATTATTTATTGAAAAAATATATTTATTTGTTTGATATTCGTCGATACATTTTCTTTAAATTTAAAATATGAATATGTTTTAAAAAATTCTAAAACTGTAAGTTTTAATAAATATTTTCTAAATATAACTTAAATGTATCTTCAAAATTAAAATAATTAAAATATATTTTTTTTAAATATTATATCATTAATTATTTTATAACGAATCATATATTTATGAAACATGTTGTCTTATAATTTAGTAATAAATATTTACATATTTTAGTTAATTAAAATATAATCGTATCATCTAATAAATTACAAGAACGATATATCAAAGCTGCTTACAATAACAAACTTTTCGCTTCAATTAAATTATAAAGATACAACCAAAAATCTCCGCTACTGATTTCGAAATCCCACGTCGCGCTCATTCAACACGGCACGCGTCGCCGATAACTCCGCTAACCCAGTCATCATCTCTGCCTCGTCGCAGTCCGGAGAGATAACAAAACGAACGCCGTTTTTCCGGGCAAAAATATCGGCCGCATTCGTACCGCGTGTTATGGGACGCGAAATTAACGTTTTACCATTTCAGTACCGTGAAAAGACGAAAATGTTGCTCTGGCCGTGTTTGATGCACGTTAGCGGGGGTTGGTTAGACGCACATCGAGATTTATTCCATTGGCAACGGAAGGGAATTGGAAAAGGTGTAGAGGCAAGGAGGGTGACACAAATTCCATTTGTTCCGGTTGTCAAATTTCGTGATGAAGTGACCGGCTGAACAAGCAGTAGGCAATGAGGTTGATTGTAGTACTTTTTATGTGTGTGTGATTGGGAGGAATATGTGTTGTGTGATCTTTATTGTTTGATGAGATAATTTGACATTTCTTTGTTTGTTTGTTTTTTTAATTATATTTATTTATTTGGCGCACTTATGACTTTTATGTGTATATCCAAAAAATATTAGTCTGAAAGAAGAATAATCGTATTATTCAATAACTATATAGTATTATGTTACGAAATTTGGTATATAGTGGTACTCCGATAGCTCAATCGAAGTAAAATATTTTCAATAAGATGCCACTTATGGTTTAACCACTAGTTCATCTCAACTTTCTTGTTTTAAATGGAATATCACATTTTTTAATTCGTTATCTAATTTAGGAGTAAATTTTATAGTACTTACATATAATATTAAAAACATCTTACTTAACTTCAACTCTTTTCGACGTATATCAAATTTGTAATTTTTTATTTGAAATCGGCAACAATATTTTACTTTTTTTTAAAGTTACGATTTTTAATAACTTATTTGATAGTGTGCAATTATTGATGTGATGAATAAATAATACATACAAATATATACGAGTAAAAAACAAATTATTACACACTCTAACAAAGCTATTTTCAATCATCTTTTTCTTAAAGTTCTTCTTCAATCATTTAACAAACTTATTTACCAATATACCTTCTGTAACCATGCATCTTAGCACGTTTCGAACATATTTTAGACGCATATTTCTCGGGTAGTATCCGTTCGATGTCCCGCGCTCTCCATTTCGGGAAACATTTATCAGAGTTTTCATAAGTTTGTCGCTTCGGCCCTCCCCCCGCGTAATGCCTGCCATCCCCCGCCAGGCGAACGTCGATTACTCGCTTGGGACGTGTTTCCGGAACCGAGATGTGCGTTTGTTGCTTCTTGTTACTCATCTGATACAGTCCGACGAATATAAACGATTTTTTTTTTTGCTCTCGATTGGAACGCATAGATTCAAGGTTTTTCTCTGCGTTGAATTTTGAATGTGGGTCGTAAGAAGTTTATTTTCTTTTAAATAAAATATGCTTTTATGTATTACACATAACAAGGAAAATTGGCACAGTGATTTTGAGTTAAATACAACGCAAAATGTAGAAAATTTGTCTCTACTAGTTGAAAAAATTTAATATTTTTATAGTGGAATATATAATTTACACAACAAGATTGGTATTATAAACGACAAGTATAGCACGACAAAAACGGTATTTCAAACGACAAATACAATATGACAAATTAATAAACTATTTGTTTTTTATTCTCATTGATGAATTGGGTTAAAAAATTATTTTTATATTTGTTCGGTGATCAATATACATGAAGATTTTGTCTGTGGTTATTGCTAGATAGGTTGGATTAAAAAGTTAATTTTTTAATTTTTTACTATTAGAACAGGCAGTTGTTTACATTTATTAGGATGAGAAAAACTATTTTGGCGTGCATTTACAACTTTTTTGAGAAAAATTAATTTGTCGTACATTTATATTTTTTGTCGTGAAAACTGTATTTGTCGTGAATTTTATTTTTCTGTTGTAAATTATATTAATTTCATCGTGAATAATACCAATCTTACACACTACACGTTGTCATAGCAACTTGTTACGTCATATAAATCAACAAAACTACAATGAGTAGTATTGCATAATATTCAGCATATCATTTATTTCTAATAAATTTTCGTTGTCAGATCCTGTGTCTTCTTGGCTCTATCACAATTTGTATTCATTTTCAAGTGTATTTGTTAACACTTTAAAAATGTTATTGAATATATTGAATGTCAAATTTCTCAGTCGATAAATCGTTCAATAGTTATTTATATAAATTTTTTTTTATGAAATTACTTGTAAAGTAATTATTCCTTGTTATTAATTTACTTTGATGTTTATAAAACCGAGATTTAATATATTAAACATATAGTACCATATTCTATCTATGAATTACGGGTTTTATTACTATTTATCTTAAATATTTAGTTTTAAAAATTTACAAATTTAGAATATAGTGTAAAATAAAATAACAAATTATTTATATGCAAATTTGTTACACACAATTTTTAGTATAATCTTTTATGGACAAAAACTAAAATTTCAATTTATAATCTCAAGTTTAAAGCTTGCATTTTAGAAGAAATATAGTTATGTGAAATGTGATGCATAAATTCTGCATTTTTCTGTTGAATCGTTTGAACTACGTACTTATTTAAGTAATGATGTACATATTCCTAGTATGCTGTGGACATTGGTCCATAGAACTTTAACCTTTGTAGAACACTAAACGAAAGACACGCTAGTTTTGCTTTGAAAATTTTAAAGTAAAAAGTATTAATAATACAGGAAAATATATTTTTTTTATGAATTTTTTATATTTTAACTATTTTTGAAAAAATTATGTAATTGTAAATTATTTAATGACTTGCTAATTCAAATTTTTTCTTATATTTTATCCAATATTTAGAACAATTTGTACTTTTACTGATAAGCCATGGTTGATCTATTCTCGTCGCAGAGGTTTTTCCATATATCGTAGATGGCAATAATTTAAGTTTGCCTTAAACGGTTATAACTAGTGAACAAATATTAATTAATTCTATGTTTACCATACGTTGTTACGTACTAGAAATGAGATATGGTTACCGAAGTACATGTGTGAACATAAATAGACACTATTTTACGTACGTAACGACGTATAATAAACATAGCATTAATAAATATTTGCTCACAAATTATGACCGTCTAAAAATGGCTTCATAAATAATAAATTATTCTCTAACATAATAAGAAAATTTTACAAATATAAAAATATGTAACATCCATGCCTATAAATTCGATAACATTATTACGAAAACAAATTCCTTCTCGGTCGGCTCTTTCCCTAACTCGATAATGGTAAACCTGCTTCATTATTCCATCAACAGACATGGCATCAGTGGCGGCCACATAACAACAAAGCTGACCTAAGGCAAACGAAAGTCTGAAGCATACCTATTCTACCTATTCTCCTCTCGTATCCTCGTTTTCATAGCGGCCGCGCACACTACAACGATATATGCCCGGGGAATAGGTAATAAAGGCCAATACACAAAGGTGTACATAATTGGTTTCGCGTGTAATGCTCGTAACGTTCGAGGGCAAGATGAAAGCCCCGGTTGCAGTAAAGGATCGTGTCGACCCTGGAGACGACGAAGAAAGAAGGAGTAGAAGAGAGGGGTGAAAGGGAGATCAAGACGTGAGCTGAAAGAACAAGATGCGGAAATCAGTGGGAATATCGTCCGGTTTTCATAAGGCGTGCTTCAAGGTACTGCACTAGGTCCGTTTTTTTGGTTTGGCGATACTAGCTAGGGGTTGTGCTGAGGGAAGCTCTGGCGGATTGCTCTGGCCGAAAATCTTTTTAAATTCAATTAGCTGAACCATTATCTGAATTGCAATCGTATTGTGATAAATGTGAGTAGACGAAATGAAGCTGAAGCTAGTTTAGTGTGGCTAGGAAATAATGGAAATATTGGGTTTGGTTTTCTTTTCTTAATTATTTAATTACTATTTTATATTTATATAAATTTGGTTAATGGATATCGGCAAGAATTAATAAAAGTTACAATAACATTAATGTACATAAAATTTATTGTAAAGTTGCCAATATTTTGCTTATGATTAAAAGCTTCTTCATGGCAAACATACTAAAATAGCACAAGTTTAGAAATTAAATTACAATATCGTACGAATTTTACAAAGCAAATTACTTACATGATTGATAAATACAAAAATGTTTTTACATTAGTGTAACTAATAATATTAGCGAAAAATACATAAACTATACAATACATTTGTCAATTAAAAATTTAATTATTGGTTAACAATTTGTCAACAAAAATGAAGATTCGTTATTTATACAATTCTATATAGGTACTGTATAATAAGTTATCAAATAAAATAAATAAAAATAAAATTAAAAAAAGAAGTTGCGAATACTCTTTTTTAAGTTTGTAATATTTTTATTTTTAATTTATAAAAACAAAACAGACTCGATTTATAAAGATACTAATAGAAAAAGGCAAAGCTTAGGTATCTAATATTAAAATCAATTAATGAAGAAGTAGTTAGAACAATATTTTGTTATTATTTAATAATTTACTGTACTTACATTGTTATTAAAGTGTTTATTTTTATTTGACAATTACTCTAAATATCTGTAGTAAATATTAATGTGATATATGAGTATTAAGTAATTAAGTGTACTTTTAATTAAATATACATATATATTACTATCGTCATTAAGTCGCTTGGTAGTTTAAATAAAATATTAATATCTTTGAGTCAATTAACCAATTTTAACAAAATAATAATAAAACTTCAATGCATTTTGTAAAAAAGTACTTTTAAAATACAAAGTCAAACTACTTTAATTTTAACGGCAATAATAGTAACATCTTTAATATTGTACCATTTGTACTCATATATTGGTTCAATTGACAAATTACAAACATACTTTTATTAAAGTATATGTCAGTTATATTATTTTTCAATATTTTATCATTTATACACATATAATTATTATTGATTTGTGAAAGGTTAGAAAGTTAATGGAAAAAGTATTATATTTTATATTTTAGCGTCGGTTTGTAGGAATTATTTGCTAACAAATAAGTTTTTACACCCACCCACACATTTACAAGCATACACTTCATATAAAATGTTTGAATTGGTAGCAATTGTCGCTGAAATAAGTTTTTAAACATATAATGACTTTTTCATTAACTTCTTTGGCTCTACACAGATCAATAATTATTATAGACGTATTAAGGTTAATTTTTTTTTTAATTTATATTTTTTAAATAGAAAAATTAAAATAAAAAGGCTTTAGGATTTAGTTCGGTAATAATTTAATTAGAAATTGGCATTTCGACGTACTCTACGTATATCGTCATCAGGAAAAATGATGCAAATGACATGTACAAGTTACTAGATTATAAAATTTATAAATTATGTTGATGATGTACGTAGAGTATTTCAAAACATCGATCTCTAATTAAATTAATAGAGAACTAAAGCCCAAAGTCTTTTCATTTTAATAAAATGAGTTCTGAAAGATTTTTTACTAAGAAAAATTTAATTAATGTTAAGAAAAATTGAAAATTGATATTAAACTAAATTTGTATTCTACGGATAAACATTAGTTTATTTTAAGATAGATATAAGAAACATTAAAATAAACAAGAAACAGTGTATAAATTACTTAACAAACCATCTATCTTAATTGGAACAAAACAAAATCGTGCGATCAAATATTAACACAAACTTTCGTCAGATAAACCGGTTCGTCCATTGATTGTACAGCTAACAATGACATTATCCAACCATCAGGCGGATAACAGAAACAATTTGATTGTTCGTCGCACCGTCAATATTTAATGTCTTCCAATCGTCTAGAACAGATGCTCGCCGCCAGGTAAAAGGTACAAACTATATTTCTCATTCGACAAAAATCGAACAAATGAAACAAGGATAGTCTCTTTCTTTGTTTTAATCTATTACTAGCAGAGATACTTTCCGGCTGAATATTTTTTTTTATCATTACTATCGCACAGTCCTGAAAAGTATCTGTGTATAGTACTTTTAATTAATAACTAAACAAAGCATTGTTAAACGCTTTGTGAGTTGATCAATTCCTTAACTTGCTAACTGAGCAATCAATGAGGCGAAATCAAAGACAACTGAAAATTTAGTTACCTAGTTACTTTTTTGATTAAGTTATCAATGCTTTGTACAACCGTACTTTAATTATGTTAACATAGTAAAAAAAATATTCAGAACTTATTATATTAAAATAAAACGGCTTTAGGTTGCAGTTCTATTTCTGTTTCTGTTTCGAGGTATTCAACGTATATCTGCATCAGAAAAATGATACAAATGACATATACAGTACACTCTAAAAAAATTTGCATACAAATTATGAAATACTATGATTTAAATTTACAGAAAGAATGTGTTTTTAAATGAATGAATTACATTTAAAATATTTTATTAGTATTATTACACAAAATATGTACTAAGTCTCATTATTTTGATGAATTATTACAAATATTAATATGCAAGCTGTAATATTACATAATTTAATAAGTTACATAACCACCAATATGTAATTCTACATTAAGTATGTGATACAATTTTGCAGAAAGTATGCAATTTTACATACTTGTTAGGTTATTTTTACTAACTTTATGTGCTTATTCTGAATTATGTATAAATTACAGAATTTTAGTATATTAATAGTGAAATGAAATTATAAATTTTTTATAGTAGAATTATACTACTATTTTTCTGTAATTTCGCTAAAAAAAATTACAGTGTAAATAAACAAAATATAGAAACAAGTTACTTATTTTGTTACCTAGTTACTTGTTTCTATGTTCTGTTTATTTACTATATATGTCATTTGTATTATTTTTTCTAATAAAGATGTAGGTTGAGTTGGTCGAAACGTAGATTATTAATAATAAAAAAAAATCGTTTTATTTTAATAAAAATCTGAATTTTTACTTAAAAATCTTTAAAAACTGCAAACCACATACGGTAACACTCAATACTTAATTGGGGAAGTTACTATCAAAAAATATTGCGTTTCGGCACCTTTATTTTTTACATGACACCACTGTTCTTATTGTGTAAGATTGCAACACGTACACATGCATAACTTAATTCGGTTTTTTTTTAGGCTTTCCTATTTCGTGTAGCTCATCATTTTTGTAGAAGTAAACCGAAAGGGATGAGGGCTAAGTAACAAATTAAAAAAGTTTATCGCGGTTCTTTTATCAGCGTGGAAATAAATAATAACATCGTACACGGCCCCGTACACCGAAACAACGGGGGCCGCAATTATTAAAAACTTCTGAGGAATAATCCGGTGGTGGCTTCATGAGTCCATACTTTTAATAATAAAGAGCGAGCTCAATCATAAGCGCTTGTACATCATAGACGAGTCTGTAGACACGGATTATACGCACTGATAGTGCTCGGATGTCTGATTTAGAAGAAAGATAAAGTAAAGAGATATTTGTATTATAGATTAAAAATGAAGTATGTTATTACCTAAATATAATAGCAATGAGTTAGGTTTTTATATATAGTAATACCTCGTTTAACGTTAGGGATGCGTTCTTCAAGAACATTACGTTAACCGAATTAACGGAAGAAAAAATAACATGCGAAAAATAGGGATAGGTTACTAAATTAAAAAAATACATTATTTCATTTTTTTTATTTTTTAATTAATAGATAGGAACAACTAAAAACAGCTTTTCTTGACAAAATTTAAAGTTTAAAATTTCTTTTTACAGCACAACTTCGCGCTAAACCTGGATCATTTTCTGAGAAAATATCTATCGAATAAGACACCTGAACTAAACAATCGGACAATATTTTTGTTGTTAAAACTATTTATGTAACGTGCGTATAACGACTGCTGTGAAGGGTGTAGTAAAAACACATACCGGGTGTTCGTTCGTCAAGTTCGTATGGGCGTTTAACATGTAATTTCGATAAATTGCGATATACTACTTTCTCGAGTAAAATTCGAAGAAATACTTAGAATTGTTTTCGATAGGACATGAAAGGTTCTATTATTTGGTTTTAGTTTTAATTTGCTGGCATGTACCGTTTGGGCGCTAGAATTTTTTTTTGATTTTTTGGTTTTTATTTTTTTTCTCAAAAACTATGAGGTGTAGGAAAATAAGCATGACATGGAAAAATGCGGAATAATGAGTACGATAATTGAGTAAAGAAACCATTATTCTACGATGCATCGTTTAGTAGAAAAAAATTAAAAACTAAATTTTTTAAAATTTGACAAGGGGACCCTTGGGATTTTTTCAAAATAAGACTTTTTTTAAAAGTTGCTCAAAAAAATCTGAAAAAATTCAGAAAAATAAAGAAAAAAATGGGCTACATAATAACTAAGTAACTTTTTTCTCTAACTCTAACTGATTTTGCAGCAAAAATTATTGAAAATTCTAAAAAACATTTTCGAATTTTCAATAATTTTTCCTGCCAAATCAGAATGAGGTAGAGAAAAAAGTTACTTATCTATTATGTACCTAATTTTTTTCGCTATTGTATTGAATTTTTTCAGATTTTTTTGAGCAACTTTTGAAAAAAGTCTTATTTTGAAAAAATCCCAAGGGTCCCCCCTTGTCAAATTTTCAAAAATTTAGTTTTTATTTTTTTCTACTAAACGATGCATCGTATAATAATGGTTTCTTTACTCAATTATCGTACTCATTATTCCGCATTTTTCCATGTCATGCTTATTTTCCTGCACCTCATAGTTTTTGAGAAAAAAAATAAAAACCAAAAAATCAAAAAAAAAAATTTAGCGCCCAAACGGTACATGCCAGAAAAATTAAAACTAAAACCAAATAATAGAACCTTTCATGCCATATCGAAAAGTATTCTAAGTATTTCTTCGAATTTTACTCGAGAAAGTAGTATATCGCAAATTATCGAAATTGCATGTTAAACGCCCATACGAACTTAACGAACGAACACCCGGTATGTATATATGCACAGAGCATATGGAACATATATATATATATATATATATATATATATATATATATATATATATATATATAAATATGGGAATTACCGCGTCGCCCAGCAATTACGTTATAGCGAGGTATCGTTAACGGAGGTAACATTAGCGAGGTATTACTGTACAGCTATATAAAATTTTACTACATAAAATTAAAGTTTAGATGTGGTTACTCATTAATTAAAAAAACAATTGTAAACATGTGACTGCCGAAACGTTGCCTTAGTAGTTAATAAAACATATGAAAAACTGATTTCCGTCAATTACTAATTACTTATTATTATTAAAATTATAAAACTTAATATGAATTTAGTACAGCAATAAACAGAAAGGCAGAATTTAAAAATAATTTGACTTTAATCTATATTTAATATCCCTACACGTTAATTATTCTATTTCGAATGCATAATTCCACGTTTTCTACTTTACATATTAAATTCTAAAAAATATAATACATTTAACGCATTTTAAAAATATCCATAAAGTGCTTGAAGCATTTTTATTACCACTGAAATAACAAAATTTTTTCCACAAAAGAAAAATATATAAAAACCTGAAAGTATACGTACATGAAACTAGGAAAATTTTCTAGTTAAACTGTCGGTATCTTTTTCCTATTTGGTCTAGTCGTATCCTAGGTAACGTGCAGCAGTTATACCGTTTCCTGTTGCTTAGCGGCGGCGTTGGACGTTACGATACGTTTTACAGCTAAATGGAATATTTGATGAGGAAAGGGACAAATTGTAATTGCTGAAAATTAGCACGCACCTTCTTGTCTATTTCTGCCCGGTAGAATTACGATAAATTATAGATTTATTGAAGATCGTTAACGGAACGTTTGGAGTGTGTAACGGGTGTATTCTGTATCATTCCGTTAAAAATATCAAATACTAAGATTCCATAAGTATCTCAGAATTTTCGTTATAACGGGCCGTTATTTTTAACCGAAATGATATAGAATACACCCGTATGTCTGTAAAACGAAAATAATTATAATGTTTTTAGAATTTTAAGTAAAAATTTAGATTTTTATTAAAATAAAACGGCTTTAGGATTTAGTTCTGTATTAATTTTGATTAATAATCGATGTTTCGCCTTAATCAACTTACATCTTTTTTATGAAAAATGATACAAATGACATATAGAGTAAATAAACAAAACATAGGAACAAGTTACTAGGTAACTTGTTTCTATGTTCTATTTATTTACGGTATATGTCATTTGTATCAATGAAGATGTACGTTAAGATTTTGAAAATTTTGTGCAAAAATTAGCGATAAAATATAATTATAGGAAAGTATAAAGTATATTCAATATAATTGTTTTCACACATTTCCAATAACAATGGTTATTTCATTTACATATAAATTAGTTGAAATCAAATTGTTATTTCAAATAAAATTTTGAAAATAATTTCAAACTTTAGATATATCAACAGACATTAGATGAATAGATATACGAAACGTAATAATCTATTGTTAAATTATATATTTCAACTAATATGATTGGAAATTTAAAAATCCTCAACTTCTTGTCAATTTTCGTTGAAAAAAGATTATTTTATTTTTATTTTATTTTTTTTAAGTATTTATGAGATGTTATCAAAGTGATCTTTATATGGGTTTACCCATATGCTTCTAATCTTATTTCTACTTACAATATCTTTTCGAACAAGCTAATGGAATTGTAAAAATAATCTGTTTGTCAAAGTATCGATTTTTTATTTAGAATATCTGTATATGTTCATTTCAGATTAACGAAATGTTAAAGAAATATTTGGATATTATTTACAAATACTAGTAACCAAAAATAAAACGGCAAGTTTACATGAATAATCAATTTTGTCCATTGTTTTTCACTGAAAATTTTGCCGTAGAAATATATCCTACACTGTAAAAAATTTATGTAAATTCACATATTCTATGAATGTATTTTTTCTGAAGAAATATAATATTACGTCAATTGTCTTAGTAAAAATAACAAAATGCTGCTATACCATTAATAGTTATTTTAATTTAAATATTCTGGCGTGTGAAATTGATTTTAAGTAATCTTTAGGTGCGTAAATCGCCATTTATTTATTACAATGAACTAATGATTAATTAGTAAAATCAATCAAAAGATTTTGTTTTATATGTCAACCTACATTTTATCTATGTCTTTCGTAGCGATAGTTTAAAATATTTATATTTAATATTGCTCAGTCTTGCTTGGGTTTATAATTATTTTTATTTTAACTAAAAACGTATGAATTTAGTATTAAAAGACATAAATATTAAAATAAAAAGGTTTTAGGATTTAGTTTTGTATTAATTTAATTAGAAATTTACGTTTTGACGTTTTTTTTTTTTAAAGAAAAATATAATATCAATCACTATGAAGGCACAGATTTAAATAAAATTTGAATTTCACTAATTAAAAATTTATATCAAGAAAATATGATCTAGTTACTTATTTGTTACGTCTAGTAACTTGTTTCTATGTTCAGTTATTTACCGTAAATGTCATTTGTATCAGTTTTTCTGATGAAGACTGACGTTGAGTACGTTGAGTAGGTTGATACAGAACTTAAACCTAAAGCTGTTTTATTTTAATATAATAAGTTCTGAATACTACGTTAAAAGTAGTTAAGTTAATTTTAAATATTTTTAAAAAGTAGCAACATTACTTCATCAGATTATAAACCTTTAATAGATGCATAAAAGCATTCGAAAGTATTGATTCAAAGTAACTTATCGTACATAAACCTGAGTCTGACAGTAGCGCTTTATCTTCTAAGTGGGGGCGAGGAATACGCGATTCGGATTAATTATTTACACAACGAAGAATAAATTCGCGCTCGTTTTCTTTTCGTTGGGTCGCGTCGTGAAACGTTTCCCCCATTGGGCTTAGTACAATTAGCTGCCGATAGACGGCACAACGAACCAACTATACACGGCGTTCTCAAGACGTCGACCAGAGAGTATTCTCTTGACGCTTAAGAATTCGCGCTTCTAAATGCACTTTACAATAAAGCGCGTAGAGCGCCCCGTTTTCAATTGCTTCGGTGCTGTTTCGTCAGCGTTTCATTGTCATTTATTTACACGCAAACAATTGTGTGTGCCGTTCCAACATTGGCTTTGTTCATTTTATTACGCGTTTTATAAATTTACATTTTATTCTTCGCTCACCTGTGATGCTAATACTGATGGTATTTATGGTATTTGTAAATATTTGTTTTTGTGAGAGTTGAATTAACAGCAATACTTACTAAGAAAAAAATATGCTATGGCCACCTCAGAATCATCGTTTAAAATAAATTTATGGCATAGAAAAATTTGTATAAGTATAATAACTACTGTGGTCGTGCTAACTAAAAACAAAAATGTCGACATAAATATGCTAATCTATTTACAGAATAATATATGTAAATCATAAAAATATGAAAATATATACAATAAAAAAATTATTTAGCCGTAACGAAAAATGTTTTAAATAAAACTTGTTTAGCACTTTTTGTTAAATAAATTTTGAGGTAGAAATATAGAATATTTACAGCAAAATGAAATTACAGATTTTTTATAGTAAAATTTTTTTACTATTTTTCTGTAATTTTGCTATTTTTATTTTACATTGTGCATTTCAATTACTTATGCTATTTCCACAACACAAATTCCATCAGCAAAATGCTAGTTGAACTGCAAAACTCATGCTGTCCATTTCTATTTCGTCTCCATCGGGCTCAAAATTTGTAACTTTCCGTATATAAACACGCCGGAGCGACTGTATATACTCACTTTTCATCCATTCATATTGTTGTTACGGGCACCTCGCACTCTCGCCCGGAGTCCAACAATAGTTATCAGTGTTGTGTCAGACTTGTCACACAGCGATGAAGGTTTAATGCGTAAGGACGTCATAAAGTCAACGCTACACCACTCTTACCCGTACCGTACCGCCGATGCGACGCCTACCGGAAATTGAGCCCGGAGTTACGCACAACACTGCCAGACGACGGCACAAAACCAGTTTTGGACCAACCCGTTACTGCGTGTCTTACTTATTCGCGCCCCGGCTCGTTCCTATTATGTTTTGTAATTATAAGTTTTGGCAGCCAGTATGTATATTTTAACACTGTTTTGGATTTCTGTTATGATTTGCTAATGACGTTTCTGACATATATACCTAGGTATACTGGTTTATTTTGATATATTATTGAATTATTTTGACTTATTATAGAGAAGGTGGTAATTTTTCACACCACAAGACCGGTTATATATGATAAAATTAACATCATAAAATGAACGATTAATTATTTTTTCTCACAACAAAAAATTTAATTCAACAGGAATAAATATATACATATATATTAGGGTGTTTCGAAAAAATTTAAACAGCTGGCTCAGCGCTAAAATCAAAGATCTTGGTCTAAAATAGACGGACACGAGCCCGTTTGCCATTTAAAAAATATTTAGAGGGTCTACCGAGCTCTCAAAAATGCCATTTTTAGCCGTTTTTCCATATAATTGCCCAAAAACTTGTCTTACAGGCATCGGACTAAGTCGTGCGTGTGATATTTTGTGCCCGATGAATATAATAAAAGTTAAACATGCGGATAATGAGTTTGCGTTAGGTCTAGGTGAGTTAAAAAAAAATTGAAATTACGTTTTTTTTTTACGTTTTTGTAGGTTTTTTTCAACTTTATTGTTAAAAAATTGATCTTAACGTTATCAAAGCAAGCCGTATTCGCAATAAGTTGTTCTGACATATATACAAATTTTATATTTTTATTTTATTTTACTTTTTTTGATGACGTTAAGATAAACTTTTTAACAATAAAGTTGAAAAAAACCTTTAAAAACATAAGAAAAAAGTGATTTCAATTTTTTTTAACTCACCTAGACCTAACGCAAACCCATTATCCGCATGTTTAACTTACTTTATATTCATCTGGGCACAAAATATCACAAGCACGACTTGGTCCGATTTCTGTAAGACAAGCTTTTGGCCGATTATCTAGAAAATGGGCTAAAAATCGCATTTTTGAGAGCTCGATGGACCCTTTAAATATTTTTTAAATGGCAAATGGGCTCGTATCCGTCTATTTTAGACTAAAATTTTTGATTTTAGCGCTGAGCCAGGTTTTTCTATTTTTTTCGAAACACCCTAATATATATTATTAAATAAATATTGCAATAAATAATTAATAATTGACGGAATTTAGTTTATATGTTTTTATTAACTACTAAGCCAACGGCAACGTTTCGGCAATCACTATTGACTTCTTCAGGCTCTATAATAAATATAAATATGTATAGGTACATAAATAATAATAATAATAATATAATATTACAGTATTAGGTAAATAAAATGATACATTAATACGAGTATACTTAATGAAACAATGTACGTAAAATCTGATTTATTAGTTAATAATTAATTGAAGAGGGATACTATCTACCTATAGGATTTCATATATGAACGTTTATAACTAACTATAGGTCAATTTAGAATTATTACAGCGAATCAATATATCGAAATATCAACGATATTAGCATGATCATAATAATAATTATTATTGCATATTTCATTTCTCTGTGCATCTATCAAATGCAAAATTCACGATGAGATCAAATATTATCAAGCAATGCCACTTTTATAGTGGTGATGCTTTATGTGGATAGTTTAGCATGTATCAGATTAACTGAAATGTTTTGTATATCAATTCAAATAATTTTTATTTGTGTATATAATAATTATTATTATTATTTATTTAGCATAATATTATAAATACAGTTTGCTTCGTCACATATAGTATACATATTTGAAATAATTATAATAAATTTAATATAGAAAAAATATAGAAAATGGCATATGCAAATTTATCTTAATGTTGTTAAACTTGTGTCCAATGTAATTATTCTTTTAACGAAATACGGAGGAACAATACATAAATAATGTGTCAAACAAAATAATAAAATAATATCGAAGAAGTATTGTATAACTCGTAGTTTTGAAAAATTACTAGTATTTTTTGAAGATCTTGATTAGACTCAATACATGATAGGTTAGGTTAGGTTAGGTTAGGTTAAAATTCAAGCGAAAATAAACAATGCAATTGCCAATTAACTTAATTTTACTTGACGTAATAGTTTTCGCAATATGGTCGCCGAAGATTTTAGATTAAATCTACTTGACGTTGTAGTTATGGTTGGTGCTGTCACAGTGGTGTATATAGTAACTTATTGTACTAGTAATATAATGACTTCTTGTTTGAAATAAAAATTATTATAACCTTACTTTATCTGTAACTACCTATATTTATTCGAAAATTCAATAGTTTTTTAGCTGTACATATATTTACAATAAATTGCCCGTTTTATCTCGCTGCAATGTCATTCCGCAATGTAATATAATTTTATTTCCATTTTCTTTACATGTAATAATCCATTTTATTATACCTCCTTCCAGCATTAACGTTTTGTCTGACATAATATTTATTTTAACGTCGCCCATTTGCGCCTGAAAAATGTTTAATTTTCTACCGTTGGAATGAATACCTATTTCGGAATTATGTTTTTATTCAAATTTAACATTTCTAATGCTTCCCCGAAAAATATCCAGGTCTTTTTGAATTGATTAAACGGTCGGGGTTTTTTTCCCGCACAGCTACTGTGTGTCTGTATCCTCTTTTTAAAAAATACAGCTACAATTTTTATTGCTTAATCTCTGAATATACGATCAGCCGTTTATGAGCGTTTAAGTATTTTATCGTGGCACGTAAATTGTACTTAATAAAAAACGTGATACAATTTTTACATGCCTAACATTATTTTATACGCTAGTTTAATCGTATTACATCTTTTTTTTCGAAATTACAACGAGAATATTAAAAACGTTTTATTGTTTTTTTTTTCAATGTCCGGAACCGTCCGAATGCTTAATAATTTTTAGTTTGTAAGTAATTTGAAAAGTTGATTTTTAAGGTTATTAATGATTAATGAATCGTTTAATTTCGAAGAATTATTAAAGATGGCACTAATAGTCGTCTTTAATCTTCATTATC
The DNA here is from genome assembly GCA_963966155.1 of Clivina fossor. Taxonomy (NCBI): domain Eukaryota; kingdom Metazoa; phylum Arthropoda; class Insecta; order Coleoptera; family Carabidae; genus Clivina; species Clivina fossor. Next base: position 8,337,995 of record OZ014563.1, on the reverse strand, counting down.
TTAATTGATATATTATTTCAATGCAGTAATAAATTATTTTATTTTAATATGCAGATATAAAATTTATAATCCGGATTTATAATTTGATGTATATATATAAAACTAAAACGGCTTTAGGATAAAGTTCTTTATTAATTTTTATTAATAACCGATGTTTTGACGTACTCCGCGTACATCGTTATCAGGAAACATAATGCATTTAATAATCTTTAAATAGTTTAAATGAAATTATAATGGATAATATTTTAATAATTAGAGGTAATTTTCTATTTTTCTAGTTATAAATAAATAAAAATCTTATATTGCAAGACCTTGTTACGTTAATATTTGTTATCTTATTATTATATCGAATAATAAATTATATTATTATCATATATTCGTATTATATTATTGTATCAATTTATTTAGTATGTTTATTATAAAATTAGGAATAAAATGTTCTAAACTATGGTAGAAAATAAGTTTTTAATACAAATAAAAACATTTAAAAATTTTAAAAATTAATTACTCGAAACTGAACCGAAAACCGAAAAAAAACCGTTATTTTTGCCGGAACGAAAACCGGAACCGAACTGATATATATATATATATATATATATATATATATATATATATATATATGTATATGTATATATATATATATATATATATATATATACTTTTTATTGAACCGGAACGAAAAATATAACGGTTCGAAGCCCTGATAAAATCTACACAAATATTTCTTATAAATATTATCCCCTCACAACAAACACTGTTTTCCAAACATTATTCGTAACAAATGTTTCCGTGTGTTTTTATTTATTTACGTTTAGAATGGTCGCACAAGTCAAATCTAACATATCCTGCGCTAACCTATTTCCACAAAAAAAAAAAACAGACACACTCACACTGCTGTTTTACGAGCAATTTCCAATATTCAGCTGTCCATTCGAATGCAACAGAATTAAATTTGCACGAGGCGCGGAAAAAAAGAGTGAATGCATTTGCCAGCGAAGGGTGGGTGAATTGGAGTGGTCATGCTGTAGCATTGACACAATTTGCACGTTTGGGATTCAATTCACTAGCGAGCAAAATATGCATATACGAATTTACGTCAAAATTTCACATATACTATGCTTCAAATAAGATTAGATTAGCGATTTGTATTAAATAATGACAGTTTTAAACTCTGTAATGTTGCAGTTTGTAGTGAATGAAAAAAAAATGATATGTATGATTTAGATACTGATATAGAAATAAAATTTCTTTCTCACAAAAACAAAAATTTATGTATTATAACATTGTAAAAAAATCTTTCAGAACTCATTATATTAAAATAAAACGATTTTAGGATTTAGTTATATATTAATTTTTATAAATAATCGACGTTTTGACGTACTCTACGTACATCGTCAGCAGAAAAAAATATACAAATAATGTATGCAGTAAATTAACATAATATAGTTTTTCAAATAGAATCAGTCTAAGATTTCTTCGTCACCACTATGCAATAACATGAAAGAAACAAGTTTACCATTATTTAGTTGTTTAAAACTGTGCTATAAAATCTGTACTTCTAATTAGAATTGTTGTACTAAAAATAATTTGAAAGATCGATTTGTAAAAGCAATATCACTGTAATTATATAATTGGGTGTTTCCTGTAAATTTGCAGTATAAATAAAGTATTATTATTATTATTAAATTATTATTAATTATTATTGTCGTCGTCGTCGAACATTATTAAGTTACTAACTAGTTGCTAAACTTGAACATAAAATGTAGAAAATATCAATTAATAACAGATTCATTTTAAATGAGCTAGCTATATTTATGATACGATTGATTTTTATCTATTTTTAGAGTTGTCAGATTAACATTTATAGAATTTTTATTAGCTAACTATATTAAAATTTTACTAAAATAACATACTTACGTAAGTGAATATTATATAGCTAAAGATTTTATTTTTAAATATATACAGGGTGTAACAGAATAACTATTCCTAATTTTAACTGGAGTATCCTGGGCTCAGAATATGAAGATTTAATGCAAATCACTGAGATAAAATGTGGCTCCTTACTGAGCTACAGGGTGTTTTATATAAAAATTTAAAAACTATTTTTGCCCAGTACTTTAAAACTATATGACGTATCCTTATCATACTTGGCAGGAAATATAGGTACCGTACACCATACTAAATTATGTTAATTAAAAGTTTCTGGCTACTGCCAGTGGCGTACAACAGGGGGAACTGAGAGGTTGATCCTTCCTATATTCTACGCCACTGGCGGAATTGTCATTTTAGCACAATTTTTCGATTCTCCAATACTTGCTGTGTAAAAAACATACTCTTCCTTTGTAACGATAAAGTCACTGTTTTTCGAGATATTTAAAGTTAAACATAAGCTACACCCTTGGGATTTTTTCAAAATTTGCTAAAAAAATCTGAAAAAATTCAGTAAACTAGAGAAAAAAATTAGCTACATAATATCTAAGTAACTTTTTTTCTAACTCATTCTGGTTTGGCTGGAAAAATTATTGAAAATTAATATTTTTTGCATTTTATTTTTTTTATTTTCAATAATTTTTACAGCCAAATCAGAATGAGTTAGAGAAAAAAGTTACTTAGTTATTATGTAGCTAATTTTTTTCTCAATTTTACTGAATTTTTTCAGATTTTTTTGAGCAAATTTTGAAAAAATCCCAAGGGTGCAGCTTATGTTTAACTTTAAATATCTCGAAAAACAGTGACTTTGTCGTTACAAAGAAAGAGTATGTTTTTTACACAGCAAGTATTGGAGAATCGAAAAATTGTGCTAAAATGACAATTCCGCCAGTGGCATAGAATTTAGGAAGGATCAACCTCTCACTTGCCCCTGTTGTACGCCACTGGCAATAGCCAGAAACTTTTATTTAACATAATTTAGTATGGTGTACCTTACCTACATTTCCTGCCAAGTATGATAAGGATACGTCAAATAGTTTTAAAGTACTGGGCAAAAATAGTTTTTAAATTTTTATATAAAACACCCCGTAGCTCAGTAAGGAGCCACATTTTATCTCTGTGATTTGCATTAAATCTTCATATTCTGAGCCCAGGATACTCCAGTTAAAATTAGGAATAGTTATTCTGTTACACTCTGTATATGTCATGAGTTTTGTCATGACTAATCAAAAATCTCGTGGTATAATTGGTAATCTCGCGGTAGTAGTAGTAGTAAATACATTTTTCTAAATTTATAAAATAACTAATTATAAAATTAGTTTACTTTAAATATGAAAATTAATCTTCGTTTCCACGCCTTTGAATTCTAAAATAAAAAATTACTAAAATAAGATAGTACGAACGCGTACGTACGAACGCTAAAAAATTTGCTTATGTATACGAAAAAACAAAAAAATCTGTAACTATGATAAACTTACCAAATATGAACAAATAAATATGTAACGTAGATTTGTATATTTTTAAAACAAAATTTATTTTTATATTTATATGTATTACATTTCTACCTAATTACATTGTTTTTTCTTTCTATCTAATGGAAAACGTACATTTTTCATTTTATTTTACCACATTATAAATAAAATAAACAACGGAAATATATCATGTAGTATCATGTGTCAAAAACATTAGTTACAAATATGACGTGTTTCACAAAAACGTCAAATTTTGTACCCTGTTCATTTGTTATTTCGCGAAACAATTTTTTTTTCTATATATTCTGTTCCTGTTTATTTATTTTAATTTTTATATTCTACTTTGGCAACGTTAGTTGTTAACGACAGAACATTTTCGTAGTCAGTTTATATTCAAAACTCGTAGTAGAAATAAAGTTTTACGAAAACCTCAAAAATAATTTTTCCCGACGACTTTACGATGTAACATGACGTAGGCATTGTGTGTTGTTTACGAATCACGGTGTATTGTCACGATAGCAGTTTTCTGACATGAACATTTCATGTTATGTTTAATTAGAAATGTTAATTTATGATTCATTAACATTTTAATACTTCTTGTTACGGATCTTTATGAATTACCATCGTGAATATTTTACTCTGCTTGTTTATTTTACTCGGAAACAAACTTTACTCGGTTTGGTTACTTAAAGAAGTTTTACTCTAAATTGTCATATATATATTGTCATATATATATATATATATATATATATATAATATGTTATTATTTTTATAATGATTATAAAACATTGGGTTTATGTTAGTTTGAAATAAATAAAATATTTAATAGTCTAGGTTTTTTTCTTTATAAATTTCTATTGCCTCTCTTAATATAATTAATCCTGAAAGATTTTTTTACTATGTTAAAAAAAATTGTTAAATTTTTTTTCAATATTTTCAAATCAAACACGAACAAATTATAAATATTATTCTAATAAATTTTCCCCTGTATTTAAACTCTTTGTTAATAGCTTGTTTGTCGAGCAAATAAGAATTGGTTTGAGTGATTACGAAATGAATTATAAAATAAATCGATAAGCCATTGGGAAACTTATTTAATATTACACGTGAGAAAACAATGACACACAATTGGAAATAATATTATTTCTTTAGCCTAAGAATAGCCAATGTTATTATTATTTGACAAGCGATAACAGAAAAGAAATTGTCGGAGCAAACATTTTTATTAAACTTTGAAAGCAGTGTGTGTGTGTGTGTGTGTGTGTGTGTTCGCTTTATTTTATTGAATAACTAGATAATATTTTGGATTTTTTTTTGTTTTCTCATGAATATAAGCATTATTTAAATTTAGTAAATATGGAAATTGTCAGTTAGGTTTATTTCCAACAATAAATACAATTATTTTTTTAAATTAAGTTATGTTATATTTTATTAATAATATTAATGTTGTGTTTGTTTTGTTTCAGGTAAGTAAACATCATTATTACAATTGAAAAATCTAATCTACAATTAAAACAGGTAACGATATAAACTATTAAGTATGTTAACAAAACAGGTTGTTTTCAAAGGTAAATTAGAGATTTATTACAAAAAAATATATTTTTTAATTTGTTTTTTCATTGTATATAAGAATTTCTATTTATTAAATTATTTTTTGACGTATATGTAGTGTCCGCCAAAAAGTCGGCATCATATGGAAAAAATTTATATTGTTTGTTTTTTGAAAAAATTTTTGCTTATCTAAAAACTAAAAAAATACACTAACATAGTAAAAAAATCTTTCAGAATTTGTTATATAAAAATTAAACGGTTTTAGGTTTAAGTTTTGTATTAATTTTTATTAAAAATCGACGTTTCGCCGAACTCAACGTATTTACAGTAAATAACAGAACATATAAACAAGTTTCTAGACGTAACAAATAAGTAACTTGTTTCTATGTTCTGTTATTTACTGTAAATATCATTTGTATCAGTTTTTTTCTGATGAAGACGTACGTTGAGTACGTAGAACACGTTGATTATTAATAAATATCAATACATAACTTAAACCTAAAGCCATTTTATTTTAAGAATACACTATCACTAATGTTATTTCAATTTTTTTTTAATAACTTTTCCAAAATTGTTTACAAATAAAATAAGTTTACATAAATTTTTTTATTAAAACTTAATTTAACTTACAGCGGAAACGGTATGAATAGTTACGCCTAGTGGGTTTTTCGTTCTTAGACAAACACCAGAAAGTCTCGTAATAATAATTTCCAAAAAACAAATAATATAAAAAATATTCTGTATGATAATCTAATAATAAATTATTTCCTATACCCTTTTAAAAATATACTGAGATTAACTATTAACTCGACAATAAATTCAAGTTAAGTTTCTAAAGTTAACAGAATAAGATTATTCCTAAAATAACTAATCAGAAACTTGAAAAAAAATATTTATTATTACTAAGAAACTATATTATACATTTTTAAATAGCCATACTTAAGAACTAACTGCCAGCCAATTAATTAAATCTGATATAATTTTCAATTATTTTTATTTAAAGAAAATAAAAAAAAAAGATATTAGCATTAAACAATGATTTATTTCTCGGTCATATGGCTGCAGTACTAAAATTTTTAATTTTCTTATCAGCCCTTATTCTAGTCGCATACATAACAGAAAAATAAAATACTTGTCACCTGTTTAATAATCAGTATAAAACAAAAATAAAATCGTATATTACTTCGTCGTTAAGTCAGGATAAAATAAATTGTTCAGTTGTAAATAGGTATAGCGTCAGCTTTACACAGACAATCTAAAATAGACTGCGCAGTTTGTGTTATAATTTTTGCCCTAGCACTTACCGCGAAAGTTGGAGGTCCCGGGTTTGAATCCCAGCAAGGTTAATACATTTTTCCAAATTTATTGAATCAAATTATTTTATATTAGTTCACTATGTTTAAGCGAATATTTAAATATTTGTGAAATTTTCAGTTTCATGGCAACAAACATTGCTTTATACATTTCAAAAATTAATAAAGTTTACACAAAAGTTATAATAATTGTAGCATATATATTTTAATTACACTGTTTTTTTGAAATAACTTTGAAATTGAAAATGTTTGTATTTTTTTAATAATATAAGTTATTATTTTTGTGACAAAATAAATAGAATTTAATATAACATTGCTATACTTCTTTACAGAATAAACAATATATTAAAATTCTGTTAAAAGCATAAGATCAGATGACTATATTTATTTATTTAACAAGGGGAGCACTACTCTTGACCGCTTTGAAAATAGACAAAGTTAGGGAATTTTTTTCATGGAGAGATGATAATGCAAATATTTCGAGTTTTTCATATATTATTGCGGTATATTTGAACTAAATTTTCGAATTTTTATGTCAAAAAATATTTTAATATTGTAATTTTGTTATTCAATGTTTTGAAAAGAAAAATTGCAAACTTAAACTAGGACTTTCGCAGTTTAGGCGTTCTAACGTTTTATAAAATGCATTTGACAGAATTTTTAATATCTCTTTTAGATTTCGAGTTATTGGCGTTAGGAATTTTAAATGAAACGTTTTATATATTTCAAATGTTGCATCAGTAATTACTAATTTTTTATTCTTTATTATTGAAATAAAACTAGCTGTAATTCAGTAAATATTATAAAATTTTACGCGCGTTTTTGCGCTGTCTATATTACTATTTTTGTCTGTGATTCAAATCCTGAAACGACTGTTGACAGTTTTGCATGTTGTCAGCGAGCGCACCTTTGCAATCTCACCGATCTTTCATCAATCATACTACTTGATTATATGTTCTCTCGTCTCGATTCGCAATTGTTATTTGTTTTCTCTCTCACTTCATATTGTCGATTTTTTTTCGTTTGACGGTTTAAAAAAAAAAAAAAACGTGTATATGAAACTTTTGTATTTTGTTTCAACATGCATGAAAGAACTTCAATTGTAAATTGTAAGAAATATTGTAAAAGTGTGTGTGTGTCTGTGTTAGTCGATATATTATTTGTTTCAATTTTTTTTTGCTCTTTGACTGAAAACAATGACATTTTTGTTTTCGTACAAGGTTTTTACTATTGTTTGTCTTTTGTTTTTTTTTTTTTTTTAAATTATATATAGTATTTATGTTGGCAATCTTTTATACAGGTCTTTTATGAGATTGAATAAAATTTTCTTTTTGTCAAATAAATATTTAATTTTTATTTCTTTTTAATATTTCAAATAAATGTAATTTATTAATAAATTACTAAATATAGTTCTATAATAGACATAAATATTTTTATATAAAATAAATAAAGCTTTAGGTTTGGTTCTGTACATTTCGATATACTAAACGTATATCATCATCAGGAAAAATATATAAACAGAATTAAAACACCTCACTATATGCAATAACACTCTCTTTCGTATGAAAAAAACAACACAAAAACCTCGATCTAAACATATGTTTCTTCCTGTATATTTAGCATAAGTTAACGCAAATGAGTGCGTTATCATTGGGGTACGCGCGTTAGACACCAAATAAAAACCACAACCTAAATTTATATCTCCCGTTTTCTACAACCATTCACCTAGCACTTTACATAAGTATTTACATAATACCTGAAAAAGGCCCGCCAGACTTCGTGTCATTTTCATGTCTACGTATAATTTCTGACTGCTCCACGGCCAAGTTCCGTCTCCTAAAATATACATTTCAAAGACCTGCAGTCCACCTAGTTCCGTAAGTAAATTATATGTGCATTACATGCGGAGCAAATACACAATAGACTATGGGGTTCTCTGTTGGTCCACACCGCTTGGGAATCCTATCATAACCCCGCTCGTACCAGTTGACAAATAACACGCTACAATAGCGAATGTCGTGCATTGTTTCAAGTGGTCGCTTCGCTTTCCTAGGTCATTTTGCTTTAGTTTGCTTCATTTTCGCTTCTAATTATCACTTTATCGTTGCGCTGTCCGCCGCGCGAATAAATGTGGAACATTGTAATGGACTGCAGGCACTTATTAACTTACGTTGATAAATGCACTTAAATTATTTAATGTCTTGTTATTTTAATAGGGAATATTTGTTTTAGATTCGGGTGGTTGCTTTAACTTGTTTTTAGTATAAGTTAGTATAAAATAGAGAGCATATAGTGTTTTTACATTTATTTAGTTATACACAGTTCCGTATTAACTTATGGAGACACGGGGACTTTACGGGCATAGGGGTCTCATGCTAATCTGTGTATATCAATTGACTTGCCATTAAAATATGACGATATCCTGAAGATCCTTGATTTAAAGCCAATAATAAAGCAATTCTCTAGAAAATGAAGCAATTGTAGGCCCGTTTTCAATAAAAAATTTGTTTGTTAAATTTTATTTTTGTAAAACACATAATTTAATATAGTAAAAAATCATTCAGAACTCATTATATTAAAATATAAAGACTTTAGAATTAAAGTGCTGTAAAAATTTTAATTAAAAATTGACGTTTCGATATACTTATAATATTTTGAAAGAGTTGATTTTTAATTAAAATTTATACAGAATTTATTCCTAAAATCATTTATTTTATATAATTTGAATTTTAATTTTATTAAAGATTTCTTATGAAATTGTCACAAGTTTATTTTTTTTTATTTATTGTTTTTGATTTAAATTAAACTATTGTATTAATATGTTATTAAAGCTAAGCTTTAATACATAGTTCGTTTATGCTGCATTTAATTATAGGGATACAAATTATAATAATATTAAAAATACATATTGTAATAAAATATTGGTTTTGTAATGTATACATATTTTTATTTCATTTATAATTTAGATTAATTAGTAAAGGAAAAATGTACAGTGAAACATAAATATTTAAAAAAAGTAAATGCGATAAATTAAAATGAATTTGTTTATTTTTGTAAGCTATTTTTAGCCATAGTATTTTGTAGTAAATTTAAAAAAATCGTATTTGAAATTAAAATTTTTGTCTATCATGGGATATGATTATTTAAAATATAAACAAAATAATATTTTTACGTAAATTTTATTGATTGTATGTTGCAAATATTTGTTTAATTTTTTTATTAGCAATTGTTTGTGTTTTTTTTTATATTTATAAATAGTATTAAACAGAAACAAAATTATGCAAAATATTAAGTAAATAATATAACAATAATATTTTTATTAATTATATTTGTTATTAAAAAATGGTTGTGTATTTTCCTGGTAAATATTTTTATTTACAGTGGTTGATGTTTGTTAAAAAAAATATGCACAAAACAGCTAAAAATACACCGAAATAAATATATTGTTAAACAAAATTATTGCTTATTTTAAATACAATGCTTTTAATTCCAATTATATAAATTGTTGTTAATTTAATTATGTGTTTGATTTTCATTGATTGGTCAGACGGCAAGTTAATAAGTGAGTTAACTTATAAAGCATTTAGCAATGTTATCGGCCCTAAATCTAGGATAATTATGGTATTTCAATTTTGTTTATTAACAAATTGTACTATGTTAAAAATTTATAAATTTTATGATCTAGTTACTTATTTTTATTTCTATGTTCTGTTTATTTACTGTAAATGTCATTCGTATCATTTTTCTTGATGAAGATGTACGTTAAGTACATTGATTATTAATAAATATTAATACAGAACTACAATCTAAAGCTATTTAATTTTAATATAATGAGTTTTGAAAGATTTTTTACTATGTTTACACAATATTATCTTATGTTTTCAAGAGACAACTAAACTGTAGAAGACAATTTCGTAAACCAGAAACTTTATTGAAAATAACATATTGTGGGCTTCGCAGCTAGTCAAACCACACATACACACATGTACAACATTCTATAACCTTGTAGCGGTTCAGCTCTAAAGATGATTACATTATCTTGAAGACGATCCATCCCTGTGTGTATTTAATTATAATACATCGTTATTTGGTACCCTCGGCAACGATTTTCGACAAGTTTTGCGTGTATGTATGCGGGCACGAACGGTAATTAATTCGTTTAATTCGATTGGTTACTGAGTTGTCGTTACTGTTACCTCACTGGGATGCCTACTAGCGTTAATTCTATTAATGGAGTTACCTGCCCGGTTACGGTATTTCGACTAAAAACAAGGTTTTCGTTTCGGGGTAAAGATTAGGATAAAGTTTTTAAAGGGTAGTTTGTAGGTGTCGAAATTTGTTTAAATACATATTTTATAGCGGTAATGTTGACGGAACAAGTTTATTTTGTGGTTTATGTTAGTTTTGGTTTTGTAAGATTTAGTTAGTAAAATTTTAGTTGAGATATTAAATTTACTGTAAAATTTATCGTAAATCTAATTATTTGTGTATTGTAATTAAAATATAAATTATGTTGACAAAACATTAATGGCTGGTTTCACCAATTATATTGTGATTTAAAAGAGTTGACCAATTACGCATTCAATATTATACTTAATGATTATTTATTAAAACTTCGCTGGTCTATTCATTTAAACAAAACTTAAAATTTAAGTATAGATTTTGTAACTTCAATAATCGACATTTCAACGTACCCTATCTATTAATCATCAGAAAAATTATTCAAATGACATTACTGTGTTGCAAATATTAAAACTACACGTCTGACTAATATTTTAAGTATTTTTTTGTGTAATTAGTGTAAAATAAAATTAATTATTTATTTACATTTTCAACCAATTATAATTGTTAAAATATACTACAATTTCATATTGTGATCCATAGATAAACGTTCAATAAACACTTTTTTTAAATATTTAATTATAAGTTCACAAAATGAGAACAAACTAATTTTTAAATAAAAAAAGCTTTATAATTAGATTCTGTATATATTTTATTTAAAACTCGACATTTCAATATATTCAAATTCAAAAAAAATATTCAAATTAGGTATATAATAAATAAAACATAAGACAAGAAACAAAAATTTGAGTATGTCATTTGTATATTTTTTCTGATAATATACGAAAAGTATATCGAAACGTCGATATTTAAATGAAATATATACAAAATCTAATCCTAAAGCTTTTTTATTTTAATATAATGAGTTCTCAAAGATTTTTTACTATGTTAAATATTTTCTAATATTTATATAAAATGTACCAAAAATAATTAATTTTATGAAAATTTCTTATCTTCATCTTTATTGTCGCTTATTATAATTAACATTCGTTCATTAAAAGTCTTAATTAACAAATAATTATATTATATACAATCAAATCGATATATTTTATACTGACATTATTTTCTTACAATTAATTATTTTCTAGCTATAATTTGAATAAAATATGCAATTATAACAGTAAAAAAATTTTCAGAATTTATTATATTAAAATAAAACTGCTTTTGGTTAAAGTTCTGTATTAATTTATATTTATAATCGACGTTTCGACTAACTCAACGTTCGTCTTCATCAGGAAAACTAATACTAATGACAGTAAATAACAGAACATAGAAATAAGTTACTAGGTAACAAATAAGAAATTTATAAAGAAAAAGATAACACTGTGAAGGCACTGACGTGAGTTAAATAAAAAAGACATTTAATTAAATAAAAACAATTTATATTTATTTGAACTTTATTGATATTTTTATAAATATAGCAAATTAATATAATTTTATTTACTAAGTTAAAACCACTTTCAGAAATATTAAAATACTTTACAGTAAATTTTGAAAACATCTAAAAAAAAACTCTATAGAAACAAAATCATTAAAATCATGGCACACTTCATAAATTTATCGCGACACAATCATATTCAGCGTACTATAGAAAAAAAAAATTGAATCACAACGATCTAACATGAAGTTTTATTCGTTTGATTTCCGCGTGAAACATTTACACTCTATATCCAGTATACCGGCGCTTTTTGGAGCCGTGTGCGTTTCTTTCGTCGTAGCCGAACGGGGCTGTTATTGTCGAATGCTTTTGATCGATGCAGAAACACGCAAGAGGTCGCTGGAACCACCCCTGCGATTTGAAAGGTGTGGGGTACGAGCAACCTCACAACATTGGGAGACTAGCCGCATGTAAATTTCACAGCGCAATTCGGACGATATTTGCACGGACCGGTTGCGGTATTTCAGAACCAATTGGAAAGTATAATTTTTGCTCTATGCTTATAGGGTTGAACAAAAAATATATTAGATGTTTGAATTCAATAATTAATATTTGCGAGGTTAGTCTGTTTCGGTGGAAATTTTCGTTAGAGACATGTTTATGTTTACATTTGTTTCAATGTTTTTGTGTTAGCTGACGAGTCATATTTTAGGTATATAGAGGTTTTAGATTAAAAAAATGTAAACAAATGCTATATTCATCCTTGTTTGATCTGCATAACAAATCAATCTGTGTATTAAATATAGACATTACATATCTATATTTATGGTTGATCTGATGATATATCTATACATATTTAATTTGAACTTTATTAAAATGAGTTATATGAATAGTATTTTCAGCAAATTTAGCTAAATGCAAATGTTTTCTGCTACGACACTAAGAGTTTTTACAAATATTTTAATTTCCACTTAATCGCAGTGAACTAATATATAATTAGAAAATTTAATAAATTTGGAAAAATGTATGTTTTCGCGGGTTTGTAGTTTAGTGGTTAGAACGACTGCCATGAAAGCAAGAGGTCCCGGATTTGAATCCCGGCGAGACCAATACATTTTTCCAAATTTATTTAATTTTTTAGTTATATATTAGTTCACTGTGATTAAGTGGAAATTAATATATTTGTAAAAACTCTCAGTTTCGTCGCAGAAAACATTGTTTTAATATCTTATTCCTGTAATAAAACTGATTAGATTAACGCATGGCCTATAGTCATGACTAGTCAACAACAATATGATTTAAAAAATGTGTTTGTTTCTTCGCGAGCTTATAGTCCCGAGTTTGAATCTCGGCGAGGCCAATACATTTTTCCAAATTTATTAAATTTTTTAATTATGTATTCGTTCACTGCGATTAAGTGGAAATTAAAATATTTGTAATAACTGCATAAAGAATAAAAAGAATGAAAGTTTCATATTGCAAAGTTTCACGCCTAGATTATGCCGTACCCCGCCGCATACAATGATTTTCCTTTAGATATAAGAAAATCTTATTTTTCCTCAATGTATGCAGATAAAATCGAGCATATTTTTTGATCACACCTCAAATAATTCCATTCCCTGTCACTGAAGGAGAGAGATGTGAACGGGGCAATTTTGAAGTGCAGTGAAAATCCTTCTTAAATCAGCTAATGTATTCCCAACCCGCTAGCAAGGGATTACGCACAACGTACAGCGGGTTTGTCTGGGAATGAATTCATGAAATAGTAACTGCAAACACTCCACCATCCAGGCGTTGGGATGGTAGACGACTAATATAATTTTGTTACCGACGCCACTGCCATTTGTATTTCTCAGTGATTTAAAGGTGGTTTGTACAGCGAAGAATACATCTATATAGGTTTGAAGTGACCGCTACTGGTTACTTGTGTTTTCGTACGGCAGGCCCGGGTTTAGATGCTGTTTAAGTACTTGTAATTAGGGGCTTTGTTTGGGGTATGCATTTACTGGGTTTCTGATAGGATACAATTTGAATAATTTAATGAATTGTGTGTTTACTTCGGCTGGTTTGGTCGGTTTTGTAAGCTTTGTTTCTATAGGTTAATTTTAAATTAACACGCCGCTGCTGTGTTTTGTTAAGATTTGCTGTGTATTTTACGGGCAAAAACATTTTAATAATTTATTGATGAATGAATGTTTTATATGTGGTCGTAAATAGGTTTGTGATGTACTATAAAAAATATACTGATTTATTATTTAATATGATTGCCTGAAACCATTATTTGTTATTTGATTTTATGCAGTTTTTGTAATATAAAAATACACATAACTTAGTAAATTACAGAATTTAGAAAATTCAAAGTCAATTATTCTTTCCATTTTTAAATTGTAAACAAACTAAATTTATATTATATTAATTTAAAAAAAATTTGAAAGTTTTTTCTTGCATATGTTTATTAACAAACAATTTAAAGTTATTATTTTTAAAGATATTTATGAGGTATCTATTATGTATTTTATGTAACACATAAAGTCATCATGCAATACTATTTTCTAGTGGTGAACTAGCAAATTTGAAAATCTAGTGCAAAAAAACATATGGAATCCTTATAGCTTATTTGAAAAAAATGTTTATGTAAAAAACATTTTGAGGTTGCATAAATCATAAAACTATTTAGTATAGTAAAAATTACCTTTTAATGAAGTTATGTCATGAATTTCAGATTCAATTTATAACAGTTTTTTCTGGAAAAATTTGAAGTGAAAAATTATTAATAATTTTAATTTCAAACATATATTTTTCCCCAAATTAAATAATAAAAAAGTTAATGATAAGGTTTTTAAAAATGTACAGTATTATTTATTTTTATTAAAACCAATTTTACAGATCAAAAGTATGTCCAACTTTTGAACTAATAAGTAAAAACGTTGGTTTTGAAGTAATATAATGTTAGAGCACTTAATTTATAGAAAAACAAAAAAATACGAAAATAATATATGAAGATTTTTACCATATTAACTATATAGAAAGTTAAATGAAAATATGTTTTTTAAATAAATTTATTTGCATATTCTAATAACCTGATTTCATTTTACGAAAAATGAAAATTCCATCTTATACATAATACCAATCAAAACTTTAATCCATGCTAAAATCTATTTCATCTCCTTCGTCATTCATACAGCGAGATACATAACAACTAAATCTAAATTAATCTGCATATGTCACATCATATCACCGAGAAGCAAAATTTTCTCTAGCATTGCGCGCTCCAAGCATTGATCATAGACATTTTGGCATTGCGCGACCGTCTATTTTCCGTCAGGTATCTCCCAAGCCACTTTGATCTTCCTTCGGGTAGTAAAGCCCCCCTGCCACATTTGGCAACTGAGTTACTTCTCAGTTGGCGCCGCCCGTTGTTACTTTATTAAATTAATTATATTCCCGGTGTCGTAATGAGCTTCATGCGACAAGAATGACAGACAGACACCCGTGTTGGTTGTATGCGTGTATACCCGTAAGGAACGCTAGTGTCGCACTGGATGTGTTCGAGTGTCAAGCGACTTAACCTAAGTTAGGTTGAAGTTGGGGTCTGTTAGATTCGCTGCTTGAAATGGAATGATGGAAGGTGTTGAATGTGAAGGGACAGGAGATGAGGAATGTCTATGAGTATTAAGGACGGTTATGCTTAAGTTACTGTTCTGTTAGGTTATTTGATGTTTGATGTGTTTTGGAAGATTGGTTAAGTTTCATGAGGTTGTAAAATAGGTTGATTTTTTTTTATCATTTTTTTGTATAGTGTCCGTGTCAGTAGTCTGTATTATATGGGAAATATTTTCTATTTGTTTTGTGAAAATTATTACTACGACAGTTTTTGGTGTTTGTTCAAAAACTAAAAAAATACAGTAGCTGAAAGTACTGATTTCACTTTCGATATAAACCAAATTAAACAATAATTAAAAAAATATATAAACTTACTTTTTTTTTTCATTTGACATCAATTTTATATTAAATATAATGAATTTGAAAAAATGTAACAAACTTTCATCATGTATTTTAAAAATCTAGGAAAACAATAACAAGAAACATAGTAAAAATTCTTTTAGAACTCATTATATTATATTAAAATAAAATGGCTTTAGGTTGTAGTTCTGGATTAATTTTTATTAATAATCGACGTTTCGACAAACTCAACGTACATCTTTATCAGGAAAAATGATACAGAACTACAACTTGAAGTCGTTTTATTTTTTATTTATATACAAGAATTTAAAATATATATTATATTTTAAATAATACCTAATTATTGTAAAGTAAAATTTAAATATACGATTATTGCAAGATCTAGGGGTTTCTATTTGGTGATCTATAAGATGTTGACGTTGAAGTGATCGAAACGTCGATTACTAATAAAATTAATACAGAACTACATCTTAAAGCCGTTTTATTTTAATAACAAAAATATTTGTTCTGTATTAACCTATTTATAACCTAAATAATACACTCAAAAATACTTTGTAGTGTTCATGTTTGAAGAGATTAAAACCAGTTTCTATATAATTAACTCTTTTTAAATAAGCATCATTATAATAAAAAGCCAAATTAAAAAAAACAAAAATCAAACTTTTGATTATGTTTTTCACTCGACAACAGTCCAACGAGTTTTTGCAAATCAAATTTGTTACAAACAACAAACCAGACGGTTGGGAGACTGGGGGCAGTTATAGCGTGTCATCATATGTGTCGTATATGAGGACATTTCCGAGCAATTTATTATAATGAAATGAGGCTAGTAGCCGGAGACATTGCCCGGTGTTATAATGGCGGGGCCCCAGTGTCAACGGTAAACAGCCATTTAATACAACGTGCATCAGATTATGCAGTCAAATGAGATTATGGAATATGCATGAAGAACTACACTCACCCCAACTCTGGTTATCTGACTGACTAACTACAGGTTTATGCTATTTCACATGCTTGTTAATTCTTTATGAGTTTGAATTTTAGTGTGCTTATTGTTGCTTATTTTCAGCATGACTTTGCTAGCAGGTTATAAAAAAAATACTAATTTTACTTGGACAATATTACAGATTATTGATATAATATTTAATTAAAATATTTTTAAAATACATGATATAAATAATTATTTTAATTGCAAAAACTTTTCACTGACCGTCATATCACATATAATGAGGAAGGTATTGTAATTATACCAAACTTAACATATGGAGATTTTTACAGACAAGCACGAATTAGACATATAGCCTTATAGTAAACAAGAATCAACTGTTTTAGCGTAATGTCCGTCTCTCTGTCGATCTGTGGACACGTGTAGCGTCTAAACATATTGTTATAAAATTTCATATTTAAACTTCAGAGGTGAATAATTAAATTTGAGCAACTTTTGGTAAAGATCTGTCAACCGGTCAAAGTGGTAATTTACTGATGTCACTTCTATATGTTTTACGAATATTTCGCAACAGAGATATATTTCGAAAATAGTTATTTAACATATATATATATATATAATTTTGTAAATGGGTGACATATTTATATCAAGACAGTTTTCTTTTTAGTTACCATAATTACAAGTAGCTGTAATGAAAATATTTCTATTCAATAAATTTATTTAATACAATGACGGTTAGTTCTGTGGTGGCCAGAGCAGATTCTTTTAGAATTTAACTATTTAAACAATATTTATATTAAAATAAAAACTGTTTTAGGATAAAATTCTGTTTAATTATTTGTATAAAAACGACGTTCCAACGAAACTGAACGCTTGTCTTCATCAGGTCAAAATGTATCAATGACATTAAAGTAAATGACAGTACATAGCAACAAGTTACTAGGTAACATATAAGTAACTAGATCATAAGAATTGATAATAGAAGCCAAATTTTATTTAACTCAGTGTTTTTTACAGTGATTCATGTTATTCTTTTTTTTATATAATTTATTTTCTTTATAATATTTATATTTTATATACAAATAATTACTTGATCTCCATTTTGGGTTTATGGGCTTAAATGGGTTTGTAAAATGATGTAAATTATTACTTCTTTTAAAAACGCATTTTTTTTTTTTTAATTAAACAACATTAGAAAAAACTATGCATTTACAAAAGAGATACAAACTAAAATAAAGTCAAATAATATATATATATATATATATATATATATATATATATATATTTATATTGGCACTAGCATTTTTCATTCTCATTAAGTAGTGCGACAAAAATAGATAATAGCTATGAAAGAAAGAGAACGAGTACAAATAAATTAAAAAAAAAACACAAACAAAACAAATAAAAAAAATCTAAAACGTCGCCTGCATTTTTCCGTCCAAACCACAATTTAAAAGCCTTGGAAATGTTTTGCAGAATCTAGAAAGCCATGGTTGCAACATTGGACGCCATTACGTTTATTTGAACCGAATGAAGGAAGGAGAAAAAAAAAACAAACGAATAGCGGACGCGGTTGCTGTTTACAAATTTATGAAATATCGGCTGAAAAATACCGACGACCGTAAATAACCGGTTTGTGACAACCGGGTTGGTAATAAAATCAGTGTAATGGCCGCTTAGATGCGTATGCAAATCTTTTTCTACGACAATTTCTGTGACTGTATAACGGCTTGGCTGCGATCGCTCGGTAAATCCCCAAAGTCGCGGTTCTGGCTGGTTACTTAACCGGTTGAAGAAATGATGGCGAAATTTTTGCATTTTTTTCAATTACTTTCATCGTTTATTTTAGTCCTGGTTATATTGCATAAATTATGACAATTTTATGCTTAATATATTAGTCGCTGAACGCTAATAATTTTTTTTGATTTTTGTAGGTGTTCTGCGCTGAAAAGATTTTTAAAGAATGTTATATATTTTAAATTATTGTGGCTATAAAGAAGCAATGCAAGTTTTTAAAATTGCAATAAATCTTTTGTTTTTATTTACTGGGTTATAAAACTAACTAGTTTTTTTAAAAAATTACATTTTGTATATTATAAATCTATTATTTGACAGAAGTAGATAAAATAATAAATAATAATTATTTTACCTTAATAGTATATTATGTAACGAGGAATAGAAAGCGATCTTTATTGTGTTGAGCTCAGATACTTGCGGCAAACGTTTTAAACGAAACTAAACTAACGTAAAAATAAATAAAAATACATGCCATACTTTGTACAATAGTTGTAGAATCTAACAAATCTGGCGATGCACATTGCATTTTTTGCACTTCTTCACACATCTTTATTAATCATATTCAAATTTAAGTAAAAATAAACAATTCAACTATCAATTAACTTAACTTGACGTAATAATTTTCAATACGGCCACCAAAGATGTCAAATTAAATACACATGACGTTGTATTCATGTTTGATGTTGCCAACAGCGCTGTAATTGCTGTATAATAATGTATAATACATTGTTGTACTAGTAACATAATGACCTCCATTTACCTAGGCAATATAGTAAACGTATAATTAATATTTTTATACGCTTGAAGAAAAAATCATTTTATTGAATCAAAAAGCTATACTGCATATAATTGTAGTAACCCGAAATTCCAAATTGTAACCAGCAAACCGTTTCTGGCTTATACTACACTATTAGTTTCCCAAATACAGGGAGGATATACTTAACTACACCCTACCTGCTTCAATATTACGTTTACGGAGTACAGATACAATTTATGATCTCATCGGAATAGTGACAAATACATAATCTTACAAGTT
Source organism: Clivina fossor (assembly GCA_963966155.1). Taxonomy (NCBI): domain Eukaryota; kingdom Metazoa; phylum Arthropoda; class Insecta; order Coleoptera; family Carabidae; genus Clivina; species Clivina fossor. The sequence continues at coordinate 8,318,269 of OZ014563.1, read as the reverse complement.
TTGAGCTACTCGTAATGCCATTGAGAAACAATCAGCGATAAATAGACATCTAATGTTTTCAAATGAGAATAGCCTATATAACAGCACAGTAAAAATATATTAACCATATTAACAACAACAGGCAGTCGTAGTAGCGTGAAATAAATAAATACACGACGAAAAATGTAAATGCAGACAAAATATTGCTTCTCACGGCAAAGAATAAAATTCACGTCAAAATATTTTTTCTCATAACAAATAATAAATATATATGCCAAATTACTTTAACCATAGTTTGTACAATAGTTGTAGAATCTAACAAATCTGGCGATGCACATTGCATTTCTTGCACTTCTTCACACATTTTCATTAATCATATTGAAATTCAAGTAAAAATAAACAATTCAACTATCAATTAATTTAACTTAACTTAATAATTTTTAATATGTCGTCCGAAATGCCTACTATAATAACTGCAATAACTACAGACAAAATTTTCAAACTTATTAAATTCTAAATAAATAGTAAATTAACCATTTAACCCAACCTACTTAACAATAAATCTGACTAAATTTTCAGGTGTTAGCTATCTTTAAACAAATAAAAAAATTTTCTCGAGAAATTTTTCATTTTTGTTGTTTAATATATCATTTTTATTGTGCTATACACTGTAAAAAATTTATATAATTTTATATGTAATTTATATCATTTTACATGTTTTTTGAATGTAATTTTTCATAAAAAATATAATATTACATAAATTGTTACAGTATAATTACAAAATGTTGTTATTTTTCCTGTTAAAACATATGTAAAATTAAGTAAATTTAAGAATTATTTTTTACAGTGTTACTTGCCATTTAAAATGCCAATCTCGTCGTGAATTTTACCGTTTTCATCGAGCCAAACTTGTCGAAATACTAATCTTGGTCAATTATATATTAAAAAAAAAAAAGAAATCTAAATTTTGATCTAGGTGTCGTATTCGATATTATTACATTGAGGACCTCAATTGCAATGCACATACCATACACATACATACATACATTTAGCTACAAATACACAAGTGTTGATACAAAATACATTAGTATACGTATATATGTATATCTGTGCAACGTATATGAATATGAGTATGTGTGTGTGTGTGTGTGTGTGTGAGTCAAACTGGCTCAGTGTAATTTCATAAAAGCAGCCCGAAGGCATATAGCCAGAACCTATCCGCTCAAATAGCATTATAATCGTATCCCAGTTTAATCCATTTTATTAGCGGCATACTTCGCATACCGAAAATGGACTCACTAACTGTACAAGAGGATGTATCTCTATTACTCTCGATTCGTGCATATGAGATTGTATAGGTGTGTGAAACGAATATGTAGCAACATGGATAGATAGACTTATGCATCAAACAATTAGTAACTTATTTCAATTTTAAATAGTTCGTTTTAATTTAGAATGGTTATAACGTAAAAGGATAAACATTGTTTTGCTTTTAAGTTTTTTTTTTTTTTTGAATTTTAATAGTAGTTTTTGGAATATTTGAATTACAAAATTTATTGTTTATAAATTTAAATGAGAATGTTCCAAGAATTTTCTTTTAATATGACAGTAGACATTTTACAGAATATGAAACAAGTAGTATCTAAATTATTTATATTTAATTATTAAAATCTAATTTATAATATATTTAATTTATTAAAACAAAAATAAAAATATTAAAACTAACATAGATATGAATATTGGACACATTTAAAAAATTATTTAAAATTTTAGTTCCTAAATAATACGCATATATACTTAAAATAGCTTATTTTTACTTTTTTTTTTTACATTTTATAAAACAAACTGTAAATGTATTTAGTGTCTGAGCAGGAAAATGTTAGTAAAAAGTTAATAATAAAATAATAAGTATTAAATATGTATAATCTTAAAATTGTATTAATATTTTATAATAATTTTAATTAATATATAAAGATAAATTAAGTAAAATAAACTAAAATCTTAACGATATCTGAAATCTGCTGAATTCCTTATTCTACAGGAAGAGCTTGTGCAGGCAGAATTTAACAAATCCTTTCAGCAGGAAACTAAATAATTTATACGAACTAGCGTTGCATTTCTAAAATTCTATTTAAAACATCATCATACCTTTGCAAATTACTGAAATGATTTTGTATTATAGTACGGTAAATCTTTCATTATTATGAAAACTACGAGCCGTAGTTGAGCTTTCCACGTTCTCGCAAAATGCATCCAAGTTTAGCTTTTCTATGATATTAGTTAGTCCTTAGCTAGCAATGGATTCTAATTCATATTAGAAATATCTATTGCATTTGCATATCACCGCTGCATATCAGTGCACATGTACAATGTAGAATTCTTTGAAGATCATCTTGGGTATAATGTATTTTGAATAAATTTTAATATTATCTGATGTATTTTTGCGGTTTATATGTTTTTCATTCTAATAAAATTTGTATGAAACTATCTTGTAACTGACAATGATTATGATAACATACATTTTATACAACTAAAAAGTTCAGCTTTTGAAACTTGGCGAATGTTTTCTATATTTAAAACAATATTTTCATATTAAAATAGAACAGCTTCAAAATTAAGTTTTGTATAATTTTAATTTAAATTTGACGTTTGACATACTCTACATAGGTATACTTTCATCAGGAAAAAATATACAAATAACATAAATATTAAACAAACAAAAAATATAAACCAGTTACTTGGTAACAAATACAAGTAACTAAATTATGAAATTTATAAATTATTAAACTGAAAACTGAAATAAGTTCTGAAATATTCTTTACTATAAAATAAAATGGCTTTAGGTTTAAGTTCTGTATTAATATAAATATATTAATAATCAACGATTGACGAACTCAACGTCCGTTTTCATCAAATGATATTTAGAGCAAATAACAGAACATAGAAACAAGTTACTAGGTAACAAATAAGTAACTAGATCATAAAATTAATGGAAGTTAAATTTTATTTAAAGCAGTAATATCAATCCCTATGGAGGCACTGATAAAATATATAATACAGAAACTTTTTTATTTTAACATAATGAGTTTTGAAAGATTTTTTACTATGTTAATAAAATCATTGTTTTATTTTTACGTTATGTTTAGTGGAAATTAAATACTTGTATTTAGGAACTATATAAAAATAATAAAAAAATTATTAGTTTTCTATTTTCCATTTTGAACTCTGAATATATTTCTGACTAACAATTATGTGTAATAATTAAATATTTATAATTAATACAACATTCTGTCTAGGAATTCTAGAAAAAAAGAATGAATAAGAAACAAAGCGAAATAGTTAAGATAACAAAACTGAAAATGAAATAAAATGGACTAATTCATTATAATCTTCTCTAACCGGCGTACTTTTTTATTTTTTATTATTTATAATTTTATATTCGCATATAATTCTTTCCTTTTATATTCTGAGTTCATTAGGAAAACTTCTCAAGTACAGCATTTTAATTAAATTTTATTGAGATTTTAATTAATATCTACATTAATAATGTGAATAATAATTAGCAAACATTACGCGTTCAAGCGTGAATATAATTTTAACAAAAATAATTCTAACAAGAATTCTAATTATATATATAATATTTCGATTTGCAATCATTCTATTACATGTTTTACTACAAATTTTTATGTTGACTGTTTGTTTTTATAATAATAATTGTTTTCGTTTTGTTCTAGGTAAGTGAATCTGTTTATTTCGTTCTCTGAAAATTTTAAAGAAAATTTCTACTAATAAGTAAGTTAACAATATCAGTATTTATATTTTTTTTAAACAATATTGATATAACATATAATTACTACTTATAAGTATACTGAAAAATATATTTTTTAACCTTTTTATATATTGTTAAATGACTTTAAATTTTTTTATCATGATCGACAATCATTATAAATAATTCTGTTTAAAGAAATAGTATAATTAACAGTCTGGGCTAAACACAAACTGAACATTCAACTCCGACTGAATATACTGACTATGAGACAAGTTTACGTACCGATAACTTTAGTCAACTCTCAACTATTTGGTAAAAAACAATCACTTGTTGAAACTTGGCGCCGAATCAACTCGAGCATATGTAGTTTCTCGTAATCAGACACGTTTACGCACCAACTTATCTAAATTAGATGAGAATTAATTATAATTTGCGATAATGAGTAAATGTCATTTTCACCGGCGGCTAACTTCCTTTTTACTCACCCCCCCCCCTCTCTCTCTTTCCCCACCTTTCCAACATAGAAAAACATTTGCTAGTTAAGGTGTTGGATGAGACGCGTGCCACGTTGCGGTTTAAACTTTGTTTAGCGAATAAGTTAGACTCCGGGACTCCGGTTAGAAGTCTCCGGATATTCCGGGTAGTCCGGGTAGAAGGTTCCGGGTATTTCGGGAGTCCGGGTTGGCGGCTCCGGGCGTTGGACTCCTAATGAGACGCGACGCTTTGCTTTGTTAGCGCGGTTTTGTGAAACAGGTTAGCGTAATAGAAGTGTTGTGATTCTATTTTATGTTTTTGTTTTGGTTTTTTACCGTTTTGGTTTTAGTTTAGTGTAAAGATGAATGGCGCAAAGTTTTAGTTTATTTAAATTTTAATTTAAATGCAATTGTTTTAGAATTATTTTGAGTTTTGTAATTAGTTTTTATTGTTTAGAATACTGAACAAATTATTAAATTGTATAAAATAAATATAGTAAAATAAAAATAAGAATTATTGTATTACATTTGCATATTTCTATAACATTTGTAGCAGTATTTGATTCGTATCTGTATTTCATATTTAATTAACAATTATTGAAAAAAAAAAACATTTCTATGTACTTAAACAATGACGCTATATTTCAATAAGAATATGGCACAAACTATTTTCATTTACGGAGAAATTAGTTTCCGCTAAATATTCCAATCTAGACAAGCAACTTTACTTTATCCACATTCCTGATAACACATGCTCCAAATAACATTTTTTTTAAATGTTTGTAAATAAAGCGTTTTTTACATCGTTACCTACATACAAAAAATACTCAGTTACCAAAAAACTAGCGCGTTGCAGAGGTACCTAACGGCGCATAATGAACATAGTGTTAATTAATATTTATTCATAAATTATGGCCATCTCAGTTTTAGCAATTTACTTAACATTTGATCTATATACTTTTCCAAAAATGCTATTAATAGTTAAGATAAAACAAAAACGATTATTGAAGATGAAAATCTTGATTTATAGAACATAACTCACTGTGAGAGAGAAAAGTTGGTACTCTTTTATTTTTATTTAATTTAATATTAACTGGGCAATTTAATTTTAGTACCATTTAAATATTACTTTGTAAAGTTATAAATACATTTAATTAACAAATTCTATTAACGTAACATCAAGTAAAATGTAATTAATATTAACAAATTGTCTGTTAAGTAAACTTGGAGTTAATAAAAACCTTTAGCTAGTGCTTTCACTAATACTAAATTACCGACTATAAGTTTTAAAAGCTAATGTTAACACAGTGTCGAGATTAAACGTTTCCATCTAACAAAGTATCTAGAGCTCAAGCACAAAAGTATCTAGCGAATTCTACACGAAGTTACTTTGAAATATTAACGATAATACTGAAATATTCAGCGTTTGAATCGCCTTTGTCATTTTGCCACACTGAAACAAAAGTGCTAATTTTATCCGAGTTGGTTTTTTTTTCCGCTCTCTCTCGTGTATCTCACGATTATTTTATTACTCACATTAATCTGGAGTGACACTGGCCAAACGTGAAATGAGGATAGGACGGCGATAATATCTTTGCTAGTAATTTTTCATCGGCGGGAATATCTCCTCGCCTCTGTGTGTGTGGTTTGCGTTGGTGATACATGCACGACATACAAATTATTTTTCGAGGTAAAAAACATTTTTTTGCTGATGTGATAATAGACGGTAAATTGGTATAGTTTATTTTACTTTATTTTTAGTTTTTTTCTGCAAAAGAAAATGTTACAGTGTTGATTATGTTTTATCGGAAAATTTGCTGAAATTGATGATGAACCATTTTGATGTTTGTAGATTTGTGTTAAAAATGATATCTAGTTTGTAATTAAAATTACAAATTTTAGCCATAATAGCCACAAGCACCTTATAAGCTAATTCTAACTTAATAATAAGTTTAAATTATTTAAAAAATAAGTTTTTAGAAATATTTATTTTGAGAAACATTTTTGACCCAATGAGCAATTTTTATATAATCAATTACCATGGAAACTTGTAATTTATAAATATCATATTTAAGGAGTTTAGTCTATTTATATTATGTCATCTGAATTACGTATGTGTGAAGTTTTATGTCGATCGGGTATGAAGAAGTGAGTTAAAATTGTATTACAAATTTGTTCCCTAACAAATGAAACTAAGTAAAAGCATGTAACATTTCAAAATTGAAAACAAAATATTTAAAAAAAAATTAAATAAACTAAAAATTCTTAATACTTCTCATGAATTTCGTAAATAACATTTTAATAAATAAGAATTATTTTATAAAAATATAGTTATATTTTTCATTAGAAAGGAATTTAACTAAATCCATAAATTATTAAAAAATTGTTTAATTTATATAAAATTACGTTACCAAAATGCGGTATAAATTTTTTGTGTTTATACTTTTTTTACAATAAAATTAATTTATATTTAAAAACAATATAAACATTAGGAATTTTACTTTATTATTTATATGTGTATTTATAATTTACAGTTTTATTATTATACAGTTAACCGCCAAAAAGCCATACATACTGTGTAATATGAGTTATTAAGTCTTGTCATTCGTTAATATTAATTTCAATCAGTGATGTTACAAAAACAAGTATAAATTCAGAGTGCGTTTAATAATAATTAAATGAATCAAGTAACTGATTACATTTTTGTACGTAAACTCCGCTAAGACATTCGACTTTTTCACTTGAATAAATTCGTAAAATAGAGCTTGATAGAAACATAACTATATACGAGGCAAGAAAATAGAAAACAGCATCTTTGCGACTCACAAGTAAAATAACTCTATATACACCTATACGAATATATATATATATATAAAGTAACAAAACAGTTTTTTTCCTTAAACTCACGATTTATACGCAAAAACCAGTATGTCATAAATTCGGAATCCAGGCGCTTATTCGCAGTAAACATTGGTTATATGGAAGTGTCGTCGCGAACTATATGGGACCCGATGGGCTAGCCCAAATAAACTCTTCCCCCCCTTTACCACTCTTTTGCCATCATTTCCTAAAGCTGGCGGGAATAGACTAGGCGGGAAACTGGGGGGGTGGAGGGGGGAGGGAGAGAAAAGGATAACGTTGAACGACACCAGCTATCAAACATTCCTGGCTTGATGTGATAGCGTTTTCAATACCCACTGCCTTTGTGGCAGCTTAACGTTTAGATGGGAAAATGTTTCGGAATCAAGTCTTGAATGGTTGCTTGGCGCTTTTCCTCCCTTGCTAAAGCTCTACTAGGAGGTTGTTTCTGCTAGGCAGAGATGATCGGGGGTAGTGCGAACGTACAATAGCCCGGCAATTATTCAGTTGATTTGCTGGATTTAATATGGTGTTAGTTGTAATACGAGCGAAATTTTTACAATTCTTTTTTATGTATGAAAGATGTGCAAGGGACATTTATTGCATTCTTTTTTAGTTTAAATACAAAATTTCAATCATTTAAGAAATCAACAAAAATTATTCTAGAAGACCATTGTTCTAGGATGCATCGTTTAGAAGAGAATTTTTTTTTTTATTATTATTTTTGAAAGTAATATCAAGGGGGTACTGTTTTTTTCAAAATAAGACTTTTTTCAAAATTTAGTTAAAAAAATCTGAAAAAATTCAGTAAAATAGAGAAAAAAATTAGCTACGTAATAGATAAGTAACTTTTTTTTATTTATATGAAATTTATATTGAAATTAAAGCATATCTAGAAACTACATTGTTATATTAATGATAAAATGAATAATTCATTGGTAAATGTTAGTTAGATAGTAATAATACATTACCACCTTTAAAAAAAGCGATAAAAATTATTTTTTTTTGTAAATGACACAATGCATTCTACAATTTGCGAATGGATTTTAATTTTTATTTATAGCGAGAGAACGCTAGAACAGACTGGTTCTGTCGCTACTTTTCGGATGAAAATGAATATGAATGAAGAATTATAAAAATTAATGAATGAATTACATTTTTCATTTGTCACGGGAAACACAGTTTTTAATTACTTTTCGCATCTGCTCACACTTAGCCTTTAATAACTCATCTCCACCAAATCTAATTTTGTGCACGTAAAAATGTTCTCCAAACTACACTACGGCCCTTTTTCTGTCTTTCTTATTTTTGACTTTTACCAAACACTTTTAGCTGTCTAAACTTTCAGACTTTGAAGAAGAATATTTTGTCGTTTTGTTTCTAAGTTGTTTGCTTTATCTCTAATTGATGATTTTTACGAACTAATGTTGGATTCTTTTAAACTTTCAAATATACTGAATAAAAGTTGGTTTAGTTGTAATGGTATTATTACTACAGTTTTTAATTTAGATATCTTTAAATTACAAAATACTATTCCCTAGGTGTTTAAAGTTTTATTTTATTATTTTGCAATAATAGTACATTTATATTACGAGGTGTATAAAACGATGATTATTGTGTTGAGTCCAGATATTTGTGGACGAAAGACAAAACAGTTTTCTATTCCGAGTAACATACAATTTTTTTCTTCAAGCGTTCTAAACGATACTAAACTATATATAAATATAAATAAATTGCAAATAACCTTAACCACACTGTAAAATATAGCAATAATTTTATATAAAAACCTTGGGCAATTGATTTATACTAGTTTAATTTTTAAATTTTCAGATGCCACAGGAAAATTTTACATTATATAAATATAAAGTACGTATATTTTATGTCAGTAATTACTTACTTTTTCGTTAAAAAAAAAACCGTATATAATGTGGTAAATTAATTAATTTACTTAAAATTACAAAATTATATTATTATTACAGAAAATTTATATAAACCACAGTTCCCATTTTATATAAAAACCACAGTAAAAAATTACATAAATTTTTTGTAAAAATAATATAATTTTGTAATTTTAATTTAAATAATTAATTTATCATGTTATATTGTTTTTTTTTACCAAAAAGGTAAGTACATAAAATGTGTGTATTGTATATATATATAACGTGGCGTTTTGTGACTGTGTCTGTAAATTTACATATTAAACTAGTGTAAATCAGTTGCTTCAGGTTTTTATGTAATATTACCGATTTTTTTTACAGTATACATATATACAGTATATATATATACATGTATTCGTTCGCTTGGTTGATATAGGGCAATAACATGGGATTTCGATAATATGCAGAATACTACTTTCTGAAGTAAAATTCGGAGAAATACTTAGAATACTTTTCGATAGGGAATAAAAAGTTCTATAATTTGGTTTTAGTTTTAATTTGCTAGCATGTGCCGTTTGGGCGCTAGAATTTTTTTTAAAATGTTTTTGAGAATTTTCAAAATTTTTCCTGCTAAATCAGTATGAATTAGAGAAAAAAGTTACTTAGCTATTATGTAGCTAATTTTTTTCTCTATTTTACTGAATTTTTTCAGATTTTTTTGAACAAATTTTGAAAAAAGTTATATTTTTAAAAAAATTTGAAATATAACTTTTTTCAAAATTTGCTCAAAAAAATCTGAAAAAATTCAATAAAATAGAGAAAAAAAATGGCTACATAATAGCTAAGTAACATTTTTTTCTAACTCATACTGATTTAGCAGGAAAAATTATTGAAAATTCTAAAAAACATTTTAAAAAAATTCTAGCGCCCAAACGGCACATGCTAGCAAGTTAAAAGTAGAACCAAATTATAGAACTTTTTATTCCCTATCGAAAAGTATTTTATGTATTTCTCCGAATTTTACTTCAGAAAGTAGTACTCTGCATATTATCGAAATCCCATGTTATTGCCCTATATCAACCAAGCGAACGAACACCCTGTATATATATATATATATATATATATATATATATATATATATATATATATATTCGTAAAGAAAAGTAAATTGTGTCAAAAGACATTTTAGACAAGAAACATATATTTATTTTATTTATTTTACGTTGAAAATATAAGAACGACTAAAATAAATGTGTCGTACATTTTAAGTTTGTATCAAAAAATATCGACAAAACTTCAAACACGATTTAAAATGCGACAAACGTCTCTACCACAGAATGCATCTAGTCAGCGTCATCTAAAAGACTTCGTATTGAGTAACCAACCTACGAACAGCAGCGAACTAAAGACACACACACATATATACCATACTACAGCAGGAATAGCGAATGCAGTCGATATAAGGGCGGGTTATTGAATTACCATTCCGTTGACCGGGACGGAATACGAGTTGGCCTCCGGTATACAGGTCTCCAGGGTACTGTAAGTGCACACTAGTGCCACGAAACATTATGCAAACCGAAGTTCAAATTTGTGTTTCACACACACACACACAAGCCGGGCGCGAGTATGGGATAGTGTCCGTTGAGATAATATGTTCAATTGGCCCCCGATATGGGAACAGTTGGATGTGTAGTAAAGATACGGTGTTAGTTGGTAGAACTGTTTGCGATAGAAGGATTTTCATGGTTATAAATGCAGGTGATAAATATCTCATAATGTGTACCGTTTTATTTCTTACATTAATTGTATGTTTGAAAAATGACGATGATCAGATACTATCTACCAGATTTTAAAAAATACAAAATATTACTGTTATATAAAAAGCATGTCAAAAAATTATTTTAATAATAAATGTCACATAAGTATTTAAATACAAACGGATGCTAATTTTATGATCTATTAATAATTCAAATATTACTTATGAAATTTTATATTTTTACCTATAGAAAAATCAATCATTTACCTATTAATAATTAGAAAATGATCTATAGTAAAAAAAAACCTAAACCAACCTACTAACCTAACCTGCCTTAAATAGCCAATTACGTAAAATTTATAGATCAAATTTTATAGATCGATAATTATATCAATAGGTATTTGATTATTTCCATAGGTCGATAATTACTTTTATAGGTCGATAAATATTTCTATAGATCAATAATTAATTTTATAGGTCAAAAATTAAAACCATAGATTAATTATTTAATACATAGGTAAACTATTATTTTTATAGGTACTATTCGGTAGATCATATGATTTTTTCATAGGTCAAATATTTTTATTCAATACAAACAATCTCTAAAAACAATGTCTGAAAAACACAATCTAGATGTCGTATAGGAAATTTTATATAAATTTAGGAAATAAAAACAATTTTTATAAGTAATAAAAAAATTCAGTTTCATAGGAAAAAAATAAAATTACAATTACGTTAACATACTTTAGCTTTTATAATATAGATTCATATTCTATTGACAAGCATTTTCCTACAATTATAGCGTTAATATTTTATTAGAGAAAAATTAATTTCCGATAACAAACCAATTTAGAAAATTTATTTCTTCGCCACATTGAAACAATCTTATCTACTTACAAACGACTCTACTGACTTCTAAGATAACCAAAAAACCATAAACAACAATATCCTGAATAACCATTTCCACATTGCCAAACCAGCCATCTTCACAACGGCATTATTATAACTATAATAAACAACAACTGTATTGTCCTTACGAAAAGCGCAATTATCAAATCATACCATATATGTGAATATTCGCCCAAATGTGCCCATTGACTTGGTCGTGTTGTGTTAGCGACAAAATGTTAGTACGTCGAAACATCCGCAATAGAGCCTCATGGCGCTCGTGTCGAACTTGAAACGACGACGGTCCTCCACATTGTTGTAGTTTTACGAATGACGACGGCTCTTAACAGAAACGATGTCTTGATAACAGGCATTGCGATGGGGTATTGTTGACCGAAGAATGGGTTGGCAGAAGCTTTCTCTGCGGGTCGTATCTGAGGTTGGCCCGATAGATAGCGTGATGGGCGCTGGTTACGTTTAGGTTTGTTCGAGGGAAGAAGGGGGAAATGATGCTATTTATACATTTGGTAATTTGGGCGAAAGAGAATTGACAATCTACCGTTGTGTATTGTTATTGGCGAATTTTGTCTTTAGTAGGATTGGATGATAAACGCAAATTTTTCGGTAAAAAGTTATGTGGGGTGTTTTAAATTTTATTGCCGTTACACTTATTTTGGTTATTTGTTTATCTAAGATGTTGTAACTAAAAAAATAAGAATATTTTGGTACTCAGAAAAAAAATAAAGTTAGCTATTTCATTTAATTCGAATTAGATGACTACATTTTAAATGATTTGTCTATTTAACCTGTTTAGAACGAAGAATAATAGATATGACAAATTAGAAAAAATATCCAATTGCATTATATGAATACACCAAACAAAATTATTTAAGAATAATAAATATAAATGGCAGCACATATTCACAACATATCTTAATTTTTAACATTTTATCAGTTTAAAATTTTACATCTTAAAGAAAATAATTGTACTGGAAAATACTTATATTATGTTACGAGGAGTAAAAAGCGACGAGTGCGTTGAGACCAGATTTTTTGTGGTTGAGGCAAAGCCGATTTTTTTTTAAGCGTTCTAAACAAAACTAAACTATAAATAAATAAAAATACATGCTAAGTTATCTAAGTTACTAACCAGTTACTAATCAGTTACTAACAGTTGTAGAATAGTATGTATATGTATATATTATTTATATTTGTTAAGTAATTTGTGAGATTTAATCTTTCTTTGGTCGAATATACAGTTTCTGACCTTCTGGGGCAATACAAATTTGCATTTTTTGCATTTCTTCATACATTTTCAATAATCAAATTAAAATTTAAGCGAAAATAAACAATGCAATTGTCAATTAACTAAACTTTTCGTAATAGTTTTCTCAATATGACCGCCGAGGAAATAAGACTTGACGCAGTTATGGTTACTGCTGCTACCAATATTGTACGTAGTAATTAACTGCTGTATAATAATGTGATTATTGTACTAATAATAGAATGACTTCTTTCTAGATAGGCAATATAGTAACGTAATATTAATATTATGATATGCTTGAAGAAAAATAATTTAGAAGGCACATGGCCGGAATAAAGTAACAACAAGAAACATATAGTTATTTAAATGCCATTTATTCCACTTCATTTATTATTTTAACGCAAATCACTGAAAACAAATCGTACACCACTGGTTGAGCGTCGCGTCGGTCGTCCAAAACAGGCAGCAAAATTTCTCCAGTCATGTAAAGACTGAAGCCCTGAAATCGTACGTCTGTGTGAGTGTATTTGTATACATATTATACCTTAGAAAGTTAACGTACCATGCGAGTGAAAACCGCCTTTCGTGTTTTGAATGATTACATCAGTCACGAAACTGACGCCATCTTATCTCAAAAGTCGGGAAGGGGCGGGGGGGAGGTTCGGTTCAACACAAAAATAATATCGTTTATGCGCGTATAAACACACAAGCACGCAATGTGTGCCACTGTGCCTGAATGTTTTGGCACCCTCCTACCCTATTTTGGTCGACGTTGCCGAAAGATATACAGACTTGCATATTAAAATTTATGTTTTGACAAAACTTTTCGGGTTAATAAAATGTGTTTTTGTCATTATTTTTATTATTTGTTTGCGCGTATTAATAACTTATATTTAGATTAAAGTTTTCTCATAATATAATATTATACTTGACTCACTGATTCGAAACCAGGTTCATTGTTTTCATATTGGTTACTGTAAGAGTTTCTGCACCCTTTTAAACTACTATCAGTCGAGTGTGTTTACATTTGCATATAAATACAACAATAATAAGAACAGCGAAAATATGTAACTGAACATAGAAACTAATATGAATGTAAATGCACCAAGGGGGTAGAAATTTCGATTGTATCACGCATGTATCTCAGTGATTTTATTACAGTGAATGATATAATTGATTACAAACATGCTGATTACAAAAATCTTGGGGGTGGGGGTACAAGTATATATATATATATATATATATATATATCAGCTTGTGGAGCAGAAGCTGCCATTCAGTCACCAAGCACTAAGGATGCCATCTTTGATGTATGGTAAAATATCTGGAACGATGATAGATCGACCATGGCGTACACCAGATTTGAAAATTCAGTGAATACCAGCCATGAAAGCCAAAAATTACTAAGCCAATGGTGTTTTAATAAATAAAATGTGTAATCAATATATACAATTTTTTTTTCAAAGCTAAATTTTAATTACATTTTTTTTTTAATTTAGTATCCAGTATTCGTAATTTTAAAATAGAAAGCCAGACTTTTTGATTAAAATTCGGTGTTACAATAATTTGATACTTACAGTGAAAAATAAATTATTAAAAAATATCTAAAAAAAAATGATGAATTCCATCGGGTTTTTAACAGGTTAACACGAAATTGTAATAAAATAAAAATAAACAAATAAAAATTCAATTATCAATTCAAGGTCATTAAACGTTATTTATCAATGTCAATAAAAATATAAAATTTACGTCGGATAACGTATTTTTGCTGCATGGTAATTTTTTAATTAATAAATATAGCATCCGAAAATGTTATCTAGACCAATTTATCATATATTAATTTTCGACCTCAATTTATATATATATATATATATATATATCGACATAAATTAATGAATATTATCTGATTTTCAATATTAATTAATTCATTATTTACCTTTTATCTACATATAATATTTTAATTATAATATAAACTCAAGTCTATTTAGTTGTATCGCGCAGTTTATGACTCGTAGTTTTAATTATGTAACGCTTATTATTAAGTAGATAGTCAAAATATATTTAGGCAAAATCGATACTACGTTTCATATGTTTTAGTTTGTAAGTTCATGCATAATATTGACATAATAAATTTTTAGGGTGTTTCTAGATTAAACAGCCAAATTAAAGTACGAAGTTCCTCTCTAAAGGTTTGAGGATCTTCGGGTCTAAACTTATTATAAATTTACTCGATAGATTTTCGTTCTATAAAAAGGCAATAAAATTCACATAGTAAAAGTTTTTCAGAACTCATATTAAAATAAAACGGCTTTAGGATATAATTCTGTATTAATAATCGACATTTCGACGTACTCAATGTACATTTTCATCAGGAAAAATGATACGATTATAATTATTTTTATATTACAATTCTGATGATGATTGCTATTTAGGATATTAGGAGTATTACTTATTGATCGATTTGCATAAGAATTAAAATTTAAAAGTAAGTCTAACGAAATATAACAACACTACTGTTTTTATAAATATATAACTTGTAGCAATTATTCAATGATTATTGCTTTTATAAATCAAAACTTTAATACAGAATATCTGTGCGTTAATCTAAAAAAACATAATAATTAAAACAATATTTTTAAATTAATCTGAATAATGGTGAATTTCCTAATAAAAATGTAACGTTACAGAATATTTTGTGCAGAATTTTGTATTTTTGTGTTTGTGAAGTATGTAATTTTATTTACACAGCAATTGTTCTATTTTCTTGCAATTTTTGGTATTTAATAAACTATTTAATAATTTTTAGCAAAATAATTTTATTAAAAAATAATTTCTTTTATGCTGAATCTACTATTAGTCTAACCTAAAAAAAAATATTAAACAATTATTATTAAGTTTATTTTAAACTTTTTATATCACTTTTAAAGTAAACGAATAAAGGAGGAAAAACTTTCAGCAAAAAAAGAGACATCTTTGCTCTTAAAAATGATATCAAATAACTGAAATTATGCTCGCTGTAATGCAATGTAAAGGCGTTAAAAAAGGGGATGAAAATAATTTGGAGAAAGCTCGACTTTTCTTCGTACTAAAAGATTAAAATATATTTACATTTTTATTTGCATGATTCGTAATGTTTTACGTGTTTATTTCGACTTTATGTTTGGGATTAAAATTCTCTGTTTTACTTCGTAGAAGTATAAAATTTTCTAAAATAAATTTTATTTATGTATGCATTCACGCAGCTTGGCTCTTAAATTATTTTTATTTAGTTTATATTTTTTTTAAATATGAAATAACAATTAGTACCTGAATAAGAATATTTTAATATATTTGTAAATTTATGTTCAAATTAAGATTTTTTTTAATATTTTATAACAAATATAAAATGTAGAAATCGATATTTAAATTTATTTTAATATTAATAGTAAAAAATTTAAAGTAATTGTTACGTACAAAATTTTAAAAACACGCTGTGAAAGTTACTATTTATATAAATATTCCAAATTTATGTTAAGTATTAGATTTGCCACACTTTATTCTATTATTTTTTTATATTCTTCACTACTTAAATATATGTAATTTCTGTTTAAAAGTACTTTTTCGGAAGTTAAATTATTATATTATATATATATATATATATATATATATATATATATATATATATATATATATATATGTACATAAATAAATCCATAAATAAACTATTTAACTGTAACATGAAAAACATAAAAATATAGAGAAACCAAATACAAAAATAAATTTTAGTTATACATATTTTATTTTTATTAATACACCAATATGTGCTGAATTTAAATAACCAATTTTAATACTTTTAATACTAATAACTTACAACAATTTTTGCTTGTTCTCTTATTTCATGTTATAGTTGTAATGCGGTTTCTTCATTACATATATATTACCAACTTAAAAATAGCTATTGACTTATTAGACACCCAGTACATACAACATGACTATTTTTGCCATTTATTCATAGTACGTTTATTTATTCATTTTTATCAACATATAAGTTTTTATTTTCTAATTTATTTTCTTTAAATGTTTAGCAATGAATTTAATAATTAATATTCAAGTTAAATCACTTTTTTTCTTAGCTGAAGAAGTTAAAATATATAACTTTTCAATTTGCGTGATAGTATTATGTAAATTAAATATTATTTCTGGTATTAAAAACTTTATATCACTGTACTGACATCGGTTGGGTGTGAGTGGTTCAAAAAAAAACTATATGTTCAGCTTCTCGAGCATATAGTCTTTATGTTCCACCTAGGAATTATGGAAACTGATGATGATGATTATGTAAACGTACAATTATTCTCTTGGCGAAAACTATACATAATTTTATTACAATAGTAATAACTACAATTTTCTTTATTTATAATTCTTTATACAAGCACAATTTATTACCAGTACAAAAGAAACAAAATTTATTCAAACATTTGAATAACGTGTTTTAAATTTGCAGTCAACTATTAAAATGTTTCTTACAAAACCAGACATTACACCGACTTGAAATGTAGCGTAACAAATACGACAATATACTGTCGAAAATTATCGATATTTCCTTTCGTAGTTTCTCAAACGCTACAGCAGCGTATCGGTATAAACTCCCTAATTCGACTTTGTCGTGTCCAGCGCGTTTCGCAGTTGTTTACATTTCGTCTATTACTTTTCGTCAAGTTTGCGGTGAATACAACGACAACGAAACGGTAGCAAAAATTATATGTACAGTTTTGTTCCATTTTTGTATGTTTAGGGAAATTCGAAAAGTTTTAACTATATATTGGTATTGGTATATAGTGAGGTTATGACTGACAGCTTAACAAAAATTCGTTATTGGATAGTTTTGATGAAGTTGTTTTGTTTTTCAGAAAAATGTTTGAGTTATTTTTTTGGTTTTTATTGGCAGGTAATTTGAATTTTTGCTAATAGAAAAATTTGAAATATTTATAAAAGAATTTACTTTACAATATTCATAGGAAGTTTGCAAACTTAATGATATTTTTCGAATAAAGATATGTGATTTCTGTTTTTTTAGTGCTATTTATTTTTTTTATTTTTTAGTGTGGTTGTCGATTATTAATTAAAAGATATTTGTTCAATTTGCAAACTTTCTGTCTTATATTTTTTGAATTATTTTTCGAATTTGAATCATCGAAATTAGTATTATATTCGGTAGTACCTAACGCTTAAAACACGCTCGGCCATAATGCTGACTTTATTTACTTTTATTTCATATTTTTTTTAAATGTCACGTGAGATCAAATTTAATATTTTTGAAAAAACATATTTTGAAATTTTTTTCAAAAAATCTAAAATAAATAACGGTAGAATTTTGAAAAATATTAGAGACGATAGAATTCATTTTATATCAAGAATTTGACAATTGAAAATAATCGCAAGATCGAAACGCGTCGTAAAATAAATAAAAAGAAACTGCAAAAGGAAAATCAAAAAACAACACCATGAATATGTAAGTTAAGGAAAATAAAAATAAAATAAATTTTAAGAATTTAGCTGTATACCATCAACAATTTTTCTTGTTATTAATTTTTAATAAGTAATTGATTAAAAAGAAAAAAAAATAATGTGTACGTATAATTCACTGACAAATCCAATTTATTAAACATTTTCATAAAATACAATTTTATGAAATTCAAGCAATAATAATTTATAAATTAAACAATACATTCACATTCAATTTAACAAAACACGAATACATACAAAAACGGAAAGCATTTCTTCGATAAATTTATCTTGAAATCTACATATAATTGTACAAGTACAATTGATGAAATTTATTAGTGATTTTCCATACAAACAGATGCTCATTTGTCATAAATAACAAAATAATTACAGCCGAATGTACAGAATTATTTATTACCGCACAAAACTTACATTTACCTAGAGCGAGAGGTATCAAATCAATGCGATGATTAATTAATCTGACTGGCATGAATCTATGCAACAAACAATAGAAAATGTATTATTATTTTCTACGTGTATATATACATTATTGTTATTGTTTAGCACGCATGCGCAATATTAAACACACCACACAGAGAGCAACTAAATGAATTATTTGTAATTAACGTGATGAAACATATATATATATATATATATATATATATATATATATATATATAACACAAAAGTTTTGTTCAGTTCTCAGTGTTGGTATTGTTAACATATCTTATTAATTTGTAATGGAGTATATATATTTATAGACCTGGTTTTGCTTTTGTAGTTGAGTACTCGCATTATATTGCATAATCCAGAGTGAGGTTTGAGCCGCAGGTTTATACAGTGCGCCGCTTCCTTATAATAGGGCTATAATGAAGAGATTCTTTTCAAAAGAAAATGCGGAAATTGACACTGCATTATACGCCGTATATATAAATGAACGTAGAGTTTTTTTTAATATATCTTTTATGTAAAATTTTGCACTGGACTTTGTTATAATTTGGTTGGGTTTATTTGGCTAGGATATCATTAAAATAGTTTTTAGAATATAGAATACATATATGTAATATTATATATACAATAACGTTTACTGTAACATATATATTTAGTATACTAATTAGTTACTGATGTTTTTGTTTTGAAGTTTATTTAAAAATAAAATGTTTTTGATATTATTTAAGTTTGGATAATGCCGGTTATATTTGCAACTATGATTAAATAATTTGAAATTTTTATTTTAAATAAAAACCACTGCAAGTAATTATAAAATCTGTCAATAAATTTCAGAAAAATACAATCTAAAGCTATTAACCCTAGAATGGTAACGCTAAATATTAGTACATGACTGGTAACGTGGCGTCATATATGACGCCATCCAAAATAATATAATTAGACACATATAAATTACTTTTTGAAGCAATAAAATGTATTTAAACAAATTATAACACACATTTTTACATTATCATTAACACATTGTGTACAGATAGGTTGTCTATGTTATGTAAATCACATCTTTTTCAGCAGAGAACCCGTCATCACACGCAGTTATAAGGTAGTGGCGTCGTATATGACGCCACGTTACCATTCTAGGGTTAAAAAAATATAAAATAAAATATTTATTTTAATATTGAGCGATATAATATTAATTATGTATATATTAAGGTAAAAAAGACATTAGTCTAATTCTATTATATCCCGAGATGCAAAGCATTTATTTCTATATATATATATATATATATATATAGTTATATCACAAGAAAATATGTTCAACATATGTATATGAACATTAGAATTATATCGTTTGAGGTAAATAAAAACAGTTCGGGAACCGCATTTGTAGTTTTTGTCTTGTATTGCGAACCATATGTGGTAAACTACGGTATTCAAGTTAAATAGCATGGAAAGAAATACTATAATAGACGTAAAAGTAAGATAGATAGAGAAAAAGTTTTGCTTTGTTACAGAGTTTCGAAAAAGAATTTCAAGTGTATTTTTACTATGTTATAAAAACGTTCGTTTATTTATTTTTTTTTATTTCTGTTATTTGAGCTAACATATCAATGTTTTTAAGCTTTAGAAAAATTTGATACACTTGTCATTCGTGCTAGATCAAATTTTGTATAAAATCACAAAGATAAAATTGGAATAAAAAAACTTAAATGGGGTCATTTAGTAAATTTGTATTTTTTTATATGTTAAACTAGAGTTTGAAATAAGAGATCCGTATTTGTTAATAAAGTATTTAAAAAGAAAAGTTTATTTAAGTCTGTTATGGAAACAAAATTTTTGTATAGGAGCTTAATATATTATTCGAAATCTTATTTTCAAATAACTTTTTTTTTAATTATACAAATAAAGTAAGTTTATCTGATTTATTTTTATTTTTATTTAATCTGACTTATATCGGAAGTGATATCAGTGCTTCCGGCTAGTATATCATCAGGAAAAATGATACAAATGACATATACAGTAAATAAACAGAACATAGAAACAAGTTACTAGATAACAAGTAATTAGATTATAAAATGTATTAATTTTTAATTGGAGGAAGCCAAATTATTATTATTATTTTAAATAAATTCATATTTATTTTTTTACTTTTGATGGTGCAATCATTTTATTTAATAGGAGTAGTATTTTTTATAATTTTAGTTTCTTTGCCAAGAACTTTGTATGCATCAATTTATAATAAATAAACATTATATTAAATTACTTACTAATAATACTTTGCTTAGCGCAATAATTTTTTGCACTGTACAAGATATTTCTTTCCAATTATCATAAATCAAAAATAATTGTGGTCAACAAATCAAAATTTTTTTTTTAATAAATATGTTCATTTCCATATTATAGTCGCAATCTGAAAATGTAACGTTATAATTATGTTAATTAACGCTGTAGTTTTGTAGTTTCATAAATAGAAATATTATCAGTTGATTTAATAGACTAATCCGTGATGTAATTCATGACAAAATGAACGGTAATCTCCCTAGAATATTTGTGGTTTGTATACACAAAATTACATACATTTTATCTATAATAAAACGGCGCGCAATGTTGATATTTGTCAATATTTTGTTACGATAATTAAATATATTTAATTGTCCATAAACCGAGTATAATTGCAGAATTTCACTCCGCATCTGATAATATAATAACATTGAATTGGTATGTTACATTTATATTTACTAAATTCAGAATATTTATCTAAAAATATTAAAATTAACATCGATAATATTGTTCGATTACAGCAGTGGTACTATAAGTCTACGCCACGAGAATAAAACATTACTCAACAATTGCATATTTAAATAATACTGTCCCGCCAAATGAACTGCTGTATATTTTAACTTATTTAGTTGAAAAACATATAGAGAAATAAAAATGTAAAAATATTATAAATTTATTATTTCATCGTCTGTACTAATGCTATTAGTGTATTTTTTCCTAATGATAATGTACGTGGAATACGTCGAATTAATACAGAAACTATATTCTAAAGTCGTTTTATGTTAATATAATGAGTTCTGAAAGATTTTTTACTGTAACATAGTAAACAATCTTTTAGTACTAATTATATTAAAATAAAACTGCTTTAGATTAAAGTTACGTATTAATATTTATTTAAAATCGACGTTTCTACGAAACTCAACGTCCGTCTTCATCAGGATAAATGATACAAATGACATTACAGAAAATAATAGAACATAGAAACAAGTTACTAGGTAACAAATAAGTAATTAGATCATAAAATAATAATATAATAATACAGAACTTTAACCAAAAGCAGTTTTAATTCAGATTTACTTCGTGGTATATATTGAGTAGTAAAAAGAAATAATAATAAATAATCTAATATAAAAACTGTTATAGGATAAAATTCTGTTAATTATTTATATAAAAACGAAGTTTCGACGAAACTGAACGCTCGTCTTCATCAGCTCAAAATTTATCAATGATATTCAGTTTCGTCAAAACGTCGTTTTTATATAAATAATTAACAAAATTTTATTCTAAACCAGTTTTTATATTAATACAATGAATTCTGAAAAATATGTTTCTATATAAAATTTATTATTTTATTTTATATCCCATTTTAATCTATTAAAATACCATTTGCTATATTTGTAGTTTAAAATATAGTTTGTAAAACTAATCTTATTGTTCAATTATATAATCCCCATATTAAATTGGTATCATCACTTCAAACAATTATTATTGGGGTAAAAATTATAATTATATTTAGTTATTATAATTATATATAAACTAATTTTTGTTGTTTATTTATAAACAATATATATTTCGAATATGTTGTTTTAATTTTATAAAATGCATTAATTTAGCGTAAAATATTAAATACCTACTATTTTTTTATATGAGAAAATAATAAAATAAATTGCATTATTCCGAGTTTATATCAAAATTATTAAATTTTGAAATGGTGTTTTATTATAAATTGTTATTAATAATAATTATTGTACTACAATGAATGGCTGTTAAAATATAATATGGAAAATAATTCATATTGGAATTAATAATTTATATAATATACCGGGTGTATTTAATAACGTTAAATTTTATTTCGGTTAGTTTTTGTGCAAATGAAAATATTTATGCTCGTATGTATAAATATTTTCGTTAAAAATAACGGTTTGTTAAAATGGAAATTTTTTGATCTCGTAAGAAATTACGAGATTTTTATTGAATTAATATTTACTTATATTTTATTTATATTTAATAAGTTTCAATTTTCAAGCTGTGGAAATATGAAGTTTGCGTGTCGTATGTGGTGTAATTAGCAGTATTCAACTACGATATGGATTAGTATATGATGAGTGTGAAATTGAAACAAAAATGTTGGTATTAATCAGTTAAAATTTTCGTGTTCCATCAGTTTCTTCTAATCAATCTATACATATGACCTAAACGTTCAAAAAACAAGATTAGAAGTATATGGGTAAACCTATATAGAGACCACTTTGACATTTCTCGGAAAATTGGCAACATTGAATTTTATTAAACTTATAATTTATGTGGGCACTAGGAGAAACTTTTCTGAAAATTTGATCAAAATCGAATGAATGATGTAGCCACAATGAATTTTGGTAATTTTTTCTTGGAAAGTTGGCAACACTGTATTTTGTTAAAATTACATAAATTATATGAATACTAGGAGAATCTTTTGTGAAAATTTGAGTAAAATCGGTTAAATAACATGGCCATAATAAATTTTTTAAAACTTTAGTAATTTTTTTCTTGGAAAGTTGGCAACACTGGACATTAATAAAATTATATAATTAATGGGAGTATTAGGGAAATTTTTTCTGAAAATTTGATGAAAATGGAATAAATAACGTAGCCAATATGAATTTTTAAAAACTTTAGTAATTTTTTTCTCGGAAAATTGGCATCACTGGAAAAAAATAAAACCACATGATCATCTTGGGTACTAGACAAATTTATCCTGAAAATTTCATTAAAATCGGTTGAACCGTCTAGGAGGAGTTGCGGCCACAAAATTTTGACTTACGACCGAGCGAGTGAGCTGACGACGCACATCCATACACTCACATAAACTAAGTTCAGATTCGTCATCTAGAGGCTATATAAAGGATTTCTATATACAATTTTTTTTTTTGAAAATGTTACAGACACCGTACCAAACGCTATACCACTTTTTCCTTGCAATCAAAGTGGTAATAAATATAAATATATTAATTATATATTTACCAAATAAATTATATAAATATGCGATTTTATGGTCTGATCATTGAGCATTCGCATCCCGGTCAAGTGTAACATGGAAAACAAATAGTTTCCCGGTTACATTTGGAACGCATGTTCCCTATTCCTAGTAACAACGTATTTCGCGCAAGCGGTGCACGCGCGACAAGAACAACAATGCCAATGCAATGCGATGCATGTATGTACCGAAGGCTGGTACATAGAGGGCAAAATGATTTCGGTACAGAATCGACTGATCGCTTGATTGATTTCAAATTGGACGGGTGATCGGGTCGGAGCTGCTGGGCAACATGCTAGAGTTTCCCCCCCATCTCCCGTCACTGACCTAACCCACTACCATTTGCTTCGACATTTCGAGTGTTTTCACCAATTGGATTGGATTTGAATGCATGTACTATGGATAGGAAGGGACGGATTTAGGAGGCATTTGCATATGCAAGTATTTAAAATATTGTGATGCGATATTTTGTTGTTGCCCTGTTTTGGTTTTTTAACGTGGTAATTGTGTTTTTACTTGGAGTAATGATATCAAATGCAGTATTTAATTTAGTTTATTAAAATATTCTGTTTCATAATACATATATATTATCAATCGGTTATTGTTATCAAAGATCATGAGTTTCGATATGATCACATTAAGCCAATTTTTTTAACAATATTGGCGCGTATTTTTACTTCACTTTTAAGTGATTTTTGTCAAAATTACTGTTGACGTTTACTTAAAATTACTTATTAAATAATTTTAATTAGTTTATTTAAATTTTATAATATTAGATATACATACATACATACATACACAATTACGCCACATACCCAAAAGCGTGTGGCACAAACTCTTTTCATCATCCCGAAATCAGTCGCTTCCAAACATTCCTATCAAAACAAGCAACTTTCGCTTTATCCACATTCATAATTCCTCTGATACATGCTCTTTTATTCCTACTACTTGAAACTTTCAATCACGCAAAACACTCTCAATCATACCACTCCAACTACTCATTGGATGTCCACACAAACGTATGCCATCAAAATCATTCAAATAAATCTTTTTAACCAAACGTTTATTAGACATTCGCTCAACATGTGCGAACCATCTTAACCGACTAACACCAACTTTTGCTACAACATTTTTTTCAATTTCACAGTCAAAAAAAATAAATAAATATAAAAAATATATATTATAAATAGAAATACTATTCATATTTGATAAGAGGTAGAAGTAAAAATTTATTTTATAGCAAAAAATAAAAGCACTGTTTCATAAACAAAAGAGGTGGAAATACGGCTTTATGACGTATTTATGTAATATCGAAAACAACTTAATATATCAATATATGAACTCATTGAAACATAATCCATTTACAATATTTATAATCGTTTTACATTAAATTCAAATCCCGCAAAATCCCAACCGTTCCTACCCTGACAATCGCATCGCACTAGTTGTATATTTGCAACAAGCAAGTAACATCTCGGGCTTCGCATGCAACAGCGCGCAACCGATCATGTTAACATGCCGAACGACATAGTCCCGAGCTCACTCACTCAACTCTGGCCTAGCGTTTCTCTCGGCCGAAGCGCAACTCCACCAAAATACCATTCAGGCTTGTCGACCAGTTGGGTCATTGCTCGCCGCTCGTTTCTCTCCCCCTCTTTGAGTTACAAAGACCGATCGAGTGGACAATGTTGCTTCATTTATTTATCGTATTCGGATCGGATGACATTACTGTTTTGCAAGACGGGTATTGTTTTAGGGGGGTGTTTGTGTTAAGCAAGGTAAAAGTGTTGCTAATAGATTTTTGCGTTTTTTTATCATTTAGAATAAAAGAATAAGCGATTGGTATGGTGTTTGTAACATGGTATAAAATAGGAGTAAATAACAATTACACAATTTGGATGATGAATCTGAACTTAATTTATGAGAGTATATATAAATGTTATATTTGTCGTCTCCAAAATATTCTTTGCCTATAATTCTACGCCAACAATTTTCCGTAAAATTATTAATAACATAGTAAAATATATTTCAAAACTCGTTGTATTAAAATAGAAACTGTTTTATGATAAAATTCTGTTTAATTATTTTATAAAAACGGCGTTCCGACAAAAGTGAACGCTTGTCTACATCAGGTTAAAATTTACTAATAACATTAAAGTAAATAACAGTACATAGTAACAAGTTACTAAATCATAAGAATTACAGATTTTTAATTATATGTAACTTGTTACTATGTACTATTATTTACTTTAATGTCATTAGTAAATTTTAATCTAATGAAGACGAGCGTTTATTTTTGTCGAAACTTCGTTTTTATAAAATAATTGAACAGAATTTTATCCTAAAACAGTTTTTATTTTAAATTATTAATAATTTTCATTGTAAGTGTTGTTTTATTTTTAACTAATTTTGTAAGCTTTTAAAATTTTATTTTTATTAGAAAAATATAAGTTACAGTTTATAAACATGTTTACTTTTGATTTGAAAGTACAAATTTCGGATTTAAAGGGAGAATTTTTTCATTGACTTATTTCTCTACAATAATTTATATGTTTCACGCTTCGACAACTGATCTTTATATACAAGTTCTACTGTATTTATTTTTAGTTTTCGATAAACGATATTACTAAAGGACCATTTTCCAAAAAATCCTATTTCGATTTAAGTACCCAGAGTATGCATTCGTTCAATTTGTCTTGTATCGGACACACAAATAAAAAATTGTCGCAGCACCATGGAGCGTTTTTAATAGAATGAGGATATATTTTTTAAACTACGCCATCAATCTCGTCCTCGTCTACCTAGAGCACCATCGTTCGCATCCCCTCCAGCCCTAACACCCCCAAAAACAAAACACATCCAATCAGGAGTCGTGTGCGTATCTGTTTTCCACAAATCACGTTGGTGTCAATCGACGTACGTCGTAAAACGGCGGGACGAGCTCGTCCGTTTGGCTTGGCCGGAGCCAACACGGCTTTGATGGCATTAATCACAGTTAATTATTAATTGGTGTACAGGGTCTATCTGGTGGCCGTATATCTACGTCACATCAGATCGAGCGTGCGTTAATAGAAGCGAGCTAGTGTGGGCGCATGTCTGCCTTGATTCTCAGCTGTTTACTGTTTGTTACTCCGTGTACATGGTACAAACGGATATGGGTAATTTACTGACCCATACCTATTTGGTAGTAAGGGGGGAGGGGGGTGATTTACTATTGGACTAAGACAATTTAATTTGTATAATTTAGTGATTGTAGTGTCAATAAGTAATTGGTTTATTTTGAGTAAATAGAATTGATAGTTATGTAAATAGTGTAATAAATATTTACTTTGCAGAAGAATATTGTCTTTTAATTAGTTTGTACATAGTAAAAAATTTTTCCAAAACTTCTTATATTAAAATAAAACGGTTTTAGGTTTTAGTTCTGTATTAATATTTATTAATAATTATTAATAAATACTAATACCGAACTACAATATAAAGTCGTTTTATTTTAAAATGAAGAAAGAAAAGTTTTTAGAAAATATTGTCAGTTGATTTCTTGTTTATTTCATATCACAAAACCTTACTTTCGAGAAAATAATGTTTAAAGTTTCTAAACTGACTTGTTTATAGTAAGGATATAATATCATCCACGGTGATTCAAACAGATAGAAAACAAACAAATATTGCCTAAATTAGTAATAACTCAATTTGACAAAAAAAATGATGTATGGAACAAACAAGAAATCGACTGACGATATATTAAATTTAATAAAACAAATTCTTTTAAAGAACTTTATTTTTATAATTTTATGTGAATCAGAATATTTAAAAAAAAATATTTTTTTATTTTATTTATTTTAAATATAAGTAAAAATCTTTTGTGATTATCTAAAAATGTATCCTCGGAATAAATGATATTTTATTGGCTAATTTTAAAATTATTTCAACATTTAGAAATTTTAAGCTTTTAATCAGATAGTTATTTAATTAAAGTTTCTAATATTCTAATAACAAAGGTACTAATTTAAATAAAATTTAATTAAAAATTTATAAATTTTATGATTTAGTTACTTGTTTCTATGTTCTGCTTATTTACTGTAAATGTCATTTGTATCATTTTTCCTGATTATGGTGTACGTAGAGAACATCAAAACGTCGATTATTAATAAATATTAATACAGAACTACAACCTATAACCATTTTATATTAATATGGAAATAGTTTATGTACGAATTTACATGCATATTTTAAAATCTTATTATGTACTATTTAAATTTCAAATACTTCAACATTCCAACAATAAAGATTAATAGTCTGTAAACACTTTAAATGCAAACTTCCCCACATGCAACCAATAATAATGTATAATTTTTTGCTTGTTAGCAAATTACATATGTGCTGCTTCGAGTACACGAAACCCAAGTCTTGTCTGTCTGTAAACTGTCTGTCAAACCCAAAGGAGCCAGGCTAGTCAACACACTGACGAGATATATGCGTTGACGTTAATGAATAGTGAATGAGGTTATATGTCATAATTAGATTGTCTCGCGTGACACCTATCGGTGGAATACTGACACTTGTTTTAAATATGCTCGCCATCGATGCTGATGATGAATGTATATACCCGGATACCTGCGGTTTGTTTTGTAACCTATGTTTTATGTATCGTTTCGTTTCTGTCAGTTTTTTTACCCCGCTATTTGAATGTCGAGTTACTTAATTAGATTTATATCTAATTATGTATTTTAGTAATGATGTTTGATTACATATGTTTAGATGACGCTGGCATTTTTTTTTTATCTTGTTTTAACATAAGTGGTTTATTTTATACAGAGTGTCTTCTGAAAAATTGTTACAATGCAAAATATTTTTAACTATTTTTGACTAATTTATAATGAAATATGTGACAAAAGTCAAACTTGAACGATTCTAATCGTAAACTCTGGTTGGATATTTTTATACATTTAAACATAACTTTGTAAATTGACAGAATTAATTTATAGAATTTTCTATGCTGGTATATCGTGGTTGGTCTATCTTCGTCGCAGACGTTTTGCGATACATCGTAGTGCTTGGTGACTGAATTCCATCTACGGTGTACGGCAAAACGTTTGCGACGAGGATATACCGACCACGGCATACCTACCCAGAAAATTCTATAAATTCAATGGATACCGGCCGTAAAAGCCTGAAGATGACAGAATTAATTTTATTTAACAGTCATTATATCATTAATAATAAAAACTGTTTATAACAAATAGATCACAATCTAAAAATTTAATTATATATTTTGAACAAATCTTGTATGTATTAACAATAACTATTCAAATCAATACTTTTGTTAATAAATAAATATAAAAATATTTCCAATAATAAATTTAATAAAGTCACCAGCAATATTTGACGTAAAATATCTCCAAAGCTTTGAAAACGGTTCTAAACTTCAGTGCTTCAGTATTAAGTAAAAGCTCAACCGTACTTCAACGGAAAAACGAAAAAAAAAAGACATTTTTATTTTATATAAAAACAAAACCCGCGTCGTTTGAAATAGTGGCCGTCGCAAATTCATGTCTTCGGTATATCCAGCTTCTCTACCTGTATACTTTCTTCTGCATCTATAAAGTATTCAAGTGTCAATTCGGTATGAAGAAGGAGAGATATAGCTTCTCCGGAAGGAAAAAAAAACAGGCAGTGGTAGCGGACCCGACGACCATTCACGGTTTTATTGATTAAGACATTCTCCCGTATAAAGGATGGTCATAAAATGGTCATCACCGTAAAATGCCGCCACGCTGATCACATATTACGGGGTTTCGCCCTTCCTTCGATGTCCGGGGGTGGTTTTGCTGTGAAGATAAATGGATGATGTTGGATTTGGACAAAGTTGCGTATTTGCAAAGTCTACTGCTTTGTAGAGATTTTAGCTTGTTTATCAGATATTAATAAATATGTAAATTTTGTTTTATTTTTTTTATTTATACTAACATTATCAGTTTGTTTTTTTATTATATATGAAAATATAAATATTTTAAAAAATATCATTAAACAATTATTACAAGTTTAAAAATGTATACAAGGTGTATATCAAAACGTCGATTTTTACTTATATAGATACACAATCACGCCATGGATCCAAAAAGATGTGGCTCGAACTCTTTCCACTATCTCGAAATCAGTTTCCTCTCCAAACATTCCTATCCAGACAAGCAACTTTAGCTTCATCCACATTCATAATTCTTCTCATACATGCGCTTCTTACTACTTAAAACTTTTCGTGCACGCAAAACACTCAATCATACAACTCGAAGTACACATAATTTTATTTTAACAATGATTCTCAAAATAGTGAATACAACTTTCTTTTAAATGAAATAAACTATTTGTGTATTATTTCAATAACCGTACAACAGTTGGCCACATTTTATTGTTAAAAATTTTCATGTCAAAAATGTTTTTATTCAAAAAGTTTTAAACATTTTAAATTCTAAATAATTCAAGCTGCAATTTCTTCATCAGCAATCTGTTTTTACCACACTTCAGCTGTAAGTAAACGCTTCAAGTATAGCTTAATTCTACACCAGACAAAATGTTGCCATCAGCTATGCTGACAGATTAAACCCTAGATGGACGTCGGACCACTAGACGTTGGCGTAGTGACGCACTGTCGATCTAACTAGGCGTCAAATGACGCGATTCGATGCTTTTGAAAGTTTTATGAAGTGTTACACGAGATGATCGCGCCATTTTCGTGTGCCGGAAACAAAAGTCGATCTCAACTTACTGGACACTGTCTTTCATCTAGGTTAGGTTATAAAATAAAGTTAAAGAATGAGAAACTATTGAAGAAGATCTGTTAATAAAACAAAAATGAAAATTAAATATTTAATACAAGTGGGGATTGATAAGAAAGCTTTATAATTGTAACATTATATTATTTAATGAATTACAAAATAGTGTAGTAATTTATTCGAATAAATAATAATTATTACTTAGCATTTTGCGCTATTTGATATGACATGAATATCATTTCAAAATAATTATAATATTATAATAACAGACATAACTCGTCAGATATTTCAAATACAATTTTGTGATGTATTACGAACGATTGAATAATGTAATAAATAGAGAATATAAGTAATTAATAGCATTACTTATTAGGAAATGCCAATATAATAGATATATAATTTGATAAGACTAGAAAAAAATATATTTCGAGCAAGATAAAACAAAAACGAAAAATTATACAATGAGTAGATTAAAAATGAAATTTATTTTTATGAAGAATGTAAAAATATTCATATTTCTTTTTGTTTTAATACGTATAGTAGAACTATATAGATTATATTTCCTTTTTAAATACTTGCGGATGTCGTTCATAATTTTTTAATTAAAATTAGTAACAAAATTTTTTAATTAAAGCTCAATATCTAAGTCTTTTGCAGATATTACAGGCAGCTTCGCCCACAAAATATTCTATAAAAAAATATTTGCATTGTCGACTTTATTAAGATCATTTTTTTTCTCGCATGTAAAAATTTATTTTTATATATTACTTTCAACTCTATAATAAAAATACTACATATTAATAAATATATAATATATAGCTTATTCAAATTTATTTCTTTTAATAATATAATAATTTTATAATGAAATACATTTTACGACTTCAAATAAAAATGATACTCCTATAACATACAGGAGTATATAATTTTGTAACCACTATATTATAATTAAGAGCTATTAGACTTAATATGTATATATATATATATATATATATATATATATATATATATATATATATATATAATTATATATATATATATAGACACATATACACTAATTTATAGTAAATAATTAATTTTGTATAATTTTGTTATTGTTATAAATATAACAGTCTGTCAATTTTTTTATAATAAGAATTTTCTTAATATGCAAATAAATATTATTAACATAGTAAAAAATCTTTTAGAATTTATTATATTAAAATAAAACTGCTTTAAACTCCTGTATATTTATTTAAAATTGACGATTTAACGAAACTCAACATCCGTCTTCATCAGGATAAATGAATATAAATGGCATTACATATAAATGAACATAGAAACAAGTTACTAATTGTAAGTAACAAATAATTAACTAGATCATACAATTTATTGATTTTTAATTAATGGAAGCTAAATTTTATTTAACTCAGTGCCTTCAGAATGATTAATGTTGTCCTTTTTTTATAAATTTCTATTGATTTTCTTGTTATTTAAATAAATATCAATATAGAACTTTAACCTAAAGCAGTTTTATTTTAAATGTTATTATTGTTATTATACATTTAATAATACAGCTTAAGAGCTTATTACAGTACATGTAGCTTGTTGGAATTGTGGATAATATTATCATTTGAATATTTATTTATTTATTACGGAAAACGAACTGAATGTATATAACTGCATTAGAAAAACATTGTTTACAGTAATCATGATTTTAGTATATATTATTAATTTTTTCTCAGAATTGTTTATATTCGCAAACAATATGCATTTTTTTTAAATATTTTCAAACGTAAAGGATGCCAAATTGCTGTATCTCGTAAATTAACAGTCTTCTTGTTTATAAATACATATATAGAATAATTACGTATTGAAAAAAATGTTATATTTATTCTTAAATTTTTAAATTTATTGTATAATTTATTTATTGTTCATTTTTAAATATTTCTAGTCAATAAAATTTGTGTTTATATTTTTTTTGAAATATTAATTATTGTTATCAAAAACTTTAAGCTCCAATTTGATTACATTAAGGTGGGTGTATTAATGTATTATATCTTAAAAATAATTTAAGATAATTTTTACCTTTTTACTGGTATATACGTATTCTCATGGTAAATCGAATAAATTGCTCACAAATACGTTTAAAAGTAATTTACATAAAATATTAGTTAAACAAAATATGTTAGAACACACTCAAGTTAGTCGTAAAGAAGCTATATAAATATTTGATTAAACAAAGATAAAATATGCATTGTAACGTCGTTGCTAGCACATAATAGCTCCCGCTAACTGAGTCGATATATGTATAACAGCGAACCAATAGCCCACAGACACACATAAATATGTCAGTTGGTATAACAACAATTATAAATCATTAACGAAAGCCAAGCTTCGACTAGACGCCCGTCTTACTTCATTTACCCGCGTACGTAAAACAGCATTTAAACAGTGACACATAAAAATAATTGTTTTGGAAAATTACGTACCCGCCTACCTTCCGTAAATTATTTCAATTTGTTTTTCCCACTGCGGTAACTTTTGTGTAATTACAGGAATAATTGGAAATGATATTTGTGTATTTGCTTTGTATGTTTGTTTTTGATTATATGCCAATTTGTGAGATATATTTTTAGTAATTATAATGGAATGATATTGTTAAAATTTACAATAATTCTGGAAAAAAAAACTATTTTCTACGGAATTTCATTCACAATCTGAAATTGTTTAGTTGTCACTTTATGATTACAAAATCAAATAAAATAGAAACTAATCTAATTAGTTCTATTTCAAAAAATATATTTTTAACTTGCCTTCTCTTGGGATACATAATATTTAAAAAATATTTTTTAAGTTTTTTAAAATATTCATACTATGCTAACAGAAGCCAGTATGTAGAACAAAAATATTATATTAGTAGTAACATAATGATATTATTGTACTAGTAACATAATGGGTTTCTTAGCAGCGTAAAACCAACTAATACAACTTTTGTAAAACATATCAAGTTTTTATAAAAACTGGCAATTTTACAATCATACAAATTTTTATTAAATAAATGTGTTGGTTAAATAATAAATTCAGAGTAATTTTTGTTAAATTTTACGTAAAATAATATAGCAATCATTCTACAAAGATCTATCAATGTTTGTTTCAATAATCCGTAATATCTAACAAATTTTTTAAATAAATATAAAGTTACAGCAAAAGTACAATTAATTTATTTATTTATTTATTTATTTACATTACACTGCCCGACAGGTAAAAGAACCCATTAATTAGACAGGAAACAATACATAAAAAAAAAAAAATACACAAATTACATAAAACTATTAAAACAATTTACAAGACTAAAAAACATACACTAAAAAATTAATTATTATACCAATTTGCAATTAAATTACATAAATTAATAATGCAATAATAGCATTTGTAACAAATCTAATTACAGAGCGAAATAAATTAAAATAGAGATAATTTTAGTAATGATGAATTTAATGCAAATGAAATTTATTAATAACAATGTTATGAGGAAAATATTCAAACCTTTAATAACAACAGCATTTCTCGCGTAGAAATTCGCGCTATTTAAATAGTGAAAAAGTTTTTTGCACAAATAATAATCTAACCGAAACAAAATTTCATTTTAATCTAGGAAAGTAAAAAGTGGAAATAAAACCGAAGTCCTCATAAATATTTATAAACTAACGAGTGCAAAGTTAAAATGAAATGCATATATTCCTTTTCATATTGAATTGGTTGGGTCTGTAGCATTCGTATGTTTTCATATAACCAAGCAAACACAAACAGCCCGGCTACATTTCTTGCAATTTACAAAATATATTTTTTCATTATTTTTATTTAGTTGGCGAAAAAATCAATATTTGCATATATAATTATATTTTTCTACTCCTATTAATAAGTATTATATAATTTATTTTAAGTTTGTTATGTCTATGAATTAAATTTTAATTTTATTTAATACAAAATGTTCATATTAAATTATTCTCTTTATAAAACATTATCATGTTAATTTTTAAAATAAAACGGCTGTAGGTCATAGTTCTGTTTAAATTTTAATTAAAAATCGACGTTTCGTTGTACTCAACTTACGTCATCATCAAGAAAAAATATGCAAATGACATTACAGTAAATAAACAGAACATAGAAACAAGTAACCACACTGTAATAAAATAGCAAAATTACATATAAATAGTAGTAAAATTTTAATATAAAAAATTTGTAATTTTATTTTACTATAAATGTTCTGTATTTCTACCTCAACATTCTATAATTTTTTATATAATTCATAATAATCACATAAAATAAGTAGAAATGACATAATAAGTATGTGAAATTGCTTACTTTCTGCAAATTTCATCACATACTTACTGTAGAATTACATATTGGTGGTATAACTTCTTAAATTATGTAATATTACTGCTTGCATATTAATGTCTGTAATAATTCATCATAATAATGAGACTTAGTACATATTTTGTGTAATAATACTAATAAAATATTTTAAGTGCATTCATTTTAAAATACATCCTTTATGTAAATTTAGAAATGTATATAATTACACCAACAATAATGTTGCAGAACTAAACAAATTTTACCTATTTATAGAAAATTCTTGACAGCAAATTTACTGAAGTTCTGTAAATTTACTAAAAGAGGCTTAACTAAAAAAAACAGTAATATTACATATATATGTACTTTTGCATCCCGTTGGTAATATCATATCTCATAATGTTTGTGATAGTTCTGATATTATATATTTTTTAACAATTATGTAAAAATACAGCAGTTGAATAATTATTCCTAGAAATACTGGGCATTATAGTGTTTCATGGTTTGTAGATGAAATTACATACTTTTTTTTTAGAGTGTAGTCGGAATTGAAATTAACCAGTTTTTTTGTCGACTCCACATCTCTGTTTTTTTTTCTGTATAAAGTTTTTTACTAATTAACAGATCTTACTAATTTATAGATCTTACTTCTTTCATAACTAAAAATTCAATAAAAATATCTGTTAGTAACTAATGTAAAACATTGAAACCAATTATACGAAATTAAAACTCATAATTCGTACAAAAATAAAACCTTTGAAAATGATGATTTCTCTGTTATTTTCGATGACAGCTTGTGATATGTTAGGAGTAAAGTAAAAATTGCTTGATGGTGGCACGTAGCTACAATAAAAACATTTTTCCCTCGTATAGCAATAAGAACGATGGCATTTGGACGGCCACAACGCGCGTCGAAAAATACAAGAAAACCGCACGGCCGACACGCTTTTCTGTAACACGTTATAGATAATAAGAAATGAAAGTTTTCCTTCGCATCCCGGTATCTTTCACATTCTTATCGAATCAAGAAATAGCTGAAGATACCATGTTTTCTTACGTCATTTTGTATTACGTGTTGTTTTCTTAAATGTTGCAGATAGCTAGGGTATGGATGTTTATAATTTGTTCGACATATTTTAAAAAAAGAATTAAATATAATATATTGAAGGCTAGTTTCATAAAACTTAATCAATGAACTGTCATTTGATTTGGAAACGTTAAATTGATTGGTTGATTAACAATATGATTGACAATGCGTTTAACAACGTATTTTATTTAAGATGAAAAATCTAGAACTATGAAAAAAGTATTTTCACGACAATTATTTTTCAACAAAAAAGTTAACTTAAGTTACCTAGAATTAAAAATAAATTTATAAAATATTAGAATTTTCGCTCATGTTTAGTGATCTTGTGATTTTTGCGTAGATTTAGAATTAAAAATGAATTTATTTGTACATATATTATACATATATTTCAAATAAATATCTGCTTTTTAATATAGAATTTAATAAATACATTTTCTCAGAGTGATAATTTAATAAATAATTTACACGTTTGTTAAAGAGTCTAATGATATACTCAATACATTTTTCAAATTTAAAATAAAAATGTTTTAGGATTAAGTTCTGTAGAAATTTTAATTAAAAATCCATGTTTCGACATACATTATTATTAGGCAAAATTATTGAAATAATTTTTATTATTGATAATGTACATAGAGTACTTCGAAACATCAACGTATAATTAAAATTTATACAGAACTTAATCCTAAGTCTTTTTATTTTTATAATAAGTTCTAAAAGATTTTTTACTATTTTTAAATTTTAATTTATTTTAGTTATAAACACTAACTTTTAATTAATTTTTTGTTGGACTTGTAAGTGTGTGGTAAAAACAGTCGGAACTTA
The DNA here is from genome assembly GCA_963966155.1 of Clivina fossor. Lineage (NCBI taxonomy): Eukaryota > Metazoa > Arthropoda > Insecta > Coleoptera > Carabidae > Clivina > Clivina fossor. The sequence continues at coordinate 8,281,163 of OZ014563.1, read as the reverse complement.
TTAAATTATTGACAAACTTAATGAGCACTTAAGTTACTTAAATTTAGAAAATTGAAAATTGAATTGTAAATTGAAACTGTCAAATATAAAACTGTCTATTTTCTATTTTTAGGTTATTGGATTATTTATACATTTTGCATGTCACATTATCTTTATTTCAATACAGAATTAGCACAAAACGCTTACATCTAAATTACAAAATACATTTCATTCAGTTTGCAAATTAGAATCATTGCTTGCTACAATTTCACGAGTATGCAATTTTTAACCTTACGTAATGTACAATATTAATCATATGGAGAAATAGTCAAGCGACAATTTTATCAGATATAATTTCCATTGTTTACATTTCACGATGTTGCAAATATTTTAGGTCATTATTTATACTTATTTAAATTACACATTAAGAGATGTTTACTTTGATATTTTAATATAAATTACTGTTATATAACATAGTAAAATATTTTTCAGAATTCATTGAATTAATATAAAAACTGTTTTAGAATAAAATTCTGTTAATTATTTATATAAAACTACGTTTCAACGAAACTGAACGCTCGTCTGAAGGCACTGAATTAAATAAAATTTGGCTTCCATTAATTAAAAATCTATAATTTTTATGATCTAGTTACTTATATGTTACCTAGTAACTTATTGCTATGTACTGTTATTTACTTTAATGTCATTGATAAATTTTGACCTGATAAAGACGAGCGTTCAATTTCATCGAAACGTCGTTTTTATATAAATAATTAGCAGAATATTATTCTAAAACAGTTTAATATTATTACTATTATATATTTAACGAAAAAAATAATAAAAAATAAAAATAAAATATTGTTCAATAAACATGCTTTAAATATTATTTTTTCTTAGTCATTTAAACAATGTTCACGTGAATTGTAATTAATTATAAACTGTGAGTTATGATTTTATAACTCACGGTTGTGAGATATGGTTAATATAACTTTGAATACACATATAAAATTATTATTTAACAGGAGTGAAATCATTATTAAATATATAAAAATATTGTAATATAATATACAAGTATACTATTAATGAAATTGTAATTAGTAAAAATTATTTTAGAGTTTAGGTGTAAAATTACATGCTAAATATATTTGGTTAATATCCTTTGGATAAGTAATAACAAAAACAGGTAATTTGTATCTTTTATGGGCAAAAATTTAATTAGTTTTTTTTTTCTCTGATAAAAAATTAACGTTTCCTAGCATATTTTTTTCTCATTTTTGAGAATCAGGGTGAAAACTTTTTTAATGAACGTGCTGTGTATAAAATCTGAATTTCTCATTTTTCTTATCGAATAACATTGCAGCATTGAAAGCTGGTCTAAAAATAATACCTCCGATTATATTTTGAGTTAGTTGGCAATTAAAATAATTTAAATTTTATGCTGTAAATAAATATTATTATAGTATATAATTTTCTTCTATTTTGCCAAATATATAATAATTATTTCTAAAAAGTAATAAAGTGTATTACTACTTTTATTAAATGTTTTGCTATTATATTATTTTCCAATATATTTAAATTTTTCAAGATATACATACATAAAACTACTTAATTAGAATCATTTTAATAACATTTTTAAAATATGTTTTTATGTAGAATGAAAATTAAAATGTAAGCAAATTTTTTTAAAAAATATCAACAACCAATTTTTTTAAACGAAAATAAACAAAAATTTTATATTTCTTTTGTTATTTTTAATAACATGTGCATATATTTTGAAAATTAAAAAAAATATATTTTTTAAGTAATATCATTTATCTAATTATTTATAGATACACTTTTGTTTTGATATCTATTATCTCATCTAGATAATAAAAAATACGGAATCTCTATCTTTATCTATCAGTAATTTTTTTTATTTATTCCAACACTGTTTCCTTAAACTGATATATATTTACACAATGTTTTAAGCACCCGTCTTTTAGCGATGCAAAATAAAATTACGAAAATAAGTTGACTATTTGTGTAAAACTCTGCTACTGATCTGAAGTTATGTTCCTGCAGTTTCATATTTTACTTTTATTTGTAATAACAAGGTACAACAAACTAAACAATGTATACGAGAGTAAAATAAATATATTATAAATTTGAGAAACAACAAATATGATTGCGAACATAAAGACATTTCATTTATTTTGTAAGGAGGAAAACAAAAGTTGTAAAACAAGTGAATGGGGAACATTTTATTCGGAAATTATTTTGATAGTGTTTGGTGTAACATTTCATCTTATATCCTTTCGAACTATATAACATTGTGTACAGTACAGGAAGCAATATATAACAGTCGCAAAGTTTTCCCGAGGATATGACATATGTGTTTGTATACAAAGTGCCCTCGTCCTAGCGTCCATTTTAAAAGAACCAACGACAGAAAGACCCTCCTCCCCCCACCCCCGACTAGAACGTAGCAAGTTATAGACATGTTTATCGTGTAAACAAGCATCGAGAATGTGTCAATACAATTACGGGGTGAAGTCGCATTTATATCGGTTTTATTACGGTGCATACAGACGAAAGACCAATATTTACCTTTGTCTGTCGGGTGGGCTACATCGCGCGCGCACAGGATCAGCCGAAAGCTTATTAAATTACAGGAAACATTTCGTATATGGCCCCGCGTCGTCTTGCCACCTTTCTCGCGCGCACAATATTTCCAAGCCGGGCTCGCCGGTTCCGTCTTTTTTAATATTAGATTACGTCGAGTCGGCCTTTTATCTTTCGCTCCCGATTTTTTACCGGTTTTGCCTTCCCGATTCACCGAATTCGTCGGCTAGAAAAATTGAACGTAAAATTACAAGGGACATGATGTTGTTTCAGAAACGGTCGGTTTAATAAAGTTAAAATTGTTTGATGTTACATCGGCGGCAAGCGAGTTTGTTTTAAATAAATTTTACTCTACTAAAACGGGATGCAATGGATTATTTTGTTTGTGCTTTTTTTTTTCTTCTTTCGCGTTCCGAACAATATGGTTTAACTTTTTTTCGGTACATGTAATTTTTGTGAAACATAATTTTCGGCGATGAACTTTTAACGCCCGCGACGCGAAATATTTACGTTCGTTATAAGTTTCGTGCCCGTGAAGAAAATGATGAAGTTTTACAGTTTTGATTTAGTTTTTCCGTGTTGTAAATACTTGACTTCTTGTTATAACTTTTATGTTACAATAAAATTTCAATGTACTCTCACCGGCGCACTTCAGATTATGAGCGAATTTCAGACTTTTAACTTACCTGTTTCTTTTTCTTTTTAGATTTAAAAACATTTTTAATATGTTTTACACTGTTTTGCTTTCTTTTTTTTTATTTAAAAAAATTAATAATAGCTTGCATTTACATCTTTTTTTAAAAGCACTTTTTGATATTTTAAATGGATTTTTTTCTTTATATCTTCAACAGATTTACATAAGTTTGTTTAAATTTTGGTATAAAAAAGATTTAAATATGAAAATTTTTTAATATTTAATAAATAAAAAAATAAACTAAAAACACTATTTAAAAACCAAAAATGCTTTTGAAATGGACTGTACAAGTAATTCGTTACTTTTTATATAGGTATTGCAATTTACACTAGAAATATCATTAAACAAAAATAAAATTTGGTAGAAATGATGAAATTGGTATATAAAATTTAATTTAAGATTATGTACAAAAACATAATGTATAAATAATCAGCAATATAATAAAATAATTATTAACATGAAATAAACATTAAGCATTAAAAGCCTAATTAGCGATTTTTGGTCAATGATTTTTGATAACTGAGTAACTTTAGATTGTTGAATATACTGTAAAAGAAAATTCGGTAATTTTACATAAAATCTCGGGACAAATAATTTACACTAGTTTAATACGTAAATTTACATACGTCACAGGAAACTTTTTACATAATATGAATATAAAATACGTATATATATATATATATATATATATATATATATATATATATATATACATATATATATATATATATATATATATATATATATATATATACATATTATATATATATATATATATAATATATATATATATATATATATTAAAATTACAAAATTGTATTATTTTTACAGAAAATTTATGTAAACCATCGGTTTTGCTGAAATAATGTTTTTAATAAATCATACTAACTAAGAAATATTTGACAGTAAACATCTAACTTAAATTTATGAAAACAATAAAATAATTTCTCTCACTTTAGGATAAATGAAAACTTAATTTAACATACATAATATATAAAACTTGGTTTAAAATAGGTGTGCATTCAAGCAAATCGTATCAGGGGAATAAAACTAGGAAACTAGGCAAAAGAGAAAGGAAAACTAACGACTTCTGAAAACCAAACTAAACTCTCCGACTATATAAGAGAGTAGGTAAGCAAGTGACTGATCAGTTACGTGAAACTAATTTAGCACTTAAATTTAACGGCTCGCCTAGTTAGGCCGAGTTATGCACACGGCACAGCTTTGAAGTTTGCTATAGTAGTTTAAGTATGCTGGGCGGGAGTGAGTTACCGACTGAGCAACGTAACTCCGAAAAGTCATTCGTTGATGCTGATATTCTCATCTGGTGCGGATCGATAATGCAGGTCACACAATATATTGTATTCGGGGGTTTTTATAATACAGAATTATTTCGTTAGAGACATTAGTTACTGATGTTTATCATTTTGTTTTATGATATTCAGTTATACCTTAGTTCACGAATAATTCGGCTAATAAATATTTTTTTGCAAGGTTTTTGCTTTCGTTAACAAACTGAGTTTCGGATAACAAACTTTTTTATGAGCAAGGTCAAATTTATTATATTTTCTAATTATATGTTTTTTATTTTAAAAATAAAATCAAATATGATAGTTGACAGTTACGTCGTAAGATGATTGCAAGGTAATAGTTCCTATTTTGAATGTTTTTTCCCATCATTTTTTAAGAATTGTTTTTTTTAATTACCTATACTAGGTGTCTATTTTTAAATTATATCCTGAAATATTTCAAGAAATAAGCAACGAATCAAAAAATGTTTCGAATCTAAAGCTTAATTGTTAAGAGGGTTACATGCTCCTGAACCTCCACGGGACAGAAAAAGGGGGCAACTTTGAAATTTTAAATACAAATTCTTATTTTCAATTGCAGATTCAGATAAAAGATAAAAAAACCTGTAGATTTTATCTAAAGTGTTTTTTTTTATATTTCTAACAGGTGGTGCTGTTATCGACAAAAAAAGCAAAAAAAAAAGTAATTTTATGACATCAAGAGAAAGGAACTTTACTAATATTTCGAAGAAATGTCAATAAATTTCTATATTTTCAAAAATAAGTTTATTAAACTGGCTAAAAATAATATTCTATTATTCTCAAATGATAACTCTATCTGTAAAACAATAGGCTACTTTCACTATTTAAAAAATTAAAATGCAACGAGCTTATTATTCTACAAATCTTCTAAAAGTTACAGCTTCAATTACATAATATAATTTTCTAAATTTTATCCAGCACAATTTTACTAAAAATACCCATATTTTCTACTAACACACTTTAGTTAAAAAAAAGCATAAACTAAAGTTGAGATTTATCTCAAAATTTCACAAATTGCTCAGTATTGAATCGACTAGCTAAGCTAGCCAATGCTTGAGCTAGCTTAGCTAGTCGATTAAATGACTAAGTAACTTGTGAAATTTTGAGAGAAATCTCAACTTTAGTTTATATTAGTTTATTTCACAGATATTTACTTATGAACATTTTTAGTTCAATATTAAAAAAAAGCAACCAAATACAAAACTCAACAAAGAGGGGGGTCCCAGGTGTCCGGTACACAGTCATGTTTATTGAATCTCTAACACTGTGCCATGATCGATGAAGACTCTCGCTTCTATACGCCGGGCCTGTTATTGTTAGTTATAAATCAAAAACGAAAAACATACACGCACCTTTACCTTTATGCAACAACGTTCCAACACACACACACACACACATACGTAAACTAATATAAATCGAAATTTCGTAACGCAACCTTTCCCGGCTTAATCTGTTTAAACATTTCACTGCCGGCATGAAAATAAATACACGTACACAAATCATTTTCTCTTCAGCACCCAGCCAGCCAGTTGGCAGGCAGGCCCGTGTGTTTCTCATCGCCTCTGTGTTATGTTGGTACTTCTGATACTAGCGACATGTGTCGGGGTTTGTGCCTATTGTTGTTGTTTTATCTGCATTGCACTCTTGGGATTTGTTTTACATACTAAAATGGATGTATAGATGGTACATACATGTATGCGAGAGTATTTTGTTTTGCTATTGTATACAATATGTTTTGTACACTTGTTGACTGAAGCCCCGATGTTTGCCTGCCCGTTTTGTGAGTTATATGTTTTGGATTTTTCCCACTTGTTATTGAATTGTAAGTTTCGCGGAGGTTGTTTGATTGTATGTGTCAAAATTGTAATTGAATTTGAATATAGAATATTTGTTTATAGAATTGTCTAATGCCTGTTTTACACGGGATTTTTTTTTCTAAAACTTGTGCAACAAAATAGGACCTAAGAAAGTTGCTCTGTGATTTTAGTTATTTTATTTCAAAGTGCCAACTAATAAAAAAAACTAACCAAATTTCGAAATATATTATATAATAATAATAATAATAATATATATATATAATCTTTATAGTTATTTTGATACCTTATTAATTTTTTAAAAGTTTCATCAGGTGCCAACCATCGAAAGTGTAAATGTTTTTACTATTTTATAATTTTCATAAATTGTTTGAATTTGATTCAAACATATATCATTACATGTTTACAGAATTTGTATTATATTTATAAATAAAGTCCTATTTTTAAACAGCTAATCAATATTAACATAATAAATTATTCTACAAATACATTTAATCAAAATAGAGTTAACGTTATCATTCCAAACATACACAAAGTTATTAAACATAAAATAAATACATAATGTTTAAAAGTTTCGTTAATTGTATTTCTCTCGATATTGCGTTAAATTAGTTTTGAATAATTTATTCTCTGTTTGTTTTGTCATTTGCTAAAGCATTATTATTTTTATTTGAATATTTGATGAAAACAAAAACTAAATGAATTATTTAGTTTATTTAGTATTTATTATCTACGAATAGCAATATTAATTTTTATTATTAATAAATTGGATTAAAGTAACTTTAACATGTTTTATGAAATATAATATTAAAAAATTGGCATTAAATGTCACTAAGAATTAAATTTATTTTATATTATTTATAATATAGTTTTCAAGATTAATATAAAAGTAATTTTTTATATAGTAAAAAATCTTTCACAACTTATTACAGTAAAATAAAAAGGCTTTAAGATTTAGTTGTGTAGTAATTTTAATTAAAAAATCGCCGTTGCGACATACTATACATAACTTGTTTCTATGTTCTATTTGTTTATTGTATATGATATTTGTATCATTTTTCTTGATGATGATGTACGTAGAGTACATCAAAACATCGATTTTTTAAATTGAAATTAATACAGAATTAAATCCTAAAAACTTTTTATTTTATTATTTTTTATATCGTTTACAAATATTGATTTTTTGGTGAACGAAACAGCCACCAGAAAATTAATATTTTTGTTTTAACTCGTTTTTTATATAAACAAGGATGAATCATAAAAAAAATTATAAATTTAAAATTCTTCAGGTTTATTAAATACAATTCTTATTTGTAGTAATTATTTCTATAATCAAAGATAATTAGATATATAATTTTTTTGTGATAATGAGCATATAATCAATAAAAATATTGATTTCCGATTAACCCGTATTAAAAACTATAATTTAATATCGGTTTTGTTCTGTAATCGGTTTTTATATTTTTAAAACCGGTTTAACCTGGTTATTTTTTATAAAACTGTAAGTTTATTTTTGTATTTTCAAAAAAAAAAATTGTCGTAATTAATTATTTTCAGAAAATTTAAATTAAATATTGGTTAAAAATTATTCTTTCCATAATTTCGAAATAAAGATCCAATTTTGTCTAACTGCTTTAAAATTGTTCAATATGAATGTGTACAAACGCCGTTTATGAAATTTATAAATTTCTCTAAGAAATATGTAATATATAAGTAAATAATTTAGTTAATTCCTGCCGCCTCCCTCAAAAGAGGTACGATCTAATTTTAGCTAATTTTCAAAAATATTAACTTATTATCTATGAAATTTTTTTCGTACGAAGCTTATTTTTCAAGATATTTCGATGTCTTTACTTAATCTTAAATCGACCACCCAGTATAAGTTAAGGTTACGGTTAACGTTTGCAAAATATTTGCAAAAATATCGGTCAACCGGTTTATTTTATTGCTTTCATGGTCTGATATCAACAGATTTTTATTTTTTTATCTAGTAACTCCAATAGATTTTCCATTTAATTCAATCTAGAAACGCAAATATTTTAATAGCTTTATTTATGTTTACCTATCATAATTTTTGATCAAATAATAGATTTGTTTCCAAGTTATAAAATGTGTGTAGGTATGAAACATGTTGATAACAGATTGTTTCGCGTGACTTTAGTTCATATTTTGTCGTCTGTTGTGTCCGTATTTTTTTCTTTTATTTCTCCCCCGTTTTTAAACTGATTGAAACCATGATGTTTTTACAAAAGAACATGTTATTTTCATAATTTTGCATTTGTCTCATGATTGAAGCAAATATATTGATCTGATTTTACAACAGAAATAATAAATTTGTGTGAAATGATTTGATCAATATACGTGTAAAACACAAACATTTATTTTTTGTGTATACTTACATATGAATATGTCGAATATATAAATTTTATGCAAGAAAATGCATTCACTCATAACTTAAATATTGTTTTTTTAAGAATGTTATTAAATAAAAATGTTTTAAATAAAACAAATTTTTTAACGTTGTAACATTCGCTAAACAAGTAATTATATGTTAACTATAAAAATTATTGTTTCAATTGTTTATCGACTGTTATTTAAATTTGGAAAAGGATATCGAAAACGCAGTCTAATATTACAAATGTTATTAATTAATTATCATAGAACTAAACGTTTTGTGCTAACCAAAGCACTTCATCAGAAGAATGTAATATGAAATTATAAATTATGATAATACTTTGTTTCCAAAATAACAAAAACATGAAAATTTTAATTCAGTTATTTAAAAAGCCCTTAAAAACTTTTTATAATTATTTTGTGAAATAATTTATTATTATACAACAAAAACATGGACATATATTTTCATATACATGAAGCTGTTCATATATTTATATAGATTTGGATAATATACTTATATGATATGAAATTACTTTTTACAGTAGATTAATTTTAAACCAGATACAAGATTAGTTCCTTAAATTTAATCAGAATTCTATACAAATTAATTTTATTTACATAAATATATTTTGTTTTTTTTGTCAAAGCTAGTTACATTGAATAACAAATCAGATTTTATTAAATTTGCTCTTCTTTGATGTTACAGTAATTTTTATCAATTTATATTATCATTTTTATATATTTGAATTTCTCATATTAAAGATACCAATCTATTTTTATTTTTTTTGTAATAAAATTAATTTTTATGTTTTTTAAACGTTTAATGTAATTTTTCAGTATGAGTATAAATTGTAGAATATTAGAATAATTAAATAATTTTTATATATTTATTTTGTTAAAAGTACGCTTATGTTTTATTTGAACATCTTTATTTAAAATAAAACGGCTGTAGGTTGTAGTTCTGTATTAATATTTATTAATAATAGATGTTTCGACGTACTCAACATGCATCTTCATCAAGCTGTACGTTGAGTACGTCAAAACGTTGATTATTAATAAATGTTAATACAGAACTACAACCTAAAACCGTTTTATTTTAATATAATGAGTTCTAAAAGTTTTTTATTATGTTTATTTAACTTATATGAAAACATATAAATAAAAATTATATCTATTGTTTTCTAGCACATATATTTTAATTTCGTTTTAAAAAAGGTATATTTTTGCATGTACATGTTTCTTAATTAGTATACATAATCTTGTTAAATTTTGTTTATGTATATTTTTAAAACAGATAAATATTTAGTTGTGTTTTGTTGACTGTCTTTGTCTTACACGTTTATCATATGAGCCTGACAACAAATTTAAACAGTTGAAACGATTGGCCAATCAGAATCACGCGTTTAAAAAACAGGTAGTATTGTGTATTGAATTCTTTTTAGTTTGCGATGTACGATTGATTATAACAAATATTAAATGAAGTTTTAATGAATTTTTAATAAAGTTGGTGTTTAAAATTTAGTGTGTAAGTGTTCTTGTGACTTTTTGAAAGATTTGTTATTGTTTTTGGATTAAAAGGGGAAAGAATTTAGGAAGAAATATTAACAAGGTAAACATGTTAGGTTAGGTTATAATAATTTTTTATATAAATTTCAAAGCTTATAGAATGTAATAATTTTTGTATTAAAATTTAATATATTTATTCGTAATATTTCCTGAAGAATTTTTTTATTATTATTATTATTATTTTAAAATTAATCATAGACAAAGTATAAGAAAGATACTTAAGATTAGAAATTCATTAAATTAGAAATCTATTTACATAGTTCTTTTTTATTATTATTAATATATGAGATTTTTTGGAAACCGTAATTATAATACTTTATTTTGTTGTTAGTAATTTTTCTTACTCACATATTTATTTGAAACATTTACTTAACTGAAACTTTAATAATTTAAATTGTTGTTTATATAAATTAAATTTTTTGAAAACAGAATTTTAAATAAATTTAATCAATTTATACACAATTTTAACTGTACAGGTGTTTAGCGTAGCGCGTGTATGAAAACCGGAGTAAGGTTTAGTTACAAATTTTAGATTGAATAAAATCTGTAGTCAATAGATTTTTAACTGCGTGAATTAGAACCGCACATTTGTAACGGAGCTGTTGCAGTTCATCTCACATTTGCATCGATGCAATACTAATAATTTATGGTTAATATGTTTATATAGTAGTATCGTGGGTTGAAAAATTGTGGTAAATTTATTGAAAAACATTATTTATTAGAATGCGTGCAATGATTTAACTGTACACTTAACCGAGTCGAAACTGTGCGCAATTTTGCTACGATTTTACTACACAATTAAAATAAGTTGAATTTTTATATATACATATTACGTTTACTGGCAGAACATAGATTATAACAAGTATCTTAGATTTTTTAATATTTTTGTTTTAAATAATAAATGAATAATATATGTAATCTATAATATGATATAATTAGAGGTAGATATTTAATTAATATTTACATTTATAATAAATATTTAATAACAAAAAATACAGAAAAAGCTAAATAAAATTCAAAAAGAAATGTATATAAAAAATTACGCTTTGAATAATTTTAATTTTAAACTACATATATTTCGTATGTATGTTTCTTTTCCTAATCAGCAAAAAATTGGAACATCAAATACATTTATAAAAAATAAAAATATTTCAAAATTTTGTATTAAATATCTCGCTTGATTATCTTTCTACCATTACCGCTGGCTGATATTTTCCACCGACATTAATTCCAAACGAATATAGAAAATAATAATAATAAAAAAGAACCGAACTTGCGAAAAGTATATCAGAGCGGGTACACACCACATTCGTTACTGTAGCCATTTCCATTTACAAAAATCTATTTGCGATGCGTCCATGATCAGTTTTCCGAGAGCTTTAAAACGTTCGGAAAAGGGTTAGTCGAATGAAAGGGCTAGGGACGAAAGAGAGGTTTCGACTGACCGCAGTTTATTCTGATCGGTGTACCGGTTCAGCGGGCTTGCCGCTGCCCACTCCGCTGACGATGCAATCAGAAATTTTCCACGGTCTACATAAACGCAGGAATCTTGCTTGATTCATTGCGCACAGCTAGTTCGAACGGGCGCCGGTATGGGGAAATTGTTGCCACGTCGGACAGAGCTGGATTGTCGAGAAAAAAATTTATATAAAATAATTAGGATTAGAAAGTTTTTTTTTTTTCACTTGTCTGGAAACTTTATTTAATTAATACTAAATATAAAGTATTCTTTCTTTTTTATTTTAGTTATAATTCAGGTATTTTATTTTTAAATTTTTATTTATTTATTTTTGTATGTAATTGTCTGCCCTGTCTGACTGAATTTTTTTAAAATGTGTATATCAAATAATGGAAAATTTGCAAGTTTTTTCAAATGTCTGCAAAGTTTATTTAATTTTTTTTAATATTAATTCGTTTCTTTTTTACTTTAATTTTAATTCAAATAACTGTACTACAAACTCAGTTTTTTAAATGTTTCTGGGACTTTAGTTTACCAGTGGATGTATGTAATTTACTACATTTACTGAGCATTAACTGATAGATTGTTCATAAACGACACATTTCATTATAGTTAGAAAAATATCTGTTGTATTAATTTGAAACGATTTAAAACTAATCCAGCTCTGCTGAAAACCAAAACACCGCAAAAACACATTACACTTTCGTGTAAATCTATTTGGTCAGTGTGTGTGTGTGTCCGAGATATTATCAGGATACCGATAAATTTTTTTAATACAACAGTTTTTTTTTTGCGTTGCTCGCCGAATAAATTTATTCGCGATGACGTACGCTGGTATAACGGCATCTCAGTGTGTGTGTGCGTGCGTTAGTATTGCTTGGAATGTTCTTAAGGTGGATTTTTTATTAGATTTTCTCTATATCGACATGTCATCTCGATCAGGAGATCGGATGCGTACGTGCCTGACGGATTGTATGATCGTATGTCTATGTGGAGATGTGTTCGTGGGAGAGAGAGAGAGACATGAATTGATTCTTCCTCAAAGACGAACAGGTAACGGATCAATCGCCCGGAAAATAACGGAGCATTTAACTCCACCTTCCATCGATAGGTATACATACTAAGGATTTGGATAATATGTTATCGATAGACTAACTCGGTATGAATTGAATGCTTGTATTTTTGTTAACGGAGAAATAATATTTTGCTTTTTTTTATAAAGATTTTGCTTGTAGTTCTGGGAAGAAAAATCTGAATATATTTGACTGGTAGTAAAAAAATATATGTAGAACATCAAACGAGCTATGAAATAAGGCAAGCGTTGCATTATATGCAAATAGTAAGAATATAACGAAAACTGTACAAACTAAACTGATCCAGTTATGTTTGAAAAACGAAAATTCACACCTTATTTATTTCTGAATGCATTATATTAAATTGCATACTAATAATACCAAAACTAACGCGGTAACATATAAGAAAATTCTGCATTTTAATTCTATTGTTATATTTATATTTATTTATATTAAAAATATATGTATTACTAAAAAAATAAAATATAATATAAAATTTGTTTGCTTTAATTATTTAAAATGTTGTTCTATAATTTTTTAATCTATTCAAATACTAGTATATTATGTTATAAGGAGTAGAAAGCGATTTTTATTGTGTTTGAGCCCAGATACTTGGGGCCGAGGCAGAACCAAGGCTAAACAATCTATGCGAAACATAAAAATATGATACTAAGCAATCTGGGCGAAACATAAAAGGAGCATTCTGCTCCAAGTATTATATGCCATTTTTTTTTTCAAGCGTTCCAAACGAAACTGGTTCCATTATTAGTGTAATATATTACTCTTTTTCTGTGTATTTTACAACATCTTACTTTTTGCAATAATAAAAGAGCAAAAAATTACAGAAAACGAAAGTTAATAATTGCTTATACATAAATGTGTAATTATTTTCCCTTTTTTGTATTTTTTTATCGTTTAATAATATAAAAGTTGTTATCCGATGTTAATGGTCAGTTTTTAATTGCTCTAAAAAGTTTTTACTTTTTTACATTTTTTGTGGAGTAATAAATCTGGTGGTGTACATTGTATTTCTAACAGAAATATTTAGGAAAAAAATTGTTTAACAAATGTTGCTATACTAATTTTATTTCAAACATACATGTAGGTACGTTTCCATGATTACGGCAAATTACAAATACGTATCATAATAAATAATTTCTTTATTTAAGTACTTTGTAGTGACGGTCGGTTCTATGGTGCCCACAGTAAATTTTTTATAAATACTTTACATGCAAATTAAATTACTTCATAATATCTAAAAAAAATCCATAAATATTAAACACATATTTGACCGGCAAACAACACTTACAACATTACCCAAACATTCTAATTCGATCTCAGTTTAAAAAAAAAACAAACGCAAACCTCGACGTTAAAACTCCCGATTTATAATTCCCGTAGTCTGTAGATAATTAACAAATAAAACAGCAATCATGTCCGGAGTCGTTGAGTAATCCGCTAGAGAACAGCTCGTCACTCACTGCTAACTAATTGAGACGATCGGACACTGACCAGTCCGGGTTCTCTCGATGGTTTTTCCTGAACGTTGCGACCCTTCGCCATTTAACCCTTCGATACATCGGGCATTTGCCCGGAATGTGAAGTTAGCAGGTGGTGGTACGAAGCGAGGGGGTCATTAGGTCATTTTGATTTTGCTTGTTTTACGTACGGTTTGTGTTTTGATTGGCAGGGAAGGAGTGAGAGAAATTTTTGGAGGTAATTGAATTTGTTTTCGGCTAGAATAAATGGGGGAGAATTTTTGGTGATTAGCTTTTTGATTTTAAATTTCTTGTTAAGGTAATTTTTACTGCGCGGAAAGGTATTTTAACTTGAAAAATACTGTTCAAATCGAACAAAAATTTTAAATATTTGTTTTTTTATAATATATTTGTGTAAAATCTTTTAAACTAAATGTCCTAACAAATATTAATTTCGTTATTTCTAAAACTACAATATATAACTTTTTTTTAATTGTTATGTTATAATTATTTCGTATAATGATTACCTTTTAAAATTTTTTGTTCATTAATGTTTTTAGTTAAATTTATGTGTTATATTTGACAAGTTTGCATCATTTACCATTTAATTGGGCTGTTGCCTGTTTGGTGTAACTAAATAAATAAATAATAAGTAAGTACTTTTATTAATTCGACTCTGCAATACTTGCCAAAAATACAAAACTTAATATTAAAACTTTTGAAACATTTTATAACATTACTCCCACGGGAAATTTATTACTGCGCCGCTACTGCACGTATATACGCACACAGAGACATGTTTGTTTTGTGTTCAGCAACTGCCACCAGAATGCACTAACATTCAAATATTCATCAAACATGTTACCTGTAAATGGTCAACAAATACGACGGATACCCATTAGTGTAAATACTTCAGGCAATTGTATAATGAGCACTACATATGATACTGTGTGTCAGATTTAACATACATTCGTGTATGACTGTATATTTGTGTCGGTGTATGTGTGCAAAAAAAAAGATTGTAGATGGATCGCAAGAAATATAAATGTTCACCCCAAAAACAATCGATTTTTTCTGTTGATTCGTTTTTGTTCTCCCTTGATGATCATTATCTTTTATGAGTGTTCATGTTTTTATTAACTTTTGTTTTATGTTTGGGTTGGAACGGCTTTTTTATATTTAGTTTTTTTAATATAAATACAGTACAACGGTAATTATTTTTGGATATTTAGGCAAGTCAGTTTTTGAGAATATAATTATTTAACAAAATTTTTAGTTGTTTTTAATCATTCTATAAAATTTGTTATTAATTATTTGGATATTTTTTAAATATATATTATTTTGCATAATAATTTGTTTACGAAGACTAAATATAAAGTAAACGAAGTAAATAATTTTGTTATTATTTATTGTTATGCAACTCACTGTAATTTAATATTAAAATATAAACATATTATTGTTATTATATACATATATATATATATATATATATATATATATATATATATAATTATTTTATTTGTTTACTATTTCTATTTGATATTTTGTGAATAAAATTATTTGTTTATTCGCATACATACACATACAATACAATACAATAATAACATCATTTGTTTTGAATATGTTTATTTAACAACCAAGTTTTCTATTTTTTGTTTATTCTTAATTAGAGAAATATTTTAAATAAACATTTCACCGTTTAACTTGAATTTTTATTAATATATTCACCATTCTTAAGTATACATCAACAGAGCTACAATTTGTATAACATATACAGTATTTTGTACATAATTTAAAATAAATTTTAATAATATATAAGTACAAGTAAATGTTAAAATATGTTATTGTACTGCCAAATTAAAAAAAAAATTGTAATTTTGAAAATTATTTATTTATACTTATGAAATAGGCTTTATATTACAATATATATAATATATATATAGTAAAAAAAAAGCTATTTTTGAGAGTTTTGCTAAATTGTCATGTTGATAATTTTGGCAATGTTTCTATAAACTATAACATAATAACAGTTATTTTTTACTATTTATAATTTATTGTGTCAAAGATAAATTAATTTTTTTTTATTATAAATCAGTTTTATTCATGTCAAGATATTGCTACCTGCAGCATTACAGAATTCCATTTCACTACTTGCCGTATAGATGTAAACTGAATAGACCCATTGATCACTTTCTCGCACCAGAAAACGTAGATTCATTACTAAATTTGTTTTCAAGACCAAAATTACAAACAAATAAATATATAATTATGGCTCGTCTAGTAGTATAGGATTAATAAAAACCTGGTTTTAAATTATCTTAAGTCCATAGACATCTGGTATATTACACTGCGTGTAAATTTCAAAAATAAAAAGTACAAAACAAAGTTAGAAAAGGGCAGACAAAATCTACCTTGTTGACATACGTGCACACGCAAGCCGATCTCACATAACAAACAAATTCTACTTACAACACATAAAAAAAGACAGAAAAGCACAAAATTATACGTATTATGCCCGCGTTTTATTCTAACAACAACGCCCGGTTTTTATGTCTTTGTTGTTGAATGTTGTTGTAGCTTGCGTCATTTTAATGCTGCAGTTTTATCGCACATTCAATGCGAAAAACTGTAAAAGAGACAAACGGTTTTATATGAATGTAAACATTTCAACCGGGGCCCCCGTTTGCTTTTTGTTTTTCTCTTCCATCTGACGGTAAGCGAGAAATTCATAAAATAAAAATGCATATTTTAGTGGTTATTTTATTAAAAATTAAAAACTCTACAAATGTCTGCGTTAAGCAAAAATGGTTTTGTTATTATATGCTATAATTATTACTACACTCATACATTTTCAGGGAATTATTTCATACGAATATTTTCATCCGGGATAATATAAAATATGAGATGAAGTCGACTATTTTATAATATATATATATATATATATATATATATATATATATATATATATATTATATGTATATATATTTAAATAATACTAAAATTTATGATTTGTTGTTATGTTATAAATTTATTAATAAAACATTTTATTATTTTAAAATTAGATATTCGTTTATAACTAATGTTTAATTTTATCTAGATAATTCTATCTAGATGGAAAATCGTAATCTATCATTTACATAAATTTAGAATTTGATATCTAATTAGTTGAGTTTGTTTGTAATCTAATGTTAAATCATATAGTAGCATTTACTCTTTTGATAGTTAGCACTTGATAAAATATTTACAAAAAATTAATGAGGAATAAAAATAACTATAAAAGTTATTATTAAAAGAAACACTTGGTTAGTTTTACGTTTATTTTATTACTATATTTATGTTACTTTCAACCCTTCGGCTATCTTCAAGAGTTATTAAAATTATTCCAATATAAATAGTATAAAAATAGTGGTGGAAAAACAATTTTTTTTTTAATTAAAATTATCAGTGTCTTTATTATGTATTACGATATGTTTTGAAATTGAAACATTTCGAAATGTACTTGTTTTTAGAGTATGCACACAATGCTGTATACGACAGATTTTACTCTATTATTATTTTTAAAAGTTGTATCAATTCTCGTAAGATTATAAAACTAATCACATTATTTTTTTGTTCTAGGTAAGTTCATTCTTCATTACTTCAATTTCAATTAGTGAAAATCGGTTTTAAAAGGTAGGAAACATTTTGAAAACTCGATTAAGTATCTTAGAGTGATTAATACATTTTATTTTCTAAATAAATTGTCTCTAAAACAATATGAAAACATAGGCAACTTCAAAGTTCATAAGTTTTTCTAAAATAATTTATAAAGATATATATACAGTAAGTGTAGTTGAATTTTTCTTTTACTGCTAAAACTTGTTTAAGTCCCATTGCGAGGGATTCGTATACAATTGGGAAAACAGTTCCTAGTTAGCTTTACCGTTTCTACAAGATGAAAATTTAATGCTACAATTGCGAGTTAGTGGTGTCTCAATTGAGAAATACGGAAAAATCCCCAGAGATAGAGCAAAACTACAAAATGCAATTATTGCTGGTTTAAGAGAAATCATTTTGTCGTAGCCAGTACCATGAACAAATTTTGCTAGTCCGCAACTGCAAAATATGTTTCGTTATTTTTTTTTTCCCTTCTGTTTTACTATGTTTTCCTGCTGTTTGCTATTTTGTTTTGAAACAATTGAATTTGGTATTGATCGGAAAATTTTATTATTGTTACAGTATGTTTTGATGTCTAGTCAAAAAATAAATAGATTATTAATGAATTAATTATAATGAACATTTGCATTAGTAAATTTTTAAAAGTGTATTATAAATATACAGTAGTTTATTTACTTACGCGAATAATTATATCAGCTCTTGTTATTCTTAACACATTACATGCGAGTCACGTAAAATTACGTTTTCTAGTCTAGCGGTATATAATAAATAATGTAATACTTTTGTTTAAAATCTTCAGATGTATTATAAAAGTACAATAGTTTCTTTATTACATCAATACCCAGTTGACAGTCTAATTGCTTAGTTAACTAATTGATTAAGGGTTAGTATTTCCGGTTTTTTATTATTCTTCAAATAAGTAAAAAAGCTTAATTAACTAAAAATATATTCTCATAATAAATAACAATATCACATTGGACAATTTTAAAATTATTCCAAAGATAAATTTACTTTAAAATTTGGAAATACTGTTAACAATATTTTGTACAATAAGGCTCTAGTGTCTAATTTGTTATTTAAAAATTAAAATATTTTGGTTTTGTTTATATTCGAAAATTTTATATAATGATGGTTATTACATCTGAGGACAAAGTGTGCAGTAATAATAAACTTATTTAATTTTAACATAGTAAAAAAATCTTTCAGGACTTATTATATAAAATAAAACGGCTTTAGATTTAAATTCTGTATTAATATTTATTAATACTCGACGTTTCAACTAACTCAACGTTTGTCTTGATTAGGAAAAATAAAAACGGACATTGAGTTTGTCGAAACGTCGATTATTAATAAATATTAATATAGAACTTAAATCTAAAGCTTTTATTTTATATAATTTTTATTAGTCAAGAAAATAATGATTTATTACTTACTTGTATAAGTAATCAAAAATATTACTTATTAAGAAACAAATACTTTATATATTTAAAGTAGGAAAATATCTATTATACTTATTTTAATTATATGTTTTTTCTTTAATTTTATAATATTTGTATCAAACACAATTGACCTGTTATTAATCGAAAAAAAAAAAAAATATTGTTGTTTTATTATGTGGTTTAATATGCCATATTGAACAGTATAAAAAAAAATGCGGCACTATTATTTTATATTCTCTATATTATTAATTAATTATCGAATGCATTGGTTTGGAAAAATTCTCGAAACGCAAAATATATGTAATTTCTGTTATTAATTAATTTATTGCTTTGTGCAAAGGACAAATTTTAACAATTATATTTATGCTCGCAAACTAATTGCGTTTGATGTAATTCTTGCGGAAATAATTTATAATTGAACTAGTTTTTGGAAATTAATAATTGCCCGTTGTCATTTTCAATTTTAATGTAATTAATTTATTAATAAGATTCTTTTGTTTTATAATTTGGTACAAATGAAAAACAATTACTTAGCTTTTGTTCTACATATTTAATTAACTATTTCATTTTCAATGATTTTATTTTTTATATTAATGCATGGAAAATATTGTTTTTACACCATTTCTAATATAGAATTAAATAAGTTTTATAAAAAATTGAGTGCGTATTGTTTGCAGATTTGTACGTAAGTTGCAAAAACAAACCACACTTCGGTTTTATCAGTAAAAACCAGAGCAAACCATCCGATTCTCATTTGTTTTAATTTCGGAATATACTATTAAACCTTAAATAAGTCGACCAGTTTAGTATTTAATATTATGAAGACGATTATTTATTTAAAATACACTGGTCAATTCATTTAAACTAATATTAAAATTTAAGTAAAAATGGTATAAATTAGAAGAATAAATAAAATGTATATGAGGCAACAAGTAAAATGAATAAATGGCTGAATATACTGTACAAAATATTATTACAGTATAAATTATATTTAAAATTATTTGCAAAATTAATTTACCAATAATAACGATAATGAATTTATCATAATTTCAGTGAAACATTATTAACAACACTTTATTCATTTACTCTCTAATTATTTTAAAATTAATTGAATTAATAATGATATATATATATATATATATATATATATATATATATATATATATTAGTTCTCAAACTATAACCTAATATATATATATAGTACGTCATGTGTAATTAAAAATATAACATTGCTAGATTTATAGACATATCAAGTGATGTACTTGATTGGATGAAATTCCTGAGTTTGTTATGACAATTTAAATTAAATATAGAAAATACATTACCTTGTCGTTAATCTTGTGACACAGTTGGTAGCGCAGTTGCTGCGAAAGCAAAAGATCCCGGGTTTAAAACCGGTAAGGTTAATTCATTTTTCTACATTTAAAAATTAACCCATTAATTAATTTATCAAAATAAATTAATGGCGATGTAAGCAAAAACAAGATACTATAACATAAAAAATAATTATTACAACCAAAATTTTTATTTATTATTTCTTTTACCAATAACGCCCTAAATAAAATAATTGTTTTATCAGAGCTTAAAATTTAATCACAGTGATTAAATAAAAATCATTTGGTTGCGTTACCATTAAATGCAGATTAAATATTTAACGAACTTATAATTAAAAGTACAACGAAATTATCGCGAGATTCTGCTGTTGAACGCTTCGAATCTTAAAAGCAGTGTTGCGACGCCAAGCTGAAAAGCTAACGGCGTTTCTCCCGCTGAAAATTTTCAACGTAGTATCCGGTTACGGTGCGCGAATGTTTGGAACGCGTTGTTTTGCCGGCCAAATTTTGTCGCTCAGATTCGTTTTCACTCGGGGGGCACAACTTGCATTTAAAGTTTTGCATCCAAAACAACTCGAGAGATAAGATGCGTTCTCTTCGTTTCAACAAACGTGATCGTACAGGGACGTGTTAGCTCGATTGCACACTAGAAATTTGTAATTTGATTATTATATTTAACACTAGTTAATTTAATACCGTTGTTTCGCTGCAGTACACAATTTTGTACAATTTGTTTGTGTTATTTATGAAGGAATTGTTTTTATTTTTTGGTTTCGATGTTTATTTTTTTAAGTCAGTTAATTTTTTTTGTTATATATATATATATATATATATATATATATATATATATATATATATAAAAAACAACGTTACTGGGATACCCGGTACATATTATTGAAAACCAGAGAAAATATTAAAGTAGAATAAAAAGTTTAGCTTTGATTCAAAATAATCTAAAAAGTTTGCGAAGAGTTTACGTTTAAAAAAAAGTTTCTTTTTTGATAAATTATATAAGTATCGTATATTTATCAACTAAAACATAAATCTTGTTAAAATTTTGTTAGGGGAATTTCACAGTGATTGGGTTGGCAACATGTTGGCGGTTTATGTCCCCAACCGTGAATCAAATTTCTATCTCTACATCTGTAGGTATAATTCGTCTTATCGATTTCGCATTTAGTACTTGTACAGTTGGTAGTCCTGCACGTTTCCTCCCCACGGGAGACTTACTCAAACCTGGAAACTTTTACTCCGTTAGTGTGGTGCGTCTGACGTTACGCCGTAGCGAAAAACGTATTCGTCACACAAAATCTACAACGACTAAGCAAGTTTGCAATGCTGTTTTGTTTTGTTACTTTTTTTTTAAACGTTTTGAATTTATTTATGTTAGCTACGTTCAAATATCTAAATTTATTTCTTAGATTTAAACATAGTATGTTAAAGAATCTCTACACTAAATTATTTGAAACTTATTTAAAAGAATTCTTATGGTTTTTAATTTGATTAGATAGTATTCTTGTATTAAAATTTACTAGCGTACATATTTTATCATTAAATTATCTAAATAATATTAGCAATTTTTTAAATTAAAATAAAAACTTTAGAATTTAGTTCTGTATCAATTTTAATTAAAATCGTCGTTTCGACATACTCTACATACATCATCAGGAAAAATGATGCCAGTGACATATACTAGTACATAATTAAAATTTATATAAAACTTAATCCTAAAGCCTTTTTGTTTTAATACATATTTTTAATATATATTTTTTCCACTTAGTAAAGGCAATTTTTGTTTTTGTTTGAAAACATTTTTGTTTTTACTTTTAAAATGAACTAATTTGCAATTGTCTGAATCATTTCCAAGTAACTCGTAAAATTTGAAAATTGATAAAATTTTTATTTTGTATTGTAGCTTTTTTTAAAATAAAAAATATAATTATTTAATAATTTAGTGAAGATTTAATAGTATAAATAATTTTATTTTTTGTAATTGAGTTATATCATAATAAATAAAAAAAGTTTTTCTAAATCACTAAAAAATATATAATTTATATATAAACAATTTTTTAAGAATTTTATTTTAGTTTAATTATTTAGTTGATTTAGTGATATTTATAAAAACTAGAATCTAAATACTTTATCATTGTATTAACATATTAAATGTTCATATTTAAATATTTATAAAATTTTATAATTTGGTTACTTATTTTCTTACCTAATAACTTGTTTCTATATTCTGTTAATTTACTGTAAATGTCATTCGTATTATTTGTTTCTGATAACGTATGTAGAGTATGTCGAAATGTTGATTATTAAAAAAAATTAATACAGAACTAAATCCTAAAGACTTTTTATTTTAATATACTTCTATCTTTTTAGTAAAATAAAACATTAAAAATACTACACTTGTGTCTTTTTAATACTGAAGGCTTGATATTTGATTTAGTACATATAAATAGCAAAATTTATAAAACAAAATTACACAATAATATTCATTGTTTTTATCTAACTAATAATTTAAAAAATATATATAAGAACAAAGAGAAATTTATTACCATATACCTGCAACTTTTTGTAATATATTTTACATTAATTTCAAGTTTTTATCGCTTTATTTTACGTGACAAATAAAAATCATTCAATAATTCCATTACTGAAATTTGTGCCAAATAAAAGAATAATCTAGAGGCAATTTCTTAAGAAGATAACCAATTCGAATCGTAGCAGGGGTGGGTCTGTGACCCACTAAAATCCAGCCCCGAAAACCCAAAAACAAAACAAAAACGAAACTTCTGTCGCTGATTAAACAATCAGCGTTGATAACATATAAATAGACTTTCATTCCGACTTGATTAGTTGTGTCAATCGTAAATGAAGATAGGGAATCAACTGTGACTCGTTCGGTCAAACGGTCAGCACGCTATCTCCTCAACTTGTGAGTTTGTGTTGAGTTAGGGGCACGAAAAGGGGGGCTGGGGGGTAGTAGGACGATAAAGCTATGAGGGCAACGTTTGGTAGCTGGCAGAAACCGAAATGTCATTTATTGATAATTCATTTCGAACTAATGAAACATCCCCAGGCAATATCCTATATAAGTTTAATCTGACCGGCTAAGAAAGAGATAAATGTCTTGAACGAACGTTATTTTTGCTAGTTTTTATAGCCGAGATATTTATCACTTTGATGACTTTATATTGTATTATACAGGGTGTTTCTCAATATAAGATTTACTTCAAGATTTAGGCAGCAGATTACATGTTAGTAATATGTGTCTGTTTTGATAGCCAATTGTAAACTAGTGGTAATATGTAAAATTTTATAATAATACGTAAGAAGTATTTTATTGTTTACAAACTTTCACTCAATTCTGATATAGACATTATATTTTTATTGAATACTGAAAAAGAAATCACATTTCAAGTAAACACTCACTATATTTCTGTTTGGTTATCGAAATTTTAATCTGAAGGTGATATTACTTTTAGTTTTAATAGCCGTTATTAGCTTTCTTAGTGGTCTGTCATTTCAAACAAAAGATGGACGTAATAATCTATTGTTTTTATGAAGGGTAATAAAAGCAGAATGACTATTTTTCGTTAAAATCTTTTCGTGATTAACTTGAAGTGAAGTGCAGTAAGGTTATTGTCTTGTTTGTTACTGCATTCATGCTTGGTTTTTATCAAGAACTTAATCGTGTCTTTACGTTAATACTCTGTTAAAAACTGGTAATATGTTAATGGTATAGTTTGAGATTTTGATGGGTATATTGTTTAGTGAATATTTTGGAAAAAATTAGCTTTTTATAATTAAAATTTGTATATAAAACTTATGTTAATTTTTGTTTTATTTCTTTAAAATTTGTTAAATGAAGGTGCATTAAATATATGTTTTTTATTCCATCTCTTGACAAAATTTATTAAAATATTTTATTAAATAAATAAAGTGTAATAAATTGTGTAGATGAAAATAATGAGAACTTTTTTTATATAACCAAACATTTTAAAATACTTTCGTCATTAAATTTGGTTAATTTTAAATTTAAAAAAATATATTAAAATTTGTTTTTTATCTAGAAAGCAATATATTTTAAGTTACAACTATTTATCACAAAAATAATTAATAGAAAATACTAACTCTGTTAAAGGTATGGTGACTGTCGAAACTTTGATGTTGTCAATTAGCATATCAAGATATAATAAGAACAAAAAATCACAAATATACACATCTTTTTACTACTTTGACTGCAAGGAAAAGTAGTAAAGCGTTTGGTACGGTGTCTGTAACATTTTCAAAAAAAAAAAAAATGGTATAGAAATCCTTCATATAGCCTGTAGATGACGAATCTGAACTTAGTTTATGTGGGTGTATGTGTGTGCGTCGTCAGCTCGCTCGCTCGCTCGCTCGGTCGTAAGTCAAAATTTTGTGGCCGCAACTCCTCCTAGACGGTTCAACCGATTTTAATGAAATTTTCAGGATAAATTTGTCTAGTGCCCAAGATGGTCATGTGGTTTCGGTTTTTTCCAGTGATGCCAACTTTCCGAGAAAAAAATTACTAGTTTTTAAAAATTCATATTGGCTACATGATTTATCCGATTTTGATCAAATTTTCAGAAAAGATTTCCCTAATGCTCCCATTAATTACATAATTTTATTAATTTTCAGTGTTGCCAACTTTCCGAGAAAAAAATTACTAAAGTTTTACAAATTTTATTATGGCCATGTTATTCAACCGATTTTACTCAAATTTTCACAAAAGATTCTCCTAGTATTCATATAATTTATGTAATTTTAACAAAATACAGTGTTGCCAACTTTCCGAGAAAAAAATTAGTAAAATTTTTAAAAATTTATTTTGACCATTTTATTTAACCTATTTTAATCAAATATTTATAAAAGTTTTTTCTAGTGCCTAAATAAATTATGCAATTTTAACAAAATACAGTGTTGCCAACTTATCGAGAAAAAAAATCACAAAATTTTTAAAAAATTCATTGTGGCTACATTATTTATTCGATTTTGATCAAATTTTCAGAAAAGTATCTCCTATTGCCCACATAAATTATAATATTATTAAAATACAGTGTTGCCAACTTTCCGAGAAATGTCAAAGAAGTCTATATATGGGTTTACCCATATACTTCTAATCTTGTTTCTATTACAATTAGACTGTCAAAAAATCTGCATTAGAGTTATATGAATAGAAAATAAAAGTGAATTTATTTATAAGTAATAATGTATTCTAAATTTTATTGAAATTACTTTTAAAATATTTTGATTAAATATACTTCTAAAAGTAATAATTAATCTGAATTACAGTTTTGTGTCTTACTTGAAAGAGATAACAAACTCACAATGTATTTTTAAATGAATTGCGTGTAGACCCAATTAACTTTTTTCTTAGTACGTCTATGTCGTTGGGAACCAAAATTCCGCCAAATATATTTAGACAAATGTTAAAATGGGTAAAAGTTTTGTTGAATGCTCACTTCTCGAACACATTTCGTTCCGAAAAACGGAAACGAACGAACGATATATTTTTGGAGACATCCGTGCCGAGGCTTTTTGGACAATTAGTAACCTCTTTAATTGCTCCGGTTCGTCTTTGATTAAGGCAGAAAAACTTTTTTCAGTTTTATTTCGTGAATAAAATTAGGCAAACGTTTAACGCTCTACATTTTCGTCTCTGTTGTTTTTTTTTTGTGATCGTCTCTTTTCACTTTCTGCCGATCTAATTTGTCAGCATTCTTTTTGAAATTTACCACTTTTTCTCGTCATAAAATTCTAAATAAAAACTTGATGACATTGCAGGATATTTTATTCTGTGGTCCATTTTTGTTTTGTTTTTTTTTGTTTGTTTGTTTATTTTTTGCGTGGTTTAGTGGATTTTTTTAAACATGACTGGTAATTAATGAAGAGTTTATATAAAATTATTATTTCTGACAGAGATACATACATTTTAATATACGTGTACTAAAAATTATGATGGGATTATGAGCAAATTTATAAGGTTTATTGCGTTGACGATTTTTCTTTTAAATAAAAATTTTGTTAATTAAAAAAATAATAATACTGCATAGATCTTATAAATATGCTTAGAAATCAAGCGTTAGTTAAAGTTTTTAGTACACTGAATATATTTGACATTACAAGAAATACAATTGGAAATTTTTATTATATAGTATAAAATATTATTCGTCTTCACAAACTAGCTGGCTAACCAGTTCTGGTTACAAACATTAAGATACGAGCACTTTTGTATCTCTTTCTCTAAATTATAAACTTTTAACATGGTAAAAAATCTTTCAGAACTCATTATATTAAAATAAAACGGCATTAAGTGGTAGTTCTGTATCAATTTCTATTAATATGATGCAAATGACATTTACAATAAATAAACAGAAAAATAACTATTATTTACTATTACGTTTTATATAAAAATATCAATATTGTTTTGCCAAAACATACATATGTTAGCACAAAATAGACATTCAAAATGAAGAAATATATTCCATAAATCTTCTATTCAACTATTGTAAATTTAAATAAGAAACTATTGCTTATAGCTCTATCTTTCTTCAACAAAACTTTCAGGCGCAAGAAACAAATCCGTATAAAACCCAAGCACCACGAACAACAACAACATTACAATACAGAAAAAGCTGGCACGCATACCACACGTACAACCTCCACAGAAACACATACGTTCGCCCGCGCGCGGAAAACACGGCAAGGCAACACGACGCCGGATTAACTTTTCGTTCGACTTAGTCGCGTGTCCGCACGTGATCTAATCCGCCCGGATCACCAAGTTGGATTGGGATTGAGTCGGCTGCAAATTCCTCGACAAAGACCAGCCTCGGGGGGGTGGTCGCCGGGGAGCGTTCGCGACAAGCCCCGGCTAGCGGGCATTAGCCGGGGCTAATTGTGTTGTGTGCCGCCGTACTGGTGCCCGAAAACTAACCTAAGTTTCTTCGGCAACGCATTCCGACTGCGTGAAGAATAATGTGCGAAAGGTTACGCATAGCTACGGGATAAAAGTTCTCCAACACGAGGCATGTAGAGCGAGTATTTAGTAATTAGCCGAATTTGTTGGCTGGAAGAGGCCAGCAAAATGAAGGTTTTACGTCTTTTGACGGGT
The DNA here is from genome assembly GCA_963966155.1 of Clivina fossor. NCBI lineage: Eukaryota > Metazoa > Arthropoda > Insecta > Coleoptera > Carabidae > Clivina > Clivina fossor. Next base: position 8,253,203 of record OZ014563.1, on the reverse strand, counting down.
GAATTATATTGTGTGATTTTATTTGGTAATTTGTAATTGAATTCATTCGCTGTTAAGGGATTTCCTTGTGGTAATTATTTGATTTGTAACACAGTTAAATTTTATTTAATGAAACTGTGTTAATTCTTTATATTAATAGGATAAAATTAAACAAATGAAATTAAAATTATTTTTATTTTTGTAACTCTCTTATAGACATTTATATCATTCAACTTTTAATTAAAATTTTAGCAATTTTACACTTTTATATAATATTATCTATTATTTTAATATATATATATAAGTAATGTGCAACGTTTTTTTGTCTGTCATTTGCAATGAGCACAAAAATTACTAAACTGATATGATTGAGAATTTTATTAATTGTAAGATGTAAAGTTTGCTTTTAATGATTTTATTATATTATATATTCATTTCTAATTGGAAAAATAACGATACGTCGTTTTAGTTTTTCGATTTACAGTTCAGTTCCGGTTTAAAGTCCTGAAGATCTCTAAATCTTCCAAATACAAGATACTTTCTATATTAATATTAAAAACAACCATTTCTTGTATCACAAATACATTCTTTCACGTCAAAAGTTAAAAACAAAACATTAAACAACCGCAGCATTAAAAAAAAAGCAAATCAGGAGCCGGTAAATCCACAACCATTTACCATCTAACCAAGTTATTAAAGTGCGCTAGCCACGCCATTAATCAGCGCACCTGAACGACTGACTTTCCAGCATCCTGGATACTTTCAGCATGCGGGAAAGTACTTTCAGGGCGGTCCCCCGACTTCCGGCATTACACAGATGTCATCAGCACCGTGTCGGGAGGGGGTGGGGGGCGAGACGACGAACGTTGAATCGTTTTTAAGTGGCGACACACACACACATACACATACACCGACAGTGTGCTGAAGCGAACGCGAAGATCAATCAAAGAAACATTAATATTAAGACGCGAGCGCCCGGCAAACAGACGAAACTGCGCCTTGTCGTAACGTCGCTCACTCGCACCCACTCGATAAACTGTTTTCGTCATTCATCACACGTTGGCAATGCGATGACAGCCTTGAGATCGCTGTGCCAGTGAAATTAGAACAGTTGCTGTGATGATAGGGAATTTTGAGGTACCTAGATAGTTGCTGAAGATTGTTATAATTTCGGAAAAGTTATTGAAATGGTTTTCTTGGAAATTTATCAAAGAATATTTTTCTAATTTTATAAGTAATATTAAAAATTGTTATGAGTTATAACCAATATTAATATTATAGGTATTATGTTACGAGGAATAGAAAGCGATGATTATTGTGTTAAGACCATATATTTGTGGCCGAGACAAAGCCGAAGCCAAGCAATCTGGGCTAAACACAAATAGCTTTATATTTCGAGTGACATATTTGATTTTTTCTTCAAGCGTTATAATCGAAACAAAACTAAAAATAATTGCCAAGTTGCCTTAACCAGTTACTAACAGTTGGAGAATAGTATGTATATGTAATGTAATAGTATGTATATTATTTATATTTGTTACCTGATTTGGTTGATTATACAATTTCTGAACAAATTTGGCGGTGCTATTCTTGCACTTTTTCACACATTTTCAATAATCAAATTCAAGCGAAAATAAACAATGCAATTGTCAATTAACTTGACGTAATATTTTCCAATATGACCGTCAAATTAAACACAGTTGACGTTGTAGTTATATTTGTTGCTGCCACCAGTAGTGTGTATATAGTAACTAACTGCTATATAATAATGTCATTATTGTACTAGTAACATAATGATCTTTTTCTACATAGGCAATATTGTAACGTAATATTAATATTAGGTATGTTACGCTTGAAGAAAAATATTATTATTGTTTTCGTTCTGTTCTTAGTTTCTGATAAAAATGTATAATAAAATAAGATAAATTTTAGATTTTATTGAAATGCAAATAAAAACTATAAATAATTTAACAATAACGTATTTAAATACTATTAAATAATTTAAATTGATTCATCAGCATTAACATTTTACCAATATAAACTTTAAGAATTTTCTCAATAACCATTCTAACTAAATAAAACTTGCTGGATATCACCTTTCATCTTGAAATCAGGTGAAATCATTCAAATGAACTCAATTCAAAGTCAAGTTTAAATCAAGTCACCGCTACCCACAATCATCTCGAATCGCGATTAAATATTTGCGTGCACCGTTTGTTTAAAATCTTCCCTTCATCTGCTCGCATCAGTCGTTTTGATAAAGAAAATGAATGCCGAATTGAAACATAACGACAGAGAAAACGGCTACGTCTATTCTCTCTTGTCAATGATGGAAGAAACTGAATAGCAAGAAGCGGAAAGTTAAAGCAGAATGTCTCAACCTATGAGATGCAACCAATGGGTCCTGCTCACAATTTTTTTATTTGCAATTTAGAATCTACTTTTACAACATTGCGAATTTTTTTTACAAAATTATTTACCATATTTATGTCTTAAAAACTAATTAAAATTTTGTCAAAGAGCTGGTATAATTCTCTATTTCTCGCAGTTATCGTACCCTTACATATAACACGTAATGGTAGACATACGCCTATCGAGCATTTATTTATGTAGTGCAAAATGTTTGCTGTTCCGTACGATTTTTTTATAACTTTACTAACTGCAATGACGAGGTCTATGCTTACAATTAGTAGTAGTAGAAGTGTTCAAAGATTTGAAAACTATGGCCCGTATTCTCACCTCACTTTTAAAAATAATTTTAGTCAAAATTACTTTTGACGGTCACTAATAATTACTTATAAAGGAATTTAAATTAGTTTATTTGAATTTCATAATATTAGATATTCAAAAATATATCAAAAATAAAAATACTGCTCATATTTCATAAGAAATAAAAGTAAAAATTTATTTTAAAGCAAAAAATAACAGCACCTTTTCATTAACAAAAGAGGTGGGACTTTTAGATATTAAAAAAAAATTGATTTATCTCAATAAATATTCATTTATAAATAGCAATATTTTGAATATATTTCTATTTTAGGAAATATAATGAAATAAAACAACTGAAATAATGAAATTTATTTATTATTAGAAATATCAAAAAAAAGGAAAGCTAAACAAAAGTTTCTTACTTTGTTATGGATAAACTCAAAATTATTTTTAATTATTTATGTTTGCTTTGACGTCCGATGAGTAGATGGATAGGTATTATTGAGAGTAGGTCGCGTAGGCAAATTTTTCGAAGTGGTTAGAATAAAAGAGCATATATGAACGGTACCATAAATGTGAATGAAGCAAAAGTAGCTTCTCCGGATAAGAATATTGGTCGAAAACCAATTTCTGATTAAACGGAAAGAGTTTGTGCCACATCCTAATAGATATACCTATAGCGCGATTGTGTAAAAATTAGGATTTTGTAAAACTTCTAAATCCTAATGGGTACTTAACACAATTTTATGTAAATTGTTTTTATAATGTTATACTATATTAAAATCATAAGTAACATGTATTTGTCAATAAATCATATAGTAATTATTAGTTTACATGTTAAGTCCACATTAAATGAATAGATCAATGCATGTTGGTAAAACATTGTTAAATATAATATGTAGGCTCGGTGAAATAAAAATATTGAGAACCGCTGGCTGTGTCGAGTGTAAGGTTGGTTGTAACCGCAACCGTTCAAGTGTAGCGAATCAAGATTTCCTTCGACACGGTGCTGAAATATTGATGGGCGTTCGATGCTAGTACGACACGGCGGACGGCGTCTTTCGGCTTTGCCCCCTCGATGTGAAATCGGTACCGAGCAGCTGTGAAATCGACGCTATCTATATACCCGATGCCGACGCCGACGACGGCTTGTTTCTGATCTAATACGACGTGAGATGGAGACGTTTGAAAGTGGAGATATGTGAGCTTTAATCGGGTTAGAATTTTTAATAAATTGCCGCTCTTATTGATAGTTTAAAATGGCTTCGATAAAGGTAAATGATCTTTTTATGATATGAATTGTGAAAATTATGTAGAATTATTTTTGTAAAAACATTGTCATCTGAGCATTAAACTATTTTATCTTCAATTACTATTTGGAATTCTAAATCTTTCACAAATATTGCATATATTAATTGTCTTTTTTTAACATAGTAAAAAAAAATTTCAGTACTTATTATATTAAAATAAAAAGACTTCAGGATTAAATTCTGTATAAATTTTAATTTTTTATTTTGATAATCCTAAAGCCTTTTTATTTATTTTTTTGCTTTTATTTTATTTGTCAGATCAAAGTTACGCAATTCTTATATGGCATTTAAATTATAATAATGCCAAAATTATGTACAGAAAATATTTAAAAATAAAAAAAACTTTAGAATTACGAGTAAGTTCTGTATATATTTTATTTAAATATTGACGTTTCGATATTCTCTATGTAAATATTCATCAAGAAAAAATAATAAAAAATTACATGAATAATAAACAAGCAAAACATAGAAACAAATTACTAGTTAACAAAGTAACTAAATTAAAAATTTATAAATTATTTAAAAAAAAATATTTATACATTATTAATTAATGGAAGCTAAATTTTATATAAATCGGTGACTTTTTTTATTAATTTATAAAAATTTTAATAAATTTTAGTTATGTGCTTTTTTTAGAAATTTTTATACATATAAAAGTGCGGTAGCAGAGCGTGTTTAAGCGTTAGGTATTATCGAATATAAAACTGGGAACGAAGGTTTAAATCCACTTATTGACTTTTTGATTGTAGTAAATTATTTTTAAAAAATACTACATGATCAGGCATTAATTAACAGCAGAATCGGACAGATCAATTTGATCAGTTGTTGTATTAAAAAATCAGTAGTTTGGATTATTAGTCGGAATCCATTGCTACTCTATTCGAACTCACAATTTGCATTTTTGAAAAGTGTCAAAAGTACTTTGGTACTTGCGGTCAACAAGCTTTTGTACCAAATATGATAATGCAAATAAAACCAGAGGTATGGAGTTGGAGTCTATCAATTTTTTGCCGACTTCACACTTTCGTATAAAACTAAACAAATGAATGTTAGCAATAATTTGGCATTTATCATAGGCTTAACTCAAACATAAAAGACTTATCTACTATCTTTCTGAAATCAACATGAATACAAAACACACTGACTTTTCCATTTCTTCGTGAAAACATCGAATAAAACGCGGCGTGACAAATAGCCAAAAAATATAAAGCAAACATATATATAGCTGAAAGCGATTAGAATCAGTAGCTTAATATAAACCACTCTAAAAGCGATAAACGCTTTCTCAAATCCAGTTGACGTTAAACCGGAAATGTCGTTTGTCGCTTTTCACTAGTCATCGCAGCAGCAGCAGCAGCATTGCCAACATGAAAATGATTCAGTACTCATCGCCCATCTCGAATTCGTATACACACCCGGAACAAGCACTCAACTGCTGCCAACACAATATGTACATATTTCGCATTATTATCACCTTCTCTTCCTCCCCGCCACGCCCCGCCCGTGCAAGAAGTAAACGTTGTGAAAGGATGGGAAGAAAAAGCGCGGGTCTGATGCAGAACGCCATTAGCGACAAAGAGCACGCTTTTTATGCAGAACGTGTTGTGTATCTGTCTACAACAAAGACACGAACCTGATACCGGGGGCCACTTTGCGTTCAAACTCAATTTGAGAAAACACCATTCGGAAACGTAATTTGCGTTTGTTGTTGAACGAAAATAGTGATGGTGAGGGGAAAGAGTAAAGGAGGTGGCTGGCGTGAAAAATGATTCACCGGAAATTGGATATGACCATTATTTTGGTATTTTTCCTCTTCTTTTACGTCGGGCAAATCGTGGACAAGGCTCGTTAGACTTTCCTCCATTGCCTTCACGACTCACCTACTGTAGTTACGTGAATGGAATAGAGCTATTTTTTTGACGATATGATTTGATGTTTTGGTTACTCTGATTTTTTGTTGATTGAAACACAGTGAAAAATATTTCAGAACTCGTATTAAAATAAAACGACTGTAGGTTTTAGTTCTGTATTAATTTTTATTAATAATTGTCGTTTCGACATACTCCACGTACATCATTATCAGGAAAAATGATACAAATGACATTACATAAATACAACATCAGAACATAGAAACAAGTTGCTCATTAACAAAATATGTAAGTAACCAGATTAAAAAATTTATACATTTTAAATTAAAGGAAGTCAAATTTTATTTAAATCAAAACCTTCACACAGATTGAAATTATCTTTTTTTTTTATAAATTTTCATTGCTTTTCTTTAAATAAAATTTATAAATTTTATAATCTATTTACTTATTTTGTGACCTAGTAACTTGTTTCAGTATTCTGAATATTTGCTCTAATGTCATTTGTATAATTTTTGCTGATGATGATGTACGTGGAGTACGTCAAAACGTAGATTTTTAAAATTAATACAGAACTATATCTTAAAGCCGTCTTATTTTAATGGTTGATTGACTTGTGGTTAAGGTATTTTATAATAAGAATTTTTAGTGGTTAGATCGTCTGCAGGAAACCCGGGTTCAAATTTATTAAATTTCCTAATTATATATTAGTTTACTAGAATTAAGTGGAAATTAAAATATTTGTAAAATTCTTATTGTCATCGAAGAAAAAATTGCTTTAGTAAATATAATCTACACAGAACATTAAAACAAAACCTGTTTTAATTAAAAATTAATATATTTTTTTAATTTTTCAATCAGTTTATTAAATTAAATGTTAATTTTTAGAATTATAATTATTATTATCAAATTGTAAAAATTTATTGATATTTATTAATTAATTAAAAGACCATTAACGGCAAAATAATAACAACATTAATACAACAATAATTTCCATCACCAATCCACATAATTAACAAAATAGAACAATTATTTTCTAATTACGATTTTAAACGCAAAATACAATATTTAATTACTATTGTGATAACAACTAGATCTAATAAACTTCCATAGTTCACTATAAAATATAATTAGTTACTACAGCATTAAATATATTATCCAGTACAAAATTTATTTATACGATGAAACAAAAGCGTTCCGAAGTAGATTTTACAAAATTACGTTTAGTATTAGTTCTGGAAAATCTCCGTATTAAAACGAAACAGAAATGAATACAAACATAGATTATGTTGTCAGCAAAGTGTCAAATCAGCGACTACTGGAATATTTTTGTTTTCTATTATACAAGGGATGTTTTTTGTTGCCCCATTGTACGGGAGTACAATATTTTTTTAATTGTTTTTTTGTCGTCGTTTTTTTGTATTCATTGCGACAGGATTTGGTCGGCGAATAAATTTGAGCGCTTGATATTAAACCTACATAATAAGTTAAAATTATGCTGTAACATTGATATCACGTAAATAGGTATTTGAATATAATATTTTTTTTACAAATTTGTTGATTTAATACCGGCCGGCGTGTCAAAGATATTGTTTATTAATTGTCATGCTGAAATTTTTGGCAGTTTTTTTTGGATAAAATTAAAAATTATTCTTTTTTTATTATAATTCCGGCCAACCGGAAGTAGTATTTTACTGATGTCACTTTTAGTTGTTGTTATACAAGTTTTTTTTTATTTAATAAATTTATTTAATACAGCATATTTTTTCTAGTGGAATTAATCTTTTGATAAAAAAAGAAAATTTTGTAATGTTACAAGTCTTAAGAGAGGCCAAAAAGAATTGCAGCATTATACTATGAAAAACTTTTTTTTTATTAATTAGTTTCTATTGTAACTTAACGTACCGAAACAAATGAAAAATTCAATAAAATAACATTAAAGTAATTCAGCATTCAATGACATTACAAACTTTACACACACAGGAAATCAAATAACATTTATTTCGCCAAAGGACACATCAGTTATATATTTTAGAAGAATAGAAAGCAAAGTCACTTGTATAATTATTCGGAAAGGTGACAGTTATTGTATATCTATTCCGGTTGTATGGAAAAAGTCAAAATGACGCCCGCTATTTCAAAGGTTAAAAACTATTGTTTTGCAGGCGTGCAGTCGAGATGGCGAGATGGGGGTTGCTTTATGCCTGTACACGGCATACAAAGATAGATTAGCTCTTTTGCCAAGCTGTTAAATGTCAAATACTCGGAATATATATATATATATATATATATATATATATATATATATATATATATATATATATATATATATATATATATATATATATATATATGGTCCCTAGATAGAGTATTACTGCATAGTGGAATACGAGAAATGTGCATTTAGGAAAAGAATGGTTTTATTCGAAAAAGAAATATTGAAACTGTACCGCCATTATACATATGAATAGATTGTAATTTACTTTCATATGTATTTCGGTATTTTAATAAAACTACTTAATTACTGTAATAATTGCAAGACCAATCAATATTAACATCAGATTAAAATTTAAAAATTAATAAATTTCATAATCTAGATACTCTTTTTTGTTACCGAGTAACTTGTTTCTATGTTCTGTTTATTTATTGTATATATCATTATTATAATTTTTTCTTGGTGATAATGTACGTAGAGTACGTCGAAACGTCGATTTTTAATTAAATTTAATTAATACAGAACTAAATCCCAAATATATTTTATTTTATAGCATATTTTTGTTGTATGAAAATTAATTTACATTTTCGTTTTATTTTAAAAATAAAATAAAATAATATTTTGAGAAGCAAATATAATTTTCTAATTGTAAGTAATACAATTTACTTCATATAAAGTAATAAAAAATCCGACAATTTTATTAGAGCTCCTCTATATTCAAACGAGTCTTTTTGACAATAAATTAAAGTGCGCAAAACTTTATTCATTTAAAAGATTATTGTTCTAAGGGGGCTGGAGACTATGAACGGCTCATCGCAGAAACAGTTTGAGCAACGGGCATACATTTTAAGTTAACCGTACGGCTCTTACTACGGTATGTGTATGTGTGCGCACGACATACCGCAATACGGAATTGAAAATCATTGTTAATGAGGATTTCCGAAAGTTTTTCTTCGTAATTTACTCGACGCATACTAAACTTTGCAATGGAGATTACACCGAATCAACTTCAAAGACCACTGACACCCGTAAACGGGCCAAAGAGAAAATTTAAATATGGCGACTGTTTGCCAAGTATAGTGCAGTTTGTCAAGAGTAATCCTGCTAGTCTATAGAGAAGTATAGTGAATATCTAGATCTCAATATATTTTAATGTTACAGTAATTTACAAAATTTCAATATAGTCTTTAAATGTTTCTTCAAATTCATAATTATTTTTTAAACACGTTTCTTTCTTGCTTGTTTGTTTGTATATTGAAAATGTACTTGATTTTATATGTAAATATTGAATTTGTTACTTAATTTATCTTCTAAATGGTCTATAATGTTGGGCAATAAAATATTATTATTACACTTTATAATGCATGTCAAATATTACGTAAAACTTTCTTCATACAATAATTTTATTTTATTTTTGAAATTTATAAATACTACGTATTCTTATTCACAGAGATTTGGAAAATAATAAGAAATAAAATTCAGTTACATTTGACAAAAGTTTCGTAAACATTTAAACATTATAATGATGAAGTAAAAGAAGCTTTAGAATTAACTTATGTATGTATAATGATGCTTTATTTGTTCAAAAAAAAAAAAAATCTATCTGCTATAGATATGAGTAAAAAAATATTGTTTTTTTTTTATCGACTATTACATATAATTAGGGAGGTATTGTAATCATACCATTAAAATAGTAAAAATAGTAGTAAACATTATTAAAAGAGTAAAAAATCTTTCAGAACCCATTGTATTAAAATAAAAAGGCTTTAGGACTTAGTTCAATACTTATTAATTTTTATTAATAATCAACGTTTTGACTTATTGAACGTACATCGTCATTAGGAAAAATGATAAAAATGACATATATAAATTATTAATTAAAGAAAGCCTAATTTTATTTAAATCAGTGCGTTCACACTAATTTCTTTTCTTTATAAATTTCTATTTCTTTTCTTATCAATCTACTATCAATATTGATGGGTCTTGTTGCAATTATTAAAATATAGCAAATAAAATGAAATATTATAAAATTTAAATCAAAACGTTTTTTATACTAATATTAATAAATTATAATTTTGAAAACAATTCATAACTTAGAATTGAAGTAATCTTCTAACGTATAGAAACTATGTTTATACATTTAAGTTTAATTTAAATACATTGGATGTATATTTTTTTTTTTGGATGAAGCTAAAGTTGCTTGTCTTGTTAGGGTTGGAAGAAACTAATTTCGTAATAATGGAAAGAGTTTGTGCCACAGTTTTTTGGGTACATGGCGTGATTGTGTATGTATAATTTTGTCTACTTCTACTACCTCACCGGATATTTTTTTTGTATTTTACACGTTTTCCATTTTGTTCTATTTGATAACTTTTCAATTTAGTGTGTAACAAAAAATGTACTCTCTAATTCTTGCAAAATATCTATGAGTAATCCGCCACGGTTTCGTTCTCTCTCTCTCTCTGTCTTGCAACTGTAAAGTTTTTTATTTGACGATAGTATATTGCGGTTCTTTCCGGCGAAGTAATTTATTTAAACGACAGGTGCAGTCGCACAAAATGCATTTCTCGGCAATATTTTCTCACCCAGATGCATATATCGTGTCATCATGCCCGCCATGTCTATCTCTGTCGTGCGCATACGTTCAACCACCCCTCCGACAAATTAAATTTGTTTGGTAAATTATTGGTACATTTGTCGCTTGCAAATTTACCTGCTTTCATAATTAACGTACCAATTTTGTAGATGTGTTATAATAATATCACGTCAGTTTACGTTACGCTCTATGTACACGAGCAAATAAAATGAAATGGATAATAATGTCATCAAATATTTATACGTATAAACATGGTTTATGACCCGGAATATATATGTATATGGAAATAATTTTATTAAAAACTATAACAAAGTAATATGGAAACATGGTATATATTGTTCTAAATTTTGCGTAGAATTTACAACAGGTGACAAAATATTTATGATACTAAAATAAATTAATCTTTTAATTTAATTAATTTTAAAAATAATACAAATGACATATACAATAAGTAAGTTATGTAAATTAAGGAGAAACATCGATTTTTAATAAAAATTAATACAGAACTAAATCCTAATTTTATTAAAATCGAATGATATATACAGAGTGATTTATTATCTCTATAACAAACTTTGTCAGATAAAACCTGATTCAACTTTAAGAAAAAATCAAATATAAATTCTAGCAAAAATAAACAATGCAATTATAAATTAACTTAATTTAACTTGACTTAATAATTTTTAATATGATCGTCGGACATCAAAATTAAATAGACTTGTCCGTGTTTCTTGGGTCGAATATGCAGTTTCTGACAAATCTGGCGATGCACATTGGCATTTCTTGCACTTTTTCCCACAGCTCTAATATTTAAATTCAAGTGAGAATAAACACTGCAATTATCAATTAACTTAACTTGACGTAATAATTTTCAATACGGCCGCCGGAGATGTCATATGAAATACACTTGACGTGGTAGTCATGTTTAGTGCTGCCATCAATAATACATACATACATACACAATCACGCCATATACCCAAAAAAAAAGAGTATGGCACAAACTCTTTCCATTATCCCGAAATCAGTTTTCTCCAAACATCCCTATCCAAACAATCAACTTCAGCTTCATCCACATTCATAATTCATCTCACACACACACTTTTATTTCTACTACTTGGAAACTTCCTCACACAAAACACTCTCAATCATACCATTCCAACTACTCACGTCTACGCAAACGTATAGCTTCAAAATCGTTCATATAAATTTTTTTAACCAAACCTTCGAACCATAACTAACTGCTGTATAATAATGTTTACATTATTGTACTATAATGACCGCCTTCAACATAGCCAAAATAGTAATGTAATATCAATATTTTAATACTCTTGAAGAAAAAAAATACTTATTTGCATTGAACAAAAAAAAAAAAATTCTAAATTTAAACTATACATAATTTAACTTTCATTCTATATTTAAAATTATAGCTTGTTTCGTAATGTAACTTTTAAATACATGAAATTCCCGAACGATTAAGGTATATTGTCTCCAATAAATATGTAACGATTTTTCATTTTCTTTCACTTGTAAGAGGAAATAACCATTACAGTAAGCTTAAAGCTCGAGTATATGAAACGTCAAAATGATACTGTGTCCTGTTTTGGAATAGCACAACTCGGAGAATGGAAACGTCTTTCCACCCTTCCCCATTCCCATTTCTGAGAGTTGGGCAAGGACTCTCGTATGTATGCAGATTGAGAATGAATGCGACGATACACAGAACCGTACTACACATATTTAACCCTTTTTTGTTTTTTTTTTACAAAATGCGCAAATAATTTTAAAGGAGTTTTTTAATGCTTACATAATAAATGCTATTGTTTAGATTTATAATTGAAATTTTTATATATATATATATATACATATATATATATATATATATATATATATATATATTTATATATATATATATATATATATATATATATTTATAAAAATATATATATATATATATATTTATATATTTATAAATATATATATATATATAAACATATTTTATTATTTACTATTGTTATGAATTGCGAAAATAAATCCAAATAACAAATTTTATAATATATTGTAATAAAATATTTTATTATGTATTCATACAAATTTTGTAATTTCATTAAATTATAAAAATATATATATAATAAGTAGGAAAATAAAAATATTTATTTATTTTATTGGTGTTATAAAAATATATATGTACAAGTTAGAGATAAAAATATATGTATATTTTTATTGCATATTAATAATTTAGGATTTCTGTACGTAATAAAATTTTATGAAAATAATAATAATTTAATTTATAACACACATATATTATTGTATTATAATTTTTTCTAGTATGTGTTTTTACGAATTTCACTGAAAGGAAAAGAGGTATAGTGATCGGTACGTTGTCTGTAACATTTTCAAAAATTGGAAAAGTATATAGAAATCTTTTATATAGCCTCTGAATGACGAATCCGAACTTAGTTTATGAGGGTGCATCGCCAGTTTATCATTTATCCTTAATTATCCAAAATTTTACAGAACTTTGTTTGGTGCCCACATAAACTATATAATTTTATTAGAGTTCAGTGTTGCCAACTTTCCGAGAAAAAAAATTATTAAAATTTTTAAAAACTGATAATGGCTACATTAAATATCCAATTTTGATGAAATTTTCACAAAATATTCTTTTAGTGCCCACATAAATAATATAAAATTTTATTAAAACAAAGTGTTGAGTACAATTTTTTTTCTTTTTTCGTATTTATAAGTTAATATATGGGTTTATCCATATGCTTCTTATCTTATATATAATTAATTACTACAGAGCTTAAAGAATAATACAGAATACCAGCATAAAAGATGTATTTTCAGTCGTAAATTTTAAACAAACTGACTCATTTTGTCATTAGTTTCTGAAACAGAAATTATTCCTGCAAATTTCGTCCTGCAACCGATCCTGTGCAGGCGACATCTAAGTACCAGCCCGACGGAAGGGTCTACGTGGTAGAAGTGGCGGTTGATTGCTCGTCTTACAATAAAATGGCGGGTAAAGCCACCGAGTATTATTGTAGATTGGCGCGAAAGAGGACTGGGGAGAGGCTGCTCGCTCGCTTGTTGTTTGCCGTCGCATCGGTTGGCAGGCACCACTTTCTGCTGCTGTTTGCCGTCCTCCTGCACACATAAACTCCTCTAATCCTTCGACTCATTGTCGTACGTCTTGCCTTGCAATGGAACATGGCTTATTTTTGCGCTCGGCTCTTTTCGAAATTGTTATACGCTTTCTGGCGCGCTGATATTTTTACTGTTTAAATATATAAACCAATTCGTCGGCTGTAGAATAATAATGAAACGATGTGATTGGAAAAGGATTTTTTTTTCTTGCCTGTTTCTTTGTTTTTATTTGATTGCGTGCACAGTATGATTGGGTAAACAAAACAGAAATTGTATTGTACACAGTATACCTTTTTGTGCCGAGAGAAAAAATTGAGAAATTACCAGTTTGTTGTGTTTTCTATTTGATTGGAAATTATAATTGAAATGTAACAAAGTTTTAACCAACACGAATGCAGGTGAACAATTTTTATGTATTTTTTGCTTTTTTTTTATTGATTTTGCGTACTTCAATTAATTAACAAAGTAGGTACTCGTATATGTGAAATTAATTTATATTTTTTAAAAAATTATACATATTGGAAATTATATATACTAATAAAATTTTCTCATGTTTTGCTCGAGAAATTCAAATAATTTACAATATTATTTGAAATTGTGTAAACATAGCAACATACAAAAATTAGAAAATTTTAACGCATATTCCTATTTTATAGAGAATGTCCCACGACAAGCTTACCCTATCTGTAGTTTAAAAACTATTTAATATTATTTAAAAAAATTTATTTTCCTTAGAAACTCATAAGTTTATAGTTTAAAAACATATTTTCTTTTGATTTAAAAGTAAAAACCTTGGATTTGAAGCAAGTTTTGTTCAGTGTACATACTGAAAGATTAGAAATAAATTTTAAACATAACATAATAAATATTTTGTACGTATCACTCACTTTGTCAAAAGCTCTATATAACTTCACAAGTTTTCAATATACATATTACAGTCATATTTTTGATCTATATTTGTACTACGAAAATAAAAAATATCGAAATTTAAAATATATTTTACGAAAACTTTTTCAACTTGCCAGAGATAAACAAACTTTTAATAACATTATTTTACAAACATATCCTACATACACATCAACATCAAACACATGTACATATTTGTATTTTTCACGAAATATGAAACCTTTTTATGTTTGCAAATACATTGGAAACGCAAGTCAAGCCCCGAAAAAATTCCCCGTTCAAATAATTTTAATGCACTTGGGTATCAAAGCATGCCATTTACATTATTCAATTTTTTATCCTTCTCATTTTTCTAACACCGCAAATAATTATCAGACTGACTTTTAGAAAATATACAAAATATAGTTGAGATTCTCAAATTAACAATTGCCAATTACATCAATTTCTGTCATGGGTATTTCTAATAATGTCAACTCAAATATATATATATATATATATATATATATATAATCGGATTTTCAGTGACTGGATAAAAATAATTGTAGTTAAAATTTTTTCTTGGATTAAAAGCAGTTTGTTAGAGCTTTTGATAAATAAAACACAATTGAAATACTATCCAAGCTTTCGATATAAGTATATTATATCAACATCAGG
The DNA here is from genome assembly GCA_963966155.1 of Clivina fossor. Classification (NCBI taxonomy): domain Eukaryota; kingdom Metazoa; phylum Arthropoda; class Insecta; order Coleoptera; family Carabidae; genus Clivina; species Clivina fossor. Next base: position 8,237,825 of record OZ014563.1, on the reverse strand, counting down.
ATGCTATAATAGCATAAATGTAATTAATATAACATTCTTTTTAAAATATGTTTAGCATAATGTTTTGTTCATTTAACGTATTCAGTTTTTTACTGTCTTTACATATTGCAGTAAGTCGAATAACAAATTTGTTTGAGTATCTCAACTATACATCTGTATACAGTCGAAATATTATGTTTTTCAATTTGAATTTAGTTCAGTGTTGTGGATTTGGGGGTTACTGGGGTGTTTTAAGGGATAGATAAGGGTTGCGAAAGGGTGAAAGGGATAGTTGCTCAACGCTTGTAATGAGATTTCAGCTAGTAGCAGTCGTATTTTAATTTTTGATAAATGTCGACACGGCGGTTGCATGCTGACTGAACTATAGGGGTATATGTTGGATATGGATGTTTGTTACGTTGTATGAAGGGTATGGACAGGGTTTAGTAGTGGACAGGACCGGAATATGTTAGTTTTAAGTTTATGAAAATAATAATTTAGTTAATATAGTAAAAAATCTTTCAGAACTCATTATATTAAAATAAAACGGCTTTAGGTTCTAGTTTTGTATTAGTATTTATTAATAATCGACATTTCGACGAACTCAACTTACTTCTTCATCAAGTAAAAAGACACAAATGACATTTATTAATAAATATTAGGTAATACATAACTAGAATTAAAAGTCGTTTTATTTTAATAATATAGTAGTATTATTTTATAAACATGTATTGGTAATTACTATTACTCATGAGAATGATTTATAGCACGAATCGCAAACGTTATTTACCGCATAAAGTTTAAGATAAATTAGATAATTCATAGATTTTGTTAAATTGAATTAATATGTTTTTAAATGATATTTTAAAAACATTATTGTTAGATCACTGACGACTTTTATTTTCTATGTTATTTTAATGTTTAAAATCATGTAAATGCTTATTTTATTATTATTAATTTACAACTGATAATGAAAGCTTAGTTTCCGATATACGTACTTATCTTTATTTTCAATTAATTTTGTGGTTTTAGAAATTTAAAATTTTTTTTGTTTAGATTTTTGTCACAATAGATCATACTGCAATTTATTAACTTTTGCCTTGGTAATAATATTTTTCTTCGACAATTAATTATTGAATTTATTATCAAGTTAGTAGTTAATCTTTGCTTTTATTTAACAAATTGTCCATTAATATATTATAAAAGAATTTTTGGTTTTACATACATTCTACAGTGTCAAAGAATTTACTAATTGTATTTTTGATATTTCTATATAATAAATATGTAATATGTACATTTTGTCATTCAAAGTTCGGTTGCTTTTGATTTTTACGTATATGCTGCATTTTTACGAGTTCAATTTAATAAATTATTTTAAATTAGTTAAAAAAATTAAACAGAAAAATAATTATTTAAAATCTTCATCATATAGTTTTCAATTTCACTCATACGGTTCTGGCACTACACACATCAACTCACGCACACATGTCTATTTCCATCAGCTTGTCTATATACCCACCAACACATAGAAACACATGTTGCACATATACAAACACCATTTAGTGTGCATGTGTTCGCGTCAAACGTATAGTACTGGGGAACACTCATATGTGGCCCCCTGTGGCACATCGCGTCCTTCGCATTAAAATTTTCATAGTGTAATCACCGTTAAAATTGATAAATTATTTGCAAAGTTATACGTCGTACGGACTCGTTTCTGGTGGTCAAAGAGAATATACGTCGATTAATATTTCAAGATTAAAACTTTTCAACGACAACACAGAATGGTTCAGTTGGCTTTTGCTAGATTCTCTCTCTCTTTTCACTCTCTCGCCCTGTACGGAAGATGTGTGCGATGCCTTGTACTTGGAAAGTAAATTCGGATGTGATTTTAGTTTTTAGTAAACGGACGAGCAATGGACTATTGCTTTTTATTTGGTGTGGAAGTTTTAAATTAAATAAAATGAAAATGTAATAAATATTTTATTGAAACATGTTACTTAAATATTAATAAGCAAGTATTAAATACATTATTAAAATAATAGGGTTTTAAGTTGTACTTCTGTATTAATATTTATTAATAATCAACGTATTTTACGTACTCAACGTACGTCATCATCAATAAAAATGATACAAATTACATTTACTGTAAATAAACTAAACATAGAAACAAGTTACTAGGGAACAAAATGAGTAACTAGATGATAAAATTTATAAATATTACGAGCTAGTTACTTATTTTGTTACCTAGTAACTTATTTCAATATTCTGTTTATTTTCTGTGAATGTCATTTGTATTATTTTTTCTTGATGAAGATGTTAGTTAAGTAGGTCGATTATTAATAAATATTAATACAAAACTGCAAGCTAAAGCCGTTTTATTTTAATATAATAGTTATGAAAGATTTATTTATTATGTTACAATAGTTAGTAGTTAGTTATAGCTACAACTATTCTTCAATTTCCAATCATATTTCCACATTTGCAATTCAACAAAATCCAACGACCCAGTTTCCATCAAATCCACCACAACATCCTCTTTAATCATCACCGGGGATAGATTCACTCTCCCCTCCCCCTTCCCTCATCAACCCTTCACCGAAAAACCTTATCAGATTCGTTCGTACAACATTGTTAACGACGCTATAACCGCACTACATTATAACCACACCGATCGTAATGAAATATCGTCGGGGCCCCAGCTACAACAATCCCATCTCGCATCCAAATCTACGGGGCCAGTTTTGGGATAGACTAGTACAATAAGCGCGCGTCTGCGGATGTAGTAGCACCATCTATATGCTGATCGAGGCATCGCATCTCGTTTCTATTCTCACACAATTGTATTTCGGTTCGTGTGCGAGAAGTACCATGTACCAATTAACCTAATCACGCACACGGTGAACAATGTTGCTCCTGCCTGCCTGCCTGCCTGCGGGATGAATTGATCGTTTCCACTTTGCATAATCAATCCAGCGCTGCTGCTGGTGTTGTTGGTCGAGATCGGGAAAATTGGACGAAAACGAATAGAGAGAGCGAGTTTGGCCGTTAGATGTTGTCTCCGGAAGCCGTAGTAGTTGTATTGGTGTGTTAGGTGCAGGTGATGGATCGTCCACCTATGGTTCAATCTGTAAAATGTCTGACTTAATGATCAGTTATTGTCAATCTGATGATTTGATAGTGGGGGATGATGCGAGAGCCAAATTGGTTTTTTCGTGTTGAATCGTTTTTATTGGATTGGCAACGGTTTTGTTTGATTTTTTAAATGGTTTTTGTGGTTGTGGAAGATAAAGTATATTGTCTGGAAGAGGATCTTAAATTCTATTATGTTTCTTTATTAAACAAATTTTTACATCAACATGGTAAAATATTTTTCAGTTGCTAAACAAGATATAATTAACAACTTTTATTTGGAACATTTACCATATCTGCAGTAGTTGTTATACAAATTTTTCTAAAATACAGCGGTTTTAGGTTGTAATTCTGTATTAATATTTACTAATAATCGACGTATCGATGAACTCAACGTACGTACAAAAGACATTTACAGTAAATAAACAGAATATGTTCTGTTTATTTACTATAAATATAATCTATACCTTTTTTCTGTTGAAGACGTACGTTGAGTTTGTCGAAACATCGATTATTAATAAATATTAATACAGAACTAATACCTAAAGCCGTTTTATTTTAATATAATGAGTTTTGAAAGATTTTTTATTCCATAATTTATTTAATACGATTTTTTTATTTGAAATACCATTTTTGTCGTTTAAATTAAATTAAAATTTAAATTAAATTTCAACATTTTTGCTGTGCCATATTTGTCGTTCGAAATACCAATTATAAGTATATTCTTCTTAATAAATTCCAACTACAGTTTCTCTTTCTATCAATTTTTACCAAGACAAAACTATCTCACCGTTTTTGCATAATATACTAGTACATTCAGTCGTTGCGTGCCACTATGTAATTGAGTAGGTCCTACGAGAGTCTTGTCGCTGTTCATCGGCAACTCCGTCCGGTTATTCGCCTACCCGTCTCGTGCAAACCGGACGTCGCATCCGTGTGCACCCGGGCACACTCTTGGGAAATTTGACAATAGCAGCAACCTAACCGGAGTGTATTCTCGTATACTCTATGCTACAGGCGAGCAACAGCGATGTAGTTGTGGCAGATGTATTTAGCGTGGTTTCTCCTTGGAGATGACGACATGTCAAGTCATTGAACTAATTTGTCAGCAAGTTCAATAACAATGGCGGATGATGATGGTCCTAATGGTGATTTTAATTATTGGTGACGGCTGATAAAATAGAAGTTTGTTTTTATTAGTTTTTGTTTACGTAATATTCGAATCTCAGATCCAATTGACTGTATCTAATCTAGAAGAAGGAGAAATTGATAATGTCACCGATATTCTTAGTGAGAATTATTTTATTGGCTAATTTAAAAATTATTTCAAGAATTAATTTATTTCAAAATTTGAAAGAATACTGTTAATAAAATATTGCAAATTTATATCCATATATATATATATATATATATATATATATATATATATATATATATATATATATTGTTATTAAAAGGCATTATTTTTAATATATGAATATAAATACGTATAACAAAATGCAACAAATATGCACATGAACTGAATAGAAAACTTTATTTATTTTATAAATATGTATTATAATTTTATGTAAATTAAGATATAAATAAATAAACATTGCTGCATTATTATTTTAGAAAGTTGAATTCATAAATATGAAATTAGTTATAACTGAACTTACAGAGGCTATATATTACAAATAATAACATTTTTATTATATACATTTTTATAAAAATAATACTGGCATAATTTTAGCACAAAAAAAAAAAACTACTTACCAATTTATGTATGTTAGTTTTATTACCGTCAAAAAATTATTTTATTAATGTTTTTTTTAACAAAAGTACACTAAAAATATCACTAATTTTGTGGTAAGTAGATTTTTTTCGTGTTGTGAAAAAATAATAAAATAAGATAATGAACAAACACAGGATTATAACTATGTTAGTAAGCATGTATTGTGAATTTGACAAATATATATTCAACAATTAAGTATTTATAAATGAAAAATATTTCTTTTTAAAAAAAAAATATTTTTGCAATATACATCATTCCTATTAATATAATCTATGTAACGTCAATATATTTTTTCGCAAACAAGTCTCATTTCCATGCTCTAATAAAACGTTGTTTACAACATCGTGTATGAAACAAATAAAAATATCTTCTTGCAAATATCCTGCAATACCATCCTCCGTTCTTCCGTATACAACCTATAAAATCGTTGCAGTCCTGCAATCGTGCAGCCTCTGATTGTTTGCATGCCATGCACCTGCTGCACCACTCCACAATTCCTGCTGCACCGAGACGACCTCTTTCCTGCAGCAGCCCGCCGATATCCGGCAATTTTCCCAAATGACGTCAATCACAGCGGTACTCAAGTTCCGTTACAGGAAGTATCGTGCTGGTGCCATTTTGTTTCCTGCCCCCTCCCTCCACCCTTTTAGATACTGCCATCTACCAAGTGATTTTTCAACTAGATTGAAGGTTTGAAGAAATTCAACAACGTTTTTGCGATTTTTTACTAGTGATGCGTGCTCTCTGAACGGAATAAAGAATTGTGTGGACGAAGTACTGATGAGAGAATAGAGAAGCTTTGCTTGATTTATTTTAAAGAAATAAATTTTATTTCTATTGGATGTGATTTATTTAAATTAGTGGATTAGTTTTAACAGATATTTGAACTAAAAACAAATATATGCTGTATTTTCTGTAAAACTTAGTCAATCTACTTTTTATTGTAGAACTCATTGAATTAAAAAGTTTTATTATTGTTTATCTATTGTTTCCTGTCTAATTAATGGGTTCTATTATCTGTCGGGCAGTGGAATTTAAATAAATAAATAAATATAGATTTTTTTTAACTTATAAATGCTTCTCAAGTATCTTATTTAAAAATTTGACATCAATTTTAAATTTTATTACGAAACTAACTATAAATCTACAAAAACCTCAAAAATTATTAATCAAAACAGATTATTTCAGCATTTTTGCTTTATTTCCTATCCGTAAACTGCAAATTTCGTATACGAAAATCTTTTTAGCGAAATTATCGGAAAAACAGTAACATAAACCTGGTAAAAAATCCAACCAAGTTTAAAATTCAATCCAGACATCGAGAAAATCACACAGGTTAGGGACTGAAGGTCAATCCCATTTTCTTATTTCCTTTCCGCAATGAACGAACCAAACGCAGGAAGAAGTGTGTTCTTCTTTTTCTTCTTCTTCTGCTGGCGCTTCTGTTTACACATTCCATTCGCATTGCGCACGCGCACACCGTGCACACCAGCTGATGTTTATTATCTTTTGTCCCGGTGCGCCGGATGTTCATCTGGATTCGAGGACGAAATTCGATTTCACGCATGGCGAATACCGTGCTGCGCGTAGATGCGTTGAATTTCTTCTTTTTCCTTTTTCGGCTTTTTGCCGTTTACATCTTGTCGCGCCCACCTTTCCTTGCCGTGCTCCGCCTGGCTCCTGGAGTCATAAGCGCAAATAGGAATAGTGAGATTTCGAGACCGACGTGCTGGCTATTGTTCGCGCCTAAGGACCCGCGGTAAAATATTGGCCCACACTGCCACCTGGTTTCGTTTCTTTTTTTTGTTGTTGTTATAGGAGCTCTGTTGCGCGCACTTGAACTGTTATATTGTGTGATCGGATTTGAATGTCGGTACAAAAGAAATAGGAATTGATTTTTCGGATGAGATCGACAAAAGGAAAAAATTAAAATAAATTGGATAAATAGATTATCTTCTATTTATCTAAAATCATGTATATTTATTATTAAGCTGCAAATTCACCAAAATAACATTGTGAAACTTTCTGATTTCTGTTACTCTAAAGCTAAGCGTCCACGATGAAATAAATATCTCATGAGATTTATGTCTCATGAGTCACTTATTTTGTATGTGTTTCCACTGAACGTGAGATATACAACTTTTATCTCATGAGAGTTTGGTTAGATGAAACTTTTGTCTCATATGTCTCACGTAGCTGTCCTTGAGATATTTTTGTGTATCCACAGTGAGTTACTTAACAAGTGAGATAGATAGCTGCAGCTTGTTTCATAATTGCGTCGTTAACAAACAAAACAAAACAATCACACAAATGTTGGTTATGTGTTATGTGAGTGGATAAAAAAACGAGATGAAAATAGTTTAATAAAAAATCTATTAAATGAATTAAGAAATGAATATGAGGAATGTTACAAAAATTTCGTACGAATGTCCTGGGATGTTTTTAATCATTTATTAAACAAAATAAAATTTAGAATAGAAAAAAGGACACATTAATATATATATATATATATATATATATATATATATATATATATATAATATATATATACATATTTATAATATATATATATATATATAATATATATATATATATATAATATATATATACATATTTATAATATATATATATATATAATATTTATATATATATATATATATATATATATGTATATAATATATATATATATATATATATATATAATATTTATATATATATATATATATATATATATATATTTATATATATATATATATATATATATATATATATAATATGCACTGATGTTGGTGACAGTTGGTGATAATGGTTAGTGAGCTGAGCTTGGCGAGATAAAAAAAACTCACGTGCAGAAGGTGATACAAAAATCTCATAGTAGATGTCTCGCTGAGACATCTCTCAAGAGTTTACACGCAGAGAGAAAAAAGTTTCATGAGACAATCTCTCATGAGATATTTAACAGTGTCTCACATCTCTCATCATAGTTTCCACTACGACATTTGTTTGTTTCTGAGATATTTATCTCATGAGACAAAATTCTCATGAAAAAATCGCATCGTGGATGCTTACCTTTATTCGGATAGGTTTTGATAATTTGCTCAATGTACTATATACATTTGTTATGACTAATAAGCAAGTTAATGAAAGCTACTGAAATAACAGTAATAGAAACGATGTTACTTTGGTGGATTCGTAGCTTTATATATTCAAATTGAAGATTACTTTTTGTATTTATGAAACTATCGGATTTGATAAATTAAATTATTTATTCGTTTTGGTTCACTTTTAGTAACATTTAATAATAGAAGCTATTAAGAAATATCAAATAATACATAATAATCTCAATAGTAATAAAGGCTTTGAAATAGATATAATTGTTTATTATTAATTTTCATAATTATTATGTAATTATTTTTATGTTTATTATTTGCGCTGATATATAGAGTTGAAACATTGATAAACTGCGCAGTTGTATTTTAATCATTACGAGTTTTGAAAGATTTTTTCAATACTTTCACAATATGGATAAATAATTTAGGTACATTTTATTTAAAAAAAAAACATTTTTTGAATATTGTCTAAATTAGCAAAAATTAAATATCGAAACAAAATTATTTAAATATTGACATGTAAAAAATATTGAAAAAAAGAAAAATTCCGATTTTATGCCACTAGAAAATCGCTACTGTAATTTCTGTTTTGATTTACTGTTATTAAAAAATGATAATACGAAAAGTACAGTTTATTCACAACCATCACATATGTTGCATTTAATGCATATTTTTTTGGTTATTTACATTTAAGTAAGTATCTTATTTCCTCTATATATGTATATAAAGTAATATATACTCGATAAACATTCCGTGCGACTTCTAAAAGGCGCATATAAAAATTCCAATTCCCAAACTAAATTTTCGCCCGTCGAAATCGAATCAGTGACGAAAACCTTTTCCCAGCCAAATCCGTTTCGTCAAAGCGATCATTCAAAGCGTCTGGATCGCAACTTCAACAGCGTCGTTGTCGTCGTCTACGTTTTTCTTATTCGACGGCTTTTGCGCGAACTACTTCTCCTTCACTAACACCTTCTCGATTCGATTGAATGGGTGGGCGGGGGGTAGAGGTTCTAAACTCTCTCTCTCTCCTGCTCGTCACGAGTTCTCGTGCTGTGTGCGATCCTGATATGGTTTATTACGCCACGAAATAAACAGGGGGTGTGTGTGTAGGCCCGTTGGTGGACATATATCACTTCACTTGGCAGCTAGTAACGAATGGATATTTAGATTAGTTTTATTCAGGGGTTGGGGGGTGCTGTTTGCTGTTGCGTTGCTAGAACTGTTGTGGTAAAATTCAGCTTGATTCTAGGTTAGGGTTGAAGCGGGGTAAGTTATCACATGCACGTGACGCTAAACAGCTAAACAGATTTGGTATCGGAGGTAGTCCAAGATGAAGATGCTAGGTTAGAAAAGCTTGCAATGTAGACTTTAACGATAAGTCAAATTGATATTGTATCGTTATGATACTGATGCCTATAAAATGGAATATTTTCTGAATTAACATAAAATTTTTACATGTTTCTTAGTTTCTTATAAATTTTTAAGAATTATAAAATGTTTATTAGTTGAAACCGATTTATAAATGTCAAATTCTAGGATTTTTTGCAGATTTTATAAAATGTATTTTAGCAACCATTCCACCAAGTTTTATAAAAAAAAATTTTATGAATATCTTTCGAATTTATTTTAATTTTATTGTTAGTTTATTCGCCATATTAATGACGTTATTCTAAATTATCAAATATCAATCATTATCAAATATTCTATTTTAATAGTATGCGTCATACAATTTTGACTTTAAATATTTTTATTGCATTCTCAAATGATGTACTTAAAACATATTACGAGCTGTTTTTTAAAATTAGTTTTAACTAATACAGGTTTTATGACTATATAACTGCCATAAGACCAGGACTAAGTAAATAAACACTCAAATGTAATACAAGCCATTGTAATTTTAAAAATATAAATGTAGAATATAGTAGATATTATTGAAATACAACAGAATTAATTTATATTGAGAAGTTTTAGCAAAGTTACGATAACGCTAAACTAAAAAAAAAGTTGTAATAGAATCACGTAATATTACCATTAGCAGCTCGTTTAACATAAAGTGTACACAATTTTTTTATGATTTATTTAATATCAACAACAATTTTTTACAAATATCAACAACAAATTTCAAAAAATTATGTACAATTTACATTTTTTAATTATAGAAAAATATATTTTTATTTTTTACTTATATAGATTTGTATTTTTCCAAAAATGCAATATGCCAACAGGATAAATTTTTTTTCTAATACAAACATTTTTGAAATACCAAAAATTAAAGCCATTTTTTGATATTTTTGGTTTAATTACAAAACAAATTTTACAAAAAAATTTAATTAATAAGAAAAATACAATTGTTGCGTTATTTAAAAAAAAACTAATTAATTATTTCTAAATATAACAATATTATCAACAAAACAAGACATAGTTTTGTTTTGTTAAAAATTTAAATCAACTTTTTCTAAAATAACACCATTTATATAAAATTTTGTTAAAGCACGTAAAGTCTTACAATCAACATTTACTCTTTTTTCAATTTTATTATCAAAGCGCCTATATAATCAGTGGTTAATTAGGCAATTACACTGTCGTGTTAAAGCACTCCATTTTTTTGATAAGTTGACAACTATCCCAATGTTTCTTAGTCTATAAAATAAATTCTAATTCTTCTCACGAAAATCAATTTTTAACCACTCAACGTAAAAAGTAAATCACGTAATTTTCTAATAGAATCACCCTACATCAAAAATTGAAAAGAAAACAATCTACGATTTCTCTACCTGGAAATCACTCTGTTTCTCTTCTCATCAGGTCCCAGCACGATTTTGCGTCATACCAACCCATTTTAAAATTCTCATCGCGTACGCTATTCCTCGATTTCACCGTTTCCACCTATCATTCTACGTACCCTCCTCCCGCCCCCCTCGTTCGTTCTCTTTGCTGCACCAACAAAATATACATGTTGCGCACATTCGATTATTTATCACCGCGTCGATTTTTCGCTCGCCGAGTAAATCTTCCGCCTGTCAAATGGCGAACGAGCACGTAAACACAGCAGAGCACAGCAAAAACCGGGGGGCCGAAGCGGCGATTGTTATCAGTGGTGGAATTGTGCGGGAGAAAGTTTTGCCGCGTCATAAACTCGGAAAGCGGCGGACGGGTTGAGTGTGGCGCGGACTAGCGGTTATTTTGTGGCACCGGAACAATTATAAATGGCCGTCCGGCGCGTGTAAAACTATTGCAGGGCGGTTTTCGTGTAGCGACCGACCGGTATAGAGGTTCTATTGTGTAATAATGCAGTGTAATGAACTGGGAGTTGATTGTAATCGTAGATTATAGGACGATGACGTGCTTTGTTGAGATTTTTTTTTGTTTCGTTTTGTTTGAGTTAGAAATGAATGTACAAGAAGTATATTAAATTTTACAGTTTAACAACTTGCAAGAATAATAAAAGAAATGTTATTATTTTCTGATTTAAATATTTATTACTAACGTACAAAATTTTTGTTGCATTTGTTTCTTATTTTAAAATAAGAGTTTATGGTGGGACTTTATACAGCACTACAACGTTACAAAATATTTTATATTTTTCTAATTAATGCATATTAATTTTTCTAGAAAATGACAAAAAATTATGCAACGTTACACAATTGTTCAGAATATTTTTGCATAGTATTATTATGATATTTAAAATTTTTATATTTATTTTATAGAAAATTAATTTTTTAATAAAAGAATGAAATCAAATTATTTATTTCGTACATACTTTTACTATTTAAAATTGTTACTACTCTCTATAAGGAAAAATGTATTTACAGATACAAAATAATTTAGCGACATTGATTTTAATAACTATAATTTATTATATATTTAAAAGACTTATTATCAAATTGTTATGCCAAAAGCGGCAAGCAAAAAAAATCAAAAATCTAGAAAAATATTTGTATAAATCATTTTTGTAGATAATACAATTATCCACCACTATTATTTATACATTTTTTGGCGTAACATAAATAATAAAAAAGTTATGAGTTTTTGAAGGTAATGTATTTATTACTTTACATAACGCATTTAATAACTAAATAAGAATGTAAATAGATTAAATTGTTTATTACGAAATGAATTTTTATTGCAAGTTGAAAATAAATGTTACCTTAGTGAAAATTTTTTTATCCCAAACTTTTTTTTGCTCATTACATTCTTATTATATTTACGTTACGTCGAACATTAATAAAATTAAATTGTTGATTCATTTGTTGACAACTTAACATTTTAAATAGCTTCTTCAAAATTTTGTTACAAATAATTAGCTTTGTGTTGAACTTACGCCTAATTTTTAACAAAAAGAAAACTTCTGATTCTTACAAAACCGGCTGAGACTATAAACCAGTACATTTCGAAAAACCAAGCAAAGAAAGCCAAACTCACTCGTTGGCGTTCATGTGTCACCACATTCCCGGCATTCGCATAAAGCCTAGGCAACTGCGTGACAGACAGAAGCATTATACACTAATGTAGTCAGTTCCGCTCTAACGTTGTTGTCCTCCCTTAACTGCCGCCCATCTTCTTCCTGCGACGACAGTGCGGAAAGCGAGCTTTCGAGCTTTCTACCCTTACCTTACACACACATACAGCGTCGAACATCGCTCGCCGTCGCGTTGTCTAACGCACTCACTTCACTGACAACATTGGAACATATAAATAAAGACGCTATGTCTACTTGAAGGACCCGGTGATTTGGAAAGACTGGGCGCGTTAATGCAGGTGAAAACTCCCAGTGAAATTATCACAAATCGTGCTGGTTAAAGACGTAGACAAATTGTTAGATATATGATTTTTAGTAAACTTGTTCAAATGAAGATAATTCTGAACATAATAATAATATTTAAATTTTAATGTTTGCAAATTTTAAAGATAAGTCAGTTCAGTTATTGTTTTTGTTTTATAGATATTTTTTAAATAAAGCAATATATATTAGTTTTAAATATTTGTACAAAAAAATTAACACCTAAATAGATTTTTTTAAAAATTGTTTTTAAAACACCGTAAACATAAACCGTAACAAACTAGTTATTTACAACTGTCTGACCAATAATTTACAAATAAATTTCCGCTTTTAACACCATTTAATTGCAACAATGTACACATCTCTTTGAGGCAGAAGAATGCAAAATACCGTACTTCTTTTATTCCTATTCTTTTGGCAACTGTTTTCAGAGAGAGAGAGAGAGAGAGAGAGAGAGAGAGAGAGAAAGACTTTGTAAAAAAGCGCGCGAAAAACAAGCTGTCTGTTGGAAACCAACACACAAAGACGGATCTACACATGTATTTGCGGAACGCACAGGAAATGGAAAAAATAAATTCCGGAAGTGCTTACATTGCGTTTGCGTTAACGGATGCGCGCAATGGGGGAAGGGAGAAGGACGCATGCGCAACACACGGCAAACGGGAAATAAACAGGATGTGTAGAAATTACTGTTAAATAAACTAGACTTTGATGTACGATACTGCAAGTAATTTCATTTCTCTCTCTCTTTCCCTCTACAGTTTGTTGAACGGGAAGAGAATATTGCAAGTTAGAATATACAGAACTGCAATTGGTATTTTCAAATAATTGATGTTGGTGATATAATAAGTGAATAAATACTAAATTATAAATAATATCAGGAAAACCGACATTTGTTCATTTTAGAATCTCTTAACTAGTTAATAATTGCTCATTTAATAATATAGACAAAATATTATGGTTCATTGAAAATAAACAATGCAGCTATAAATTGACGACACACGTGAATAAAAATGTCATGTTACAAGTTATATGTTTTGAGTAAAAGTAATTTAAAAACATTTAATTGAAACTTTTTATGCGTTATATTTTATGGAATTTTTATGTTGAACAAAGTGTTAAAACGCTGTTATATTTTTTATAGGTATTATATTATTTCAAAAAATTTATACTATATATCAAAATAGACTTTTTAGATTGTGCACGACACCTTTATCGTTAGGTGAAAAATTAATAATAATTTTGGAACAAAACAATGCTAATTCATTTAAATGAAAATTGAAAAAAAAATTACATCATACCTTTAATTCATTCGTGATTTCAATTAAATTTTAATATGGCCGCCGGTATTGTCATCATAGATATACACATACTGTCGCGTTTCGTGTTGCCGCCAGTGATATATCTAGTAAGTAATTACTAGTGTAATAATATTATGTTACCAGTAACATAATGATCTCCTTCTGTATAGGCAATATAGTACGTAATATCAATATTTTGATACGCTTAAAGAAAAAAATATTTATAATATAAACAACTTATCATTTTTAATAAATAAAGTCTTCTTAAATCTGTCAGATACTGCAATATCATCTTCATCACTTAATAGAAAAGAAAGACGTCTTTATTACGTATTATATATTTAATGATAGCGTTGCAAAATCCATACTTCCGTCATTTTTCGATTTTTCTTATTTTTGTTCGCGAGTCTTTGTTGACAATTTGGAGCACAGACACACACAGAGAGAGATACACAAATATAAGGAGAAGAACGGAGTGAAAACTATGACATCAACAATCCTGAGTGAGTGAAGACAGCAGCAGGCAGCCAAGCAAGCAGGGACCCCCCAAAACATAAAGAACGTGCGACAGCTGAAAAGCAGCTAAGCTTCGCATCGCGTCCACGTCCCGACTCTCAGCGTGGTTCCGATTCTTGAAAGTTGCTGTCTAAAGTTTTCACTTCGTTTCGCTCAACCCCTAATTATTTATGGTTCAATTTATTCATTTATTTCGTCAGCACGATAAAATTATATTGTAGCTGCACATCTCAGATTTTCGGAACATAAATAAGCTGAAGAATGTTTAGTTCCTTTTTTTTATAGTGTATTGGCACAATTTTTTAATTATCAGAGATATTTGTTGAAAAAATCAGGACTTCGAACCGTTACATTTTTCGTTCTGGTTTTCGTTCCAGTTTAATGAAATATATATATATATATATATATATATATATATATATATATATATATATATATATATATATATATATATATATCGGTTTGATTCCGAAAAATAACGTTTGTTTTTTTTTTCGGTTTTCGGTTTAGTTTTGGTTTGAAGCCCTGAAAAAAAATGATAAAATAAACTCTACTATGAGAATGTGAATTTTCAATCATAATATAAATATAAGTAACTACTAAAGTACACATTCGATTTTCAAATATTTTCTTTTTTCTGTAATAAAAAATAATAAGCAATAAAAATTAACTAAGAAAAACATAAAACTACAGGAAAATTACACTATGAATAATAACTAAAAATAAATATAAACGCAAATTTACTCTATTTAGCAATAAAATAAAAGTGAAAAGTAATGAGCAAAATTTAATTTTAAAATATTACACTCATGCACATACTAACATTGATGTTTTAAAAATAACCTTTTTTTTTAGTATAGATTTGACTGATAAAAAAATTTATTTCTATTACTGAATTATTGTTTTCCTTATAACATATTTTTAGACTAAATGTATGAATTTCTAGTCCAAATATAATTTCAAATATAATAAAAAAGAAATCTAATAAAATATATAATATTAATTATATTAAAGAAATTTATATGTATTCTACTTTATTTTTCTGTTTTTCAACTTTATTCAAATTTTAGGTAAACATAGATTTTCTTTTGTACATTCAATTTCTTTGAAGCATAAGAAGATTTGCCTTTTTTTTTGATTTTGCATTCATTCGCTATTTCATTATTTCAAGTGGTTGATAGGTATGGTCTAAGTTTATAATTCAGTTCATATGTAAACTTTAGCAAAAGTTTGATTTTAAACTTTGTCATACGCACTAGTGTAAATAAAATTTACTACATTATGTTTTATTTTTACTAAATATATAAGTACTAAAATACAAAAGTACTAAAGTAAATACTAAATACAAAAGAAATATAAATCTACAATAATAGAATTATACATACATACATACATACATACATACACAATCACGCCATATACGCATATATTTTAAATTATTTTATAGTTTTGAATATTTTCTTCTTGATTTTTTTAAATTTTTGTAAACTTTTTAATCAGTACTGTTTTTTTACAATAATTTTTGTCTACATACACAATTATATTTAGAATTATATTTATTTTAATTGTGACACATTGAGAACCGATTGCATAAAATATTGCTAAACGTTTTGTTAATGAATGAGATGCTTTAAAAACAGTTGACGTAGTTAACTCATTGGAATATTACAATTTTTTATGATGATTATTAAAATAGTAAGAATTTTACAAAGTTCTATCATTTTTATTTAAAAAATCCGTTTACTTAAACAAAAAAGTGTGATCAAATATATGAGTTTATCGAAAATAAATAATTTATTAATTTAATTTAATAAAACTCAAATAGAATAATTGATTAATATTAATATTATCTACACTTTTTGTGTTTCTATCAATTGTAGAACTGATTTGTATTTTTAAAGTATGCGTAGATTGATAAATTAAAAGCTAATTTATACATTTTTAATTGTATTTAATAACTAGAATGAGCAATGATAGCTGACTATATCATATTTTTTAAATAACATTGTAGAAAAACTGTTGAAGATCACAGCTAAAAAAATGAATTTGACTGCATATTTCGAAACATTTTCTGTATATTTTCATTTATTTTTAATTATTTAATATTATTTTTTTACAAACAAAACTGATTAATTAATAAAGAAAATATTTGTTGCAGGTTTTTTTTTCTCAAGTTAAATTAAATTTAAAAATCCAGTAACCAATTTATCTGTCAGTATTAGTAAGATACAACTCCATCAAAGTGCTACAAGCCATGTGCCAAAGTTTATTCCTTTGGGAGAGAACCATCTACTCATCGAAATTACAAACAAAAAAGGTTTTTCGAAGATCTAATTAAAATTACATTTAAAACTTTGTTAACACGTTTCGTAAAGGACAAACATAATTAGCTAATAGTTACAAATTAACTTACAAACACGAGAATAATTGTGGCTAAAAAAAGGATAATATTTGGACCAATCCGTTGCACGTCATTATGTTGGTGACAAATCTATTAACACAAAAGTATCTGTACACTGTAAAAAAATTTGTTAATTTTACATAAAAACCTGAGGCAACTGATTTATACCAGTTTAATATGTAAATTTACAGACATCACAGGAAAATTTTTACATTATTTAAATATTAATTATGTATATTTTTGGATAAGAAAACATGTTATATTATTATTATATTAAACATTATATTATTTTTACAGATTTATGTAAATCACCGTTTTGCCGAAATAATATGTATTTTTACTACTTTGACTGCAAGGAAAAGTAGTAAAGCGTTTGGTACGGTGTCTGTAACATTTTCAAAAAAAAAAAAAATTTGTATAGAAATCCTTCATATAGCCTGTAGATGACGAATCTGAACTTAGTTTATGAGGGTGTATGTGTGTGCGTCGTCAGCTCGCTCGGTCGTAAGTCAAAATTTTGTGGCCGCAACTCCTCCTAGACGGTTCAACCGATTTTAATGAAATTTTCAGGATAAATTTGTCTAGTACCCAAGATGGTCATGTGGTTTTGTTTTTTTTCAGTGATGCCAACTTTCCGAGAAAAAAATTACTAAAGTTTTTAAAAATTCATATTGGCTACGTTATTTATCCGATTTTGATCAAATTTTCAGAAAAGATTTTCCTAATGCTCCCATTAATTACATAATTTTATTAATTTTCAGTGTTGCCAACTTTCCGAGAAAAAAATTACTAAAGTTTTAAAAATTTTATTATGGCCATGTTATTCAACCGATTTTACTCAAATTTTCACAAAAGATTCTCCTAGTATTCATGTAATTTATGTAATTTTAACAAAATACAGTGTTGCCAACTTTCCGAAAAAAAAATTAGTAAAATTTTAAAAAATTTATTTTGACCATTTTATTTAACCGATTTTAATCAAATATTTATAAAAGTTTTTCCTAGTGCCAAAATAAATTATGCAATTTTAACAAAATACAGTGTTGTCAACTTATCGAGAAAAAAAATCACAAAATTTTTAAAAAATTCATTGTGGCTACATTATTTATTCGATTTTGATCAAATTTTCAGAAAAGTATCTCCTATTGCCCACATAAATTATAATATTATTAAAATACAGTGTTGCCAACTTTCCGAGAAATGTCAAAGTAGTCTATATATGGGTTTACCCATATACTTCTAATCTTGTTTTAACTATGGTTTTTATGTAAAATGGCAATTTTCTTACAGTGTACAAAATGTATCTTTTTTTCTTGATGAAGAAGGACGTTGAGTTCGTCGTATCGTCGATTATTAATAAATATTAATACAGAACTATATCCTAAGGCTGTTTTATTTTAAAGTTAATTAGTTTTGTTTGAAGAAAATTTGAATTATATTTTTTACATTATTTATTATAAATTTCACAGACAAAATACGAAATAATATTAATTATTTTATGAAATTATTCTTACATTTAACAATTTATAATCAAGAGTCATCTGTTGATAATTTAAGTATACATATTGATACAGTTTCCGCCAACATTCCCTTATTCTATTGGGAAAACAAGTGAATAAAAGCTTTGTTGATTTTTTGGTGGAGGTGCGCTAAGCGTTTGTGTTCGCTTTTATATCCGATGTGAAGTGATTGGGGGGAAGGGACCTGAATGATACAAAATACTCGTGTCCATTAACCGGTAATTTTTTGGCTGGATAATTGACGTATCTGGAACGACACGAATATCAGTCGATGATGAGGTTAAGTGTTTTTTTTTTTATTTTTAATTGAAAACGAATGTTTAAACAGGACGATGTTCTGTTTGTTTTTGGTTATTTAATTAAACTTTAATTTTCAGTTTTTATTTCCAGAGAATGTAAATGTAATCGAAAATTTGTTTTTCTATTAGCGAACTAACTTTTAAAATATGCAATAACAAAAATTTTAAAATGCGTTTTTTAAATTTTAAATTTGATTTTTATACAAGTATATTAATATATTGGAATATTTTACTCTGAATTTTAAAGAAACATTTTCTTACTAGAAAAATTAATATATATAAAAATACATTTATAGAATATGTAAATTTACATAAATTTTTTATAGTGTATTTATGAAACAATATCATAGAAAGCACGAAACACAATCTAACCTATTTCAAGTTTTAAAATTTTCAAAATTTGTCTCCCATCTTTAAATTTCCAAACCGTGCGTCGGGCTGAAAAAGCTTTTCTTCCGTGAAAAGAAAACAACGTCGAGGGTGTTTTGGTCGCATCGGCCCGAACGATAATTAAATCAGCTCCTTCACCAGCAGGCCGGTAGGGCGACGACGCGTGCTCGCCGCCTCGGATTACGAAGCGTAACCAAGCGGGTTTATGTTTGGTTTAGCGCGCTCTCGTTCGGTCCGATTGATGGATGGTGCCGGCGCCATGTGACGGTCCGGGGCCCCCGTTAAACTCGACTTTCTTTCTGCCCGGAACAAGGCTCGTTGACTCAATCATTGGATTGTATCGTATTGCATGCCCATCGTAGAAGGAATGTTTTTAAAAAGGACTGTGATAGAAAGTTGAAGGTGGCAATTTTTTTGTTGTTGAAATTTTGTTTTTAAAACCACTAAATTAATTCGCAGTAGAACTAAATACTTATTTCGGAAACTAATCTTTAAATTACAAAATACATATATATATAAATATATATATATATATATATATATATATATATATATATATATATATATATATTCATAATTACGCATGGCATATTATATATTTGGTTAGAGTATTTTGTTTTTTGCTTAAATCGCCACAAATTTATTTTGATAAACTAATTAAATCATTAGTTATTTTTTTTTAATAAAGAAAACCTAATATATAATACGCCATGTGTAATTAAGATTATATAAAAATATACTAGCATTGCTAGATTTATAGACACATCATGTGATATACTTGACTGGATTAAATTCATGAGTTTATCATAACCAGTCAAAGTATAGAAAAATGCATTACCTTGTCGTTGTGATCCTGTGGCGCTGTTGATTAGCGCACTTGCCGCGAAAGCAAAAGGTCCCGGATTCAAACCCCGGTAATGATTTAATTAGTTCATCAAAATAAAGTAATGGCGATTTAAGCAAAAACAAAATACTATAACCTAATATTACAAAATACATATTTAGCTTAACTTTTAATTAATTTTGTGGTTTTAAGAATTTTCCAAATTCTTGCAAGAAAGCGATTTACCTATAGGACTCTAGTTTGAGAGAACTCATGTACAACATACAAAATTATATTGAAAGTTATTTTTCACAAAATGTAATATATGCATATTCTTTATATTATTAAACGAGCAATTTCTAACTATTTAAGTAGTTCAGCTTATTTTTAACGAGTACACTTTTCTTAAAGTACACCAAATACCAAATTTTTGTATCGTTTAGTTCTAAATTTGCCCAACAAAACTACACATTTTCGTTCACACATTACTGTATATCACATCCATCCTGCTACAATATCAATATCTTTCCTCTCCCTTTCCAACCAAGAGATAACTACATATGCAAGGCAGTGAAATCTTGTTCTCGGATTACAGTTTGATAAGCGCATAGAATATGAGGCTTTGCGCTATTAAATACATTATACACAAACGGATTTACTAGGCAAACGGCGCGTGCGCGCTCGCACAGCACGCCATCTTCCCCGTTCGTCGTCCACCCGTCGCGTTGTCTTTTGTTTCAGTTGACGACGAAGTTACTTATTGTCGCTAGTATTGTATTAAAACGATCTGTGTTATATAATACTTGTGTATATTCCACACAGAGAGCTGGGCCAGGGATTTTGTGTGTGTGTGTGTGTGTGTGTGTGTGTGTGTGTGTGTATTATGTACGCTATGAAGACAATGCCTAGTATATTTGTTTTGCATCAAAATGAACATTTCCTATTCTAAACTTTAATGGTATTTTGTCAAAAGTTGACCGTTATATATAACAGACGTGTATGAATGAGATTATTTCATTATTTTCACTTCTCTATGTCTGGTTTATTTTAACATTATGTGATATAATAAAAGTATGAATTGTTATTAATTAAACTACATTTGTTTCTGATTTATCATAGTTTTTCTTTACATTTATTTTCAATAGAGCTGGACATATACTTGTATAAAAGTATTTAACTACTGTACTTAAATACATTATTCGAGTAATTTTACTTGTGTTTAAGTACATTTACTCAAGAGTAATTGTACTTGAACTTAAATACTTTTTTTTTTAATATTTATATGTTACAAGTACAAGTATAAATACTTTTGCATGTCAAAACTTGTACAATTTGAGCGACAAATTTTACTTCATGTACTTTGCGAACATTTATCAACTAATTTAAATCTGTTATTAATTTTTTAAATTTTAATTTTTTAATTATGTATAATGTCATAACTACAAATTTTGGGCCACCACAAAATTTTAAAATGCTCCCATCCCCTATAAATACTTACAGTTCGTAAAAAGCGATTTTTTAAATATCACTATAGTGCCTAGTACTAGCTACATTCAGTAGTTTCATAGTTTTTGAGGTAGCCATTTAAGATCTTAAACCTGCCCTCCATCTATAGGGGGTTAATCGTAGGTGAAATTGATGTAATGTTTCTGGAAAATTCGAATTTGTTATAAAAAAATAGGGGTTTCCATTTAAGATTTGAAAGTTACCCACGAGCGAATTACTCCCTCCAAAATATTAACTTTTTATCTGGGGAAATTTTTTCGTAAGATGCTTATTTTTTTAGATATTTCGATGTCTTCACGTAAATCAAACCACACGGTATAAAATTTTAAGTTATTTTTTAGTAGCATATAAGTTACACAGTTACTAATTATACTGTACTAGCATTTTTGTATTTATTTTTTATGCTTACTTGATATGTAGTGAAACCTTATCTCCACTTTTGTTCTCATTCTTCTCTGATTTTACATAATAATATATGTAATACAAATTTACCTAATGCAAGTAATTACATTTTATTATGTATAATAAATTTCTATGGATTAATTTAAACATACTTATATTTCTCTAGTAGAAGAATGTAATTATGAAAATATATTTGGATAAAGAACTAAAAAAAATAATGTATACATAACCAAATTTAAAATATGATTATTTGTACCCCACCATCTTCTACAGGTGTTGTTATGCCAAATACTAATTTACTATTTTGTTTCAGGTAAGCAAATTTGTTCATCCTATCAATTCCATTAAGAATCTTTAGTGCTTCCACAGAAAAGGTAAAAACCTATTTCTTTAATTATTTATGTCCTGTTTTTCATTTATTTTAACAAATATTTGCTGAACATCCTATGTCAATACAAAATGAAATTTATTTACAATAACAATTGCGTACTAACAGCATCTTAAATTGAAATTATTTATCTAAATTAAAAAATAAATATAAAATTATAAATTTATCTAAATAAGAAAAAAGATTAAAATAAAATGATTTAGGTTAAACGTTTCGATGTACTCAACATACATCTTCCTGATAAAAATGTACATTGCGTACATCGAAACGTTGATTATTATTAAATATTAGCACAGAACTACAACCATAAGCCATTTTATTTTAATATAATAAGTTCTGAAAGATTTTTTACTATGTTAAGATAACAGATATATATATTTTTTATCTAGATGAATTTATTGTGCAGATAAATCCCAACGCTAGATGTAAGTAAGTAATTTTTTATATACAATAATATAGTACACTTTTATCAAAACAAGCTAAAGTATATATTTTTTGAAGTAAAAGTAAGTTTTGAAGGAGTATAAGAAAAAGAAAACTTGAAAACAATTTGAATATGTACAGCATAGCAAAATTAATTTCAAAAATTTATAATCGTTCCATTTTAGCTTACTTTGGTATACCTACGTAAGTACCACTAACTCCTAGGGAGCAGGTTGCACATTACTTCTACATTGTAATAGAACTGTACTAAATGCGTTTTCATAGCATCTCTACACTTACACACATACACACTGCTTCACCAACTAAATGCAAGAAAGAACAAGTTCTTAACATAAATTAAAGTTTTGAAACGGGTACCGGCTAATTATTTTTGTTATATACATCCGTCTTCCTCTTTGGCGGTAGACAAGAAAGGAGGTAACTGAACCTCGCATCTTGTTCCTCAACTAAACTTAGTTGGGATGCATTCGTTCGTTGAGTTTAAGCAGTTGAATTTTAGGTAATAGTTAATATTACATTAGCCTAATGTCGGTGTTGCAAACGGTAACAGTTCCTTTAAAGACTGTTTCATGGAACATTTATCATCCTTGCTAGGTTTTTAGGATAGTGGAAGGAGTGAAACGAGATGCTAAAAAACAAGAAAAAAAGGACTTGTGTGGGTCTAGAAAGAAATGATTGTTGCATATATTTCATAATTTATTTAATTTTTTTAGTTAATTGAGTTAGGTTAAGATAAAAATAAGTATTAGAAATTTAGAGAGATTTAACATCTTTCTGAACTAATATATTAAAATAAGAGAGGTTTAGGTGAAGGTACTGATTTAAATCAAATCTGGCTCTTTTTAATTAATAAATTATAAAAATTTTGTAATCTAGTTACTTGTATTTTAAAATAAAACTGCTTTGGGTTAAAGTTCTCTATTAATATTTATTTTAAATCGACGTTTCGACGAAACTCAACTTTCGTTTTCATTAGGATAAATGACATTACGCTAAACAACAAAACATAGATACAAGTTACTAGGCAACAACTAAGTAACCAGATCATAAAATTTATAGATTTTTAGTTTGATGTTAAATAATATTGATATCAATATTAGCAGCAGATTGATAAGAGAAGCAATAGATATTTATAAAGAAAAGGATAATATCGATCACTGTGCTTCCATTGATTAAAAATCTATAAATTTTATAATCTATTTACTTATTTGTTACCTAGTAACAAGTAACTTGTTTCTATGTTCTGTTATTTACTGAAATGTCATTTTTATCATTTATCCTGAAGAAGACGGACGTTGAGTTTCGTCGAAACGTCGATTTTAAATAAATATTAATACAGAACTTTAACCTAAAGCATTTTTATTTTAATATAATGAGTTCTAAAAGATTTTTTTACTTACATAATCACGCTATATACCCAAAAGGGTGTGACACAAACTCTTTCCATTATCCCGAAATCAGTTTCCTCCAAACATTACTATCCAGACAAGCAACAACGCAAGCCACTCTTTCAATCATACCACTCCTAACTACTCAAACGTATAGCTTCAAAATCATTCGTATAAATTTTTTGCGAAACTTGTTGAAAATTATCTAGGTATTGTTAGCATAATGACAACATAATAATGTAGGTAATCTACATATTTAAAAATTATACAATGTCAAGTAAACTTTTAACCCTCACTGTATATGTCATTTGTCGAGACGGTTAAAACTTAAAACGACCAAACAGTTGGCGTACTTTCAACAACGTCATACCATCCCCTTCCATAACTACCATCATTCCATATGCATTAAAACAGTTTTGACTTAATTTTTGTTTAATGTTTCAAACACAAATTAGTCTATATTGCCATCTCACTCACGTCGATGTAACAGACACACACAAAGTACTGAATTTAATATTCTGTAATTGTTTGGAACATTATTAAAATGCGAATGAGCGTTTTTTTTTACCCCTACTGCTTTTACTTACTTATTTTATTCTATTTCTTCTTTCTTTTGTTTCGTTCCTGTTCTAAGGGGGAAACGATGCTCACTTGTCGTTTGGTTACGAATGAAATTACATTGTCGCCCGATGGTTAACCCTCCCGTTATCGTATCCGTTATTGCGGTACCCCCTGATTAGCATAACCCGGTTAAATTAATTCGTTAATTTTGAAAGTCGTTCGGAATTCACTCTCAATTCGCATGACTCTGCTTCCCCCCTTTTTTCTCGTTTGCGACTTAAGTTATGCAAGCGTTTAAGTTGCTAATAAGAATCAATGATTATTGTTATTACAGTTTAAATATATTTATTAAATGCATGCTAACTAAACTTCAAGTTAAGGTTAGACATTTAAAATATATTTTGATGGTTGATATATAATTACATGTTGGTAGTTTATAACTTCAATTTTCTTTCAGAGCTCATTTTATTAAAATAAAAAGGCTTTAAGATTTAGTTCTGTATTAATTTAATTAAAAATCGACGTTTCTTAATGATGTCGAAACGTTTATTATTTAATTAAATTAATACAGAACTAAATCTTAAAGACTTTTTATTTTAATAAATATATATTTTTAATAATTTTTTTTATATGTATATATTCAATAGATATTAGAAACAAATATTTATAATTTTTAGTATTTTAAATTCTTTGGGTATTTTAAACACTTTGAAGTATTACAAATATTAAATACATGAAAAAATGTATTTCAAATACTTACATACATACATACATACATACACAATCACGCCATATACCCAAAAGGGTGTGGCACAAACTCTTTTCATTATCCCGAAATCAGTCGCCTCCAAACACTCCTATCCAAACAAGCAACTTTCGCTTCATCCACATTCATAATTCCTCTCATACATGCTCTTCTATTCCTACTACTTGGAAACTTTCGCTCACGCAAAACACTCTCAATCATATCACTCCAACTACTCATTGGACGTCCACGCAAACGTAAACCATCAAAATCATTCAAATAAATCTTTTTAACCAAACGTTCATTAGACATTCGCTCAACATGTCCGAACCATCTTAACTGACTAACACCAACTTTTGCTACAACATTTTTTTCAATTTCACACTCATCATACACTAGTCTATTTCGTACCCGATCTCTCCTAGTTACACCACATACCCCACGTAAAAATCTCATTTCCACAGCAGTCATTTTCCGTTTATGCTTTTGCAACCAAACCCAACATTAACTACCATACATCACCGTAGGCACCAAAACTGCATTGTATATACTTAAACGGGCTTCTTTTGAAACATTTACATTCCTAGCAAAAGTTCCCAAAGCACCCAAAACCTTACAACCAGCATTTACTCTCCTTTCAATTTCACGATCAAAACGGCCATCTCTAGACAGCAAACTACCCAAATACACAAATTCATCTACCTGCTCTAAACGTGCACCGTCAATATGTACATTACATTCAGTCATCAAATCACCTTTCTCAAAAACTAAAACTTTGCACTTATCAACATTCAACACAAGATTCATATCTTTACCAACAAAGTTAATTCTATCAATCATCCTTCTCAGTTTTTCTTCAGATTCAGCCAAAACAACCACGTCATCAGCATACTTACTAAATTGTAAAATTTGAAATTAGTTTTTCTAATGACATATTAATTTATCCTCGAAAATAAACATGTACTTATGCAAAGTTTGAAGGAAATGTGTTGTTAATTTAAATAAAATTGTGTAAAAATGAGTGAAAAATTGGTTTAAAATCATTACCACAAACAAACAGAAAAACAACTATAGTGAAAATAGCCTTTCGGTGAAGTTACGTCATCAATTTTTTATATAATAAAAAGAGATTGAACATAAGTTTTTTATACTAAACTAGATCAGGAATTCATGACTTAATTTCAATAAATGGCTATTTTTATTATTATAGAGTTGTTAAGTTAAAACAGAAAATAAAACAACACAAGTTTTTTCATCAACAAAATATATTTTATTAAGAAAATGAAGATTATCAAAATATTTACATATGTAAACAACATGTAAATATAAAATAAACATATTTTACATTAATATTATCAGTATTTCTTAATCTATATAAAAATGAAATCTGTTTCTACATTACTACAATTTTTCTTGACTTAATTATTATCTATAGCAACCGAATTAAAATGCAAAATTTCTAAGTTAGCGTGAAAATCAAAATTCTCATTAGATAAAATGTAAATAAATTGGCCTCCAAGGAGTGTTAAATCATCGCGGTTGAAAACATAATGCAAATTTTCAACATACACCATTTGTACAAAGTCGTCACGGGCGACCGGATTTAATATAGGATTTATTTGAATACTGTATAAACCGCAAAATATCATTTTGTAATGGACTTGAAAATATAATTCGTATACAATATTACACACTGCAATTACTACCGCTGTATGTTTCATTTGTAATCTGCGACTAATTATTCAATTTATTATTACAAATTGCTCTTAATATATTTATCATATATGCTAATATAATCTAATCCTTTTTAATGGAACATTAATAATCTACGCAAAATTTATTCTTGAAATTTTGGTTCAGTTTATTTATGAATATGGACAGGTTACTAATGACTATCGTAATTGATATTTTGCAGGAAATATATGATATTTCACGCTTTCACGGCCGGTATTCATTGGATTTATAGAATTATCTGGACTGGTATGTCGTGGTCGATCTATCCTTGTCGCAAACGTTTCGCCATACAGTCACCAAACACTGAGAATGACATGTACGATGTATAGCAAAATGTCTAGGATGAAGATAGATTGACCACGGCATATCAGCCCAGAAATTTTTATAAATTTACGTATTTGTTTAGGAATATTTCAATATTCTTTTAAATACTTCTGTTCAATAAAATTTATTGGCTTAACTTGTAATAAAAGTAGAAAAAAATATACAAAACTAGTAATATTTTTAGTTATATATATTTTTTTTAATTTTAACGTTAATTGTATTAATATTATTATAAATAAAAATATTATTTTAACGGTCATATATTTAGAATAACATTATTTTATTAAAATAAAATACTTTTTTTTTTATAATTTATCCAATATTAATGTTTGGCATCTCCAAAATGCGACAATGTTTAATCTGTCTACTTAAAAAAAGTCTGAAAAATTAAACAAGCAGATAATAGAATAAAACGGCTTTAGGTTCTAATTCTGAAATAATTTTTTAATAAATTAACAGACCATGGAAACAAGTTAAATGTTATTTCTATTTTCTTTCCTGATGAAGACGCACGTTCTGTTCGTCGAAACGTTGATTTATTAATAAATTATTTACAAAACTAGAACCTAAAGCCGTTTTTTTCTAATATAATGAGTTCTACACGATTTTTTACTATGTTAAGCAGATAATTATATTTTTTTGCATTTTTATATATTACAAGAAATTAAATTAAAATATTATTTTCTAGTATTACGTATATTGATTTTACATACAAATTCTTTATTTATTATGTAATAATATAAAATATAATATTCATTAAAAATATATAAATACATATTTCATAAATTTTCCAAATATATTGAAAAAAAAAATTCGGTAACATTTTATCACTCTAATCGTAAGAGTTTCTTAAAAAAGCTTAGTAATTTTCTTTTATTAAATCCAAGAAAAAAAAAATCCTACAAAAGTTAATATAATATAACTTATCGCAAGCATAACTCGAAAATAAACGCACTTAAGTCAATTGAAACCAAAATCAGATACGTCCCGTATAAAAAAAAAAGATATACGTAGCGAAGATTAACAGCACTGACACGCACAAAATACGAACCCAGGTGTACACCATATACTAGTATATTTCGTGCTAAAATGTAGTCCTTTTTTATAGTTGGAAACACTATCAGCCCGAACCGGGCAAAATTCAAGCTCTGGTTGATTACATTGTACATTAATAGGCTCGCGAAACGCATTAGTGATAAAAATCTTTAAAATGTGTGTAGTCACTCTAATTCAATTAGACACCCGATAACAACTGGCCTAATGGCAATTTGGTGCTAGCGAATAGGTGAGGATGGAGGGGTTGGGATGGAAACAAAGCTCTGGAATTTATTGCTGACCGTTTTCAGGAAACAAATTAAATGTAATTTATTCTGCAATACGGAGGTTGAAACAGAATAGAAGGGAGGTTTTCTTTTCGGATTTTTACCTGCGAGTATCTTGACAGGTATGCGTTATTTTCTATTACTTAGCTTGCTTGCTAGTAGTTTTTATTACTTCCGGTTTTTTTGTTTTGTTTTGTTTTAAAAGTGCAGAAATTAACTTAAGCTGAAACTGCAAAAGATGTAAGTTTTTGTAAAAGAAGTTCCTTAATTATAGTTTTTAATTTGAACGAGTAGTATGGTTGCTTTGTAATTTACAGTGCGTGAAAATTTATATTATATAGTTTCATGCAATAAATATAAAGATAGAAAACATAATTTTGAAATATTATGATTTTTTTTCTTCAATGTAAGTAGAAGAAGTGACTGTAAACGCAATATTTCATAATAACTGTAACGCCGAATAAACAATTTTAGTTTTTAACATAGTAAAAAATTTTTCAGAACTCATTATATTAATATAAAAAAAACTTTTTAAATTAATTGTATTTGAAATATTATCAAAGACAAGAAAAAGAAAAATATGTTTGTCCAAAACAAGTTGGAATATTTCTATTAGTTTGTTTGTTTAATGAAAAGTAATAAATGACGCTTAGCTGGTGTAGCTTTTGTGTATTTAACGAATTGGATTTAATAAATAGTAACACATTATAATTATAAATAAGTTAGGTTAATTAAGAAAGTTTTGTATGAAGTTCGCTTTTCCTGCTGTTGACACTTTTAACATGTATTGCTTTTATCATGTCTACACGTAGTTATCTTGTCATGTTCTATAAATTATAAAGTCAACTTTCACACTGTTATTAATTTTCATCAGGCTGATTTTGTAGATATACAACAAAACACGGATTTCCTAATCATTTTATTTGATCATATTCTTAACGTTAAATATTTCGAATACCAGGTACTAGTTTTAAATAATGCATTGTTTTTTTTGTTCAAAAATCTGTACAATTTTCATGCAATATTGTATACCCAAAGAAAATGTGTAAAAAACTTAATAATAGATTTTACATGATATTGAATAAAATGTGACAATTTGCCTATATCTAATTTGAAAATAAATCATTTATTTATTATTGCTGTATTACTGTAATAAAAAATATTTAAAATTTGTCATTTTAAATTATACATATAAATAATAAACAAGTAACATATAACTCAAATAATGTCACGTTTCTAATAATACTTTTTCATCAGTTTTACATCGAAACTGTATGAAAACTTGGACGCGTTTTAATTTGTTCATTTTACTATATAGACTGTCAGTGATAAACTGGGCATGCGCGGGTAGATATTCGAAAAAAAAATTGTACTTATTTAAGTTAAATACAATTAAAAATTCATAGGATTAACAAAAGAAATAAATGAAATAACAGGAATAAATATATTTGCTGGTTTTTTTGGAATCAGATCATTTTGAAATATACCGATTTTTAGAACGTACCACTTAATACAATGTCGAATAAAAAAGCTATTACTATTATTTATTTAATATTATGAGAAAAATATCCACGCATAATACATGTAGATTTTCCTGTTAATAAAATTAAAGGAATTATGGAAAATAATTATAAGCAAAAACGATAAATTAACCGAGTATTACTATATTTAATTACAAGTTTTTATATCAAAATCAAATATTTGTCACACTAAATTTTACTTTCAAATTAACTTGCTAATCTAACTAAGCAATAATTCAAAAAATCGCCCCTTAAAATTTACCTCAAATACCGTTTACAAAAAAGTCAAACAACATTTGTAAACTAACCCCTTGTACAAGCCAAACCCTTTCTCGAGTCAGCTAAAAGTCACTTCGACTTCACTTCTCGACACGCATTACCCCGAAAATTTATTTTTACAAATTGCAACAACAATCACGGCATTAACCCTCTCCCCACCACCTCGAACAGCCACCCTGTCCACGGTAATTAAGGAAGGCAAACGTCATAGCAATAATTATCGTTCGCCTGATTACTGGAAATTTACGGGTGGCGGGCACGCGAAACATGGGTACGACGGGCGTAGCGACGGCCATACCGCAAGGGAACTCAGTCGATCCTACCGACTACGCCATTCGGCCCGCGTGCGAAATACCCAACACGGCGTGGACGATTACGAACATTACGACCGGGAGCCGCTAACGTTTCGGCTTTACGATGCGTGTTCCGCGGGTGTTATTAACTTTACCAGCTGTTAATTATCAGTTTGGTCGGATTTTTCGGTGCATTTGACACTGGAATTTATCAGTAAATAAATTATTTTTGACAAGAACTGAATTATTTATTCGACTAGGACTAGAGTATGTTGCATTGCTTTATTAATTTTTAATTGAATTGTTTTGCATTGTAGATTTTTGGTTTACAGTATTGTCGAATAATATTTAATGTATGTATTAAATTTTTATTACTAATTATAACACTAATTTTAAAACAATAATATTAATAAAATATTTTATTTTCATTGGGATGCATGTTGGTTTTTAGTACAAACTCGCTTTTTGCTACAAAATTAAGTTACAAAACAATTGATTTTGTTTTTTAATTTGTAAATAAATCAATAAATGAACTATGCATAATACGGTAATAACATAATATAGTAAAAGGAATAAAACAAATCGTAAGCAATACATCTTTTCCATTTAATGGTTAGAACAGAAAGGTTAAGAAAAGCTAAAAACATTTCACGTAAATGTTTGATTATATGTATATTTATATCAAAACCGATATTGACATGTTTTGAAAGAGCTACTTAAATCATCTACGCAACTACTAACATACAACTCAATACATTTATATTCTTCATTCTAAACATTCGTAAGCGATTGTATCGAACCAAACAAAAATGACATACATTATCTGTCAATCATTCTTGAACAATAGGTACATTACTCCTACAAATGCTGGTTCATTTTACATTATGTTCATTTATCTTTCGCTATTACAAAAAAAAAACTATTATTATTATACCAGCTGGTTTCTCGGCGATTGTGTTTTGTTTGCCGCTAGATATTATGTCAATGATATTCTGTATTTATTTTTTAGGTTATGTTTTACGTAAATACTATTCGTTGTAAGATAACAATGATAGACTGAAGATAAGAAATATATTAACTCTAGAATTTTTGTATAAAATGTAATATTTTATATATAATATAATACGATAATAATAAGTTATGTTTACTAAAAAGTTTTGTGGAATATATGAATACAAAAAAATAATATAGTTTATCTACTTTTATAATATTTGTGTATTTTGTTAAGTTATACTGTCCATAACTTATAATTTACTATTTTACCAATCACAGCTCTTTAAAACTGTAAATACAAAAATTTGCTATAGCCTATAGAATATCAAAAAAAAAACAACTTATACAATCTGGTGTAAAATAATTAAAATCCCTCAAAATTATTTAAAATCATAATAAAATCAATTAATTTTGATTTAAATCATGCACTGTAAAAAAATTAACTTAAATTTATGTATTTCACATAACTTTTAACAGTAAAATATGAATATTTTATAATTTTACTATGATAATTTACGTAATATTACATTTTTTATGAAAAATTACATGCATAGGATATGTTAAATTACATGAATTTTTACAGTGTTTAAAATCTCGAGTAAAATCTTTACAATCTTAGAAATTTCGTATAAAATTCGTAAAATCAACAAGAAAACACTACAATCATTCTTAAAATATATACAATCTAATATAAAAGATGTAAAAAAGTGTTTTTTTTTTCTTCACTATCAAATCATATTTATTTTGAAAAAACTTTTACCATTTTTTTAAAATTATATAATCGTAGAAAAGGTATTGTACTATTAAATATCGTCTGTCGATTTCTTGTTTGTTCCATACGCCATTTTTGATCATATTGAGTTATTGCTAATTTTGGTAATATTTATTTAATAGTTTCGAAAATATAAATTCTAATTGGTTTCATATTCTTACTGTAAACAAGTCATTTCAGAAACTTTAAACATTATTTTTTCAAAAGCAAGGTTTTCGAAGGAAGGTTTAAGAAATCGACTGACAATCTAATTACAATTATTTGTAATTTGTGGCGTTAATGTTGTTTAATTTTTAATTATTATTTCGCTATACATCATCATTTCGTAATGAAATAGGAAATGCTACTGTCACTTTCTCAAATTGAGGCAACCCGTTTACATAATTTAAATCGTTGAATATTTTAACAATGTAAATTTAGTAAATTTGACGTCCCGGTTTCTAGTAATTTTTTTTTGATGACGTGCGTCTATTGATGTGATGGATCAAACATAACAAAAATTTTAATTTTTACGAATTAATTGAAAATATTTAGAACATTCAAATCATTCGATTTATTTCAAGATGTTAGCAATAATAATACATAAAATTCATAAAAAAATTAGACGAAGTGATTTATTAAGCTAGAACTGCTTGTCTGGATGGGACTAATTTTGAAAAAGTAAAAAGTGATTGTGCCACACCCTTTTGAATAAATGATGTGATTGTATATGTATTTATTAATTTTGTTCTATTAATATAAAAAGCGATACTTAAAATGTACATTTCATATTCAAATACATTAAAAATATTACAAAATACATGTACAGTTGTTCAAATATTCTCTATAACTAATAAAAACTGGCCAGACTACATTTATATTTATTTCCGCACATCTGAAAACATAAATATTTTATTCGGCTGCACTTTGCACATGTTTTAATGAATATAACCACTATACGAAGTCCGTATACCAACACTCACTCACACACATATATATATACACACCATATTAGAATATATGCAATCGCTCTCTGTGTGTGTGTGTGTCTTTATATATATATATATATATATATATATATATATATATATATATATACATATAAGCACACGGCTTACTTGGATAATAAACTTGCGACCAACGACTAAACGTTTTCTACTACCCTCAACTAAATGGTTCGCTTAATTTCGAGCAATATATATACTCACACACATACATACAATGAACTAGATATTTTCATCGCTCGGAAAAACATCTGCTAATCGTGTGCGTATATATTCGCATAAAGCTCCATAGATACTTTGATAATTTTGTGCTGGCGTTTTTTGTAGATGAGAACAAATAGTTTTGTGCCGCATTCGAACAGCGCGCAATGAGTGGTTTTCAACCGGAAAAAATACTGTAAAATATATCTTTTTTTATTATTATTAAAATATCATTATTTTGTTTGTAATAAAATAAAAAAGCTTAAAAGATTGAAGTTCTGTTTAATTTTATATTAAAATTCGACGTTTCGTATATCATCATCAGGAAAAAACATATTTTATCTACTTTTACTTAACATACGTATATTTTATATATATTTTTTATTTGGTGATGTATATCGAAACGTCGAATGTTAAAATTAAACAAAACTTTAGAATAAAACTTTTTTGTTTTGATATATTGATTTTTGAAATATTTTAAATATGGGTTTCTATTATATTAAAAAAATTAATATAAACTTATTTAAAAACGTTAATAAATCAATCCGAAAGAAGAGAGACAGAAGATTAAAGAAGATTAAAATTAGCTAATAAAATTTTGAGGATACATTTTTAGCCAATCACAAATGGTTTTTTTTTACTTATCTCAAGAATAAATAAAATAGGAAATACATTATTTTTATTGCACAAATTTAGGCTGTCATATAATTTCTAGATAATATTTTCAACTTTTCATCCATATATCTGCAAATACCGCAACGTATACTCCCCCTCTCTCATCAACTATAATACATTTAGTGGCAAAAATTAGGTCGTCTTCCATAATACCAACATTAAACACGTAAAAACACTCCGCGGAGCCGCTATACGCCATCACAAACTCACTGTGTGTGTCTGGTTACCCTTACTCTCATCCAAACTAACTTAGTCCATTTTTCACCTATCAAAATAACGGCTAGTAATAAAGATAACGTTTCTGGCACACAACGGCCCAACGCGCGCCTGCTAGCCCACAAAAATGGATTACTTGCGTCTTCTTCCACAATCTAGCCGAGAAGCGCTAATTCTAGAAGGCACCACCGTCTTTCCAACCCCTCCCACCGTCGAATAAATAATAAATCATCGGCTTAAATGGCCTGTCATCCAATTAGTTTGAAGCATGAATGGATTAACGAGATTCTGCGACAACGATAATCTTATATTGGTTGACATACGACATCGTGGGCGGCCGACTATAGGTTTCGCGAATGGAAGAGCATTCAGTTTTCAAGATGTATGCTAGACACAGTTCACGTTTGGATGTTTGTCGTATTGTTCTAGCCAAATTAGTCGAATTATTATTGTCAATGTGAACAAGAAGGGTGCCAAGACTGTCGGAATTAGATAGGTAATTTGTGATTTATGTACTTCTTACGTTAATAATGTCAGAATGCTACTGTTCCAGTTTCGAAATAATTGATATGCAGGTATTCGAATTATGGAGTTCTGTGCTTATCAATTACATATAAACATTAATTTTTTACATATGGTGTATACTAAATGTCAACGAACACAGACAGTTATTATGCGAAGATCCTTAGGTGACAATTAATTTGTATTAACATAGTAAAATATTTTTCAGAACTTATTGTATTAAAATAAAAACTGTTTTAGGATTAGATTCTTGTTTAATCTTCTATGTATATATATATAGTACGAAAATTTAACGGGATACGGTATTTGGGTTGAGAAAATTTATAAAAATGCAAGCATTTACAATTCTATCAATTTATTGTACATTCCAATATTTCGCCAGCAATTTGTGGCTTCTTCAGGGAAACACTAAAAACAATTTTATAATTTTACAATTTCACAATTATGTATAAAACAATAAATAATTTAATGTGAACTATAGGTGAGAAACCTTACATGTATGATCAGAACACTATAAATGCTGTTGTATGAGATTTGAATGTTTAGAATTGATTAATTTGATTATTTTCATCTTCCAACGTAAAATGTACACATTTAATCAAAA
The DNA here is from genome assembly GCA_963966155.1 of Clivina fossor. Lineage (NCBI taxonomy): Eukaryota > Metazoa > Arthropoda > Insecta > Coleoptera > Carabidae > Clivina > Clivina fossor. The sequence goes on along the minus strand of OZ014563.1, from coordinate 8,201,925 downwards.
ACTTATAAATAATCAAATAAATAATACAGTTATTAAAATATATTGTTGTGAAAGTCAGTAGTTAAAAAAATAAATATATAAATATAATAAAATTGTTAAATAAATAAATAATAAAATACAGTCAAACAATAAAAATACAAATACTATGTATATATATATATATATATATATATATATATATATATATATATATATATATATATATATAAAATGAGTGTATGTCTGTCTGTCTGTTTGTCCTTCATGCATTACTACACCATTTATCCGATCACTATGAAACTTTGGGAAGTTGTTGACTATACTCCCGCCCCCCCGGGCCCCAGGGCCCAATGAAAAATATAGAAAAGTGTGAAAGAAATTGATTCCAAATAAATTGAAAATAATTATAACATGAAAAATGTAATTGATTTTTTTTATAATACAAAAAAAATTCATAAAAAAATTTAATATTCACATTAAAATAAAGGCAAGGCAACGTTTGCCGGGTCAGCTAATTATTTTATAAAAACGACGTTTTGACAACACTAAACGCTTGTCTTTATCAGGTCAAATTTTTATATCAGTGACATTAAAGTAGTTACTAGGTAACATATAATTAAAAATCTGTAGTTCTTATGATCTAGTTACTTATATGTTACCTAGTAACTATGTTCTTTTATTTACTTTAATGTCATTGATAAAAAAACTTTAACGTAATGAAGACAAGCGTTCAGTCTTGTCGAAACGTCATTTTTATAAAATAATTAAACAAGAATCTAATCTTAAAACAGTTTTTATTTTTATTTTGTATTAATTTTTGACAAAAATTAGTGATTAAATATAAAAATATTGGTCCATATTCATAATTCTTTTTAGAAGCACTGTTAAATAAAAGCATTTTTTAATATACAATTTAAATTATTTATTTTTATTTTAAGTTAAACATATTTTCAGAAGTAAATATTATTTCATTCATTACATTTATATAATGAACATTAATGTAATTAACACTGAAATACTTTCTATGAAAATAATATTTTACATAAAACCATAACTTTTATTTATATAAATAATATAGTTTACGTGAAAACACCAATATACTACGATGAAACCTTGTTTCTCCACCTAAAAAAATGATAAAACAATTACCTTTTTGGTAATCTTCCAAAAAGACACGGTAAGCCCCAAAAATAATATAGAATTATTGATCAAGATCGGCTTTACGGCTTCATTTTTGTCGGGGAAAAAATCCTCACAGAACACCAACATCCCAGCAGTAGAGAGAAAAAAAAAATGTAAAAATGCTTCCCGAGGGATAGCAGCGCGTAGTCCACCTGTTGCAGGATTCCCAACGGCGCAAACGCACCTACTCCCTTATTCCCGTTCTCATTCAAACGGTTGGGAGTAGATGGGGAGGGGGGAAATTGTACCAGGAGAAATACGGGGGGGGGGCAGACAGACAAATATCCCCATTACGTACGGCAAACAATTGGTGTATTGTATGGCAATGCTACCCTATCCACTGCTCGTCTCTCAAATGTTTGGAAAACAATTGCGTGCGAATCGCAAATGACATGTGAACATCAGCACCGACGAACGAAGGGAATGAGAAAGGCGATTGCGTGGTTTGGGGCCGTGTGAAATTTTCAAAGTGCGTTTGTATGTTGTTTTTGATTTGATCGATGTTCGATCTGTGACCTATGTGATCTAATCGGGCATGTTTAATTGGTGATTTTGTTTTTGTAGGCAAATATCGAGTTAGAATTGATTTATTGCGATATTTTGATGGGTATGTTTGTTTACTAATGCAATTTTACTAGTAAATTTAGTTTTGTTTTTATTCTGAACATGTGCATGTGTTTTTCAATTTAAAACTCTACATTTGTTTTATAAATTATTCGGTTTGCCATTGTTAAATATTAGTGTAATTTAGAATATTTGAAAGTAACTGGAAATCGAAATAAACAAAAAATATAAACTATTTTCAAAATATCATTATTTTACAATACATAAAATTTAGACTTCAATTATTTCAAATATATTAATAATTTCGGCATAGTAGAAAGAGTTTGTGCCATATCCTATTGAGTACATGGCATGACTATGTATGTATATTTGCATTTATTAATTTTTGAAATCATGTAAACTTAATATTTATTTGCATTTGTTTTTGTTTTTTTTTTTTAAGAAAAAATATATTTGTATTAGCAATAATTTCATGAGGTTATTTTAATATGACCATAAATTACAATTATTTTTTACTTATTATATATTTAATATATTTACTTAAGGAATTAATGACAAATAAATACTTTTGTTTTTATATTTTCAAATCTGACGTGCTCTGGTTTTAATTAGAATATATTTTTAATATTATTTTTATTCACCTACGAAGCTTAAATATGAAATTTTATAATAATCAGTTCAGCTAAATTTTCTCTACACGTGTCCACAAACCGACAGACGGACTTCACGTTAAAATAGTTGATTAGTGTTACTATAAGCCTAATTTATCTCGATATGTCAAATTTGCTATGATTACAATACCTCTTTTATCATATGTGGTATGACAGTCGGTAAAAAAATTAACGTATTACAGTAAATTTTGGGGCCAACTTTACAAAATTTATCGTTATCAGAGTAGAAATTTAGAGAACTCGTCAATTTTGTATAAATCTAGAAATAAAATAAACGAAGAAATATATTTGATTTTTTGTAATTAAGAAACTTTGATTCACCTGTATTTCAAAATAAATTTACAATTACTTCCTAATGAAAATGTAATATTTTTCTTGAAATTGCACAGTATTATTTCTTTATTTTATAAAAATCCACTCTAAAAACAGACATTTCAAAGAAAACTACACTTCTTACGAACACATTAAGACACTGTAGCATCACGAAACAAAACAGTAGCGCTGCCACCAAACAACCATTAGCGCCTCGAGACAGGTGCATAAAAACAAAAGAAGAAGTTCATCAACCTATCAGAAAAACAGATTTCACCCAACACCGTTTACAAATATCCAATATATGAACAAAATTTCTTGCCATTGCATTTCGCTTGTCAAAACGAACATTCATTTTGACACATATGTGTGTGTACACATACTCTAGGCCAACTCATGCTATTTATAAACTAGCGAGAAGTATATTAAGTGGCGTTGTTCCTAGATAGCGTTGCACGCGGAAAACCTTAGTTGTAACAGAAATATTTCGCTAGTCGCATGTTTGCAATATTCCCGCACTGCCACTGTTTTCCTCGTCTTTTGTTTATTTTCCCGTGATGTTCACTTGTTTCATCCCTTCTATGTGACAACTAAACCGCCAATTGTTTGTTGGTGCGCGATTGTTTTGTTTTTCTAATTGAATTAGTAGTGCATTTTCGTTAAAGTTTCGGATTTTAATTCTCGCTCTATCAAAAACTTTGAGTAGTTTGATTATAAATAGTAAGTAGTTCAGTGCTATGTTTAATGTTCTCACAAAAACTCAAGTGGCTTGTTTTTTTTTTTTTATTTCTGTTTATTTGGCTGTGTTTGTGCGGTCAGTTGATTTATAACATCTGAAAATGTTTCTTTGGTTTTGTTGTTGTATTAAATTATAATTTTTAGGTTAAGAAGCATGCGTAACTTTTGCCAAATATTAAAATAAGTTACATATAGTTTATATTTAGTTGAGATTTTAATTAATTGCAAGGACCTAACTGTCCTCCTTCAAGCGTTGCAATGAAATTAATGTTGCTTACAAAATTTGCAGTCTAATTATAAGTTTTAACAGCATGTTTACTTTGCAATTTTACACAGTAATTTAATCGTTGTTTGTTTTATATAATTATATTCAAATAAATGTTTTTTTTTTGTGGTAATATTAGTTGCAATTTAATTTATAAGATATATTACATCATTGATAATTTAATATATTTGTTAATTAATAGCACTGACAACACGATACACTGACTTTATTAAAAATTATGAAATTCAAAATATTTCATTATTATATATTTATTATTTGATTTATTCTGCTTTGATAAATTTGTGAGGTCATTGACCAAATGTTCTAATGGAGAAATCGCCACTGTACAGATTTCTATATAGAATCGAAAATTGGATCGTGTAATACAAAAAATTTTATTGGTACAGAAAACTATTAAAATATTGTATAAAAGATTATATCGTGCAAAGCCAGCATAAAACTTGAAATAAATTAATAAATTAAAATAATTAAAAAACGTGAATAAAACTTTTAAATTTTCAAGTTTATTATATATAGTAAAATTAAAGAGCAATTGTAACTACCAATATTGCCTTTGTATTTCTTGCACTTCTTCATACATTTGCAATAATCAAATTAAAATTCAAGCAAAAATGAATAATGCAATTATCAATTAATTTAACTTGACGTCATATAGTTTATCCATATGGCCGCTGAAGATGTCAGATTAAATACACTTGACATTGTAGTTATATTTGTTGATGCTGCCACCAGTGATGTATATAGTAATTAACTGCTATATAATAATACCAGTATTGTACTAGTAACATAATAACCACTTAATATTAACTTAATATTAATGTTATAATCCATTTGATGAAAAAATTCTTTATATAAATACGATTATCAAACCTATCTCTATCAAAATAATTTATGTGGTACAAACTACACAGTATATTACAACCACGTAAGCAAAAGGAAATGAAATTTCAAAACAAATATTTAAGCGCGCAAACAAAATAATAAAACCACGGCTCTTGCATTCTAACCATTCCAAGAAAACTAACTAGTAAATACAGTAAACACCCGTTTGCGAGGGCAGCACCATCGCCATTCTCATTGGATCCGGTTACGTTTTCATCGGGCTTAATATGATATTTACCGCTTGTATTTTTTACACGCTATGCGCAATTTATGGTCGCATAAAATATATGCACCCCGAAATGCAGTTTATATATATACCTATAGCGTTAACCGGGCAATGGGCAATAAATGCGGGATTAGGAAAATTGCCAGAAACTAAAGTGTTTTTGCAAATAAGTGGTTTTACGGGAGCGTTAAAGCAACAGACGGGCTTAATTCGTTAGAGGACCGTCAACTAGATTGGTGTTATAAATATACGAAGAGTCAGTTAAATATATGCTTTGGTTTTATTGATAGTTGTTTGTTTATTAGTCGTTTTAGTTCTTAAAGAAATTTGAAGTTTTAATAATTTCATAAAAAGAAACAAATTTATTTCATAAATACAAGAAAAATACATTAGCAAATTTAATTTGTTTTACAAAACGAATAATTGTAAATTTAAACAAAGCTAAATAGATTCTTAAAATATTTTACAAATAATTTGAAATATATATAAAACACTTCTTAACCAAAATAACTTTTGAAATCAATTGTAAATACGAATTTTTATATTTAACTTTGTAATAATATAAATAAATTGACAGAAAAATATTATATAAATACCTTTCAGATTTCTAAACACGTAAGTGTATATTTCCATCAAAATCCTATTACGAAATCAGCCAACATGTGTTTGATAATAATCAACAGAATGAATATTATCCTAATTTTGTCTGAACTTAATATTTTGTATACACAAACCATGATATTTTGTATACAACGTCATGTAACTAGACAGTTGCTTACAAATTTGACACTTATTTGACACATATAAATTATGCATTGACGCAAATGGAAGATAATTAAAAGCTATTATGTCATAACATTTACAATAAACTTAATAGTTCATATTACTCATAAAACTTTATACTGGAATATTAAATTTTCTATTTTTCTTTTACTAAATAGAAAATTCTTAATATGCTTAGTACATTTTTGAAAGTAAAGACTGCTGGTTAATTTAAAATAATATTCAAGGTGATTGTTCACAAAGTTGAAATGGAAAAATAACATACACAACTGATTAAAATACTTATTTACTCTTAAATATATTTTTCGCATCAGAAAGGAGTTTTTAAAATTAATATTAGTAAAAAATTGTCTGAGAACTAGTATAACTCAGGAAAGACTTAACAATTTGACATTATTGTCAATTGAACAAATTTGAATTATGAAAATCTAATTAATAAATTTTCGAAAAAATAAGCACGATGAAGTAATTTCGTTTAAAAATAGATATATTAAAAAAATAATTTACAGCCCTAGAATAATTTTTCCACTATGAACTCGTTTTTAAAATTTACAAATATTTCATATAGTAAAAAGGTTATTACGTAATTCCCTCACCCTGTTTTGACTTACCTGTTGCATTTCCTTTTAAATATATTTTTTTAATAAAGATGGCTTATAAGACAAAGAATAATAATTATTTTTAATTTGACATTTTTGTAGTTATTATTTCAGCAATGTGTTCATCTACATTAATCGTAGCTTTTAAGAATGAACAACAATTTTGGCAAAGTATATCAAAAGTGTTAACAAAAATAAATTTCTTCAATACACTTTCAACCATTCACTAAAAAAAACAAAGCACCATCAAAGATAAAAAAGCATCAACGATATGGAGTAAATAAAGCAGTCATTCCGAAAGAAAGAAAAAACACAGAAGTTAAGAACACTTCTCTAAATTTAATTTGTTTCAATCTTGGCAATCAGGCTCAATTTTTTTCTACTTCTTTTATCAAAGCAGACGTAGCACGGCGTGAGCGGTTCGTCGATTATTTACTTGACTGAAAATCCGTTTGAATATTTGCTTAGTTAAGTGCAACTCGACGAAATAAAATTACCGTTTAACGGATGTGTTTTGTGTACGTTGTCAGTGTGCCAAAATAAACCCACGGCGGCAGTATACGGGTGCACTGTACCGATGATGTGCTTTGCTGTGAATTTCGGTATTGAGATAAAGCTGCAGCGGAATTAATCAATTAAGCCAACGACGTGCATTTGTTGTTGCAATGGTCGTACCAGATGAGATAGGATTTTTTTCTATCGGTAAAAAGATTTTGGAGAAAAACTGTAAATGTTTTTAAAAGCATTTGAAAAGTTTGTTTTAAGTATTGAAATATTCTGTTTTTCTTTTAATTGTAGTTTCTTAAATATAAAATGTAAAAAAATATATCTTAAATTTATATACGAGTAATTTTACATAGGTTTTAACAATAAAAATATCAACATTTTCTAATTTTACTGTGATAATTTACGTAATATTACATTTTCTATGAAAATTATATTTACAAAGCAAACAAAATTACATACGAAACATATGTATGTTAATATTTAATAATATAAATTTAAAGAATTTGAACAAAATTTAGAATAAGTCTGATATTTAAAAAAAAAGATAAAGATTCACGTCCAAAAACTGTATAGTTTTTGAGAGATAGATATATTTTAATTTATCAAATTTTAAATTTCGTTTGACGTAATTAATTAATATCAAAACGCACCTCTAACAGACGATATAAGAACTATAGTTGTTTACAACTGTCAGAGCAGTCAGATTATAAATTATTATATTTAGTGACCGCCTTGTGAACAGTCAAGTTAAAGTGTTTACTTATATTTATTATTTTAACGGCCGTTTTCATAATAAATACTTTAACTAAAGTCAACATTAAACCAACCAAAAAGCATCGCATTTAAATTCTACTATAATCATAATTATTGTTGTCAATAAAACGATTCTTTTTTGTCAACTTTTCAAACTTTTAATCGTAAAATTATTTGTTGTTGTCAATAAAACAAAGCCTTCTTGAAAGCTTAAAGTCGACTTTAGTTAAAAGTGTTTATTATGAAACTGATTGTAAATATGGAAACTGGCTTCGAACGAGCTGATTTAACTTTTTATCGTAATTTATTAATAATTTTGTGAAAATTTTTGGAATTGCAAACCAATTTATGTACTAAGTTTTAATAAAATGACACAAAAAGACATAAATGGCATTTATAATAAACAGAACCTAGAAACGAGTTACTATAGGCAACAAAATAAGTAACTAGGTACTAGGTCTTGAAATTTATAAATTTTTAATTAAAAGAGGTCAAATTTTATTTAAATCAGTATTATATGTTTTGATTACTTAAAACTTCAGGTTTCAGAAAATAAAATAAAAACAATGGTCCGTGTTACGAGCTCGGTTTTAAAATTGGTTTTAACTAATATCGATTTTAAGACAACGTAACTGTCATAAGAGCTGAACTAAACAAATGAACTAAAACACCGAAATATCGTGATTGTAATATAAATCAATGTTTATAACAATATTTTGCTTTAAAATAATTTTTTACTTTTTCCTTTTATCAAATATGAATAGTATTTTTATTTTTGATATATTTTTTTTGTATCTAATATAAAATTAAATGTGCTTAATAATTAATTTTAAATAAACATCAAATTTACTTTTTATAAAAAATCACTTTTAAAAGAGAATACGGGTCTTAGTTTTTAATCGACCAAATTTTTATCTTCAATTTTTATCTGTGACACATAAAAATTTAAAAAGTATGTATACAACAAATTGCCGTTTTTCAACAACAAAAATCCCTTTCTAATATATCTTATATCGCTGTTAGAATGTTTTGCAAACACACTATACAACATAACCTCGCCCGTCTAAACGATATCTTCACAGTAAACGCACTTGACTCAAGAGGAGTTCCACTCCTAGCTGGCTCCACTCGAACCTATCCATCCTTTTTGCCATCCTCACTCCCTCTCAACCCAATTTCTCTCTCTCTTTCATCGTCGCCCCATCTCGTTCTATCCCACATTTTCTTCCTTGCCGCTGACGTATATAACTCGAAATAAGCAACAAGATAAACAGTTATCCTTTAATGTGCGATCTGTTTCGCTTTCTGATCGGCTTAATTTTAACTTGTACACTTTACCGATTTTCTAAATGGATTATCCGCCAGATTTGTCGTTAGTAAATTGTATTAGAGCGAGAGAGAGAAGAATGCTACTACTGATTGCCTTTTGTTTACTTGCAGTATCGTATTGTTGGAATTTTTTGCAATTGTATAATAAAATAACAAAGGGATTTTTTTTTTAATATATATCAAAAGGTTATATTCGATTATTAAAAATTCATTTTTCAATTGCTGATGTTGGCGGAATGTTTTTATTTTTCATATTGAAATTTATTGGTTTAATTTGATTGTGTGTTTTTTTTTAATATTACATTGTGATGTGAATGATGTAGAAGCATAAAATAACTAGAACAAAAATATTTTATTAATTTTCGATGACTAAACAATGAATTTGTATTAAATTTGATAAAACTGCATTTTTGATTGTAAATTGCTGTATTTTTAGCTTATGATATTAAAAAAAATATAATAGGAATCGTTTTTTTATGCTTATTTTTTTAATTAGAATTTTTGATTTAAAAAATTGTTATGTAAATTATTTAAAAAATATATATTAAATATAAAATTAACTTTAATTTATAGTTTTTTTATTAGTTTTATTTCTTTTTCTTTTAATTTATATAACTGTAATTTATAGAACATACTTTTTATATTAGAAATTTGTAAATTTATTATCTTTTTATTATAATTTTTACTAGGGCAACTTCTTTTTTCAAATTGTTCCTAAAATGTTTCTTTAATTTATACGTAAACATTTGAATTTGATACAAAAATGAATTAAGTAAAAAAATGTCAAATCATTACCAACTTAAACATGATATTAAATTATTGTAGGGTTTGCGGCCGTTTTCATAATAAACATTTTAGCTAAAGTCAACTTTAAGCAGACAAAAACATTGTTTTATTGCAACAACAAATAATTTTGCCATTAGATGTTTGAAAAATTGGCAATAAAAAACATATTTTTATTAAAAACAATCATACTTGTGCTAGTAGAATTTAAAATCGATACTTTTTTGCTGCTTTTAGAAGTGTTTATTAGAAAACCGATCATTACTAAGTCAGACTTATAAATGCAAAATATATTTTATAAAACGCATACAAATTTTAACCCGAGTTAAATTTAATTCAATTTAAATATCTTTCGATTTCACATTTGTTTATGAAATGGGGCATAGAAAAATCATCCAAAAATTTTCAGGAACATCACTACGAAACTTTATTGCATAATATTTTTTTTTAACTGTTTGTGGTACAATATCATCCACATCCAGTATTAAGCAATGCGACATTTATCAAAAACCGATTGGCTTAACCATATTCGGAATATTGAATAACTAAAATCTAGTATTCCATGCAACAGGGACAAAGGATATGACAAACCGCTTTCGTACAAACTAACCTAGTCCTTATATTATGTAGTACTCTGGCAAAGCAAAATAGAGTAGTTTCAGTTGCCACTTTCCAGGGGTACCCATGTTGGATTTATGACCGGGCCTGTATGCAAGCCAGCACAGAGTCCGCCGCGTTGAATACGAATTTTCGTATAATTTAACAGTGTGAAATTCTATTTGCGCAAAAGGGGCCGACACACTCACAAACTTTCTCTGTGGTGTGTGTGTGTGTGTGGTCATATAATGTTTTACATTAGGTCTGTAGTATGAAGCCAGGGTTGTTTGTTTAGATTTTGAACTATAATTCAACTAGTCTTTACTTACATCTGAATGCGCATGCTCAGATATTATATAGTACCTAACCTAACCTATAACGCTTTTGTTTTACTGACGAATACAATAACTTGATCCGCTTTAATAATTAATTTATTTATAGCTTTGTTAGATTATACGGTCTTATTATGTAGATATTAATAAATACAGATAGTTTTATATAGAACCACAGAAACAAAATACTTTCTAACATATAATATAATAAGTTTATTTATTTAGCATATGCTAATATTGATATACAGAAATAATACAAATATATAAGTTTAGAAGATTTCTTTCAACTTTCGTTTGAAAGATATAAATAATTATTTTAGATTAAAAAAATTATTATTATTTTTAGTAATATTTAAAGATGTCAAAGATAGATACATAACTAGTAAGATAAGTTAACTATAGTTTGTTTTAATAATACTTTAAGCATGTGCTTAATTTGCTAAATTATTAATCCAGCCCTGTCTTTTAAAACAATAGCTTCACATTTATATAATTTTTTAAATAACAGTTTTAAATATTATTTTTCAATTTTCATTGTAACAATTTGTATTTGAAAACGCAAACGTAATACTTTTAATGTATGTTACCAACAAATATTTTAATACGCAATGGTTGCAAATGGTTTCATTGCGAGATTCACAAACTTAATTTAAAAATTTAATTAATTATAAATGTAAATTGTGTTTGATGGTATTAATTGATTTCTGACAAAACTAAATAAATTTATTGTAATTAATTTAAATGTTTTGTATAATGAGCAATTGATAAATGTTATTTGAATAAAATATTTTCAACAAAAAGCACATCAAATTAAAATGCAGCTTTTTGCTTTTTACATAACTGTTGAAATATTCATATAAAATATTTTTTTTTGTCGTTTATCAAAAATTTTACACAGACTACTGAACTAATTTTGGTGAAATTTTCTATACTGTAATTTTTCATTTGTAACAAGCGCTGAAATGCGCTAGATTTTTTTCATAATCCTTCTAAATTAAAAAATATGAATTGTTGATGGCAAAAACTATAAATACCAATATATCTTTATTTATTTATTCTGTTAACCGGAGGTACATATGCATAAAAATTTAATTTATTGCTATATTTTATGTAAACTTCCAGTAAACATTTATGAATATATATATATATATATATATATATATATATATATATATATATATATATATATATATTTTGTTTACTATTTTAAATTTCGCTGTTATATTTAAAATGTAAATGTAGTAACAATAATATATTTTATTATTTTTAATATATTGTTTATATTATTTATTATTTTTTAGTTTGTACAGGCTGATAAGAAATTTGAAATTTTTAATTATATCAGATGCTACATTTAGAATATTTCTCTAACTAGATGTGAAAATTTATTAATTTGATATTCCATATTAACGTAAGATTTTTTTTATGTTTTATGTTATTTTATTTTTTCCAGTATTTATATGAAATGAAAATAATTCAATTTGTGTCATATAGTATTTTATTATAAAACTAAAAGTAAGTTTATTTTGAAAATTTACTAATTTATCATCTCTAATTACTAACTTAATATTAATTATTACATGTTATTAATAAAAGTATAAACAATTCATATTGTAGAGAAAATTATTTTTTACTTACCGTTATGTCACATATGATAAAGGAGGTATTGTAATCATACCAAATTTGACTTATATCGATTACAGAAAAAGCACGAATTAGGCTTATAATGTTACGAATCAACTGTTTTAGCGTGATGTCCGTTTGTCGATCTGTGAACACGTGTAGAGCAAAAGACAAAAGCAAAAAGTTATTTTGATATTAATGATAAAAGCAATTTTCTACAAAAAAGCTAGATGAGTATACGGGACTTAATTATTATTAGAAAAAAGTAGAGATATACATGATTATACATTTATATATATATAATAATAATTGAGTTAAACGACCTTTAATTTCTTCTTATATAGGAGTATAGGTCACGTCAAAATGTTTTTGTTTTTTCATTCAATTTTATAATTAATGTATGATTTTTGTATAATGTTAACACTGCAATGTTTTTTACAAGATAAAATATAGATTGCCTGAAGAAGGTACGCTCAGTATCGAAACTAGTAGCATGTGAAATAAATTAAAGTAGTTTTATTTAAAAAAAAAAAACAAAACAACGTGACCTATACTTTTGTATAAGAAGAAATTAACATATTTATATATTCTATAGATTATCTAAATCACGTTTTTTGAAATGTTTTTATCTTTTTTATGGAATATATAACTGCTTGTAAATATGTTCTATATTGACTTAATTACTGTACTCAACATGTATTATTTCGACTTGAATAAATGTATTATATATAGATAAAAAAACGATGTTAAATTTAATCCGTTTTTTTTGGTATAACTGTTTCTTGCGATATGCGATATATTAGCTGTGTTTTTTTTACCGAAAAACTCAGCTCAGATCAGCAAATATCAGTAACCTTGAAATAATAGCTGTTTTATTTATCGTCTCGTAACTGAGTTCGAACTGAGTGAATTGCTTCCCCCCTTACCGATACTGAGTTTGATATTTAGCTAGTGCTTCGCTGAGCTGAGCTGAGCGCACATGCGCAATTCAAATTTTCCTAGTTTAAGATTTGATAACGTGTTTGATATGTTGACATTTATATTCGAATATTTTAATTTGAAATCGAATAATATATATCCGGCGAGTTGCAATAAATTATCAACGCAAACAATCCAAATACATCTATTATTTTAGGTTATATCATATGTGGAACTTAGATTTTAAACGTCACTTTCAAATAAACTGTTTTATTTATCAATACAACTCACTCAGCAAAACTCAGCTCAGCTCAGCTCATTTACAAGATTTACTGATCTGAGTGGAATGTAAAAAAAACACAGCTATTCTGTGATATAAGTGATTAGACAAGTGTTGTAATTTAATTGAAGGGTCTAAGTCTCTTTCAACCAAATTCAATTTAATGAATAGTATTACTATACTTTAGTCATCTAAACATAGATAGGTGGGCTTTTATGAAATGTATAGCACATTAATACCGCGTATAACTGGCGTAGAGTATATTATTTTCTTAAAATATGTTATATTTGGTTTAACATATATTTAAGCAAAGATCAAAGCTACGCCCTACAGCTAAATCTGCTTCATTAAATTAGATAGGTAGTATTACATGCTATAAGTTTGTAATTAAAATCGTCTAAATTCTGCTTCAATATGATACTTTTTATTTTTTTTTTTATAAGTACATTTGAATTACAAATATTTTTTGTAATTATTAAATTTTCTGGCAAATTTGTTTCTTTTTCTACGATTTTAACGTATATGCTAATTTTATTAGTATGAAAATGAACGTTTAGGTTATTTTTTTAAAACAAATTTATATGACACATTTTAAAAACAAAAATATCACAAAATATAAAAAAATTATAAAAATTTATTTAAAAAAATATTTCTAATAAAAGTTGTTAGTTATAATTTGTAAAACTTTTTTTTTTAATATATTGTTTTGAAATATTTCTCTATTTCGAAATATTAGTATACAGTATTCTTTTAATCAAACGTTTAAATGAATTTACTCTGCACATGTTCACAAACCGACATCTTGCTAAAAACCGTTGATTCATATTAAAAGAATTGCTTTTCGGTAAAAAATCTTACGAAGACAGAATTTATATGATTACAATATCTCCCTTTCTGTATGTAACAGTTGATAAAAAACCGAAAATTATAAAAATGTGTCAAATATTATTATTATTATTATTATTAGATTTAATAATATTAAAATTTTAATATAGTTACAGAAGTTTCCGTAGGTATATGGAGTTACAATGACAGTGTAATATAAATATATTTTAATAAAACGGCTCTAGGATATGGTTCTGTATGAATTTTTATTAATAATCAACGTTTCGATATACTTCACGTATGAATAAAAATTAATACAAAACAATATCCTAATCCGTTTTATTTTAATATAATGAGTTCTGAAAGATTTTTTTACTATGTTAATACATTTTATTAACATTAAATATAAATAATAAACTTCCAAAAATGCTACATCTACAATAGAAAGAAACATCACCTTTAACGGTGAAGTAAAAATTAAATCTATAAATTTCAAAAAACCAAAAAAAAAAAAACTGCATTATTTGCATCCCTCGTGAAACAATTGCCTGTAAAATCGTATAAAAGCTATTGAATTAACGAGAATTCAATTACAGTTGCCGACCTTATCTCTATCACTTGAAATAGTGAGCACTCTCCAATTTTTTTAAACTCGATTTTGCAGTCATTTTGGTACAACGCTTTGACGCCCGTTACGATAACAATAATACTAGCATTTTATTTGCGTATAAAACAACAATTACATGAACTGATCAAATTTTTTTGATATCAGGTTTTCATTTGTTTGCATTGTTACAGGTATCCAGTAATCATAAATTGGGAAACAATAGCACCGATATACCTAGGTGAGTTATATTTACATTTGTAATTTCTCTCTTATTTATTTAAATTAGTTTTGGTTTAAAGTAATTTATATTAATTCCATATATTTGGCTACATATTTATAAATTACAAACACTGGTTGCGCTAAACTTTCAAATTTAAGGGAGGGAGACAGCAGAGACCATTTTTTTAACTGAATAATATGTTTTTGTGCAGAAAAGTAAAAAGTAATATTTATTTACTTTATTTTGTTTTATATTAAAATGAAATAGCTTTCGTATGAAGTTCTGTATATATTTTATTTAAAAATTTTGTAAAAAAAAAATGGAAAAATTCTGTCATCTTGTAGGAATCACATTCGATAATCTTTCAAATTTTTATTACGTTATCGCTCATTCGGCCACAAATTAATACGCCAGTTAAGAGAATTTTTATGTGTTTTATTTTCAATACAAACGTTTTTCAATACTGTATCTGCCAAAATAAACAAATTTATAGTTATTTACGTTCTATTTATTATTAAATCAACTACATCAATGAAAATAAAATATCTTTTTACTTTGTATATATAATTGTAGTTCAAATTAAATTATAATAATAATATAAATTTTGTGACGATAAAACAATAAACATTTGTTTGTTTTTCTGTATCATTAGTTACAGTTATAAGTAATTTTCGATATTTTCATATATAATTTCTATCGTTATAAAACATGCAAAATTAATTCAGTTAATTGATTTAGACGTAAAATTTTAGTCTCTAAAACTTTTATTCGAAGCTTCTTTGCCTAAAAGAATTAGGGAAACAGAAAATTACAAAAATATAATTTTACATATTAATGTCTTATGATCACCCTATATTAATGTATGATAAATAACGATTAAAATAATCGATTGAATATAATTAATATTCTAAATTAATATTTGGCTTGAAATTCATGGATTACAGACGAATTAAAACTAGTATAGTTATATTGTACAAATTAATGCATAATATGGTTGACTTCTTGAAAAACTTAATTTTTCAGTTCCAAGACTTTCGTCTCGTTCTACACGAACCTTTTATTGTGATTCTTCTAGAACAAATATTTATGTACCGCACTAATCAACATAATGTGCAGAAATTTTAACAATATTGTTTATTTGATTTTGATACTTTTCATGAAAATTTACATTGACTAATTAAAAGCTTAAATAATTAAGTTAGTCGTGATATTATATTTTTTATATATTTTGTTCTATAATTGGTTGTATAACTCTTAGACAATAAAATCATTATTATTATATATATTATAATAAAATATGAAATGACTAAATTTAACTGGAGTTTGAAAGATTTATTTTTATTTAAATATTTTATTTTGAAAATGATTTTCTTGAAGAAGCAATAATAAATTAAACTTGCAAATTATTTATTTGAAACAACATTATCAAATGTAAAATTAAATTATATTAATTGTTTTTATTTTTGTATTACTTCATACATTGTAATTTCTATTTATATATGATTAAATGTTAACCTGAACACAATATTAGGAATAAAGCTTGTCAATTATCAGATAAATTAATAATGCACGTGTATGTGAGTAAAATATGTATGATTTGACCGCGCACGTATAATCTATGCATGAAACTGTCACAAATATCAATTATTGTCGTTTGAATAATAATTAGTACGAATTCAATTTACGTACATCAATGTACCACATACATGTATGTACTTGTATTACTGTGTGTGTACTTATTTGACAATTTAAAAGGTAATTATTGCTATATATAGTATATATATTTTATTTTAACTTATAACTTTTATTCATTTTAAATTACTCAATTGAAAAATTATACTTCAATGACAAACAATTTATTTATTATATTTATGTAAGATATTTATAACAATTCATAACAAATTTGTTTATTATAAATAAAGATTATTATTATAAATAAAGATTATGTTCAATAATTTATTGAAAATATATTTTGAACATTGTTAGTTTTTACTATTTAAATGTTCCATTGCATTTATTGAATTTTCTGGGCTGATATGCTGTGGTCGATCTAACCTCGTCGCAGACATTTTGCCATACATCGTAGATATAAATAATAATGAATAATTTAGAATTTATGTTAAATAATGCTTTCAACTAAAAATTTTTGTAAAAGTGGCTATGCATATGGGCCATAATTTGTTTAGTATCGGATATACTAATATTTTTAGTGTTGTGCGCTTTATCAAAAAAAAAAAGAAATAGAAACTTCAAAATAACTATAAGATAAAAATAATTTCAATTAATACAAAAAACTTTTGAAGTATAGAAATTTTATTTATAAACGGTTGTTTGCAGTATGTGAAGATATTAAATGTCTCGACACTGAAATAAATTTGATAATTTCATAAATGTCTGTAACATTTAGTTGCAATAAACGATAGCGTTCCAGAAGCGGCTCATTTCAGCTATTTATCACGAAAAGGTTAAGAGTAACGAGTAGGCCGTAATTAATGTAATGCATTTTATGAAAAGTTAACTATGCAAATACGAACTAAGTTTTTCACGCAGAAATATTGCATGATTATTTACATGGTTCGTTTATAAAGTGGATTTTTATGTGTAATTATAATACTTAGTGCATTTAAAAATGGCTATAATTATAAAGTTTATGAAAAGAACTTTTTATAGAAATATATACTAAATTTAGACAGCAATGTATATTGCAATTACTTTGGAAACATATGCTGTTGTAAAAACATTTGTTTATATTCTGGTTTTTATATAAGTGTTTATGTTATTAAAATTCCACACGAAGAAAAATGTTTATTTAAACTTTTTTTGTTAAGGTATGCATAATAAAAAACATATATATATATATATATATATATATATATATATATATATATATATATGTATAATAAATAATAATAAATCTGTAAAATCTATAGCATTATAAAAATGAGTTATAGCTATAGCATGCAAAAAAAAAATCATATTGTAGTGTGATGTGAATGATATTTCAAAATCATTTTAGTTTGATAAACACAACACGGTATTATAGTAACAGCCATAATTTACGGATTATTTATTGTATCAATGTGTAGTGTATAGTTCGAGTTTTAAAGACTTGTGGTTGGTCAAAAATTGTGAGTTATTATTATTATTCATTTCCGAAGTTTAAATATGAAATTTTATGACAAACAGACCGACAGACGGACATCACGCTAAAAACAGTTGATTTGTGTTACTATAAACCTAATAGTGCTTATCTGTAAAAAGCTTGATATATCAAATTTGGTATGATTACAATACCACCCTTATCCTATATGATATGATGATCGGTAAAAATAATGTTCCTACCACTTAGAAAATGGGTTATAAATAACTTAAGTATATATTAGAATTTTTTGTAATATCTAAAACGAATTTTTGCGCTTACTTTGTGTAAGGAAAACATCAGGCTACGAGTATAATCTAATTTCGGTATATACTGTGACTGTGACACACAGCACAGTGAAGGCAAACGCTGAGCCGAACGGTGTATATACACAAACGAAAAACGACTATAGATAGAAGAAACACATAGGAGACAGGGAGTCATACATACAATATCTTTGATAGCACAAGAGAGCGCAAGCTGAAGAAGAAAATATTTTCCATGATGTCTTTTTCCCCGTTTCTTTTGTGTAAGTCCAGTCGTATAACAAGTCCAAGCCGTACAGCCGCTGTCTATATACGGAGGCTTTACGTACACACTGAACCATAGCGTAATGTTGACACCAAAAGTTTCTAGACTAAATAATTTAAATCGAAACGAATGTAAGTCGTATTTTTTCGCACGACAGGAATAGTATTATTTATGACAAAATTGGTATAATTCACAACAATAAAATAAAATGCACGACAAATAATGTAAATGCATGACAAAATATTTTTTCTTGTGACGAAAAATGCAAATGCACGTCAAAATATTTATTTCTCACAACAAAAAATGTACATATACGATGTTTTAATAGCAAAACAAAATCAAAAACTAACTTGACATAGAAACAAGTTATTAGGTAACAAGATAAGTAACTAGATCATGAAATTTATAAATTTTTAATTAATGGAAGTCAAATTTTATTTAAATTATTGCCTTCATAGTGATTGATGTTATCTTTTTTTTTTTTATAAATTTCTATTACTTCTCTTATCAATCTGCTGGGTCTTGCAATTATTACAGTATTTTCGAATTTTACAACAAGAAGATTTTCTAACGCATGTCGAGCAATAGCAGATTTATCTATGTTCTATCAATCTACTAGAAACAGTTCTATCTGTCTGTCCAACATAAACCTTACCGCATTCGTAAGGTGTTCTATATATACCCAAAGATTTAAGAGGAATAATATCTTTTACACTCTACAACATGCGTTGCAATTAATAAATATTAATACAGAACTATAACTTAAAGCCGTTATATTTGTACTTCTTGTCTATTATGTCTATTATTTCAGTTCAGAGTTTTTTCGATCAAACCTCGTCGAGCACCGAACAGCTACCTTTACTGCCATACACCAAAAACACGCGGTCAAAACCACATCGAGATGAATTCTGAAAAAGTGTTTTCCTATCCTAGCAATGTCTCTCGAGCATTTCAAATCAATATTTACTGAGGACGGTGGCGTGGCATTCGGCTGGTGTCCTGATGCCACCACGCCACGATAGAAATGAACGAACGAACGAAAAAAGAAAAGGCATTCCGTTGAAACATTCTCGCGGCGCAGCGCCTGACTGCCTTGTGTCTGCATGACGTATTCATCGGATATTGAAAGTAATGTTTTAGAACGACCACCGCTCTTGCGAGCGCCTCTACTGTTGCAATTTTCCTAGCTTTGTGTCTCGACGGCTTAGATGTGATGGCCGTCGACGCCGAGGATGGGGTACTTGACGGTTTATGGCTTTTTTATACTTTTGATTTTATATATGCCCGCGCGACGCGCGCACGGTGTTGTGATGATGGCGAGATGAAGAACGGTTTTAAGGTATTTTAAGTAAATGCTGAAAGTATTTTGATCGAAAAATCTTATTAGATATTTACTGGATTTGGTTTTAAATTTGTAACATATATGCCCGGCTTCATAAACAACAGAGTAAATTTAGTAGGAAATCAAATACATTTACTTCTGCGGTAACATAGTAAAAAAATCTTACAGAACTCATTACATTAAAATAAAACTGCTTTAGGTTTTAGATCTCTAATAATATTTATTAATAATCAACGTTTCAACAAACTCCACGTTCGTCTTCATCAGGAATAAAGATACGAATGACATTTACAGTAAATAAACAGAACATAGAAACAAGTTACTAGGTAGCAAAATAGCAAATTGTGTTACATGCAACAAATATTTTTTGTCGTTACCGCAAGGAAAAAAAACAACTACATTCTTTGCAACTATGAATTCAACCTAATCTTCAATTTCAACTCCATACGATTCTATCAATTATACCGCAGACTTGTCACTCCTTTAACAGTCCATTGGTACATAATCCACTTTGTGTGTGTTATCACGGCCGGCAAATTCTTCGCACACATACCCGACACTGCGACTTCCACTTCTAAACGAAAATCGGCTTTCACTTATCTTCGATTATATCGTTTCGCATCCGGACCAAAGAAGAAACTGTTCGTCCGCAACGTTTCTTCGAAGTTTGGGGCCCCGCTGAATTGGCCAGCTTACAGGGGCCTTTTCAACGCGAATGGTGTTGGTGATAAGGTGGTTTTTGGTGAAGAAATTGTCGTTGAATGGTTTGGTCATGGTTGGAATGATTGAGAAGTGAGATGTGATTATGGTTATGTTTATTTAGAATTAAATAATTATTAAGGATTATACAGTACCATTTTTAATAGTACCATAATTCTGTTCACAGAACATTATAACTGGTTTATATTTGAACCAGTTTCAAGCTACGCATGGTTTGTCACCCTCAAACTTTTTAGAATCTGGTTCACAAAGCTAATGTACATCTCAATTATTTAAAGAATAATATTTTATATGTAAATGAACGACATAATTATTATACAATTAAGTAGTAATCAGGAATTCAACATAAACAAATATAATAAGTTCAATACCCATATATCTATGTTTTCCAAAGATTGATAATTGTATAAAACTACCACATATCAATAAAATATGTAAATTCTATAAATAGCTATAACAACAAAATTAAAGAATATATTTTCGTACACGGTTCTTAAATACACTATAAAAAATCAGTGTAAATTTACTTACCAATAACAGTAATTTTAGTATATTTTTGATTGTAATTTTATATTTTTTTGTTTACTAACAATTTATAAAATTACATTAAAAAAATAGTAATATTATTAATATTGTACTAATTTAAAGTACTAATTTACATCGATGTTTTACAGTGTACCTGTAAAGTACAAATAATTTTCATATATTGTAAATTTTATTGTACTAATTAGTATTTAGTTTAAATTAAATTGAAATTAATAATTTAAAAACAATAATGGAAAATTATGCTTGATAATTACTTCATACTCATGCTTTTAAAGTATTTTTGAAAAAAATGCTTTAGATTGTATTTTGAATTATTTTGAATCAATTTAATTATAAAATATAAATAATTATACGAAAATCATTAACATTGTTCCAATTTTAATACAAACAAAATTTATTTTCGTCCTTAAATAGAATGAAAATTATTTTTTTCAAATGTTTCCCGTTCTAATTACACGAATCAACAGAGCTTATAATTTAATAATTACCTCACAGCGAATGTTTTTATTACTGTCACCTTACAGAAGTATCATTATAACTGAAGACAGAAGCCAGAGTATCTTTCGAGAACATAATTATGACAAAATTAAATGGAGGGGGAACACAAGAAAATACACATAAGTTCTGATCATTTTCTCCAGTCTTGAGTAATATATCTTGCTGTTTAACGAAATACAGCGTATTATAAAGAAAAAAAAATTCGTTGCAACGCGCAGAAAAAAAATTCTAACAGAGTGAGTGAGAGAGAAAGAATACGCGAGCCTTGTCGGAACTCTGTACTCTGATACTCATAAGATTTATGTTTGTAATAAGTTGGCTGGGACCGCCATACCGAAACAAAAGAACGTGATAAAAACGAAGTAAATAAAAACAAAAGTGCTACTTGATTGGACGACACTTTGCTAACGTTAAGTTGGCTTTGAAAATATATACTAGTTCACGATTCTGATGTTTTTTTTGCTCTTTTGTTTTTGTTATTTATTACTATCATTTTTTCGTTCGTTTTATGAAGATCACGAATTGTATTTATCAAAAATAAAAGAACATAATTATTTTTAAGCTTATCATTGCATGTAATAAGATATTGGATATCAAAATTGTTCCATAGCCACCATTTTGGTCACCATATTTGATGAAGTATACATTGGTACAAATTACATATAGACAATCGGCAACAAATGTTTATTTTTTTTATAATTTCTGTCATACACATTTTTAATACACATACACACACACTGTAAAATATAAATTTAACATTTTATGTTCAAATTCAAAAACAAACTTATGGAACAAAAAAAAAACAATAATAATGTCACTTTTTACAAAAAAGTTAATTAAATATTACCAACTTAAACAATATTGACAACATAAATTAATAATGGTGATACATATTATCAATTTTCTTTCCTCTCACATTATGTACACTCAATAAACTAGATGATCGTCTTAATCTGTCTTGATAATAAGTCATCTTATTATTTCGTAACTATCACTACATACTTCTTCCAAATATTTTTTAAATAGTACAGTATCTATAGTATATAAAGTGTAAACTTTAGATAAAATATATTAAATAAAACGTCAGTTTTCCTGATAAAGACGGAAGTTGAGTGCGACGAAACGTCGATTATCAATAAATATTAATACAGAACTTAAACCTAAAGCCGTTTTATTTTATATTTTTTAGATTTTTTACTATGTTAAAATATATTAAAGTACATGTCTAGACTATAAATATATTTTTTATTTTTATGCAAATATTGAAAAAACATACCTTTAACAGTAATTAAAACCGTCTGTGCATATAATAATTTTGATCAACTAAATATAAAAACAACATGTTTTATAATAATAATAATAAAATCTAGTTTTTCTGAAAATAAATATAAAAATATTTCAATTACTAGAAAAGAATTCAACGTATTTTCTTTTTTCATGCGATGAAACGTATGATTTACTTTACTATAGAATTATTCTTTTACATGCTTTCATGTTATTTAAGAATAAATATATGGAGTATATTTTATTCTCCACCTGAGTACCTTTTTTTGATGAATTTTTTTTCTCTCGGCAAAATGAAAACATAAGCCGATTTATTTAAGTAAAAATAAAAAATAAACGAAAATACAAAGATAATGTTCTAAAATTTAAAATAAAGCCTTTTTACGAGCACTATAGCCATAAATTTAGATCAAGTTGGTAAAGTTACTGCCGTGCCGGCCACTGAGGAAAACAAAACTTCAAAAATGCAATGAGACCTCGTAAAACAAAAACTTATTACAATTCGTCCAACGAAAGGAATGTCGTGTTTTCTTGTTTAGTTTATTTTATTCTATTATACAATTTTAATAAAATTTCAACTAGATACTTAAACATAAAACACTCGTATACTTATTTGTTATAATAACAATCATACATTTAAATTTATTTATTTTTATTTTTATATTATAATGTAGACAAATTATTTATAATACATATATATATATACTTTTTGTTATATTCAACATTTTAAAATATTAAATTATAAATGCTTTAGGATATAGTTCTGTATTAATTTTAATTAAAAATCGACGTTTTCGACTTAGATACATCATTATCAGGAAAAATGATACAAACAGAACATAGAAACAAACAAGTATCAAAATCAGTAACTAGATTATAATATTTTTATAAATTATTAAATAAAGAAAGCCAAATTTTATTTAAATCACATTGATTGAAGTTATTTTTTTCTTTATAAATTTCTATTGCTTCTCTTATTAATATTAACAGTAGATTGATAGGTTTTGCAACTTATTTTAACAAACCGTTACTTATAACAGAAATGATACATAATACAACCATCATTATAATATTCAAATCCAAATGTAACTGCACTGTAAAAAATTTATGTAATTTTACATGTTTTCTGAATGTAATTTTTCATAAAAAAAAATGTAATATTATGTAAATTATCACAGTAAAATTATAAAATGTTGTTATTTTTACCTTTAAAATCTATGTAAAATTACATAAATTCAAGATATATTTTTTAAAGATAAAAGATTTAGAAATTAAATGATAAATTTACTCAAAATATAACTTGTAGAATGACAGTAATTCTATTTATTACAAATACACTATATGCGCCAATTCCAAAACAATTTCAGAACAAATAACTCAATAAAACTCAAACAAACCATCAAACCGAAAAACACACAATATTATTCCAGCACCCGTCAAACATTGTATGCAAACAAAATATTTGCATGCGACAGACTAACAAAAACAAAAAATATTACAAACTTTTATATTTCTCAACATTTTCTATATTGCACGAATGCATCCCCAACCTTCTTGCTTCCATGCCAATGCAACAGCCAACGATGTCGCTTTCCGTGCTAAATTATCGCGCCAAATTACTTGTGTTCCGTTAGCTGTAACGGGTATACGAGACAGGCAGAAAGCACTGTTAGTGTCTCCAATTCGACTACGTATTTGCTTATGGTGTCTTCGTTTAGAACGAAGAGGATTCGGTTGGTATACGATCGCGCTGGTTTCAAATGAGAAATTCTGACATTTTGAAACTTGGCTAATGCCTTCGTTCACAAGAGCCGTTCGATTTACGGTGGAAATGATGTACAATGTATGCGGAATTATGCTTAATATATGTATCAATTACAATAAGAGAAAATTTTGCAATAAGTGATTGAAATGTTTTTTTTTTATTTTAGTATATTACAGATTAATAGTATTTCAAAATAATTACACTTCACAAAATTTAAGTATAACCAAAAGTCCAATAATTTTCACCGAAAATTAAATCAAATTTCGCTACTTATTTACCGATTTCCGATTTATTTTCATCGAAAATCTGATCAGGAAAATAAAGTAGTAAACGTCAAAAATATCTATTCGCACCATAGAGATGATGCAGCCGCCTGGAGAAACGTGGCAACAGTAAAATATTCAAGTACACTTATAAATATGAGTAATATATAGCAAAAGCTCCGCTAGTATAATGCTTGTGCCAAGTACATAAATGTCAAGTGAGCGCTGATATACTGTGAACCAATGTACTCGTATTGCCCACTGATATTTTCCAAGTGTTTTTTTTTCTCTATTTTATTTGGTCAACTCTACCAACATTTTATGATAGTTTTCGTGTTTTGGGCTGTAGTGAATATTATAAAATCTACTTTTATTTTTATTTAATTCAAGTTTTTAGTTTAGTTTTTAATTCAAATTGTTATATTTTAGCTAAAAAGTACTTATTTTTCAATAATTCAAATATAATTTACATAAATTTCACCTAATTTTATTTATATATTTTTAAAACATACAATATTCATTTGGTAACACCATTATTTTAGCAACATTATGAATTTGTCACGTTTTATTCCCCCAAACAACCAAACAAAACAAAAAACCACAAAAACACCATTAACATTATTTGTCTTTCCCAGCGAGGTTCTTACTCATCAAAACTCAGTCACTGACCAACAAATAACATGCACGCCCTCGATGCGGTCAAATCCACCCCCTCTTTACACCTCTGAACATCCGGACAACACCAGCATTTTGCCTCCGAAAGCACGTATATCGTTCTTCTTCTTTCCTGCATCTATTTCTCATTCCTGCTATATTCCTGCTACGTGCCCCGCGCACCGCGGATACCAGGTCCTGCCCAACGTTTTGATTTCGCTATGGCACGCAGTCGAATGTTTTATGACGATGCGCACCAGTGGCGTAGAATAGGAATGAGGATTTTAGGGATAATGATAAATTTATTATGAATTGAAGGATTTGGTATATTTGAAGTATGGTTGTAATAGACATATTTATAAGGGTTATTGTTAATTAAGAATGTTTTATTTTTATATATTCTGATAATTTAATATTTTATAAAATTGTTTACGTTCAAAATATTTGATTACTGAATATTGATGGTTGAAATGAAAGTTCTGTAAAATGTAACAATATTAAATAATGTGTGGCACAAACTCTTTCCACTGTCTCGAAATCAGCTTCCTCCGAACATTTCTATTCAGACAAGCAACTTAAGCTTCATCTACATTCATAATTCCTCTCATACATGCTCTTATATTCCTACTATTTGGAAATAAATAAATAAATAAGTTATTATATATAATTTATAAACAAAAATACAGGGTAATTCTTCAAATAGCTTTATTTGACGTTCATATAAGTAAAAAGACGAAATAATAAATATTTACAGCATAAATTTATTTGATTATTAATTTGTAAGTGAAACAACCAACTCATATGGTATTTCATAATTATATATCATCTAAATCTGGTGAAATATAAAATATTTTATCGCTACGCTAGTGTAATTCTTCCTTGCTCAAATGATATACATTTTAGGTTAAAATAGCGTCATATACTTCGAATTCACGTATACCCTATTATTTATTTGTCTATCGTTTGTATTAAATCAATTTCGTCGACAGACATTTATGTAAAACGCTTTTTGTTTCATTACAAAAACAATATTCTGGTCATCAAACATCATGTTGAAAATACTTAATTGTTATTGTGGGCTCTTCAATTTGTAGAGTAACAATAAAAATATTCTGGCAAGAAAATTATTAGGTTTTAGGTGGCAATATATATTTAAAGCGGAATCATAAGATCATAAATAATTTGTAGGTATTCAAAATGGAATTAAAAAAACTTTAAATTATTATATTTTAATTTAATATTCGACATTTCTATATACTATTTCAAATTTTAATTTAAAATACACAGTAAAAAAGTTTGGTAATTTTATATAAAATCCTGGGCAGCTGTTTTACACCGGTTTAATATGTAAAGTTACAGACATCACAGGAAAATTTTTACATAATGTGAATATAAAATATGTATATTTTATGTAAGTTTTCTTACTTTTTTGGTAAAAAAACATATATAATATGGTAAATTAATTATTTTACTTAAAATTAGAAAATTATATTTATAAAGAAAATTTATCATTTTGCTGAAATAATAAATATTTTGTTACTATGGTTTTTATCTAAAATCTAACTTTTATACAGTGTACAACAGATCGTCAACTTGAAACTTTTTAATTTTAATATGAGTTCTGAAAGATTTTCTACTCTATACTCGTATTTAAAATAATGATTAGGTACACTTTTAACAAATGACATAGAATTTTAGGTAAATGTTGTATTATTTTCTACATTTTCAACAAAAATTTAATAAATATATGTTCATGTTTTGCCGACAATGTATACATACTGAAATATGTCAAGATAGAACTGAAATTTTATTTTTAGGACCACATTTTTTATATGTCATATTATATATATAAAAAGTGAATGTAACAATCTGTGACACATGTCAAAATTTTGTTCTAATTTCCTGAACAAAATGTTACATTATAATTTATGTAAAACAGTATGGATATAAACTAAATTGTATTTTATCGAAATTAAATATTTATTTATGCGTTTTTCGAAGATTTTGTTTCCAGAATTTAAATATGATATAAATTTTTATTAAATATACAATTATATTTGAATTTTTCGTAATGATATATGTATCTAGTAGTAAAAACGCATTTTCAGCATTTTTTAAATTGTATTAAGATATTGTTGATTTAAAGGTAAAATCATTACGTAATTTTTTTTTTAATTGAGTTGATTACTAAGCGACAATTTTTTGAAGGTCTCTTGATATTTTTTGACTATTACTTAGAAACAATTATCAATCAGAAGTAGTATTTCTGTTTACAGCAAAATTTTGTACAGTATTTCGCTTTTCAAAAGACATATTTACAAGTAAATCATTGTTTTCTTTCAAATAAAAAATTGGAGTTGTTGAGTTTCAACTTGAAGTCGATGATATACAAAAAAAAATTGTATCTAAATTACATATTTTTCTATTTTACTAAAAATCTATCAACTTTGAACATATTATATAAACTAACACTATTTTTTAACAAAAAATTCATAAAGTAATAAAAAATGGGAGTTTCTATTTGAACAACTAATTAAAATTGCGTAATAAGTAATTTTAAGTAAACGTCAAAAGTTATATTGACAAAAAATCACTTTTAAAAGTGTGGTGAGAATATGGGCCAATATTTTTTCTATAAAAAACTTGCCTGTTTTTCATGTCGATGAGAGTAGTTATAAAAATATTCAACACAAAAAAAAATAATATTTAAACTAACATATTTCAAATCAAACTTACCCGATGCAAATAATGTTTCCGAACAACTTAGCTATCAAATATTGAATTAGTTTTTGTTCTATAGCTACTCGTGTACGTATGTACAATCTAACCTAATATCTTTTTCATACATATGTGTAGTCCGCGCTATATATGCAGCTTTATTAAAATTCAACTTAACTTTAAAACAGCTCCCATATCCATATTCTTTTAATTGAATCTCTGTTCTGTTCTGTTCTGTTTCGGAGAGTGCAAAAGTTCCTCTGCGCTCGAGTTAACTTTTATCTGTGTTAGCGATTTCTTCTCGTTTCTGAAATGCAACCAAACGCTCATGGATGGCTTAATTTTTAACGCTATCCGAAGACTTGCACGGATTGCGAGGTGAATGGAAGGGAAGAAGGAAAGAACGAAATAGATTAATTCTTAAGACAAGACGGGAAAAACGGCATGTGCTCTGTATTATATATTAATGAGTTATTAGGAACTGAAGACGACGGATTCTTAGCGAGAAATCTAAAATTATATATATTATGAGTTAGTTAGTTACTTTGTGCAGTTTTAACAATATCTGTGCAGATTTGTTAAAATAGTTGAAAGATGAATTATAAAGTGAAATATTAATGGGGGATATTTGTGTTATATAATGTAATTATAGTTTAAAATACTTACTGTATTATTAATTAAAAGTTTACTTATATATATATATATATATATATATATATATATATAAAACATTTATTTGCTCCATGTCAATATACAGTGTGTTCAAAAAATAATGTAACGTGTCAATATTTCGTCCTCAAATAAGTTTCAAGAAAAAGTTACAAATAAAAGTTTTAGGTAGTAACTTGAACTACAAATTTCAAATAATTTTAAATATCCCGAGTAATTTATTTGTTAGGAGTGTACCAAAGTTTGTTTTTTTAATAACACATCTGTATGTTTTTTTTTAGTTTTAAATTTTTTATTTTCTGAAAACTTCATGTTCCTAAGTTTATTCATCCGAAAATTACAGTCCAAAAAGAAAGGAAACAAATATTGTAAGAAACGAAACATACTGTATGTTCTAAAAAAAATTTACATAAATACATCAGAAATACGAGTATTAAAGAAACTACTATTTTTTTAACATAACTATTTGATTACAATAAATAATTAAGACTCTTAGGACCTAATATTATTTTGTGCGGAACTTTATCAACACACTGCATTTAAAACTTAACTTACACTTAATGTGAGTTTTGAACCATTTAAATAAACAAGTATAGATATACACAGAATTGAACATAAGTTTGGAACTGTTTAAACATTGCATTATTTGTTTATGTTGCGCTTGCGTAAACTTTTAAAAATATTAAAAATTGAAAAAACTCTTGCAATTTTAAAGAAATTAACTTGGCTGTGTATCTTGGTAACTAACAATGATATAAAAATTAAAACGATAGTGGAAAGAATGTTTGTACAAATATCTTTGTTTTAAAAAAAGCACAAAGCAAACTAATTTCAAATTATTTCTTGTAAATAACCATCCATAAAATCATATTTTATTAACGCAACCTCTCTTATCTATCGTAGTCCAACATAGTAAGCCTTTAGGCCTTACGTATTCATATCATCATACATATACATATACACTAGCTAGTCCATCGTGTTATGTCCCATATATAACAGAAGACCGACCGACCAGCCACTCTCTACCCATCTAATTGGTTCCTGTTTATTCACACAGAAGCAAGGCAAACGAGACTTCAGTTTCAGGACTGGGAAAGTTACCTACCTTGCCGATAGCTTCCGTTTTGGCGCATAAAAGGCTTTTGTTCATACAGGGGGAGAGGGTTGCCTGCCACACGACCTAGTTTGCATCAACTAGTAGTGCTCCTTTTATATACAGACTTCCGATTTTGCACTTTGGCTTCCACTTTTCGCCCAGTGCAGTCTACGATTTTTATGTCGATGTTTTGTTTGCGTACGGAAGTAGAAAGTTGAGTTAGGTTGAGGTAGTTAGCGTACGGGCGCGCGGGCAGGTGTATAATAACTTGGCATTTTTGCGCTGTGCTCTACATTAAGTTTTCGGTTATAATTAATCTTCTTTATTGGGTCCGCTTCTTAAGTTTAAACTTAAATTAAAGTGTTTTAGAAGTCAAACATCTTGCACGGAGAATATATAACGTTAAAGTATTTGCGATTTTTAAGCGGTTTGATTTTTTTTTTGGCGCTAGATGCTTTTAAAGTCTGCTTTCAGTATTGTTAGCTACAGTAGCTAATTGCATATTATGTGTATGAATTTTATATAACTTTATAACGTTTCTTAATTAGAATATTTAACGATTACGGTTAATTTAATTTTATGTATAAAATAAAGTATTATAAGAAATATCTTATAATCATATTCCGTAATTTATAAAATGAAATTTGCAATATGAAACCATTTGTTTGAGTTACTAAATGATGTAGTTGCATTTTTAATTGTATTGTTAGTGTTAGAAAACTTCACCGTGTATTTAGATAAAAATATTGTTGAATTAGAACAATAAATTCATAAACTATTCATGTTCCTTTCAAAAGAACGCAACCAGAAAAAGCTAAATAAATAACAAATGACTGCTCCTAAATGTATCCATCCATTTGACCAGCCCAATAACCGCACATATAACTAGAGCTTTATTATATATCATACATGGTACAGTTGCGATATGGTGAGCATAACTCCCAGCTTGTTTCGTCTTTTTTTTTGCTTCCTCTTCTCGTGCGTCCAGCAGTGCGCCACTACAATCCTAGCACCGAATGGCAACCGGCCTGTGTGTATCTGACCTTCGACCCTCGTGGGAAATCTGCCGATCACAAAGCTGAGACCCGGCCCTGGGCCGGTTCACAGCCCCGGCATTCATCGCAAATTACCTTCCTAATACGTCTCTCTCGTTGCTCGTTTATTTGCTACAAATTGTATTGCTCTTAACTCCCGCAGCTGGCCGGCGTGATAAGGACTTCCAGTTTCGGCCGCATGCCCCCAACCCACGTGAGTCTGTTGCTCCGATTGAAGTTGGGAAATATTTGTCGCATTGCTTTCATATTGGCTGGAATTGGTGGTTGAGTTTTATACGAGCTCATTCGATTGTAATTAAGCTTTTTTTTCGCCTGTTTTGTGATTGCAGCTTTGTTTGTGAAATTAACAATATGTTGTTGGAAGGTTTATTTTAATAATAATAATAATGTTTATTACTCAATAGAATTAATTACATTCCTATTACAGAGCAATATTTAATGATACAAAGAAAAAAAAATTATATAAATCACCATAGATTTGAATACATAACAAAAGAGAATAAATACTATTATTGTGAAATTATACTATACAAAGTGAAAATGAATTATCAATATATTGATCCAAATCTTTAACACAATTTTTAAATTGTGTATATGATATACGAAATATAATTGAGGGGTTCAGAGCTGAAGTGGACCAAGTCCATAAATTGCAATTTTTTAGCTGAGTCCACCTAAAGTATATTTAAAGAGTAAACTTTTCAGTACTGTAATGAACCAAGTCCATATTTGTCCTATTCACACACAATATTAAAAAGTATGTTGAAATTTCCTTTGAATTAATTATTAAGAAACAACTTCTAACGTCTCTAACTAAAATTTAGTTGCAGTGGACTTGGTCCACTTCAGCTCTGAACCTCTCATATCTAGCCTAAGTTGCTAATAATTATAAAGTTTGCGCATAAAAATATTTGAGGAATACTTTTCTCGGATTTTTT
Source organism: Clivina fossor (assembly GCA_963966155.1). Taxonomy (NCBI): domain Eukaryota; kingdom Metazoa; phylum Arthropoda; class Insecta; order Coleoptera; family Carabidae; genus Clivina; species Clivina fossor. Next base: position 8,169,711 of record OZ014563.1, on the reverse strand, counting down.
TAAAGATGTAATTTATCAAACATATTTTTAGTGGTTCTAGTTTTCATTGGTTTTATTTCGGTAAATGCGTATTCTTTAACTAAATTCCATAGCAAAATAGTATTCTTGTTCGTAATCGGAGACATAACCAATCATTCAATTTAAATCAATAATATTTATGCACATTTTTAAGTAACATAAATTTTCTTTAGCATCTAAAATATTGAGACACAAATAAGAATCAACATTTTCGCTATCGGAAAATCAATCATTCAATTTGTAGCAATAACTTGCAAGAATTTCCTCTTAATTCATCTACATTATCTTGCTTTTCTCTTTCACCCAACATAAATATCCTTTCTAAACCAACAGGGTCCATTACCATTAGCTCCAAGGAATCACTTACAACTATCCCGGCCGTCCAAGTGGATATTTTTCCGGGTGCGAATTAGTCGCGTTATTAATTACGACAGGGAGAGGCACCGCATTTAACAGACGCGCGGCGGCGTGTGTACAACTTCTGCTATCTCGCATCACTTTGAAGTTAATCTTTGCCGACGACCAACTCAGTGGCTCTGAGTTCATTGCAGATGAACGAGGCTTTGGCCAGATCCCAAAGCGATAGAGTGTGATAAAGGAATTCCTTGCTGCAGAATCGTACTGGGAAAATTGTTAAGTAGAATTGTTGTTATTAATGAAAAAAGGTGTTATAATCAGGAAATGAAACCGGTTAAAAACTGGTTAACCGGTATTTTTCTAAATATTTTGCGTACATTAATCGTAACCTTAACTGATATTTTATAATTCTTGAAAACCGGTAATTTTTCACAGAAAAAAATACATTTACATAAAAAAAAATAAACTACTAAATTTTACATTAAATTTCAATATTTAAAAATAAAATTTGGCAGATATTTATTTTTCACACAAATTTTAGTAATTTATTGACTATGAAACTAATAAAGCATCAATACAATATATTTATCATAGGAATTTTTTTAACATAGCAAAATATTTTTCAGAATTTATTGTATAAAAATAAAAACTGTTTTAGGATTAGATCATGTTTAATTTTTTTTATTAAAAACGACGTTTCGACGAAACAACGTTCGTCTGCATCAGGTCAAAAATTTTTATCAATGAATTTTTTTTATCTAATTTGTAACATTTTTATAGTTTTTTGAATATCTTATGTACAGGCTGGCCTAAAAGTCACTAGACAGACCATTTTAAAATGAAATAAATTTTTTATTTATTAATAATCACTTTTATTCTTTTCTAAACAGAAAACACACTTCTTGGCAATAAATTTTATTTATTTTCGAAAATTACATCTTTTAATTGATCTAACGACTTTTAGGCCACTCTGTATAACAATTCATTAGACTGTTTGCAAATTTTTATCAACAATAATTATTTTTGCTAATTTTTGAAAAGTAAACTAATTCACTACTTTTTAACAACCGTTTTTTTATATGCAAAAAAATCATATTTTTAAATTTTAATTAAAATAAAAACTTTAATAATTATTAAATCTAGTCATAGATTATATAAAAAAAATTAATCAAAGATTAAAGTACTTCAAATATATTCTATTTCACATTTTAATTTATATTAATATTTTTTTTCAGACTAAAAATAATAAAAAAAATAGAACGCTAGTCTTAAAACTAAATTAAATAATTTTTCATCGCCTTAGTTATGAATATTAACGAGATACGGGTTTAGTCTTTCACTAAAACAACGGACAATGTTCAAAAACTACATGATAAAAAAAAAAACTATGATTAAAACTATTTTCTTCTGCGGACTATCTAGTTTAATATACCTATATTTAAATGAGCACACACTTTATGAATATAGAATATACTATCAAAATGAAAATTTACAAGAAACTTTTTTGCAGTAATATTTATCTTATACATAACAGCTATTGAATAATTAATTTATATAGATCAAAAAAAAATTGTTTACATTCTTTATTGTACACCTAACAAATATTTTGTTATTAAAATGTTTGTATATGAATTTCGGTACATGCTACTGAAGGTAATAAATTATTTTTGGTAAAAAAATATCTTTTGTAATTTAATAACAAATGATTTTTTTTCTTATTTTATTTTGTCTTTTTCAAAAAGAAATATTATTTGTTTTTTATATGTTTTGTTTATTTACGTAATTTTACTGCCAATTTTTTATATTTCTTTTGATATTTTTATTTTTAACTTTCTTTATTTTATAATTGGATAATTTGTTAATAAATAAAGAAATAAATTAAATTACGAAACATGAACAGTATATAATGATAAACATTTGTAAATTTAATTAAAATTTAAACTTATTGTAAATCAAATTATTACGAAATATAATTTGAGAATTAATCTTGAATTAAGTTAACAAAATTTTATACAATTTGTCCATTATACTTACCGAAATTCCAATGATAACACATGAAATAATGAACTCTAGACAATATTTACAACAAACATTGAAACCAAAAATCTATTTACATAACATATTACAGTAAATTTACAATAAATATTAAACATTCTCTTCCCGTAAGTACACCGCTTCCAAAATACCTTCCCATCTTTCGCTAACTGTTCACAAGATAAATATGGCCTCGCCAAATTCTTATTTCCGGCATTTCATAAACCCCCTCAGGGACGCAAAAGATTTTTACTCGAGGAAGTTAGTTAATAGCCATGATTTATTTATGTGGTGTTTCCTTGTTTGGTTTTAAGACAAACGCAACGCGAATGGTATTTGCTTGATTTTTTTTTGTTGTTGTTGCTGTTGTTTTACTGCAAAAACGGTAAATACTTGACCAATGAAGCAATAGAAATTTCAGCAAAAAAGTTTGTTAAGGAATTATCGTCTCATGGGACACAGTTTGTGTATTACGTCTATCATTTCTGTTGGTCAATAAAGATTGTTTCGGGGTAGAGACGTTATTTAGTATTTTATGATGTAATAAGAGAGACGTTATGTCGATTGGCCAAGGTTTTTTTGACGTAATCAAGAAGACTGCTCGATATTTATTTGTTTTGTTTCATGTGATAGAAATGAAGAAGTAATATTCTAAAATAATACTCAAAAATATTCAGATTTTAAATTTTTCCCAAAATTTCACATGATAATCAGTCATTGAATCGGCTGTTAAGCTATGCATCAATGACTGGCCAGTTTTAACCGTAGACACGTGTTTCGGTCTTTAGGACCTCATCAGAGCACCGTACTCATGAGGTCCTAAAGACCGAAACACGTGTCTACGGTTAAAACTGGCCAGTCATTGATGCATAGCTTAACAGCCGATTCAATGACTGATTATCATGTGAAATTTTGGGAAAAATTTAAAATCTCAATATTTTTGAGTATTATTATATTAAATTTCACAATGACAATACGAACATTTATTTGTTCAATGTCCTAGTAATATTCTAAAGTTGAGACATTTTCTCAAAATTTTACAAGTTAAATGAAGAAAGTTATTGTAATCAAGTAATTTGCCCAGTTTCATAAACAACCGAGTAAATTTAGTAAAGTAACTACGTTTATTTTTATAGTAACTATTTTTATATAAACGCTTACTAAATTTACTAAATGAACAAATTAATCGAGTCAATTACTTAGTCAAATACATGGCAGTAAATTTTATTTTAGAAGTAAATGGGTTTTAACCTACAAATTTTATTTCAGCATTATGTCTAGCATATCATTTATTTCTAACTAATTCTTTTTGTTAGATCTTATATAGTTTATACCTCTATCCCGATTTTTATCGATTTTCCAAGAAATTTTTAACGATTTCAAAATGTTAGTGAACGTTAATTTGACAAATGTCAAAATGCGCAATCGGTGAATCTCTCAATAGTAATTTATTTTAATTGTTTCTTTATAAAACAACAGGGCAAATTTACTTGTAAAGTAATTATTTTATAATTAACTTCGGTGTTTATAAAACTGGGCCTAAATAATAAAATATGCATTAAAACCAGTGGTGGATTAAAATGGGAGTTGACTAGACTGTAAGTAGGACCCTCCGATATTTTAGGGTTCCTAGATTTTAGTTTTATTTAACAAAATAATGGTTTATCAACAAAAGGAGTCCGACCGCAGATCGGAAGGTTGTGGGTTCAAATCCCATCAGGTAACATAGTTTTTTCATTAAATTTCGCCTGGGACTTTTCGAATAGAATTTACTTTCATCTTCATGTTATCTATATAAAAGATTATATTTTTAATTTTTGAAATTATTGTATTCCAAGCTAATGAATTAAATCAAAAACTGTGTATAACATTTTCAACAAAAACAAAGTATCAATTTGAATATAAATCTGATATATTGTTGATAAATATTGCAATATTATAGTATTATAACAATAATTAAACAAATGTAAAAAGTACATAAAAATATATTAAATAATTTATGTAATGTCTATATTTTAATTTACAAACATCATTTTACTAATTCAATTTTTTGATATTAAATGATGCATTTTATTATTGAAATTAAATTGTTAGTTTTGTGATTTTATGAATGTTATTAACTCTACATTAGAAATGTATAGTAATTGAATTTTTCATTAAATAACTATAATATTTCAATTTTTTCAATTGTGTACATACAATACAGTATAAACAAAATACAATATAGATTCACATCAAAGGTTTTATCAAAATTTAAGACAAATATTAACATAATGCAATCATTAGTAGCATTTTTCAATTCATTTAAAATGTAAAAAACAAATAATATTTATTTTAAAAAATATTTGTAATGGGTACTTGGATATTTTCGATTAATTTTTTGCATGTAAATAATACTGATTTGAATCTGTATTGGATGACCCTAGTATACGTTATTTTACTAAATATTATTAATATTACCTAATATCAAAGATAACTATCATTTTCTTACAAACATTTGACAATGCATAAAAATGATATAAGAACAAATGCGTAGCGTTTTCTTACGAGATAAAACTTACCATAAAAGAAACAAATGTGTAACCATAGCTGTCTCTGTTATGCAGTCATATTTCAAAACTTAATAATACTCCACGTATTACTCTACCAAACTACAAAATCCAAGTAGGCCAACGACAGATTTACGTTCGTGTTTTTCGTCTTATTTTCTTTTCAGCCGTCCCGATGTGCGTTTTTTCCTTTTTCCTTTCGTTCTTTCGCTTGAACAACGCGACAAAGGTTAGCTACACTTGACCTGCGCGCCAATTTGACAAATTAAATTATCAGAACGGCCGCGAGCAGTCGAAATCCGACTTGATCTATGTTGGAACACTCCGAATGTAGCTAACAATGTCGGACCCAGCCCCGGAGTTAGCTCTCGAAAAATGGTACGGGTAGACACTCGGGAAAAAGGACCGAGAAATCTCTTGTGAATTGGAAGAAAAATGATTCGATGCGTTTTGTAATAATATACGAGAATACGTTGTGTCCCCTCCGAATAATCCAAAAAATGGGACCAAGGTTCGCTTTTACCTGTGTCTTTTTCAAACTTTTTGATGGTCTTCAAGAATTTTTCAATTTAACTACTGAAGTGGCTGCGTCAAGAGCATTTCTAAGCCTCTTTTAGGTTATTAAATTTTATTTGTCGATGTATGTATAAGTAATGTTACCAATTTGAAAATTTTGACATAAATTAATTTTAACATAGTAAAAAAATTTTTCAGAACTCATTATATTAAAATAAAACGGCTTTAGCTTGTAGTTCTAAAGTATTTTATAAAAACTAACTATTAAATATATTAACTTTAAACTTATTATTAGTGAATCTCTTGTCAGGTTTATTCTCTTGTTTATTTTCAATTACGGATTTCGGCCTATCGGTCATTATGAGATTAGTTTGTGTTTAATTTTGTCTGTGTCAAAACTCGTTGTTGATAATAAAAAAATAAAGCAAACTTGACAGGGGATTTATTAATAATATGTTTAAAATTAACCATAACGCAAGTTCAAAACCTAGTAATAAAAGTTTATCTTTTAACATTAACATTAAACAAATATTAATATCACATACTACAATTTTTTTGTAAGAAAATTGTCAATCGTACAATTTATCATATTACCGTCTGGAACATCATCAGCAAGTGCCCGGAACGCATATCCGGAGTCCGGAGCGGCCGAAACGAGCACCTGCACGTGGCACCATCAAGCCAATCGCAATGGCCGGCAATATTTCACTTAACTGGAGATAAATTTCGACGCTTTATCACGTCGTGCAAAAGCACACGAGAAAAGGAGAAGGAGTGAGAGAGCGACAGACGCAGTAACGATGTTATAAAACAGATACAAAACGCGCGTGAACACTAACATCGTCAAAAGTTAATGCAGTGACTTATTGTTTTTCGAACAGCTAACTTCTGCAGCACGAACCCATTCTATTCGTCCCGATGTGTTTTTGTTTCGTTATGTTTTTGTTTCGCGCCGCGGCGCCCCGGTTCAAGATGTATGTGGTGGCTTGTACGTCTGTTAAAGGTGCGATAGTGTTTTATTTTTCTTCTTATTTAGGTTTCTTTTTGTGTTCCAATCGCTCTTGCTGTGGCCGACAAATGAAGCTCGACTGGGCGGCCATTTCATGTTAATGGTGTACTATCGTTAAGAAATAAAGTGAATTGTATTCCAAGTTAGCTACGAAGTTAGATTGTAAATAATTCGTATTTTTCTCTCTTTCTCTCTCTCTCCTTATAATGCACGAATGGTTCTTGATACAAAATTTGTCATAATTGATTTTTAGAAAAGAAAGTAATTTATTTTTTTTTGATTGCAGTCAACTGAAACATTTTTAATTACAATTTTTAAGACTCGTAGAAGTGATCATTGAAATTAATTCTTTAATAATTGAGTTGCGGGTAAAATTTCATTAAATTTAAAGCTGTATTGGTCGCTAAGAAGCTTTTACGAAAAAGTTAAATAGTATTTTTTTTTTTTCGTTTTTGAAAAATGGTTTATAATTTTTTATTAATAACTTAATGTCAATTAATTTAACTTTTACAATAAATTCTCAGAACAGATTTAGTCTGTATTTCGAACCACTTTTAAATTAAATTATTATTATTTATTTTCTGGAACACAAATTATTTTTATGAAATAAAAAGATATTTTATTTTTATTCATATAATTATACGTAAATATCTAAAAATTTGTTTATTTTGGTACAGCAAACATTTATTTATATTTTGTATCAATGATAATTTTTTTTAATATTTTAATATCAAATTTTTAAAGTTACAAAGAATGCGAAACACCAACTTTTGCAACAACATTTTTACCAATATTACATACATCAAATTATATCACTTTTAATTACACCAATACTCCACGTAAAACTCTCATTTCTACAACAGTCATTTTATTTTTATGTTTCTTCTGTCAAATCAACATTCACTACCTTAACTATTATTACAAATAGTATGTTTTCAATTACAGTTTTCGAAAAAGAATAAAATCAAAACATATTCGACATTTTCACCAATAATTCAATTCTTGTTTTTTTTCTCATTTGTCTAACTCCACCCTTTTCTTTTCAGTTTTTATTTTCCTCGTCTGTTGTTTTGTTTTTTTCGTGCGGGGAAAAAGAACGTGATAAATGAAAATACGGCGCATTATTATGTGTGTTTGTGTATTTAATGGGTACCGTAGCGACGCACTGCGACATCTAGTGGCATCTAAGTATCTCGCAGCCCTTCCTGATAGTCTTCGTGCATTGGTAGACGTTTATTTTTCTTTTCGCTAGCGCGCTATTTCTGTAATGGAAATCATGAGACAAATACGAAAAAATCCAATGTTGATGTTTTGCGTTGTCGCGTTATCGAAGATAGATGAAGATCAGAACATGTTGGCTGATTAGATCGTTTTTCTTCTTTTGATTTTTTTTTTTAGATGCAGACAGTTTTAGAATTAAAAAGAAGAAGAATTAAAAATAATCTAGGCCAGGATCTAAAAGTTCCAACAAAATTAAAATATAAAAATATGATTTCTTGTAATAAGAACTGATATTGGCTATTTCTAAGTAGTTTGGAACTCACTATATAAGCTGTGAGTTTTTTGCTATTAATAATTCAAATAATTGTTAAACTATATGTTATTTCTCGAACATATAGTTTCATGTACCACTTAGGAATTACTTAAACTGATTATTTATTAAATAACGTATTATAGTATTTTTAACAAAATATAATTATTTTCAACATAATTTGTTCTATTTAAATAAATCAGATGTTTCTTTATGGGTCACTGGCAATTATTAAAACAAAATAAATCATTATTTAAACCGGGCAAAATGTTCAAATCTCACACGTCCGGTTTCCGTTTAGAAGGGCGCTGTTGTTCATCGCCAATAGTCTATATAACACGCACGTGGTCAGGAACAAGGACAGAATGATTAATAATGTTAAGTGAAGAAGAAGAATGGATATAGGAAGTGGCTACATTTTCACCGGAAATCCCGCTTTTGTTTTGTCGAACTATACTGACATATTTTGTCATGGACATTATTACGAACTGACCAGTTGGAATGATGTAACTTAAACAATGTCTCAGAAGTTAATAAGTTAATATTTATTACGGATAGAATAGTTAATATATAAAATGATTAATAGAAATATTTATAAATAAAAACTTATTTACTATTGATATGATAAAATAATTTCTGGGTGAGTTTTTTATCTTGAGATATCAAAATATATCAAAAACTACTCATCGGATCAAAACAAATTACGAATAAAATTAGTTTATCTCGGAGGGGGCAATCAAATAATGCTAAACTTTATCCTATCTTCACCCCTGGGAGTGGAGTGCGAGTCCACTTTTAAAATCTTAAATAGGAACCTCCATTTTTTATTACAGATTCGGATTCTCCAAAAAAATTATATAATACATTACATGTTTATTAGTTATTGAATAACGAATACTTTTTTAATTAAAAGTAATAATAATATTAAACTTTTTGTATTTTATTTTGCATATTTTTTAATACTTTTATTATACAAATAGTCATTTGTTTTTTATACAAAAGCAACTCAAATATTTATTTGAAAACCCTTTGTCATTATACACAATAACAATTTTTATTTTATGCAACTTACAACTTCAATATAGAAAAAAATCTTTCAGAATTTATCATATTTTATTTTATATTAAAATTTTGATGAGGCTATTTGTACATACGGTATGTAAAGGCAATTGGCTATTTATACATACTAAAAAAAAAACTTAAACCAACCTACTAATCTAACCTACCTTAAATAGCTAATTACGTAAAAATACTGTATATATATATATATATATATATATATATATATATATATATATATTTATATATAGCCAATTGCGTATACATACTGTATGTATAAATAGCCACTTTTTTAAAATTTAACGTTTCTATATACTAAACGTATGCAAATTTTATCCTGATGATGATATATGTTTAATATACTGAAACGCCGAATTTTAATATAAAATAAAACGAAACTTTAACTTTTAGCTTTTTTTTTTATTATATTACAACTTCAAATTTTAAATGAAAAATCATTTTCCCATCATTTCAACGTCTTTATCAACAAATTTCAACTTAAATCTCAATTCCTGGTACATTCGTGCAGGATAACTATTTCTGCTGACTAACTGTAATCCTGTTAATTGTTGCAGAATGCGCAAGGGCGACACAACAGCCCTTGCAGGGGGTGGCGATGCAACAGTACGACCTACCAGCGAACAGCATTCTGAACCCAAATACAACTTCAAAATCGGCATCTACGGATGGCGAAAACGATGTCTATATTTTCTCATACTCGGCCTACTCATAATGGTAATTGTCAATCTAGCACTGACGCTGTGGGTGCTGAAAGTTATGGAATTTTCATCGGTGAGTATTTTTTTGTTTCTACTTTCGTAAAATCATCAAAAAAACTGATTTTTTATATTCTTAATTATACATGGCGTATTATATTAGGTTATAGTATTTTGTTTTTTACTTAGATCGCCATTAATTTATTTTGATAAACTAATTAAATCATTAGTTAATTTTTAAATGAAGATAATTGCCGGGGTTTGAACCCGGGATTTAAGCAAAAAACAAAATACTGTAACCTAACTGATAATTTTATTATACAAAAGTTATTTTAATCGGCATGCAATTAAATTCATTAACAAATTGTCAATATCTTTTTTTTTAACAAAATAATTCGAGCTGCCAGTCAAAATAATAAATTCACTGTTAATGAAAAACAGCCTACGGTTACAGCAGCAGCATTATTAACAAATGTAATCATTAAAAAAAAATAATTGGATATAGCCCGAAGACAGAAACCAGGGTGGCATTATTTATCAAATTTAACTTTTTTTTTTCTTCTCATTCTATTTTTTATTTTCTTCCTAAACGAAAGCTATAAAAGAAATACGTTAATTACTCAAGCAAAGTCCATTTGGTTTGCGGTTAAATTCGGAAATGAGACACACAGACGGACCGACAGACAGATATAATACGCGGTTTTAGGTTGAGTTTTTCATCGCCAGAGGCGGTAATTAACGAAACAGAATTTCCAGAACGCAGCGCGCAGTTTTGTCGCAAAAAAACACGTTTCCAACATCTTTATTATGAATACAAGAAGCTTTTCTATTATTTTTTATATATTTTTTTTGTACTGGAAAAAGTTATTAATAAAGTTAATTAATTTTAATTCGTTAATTATTTTAAAACAACTGTTGAATGTAATTTGTGATATTAAAGTAAGTCATTAATTTCTTTTTAGTTGGAATTTTTAAATTAATATAATTATTACAAAAATTATATATTTTTGTGTAATTTTATAATATTTTACATCTAGTTAGTTTTTAGACATTTATAAAATTATCTGTAATTTATTGTCGAATATTAAATTAACACTCTAGCGACCGCTAGTCGTTCAAAAAAAAATTTTTGTTAAATACACGAATGTATGGAATTCGAGAAAACGTCACATGATAAAAATTAATATTTCTATTATTATTAATTAATATTTTAATTAATTAGTAATCCAGTTTTGAGCTATTTTTAAGTTTCAAGTCTCTAGCTCATCGGGAAGTTAGTTTAAAATCGATTCCAAAATTTGTACCAAACAGACAAACAAACAAATAGGAAGGAAAGCGAGTTAATAAAAACGTGTTAAAATAGCCGTATTTTTACGTTATTCGTGTTCCACCGCTAAACTGACCCGTACTTAATATGTTAACAATGCTTTGTGAATACTTTAATAAAAGTACGATCATGTTTTGTCAAACCTTTTCTTTCAAAAATCCAACTACAAATATACCGGATAACTTACTAAAATTTTACAATATCACAAAAAGTAAAACTGTTAACGAGTCGCCACTGTCGGCCGACGCTTGTCGTCGGTCCAGCATCGTGACAAAGACAGTTTAATCCCGTGTATCGTGCTCGACTGGTCTCGGCTACTAACCACTGTACAACCGCAAATGGTTAGCTGACTCGCTACGTCATTAAACCCCCCTCTTCCCTTTACTGGCTACTAGTAATATCCATTGCAATGTCTTTTTTATTTGTCTAACCCATCTACACTACAGACGACCGCTAACTAAAACGTATTTAGTTAGTCTCTTGTCCCGATGTTCTTGTCAACTATAAATGGGCCACGACGTACCATCGCTATATCACGAGATAATATGGTTAAATAAATAGCAGCCGTTGTTTTACTAAATGGCTAAACATTATAATAGGAACTATGTTATTTGTTTGTTAATATGATTTTAACTTTTTTACACTCATTGAAATATAATGTTCGTTATTTTCATTTCTACTTTAGATTTTTTTCTCTTAGATATAAATGTAGTAAAAAAAAAGTATCTTACAGTATTTTTTATTATCTAGATGAGATAATAGATATCAAAACAAAAGTTTATCTAGATAATTGATAAATAGAAAATTGGTATTAATTCGAAATATTAATTTTATTATTTTCAAAATATAAATCAGAAAAAGTTTTTTAGTAATAGTATCCAAAAGAATATTAAAAGTAGTTGCTAATTATTTAGAATTAATAATAATTAGTAGTTACAATAAAAAGAAAGCGTGTGTCATTAAAATTTACATAAAATGTTGTCTAAAGAAAATTTTATTCAAAGTATCTACAATTAATAGTTAAAGAAGTTCTCAAGAAAAAATAAATTTTGCAAAATTTAATTGTTTATTCATATCTAGTGATTTAATTTTTTTTAATCTAATAAAGCATCATTATCATGTTTAAATAATGAGGAAAATTGTGTCTAACTTAACCAAAGTCATATTTTTTCTAATTCTGGGGATCCTCATGCATACTCGTGCCAAGTAATTTTAGCGCCTGAGGTAGTATATATTAAAAAAGATGCCCCTCTAAACATATATGCCAACATTAAAATTTGAAATCGGTTATTACTAGAATTTATCTAATATTTTTATTGTTGTAGACTTAAATTAAAGTATATCACTCAGATAAAACTAGTATAATCTACGCCATGGGAATATGGCATTGCGCAACAGTCCCGCAAACTCAAATGTTGAAAATGTTGATGCTGTCATTCTTAACTATAACTATAAGTTAAATTTATTTATAAATTTAAGAAAAATAACTACGAAATAAAAACGATTGATTAAAATGGAACATTCTAAACGTACTATGAATGAACTGTAAACAAATTTAACAAATTTAACTTAGACATACTTCATTATATAAGAGTTTGTCAGGTTAGTGTTAAGAAAAAGCAAAGACTAGTTACGTATTTCGTTCGATAACGTATGTTTAATATTGCGTGTTACCACTTATTTGTGGCGTAGACTATAAATATACTGTTATTTTAAAATACATATATATAAAACATTGCAAATCACAACAAATTAGTAATAAACATATTTCTCATATTTTTTTAGAAAAAGATGAAAATTAGAAATTAGTTTACGTTATTGTGATGTACAACTAAAACAAAAAATAAAAATGCAAATATTCAAGAAAAACAAATTGTGGCAGCATCGTCACATAAGACAATTAAAAAATTGTGCTATCACACCAAAATATGTTGTTGTTTTTACTATTTGAATGAATTTGAAATCGCAAAGTTTTAATAGAAAAATATTAGTACTTACTATGCAAAAAAAATATTTCAGTTAATTCGAACAAGTTGATTTATCTAGTTAATTAGATAATAGTTCCAATAATTCTACATGCTTGAATGAAAATTGTTATTTCAAATAAAGTTTAGAACATTAATCTAAAATTTTAGATAAATCTATGAACAAGATTAAATAAATATGCGATAAACTAGAAAAAATATCTAATTATATTAGATGAATACACCAAAGGTAATTATCTACTATTTTTTTAGATGAAACATTAAAAAAATCATCTAAAGATTTTTTCTTTGTAGTAAAATTAGTTTCAAAATTTTATTTTTTTAATTTTTAATACTATATTTAACGATATGACTCAGTATATAGGTTTTACAAAAAAAGTTCAGATTAGATACATTTAATCTCTAACCATGTTTTTCGTTCGTTTTCCGCCCAACAAATCACTATCATAATACACGATTATGACGCCTATCTTTCATAATAAACTATCGCGATACGATCTAATTTGCGTTCTAGCGAAAAACTAACCTAAACTAAAACAGGAAACACCCTATAGTAATTCTAGGTGTGCTACATTAACTAGACTGAAATTGACGTCGAATAACTTAATTCCACATTTCTACGCATACTCATCATATCAGATAACTTTGAAATACAGAATGTTCCAAAAATAATTTTCTATTTTAAAAACGGTATAACTAAAATTTGATCTTTTTAAAATTTATGACATAATAAAATATAATACTTGAAATAGTTAAGTTGATAGCCCAAGTGTAGTTGAGTTAATATTTATGTATACGGTTCGATCTGATGAATATAAAATATTCGAAACTAGTTATCAATTAAAGATTATTCTGAACAGTGTAGTTTTTGGCTTTTATTGGTTTTAAATAAACTCTTACACTTTTTCTAATAAAATTTGAAAATTTTTCAACAAAAAATTATTAATTTTTAGTAACAAAAATAAAGACCCTATTTTAACAATTATTCGTTTGTTTTATTTTAAAAAAATATTCCAACAAAATTTGACGCTAAAACTTGTACTTTACTATTTTTTTTTATTAAAAAATAAATTATCCAGCTTTTAAATTTATCCGACTATCTGTTGCATCACTACTCAAGATGACCAAACCATCTTAACTGACTAATACTAACTTTCTTCGATTTTGATCAACTATGTACCACGTGAAATAACTTCTCATGATTGTTTTTATCCCTTCTTTCTACTCCTTCATTCTTTCTTCATGATACTTCTTTCTTTCTTCCGTCCATTTTGCTCGTGTCTTCTTTTTTGTCTTTTTTTGTAAACCTTTGAATTATCTAATCTTTTCTCTAAATTCTTCTCTTCTCTCCACCTCTTCGCCATCTATTTCTATTTCTTGCATGTTTTTTCTGACCTCCTTGATCCATGTTATCTGGGTCTTGGAGTTTCTGTCAAAGTAGTTAAATAATAACAATATTATTATTTATTTAATATTTTTTAATTATTCCACAAGAGTTTTTGTTTAATATTGTTTATGCATGCTAATATTATGTATAAAATAATATGGTTTCTATTTATTTGTTTGTAGGAAGGAATGGGCCAGCTTAGAATTGTCAGCGGTGGTTTACAATTAAATGGCAGAGCAATGGTTTTGGACGCGTTAATTGCCAGCAGTATTAGATCCCGAGCGGGACAACCAATTGTTATCGAATCTAGTAGAAATCTTACACTATCAACTAGGAATGAAAGAGGAACACTGGATAACCGAATATTTTTAGGTAAAAATACTTATTCTAATTTTTAATTTTAATAAATCATGTAGCCAAGTGGCGGATTAAGCTTGGCCTGGTCGAATTATTTTTTTTTTTTTTTTGGCTTTTACATCAAATTTTTTCTGTTTTTATTTATAATAAACAACAACTTATTGACATTCCAAATGTATTTAGCGTATGTTACTCGTATTCCCACCTCATTTGTTTATGAAACAGTGCATTTATTTTTTTGCTATAAAATAAATTTTTGCTTCTACCTCTTATCAAATATGAATAGTATTTCTAACATTATAAAATTCAAACAAATTTATTAAAATTGCATAATAAGTAATTTTAAGTAAATGTCAAAAGTATTTTGTTTCATTTTTATATAGTGTAGTACCTATTAATAAATATAAATCGTGCATGATTATTTTTTTAAAAAACTATTATTTTCTTTAGTAAAACTAAAAGTCCGGACTTAAAAATATTAGAAGTCTCTGACTGCAGTCCAGTCAGCCTTTTCCTTAGTCCGCCACTGTATATGGTAATGTTTTAATATAAATTATTTCACTAATATTGATTTTACAGTTACAAATATAAAATAATCCGCTTCTGTATTGTATAAACACATTATTACTATCCCACTGTAATTAATATATAATTCGTTTATATTGCAATGTTTCTGGAGTTACTAGTTAAAGTATAATAAAATTAATATCACTTACACTACAGTTATTTTATATGTAATTAATAATATTAAATTTTCTTTTTCTTTGAGTTTTGTTGGTTTTCGGTGCTTCTGATCAACCAGCCAATAATTTTATAAGCTTATTTTAATGTTTTATACGATATTCTACACTGTTTTCCTATATTAAAATTTTGTTATTTTTAACAAAGTTGTAGAGTAGTTCCCACGATTTTCGGTTTTCTGTTGTTAATAATATTTGTGTAGTGGAGGATATATACTAGTAGAGGATATATATTAGTGGAGGATATATTTTTAATTTTATTAGTGCCTTAATTAGATCTGTTTGTTCGGTTTCTAGAAGTGGGCAGGCAAAAATATATGATTTAGATCGGCGATACTAGTTTCATTGCATGTGGACAATATTAAATTTGTCCGAAACTAATAAAGCTTATTAAATTATTCTGTTAATAATAGTCATATAATATATGTAGTTATTATAACTTATTTTTCTATATTAACATATGGTATGATTAGCAACTCATGCAGATATGCAATAGGTATATAATTGTCATTTATATATATACAGGGTGTAACAGAATAACTATTCCTAATTTTAACTGGAGTATCCTGGGCTCAGAATATGAAGATTTAATGCAAATCACTGAGATAAAATGTGGCTCCTTACTGAGCTACAGGGTGTTTTATATAAAAATTTAAAAACGATTTTTGCCCAGTACTTTAAAACTATTTGACGTATCCTTATCATACTTGGCAGGAAATGTAGGTACCGTATACCATACTAAATTATGTTAAATAAAAGTTTCTGGCTACTGCCAGTGGCGTACAACAGGGGCAAGTGAGAGGTTGATCCTTCCTAATTCTACGCCATTGGCGGAATTGTCATTTTAGCACAATTTTTCGATTCTCCAATACTTGCTGTGTAAAAAACATACTCTTCCTTTGTAACGATAAAGTCACTGTTTTTCGAGATATTTAAAGTTAAACATAAGCTGCACTCTTGGGATTTTTTCAAAATTTGCTCAAAAAAATCTGAAAAAATTCAGTAAAATAGAGAAAAAAATTAGCTACATAATAACTAAGTAACTTTTTTCTCTAACTCATTCTGATGGCTGTAAAAATTATTGAAAATAAAAAAAATAAAATGCAAAAAATATTAATTAGAGAAAAAAGTTACTTAGTTATTATGTAGCTAATTTTTTTCTCTATTTTACTGAATTTTTTCAGATTTTTTTGAGCAAATTTTGAAAAAATCCCAAGAGTGCAGCTTATGTTTAACTTTAAATATCTCGAAAAACAGTGACTTTATCGTTACAAAGGAAGAGTATGTTTTTTACACAGCAAGTATTGGAGAATCGAAAAATTGTGCTAAAATGACAATTCCGCCAATGGCGTAGAATTAGGAAGGATCAACCTCTCACTTGCCCCTGTTGTACGCCACTGGCAGTAGCCAGAAACTTTTATTTAACATAATTTAGTATGGTATACGGTACCTACATTTCCTGCCAAGTATGATAAGGATACGTCAAATAGTTTTAAAGTACTGGGCAAAAATCGTTTTTAAATTTTTATATAAAACACCCTGTAGCTCAGTAAGG
Source organism: Clivina fossor (assembly GCA_963966155.1). Taxonomy (NCBI): domain Eukaryota; kingdom Metazoa; phylum Arthropoda; class Insecta; order Coleoptera; family Carabidae; genus Clivina; species Clivina fossor. The sequence goes on along the minus strand of OZ014563.1, from coordinate 8,152,571 downwards.
AGCCACATTTTATCTCAGTGATTTGCATTAAATCTTCATATTCTGAGCCCAGGATACTCCAGTTAAAATTAGGAATAGTTATTCTGTTACACCCATATATTACATAAATAAATGTGATATATTTTCGCCATTATAGAATACAAGTAACGTATTTTTATCCCTTCTCTCTATATAAGCTGTATTATTTTATTTATTTTCACGCACTGCCACATTGGCTTACATTATATATTATCTCTTTAGCAAACAATGAATCTAGACGTGTAATAAGTATACACCCTGTAGAAATTCTTAATAAATTAAATAAATGATTGTTTATTAAAGAAATTTCTAATCAGAATAAAACGCATTGACATTATTTTCAGGTCATGACCGATTTGAATGTCTCGCAAATAATTTCATGGTAACTGATGACCGAGGTCGAGTATTATTCTCAGCGAATCGACGCGAAGTTGTTGTTGGCGCCGAAGCGCTACGAGTTTCCGGTGAAGGTGGCGTCGTATTTGACGGCAGCGTCCAGACACCGCTAGTCCGGGCTGATCCAGGACATGATCTCAGGTATTTTATTATTATTGTTCAATTAAACTACACTGTTAAAAAATCTATGTAATTTTACATATTTTGTGAATGTAATTTTTTATAAAATTACAATATGTTGTCAAAATACTGTTAAAACCTATGTAAAATTATATAAATTTAAGATATATTTTTACAGTGTATCCTATAACCAACTATAAATTACGACATGTGATTTATATCATTTTTCCTTATGATGATGTACGTAGAATACTTCAAAACGTCGATCTTTTTAATTAAATAAAAAACTAAATCCGAAAGCCTCTTTATTTTATTATTTTTCATATCGTACAAAAAAACTTCAGAGAAGTTTTTTTAATGATATTTTTAAGAGTTAAAACTATCGTTTTATGAAAGAAAAAATATTCGATTTTTATAAACTAAAAGAACACGCAAAATTTTTATAAAATTAAATGCATTTCTAAGAAAATAATAAAGATTATTCATAAACCAATTTCTTACTGAAAAAGATGAAATTCTTGCGTGCGTTTATTCAACGAATTGTATCCATATCCAGCGTTTACATCAAAACATCATTGTATTCTAACCTCAACCGAAAAAAATACTTCCAACGGGATTTCTTTATAAATAAACGTCGCATACTCTGTCACAGTGACACTCGCGTCATAAAATATGTGTACCATTAAAATCACGTAATTCTTCCGCGAGTAAAAGCCGGGCGAGCGGGTTCAGCCATCTGTCGGGAAATAAGAAAGAAAAAATCTTTCTCCGCTAGGTTCAAATAATTCTTATATTCTTATTACTCTTGAAAAATACATCAACGTCTCGCGCGGCCTCCTCCGCCATAAAAGCGGAAAGGGAAGATTTAATAAGAAAACCGCGCGTCGGTCGGAACATTGTACATTGCGCGGGGCGCGCATTAGCTTAAAATCCGGAGCGCGGCGCGCTTGTCATAAAACTGTAATGCGAAAAGTAGATTAATGAGAAGAGTTTGATAATAATGAGCAGATGTGCATTCCATTCAATGACTTTGAAATCAGTTTTTCGTCGGCCCCGAACGAAAGATAGATGTTTTTGGGGGAACGTTTACGCGTAAAATCTTTACGTCTAAACGACCAATTTTAAGATGGTATATCGTCCGTTGGATAGATTACACTAAGCGCAACGGTTTTTATCAATTACGCGGATAATTGCTAGGTTAGTTTCACTTAGAGTTATTTTTTATTTGTTTTAGGAAAATGTGCGAATCAGATTATGATGTTATTTTCATTGGATAATTGTGCTGTTTTATGCTAATTGCTCGCTGGGTTTTTTTTTCTGTTTGTATGCCTTAATGACTACATTAATTTAATAGATGACTATTAATGTGTACAAATTGTTCCGAGTGTTTTCATGTAAATAAAAATTATCAAAATTATTAAAACTAGTTTATAAATTTTTAATTTTTAATAATAATTTAATTTCATAATTTTTTGGGAAAAAATTTCAACATTTGAGTATTATAATAATAAATAATTTAAATAAGTCATTACGTCTCAATGACGTAATTTTCAAAAAATATCAAATATTTTAAATTTAAATTTCTTATTGAAAATTTAAATACAAGACCAAAAATTGTATAACATGCAACATTTTTTTTTGATATTTCAACAAAATAATGTCATAACAATTTTTTTTTTTAATATATTTCTCATATTTCGACTGACACGTTACATGTTTTTTATAATTTCAAATAAGCCTTAGGTTGAATACAAATAACTTCACTGCAAAAACTATTTGTTTTTTTTTACAGTAAATTAACAGTTAGTGCGTGTATCTTTTAATTATATTTTTATAATCCGAAAATGTAGATTTTTATGGTAACCAGGACAGCAACAAAACATCTATTTTTTTTTTAACTAAAAACATTTATTTTCATTCTAGACTTAATTAATAAATGTATTTAAGTAAGCATATTTATTAAAAACCTATTCTACAAATTTACATGAATGGTCAATTACATTTACTATTTTTCTCCCTGCGACAACAGAATTTTGTTTACACTCGTTATAAATAATATCTTTTATTATAAATAATATGTCAGAATCTTATCTTTAATAACAAATTGTATACCTTAACATAAAATAAAATATAAATAATTTAATGACGTGGAGTATAAATACACTACAACAAATATATTCGAACATGTGCTGAGTTTACAATAATTTCTTCAGGCTATTTATTCTAATCTACGCCATCTGTATATACCTATATTACACACGCATACGTATACACACTGTCTGCATATAATATAACACAAACGGTAATGAACAGTTGCTAAAATACACATGGTCGGACTCAGATATTATATAACGTGTCGGTTTTAATTATGCAAATATGTCGGCATTTATGTTAGGCGCGCGTGTACGTAAAAAGGTGCAGAAAAAACACCTTTTGCGCTCCATCTAGCCGGTGTATTATTTAACCAACCTCATTTTTGTGTATTACATCCAGCCACGATCATATATGTATTTGTTTATTCATTTATGCGGAAAAATCTTAATGTAGAAGAAAGTATCATAGCTTTATTATTGTATGCGTTACGATTCAATTAAAATTTAATTTTATATGATGTAGAATTAATTATCTAAGACAGTAAAAATCGAAATTTATTGTTTTTATGTGACATTTTTATACTGGTATTTCCGGTTTACACTATTTTATGCTAAAGACATTTGAAGAAACTACGAAAAATGTATTTAACATAGTGACCGGTCATTTTATTTTTAGTTAAGATTAGTTTCAATAAGAGTCTCTTATAGGTTGATTTTAGCGTGTGATTTTGAGAATTCGAACTTTTAAACTATCAGAAACTCTTATAGAACAAAACTTGTATAGTTATATGTAAACTAAGTAACATAATAACCAAGCAGTGATTGATAATTAATTTGCGAATTTTTTAAGAAACATGCAATGAACTACAATGGTCGGATGAATGAATGATAAAAATCACACTAATTTTGTAGTCATGTCCTAATCTGAGGATGAAACTGCAATATGAAAATTTCTAATGAGTAAAAATTAATTATTTCTATTCTACATGTAGTTAATTAAATTTGCTAAAATATATTCAAATATTTTATTTAGAAAGATTACAGTTTTACATGAATCTACATGATTTAATTTACAAATTTTATGTTCATGAAACCTAGTACAGTGGAACCTCGGTATATACGTTCTTAATCCGTTCCTGATGTTTGGACTTACATCGAAAAGGACATATACCAAACCAATCTTTTCCATAAGAAATAATATAAAAATAATTAATCCGTACTTATGTTAAAAAAAAAAACTCCTCTTGATATGGTATATTAAAATGGGGTTGTAAAATATTTTTTTTAGTTTTTTGTTGCTTTTTTATTTGCCTTTTCGCAATTCATGATTAATAAAATTTGACTTAAAAATTAAAAGAAAGAGCGGTACATACACCAACCAACGACTCTTCCTTCCAGAAATTACATAGTTTCAAACCAAATGAAGTCAATATAAATTCGTGAATAGTGTAGACATCATAGTGCTACTTGTTCATAGATAATTGAATTAAGTCGTATACCGAACAAAAGTCGTATACCGGCCGAGTAAAATTTGTTTCACCCAAACAGGACGTATTCTAAAGCAGACGTATACCGAGGTACCACTGTAATACACATCCCAGTTTCATTTGTCAAACCTAGATAACGTTGCCGCCGCCAAAAAGCATAACAAAACTCTGTATTTTTGCAGATTAGAATCGCCGACCCGTTCATTGGATCTACGTGCACCCGTCTCCATCAATATCGAGTCACGGGCGGGCGATATAAAAGCAACATCGCTCAAAGATATCAAACTGCAATCAGTTGCCGGCGAGATACGTCTCGAATCGGGTACTGTCATGGTACCCGGTATACCAACAGCACTGCCCACATCCCGTTCGACGAGTACGTTATCGGGTGCGACACGAACCCATGACGTTTATCAGTTGTGTGTCTGCGGCAATGGTAAATTATTCTTGGCGCCTTCGCACGGTGTTTGTGCCGTCGAAGAAGATTCGAGAATATGTCGGTAAAATTAGGTTAGAGTTTTGCTAACTTATGTGTGTATATTATGATGAGATATTGTAATAAGAATACTAGAATTTGTACATATCATGTAACATATTGTATAATTATTGTAAGTATATATATATATATAATATATTAAAATATTCTGTACATGATATATATAGGATAAAATATTATAAAAAAAAAAGTATACATGTTTTACATATATGGGCTGTATAATTTTTTACCTTTTTTTTTGTTATGTTATTCATTTGTTTAAAATGAAATTGTCAATATTGTAAGTGTATTATAATTTTACTTTTTCAAATATTTTGTATTCTTTTAAAATGCGTATTTATATTTATAATCTTATTTAAATTATTTTAAAGCATCGAAACAAGTTTGTTTGGAAGTTTGACACAATTTGCATAATCTGTAGAAATCTATGCAACATCGGATTTTTAAATAAACAAAGAATTTGAAAAGCAATGCAAAATTATATTTAACAAAAAATCACTGCGAAAAAAATCAAATTATATAACCATTTCGAGCGTTAAACAAATTTATCGTTAATATTTCATCAAAATCGGTTAAACAATCTAGGAGGAATCAGAAATTTGACTGACGAGCGAGCAAAATAGTGAATGACGAGCACAAAGTTCAGATTTGTGATCTAGAGCAGAGTTTCTCAAACGTTGGTCCGCAATAAAATTTTAGTAACTCGCGAATTATTTCATAGTTATTACATTTTAGCAAGCTTTAGAATAAATAAAATTAAATTTTATATATATATATGGTTTTATTGTTTTTGTTTGAGAAACACTGAACTAAAGAAAGTATTAAAGATTTCCAAATTTTCTATTAATTAGTTTTTTTTTTAATTTTAAAATAAGGTTTGTAATAAAAATATTTAAAAGAAATACGTAAAATGAAACAGAGTCAAATTAAAAACTATACGTAAACAATATATAAATACGCATTATTCAGCTGCATTTTAAAAAGCCAATTTTTTATATGAAAAAAAAAAGCGGTTATTGTATACGAAGGACAAAATGTGCCTAAATATTTAAAAGAAAGCTTCATTAGGTTTGAATGTTATTTCCTTGTACATAAATAAATATACATGTTGTTATTTTTACCGCTGGATTTAATGTACCTCAAAATGTAGATGCAATAGCTTTAACAGATTGTGGAAGAAACAAGATTGGAAGGAATAATTTATCATTAAAAATCATTTCCTTTAATTAAAAATATTCTTTTTTATAAACAAATTATTTAAAATACTTTTTCATTATTTTATTTTAACATTATCATCCTAAAATTAAAAAAAAAATTAGGAATAAGTTCTGTATAATTCAATCCTAAAGCTTTTTATTTTATATAATAAATTCTGAAAGACTCTTTGCTATATTATCATTCTTATCATTTTATACAGCTTGATTCAGAATAAGCGCCTTATTTTTTTTAGCCACACTATGGGTACTACTTTCAAAATATTTTAAATATTTAAATTAATTTTGTGATTTTAAACAAAGTTACTTTATTTTAACGATAAAGGTAAGTTGAACATGAAGTAAGTATGTAAATTTATTAATTTTTTTCTCGGAAAGTTGGCAACTATGTAATTGTATGAAATTATATAATTTATGAGGACACTAGAGGAATCTTCTGTGAAAATTTGAGTAAAATCGGATTAATAGTATAGGCACAATTAATTAATTCTCGGAAATTTTATCAAGAAAGCAAGAAAATTAATTTTTACACACAAATTTAAGTAAATCTTTCAAAATTGTCAAAATTTTTGTCAAATTTGTTTAATATTCTTTAAAAAATTGTTAGAAAACCAAATTTGTTATTAAATAAATCATTTATAAGGTTAATTTTCTTCCTAAATGAAGCACAAAATTTCAGTGACCCCTTGCTGGGAAAGCCTATAGGCAACCAGTTTAACATAGATGCATTGCGGGAATGTATAAGCTAAAGGTTTTTAACGAAATTTGTATCAGGAAAGCGTAAAATGCAAGATTTGTATCAGGAAAGCGAGAAATGAAACATTTTAACGAAATTAGATCAAAAAAACGAAAAAATTGTGATTTTTTCCAAATTTTTTATCACAGTTTTGGGGGTTGGCTTAATTAATAAGGGGGTGTCGTAGGGGGTTGATTTTTGGATATGTTGTAGTACGTACCTGGTTTATCTATGGGGTTCGTAAGGGGACGGCAAATTTTGTTATTTTTGCGAAATTCCCAGCCGTTTTCGAGATATTCGCGAATAAAGATTTTTTGCAAACATTAATAATTAATAGCCGAGGGCTCGTAAAAATGTATCAAAATGTATCAATATATCAAAATGTATCAATGTATCAAAATGTATTTATGTATCAAAATGTATCAATGTATCAAAATATATCACTTGCTTATTGGCAACCAGTTTAACACCAGTGCATTGCGGGAATGTATAAGCTAAGGGGTATTAACAAAATTGTATCAGGAAAGCGTAAAATGCAAGATTTGTATCAGGAAAGCGTAAATTGGATCAAGAAAACAAGAAAAAATTGAGATTTTTTTTATATTTTTATCACAGTTTTGGGGGTTGGCTTAATTAATAGGGGGGTGTCGTAGGGGGTTGATTTTTGGATATGTTGCAGTACGTACCTGGTTTATAGGGGTGTTTGTCAGTTAGGGGGGGTGAAAATTTTCTTATTTTTGCGAAATTCCCAGCCGTTTTCGAGATATTTGCGAATAAAGATTTTAACTAATTTTAAGGGATGAAATAAATAAATATAACACATCTGTTTTTAACGAACTTTATTCAACAATAAGAAAAAATACATTTCACCAATATTTCAATTTCAATATTTTCATCAGTTTTGTTAGGGGCTTGACTTAATTAATAAGGGGGTGTCGTAGGGGGTTGATTTTTGGATATGTTGTAGTACGTACCTGGTTTACAGGGGTGTATGTCTGTTAGGGGAGGTGCAAATTTTGTTATTTTTGCCGTTTCGAGCCGTTTCGAGCCGTTTTCGAGATATTTGCAATTAAAGATTTTTTTTGCAAAAATTTATAATAGCATGGAGTCGTACGGGGTTGGGATTGAAATATGTTATAACAATACTAAGTGTATTGCGGGTAGGTTTTGTTTTCGAGATTTTACACACAAATTTGTTAACTTTTTATCACAGTTCTGCGCTTAATTAATAAGGGGGTCCCCCAGGGGGCTGATTTTTGGATATGTTGTAGTACGTACCTGGTTTATCCTAGCGTTCGTAAGGGGGACGGCAAATTTTGTTATTTTTGCGAAATTCCCAGCCGTTTTCGAGATATTTGCGATTAAAGATTTTAAAGTTTTGGGAGTTGGCTTAATTAATAAGGGAGTGTCCTAGGGGGTTGATTTTTGGATATGTTGTAGTACGTACCTGGTTTATCTAATGATTCGTAAGGGGGCGGCAAATTTTGTTATTTTTGCGAAATTTCCAGCCGTGTTCGAGATATTTACGATTAAAGATTTTAAAGTTTTGGGGGTTGGCTTAATTAATAAGGGGTGTCCTAGAGGGTTGATTTTTGGCTATGTTGTAGTACGTACCTGGTTTATCTTCCTAGATGACAACGGGACGGCAAATTTTGTTATTTTTGCGAAATTTCCAGCCGTTTTCGAGATATTTGCGATTAAAGATTTTAAAGTTTTGGGGGTTGGCTTAATTAATAAGGGAGTGTCCTAGGGGGTTGATTTTTGGATATGTTGTAGTACGTACCTGGTTTATCTCTAGGGGTTTGTAAGGGGACGGCAAATTTTGTTATTTTTGCGAAATTCCCAGCCGTTTTCGAGATATTTGCGATTAAAGATTTTAACTAATTTTAAGGGATGAAATTGGGAAAAAATAAATACAACACAGCATCTGTTTTTAACGAACTTTATTCAACAATAAGAAAAAATACATTTCACCAAAATTTCAATTTCAATATTTTCATCAGTTTTGTTGGGGGGCTTGACTTAATTAATAAGGGGGTGTCTTAGGGGGTTGATTGTTGGATATGTTGTAGTACGTACCTGGTTATAGGAGTGTTGATAAGTTACGGGGGGTGCGTAATTTTAGTTTTTGAATTTATACACACAAATTTGTTAACTTTTTATCACAGTTTTGGGGGTTGACTTAATTGATAAGGGGTGTCGTAGGGGGTTGATTTTTGGATATGTTGTAGTACGGCCATAATTGACCAGTATTTGTAAAACGCGGAAAATTTTGATATTTTTGCGAAATTCCCAGCCGTTTCCGAGATATTTCCAATTAAAGATGCAAATTTGCAATTAGATAAGTCTGTCAAAATTTTGCCAGCTTTGTGGCCCTCTCTCTCTGGCGGTTTTAGGGGGTGAATTAATTTTGAGAGAGGGAATGGGGAAAAAAATAAATGCAACATAGCATCTGTTTTTAAAAGCTTTATTAAGTTTAAATTTTTTGTGAAATGTATTTTTTATTGTTAATAAAAAATACATTTCACAAAAAAAATTTCATATTTTTATCACAGTTTTGGTGGGTTGGCTTAATTAATAAGGAGGTGTCGTAGAGGGTTGATTTTTACGGCCATAATAATTGACTTGTAAATCGCGGAGAGTTTGTTATTTTTGCGAAATTCCCAGCTGTTTTCGAGATATTTGCGATTACAGATTTATTCTTTGCAAACAATAATAATTAATAGCGAAGGGACGTATGGGATTGGGATTGAAATATGTTATAGCAAAACTAAGTGTTTCGGGAAGGTATCGTTATTTTTGCAAAATTTAGAGCCTTTTGCGAAATATTTCGCAAACGACTGCAAAATTTCGCAAAAATAATGAAACCTGCCCCGCAACACTTAGTATTGCTAAACATAAATCCCCAACCCCGTACAACGACCCCTTGCTTAATTAATTTATTAATGTTTGCCAAAAAAAAATCTTTAATCGGAAATATCTCGAAAACGCAACCGGAAATTTCGGAAAAATAACAAAAATTTACATAATGTTTATATACTGAAATGTTTACATATATAAACAATTAAACAACCTAAATAAACTTTATAATTATTTTTATTATAATAATTTTTATATTAATTGGTCAAAAGATAAACTTTTGTTGGCTTAGATCCCCTCTAAACCTGCGTTATGATTAAATAATTCTAATATTATTAAATTCACCATGTGTCACATGTGTATTTTTAAACAAATGACACGGTTTCAATTTTGTGTCCCGCTTTTATACTGTTCCGTGGGACCATGTTTGATTCTGATTGGCTGATATTGATACACAAATAACAGCCAATCAAGCATGTTCCAGGGAATATTATAAAAGCGCGACACAAAATTGAAATTGTGTCATTTGTTAAAAACGATAACGAAGCTAACACGCAGAGGAATTTAACAAGATTAGAAATTTAATCGTAACTTTATTTATCTCAAAAAACAACGCGTTATAATAGAAACCGAAAAATTTATTTAACAAAGAAGAAATATAATCGCAAACAAAATATGATGTAAACGAAAAACACGTGTTTTTTGGATAAATAAAAATTATTATAATAAAAATTGTGCAGTAATGTTAAGAAAAAATTTATAATAAATAATTATAACTAATTTCATTTCAAACTTATAGCAGTAATATTTGCTATAAATTTCGTTCAAATGATCTATGCAACCAAAATAACATGCCTGCATTGCGGATTTTTAGAAACAATTATAAGAAAAAATTTTTATAATTACTTATTGTAAATTACATAAATGAGTTATTCCTAAACTAATTTACAATTTTTCGGCTAATACATTACATTGTAATACATAAAATACATTAAAAAATGATACATAAATGCATTTTTATAATTTAGAAAAATACATGTTTGTAGTAAGCTTTATTATAAACATATGCAATACAATATGCCAAAATTTTGAAGTCATTCCATCAAAATTTTAAGTAAACCATGCACTCATCATCAAATAGCTCTTATAATAATAAAGGAAATAGAAATACAAAATATAACACGAAACTGGGCCATCTTCTTGTATATAAATCAAAAATAAATACAAAAAATAGTAATACAGGAACATTACTGTATTATGTGTTTCGTACTGCATTAATTTTGTTTATTTATGTTTTAATGAGATTTGTTCTATATCAAAACCAAAAGCGGCATTCTAAGTTTCGTAATTTTCTCAGAATTTGTTTAGAAGATATTTGGTAATACAGTTTATTTATATAATATTTTTTCATTAATAATTATCACTTTTAGATCTTAAAATTTTAGATCTGTTTTTTTGTATCCTGTAGCCTGCCATCACGTTTGCGTTTAGATCTAAGTAGTATAATCCTAACCTCCATTTTAAAACGTCATTTTGAAATAATTTCTGATTGAAAATAATTTCTAGAAAAAGTATTAATGCAAATTGGCATTTATAAAAAAATAATTATATAAGTTTTGTTTATGGTAATGTCTTCATCAAAAATACAGGTAAAATTTTCTTTTTATTTAATTATGTTTGCCTCTAAATTATTTGGAAACGCAGGTTGCAAAAGTATGGAATGGTTGGAAATCAATTAAAGTATTTGAAAAGGAACCTGGCTCGCTTTTACCAGAAGCATACCGTAAATTCTGGAGAGAATGGAAACTTATGACACCAACTGCTGTACATTATGTGCCAAAAGAAGAGAAATGGGAACGTAATGAAGTAACAGGCGAGGTGTAAGTATTGCGCATCTAATACTAAACTTCTTTTATAATTATTTACAAATTGCAGATTACCTGTTCAAAATATTCCTATACCGATAAAATATCCCATGCAACATAACCTAGGTATTTGGGGTGGTGAAGGAATAATAAAAGGTTTCCAAAAACGTACACCGTACAAGCGTAGGGTTCCACATTTTTGGATACCCGTTTTAAAGCGTTCCGTAGTTTATAGTGAAGTGCTAAATAAGCATATGTCTGTTACCGTAACAGATCGAACTATTCGGCTCATACATGAACATTATGGATTCGATCATTATCTATTAAAGGTTTTAGAATAATTTTAATATATAACCCGTACAACACTAATAAAGTTATTTTTTAGACGCCCGCATGTGATTTGAAATCAACATTAGCGTTGTCTCTAAAACGAAAAATATTACAACAACTTTATAGACAATGTCCCGCCTACACTAGTCATCCGGAAAAGCAAATGGAAATATATAATCGCTATAAAGAATATTTAACAGCTGTAAGTAATCCAATTTTATTAGAACTTCTGTTTTCAAGTTTTTCTGATCTAAAAATAAAATGAAACTACATATTCAATTGATATAAGGATCTTCAAATGCATATGCAGCCATATTATTTGAAAATAGCCCGCAATAAAAAAAAACGACCCTCCAAAAGTTCTTTTATTATTTATTTCAAAATAAAATTATGACTTAACTTTCATCACATATAAATACTTTTAGTTTGAAAATGCTTAATAAGTAATTTTAAATAAATGATAAAAGTATTTTTGACCAAAATTACTGGAAAGTGAGAAAAAATTACGGACCGATATTTTTGCAATTATAAAATTGTTTTATCAGTATAATATAAAGAAAAAAATTAATAAATTCAAGGTTAATTTAAAATTTTTTCATGACGAATATAACAGATTATCTTGTTATATAAATTATTTAAAACTTGAATATATGATTTAATTTTGTTCTATCTGAACTTTTCATGAAAACATTTTTATTCACCAAAATTTTGTCATCTATCATACAAAAGCGGTTTGTTATAAATTGTACTAGAAATGAATAATATTATAATTATTACAGTATACACCGGAAGAAATTGAATGGTATGGTTTTACATTGAGACAAGCGTGCGATAAATTCAAAAAAGAGCAAGAAGCTTTATTGAAATCAAGACCGTTCAAACACATTTATCGCGGCCAATTAATAGAAAAACTAAGAATGGCTGGAATTAAAGACGCTGGCGGTGACGATGGTAATAAAACTAGCGATGAAGTAAAACAAATAACGTAAGTTTAATAAATATACTCTTAATAATAATAACATAACAAATCTTAAACCATTATTGTTTTTTTTTCTTTTTAGTAATGAACAATCTTCCTCTTGGATTCAAAAAATCAATCCATTTGGCAAGAAACATGAAACATAAGTATATAATGTAATAAGTTGTTAGTGAATCGTTTAAATAAATTTGTGACAAAATATTTGGTGTTTTATTAATTTTTTTCTATCACCTCCCTAAATTTAATAAAAAAAAAATAATAATGTTTAACTTATTGAACAATCCAGATCGCCGGTTTTGGGGAAACAGTCTAAAATACTAGCGACTGCTCGCGTTAAATAAGTCATTGTTCCATAGCTGCCGCTCGGAGCACTATCGTAGAAATGTTGGCAAATGTAGGCGGCACCACCGCAAAGTAAGCCGCCCGTTTGTGACGACGTTTCACGTTGATCCTTCGGTTTCGCACAGCATAATGTTGCGTCTCCATCACATTTCATCTATCAATTAGAAACATTTGTTTAGAAATATAAGATTATATAGAAGAATCATATTTTCTAAATTTAAATAAACATTTTACTATCCCTGTTTGTCTGATAGTTTGGCTAGATCTTGAGAATTGGCATACACATAGTCAATACATAGGGTATAAAAACCCGGTTTTATAGATGCTGATAAAATTGACTTTAGAAGTAAAAGTATTTACTCTATTTTTATATTTAAAAATGGAAATAAATTTAATCTAGTGGTATTACAAAATAGTTATTATTAATAATAATAATTCAGTAGTTAATTGATGAAATATCATTTGTTTAGTAGGAAAATAAAATTTACTTTTGAAGTAAATAATTTATTGTTTATGATACCGGACCTTAATGGAATAATTTACGAGGACTGTGCAATAAAAAACCATAATATTTAAATCAACGTCTTTTCTACAATAAATCTACTACGTTGCAGCAGTGAAAACATATTTCAACGGCTACAGAATTTCCATTAATAAACAAAAGTAAGTCGCCTGTAAAACGTGCAATACAATAAGAAGTCATTAAATTTAGTTTTCGTCATAAAAAATGAATGATGAGGATGATATAACATAAAAGCACTAGTTGATGTACATTTTAAATTATTTATTATCATTTTCAAAATTGCTATTTAGCTTCTTGTAAATGTAGAAATGTCAAGATATAATAAAAATGCTTCTAAAGGGAACTACGAATACGATCTAAGAAAAAATATTGTTATTTATATCGGACCAAATTTGACACTAAACAAATCAAATTAATAATCTGAGAAAATATCGAATAGCAAAAGATGTGGTAATGTATCATTCTATATTAATGAATCTTTGGCTAATTTCTATATAATCCTACCTGATCATCCAAAAATATTTGATTGGCCTTATGAACAAGATGTTCAACTTGAATAATACCGCCCAAATGCGATGCTACATTATATTCAGGTACTAGAGTTAACACCATCAAAGCTTCTACAATTAATTGTCGATATTCTGGCTGCGGAATCGAATTCAAAACAGTTTCGACAGCCAAAGCAAACTTCAATTCCCCCGATGTCATTTCCTGTGTGAGATTTTGCGGTAACACTCGACCTTCGATCGCTAAACCTTGACACTGAAAATGAATATACATACATATGTAATCAAATAAATCGGATTCCAGTTTAGTTAGAATGTACTCGTTCTAGAACACCCCAAACTCGCGGATAGAAATCCCTTGGCACTCTGTTAAGGGCTCCATCGAGTCGTCTTCGTCTTAACCACTGGCCTTGGCGATCGGATTCGCCGATATCGTCTACGCTTTCATCGATGCCCAACAGCCCAATGTGACTTCTCTAAATTTTAACAAATAATATAATGACACTGCCTTATATTTTAAGAAATATACATAAATTAGATATAAAGTTACTATAGTCCACTCAGTTTAAGAACAAAGCGTTTTGAAAGATTTATGGTGTTTGGAATATACTAAAAATTTATAATTTTCATAATGTACATTAACAAATCTTACTCTTCATTTCTTATATTTAAAATATTATTCGACAAAGTATGAAGCAAATTATAATATTTATGGAAATTTATTGTAATATCGAATTTTTGAACTTAAAAAATAAATGATATTATTTACCTTGCTAAGTCTTCCAGATTTGTTGCTTATAATAGAAAAGTTTCCTCTGCCAACTAAAAAATTATGAAAATAAATTTACAAAACATACTGCATAGAATATTACAATTTATTTGCAAATTAGTAATGTATTATATATATATATATATATATATATATATATATATATATATATATATATATATATATTTACCGCTGCTGATGGCAAACTCTTTCCCACTCATAATATGATGTAACAAATTCTTCATTTCAAACGGGGATAGGTTCAATAAATGTTCGGAAGCTTCATCTCCACCACAGATTAAAGTTCGCGAAAGTTCCGTGGCCATAACTTGAATAATAAGACCAACCCGGAGCCGTAACATTTCGTTGAATAATTGCGGCTCGGTACGTATAAACATAGCTAGATAAACTAATAGTTCTTGCGTTAACATTGCTGTACTGTCATCTTCGCCATATGCTTCATGGATTAACAGACGAAGATCGGCTTCCGGTAATGGAGCGGTTATTGTGTGTTCGTTATTCGGCGGCATTCCTACGGTTATCTAATTCAAAGACAATAAAAAATTCATCAGTTATTTCGTTTACTGAATTAAATCATTTGAATATAAAAATTATCAATATCTATTCAGTTTTATATATTTTACAGTCATCAGTTACTATTCTTATATTCTGTATTACATAAGTTATGAAATACGTTTTCTGATATTTTTCTTGGATTATCAAAATTAATGTTAACTACAACAGATGAAAATGATGAAATATATATATATATATATATATTACCTGTTTTTGTCGCACAAGTAAATCTGTCACTGCCTTTGCCAGATCTTCAACTCTTTTGCCTAACATACCGGCAGTATGTCTGACCAATCCCCACAATCTTTGTTGGCAAGCTTTTTCGTATAAACCTTTCAATAAATCTTTCACTGTCACGGGTTTACCATGTTCTAACATTCCTGTATTGAAATCTAAACCTTGCGTATCAACCAAATATTGCAAAATATCGCCCTGCTCTTCAAGTGCTTCTGTTTCTCGCAACATTGCGAATAATTCCTCAACCTAGTTGGAAAAACAACGAAAATAATCTATGAAAAAATTATTCTTTATTTTAAGTGATTTTTTTAATTTTCAATTATTTGAATACTTAAATACTGACAAAGTACTTAAATATTTGTTGAAGTACTTAAGTATTGTTTAAATATTTTTTTCATGATATAATAGAATTTTTATTACTTATTGCACATCATAGCATAATCAATAAGTTTAAACGAATGTTATATTTATCCTTTTTTTGTATTTTACGAAGAAATATTGTTTACTAATTTAAGGTGCCATTGCAACTAAATTTTCTAAGTGACATTGTTTAATATTTTCACATTTAAGAAGATAAATTGTACTTAATACTTAAGTATTTTACAAAATATAAATACTTAAACTTCAAATATTTACAGTCTGGTATTTAGTACTTAAATACTTGCCAGAACTTGCCCAGCTTTAATATGAAATAAAACTGATTTCAAATATAAAAAAATTCCAAGTTTTATAAAAGTATTTTTAGCGTTTATTTTTAATTGTTTTACCTCAGTTTCAGCATATAATTGCGTTTCAGAAGGTCCTCGATGACGTGCGACACTTATTGTAGGAACTTCTCTAAGTGGCGTCGACGATCCTGATAAACTCCTAGCTGCTTGCACAGGTTTAAGTAATCTAGTATCGTCGGGCGATGGTGAACGTGGATTACTAGTACTCTGTACGTTATCTACTTCCAAAAAAACAGGGAGCCCATATACTGATTGTTTTCGTTCAAAACTCATATTGCCCTCCATTCCTAGTGTTTCGGCTAAACGACGCGCGTTGAGGGGGGGGGGGTATTGTTTTTCAATAAATATTTCTCACGTGGCTTGTTAATTTTGGAAAATTAGTACAAAGAACAAAGTAAATTAAGTAAATTACAATTGCATACAGTTACAGTATAGCACGAATATTAAGCGAAGAAAAATATTTGTTTGACGAGAAGCTAAACGTCTTAATGTTGTTATGATTTTATGTGCTAGTAATTCACTTTTTTTTGTTTAAAAATTGCAAAACCCATTATAAAACAATGTTAGAATTTTATTGTAAATTTACGTCACGTTGCTTATACGTGTTAGAAAATATTTTTAAGCTGATAAGTGTTGCATAATTTTCAAATTAATTATGCAACAGTATCTACCATTGAAATACAATTTTTTTAAAATTCATAAAAAACAATGTTATAAAAATATTTTGGCCCGTATTCTCACCTCATTTATAAAAGTGATTTTTGACAAAAGTGCTTTTGACGTTTACTTAAAATTATTTATTAAGCAATTTATAATAGTTTATATAAATTTTATAATACCAAATATAATAAAAATGATCATAAATAGAAAAACTATTTACAATTGATGAAAAACAGAAGCAAAATGTTATTTCGAAGTTAATGATAAAAGCACTTTTTTACGAAAAAGTGAGGTGAGAATACGGGCCAATATCTTTATTCATGCGTTTTAATTTAAACTTTGCCTTTTTTAAAATGAAAACCACATGAATTATTATATTATTTTTATCAATAAAATAAAATGGCACATCTTCAAAAAACGAATTAAAAATGCCCGCATTAGAGTAAAAAGTCACAGAAACATACTCAGAATTAGAGAAATTAAAATAAAACCAGAGCAATAGTTTAAACCATTATTAAGTTTAAAGAAAAACAATTTTTATTAACTTACAGTCCACATTAATTGAACGAGTTTTTCGAATGGCTCCTCTGAAAGACATTTTTCTTTTCAGGTTCATGTTTCCCTTTGCCGTGGTTAATTTCGAAGTTAACAATTGCGATTTATTTACGAAAGATTTCGATACGTATTCTTCTAGATACTGTTGTACATGTGGATTAAGTTCTGTAAATTTTTACAGTGTAAAACACTTTTGGTTTTTTAGTAGAAAAATAGCTACATACTGTCAGGCATTCCATCTTCTTGACTGCCCAAGAAGCTGAGATTGGCGATACAACTTGTATTCAGAAAATCTGATAAATTACCCAGTGTGACGCGGGTTCCATTTATATAGCCAGATTTTAACTTTTTCATTGTTGTAATCATAGCTAGGGGAATTTTTCCATCTTCTACAAAATCAATTAATCATTGAAATCATATTATTTTTATTATTACTTTAGATCAATGGTCTTCAAACTTTAACGACTCGACGAATATTTTTCAGTGATTAATTTTTAACGAAAAACTTTCCTATTATAAATATTTATTATTTACAATAAGACAAAGCCACTGAAATTGCTCCGCGGAAGACTTTGAAGACCACTGCTTTAGACAATCAATATTACTAGAGTTGATTGATAAAATCTTCAATCGTATAAAATATAATGAATGAAATTCAAATCAAAATAATTTTATTCAGTTACAAATTATATATCTATTTTTTTAACGTAATCTCTCTTTAGTATTTATAAATTTATATAAATTATCTCATTCAATTCACAAGTAAAATATCCGGTTTAGTCTTGAAAAATATTGATCTTTAAATTTTTTCGATAATTTTACAAACATTTAAGTCCAACTAGAGAACAAAACAACAAAATTAAAGCTACCAGAAGACATTTTCGAACGCCAGAATGGAGTTTGCTGCACGTCAATAAAGTTTTACAAGTATATATTCAATTATCTCAATTCTTGTAAAATGTAATAATATAAAAATTAATTAATTAGTAATTAAATTATTAATGTTTTGTGCAACTAGCTCTAGGAATGTCCAGTGCAATATTTACCAAAACAAAATATATAAATATCTTAATTAGTATTAAAGTTATAAGTAATTAAAGTAAAACACAATTTTAAGATGAATAAATTGATTGTGAAAAATAATAAGTAATGAGATATAATTTTTCTCGCACGATTTTTTAACAGGATAACTTGTGAACATATTAAAATATGCAAAAAATACGATATATCCTAGTAAATGTAGAAAAAAATTCAATGTATTTTGATACTGATTTCATTATTTTATCTTTTTTCAAATATTTATACGAATGCAGACCTTGCCTATCAAACACCCTGATATGTTTTTTTGTTAATAATTAATTAATTTCGAAAATAAAACAAATATTATTGTGAATGCCGCAGCATTACCTAAATGATCATGAGTTGCCATAAGCGTAATTGTAGGTCTGCCAAGCAAATTTCGCCAGTTGATAGTTAGGAATGCGAGATTGGTAACGAAATTATCCACCAAAAGAGCGAGATCATGGCTCATATAATATGCGTCCATGTCAAAATTCTATAACCCAGGACAAATATATACATGCAAAAACACCACACACTTCCCAAAAACAAAAGAATTTAAAAGAAAAACTGTACAAAACACTGTACAAAAGACATTGTTCTATCAAATACGATACAATATACAAATTTACAATTCATATCAGTTTTTGATTTAAAAACATTTTAATGTCAATAAAAACGTAACCAAATACTATCAAAATTATAAATTTTCATATAAAATTATTATATTGCTAATAAATCAAAAACTGCTGAAAGTAATAATGCCCATTTTCCGAAAAGCAATAGTCCCAAAAATATTGTCAAAATATCAAAATATTAGTTCACAATTCACACTACAATCAACTGAAAAATAAATATAATTACTTAGTATACATTTAGTTCTAAATAATTTTCCAATATTGTCCAATAAAATTGTAACAAAAACGATTCAAAATCACAAGGCGATTGTTAACTAACTACTAAGTTAGTTAACCATAGATAACCATAATTGCCTCGCGATAATATTGGATGAGTTCGCAATATTATGTACTGTGTTAACCACAGAAAATTCTAGAATATTTGGTCATCACAATGAACTAATTTAAATTAGTTACAAATTGAAAAAATGTATTGATTTCGACGGGATTCGAACTCGGGTCCTTCGTCTTTCGCGGACGACACTCTTAACCAACTGAGCTACGATATCACTGTGCGATTTCAATACAAATTTTCAATCGGTTGTATTGATGTTAAGTAGTTTTTATACTAAATATGTTAAGATTTAAACATTCGGTGACGACGTTATAAAGAATTATAGTTATAACAATCCAACGTTTCTAAACGATTTAGTCATCACAATGAATTAATTTAAATTAGTTACAAATTGAAAAAAAAACTGATTTAACAATTTCTAATAAAAGTTTGCCAAAATTCGAACTAAATAAATCTATATTTAGAACTAATTGCATACGTAAAATTAATTCAAATTATAATAAATTCCCCCAAAAAAACACAAAACATGGTTATAGAGTTGGTACGCTTGCGTGAACACACTGACTGGATTAGATCTCTAGTAATAAAATGCAAACAAGATAACGTATATAAGATTTGGTTTATATATATTTTGCTCTACCTAAGTGTATATTACGACAGGCAATCGTAACTAGGGGCCTGCCCAGCATGTTCTGCCAGCTTGATTTCAGGAAGTTTATCTCACTCTTGCATATGTCAATCATTAGTTCGTAGTCAGTTGCGATGTAGTTATGTGACATGTCCGTGAACTAATTTTTAAATCATTAATAATACATCGTTTTTAACACATCCATTCAAATCAAGTTCAATTTAATAAATTTCATTTTTATTTTAATATGACTTCTGAAAGATTTCTTACTAGGTTAAGTTCTTATCAACAATTAATATTATTTTAAACACATTGAAAAATCTTTTAAAATCTAATATTTACATTAAGATTGACGCGCAACGAATATCAAACAGAAAAAAACTCCCTCACCTGTGGTGTAAACGCAAAAATTCTATCTTGCAGCGTATACAATTTACTGGTACTTAAAATACCCACATCTCTCGATTTTCTTCCAGATAAACCCAACTTCTTATTGCGTCCCAAATACGTATACAAATGTGATAATACTCTAGCTGGTTGTACCTCAATTGGTGCCACTTCAGCTATCGTCTGTACCATGATATCATGTTCACCTAATTTGTCTCGGATTGCGTCGTCTTCAGCAATTATAACAACCTGCACAACAACATCGGGTTTTTTCTCGGCACAGAGACGTCGATTCAGTGGATCTAATTCACCGGGCGCTAGAAAACCCTGTAAAACAACAATTATATAATAAAATCATTAGTTAATATCATTGAAAATATATAATCTTATTATTTATTCAATGTTAATATTTAAATGAAGAAAAATGCATTGACCTTGCCTAAAAGCAAAATACTATAACAATTAAATTGTTGCTAGAGTTTGGAATGAATAAAAACTGGCACTTACTTCTTGTAAAAGTTTGCCAAGTATGTAGAGAGATTGTGCCCAGAGGAATGGAAAGTGACCTAATGGAATTCGTTGTTGTGTGCCAGGATCACGATATTCGGCGTTTACGAATTCGGCAGGTACTGCGTATAATTCAGGTACTAGTCTAAGGCCGTCTTCTGTACGAATTAGAATCTAGAAATTATTAAACATATTCGAATTGCAAGATTGCAAGTTTGACAAAACATCCTATATTCAAAAAAAAAACTTGTATTAAATAAATTATTAAATATTTTCAAATTTGAATAAAAGTAGAAATGAAAAAATAATATTCCCGAAATAATTTTATTCTGATCGAATATTTATCAGTTTAGAGCAAGCGCACACGGTCGATTGTTCGTCGTTTGAGTTCGTGATGCATCATCAATTTATCATCGACTAAACTGTTTAATTGATTTATTTGTTAAAAATTGTTTTTATTTTTAGACACAAACATTTTCATTATTTTAATTCAATTAAAAGTAAATCCAATTATAATTTATTAGGTTACATAATAAATTTAACGATCGTTTTGTCAAATATTTTTCTATATTATTCGATAACGCTATTGCTCAGAACTAAAAAAAATATTAAAGTAATATTTTTTAGAAATTACAATGTACAGAATTTATTGTCAATTGAGTCAGAAACTTGTATCAATTTAAATCACATTTATTAAATTTTTTGTTGTCTTCTAATATTTAAAATTTATGAAGTTCTTACAGAACCAAATAATATTAAATGTCTTCATTTTATTGAAATACTAAATATCTTCTAAACTTTATTTATACATAACAAAATCTTTAAAATTGGATTAAAAGTATGAATTACGAATAATGCATATCAATAACGACATATTTTTAACAATAACTGTAACGTACCTCTTCTAATTTGTGTGTATATTCAGCTGCCAGATGTATATTTCCTTGAAAATAATAATCTAAAATCAAATAACAGTAAAATAGTGGCCATTCGCATTCAATATTTTCAAACATTCGAAGTTCCCAAGGTTCGTAATACAAACGATTCGGATCCTACAACAAAATATCATTTTTATTACAATGTTCCGATTCATACATTAATGTAATTAAATGTAATATATCTGTATCAAATAACGAGTTAAATTAGCTTAGAGTTACGATAAGTTGTTTACAAGGTATAGTTATGAAACCGACAAAAAAAAGAGGGTAAATTTTACCTCTTTGGGAGTTTTATAACCATCACGTAAAAATCTCTTACAGCCGTACCGCCCTTGCAATTTGGTAATAATTGTATTTCGCGTGAATGTAATTAAATCGGGATCATCAACTGCAAAAGCCGGGAAACTTATCACAGACAATAATCCACCGTCCACTTCTTTGGAGTTGGATTCTCTTGGCAGCATTGACTAAAAATATCCAATCACAACATTTCCAAATTTAACATACAAAAAAAAGCCGTTACTTGTAACACAGCTTGACATTTTTGTGCTTCATCGGATAGTACGTGAATAATACTGGTCGGTCCACCCCTGGCTCCAAATAAATCTAATTCATTCATCGCTTCCAGAGCGGCTTTTGCCATTCCAATGGAACTGGCGTTTAATTCGGGAAAGCCATGATTTGTTTTATCGCCACGTTCCCAAATTCCATAATCCTATAAAACGGAATTCAATCACAATCTAATTTGTAAATTAGTTTTTAATATAAAACTTACAGGTGTACAATATGCCGATTCGATATAAAAGACTAAATTCTGTATGAAAGCGACTTCATCTAAACTAAAAACAATTTGCAATCCCGACGCTGTCATTTGTGCTAAGATTAATAAGTATAATGATATGGCATCAAGTTGTAAATGTCCCCATTCGTGGTCACCAACTACGGCTTGTCCAGTATCGGATGAATATTTTGCATGAATTGAATCCAGTGGATTCTGCGATATTTTAAATTTTTCTAATTTATCTTTTTGTTGCATCATTGACATTAGTAGACCTTAAAATATTCATAAATCCATCAAATATAATATTTTCTTATTAGAATTAATAAATACTGAAGCATCAATGCATCATTTTGACAGAATTAAAAAATAATAACAATGGAAGCAAAAAACATAGTTTTATAAATATTGAATTTACTTTAAAACAAACTGCTACATTGGAACCGTAAAGTTTAAACGATTAATGTAGATTAATATTAGTTTCGGAAACCAATGAAAAACACACAATAAATTGATGGATGCGGAAAAAATGCATTGAAGTGTCATTAATGATTAATACAAGCTCGTTTTTTTTGCGTGTTTTATTTCAATTGTTTAGTTCTGATCTTATGGCATTTGTTGCTATTTTCTCAAAACCAGTATTTATTAAAACGAAACATAAAATCAATCTTGTAATGTCAGTTAATATTTATTTACTGACATTTCAACTACGTAATAAGAAATAATAGACATCAAAGTTCCAATAAAGTGTTAAAATTTAATAAATATTTATATTTTATATTGTACTATTAATCTTCAAGCTATAATGTAATTGTATGTCAAATCTGAACTATCCGAACATAATATAACCTCAATTTCATGAAGTAACTTATTAATCAAATATTTCGTAAGAAAATGAATCTGTCAATATTATTATATTAAAATATGTTAAAATAATATGAAACTATTTATTTATGTTCACCAAACGTTATATGAGTGACCACGTGAGTGTTAAAAATGATGTTTACCTCGCATAAGTTTAACGCAACTCTGTTCCAATTCGTAGGTTTTGGCACGATCCTCATCCTGATCTGCCATTTTCTTATAAGCCATTGATAGGCCCCACACCGATAAAATGCAATAAACATTATCTCTGATCCAAGCATGATGATTATCAACACTGGCTGGAAATAATCCTGTTACCGGATTCTGATGTTCCATTATAATTTTATGCACTACACGTTGATAATAGTCCAAACGGACCCCAGAATTACTTCGACTTCGCATTTTGTCGCGATTATTTTGTGACTGACAACTATATTGTGTTCTTCGTGTTGTTTAAATTTGATACTTAACTATATAAATGTTATTTTTAGCCACTATTATATTTTACTCGTAATGTCATTTCAATGTCGCTGTTGTCATTTTTTATAATGGTTAGATCAGCTGAAAATAGCTCAACACGGGTTCTAAAACCATAGACATCTAAAACTTCGCAGGTGGCACTCGGGTTGCCTGCATTACTATACATTTATTGATTTATAAAATATTCAACGATAAAATACAGATTAAACTGGATAAATGATTTTATAGTAATTTAAAATAATTTTAAATTTAATATTAATAAATATTAATAGTCACACTTAGGATTACCACCTCTCCGGGTTTTCAACTGAACCTCCGGTCTCCGGGTTATTTGTTGTAATCTCCGGATTAAACTAAATTTAGATGTAGTCATATAGTTTTAAGTTAAAAAATAAGTAAGTCATTATTATGATCAGTGATAAATTTATAGTCAAATCAAAATAATATTTAGTTTAATGTAAGCATTGAAAAATCTCCGGGTCAGTTGAAATAAAAAAGTGGTCACTCTAGTCACTCTAGAATTTATATTGGTTGATTATAATGATATCGGCTGTACTTAAGTAAATCAGAACAATTAGAAGTTTGTAAATTATTATTGACTCACACTACTGTAAATTGTAAATTATATGAATTAGTATTTCGGAAATGTAATATCAAGTTCCACCTCGGAATTTGAGTGAAAGAAATTGGTTTTATTTATTATAAATCACTCTTTATTTAGCACTTCCGGCCATATAGGTTTTTACATACATGTATATATATTTACAAAACAAAAATTAGTTATACATTTTGATTTTTTCTTAAATGTAAAGTATTTACATTAAAAATAAACTAGATTTTTTTTCTATAATATAATAAGTATATTTGCGTAATCGGAACTGATTTGAGGTATATCTGTATTTGATAGAAAAATATTTAAAAACAATTCGTTCGTACTATTGATGAAATAATGGCAGTGATAACGGTCATTTTGGTTATGAATTATTTATATGTAGTTTTAATGATATGTTAGTTACGATTGGTTCTATGTGTTATTTTCTATATTCACAATAATATAACATACTATATATATAATACACTCTCCGCTATTTACAATTGCATTGCTATTTTTAAGCTAGGCTTCTTTTTTTTTCGAACGATCTACAGGTACCGTTCTTTTTATTCCAGTCAATTCGAACTGAAATTACTTTCAGTAACAATAATTTGCGATTTTTTTATTTATAAATCATTTATATTAGAAAGCTTTCACATACCGCTTAAACTATATGAATAAATTGAAATTCGACTGAACTGCGGGCATGGACATGTATCTTAATATTTTGAAATAACTGCTGTTTTTACGTTAACGGTATTATTTTTAAAGTAGCTTATAAACAATCTAGCTTACTTGTCATTAATGGTTTTAACTATCAAGCTTATTGAAATTCTGTTTAATTTATAAATGCGAAAACAAGAAGAAGAAAAAAAGATTTTGGTCAAATTTCATAGAACTTTATTTAAAGTATTTATGAACAAGAATGTTCAGGATACTTTGCTACTTAGTATTTGATTGATAAGTATATTTGATCGCTTCATTCACCAATAAAGCCTTCAAGTAACAGAATCAAAATCATGAGTGACAAGTCTGGGCCATATGACGCTATGTGAAAACCCTCTATTATCCTACAATATTGAGAAACACTCACCATCACTCGAAATTTACACTAATTTACAAGAAAAATGTAATCACAAAAAGTGGAAAAATACATTATTGCATCACAATCAAAATAGTTTTACTTAAACTAGTAGTCTATATAGAATTGGTCTTATACTTATTTGCGTTCGCATAATACAAGAGTTGATCAAAAACTGATGTTATTGAACTCAAGTTGTAAACTGATTCAATTAAAACTTGATAGAATATATAATAAACACTCATTGATTAAAAATTATCAATTATTTTTTTCAGATTGCTAAAGACTTGACCACTGTATAGATCCAAAAATGTCTCATAAAAGAATATAGTAGCAAGACAATGATATAAGTAATGCTTGAATATATATTCTAATAAAACATTACTTTTACAAATCTTTTGGTGCATTCCATTTGTTATGAAAACTGCTATACGTTTTAGATTTATATCTGTAGTAATTTTTCAACAATCTGAAAGAAGTATGTATGTTTACTAAGTTCCAGTTAACTATTAACTGAATTAAATATAGCTACAGAAAAACAATATTTTTTGACCAACCCTCGTAGTATATAAAAATGCATAAAATTTACAAATATATATATATATATATATATATATATATATATATATATATCTTTCTTTGTAATGTATTATTGTCTAATTCTTGACTGGAAGACTTTTTTCATTTTTACAAAATTAATTAAAATTAAGTCATTTAGACACGTACAAAAGCTTAACAGTCTTTGATAAAGTATGGCCTTAAAGTAATCTTAACTGTACGTTGTATCTAAAAAATTTAAGTTTCATAAGTGAAATATTAAAAATCTCACTTCTTTCTTTTTTCTTTTTACAAATATCTTACTTATCATTATTGTTTGGAACTAATGCATGTTGCATATTTAGGAACCCAGTAATAATTAATTAGTAGAATAGTTAAGCATTTCTTGCAATTATTAATAATTAATATATACATGACTAAGTGTACAAAATTTCCCCTTGTTTTAACAAAAAATTCAACATTCTTTTATCTCTCTCTTAGTTTATTTTAAACGCACGCGTTTCTAGGGAATTAATAGTATCTCTATCTCTTATTTAACATAATAGTATTTTTATTACAGAAATAGTCCATTAAAATTAATATAAAAATTAAAGCGTATTTTATTGCCTTCCCCCCTGTGTTGCCAATGACTACACCCCCCCGAGTCACTTTTCACTTCATTTGTCTGCGATGCGACACTGTTACAGAGTTAATCGCAAACAATTGCGAATCGCTTCTTTATAAGGTACACGTTACAAAAAACTTTTACAATTTAATACCCCCCCCCGGATCTGTGATCAGCGCGTTACAGAATCATTTAGGGTAAAAGTATTATTTTGTTTTTCTTCATGACTTATATGTACATACTACATCACTCTTAGGATTTCTATTGCCGTCAGAAATGTACATCTCGGACATCTGTCGGTGTACCGGCCTTTTCGTGTTCGAGGACTTTTTCCGCGGCGGTACCCGGTGTCGTAGTTGGCAACAAATCTGTCGTAGATGTTGTAATTGTTGTCGTAGTGGACTGTCGGGACGTTGTATTGTTGATCATTGACGTAGGCGTAGAAATGGTTTGTGGCTGGCCAGATGCTTGACTGTTTTGTCTAGCATTTATTGTGGCCGTAACCATGTCTTCTATTTGCATTAGACAGCCATGCAGGTAGTCCTAGAATTCAAAATAAAGAACCAGTTAGTTTAAGTAAAAAATAAAAAGTTTACTTTTTAAAATATTTTATTCGAAAAAGATGTCAATCTATTAGTAGTACCAGAATTAAATCTGTAAATACTTTCGAAACAGTTGCGACAATTATATCAGTTACATAATGAACACATTATCAACTGATCCTAAAAGACTTGAAAAACGGGCAAAAACAAAATCGTGGTAAGCTCAGTATCAGTATAGCAACCAAAATCAAGCAAGAAAAAAAATTCTCGTGAATGAGACATTGCCTAGCAACAGGTGCCCGACACATGTGGTGACGGGAAAAAATCCTGCTCTTCTCCGGGTGTAAATACATCGAAGAGTGAGAATAGAAGAGAAAAAAAAAACCAGAAGGAACCGAAAACTTAGAAAATGAATGTCCCTACCCGTGGGGTAACACTAATATGACCGCGGGTTAACACCACTTGTCTACAATAAATTTGTTGTGCGCGAGAAAAATTTGTAAATAATTATATCATAGTTTATATAGACAGATGAACGTCGAAAAATGTGTGTCTCTCAAAGGGTTCAAAGACTCGACGGTGACAAATACTCGTGGTTCAAGGTCGGAATTACGTCAGATGTATTTTTGGGTTTCAGTCTATCCTATGTCAGAGTTTTCACATAATACGAATTATTAGCAATGTTATTGCTCTTTGGCGTAACAGAACGTTTAAAACACATACATTTGAAATTATTTTTACATAGAACAAAGTTGTTGAGTTTGCAGGAAAAATATTTTGTATATTTTATTTAATAAATTGTTTTCCTTGTGATCTAAAAAAGGAAATTTATAACGGTTGCATAAATAACTGTTGTTATTTTATTTCTAAGAAATATTTTTTCCTATATTTACAAAAATATATAAAATGTAAAAAATATAAGATAATTTTTCTTTTCAAAGCGTTTAAATAATTTAAATTTTCGTCTTAAATCAGTTTTTAGGAATTTATTCAATTAAATTACAAAATGTGTATTTGACTTATATAAAATACAACTAATAAATATATAAAATACCAACCTGTTCAATGGCAGTAATCCGATGCAGGCGCTCCAATAATTCTGCGAGTGTGTAACCACTTTTGCTGGTCCAACCGAGACCGTGTAAAGCAGCCGCTACACTTGCTGCAGCAATCATACTAGCCGTGTACATCGAGAACATGTAATCTGGAAAAGGAAGAAAATAACACTTTAGTCAGTCAGTCAACACTGAAGCACTAAACTTATTCAATCAAAATGCACACAAGATAGCAACCAGCAACTTTGATATCGTGCTGTGTGATCGATGTGTAGCGATTTAAAAATGCAATGGAATGGAATCTTTTTATAATACTTTTGCAATTTTTCGTTGGGTTATTATAGTTGAGGATATTCTGCACTTGTTTGTGTTTATATATTGTTATATTCGACATAAATATTTCGTAATTTATATGAAGAAAGTGCAGTAATTTTGTTGGAAATTAATAATTTTTAAAGCAACCAAAGCAACATGTAAGATTTGAGAGTTGCATATTTTACAAAATAAATAAGAGTACATTTATCGTTTTCTTGATTATTAAGTAATATTTATTAGCTGTATTTGTCAAAAATTACAAACAGGTAATATATTTAATCGTACTGTAATATGATGGCCAGTTCTCCTATAACATACAACTTGCAATCTTAAAAAAATGTCTGATTAATCGATCTAAGATCTAAAACCCTTTTTTAATTGAAAGAAATATTCTATGTCAGTAAGAAATTATTTTATAGGAACAAATTTATAAATACAAATAAAGAAATTGAATATCTAAAGAATGGGTCTAATAAAGGACATTTGATTTCGCGTGTCCTGTAGTGATTATCTCCCAGCTTCTGATACGAAATTACGAAATGGTTTGCATCCTGAATTCAGTCTGAATGTCTGACCTGCGATTACAATAATTTTCTGTCTACGTTATGCGTGTGTATGTGTCTGCATTTTAGACGAATTATATATATATATATATATATATATATATATATATATATATATATATATATATATACTACAGTCTTACATATGTAGTTGTGCCGAAAAAGGAAAGAGAGAGAAAGTAAATAAGTAGAGTTTTGTGTTTTGTTTTTTTCGGCCGTAGCCAATTCACAAGATGCGAAAAATAATTTGCTAATAGGGACTTCGTCGAATAGAGTTTTGGCAACACTGAAACCGGGATTTTGCATGACCGATTGCATGTAACGTTACCGCAGTTTCAACATGTTGGAATTCTTTTAATTAGGTGTACCGTGTTAAATTGGTCAGAACTTGCAGCATGCAACGAAAATGGATTTATTATTTTAGAAAATTTAAAAAGGTTTTCTTTTTTTATGTGTGTGTGTGTGTGTGTGTAGCAACATAAAGAACGTATAAAAGAGTATAATAGCAGAGGTTTGCTCCTAATAACATTATTTTAGTAATATTGAAATATCAATTTTGACACTAAACTAACCATAGTATAGTTATAGTAGATAGGTGTATTATCACCTGGCAATTGAAATACATAAATAGATTGAAAATTTAGAAATGCTAATCCACAGGTAACTGTTATATAAACATTTAAAAAGCATTACGTTTATATTCTGTATATTTTTTTTATTAAAATTTGACGTTTCGATATACTTCACGTACATCATCATCTGGAAATCAATACAAATGATATAAATAATAAACAAACAAAACATCAATTATTAATAATTTATAAATTTTATAATCTAGTACTTGTATTTTGTTACCTAGTAACATGTTTCTATGTTTTGTTTGTTTATTATTTATATCATTTGTTTTTAATCCTGATGATGATATGTGCAGTATATTGAAACGTCAAATTTTAATGAAAAATTATACAGAACTGAAACTTAAAGCTTTTTTATTTTAATATTATGCGTTCTGGAAGATTCTTTACTATGTTAAGTTTTATTCCTATTAAGTAATATATTCATTATATTATTATATATGCGTTTCGTAATGACTAATATTATTAATTACTTACGTTAGTATGTTTTTGAATTATTGCTCAACAATCTTTTATCAATCAAAATTTCGTAAGTTTATTACTCAACAATTTGTGACAAATTAGAAATTACATTTATCTGAAGAGTTAGCGCTGATAAAATGCAATTTAATATTGTATAGTGGTAGAAAAAATGTACAGTATTTTGCTCGCATCATGCGAATCGCATATAATATTATTACTCATTTGATAGCTCGTACAAATATAGAAAATAATACGTTTTGCTGAAACTTATAAATTTGGTTTCGAAAATTTCCGAATAAAACAATTTAAATCTGCATGATGACAATTCTACATCAACATCGAGTATTAAAGAATTATTAACTCTTTCTCCGCAGTTTCTTCAACAAATGAAAACAGTGCTCTGTGCAGGGTACATAAAGCAAAGAATGTTTGTAAAGAAAGGAGGCATAATGCAAGCGAACCTATATCGATTGTAATATCTTCGACGTAAATACATTATTGTCTCGGGCTGTTTCTAGAGAGTTTAGTTCAGTGTGTATGTGTGCGCGATCTTGCAATATGTGCACAGTCTCCCGAGCAATGCGCAGCCTTGACTATACGGGTAAAGGATTCAGCTCTGCTCTGCCCAGCTCAACTGCAACTGATCTGCACCGTGCCGCAGACTAGTTCGCCGTTCTGCCTAAACTTGGGCCGTGAGAAATATTTCATTGGACGGTTGAGAAATGCGCGCCGCCGCCCGAAGGGTGAACACAGTCCAGGCACGGACTCGCCCATAAATAATACAACACTACACACAAATTGTTCGTCCTGCGTTAAGAGTTAGTGAAAATATTGGGTAAAAAGAACGAAACATGCTTGTTCATCACCGCTAACCATATATGATGTTTTTATAGAATATACAGACGACCTTCAAACATCGGAACCACTATTGTTCTTATGATTTTATCACAAATTCGATTCCATGCGTCATTTTTAAGTTGAACAATACATTTGCATGATTATATATAACTATGTACAATGTAAAATATATTTAATCAAAAACAAATAATATTGAATTTATTTTGCTTTTAAGCCGTACTTTCAAACAGTGTCAATCAAATTTGTAACTACAATAATTGTAGTTAAAATTAGACAACAATTATTGTTGTCTAATTTTAAAAATCTGTGAATAGATGTCAGCAAAAAACTAAAAATCATTTAGACTGTGTTTGATTTTCAAAAAAACAAATTACATT
Organism: Clivina fossor; assembly: GCA_963966155.1. Classification (NCBI taxonomy): domain Eukaryota; kingdom Metazoa; phylum Arthropoda; class Insecta; order Coleoptera; family Carabidae; genus Clivina; species Clivina fossor. Next base: position 8,120,827 of record OZ014563.1, on the reverse strand, counting down.
TCATGCTCAGTAAAAATATATGTACTTAAAAATATAATAAATAAAACAATCATAATATTTTTAATAAATAATAAACAAACAAAACATTGAAACAACTTACTAGGTAACAAACACAGGTAACTAGATTATAAAATTTATAAATTTTAAATTATAAATACTTAATTTTATTTAAATCAGTGCTTTTTATTTTTTATTTAAAAATTTCCATTGCTTCTCTTATCAATCTGCTGTTAATATTTAGAAAATAAAATAAGATTATGATGTTTTATGATAATAACTAATGTACGAAACTGAAAACTGAAGCTTTGTTACTAGTATAATATAATTACATAATCTGGAATTAATAAAATTAATAAAAGAATAAAAAAAATACAAGTAGACATTCAACTAGTATGTCTTACAAAGTACACATTGCTGTCATACACAATAATGCTCTTTCAATTTTGATTATAACTAAAGTTATTAATCTGAGTGATAATCAAAATTTTGTCGATGTATTTGTGGCGAATGTGGTACTGTGCCTGGACACTGGGGGTCGCAGCAACTTTTTGCGTACAGTAATTTCAACAAGCCCGGGACACGACCAAGGTAGAAAAGAAATCGGACGAAGGCAATAAACAAGAGCAAGTCTGTGGTGCGTACATATATGTGTGTCGCAGGACAATAATTGTACTTGCAAATCGATCGCACGCTAAACAAACAACACGTCGCAGAAGAAGTTCATAAAAGAAGCGTGCGCCCCCCGTTGGGTGACATCATCTGGATTTTCTTACTTTGTTAATATGTTTTATCGACAGCGATAATAATGTTATCACTTTGCTCTGTTGACACTGTCGATGAAAAATAATGCTAGTCGTATTTCATATGAATGAAATTGTTATAAATTATACAGTTTTCAATGTTTCTTATAGAACTAGTATCATTCTATAATGCTATAGAACTTATAAACATGTCTATGTTACGGTTCAAATGATAAATCAGTTATTATTAATAATAGTCGGGAAATATGATAAATCAATATGAAATATGATTAATTTATTAAATTGGCCAAGTACAATATAAATTAATAGCTAATATAAATTGTTACTAGGTTAGGTAAAAAGGTTAGTTGTATATTTATTTATGATAAATTATGGTGATATATAAGTATATGATATATATCACTTTTTTCTATCTATCCAATTTCCAGGAAATTATTCATAATTACCTATTGATCACATTGACCGAAACATATACACGATAACAAAAACTCAGATTACTGAAAATATAGTTGTAAAATTGTAGTTATTAGGTATTTAGATTATTTTGTTAAATATTTAGATTAAATGTTCTTAAATGTAAATATCTGTTATTAACAAATTACGTTTTTTATAAATTCTGAAAAATGTTTTTATTTCTTTTCGATTTTACCTACCAAATTAAAATTTAATTATAATTGTAAGTTAAACGATCTTCTAAAATATGATGTGTAAAATAAATTTTCAGGTATATAGGTCAATTAAAACAAAATTTTACAATTTTTTTACATATAACAAGTATCGATGCTTTATTGTTTATTGCATCGTCTTCAAGCTGAATCTACAATTATTAAATATACAAATATATCACTGAAATGTTAAATATGACAAAAAAATTTTATAATATAAAAACTTAGGTAAATAATTCCAAATAACTATAATAATTATAAACATAGCAAATTCATACAGATACGTATGTCAAAAATAATAATGTCAAATTTTTAAAATAATAAATAATTTAAAACAATTTGTTTGAAAACATTCACAAAACAGACAATTTTCATATTTTTCTTTCGCTAATAATATTGAATTAGTTAACAATAAATTATGAAAGCGCAATAAATTTCAAGATAATATATATAGGAAAGAAATCAACTTAAATAAAAAATTATCAATTCGCCAAAAATGCGTCCTAGTGTTATGCGCGCACACGCGTTCATCAGGCAGGCATCACACCGTACCGGCGTTGACGTCATCCCGAGAAACTAAGGTCGCTGAACTGTTTAGGCACTGCGAAAATATTTTCGCGACCGTTGCAACGTCCGACCAATCATGGCGCCGGTATGTGGACCGTCGCTCGCAATCCACCCACCTCCCCCCTACAGACCTGATTGCATCACCACATCGTCATCGAGGTCCTGTGTTCACACACACTCACACACACACACAAACACCTATACTATGAGGCTCAGCAAAAATTCCTGCGGTGTGCTGCTGAAGATTGAAAAAAACAAAATCCCGCCGCCGATTTGAGACAATTTTTCTTTGTCAATTTCCGAACCGGGACGCAATTATCCGGTTTTGCGATAAACGATTGTAGAATGAAACTATTTGGGATATTTTAATTTTTTTATTAATTGCCAAAATAAAAATAACAAGATTGATAATATGTTTTACTCAATATAATTTTCAGGTTTTTTTTTTATTAAATACATTTTCGATTGACAAGTAATTACAGCGAAGAATTAATTAAAAGGCTTTATAATTTATTATTATTATTAACGTAAAAAATATTAGCTCGATTCGCTAAAACCTTACAGATTATAATATTCTGGTGATTTGTTTTACAATTTGCAATATTTCGTCGATTTAATACAATATGTCGCAAAAAATATATAACTTTGCGACAATCTGGTTGCTTAGTTACCTCATTGATTAAGTTAACAATACTTTGTGCAACCGGGCCTTAGTACATACATATATTTATATAAACTGGTTGTATACCGGTTCAATAATTTTTTATAAACAGTTTTGGTTCAAGTTCAAACGGTTTGATTTATTGCTTTTAATTTACGTTCCGATTTGACTTATAGTCAATTTTTAAAAAAAAAATTATTTTAGTTACCAGAAATTTTATTAATATAAAAATAAAAATATTAAGTGTATTTTGTATATATGAAAAAAGTTTATTATGTATTTCCAATTTTTATTTATTTTAATCTTAAGATAAGTAAATAAAAATCATATGTAATTGGCGAAAAATATATCTTCAGAATAAATGAAAACATGTTATCGATTAATTCAAAAATTATTCTAAGAATAGATTTAATTCAAAATTTGGAAATACTGAGCAACTGAGCCTAATAAACTTTTAATAGAATGTCAGTTCGTTAAAAGCAGAAGTGAAGTCTAGTTATGTTACAAGTACGAGTATTTGAAGTATTTCCTCGTACAATAAACCAATTTATTTCGTAATTTAAACACACAAAATAGTCAATAAAACTAGAAATTCTTTCGGTATTTTTCCGCTGCTTCTAATCATTTTTCTAGTCCCCCCTCTCTCCTATCTTTGACATAGGTCGAAAATTTAACGGTTACATTATCTAAGCAAATATCACCATGCGTAGGAGTAAGCGAATGAGCGAATTCTAGACAAGAGAAACCCTTCTTTTCATTCAACCGAGTGTATGCATAATTATTATGCCAGTGGTGGCGGTGCTAGGCTTTGAATTTTGTGCCCCCCCCCCCCCCAAAGAACCAATTTGAGAGGGGGCCACACATTTTTATAAAATTGAGTAATAATTTTTGTATGAAAAGGTAAAAAAACATCAATTTTACAAATTGCTACTTATTTAATTCATTATTTACCAAAATATATTTGGTCGTGGACTCGTAGTCTAGTTGTTAGAACGTCATACATTTTTCCAAATTTATTAAATTTTCTAATTATATATTACATAGTTCACTGTGATTGAGTGGAAATTAAAAATTCGTAAAACTCTTATGCCTGTATGCATAAAATATTTTCGTTAAAAATAACGGTTCATTAAAATGAAAATTCTTGGATCTCGTAAGAGATTTCGTTGCAATATACATAGAAAGATTTCTTACAAAATTCAAGAATTTTTAACGAAAATACAGGGGTTAGTGTCATTTATTATGTTATTAATTATTATATTGCCGACTTCAAGAAATTGAAGTAATTATCTAATAATTTTGAAAAACTTGCAATCCACTTGAAATATAATCTATAATCTAAGATTTTCTTTAAAAATATAGTGGGGCGAAGAGCGACAGAGTATAAATTTTAGAGGGATCATGACCCTCCTGGACCCACTCGCTGGCACCGCCACTGATGCTAAGGCATGAATGAAACGCGTTCGAGCGTCGTGCATATTTGACGCTCTCCGATATTATTGACTCCGAGTTGGTCTGTTGCGCCTTATCACAGCTGTTCGTCGTACCAACGATATATGATATCGACTTCCTTTCCCTGGAACACGATGAGAGTGAGTCGGAGGCAAGCGCGACTTTTTCCGATGTATTAGGACAGCAGCTGAGACAAGAGTTATAACACAATCTTTTGGCCGTTCGCGACCAGTCTGTGAGCAATGTCTGCCCCGCCTGTGTCCCTCCCTGTCCCCCCTCTCTCTGTAACTGTTGCCGCAAGGAATATGCCCACACATTTGACATTCATGAAGAGTGCACGATCATCCGGGATATGAACTGTCCGGCCATGACACTGGCTCCCAATGTCCTCAACAAATCATGTGCTTTGTCGTTTTTTTCGGGATAGATTTTCGGCAAAATTGTAGCGGGCACAAAAATACTTTTATATATATTTCCAAAAAATATAATTTAATTACTTATTTTTGTTGTTTTGTTAATGATGTTGTTAGAAACTTGGTTAGCTTAACATCAGTGATTGCAAAAATATTTAAGACCGGTTGCACAAAGTATCGCTAACTTAATCAATGGTCCCCGCCTTATAGATGTTAAACATTAGTGATTTCGAAAATATTTAGTATCTACCATCTTCAATTGTAATAAAAAAATTGTATCTTGTCACTAAAAATTATTTATTGTCTTAGAGACAATTAATGATAAACGAAAATATAAACAAAATAATGAATGCATTACTGTCAAATATTTAAATCAAAGTTGATATTTCTATTAAATATTTGATCAATAAATAAGCATACAAATTTAATGCAGATATTTTATTGTTTATGTAATTGAGAAAATTTACGTTTTAAACGTCTAGAAAATTGTCTATTTTCAATACATTATGCTAATGTCATAAATATTGTCTTCCTCTAAATAATATATGCATCGCATCACTCAATCAAACAAAACTGATTCTAAGAATGCAACACAATCGTACGGTATAAATTAATGCATTCCTTTCAATTGTATGCAGTTTCAAAGACCTTACAAACTCTTGATAGTAATTCATAAGATAAAATTCGTATTTATCGAGAAATATAATTCTTGCAACATAAGCAAACAAAGTAAGTTAATGACGACAGCAATAAACAAAAGACGAAACTGTGTTAAAATTTTTATAGGAGAAGTGTGGAAAAACCACAGAATATTTATAGTGTCGCAAGTGCGTTGTAAACGTGGCTTTATGCGTCTGCGGCCGATGGTTGGATATATTCCTGAAACGACCGCAAATGAAGGGTTAAACATAACAATAGTTGTGCATGTATCAATAAACCGATAATTTATACTCTCTGAAACAATTGCATACCAATGTGACATTGGCTAACCGTCACTGACCCTTCAATTACGAATTAACGACTCGTTTCCCGCGAATATTAAAAGACTTTCTTCTTGTGCGTCTTTCTCATGGTGAAGAAACCTTTTTTTAACAAGAAACCAATATAGGCCGTTCTTTTTATCTTTGTTTTCCTAGAAAATTTAGAAGGCTTAATAAAGATCTGTATATTAGTTTGACAGAAATAGCCATTTGTATTTTATGAAAAATTATTTTCAATAACACGTAAATTTATGTAAATGTTTTTCAATACAAAGTCTATATGCAAAGAATAATAGAAGGGCCTGCCCAGGGAATCTTTCCACAAATATATAATGTAATTCATTTTATAGTCTGCATTTTCATTTTTTAATCCATTAAATGATTAAATTATATCGTACATTATAAATTTAACAGATTTTTTCTTTTTTGGAAAATAAAAATATTATTTGTGTTACTACCAATAAAATTTTACAACGATGTTTTTTTTTGTAAATTCTACTATGAGGTCCAGTTATGCAAAGCATTGTTATCTTAATCAATAAGTTAACTAGGCAACTAGATTGTCAACTGTCTACAAATTATCTCATTGATTGGTCAGTTGGCAAGTTAACGAATTGGTTAACTTACAAAGCATTTAGCATTACTTTGTGCAACTGGCCTTAGTGATTTTTGCTATTAGTTACTACCAAAAGTTGCTCCATCATTCGAAATTCAATTAATTATTGTAAAATAATTGCCAGACATTTGTAAACTTTGAATAATCGTTGGAAGTATCTTCAAATGTCTGCATTGTTTAGCGTGGAATTCCAAGCGAAGCAAATACCATCGATCTGCAAGCCGAACGGAACAAATTTCGCGTCAATTAATGGTCGAGAGAGAGAGAGAGAGAGAGAGAGAGAGAGAGAGAGAGAGAGTTGATACGAAGGTGTTGGTATATGAATTCGAATCGAAATAATATTATCGCTTTGGCCGGGGCGTTGGTATGCGCACGGCCGTGTGTTTAGTCGGAGGGGCGCACACACGCTCGCTCGCTCGCGCGTTTATGCTCCGTGGCGCGATACTTGCACATGCGGGGCACCTCCGGATCGGTTCCCACAGTCGGGAGGAGCGCGCACGGACCTACCTGGGGCCACCCACCGAAGTCTGCGGTTGCCCGTGAGCCGTGGATCGCGCGCGCCACACACAACTATACGATCCGCGCGCATGTGTAAACAAAAGGTGCGCGCCTAAGAAGGTTTAGAGTGAGAGTCGAGATCGAGACTCTTGGCCGTTTCGAAGTTTCTCATTTCACGCGACGTGACATTGTTTAACCCTTTCGCTGTTTTCTTTTGCACTTTGATTTTACTCGTCGTACCCATAGATTTACCATCGGTCTTTAATGTACATACGATTCCCTGTGAAGTTCGACTAATATCAAGGCAAGCGCCTATGTAGGAATTTTACTCATACGAATGAAAAATTATGTCTACAGCAAAATTATCGAAAGACTGCCTCTTTTTGACATTTCTTATTATCAAAACCAATTCATTTGACCTTGTATTAAATTAAATTGATCATTAAATTTTGTCGTGTGTCGAAGGAATAAAGTTACGAATCCATCAACAGAAATTAAAAAGTTTCACAATGTAACTTTGGTAGATTTGTGGCTTAATATTGAAATTTCATTATTTATAAATAAAAAATCTAAGTTCCTGAAAATATCATTTGAAATATACATCAAAATGTGTTTTAGCTAAAAGAATTTTTTAAAGGATTCTAATACGATTCAAAGGCTCCTGAATAACCTTATAAACTTGACTAAGGCAATGAAAATATTGCAATTTAAAACTTTATTAAACAAGTTTGTATATTTGGAATATTTTCATGTCATTAATAAAAAAAAAACAATTGCTTTTACAGATATGTAACAAAGTTATTAAATATTATTTTTACATTAAATTAAGTAGCTATGACTTTCATACAAAGTGATTATAAATAAATAACACACCTAAGACAAAACATATACATGCTTCTAAATTTGATTAAATCATTAAATAATGTCAAAAAGAACGTAACACAATATCGTTAATGTTATAATTGAATGTAGAATTCAAAAAAGAAACTCTCTATTTATTCTTTGTCTGCAAGCAAGACGGGTCGCCAAAGTCAACATCTCGTCCAGGATTCAGTTTGGTGAGTGTTGATAAATATGCACAGCGCATTCTTGGGGCAGTTAGAACCAATCCGTCGCACGCAAACACAAAATTCATTCAGTTCTAAACTGAAGAACGGTTAGGATATGAATCGGGTCCAGTACGACTATAGTCGGCATCGGAAAGACAAGCACGAACAAAATAAATATTGGTTACTAATAAACCTAAATAATAATACCATCCTTCAACTTAACATACAATTTATTATTATATTCAGCAAAATTGAATCTTTGATGCTGCACTGTAAAAAGTTTTTCTATAATTTTACAGTACAACTTATGGATAACAAAGATGGCCTGGATTATTATGTAATTTCACATAGAACTTAATTTTACATAGCATATTGATATTTTATTAAATTTGCATGTACATTTTTGGATATATTTTGGATAAATATTATACAAAATCATATTACGCAGAACTACATAAATATAATTCACAATTGTAAAATTGTAAACACAATTGTAAAATATAATTATTAACTTGTATTACATTATTTATTGTAAATTTAAATAAAAATTTGGAAAATTACAGAAACATGTAATTTTATGTAGCATGTAAAAATAAGTAATATTTAGTAACAAGTACAAAATCCATGTTTTTTTATGAAATATTACATATTACTAGTATTATCACATGTCTGTATGTAAATTTGTTTTTTTTTTCCTGTAAATTTCCATAATTAAGGAAAAAATGTCATTTTACATATAATATTATAGTAAGTAACTTTTACTATAAAAGTTTATATAAATTTACAAAACTTTTTACAGTGTGTTAAAATCTTAGTGCTTTACAAGATATAATTTGATGTTAATCCAAGCTTAAATGAGTCAACTTCAAAGCGACAAAAGCAACATTGAACTTGTCTAATGAATAAAATACGCATTTGCTTTCAAACAAATAACGATCAATTTCTTTTATTTTAATAGCGTTTTATAAAGATCAAATAAAGGCTTGTAAACGAAAATGGTGAGAAGTACCGAACATTCCATGCATGAATTGACAAAGATATCGTCTTGTAAAAGATGTTTTTTTCGAAATACACCGGTTCGCGAGAACGTCATCAGGAATCTTGTTCTGAAAGCCGTATCAACCCGGAGTCCGGCATCTGTGCAAACATTGGAGAGCGAGTGCGAATGTTTGCATTCCAGAACTAGTATTTCTCGCATTTCTCTCACGACATGGGCAACCGAGCTGGGGTACACGCCTAGCCTCTGCACTGTTTTGCGCACAGATTACTTAATTAATCCAGAATCCGATTACTATGGTTTATGATCGTTATGCACGCCATAGATACGCTTCGTAGAATAGATTTAATTCTTTTCAATTCAATGATGTTGGGAGTCTGAAGATGTTGAATGTATGTATTTATTTAATAAGATAGGTAATCTAATTGGTTATTCAATTTCTTATAAAGTAATAGCTTTTTTTTTGCATGATGTTATTTACATACGATATTAGAATTATGAAGGTGAAAAGATATCGTTTTACAAAGCTTAATAAATTAAAATACAGAATGTTTTCATATACGTGTTAAAAATGATGTAGGAATATTTTGCAGTTGTGTAATTGTCAAAAATAAGTTAATAAATATAGCACAACATAACAGAATGATACAAACGTTTTATCTACTATATATTTCGTTATATATTTGATTATATTATATTTGTAACATATACTCCCTGTCACATCCTAAAACTTGGTTGTACGAAATAAATGAACGCTAAAGTTTCATGAAAACAGAATAGTCGCTTTTTCAGTGAAACTTTGTTGTAAAAACGTGTTACTCATTTCACAATAATATATTCGTAATAAAATATTTTTCAAATTTTATGAAACAAATTTATATATTATATTTAACGTTAAAAATAGCGATATTTATAATAAAAATTATACGCACTTTTATCTAAACGTACTCTAAAAGGAGCTATAAATACGAGACATATATTTGTCTATAAATTACAAACGAAATTACAAACAATTAAATACGTCCTTGTAGTAAAAATAATTAAAATAGTATTTTAAGAAAAAAATGTCAGTTTTAAAATAAGAGATATAATATGTTAACGGTTAAATTTAGTGTTTAAAATAAATTATTTTGAAAAAAATCTATTTGAAAATATAATATGAAAAATACTAAAATGTTCAAAGATAAAAAATCCGTAACTAAATCGAAATATCTACTTTTAGATAGATTCTAAGCAAAGCTATAATAATGTAATGTTAAAGAATGTTTTTTTTTTTCATTTTCTTAAATAAAATTCCTTATTTGGTAGATTTGTTCATAATCATACCATTAGATTCAATAAAATAATCTTTCTAAACATTTCAATTAATTAAACTTGGAATGTTAATGCCGAACAAAACAGTAAACATTGCAATAAAAACATCAATTTCAATCTGAAATTATAGGAATAATAATCCCGAAGATCACTTTATTCTAATGGGAAAAAATGCCAGTCGAAACTTCCATTAAGATATAATATCACCATGTCATTGTCTTACAAAGATAGGTTAGGTGTGTTGTTAACGAGGTAAAGTGTCGGTTTGCGCGCGTTTTTGATTCAAGCCCCGGTCGCTTACCTGGGCGCATTCGTTGGGAACGAGGGCCCCATTGCGCGCCGCGCCGAACAACGTCCGAAGCCTCTAATAAGACCTCTTTCATCTTTTGCGCCTAGCTGGACACCAGCGCTCAGGTAATAATCACGGTTAAGAGAGAATGAGAGAGACAGAATGTGATTTGGATCTCCCTGGTTGTGCCTCCCACACGTGCGAGACAAGCACAAAGTATATACACGGCGAAATGAAAATGAAATCGGGACAGGTACACATGCACTCGCAATGTGCGGTTTTTATTTTTTTGTTTTCTCGTTGTTCTTTTGTTTGGCGTGGTTATTCAATTGCTTTTTTAGCGAATTCTTTTTTGGTGGTTTTTATATGTTAATATTACGGTTTGATTACATCTATAAATAAATTAAAAATTGGTAATCCTGTTAAAATATCTAATCGATTTAATACCATATTTGAACAAGGCAGAAACAATTGAAAGAAAAAAAGACACTGTGAATATTTCAAATCGTATTTGTTCTTTTATCAAATGTAACATGTATTAATATTTTTATTATATTTCACACAGGCTTTATTTTAAGGTTATTTTTTAATTATGTAGATAACAATTAACATCACTTTATGTAACTGAACCCTAAATATTTTATCGACAAATTTTGTTGCATATTCATTTACACTGTTCAAATAACAAATTTTTTATACAGAAAAAAAAACAGGATTTCCAATTATGGTAAATTAGATTTTTGTTGCAAAATTCAAAATTTTTACAGTGTATTAGTTATTAGATAATAATTAAAAAATTAAATATATCAAGAAAATGTACATTTGTGTAAATTTTATTAAGCATTTCTTTACACGTTCGTTAATATCCAAATACTAAAATTCGAACTTAGTTCTGGTTTTATAAACACCAACTTTACAAGTAAATTTAATAAACAAGTAAATTTACTCTATTGTTTCACTGAGAATTTTGACTTTTTCGAAATAACTATCCATCATATTTTAACATTGTTAAAAAGCACTTGAAAATTGTGTCAGAGGCAAAAACTAGACAAGATCTGACAATTAGTAATAAAATAATAATACTGAAATAAAATTTGTAAATTATGAACTTATTTACTTCTATAGTAAAATTTACTACTATGAAATTTACTTTGTTAATTTGTTCATCTAGTAAATTAAACCAAACGTTTATAGTACAGTTATTATAGGAATAAATGTATTTATTTTCTCACTAAATTTACGCTGTTGCAAAATTTGCATCTCTTCCACAACGAAAGTGGAAGTAAGCAAAATCGTCATCGATCAAAAACAATTGCAATATACCCCAAGCTCAGACTGCAAAAGCGAAAGAGAGCTAATGACACACATTCAGAACCGCTGGGCAGACCGTGTGCGACGTAAGAGGAACGCTGTGCAGACAGCACTCAGACTGGTGAGCCCATCCGCGCGCACCGCTCAATGTGGGAAAGTGACTCTCATGGAGCAGCCAAGAGCCCAGAGAACAGAGCAACAGCAGCAGAGAGATAAAAACACCGCCGCGGTACGGGTTCGTCGTGTTTATATGTGCGGGCACAAGGCTAACCTAACACGGGCGCGCACACACACACACTGTTTTTAAGTCTCGGCTGTAACGGTCGACGCGCTATGGCATTGCTCCTTGGATGGGGCCCAAAGTTAGGTAACCCCTTCATCCGGGATAAACAGACAAACGAACGACGACGCGGTGTTTAGATTGGCCTCGACATTGACATTATATCTACGTGCGTGATTAGGAAGAGGTTTCAGCCGATCGAGTATTGTTCATTTGTTCTACATCATTTGTTACTTATTGAGCAAGGATTTTTTAAAGTTTATGGAATATCCACAATAAGACATTAATTCTATTTCAATATGCCTACACTATTTATCAAGAATAATATATTACAATTCCATTTTATAGAAATTAACTTAATTCTGTTTTAGTATGTTACAATCAAATTGATTACAGACTTAAATTCTAGACCTATATAGAATTCACGTTGTATTAATTTTAACACAATATGTAAAATTTACATATCTTTCTATAATCGATTGTTTAGAAAATAATTAATCAAACTAACATAATTATTTATTTTAATTTGTATTTCATTTTGTAATTTTTTGTTTTGTAATATTTTTCATATAACCTATTCTGTAACTGTTGGATAGTGTATATTTAAATAAATAAATATCTCAATAATTTATAAATTTCACATAAGTATCAGACTTATTTCCAAGAGTTTGTATTACCATAATAATTACACACATTACAACGCATAATTTTTAATTTATTATACTTTTTAAGTATTTTGTTCTTATTCTTCTGTAAATTCTCTTCAGAGAAATCTATTGACAAATTTTAAAATTAATCACTAATATTTATTTTTTTACATATTAAGTATTTGCATATATATTCAGTAATAAAGTACGAAAAAATCGAATGTAATTATATAATTGGCAATATGATTTCAAAATTTTATTAGTATAAAATTGAATTTGAAACATACAATTTGAGACATACATTCAGAGCGAGTTCCAAAAAACATTGTTAAATAAATGAGTTAGACAACTAGATTTTCAATTGTCTTTGAAGTGCCTTGGTTAGTTGGCAAGTTAACAAAAGAGTTAACTTTACAAAGCGTTTAATAATGTTTTCTACGACCGGCCCATAATGTGTTAATGAAGAAAATAGACACCTACCTCTTGCACAAAGGGCAATGAAGGTTTGGGCATGCCGGTGTACCATGGTGGTGTCAAGAGCGGCCGACTCAATGGGCAATCGTCTCAAAATATGCCTCAAAAAGTCCTGCGGCGTCACCGCTGACACATCCCATTTGAGCTTGCTCAACACCAACAGTTCCCACCTCTGCAACATAAAAATAAAAAAAAATAAAAACTATTATTTTTCATCAATCAGTATTTCATATATTAATTAGTTTCAGAAAAGTGTCTATACAATACAACTGACATATTTGCAATTCTGAGTTTTTTTTTGTTTTTTGCTGTGCTATTTAGGAAATCTCTTATGTTCCTCTACCACCAACATTTTATACGTATCTAATTTTTCTAACCCAGTCATATATACAGATAAAAGTTTTTCAATCAGTGAGTCGGTTATTTATATAAAATTTGTTTTAATTTTTAATTTGTATTAAATTTATAAAATAAATATCATAAAATATTAACGAAAACAAATCATTAAAGAACAAATTCTGTTTAAAGTTTAATAGATTTTTTTAAAATGTAATGTAGCAATTGTTTTATTAAGTCCCATAATATTTGATTTAGGATCAGTATTTCCAGTTTTTATTTATTCTTAAGATAAGTAAAAAAATCATATGCGATTGGCTAAGAATGTATCTTCAGAATAAATAACAATATTTTATGGGCTATTTTAAAATTATACCAAAAATAAATTTATTCAAAAATTTGGAAATATTGGGCCCAAACAAACAAAAACAAAAAATTGACTTATCGTTAGAAAACACTAGTACAAGCAAACAAAAGTAAATGTTTAACAGCAGTTAGCAATGACAAGATATATGTCAGATTTACTAACATAAAATAAGTCAGTCTCGATTGGTGTCATCGCTTATACCAGTTTTTGATTTACGTTTTCCGACGTCATCGGATAGGTAACACGCATATGTGCGCAAGACGCTGTCAAGAGTGTCGGTTCTGTCGGGTATCGTGAAAGGGCAGAAACGGACAAGGAGGCAAGGAAAAGAAAAAGCTCGTCGCTGCTGCTGCGAATTAAAAAGCTCCTCCATTCTCTTTGCCCCGAGATACGTCGGCGCAAGGTCGCGGCCACTGCCTCGCCAGGAATGCCCATTAGTTTCTCCGAAGAGAGACCAGTCCGGCCTGTTCGTCGGATTCATTAAATGCAATCGTTTCCCTTTACCTCTCGCACGCTTGCCTGCTTACATTCAATCGGACCTTATATCTTCCAATATCGCCGACACAGGGCCGGTCATATGACATTTAGCGAGACCCTTGAAAATTTACTACAATTCCTAAATAATGTTTTGTCTCGTATTTTCTTATTAGAATTAGAATTAGAATCTCAAAAACAACAATTTACGTATTTAAATTTGTTAACAAAATAAGGTGACTTCAAATAATTTTAAAGCAAGTAAGAAATAAAATTTACAAGTTTTTAAATTGTACCTGGCTGCTCATAAAACTTTATGACAAAACTAAAATATTTATGTGTTTAAAATTGTCTCCGAGTTGTAATACTTTTTATAAACTGTAGATACTATATACCTACTATGCGTCATGGATAAAGACGGCCCTGCTCCAATATTCTCTATCTCTTTTAATTTTTAATCGTCCTCCTTTCTTATTCCACGAGCCCAGATTTATACAGCAAGTAATTGAATTAGCTAAATTAAACAAAACGATTGTTTGTCTATATAATTACTTAATTTCCATTGCAATTTGTCTCCAACACTGGAAAGCAATGGAGCAATTGACAGCTAATTCACACTCAGCCTACACACAAGTCTTAGTAAAATTGTGCAAGAAATGTTAAATATACATACATTAGCATAATGTTATGGCTGTTTCATGATCGTTTAAGAATTAATAAACATTCAGCATCGATTCTTCACTCTGAAATTACCCGAACTCACTTGCAATTACACTGTCATATAGTTTACTATACAATGCTAATGAATGGAAGCATTCCGAATTATTAAATTAGCGTATTATTTTATAATTACAGTTTGCATATTTCACACTTAATTTATATGTGCTTTTTATTACCTAACCCGGAAGTATCAAGAATTCTGACATTTAACAAACATTATAATTTAACTGGTATTTATTTCGCCAATACAAAATAAATCACTTGAACTATATCGAATAATTACTATTTTTTTAACGATTAAAAACCATTAAAATTATTGTGCATATTTAATAAATTGAATTTTAACACGTTGAGTGCCATATGAATCAACAAGTGTCTCACATCTAATGGAGGCATAAGAACAGCGCGAGGCAACGTTAGCCTCTCAACTTATACTTGTTAAGAGTTAAGAAATAGATAGTTCAAAAATGTTTTAGATATTCGGAAACAAGATTGGCGATTATTTCTAATAAATAACTATTTTGTTATTATAAAACTAGAAAATAATTATTATTAAATCACTATTACATTTAATAAATATAAATATATATATATATATATATATATATATATATATATATATATATACCTATATATGTAGTTCTTTATTTTAAATAAATTTATTGTACTTTAACACAGATCTTTATTGTAAAAAAATATTTGTTTGTAAATAAATAAACATCTTATAATCAAAATATTTGCTACTATTGATATAAATATTTATTTGAATGAAAATGATTTTCTTTACTCGTAAGAATGTTTTCTCCGTACATACCCATAAAGAAATGACAGAAATTCTTGCCATTTAAGAAAAAAAAAAAAAGTTTTCGGCAAATATTTCTATTTAGACAAGCAACTTTTGCATTATTTACATTCATGCTATATCTTATACATTCTCTTACTAGGGTAGTAAAAAAGCACATAATTACCGAGCAGGAAATCACTTGTATAATCTGGTGTACAAATTAACTTAAATTTTTTATAAAATTCTTGAAAAAAATCAATTAGATATTTTTATAAATCACGTAAAATTTTAAGTACTAATATAGATCTTATAGAAAAATACTGTATACTAGAATTAGTTATCAACAAATGTATACCCAATAACATCTTAAACAAATTAATAAAATCCAGCTTGAAAGTCCGTCTTGCACTAACGCTTCCAAGAAACAGCAGAAGAAAAAAGTTCTGCGGCGTGCGGCTCTTTTAAATATTTTTAAAATAAATATTTCCTCTCGTGGTCACGCTTGCCCGGCTCGACTCGGAGAACAAGATATAAGTTGCCCCATCTAGCCATCTCTAGAATACGGGTTACCGAACGGAATTACCAATTCAGCATGCGTGCCACGCATTTGAATCTCGAACAAGACGAAGACGAAAGAAATCCATGTACATGTCGGGACATCGGCGTGGCCGTAGAGAAAAACAGGCATACCAAGTATTTGTTTGCACCCCAGAGATTCCTGGAGGCAAGTGCCCAAGCAAGCGAAGCAGTTTTCCCCGATAGCCTTGTACACGTATATTCGTTGAATTCGCTACGACTGCAAATTGTCGTTAATAGAAGAATGCTCCAGGTTGGTAAACTTCGCAAATAAGCCGAAGAAATAATACGCTCTTTTTTCCCTCATTGAAAGAATCTAAGTAGTTCTATTACCATCACAACTCAGAGAGGGATAAATCCATTAGAAAGTTTGTCAGTTTTCAGACTTAAAATCGGTTCGCTAAGAAGACATGTTGCACAAAGCATTGTCAAAAGCTTGGTAAGTTAACTAATTCGATAACTGGAAAAGTGTTTTGCATGAGCAAATAGAAGAGCATGTATGACAGATATCATAAATGTGGATAAAGCTAAATATTTAGAAGACAATTATTTCGGCATAGTGGAAAGTGTTTGAGCCACATCTTTTTGGATATATGACGTGTTGCTAGTTGCCTAGTTAACTCGTTGATTAAGATAACAACTGGGCCTTAGAGTATTAAATAAAATGAAAATATTATGAACCAGTGCATAAGACGTTGTTAAACACATATTTGACATAACTTAATGTAAAAATAATTATCTAGTTTTTAGCAGTATATTAATGTATTTATAAATTAAAATTCACTAAATATCGATATAATTTAACTATTGTTCTAATGTATAATATACGGACACAGAAAATAATATTAATATTATTAATTTTGATCTATTAATAATAGAAATACTTCAAATTCAAAGACAAAGTTGATTCTAATAAAAATAAACTAAGATTTTTTTAATATATTTTTTAATAGGTTATATGAGGCGTATAGATGCAAAACTCACTATTCGACAAAA
Organism: Clivina fossor; assembly: GCA_963966155.1. Lineage (NCBI taxonomy): Eukaryota > Metazoa > Arthropoda > Insecta > Coleoptera > Carabidae > Clivina > Clivina fossor. The sequence goes on along the minus strand of OZ014563.1, from coordinate 8,103,600 downwards.
AGTGAAAAATGAGATTTTGCGCGATTTGGACGTAGAATTTTACAAGGAATACAATATTTAGGTTAGTTAGAAAAAAAACTCAGTATTTAATATGAGAAACACTCTTTAAAGTTTAGTGTTGGATGCAAAACTCACTACTTGCGTTGATAGTTTAGATGCAAAAGTAACTGTTTGCTTTCCACCAATAAAAATTTTATTGGTGGAAAGCAAACAGTTACTTTGTATGAATTAATGATGTATAAAACCAATGATTCACGATTTTAAATAAGTATTGCCATCTAGTAACAAAATTTTATCATCAAAATACAATTACACTTAGCTATAACAGTTTTTTGCAAATATCTCAGAACTTAAAATTTGCAAATAGTGAGTTTTGCATCTAAACGACTCATATGTCCCATATTCAAGTAATAATAATAACAAACAATTTGTTTATACAAACTTTCTAGTTTCGTATTTGAGATTTGAAAATTGGATGCGTCAACAATAAATAACTTTTTTTCCTTCGGATAGAGCTGCAGTCGCAAGCTTAAGAACCGAAAAGTCAAGATGAGATGATAATAATTACGAAGCCGATTCTTGGAAGAAACCCCTCAACGTGCGGTCTTCACCAAAAAACCGAGGGTGGGATTTGAAGGCAAAGAAACCTGTGGAATGCGGTCGCACCCTGTATGTATATCCCTTCCTTCGCTTAACTACTAACACACTATCTTATTTCAAAACATAAGCGAAATTTCCAGAAACTATATTTAGAAAAAACGATGGGAATCGGATTTTTTTCACTAAGTTTCCGAGTGTTTATGCACCATTTGTACCATTTAACATGTTTCTTAAATTTTACGTCTGTTAAAATTGTAACTTTGAGATGTAAGCATTTCCCATAAAATTTCGACTTAAAACTAAGTGCCATTTAAAATGTTTTGTTTTCATTCATTAATTCCTGAAGCTTGTTTGCTGCAAATTATCTTTAGTTGCAATTAAAATTAAATTAAAAAAGTATCATGTATTTAAAAGTAAAATGAGCATGTTTCTCCATAAAATCAGGCTTGAACAAGTTAATTAAGAATTACTACTGTGTAAAGTCTAGTTCTAATACTGATTCTAACCATGGCCATGCCCTGTAACTCTATAGATTTATAAATTAAAAAATTACATTAAAAAAATGATACGAATGCTTTTTAGTTCATTAAAGTTACAAATACATTCAAATATCTTATTTTAATACGTACAGAGTACAGATTATCACATATTAATGTATTTTTATTAAATACAATATATTTATTTTGCCTCTATTTTTTTGTTAAATATACTTATAAAGAAAAATAGTTTTTTCGTACAAAAATTTGTAATTATTATAATTTTAACGTTCAAATTATATAACATTTTCCATTTCATATTGTACCAAGTTTAATACAAAAATATTATAAGTGTTTGTTATAAATACAAATGCGCATTAAATTTCTTTGTTAAAATTATTATGAGTCATGATTTTTCAACATGAAAAAGTAATAAATCAATTTATACCAAATTAAACTCTTGACAATATAAAATTTGGCCATTTAAGTTTGATTCTATGGGATTTACGTATTTAAAAATATACAATGAGAAATTTTTTGCCTCTCCGAAAATAGGCGAACAAACCATGAAATGGAACAAATAAGGTAATGTCTGTTTTTTCTTTCTTTTTTTGAAACTTTTTTCTATGGTCCTCGTACGCCTGACTTGTCTGTGAAACCACACGGATTACTGTAAATCCAAGCCGGTAAGGATTTACCTTGTGACTTTTAAATTTTAAAGAGCCCACCACCTACAACCTGTATATGCCGACTTGGAAGAAAGAAAAACAGGTTGAGCATTATTCCGGTGCCCATTTTCAGGCTTAAAAACGTGAAGGGCAGGTATCGATATATATTTGTACCTTCCTTCTGTGTTATATTATGTTTTTCTAGGAACTAAAGATACTTTGACTCTTAAAGGAATGCGCTATTGTTAACTGGAAGAATTTTTCACATTTGTATGACATTAATACGTAACAATAACTTTGGAAAAAAATCTCGGTTTACAAAGTAAAGTAACTTTTGCATGGTTCATTTATTGGCGCCAGCGTTATTCAAGTGTTTTCCACTGAATATTCGTGGCTAATACGATCCATTTTTGAAGAAAAGAAAGTGTATACATATTTTCTTTCGTTGTTGACTTTGTAATTCACACACAAACAAACAAAATTGTGTCCGCATTGCAATGATTTTAGAAACGGGTTAAATGCTTGCATAGGTAATAAAATAATTTTTGTTTTCAAGGCAAAGTCCAACACACAATATATCTTTATGCATTTTTTCACGGTTGCTATGTTGGATTTTTCATTTGATTCAATTTCGAAAGTAAACAAGTAAGGCGCCGGTTTGTTATTCGGAAATTCAGTCGGATGATAAATCTGGAAGCGCATGTAATAATGTAATCACAGCTTGCTGCGATAAGGATTTCGTTTGGTGGGTGATTTTTAGAAAGATGATCGTATTTTACATACCCAAAGGTCGGAGGTTACATTTATCCGTGATTCATTGGCTTCCCATACGGTTATTAATAATATAACGATTGGGTTATATTTTTGGACCGGATATTATCGTTATTTTTACTAAACGCATTATTTCGATAGACTATTTTTGAACTCATCTTTGTCACTAAACTGATTTGTGATTACATTTTTCCACTCAAACGCGCTTCGAACTGAAGCTATCTGAATTTTTACTTAAATCGATTTGCCTATGACGTATTAAATATTCCAAGAGACATGAAAATCCTAGTTAATATACATAGTTTATAAAGTTTTTTAAATTTTTAAATAAAAAGTTATAAATTTTATAATCTAGTTACTTATTGTGTTATCTAATAATTTGTATCTAAGTTTTGTTTATTTACTGTGAATGTTATTTGTATCTTTATAATATTAATGAATAACTACAACCTAAAGCCGTTTTATTTTAATGTTACATTATTTTACTAGTAACATAATTACTTCCTTGTACATGGACAATAAAGTAACGTAATATCAATATTTTGATACGCTTGAAGAAAAAAAAATATTACACATTTACTTAATTAGTTTCATATAATAATGAAACACTAATGAAATTTCTTAAAGATCATGTAATATACACCTAATATTACAAAGTGTATAAAATTTTAGGCAGTTGTTCCCCAGAGTTTTTAATAAAAATGAACCAAAATTTCTCAGTACAGTCTTTCAGCTTCGAGAAATATAATGAAACAAAAAACATAATTAAAAATAATATATGCCATGAATTATTATGAACAACTAAGACAGATTATGGTAGTAATTATAATTAGTTTTGGAAAAAAAACAAATATTATTTCATTAATCGTACAAAAATCTTGACAAGCATAACTACGAATCAAACTCATCAGATCGTTAACTCCAAAAAGTGTATGATAATTATAAGTTTGAGTAATATGCATAATATTTCATATACAAAGTAGCTGATGTGTAACTTTAAAAACTGTTTGTTTAGCAAAAGTGTTATGAACCTTTTAAAGTTTAAAAAACCTGGTTATTATCACATGATTGCTCATTCGCGCGCTTTAAAACTTAAACCATGTGACTGTGTAAAAAAAAAACTAGTTTTGTGCGATATTGTTCAGTTAGTATAGTTATTGTTTGGGAGATATTTTTGTTGATTAGGATTGAGGACAGTCTACATTGGTGCGTAAATCCGCATTACCTATTCGTATTTATGCTCTGTCATTCCCACTGGTTCGAATCGATTGACAAATTTTTTTGAAAACTTGTTGATAGGGTCTATTCAATTGGTATTCTTTGTTATACTGAGAAATTTTATTGAATATCAAGTACATTCTAACCTAATAGGTTTATTATATAGTATAATAATGCAATTTAAACTATTTTTATACCTGGTTTAAAGTTAAATAATTCGAGAATAAGTAACATCATCGAATCCACTGATCTACAAAATAATTAAATGGAATAGTTTCAATTATTTCTTTTGAACTAATAATAAAAACGTTGGTTTTAAAAGTAATATTTGTTTATTTTCCTTAGATATTGCAAGATAACCTCTAATTGATTTAGAAACATTTCAAATTTTAATCTAGTCTAAATAATAATAATAAAAAAATTCATAATAAATAAAATAATTTCTCGAACAAATATTATAAAAAATCATTATCAAAATAAAAAAAATTGATTCGTATTAAGGCAGTATTTATTGATGGCGAAAACATTCTGGAATCCAAACTTTTAAATTGTAGCAATCAATACAGAATAATTTATAAAGTCCGCGAGTGGAGAGGTTTGTGGTGAATTTTTTGCGGAAAAAAAAGTCGTTTGGTGGGAACCGATAACCAGATAGTTGGGCGATGGCTGTGCAATTCACTCACTGAGCAACACGAGAGAGGTCTGCGGTATGTTTCTCTGTATTTGACCGGTTTCGCAAAGTGACCAGAGCCCGACTGAAATATCAGCGACCGAGAAGCATGGCAATTGATGTATTGACAACGCTGAATAATTGAGTGGTTCGAGTGATGCGTTTCTCGGAAAACGAAAATTGGAATTGGCAAATGCTTAAACGGCTGAAGAGTACAAAGACATCCCCCCACCCCCGCCCCTACCAACATACTAGTGTCAATATTGCAAAAGTCAAGTCACCAGATGAACGAAGAGGACTTTGAAAGGTATATTTTAAGTATATCCCAATTTTATTTGTTATCATTACGATCTTGGAAAAGTGTTAAGAGATGTGTGGGCACATTTACAGATACATCCCAAACGTATATATATCCTTATTTTTCGAATAATTTTCAAAAATTTGTTTATTTGCTATAGTTTTTTAAATTTAAATAACTTTTAAAGTATCCAGTAACGTAAATAAATACTGGTTATTTAAATTGAATTGTAAGATACAATTTTTTACTAATAAAAGTTTACTAATAAAAATTTTACACCATTAAAAGCATGTTTCTTCGACCTTTAAAAAAAATGTGGTAAGATTTTTTTAGGCAGTAATAAAGTAAATATATTTGTGAAACTGGTTTGCAACTGCACGGAGCATGCGCATTATGGTTAATTCTTCATTACGCATGCCTCATTGTAAATTGATTCCAAACAAAAAGATTTTACAAAAAAATTTTGCATCAGCCATTTTCTAAAATAATTTTATTATGTTTCTAATAATATGTTAATCTAATATGGAGATTAATAATAAAAAAAAAACTAACGTAGCATAAAAACAAAAAGCTTTTGTGTTTAATTTTGATAACATATTTAAAAACAGAAATATTGTTGAAACATTTTTCTAGACAAAGTTTACTTTAAAAGTTATTAGAAAAAAAAAATGGCAAAAAATTGTTTTTGCAATTATTAATTATTAAGAGGAACCTAGATTATGAATGAATGAATGAACTTATTAGTAATTTTACTGGTAATAATAAAATTTGTTTCTGAATTAGTTTGAAACTGTACGAAACATGCGCAGTATGATATATAACAAATTCAATCTACATTACGCATGCCTCGGAAAAATCTGAACTGATTCCAGTCTAATTTGATAGTAAAACAAGAAAGATTCATTTAATCGAAGTTATACCTCTTACAGTTTTCGAGATCACAATTATGGCAGATAAATTGGAACACAGTATTAATATTCAAGCGACTAAACATTAATGAAAATTATAAGTTGTGCGATTGTTTGCAGATTTAAATCGACTAATTAATATTTATATGTCTAAACAAAAGAAAACTTGTAAAAGTTATTGACAGGAAAGCAAAAAAAAAAAATAATAAGTAAAACTATTTACAATTTAATTATAGAGTTTTCTACGCAATGACCTATATGGTAACTTTATTTTTTCCGTATGCTAACAAACATATAATAATACAATGTAACAACATGAACAGGCCATTAACACTTTGTACCAACACACACATAGTAAGCATATAGCATCTTCAATTAAAAATAGATGCCGTTATCTGAGTACAGTTTTGAAACAATGGCGATAAGCCGCGAGATGGTGTCTGTAAAAATATGTCAAAATCAGCTGTTTCTACAATTGAAAGTTGCGGCTCAGCTGATGCCTTTGTCACAGGACCGCACTTGCCCTATTTAACCCCAAAAGGTTTTTTTCTTTTTTAATTACCATAAAGAAACATTTTCAATCGTTGTATTTAGACATAAAAGTTAACTACCTTAAAGAATTTATTAGCTGAGAAGATTTCAGTGTTAAATTTTCTAATTATAATAATTTAATAATAATAAAATTTACAAGCAAAAAATGTAAATTAAATCTGATGGTTGTCCTGGGTGGTACTCATAATTTATAATAAGATACAAAACAGCGCTCGTTATCTGTTTTTCGAACAATATTATGCAAAATAGATCCATTAACATGCGATGTTCTTTTTTTCAGTCGATTCGTTTTTGTTTTTTTTTTTTCAAGTCAGCACAAATAATTATGAATGGCTGATTGGCCAGTTTTACAGCGGGCCAAATCAAATTGTCAACATGATAAATAAAGAATTCGAAAGAATTTTGACATGGTTCAATTTGAACATATTGCCCGCAGGCCGGAAGTATATCGAGATATAAACGCAAGAAAATAATTTTATCAATATGTAAAGAAAGAAAAAAAATTATTTGTGTTGTAAACAATTTTAAAAATGTTATTCTTCGAATTTGGAACAGTCGACTTTTTATATTTTTTTACAATAATTATAAAAGTAATCGAAAGTAGTAACAATAATATTGTTGGCATAGTAATAAATGCTAATTATTTTGGACAACCCTGTGTTAGATGGTGTGACCTTTGACAGACATATGCGTGGAGTTTGGACCACATAGATAGGCATACGTGTAGCGATCAGCTGTCGATGACTTCGTCAACAACATTAGGTCAATCAAAGAGCTTATTTTAACTTCATTCATAAAACAGTAAAATATAATAATACAGAGTGTTTGTTTCACTTGAATAGAAAATACTGATTTATTTAATAAACAATTAACTGTAATAATAAATGATATTGACAATAAAAACATGCAGTTAGAAGTAAAATTTCATTCTAAAAATTGCATTATTTTACAACTTTACATTGAATTATCTCCAATCTGGTAAAATTTATGTAAAAAAATGTTTCAAATAAAAAAATTCTTTGCTTTTAAGCTACAACTTTGTCGTTGCAACTATGTATCTATATGTCCTATCTCTTACAGACAAAGTTAGTAGTTTAATGAAAATTTGTCTACACAGTGAAAAAAAATTGTTATTAATATTTAATTTTTTTTTTTAATTTTTAATTAATTTATAAGAATTGTTTTAAATGTTTTACTACTTATATATATACTAACATTATTTTTTAAATATATCTTAATTACTATAAAAGATATAAATGTTTAACGTTCACGGATCCAGCTTAATTATAGAATCCCAATCAATATGTTCTTTTTCCATTAAATAAAGAATTCTATTTACTAGAAAAAGATGAAATATTCTGTAATTCTGCTTGTCCTACAAGTCTGTCCAGTATTATAATAAAGTAACAAATGCAAATTTTATTAAAAGGAATTTCTGCTGATTGCAACAAAAGCATGATTTCCTGAAACCACATATTTTATGTATTTGCTATTTTTATTTTTCAGTTGATTAGCAAAAAAACATCAATATCGTTGTCAGCAAATTTGTGTGAGAAACGGATTTCTTATACAAATTTATCGAGTAAATTTGTCCAAATAAACAAATATTTCTTTATTAACAGACATTTTTTCGGTGTTTTTCGTGCAAACAAACTGTAATGTTTGTTGCATTTTGCAAATTGTTCAAGGAAGGAAGCAATTGCAATATTTATGCAATGGCATTTGATAAACGATCGAGGGGGAAAAAAATGGTGGAATTGATTTATGGAACACGATGCCGTGGGATCTCGTGTAATCGGACAGTAAACGTGTGGCGCCACTTGGTCCCATTCAAAGGAATCTTCACACGATGATAAGAAGAATATGGCGCTAAAACAGCTGGTAAGGTAACCGTCATTTCTGAACGGTTTTCCTTAAAGACAAACTTCCGCCACGCGGGAGATTATTATGTACGTTAACGACCGGTAACAAGTCAACAATGATTATGTGTTTGCAAATCTCACCAACACCTACTTAGATAGAATACATCATTTTTTTTCTATCGAATCAAGGACATTTGTATAAACCATTCATAGAATTCAAATTTGATAACATTCATTCAAAAAAAATTTCTGTACACAAGGTGAAGCATTCAAATAATAAAACTAAAATTTGATATTTTCTCTGCACGAACTGAATAATTAGACAGTGTATATTTCAAATTAAATTTTACCCATTTTTTTTTTTTAAATAATAAACTTTTTTGATAAACTCGATAGTATCACAACTCATTAGTGAGGTCCAATTTTGTTGTACAAAAAAACCGCGATAAAACTGGCAATCAACTTACCGGAAAGTGGTTAATTTTATCCTTATTTCATAATAGTAATCCACATCAAATATTCGCACCGATAAATCAATTATAATCGTGTAATTTGCCAGAGGAAAAACAGATATAAATTATATTATTAATTTGTTATTATTAACGATTATAAATTAATGATTTTATGACGATGTTTGCGGATATCAAGTGCAAAATATCATAAATGTACCGTTGTGCACAAAAATCTGTAAAAAAAAAAAGAAACAATTCCAAAGGGAGGTAGGTGTATATAGTGGCAATCAATTTCGGTCTTATCGCAACTACCGGTTGGTAAACCATAAGATAAAACAAGTGGAATGCCATACAAATAGTCGAAGCCTAACGGTACCGCAAGTAATTTGTTGTAAAATGCAATGAGAAATTAACGAATTTAGAAGTTATTAAAGATAACTCACCCATAGGTCATCCCTGGTGATACTATTATCCGTGTAGAAAACCAACGTTTCGGCAGCCAATGGTCGAGGCTCCCGTAGTTTCGATGCTAATAGTAAACATGCTGTACCGAGCAATTGCAGTTGCGATTTTCGAATAGGACATACACCCAAGAAACGATCCACGTAGTTCATCGCCAATGGAAACACTTCCTCTTGGCATTTCTGTTCTTCACAGACCTGGAAACAAAACATAAAATATTAGATCTTATTTCTTTAATCGCGATAAACAAATGAACATTAAAATAAAAAAAGCTAATTAAAGCGACGTTTCGATATACTAAACGTATATCATCATCTGAAAAGTTTTTCCTATGTTAATTAAAAATCAAATAACGCAATTTTATTTGAAGAGCAATAGATATTTAATATCTTCAATCTAAACAAATAAATAACACTGTTAGCTTTCAAAATGTTAATTTAACAATCAATTGCAATAGGAAATAACGTATGGTTGATTCAGTGAAACTATATTTTGTCTTACAGTTAATTTGTTTGTTTCAAACTACTATGCTACTATCCCATCAGGATTAAATTAGTTCACAGCTAATCGTAGCAAACGCAATGTGCAAATTTACTATAGTGTGCTTTTAAAATATAGATAATCTCTATTTTGCGCTTGCGTTCAGTCTAAACAGTGTTTATACAACAACTTATTCTTACATCATACAAAAAAAATTCCCTTATCAAATTATATAACGTGACAGAAAGAGATCATGTTTGTTGATGGCTACATAACAAAATATTTGGAATCATATTTAATTTAGTAATGACTGCATCAAGTTTATCACAGTTTCAGTTTGTAAAAACAATACAGATAATGGTGGGATTTAAACAATTCCACAATTTAAATAGCCTGTTTATTTCGTCATCGCATTTGGCTAAACAATAAAACTATCAGATTAACGGTTGATTTATTATTACAATAAAAAGAAAAAGAAAGACAAATGGATGATTCTTACAAGAATTGAGCGGGAATTTTCGCGCTCGTTAGGATACTGCGGTTAGATACAAAAAACATGAACTAAAAAGAGATTGTTAATCGTGAAGGAAGCGAATGATAATAGTGCTAAATCGGTTTTCATATCTCGCTTCAAGTCAACCAATCTCAATACGATAGATATTTAGTTCATTAATAAAATCTCTGATGCAATATGAATGTAATTACAATTTAAGTATTTGCGCTTTTTATCAACCGAAAGAAGAAAAAAATCGAAAAACAAATAGGTCATACGCAAAAGTTGATAATCCAACTGTTTTTTCATTCATAATTTTTCCAAAATTTGAAATATTATGAATTAAGAGTTAAGCAAATATATTTATTAAAAAATGTTTTAAAAGTTCTTCGATATATGTGCAAATTATAAAAAAAAATAATACCAATATTAACTTATAAGTTAACAAATTCAAAAGTAGGAAATATGAAAAATGAACAAAGATCAAATGTCACTACAATTTTATATCATAATCATCCAAGTGAGATTAACAATGTAAATAGTTTACGTTACAAACAAATGTTATATTTCTTCAAGACACATAATTAAGATGAAAATTATAATAATAAAAATTTGAAGCAAAAATTGAGTAAATAGTGACAAAAAGTCCTATCTTAGAAATCTACTTTTTTTTAACTGTGGCAAAAAATTTGTTGAGATAAATGTTGCCTCACACTGTTCCTATGCCCCCATTATATTATAAAGTTGTCACGTATTGTAATCAAAAAACAAATGCTCGTATTCCCACTTCTTTTGCTTATGAAAAGTGCTTTTGATTTTTAATTTACTTCTACCTCTTATCAATTATAAATAATATTTCTATTTTTGATATATTTTTTTATAAGTATCTAATATTATAAAATTCAAATAAACTAATTAATTGCTTAATAAGTTATTTTAAGTAAACGTCAAAAGTAATTTTAACAAAAATCACTTTTAAAAGTAAGATGAGTATACGGACCATTATGTTTTGTATAAAAATTTTGCAGTTTTAATTATACCAGATTAGTTATAAAATTTACTAAATATCAGAACGTTCTAATATCAAATTTAATTTAATATTATAAATATACTATTTCCTTAACAATTCCATTACAATGTTCAAAATATAATTTCATTTTATTACTTATAAATTCCATTTACAATTCTCAATTACAAAAAAAAAACAATACTTTCAAAAATATAGTGCTCTAAAATAAATGGACCACTGTTCCAAAGATCTCAAGAGACGAAACCAAACTATGCGGATTATAAAAACTATACCGAATACAAAGAGATATCGAAAGAATGGACAAAAAAAAAAAAAGAACTGGCAAAAAATCTCAAGTCGCGGTTCACATTTATTCTTTTTTCGGGTCCAAATAGAATGCTTCTTCATTTGCATTCGATTCGCGAAACCATTTCGCGGTTTCATTGTTATCCTCGTGAATTTATCGTGGCATTGTTACAGGATGGCGCTCGCTATAAATATCGCAACACTTACCAAGAACTTTTTGGTCATGCTGTTTTTTTTTTTTTGTAAAGCACTCGATTAAAGCTCTGATTATTTTTAGCTATATCTAAATAATAATAAAAAAGAATTGTTAAATTTCTAATTAGATAAAACATTTTATGCTAAATTTGAGTTGAATGATTTATTCATATATCAATGACAAGAGAATTATTTAAACAAAAACAATTGTTGAAAATGACAATAAAATAAAATGAACAATTGAAAATTGTTTATATTTTCTTACACATTTTTTTCTAATCAAATTTTAAATTGTATAAAATATTTACTTAGAGAAATCAAAAATAATATTTATAATTATATTTAATTTTTAATTCTATGATAACTTGCTTAACCTTTGAATTTTTAGTATAATATATTTACTCGTGGTATTTTAAATATATTTTTTTGTAATATGTTACAAATAAAATATCAAATTGTTCAGAAAGATGTTCTTATTGACCCTAATTTGTAATTATTTAAATATATTATACATACATTTTTCTTTTTTAAGTTTGAATTTTATAAACTAAGACTCGGTTGCATAAAGTATTGTTAAATGCTTATCAATTAATCAATTCGTAAACTTTATAGCTAACCAATCAATGAGACGATTCGAAGCAAGTTGCCAATCTAGTTTCCTAGTTAACTTATTGATTAAGTTAATAATGTTTTGTGCAACAGAGCTTAATGCCCGTTTTCATAATTAAATTGACAAAAAAAACATTTATTGACAACCATAATAATTATACGCTATTAGAAGTTTGTTGACGAAAAAGATATTTGTTTTATTAGTAATAATTTACAGCGTAAACAAAATAAAATAATATGAAATACATTTTTGTGCATTTATTTTTGTATTATCGCGTAAAAAAATTTGCAGAAAAAGATTTATCATTCTCTTTATTAGCATAATTTTACACTAAGGCTTGGTTTCAACACCAACGTAAAGTATAAAATAACTACTTACAAGTAAATTTTATAAATAATTAAATTTACTCTGTCGTTTCAGAGAGTAAAAATTAAAATAAATAATTATTAGGAAATTTACCGACTGAGCATTGTGGCATTTGTCAAAATAATAGTTTCAACATATTCAATAACATTTTGAAATTGTTAAAAAGCACTTGGAGATTAATAAAAGTCGTGACAGAAGTAAAAATTGCACAGAATCTGAGAATAAGAATTAGATTACCTACATAAGAATTAGAAACATAATACTGAAATAAAATTTGTAAGTTATAAACTAATTTATTCTAAAGTAAAACTGACTTGATTAATTTGTTCACCTAGTAAAGTTACTAAAGGAATAAATATATTTACTTTCCTACTAAATTGACTTTGTTCTTTATGAAATCCTATAAAAACTAATGTTTTTGAGTGTAAAAAAACAATGGTAATGAAAATTATTCAAAGTGTAATTACAAAATTTTCCCCATTTCATTTATCATTCTTGTTAAACATTTTATAATTTTGTATATAAAATGTAACAACGAGTTATTGGGCAAGTTCAGCTCTGTGCATGACAATCGTCCGACATTTTTAAATATCCATGCGTCAACGTCTTTACCCGTTGATTGTATTAGTGAACGTTAATTACTAAACAGGCAGGAAGACAATACTAATACAAGAGCAAAAGACAATACCCCCAACGCACCAAACGTATTACCAATACGTTTGTTTTTAACTAGTCTCTTTAAATTTATTTCCCCGCACATGTCAACAGAAGATCACGTCATCGGTTGCCACATTTTGTTAAATTAGTCTACGATTTTCGCACAAAAATCGTCTCTAGCGGGCTAGCGCGGCGGGGTGAGGCGATGGGTTCAATCACAAATTTTTGGATGGCCCCCCGACTATACTATCTGCGAGTCTATCGGGCTCCCAAGGCCAGAACAGGACAACGGCATCGTTGCTCTTGGGGGCACCCGAAAGGGAACAAAATTTCATTCGACCTTCGCATTGGAATTAGCATACGAACACACACTATACGACGCACGAAACTAAATTTCTTCCCATATATAATATAATATCGAAACTACGTACTTGAACATTAGGCAAGGCGTGGAAGATTGCAAAAATATTGAGATATTTTCGGCACACGTTTTCGGCGAAATCCAGTTACTAGGTTATAATATATTTTGATTATTTTATCATTATATTTTTTTTTGCTATAAATAAGATAGTATTGTTAAATTGGTAAAATTATAAAAGTAACTAATATTAAAATATATAATAAATTCAAAAAATTTCTGGTTCAGTACAATATACATTTATATATTATATAAATATTGAAAAAGGATTAATAAAATTATAGTAGTCAAGTAGACTATGACAATACCATAATATTTAAAGTTAAATAACATGAATTTATTTGGTAAAATATTTGTCACAAGAAAAACAAATATTTATTTGTTGATTTACGTAAATAAATCTTGTGTTATTTTTAATTTTAAATCAGTTATAAATAGAATAGTTCTATTTCAAATTCTGAGCCAAAATAAATGAAAATCTCAAACGCTACCAAACATTATTGCTACTCTATTTAAAAAAAAAATACATTACGATGCATCAAAACCAATATATTCCCTAAGATAATCAATAAGAAACAATAAAAGCAATAATATAAAATACATAATATTTATAAATTTGTTACATATATAAAAACTAAAATATTGCACAAAATTGTTGCTAATTATGTATCCCACAAACTTTGTTTATATCCAATTATCACCAAGCGAATGATAAACAATTTATACAGAAATAACAAACACGAAAAATTTTTAACTTTTGCGGAAACACAAATATTTAAACATTTTAATCTAGTTGTAGCAAAACAAAAGAATCTTATCTCAATTTATAATAAAACAATAAACATTTATAACAACAATTTATTATCAAGACAAAAATTAGTGTATGACCATATTGGTGCAAGTGCGTTAGTGTAAATACAGCCTTAGGCAGGAATGAAATAAAAAATTGCCTAAACATGCGCTTGGTGTTGGTAACAACAACTTGGATATGAAATGACGAATTCTGCGAGGTTTGGCATTCCACGAGCTAGTATAACCGTCTGGGAACGAATATTTTTTCTCGTACTGATTACAACGGAACGTATATTGTTATACAATGATTATTCTACAAGGTATTTATCATCACAGGCGGTAAGAATGAAACCCGTGTTGAAGTCTGGACTCCACGAGACTCAGATAACAGGAGACATCTCTCAAGAACACAAAATTACTGTCGTTGACATTATTTTATTTTTTTTTAACGGACACAGGGACTTTTCTTAGCTCAATGTTCTTCGATAGATAAAATTATTATTTTTCAGATTATATATCGGATTATTTTACTACTTCTTATCTAAAATGTACTACACGTTTTAATGGTAAATTAATTTGATAACAACAACTAGAAATATTTTGTAACGATTTTTGGATCTCCTTCAACTATTTAATAAATTATATATCTTTTTTTTTAATCAATGCACACAATGCTTTGTGTAACTGAGGCTTAAAGTATACATATTTTTTTAATATTTGACTAATAAAATATTAGTCATATAAGCTTCCTTATAAATTTATATAAGTTAATAATAATATATATATATATATATATATATATATATATATATATATATATAATGATTAATTAAATTTTGTTATTTCAGTAGTAATTTTTATATTAAAAAAGTCGTTAAGGATCACAATATAATTTCAAATTTAAAAAATGCAATGAGAATATTTTGATTTAATATTATATACAATGATTCAAAAATTTAATTCTATTATTATAAATAATAATAATTGTATTTGAGTATTTTCCAGAATATATTAATTTTTGTTAAAATTAAATCATCGCTAGATAGTTTGTTACAAATTTAATAATAATTACCACTAATATAGGTATATATTTTATTACGAAGATATACATAAGTAATAGTGGTATTTTTTTTTTAATATTCAAAATAATAATTTACTTAGAAATATGTACCTAGCATATTTAAAAATATTTATAATATACTTAACATATATAAAACAAAATGCTTTAGGCATTTATTAATATCGATTATTAATAAATATTAATACAGAACTTAAACCTAAAGCTGTTTTATTTTATTAATAATATAAATTTTAATAAGAATAAATATTACGTAAATGAAAATTTTTCTCAGAATATTAATAAAAGTTTTCCGACAAATCGTATATAGAATTTATTATTTAACATAAAAATATACTTAAAGATTATTTCATTATTCATGAGAAACAAATAAAGTAAAAATAAAGTACAGTACAAAATAAATGAATTACTGAAACATGTAAATATTAATGTATAAACAAAAATAAATTCGATCTACATTTCTTAGTTTAAAATGAGAATTACAGCGTTTCCAGAAACATCTATCACGAAATAGTCTTGTGCATATTAATACATAATTATATACGTCTGTAATGATTAATTTGTCAGGAGAATCAAACGAAAGTGAAAAAACCAAGTCGGTTAAAAACAGCTCGCGGCTAGAATCATTCAGTTAAAACGCAACCTAGGCAAAAACGGCTGATCCATCTGTCAAACAAGGCAAACAGCTGACTGCACACATGACTGTCCGTGGCTGTGTCCGCTCGCTCGCTCGCCTAGCTGTGCGGCCAATTTGACGCGTCCGCACACCGCCGCCTCATTATTATATTTAAATAGCCACACCGCGCGCTCGGCACTGCACATGACCTACTACCAGGCACTTTAAACGCCCAACCAAAACAATCGATTCTAAACAGCCGCCGCGCGCTCGGCCCAAAACGAAACACGGTGTGTGCAACAGGAGCCCAAGCAGTGTAAAGCGCGACAACTGAACCGTCACACCGCACACGTGAACCATTTAAAAACCTTGATCTCTGACCTCGTACCCGCTCAACTAGGCACTTTATAAACGGAAGACACTCGAATATCTTTTCCCTTTCGAACAATAGGGGGGCAATGGCTAAATGCGCGCACAGGAAATATAAACTTTATGTTTTGACAGCGAGCCACGATACATTGACATGGTCGATAACGCATTCCGGAACAAAACAACAAATTCCATTTTTAAAATGACAATAACTTAACGTAAAATTGAAACCACTACTTGCTAATTTTGCTGAAAACAATTTGGTACCTAATCTGAATTTGATAATAACTTAAAAAAAACTAGTTTTTGACTAAATAATTTGGTGATGCGCTTAAAAAGATTATTAACTGTCAAATTTTGCTAATTAATAAATGCTTCATTCATCTTATTAAACATTTGAGTCATTAATTTTTGACAAATATAATTTGATAAATAAATTTAAAAAATTAATCAAATAATTAGCAGACCATTAATAGATCAAAATCGATGTTTATTTGTATTATTTAAAGTTAATTTTAGTTAAAAATGTTTATTATAAAATCGATCGTTAAACTTTCAAACTAATCTTTATTTTGGAACACTGTCAAACAATTTACTTGATTTGATTGCAACAATTCAATGTAGAGTATTAAAATATGATTTTTCGATGTCCAGTTTCGATACTACAAGATTTATTATTGTCAAACAATTTACTTGAATTGATTGCAACAATTCAATGTAGAGTATTAAAATATGATTTTTCGATGTCCAGTTTCGATACTACAAGATTTATTATGAAAAATTTTTTAATTAGTTTTGCGCGTTGATAAATAGTTTCTACACATGAAATAACCTGACGTTTGACAATCAGTTCATATGGGTTGATTGAACCGGTGTTTATCTGTCAAAATCATATTTTTGTAGTTGGGTGAATGGAACTTACCTCAAGCATCCATTCGGCGACAATTTTACGCATTTGTGGCGTGAGTTCACGCTGGACGCAGTCAAAATATGAGCATGACGGCGTATATCTTTCTTCCGTCTTGAGCAAATTTTGTAAAACTCGTTCATCGTTTAATAACACCGGATCGGGATAGGCTCGACACTCGCATTCCGTCTCGCAACATAGCAAGTCCATATTGGCCACGAAATCGATTATAAAAAAATGTGGTTTTATCGAAAAATCCACCAAACTCTCGAAAATTCTAGCACCGATTATTCGCGAAAACTTTCAAACACAATATACATGCACACTATTGTTCGTCACAAAATTGTTAAACGGGAGGGGGGCGGCCTAAATAGTAAATAAACTGGGGGATGATGCACTTGGTAAATTGTTCACTTGATTGATTTGTAAGATCTTTTTTAGTAAGTGGGGAAAGTCTTTGAAAAAAAAAAGGGAATATCTTAGTTGCGTGTGTTTCGTAAGACGTGCAGCGTTGCACTGATGGTAGAAACGGTCTTGGTGTCTGGCTCGAGTCCAGAATGAACTGCTGCCTGCCAATGTGATTCTCGCATCAGTGCCGGTTGCTGGCACACATTTTACCCCCACTTACCGAGTTGAGACGGTGCGTGTATCCCCACCCATTTGGAAATGAAATTTTTCACTAAATACAATTTGAATACGGGTAAATCTTGCGCCCCCTTGTTGTTATTATTGCGGTGTATGCGTTGGAATTCAAAGAATCGAACCGATGATGGGGGGCGAGGGGGTTTGGATCATATGTGAATATGTAAACAATGCTTTTAATTTTGTTTTCGCTGGCCATTTAAATTGTTCACACGCACAATATAATTGATTTGTTTTAAAACATTTCTAAAATTTGTTGGAATGTAAAGATCGATCGAAAAAATCGTTGTTGGTTTTATCAGTATAAGGAAGTGATAAAGTTTCGGTGCGACTGCATATACTGTTACTTTTTTCTTGGTCTTTTTTGAATATTTCGAGTGCGGTAATGTGTAATTAACCGCGGTTAGGAAACGCGGGAACTACGGACGATTCCCGCGCGCGCCAATTCATCTACTTTACCCGCCATTTCGTATAACCAAACTTCGACAATCCCTCCCGCTTTTTTCCGGTTTCAATTGCTCTCATATTTCTTGTTTTTTTTCCCTATTTTTATTTTAGCCACGCAAGCCGCAGGAAATGCTATTGCTATCTGTGTTACTGATTGCAATTTTATTTGTAATTTTTTTCCTTCTGTGTTATTTTATTGTGATTGAAGAAAAATGTGATCCAGTCATAACACAATTTTTTGTAAACAAATATAAGAAAACCATAACAAAGCGTCTAAGGAAACTAGAAAAATTCTGCTTGCCTTCATGTTTCACTGTATAATTAATATATTTATGTTTGCTTTATTTTTGTTCGAAATATTTTAAGATTTGTGAGATTTACTGTAAAAAAAAAAAATAATATTTATAATATACAATAAGTTTTTTAGTTAAAATATTACTTTTTGCCGGCAAAAAAGTAATACTGTAAAATGTATGATCTTTCTTCAAATTAAGAAAAACTTTATAATACTTTAATAACATTTAGAACTTGATTATCTGAAATATTTTTCAATTTACTTAATTCTTTTATTTAACTAACGATATGTTTTGGATATTTGTAAAAATCAAATTATTTTGAGCAATATACAATATTGTACGTTACATGACATTACTCAAAATAATTTAAATTTAAAATTGAAATTTGATATGTGAAAAAGATTTGTCTACTTCTACTTGTTTGTAAATATTTAAGATATTTACTTGGTACAGTTTACATCTAACCCTTTGTATTATTACCAAAATAAAATTTACTTCATTAAATTTCTAACTTACGTAAAGTTTCCATTTTATAGAATCAAAATTAGTCTTACTTAGTATGTAAATATCTTGTAGATAAAAATGAAACACATTAAAAATAAAACAAAAAATACTGGTAAAAAATTCAACTGGAATAGATATATATTATTTTTTTCTGTAAAAATAAAATAAGCGTATGTGTAGCTTGTTAGTATTGTTAGATCCTTTTTTACATAACTTTGAATGTATTTCAGTCGAAAACAGTCTGTGTATTGTAAAATTATCTTATAAACAAAATTATTACTTATAAAAATCATAACATTGACTTTAATAGATTTTTTTTTCAATAAAGTTAAGATTTTGTCATAATTTTTATATAAACAAAAAACTATTTTGATATTAAATATTTCCGTTAAACTATTATGAGATAAAACATTTCATATCACAGTTTTTATAAGTGTATATTACATACATAAGAAAATAACAAAAATCCACATTTTGAACGAAATATTTTATTAATATTTCTTGTTTATCTTATTCAATCATATCGATTGTACATATTAGAAGCCCGAAGATAACAAATGAAGGTCAGAATAGTAAAATGACTTTTCATAGAAAAAAATATGAATCATTCTTTCAATATAATATTTTAATAAATTTATTTTTAGATGCACATAAGCAGAATCTTTAGAAATATTACTATGTGAAAATTTATTATAGGTATTTAAAAATAGTAGGTAAAATTTGTGTCTCTTGATTATCAATAATTTTTCATTATATAAATGCAGTTTTTCTGACAAATAGTTAAATTAAATTTGAATAAGAAATAGGAGTTTATTTTTGATACAAATTATATATTATATCATAAATATATGAAAAATTATGAAAAAATTATTTAGTTGTATCGAAAAATATTCCAAATAAAAGTTGTTAGTTATAACGAAATATTCGTAAAACACATAAAAGTAATATAGGTAAATTAAAACTTCCAGTTGGCAGATTTTTACTAAAAGTTACAAATTGATATATTCAAACCGATAGACGGACAGATCGACAAACGGACATAACGCTATAAAAAGTTGATTCATGCTACTAAAAGTCTAATTCGTGCGATATGGCGGTTGCTAAAAAGATATATAAAAAAATTAAAATAAGTAACATAGTGAAAAAAATTTTGGAACTCGTTTTATTGAAATAAAATGGCTTTAGGTTGTAGTTCTGTATTAATATTTATTAATAATCGACGCCTTTATCAGGAAAAATGATACAAATGACTTTACAGTAAATAAATAAAACATAGAAACTGGTTACTAGGTAACAAAATAAGTAACTAGATCATAAAATATATAAATTTTGTTTCTTGTTCTGTTTATTTACTGTAAATATCATTCGTATCTTTATTTCTGATGAAGACGTAGTCGATTATTATAATAAATATTAATACAGAACTACAATCTAAAGCAGTTTTATTTTACAATAAGTGAATTTTAAGTTTTCTATTGTATCTATTACTGATATATGATTGTGTTAATGCATAAATATTTGAACAATAAAATTTTCTGTAATTGATAACTAAAGTTGTATACCTCTTAAAAAATTACAGATTTTTAGGCATTATAGTTAGTAAATGGAACATTCAGAACAGAGTATTATAAACTATTTTTCCTATTTCTCCATTTCAATAAAATCAGTCCTTGTACTCAAAAATAAGTGACGTATCGTCTGAACTGAACTACGCACTACTTCTTATTTAAATTTGATCTAATTTCTAACTTTTTTTATAGAAAATAATTCTCACCGATATTCAAGGACGATGTATAAGTGTAATGTTCGCATAAGACGAATTTTTTATTCAACAATACACTTTTATTTATTAATTTGATGATTCAGTATACAAAGTGTTAAATATCTTGGAATATTTTTCTATATACATGTCAAGAAATTTGATGACAAAATTAAATGGTATTTGTGTATTAAATGTCTTCAAGGAAAATAAAGATTTAAAGAGACGGATATTTAAATTTTATTATTTTGTAGTTTCAAGTTTACATAAATACTCAGTGAAGAATAATAATAAATAATAATTGTTTATATGGTATTTACTTTGTCATATATGTATGAAAATTATAAATAACATATTAACATAGTAAAAAATCTTTCAGAACTCATTATTAAAATAACAAGATTAGAAGTATATGGGTAAACCCATATATAGACTACTTTGACATTTCTCGGAAAGTTGGCAACACTGTATTTTAATAATATTATAATTTATGTGGGCAATAGGAGATACTTTTCTGAAAATTTGATCAAAATCGAATAAATAATGTAGCCACAATGAATTTTTTAAAAATTTTGTGATTTTTTTTTTCGATAAGTTGGCAACACTGTATTTTGTTAAAATTGCATAATTTATTTAGGCACTAGGAAAAACTTTTATAAATATTTGATTAAAATCGGTTAAATAAAATGGTCAAAATAAATTTTTTTAAATTTTACTAATTTTTTTCTCGGAAAGTTGGCAACACTGTATTTTGTTAAAATTACATAAATTATATAAATACTAGGAGAATCTTTTGTGAAAATTTGAGTAAAATCGGTTGAATAACATGGCCATAATAAAATTTTTTAAATTTTAGTAATTTTTTTCTCGGAAAGTTGGCAACACTGAAAATTAATAAAATTATGTAATTAATGGGAGCATTAGGGAAATCTTTTCTGAAAATTTGATCAAAATCGGATAAATAACATAGCCAATATGAATTTTTAAAAACTTTAGTAATTTTTTTCTCGGAAAGTTGGCATCACTGGAAAAAAACAAAACCACATGACCATCTTGGGTACTAGACAAATTTATCCTGAAAATTTCATTAAAATCGGTTGAACCGTCTAGGAGGAGTTGCGGCCACAAAATTTTGACTTACGACCGAGCGAGCGAGCGAGCGAGCGAGCTGACGACGCACACACATACACCCACATAAACTAAGTTCAGATTCGTCATCTACAGGCTATATGAAGGATTTCTATACAATTTTTTTTTTTTTTTGAAAATGTTACAGACACCGTACCAAACGCTTTACTACTTTTCCTTGCAGTCAAAGTAGTAAAAATGCTTTAGGATTAAGTTCTGTATATTTTTCCTAATAATGATATACATAGAGTACATCGAAACGTCGATTTTTAAATAAAATATATATAAAATATTATTTGAAATTAATTCATATCCAGCTCTGTTCAGCATCCTGAGTTATTTTCAAATTTTGTTATAATATAAAGCCGGATGTAGTATTTGATATTTGATTAGTAAAACACTTAAAAAGACTTCAAATATGTTCCATTTCGGAAATCTTCTAGAATATTTGATGTTAATGGATCACGTATCAATAATATTTAAGTTATGATAGTTTTGAATTTGCGAAAAGTGTTGATCTTCGGATGATGGTAATGCTTAATGCCCTATGGTGATGATATTGGCGCGGGCAGCACCAACAACGCGGTGGTGGGTACTTGCAAGAACATTCTTTCGCGGTGGTCTCCTACACAGGACCGGATTCAGTTATCGAAAATTACATTACCAAAAAATATATATAATTGAAATACAGTTTGTCATTCATATTACAGATTTTATAAATTTAGATTAATAAATTAAGAAAAAGAAAAAAAATTGTAAATTATAGACATTATAAAAATAGAATAATAGGTGTATTCTGTACCAATTCTGTTAAAAGTAACGGTATGTTAATATATAAATTCTCAGCTTCTGTAAGATATCTTTGCCCAACATAGTAAAGTATTTTTCTTGCAGAAGTCAGATATAATAAATATAATTTTTAAAATTCAATTTTGGGTTAGCTTTCTCACAATTTCGTCACAGACATCTAAAAAATTGTTTTACAAAACTAACTCATTTTCATAATGAAATTCTTGTAAACCGTATTGTAACGTAAAGTCGAACAGAAAATGTGGAAGTGAAAATTCTAAATTCTGAACTAAAAATAATGTTCATATCTTCAGTCGATTTTTTTATTGTTCAATATCACAAAACCTTACTTTCGAGACAATGATATTTAAAGTTTCTGAACTGAATTATTTATAGTAAGGATATAGAATAAATTACAATTTCTATTTTCAAAATTATTAAAATTGTAACATTCAAGATTGTTCAAATCGATAGAAAACAAACGAATATTGCCAAAATTAGCAATTAATCAATTTGATCAAAAGTGGAACAAGAAATCGACTGACGATATTTGTCCTAAAATAATTTGCAATCTGTAATGCTTATAGCAACAAAATATATATTTTAATTAATTTAGAGATACTATAATACAATAAAAGATAAAATAAACTAAATATTATGGTTAAGAAAATCTAGTTATTTATGTAACAATTTATAAAAAAATATGTTCCTATTTCAAAAAAATCAATGCGGCTCTGTTTATAGCCCTTGGTCGAATCCGGACCTCGTCCGTACACCATTATACTCATTAAATTTACTTATTTAAATTTATCGCCATGGCCCGGCCATGCAGGCTCCACTATTGCACTCCGCGCCAACCCCTCAATCTAGGAGATATTGGTGACCGGAAAGGGGCTGTACTGTGCGGCGGCCACTTTACACCACACACACACACACACACACACACATAATCTGACGTCATTGAAATTATTGGGGCCCCATCATCATGATGGAGTTGTCGCCTCAATTAATGTAGATCAAATATTAGAGGGTAAGAAAAATAATTGTGTGATACATTTATTGTTTCCTATATTTAAGGGTGTTAATTAATATAATATTGTGGTTGATTCGTGGAAGGGAATATTATAAAAGATTAATATGTTTGCTTTAAATTTGTTATTACACTGAAAGAAGTACTTTAAAAACAATGTTTTTACTATTAATTGAAAAATAAACATACTTTTGATCAGTAAAATTGAGTATAGAAATAAATTCTTTAAAGAAACTATTTACTAATTGGTTTGGAAATAGAATGTTTTCCGAAAAAAAGTTTACTCAGTAAATAATCGGTCTAAACATAGTAAAAAATTTCAGAACTCACTATATAAAATAAAATGGCTTTAGGTTAAAGTTCTGTATTAATATTTATTAATAATCAACGTTTCAATGAACTTTACGTTCGTTTTCATGAGGAAAACTAATACAAATGATATTTACAGTAAATAACAGAACATATATGTTTTATTGTAATATAATGAATTATAAAAGACTTTTTACTATGTTAAATATTTATAAATTTTTTCATTAATGAAAGCAAATTTCATTTAAATCAGTGCGTTTACAGTGATTGATGATTTTTATGATCTAGTTACTTATTTGTTATCTAGTAACTTGTTTCTACGTTCTGTGTGAGATTTATATAAAAATATAATATTGACTTGTGTCCTATTTGGGTAATATAACAATAAAACAAAAAACAAAAACAAAACTAACTATGAGTTTAATATAAAATAAAAATTCTGAAAATTTTAATATAACATACAGAAAAAAATTAATTAAATAAGACATTGCGAACTATTCAAGTGTGTCAAACAAAAACTTAAATGTTAAAACTTACTTTTGATTAAGTTTTTCATAAAAAGTTGTTTTATTAAATTAAATATTTGAATTATATTATAAAAAAAAAATCTTGCCATTATCATTTGGAGTATCTTAAAATATACTAAGATTGTAATTCTACGAAAACGTATATGTTTTAGGAACATGTTACAAAAAGTGAATATTGACAAAAATTATGCGATTAAGTGCCGATTAAGCTATGGCCCAGGTAAATTTGAGATTATGGTACTGATATGTATTACAGGAGACAGAGATATCTAGTATAGATTGGTATGATTTTGTTGATAAAAAAACATTTGAAAATGACATTAATATCTCACAATTGTAAAAAACAGAATTTTGGCTGGATTTAATGCCAAATAAATTAAAGAAATGTAGCCGAGAAGCAATAAATACCACCAAACGCCATCTACACAATGAATCATTATTAACTGATATTTTGTACGTTAATATGTATATAGATAAAGCAAATATTTCCAATTATATGACAAAAACCAAAATGAATTTGTAATAAATATGATGATTACCATTTATAAATAGCATTATGTATGTATGTGTGTGTTTTCATTCATTAGCATAAAATAATTCTTACTTATAAATATAGTTTTTATCAGTGATTTTACATCCGTTGTACATGCGATAATTTCTTTCGTTGCCTTATCCAAAACATGCTTCTGAAAAGTTTTATATCGACTAAACGATAAATATGAACTACATTTTTTTTTAACGCCACACACATATAGTCTTTTAAAACAAGGAAATATTTATATATATATATATATATATATATGTCTTTTTTTCCACATTTGAAATTATAACGGCTTTTCAGTACACATGCACTTGTATCTGTGTTTGATCAAAGAGTATATACTCTTATATACTCTTTGGTTTGATGTAATTAACATTGAAACAAAAATACATAATTTAATATACTAATATACAGTGAAACCTCGCATAACGAGCACAATTCGTTCCGGAGTCTTACTCGTAATGCGAAACACTCGTTAAGCGAAACAATTTTTACCATATAAATTAATGCAAATCATGATAATGCGTTCCATGCCGAAAAAATACTCAAAAAATTAAATTTAAAAAAAAAATTACTCAAAAAAAAACGTTATATGTAACGTTTATTCAAAGAAAATTACATATAAATTGTTAAGGAGCATGCTTTATCTTCATCTTTTCTTTTATCGCGGAATGAACCAACCTGGAATGTGAATTCGATATTCGATTTGCAGAAAACAAAAAATCGAAATAATTAGTAACACACCTAATTCCTTTTTACTAGAAAGCTGTCTAGAAGCATTTGTTTTTGCTACATTTTGTTCTAAACACAGGCTGATATAGCAATGGTATGAAAAGTTCCATCGCACAATTCGGGGATTTCCTTGTCCACGTCACTCGTTATGCTCGCTATGCGAGGTGCTCGTTAAACGAGGTTCCACTGTATGTTGATTTATAAATTTTGGATGTCAGTTACGTATACAGAAATAACTGTTCCACTGTTCGTTATTTTATAAAATCACGTCATGTACCCAAAAGGGTGTAGTATAAACAGTTTCCTCTATCCCGAAATTAATTTTCAACATACTCTACGTAATTAACGTATATCTTCATCGATTATTAATAAATATTAATACAGAACTACAACCTTATTTTACTATGTTAAATATTTTCTAAAATTAAACAAAATTGCAAAGAAACTATTAAATAAAACGGCATTTTAGTTATTTTTGTCTTCGAATTTAATTCAAAATAAAGTTTCAATTATTGTTATTATTCTATCTAAAGTTATTATTGTATATGAATGAGAATCCTCCGCTGGTTGTCCAAAGAAATATTTTTAATGCGCGGAATTTTTCCAAAAAAAAACTTGCGTCCTTATCGCGGATTTCTGTGCAATCTGCAATCCGTAATTCTTTCAAATTATGTACACTTGGACCTTCTGCTAATAACATTAATCCATAGCTCGATATCTGAAATTATTTATTCAAATAATACATACAAATTTGATTTTTAAATATTTAATTTTTCATCTAACCTTTGTTCTTGACATATCCAAAGCTATTAAATTTGTGAGTGTTGACAATGATGCTAAAGATATATCAGTGACATTTTTGCATCCTTCTATATCAATTACTGATAATAAAGGACTATTTTTAACAATTGTTTGAATTACAGTGTCCGAAATATTTAAGCAATTAGATGCATGTAATGAAACTAATTTTTTAAAATTAGGCATAATATTTAGTAATGCTACAAAAAAATAATTATGTATAAAATATGATTTTACTTAATAAAGTTAGAATGTTACCATTTTCAGTTATTGTATTGTTAATATTATATCGAGTTAAAATTAATTCGCAAAGATCGCGACAGCAAGAAAAAGTTTGGAGAAGTTTATCATCTAAATTACTTGAAGTAAAATCTATTTGCTTCAATGTTAAGCGTTGGAGAATTCTATTTCTTATTTGAATTGGCAAATGTTGAAACAAATTGCTGTATAAATCTATGTGCGAAAAAATATGTTCCAAAGATCTGTAAACATTTTTTTTAATTTTTCTAGAACCATTCTTGTATTATTAATTATATATAGTACTTACACAGTTTGCAATTTTTTCACTGGTTCGTGTCTCGAACCCATTTTAAAATATTTTATTTATGTTTAAATGTATAAAAAAAATAAAATTCAATTTTAAAAAAAAAATTTAAAAACCACGCATATCTGTCATTTACATTATTCAATTGTTTATTGAACAAAAAAATAGTTTTTGTGACAGATGTCATTAGTTGTATTAAAAAAATAAATATAAGCGTGTCATATTTGTAATCGATTTTTTTTTTATAATATTGTGTTGTCTCCTGGAATGAAACTACATGCAAAATTTCAGTGAAATCAAATGATAAGAAGTGGTCTAAAAATTGGTTACGTTACAAAATTTGACGCTTCTAATTTTTGGATAACCAGGAAAAAAATTATTTTCCTCTTTTTAATGCATTTAAATATAAGCGTGGTTTTTTAAAAGTTTTTTTTTTATATATTTTATTTTCTGCTTTTTAGTTATCTGTCATTTACATTTTTCAATTGTTAATTGAACAAAAAAATAGTTCATGTGACAGATGTCATTAGTTGTATTAAAAAAATAAATATAACCGTGTCATATCTTGTAATCGGTTTTTTTTATATAATATTGTGTTGTCTCCTGGAATGAAACTACATGCAAAATTTCAGTGAGATCAAATGATAGGAAGTGGTCTAAAAATTGGTTACAAAATTTGACCGTGACAGACCGCGACAACAGAGTGAGTTAATATAAGCGTGGTATAAAAGTAGCGATCACCAATTGTCAGAAAATTTCCGAACCAGAAAAGTAATAACATTGCAAAAAACAAATTAATAAGCATCATTGAAGAAATATAACCTTATACACAAATAATCTGTCAACAAAAACAATAATATTTTCCAACGCCCACTATTACAACCCGACACACATCTCAGACGCAAATGCAAATACGAGAAAAAAGACAAAACCATTTGCACACAGTTCATAGAGACAGCGCAGCGACAGCAGCGGAGACATAGATACGTGCATCGTTTAGTACGGACGAAAGAAAGATTAACTCTTGCATTTCCGTTCACACGGGGGCCCCGGCTGAGACGAACACATAGTCCAAGTATAAATTCGCGACATCATTGCCACATTATAATTTATATCCTCTCTCTCCATTTTTCTTTCGATGCACGATCCTCGAAAGCATTTCAATAAGGTTTGTTCCTGCAAGAGTCCGTGATAATATGACACTGTCAAAAGCATGATATACTAACGTACGATTCTGAGTCGTCGTGAACACTTACATCCAAACTGTGCATGCTTCAGAGACGCTTGTTGGAACAAATCTTTTGAGAACTTTTCTATTTATTAAATACACCAATATTATATATAAAATAACTTGAAAAAACTAGTGGTACTACAGTCTTAAGCCCTTGGCCACACAGAGTTTGGGCCCCTTTTAGAAAGTCAAAAAAAAAAAAAAAAAAAATAACATTATTGGTTATTATGGTTAGCTTTACACAAATTGAATATAAGTAAAGTGATTAGAAAAAACTAAATTTTAATTTATAAAATTTTCTTTTAAATATTTCAAATGTTTATATACATTTTATAGAATTCATTAAGAAATTTTGCGCTATGTATTTTTTTAAATTTAGTAAAATTTTGTTCACTGTTTGAAAATATTTAGAAATCTTATCGAATTTCCGATTTTACGCTATAGATATTATTAATCTTAGTAGGAAGAGTATCCGAGATATGATGAGTATCTTGAATGGACACTACCATTGGGCTAAACACCAACATACACTGGGCTTAAAGGATAGCCCAATATGCAGAAAATGTGGAGAGGCATTTGAAACACCTCTACACCTGATTTGCGACTGTGACTCTCTAGCTCAAAAAAGATACAACAAGTTTGGACTAGACGAGATAGACAGAGATTCAGTGCATAAATTTCCGTGGACCAAGATACTGGATTTCATAAGAGAGTCAGGACTTCTTACATGAGATAGATCAAAGGGACAGTACAATACGCCACTAGGCCGCAGTGCTCTGGGACTCAATGACACCAACCTTTTGCATAGATAGATAGATAGAGTTAGTGACAATTCGTAAGACAATTATAAAAAATTGTTTTAAAAAATGTTGCAACACATCAATATTTGAATATTTTGACATGTAGATTTTACACATCTAATACGATAGATAAAAGAAGTATGCATGATGTTAGTGCGTAAAAATTTAAATAGTTAAGATAGTTTCAGTCATCAACTAAGCCGTTAATTAATTTATATAGATAAAAAACTGAACTTTTTCTCTACGGTTTGTGAGTATTGTTAAATACAATAAAAAATCATTTCAATAACGTACATTTTATTTATTTATTTATCATATATAATTTTAAAAAAACAATTCAAAAATGATGGGAGAAAAATGCAAAATAAACTATATATTAACTTGGCAGCCATCTTATGCCGTAGTACTACTCACACATTGGCTGAAATTCTAGAACTTTAGCAGGAACTTAACAGGAGCTAGTTGATAGATATTCCAATTTTTTTTTTCGTTACAGATTTTCTTTTATTTAAACACAAAATATACTAAATCGATATATATTCATGTTCTCTTCGTATTTAAATCATTTACACTGTACAGATTTAATGTTTTTAGATAAATTTATGTGTTATATTTTATAAGTTTGTGTCATTTGCGCCATTTAATTGGGCTGTTGCCAGTTCGATGCAACTAAATAAACTATTTTTTTGTTGTTGCAAATTTTCTATTGAAGGATACACATATGAGAAGGGACGGAAGGTTCTGATTGGGAATGCAGTGAAGAAGGTTTGAAGAATTAGATACAGGGACTGATAAAGAAAGCGTATGTATGCACAGAGATGATGACGTCACTATCATATGATTGTCCAGATGCATCGTGAAGGATTTTATTTGTGTGATATGATTCAGTGTCAACTTTCTTGTGTGTTTATTAAAGAATTTTTTTCATGTGTCGTTATGGTGTGTAAATATAAAATATGAATGAAACGTTTTTAGTATGCTAGTTTATTACAAATTTTATTGAAACTCTTATAGTTTTTTATAGATATATACATTTTTGCAATAAGAATTATGTTTTCGTTCTTTTTACACTAATATTATAATAATATAATTAATATAATGAGTTCTGCAGGATTATTTACTACGTTACTAACAAAATTATTTAAAATTAATTTAATTTTTTATACTATGCTAATAAATGAGTTGAATTCTGCATTCTAAAAACTATATAATATTTGTCACAAAATTTGGTACATAGGGGCAAACTTAACCTAGATAAAATTATGTGCATGTGACTGAATAAAAAAAAATTGCTGATGATGATTCGTGATACAACAGCCGAAACGTTCATAAAACTGTAAAAGTGTTTAATTTTTGATTCAATTCTGCTTTTACACCATTCTATATATTATATCATGGTATTATTTATAAATACAAAATAATGAACAATTTAATTTTTACTGATTACAAATTACACGATGCAATCGAAAAGTTCATTGCAGGATTGAAAATAAAATACAAATTCGGCGCCCTAATTAATTAGGCGCCCGCATATGTTTAGTGTCCAAAATCCGTTCTCTCCTTGTGCTATATCAAAAAAACAATGTTTTGCTTTAAAATTTTTAAGAAAAATGTATAAATGTATAAATTTATTTTAGCAAAATTATTAATTGATTTTTTTTATAAAGATTATCGAACTTATAATTAAAAAAATAATTAAAATTCTTTTCTATTTACACATATATCAAACATCATAAACAAACTAAATTTATCATCACAATTTCTGTATAAATCAAAATAATATTGCTGTAATGTAGTAAAACGTTAGAAAAATGCGTTATTGTAATGCAATCCACAATGCCTAGGGTGCGTAATCACTTGATAAGATATTCCTGATATGTGAGGTATACATGTGCATTCTAAGCTGACATTGCAAATTACAATTCCTACTATATTATGTGTACATACCTTTTATAAGTGCAGTATTTACCGTATTTTTGAAATTTACATCTTTCGCTATGTTATACAAAATATACGATTATATATATTTCAATGTTGCTACAAAAATGAAACTTAAGCTAACTTTTATTTTTACAAGTTTTATTACTTTATAAGTTTTAACCTTTCGAATCATATTACACACTTTTTATTTTAAAACCAATCGGTTGTGATCTCTCTTCAGAAACTGAATTACAAACACGAAAACATTTATAAATATACTTCGATAAACTATAAATGAAAAATAAATACTTACAATTTAAGCAATTTTTAAAAAACAAAACTAAATTATCTATAGAATTATTATTATTTACAATAAGCTACAACCTAATGATACTAAAAAAATTATTTTATATTACGCAATCTTATAGGGTTCCATTGTAAAATAAATAACTAACGCGTAAGTATGAAGTTCCTGAGAAATGATAAAGTAAGATGATCTTGAAAGTGATATAAAAAGCATAAAATTCTAGATTAATTTACGTTTATTGGTTAGTGTAATATTTGATAATATTTGTGTAAAAACATAAATTTTTCGTAATAAAAACACAATATTTTGCACATTTTTTTATAATGATAAAATAATATTACATTAAAAAAACTTTTTCATGCAAGGTTTTTTTTTCAACTAACCATTCTTTTATAGTAATTTATTTTTGACACAAAAACATTTACCGGTACATAAAGATAGTAGAATTACGTACAAAGATATCGCAAATAAATTACAATGCATGTTTTTTTTTTAAACAAACAATTTTATTATATGTAGTAACATAAATATCACTATGAAATCAATAAAATTTATCAGCCGTGTAAAATTATTCAATTTTTTTATTTTATTGTAAATACGATCGATTGAAAAGCAAAATAGCGTCTATTTCTAGAAGTGGAAAAAAATGTTAACTTGAATTAAGACACACAATTTATTGAGCGAGCGTCCTCTTAGATGTTAGAACGTATATAAATATGTTAAATAAACAATTTTAAATTATAATTCGATAGTTTATCGTCTGTAAAATGGTAATATCAGCTACAAAAACATTAATTTTAATTGTCTGGTAGTTTCTAGAATGAATGGTTGCTGGTCGGTGGTTAATAAGTAGAAGAAAATCTCTTTGAGATACATCAGATTTATCGGGTATCTTCTGTTTTCTATTGGCGCAACATTTTACAGAGCCGTATTAAAATGTACAGCAGTTGAGTAATGGGCCTTTCCACTAAAATCAAATTTCATAATTTTAATGCCTTTATGTTGTTTTACAACCTAAAATAATAATATGATTTAAATTTTACGTTCTAAAATTCTATATTTATTGAAATAAACTTATTTGAAAAAAGGCTATAAAAATCATACATTTAAATGTTTTAACCACAGCCACACCTCTAACCATATACGTCATCTAGTGTACTATATCTCTCACGTGAAATTTAACCAATGAAAATGTTCTACTACTTGTATACGTCACGGGACGGACAAATCCGAGAATTGTCCCAGTTTGGCGCGAATTTAGCGTTTTTTAATATATTTTTTAAGGTTTATTATAAATATATTTGAAAAATAAATATAAGTATACAAAATTTTTTAATTATTTATTACTTTCCAAATTTCAAATAAAAAAAAAAATAGTGGAAAGGCCCATTATACCTAGAAATATTAAACATCATAGTGTCTCATGGTTTGTAGATAAAATTACATAATTTTTTTTAGAGTGTAGTAACATACTATATTCTCCATTATCTGCAAATAACATTAACAAAAACGACCCTTGTTAATAACCGCAACAAATTCACAATGTCTGCAACAAAAACGCACTTCTTAGAAAATTCAAAAGTCAAACGAGCAATCGGACACAAACTGGAGGAAGTGCTGTCAAAAACAGAATGAATATATCGCTTGTCCGTCCACCCATTTCCTATATTTTCTCTAGTGCCTTTAAAACTTTATAATACCGAGTACTTCGAAAAGAAACAGATTCTCAAGAAAAGTCACAAGTATTTCTTCAATAACAACATCCCCACCGAAATTCTCGACAATAAAATGGGCAAAATACTTGAAAATGAACAACGAAACGGATACGGTGTGTTGTAAGTCTTGTAAATTTAACATATGTTTGTCGTATTTACTACTACCCAACGGTGAAGAAAATTTACAAAATGTCTTGGGTAAAAAAAAATTGTGTTGGACACTTCATTCATAAATGCGGCATTGGTCAAAAGGGTGCAATTCACTTTTTTTTGTCATTTTTGTTTTTGAAATGCGTGATAGTATAACCTTGGCATTTTTACCAAAGTTTCATTCATTGAAATTTGTACTATAACGCCAGTGTGACGAACAAAGTGAAATTAAAATCAATATAGACAATTTTTCTTGAGTAAACTTTTGATATAATCAGAAACAATTGTGATAAATTATTTTGTAATATTAAACAATTACCAATTTGAATGTCATTTTTTATATTAGAAATAAAAATATACACTGTCCAACAGGCTTACTCAGTTACAGGATATACTGTAAAAAATTCGGTAATTATACATAAAAACCTCGGACAACTGATTTACACCTGTTTAATATGTAAATGTACAGATATCACAAGCAAAATTTACATTATATAAATATAAAATACGAGTACGTATATTTTAATGTAAGTTTACTTACTTTTTCGGTATACAAAAAAAAACATATAAAATATGATAAATTAATAATTTTACTTAAAATTTCAAAATTATATTATTTTTAAAGAAAATTTATGTAAACCAATTTTTTTACTATGGTTTTTATATAAAATAACAACTTTTTACAGTGCAGGTTATATATACAAATTTACAAAACAAAATAAAAATTAACATAATAATAAAAATCTTTCACAAATTATTACATTAGAATAAAAAAAAATTAGTATTAAATTCTGTATAAATTTTAATTAACAAAATAAGTAACTAGATTATATATATATATATATATATATATATATATATATATATATATATTCTAGAAAAATTAGTAATAACTTGAAACTACAAATTAATATAATATTAGCTACAAAACTTTATTTTAAAAAAAAAAACAAGAAAATTAAAAACAAAAACACAGAGAAACTACTTAACTTTGCTATTATATACGGACGCTACTGATAAATTCTCTCTTGATAATTCAGTATACCAGTACGATGATATCATTTATATATATGATGTTTTATGAGGAAACCGATAACTTGAGTGTTGCTAATGAAATAAATTGATTACGGCACTGACTTTATAGGTAATATATTCTTGGCTTTCAATAATGCCGACTAAGAAATCGGTTCGATCCTGTATAATTATCAACCCCAAATATCAAAGAATTTACAGTCACTCTTATATATATTCATTATCCTTTTCATAATAAAATATTATCACAACATAACTGATTGACTATAGAAAAATCTATTTAATCGCACGTTTAACCCTCGTTCACCACAAATTTTGTTAATCTGATTTTGAGTTTAGAAAAAAAATCATTCATTAAACGCTATTACTTATTGCTTGAAAAAAAAAAGAAATTATAGCATTATCAATGAAATATGATTATTATATAGGTGAATACTTTACTGTATTAAAATAAAACAGCTTTAAGTTATATTTCCGTATTAATATTTATACGTTTCTTCAACATATGTTGAAAAAAATACAAATGACATTTACAGCAAATAAACAAAACATAGAAACAAGTTACTAGGTAACAAAGTAATTTTTCTATATTAACAGTAGATTGATAAGAGAAATACACATTGATAGTCGCACCACATACCCCAAGTAAAAATCTTATTTCCACAGCAGTTATTTTTCTTTTATTATTTTGCAACCAAACCCAACATTCACTACCATACCTCAACGTAGGTACTAAAACAGCATTGTATATAGTCAAACGGAGGACTTCTTTGGAAACATTTACAGTCCTAGCAAAAGTTACCAAAGCATGCAAAAACCTTACAACCTTTCATAAGTTACGTAAAATTAACATCAAAAATGTTTTTAATTAAAAACAGTACAAAAAGGGCTGTAAATACGGCCCATTATTATTTTACTACATACTTTTTAATTACCAAAGTTGTTTATCAAAAAACAAATTAATAGTAAAGTTCAAAATTAAATTTAGTTCAATCCCTTTAAATTTTATGACTTTAAATACCCGGTTAAAAGCTAATTGTTTAAAATGTCTAATTTGGCAATTGTTATCGCAACTTGTATTTAAGAGTTTTTTTTAGATAAGAATTACGTAAGGTGGTTTTAAAAAAAAACAGTTTTTTTAACCTACTTTTAACTAATATGTGATAATAACACTTGACATTGCCAACAACATGATTTACATACAATAATATTATTTTTTTAAATACATTTAACACAATTTTAAATTAATTAATTTATTTATATTTTGCATTAAATATGCATTATTTGTCTATAGTGACATTCTATATTTATTTTATCGATAATCTTCAATCAATATTGATCGAAACTGATGCGCCAAAATTCTGTAAAAAATTAATTACATTTCTTTCATTATCTTATCAAATTAAATGGCTGGTTGTTTCTAACGATAGATTTAAACTTCTGTCTAAAATAAATACGAATTGTAAATTGTAAATATTAGCTAGTTTCTGATAATATGTTTTAAATACTCGACTAACAAATATTAATGTAATGTTTTAACGCGGAATTGGCGATAAAAAAATTTATCAAATTTGTTATCCGTGTGTTTTTATGATAATTTTGTATAAACTAAGACACTATGCTTACTTCCTTATCTTTAAAGTTTCTATTTAAAAAACCGTGGACATTTAAAATTATCTGAAAACAAATTAAAAGTGTTAGTAAGTTTTAGAATAAAATTTTAAAGTAATACAATATTAAAAAGTAGCAAAAGTTGGTGTTTAATCAGCTATAATGGTTCAGTCATCTTGAGCGAATGCCTAATGAACGTTTGATTAAAGAGCATGTATGAGATGAGTTTTGAGTATGGGTGAAGCTAAAGTTGCTTGTCTGGATATGGATGTTTGGAGGAAACTGATTTCGGGATAGTGGAAAGAGTTTATGCCACACTCTTTTGGGTACATGGCGTGATTGTGTATTTTTTTAGTCCTGATTATTCCTGATTGACTGTTTAAGGCTAGCTTAATAATTTTACACACACTCTAAAAAAAATTATTATATAAATATACAATTAAATAGTTTAAAAATACATAATATCAGAACTATTACAAACATTATGTAATATGATATTACCAACAAGATGGAAAAGTATATATGTATGTAATATTACAGTTTATTTAGTAAAGTTTCTTTTAGTAAATTTACAGAACTTCAGTAAATTATGCTGACAGGAATTTTCCACAAATAGCTAAAATTTGTTTAATTCTTTAATATTATTGTTGGTATAATAATATACATTTCTAAATTTACATAAAGGGTGTATTTTGAAATGAATGAATTACAATTAAAATATTTTATTAGCCTTTATTATACAAAATATGTACTATGTCTCATTATTTTGATGAATCATTACAAATATTAATATGCAGGCAGTAATTTTACATAATTTAAGAAGTTATATCAACAATATGTAATTCTACATTAAGTATGTGATGTAATTTGTAGAAAGTAAGCAATTTTACATACTTATTAGGTCATTTTTACTTACTTTATGTAATTATCATGAATCATGTAAAAATTACAGAATTCTGAGGTAGAAATACCGAATATATATGTTAAATAAAATTACCGATTTTTTATAGTAAAATTTTATTACTATTTTTCTCTAATTTCGCCATTTTTTTTACAGTGCAGTTTTATATTTCTTTTATTAAATTGTTATATTTAATAAATAAAAAGTGTTATGTTACAGAGTTAATATAATTATGTGATTACATGGTTAGTGAAAGTTGATAGAAGAAAAAGAAAATATTGCCTAAAAGTTAAATGCGCAAAATATTAGAAAAGATTCGAAAATTTATAAATATGAATTACGATGTGCCCTGAATACATAAACTGATTAGACATTTAAAACGACGAACTGACGGCCGATTGAAAATAATGAATTATTTATAAAAAAAAATAAAAAAACACGGAGTATTTTATGCTACGACATCAATATCATGATGTCCTTGCGAAAGTGAACGATTTTGCTCTATTTAACTATTTGAGTTTGACGCCAAACAAATACCTAATGCTTACAAGACATTTTTATCCAATGGGAATTCGGGTCAATTCGTTTATAATATACTATACGATACTATATTATATATACTATATATACTATAATATATAATATACTAATATACTATATACTATACTAATATACTATATACTATACTAAATGTTCCACTTTCAACTGCCACCATTTCAGTAAGAGAGATATTAAGACCCAGTATCATAGACACCAAACTAAATTAAAATAATTATTTAAATAAAAAAAAATTCATATACCACGTTTTTTAAAACGGGCTAAAAAGTATAAAATAATTTCTCCTAGCCCCATACAGATTGTTTTGAAAATTTGTGATTGTAAATTTTTAATAGCTTGTAAGATTTAAAAGAAAATACGTGGGGCGCATGCAATAGATAATAGTAAGGAGTGTAGAGAGTAGCTGTCGTTGCGCCCCACATTTTTCGTGGGAATGCTGTATGAGAGGCATTTTCATTATTTTCATATCATTTTGACATTTTAAAGAAGACGAAAAAAAATTATTAATTTTTTTAAGGCTAGATGTAGTTTGCTATTCTTGTTCATCGATTTATTTAAAGTTTTCAATTATTTAGCTACACTTGCTCAGCGTAATAATTTAAATTATTCCAAAGATAAATTTATTGCAAAATACTGATTATATCACGATATCACGAATCACGAATATACAGACAGAAAAACAAGCTTTGTATATTAAGAAAATATACATAAATTTTAAACTTTTATCTATAAGGAAACAAATATTTCCAGATCATTAATTTGTCATCAAAGCTAATAATTTTCGATTAGTACAATTATATAAATAAATAAATCCAATTTTAGTCGTTTAAAAGTCCTAATAGATTCGCGTATTTCATTATAAATACCAAACCACAATCTACAATAGTCGGCAAAGCCAGTTGCTACCAAATTAGGCAATCTATTTTATTCCAGAAAACAATCTAATAGAGTAAGCACAAATACCTGTTGTTTTCTTCTTTTTTTTTTCCTCATACGCGTTGACATTCGCACCGTTCGCCGATCTTGCCCGAAGAAATACGATCTTGAAACAAAACAAAAAAAGAAGCAAAACATAAGAAGGTATAAAAGTGATTGGAAGGAAAATGATTTAAAAACATCTGAAGTTTTATGTACTATAAATAACTTTAGTAGGCTGCGAATCGATTGAGAATTGTTTTCTGGTTAAACGTACTGAACAAGATTTTTTGAATAACTTAGACGGTTTTTTTAACGTTCGATTTGCAATTATTTTTAATTACTTGAATTCATTTGTTAAGTGTTATTGAATCTATCGGAATGTTTTTTGTCAGTTTTCAATGATAATATGATAAATTTTATTATAACAAGGTTTGGTTTTCTCATCTGCTAATAATAAAAAGTTATCAATAATAAAAGCTATAAATATTGCATCATTATTTGATTATTGATTATTTGTAAATTTATTTAAAATTAATTTTTATACATTTCAAATAATTTAATATATCTTGAAAAATCTATTTTAGCAATTGAATGCTTGGCTAAAAAAATTTATATGAATAAGAGTGATTTGACTGAGAGATTGGCTTGCATGAGTGAAAGATTCCAAGTAGTAAGAATAGAAGAGCATGTATGAGAGGTATGATGAATGTGGATGCAGCTAAAGTTGCTTGTCTGGATAGGAATGTTTGGTGGAAATTGATTCTGGGATAGTGGAAAGAGTTCGTGCCACATCTTTTTGGGTACATAGCGTGATTGTGTGTGTATGTATGAAAAAAAAATTCTTGTGTCACAGTTTTAGTGTTTAATGTTTATACTCCTTCGAAACGGCTTGACCGATTTCGATAAAATTTTATATGTATTTTCAGTAGGTATGAGAATAGGTTTAGAACTAATTTTTATACCCCTAAGTGTTAAGAGTGGCTCACCCTAAAAAAATTTTGTTCATTTTTTGGACAAACTTTTTTTTGGTTATTTTTTTATGGTGTGCCATTAAAAAATACATTTAGTCCTAAATTTTTACACTCCTACCACCAACCCCTACATTTTAATAGCATTTTATATTTTTTAACCCCGGTCGATAGCTGATCAATGCGGGGTTCCGTTTAGCCAAACTCAATAAAATTAAAATAAATAAATAAATAAATAAATTTGTAACTTTGGGAAGTTGTTGAGTACACTCCCGCAAAGGATTCTAGAACTCTGGGGGGCATAGCCCCCCCCCCTCCCCAGGGAGCCCCAGGAAAAATATAGAAAAGTGTGAAAGAAATTGATTCCAAATAAATTGAAAATAATTATAATATGAGAAATGTAATTGATTTTTTTTTGTAATACAAAAAAATTCATAAAAAATTTAATATACACTTTAAAATAAAGGCAAGACAACGTTTGCCGGGCCAGCTAGTTTTTCTATATAAATAAGTTATCATAAATAGTCCAGCTGCAATAAACAACATTGCAAAAAATAAATCTAGAAAAACATAGTTTCCCAAAAACCTAATTTAGCAAGCAAAATTGTAAGCTTGGAGCAGAATTAGCCTATCTCCATTTTTGTTATATTAAGATATTTATTGAAAAGTATCATAAAACATATATTTTCATGCATAAACTGGGCTTGCAGTATAAACCGATATTTAAAAAAAATCACTTAATTAATAAATTTGTATTTCTAAAAAATTTTTATTAAACTAATATAATAAATAATTACTAACAATAATAATTGAATAATTTGCAAAGAACTCAAAATAAATAAAAAATAAAGCAAATACGTTAAAGTATATGTATTATAAATTATTTTACAAATTCCTTTTGCAAATATAGATAATTGAGTAATTGTAAAACTATTTTAATGTTTACAAGGTGAAAACACTGTGACTATGCTATTTTTCCTTGTCTAATAATGCAAGTACATGTTATAGTTCTAGGAAATGTTCATTCCATATCTAATATTTGACATATTTATATAATATTTAGAGATATTGGTAGAAGGCAGGGAATAACAGAACGTTGAAGAACCTTATATCTTAATAGAAAAATTTTAATATGACATGCAATAACAATTTTTTTTTCTCTTATTAATATATACAAATAATTTAAATATATAAATATTTTTATTACTATTTGCAATATAAAAAAAAAATATGAAAATATCTTATAAAATAATAATTTTTGTAGTAATCTTCAAGCTTTTACGGTCGGTATATCCATTTAATTTATAGAATTTTCTGAGCTGGTATATCGTTGTTGATCTATTATCGTCGCAGACGTTTCGTCATACATCATAAATGGCAAAATGCAAATGTATTAAAATAGTACAGATGTCTAATGAAGAGTTGCTGCATCTCTCTAAACAAAAGAAAAATTTGA
This sequence comes from Clivina fossor, assembly GCA_963966155.1. Lineage (NCBI taxonomy): Eukaryota > Metazoa > Arthropoda > Insecta > Coleoptera > Carabidae > Clivina > Clivina fossor. The sequence goes on along the minus strand of OZ014563.1, from coordinate 8,062,754 downwards.
AGTTTTCATTGGCTATATATAAAATTTAACAAAATGTTTGTATAAGTATCAGTTTATTTTATTGATAAAAAATAGGTTAATAATCTAAAAAGCAATTAAAAATGTATTTATTAAAATATTCAAATGAAATAAACTGGTACAGAAACATTTTGTTCAATTTCATTTATTTCCATTAAAAACAGCAAACTTTCATCTTTCTAACGTAATTTTTTTTATTTCCACTAACTACATATAGTATTAGGGATGTCAATATCGGTATTACCGTTACCGGTTTTACCGATAACCGAAAAAAAATACCTTGGGTAATTACCGGTAAATTGAGAAACATTTACCCCGGTAACTATGTTTTATATTTTACATAGAATCAAAACATCATGTATAAGCTTTTTGTTTTTATTGCGTGCATCATTTCAGCAACTAGTCAAATCTAAATCTAATTCATTCGTCGTATAGTTAATTTTTAAATTAAAAAACATTTATTGACCTTGTCGAAATTCGAACCCGGGCTCTTTTGTTTTCGCGGGTTCGAATTCCGGCAAGGTCAATACATTTTTCTTAATTTAACAAAATTATACTAACATGCCTTTGTATAATAATCAAAAAATAAAAATAATAAAGCTGCTTAGAGTAGAATTATTACTATGTTAATAAAAATACTATTTTTTTTTGTTTTTAGTTAAATTTCCTATTTGAAAAATGGGACTGAACCATTATACTTTTTTTACTGAAATCTCTAGCGATTTCAAGAAGCAACCCACATATCACTTCAATATTAATTTAGTAACAAATTATAAGCAGAAAAGCATAAAAACATAAAAGATATAAGAAGAACGTGATTTTATTGCATTTTAGCACTGGACTTCTCCTTAACTTCGTCTTGGTTTTCAGTTTTTCTTTGTAAAGTACGCCGAGTAGTTGTTCACAATAAGCCAGGAAATAACTTGTGCCTGTTTAGGCTTTCTTATATTTTCTTCTTCCCCAATTGGAACTTATCGCTAGAAGCAATAATTTCAATGGGACTACACGGAATTTTTTTTCACAATATAATAAACATTGGTTCATCGGTTGTATGTCCTTTCTTGGACTTATCCAAGCTTTAGTACTGTGTCTATTAGTTTACTGAACACTTTGGGGTGGGCAGATTTTTCTATTAAATTTTAATTTAAATTATTAAATATTATTCTGCAAAAAACACCTTTCTTGGCATCAAGTGTCCAATATCTAGGAATCTAGAAGGTGACTTTAATTTCAATACAGGTTATGCCATAGCCACCATATTTGATGATGTACTCACTGGTACAAATTACGTTTATATTTTAATACATAAATAACAAAATAATTTTTCACGTTTTAGATTTAAATTTAAAAACAAACTAGAAAAAACACACCAATTTTTTTAAAAAAATACACAATAACATTACTTTTGACAGAGCAGCTAATTAAATATTACCAACTTAAGAAGTATTGACAACATAAATCGACTAACGTTGACGTCATCAATTTCTCCCTTCCCTGATTAAGTTCACTAAAAACTGCATCATTATGTAACCTGCCTTATTATTAAGTTACCTTGAAAATTCCAAAAAAAAAATCATAAAATAAAATAGCCCGTTGTTTACGCCGGCCATATTTGATAGATGTACAAACTCCGTAATTATTTGTATAATATTAAATGTATATAATTTAATTATGTAATAGAATCAAGTAGTATTCTTCCAAACACTTTTAATTATTTTTGTGCACAAATAAACTCCTTAACGAAAAATTTAATATTTACAAAAATTTTAACTTAATTTATTATGGTAACCGGTATTAATAAAATTATAGACTTACACAATACATAAACAAAAGGTTTCTTTATTTATATAGATTTGCCTAAAATAATAAAAATATTTATGTCCGGTTTTATAAACATCAGAGTAAATTTAGTAGAAACGTTAATACATTTGTTTCAACAGTAACTGTATTATATTTATAAACGCTTGTTAAATACACTAGCTGAATAAATGAACCCAGTATATTACTTGGTCAAAATCGTGATAGTAAATGTTACTTTAGAAATAAATGAATTTATAATCTACAAATTTTATTCCAGTATTACAGTATTACAAATTCTCTTTGTCAGATTCTGTGTAGTTATTGCCTCTGTCACAATTTTTATTCATTTTCGAGTGCATTTTAACAATTTAAAAATGTTATTTAATGTATTGTAATAAGCTATTTTAATAAATGACAAAATTATCAGTCGATAAATTTCTCCATAATTATCTATTTTAAATTTTTCCTTGTAAAACAACTTGTTTATTAAATTTATATACTTCAATAGTTATGAAACCGAGACTTACCCCCGTTTTCGTTAAAACAATTAAAATTCTTGGATTCCGTAAGAAATCTTTCAATGTATATTTTAACGAACTGTTATTTTTAACGAAAATGTTTATGCATACGGGCATTAGTGTAGTTTTTGCAATATTAAACCAGATCTAAATTTTTAGACAGTTCTGCATATAAAATCTGCACAATAGCTTTCAGCATAATCTAATATAATTTAAATTCAAATTACTTAAGAAAAGCAAACAAAATTTTAAATCTATTTTACTCTTCAAAAGAAAAAAGAAAGCCAGCTACTTAAAAAAAGAATGAGTTCTATTGAAAAACCATAAAAAGATTTTTAGCGAAACTAATAAATAGCTAAATACTTCTAACTTGTGTGGTAGTATTTGTTCTTTCCGCAAACCTGTCAAAACTTTTCTCAATTTTTGTCATCTTCAAAACGTTTAATAAAATAAATAATCTTATCTATGGTGAAGAGAAAGAGTAGCGGAACCCGCACCGCTTTTGTACCTATTTTTCCTAGTAATAAGCAGGTAATTTTCTAGAGAAATTGCTATTCTCACACTTATTTTCATGGTGCATTTAGTCAAGCTGCTTATAATGCATACACTCAAAGATGAAATGTACGTTTTTAAAGACTTACTTAGCGTTAACGACACACTGCTGTAGATCTTTCACTTCAATATACCTATTATCTATATATTTATATCCGTCCTTTAATTCTCCGCTATTTTAGTTTGTCACTAGAATTGTCCAGTTTGTCTTTTAATACAAATTATATTTATTTTTTTCCTTTGTTATATGATTTGTGCAAATGCATTTTCATTATTCATTACAAAACAGTCAGTTAAAACAAAATGCCTCATAAACGTTTAGGATATATCTGAATGATTTTAAAAGTATACATTTGCGTGGACGTCTGATAAGCAGATGGAGAGGACCTCTATATATTAAACAAATGATAAGTTTTTGTTCAATAATTAAAAATGTCGAGTTTGCACGATTCAAAATGTACTTACTTTTCGCTTTTGTAATTTGCTATATTTACTGAATTTGATAGTTGCATTTATGGGCTCAAAAAATGTTTCGAAAATTAATGAAATTTTATTTGGTTGCAAAAATAAAATGTCTAACTTATTTAATTATTTTTATCAAAAAGATCAACTTTTTTCATTTTGTCGGGACCCCTAGGCAACTGCCTAGTACTGCATCTACCACTGGGAGAGGTATGATTGAGAATATTTTGCGTATGAGAGGAATTATGAATGAGGATGAAGTTAAAGTTACTTGTGTGGATAGGAATGTTTGGTGAAAACTAATTTCGACATAATGAAAAGAAATTGTGCCACACCCTTTTGGGTACATGTGTATGTAATGTTTTCAATAAAGCAATTGATTGGCTGAAAATAAATTATATTTCTTTACCTAGATTTATTACAAATTCGTGATTGTGTCGTTATCATAACCGGATATTGCTTATTATAGCAGACATAAAAGAACGAAACAAAAGACAGAGATTTTGTGCGGTGCGAAGCAAAAATTATTATAATTCTACGTGCCAATGCCGGTGCTGAGTAAGTGAGATAAACAACAAAAATAATATATGTTATAATCTCGCAATATATGAAACGGAAGAAACAATCCTTGAGCTGGACTGAGTTGAGCTTAAGATGCTGATTTCGTCTTTGTGTCAGCGTATGTATTCATTTTTATTGATATCATGGACTTTTATTTTACGCTTGCAGGATGTTTTCAACGTAGAAGAATTAATTTTCATTATTTTTTGTTTCAGAAAAATATCAAACTATACAGTGTGATTTATTAACTCTATGACAAACTTTAACAAATGTAAGCTGACTTGATTTTAAGAAAAAGAATGTTTAATAAACATAAGTACGATTCGTCTTAATTAAGGAGTTATAAACTTTAAAAAATTAACACGGTTTCATTTATATAAATTTAACATAATATACTTTGATTATAAAATAGTAAAAAATCTTTACTTTACTCATTATTTTAGAATAAAATAGCTTTAGATTCTAGTTCTGTAATAATTTATTAATAAATCAACGTTTCGAACTACGATACGAACAAACTTTGCAAGTATGACAAAAGCAACTTTTGCTATCTTTGCAATCTTTGCTATCTTCAAAGGCTTATAACGTCTTAAGACGAATCGGACCAATGCATCTTAAAATCGAATCAGATTTCATCTGTCAAATTTGTCATAGACCTAATAAATCACCCTGTAAATAAATGCTAGGGAACAACTATAAACTATAACTCCCTTGCTTGGGTGTGGGCTAACATGATCAGTTTTTTAGAGGATAAAGCCCAATATTCCGTGTTGGTCAGAAAATTTACAAAAACAAATTCATTCTATTTGCAAAACTTCCACGATCATAAATTGCGAACTAAATTCATTCGAAAACACTCAGTATGTCTGTATGTATGTGGGTTCATACTCATATCTCTTGTAAGCGTGTAAACACTGTGCAGAATCAAATAAGAATAATGCAACATCACAAACCTCTTTCTCATTCTTCAACGTTCCTTTTCAATTCCTTCCCAAACCAAACTCGCATATATGCACACACAAACACACACACACACACACACACACACACTCATTCGCTCTCCCAGTAAACGCAAGAGATGATGAAGAAGAAAGAAAGAAAAAAGAAGGCAGACACGCACACAGACAGAAAGACTTCTTCGGTGCGTTCTGGAGACAAGGTCGATGACGTCACAACATCCGCTCGTCGCTTTTTGGGGCCGACTGCGATTCCGACCTTTATCTGCATATTACCAAGGCATACTTTACGAAATAAAGTCTTTTGACTGCAAAAAAATCCTATATTTTTTATATCAAAACAAATAACATCATTATAATTATTAAATGTTAATTTTATCTCGCCTTTCAGTCAGTTTTAGATAATAAATAAAATTTAATAATAAATGAAAAAATTCATGTCATCCGACCCGGAATTCAAACCCGAACCTTTTGATTGCTAGTCAAATAATAGTACCAATCCCGGGATTCACGACAGATGACAGAATTATTTTCATTTAGTTGTAATATAAGGTCTTAAATTACACTTATGATCTAGTTACTTATATGTTACCTAGTAACTTCTTGCTACGTGCTGTTATTTACTTTAATGTAATGATAAATTTTGACCTGATGAAGACCAGCGTTCAGTTTCGTCAAAACGTTGTTTTTATAAAATAATTTGACAGAATCTAATCCTAAAACAGTTTTCAGTTATTATTATTATTATTTACTGTAATATCATTTGTATAATTATTAATCGACTAATCGATTATTAATAAAAATTATGACAGAACTATGTACGAAAATCGTTTTATTTTAATATAATGAGTTCTAAAAGATTTTTTGCTATGTTAACAAAAACAAAAGTACAAAAACAAAAAAAATGTCATGAAGACTTTTAAGATAAGCTTTGTTAATATCATTCAAAAGACTTAAGTCAAATCTATTTGTACAGCTTCAGTGTAATGATAAAGCCAGAGGAAGTTTTTAGAATCCGAATAAAGTTGGAACACAAGACGTTCTTCTGTTGTCAATCGACAAGTTGCTAAATTGTTTTTTTCGGCGAGTTTGTCGGCAGATTTTTTCCCCTCATTTTTGAGAACTTTTTCTCGGCATGTACATATGTAGTGTTGTCGTAAATAACTAATAGCTACTAAATGGTAAATATGAGTAAATATCTCTGAAGTGGGTCAGAGATAAAGTTTTTGCCAGGACGTATGAATGGTGTGCTACTTACTTAGCATGAGTGATGACAAATTAAAAGCATCATTTCAGAAGTAAAATCTTTAATGGATTAGATAGTAGGAACTATAGTAGAACTATAGTAAAATTAATAGGAGTACTTTTTAGTTTTTGACTTATTCATGCGAAAATTATTATTCAGTTTCATAAAACTGTGTGCCCTTTCAACAAAACTCTGATCCTGCGGTACAATCCTAAGCCTATACTCCAAATACTTAAAATAAAATAAAACGGCTTCAGAATATAGTTTTGTATTAATTTTTATTAATAAACAACGTTTCGATGTACTCTACGTACATCAACATCAACATCTACAGTAAATAAACAGAACATAGAAATAAGTTACTAGGCAACAAAATAAGTAACTAGATTATAAAATTTTTAGAAATTTTTAAACAAATAAAGCCAAATTTTATTTAAATCAGTGCCTTCATAATAATTGATGTTATCTTTTTACTACTTTGACTGCAAGGAAAAAGTAGTATAGCGTTTGGTACGGTGTCTGTAACATTTTCAAAAAAAAAAAAAAATTGTATAGAAATCCTTCATATAGCCTCCAGATGACGAATCTGAACTTAGTTTATGTGGGTGTATGGATGTGCGTCGTCAGCTCGCTCGCTCACTCGCTCGGTCGTCAGACAAAATTTTGTGATCGCAACTCCTCCTAGACGGTTCAACCGATTATAATGAAATTTTCAGGATAAATTTGCCTAGTGCCCAAGATGGTCATGTGGTTTTGGTTTTTTCCAGTGATGCCAACTTTTCGAGAAAAAAATTACTAAAGTTTTTAAAAATTCATTGTGGCTACATTATTTATCCGATTTTGATCAAATTTTCAGAAAAGATTTCCCTAATACTCCTATTAATTACATAATTTTATTAATATTCAGTGTTGCCAACTTTCCGAGAAAAAAAATACTAAAGTTTTAAAATTTTTATTATGGCCATGTTATTCAACCGATTTTACTCAAATTTTCACAAAAGATTCTCCTAGTATTCATATAATTTATGTAATTTTAACAAAATACAGTGTTGCCAACTTTCCGAGATAAAAATTAGTAAAATTTTTAAAAATTTATTATGACCATTTTATTTAACCGATTTTAATCAAATTTTCATAAAAGTTTTTTTTAGTGCCTAAATAAATTATGCAATTTTAACAAAATACAGTGTTGCCAACTTATCGAGAAAAAAATCACAAAATTTTTTTAAAATTCATTTCAGAAAAGTATCTCCTAATGCCCACATAAATTATAATATTATTAAAATACAGTGTTGCCAACTTTCCGAGAAATGTCAAAGTAGTCTATATATGGGTTTATCCATATACTTCTAATCTTGTTCTTTATAAATTTCTATTGCTTCTCTTATCAATCTATTGTTAATATTATTGGATATTGTAATTATTACAGTATCTTTGAATTTTACATCATAAAGATACTCTAATGCATATTATGCTATAGCAGATTTATCTGAATGGTTTTGACTGTCTCTTCTGTTTATTTACTGTAAATGTTATTTATATCTTTTTTCCTAATGATGATGTACATTGTGTACATCGAAACGTCGATTATTAATAAAAATTAATGCAGAACTAAAACCAGAAACCGTTTTATTTTAATATAATAAATTCTGAAAATTTTTTTACTATACTTATAATAATTAATATTGCAAGCACTGATAATTTTTAATTAAGAAATACGTACGTGTTTTAATTCAGTTTTTAGTCCCTAGTCCCTAGTTGTATTGTCTTAAAACCAATAAAAGTTCAAATTACACTTAAAACCGACCTGAAATACATATATTTTTTCTAATTTTTAATTTTATATATAGTTATAGAAAATGCTCAGAATTACAGCTTTAATATTTGATATTTTTTATTGAAAAGTTATATAGATATAAAATTTAATACTATAGCAATTTATTTTTATTATTAAAAAAAAAAATTGATAAAATTATATTATATAAATTTATTTAACCTTGATAGAATACTATAATATATTTATAATAAAATATTACAACAAAAAACCATTAGATTTAAATCGCCAGATTTATTGCAAAGTTCAAAAACATTTGATGTTTATAAAAATATTATTGATCATATATCAATTTCATAATAATACTAGTTAGTATATAAATGTTGTGTGTATGTCTGATATGTCAATAGAGTTGAATGAACTAACATTTATTTTAGTTTCGTGACGTAATAAAATAATTTTCCTAAAACCGTGTGAAAACGTTCAAGAATAACCCGACATTTCAAATTGTTGTCGCACTATGTCATCTAACATATAAATATTTATTTTTCCAACTTTAAATATGTATAAAACAAAAAAAAAAACAAATCACTGCTAACAATACTTTTCTATTTCATGTTCGTTTTAGTTCTCTTTGTTTAATGATTTCATTACTATCTTTAACTAGAATTTGTAGGAGTATTATTTTTTTTAAATTATTTTGTTAAAAAAACTATTTACTTATAAAATTACTAATTTTATTATTTTATACTCCTTTATATAAGTGTTTTTTGAGAAAAACTTGTGAAAAAAATTAATCAAATAAGGTAGTACGGAATCATGTATGGAATAAGCTTCTACACTATCAGTGGCGGCGCTAGACTTAGAAATTGGGAGAGGAGAGCAACAAAACCCAAAATTTATAATAGTAATCTTTAGGCTTTCACGGCCTGTATCCATTGAATTTATAAAATTTTCTAAGCTGGTATGGCGTGTTCGATTTATCTTTGTCGCGGACATTTTGCCATATATCGTAGATAGCATCATCCTCAGTGCATTCAGTCGCCAAGCACTGAGGATGTCATCTACGACGAGGATAGATCAAATACCTATGTTTATTAAATATTTTTACTTAAGGGATTCTCGTTTATAGAATCGATTTTTTAGGCAAATCTTAATTTTGACCTGATCACTTTGACGTCATTATTTAAAAGAAAATTGGACTTTTTTGAAAATAAAAATACTTCTCAAAACTTCAATAAATACATTCTGCACTTGTGTAATTATAATATTTTACTTTCTACTTTAAGTTTCAAATCTCGTGTGAAAACAGTGCGTTTCAGTTCTTCTTATATGAACCATTTAAAAATACCTATATAAAATTGTTGTCCTCATGTGAAATTTGTACCATTAAATCTATAATAATAATAATATGATTAATTTCAATTGTAAATATGAATGAATAAAGTAAATCTGGGAGGTCTATGTTTCTGTTGTCTGTATAGACACACACAATCATATGACCCGCGTACATTGAGGAAAAAATAATGAATCGTACTTACTGAGTGTTTATGTGCGTATGTAATATACCACATTGGCAGATTTTATTTTCTTTCTCATGTCAGTTGGCAATGTGGTGTTAGGTTAGGAATTTGCCCGCATATAGGTATTTTATTATTCTTATTCAGTATATATACACACACACACGCACATACACACAAAACTTCTGACCCATGTAAATATAAGTTATACAGGGTATACATTTCACACGCTCCATATATATTGATGCTGTGTTTAGTTAACAAGATTTTTTGTGGATAATTATTACTTTATATTTAAGTGTGATAGCTTATCTATGCATCTTCCAGAAAAACAAGAATTAATTATTTAAATTAAAATAAAATTTAATATACCACGTTTTTAACATTACTATATAATATAGAATTAATTATTTTACTTAAAATTTCAAAATTATAATATTTCACAGAAAATTTATATAAAACCATCGTTTTGCTGAAATAATATGTAGTTTCTTACTATAGTTTTATGTAAAATGGCAACTTATAGTGTACACAGAATTAGATAAAAAGAATTTGTTAGAAAAATAGACGATATACTGAGCGTAATACTAAAATTAAATTTCTAGATTATAAACTTATTTACTTCTAGAGTAAAATTTACTACCATGATATTTGACCAAGTAATTTACTCGGTTAATTCATCTAATCAGTTATGAGGATTGAGCCGGCAGACACCAAGACTAAACGTCATAGCTTTCTACGATTACATTTAATTATTATTGCATTTTCAAATAATAACATAATTTTAAACTAAATCGCCCTGTATACATCCAATAATATACATCTTACCCGTTAATGTGAATGTCATTTTGCGGTGATTTTATATATATATATATATATATATATATATATATATATATATATATATATATATATATATATATATATATACGGGGTGGCCTCATAGTCTACGGGTTAAATGTGATTGCCGGCGAGTGAAATCTACGTACCGATGAACGCGTTTCGTATACTGTAGCCCGATACTGTACCCAATGATCAAGTTACCAAAGCTTTGCGAAAATAACAAAAGAATAAGAAGCAGCATGGAAAAAGAAACGAGGAGAAAGAAAGAAGGAAAAACAAAAAAAAAAAATAACAGAAAACCTTAAATGTTATCGCAGAAGCCTTGTTGTTTTTCCATGGCAATTGGAATGCGCCAATGCTATTGTTAATATGTTATTTTCTAATGTTTCACTTGAAATATTTATTTCAACAAGAAAAATTTTAATGGATGCCGTACAGAATTTTCTTTTAAGGTAATATTAGCTTGAAAAATGTAGATAACTTGTAACCAGATAAAGATGTAGTATTTTTTATTATCTAACTTAGATAATTAGATAATTGGTAATAGTTAATTTTTTTTTTTTAATTTCGAAATATATTATTGAGGAGAACAAAAGATATAATAATTTTTTTATTTAAAAAATTGGTTATTAATTTGTTTTCCTAAAGTCAAAACCTAGCTAAATTGCCTTACCACACCCAAAAACGTAAATGCATCTAATTTCATCAAAATCTTCAAAGCCCTTATCAAGATAAAATATATAAATAAATACAGAGTAAAATAATTTACATGAGCGAATAGGTTCCAGTCTCATTTCTAATAATTTTCGAAAAACAGTATAAATAATTTCATTTTAGTAAAATTTAGTAGCATAAAATAATTATTTAATTAATATTACTTTAATTGCAAACATTAACTTTTAATCCAGCTATAATAGACAAAGATATTTACATAAAATGAATAGTTTTTTAAGTACGCAAATAATTCTGCAATAAATTCTTTACAGTTTTTAGAAATCTTTAAAATTAAGTCAGTAATTTTCGATTTTACTAGAAATATCTAAAACAAATTCTCATATATCTAAATTGCAAAAAAAATATTTATTTCTAAATTCAATAAGATAGGGTAGTTACAAATAACTATAAAACGGAATTACACGAGTAATTATTTTTAAAAATCCAACTACTTAGAAATTAACATTAACTTTTATCTAAAATTTACGCTAATAAAATTAAACATAGCTACAAGTGAAGCTGATAAGATTTTGTTTTTTTGAACAGAACGTAATTGAATAAATTTTTTATTTCGGTTTCTCGATAATAGCGAGTTCTATTTTATTATTGAAATAATATGTGAATTTTACTACAGTTTTATCGAAAAATAAATTTAACATCATACCAATCGTCCATGATCAAGTACAGCACATTAAATTTAAATAGGAGAAAAAAAAAAGAATAACTTATTTATTTTTCAAGAAAACGTTTAGTTTTATTTAGAAATTATCAGTAACTTATCTTCTCTTAACCAGGTTGCATTCTACCGCTTTAAAGCGTTCATAATTTTGATTTGATTATAAGATAGACAACCAGATAAATATAAATACGTCAGCTTTTTGATTTTAATAAAAAAAAGTATTGATTTCATAACATTTTTTAAATTATTTATAATGAAGATTTATCGATCCGTAGAAATTAAATTTGTTGGTAAAAGAATTCAACTGTAAAAAAAAACTCGGTAATTTACACAAGTTCAATATGTAAATTTACAGACTTTTTTGATAAAAAATCCATATATAATATGGTAAATAAATTATTTTACTTAAAATTACAAAATTATATATTTTTACAGAATATTTATGTAAACCATCAGTTTTGCTGAAATAACATGTAATGGTTTTTATGTAAAATGGCAGCGGTTTTTTACAGTGTATTGTTAAAATTTAAAATTCAAACGAACGTTTTGGTCTTTTAATAAATCGTCTTCAGCGTAATATAAAAATAACATAAATTATAACCTATTGTTAAATAGTCGTAATAACATAATAATTATAAATATTTGTTGGTAATAAACCTTCTAAAACATCATTAAGTTGTATTTTTTAAGAATATTTTTATTGTTACATGGAATCTTCACAAGAAGACATTTATTTTAATTTGTAAAATTATGATTAAATATTGTTTTATTAAATTAAAAATAATTAATAAAATGCATTATGATAGGTATTACTTGGCACGTGGAAAGTAGCAGAAGTTTGAACAAGATAAAGAAAACTTTATGTTGTTCAAACTTCTGTATCGAAAATAATTCTACAATAATTTACAGTTTCTTCAAATTTTCAAAATTAAGCCAGTAATTTTCAGTCTTACTAGAAATATTTAAAATAAATTCTCATATAGCTAAACTGAAAATACAAACTTGCAAAAAACACATTTATACCTAAAATCAATTAAATAACTATAAAATAAATTGTACAATAATTATTTAAAAAAATCTAACCACTAAATTAACATTAACTTTATCTAAAACGTGGTGTGTGTGTGATGGAGTATGTGGTGTAACTAGAAGACATCGGATGCGAAATAGATTAATGTATGAAGAGTGTAGAATTGGTGTTGCAATAGTTGGTGTTAGTAAGTTGAGATGGTTCGGTCATGATGAGTGAATGGCTGATGAACATTTAGTCAAAGAATATATCTGATTGTGAGTGATATTGAAGATATAGTCCAACGTGGACGCTCAATGAATATATTTGTGTGAGCGAATGTTTATAAATGGTAAGAAAAAGAAGCATATAAGAAGTATTATAAATGTAAATAAAGCAAAAGTTGCTTGTCTGGATAGAATTATTTAGCGGGGACTAATTTCTGTTTGACTGAAAAAAAGCTTGTGCCACACCCTAATGGGTATATGACGTGCCGTGTGTATGTATGTTTTTCATTTATTTTTATCGATGATACAGACACAATTTGAACACAACCACGTCTCTTTTGAAAGTCGATATGAACAACAATTGCATTATATTGTAAATAAGTAATAGTATATAATATTTATTCATTCACTTAGTTGAACAAAAACAATAACAATAATAATATTAACCTCCAATTTATTGCAAAGTGCATTACATGTTTTTCTAACATACACACGCACGCAGTACGTGTATTATTTCAGGCATAAGCACATATATATGCGCCCAGACACAACCACCGAGAAGAAATCATCGCAGTAACAACAACATACTAGAGTTCTCTGCACAGCAGCAGCAGCAGCAGCACACTTGATCGTGTTTTGCATTTCTGTATGGCTTGTGTTCCCGCCACTGCTCCGAACTAAAATGCATTCTCGGAAGTACTACAAAGTTACACGCTAATATTCGCATGGTTTCTGAAAATCGACACCGTCCGGCCAGGACTCGATTTCGGCACATAAACAATCGACAATCGTCTCGTATAACCATAACGCCGCCAACTGGAAAGATGGCGGACGAACGGCGTCTTGGGGGCCAATTTCGGAATTCTGGGTGGCGCGCGGGCCAGAGGTTGGCCTTTTGAGCCAGTTGTGAGAGTACCTCTTGGTTTAATCCTAATGGAAGATACTGTCAGCTACGATTAGGCAATTTCAAGATAACGTATTTTTTTTTAGCTTCAGGCGGTGGATCTTGTCAAAAGTTGGAAAATTACTGTCAAAATATTGAATTGCTCTTTCGTATTGGATGTATTAATTAGTAAAATCGGGTTGATATTGTAATGTTTTTATTTGAATAGATACAATAGCCTTTCAGCACACTTTGCAAAATAATTTTTTTCAAAAATACTTTTTACGTACATTTCAAATCATTTATTAATACCTTGTTAAATAAATTAAAATATGATGAGTGTGAAATTTAAAAAAAATGTTGTAGCAAAAGTTGGTGTTAATTTTTGATTAAGTACAAAAATTTATATGAATGATTTTGAAGTTATACGTTTGCGTGGACGTCCGATGAGTAGTTAAAGTGCTATGATTAAGAGTGTTTTGCATGAACGAAAGTTTCCAAGTAGTATGAATAGAAGAGCATGTAAGAGAGGAATTATGAATATGGATAAAGCTAAAGTCGTTTGTCTGGATAGGGATGTTTGGAGGAAACTGATTCGAGATAGTGGAAAGAGTTTGTACAACACCCTTTCGGGTACATGGTGTGATTGTGTATGTATGTATATATCTTAATGTGGCAAAAATTAATAAAATGAAATAATTTCCCTTGAACCACAAATAATAATTTAAAAAAAAGCTTGGTGACCAAACATTGAGGATGCTATCTATGATTTATGACGAAACGCCTGCGACCAGTCCAGAAAATTTTATAAATTCAATGGATATCGGTCGTGAAAGCTTGACGATTACAATCTAATCGTAAGTACAAATGCAATATTACATGGATATTTTTCAGTGTATAGTTGTAAATACCAGCCCTAAAACAAAATCAATTCACTAATTCACCCCATTGTCCTTGATAAACTTTACGACCTTCAACCCTCCCAAGACAATTAAGTAACAAAAACCGGAAACACTGTATTACAAACCCTCATTCTCAACTCTACCAAATTCACTAAACGCACTTCATTGCTTCTCAAAAGCGAGACAAAAAAAACTCTTCGACAGTACACATTACTGCTCCATAATATTCCCGTGTCCGGACGAATTGACTTCACATTGTAGTGCGGGAGTGTGAGGAGGGAGGGGGGGGGGGGCTTCTAGCCAATAAAAACGTAACAAATCATTCGCGCCGCGGAGGTTAGCTGTGTGGTTAGTTGCGGTGCTCTCTGGGTGCTGAAGATGATGCCGCCGCAGGATATTATCCGAATGAGTTATCGACTGTTTGGTGCCCGCGTGCCATCTCCGCAGAGGTGCGCGTCTATTTATTGCACCGTCAGGTTGGACTGTCCGAGTCGATTCGGTGTTTTGAAATGAGAACAACAGAATAAATGCTGAGGATATTACGGTTGTGAAGAAAAGGGTCTTACAATTAGATATTTTCGATATTTTCTATTATATCTATAGTCAATCTTTCTATTATGGATCACTAAAAATAATATTATAGATACATTTTATGTTTTATGTAATAAAACATAATAAATGTACTATTAAGCAAATTTATTATATGCCTAGATATATATTTAACATTTACAAAAAAAAAACACTAAAAAAATTAAATAAAAATAACAGAGAATGAATAAAACATAACTAAGAAAATGAATGAAAAAGGAGATAATATAAGTTCTAGGTACACATATAATAACTATGAAATAATTTATGTCTTTTGCACACTGTAAATAAAATAGCAAAATTACAAAATAAATAGTAGTAAAAATAAAAAAAAAAGGTAATTACATTTTACCATAAATTTTCTCTATTTCTACTTCAAAATTTTGTAATTCTGTACATAATTCATAATAATACTTGTCCACACATAAATGGGCAATTGTTCACTCGTTTTTTCGTATTTTTTACCCTTTAATAATATAAAAGTTGTTGATATTGTTATTTCTTAATTACTCCAAAAAAAATTACATTTTCTGTGTAGTAAAAAAAGTATTCTTGTTAAAATTACCTATTTAGAATAACATTATTTACCCTTTTTAGAAAACGTATTTATATAAGCACTTTTTAGAATATTGTTTTTCAAGCCAATCTATAGATGCGCAAATTATAATTTGGTAATAGAAATAGGGGCATCAAGTCTTTATACGGGCAGTTCGCCAACATCACGTCTCGAACATTATGGGTTCTTGTAGGGGATAGCGTGCACTTTAACAACATCCCCTGATCTATAATGACAGCCGTTATTTGTGGTAAAACTAGTGGGCGCTCCAATTGACGAAGGCCCTAGTTCTATTTAAGCTCGTAACGTGTAAAATGACATATAGGGTTAATGATTTAAGGCGGGCGTCTGCCTTGTAATTAAACAAATTGAAAATGAGAAAATATTTAAAGCGTTTGTACCTGAGTGTGTCTGTTTTTTTTTTTAAGATAAAGATTTTAGAGATCTGGTTGATGAAACTATTCAAATAATAATAGTTGTTTTTATCGAGTTTAAGTTGAGTATTTTTACGATATTGAAATTTGTACAAATACACAATAATAATTAATCAAATGTTCAATATTTTAGTTTTTAATTCATTTAACAATAATAATTCTAGTATATTATAACAGTAAAAAATCTTTCCGAACTCATTATATAAAATAAAACGGCTTTAGATTTAAGTTCTGTATTAATATTAATAATCTACTTAACGTCCGTTTTCAAGACAGACGTTGAGTTCGTCAAACGTCGATTATTAATAAATATTCATACAGAACTATAACCTAAAGCCGTTTTAATTTAATATACACTAGAATATTTGTGTGATTCAAAATACATAAAAGCTCAATGCAGCTTTTTGTTTGCAGGTTATAGATAAATGGTTCGAAATTTGAGATACATACAAGGTAACTAAATTAAAAAAAAATTCCATTTTGTATTATAATTAGTTTAAAAAATTATCCAGTTTTATTCTGCGATATTATTTAATTTAATATAATTATCCATTAGTAACTAATTTCAATGTAAAACGAATCGTTTTAAAACAATAATGTAAAATGCCAACTCCCGCAATTTCAAAAGTAAATCTCAATCATGAAAAGCGAATTTTAAAAATAAAGTACTCTGGGCATTCGTAACCTTCTCAATTTTCTTTATTCATTTATCTTGCCGACCTTACGTGGTCCAATACACAATGTCCAATTCACGTTATTTCATACCGTAAAATGACCGTGTATTAACAGTTAAACTTCAGGAATGCGTAACGCTTTTTTACGAAACACCGATACATCACTTTGAGAATTTTTTGGCACTGTAATTGCCATTTATTCATGCTCATACTCGGAGTTATATTCTTCAAAATATAAGTGAGTTTCTTATTTGGTTGATAAGTGCAACGGTATTAGTATCTGAAAAAAATAATTTGATGAGTTTGTGTATTTGGGTAGTTTTTTGTCCTACAGTGCATTTTTAAAAATTTGTTTACATTTTATGTACTTAATTAAAAATTTATAAATTTTATGATCTAATTACTTATTTTGTCTAGTAAATTGTTTCTATGTTCTGTTTTATTTATTATAAATTGTACTCCTATCTTTTTTCCTGATTAAGACGTAAGTTGAGTTTGGTCGATACATCGAAATAATCAAACAACCCGAAAAAAAATTGAAGATTTACTATTGTATCGTTGTATTATGATTGTTTATATTTTCCAATTTCCATCTCCTTAAAAACAATGTTGTAAAATTTCGCATAATGAATAAAATTTCGCGTTAAAATTAAAAACAAATTTAAAATAAATTGCGTAGCCAAAGCAGTCAAGTTCTTCTGATATTATTCCGAGAAAATATGTTCGAACGTCCCATTCAATTCCGATTGCAGAAAAATTCTACAATAAATTTCTCACATCGGCTACTTACTTTGTCAATCATACAAATAGCCCATACCACTATAAAACTTCTTATAAGCAATATTATATATCATAAACTGAAAGACAAACTAGACATTCCAAGCATATTTTCTTATTATTGTAAAAAGTAAACGTTTTGATGCATAATATCGCCAAAAATAAAATAATTACAAATAACATGTTCAACTATCTTGCCAATAATTGATAGCTAACTCTCATAGTTAAATTGGATCACAAATTCTTTAGACTATTTAGCATCATAAACCAAATAATTTTCTTTTGCATTGTTCTAAGTAATCCTGTTTAAGCTATAATGCATAAAGAACTGTCTCCTTTAAATATGAATTATCAGATATTTATCAAGAAAAATTTTAAATTCGGCATAGGTATATTTATGACTTTTAATTAATACTCATAAGGTGTAGAAAATTATCATACATAATCAAGAAAAATTTTAAATTCGGCATAGGTATATTTATGACTTTTAATTAATACTCATAAGGTGTAGAAAATTATCATACATAATCTATAAATAAAATGGCGAAGGTATAAACAATGACAAAACTTATAAAATAAAATGTCCAGTCCTGGTTAAATATAAATATTTTGTAAACTTACCAATAAAAATTTTCTTTGAAGAAATTCGAAAATCTGTAAAAAAAAGAAAACGTTAAAATTAGTAAGCACATAAATGTAAAAGGCAATTGCAAAACAATTTTTTACGGCTTTTTTTCATGGCTGAATTTAAATACATAAAAATTTGTTCTGTTTTCAAGCAGTAGTAAATTTTTGTTGAAAACTTTTTCTTCTATTTCAAGTAATTAGTAACAGAGACACAATTGAAAAAGTACTAGTAAAAATTTCATTGTATTTACAAGATAAACTAATAATAAAAACAAGATTAGACGCATGTGAGTAAACCCATATATAACCACTTTGACATTATCACATAAATACTAAAAATAAAATTAAAAAAATTTAAAGATTCTCTGATTCTCAATAAAATTTTAAAAATTTTAGTAAAATTTTTCTAAGAAAGTTAGCAACATGTAAAACACTAAAATTATATAATTTGTGTGAGCAATAATAATAATAAGAATAATAATAAGAATAATAGAATATTTCATTATTGGCTGGTTGATCGGCAAAGCCAACAAAACCCCAAGGAAAAAACAAATATTTTGTGAAAATTTGATTAAAATCAGATAATAATGCAGCCAGAATAATGTTTTAAAAATTTTAGTAATTTTTTCTCGGAAATTTGGCAACACTGTATATTAGTAAAATTATAGGAGTATAATTTACGTAAGCTCTAGAAGAATCTTTTGTGGAAATTAATAATAAATTTTTAAAAACTTTAGTAAATTTTTTCTCGAAAAATTGGCAACTCTAAGAACAAACTAAAATCACATAAAATAAACTTATTCTGAAAATTTCATTAAAATCGTTTGAACCGTCACAAAATTTTGACAGACGACCGAGCGAATAAGCTGACGACACACATGCATACAACCTCATAAACTAAGTTCAGATTCACCATTTAGAGGCTAGAAAGATTTCTATATATGTTTTCCTTACAGCCAAAGTGGTAATAAATAATTATAAGCATATAAACATTTTACAAACAAAAATAGTCAATTTTCTAATACTTATATTAATATTAATATGTTATAAAATATATTTCACATTTAATATGTAAAAAGTTTAAATGAATACGTTAAAATATAACGGTATCTGTTCAAATATGTTAAAATTGTAAAGTTGAAAAAAAATAAAAATATTTTTGTTATTTTAGTGTAAAAAGAAGAGTTTTATATTCATTGAGATACTTGGCATGCTGATTATATTATTTTCTTTTTTTTAGTCTTCAAAAACCTGTATTATAAAATTAGCTCAGCTGATAAATTACATTACTTTAAAATTAAAGAAATAACAACAAAAAAAAAAAAAACTTGTTTGAAAATTTTAACGTAGATCAACCAGTTTTAGATTTCATTCATTCATAGAATATTTCCAGTGAGTTTGATAAATTTCATATATTTTATACGTATCATAGTATGGCAGAGAATATATTATATCTACTCTGTAAAAAAAGTTGCCATTTTATATAAAAACCATGTTAAAAAAATACATATTATTTCAGTAACACGACAATTTACACAAATTTTCTGTAAAAATAATATAATTTTGTAATTTTAAGTAAAATAATTAATTTAACATATACTTTTCAATTACTTACATGTCAATTGTCAAAACTATTTTTGAATTTCATATTCGTGTACAGCAATCCGAAATACTTTGTAATACCAATTTCTAAACCAAAATACCGACGACAAAAAGGTCTTGAAGTCTCTAAAAATGCATAAAATACGTGTTCAAGCTCATTTAAAAAGTAAAACGGTATACCGATACTGGTTAACATCAAAATAAATTACTCTAACTTTGCACATCTCATTGTTTTCTGCATTTGAATCCAAATTAGGGGTGAGATCGAAGAAAATCCGACAAAATAACTAGTATAGTTACTACAGTTTCAATTTATATGTCAATTTAAATAATTCTTCTGTATTACATAAACATTTTTCAAAATTATAATTAAAATTTTACAATAAAACGGCTTTTGGTTTAAGTTCTGTACTAATATTTATTAATAATCGACATTTTGACGAACTCAACATCAGAAAAACTGATTTGTATATCAATTTTCCTGATGAAGACGAACGTTAAATACGTCAATTATTAATAAATATTAATACAGAACTTAAACCTAAAGCCGTTTTATTTTATATAATGAATTCTGAATTTTTTTTATTGTGTTAATTAAAATATTGTTCTTGTTTAAGCTATTACGCTTTTGAAATAAAAGTATGTATTATATTACATAAAGTTTTACAAGGATTAATTCTATATCAATTTTAGTCATATAACGTAGCTCCATTATAATACATTTTGGCTTCCTCCCTAAAATATATGTTATAGTACAAAAATCCTTTAATATAATATCTCCCAATCAGCAACCCTTGTTGAAATCGAACCCATCATAACTAACTTTGGACAAACCAGAAAATTTCCATCTGTAATCTTTTAATAAAATTCATTTAGAAATCGTAAATCGTACGATCAAAACATTGCGTCATAGTTATAACCTCCCCTTGATAGTACCCTTTTTCGACGTATACCAATTCGAAACAAACGCGCATCAGCAGTAACAGAAGAGCATCAACAACAACAGGGTATTATCCTGATGAAGGAACAACAGAATCCAATTCAAGATACACATTCGTCCATATAGATGTATATATATGTTACCATGGTGAATACGCAAGTTGAGAGCGCGGGCTCAGAGTAACACAAACACACACACATACACACACACACATTATACCGAACGAATACATGCGCACAGAAGGAGAATTCTCCCCGACGACGTAGCCGGTCGCACTGCATTCCACGGTACCGACCTTTCCCATGAGCACACAAGCGGTGTTACATGAACATATACTAGATGTTTCGGAGAGAAATTTGGTCGAAGGAATTTGATAGGATATCAAACTAAGATTAGGCGGTTGATAGATTTGTTGAAAATCCGAAGAAATTTTGCTATTAAATATTGGAGATAAATGGTTTATAAAGCAATGTAGATATGTTTTATTTGTTTCATTGAATGTAGTCGTAGGCCAGTGGTAACGTATTGGATCTCAAAGGTTCCTGGTTCGTGTAACGCTCACGCCAGAAATTAAATTAAATATTATTTGCTTGGCTGTGAGCTAATAACCCAGAAAGTAAAAATTGGTAAGATGACTTGAACACTAAAAAGTTCTATAAATTGCAATTAATATAAAAATATCGAAGATACTAAATAATTACATTACAAATTATTATATTTAGGAATATTTTCACAAAATATTTCTAAGAGTTAACAATAATTAAATTTATTAATATTTTTTCTGTTTTATATTGTTTATATTGCAAGACGCCGTGCCATAACATAGTTATTTGACAAATACTCTGCTTTTTACTGAAATTTGAATACCTCGTATTAATTTCGAGTCTTATTGAAAATTATATAGATACTATAGTGATAGTAATCTTCTGACTATCACGGCCAGTATCCATTGAATTTATAAAATTTTCTGGGCTGTTAGCCCGTTGTTGATTTATCCTTATCCCAGACGTTTTGCCATACATCGTAAAAGTCTGTGACGAGAATAAATCAACCAGGGCATACCAGCCCATAAAATTCTATAAATACTATAGTAATGTTTTAAAAAATGCTCAAACTGTGTATATTTAAGGAAGCTCATTTAAAAGTTTTACGAAGGAGAAAGAAGATACTTGAAAAATATTAACACATATTTCTATAATTTCAAGCACAAAATAGTACTAATTTGTCACGAGCATGAACATTTTTCTGTACTTTTCTGCGACTATAAAATAGAAAATTGTAATTTCTAGTCTGCCATGAATGGATATTTCAAATGCCAATGATGTTATTGGTCCAGAAAAAGTTCTCTTGAAACAATTAATTTTTCCCTAAACACTCAGTATATCAGTGCACACATATGCGCGTATAACACATACATAAACAGTTTGACTGTGCAAACGAAATGCCTCCTATGCTCTCTCATATACACAAGGCAACACAAGCACCTAGCTAGCATAACATGGCCATAGCATAGCATAGCATAGCACAGCGCGGCTTAAGGTGTATTATAGAGGCACACAAGAGCACAGGGCACAACACAACAATCCATAGCTTAGTCTTCGTATTTCGCATTTCATTTCATTCGCTGATAATTTAAATGGTATGATTGATAGAAGCCTGCGATCGTGCGATTTTCCTACGCACGGTGGTCTACGAAACGTTATGCATACTTTAATCGTTTGCACTATATGCATTCTTACGGTTGTTTCAACCACTTCGCTCCCGCGCAACGTAATTCTCTTTTGTTTTGGAAACGATTTTCAAATCGTTATATATATATATATATATATATATATATATATATATATATATATATATATCTTGCATAATAAGTGGAAAAGAAACAAAAATGTGTTACATTATAATTAATAAGTTGAGAGAGAAACCACTTGTACAATCTGGTGTATAAATTAATTAAAATCTCTCCAATTCTAAACTTTTTTATTCAACTCCAACTTTGACTTCAACTTCGACTCCGACTCCGGCTCCGACTCCAACTCTGTTTTCAAATTTCGACTCACACTTTCATTCAATCATGAATTTTATGTTTCTATCATATCAAATAACTATTAATTAAAATATATTTAAATTGAATATTAGCAAAAATAAAGTTACTAATTATTTTAAACATATATTTATAATAATGTACCTCTGTTATAACTATAAGTATCTGTATATTATTAATATTAATATTTATAAAATTTACACTGAACGATGTATGGTGAAACGTCTACGACGAGAATAGATCAACCACAGCATATCAGCCCCGAAAATTCTATAAATTCAATAATATTTAATCTTTGCAATGCCATATTGGCATTGGATTTTGGATTACAACTAACATGACTTTTAAATTATTTTTTTTTGCAGGTAATTAATTTTAGCAACAATTTATTTTTAGTAAAATGTATATTAAACCGTGAAGATAAAATTTAAATTAAAATACATTAACCTTCAAAACATACAAAATCATTGTTAATTTGTATTATAAATAATCATACAACAAAAATGATAATAACTACATTTTTTGACTGATTTAAAAAAAAACAACATGAATTTATTAAATATACTCGTATTACCTATATTAGATATCGTAAAAATATATTATTTTTCTAGTAATACTAGTAATCTTCAAGCTTTTATGGCCAGTATCCATTGAATTTACAGAATATCCTCTTTTTCAGTTTTCATTATTATCAGTATCTTTATAATGAAAAATTAAATAATTTTGTCGTAACTCGAATACCAAAATAAGTTGGAGACTACTATATATCTAATTTATTCAAGAATAAAATGGCTTTTAGTTAAAGTTTTGTATTAATATTTATTTATAATCGCCGTTTCGATTGTTTTGTTTAAAATATCATGCGTTTATAGAAATAATAGGTACAATTTTAAATATTTGTTAAATAAAATATTAAAAAGACATTTTAGAAGCTGTATTATTTTATAGAAATGCGAAATAAGAATGTGACGGCAATTATATACGATGTATTTAAAAGCATCATATATTCAATGTGTCTCAAAGTTATATATACAATGTGTCTCAAAAATTTTATATACAATATGTTTAAAGAATCATTTATACAATGTGTCTCAAAAATTATATATACAATTTAAGATTCGGATACCGGATCCAGATCTTAAATTATTTTTTTAAATTTTCAAATATTGACAGCACTATACTTAACACGTGAACGTCGCTGTCAATACTTGACATATTGTTAACACTAACTCTTTAAGGTTCTAACATATTAATCTAGATGATCGGGTCAGATCGGGGTCGTACGTGGCGGGTCAATCTATTCGACCTGCGGATCATTACCATTACAGGCATCAACCGATAATTTTCACCGCTGCTTCTTTGCCTTCTTCTGCAGACAATGACTGTTGCAGATCGTTGTACACGTGTCCCGCTCATGAAATATGGAATTTCATTGCTTTTGTTTTCTTATTTCTACCGAATACTGAAAGGTAGATGATAATACTGTTGTACTGAAACTGTATTGTGTTACAGTAATAATACTACGTTTGAACGAAAATCATATGTTACGTTGAAGAGTTTTTTTTTTTTAATGTTGAAAGATAATTTTAAATAACGAAGGTGTATGAAGGACTTTAGTTATTCGTTTTATTACGATTTTATTAACAAAAAGTTATTAGTCAAATTGTTATAAATAACTAGTTTAGTAATTGTTTATAAAATTGTTCTTTTAAGTATATAATAACTAATGATGAAATAAAATAAAATGGCAGTTCTGTATTAATTTTATTAATAATCGACGTTTTGATTCTATGTACATCATCATGTCTACAATTTCAATAAATAAAATTATTATAAAAATGGATAAACCTCAAACAATTATTTTTTTTTTTATGACTGTACTTTTTTCCAATAAATATACTGTATATATTCAAATATTTTCATAATATTTTTCGAATAATCTAACCAAACATTTAAAATACAAACATTTGTGTATTAATCACAAGCTCTTTTACCAAATAAGATCTTAATTCCATGTTACGTCTCCGACACATTACTAATTATTCCAACAATAATAAATAATAATAATTATTCAACAACTTAATCAATCAAATAGATAATTACACGGCTACACCACTGACATTTTTACTTTCATTTCAACGCCCGCCTTTTTCTTTCAAATACTCCTTCATCCATCCATTTCTTTATATATCATCATGCTTAACAATGAATACACGATGATCGAATTAAAATATTTTTCGAACGTTTTCCACTATGGCAATGCCATCGAGTTGGCTTTTTTCTTCTTCTTCTCCTTCTTCTTCTTCTTCTGACAACGTGATTATGTCGGTACGAGAGAAATAAGACCCGCCGAATGCCGAATTGAATGAAATCTCGTTCGGGGGAAAAGAAAATTAACAGCCATGACTCCATCAGAATTGGATGCGTGCTTGTTTTTTGTGTATCAGGGCCCGTCCCGTTGTTCATTTGTTTTTGCTCTTTTTTCAACGCTTACTGCGCACGATGGGGTGATAGTTGAATTAACAACTATTTTTCCTATAATTATTTCTTCTATAACAAAAGATGATGTAGAAGTAGTTGAGTGTGTGGTGCCAGTGATTTACTTTTTTTTTTTCTTAAATATTGTTTCAATCTTTTAAATATTACTATTAGATGCCTGGCAGGTTACTAAATTGGTTTTGTTTGAAAGAGTTAGAATTTAATTGTTAGTTGAAATATCTTATTTTTAACAGTTTTGATGAGAAGTATCAATATTATAATATACAAGATGTCCAATGGGAAATTGCTGAAATTAATTAGATCGTATATGAAATAGCAAAAATTGATGTTAATCAGTTAAGATGATTCGGATATCTTGAGCGAATGTATAATGATCATTTAGTTAAAAAAATTTATATGAATGAGTTTGAAGCAATATGTTTGCGTGGACGTCTGATGAGTAGTTGAAGTGGTATGATTGAGAGTGTTTTGCGAGCGAAAGTCTCCAAGTATTAAGAATAGAAGTTCATGTATGAGAAGAGTTATGTGTGTGGATAAAGCTGAAGTTGCTTGTCTAGATTGGGATGTTTGTAGGAAATTGATTTCGAGATAGTGGAAAGAGTTTGTGCCACACCCTTATGGGTACATGGCGTGAGTGTATATGAGTGTATGCATATGAAGTTATTGAACAAACAAAAATTGCGGTAAGAAGACTAAGGTCTGCAGTATTTAATTGATACAAATATAATTTAATAAAATGTTTGTATATCATTTGTATTAGTACAGTCAATCCGGCATAAAACTGTGCATTTTGGATAGGGTGCGATATTTTTATTGAGTTTCGTAGAAGAGTCAGTCGTAAGAGTTTTTGGGTCTGAAGTAAAATTAGTAAAATAATGCAATTCTCTATAATATTTATTAATAAATAAAAAAGTTTGAGAATGAAATATTTTTTAGTCAAACTCATGTTTTCGACTTAAAATTAAAAAAATTCTTAACTTTTTTTATAAAGTATTTCCTATTTTAGTAGATAATGTATTATGTATCACTTACAAAAAATAACTGATTTTAAAAATTAACTGGCTTAAATTGTTTATTAGTAAATGGTCTATAAAAAAGTACTCGTAGCAACGTAATATCAACACTTTGATAAGTTTGAAGAAAAAAATATTAAAAAGAACTAATTTTACTATTATTTTAAAGTTAGCGACCAAATAACAACACCCCCAGCCCCTAAAAACAAAAATTTCACAGTTGCATATTTATCAACGCCACATTGACCAAATATGCTAATAATCTAATAAATATACATCATTAGTTTAGTCTAACGACTAGCGAAATACAAAAACGTAGACAAGTAGTATTTTTTTTTCTTTTTTTATTTTTGTACAAGTCAACGGACATAAATTCAGAGATGAATACTAAACTTCATATTGAAAACATAAATTTTAAAAATAAACCACATGATGTCCTGATGTCTTACACAAAAGATCTGGGTGTATTTCCTGCAACAGCTTTTTTACAATCTACTTGCTGAAGTTGGCAAAATATAAAAAAAAGTATCGTGTAGTACGACATATTGTGGGTATTCGTTTATGAATGACAAAGTTAGACTAAGTTTTTCTATATGGTACTAACGAATAAAAATACTATTTTTTATTTATCTGAGAAGAAACTATAATTATTTTATTCATCCTATAAAGAAATCTATATAGAAACAAAAATAACTTTTAGAATATACAATCTAAAATATATATATATATAATTTTACCTAAAAATCATGAGACATTACGGTGCCCAGTATTTCTAAGTATAATTACTCAACTGAGTAATTTTAACATAATACAAAATGTCAGAACTATTACAAACATTATGTAATATGATATTACCAACGAGATGGAAAAGTACATATGTATGTAATATTACAGTTTTTTTTAGTAAAGTCTCTTTTACTAAATTTACAGAACTTCAGTTTTGTACTAAGTCTTATTATTTTGATGAATTATTACATACATTAATATGCAAGCTATAATTTTACATAATTTAAGAAGTTATACCAACAATATGTAATTCTACATTAAGCATGTGATTCAATTTGCAGAAAGTAAGCAATTTTACATACTTATTAGATTATTTTTACTTACTTTATGTGATTATTATAAATTATGTAAAATTACAGAATTTTGAGGTAGAAATAAAGAATATTTATAGTAAAATAAAATTACCGATTTTTTATAGTAAAATTTGATTACTATTTTTCTGTAATTTCGCTATTATTTTTTTTACAGTGTAAGTAACGCAAGATTATAAGTACTATATATAAGATTCACTCTACGGGAAAAAGTGGCTGGATTTTTAAAATGTTATATTCATCATATCTCGCAGAACTATAATTTTCCTATTTGAATTAATCAACAATCTTATTACTCCAAACTTTTATCTTTTTTTTGCTCTCTTCTTCTTCTACCAGAAGCACAAATACATTGTCATATGTGAGAAAGTAAATAAAACAATAAATCGAATTTAATTTAATTATTTTTTCTGTATTATAAATAAATAAAATCGATAAAAATCTTTAAACCAGATCATCAACATATCATTAGCGAAATATTAAAAATAAAATCATATATACGAACTGAAACATATTCTTATTCACAAAATATACAACAATACTCTTCTTATAACAATACACGTGTATCATGGAACAATGTTATCGACAACGTTGTTAATTACAATCTGCCGCCACCGGCGTATTAACCGTCCCCACCGCCGCCAAAAGAACATATTTTGTATCGCGGTTATGCGAAGACTTGAGATGAAACCATAGACAAAAGACAGAATGTTTTAGACCGCGCACACTGCTATATCTATATATGTATCTATATTTACAACATAAAATAAATGAGGAACTAGCATTTATCCCGAATTTCATATGACATTCCTTGTCAAATGCCCCAAACGTTATTTTATCTTCCTGGTATTTATCCCAAATAGCGTACAAAATTATAATTAAGCATTTCGTTTAGAAAAGATTCGAAAGTATTAAGTTGGTGCACACTAAACAGTAGATAAACGTACCTCCTCACCAATAGACAAATAAATTTTAGTACTGGAATGCTATATGATAGCATGTCATTTTGATATTTTGATATTTTTAAAATTCCTGACATTTTTGTAAAAAAAACATTATTCATTTTTTCTAAGCTATGTCTGTTGTTATATTTGTAATGCGATTTTTTAACGAATTATATACAAATAATGCATATATTTTTTCTCTGTTTATTTATATAAGCAATGTGTAATGAAAGTATAAGTTGTATTATTTCACCGAGATGCGAGATGAACGAGGAGCTACCACTTTTTCCAAATTTCATATGATCTTCCCTCTCAAATGCCCCCAAACGTTATTTCACCTTCCCAGTATTTATCCCAAACGGCGTACAAAAAATAATATTTTATAACCAAAAAAAAAAAACAAAAATATATGACAACGCTGCTCCATAAACTGACAGATGATAGTAAAATTATTTTTGTCTTATATATTGCACTGTTAAAAAACTATATGACATCAATCACAGAAAGCAAAAAAAATGGCGGCCAAAAACTCTTATTTTGCCGAATATTTTTGAAAATACTGTAATATATAAAAATATCACTTTTTTGTTTTTGTATTTTTTTAATTAATTGTACTTCAATGTATTCTATATTAGCGCAAGCTATAATAAATACTATTATTATTTTAAATAAATCAAATATATTGAGACATTATTTTTATATAATCTTTGAATATTTAGAATTTTCTTAAATCTTTAATAACCATAAAATTATTAGATTTTTCTTTGTCTTACATATTAAGTATTTACTTTTAAATATATCATCTGATTATGGCCAATAGTTGGAGACATATGCTCCATCTAGTTCTTATAAAATCTCTCTGGATAAATCTCAGCGGTGTGAACCTTATGGAAGAAGAAAGAGCAGCTTCGACAAGGTTTTTGGTTGTGCGCAAGGCGCATAGTTGCGCGGCCCACGCGTCTCGTGCCGCCACCAGTGCCGGGGGCAGTCTCTCACGGGGGTGGAACACCCTGGTGCCTACGCATAAACGCCCCCTCGTGCGCATGCGCATATATATATATATATATATATATATATATATATATATATACATCGAGGAATGGAATGAAGAAGTTCGGGATTGTGTTCGAATGTTACGTTCAGGTCTTTCCGCATGACTTTCACATTTTTTTCTGGCTTGTTGCTGTTGTTGTTGAAGACAAAATTAGATTTTTGAGATTTGTTTTGTTTTTATCGATTTGAGAATTTTAAATTTATGATTATGATATGAAAGAAAATTGTAATACATATTGTAACAACACAAAAGAATGAGAATAGCTGTTTGGTATAAGTTGTGCATATTTTTTTTATAAAAATATAACATTTTTGTTCATTTCCCTGATTGAAGGCTTGTAGTAAACCAAAACGTCATATTGTAATGAAAATATACAAAACTTAAACCAAAATGCATCTTTATTTAATAATCCTTACTTTATCACAAAGGAAAAATGACACAACATAATTTTTAATATTAGAATGAGTTTATAAATATTAAAATATTACAACTACGACATGCAACACTATAATTTTCTCACATAAAAGCAAAACTTCCAGTTTTTTTTGTTATAACTCGAAGTCATTGAATTTTGTGATATTTAATATAAGATATAAAAAGCAAAAATATCTAATGTACCTATACATATCATTATTGTTATATACATGTTGTTAGTTATTACTATTGCACAAAAATTATATTTTATTAAATTGTTTCAAAATATTAATTTTGTGATAACCAAGATAGTCACAAAATCGTAGAATATATTATGAAACATTTTATATAAAAACATTTATTCTGCACGAGGTGCAAAAGTTATGGCACGAGCAGGGATGGTCATTTACGCTTAAAAAAGTGTTTTTTTGTTTTACATTTACGTTGCAAAAGTTGGTGTGAATCAGTTAAGATAGTTCGGACATCTTGAGCAAATGTTTAATGAACGTTTAGTTAAAAAAAATGTATATAAATGACTTTGAAGCTATACGTTTGCACGGATGACCGATGAGTAGTTAGAGTGGTATGATTAAGAGTGTTTTGTGTGAGCAAAAGTTTCCAAGTAGTAAGAATAGAAGAGCATGTATGAGAAGAATTATGAATGTGGATGAATGAAGCTAAAGTTGCTTGCCTGGATAAAGATGTTTGGAAAAAACTGATTTCGAGATAGTGGAAAGAGTTTGTGCCACACCATTTTAGGTACATGGTGTGATTGTGTATGTATGTATATATGCAATTAAGTGGAAATTAAAATATTTGTTAAAACTCTTATTGTCATCATAGAAAACATTGCTTTAATATGATATTTTATTCACTGATAAAATAGATAACAAAATTTTTAATAAACAAAAACACATTTTTAATATGTAATTAAAAAATAAACTGTTAAAAATATCAAAATAGACATTATTCATATTTTTGGAAACATTAAAATCTATGTATTACATTCCAGTTTACATACATACATACACTAGTTAACCATATCAAATCATTGAACTTTGTGACATACACAGAAACCAACTGTATGATTACGTAATAAGCCCTTGTCTTTTATTATCAAACACCATAAATTTCCATAAATGTTACATAAATTACTAAAAAAAATGCGACCTATTTGACAAAATCGAACAAGGTTACCATTATTTCATTGAGAAAAATTTATAAATATAACATCTTTCGACAAATTATTATATCCAATTCATCTAAGCCTATTAAACTGCCGATCTACAATATATATTTCGTATGATACAAACACCACTATAGACACTACAGAGAGTTAATTAACTGAAAAAAGTATAAAATATCGTTAGGGCGGCATTGCCTAATGGTCGGTTTAAATTTAGATTTGTTTTCAACACCCCCTTTGTTTCTTAAATCGATTGAATGTAAAGCCAATAGAATCGTAGTTAGATGGTAGATGGTTTGATTTTTTTTATGTGGTTCGAATTCCAAAACCGTTTTTTTTTTTATTCGATAGAAACCTCCACCGAAATTTTATCCTCTATGTCCGTATCAAATTGTTCGTAAAATCGGAATGAATTAAGTGCTTTGTTTTCCAGACTTAATCGAAATAGAATAGATAAAGTTTTATTGAGTCTGTAAATATTGTTTTAACTAATAAAATTGGGTAAGTATCATAAGATGCACTTACTGTTACCTGATTTTATTGAAACAATTTTGTTATAAAATTTATTAGAAAATTATTTTTTTAATATAATTTTTTTAATCTTTAAATTCCATGATAAAAGTAGCAAATATTTCATATAAAAATTAAATATTAATTTTGTTGAAGGTATTAATTTTTTTTTTGCCATATAAGAAATAAAAAAAAATGAATAGAATTACTCATACTACACTTGATATGTCAATTTCATTCTATCACCAAACGCCTACTTTTGTAACTTGCAAGTAGTTATTAGATTTCACTGTAATATATGAACTATGTTTAAAACGGATATTGCAAATTATTTATTCGACAAATATCTGTCAAAACTGTCTCCAGATTGTCGCGACTATGGAAATATGTTTTACATACACCACTTTTAGTCTACTAGTAATATAACTTCGCCCATCACAACTACAAGAAAAGACAGTTCACTCTTACATTTGAATATTAAACCTAAACAAATGGAAAATATTGAAAAAATAATGATTTTGTATATTGATATAATATATAATTTAATTATATTTTATTCTATAATATAAACGAATAAAAAATTCATATGATATATAACTTTAAATAGAAAAAGATCAAATAAAAATGCTTTAGGATTTAGTTCTGTACTAAAAAAAATCTGTTAAATTTGATGACAAAAAACCAACACAAATTTTTATAAATATTTTTATAAATATTTTACATGTAAATTAAAATTTACAATAGTGTCAAAATATTGATGTTAATTTAATTTACTGTTATTAGAATTAGAATAAAATTGAAACTAACAGAAGAAAATCTAATCATAAAACTATAGTTTTGTGCATAGTTTATTTTAAAAATAAACACAGAATTGTTATGTTCTTAAAATGACAATAAATTTATCTACCTTTTTTTGTAATACTACAATTACTAGCATTGAACGTCATTTTCGGATGTATTCTGTATTTCATTAAGTGTATTCTGAGATTCCGTAAGAAATCTTACTATATAGCAACAATATTTTTTATGGAATCTCAGAATTTTCATTTTAACGGACAGTTACTTTTAATGGAAACGATACAGAATACACCCGTTTAACAGGTTTTGATATATTTATAGATATATGTTAAAGAAATCACTTAAATTAAAGTTGCTCAATAAGAAGAAATATAATCACATTTCTATTTTATTAAAAGTTATCGTAAATTCCAACAGAAAAATATCTATGTGATGTCTATAATTTGGAAGCAAAAATTGTAAAAACTATTATTTTGATGAGTTTAATTTATTATTAATATAAATTTGACAAATTATAAAAATTATTTCCACAGCTAACTTATTATTTTATCTTAGGGTGTGATAATTAAATCGTAATGCAACTTAAAAATTCATTCGCAATATTTGTCTTTATATGGATCCATTCTGTTCATATCTGATAGAATTACAAGATATTTTGTCTTTTTCTATCAATAGAAAAAGAAAAAGCATTTTGTAATTTAGTGGATTAATAGATCAATTCTGTACACATCTATAAAACAAAGTTGCGATACGAATGTTTTATATTTATCTTTTGAAGGAAAAATACTAAACTTTATAAATACAATACCAGTAATAATATTTTACAAAAACTTCATTCGAATCTTGATAATTTTGTAGATATTCAAAAATAGTTTCAAGAATTAATATTTTATAAAGAAAACAAAGAATACTCCAAGATATTTCGATAGGTATTTCCTTCAATATGCAAGAAAAATGTTATCAATGATCTGAGTTGTTCTTATAATATATGCATATCATTTATGAATGCTCAAAGTCGGAGAGTTGAATGTAAAATATATAAATGACAGTTAAATAACATAAATAAAGTCTCTTTTAAGTTTTATCTCATGTTGTCAGAGTTATTTACATAAAGACATGTTTTATAGTTTTTGTTGGTAGCACACAAGAAAAAATAATGATAATTGCATTTTTATTTTTGATATTATTTAATTTATTTTTCATACTGTGTATAAAAATATTATTTTTTTATGAAGGAAATTACTGTAAAAGTCATATTTATATAATATTTTATAAAAGCTAGGGTAAAATATAAAAGTTACTTTAATTATAATAAAACGTTAAAATGTTATTTTGTCGACCTCTAACAAAAGTGGTAGTAAATTATCGTTCAAAATTAGTCACACATGCATCAAAGTTCTATTATTTTTGGAAAATATTACTTTGCAAGCACGCAAGTAAAATAATATACAAAATAAGTTTAGATTTCATTTAATTGTAAACTATATTTTACAGACACAATAGTAAAAATCTTGTCTATAACAAAATTACTATATGATAAAAAATCAATGTCAAACACCAAAAATATAACGGTCATCGTGAGAGATTGTTGTCAGTTATATTGTTACCAATAAAACTTATACCATGAATAAACCAGAAAGCAAAAGAATGAACAAGATCTGGAACGAAGAATTTTTTCTCGTCGTTTCTTAAAGCCCCAATATGTGATGTGAGTAAAGATGCCGAACTCGGGGGCCCACTATAAGCCCTTGCTGTTCCTATGAATGGTTATAAATCTGTTTTGTTAGATATATTATAAGTTTCCGACTTTGCCGATGACTGTGTGATGGGAAGTTTTTCAAAGAAAAAGGACCTGTTTTCGAGGATGCATTCTCGGAAATTTTTGTCGAAAAATAGCACCTGAACTGGCGCCAGTGTCCCAGACGAATATGTTTTCGCACCGAAACACCGATAGATCACCATCAATTCCGTTTATTTTCCCGTTTTGAAAATGCTTACTTTTTACACTTGCTTCACGATAAATTTCCCGCTAAGACGTTTCATTTAGCATTCAATATACACAATGGCTTTGTGTTCTGTGGCAAATTGTAATACCTATTTGTATTATTCACTGAAAAATATAAAACTGTAATTGTTTGAAAATCATTTGTCAGATTTCAAAAAATAGATACTTCAAAAGAAATTGCAAAGTGTTGAATCAAGATTTTCTTAACATAGTAAATAAATCTTTCAGAACTCATTATATTCAAATAAAACGGCTATAAGTTAGAGTTCTATATTAATAATTATTAATAACCGAAAGAACATAAGATATCAATAAGTCTAAACCATCCAGATAAATCTGCTATTCTGCTCAACAAGCGTTGAAATATCTTCATGATGTAAATTCGAAGATATTGTAATAATTGCAAGACCCATCAATATTAATAGTAGATTGATAAGAAAAGCAATAGAATTAGAAAAAAAAAATAATGTCAATCACTCATCTAAATAATATTTGGCCTCCTTTAATGAAAAACTTATAAATTTTATGATCTAGTTAATTATTTTGTTACCTACACTAAAAAAAATTGCCATTTTAAATAAAAACCATAGTAAAAAATTACATAGTATTTCAGCAAAACGATAAATTTTCTGTAAAAATTTATAATTTTGTAATTTAAATAAAATAATTAATTTACCATATTATATGTTTTTTTTTACCAAAAAACTAAGTAAACTTACATATTAAACTAGTGTAAATCAGTTGCCTCAGCTTTTTATGTAGAATTACCGATTTTTTTTACAGTGTGGTAACTTGTTTCTGTGTTCTGTTTATTTACTCTAAATGTCATTTGTATCTTTTTTTGTTATAAAAACGTACGTTCAGTTCATCAAAACGTCGATTATTGATAAATATTAATACAGAATTATAACCTAAAGCCATTTTATTTCAAGATTTTCTTGGCAAGACTTTTAATAAAGTATGTATTGCATATCAAAAAAATAAAATAACTTAAAATTCAATTAAATTTTAAGTTTTTCTCGACTTTCAGCCAGTTATAGTATAATACTAGGACATTGAACAAATAAATGTTCGTATTGTCATTGTGAAATTTAATATAATACCTAATACTCAAAAATATTGAGATTTTCAATTTTTCTCAAAATTTCACATGATAATCAGACATAGAATCGGCTGTTAAGCTATGCATAGCTTAACAGCCGATTCAATGACTGATTATCATGTGAAATTTTGAGAAAAATTGAAAATCTCAATATTTTTGAGTATTATTATAGTTATAGTATACTTAAATAAGAAGTGTGTAGTCGAAATCGCTCAGACGAGGAGTCATAGAATTTTGTTAAACTCAGAATCAATTTTCTGTTTCAATTCTGAATCCAGTTATTTTTTTTTTATTTATTTATTAAACCAAAAATTTATTTTTTTTCATTTCGTTTTCATTTAAAAACTATGAATTAGATTTATAATCTCAATTCGTTATGCGACATGTTTAATTACAATTAAATGAAAATAATTCTGTCACATGTCGTGAGTACAAATTCTCTTCATTTAAGCAAAAATTAGTATCGGCCAAACATTCCTTTTGCTTCATCCACATTCACAACACTTCTCACGTGAACACATTCGTTCACGCAAAACACTCTCAATCATACCTATTCATCTTAAAATTCATATTAAAACAGCATTAGCAACAACAACAAAAAATTCAATATATTCCGTCATAAAACCAACATATAATAAACTATGACACACAGAAGAATGATATATTATTTATTGGTGTCATTCATTAAACCTGACATAGAATTAAAACAAACAATTATTCACCTGTTTTTACTTTCAATTCAACATTATTAATTACTATTTGACTGAAAAGTGTTCTTTGTTCCACTCAACTGATGTTTTGTGACACAGAAAAACCTTTTTCAATCAAATCAAAGCGAATCGAAAAAGAAGAAAAATGATCGACCGATTAATGTGAAGCTATGTTCCGCTCATTAGAGATAGAGATACGATGTATTGCTGTTTGAATTAAACATTACCTATCTTCGAAAGAAGAATACTTATAAGTGCAGTTATACGAGTAGTTTCGTTTTCCGATATTCTTTTGTTTTATTAACATCAACTTAGTCAAATTATTTTATAATTGAAGTTAGAGAAAAATAAGTCAACATGCATTTCAAAAAAAAATATTAAATAATATATAATAAGATTTAATAAAATATTAATTTAAAAATTGATATTTTTGTTAAAAATAATTAAATTGGCATTGCAGTGTATATGTTTGGTTGCAGAAGTATTTAAGAAAAATGTTTGCTGTGAAAATGAGATATTAGCGTGAAGTATAATATAATATTATAGTGTGTCCACAAAAGATGAAAGTCACATAAACTCAAATCAATTGAACTCAAGAGTTGTTTTTAGTATACAAAACATTTTATGAAAAGTGCGAAAATTTAAAAAAAAATGTTGGAAAAGTTTGTGTAAAGGCCACTTTAAACGGTAATTATTTGTTAATAATTTAGGAATAAATATTAAAAATAAATCATGAATGAATATTTGGGATTGATTTAATTTCACTAAATATTTGGAACAGATTTGTGAATGACATGCGCATACAATATGATTCGCAAATTTTTCCTCATCCTGTTTATCACTATTTATCTCTACAAAATACAGGAACCATTTTTTAGCGCCCTAAATAAATAAATCAGAACATACACACACACACGGAACACATAAAATGACAATTTTTTTCCGCATCGTTGAGGTTTCGTCGTGTTTGGGAGGGCCCCAATATCAGCCGGAGCCGGCGTGGATTAAACCTAAAAGGTGTCATCAGTCATGCAAGGAACAAGTTTTCATGTGCCCAATAGAAGAGCGCTCGTTCGCTTCTTTGCTCGCGCAAGCCCCCACAGCACTCGCACTGCGCCCGGCCGTGGCCACGGCATCTCATGCAAATAAAACAAATTAACGAGATAATTTATGTGAGATTCGGCGGTTTTGTTTTACACCCGTTTTGTTAATCGACCACGCCGTCGGTCGCTTCGACATAACGAATTCAGTGCGAAAGTGTGATTTTAGTTTCTTTGGACTTGACAAACGATTGCAGTATACTCTAAAGAAACAAATTATGTAATTTTACCTGCAAACCATGAGACACTATGATGCTCAGTATTCCTAGGGGTGTCGTGCCACTTGCGTACGTGCCACTTGCGTACAAATAAGGGTCGGGTCAAACCCAGGTAGTGAAGCTAGTTAGGCCGAGTGCCAGATGAGTACAGCGGTTTGGGAAAAGTCGAGTTGTGCTTATGATCAAAATATAATATTTATAATACGCTATAATATCATAGCACATAATTTTTACAAATAATCAAGTCAGTATTTAATTTTAAAATTGACCAAGTTTATATTTGTTGGTTTAAATTTGATTTGTGTAGATTAATATTTAATAAATTCATATCGTTTACCAACTTCGTTACTTTTTACTATATTATGATAAATTATGCTTAAATTCGTGATGTTAAATTTGTAATAATAATTACATAAACTTTTCCTCACACTTTTCCCAGAAGGACTTCATCCTGTAATTATTTTGGAAATATGACAATATACTATACAATATACTCCATTCAGGTTAAGAATGAAATAGTTGGCGCTGTGATCTGCGTATATATCACAAAGAAATAATTATAACTGGATTAAAAATATTTAAAAAAAATCTAATTTTAATAATTGATTTGCAAAATGAAGGTTCAGTAATTGCTATTTTTTTAATTAGTTAATTTAGCAATGCTTCGCGGTAATTATGCAAAGTATGACAGTTTTATTGCTTATTTTTGGGGAAAAATTTACTATTACCATATTTATTAATACATTTCGAACACAAAGGTTCTAATAAATTTAAATTCTACTCGACAATTTTTTTCAATTTTTTGTTTTGTTTTGTACTTGTAGTTAAATGTTAACCTTTGCTTTGCATAAATATACCTATACGTGCTGATTAATAAAAATAAATGTAGAAAATTTTTAAACTTTTGATATTTTTCATAAGAAATAATAGGATTTTATAGTTAATTAGATTCGATGATTAATGTAGATATAAATATTTTTTAAAAGAATTTAACAGCTAGTTATATGTTGTAATTTACTGTACAATACGTTTAAAATTAAAAGTTTACTATAATAAAAAATTCATATTATTATTATGTAAATAAATGTAAAAAATTGCATTCTCAAATTTTTATATCCTGTTTCTCAAAACAACAACTACTGCAGTCATGGTACGTAACTCAAACAAAACTGTCTTAATAATAACAATAATAATAACTCTTTATTTTAGCTATAAGCTACATATTATAACAAAGAAAATAATATAATACAATAATATAAATAATTGCTACATGTATGCTGATAGAATCAAGAAAGTTGTGAATTTATACTTTAAAATACAGCTTCATTTTTTGTTTAAATTCGTGTACAGTATTACAATTTTTTCTTAACATATTATATATATATATATATATATATATATATATATATATATATATATATTTATATATTTAACAACTTTTGCTAAATAATTTTTTTCGAAATATGTCTCGGCTGTTGCGAAATATTCGTAAAATATTGATATCAGTAAATTTCCACTTCCGATTGACAGTAAATCTTTATCAAAAGTTGATCAAATTGAGATATTCACCTCCGAAGCTTAAATATA
The DNA here is from genome assembly GCA_963966155.1 of Clivina fossor. NCBI lineage: Eukaryota > Metazoa > Arthropoda > Insecta > Coleoptera > Carabidae > Clivina > Clivina fossor. Next base: position 8,023,611 of record OZ014563.1, on the reverse strand, counting down.
AAATTTAATAACAATCCATTCAGCTTAATTTACTCTACATGTGTCCATAGATCGACTATAAGCCTAATTCGTGCTTATCTGAATAAAATTTATTTAATTTTACATACAATTTAAGTAATTTTTCAAAAAAAAAAGTAATATTACGTAAATTGTCACAGTAAAAATATAAACCGTTGTTATTTTTACTGTTGAAACATATGTAAAATTACATAAAATTAAAATATATTTTTTACTGTGTGTAAAAAACTCGATATGTTAATGTAATATTACATAAATTATCACAGTAAAAATATAAACCGTTGTTATTTTTACTGTTGAAACATATGTAAAATTACATAAAATTAAAATATATTTTTTACAATGTGTAAAAAACTCGATATGTCAAATTTGGTATGATTGTATACCTCATAATCGTATGTGATATGACGGTCGGTAATTACTACACAAAAAAATAATTTAAATAATACTAAATATATTTAATTGTTTTCTTATTTCTGCACACCACTGTACAATAATTTAACCCCTATAAAAATCATAAAATAATAAATAAATACGACCTTTTCGTAAATCTAAAAATAAACTTTTAATGCAACATAACTTTGCAAGAAATAGGTGCTAAACTGATGGTTATCTGTTTTAAATAATTTTAATTCTTTTAAGCACACAAAGACAGTTAAATTAAATTAGTAACAAATATTAAAATTTAAATAATTTTTATGTATAAATCTGCAATCGCAGCCTTCTTTCTGTGGAAATACCAAACAGCGTTTATTTTACAACATAATTTACCTACTCGTACCTAACCTAAGCAATAGCGACATTCTTTTTTTTTTCGTAGAGTTGTTTAATTTTATTATCCATCATTATAATCAGTTACAAGATTTCACTGTCAAGGTTGTGTACAAAAATAGCGACTGGCTTTACTATGGGTACTGTAAATTTAATATGCCAGTTGTGAAGGAAAAATTATAATAAATTTTTGCCATTTCCAAAATGAATAATCTGTTGATTTTTGGTAATAGTTTGCGACTACCTACAAGGAAGTTTTTATGAAGGGTCTGGAAACCGGTAGGATTAACTTATGAGAGTTATAAAAACTGTTGTAAATTTTGTTTTTTAATAAATTTACTGTTATTGGGAAAAAGGATTATAAGTTATAAGTTTAAGCTCTAGAAATTGACAAATGTAAATATTTATATTTCGAATGTTATAGATTTAAATATATTTATTTATTTTATGACCATTAGTAGGTAGTGTTGAATATAATATGATTTTGTCGTATACAGTGTGTCCCACGACCAGCTTACGCTATCTGAATTTTAAAAACTATATAACAAAATCCTAAAACCATTTTATTCTATTTTTGTTTATTAACTCTGTGAATTAAATTTTCATTTTATTAAAAGCAAAATATATAATGTTTGTGTTAAACTATGTTTTTTGTTGAACTTAAAGATATACGTTCTTTTATCCGGAAAATTTTGTTAGGTGCTGCCGAGCCGGATAAAAAAGCTTTTACTGTAATTTTATTAATATTATTTCGATTTTATCTATATTATTTTAAAATGAATAAAATAAATTTTATTAATCTTCAAATAAAAAGTCAACTATCGCTTCTTTGTTTTTAAGATGATATTTTTTTGTTCCAAAATATTTCAGAAGTATTTTTATGTAAACTTAAATGGCAATTTTATTTATTTTCCTGCATATTTCGCAGCCATTTGAATTCTTGACTAGCAAAAAATCTTTCTTTTCTGAAATCAAATAATAATTTAGCATAACTTTACAGATTTAATGTTCATTTTATAATGAAACAACAAAACATCATTAAAATATTTACAGATGTACTTTATTAAAAGTATATTTAAAAATTATCAAGAATTATGATTCATATATTTTTCAAATGATTCTCAAGTATTTATTTAAAGTAAAAAACAAAAACAATTATGTAACTAATTAACAACTACGTAAAATTACATAAATTTATGATATATTTTTTACAGTGTATCACATTGATTCGTGTTCATTTTTAATCATTATTTTTTGTTAGTTTATTTAACCACGTGCCGTGTTAATAAATTCAAAAACCGAAAGTACGCATATACCATATAACACAGAGCTGGTTAAAAAATGAACTAATATTAAATTAAATAAATAAATTTTAAAATTAATATAATATCAATGCAAAAAAAAAAATTTATCTTTTTAGATGTTAAAATTTAAAACCTAATACAAACCACATAAGTGGTAAACTTTTATACTGTATTTTTTTTACTGTGTATCCAAAAAAATCAAATCAAAATTAATTTACAATTACTTCTAACGGTAACGATATTATCCATACACCTGATTACTGAAATTTTTCAATCGGTCCCCGCCAAGCACAGTACACCTTACCGTGTAGGATCACAGGAAGAACTCAAATCTAACCGAACATAAAAAAAAAGGGGTAGGTGCTAAGGTGGAATTCGTACGAAGGTCATTTCTCGTATATGGGTGGGCAGTTCTCGTAAGATCCAATCCAAAAAAAAACAAAAATAGTTTTTCATCCCAAGACGGGCCCGGGCATTATTACATTTTGTTGATATCGTACCTTGAATTTCTAGGTTAGGAACGAAGAGAGATGTGAGAGGGAATATCACCGGATAACCGAGGGAAGGCGCCCCACAAATAATAATAAACAGTTGATTTAAGCGTGAGATAAAGAGGCTTTAGTTTTTGTGATGTTTTCATTCAGTTATTTCAATGGGAGTGGAATGAAAATGATATGAAAAAAATACAGATTTTTTAGAATATAATTTTTGAAGTTTATTATTAATAAATGTTAATGCAGGAATGTGCATAATTTTAAGGTTTTAATAATTAAAAATAATTTAATTCATTGAGTTTTGCCTGAATAAAGAATAAACAATTTAAATTACTTCAAACATGCCCAGTTTCATAAACAATAGAGTTTATTTAGTAGGAAAGTAAATACGGTTACTCCTATAGTAATTGTATTATAAAAACTTATTAAAACTAGTTAAAAAAATTATGTGATCAAATATCATGTTAGTAAATTTTGCTCTAGAAGTAAATAAGTTCCTAAGCTATAAATTTTATTTCAGTATTATGTCCAGCATAATATTTATTTATAACAAATTTACTTTTTCAGTTTCTGTGTAGCTTTTGCCTCTATCAAGATTTTTAATTCAAGTACTTTTTTAGCAATTTAAAAATAGCAAATTAAATATAGTGAAAGTTATTTTGACAACTGTCGTAATAATTAGATTAAAGTTCTGTATTTAGTTCGTCGAAACGTCGATTATAATTAAATATTAATACAGAACTTTAACCTAAAACAGTTTTATTTTTATACACAAATCGCAGAATTATATAATGATATGATAAAATTTATAACTTAGTTCGATATTTATGCAGCCAGCCCTTAATAAAATAAAATGAAAAATACATAACAAATTAACTTATAAAACCAAACAGATATTTTAACACACAGATATAATGTGATGACAAAAAGAAATATCTTCGTTATAATTCATACTATCTTCAAACATCCTGTGTGTACAGTGAGGAAAAAACAAATTTATCCATTTTTCAATGACATTTTCCATGCGAGCATTCGATAATACTCCAACTCTACTAATTATTTCCCATCGGTCAGTTATTTGTGTCGGCGTTTATTTGGAATAAGTTACCGCAGAAAACGACCGGAAAAACATTAATTATAACTATATCACATCTCCCCTGGGTGACCTTGAGCTTGAAGGTCGACCGCGAGATGTCGGATGAGAATGCTTAATATACAGGTGGAATTCGAAAAGAAGTCTTTTGCACGATGTTCGTACTGAAATTATAATAGTAATATAAAACACTGTTTACTACTTTGACTGCAAGGAAAAAGTAGTATAGCGTTTGGTACGGTGTCTGTAACATTTTCAAAAAAAAAAAAAAAATGTATAGAAATCCTTCATATAGCCTGTAGATGACGAATCTGAACTTAGTTTATGTGGGTGTATGGATGTGCGTCGTCAGCTCGCTCGCTTGCTCGCTCGCTCGGTCGTAAGTCAAAATTTTGTGGCCGCAACTCCTCCTAGACGGTTCAACCGATTTTAATGAAATTTTCAGGATAAATTTGCCTAGTACCCAAGATGGTCATGTGGTTTCGGTTTTTTCCAGTGATGCCAACTTTCCGAGAAAAAAATTACTAAAGTTTTTAAAAATTCATATTGGCTACATGATTTATCCGATTTTGATCAAATTTTCAGAAAAGATTTCCCTAATGCTCCCATTAATTACATAATTTTATTAATATTCAGTGTTGCCAACTTTCCGAGAAAAAAATTACTAAAGTTTTAAAAATTGTATTATCGCCATGTTATTCAACCGATTTCACTCAAATTTTCACAAAAGATTTTCCTAGTATTCATATAATTTATGTAATTTTAACAAAATACAGTGTTGCCAACTTTCCGAGAAAAAAAATAGTAAAATTTTTAAAAATTTATTATGACCATTTTATTTAACCGATTTTAATCAAATTTTCATAAAAGCTTTTCTTAGTGCTTAAATAAATTATGCAATTTTAACAAAATACAGTGTTGCCAACTTATCTAGAAAAAAATCACAAAATTTTTAAAAAATTCATTGTGGCTACATTATTTATTCGATTTTGATCAAATTTTCAGAAAAGTTTCTCCTAGTGCCCACATAAATTATAATATTATTAAAATACAGTGTTGCCAACTTTCCGAAAAATGTCAAAGTAGTCTATATATGGGTTTACCCATATACCTCTAATCTTGTTTTATAGGTTTTTGCTTTTTAAATTGCTAAGCGAAAGTGTTATAATAGCGTATGTCTGTATTGTATTGGTATTAGAAATTGCTGATGGTGGCGCTGTGATCGTTTGGCGAAGCGGTACTGTCAAAATCCTGCAATCTGTGTAAATTTTCATAATTTTTTTAACCAAATAAATAATGTTACTAACATTTACTGTCAATTTTGTTAATATATTGAACACTAAGTTTGAACTTTCTTTTTCTCATATTAAAACAAATTTTCTATATATTTTGTTTAGAAGTGTATTTTAATTTGCAAATTGCAAATGAGTACCTTTCAATTGTAAATAAATTGGCATTATTTGAAATCACGAAATATATATTCTGTAGTTAATTTAATGTGATAAAACATAAAAAATCATGATAGAACTAAAAGTTGGAGTCGTAGTCGAAATCGGAGTCGAACAAAAAAGTTTGGAGTTGGAATCAGAGTAAGAGTTAATCGATTTTTTTATCGACTCCACACTTCTGGCTTTTATACGCTTTAAAAGTTAATTTTTACTATGTTAGAATACTTTTTTTCAAACAGTCACCATTTTCGTAATTTTTGAAATTCAAAAAAAGAAACTACGTATATTAGTTTTTATTTTAGTTTTAGAATATTCTAAGAAAACTTTTGTATTATGTTTCAGAACTTTCCAAAAAACGGGACAAATAGCCAGGGTATTTTGACAGGAGCTGACCAATACACGTGTGATGTTAAAATTTGAAAACAATTTTTGATATAAAAATTCAAAAACGGAGTTCAAATAAATGGTAATAATAATTTATGGTATAATTGAAAGTGTTTTGCGTGAGCGAAAGTTTCCAAGTAGTAGAAATAAAAGAGCATGTATAAGAGGAATTATGAATGTAGATGAAGCAAAAGTTGCTTGTTTGGATAGGAATGTTTACAAGCGACTGATTTCGAGAAGATGAAAGAGTTTGTGCCACACCCTTTTGGGTACATGTGTATGCGTGATTGTGTATGTATGTATATTGTTTCTCCATGAAAAAATATTCTCAAACTTTGCTAGTTTCAGAGCGCTCAGAATGATGCCCTCCTCTGTTAATACTTCATATACCATATGACAAACAAAAGACTTCTTTCGACAATTTCAATGTACCTATTTATACTTCTTACATATTAAAAAAAACAGTGCAAGTTTGAAGTTTACTACCGTATTTAGATAGAGAAATTCACTTTTATGACATTTACAACAACAACAAAAAACCTTTTTAAAATAAATTTATTTTCAAATTTTTTGTTGAATATGCAATGATTTGTCCGTAAGAGGCTGGTGTTAATACGGCTGATATTTCGTTTCACTGGCGTTTGAAGTAGCAAAAAAAAATTATATTGTTAATTGATTATTCGTAATTCGAATACAGAATCGCCAATTAAATTTATAAAATGCGGTTACTATTCTGCTAGTTAGTTGCTGGTTAATTGTTACGACAGTTTACATGCGTACTTCTATTATATACAGTGATGGATGTATGATTAATTTATTTTTTATAAGTTAAATAATATTATATAGTATACGAGTTAAATCTTTCAGAACTCATTATATTAAAATAAAAAGGCTTTAGTATCTAGTTCTGTATTAATTTGATTAAAAAACATAAAAAAAACAAAAACATAAAACTAATTTCAGGATAAGTGAAATATTGTAAATGAAACTTAATAATTTTCTTATAATACATTATAATTCATAAATTTTTGTTTATGTTGAAAAAAATAATATATTTCGTAAAAAGCAATAACACAAGTTAGTAGAGATTTTTATTAACTAAACCTAAATTATATTATTGATATTCAATAGAAGTATTAAAAATTGTTGCCATAGTTTGCGAAGTTGCAACACAAAAATATTTTATTTACTAGTAAATTTTGGCAAACTTTGTTGACAAGTTAATGCTGAATTATTATTTCTTTTTTATTTAAAAGGATAATTGAATAATTTAAGTTCATAAAAATAATTTACCAAAGATTAACCCAAAATAAACATCGAAAATATGGCGCCTCTGGGCACTGACCTTGGTACAAACCAACAAAAAAATTAGCTTGTAAATTCTGCTATTATAGGTTTTTTTTTAATCACACAAAGATGTGATGCGTACTACCTCTAGCCGAAATGTGAACGGATTTTTTATTTAACGTCTAGATAGTAAATAATTTTCTTCCGAAATTTGGATTCGCGGTCTGTCTGTTGTCGCACGGTAAAAAACTTTTTTGCAGTTATTTAGTTTGATCCTTTTTTGTTAGCAGATGCCGAACACTGAATTATGGGTATTTAAAAACAGGGTCACACGGTCAATCAGGGTTTTTCAAAATATATTCAAGGTTATATGGAAAAAAGGTTTTGAACTACGATTAGTCTTTGTTTAAAATGAATCTATTAAATTCTTATGAGAAATTTAATAATTCCTAATAATTTAAGAGACCTGATCTTCAATAAGCAGAAATTTACACTATAACATTATTCTGAAATGATAACAAATATGTCGTTGGAAATTAAATAAACAATGCGATTTTTATATTTAAAATCAATCAATTATACTATCAAATTTTATGAAAGATGGTAAATATATTAATTTTGATAACAAAAAAGAATATAATAAACAAAACTCATTATAATAAAATTCACATTTTTTTGTTTTATTATATTAATTAAAACAATATAAATATAAGAAAAAAAAACTCTGTAATATTTTTTTTTACATTATGTACATTTGAAGATATATTTTAGATTTCGTATTTTGTATATTACCCACTACCTCAACCAGTAACCAAGTTGGTGTCCAATAAGTGTCAAAGGCCAACTCCGAACCTCGACCAAAACAAAAGCGAACGAGATTTGGCCGATTTGATTTCATTTTGGCCGAAAATACCGTGCTCGTTATACTAGCGAACTGCCAACCACAGCCCAACAGGCCCTTTGTTTCAGGACATCGTAGTTCACAATTCACTTGTGCTTGCAGAGAGACCGCGGCGCTTCGCGTAGACCATATATTTTAAGGTGGAGGGCGTTAGCATTGAAGGAATGCAGCGCCAGTTCTTATACGAATCAGAATGGTTATGCGGGGATTTGATTCTTTAAACGGTTGAATTGCGGATTTTTTTGGTGTGCCAAAGTTTGATAATAGTGGAGATTTGTAATTTCACGAAATTGAGAATTAGTTTTTTTGAATAATTCCTATATAACACATAAAAACACTTATTGTATTAAAATAAAATAGCTTTAAGTTGTTGTTCTATACTAATATTTATTAATAATCGACGTTTTGACGAACTCAACGTACATCTTCATCAGGAAAAATAATACAAATGACATTTACAGTAAATAAACAAACAGAACAAACAAAGTTATTAATAAATATTAATACAAAACTACAACCTAAAGCCGTTTTATTTTAATTCCTTTATAACACATGTGTTTTTTGTTAAGTTATAAAATTATAACTTTCGATTTGATAAGTTTTTATTGAAAATTTTTCATATTTCTAATAAATATTTATTGAAACAAAACCAGAGGAAGATGTAAGCTATCGATTGCTGAAAACCGAATAAAAATTCTCTAGTTTTTTAATTATTAAGCAAAACATTAGTGTGACAAGGTATAGAATTTATGGATGAGGCTATTTATACATGCAGTATGTATACGCAATTGGCTATTTATACATACTTAAAAAAAATATCCTAAACCAACCTACTAACCTAACCTACCCTAAATAGCCAATTGCGTAAAAATACTGTATGTATAAATAGCCAATTGCGTATACACACCGTATGTATAAATAGCCAGTTTCAAAATTTATTGCTAACTTTTCAGAGATTATTTTGTACAAATTTATTTATTGTGAATGTTTATTTTATTAAAAATATTGAAAAAATATGTTCTTTATATAAAATGAAATGTAACAAAAGCTTGAGAATAGTAAAAAAATATTTATGGAAATATATTCTTGTTATAGTTTACATATGATTTATATTTAAACTAAAAATCTTTGAAGCGTTTCAAGAATTGAGTTGAAGGGGATTGTTTAGAAGCACATTTTATGGGAATGTGAACACATGGGTCAGATGTAAATTATGTAACCATAAACTGTACCAATATTCTATTATTGGTCATATAAGGCCGCCTTCTTAAATACAATACAAAAATAATACAAGGGTGCCGATAGTTATGTATCGTGAGAAAATTGGTCATCTAAGTAAAAATTGTAAACTTTAGTATTTCCAGTTTCCCATAAGATTATACTAGTAACAAAAAATATTCTGAATAATTTGTCATACTTTTTACGCATATAATTTAAAACCTACATGTTGTATTACGTCTTAAAATGAAATAAATAATTCAATTTATATATTAGTTTATAATGTCGATTAATACAGAATTTCAATCTTTAATTTATCGACAATGACTTTAAATAAATAAAACAAACTAATTGGGATCAAAAACATATTTTTCGAAAGATTCTTCATATTAGTATATTTTAAATTTTGTTATTATGATTATATTTCTAGAATTTTCTATTTTATTTTAATTTGACGTATATTAGGTTGTTGCAGAAATATAATTCTGTATCATATGAATATTGTTATAACATTTGTTCTTTCTATGAACGATATAGTTGATTATGTAAATTTATCGAAATCAGTATACTTTATGCAGATGATTTTAATAGTATATTATGTTACGAGATATTTATGGCCGGGACAAAGTCGAGACCAAGCAATCTGGGCGAAACGCAAAAAGAAATTTCTATTCCGAGTGACAACATACAATGCAAAATTACAAAATGTTGTAATTTTGACTGTTAAAATCTATGTAAACCTACATAAATTTAAAATATTTTCTACAGTGTACATACAAAACTATTATATTTGATTGATGAGGTTTTACATCGATCATATATGTCATAATAGTTGAGGTATATAGTGAGTTAATCTCATAAAAGTAAACCACAGATTTAAAAAATCGCATTAATTTTCGGTTTATAAGAATGTATGTTTTGACATTTGATTGTCAGATTTAATTTAACATATTTTATTTTCTATTTAAAATAATAACCAAAAACAAAATTTATTTCACATTTATGTCCATTTTATAAAGTAACGGTAAATTATTATAATTAAACACTGCAAAAAGATTCGGAAATTTTACATAAAAAGCTGGAGCAACTGATTTAAACCAGCTTAATATATAAATTTACAGACGTCATTTTATATTTTATGTAGGTTTACTTACTTTTTCAGTTAAAAAATACATATATAATATATTAAAATTACAAAATTATATTATTTTTACAAAAAATTTATGTAAATCATCGTTTTACTGAAATAATATGTAATTTTTTGACTATGGTTGTTATGTAAAATGGCAACTTTTTTTATAGTGTATAATATAATTTATTTATTTCATTTCCACAAATACTGATAATATTTTACATTTTGTACATACATACATAGAGATGAGCCAAAATTTAAAATGGTTTCGATATTCTAAAAAAAAAACTTTGCTGTAGCACCACTAGTACAAATGTATTTTCTTCAAATTGAAAATCGATAATTCTTTTTCACAATTACAACAAAAATTAATATTACAACTATTGATAAAAAGTAGCATGTATGCAGTGTAAGTGTAATTGACGCATATATGCACTAAAAATTGCTTATACTATATGTAAATGTCGTATGTCAACTTTTAAAGTAATGTTATTGTGAATTTTCGTTAAAATAAATTCGTTCAATGGTTAATGATAAAAATGAATTAATAAATATCTTGATATTTTGATTAGCACGTACAGAAAATATCTATTACACTTTATGTTTGTTACGATTGCCAGAAAGTTTAATGTTACTGTAAATCCGTCAACTTAGCTTAAACTATAAAAGATAAAAATTGGTTATCTTTTAAGTTAAGCGAAATTTAAGTTGAAGTTGTAGTTGAATGCATGACACACGACAATGTATATTTATATTTTAAACAAAATTGTAGTTTGTAGTTTAAATTGAAATTAAAGTTAAAATTTGTCTACATGAATCCAGCATAATTTTGTAACAAATTAGACCACCTGCTATGTATATTGTTAATTTATGCATATATGTATAATTTATGTATATATGGTATATATTTAATACTATTTATTAAATTGAAAATCGAAATAATAAGAACGAAGCACAAGCAAAGCAACGGTATATTTCCCGAACAAATATATGATTTAATTCCAATTACGGTGACCGTCACATCAAAAAATACCTTCCATGCAGTAATCAAACGAATAGTTTCCATAACTAACCAATTGTGATTTGAAATTGGCCGATAAAGTCGGATAACCGTTTGAACCTCATAACACAAAAGTATTTGCATTGCTATTTCAAATATGCAAAGGCTATTTTTGTAAGGTCCAAAGGTTCCTGACCTAATGTATCCGGCAGAATACAGCAGGATCATATTTTAACACTTTCACTACATATACAAGCGTATTGAATTATTTTTTTTGACAAAAACTAACAAAATTAAAATGAAATAATATTACTTTTAAAATAAACAAACGTTTGATCTGCACTGTAAAAAAAAAGCGAAATTACAAAAATATAGTGGTTAAATTTTACGATAAAAAATCTGTTATTCCATTTTACCATAAATATTCTATATTTTTATTTCAAAATTCTCTAATTTTTACATAATTCATAATAATCACATAAAGTAAGTAAAAATAACATTAATAAGTATGTAAAATTGCTTACTTTCTGCAAATTGCATTACATACAATGTAGAATTACATATTGTTGGTATAACTTCTTAAATTATGTAAAATTACAGCTTACACATTAATATCTGTAATAATTCATCAAAATAGTGAGACTTAGTACATTTATTGTGTAACAATACTAATAAAATATTTTAATTGTAATTCATTCATTTCAAAATACATTCTTTATGTAAATTTAGAAATGTAAGTAATTATAATTATAATTATAATAAATAATAATATTATAGAACTAAACAAATTTTACCTATTTAGGGAAAATTCTCGACAGTAAATTTACTAAAATTCTGTAAATTTCAAAGCTATCTAGTATTTATATTCTTTTATGCAATATTTTTCATTAATAAATTTTGATGATCGTTCAGTTTCGTCGAAACGTTGTTTTTTTTTATAATCTAATCCTAAGCCAATTTTTATTTCAATTAATTGCACTCCGTAAAATATGTGGTCAGATCAAAAACTTTTAGGTCGTTACCAGATGCAATCAAATATTAATACAATCGGGCGATAGAAGAAAGAGAGGCAGTTTAAAGAATGAATGAACGTAACGTCCGAAAATCATTTCGAATCTTTGATTTGTTTGTGTTATTCGGGTAGCAAGTGAATGTAAATGTAAGGTAGTATGTCTTTTGCATGTATATGTGTACGTATATGTTATCGTAAAAGATTTAATATTTCATATTGCTTTCATAATAACACCACGTTTATTGTTTGTCAGCCTGAAATTTATTATGGCTATTGCAAATAACTAACACATTTCATTTCTGTGAATGAACCTCGGCTATACTGTACTAAATTATTAATAGAAAATTTGACAAAAATACTTCATTTCATATTTTATTGTACACTGAAAAAAAAAGTTGCCATTTTACATAAAAACAGTATTAAAAAAATTACATATTATTTCAGCAAAACCGATAATATAATTTTAGTAATTTAGTTATTTACATATCTGGTATGAAAAACGCACCATTTGAATAAAATACATTTTTAAATAATTGCGCTTTCTTTAACAAACATACAAACGTATACTTAAACAATCACGCCATGTACCCAAAAGGATGTAGCATAAACTCTTTCTAGTATGTCGACATTATTTTCCGTCAAACATTTCCATTCCGACAAGTAACTTATACTTCATTCACATAGAAGCTTATCTATTCCTAACACTTGGTAACATTTACTCAAGTAAAATACTCTCAATCATACCACCCCATCTACTCATCAGACATCCGCACAGACGTGTAACTTCAATATCACTCACATAAATTAACTGACTACACCAACTTTTGCAACAACATTTTTTTTCCAATTTTACACTCTTCATATAAAGTTATCTTCTAACTAAGAAAGTAGTAGAACAAAATCCGTAAGACTTTTACTACAAATTTTTCAAATATTGGAAGAAATAGTGAATAAAATGCATTATTCAAGAATAAAGTAATAAAAGATTTTGTAGTCACGACTTTTTTCAATAAACCTACCGAAATTTAATTTATTTTCCTATATCAATCTTAAGACATGTTATAACGATATGTCAGTGAAATTAAAACAACTTTAGTTGCATTTTATCGTTGTTTAAAAGTTGTTTTGCGTGAAAACACTTTAGATAAGCATATAGTAAAATTCAGTCTTTAAATTTCGTGACCGCAAATAAGAACCAGAGACTAAATCGAACAAATAACGTAAATATATACATATACTTAATTAAAAATTCGACCATATTTTGTTAAAAAAATGTAATGTAATATATTAAATAATAATAATGAGTTACTTATATGTTATCTAGTACTGTTATTTACCTACTTAAATGTCATTAGTGAATTTTGACCTGATGAAGACGAGCGTTCAGTTTCGTCGAAACGTCGTTTTTATAAAATAATTAAACATAATTTTATCCGAAAACAGTTTTTACTTTAATAATAATGCGTTTCCGTAATTCCTAAGCGGAACATAGACTATATACTCGAGAAGCTAATCATATAATTTCTTAAATGTTTTTACTTGCATTGTCAATATAACCATTAAGACGCATCCGATATAAGTTCAGTAGTACAACATTTTAATACCAGAAATAATATCTCATTTATTTTTAGTGTTTTCTCTTTACAAATGTATTAAAAAAATCACATCAATCAGTATGAAGATACTAATTTAAATAAAATTTGACATCCTTTAATTAAAAATTTATAAATTTTTATAATCTAGTTACTTATTTTGTTACCTACTAATGTTTTCTATGTTCTGTTTATTTACTGTATTATTTTTCCTGATGAAGATGTATGTTGAGTACGTCGAAACGTCGATTATTAATAAAAATTAATACAGAACAACAACCTCAAGCCGTTTTATTTTAATTAAATACTATTTTGTATAGAAAACAAATTCGATAAATTAATATTTGCATTATGTTATTATCTAAGAATGTCGTATTTTTTCTGCTTAGAATTTCTTTTCTAAAATTTTGGTAAAAGCAAACAAAATAAAACCGTATTATTTGTGAAAATGACATATCTTTACCTCCCAGTAGTCGAATGAATCTATCATTATTTGTATATTAAAAAAGCGGTCGAAAATTTGTAATGATAGGGCACAAATATAATAACTACATAGGTTTTATTTTTAACAGACGCGCCTACATATATGTGGGGGGCTAATGACAACTCGACAAAAAAATCTACGTCAAATGAGAAAGAATTATCGACTTTATACCATTCATAAAGTGTAATATTACACTTTATATTATATACTCATGTTGTGTTGGTCTTCTGCTGATCTCTTTAACTTTTTTTTTAGTTTTTGGTGTAAGATGCGTCTGCTTCCTTGTTACGATTTTATAAATGAAATATTATTTATAAATTTTTTCAACTTATTTTTTATTTAAGAACCAAGTGTATAAAAGTTGCTAACTTGTCAACTGTGTGATTAGATGGTCAACTATTTTTAATACAATTAATTGATTAGTTAGTTAAAAATTTAATCATGTAATCATAACATTAAATATGTGGTTTTCAGAAAGATTTTTCAGTTTTCTAGGCCACTGATCTCCAAATTTTTCAAAAAAGGCCACATAAATACACTGTAAAAAAAGTTGCCATTTTAAATAAAAACCATAGTAAAAAATTACATATTATTTCAGCAAAACCGATAGTTTACATAAATTTTATGTAAAAAAAATATAATTTTCTTAAGTAAAATAATTAATTTACCATATTATATATGTTTTTTTATTGATAAAGTAATTAAATTTACAAAAAAATGTATATATTTTATATTCATATTATGTACAAATTTTCTTATGACGTCTGTAAATTTACATATTAAACTGGTGTAAATCAGTTGTCCCGAAAATTATCGAATTTTCTCACAATGTAGTATTGAAACTACTAAGTGGACCAAAAGATACAAAAAAGTATGAATACTTTATAAAGATTAAAAATTGTCAACTTCAGCGTCTGTTATCGGTAGAACAATCAGCCTTAAACTGGAAGAAACTGGATTCGATCCCCAGACTATAAAGTTGACATAAAATTTTTATTTAATTTTCAATTTTAATTAATGATATTTTTATTCATTCTTATTATTATTTCTTAATATCTTGGCCGACAGGCGATATTTACTTATATATATATAATTATATATATATATATATATATATATATATATATATATATAATAATTATTTCATGCTTATATTTGATATACTCTGATATTGATCATTACAACCATTAATTCTCACTTATATATATATATATTTTTTAGTTTATTAGTTTTTGAATTTTACGCTATTAGATAAATAATACAATACTTAATTTTTTAAATGTAATAGATTAATTTTATTAATATTTTGTTGTAATTGTATTTTCTTGTTAACTATATAATTTAAAATCTTTTTATTTTTCATTTACTTTAAAGCTTTTATAAATACCAGTTTAAAAAACAACTTGAAATACCTACTATATTATGTGTAATATTGTAGCAAAACCTTTTCTCAGGCAAAGCCAGACAGTTTATTAGCTAAATACGTATGTGAAAAAATAAAACTGAACAATTGCTTATTAAAACAGATGAAAAACGTTAAAAATCTATTTTTCCATCTCTCGTCAAACAAGTTTCATACAGGAATTCTTTATAAACCATGGCTCAAAAATATGAAAAGTATTCTTCTTTTTTTCGCATTGTTCATCCTGAAAGTAAGAATCAGAAAGAAGCCAGAATTTTTATTCGTCGAAAACATTGTTTACGAAAAACATTCTAGAAAGTAAAAACGAAATATGAAAAAAACGAGTTTCTCCGCGAAAAGTGGTATGTAAAGTTGTTGAACGTAAGATATTGTTATATTTATTTGCATACTCATACAAGTACCTATGTTCGTACGTAATTTTAATAACTGAATTTTATTTTTAAAACTAGAAAATTTCTTAATGTCCGCAATAAAGTTTCAATTACATGAAGTGGCTGTAACGTAATTATAATAATTAAATATTAATTACAATTTGAAATGCAAATAGTTAACATGTTTTCAGTAAATGATTACGGAGATTTTATCTAACTGTTACATATTTTACTTTACAAAAATATCTAGTTTGATAGTAATTTGAAAATAACTATAAATAAATTCATAGAATATATAAAATATATTATGCAAATAAGGAAAAAATCTGCTGTGGCCACCATAGAACCAAACCGTCATCGTATTAAATAAATTTATGGAATAGAAAAATTTGTATAACTACTGTAGTAATGCCAACTAAAAATAAAACTGTCTTGACATATATATTCCACCTATTTACAGAATTATAAATTATAAAAAAATTATTTAGCCGTATCGAAAAATATTCCAAATAAAAGTTGTTAGTTATAACACATAATAAAAAGTGGCGTCAGTAAATTACCACTTCCAGTTGGCAAATCTTTATCAAAAGTTCATCCGAAGCTTGAAAGCCAAAAATTTTTTAATAATCGCTAGCTCGTTTATTTGTGAACGCATCCTGAAGTAAAAACTTTCAATTTAAAATAAAAAATTTGTCATTACACTATAAAAATTCAGCCTGTATATATTTTTCAATCTTGTTTTAATGCTATATTTGTCCATGCAAATATTATTTTTAATAAAAGTATTATAACTACATAAATTAAATTAAAATTATACGTTATCCATATGCTATAAAATATGGAAATTAAATAACATTTTTTTACTTAACACCTTTCCTGGTACGATGGCACGTTCCGGAAGAAATACCACCCCAGACCAACCGCCAGAATCTTTCAATAAAACAAACTAACGATATGTTTAAGAAATATAAATAATATATACGTAACGCTATCGCACAATAGTCTTTATTTAACTTATTATACACAATACGTTACGTTACGATAGAAGAAACGCGTTCCAGCCGCTACTCTAGGTGTCCCTTAAGCCCTAAGGGTAGCGCGAAGAGGTCAAGGCATCTGGGCACGTGCGCCCTAAGAATTCACCCTCAACCTAAGATAGATCAACAATGCTCCGTTAACTACCCTACATACGGAGGGGGTACATGTGTGGATAAACATATGCTTTCTTTGCCCGTTCGATGTTTTCTTCGATTTGCAAGCAAGCGCGTGTGACGTCGAACCATTTGGAGGGAGACCCTTTGACGGATTCCTCCAAGAAGCAACAGCTGGTATAATACGTTACTTAATGCCCGGGCCCGACTTGATGTGTTTAACGCTATAACGTATGATTGTCGAGAAATAACGTTTTCTTTTTTGCGATTTGATATTCTTTTCAATTGGCAATTTTATGGTGGCAATTTCTGATCGGTATTTATTGGGTGAGAATTTGTCAGATTTGTGTACGATTCTAATTTATTGCTTTGAGGTTTTTTCAATTCTTGTTAAATTATATATAGGTATATATATTTTACACTTTTTTGAATCAAATTAACAAATCCATATTTGTTCGAATTAAAATTAATATACATATACATGATCCCATGTACTTAAAAGTGTATGGCACAAACTTTTTGTATTCAATCAGAAATTAATTACCGTCAAATATTCCTATCCAGACAAATAATATGTGTGGTTAGATTAGGTTAGATTAGATGCCTTCACAGTGATCCATGTTATTCTTTTATTTATAAATCTCTATTGCTGCTCTTATTAATCTGCTGTTAATATTTATTGGCACTGAGTTAAATAAAATTGATCTTTTTGACCTGATAAAAACGAGCGTTCAGTTTCGTCGAAACGTCGTTTTTATAAAATAATTAAAAAGAATCTAATCCTAAAACAGTTTTTATTTTAACACAATGAGTTCTGAAAAATATTTTACTGTGTTAAAAAAATAATTGGTTGAGATTAAAATCCGAGTTGTTGAGTTTTCAATCCACTGTTTTATCAATTGAGGCCACAGTGTCGCGTTAACGTTGATTCTTATAAATTGTAATAATATTAATAATGCAAAAAATGTTACTTTAAATATTTTTTTTTTTAATAATTACAGATAATTAAATGCTTTTATTGCATTGGAACATTGAAAGCTTTCTATTTATCAATATTTAAATGTTGGCAGTATCAGTTTGTGCAAATTTCATTTGAAAAACTTTTTTTTATAATTATAAAACTAAAGTTATTTATCGAAAATTTTATTGCCATCTTGCACCTTCTTCACCTTATAGCATTCTTTGTAAAGCGACTGATTTAAGATAACGTTAAATGTAATTAAATATTTTATTTCAACATATCGCATTTAATACCACCGTCTGCGATAAGATCAACCCGATGTAATCCGAAAGAGAAAAGAAAAAAAAAATCAGTTATAAAATCCATAAGCAGGTAGATATCTAAATAAAATCCAAGTTAGCAATGTAGCCGGCTGTTTGCCACCGTTATGCACACACACACACATCACAGGAGTGTACATTACTTATTGACCCTATTGTACGTAATCTCGCCCCGATGCAATCACCTTTGAAGGAGCAGGGGTGCCCACCATCCCTCCAGACACAATAGAGCACGAGACAAACAGGATTCTGCAGATGTAAACCGGAACCCAGTCAAGGAAAAAGGGAAGAAAAATTACAATAACAACGCTTGAAGGGCACCAACACACACTCACACACACACACGCTCGTTTACCAAGTCTTCGTCTGGTAAAGACATGTGGTGTAATTATTTTCTGTCCGCTCAACGGAAATATTCGGATACTTGCAAGGAATCTTAGCGGTTGCTATGATAATTTCTGTCTGTTACAGTTTTTTTTTACCTCTCTGCTAGTTGGTACTTTCGTTGCTCTACGAATGTCAGCGCGATTTTTTTTTCCGTCTCGACGAAATTTTACATGATAAAGGAGGATACCACACTTGAAGGAGAAAGTCTATTGTATTTCATTTTTTTTTTGCTCTGGGATGAGATTAAAAGTTTGTGATGAGTATTGAAAATGAAAATTTACGTGCTATAACTATGTCGATGAGCAAATTAAACTTGATTTATTTTAGTAATTTTTATTATTTTTTTTAGGTTTTGCTTCAGATATGATATTTAATTCAAAAAAATTCCAATTACAAAATTTGAATTATTGATATAAAGTTCTTTAAATGAATTTGTAATAATATAAAAAATAATTAAAAAATTGAATTTATAAAATTATCTGAACTGGTATGCCTCATCGCAGACGTTTCAGTGCTTGATGATAGTCACCAAGCACTGAAGATGTTATCTACGATGTGTGATGAAATGTTTGCGACAAGGATAGATCGATATCAGCTCAAAAAATTCTATAAATTCATTGAATATCGTGAAAGCCTAAAGTTTACTATTAAAAATAAAAGTTGTTAGTTATAACTTGTTTAGCAATTATTGTTCAATAACTTTTTCGAAATATATCTCTGTTATCAGTTCCGATTGGTAGATCTTTATCAAAAGTTGATCAAATTAAGATTTACCTCCGAAGCTTAAATATGAAATTTTAAAACAATCCGTTCAGCAGAATTTGCTCTACACATGTCCACAGACCGATAGACAAAGATCACGCTAAAACAGTTGATTCATGTTACTGTAAACCAAATTCGTGCTTATCTGTAAAAATCTTGATATGTCAAATTTGATATGATTGCAATACCTCTCTTATCATATGTGATATGACGGTGATATGACCTATTATAAATGTAATTGAAACGAAAATAAAAATACTTAATTTTTTTAATGAAATAAACAGACATGTGCTTCAACTAAAACAACCCTTACCTCAATATTGGAATGTGTCCATAACACCTAACTTAATAATCACGTTTTACATCGTGCAAATAATGATAGTTTATAGCTTTAACACGGATTAGTTAAAATTTCCAAAGAATTTCGACACCATAAAATAGCGAAGGAAAAAATCGTTTTCGGAACTATGTACCTGCCCATTTCAAAATCCTGAAGAATTTCAAACCATTAAGGATAAACGAAATAACGATTAAGTTTTCTCGAGAAATCTTTCAAGTTCTATAATGTCTAGTTGTGTGTGTTTTCTTTTGATAGATGAGATAATAACGTATCGATGTAATTGTTGTTATTAATAGGTTTTTACGCCGACTTTTTTATAGTTTTGTTATAATGATAATGCTTATTTATGTGTGAGAAATCAATACATTTATCTTTTTTTTTCTACTAAAAATAGTATATTATGCTATGAGTGCAAAAGTTATATATTGGATGCAAGATATGAGTTTCAACATATGAAGTTGCACACGCATGCAATAGGTACAAATTGTTTGTACACAGAAAAAATATTCTAATAATTTAATAAATAGATAAATAGTTTTTAACAATCCATTGCAAGCACACATTACATAAAACAAGCTGTATATATTATTATAATTTCCATATACAAAAAAAAATCTTTCATCAGAACTCATTATATAAAATAAAATTGCTTTAGGTTCAAGTTCTGTATTGAAATTTATTTATAATCAGTTTCGACGAAACTCAATGCTCGTATTAATCAGGAATACAAATACATTATATATACAAATCTAAATTTTATGCAATTTTTTTAAATATTTCTATTAATATTATAGAAATACACAAAATTTTCCATAATTTTTAATTGTTTATAATAATTATAAATATTACAGTTACATATTACTCAATATTTTTAAAGACAATCGTGTTACATAATTTCACATCAAACAGATACTTTTATATTTATAAAAAATATACAAACATGATATAAATTCCTTTAATTAGTTGAATATAAAAATCATTATTTTTTTTAAAGATCTGCACATGATTTTTAAAAATCAACTTGTTTTTGTATGATAAAATAATGATATTTTTGTACGTATTTGCTGACATAACATATTATATTAGTGAACTTTAACATAGCGTGATTATCATAGGCGCCGAATGCAGAAAAAAATATAGATTTCCTGTTTTTATTACTGATTTTATTAAAATAATCATACTTATACAACTTTGCAAAATCAGTATAATACAAAAATTTCGAAAAAAAATAATGATTCTGTTCAATTTCATTAATAATATTTTGTAAAATAACATTTTTTTTTCACATTTCTGTTTTAAAAAAAATCAATAAATATAAAAATTATATCTAGATTAAATTATTTATACATCTTAGAAATCATTATTTAAAAAATTATTTCAAAAATAAAATTAAAAGGAAAGAGAACAATCAAGATAAAAAGACATTCAAATTTAGTTCTGTATTAATTTTAATTAAAAAATCGACGTTTTGACGCATTCTACTAATATAATGAGTTTTTATTTCTTTCTTGAATAAAAATCGACATTAAAATTGTAAAGTTTTTAGCTAATTTTTTAGACACACATATAAATATGAAAATAAATTTCTACAGATTTTTTTTTGTAAATCAGTAAACATAACAGTAATATGACGGTATAAAACAGGCTTTATAATCTAATAAAAATGCATTTATTTACAATCTAAAAATATAATAATTAATAGTTGATTGAAGTCAGTTTAAGAAATAATTGATTTTTAACATAATATTTACAAAACATGAGAGCATCACTATTTATGTTAAAGTTTCATTTAAAAAATTGCTATCAATTCTAATACACCAAATATTTACAGTAACCTTTTAAATTTTTTATACCAGATACATACAATGTAAGTCATGTATTTATAATTTACAAATGTCTGTTATCAGTAATTATAATTTTTTTTCAGTTATTGTTAATCAAAGGTTAGATGTCTTACATTCTATGAATGAAGATAGTATGCGTTTATTAATTAACTATATTTACAAGTAAAAATATTGCAGTTTTTTTCTTTCTTTATTTGCTCATTCAGTTATCATTTTATATTAAAAATAAAGTTTTTGATAAACCGTTTAAAGAGAAAGATAAATTAATTTATAGTAGAAATGTTTTAGTTATTTTGGCATGTGCAAACTATTATCGTATGTTTAAGTACAAATTATGTAATTTTATTAGATATAACAGAGGTGTAATAAGAATAATTTATGTAAAATGTATACAAAATTATGAAGTTGCGTCCAAAAAAATGTTTCTCTATTGCAAATTTTTTATAAAACACATAAAACTGAAATGGATCTATATCAAAATGATCAAAATGAGATAGATATTCAAGTCTGAAACCTAACACATTATAATGAGTTCTGAAAGATTGTCTGCTATGTCAAAAGAAACTCATCAATAATTCAATTATTTATTATACATTAACCGCAAGCATTTGTTAGCTTTTAATTTTTAAAATACCTATTTTCGTATGAAAAATATATTTTTTACGACTAAAAGTAATCAAATTTTATTTTTCAAATACTGTGACATAAATATCACAAAATCTTAAAAAAAACATTAGATTCATTAACTTAATATTGTAGTATATGTATAATAATTTCTTAAGGACATAATTTTAAAAGATATTGACAAAAAACTTTTAAAAAATTCTAAAACCTTTTTGCATGAATGTTATTAAAGTTATATGAAACGTATATAATGTACAGTTTAAAATCATTGTACAATATAATAAGAACAAAATAAAAACACGATTTCAGTTCATTTAAATTCTGAGCGCTGGATATTATGACATAGGAGAATTTAAAAAATTCTACCTGATCTAAAATTAGTTTTATTTCTGGCGCTTTGTGGTATCCTTTTCAAAAGTTTACATTAAATTTTCAAAATCAAATTGAAATGATTTATTTTACAGCATTACATAATTATATTTAGCTGGGCTATTGTTATAAAATTAAGTTTAGTTGTGTATATTTTTACTAAATTTAAATAAATATTTTAAAAATTTTCTTTTAAAAAATAGTATATTATTTTACGAGAATTAAAAAGCGAAGATTATTGTGTTGAGTCGAGATATCTGAGCGAAACACAAAAAGAGCTTTCTATTTCAAGTTGCATATACAATTTTTTCTTCAAGCGTACTAAACGAAACTAATCTAAAAATAAATAAAAAATACATGCTAAGTAATCTTGACTTTACTAACAGTTGCAGAATAGTATATATATATATATATATATATATATATATATATATATATATATATATATATATATACAGGGTGATTTGTAATTAATTGGAAATATTTTAACTGGAGTATCCTGGGCTCAGAATATGAAGATTTGACCCAAAACACTTAGATAAAATGTGGCTCCTTACTGAGCTACAGGGTGTTTTATTTAAAAATTTAAAAACGATTTTTGCCCAGTACTTAAAAACTATTTGACGTATCCTTATCATACTTGGCAGAAAGTGTAGGTACTGTACACCATACTAAATTATGTTAAACAAAAGTTTCTGGCTAGTGCCAGTGGCGTACAACAGGGGCAAGTGAGAGGTTGATCCTTCCTAAATTCTACGCTACTGGCGGAATTGTCATTTTAGCACAATTTTTCGATTCTCCAACACTTTCTGTGTAAAAAACATACTCTTTCTTCGTAACGATAAAGTCACTATTTTTCGAGATATTTAAAGTTAAACATAAGCTGCACCCTTGGGATTTTTTCAAAATTTGCTCAAAAAAATCTGAAAAAATTCAGTATAATAGAGAAAAAAAATTAGCTACATAATAACTAAGTAACTTTTTTCTCTAACTCATTCTGGTTTGGCAGGAAAAATTAATAAAAATTAATATTTTTTGCATTTTAATTTTTTATTTTCAATAATTTTTCCTGCCAAACCAGAATAAGTTAGAGAAAAAAGTTACTTAGTTATTATGTAGGTAATTTTCTTCTCTATTATACTGAATTTTTTCAGATTTTTTTGAGCAAATTTTGAAAAAATCCCAAGGGTGCAGCTTATGTTTAACTTTAAATATCTCGAAAAATAGTGACTTTATCGTTACGAAGAAAGAGTATGTTTTTTACACAGAAAGTGTTGGAGAATCGAATAATTGTGCTAAAATGACAATTCCGCCAGTGGCGTAGAATTTAGGAAGGATCAACCTCTCACTTGCCCCTGTTGTACGCCACTGGCACTAGCCAGAAACTTTTGTTTAACATAATTTAGTATGGTGTACGGTACCTACACTTTCTGCCAAGTATGATAAGGATACGTCAAATAGTTTTTAAGTACTGGGCAAAAATCGTTTTTAAATTTTTAAATAAAACACCCTGTAGCTCAGTAAGGAGCCACATTTTATCTAAGTGTTTTGGGTCAAATCTTCATATTCTGAGCCCAGGATACTCCAGTTAAAATATTTCCAATTAATTACAAATCACCCTGTATATATATTTGTTACGTGATTTGTGATAATTAATGTAGAGCAACATCGGCTATACGGATTATTATAAAATTTTAAATTTAAGCTTTGGAGGTCTCAATTTGATCAACATTTGGTAAAGATCTGCCAACTGGAAGTGGTAATTTACTGACGTCACTTTTATGTGTTTTACAAATATTTCGAAAAATTTATTTAACAAAAGTTGCTAAATAAGTTATAACTAACAACTTTTAATTGGAACATTTTTCGAAACGCTAAATATTTTTTTTATAATCTTTTATATTTTTATGATACATAAGTATAATTCTGTAAATAGGTAGCATATTTATATGTTAAAACAATTTTGTTTTTAGTTACCATGACTACAGTAGTTGTTATACAATTTTTTTTGTTTGATATGACAATATATTTTTATAATGTTTCACATTCTTGCGATATTCTTTAAATATCTATTTTTCACATACATGTAAATGTTTGTAAGTACGTTATATTACTAAGGTAAATTCTCTGGTAGAAAGTTTTTTTTTAATACTTTACATTGACAATCAGTTCTGTCACAAAACCGACCGTCACTGCCAGGGTCACTGCTATGGCTACCACAAAACTTCAGCAGATTTTTATCAAAATTTTATTCTAACTAATTTGTATAAAGATAAAAGAACTAATATTATACAAAATATTTTCTAAAAAAAAGTAGACAAATCTCTTAACATTTAGGCACTTAATTCGAATCAAATAGATAGCTATTTCATTTTTTCCGTACTCCAAAATAATTTAAATTATAAAATGAATATCTAACATAAACAACCTATTTTGTACAAAATCTAACTATTTTTAAATACTATAACATTTATTGGATGAAATTTAAAGTAAAACATATTTTGTTTTCTCAGAAAGAGGCCGTTAATGTTGTTAACACGTTTCGTATGCGCCCACGCTCAAAAATTCCAACCAGGAATTTCAACCAATGTCACCTAGTCAGATTTTCAAAATTGTTTTCTTTATCTCATTAAATAAACCGACACACACACACACACACACTCCGACATCGTTTGCTCTATTTAATTAGAGAAAATAAAATATTTTCCTAGACAATATATACTCAAGAACCTACCTAGTATAAATCTCATCTTGCATTCCTTATTTACTTAACCGAACTCATTCATAAAATTTTCCCACCAGCATTTACTTCTCGTATAACTAAATTATATTATTTAGTACTTATTTTAAGTTTATAATATGTAATTATGTTTCATATTATCACTGTCGGATTAAGAGGCATATGGACCTAAGAATATTGTAAAATTTTGAACCGATATAAAAGTTTACTTTGTGTTATTACAAATTCATGCTTAAATAATTCAAAAATAAAAATTAATTTTAAATTCCATATAGATATTGAAAAACAAAGAATAATATTAATATTCAAAAGATCGAAAATTATCTGGGAGCCAGAGACTATAACTTTTTTAGCCTATCGGATAATCCAGTCCTGCATTATATGTTTCATATTTCAAGCTTTAATCTTTAATAAATTCCTTGCTTATTTATTGTATTCATTCATAAAACATTTATATATATACAGTGTGTCCCAGGATTGATGTTACAAGAGGTGTAATGGACTAAAATTTTTTGAATTTCATTTCAAGATTCTGGAATTAAGCCCTGCTTGGCGTGAAACGAATTTTAAGAATTTTTTCGTTTTTTGAAAAACAAAATGGCCGTGACGGTGAAGCAAGAACTATTTTCTTTTCAGGTAAAGTACCCTTTTTGTTTAGGATACGACAAAATTTTATTAAGAAAAGTTGTTTATAATGACAAATCATGGCCGTATACCAAACTTCAGGACGATCTACCTACTTTCATTAAACTGTCTGTTTTAGATTGAACAAAATAAATTGTAGGTATCTATTAATTTATTAAAATTTTAATAAAATGAAAGTAGGTAGATCGTCCTGAAGTTTGGTATACGGCCATGATTTGTTATTATAAACAACTTTTCTTAATAAAATTTTGTCGTATCCTAAACAAAAAGGGTACTTTACCTGAAAAGAAAATAGTTCTTGCTTCACCGTCACGGCCATTTTGTTTTTCAAAAAACGAAAAAATTCTTAAAATTCGTTTCACGCCAAGCAGGGCTTAATTCCAGAATCTTGAAATGAAATTCAAAAAATTTTAGTCCATTACACCTCTTGTAACATCAATCCTGGGACACACTGTATATATATATATATATATATATATATATATATATATATATATATATATATATATTAAAATATCTTAATATTATAATTGTGAAGAAATATCTGCGCACTAAAACTTTGCATCTACAAATTTGCAGAGTTCAAAATAAAATCATAATATTGGTATATCAGAAAAAAGAATGCTTTAGCAAACTTTTTCTTAAAGCATTACTTTTCAACCAAACCTTATTTTTAGTAGTAGTTATTTTTTTTAAATGTTTTAAATGTTTCGTAAAATAAAAATTTTGATATAAAGAAAAACTTACCCCATAGAGAGATAAATAATTTATTTTAAATTCTTTATTTCTAATCTGGTCGTTTATCGACTTTTATAAATGTGCCACACCGTTTTGTAAATAATACTTATATACTTGTTCTGTTCGTCTATAATTGATTACAGAATGTCAGTTACTTGTATTCATTCATATATAAAAGTAAGTTTGTTTGTTTTTTTTTTCAATGCTCTAATATAAAAAATAAATATATTTTTCTTCAAGCGTATCAAAGTATTCATATTACGTTATTATATTGATTATATAGATATTGTTAGTAATATAATGTAACATTATTATACTAGTAGTTAGTTACTATGGCTAACATAGACAGTATCTATGCTGACAATACTGGCGACCATATTGAAAATTAGTACGATTTAATAAATTTGACAGTTGCATTGTTTATTTTCGCTTGAATTTAAATTTGATTATTGAAAATGTGTGAAGAAGTGCAAAAAAAAATGAGATGTACATCGCCAGATTTGTATATTTAATGAAAGAAACATTCAATACATTTTTCCAAAATTATTAAATTTTTTAATTATATATTAGTTCACTGCGATTAAGTGGAAATTAATATATTTGTTAAAACTGTCATTGCAGAAAAACTACTTTAATATACATAAAGTGAATAAATATTTTATCTGAAATAATAACTGTTGAAGTAACCAAACTACCAAACCGGTTAACTGCATCTTCCCAGATTACTATATGACGTCGACGGTATATGTAACCGCAAGTAACCTTCAGTTTGATTTCATTTAGAACGCTTAAAGAAAAAATAGTATATGACTCTGGAAACAAAATGTTCTTTTCATGTTTTGTTCACATTCTAAAAAAAATAATTTTTTGCAGTTACCAAAATTTAGTTACCGAAACAATTTTTTTTAGAGTGTAGATTTCGTAGCAACTCCACACTACTTACACCTACATAATAAAAATGCACAAAATTAAAATTACAAAATCCATTTCCTAATAAAAAGTATTAAAGCACTCCCCTCACCCCCTTCCCTATTTCCATAAAGTAAAGAACAACTTTAATTTCATCTATAAACCTAACAAGACATTAGAAGCATATTAACCAGGATGGAATGCAATTTTCTTATCTAATTTATGTTCGTATCCGCGTCACCCAAGGCTCGATGTATAAGCACCGTATTTGGGTGTCTACAGCATTCGGGCCCCAGGCCGGGGCAAGACGAGTGCAGGGCCCGTGGATTTCCAGGAACTGTCTTCGGCTATATGTGGGAACGCGAAGGGCCCAGTCCCACGCAGCGTCGATAAGGGCTGAAACCGACTGAGACACGACCACAAATCGAAAGATCAAGTGTGTGTGTGTGTGGAGTCTTTTTCTTTCGTGCCCCGAAAAACAGCATCGGGTGATGAGGACATGAAATAAATAAATAAACAACCGATTCCAAATTCCTCTTTTGATGATGCCAACTTCGCCGCCATTTTTGACCGAAGCATCGTGGGGATTTGATGATATAGTTCCCACAGATGATGGAATTGTGTTTTGTAAAGTCACAACTTTCTTATCAGTTATATATTATATTAATTTTTATTTAATTTGTATATATGAGGCGTATAGATGCAAAACTCACTATATGACAAAAAGTGAAAAATGAGATTTTGCGCGATTTGGACGTAGAATTTTACAAGGAATACGATAGTTAAGATAGTTAGAAAAAAAACTCAGTATTTAATATGAGAAACACTCTTTAAAGTTCAGTGTTGGATGCAAAACTCACTACTTGCGTTGATAGTTTAGATGCAAAAGTAACTGTTTGCTTTCCACCAATAAAAATTTTATTGGTGAAAAGCAAACAGTTACTTTGTATGAATTAATGATGTATCAAACCAATGATTCACGATTTTAAATAAGTATTGCCATCTAGTAACAAGATTTTATCATCAAAATACAATTACACTTAGCTATAACAGTTTTTTGCAAATATCTCAGAACTTATATAATATATATATATATATATATATATATACAATTTTTTTTTATCAATATTGATAAATTTTGGAGAAAAATCTAAAAATTCATTTTTTTAGAATTTATGTAAATTATAACTTTTATTATATATTTGTTCAATAATATATTATTGAAAAAAATATATTAATTTTTTTATATTAAAATAAAATAGATTACTAAAAAAGTCCTATAATATTTTTTTAAGAATTCAATTGAAAACAAATAGTTTTAAGAACAAGATAGTAAAAATTAGGTAATATATAAATAAAATATAAATACAACTATTTATTTTGACACGTACATTTTAGTACTTTATTATATTAGATATTTCTGAATCTGAAAATTATTCAAAAAGATTTCAAACAAAATTATTTAATACTAAAAATCTAATATATCTATCACATATTCTCTATCCCATAATCTAATAAATAATTCATTAGAATCTATCATATTTAAATAATTTCCATAACGGAAACAGACACAAAATACATCCAAACATAACACCTATTAATCGGAAGTACACCTTTTTGTACACATTGAATTTGAATACCTAATCTACACTCATCTCCCAATGTCAGACAAACCTTGTTTGTACCTTGCAATCACAGGTGATCTTATATAGAGTATTTCTATAATAGTTCTTTAAATGTGACCCAATCTCCATATATGATTTATATAGAAACTAGAGAAACTATACCAGTTCGTTCACCGGAAAACCCTTTCGATAACAATGCAATAACGAGGTCACAGAGGTCCTGACCTTATTTCCTGTCTTCCATCCAGCTCTATTCTCTTGGATCAGTTCCTCGGCAATGATTTTGTTGTCTGCGTTTGGTGTAAGCAAATTCAATAGATTTTTTTTGCAAGTATGGGTCTCTAACTACCTTAGGTCTATTCTATTGTTTTTTATAAAATTAATTTTTAGGTTACACTCTAAAAAAAATTATATAATTTTTACCTACATGAGACATTATGACGTCCAGTATTTCTAGATATAATTACTCAACTGCTGTACATTTTATGTAATTGTTAAAAAATACATAATATCAGAACTATTACAAATATTATGTAATATGATATTACTAATGGGATGCAAAAGTACATATGTATGTAATATTACAGTTTATTTTTTAGTAAAGTCTCTTTTAGTAAATTTAAAGAACTTCAGTATATTTTTTTGTCAAGAATTTTCCATAAATAGGTAAAATTTGTTTAGTTCTGTAACACTATTAAATAAAAATAATATTATAAAAAATCCCAAAACCACACTTAAATTAAAATTATATTTAATTTTCAGTAATGATGGTAAAATTATTAAAATTTGTACAATGTATATTATTGTATAATCTAGTAGAAACAGTTATACCTATTTTTGCAACATACATACGTCTAAACCATCCAGATAAATCCGCTATTGCACAACATGCGTAAGAAAATCTGCACGATATAAAATAATTGCAAAACCTATCAATATTAACAGTAGATAGACAAGAAAAACAATAGAAATTTACAAAGAAAAAGATAACATCAATCAGTGTTAATTGATTTAAATAAAATTTAACTTCTTTTAATTAATAATTTATAAATTTTATAATCTAGTTACTTGTTTTGTTACCTAGTAACTTTTTTTTATGTTCTGTTTATTTATTGTATATGTCATTTGTATCATTTTCCTGATGATGACGTACATATGTCTAATCATCATTTTTTTTTTTTCATTAAAATTAATACAGAACTACATCCTAAAGCCTTTATATTTTAAATAAATTTATTTTATATTTAAATATAATCGAAAGATTATACGAAAATAATAATATTTAAATGACATCATCTGTCAACCAAACGTATATTCTTACTTCATGACTAAAAAATGAATGAAAATTTTCTACCCCAGATTTCTAAGAATAAAACGTGAGGCTATGTACATACATATTAAATGTGTATATATAAATGTCTGTGTATATTTTTTATTGTTTAACAGACAAGACAAGAATTTCAAATGTCACATATGGTTGTTGGTTTTTTTTTTCGTACATAACGTACATTTAAAAATAGAACAACCACTTTTTTATAATTCTCATTTATCAATTTCAAGCTAATAATACACATTTTAATTTTGAATAATTTCTTTTTGTTATTTTTATTAATTATACGATATTAATCATTAATAATTTTTGAAATTATATTCGATAAGCTTTTACATACACTTTAAAAAATATTTTGGTAATTTTATATAAAAACATGGGGCAACTGATTTTCACCAGTTTAGTATGTAAATTTAGACGTCAGTGTATAATATTATTTACTCCAGAGTATTTATTTATATATAAATAATCTGTAAAAATACTAAAATATTTTGTATTATTTACATTTGTAAAAATAATACAAAATATATAAGTATAATGATAAATTTTCCTAAAATATCTATAAATAATATTACATATATTTTATAAAAATACTGACGTCTGTAAATTTACATATTAAACTGATGTAAATATCAGTTGCCCCAGGTTTTTATGTAAAATCAACAATTTTGTTTTTACAGTGTATATTTAAAACTCAAAAAATATATAAAAAAATCTTTCTTTGTATTATTATATTAGTCAAAAATTTCGATTTTCTTAAAATGCAAATTCTAATTTTAAGCGATATATATTATATCATCATCAGAGAGCTACAATAGCATACATGTAATTAATATATATGAGTTATCACAACAAAAAGCTACTTAGTGGCGTAATAAATAGTCCCGAGTTCGAATCCCACTTAGTGCAAAGATATTTTTTATGATGTCTTACTTGTTCTGGCACAAATATATGTATAAAAAAGTATTTCAAAATTAATAAATTTATAATAAACATTAACCTTAATTATAATGTATGTATATTTCATCGTCATTAATTTTTATGTTTCTATTTTAATAAAACCAGGCAATTTTAAAAATTAATAGATCCGGTTACAATAAAGTTATTAGGTAAAATTAATAAATTTTCTTCGAGTTTTTTTTACGACTTAAACACCTCACGCATAACAAAACAAGAAACCAGCGTAAGACATCTATTCCGAAAATATAATCGTTTTTAGAAAAAAAAAAATGCAGGATGCATTAGTATTGTACGCACATTATCTAAGAATTCCAAATAATACAAACAGTTCGAAGACTCCACAGCTGTTTACATTATAATAAATTCATTGATAAATATTTATCGCGTATAACCATTCATTCAGATTTTGTTGGGAAAAGTTGAGAGAAATCGAAATAGACTGAGTTTTAAAAGATGCTCACACACTAACATATACTTAATTTATAAAAAGAGGACGTTTGATTTTTTAATTATTTAACAAATAGATACAGTATATTTGTATATAAAGTGTTCCATAAGAAACTGCTAAAACTAATCAGCTTTCATTTTCAAATGTATAAAAATTATTTAGCCGTATCGAACAATGTTGCAAATAAAAGTTGTTAATTCTAACATGTTCAACAACTTTTGTTAAATATATTTTTTCAAAATATATCTCTGTTGCAAAATATTCGTAAAATACATAAAAGTGAAATCGGTAAACTAGCACTTACGGTTGCCAGATCTTTACCAGAAGTTAATTCACCTCCGAAGCTTAAATATGAAATTTTATATAATCTGTTCAGCCGAATTTGCTCTACACATGTCCACAAACCAACAGACGGACATCACGCTGAAAACAGTGATTC
The DNA here is from genome assembly GCA_963966155.1 of Clivina fossor. Taxonomy (NCBI): domain Eukaryota; kingdom Metazoa; phylum Arthropoda; class Insecta; order Coleoptera; family Carabidae; genus Clivina; species Clivina fossor. Next base: position 7,991,087 of record OZ014563.1, on the reverse strand, counting down.
GTGTTACTATAAGCCTAATTCGTGCTTGTACATAGAAATTTCGATACGTTCACTTAGGTATGATTACATTATCATATGTGATGTGACGATCGGTAAAAAACTAAACTAAATTTATGTAGAATTTAACTAATAGAATTAAAAATTATATTTATAACATAAAAAATTGTTTCTATTAGATATATAACTAAACAATATCACTTTTAACAAAATTTATAAACCACGTCTTTCGATATTTCAACTATACATATACTTTGAACGATTGTCACTAAAATTTATGTAATTTAAAAAAATATATATTCATGTTTTTGTGTTTCGTAATTTTTTTTAATTAGACTGATTATCATGAAATTTATGTACATTAAATAAAGAAAGAAATTAACCCATCGCAGACCACCCAGTGGTTGGAACTTGGCTGAATTTAAAATTATTAACATGTTTTCAAATTAAAATATTAAATTTTTTCTTAGACTTATTTCACTATCCGTTTGAAACTTTTGGTTTTTTGCTAATGATTTCTTATTGTATATTATCAAAACTACGTGTTTTATTTGAAAATTTATGTTCATCTTTAATAATAATTGGTATAAAACAATATTTCACATCCATGTAAACATAACATACGGCAACGCTGCTCGATAAACTAACAAATACATTGACAGATGATAGTATATACACATTGCACTGTTCGAAAAACACTCTGACGTCATTCACTGAAAGCAAAACGCGTGTCGCTCAAAAATCCTTATTTTCAGAATTTTTTATAAAAATACTGTAATACCGGGTGTCCCATTATATTTTCCGGTATTTCAAGAGCTTATAACTTTTAAACGAATAAAGACAGATACATGCGGTTTTTACTGAAATACTTCACTATGACACAAGTTTTGTTTGGACTCATAAAAGTGTTTTTTTCACTTCCGGTTAACCAAAAAACAAAATAGCGTTTTTTTGATTTTTGTATGTTTGCTTTTTTAAATGTAACATCATGTATATTTTCTGATAAGACGTAAGCCACTTCTTTCAGCTATCTGCCGGTATACGGTTTTTCAAAATCGGTGCAGAATTAACTGATTAATTAATGTTTAAGCATACGCCTGCAAAATTAGCAGTCAACAATTAATTATCAATAATTTTTTAGTTTCAGCGAAATAAAAGACAACATTTGCCTTTTCTTTATCGGAAAATACCATTTTTGTGCAAAAAATCTAGTAAAAAAACTCAGAAATAAAAATTTTTACATTCACGTCAAAATATTTCCAGAACAGATTTTGTAGGCGTATGCTTAAACATTAATCAATCAGTTAATTCTGCATTGATTTTAAAAAACCTTATACTGGCAGATAGCTGAAATAAGTGGCTTTCGTCCCATCAGAAAATATACAGGTGTTACGTTTAAAAAGCAAACAAAATGTTTTTTTTTTTAAAACGCCATTTTGTTTTTTAGCTAACCGGAAATGAGAAGAAAACTTTTATGAATCCAAACAAAACTTGTATTATTGTGAAGTATTTTGGTGAAAACCGCATGTATCTGTCTTTATTCGTTTAAAAGTTATAAGCTCTTGAAATACCGAAAAATATAATGGACACCCGGAATATTTTTAATAAATAGAATATGTTTAGATATTGTTTTTATATAATCTTTCGATATTACGCCTTAAAATAGTAAATTTTACCAAAACTACTTTCCAATTTCGACTAAAACAGTGTTTTTTTTTTGATACGCCACTGTTCCAACAATATTAATATAAACGAAGCAAAAATTCTAATATCACACCCTAAATGCCCGCATCTCTATACAGTAGTGCACAAACACAGAAAAATATTGTCAATATCTAATATGTGGTATTTGCTGATCTCAAATGAGGCTGCTAGGTCTATTGGCTACTAATCAATAAATATATGTGTGACACATGTTCCAACATGTACCAGCTATTTAAAGCCATGGGAACGATAAAAATTTTCTACCCTCTGCCCTGATCAAGTTCCTCTGTGCTGGTTCATTAGTTTTGATGCGTTTTATACAAAATTGTTTGATAACACTATACATGGGTTTGATTTAGTCAATTTCGGGTAATTCATCAATTGCGTCCCAGCACGTTATTAGATTGGAATTGAGTTATATTTTATTAGCTTTGAAATTTTTATGAACTGTGTATAATCAAGTATAATGGTGAACAAATAACAATGAATGGAATACATGTTTTTTGAAATCAACTTGATGTAACAAGATATTGTGAATTAATGTTGCTAATTCAATTAAATATTATATTCGTTAGACAAAGTGGTGGGTCAAAACTGTGTGGTAAAATTAATTGAAATAGAGTTGATGTAGTTGTTACTAAAATAAACAAAATTATTCTGAACAGTGTAGTTTGGCTTTTCATTGGTTTTTCTTATAAACCTTTTAAATTGTTTTTATCAGTAATTAATTACTATTTATTTCCAAATGTTGAAATAAATTTATCCTTGGAATTAAATTTTAAAATTAGCCAGTGAAATGTTATTTATTCTGAAGATACATTTTTAGCCAATTACAAATGATTTTTTTACTTATCTTAAAAATAAATAAAATTAGAAATACTAAGTAATTTAATTACTAGTTCAATTACTTTTCTACATTTTGTAATTGTGACTGAATTACTTTCAAAACAAAGTATTTGTAAATAGTAATTTCAAAAAATAAAAGTAATGTAGTTAAAAACCTTTCAGAAACTCATTATATTAAAATAAAAAGGCTGTAATATTTGTATTAATTTTATTTAAAATTCGACGTTTCATCATCAAGAAAAAATATACAAATGACATATACAGTAAATAAACAGAATATAGAAACAAGTTACTAGGTAACAAAATAAGTAACTACATTATAAAATATATAAATTATTAATGAAAAAAGCCAAATTTTATTGAAAATTTCTTTATAAATTTGTATTGCTTTTCTTATAAATCTACTGTTAATATTGATGGATCTTGCAGTTATTATAGTATCTTCGAATTTTACATCAAGACTCATCAGATAAGAAAAACAATAAAAATTTATAAAGAAAAATATATCGTAACGTCAAGCAGTGTGAAGGTAATAATTTAAATAAAATTTAGATTCTTTTAATTAAAAATTTATAAATTTTGTAATCCAATTACTTATTTTGTTACCTAGTAATTTATTTCTATGATCTGTTTATTTACTGTAAATAAATATTAATACAGAACTACAACCTAAAGCCGTTTTATTTTTTATTATAATGAGTTCTAAATATTTTTTACTATGTTAAAATTTTAAATAATTCAAATTAAACACCTTATAAAAGAAATCCCATTAAAATTTTTTCGATTCTTAAAAAAACAAAAAATAAAGCTAAGGTATCTTCATTCCAGTTAAATTTAATTTAAAAGCAAAAAGCAATTAAACCGTGATTCCCGCAAATATAATGTCTCATTTAATTCGAATGAAAATGTTATTTATAATTACTCTTGAAATTGTGATATCTGATCTGTCTTCAAAACTGAAATGATCTATTACTTATCTCTGTATCATTACAGACATTTAACCATTCACAATCTGGGTTACATACGTACATAACTTTATATTATTTCTGATATTAAAAATGTAATATTTTTTTTAAATATCTTTATATGTGGCATTTTGTAGATATATACCATTTACACATGCAATAAATTTTTACAATATTAATTTTTTAAATTAATATTGTTGTATTGTTGAATTTTGGGAGGTCGAATATATGTATGTATTAATAAAATAACGGTTAATATTTATAAGTAATTATTATTATCAAAATGTGAAATATGTACTTTTATATTCAATAAAAAAGAAAAAATAAATATAGGTAATTTTGTGCTGAAAAAGATTTATTCTTTTTTTGTGGTCCAATTTATTTCAACTAAATAACAATAATATATACGTTTACTTGGACGTCTGAGGAGTAGATGAAGAGAGTGGCTTGCGTCAGTGAAAGTTTCCAAGTAGTAAAACTAGAAAAGCATGTATGAGATAGGTTAGATGAATGTGAATGAAGCTAGAATTGCTTGTCTGGATAGGGATGTTTAGAGGAATCTGATTTTGGGTAGTGGATAGAGTTTGTGCCATGGTATGTTACCTAGTAACTTGTTGCTATGTACTTATTATTTACTTTAATGTCACTGATCAATTTTTGACCTGATGATGAAGAGCGTTTAGCTTTCGTCGAAACGTCGTTTTTATATAAATAATTAACAAAATTTTATCCTAAAACTTTTTTTTTATATTAATACAATGAGTTCTAAAAAATATTTTACTATGTTATTTAGATTTCTAGCAAAAGTACCTAAAGCACCCACAACCTTACAACCAGCATTATCTTTTAATGTAATGTGATCGGTTAACGAACAGTTCGAACTGCGAACTATTCGGACAACAAACACACTTTCACGAAAAAATTTTGTGTTCGGACAACAAACATATGTTCGGATAACAAACTTTTCTGAACTCCTTATAAAAAAATAAATAAAAATAAAAATATTAGAAAATCTGGCAATATTATGAGGATGATCGGTTAACGAACATAGTCTTGGAACGGATTATATGTTCGTAAACTGATCACCCACTGTATATCTGTATCAAAAAGAATCTTCTTAAACTATACCATGTAAGCAAATCACTCATCAATCTTTTTTGCCTTTACATACATCTCGCATATTTGCGGTTTTCTTATCATCCGGTAGCGTGGCTTTACATATTTATTATAGAAAAATATTACATTCATGAATCATTATTACTAAATTACCAATTCTTAAACGTTCCGGCAACATGTTTTGATCTGAAATAATTACAATATCGATAGAGAGAATTATTATTAAAAAGCAATAGGTATATAATCGCGTTCGATTGCTTTTGTCTGACGAAAGACGTAAATTAAATCGCACTTCTGATTCTGCGTTTGAGCTGTTTTTTGTGAGCAAAAACTGACCTTGCAATATTTCTCACAGAAATGCTTTTAATAGGTTCAAGGACACGAATACGTAACAAAACGTTTGATTCACTACGAAGATAAGAAAAAAAAATGTATTGACAGCTCAATTTATACAATAATTATTAAAATTATTTATTAAATATTCAATATAATGAGGCCTGTACATTATAATTAAATTTCATTATTTCAGTTGTTTTATTTCATTCTATTACCTAAAATACATAAGCAATTAAATTTACATGAAATATAGATATTTTATATCTATATAATATCAAAGTTTTCCTGTAACGTCTGTTTTACAAAAACCATCAAAAATAAATAAAAGTTTAATAAGTTCTTCTTATATTATAATAATACAATAAAAAATTAAAGAAAATTATTGTTTCAGTATTTGTATTGTATTGTTTCTTACTCTTAATCGAGGAAGCTCTTTTATTCTCAAAATTCTTATACATTACAGCTAAAATAAGATTAAATAGATCTCAATTCAAATTAAAATATTGGGACTAGTACCTATCCAATTCAAATTAATCGAATAAATTCTTTCAATTATATACTTTGTTGTACTATCATTCGTAAAAATCTTTACTATCAGTTATAAAACTTTACTACAATTGTTTTGCAATCTCATCAACAGACAGAAATATCTGAACGTAGCACATTCGAAGATGGGCGGCGAATTTAAATAATAATTTTTAACATTTCCGACAATCGTTTCGAATGGCGTAAAAGAGTCATCTTTACAACTTCCACATATATAGTACTCGTGCGTGTTAACTAAATAATGGGTTGATGCAGAAGACGCAGTCAACAACACTGTATTTGGTTCCTGGAAAAAACATATATATACTCACATATATACATACGTACATATATCCGTCTCGTAAGTAGCATTCACACACGCATATAACACCTCTTTAAGGGTGATGTCTTTCCTATTTACAAACACGCGCATATATACGCAGTGAAAAGACGAACAAACACATATTTATATTATCACATCCTGTACCTGTTGTTACACAGTGGCGCCGCCGTCAACCTCACAACGGTACTAACCGTAGAAAAAAAAGAAGGAAAATTTCGGAATTTTTGACTCGGAAAGAAATTCGAAAACAATAAAAAAAATACAGTAAAAAGTTTAATTGATAAAAATGTGTTTGACATTATTCTAAATAGACAAATAATAGAACCAGGGCTTGATTATGCATTAGTTCAAATTGCTTCAAATATTGTTTAGATGTGTTTATATCGGCTATTTTATTAACATGTTTTTATTAACTTGCTTTCTTGTCTGCCTGTTTGTTTGTTTATCTCTTCGACACAAATTTTGCAATTAACTTTAAACTAACTTCCCGATGAACTAGAGACTTAAAACCATAACATAGCTCAGAACTGGATGACAATGCAATATTAACTAATTAATTAATTCTGTAATATTTTCATAATTCATAATAATCACATAAAGTAAGAAAAAAAACCTAATAAGTATGTAAAATTGCTTACTTAATGTAGAATTACATATTGTTAGTATAACTTCTTAAATTATCTAAAATTACAGCTTGCATATTAATATTTGTAATAATTGTAAAATACATCCTTTATGTAAATTTGGAAATGTACATAATTATACCAACAATAATATTACAGAACTAAACAAATTTTACCTATTTATGGAAAATTCCTGACAGTGAATTTACTGAAGTTCTGTAAATTTCCTAAAAGAAGCTATACTAAAAAACTGTAATATTACATTCATATGTACTTTTCCATCCCGTTGTTATCACATAATGTTTATAATAGTTTTGATATTATGTATTTTTTAAAAATTATGTAAAATTACAGCAATTGAGTAATTATACCTGGAAATACTGAGTATCATAGTGTCTCATGGTTTGTAAATAAAATTACATAATTTGTTTTAGAGTGTAGTGGAAGTGTTAATGTAAGTTTAAGTTGGTCTGTATAAATCAATCTTTAATCCATATCAATTTATAATAGATGATTCACTTGTACCAACATATGGATAAAATAATCTAAAGTATTTGTTCTAAATTTAGCATTGAAAACCCATAGGAATTTGTGAGGCGCCGTCGCTGACCTTCGCTATAAATTCAAAAGCGCTCGTACGGAAAGAACGCCGCTACGATGGATATGGACGCACCTTAATATCAAATATGTATTCGTTGTATATATATATATATATATATATATATATATATATATATATATATAAATGAGACGACTACATTTTATCGGTGCGCGCATGCGTCAGATAGCTCGTTAGATATATCTTACGACGTTTTTAAGCTAGTGACCGATGACTTAACTCCTTTGATCATGCTGCCATCCTGCATATTGTGGTTTGAATTTTCATCCAATTCGTTTCAGAATTGATGGCAATATGACAAATTTTTTATTCTAAAAACGAATTACAGCGTGAAAAGGTTAGTATATTATGTTACGAAGAGTATAGAAAGTGAAGATTATTGTGCTGAACTCAGAAATTTGTGGCCGAGGCAAAGCCGAGGCCAAGAAATCTGGGCGAAACACAAAAAAATAGATATAGTTGTTCCCATGAAAATCTGTCCTTTCAGAAAACTAAGCTAAGCCACACACCAGAGAAACTAGAAACGTGAAACATAAAATATGAAATACGAAACTGAAAATATGAAACACGAAATATGAAACTTTTTGTACAGTGATACACAGATTGAAGAAACAAAAATTAAATTGGTTCCAATTCACATAATAAACTCAAGCACCGACGATAGTTTGGATAACAGTAATTTAAAAAAAAAATGTTGAACTTAAATGTTTCTATATTTAGTGCAATTTGGGCTTAAATATGTATTTTATCAAAAAATTCTATAGAAATAAGATTATAGACAATAAAATTTCCTACAACTTTTATTTGTATCACTTTTTAATAGAACTTCCGGTTTAGAAGCTACGCGATTTTAAATATCAAGAAATTTATTCATTTTAATGCACAGAAATAAAAATGTTTCTATATTTAGTGCAATTAGGACTTAAATATGCATTTTTATCAAAAAATTGTATAGAAATAAAATTATAGTCAATAAAATTTCTCACAACTTTTATTTGCATCATTTTTTAATAGCATTTTCGGTTTAAAAGCTACGCGTCTTTAAATATCAAGAAATTTATTAATTTTCATGGAACTGGAACCACACGAAACGTGAAACAAAAATATAGAACCCGGCTCTATTTCATGCAACATGTTTCCACAGCATTTGTTTCTTTTATCACCACGCATGAAATGCAATTCGCTGATGTTCGGATTCCCATTTAAAACAATGTGTTGTTATTTTGTGAAACATGTTTCATGTTTCTTGTTTCACGTTTTATGTTTTATGTTTCTTTGGTGTGTGACCTCTGTCTTAGTGTATGACTTTTTTTAGACATACGTAGCGATTATTTTCTTCTTCTCACTACTGATATGACAGATTAATTTGTATTATGTATGTAGGTCTTAGCTTAGTTCGGAAAATTTGTATCGAGTGTACATAATTATGACAAAAGGACAGATATTCATGGCGAAAACTATACGATTTTTTTTTCAAGCGTTCTAAACGAAACGAAACTAAAACTAAATAAAAATACATGCCTATCTTACTGCTAGATTCCTCTTCTAGTTGTATTACTAACTTTTATAAAACATACTTCAGAAATATCTTTTCCGAATCGTTATTTCTGAAACACACTGTATACGCGGTATTTGGTTTTATACGATAATTTTTTTCCTCTCTCGATGTAATTTAGATTATAGAGATGACAGCAACAGTATACGAGTATACCCGTACCTCTGTTTGAACTGACTTAGCCGTATATACACAGGTCGACTACGTATAAAGTTATTATTTTTATGACAGGACGACTCAATGGCACTAACATTTATGTTTTACCCTCTCTCTACCATGTTTGTAGTAGGTAGATTATTATACATATGAGTTTCGTTTTATCATTCATTCATACGTATCCATTTATTTTAAATATATTTAGTATTACATATTTTAAATATATGTCCGCCAAAGAAAAGTCTGTATCATATGGAAAAAAAATAATTGTGTTTTTTTTTAATTATTAATTAATTAAAAACTAAAAATGCACTATTTGAAAGTATTGATATAAATTCCGGTATAAACTAAATAATTATGTAAAAATTTCAGATTAACCTATTTGAAGGCAGTCAGAATAACATTTTAAGCCCCTATTGGGATCTAAAATGTTCTGAATGGCATCTGGTGGCGAAATGAGGAACTAAAACACTGCGTGCACTTGTGTCAACGATCAAAAGTGGCAGCTTGCGAAAAGGTTGAGAAGTGTAAATATTTGCAACATTATTGTATTATATAATAAATATTTAAATTCTAGATATTACTGATTTGAATATGCGTTTGATTTAAAGTTCTGTTGTGCAAAGTGTCAACTAACCTATAACAATATAATAAGGTTGCGATGCAGTATTTACACTTTTCACCTAAACCAGCTTTACAGGAATACACTACAGGCTTAATCGCACCGTTTCTGTCAATTGTCATTGAGATTTCATGTGGAACATCTTTTAAACTTGACGTTTTCAAACACAGAGATGTGACTGTCATCTTGCCATCACATCACTTTTCTAATGATTTTCTACATTGTATAATATGTCCAGCGTTTAAAATACGCTCAGCTTGTGTAGAATTGTTCTGACAAGGGTTTAAGCCGGCCCATTTGCAAATTTTTTCAAAAGTTAATAATATTTTTTAATTAAAATGAAACCATACAATTCGCTTGAGTTTTGACAAGTGCACGCTTAGGTCCGCCATATTGAATAGCCCACGCCCCCATTTTAGATCCCAATATAAGTAAAAGTGAGTTATCCGTGAATTGAGCAATTTCGCTACGATTTGTCTGCACAGTTAAAACTGAAATTTAAAAATAACTTTCATAAAATAAATAATAAAAAAATTTCCACATAATGGAGACTTTTTAGCGAACACTGTATTATATAACCATTGAACACTGTCTTTACTATCTTTCTACAACTTGAAAGCATCATAAACCGTACGGATGATTTGTTGATGTTTTTTTTTTTCGATTTAATGACCAAAATATTTAAAAACAAAATATTATTTCTAGCGTCCGTCGTTTATTGTAAATATAGACACAAATACACAAACCATTAAAAAAACTGCAATAGCTCAGTTTTTCCGGTCCCGTGTTTGTTTTTAGTACAGTGCCCCACACACCATTCTGCGAGCCTAATTCCGAGAAACTGTTCGTTTAGTGTTTCCTTTCTTTGACAAAACTACTGTTTCTAACCATCCGGTTCCTGGTTAGATCTTTTTTTCCACTACATTATGAGATACCACACACGAAAAACTACATAAACATTTTAACTGATTTGGTTTTGTTTTTGAAATGCAGTTTCACAACGAGATTTTGATTGAAGACTTACTCTGACACGATGCGATTGATTTTAATTGACTTGAAAGAGAAATTATTTATTTTGTAACAAATACTGTACTGTAAGTTGTAACATACAGACAAACTTCACGATAAACAAAAAAAAATGCTTGAAGAAATATTTCTAATGAACGCTTATGATAAAAAAATTTATCAAGAAAGCTATACAATCGAGAAAACTTAAAGTTGTTGAAGATTTGCCTGTTATTGCAAACATAAATTACGCTCCTTTGCCTGGGTAAAATTTTTCAAGAAAAAATAGTAAAGTTTTCTGTTTTCCAAATTTGAAATTGCAACGTGTAATAATGATAACTATATACAGTAGAACTTGTACAGACCATCCAAGAATCTGGATATTTGTGTTTCGTTTCATTTTTTTTTTAGAATTTAGTGTTCCTAATAATTGCAGTCTCAAGAGGCAATAACCTATTCTTTATTGTAACTGTCATAAAATGTAGTTTATTATGAAACATTAGATTTCAGCATTCTATGATTAAATTTTTTTTAAAACTGAATGTCGTACAATGTACTGGTTGCCATGTTAATTTATTATTATAAATATTATTATATAAACAACTTCATTTATTTTTTATTGAATTTTTTCAAAATTTACTGTCGGTCAAAATTCTGGTCAAAATGTATGTATAATTTGATTTTTATTTATTTATTTCTATAATTAAACAAGTTTATTTATTTCTTATTGAATTTTTATAAAATTTCTTTTGAAAATGTATGTATAATTTGATTTTTATTTATTACCATAAATTATGGTATTGTATATCGGTTACATATAAAAAATTCGTAATTTTATTTTTCTTCAGTTCTGCAAAATTTGACAAAGTAAGTAAAGATACATCTTTCAAATTTTGTATTATCAATAGTTTCGAAAATTATTCTCTGTAATAATACAAAATTAAAAATAAACATATATATTTTTAATACTTCCTATTTTTGTCGACAATATCTTCAATGATTTTCAGCTAATTCTATTACAGCTTTCATTATAAGTGACTATATAATTTTGAAGTGCGTTTTGAAGGCATTTAAAATATTAAATTAAAAATGTTAATAATACAACATTTAAATGATGTATCTTTATTTACTTTGACAAATGTTAAAGTATATTTAAAGAAATTTTTTTTTTATATTGACAACGATTTAAAATACGATATACGATATACAAAATTGTAATAAAAATACTTATTTGAACAATTTTTTTTTAATATATCACGTTTTTAACACGGACTAAAAAGTATAAAATAATTTCTCCTAGCCCCATACAGATTTATAACCCCATACAGCAAAACGTGGATGGAATTATAAATCTGTATGGGGCTAGAAGAAATTATTTTAAATTTTTTAGTCAGTGGTATATTAATTTTTTTTTTATTTAAATAATTTTCTGTTTTTTAGTCTTGTTTAAATTTAACTTTAACCTAACTAATTAATTTAAATAATTATAATATATTAATTTTAATTTTATTATTTATAATTAATTAAGTTAATTAATTAACTTTAACTTAATATTGGTAATATTATTAATCAATTAGTTAATTAGTTAATATTGTTATGTCATCCAGTTTTGAGCTATGTATAAAGTTTCAAGTCTCTAGCTCATCGAAAAGTTAGTTTAAAATCGATTGCAAAATTTGTACCGAACAGAGTTAATAAGAACGTATTAAAATAATACATTTTCTACAGGAAACCCAATAACGATAACGATGATAAACAGCGAGAAGACGCAAATAAAAGACGTCTCCGTCGACTAAAAAGAAAGATGAAACATCAAAAACAGAAGTCGGGTAAGGTGAAGAAAACTAGGGGAGTTCGCCAAAGAAGACCTGTTCCTGTACACGACGACAATTTCGATGAAAATAAAGATAAAACCTTTATAGAACAAACGCCTGGACCTGCGTCTAATAATAAAGCTTTGAATGCAAAACATGATGATTTCGAGACTAAACCTGTACCAGGCGCGTCTTTTCACGATGTTATGGATACAGACGAGAAGAAATTTGAAAAGGCTGAGAATAAGAATCGGCATGAGACAAGAACACCACGATTACTTCCGGAGGTTAAACCAGGTACCCCTGGCCCGCAACCAGGTAAATATATAAAAAGCGTTCTTCAATTTCTATCATTTTGATTGCAAGGAAAAAGTGGTAGTATAATGATCGTTACGGTGTCTGTAACATTATATATATATATATATAATATGTATAAAATTTTGATGAGAAGGTAGTCAAAAGATTAGATGTTCGAACAAAACTCTCATTAAAGATTCTGTGTCAAGCTTTCGCTAGTATTGTCCAATTTCTTCAGGACATTTTCTTTTTAGAAATAAATCATAAAGTCGATAAATAATTAAAAGGAAAAAACAATTACATTTCTGATTATTTATTTATTTTAATATTTGACTACAATTTTTGTTATATTGATTCTTATTTAAATTTAAATTTTTACTTCAACCTCTTATCAAATATGAATAGTATTTCTATTTTTGCATACCTAATATTATAAAATTCAAATAAACTAATTAAAATTGCTTAATAAGTAATTTTAAGTGAACGTCAAAATTACTTTTGACAAAAAAAGTGAGGTGAGAATACTACACAATGTTTTAATGCATCATAATTTTAGGCAAATATTAATGTCAATTTTTCAAATACTTCATTTAATTTTCTTACACAAACTATTCAATTAAGTTCAAAAGACGTAGCTATATTACCATTTCATCGACGAATACGTCATAATTCCCCACGGCCCTTTTGTCATTATGGTTGCGACTTTGTACATTTTTTTCGGATGACAGTGACAGTGACACGGACACGGACATGTAAAATTTTGTTTATAAATTTTGAACTTAAAAAGAAATAAATAAAATTTTGTAAGTAATTATATCATTTGTCTGCTTTTTTGAAGTAAATATTGTAAAGTAATTCAGCCCCAGATAGCTGAAAGTAATATGTGTACATGCGCTGACTGTGCTGAAATTATTAATAATCAAGTAGATTTGTTTGTTAATTGTGCAAGAAAGTATAATTTAATGTGTTTCATACGGCAGGTACTTCTTTAAAAAAAAGAATGAATACAACAGTATTAATTCTAACAAAAATATTAACTGGACTTGTATCAAATGCATGAAAGTGGTGGTTGACAGTGCCAGCAATTCCAGTGCTCCTAATTCTTTGAATGAGTGCATTGTAATTATTAAAAATCAGGAACTTTTAATTAAAAGCACATTTCACGACAGAAAGAGGCTCCGAGTTCGAATCCCGGCAAGACCAATACATTTTTTTTCTAATTATAAATTAGTTCAATTCAATTACATGGACATTTAATTATTTGTTAAAAATCTTAGTTAATTAGCCCGTATTCCTACCTCTTTTGTTTATGAAAAAGTGTTTTTATTTCATGCTTTAAAATAAATTTTTATTTCTACCTCTCTTATCAAATATAAATAGTATTTCTATTTTTCATAATATATTTTTATATCTAATATTATAAAATTCAAATAAACTAATTAAAATTGCTTAATAAGTAATTTTAAGTAAACGTCAAAAGTACTTTTGACAAAAATCACTTTTAAAAGTGAAGTGAGAATAATGGACAATTTTAGGCTAATATTAATGTCAATTTTTCAAATACTCTATGCATTTTTCTTACAGGTGCGAATCAAAATTCTGGGCAATCATCTCGTGAGGGTACAGCACAAACTAATCAACGACGAAAACGTCGTGATACGCCACGTCCAACTTGTGCTAATCATTTCTGCGACTAAAGGCATAGCGACAGCGACAACGATATTGATCATTAAATTTAGTAAAATTATTCTATATATGTTCGTGGCTTTCACGTAATTATATCATTTATCTGCTTTTTTGAAGTAAATGTTGTAAAGTAAATTATATACAGTGATTGTTAATAATAAATTGAATAAATGATTGATGTTTATTAAATATTTTTAATTAAAAATAAAATTAGAAAACGAAACACAATACAATTATAAATTGAAAATAATAACAAATTTATCTTTAAGAAACTATAAAATTAATAATTATTTAAATTTAAAAAGAAAATTAATATACCACGTTTTTAACACGGATTAAAAAGTATAAAATAATTTCTCCTAGCCCCATACAAATTTATAACCCCACACAGAAAAACTTGGGGCAACGACAGCGACTTCTTACTATTATCTATTGCATACACCCCACGCTTTTCTTTATGCGGGGCTATAAATCTGTATGGGGCTAGGAAAAATTATTTTGTACTTTTTAGTCCGTATTAAAAACGTGGTATATTAATTTATTTTTATTTAAATAATTATTTTCTCCTTTTTAGTCTTGTTTAACTTTAACCTAACTAATTATAATTATAATTAATTTAGTTAATTAACTTTAATTTAATATTTCTAATATTATTTAATTAATTAATTAATATTGCATTGTCATCTAGTTCTGAGCTATGTTTAAAGTTTCAAGTCTCTGGCTCATCGGGAAGTTTAAAATCGATTGCAAATAATTGCTTAACAACAATATTAACAGTAAATAAATTCTATATAATGCACATTTTTTTAGTGGACACTATATATGCATTGCTTAATAAACCCAGCAACCAATAATACATAATTATTTTGAAATGTAAACTTGGTCGGCTAGTGCTTATAAGCAACATAGCTAAAACTCTGTAATGTACATCCACATCTTGCTATTTTCTTAAACAATAGTCTATTTCAAAGAAATCCTTATAGACGAGCTTCGCTTCACTCTTAAAGAAACTAAATACAATATATATATACTATATACATACATCAGTAAACAGTCTTCTATAAACGTGTTCAAAAACATGCAAGGAATTCAAAAGTGGTCGAAGAAACGTTTCATTGAAGTTTGCACGTTTTTCTGCAACACTACACAAACTCCCCGCGCGCGTTTACTTACTAGCTACTTTCATTCAATTTTTCCATCGTGATCTTTCGAAATGGCAGAATGGGCCAGCCGTGAAGACCACACCATGTGTGTGTGTGTGTGTGTGTTTGTGCATGTCGGCGGCGCCCCCAAAATTCCAAAGACGCACTGCGTAAAAAAGACGAAAGTCTGGTGTAAACAAACGAGAAATGACAACAATGTAACAGTAAATACCGGAGGTATTAACAACTGCAGGCCAATTCATGGCTTACTAGATTTGTCTGTGGACTAACACTTTTGTCGGGTGGCCTGAGAATGGGGTACTAGCCCAATTGACCTAATAGGAAATTTAATACTTTACGGTGGATTTCAGAGGTAGATGTAAAATTTGTTTTCCTGGTAAAATAAATATTTGATTTATACATTTTTGAGGTTTTCGTTTTGTAAAATTGATGTAATATTATGAGATTTCAAAAACAATAGTATTACTACCTGTTCAAAATTTTATGATAAAAGAGCAAAAAATTCTAAGCGCAATTGAATTTATACCTTATTACTGTAATATATTACTCTTTTCTATGGATTTCAAGATATGTATCTGTTTACATGAATAAAAGAGCGAAAAAACTGACAAAAGGCAAGAATAAATAATTGTCCACACATGAATTATTTACTTTTTATAATTTTTGTTGTTATGCGATGTTAATGAGAGTTTTTAATTGCTTCAAAAACCGTCTACATTTTTTACACTTTCTAGGGAGTAAAAAAAGTGTTTTTTTAAAACCTATTTATGGTAATATTATTTACCCTTTTCAGGATACGGACTTATATAAGCACTATTAGGATAAATTTTAAGATAAAACAGTAAAAATTTATGAGAGCAATTGAATTATTAATATATTACTCTTTTTCTATGTATTTTAAAATATTTAACTTCTTACACTAATAAAAGCGCAAAAAGTTACAAAAATCAAGAGTAAATAACATGAATGGGTAATTATTTAACCTCGTTTTGTGTAATAATACATTATTGTTTTGCTCTAACAAAAGTATTACATACAATAGACAAATTATGCCATGTACCAATAAAAAAAGTGGCACAAACTCTTTGGCCTGTATTCTCACCTCAATTTTTCGTGAAATAGTGCTTTTATCATTAATTTCAAAATAATTTTTTGCTTCTGTTTTTGATCAAATATGAATAGTTTTTCTATTTTTGATCATTTTTATTATATTTGGTATTATAAAATTTAAATAAACTAATATAAAGTGCTTAATAAATAATTTTAAGTAAACGTCAAAAGCACTTTTGGCAAAAATCACTTTTATAAATGAGGTGAGAACATGGGCCTTTCTATTTAAGCAAAATTTAGTTTCCGCTAAAAATTCCTATCCAGTTTTGCGTTTTTGTTTTGTCGATATTTTAAATATGACTTTCGGATCTTTCTTTCTTTTAAATTAAATTTTTTCCGTTTACCGGAAGTCACGTGACAACATTTGACTAATTTAGTTCATTTATAAGCACAAACAATTATGGTACATACCATTATGGTACAGACTTTATTGTCATAGTGTACATTTTGAGGACTTTTAATTTGGTACAAAGTAGGATGACTACATTTTTATTTCAACTGACCCGGAGATTTTGATGAAAGGGGAGGTAGAGAAAACTTAATACATTAAAACTACTATTTTTAAATATACAAACATTTTAATTTGAATATAATCATAAAATTTTGAAATTCGTTTCTACGCTTATACATTAAACTAAATAATATTTTGATTTGACTATAAATTTATCACTGATCATAGTATTAATTTACTTATTTTTTTTTAACTTAAAACTATATGACTACATCTAAATTCAGTTTAATCCGGAGATTAAAACAACTAACCCGGAGACGGGAGATTTATTTGAGAAACCGAAAACTCCGGGTGAAAACCGGAGAGGTGGTCCCTAGTACAAAGCTTAAAAAAATAGGTATAATATTAGGTTGCTACATAATTAACAGGCGTTTTTGTAAGCGGGTTATTTTTTTTTATGTTTCTTTGTTCGTAATAAATATTGTTTAAAAAACGGCTGATAATAATTATGCACCAATCTAATAGTATAAAATGCTAAAATTTTACGGTAAATCCGTCTCTGTTTTTATGAACGAACAAAACGTGTCGAAATAGAGAATTTCTTCGGCAAACATCGTCGGATATCGTGTGCGCTAAAGCGCATGCCCACCGCCTCGGAATTCCAACCGTCTTTTTTTTATTTTCTTAATTTTTTCCCGGTTTTTTATTATTTTCCTGTGCCCGTGTGTGTGTGTGTGTGCGTGTATGCGTCCTGCATAAGCCACAAACGACAAACTATTTGCTTCGTATAAACAAAATGCATTTTGGTTAAGGAGCGTTTGCTTTCTTAATTTTCAGAATGTTTGAAATAACTCCAAAGTTCGTCGTTTGTTACTGCTTCCCTTCATTGATGATTCAATATTAGATTTGTAAATATTATGCCTTGCGCGCTAGTTCCATACGCCTGAAACCCGACGCGACGACACCTCAATTCCGAGAAATGAGGCGTTTATCTAGCTGTTTTAATCGTAGGATAAACGCTGTTGAAAGATTACGTTGTCTCGGTGTTGTCGTCGGTGAAATACAATGATCGATCTTATTCTGTCTTTGGTTGCCCTTGACATTATCCGAAAAATAAACAATTGACAATCGCTAAAGTTATAGGTTACAAGCGATACGATAATTAATTTTATTAGCTTCGAACACAATAAACAAAAATTGAAAAATCTTTCAGAACTCATCAGTGACGTAACTACAAATTATAAAACTCCCCCCCCCTAAATTTTTAAATGAGTTTTCCCTAAATATAAGGCATTTGTTTTAAAACACTGCATTAGCATTTAGATATAATTTTATAAAAAAAAAAATATACCACGTTTTTAACACGGACTAAAACATATAAAATAATTTCTCAGTAGTTGTCGTTGCCCCACGTTTTTCTGTATAGGGTTATAAATCTGTATTTGATGGCTAAGAGAAATTATTTTTTAAGTACTTTTTAGTCCGTGTTAAAAGCGTGGTTTATTAATTTTTGTTTTTGTTTTAATTTAAATAATTATTTTTATATAACGTTATTCAAACCGAAACCGATAACGTTTCGTAAAAAGATATTTTTCAACGTTATTCTCCATGAGTTTTCTTTTATATTTCAAGCATAAAAATTAATTAGGTAATATTTTTATTTATTTTACACTTTGCAAATAATTTCGAAATTTCAAATAAAATTATTTTTACAACATTATTTATATAACATTATATAACATAATAATTCATTTTTTAAATATTATTTATAACGTTATGTAATTTTGATTCGTGAAACATCACTCTCCTGTGTGGCTACAAATATGAAACAATCTTCAAGTTTCTCCATATGATAAACCATAAAATTCCACATAATTTTATCATTTCCGCTGCATTTATTTATGTAATCTAGTAAAAATTATTCGTCAGATAGACGCCAGATAAGCCTGTAATAAATGCAATATTGTAGAGAAAAAAATTAATATGACAAATATAATATAGCAAATTAAATATTAAATTTTATAGTTCATATGAATGAAACAAAGTAATAAATAATTTAAATAAAAGAAAATCTTCATTGGCGCCAGGCCAGAGCAATAACGAAAAACTGATAATTATCATCTGGTTTCCTAGAAAAATTATAACTATTTTATTCAGACACATAATATGACTCAACATTCGCGTAATTATATCTTTAATGAGTAACATGTTAAAAACATAGTTTTTGTTAACGTATTAATAAATACTCAAACATAATTTTAACTGATTAATTTGTTTATTCCAATATATTTTTTTATTTATAAAAAATATATTTAAAAATAAACTTATTTCACATACATATCTTGTCCAAGAATTCAGAACAACGAATAAAAATAACATATTGTTTTCCAACCGTCATATCATATGATATATCATATGATAAAAAAGGAATTAATCATACCAAATTTGACATATCGAGATTTTTACAAATAAGCACGAATTAGGCTTATTGGCGTGATGTCCGTCTGACTGAAGGATTTTTATAAAATTTTATATTTAAGTTTCGAAGGTAAATACCTTAATTTGATCAACTTTTGGTAAGATTTGCCAACCGAAAGTGGTAATTTACTTTTATGTGTGTTACGAATATTTCGCAACAGATACATTTCGAAAAAATTTATTTAACAAAAGTTGCTAAACAAAATATAACTAACAACTTATATATTTGAAACATTTTTCGATACGGCTAAATTTTTTAAATGTAAATAGTTTAAATAAAAATAAATTTCTAATTATAAATAAATAAAAACCTGTATACAAGAATTTGTTACTTAACATATGTTATTATTATTATTATATAATTAAAACATGCATACAAATTATACAAGTTTTAAATAACAAATTATATTATTATCATATATTACATACTTATAATTGTTATTATTGCATCGATTTATGTAGTATGCTTATTATAAAAGTAGGAATAAAATATTCTAAATTATGGTAGAAAATAAGTTTATAATTCAAATAAAAACATTAAAAATTTTTAAAAATGAATCACCCGAAACTAAATCGAAAACTGAAAAAGCAGTTATTTTCGCCGGAACGAAAACCGGAACCGAACCGATATATGTTTTTTGTTTTTAATTCAACCGAAACGAAAAATAAAACGGTTCGAAGCTCTAGAAAATAATGTTTTATACTAATATTTATATTATAAAACTGTGTTTATTTCTATAAAAATAACATATCACTTGATAAACACAATTTTCCCACAATGTCAACTTTTTTCCTTACAACACAATAAATATCTTATAAATGAAAGTTATACAAAACAAATGACGTTCACATAAAAATACCTGTGTACCTGTACCTTAAACATATACTAACAAACTCACACATATATCGAAATATTCTTAAGAAAAGTCCATCGCATCTTACGTCACAACACACCAACACAAAGATACGGCTGGCCCACACAGACACAATGGGTAGACCAATTCACAAATTGTGCGTTTACAACTCCTCTCATATATATATACAGGGTGTTTCACAACTTAGAGCAAAAAATTAAAGGGTATATTCTGTACGACGTGCTGATCATGAAACAAAAAGAATTTTTTTAAAATTCGCAAAGTAAAGGGTAGTTTACTTGAAGTAGACATTTTTTGAACCACTGAAGTAGCATACGTCATAGAAAAAAATATTAAATGAAATTAATTATCAAAGAAACATTATGTAATGTTAGTTTTATTAAGAGACAATAATTGTTTTGAATACAAAATAATTTATAATATTAATGCATTGTATTTAATATCAAGATAATTTGGGAAATAACATATCTGAAGCACAAAACTACAAATACTGTTCGAAATTTGCACCATTCATCCCTACACACATTGCAGCACGTTGAATTAATGACCTAGTACAGCCTTGACACGAATTTTGTACTCGTATTATTTCTGCTGAATTTTCTATTCTCTGCTTAAGTTCTTCTTCGTTTTCTGGCGCATTTTGGTTGTTGTAGACGAGGGATTTAAAATGACCCCAGAAATAAAAATTCAGCGGATTTAGGTCAGAAGATCTAGCAGGCCAAGCTACAGGTCCACCGCGACCAATCCACCTGTCCTCAAACACTTGGTTTAAATGTTCTCTTACAGTTACAGCATAGTGTGGTGGCGCACCATCGTGCTGAAACCATGTCTGCTGACGCACATTTAAAAGCACATTTTCAAGTAGTTCGGGCAAAGTATATTGTAAAAATAATAAATAATTAGCTTCAGTCATCCTATTTGGTAGAATGTACGGCTTAAGTAACATTCCATTAACAATACCTGCCCAAACATTTATCGAAAAACGATGGTGAAAACTGCCCCGTACAACAACGTGTGGATTTACTTGACTCCAATAATGAAAGTTATGATAGTTATGAACTCCCTCCCTCGTAAAAGTAGCCTCATCAGAAAATATGATGTACAAGGGGAAATTCGGATTTTCAGTGTGTTTTTGTAAAAAATAGTTGCAAAACCGTACTCTAAACTGATAGTCAGGTTCTGTTAGCCCCTGTACCCGTTGAAAATGGAATGGGTGGTAGTTTTGATTTCTTAAAATTCGCCATACTGAACTATGTGATACTCCTAATTGTTGAGACGCTCTTCGGGTACTAATAGTTGGTTCAGCATGCATAGCATCTAAGATATCATTAACCATATTGTCGTGTTGATGCTGGCGGCCACCACCTCTCCCACGATTAGGTTGCATATATCCTGTGTCTCGAAGGCGCTGGACTATCCTCACAAACAAACGGGGAGTGGGTAATCGGCGTAAAGGATAACGTTCAGCATACAGACGTCGTGCCAATAACGAATTTTGCCGTGCTTCGCCATAAATTAACATCATGTCCATTAATTCACTGTTACTAAATGCATCCATTTTAACAAAAACTAGACTACACTGCTATTCACTGTAAAATGAGAACAGTGCACCAGCAAAGATAATAATAATTAACGACTACTAATTAAAGACTACCTACCTACTACCTATCAAATTAAATTAAATTATTAATTAAACTATTACACATTTTATTAGTATTAGATATTATGTAAACAAT
Source organism: Clivina fossor (assembly GCA_963966155.1). Taxonomy (NCBI): domain Eukaryota; kingdom Metazoa; phylum Arthropoda; class Insecta; order Coleoptera; family Carabidae; genus Clivina; species Clivina fossor. Next base: position 7,969,065 of record OZ014563.1, on the reverse strand, counting down.
TACTTTCATTGTAGACGATTTAAAAACAATTATTAAAAATAGCTATCGACCAGTGGCAAAAAAAATGTTTGCTTGAAATACGATGCAATTTTTTTTGCAAATTTTAAAAAAATTCCTTTTGTTTCATGATCAGCACGTCTTACAGAATATACCCTTTAATTTTTTGCTCTAAGTTGTGAAACACCCTGTATATATATATATATATATATATATATATATATATATATATATATATATATACAGTCACGCCGCCATCACGCATTGCAGATTCTATAGTAATATTGAACAGGTTATTAGAAGGTGGTTTTCTTTCATTACTTTTGGCTCTATAGTCTGACGGTTCATAAACTTGCTTGTTTCGGCAGACGTCTCTATCCCGTGTGAATCTCAGCTGATGATGGCTCCCTCTTAGCCGACGATGAGCTTTTCGGGAGCTTTATTCGGGAGCCCGCTTTTATTTGAGCGAGTCTGCTGGCTTGCCGAAGACATGGTGAACGTGTCTTTGAACGAATGTACAAAGGAGCAGATTTGCGTTTATTTCGAACGGTCAACGCACAATCTCAAAGCAAGATCCGTACGAAAAGTAAACTTACATGGACCACCAGTGAAAATTTTTAGGTGGAACTTTTTTATTTGGTAGTAACTGTAGAATTTAAATTATAGATATTTCAGTGAAATTATTGAATAAAAAAAAAAAAGAATACAAAAGAATTCTTGGTTTTTACTACTTTACCTAAAAGGAAAAGGGTTATAGTTTGCGGTACGATGTCTGTTACATTATCGAAAAATATATAGAAATCTATCATATAACTTCTAAATGAAGAATCTGAAAATAGTTCATGAGGGTGTATGTGCCATATGGTAGGTTTCGGTCGTTCGCTCAGTCATTCAAATTTTGTGATCGCTTATTTTTTACAGTGCTCTGCCAACTTCCCGAGAAAAATTAATTAAATTTTCACAAAAAAATCTTGCAATGCCTTCATAGATTATATAATTTGAGTATTGCACAATGTTGCCAACTACCTAAGAAAAAAATTACAAAAATTTTACTTTGACATCACTATTTAAACAAGATACATTAAATTTTCCGATAAAATTCTCCTAGTGCCCACAAAAATTTTCAGGATAGTATATTTTCAGTACATACACAATAATACCAAATTTATTAATTATAAAAAAATGTAATGATCTGTAATACTAAAAATAATCCGAACAATTACTTTTATTTATGAAGTTTTCTATAAAACAAATTAATTCATTTCAGTTATATTAAATAAACTGATTGAATGAAGACATCACTCAAAATGTCAGTTTTAATTACAAATATTAATAAATTATTTGTGTCAAACTATATTGGAACAAAGCAAATATATCATTTTATAATTCATTCATGAATATGACATTTCAGTCAAGTTTATATAAATTTCAGATTACTTTCAATATAAAAATATTAATCACTGACAAAACTTAATCTACTTGTTTCATAAAATTCATCGATTCACTTAGCTATGACAACAAAACAAAAACTAATGATTTTTTGAAAAAAATGAAACAGCATTATTAACGAAAAGAAATCATAACGTTCTGGATTCTGTAGAGACGTTTAATGTAAGTTATTGTATGGTTAAAAAGAATAAGATTTTTGTCGTTCAGTTCGTTTTTCTTTTTGCCAGCGTTGTTGAACAAGCGTCGTATAATACGGAGTACATAACGTGTAATAAAGATTCGTTCAATGTCTCATTAATAAAATTTATTACACCTGATATGTCAAAGTAAAATGTCACAATAAATTTAATAACACAACTATATGATACTTAAAACAATGTTACTAGTTTTAATTTGTTTACTTCGTCGATAAGTCTGTTGGACAGGGTTGGACTTTATAAGACAAACGCGAAATCGGACGACATGTATTTGTTCAATTATTGACATTGTTTGAAACAGCGTGAAAACAACAACAGAAAATAGCAACACTGTCTCATAATGATTATTAATCTTAAAACTTCAGAAAAAACATAATTAGACTAATAACCCTGAATTCACCACAATACAATCATCCAAAGATACTAGAAAAAGATACCAATATGCTGACCAACGTGTTAAAAAAATTAATAATTTTTATAGTCGTCTAAAGCTAATATTACTTCAATCAGACTGTTTCCTGATTGACCGTGTAAAGCCCGCTATAGAATTTTCTGGGCTGGTAATGCGGTGGCCGATCTATCCTTGTCGCAGACGTTTTGTCATACATCGTAGATAGCAGTGTTCGGTGACTGAATCACCAAGAACTGAAAAATACAACTACGATGTATGGCGAAATGTCTGCGACGAGAATAGAATAGCATATCAGCCCAGAAAATTCTATAAATTCCAGATCTGTATATTTACTCTAAATAAACTTACTTATTTAAACTAAAGAAATATTTATTATTGAAGTTTTTTTATGAATATCAAAGAAACGATTTTCTCCGCATATAACTGTGTATTTTTATCATCTTTCAATTGCCAACATTCCGTCTAATATACCTACAAGAGTAAATTTCGTTTTGAACACCTAACAAACCAATAATATACGAGTATATCATAAAATAGGTGATATTTATAAACTTTGAATATTGTGTTTCTGAAACTGTCTGTCTCCCTTATAGCACCCCGCACCCCGGTTTCCGTTTCCAGCTCTCACGGTGTCAATATTTCGTAATAGCGCGCGCACGGGCCCCGAGAGCACCGACACGTCGACGGGCGGGCAATGGCATTCCTAACCTGTAATCGGACCGCAACCTAATCGTAATCAGAGTGAGCCGGCACACAAGTGCGCGCATATTTATCGCGGGGTGGCTGGTGCGTAAATTTTTCCCATCGGCCGATTAGTGGAATGGAATGCGTGCAGTATTGTCATGAATTGCGAACTTACCCGTGAGAAATCAGTGTAGGCCGTGTGGTGCTAGTTGTGCGTGTGTGTGTATGTGTGTATATACATTGGGCTACCTTTATTACTTCCTTATCAATGTTATAAATAACATACCGATTCCCGCCAATTAAACGACACACTGATCAATCTGATTGACCGAGGATATATCTACATGTGGAAAGTGATGCATCAATCGATCTATATCTATAATATAGATGGAAAACACAATACAATGTTTTGTTATATTAATAACATTCTATATAAAATTCTTCAGATACATTGCATATATAATTCTTAAGAAAATCCATTGTACATAATTTTCTTAGACAAATCGTATATAATTGCCTCGTACACTGCATCTCCGTGAAATAATACAGCTTATGTAGAAAGAGGGGAGGAAAAAAACGTTACTTGTATATAAAATGCGTAAAAATACCGCATTAAAAAAATATAATTAGTAGGTAATGTGGTACAGTTGGTTGCGCAATGGGGAAGTTTAGCGTATTTTTTTTATTTCTTTATTTGGTTGGATCTGGCTTAAACAGCGATGTTTAATTTATTATTTTTCTCGAAAATGCCCAGATTTCCTAAAAAATGCAAAAACATGTCGTGATGACGTCAGTAATGTCATCGCAAAACTTATGTCGATATCTGAATCAGACGCACATGTATTGCCATGGTTACCAATACAAGCTATTGACTGGGCGTAACCGAATCAACAAAAATCAACATTTACTACGACATACGTTTTCAAAATTATATCTCACCAACTCTTCTGCGCTTGCGCACAATAAGCTTGTGACGTCAGCAATGTCCTTACAAAAATTGTTAATAACAAATAAATGAAACAATTATCAAAAATTTTAATGACAGTTTCTGTTATTATTTTACATATATATTTGAGAAAAAATAATTTTACACGTAACTTCAATCACGCTAAACTACCCCATTACCGCGAAAGCAGACGGTCCCAAGTTCAAACTAATAATTAATGGCGATTTAAGTAAAAACAAAATACTTAATATATAATATGCCATGTGTGATTAAGAATATAATATAAACAATATAGAAGTTTTCAGGAAAGTTTACAATTAAATAGAATATCTTTACATAGAAATCTTCTAAGTTCATTACAATAATCAGACAAATTTCTTATTCATCCGCACCAGGGGAAAAAAGGCATCCTTTTATTTCCACCTTTGACTTTATATACCTTCTTCACTCGCATCCAATCTCATCCGAGGCAAATAACCATCACCTAATTTATCGATCTCGGCTGTCAGATAAGGTGCGCTGATGTATAACAGTGCCTTGCGCGCTTGGATCGCTTCGCTCTGATCCGGCGCTTACCAGCACCGCTCTGTGGTGCCCCGGCTCCTGAGGGTAGCCGCTGGCCTAAGACGCTGGCTCGTTTAAGTGTTAAGTCATCTCTCTCTCTTTCTCTCCCCCACCCCCCTTTGATCAAGGTGCTCCAACACGCTGTGGCGTCAAACCTAATGCATTGTTCGGATGGAATTCTGTTGGGTGGGCGGGCCCCACACTAGCTTGGACTTGAGGTTGAGGCCCCCTTTGCAAGAATCCATGCATGTACAACGATGTTGAGACTTGTGCATTTGATGATTGTGTATATGGTTGAACAGTTTGATGAGGTGGGAATGGTGTTTTATCGGTAAATGAAAATGTATAAAGGATTTTATCGTAAGGTATAATAAGAATGTTTAAATCACATTAAAAATTCTGGTATTAATTTAGCATAAAAATTCTTTCAAAGGATTTAAATCTATACATAGGTGTGTACAAAAGTATAACAGTTTTAGGTTGTATTTCTATATTAATATTTATTAATAATCAACATTTCGACGTACCCAACATACATCTTCATCAGGAAAAAAGATACAAATGACATATACAATAAATAAACAGAACATAGAAACAAGTTACTATCTCATAAAATTTATCAATGTTTAATTAAAGAAAACCAATTTCCATTGCTTCCCTTATCAGTATTAGCAGTAGATTGATAAGAGAAGCAATAGAAATTTATAAAGAAAAAGATAACATCAATCACTGTGAACGCACTGTTTTAAATAAAATTTGGCTTTTTTTCAATAAAAAATGTATATATTTTATGATCTAGTTACTTATGCTGTGTTAGCCCACAGTCAAGTAAGGGACCTACAGCTTATAGTGGGTTACAAACCACTCAGATATCCGTAGATATCCGTACAGTGGTACAAGGTTTTAAATACCAGAAATAATATTTAATTTAATTTCTGGGGTGAGCGCGGCGTGAATTAAGAACTTTGGGGTTCGAGTTCAAAACGCTACCACTAGCCTATGGCCACATAAAGTTATTATTTTGACATTATTCTATATGTGACCTTTTGTTATTAATGCTTTTAAAAATAAATTATTCAAATTGTCATCAACTTACAATATAAAATTATAATTTCATTTTTATTTGATTGAGATAAACAATGAAGCCTATCGTTCCTATTGCGTACATTTAGAAAATCTTATAAATTTAATTATTTTGGTACTATGACAGTTGCGTACTAATTTGAATCATTCATTTTTGCACCACTATAGATGTCGTGTATCAGTTTGTGTCAGTTCTCAATAGTGTGAAAAACTTTTTATGGATGCAAATTGTAAATTTCACACTGCTAATTGTGCAATTGCGTTTCTGTTTTCGTTTATTATATTTAAATGCATTGAATCGTAAATCTGTCAGTTTGCACAGTACATTCCAATCTTTATATGGTCAGTGAAATATTTTAATAAGTGTTGCCACCAAATGTGTGACTAAAAATTCCATTAAACTATAAGAAATATTCTGCAATATTTTGTATTTACATCTCATTTCTTAGTATTTATTCTTTTGCAAACAATAGGCAATTTATCTATGGTTCACTCAGTAGAACTCCTTTCAATACATATTATTAAAAAGACTAATAACCGATTTTATAAACAACAGAATAAATTTAGTAATTTATTCCTATAATAACTGTACTATGAACGCTTATTATATTTACTAGCTGAATAATTTACATAACAGAGTAAATTACTTAGTCAAATATCATGGCAGTGAAGTTTCCTCTAGAAGCTCATAATCTACAAATTTTAATTCAGTAAAACACCAAGTATTTTTAACAAATTCTCTTTGTCAGATCTTATGTAGTTTTTGCCTCAGTCACGATTTTTATCCATTTTATACTTTCCGACAATTGAAAATTGTTATTCATAGTGTACGTTTAGAACAGGTAGATAAATTTGTGTATTTAGGTAGCTTATTATCTAAGAATAGTCGCTTTGATTGTGAGATTAAAATAAGAGTAAAAGCTTTTGCTAAAAACGTAAAAGTAAAAGCCTGTTTGAGTGTATACAATTGCTATTTTGGTGCCTAAGTTGACGTATGGTAGTGAGTGATGAATTTGGCTGCAGGACTATAAAAAATAAATGACTGCTGTGGAAACGAAATGAAAAATAAAGGGTATGAAATTGGAAAAAAATGTTACAAAAATTGATGTTACTCTCGGTTACATCGAGCGAATGTCTAAAGGCCACTTTAAACGGTAATAATTTGTTTATAATATATGAATAAATATTTGAAATTGATTTATTTTCACCAAATTTGTAAGGACATGCATATTCATTTATTATTATTCATTCATTAAATTGCCAGTCAGCTGTTGTCGCTTTTTTGTCTAAAATAATTAGGAAAGCAGGAAATTACAATTTTTTAATTAATTATTAATAATATTAATAATACATTGTGGGCCAATTGCAAAAAAAGTTCGTAAACTTAATCATTGTTAACTACGCAATTAGATTGTGTAAATGTGAATTAAAATGCATTAGCCAAACTAGAAGATTTATTATTACAAGATTTAAAGAACATATTGCACATTTTAAGAACAATAGAATTAGTAAATCCAGCGTAGCTCGACATATTTACGATATTTGTCACGCGTTCAATATTAGTAATGTGAAATTAATCAAAACAAGATCAAATTATAATCTTTCGAATAATTTAGAATTTACAAGAGAATCAAAAACTAAACTACTCTTATTTAAATAATATTTCAAAAAATATTTTTTTAAATAAAACGGCTTCAGGTTGCAGTTCTTTATTAATTTTTATTAACAATCAATGTTTCACGTACTTTACGTACATCATCATCAGGAAAAATGATACAAACGACATTTAGAGTAAATAAACAGAACATAGAAACAAGTTACTAGGTAACAAAATAAGTAACTAAATTATAAAATTAATAAAATTACAAATTATTAATTAAAGGAAGCCAAATTTTATTTAAATCTATACCTTCACAAATATTGACGCTATCTTTTCCTATTACTTTTCTTATCAATCTACTGTTAAGTATTTTTATACAAAGAAATTGTTATGTAAAGCTATACAAAATTAACATTACTACCAAAAGGGTGTGGCGCAAACCCTTTCTACTATACCGGAAATAGTTTTCTCCAAACATTTCTGTCTAGACAAGTAACTTTTGCTTCATCCACATTCATGCTTTTCTATTCCTACCACATGGAAACATTCGCTCAGGCAAAACACTCTCAAACGTACCATTTCATCTACTTATCGAACGTCCATGCAAACGTATCGAACTCTTCTAAACTGTGGTATTTGCCCAAAAAAAAAACCAAATAAAATTTTTTATTTTTATATTACATATCAAATCCGCACTATTTTTTTTATATCGTGTTAATTTCTCATATCAAATCAGACAGATAGGTACAATGAACAGTTCCTTTTCAAAATTCCCGTCATATTTACGTAACAATTAATAATAAAATATAAATCAAAATAAGCGTAAACGTAAACAATGAAAGCAAAAACGTTAACGACTTATTTATAAATATTTGTCGATTTTCTAACGATAATTCCCACACGAGTGAGGCGGAGGCCATACGGCCCTGACCACGACCACAGGCTATGACCAAATTCTCTTTCGTCTTTCTCCACGATATATAGCAATAAACAAATACCAGCGAATAGCATTTGAAAACAATGCCAATCACAAGCTGAACTAAATACGCAAAAATTTATTAATCGTTAAATTAAATTAACATCTAGATAATAAAAATGAGTAATAGGCATTCCATTTGAGTTCCACAGAAAGAAATTGTTACGTAATGTTTTCGATATTTTCGGATTTTTATTTGATTTTATAAGAAATATGTCCAAGAATTTTTACACTGTAAAAAAAATAATAGCGAAATTACAGACAAATAATAGTAAAATTTTACTATAAAAAAATCTGTAATTTTATTTTACTATAAATATTCTGTATTTTTATCTCAAAATTCTGTAATTTTTACATAATTCATAATAATCACATAAAATAAATAAAAATGACTTAATAAGTATGTAAAATTGCTTACTTTCTGCAAATTGCATCACATACTTAATATAACAATTACTAGACCAATTAATAAGAGAGGCAATAGAGATTTATAAAGAAAAGAATTAATTAAAAATCTATAATTTCTTCTGATCTGCTTACTTATACGTTATCTAGTAACTAGTTGCTACGTACTCTTACTTACTTTAATGTCATTGATAAAAAAATTTGACCTGATGAAGACAAGCGTTCAGTCTTGTCGAAATGTCGTTTTTATAAAATAATTAAACAGACTCTAATCGTAAAACAGTTTTTAATACGATGAGTTCTGAAAATATTTTACTATGTAATAATTTTTCTTTTTACCGGTAAATGTAACCCTAACAACTACCTACAAATATTTATCTATACATATATATGCGTAGTTATAAATATGTGTGTATACTGATCATCGTTTCCGGTCTGGGCATACATAAACTTCGATATGTGTATGTGTACGTATTATATATGCATTCCTGTTTAGAACGATTTGGCTTTGCCAATGTTTAGGTATGCCAAACGTGTGACGTGTGTATAGAGAGTGAAATTCGCAAAACAAAACATGAACGGAGTACACTTAAACAAAAAACGATCTGACGGTTCAAGGATACTCTATAATGGTACCTATATCTCATTTTTCGGCGTTTAGTGGTTCGTATTCTATTAGTTTTTTTGGAAGAAGCACAAAGGAACGAGCCATTCTCGGAAAATCTCCAATAAAAATTATTTAAGTTTCGAAATACTTTGCAAATAAGTTAAATCATTAGATTATAGTATTTTGTTTTTGCTTAAATCGCCATTAATTTATTTTGATGAACTAATTAAAACATTAGTTAATTTTTAAATGAAAAAAAAATGCACCTTGCCGGAGTTTTAATCCGGGAACTTCTGCTTTCGCGGCAACTGCGCTAACCAGTTACACCACCAAATTTTGTACAGACGATCGAGTGAGCGAGCTAATGACGCACACACACACACATACATCCTCATCTAGTGTATATGAAGAACTTCTATATATATATTTTTTATTTTGGAAAATGTCGCAGACACCGTACCGAATACAATACCACTTTTCCTTGCAGTCAAAGACAAAATATTCTGTAACACTACAGGTCTTACAGATGTAAACAGACAAGAGTCATTAATTTATTGTATTATAATACCTAAGTGATAACATATTAACACTACAGATTAATTTCAAATTAATTTCTCAGAAACTAACCCATAAGAAAAGCCTCAAATACGTAGAAATTATATTAACAAGGTGCAAATTATATAATTTTACGTATCTATAATTATATATTATGTAACTATTACATTCATTTCTAAATTAACATAACAACCTTCCCAAGACATTGAAATTAAAGACTATTTGTTAAAATTATCGCATATTAATATTTAAATATTAAACAAAACTGCATTCATTTTAACCGCAAATATTTCTACATGTGGTCACAAGTACACACACACACACACACACACACACACACACACACACACACAGACAGACACACACAAACTTACACATTCATTCAGTGTTTCACACAACTTTGTTATGTTTACAAACAGGTACACTTACATCGCGGAGATTTTAAATTGGAGTTCATATATAGATAGGCATTCTAGATGTCTCTCAAAAACGGTTCAACTCTAGATTACTAATCTATTTAGAAAATACGTTATTACTAACCAGTAATTTATTTATTTATTTATTTAGTTACATCAAACAGGCAACATGCCAATTAAATGGCACAAACATAGACTTATAAAATATATATAATATATAAATTATCTAAAAAAACATTAATTAACAAAGAGAACATGGAAATATACCTATAGTTAATTGTAACTGATTAAATGAGTGACACATATAGATAAATGGGAGACCTTGTTAGAAGATTAGAATAAGCAAAACGCAGATAAAAAGTATTTGTACTCCTTGTAGAGAAAGGAAGAAGAAATTGTAGTTAAGAAAGTAGTGCGGAATCATTGATGAACGTAATTAATAATAGAATTGTCATATAATTTAATTAAAATATATTTTTTTTAAATAATAGTAAATAATTAAATGGTTTTATTGTATTTAATCATTGTTATTTTTCAATATCTAAATAATTCTAATAGTAATTTCTCAAAATTCAACTCTAGAAAGAAGTATTTTGAAGTATTGTCAATTTCAAATTGGTAATACATAAAATTCTGATGTTATATGACGTTGAGTTTCAAAGTATTTCTATGTATAGATATATCTAAATCTCTATGAATTAGCCAGACTCAATATGAAGCCGAAGGAGAGGTATGACAACATTTATGAGACTGCAAGAGAATGAAACCGATCGATGCTTAAACAATTACGGAATTTTCTGCGAAATGCATTTATAGAATGGAATTTTCATGTATAAATATTCCGTGAAACAAATGTACCTACTAACCGTCACACGTGTGTGTGTGTGTTTGTTTCACTGTATTTGTTTGAATGTGTGTGTGTGCGTGAGTGTGTGAAAGTTGTATGCAAAAAATGTCAGACGACAAAACGAGACTTGAACTTGCAAACGACTGCAAACGACTGCAGCGCGCCACTATTATAATCTTTTTGCCGGTTTTCCGTAACGTAATTCATTAAGGTTATGGTTAATCTGGGTATTTTCAATTTCAGCAGTTTTTGCAATTTTCTCATTCATTCCATAAATAAAATATTACAATATAGATTTGATTTAAAACTAAAATAATAATCTAATATATTAAACTCTTACTGTCGAAAATAAAAATTAAAATATCATGTAGTAAGTTTTATTTACTTATTACTAATATTTATTTACTTTTTATTCTATATATAGAAAATTCACGACTAGAATGTATTATAATGTATAAAATTTTGAATGAGAAGGTAGTCAAAGGTTAAATGTTTTGAATCAAACTCTCATTTAAAATTCTGTTTCACTTTAATATTTTACAAGTTTCATATTATGATACGCTTGAAGAAAAAAGTTATTAAACACATATATATGAGCAAATTGTTAACTAACTAATCAATATAGCGTGGCAATATAATTGCGTAGTTAACCGTTAATTAAATTGGAACTGATCTAAAATTCCATTTTAAACAGTTGATAAATAGAGATAAAATATAGGTAAATCCAAAGGGTATTACTTTTCGATCAATCCTCGTATAATGAAAAAAACACCACTTCATAGAACAAATTTATAAATACATATTAATTAGAATTAAGAAAGAAATGCGAGTAATCTTGTTTGAAAATTAATAAAGTATTGTCACCATTCATACATGTAATTGTGATAAGCAATAAAAATTTAAAATTACAACGAATCATTGCGAATCGTCGCATTGCTAAGTTAATAGCCGCGAATTAAGATCGTTATGTGACTGTAAACAGTAAACAATTTATTTTCTTCATTCGTAATCTTCATTAATATAAAACGCATGCCTTTATAATGACAATATAAACTAATTATCTTTCATATACTTGTAATGCGACAAGTTTATACATATATAGAAAAAAGTATATTTCATTCATTTTGTTGTACTTAGGTGTAATTTTTGTAATTGCTTATAATGATCGAAAATATTAAATTAAACACATTTTTCATTTCATTTTCTGAATATTTTTATAAATACAGCGAAGAAAAATATGCAAAATCTAGTATTTTCTTATTATTATTTACTAATTTGTATGCGTTAGAAAATAAATAATAAAATAAGATTGTTTTTGTTTCCATAAAACCAACATATAAGAACCACGTAAAATATAATAATTTTAAAGATATGAATTCAGATCTAAACTTTTTTCCAATCTGCGTTTAAATTTAATATGTTAATAAACAATACCAACTTTTCAAACACTCTGTATAAAATAACTTTGTGATTGCTACCAGTTTGCTGACAGCAAAATTTCGCAAATGAAGATGTTATTTTATTTTACTAGTTACTAATTTGATTTGCTAAGAATTTACTAATTGGAAAAATTAATTATGAAATTTTGTAGTAGTATACATTGTAATTATCATTCTAGTTAACTACACTAGAAAGAAAATTTTTTAAAAATTCCAATTTTATCATTTAATAATATAAAATTTTATTTTTATATTATTGCATATCTCATTATGTTACTTTACAAGATATTTATTTAAAAAATTTAGTATTAGCCGTTAACATAAAAAATCTGCAATATAGATATAGTCAATTAAAATTGTTTTAAATAAAAATAATAAAAAATAATTGTCTGTCTGATTATTTGAAATAATAATTATGAAAATTTAAAATAGAAATAACTAACCTATTATATATGCAACCGTATATACATATTGATGGCTGCCTAATTTTTTTAAGGTCATTCACCAGAATATAATTCTTTTTTATTAATAAACGGAAAAAATCTTAATGCGAGCGCCAAAAAATATATATATTTAAAATTTATATACCTATATATTATATATATGAACAACATAAATGATACCATTTTCTTATTTAGATAAATCCTAACAAGACAAACAACAATTTTTTTACTTACCAGAAAAATTGAAAGAAAATCTCTGGATTATTTCAACATTTATCTGAAAACAAAAAAATAGAATTCAATAAATAAATATTCTAATTATACTTGAAAACAAATGTAGTAATTTTAAAAAAATTTGAATTTAAATGTACATAGATAATTAGCAACACAAATATTGAATTACGTAATTATTTAAGTAAAAAAAAAATAGATGTATTATAAGATCGTTGACTTTTGTTTTTTATTTTTTTTTGTCAAGGCAAACTTGAAAAAATACACGAGTTAGAAGAATAAAAAATTATTTCCTTTATGTGACATTTACGCATGTGACAAATTCGAGAAAAATTCCACATTCAATTGTTCCATATTTAAATTCAAGCCTATAAAAATTGTTTCCCATTTTATTTATGCCTAACTTTTTTTTTTTTTTGGCAATTAATGAGTCAAATGCTTCGAATTTTATGATTATTATAATGGTTATTGATTTGTTTTTTTGATTTTATATGAACGAATTAATAGGATTTATTTTTTACATGTTCAATAAATAAATATAAGTATATAAAATGTAGACAGCAATTCTTTTTAATAATTATGAATATAGATATACTTGAAAACGTACTATTTTGAAATATGAAACAAATATTAAAAAAATAACATAGTGAAAACCTTGCAAAACTATATTCTATTAAAATAAAAAGCGAAGGCACAAAATTAAATAAAATCTGGATACCTTTAATAAATAATTTATAATATATTTTTGTAATCTAGATACCTATTTTTTATTACCTAGTTACTTGTTTCAATGTTTTGTTTATTTATTATTTACGTTATTTGTATTTTTCCTGATAATGATACACGTCTAGTTTATATTTAGTTTAAAAATAGAACTACATTTGAACTAAATTTATTAATAATTTTACAATTACATTTACTGTAGAAAAACACTATATACGTATATAAAAATTAAGTAATAAATAATTTTATACAAATTTTTTGAAATAGTTTTACTGTTACTATTATTTTATTTTTCATTTTCATTAAATTTTTATTAATATATTAAAATATTTTTCAGAACTCATTGTATTAAAATATAACTGTTTTAGGATTAGATTCTGTTAAATTATTTTATAAAAACGACGTTTCAACGAAACTGAACGCTCGTCTTCATCAAGTTAAAATTTACTAATGACATTAAAGTCCTACCTGTCTGTTCAACATATTTTTTACAATAATATAAATTTCTGTGATTAAGAGAAATTCATTTTAAATATAATATTTTTTTTATATAAGCATCTAATTTACAATACTAAAAATGTATTCTAATAAATAAATCTTGTTTAGTTAAGTAAAGTTTTTAAGAATTTTTTACATAACATAAAAAATTTGCGCGTTATTTAACATTCTACACCTGTTTTGTTTAAATATAATTTATTTAATAAGTCATGCCTAGAAGAGTATGACATTTATAGACTATATTAAATTCTATATGTAACACTAGACACGTATATTAAAATATTTTTATTATATTTGCATGCAAATATCTAGTTACCTATGAACGATAGTGTTTTGTTTTTGGAAGAAAAAAAAAACAAATGCCACACTATAAAACAGAAATAAATCTTTATTTTGCTTGATATTTATTTTATTGCGCGTATTTAAAACTATACGTCATTTAAATAAATAAATTACTAATGGAAATAAAAATTAATTTGTACACATATTCTATTTATGTAACTAATATTTCTCTTAAATTAAATATGAACGTAAAAAAGGTATTGTAATTATACCAAATTTGATATATCTAGATTTTTACAGATAAACACGAATTAGGCATATAGTTAACACAAATCAACTGTTCTTAGCGTAATGTCATTCTGTAGGTTTGTCTGTGGACACGTGTGGAGCAAATTCGTATAAACGGAATGTTATAAAATATCATATTTAAGCTTTGATGGTAAATATCTCAATTTGATCAACTTTTGGTAAAAATCTGCCAACCGAAAATGGTAATTTGCTGATGTCATTTTTATTAATTTCGCAACAGCCGAGGCATATTTAGAAAAAAATTATTTAACAAAAGTTGCTAAACAAATTACAACTGCTTAACAACTTTTATTTGGAATATTTTTCTATACGGCTAAATATGCATTCAATACAATGACCACAGCAGATATTTTTAAACTAAAAATTATAAAATATTAATAAAAATCTACATCTTCAGAGAAGTATATTTTAGTCAATTTAAATACTGATACAATATTAGAAAAATAGGGAAAATATTTCGAAAAAATAAATAATTAAGAATATCTAGTTATTTGTATAATATTTTATATAAATTCAAAAATAAAAATTTTGTCGAGGCCGGTATATTGGAATTTATCCGGATTGTTTAAGTTTGCCAGTGTGCTATATACATTAATAATATATGATAAATAACAAATTCTAACGATTCAGAAACAGAGAAAATATATAATGATACTCTTTATATCTGATATAAACAAATCTGTAAAACTATATAAGTTGCCAATTTTTTGTTATTTGTTGAAAACATGTTATGTTCAATTTCAAAACCAGTGTTAAATACCCGTATATCATCAATTATAGTCACACACACACACATACAACCTTACATACATGCTTAGAAAACAAAAATTTTCATCAGATTAACATTGACACTAAATTTTATTCATAAACATAACTAAATTTTTTCTTGTCAATCGTCATATCCTGTGACAAAATCATATTAATAAAAATCGATATATTTGACCAATGGGTGGGGTCGTATTTCAACTATTTTTTGCTGTTCCTGTTTTATGCCTGAGTATCCATCTATACCGACTATAGTACGCACAAGATTAATAGGGACAGTATATATGCTTCTTAACTAGATTAAATTAAATTGGCAAGTTTTACAAAAATTATTTATAAATAAAAATTAAAAAAAACTGAACTGACCGTCATCGTATTAAATAAATTTATGGAATATAATTTTCTTTATAACGACAACAGCCATGGTAAATAAAAACAAAACTGTTTTGACTTAAATAAATGCCACATATTTACAGAATTGTATGTATAATAAAAGTTGTTAGTTATAACTATTGCAAAATATTCGTAAAACAAATAAAAGTGACAAAAGTAAATTACCACTTTAGCCTGTTCGCAGATCTTTACCAAAAGTTGATCAAATTGAGATATTTACTTCCGAAACTTAAATATGAAATATTATAATGATCCGTTCAGCCGAATTTGTTCTACACGTGTCCACAGACAGACCGACAGACGGACATCACGCTAGAAATAGTTGATTTCTGTTACTATAAGCCTAATTCATGCGTAAAAATCGCGATATGCCAAATTTGGTACGATTAAAAATGCTACAAATTTTATATTAGAATCCGGAAATTACACACGAACACAAAACTTTATATTCTATAAAACAGTGGTAAAATACAACACCTTACCAAAAAAATGTTAACTTGTACAATTATAAATTTTTTTGTAGAGAGTTAAAAGACTTATATTTAAATGATTTATTTTAGTTAAGTATTATTTAATATTGGTTTATACATAAGAATATCATCTTTTTATTATTGTATTTTTTTCAAGTTTTGTATTTTTATAATTACATACATACATACATACATAATCACGCCATGTATCCAACAGGGTGTGACACAAACTCTTTTCATCATTCCGTATCCAAACAAGCAACTTTCGCTTCATCCACATTCATAATTCCTCTCATACATGCTCTTTTATTCTTACTACTAGGAAACTTTCGCTCACGCAAAAACACTCTCAATCATACCACTCCAACAACTCATCGGACGTTCACGCAAACGTATACCATCAAAATCATTCAAATAAATCTTTCTATAATTGATTGTATTTAATTGTATTCTCTATTATCGCAAACTATAATAAATATTATTATTATTACAATATCTCCCTTATCATATGTGATATGACGATCGGTAAAAAGGTTAAAAATTACCGGTTTTTAAGGATTTCAAAATATCGGTTAAGTTTAGTTGTTAAGATTATGTTTGTAAAATATTTTCAAAAATTTCGGATAACCGTCTTGTTTACCGGTTTCATATCCTGATTAATATAAGAATTTCTTCGTCCCAATGTAAATGTATCGCTTGATTATCTTGCACGCACTGTACGAATATTTTTTACCGTCGATTTTTTGCTCATCTTATATTTTTGTCCCGAATGAATGTGTTACATAGTTCGCACACAGCCCACGCACAATGTCTCGCATAGTAATAATCTTATGTAAAAGATGTTGATGATAGCAAAAAGAAGAAGAGAACGGGAAAAGCAATAGTGGGGAAACCGCCTCACACACACACACACACACACACGAATACGTCGACATCGGCGCGGCCGTGTACTTTTACAAACTCGCGAATTTTCAATGAATGAATTCGCTAGATGCGCAAGGAGCAACCACACAAAGAATGGATGAATGAACGCGTAAAGGCGACCATGGACGTGCGGTACTGGCTTTTTTCAGGAGGGGGCGATAATGAATGACACTTTTTACATTTTTTTTCTCTTTCCTTCTTTTTTTTTCGTTGTAGGATTGTGTGAATGCTCTTGCTGGAAATGAATTTGTAATTAGATAGTATTACTGGATATAATAATTTTTATTAATTTTTAATTATTATTAAAATGGACTTTAAACTATTTTAAATTTAAAAAAAAATTGTCTGAATATATATAAAGTCGCGACAAGATAAAAAGATAGGGACGTCATCAATTTTTGTTACTAGGCAAATAACGTCACTCACTACTATGTATATATGAGCTTCTACATATATTATTATTATTATGTTATTATTTTCCTTTTCTTGGTCAAAATATGAAATTAAATTGCCTACTAACTGTTGACATCGCCTAGCCCATCTTTTTGCCATAATAAATTACAAAATATTCAAATGAAAATTCAAAATATTCAAAATATAACAAATGAACTAATATAAACGTACTGTGACTTTTGACATTAAAAATCAATGCTGGCAAATATAGCAAAAATAAATAAGTTGTTTTCGATAAAAAAATCCAATAATATACAATATATTTGTATATATTATATTTTAATTTGATTAAAATAACATACGTAAATACAAATAGTTACAAGAAGATTTTGTTCATTATATGTAGAATAAAATAAAATTAATTTTGTTCATTAGCGAGTTTCATGTTGTTAAGTTTTATCACGTCTTTTTATCTTGTCGCGACTATATATATATATATATATATATATATATATATATATATATATAAGGCAATTGAAATTTATAAGGAAAAAAGACAACATCAATAATTGTGAAAGGATTGAGTTAAGTAAAATTTGGCTTCCATTATTTGAAAATCTACAAAATTTTATGATCTAGTCACCTATTTGTTATCTAGTAACTTGTTTCTATAATCTGTTACTGTTATGTCATTTGAATTAGTTTATCCTGATGAAGACGAGCGTTCAGTTGTAATAAAGAACTTGAACCTAAAGCAGTTTATTTTATATAATTAGTTCTGAAAAAGTTTTTGCTATGTTAAGGTATTTCTTCTCTGTATCCTTTTAGGGGGCAATAGTACACCTCAAAAGTAATCGATAAATCCTAAAACACCTTGGTGAAAGCCAAATATAATTCTTTCAGTTTTTACATTAAACGATTAATTTATTATAAACTGTAGTAATCACATTTTAAATTAAAATTATAATATTTCGTTATTTCAAAGCAAGATTATCACAGATCATTTTAATTTTTGACCCTCAGTCATGTTGTCATTGCTGAAGATGACTTGTAATTAAGCGGTAAACGTCCAAATAAATTAAAAAAATATTTTTATTTTAAAATCCATTATTTCCTATACAAACCTTCTCATAATTAAAATCAAGGATTAAAATTTTATATTAAAATAAAAATATACTTAGCATGTTAACAAAAATCGTTATTATACAATAAATAAATATTCATCGCATGTAATGCGACAACAACACACAAAAAAGAACCTCTAGTACGCCACTGTCGCATTAGTGCAAATTCACGGAGGTCACACGCACTCTTAGATCCGTCCTTCTAGTTACGCATGTCGTCGCCAGGCGGCGATGGTGGCAGAAAATGAGACATATGTCTTGAATGTAAATGTCGACGCTTTTAATTGGCACGTCCGGTGTTTCTTTGTCATTTTTTTTTCTCCCCTCCTTCTTCTCCATCTTATTATCGCGCTGACTGTGCGCGTATAACTTGAGCGCCGCGAATAAAATTACTATCTCCTGCACTGGAATCCCTTTCCGCAATTTTAACGAAATATGTATATTACTAGCGAATCCATTGGCACTAAATGCCCATAACACTCACACACACACACACATATATATATATATATATATATATATATATATATATATATATAGGGTGATTCATGACGTCGGGGAAAAACTACACCGGATGATTCCTATGAGTAATCTAAATAAAAAAAACTTCAAATAAACATATGACCAAAAATGCTTTCTAACGGAACTGTAGCCGTTAGAAGTTTATTACATGTAACATCAATCGCGTTAGCCTTATTTATTATATCAGAAGAAAAAAAAAAAACAAGTCATAAACTTCTGAATACATAATTGTAAAATTACTGATTGATTTTCTAACATTTCGTTTAAACACTAGTAAACCAATTTACTAGTTTATAAAATTTTGTACACACACATAAATAAATATTTAAAAAACAATAAACAAAATGTTAAATTGTATTGAATAATTGTAAAATTACTGATTGATTTTCTAACATTTTGTTTGAACACTAGTAAACCAATTTACTAGTTTATAAAATTTTGTACACACACATAAATAAATATTTAAAAAACAATAAACAAAATGTTAAATTGTATTGAATAATTGTAAAATTACTGATTGATTTTCTAACATTTTGTTTAAACACTAATAAGCCAATTTACTAGTTATGAATTACTGGATTCCGACAAAAACTGTCTTCGATTTTTAATTATTGTAAATTGTTTATTAAATATTTATTTATGTGTGTACAAAAATTTATAAACTAGTAAATTGGTT
Source organism: Clivina fossor (assembly GCA_963966155.1). Classification (NCBI taxonomy): domain Eukaryota; kingdom Metazoa; phylum Arthropoda; class Insecta; order Coleoptera; family Carabidae; genus Clivina; species Clivina fossor. Next base: position 7,949,135 of record OZ014563.1, on the reverse strand, counting down.
TACTAGTGTTTAAACAAAATGTTAGAAAATCAATCAGTAATTTTACAATTATTCAGAAGTTTATGACTTGTTTTTTTTTTCCTGATATAATAAATAAGGCTAACGCGATTGATGTTACATGTAATAAACTTCTAACGGCTACAATTCCGTTAGAAAGCATTTTCGGTGTAGTTTTTTCCCGACGTCATAAATCACCCTGTATATATATATATATATATATATATATATATATATATATATATATATCAGTAGCGCAGCCAGGATTTAGTCTTGGGGGGGGCTCAAGGATTTTATCTTGAAGAATCAAAAAAAAAGCAAATACTAACCAGATTTCCACTTTATCTTACATGAATCGAATATTTAATAGTTTAAAATAATGAATGTTGGCTCAATATTTTGGGGTAAATAATTGTAGCGTTAGAAATGACTGCTGAATATATGACTAAACGAATAAAAATTGTGCTAATTTTGCTAGCCTTGGGGGGGAGGGCCGTCGGCCCCCCCCTTGGTTGCGCCACTGATATATATATATATATATATATATATATATATATATATATATATATATATATATTTATATATATATAATCGAAGATGACCATACGTACCAAATTTTAACTCTTTGTCACGAATTTTTTGAGATATAGTTCGGGACGCCTGTTTGTCCCGAAACACCCTGTATATTATAAAAACTAAAACTAAATTAAACTTTGTTTTTTCAGTTCGTAAAATATAATAACTATTAAATCACCATGATAAAATCAAACACAAAAAATAAGTTTCTTCAGACTTGTGTGCTAGGTATTGTACGAAGGCAGAAATAGTTTTGTAAAATATTCCAAAATACAACATAATGTACCTGTGTTAAAAGACGAGTTTTGCAAAAAAAACTAACGAAGTAAGTCATTTGAAAAATATGCAAATCTGGTTCAGTGCGAGCAATATATTTTTCCCGTTCTTGGAAAAATATTAACCAAAAGCCACCGACGAACTTATAACACACACAACATGGAGCCGAAACATTTCAAGGATATATATCAAAAATCTGCCGAAAAGTCTAGGTTCAAAATTCTTCAAAATTAAAACATAAAATTTGCAAATTTTTTCCATCTTGTTTAATGACCGGTTCAAGTATGTTAATTATAGATATCTGACTTAATTAATGATCTAAATTACCGTGTATACAAATACAACTAATGTATACACAGTATGATTGTTTCTATAAAATAGTTTTTGATTGTCCATTAATTTTTAAATTGATTTAGCACGACATTGATAAAGAATTTTAGAATTGTTTTTAGTACATTATTTATTAATTAAATTAAATATTTAAGTACGGACTGTCCGAGCTGTATTATCTAAAAAAAAATTTTCAATTTAAATAACATAGCGTTCTGTAACCAGTTTAATATGACCACTTTTGAAACAATATTCAAATCTCATGAGTACTGAGTAAAAAAAAAAGTGGAGCACAACGACAGCTACTCCCTACAATCCTTACTTATTATCTATTGCATGTACTTACACGTATTGTCAAGCTATTAAAAATTGACAATCACAAATTTTCAGAACAATCTGTATTGCGCTAAACAGAAATTATTTTAGTCCGTTTTATAAACGTGGTACTTATATTAAAAGAAAAAATATTTAAATAATTATCACACTCTTCATACACCAAATTATTTCGCACCAGATCCCCTTTCAGTTTCATTTTAATATAATTTTGCATTTATGTTTGCTTCTTGGGAAAGCATTAATAACGTATCAGAAGAATCAAGTACCAGTAGCAAACAACCACATTTTACGATATTCTTAAAACAATAATTTCTCGTCAGTTTATGAAAGGTAGGCATAACATGTACATAATGTTTATGTTTTTTTTTTTTCTTTACCTCAACGTCAATATAATTTTCGTCTTAATATGTATGCTACCAATAAAATTAAAATTCCACAATGAACGAAGCATTCATTAACAGTCTTGCACACAGCAAACAAATAACTATCGGAGACGCAAAAGACGAGCTTTAAAGGATGCATTTACACTGTACAACATCGCGTATAAGGTAACTATGTACTGACATTATTAAATACCAAATCTACTATCTATCTTTGTCAACCTCACCTGGTGGCGTTCTATCAAACTGTACTTGATTCGAGAATTTTATCTTGTCATATCATCAAATTTTTCACATACATACACTGTAAACAAAAATCAATGTAAATTTATATTTGATGATCATAGTAAATTTACTATATTTTTGTTGTAATTTTAATAAATTGAAAAACAGGTTAAAATTATTATAATAATCGTATACGATTATCAATTTACATTGATTTTTTACAGTGCCTAACATTTTTATAAAATGTAAACTATAGTTAACATAAAAAAAAAATGTTTCTTCAAACGTATCATAATACTAATATTACGTTATCATATTGCCTAGTTAGAAAGAGATCATAATGTTATTAGTACAATAATGACATTATTATACTGCAGTTTGTTACTGTCTCACTGATGGAAGCACCAAACATAACTACAACGTTAAGTTTATTTAATCTGACGTCTTCAGCGGTCATATTGACAAACTATTACGTCAAGTTAATTTAATTGACAATTATTGCAATGTTTATTTTCGCTTGAATTTTCATTTCATTATTGAAACTCTGTGAAGAAGTACAAGAAATGAAATGTATACCACCAAATTTGTCAGAAATTATATATCCTACCAAAGAAAGATTAATTTTCAGATAATTTCTTTTTAGAAAATTCAGAAACAAATACATAAATATAATTATAACACTGACAATGGTGCGAGCCGAAACTTAAGTCTGTTGACGAAATAAAGTGTCGTAAAATTTTACGAAAATGAGTATTATTAAAAACCTTTTATCTAAATACATAAATTATGCATCAATCGTACAATAATTCGTAAATTCTGCTAATTTTATGATTGCTGTACCATTTATGTATTTGTTTCTCAATTTTCTAAAAAGAACATGTAAGTTATAATAATTTTAATATTATTTTATTGTAATTATTCTCACTGTACAGTTAGTTGAGTTCATGAATAAATTTTAGGTCTTGAAAAAGGTGGAAATGCCACCGAAAGCTTGGCACAGATTCTTTAATGAGAGTTTGATTCGAACAACTAATCTTCCCATCAAAAATTTTATACATTTTATATATATATATTTAACAATTCTTGCAATAAAGTATTACAAATATCTTAAATAACTTTGCACGTTGTAGTGCATCAAAATATCAAGCTACAGCACTGCATCTCGTCCTCGTATTTCCTTAATAAAATACCAACATAGGTGTGTATCCTTTCAGAAACGAAAAACAAAAAATGTTTTTATAAACACCCAATTATATGGTAATTGCACTTAATAAAATACCAAACAAAACGAAGAAGAAGAAAAAATCAGGCATTTATCTGTAGTGAAGTAGGTAATAAAACAACACGTCTTAATTTTCCTCTCGTCCAAGTGCTCGTCGGTTTATGAGTCTGACGACATTACGACATTATGGACCCCCATTCAAACAGCTATATACCAGTAAGTTCAACGGTGTCGCGGGTCGGTAAGTTAGATTTCTAGAAGGACAACAAGTCAAGTTTAGCGAAATATATACGCAGCAAGAATCTTTTTCTCTTGTTCCCAAACATATCCTCAAATTGTATGATGTTTTGTATGATATTATTACATCTTGCGATATAAATTTTAACCTGTACGCTTTGATAAGCATACACGGAATATGTAAATGTTTTCCTATTATATGTAATCATTTATACATCTGTATGTACCTATATTCATTACAGCAGGAATTTGCTTATGTTTCATGTAGTAATATATTAAAGATTTTATTGATAATTTAAATCATTTAGAATTAAAAAAAAATCATTATATATATATTCAATCAAAAATCCAACAAAATTTAACCCGACAACATTAGCACGGTATCACTTGGCTAATTTTGTTCTGTAGTCGGATACTTGAAATTCTCATATGACTAATATTGCTTATAATTCGCAAATAAAATTATGTACATCTCAATTTTTCTAATTTATAATTAGTGGGTGGATCTGTTATCTTAATTGACATTATTAAAATAACAGCAAAATAATAATTAATTTAAAGTGTCTTGTACGACAGTTACAATTAGTCTCATGAGAATAAAGATCATTAAATATACACTCATTCCCCGCTTAATGTGATCACATCGGAATTTGGAGTTTGTGATAACAAAAACCGATTGATAATAATACACAAAAAAAAATATCCCAAAACATTTTTCTTTTTTTATAAGTCCTAAAAGGTTTTTACTTTCTCAATTAAATTTAAAAATGTCGATGTATGGCGAAACGTCTGCAACGAGGATAGATCAATCACGGCATACCGACCCAGAAAATTCTATAAATTCAATAAAATTGGTCACATTTAACTTTTGTATTATTTTTATTTAAATCTGCTATACATTAAGGCAAATTATTTATTACTATAATCTTTAAAATAATAGTAAGCATACTTAATAAAAATCTGCATTAAAAATTCATATTTTGATAATTCCACATGCATAAGAAATATACAGGCTATTATACTGAAATTTAATTGTGTTGTCCTCACAAATAAACGCGGTATATGTCTATCTTTCTTTGTGTAAATAATTTATTGATAGAAAAATTTCTGTTACGCTACAGGTTTTACAAATGTGAACCGAATAGACTTATAAGTTTCATTAACTTTTACGTTGAAAAAAAAACTAACGCAACATTTCTTTGTTGTAAACTTAACAAGGTTAAAACAAAAAATTACAGAACAGAATTCTCCGCGAAATTTATTCATAATATGCGAGACAATATTTCAAAGAAATCATAAAAATGTTAAATGTTACACAAAGATTTTGAACCTTGTCGGATCGGCAAACAAAAGAAGGTATATTTTTTTGGTGTTACGTCATCAGTGGGTCAGTAGAGGACATTCGGTGTTTGCATAATTGTTCGTACGAGACTTTTTGTCTCTTTCAACATTTTTCCCCAACAGAAAAAAAAATGCGAAATGCTCAGTTTTAAATAGCCATAGTAATGAGTATTTGATTTGAAGACATAAAAATTGTTATTTGTTATTTAATTAACGAAATATTTTTTTTATTTTGTAAATAAGATGTGAACGTTGTACTAAAAATGTCAATGACGCATTTTGAAAACATGAAACGAATACTTAATTCTTGAATGGAAATGCTGGTAGAGGTCCTTGATTAAAAATAACAATTGGTTATTTGCTTGATACATACTTATATTATAACCACTTAAATTATTTTATCTTATATAAACGGTTATTATTAAGAGAAATATGCATTATTCTTAAATGGTTCTCAGACGTTATAATAATTAAAACTGAAGACACAAATAGATAAAGGTGTAACATTTTTTTTATATTTTTACTCATTATAAACTTAATAATCATATATTTTTACATTAATAATAATAATAATCAAACTTTATTAAGAAAATTATAAAAATTATAGAAAATTTACTACTGTAGCATAGCGTTTACATAATTGGTAAAATTTATAATTTATCAAATTATCAACTTAATGATTAACTAGCTTTAACTTTATTAAAGTGAAAAATTTTAATTTCATTATATTGTTCCAAAATTATTATTAATTTTTTTCACCCAACTTTATACACAATCTAAACACCCTATTTGACATAATATTTTTTTGTCAGTGCGGTAGCTGAGCATGTACTACCGAATATAATACTAAGATTGTTGGATAGATCCCGCTGGCCGACGTTTCTGTTAGTCGTAAAAGAAAAAAGAAAAATTCCACATGGTCGGGCATTTATTATACAGAATCGGACAATTCAGTTTGATCTACCGCTTATCTTAAAATATCACTAGTTTAGATTTACTGGCCGTAACTCATCGCTGCTCTATGCAAAACACACGACTTGCAGTTTCGGACAAATACTTTGCACTTGCAGTCAAAATACTGTCATATAAATCTGTGTAAATTTACATACATTTCTAATCAAATAATAATTAATGTTAACAACATTTACAGTTAAATTTTTTATATTTTAAACCTTCTTTTTTTCATATTTAAACCAGTTTGCTATATATTTCATTTAAAAATGCATTTTTTTTTTTTGAATATTAAAATGTGTACGTTCCAATTGTAAACACAGCAGTTTACACGTTTTTTTTTTTTTATTTTTCACTTTTTATAATTATTAAAAATTAGTAATAGAATGATATAATATTAATAATATATTAAAATTAATTATTTTTAATCAAACACTTAATAAATGAAAGGTAAAACTTGGGACAGTTTTTAATTTTACTACCAAATGGATCCAGGACTTTTTCGATTGGTATACCACAATGTTTAACTGAGAAAATACTAGAAATCAATTCCGAAATCTTCTTCGCCAATCATGAATCCAATGAAAGCTGAATAATTACCCCTTCCACCCCCCAACCTAACAAATACATCGTCAATATCTTACAATCACTCAAAGTGCTATTAATATCAGAGGAGCGGCGTGAATCCAAAAATAAACGCTTGTTAAATGACCGCTTCAGCATTTCGGCCAATACTTCTTCAACGCAAACAGCATCCACATGCTGCCCGTTAAATATAATTTCTGTGTTGCACTGTCTCAGCAACAAGTAAAAAGCGGCTAGTCGATTTAATGAATGGGTGAAATATCGTGGTCGGAATTCGAAGAGAGAAAAAGAGAGAGACGGGGGGGGGGGGAAACTTCGAACCGGGGATCCAATGGACCTGGGTCCCGCACACACACACATTTATTTATAATTTCGCGTCCTTCACCTTCTCGTGCGTTCGCCGGGGTCTCTGAGAAGAACGCAAGGGCTCACTCGGTTTCGTTTTTCGCCAGGGCTGAGTTGGCCAGTGCCGTTTAGGTTCTCTGGCGTTTTGCCTCCTCGTTGGGGCCAAAAGAAACAAAGTCGTTATAGGTAGGATATTGCTTGTTGGCGTTCGTCTGGTTGTTACGGTCGATTTTCTCAGCTATGAGATTGCTGCCCCGTACAGAGCAGGATTGGACTTAGATTCAGTTAAATTTGGGCTTTCACGACTTATACTAAAATTCTGTACTCGTACATGGTAGAAAAAGGCAGAATATTTTGTCAGGCTACGAGTCTTACAAGATATACACAGAATTCTAGCATTAACTTAATCAGAGAGGTAATTCTGTAACTTGTGTGAGCATTTACGACACCTATACATACTAATACAGATTTATCACAGTAAACCATCTATCGGGCATTTGAAGATCTAATAGGTATAACATCATATGTTGCAAGACACGCAAATATTGTTACGTGACCTACGGAGGTCCTGTTTCATATTTGCGACACTATTTGTCTCATTCAAACATTATACTTGTTTTTTATTTTGTTTTATTTTTCGAACTAGTTTACAACTAAATTAGGAAAAATTATTTACAACAGTACATTATAATTCTATATTTACTAAATCAATCATAAATAAATAAATATATTTATTTAATTTGTTTCGGGAATGCTAAAATAATTTTTGATTGTAAACATTTCAGATACATTCTAGTAATTGTTGATATTTTAATTGACAATATCTGTTTCCCTAATATGGATCCTATATTTACTCCATTTTATAATATTATGACTTTCTGACCATGAGTTTCACGGAAATCAATTCAAATCTTGTATAATTAATTTAACCGAAAAAATGATTTAAATAAATCCGGTTCTGTCGCTATATAGTATAAGTGGTAAAGCGTATCAAGTCGCGACTGCGCACTGTGAAATTGGTCTCCGCGGCTTATTTTGCAATTCGGCCACCCAATGTTTTGCTCGCTGCGCTCTCCTATAGACCAAACATCAGAACAACCATAAGTATAGATACGTAATGTCTACATGGATTGTTTTGTTATGCAAATTAAAAAAAAAAAGATGGATATAGTGACACCCCCATTTTCAAAACTATATAGTAGAGAAAAAATTAAGATAATAATGACTTTATTGCCCAACCAATTACAGAACAAGATATATAAAAAAAATGACAAATCAGTTAATATTTATAATAATACTAATATCATATACACATATATTATTATGACTTTAATTTAATTATTTAAGGTATTAATTAGTGAATGAAAAATATCAAAATCAGATAAACAATTTTTAATATTTCTGCACATTATGTTTGATTGGTGCGTTATATAAAATATCTGTTCTACAAATTAGAGACGAAACTCTTGGAACTGAAAAATTAAGTTTTCCAAGGAAGCTAGGACGGTCAATCATATTATGTAGTAATTTGAACAATACTAAAAATAAAAATAGTTAAACATTTACACCAAAAGAATTTATAAAAATAAAAAATATCATTGCTAGATGTAAAGTATTTCAACATCGTATTTGCCTGGATAAAATTCATGAGTTTATCATGACCAGTCAAATAAACAAAAATGCATTGACTTGTCGTAGTGGCCGTGAAGCTCAGTTGGTAGAGCATTAGGCGCGAAACCTAAAGGTCCCGGGTTCAAACCCCGGCCAGTGTATTTTTCTTTAATTTAAAAATTGTCTAATGTTTAATTAGATAAATAAATATAAAATTAATGGTGTTTAATGCAAAAATAAAAATAGTTGTACAATACTAGTTTTAATTCGTCTCTGATCCAAGGATTTAAAGCCAAATATACTTAGCGATATGTCATGATCTGCTGTGGATATACTTTATCTGTTCTAAAAGTAATATATTTCTTTGTACTGATTCTATTTCATGTATAAAATGATTACAGAGAGAAAACCAAATCAAATCAAAATTGGATTAATAATGAACATAAGTGTCTAAAATTGTATTTTATTTAAACGAATAACATACCAATTTTTAGCGTATAGATGGCAAATTTTACTTCTAATTATCTCAAATTGTAATAAAAAATAACTATAGCTCTGAAAACCCCTATCTAAAATAGGCTCACCAACTGAAACAAATAACATAGAAACGATACGAGTTTATGAAGAAGACTTCAGCCTCTCTTACTAAGATAACAAAACATTGTAATCCCCCATCTATATTATGGTTGATCTGAAGACCAGACTATACGTAGTATGTAACATTCCAACGCGAACGTTGTGTTTCTGCAACAGAACCAGCGTAAGATATAGAGCAGAGTGCCCAATGTCCAGGGCAAGTCAGGTCGCAATCTTGATACACAAGGTACCTACTTTACTACAGTTTCGACTCCCGACATATTTAACGCTATGATCAAATCCATCTTGCTAAATTTTAATTTAAAATTTGCTTGTGACATTGATTTAAACTTTAATTAATTAAATGATGATAATATTTGTTACTTTTTGCAGCAATCATATGGTTGAGGTTAGTTTAAAATATCATTAGTCGATTTCTTGTTTGTTCCATAAACCATTTTCAGTCAAATTGAGTTATTGCTTATTTTGGCAATATTTGTTTGTTTTCTATCTAGTTTAATAATCAAATATCCTTACTATATAAACAATTCAGTTCAGAAATTTTAAACATTATTTTCTCCAAAGTAAGGTTTTGTGATATGGAACAAACAAGAAATCGACTGACGATATAATTAAACCAAAATTGTTTATATTTTGTTAATTGAAGATATCAGATTAAATATACTTGACGTTACAGTTATGTTTTGTGCTGTGACAAGTGGTGTGTATAGTAACTAACTGTGTATAATAATGTCATTATAATACTAGTAACATAATCACTTTCCACATAGGCAATATGGTAACGTAATATTAATATTATAATACGCTTAAAGAAACAATTTATTTTGTTGTTTATAAAGTGTGAGGTCAAGACTGATGGCTGATGAATGGATTGACGGATTTCTAAATATTTTCAACTCCGAGCTTCAATCACGGGAAGTGGAGATGGAGATTCTTAAAGTAACCGCTAATGTCTCACGAACTGCTATTGTACCTTTCATAACTGTATATATTTTGCATAAATATGGTATCAACATGTGTTAAAAAAAATTTTCGTCTATATGGTAGTAATTTTTATAGTCATCTAGACCTAAAATTACTTCAATCAAACTACCAGTTAATAAGTGTAGCGACTTCGTGATTGAAGCCAGGAATAAAGCTTGAATTACATTATACTTTTTTCGTCTAGATTCATACTAGGTTTCTAGTTTCGTTCAAGTACAGATAGTCAGTTCTAGTATAATGTAAATCAGATTTTTGCATCCAAGTTTCTTTCAAGTTTCCTAGTATAGAAATATACAACATGCTCTATTTTCCTATTCAAGTTTCATACTAAATACATTATACGCATTCGCACGCAATTGTACCAACCTTATATGTATCCATTTTTGTTTAAATATGTTTTTCAGTATCTGCCAAATTAAGTACCTACTTTATATTTTTAAGTTGGCGTACTGGCAATACATCGGATTGTGAAAAAAATATGAAAATTGAACAAAACTTGAACGAAAATTGAACTAGAAATCTAGTATGAATTTAGACAAAAAAAGTATAATGTATAATTCAAGCTTAATAGTTTAATTTTTCAGTCAGACTGATTGACCGTGTAAGACTCGCTTATAAAATCGAGCATTAAACAGATAAATAAATTAACCTTCTAATAACCTAATACTTAATTAGTATTCCATTATCCCTAACACTCAACCTAATTCTAGATAAGATCCAAGGACCATCCACAATAGACAAGCATCAAATAAAGAAATTATGTCATCATCGTGGTTCTTCCCAGCATTCCTTTTCTATTTATTTGGCAAAGAATGCTATTCAATTGTGTGTGTGTGTGTGTGTGTCGGTGTTCAGACCCAGTCCGACTCTGTTTTCATATCATCCATAAGCCTTTACTTGTCCATCGCGCAGAGTAAAACTAAAAAGCGATGGCAGTGCGTGAGATAAGAGTCCGGGGCCTTAAACTAAATAAAAGACCGCCAACGAAAGCGGAGACGAAGTGAATTAAAAGCAACGCGAAAGGAACTATGTATTTTGCTAACCAGATATTATAATAAGTGTACAAAAAAAAAATAAAAAAATTCGACAACTTGTTGGGAAGGACGTTTTATAAAAAGTATTGTATGACCTTAGGTTACATTTCAATTACTTAAAGAACAGCAAGAAATTTTATTAATGTAATAGCAAATGCATTAATGTCAGTCGAAAATGGGTCTGTCCAATATAATTGAATTTCGTTTTTTCAATTGTTTTATTTCATTCTATTGCCGAAAATTATATTCGAAATATTACGATCTAAAAATGAATATTTATTAAGATAATTCAATTTGGAAAAAAACTTTTTTACATTATATATCTAAATATAAAATACAAATACGTATATTTTATTGTATTATTTTACTTACTTTTTCGGTAAAAGAAAAGCATATATAATATGGCAAATTAATTATTTTACTTAAAGTTATGAATCTTGTGTTGAATATTGATAAGTGCAATGTTTTAGTTTTTGAGAAGGGTGACTTGACGACTGAATGTAATGTATATATTGATGGTGCACGTTTAGAGCAGGTAGATGAATTTGTGTATTTGGGTAGTTTGTTGTCTAGAGATGGCCGTTTTGATCGTAAAATTGAAAGGAGAGTAAATGCTGGTTGTAAGGTTTTGGGTGTTTTGGGAACTTTTGCTAGAAATGTAACTGTTTCCAAGAAAGCCCGTTTGATTATATACAATGCAGTTTTGGTGCCTACGTTGATGTATGGTAGTGAATGTTGGGTTTGGTTGCAAAAGCATAAACGAAAAATGACTGCTGTGGAAATAAAAGTTTTACGTGGGGTATGTGGTGATTTATTTGAATGATTTTGATGATTTTGAGTAGTATGATTGAGAGTGTTTTGCGTGAGCGAAAGTTTCCAAGTAGTAGGAATAAAAGAGCATGTATGAGAGAAATTATAAATGTGGATGAAGCAAAAGTTGTTTGAGGAATGTTTGGAGGAGACTGATTACTGGATGATGAAAAGAGTTTGTGCCACACCCTGTTGGGTACATGGCGTGATTGTGTATGTGTGTAAGTATGTATGTAAAATCACAAAATTATATTAATTTTACAGAAAATTTATGTAAAACCAGCGTTTTGCTGAAATAATATTTAATTTCAAACTCAGTCAAAATTAATACTAAACGGTGATAAATTTTGATTTACTCATACATATTTCTTAGTTTTACATTTTAAGACATATCCGATATTTATTCATAGGTATATATTTAGTGTTATTTGAAATTATAGAACAAAACTTATCTCGGTTGTTGTGTGACTAATTTTGATGACTATTTACGATGCATAAGGCAAACATCACTGATCATCTTTTATTTTCGACATGGTAGAAAATTAAGATTTTACCGTTCTAAATATTCATTGTAAATCTTTTACTAGTCAAAGTTTAAAAAATAATAAAAGCCTTTTGTAGCACATATTTTAACGCAGATTTCATTTGATGAAGACGTAAAGAATAAGTCTTGATTTATTATAAAGAATCACTTTCGGTTCGGGTACAAATTTTATACCTATTTAATAATATCTATTTTCTACATTTATTTTTAGGCAAATTTAAAAACACCCGAAGATTTAGATCTGAAATAAATACTGATTACTACCCAAATTATTTTAGAAGATTATTGTTTATTGTTGAGTACATGAAGTTTTAATTAATTAAAAATGTTGAGAAAAATCTTTTCTTCATATATTTATTTCTAAAAAAGAATGTACATGTCTTAGCTGAAGAAGACCACAGAGTGGTCGAAATGTACATTCTTTTTTAGAAATAAATATATGAAGAAAAGATTTGTCATTTTTAATTATTTTAGAAAAAATTGTTTTAAATACATATTATTATAGATCATAAAATTCTGCATTAAAATCAATAAACAATTGATGTTAATGTAAAATTTTATGATTTACAACATTTTTAACTGCAGCAATACATTGAAGCTATACGTTTGCATGGACGTCCGATGAATAGGTAAAGTGGTATGATTAAGAGTGTTTTGTGTGAGCGAAAGTAGTAGGAAGAATAAAAGAGCATGTAAGAGAGGAAATATGAATGTGGATAAAGTTAAAGTTGCTTGTCTGGATAGAGATGTTTGGAGTAAACTGATTTCGGGAAAGTGGAAAAAGTTTGTGCCACACCCTTTTGGGTACCTGGCGAGATTGTGTATGTAGGTATGTATGCATTTGCTAGTACAAGCCATGAAATAAATTTTAATGATTATGTTTTTTGAGAATTGAAAATTGAATTGTAGGTAATAAAAAATAAGGCCCGTATTCCCACCTCATTTATAAAAGTGATTTTTGCCAAAACTGCTTTTGACGTTTACTTAAATTTATTTATTAAGCACTTTATAATAGTTTTTTTAAAATTTATAATACCAAATATAATAAAAATGATCAAAAATAGAAAAATTATTTATATTTGATCAAAAACAAAATCAAAAAATTATTTTGAAATTAATGATAAAAGCACTTTTTCACGAAAAAGTGAAATGAGAATACGGGCCTAAGTCTTCATCTCTACGTGAACTATTTCCAATTTAAATTTATTTGTCTTTTGTTTTAATTTCATGGCCAATACTATTAAACTGTAATACTAAGGCATGCGAAATAAATCTTGTTTATTGCTTTAAATCCAGAATTTTATGCTCTACAACAATTATTTGAAACAATTTTCTCTAAAATAAATTGAGGAGTAATGCGCATGAAAAACCTATTTATTCATATTGACCGCCTATGTACACATGTATGTTTACCAATCAGTTTATATTTAATAACTTATCTACAAGTTTAAACATATCCAGTGAGTATTAGCATATCCTGGTCAGCAAAATACATAGTCCCAAAGGTAAATCAAATGGACTTAGTCCAACCGAAGAGCAAACCTCATATCTTGGTGCTGGATCTGTGGTGGTCCCCTCATATATATAGTTGTATCTCGTTTCAGCACCCATGTACCATCAGTTTTCCATCTCGCTTCGGATGGTCCTTTGTTCCGAACATATACCGTTTAGTGTTTCGTCCTTGTTGCTCTCGATGGAAGAATGATGACGGTTGTCTAGCTCTTTTGTGGGATGCTGCAGGTGGAATTCCTTGCGCCCTTCTTCATCCACCACACCGACGCAGTGCAAAGTGCAGCGCGAATTCTAACCTTTAAATGGTACTAGCTAACGATCGCCCAATTTGCCACTTTCTAATGGTTTTATTAAGAGTAACATTTTTATTTCATTACAGAATTTCTTGCTGATGCAAACTAAATTTTGATTTTTATATAAAATAAAAAATAAGACACTTACGAGTATTTTGAGTCTCGGTTAAAATTATTTGCCATATTTCAAATACATTTTCTGTATTTTGCATACTGGTTACATTAACAAATGGTTAAATTTATTTGTTCCACCTATCAAATTTAACTATGTATAAATTTGATACCTGGTTAATTTCAAAGCCTGGTTAGTTATATATGATTTTTAGGTTAAAGTTCTGTATTATTTATTATAATTCGACATTTCAATTCATGAATTTGAAGATACGGAAATAATCACAAAAACTAATTATATTAATAGCAGATTAATTAAAGAAGCAATTGAAATTATCAAAAAAAAATTAAAATAAATCAGAATAAAGTCACTGGTTTTTTATTATTATTATTAATTTATGATAATATTTAGTTTCCTAGTTACTTGTTTCTAAGTTTATACGTTCATTTGTTTATATGTAATTATTTTCCTGATGAAGATTTATGTATAAGTAATCGAAACGTCAAATTATAATAAAAATAATATTTTTTTTTTAAATATACAATCAAAAGTTGATATGCAAATACAAAAACATATGCCAGAATATCTTATTAAAAAACAAATTAGTTTTAATAAAAAAACAATTTTTTACAAACAAAATTAAACTAGTTTAGCTCCAAGATATAATTCTGATGCCGAACAAAATTTTTATAATATGTAATAAACCTTGAAAAATATAAAATCTCAATATTTTTGAGTATATTTTATAATATGACTCATGCATTTTTTTAATAAAGCACAATAATTGCCTAAATTAAACAGAAACATCATATATAAAAAATAAAAAATTTGAAATCTTAAATTATTATTTATAAAGATAATTAAAATTACTTAGGGCTGATATGTTCACTTACAAATAAAATGTCAAATAACAATTCGTTAAATAAATATCCGACAAATAAATTTATTCTATACTTTATTCGTAAGTGAAGAAACCCACCCTTAAAGTTTCGAAATATGCAAAAAAAACACTAATTTTTTGTAGTACTATATGATTCAATAATCGTTATCAGAAGAAATTTGAATAAAAAATATATATGTTATGAAAACTTGAAAGGCAGTTTGTTGTTAAATTTGTCGAAGATATAAATTTTAATCAATTTAATTTTGGTGATAAAACGGATATATAATGTCTAGACGCCCGACCCCCGAAAAGAACTACATTTAATTGAAAGGGTTTTCTAACCGAAACCAAACCTAACCTAACTGAACCGAACCTAAACTTAAAATAAAGAACGTAAAATTAACAAGCTAAAGTTGGATGTTGAATTGTGTCCCTCACCATTCCACAACATTCCACTTTATTATTTCAATTAGATGCACTGTCATCCCCAATTCTAGATGAATAACTATGATATAGACTTACTTGTTCTCGTTCCATAAACAAACAAACTAAAAAGAAGAATGAAGTCAATTGAAACTATACCAACATTTTATATATACGTAATCATTTCTTACGTAATCTCACTATGAGTAGACAAAAGCTAGACGTCTACAATTAGATTTTTTTTAAATTGAACCAGTTATTTTTATACAGAGTATTAAAAATTTCGTCATAGTCACCAATTATTCGTAATATATATATTAGGATGGTTTTAAAACAATTTTTTTTATCTCACCCCCTAAAACTGTCGTCAATGTTAAAAAGATTTGCAAAGTATCAGAATTTTGTGAGGTCCCTAAATGGTGCCGAAAACGTATTTTGTGCAAAAAGAATGCTTTTTTTAACATCAGAATAGTATTTTTTGTTTTTTTTTTCTCCATTTAAATCAAGTTTGTAAAATCCGGTGACGACTGAAAAATCTGAAAAAAATCCCGAAGACTAGTCTTGAGTCATAAATTAATGATTGATATCCATAAGCTGAAAACACACACTTACATTACACAAAAAACATTAAATTGAGATTTTACCCAAAAAAAGCATGTTTTTTTGCACAAAACACGTTTTCGGCACCATTTGGGGACCTCAGAAAATTCTGATACTTTGCAAATCTCATTCTTTTAACATTTACGACAGTGTTAGGGGGTGGAACAAAAAAATAGTTTTTTAAAACCACCCTAATAATATATATTACGAATCACATACTATTTTCATATTCAAAATATAATAGTAATCGCAGAATATTTTACTTCAAAAATAATTATTTTTACCTATAACGGTTCTTCAAAACACTAAAAGATATAAACGTATATAAAATATTTTACAATTTTGCGATTGACAATAAAATAAAATTACAAACTTAAATATATCTACTAGTTGATGGCTTAAGGTGCTGAATCTAAAAATTAAATAAAAAAAAAAATATTCGTAAAACAGAAACGCGAGCTCAATGTAACTATTGTATAGTAAAAAAGTTGTTACATAATTATGTCACATCCAGGGGCGTCCGCAGAGGTTAAGTTAAGTTAATTGATAATTGCATTGTTTATTTTCGCATGAATTTAAATTTGATATGAAAAAGTGCAAAAGTGCAAAAGTGCAAAAATTGTATATTCAACCAAAGAAAGATTAATTAACAAATATAAATAATATATACATACTATTCTACAACTGGTAACTGGTTAAGGTTACTTGATATGTATTTTTATTTATTTTTAGTTTAGTTTCGTTCGGAACGCTTCAAGAAAAAAATCGTAGTATATCATTCGAAATGGAAAGCTCTTTTTCTGTTTTACCCAGATTGCATGACCTCGGTCACAAATATCTAGGCTCTGTACAATAATCATCGCTTTCCACTCATCGTAACATAATATATCATTTTACTTTTAAAAATCCAACATATTATTAATAAATGGCAAATACTTGATTCATCGAAACAATATCTTATTACCAATATTGCATGTCTGCAAAAACTCATCTTCAATAAGCAAAATTTACCCACAAACAAGAGAAAAAAACTGCATCAAATAACATCTATTGCAGAGGCGCTCGCACAGCTCCATTAATTCATACACCAAGTCGGCGCTGGCTAGCTTTGTATTAGTATGCGTAAATAACCCAGCTGAGAGTGTGTGTATGTGTGTGTGTGTGTGTGCATTTTTGAACACGCTGTACCATTCCTGGAAGTCGTTCATTCATAACAACTGAAACACGGCGATCGAATGACTGCTGCGGGTAGAGAGCGCGGGTGAAAGCGAGATGGAGTGTGCAGTTTACGACGGATGTGTGAGTAAGACGCCACCAACGCAAGAAATATCACACACATACACACACACACACATTGATGCGGACCGAACGAATGGACGGACAGACAGACAGACAGAGGCACGTATACACTTAACACGGACACGGCGGGCTAACGGGCACTCCTGCCCCCGCTGAAAAGATTGCCGATGAAACGCCACTGAGCGTGTCAAAGGGTAGAATGTTCAGTGCATTATGAAAATTAATTTTTCCAGTTAAATTAACGTCATTTTTTTTAAATCATTACAAATATACAAAATTCTAAAGCAATATTATTATCAGTATTTTTTTCAGTATCCTATTCCACAGGCAATTAGCTAAATTTGCTAAAATACATTCAAATATTTTATTTAAATAAAGTTCAAGTTAAATATATAAAAATATATCATACGTTATTGTATTTTTTTATTGAATACAACATATTTATTTTGCCTTTTTTAGCAATAATCAATTAATACACTTTAATACATTGGTCGTTACTTCTATTACGTGATTGACGTCACATATTTAGTGACAAGAATTGATGACGTATCTACAAGCTAAGAGAATTTCTCATCTATATATTCAGCTTATATAAAAAGCTTTTTCTTTTAATTTCAATTTAAAAATTATTCTTTAATGAATCAACTTGCATATAAATTCATGTTTAACATCATTAAAATACTTATATTTGCTGCTAAAAAAATTTAAGATAATTACATACCATTTTACAAATACAAATTATATATCATATCACATGTCATTCTGTCATCCTGACATTTGCCAAACAATAAAGCTTGATAATTCGACGTAATGATTTGTCTGGCCGAAAACTAGGGTCGGTACCGTCAAAGTGTTTTCTTCTTCACCTTATTACCGAAGAACGTCTTCCAGATCATCGTAGTTTGGACGTGTGTTTTCGTAATAAACATAGGTACCTAATATAACACACGTTAAATCTGCGCGAGAATGAACCATCACACAAACCCAATGTCTTGTAAAAGTTGATGAGTCCTAACCCACCCCAATGCCTCGAGAAAATCATAGCTTCCTAATAGACCTATGTCTGCTATTGGATAGCGTTTTTTTTTTTATTTTTTTTATAGTGATTTTGGAATTGTTTTAATAATATTAATTCCACTAGTGAAACATGCAAAACATCGAAAATTCCTGTTGTTTTATTTGTGTCGATAATTCTACGTTTTTGTTGATAAATTGTTGTAAAATGTGTCCACTAAACATAAACTTATTAAATACAACTTGCGAAAATGTTTTTAAATATTATGTGTATACCAAATACGTTAGGTACAAATTCCCTTCAAAGATAATACGATAAAATAAATTTATAAATAATTTTTTAATACATAGTTAATTACTATTAAATTAAAGTTATTAGTAAAGATTCAAAAATAAATAGTTCATCTCTAATAGAAAACTTGTCACAAGTGCAAAATTTTCTTTAATAAATTATTATAAAACAAAACATTAAAAGAAAATATCTGTAGTGATATAGTAGATTATTCAACTCACATATAAAGTTTTACGAAAGTATATAAGCTCCCAAATGTGAGTAGACAACTATACTTTTTCAACGACTATACAATAGAAAAAAATCAGTGACTGATGAAATAAAATGACTGATATTTTAAAATAATTTCAATTTGACACGTGCAAGATTGCCTATCACAAGTATGGTATCTTAACAGCGGCGCTAATTTACGACTGTGTAGTTAAAAATTTAAAGAGTTGTGATTGGTCAAAAATTGAGAGCTATAATTGCATAACTTTATAATTTATTATTCAACGAGAGAAACAAAAAATATTTTTGTATTCTAAAATATACTCAATGTACAATTAATACAATGTTTATTTCAGATTTTACAAAAACTGACACAACTAAAAGTTTATTTATGCAAACATTTATTAATGATAATGAAATAAAATGAAAGGAGAGTAAACACAGGTTGTGAGATTTTGGGTGCTTTGGGAACTTTTGCTAGAAATGTAAATGTTTCCAAAGAAGCTCGTTTGAGTATATATAATGCAGTTTTGGTGCCTACGTTGATATATAATAGTGAATGTTGGGTTTGGTTGCAAAAGCATAAACGGAAAATGACTGCTGTGGAAATGAGATTTTTACGTGCGGTATGTGGTGTAAATAGGAGAGATCGAGTACGAAATAGATTAGTGAATGATGAGTGTGAAATTTAAAAAAATGTTGTAGCAAAAGTTGGTGTTAGTCAGTTAAGATGGTTCGGACATGTTGAGCGAATGTCTAATGAACGTTTGGTTAAAAAGATTTATTTGAATGATTTTGATGGTATACGTTTGCGTGGACGTCCGATGAGTAGTTGCTAGTTGGAGTGGTATGATTGAGAATGATTGAAAGAGCATGTATGAGAGGAATTATAAATGTGCATAAAGCAAAAGTTGCCTGTTTGGATAGGAATGTTTGGAGAAGACTGATTACGGAATGATGAAAATCGTTTGTGCCACACCCTGTTGAATACATGGCGTGATTGTGTATGTAGGTATGTATGTAAATAAAATGACATATTCAAAAATAGAAATAACTGTGGATGAATTTTCTAGTCTATTTTTCAAAAAATTAAGAATTAAAACACATATTTTAACAAATTGTCAGTCGAAAGCTCACTTCAATAAAAACATTATATTTTCTAGATATTCTTTATTTATCCAAACATTTATTAATAAAAATGACATATTCAAAAATAGAAATAAGTGAGCAGAAATTTTTAAGCAAATTTTCCAAAAAATTAAGAATTGTGTTTTTCGTTAACATTCAAAACACATACTTTAACAAATTATATACATTTTAATACTTTTCTTACTGAAATATACTATAAATGTAGTTTAAAAATTTTAAAATATGTCACGTTCTGATTAAAGAGATACAATATAAACAAAACAATTTACAAACTGTCAATTGAAAGCTGACTTCAATAAAAATATTCTATTTTCTAGATTTTTGTTGTTACTTTTCCGCACAATATGCAAGAAAGTACTATTTTCTAAGCCTAACAAAGATCAAAGACATGTATTTTCTAATAAAATGGCAGAGAAAATTGTCAATAAAACAAACATTTCAAAAAAAAAGCAGAAAGTATAAAAAAACCAACGGTTCTCATTTTCCAAATCAAAATATAAATAGTAATCAGCTGATTCTGATCGTCAAATCGCCTCACAATGGCACTCATACGCCGTCGGAGCAATTCCTGCTCATATGTGTCGCGCAAATATGCGACTCGCATATGTATGTGTGCGTGTGTGTGCTTCAAAGAGGGGGTGGGGACAGTCGACGGGGTTCCAGTCCAAAGTTCCCACGGCACGCACAAAGACAGAGACAGAACAACTTGTAGAATGTATGTACGCATAGGAGCGTGCGCACTTCGCCCAGCCACAAGACACGGGGACACCCCCCCCCCGGGCACTCGAGGGCGAAGGCCCTCCCTCGTCGAATTCGATGTCTGGATTTCGGATACAGATTGTAGATGGATGGAAATTGGATTTTGAGTTATTGTTATGGATTTGAAAATAATTTGGATTTAGTAAATTTATGCTGGTATTCGGGACATTTTCTGTAAATCTATAAGTAAAGTCCGAGAGGGAAACCATTTCGTCAAATTTTGTAAACCACACTGTAAAAAAAAGTTGCCATTTTATATAAAAACCATAGTAAAAAATTACATATTTTTCAACAAAACAATAAATTTTTTGTAAAAATAATATAATTTTGTAATTTTATAATTAATTTATCATATTATATGTATATCTTTTTTTACCGACAAAGTAAGTAAACTTACATAAAATATACGTATTTTGTATTTATGTAATGTATAAATTGTGAAATAGATTAGTGTATGATGAGTGTGAAATTGAAAAAAATGTTGTAGCAAAAGTTGGTGTTAGTCAGTTAAGATGGTTCGGACATGTTGAGCGAATGTCTAATGAACGTTTGGTTAAAAAGATTTATTTGAATGATTTTGATGGTATACGTTTGCGTTTACGTTACGTCCGATGAGTAGTTGGAGTGATATGATTGAGAGTGTTCGTGAGCGAAAGTTTCCAAGTAGTAGGAATAAAAGAGCATGTATGAGAGGAATTATGAATGTGGATGTAGCGTACGTTGCTTGTTTGGATAGGAATGTTTGAAGGCGACTGATTTCGGGATGATGAAAAGAGTTTCTGCCACACCCTTTTGGGTACATGGCGTGTTTGTGTATGTATATATAAATTGTTCTGTATCATCTGTAAATTTACATATTAAATTGGTGTAAATCAGTTGCCCCAGGTTTGTATGTAAAATTACTGAATAGAATGCAGATTGCACAAATTTTAAGTATAATTGTTGAGATGCTAGTGATTTTTCGTTAATTTTATGAATTTTATACGAAATTCTTAGGACTGAAGGTACACATACATATAATAATTCTAGAGCAGAAACTGTCATTCAGTCACTAAGCACTGAGGATGTATGGCAAAACGTCTGCGACGAGGATAAATCGGCAGTATACCAGCCCAGAAAATTCTACAAGTTTATTATTCATTAGTTTTTCTTATTATATTTATAGTTCAATATACATATAATTTTGTCGTAAAATTTACTATTTTTCTTGTTTAAAAGACTATTTTGGTCGTAATATACTTGTCGTTTGAAATACCAATCAAAAATGATAACTAGCACTTATAACTTTTTAGCTATATCCACCCTTTATTTATTCAACAAACAATACAATTAGAAACATTTTTGTGAGTTTAGGGGAGGGGGCAGTGCTACCTGGTTCTGTACGTACCCCGTATTTATGCCACTGAATAAAATGATTATCTTATAACATTCTAATTTTTTTCTAAAAATTCCACATACATTTCTTTCCAGATTAGATCGTAGAACTTTAGAATTATAACAAATAAACTAAAACTGCGATCTTTCTCGTCCAGTACAATATAAGCAGAGCAAAATCAAATTATTCAATATCAGTTTGAACAGGTACCGAATAATACTCAATAATAAATAACAATGTTTATTTACATAAGTAGATAATTTATGATTATGCCTAGTAAGTGTTAGCTCATGTTTATCAGGGATGCCTCTTTTTCCTTTCCGAATGCCTTTACCGGATAGTGCCACCTCCTGGGGCGACTCAGAGCCCCGACCGCGCCCATTTCGAGTGCTAGGGCCCTTTGTGCCGGGCCCGCAAAGCCGTGGACTGTGGCACGAAGGACCGTATAGCAATTTGCCCACAGTACCGATTCCTGGAAAACGGGCTCCAAGAAAAGGACCTAGCCAGTAACCATTTAGGAAAAAGATTTAAATTTTTTTTTTTTAGAGTCTCAACAAGAAATGTTTCTCATGTACAGCGAGTTGAAGTTTATTTGACGTTTTTAAGTAAGTTCTGTATTCTGTATAACGATTTTAAAATAACGTAACTGTCATGAGAACAGGACTAAACAAATGAACTAAAACACCCAAAAACCAGAATGTTATTATGTGATGGTCGCCATAATAACATAATTTTAAACAATTCTTTTCGAACTTGTAAAATAAATTGAATACAAATAGTTTCCCGTTTATAAAGAAGTTCTGTTTTTCTCATTTTTCTGTGTTTTATTACTGTTTATTACTGTGTTTTATTATTTATCGTTTAGAATTATAAGCATACATACACAATCACGCTATGTACTCATAAGGATATGGCACAAACTCTTTCCGTTATATTAATTAATTTCAGTCAAGCATTCCTATCCAGACAAGCAATTTTTACTTCATCCACATTCATATTGCCTCTCATATATGCTCTATTATTCTTACCATTTGGAAATATTCGCTCACGCAAAACACTTTCAATCGTACATTAGAAATTTGCTCAAGGATCAAACTATCTTAACTGTCTAACACCAACTTTGGCAACATTTTTTTTATTTTCGAATTTCACACATTTCATATACGAATCTATTTCTTACATGATGTCTTCTAGTTACACCACATACCCCACGTAAAAATCTCATTTCTACAGCAGTCATTTTACGTAAAAACTAATAAATGTTCGCAAAAACAAACGGTCGTAAGTGCGAATCATCGTAACTCAAATACGTCGCAGGCCAGAAACTATTTCTACTCAATTAGATTGGAACAAATTTACTAAATTATTCTTAATAACTTCACTTGTTTGAGATTAAAAAAACAAATTAATTTCTGTAGACCAATACAAGTTTATATAAAGTGGACAACAAAACTGGGACACAGTATATAATAATAGTAGCGATGATTTATTTTTCATTTCTCTGTTCGCAATGCTTTTGCTATTGCTATGTGTATAGTAGGTGTAACGTTCCCAAGGGAGACAGGGACTTTGCTTGCCTCATTTTTCTCAATATCGTTTTTTTTTTCTTCGCTCTCAAAGTTCAAATGGTTCTTGTTAAATTCCTTAGAACCAGGAACCACAGATATTTAGCAATGTGCACAAAAGACAGTTATCTATACAATTATGCACCTGTTTTGCGAATGACAAGTTCCATAGAAAAATCTCGCATTTTTCATTATTAGATATAGCTTTTATTTTGATACGCACTTATTTCGAAAAAGTGTTTATTATGTTATAATCACTGAGTCAATTTTTTTTTACTTTCGCTATATTAAGGTGACCAATTTTTTTACAATGAAAAGGAGGACGAAAAAATTTAAGAAAAAAGTACAACGTAAATAAATGAAACATTTTATTAATTCAAACAAAAATACACTAATTATACTTACAACCCTTTTAATTATTTAATTAAACGATTATTTTTCCATAGAATGAATATTTTTTGTCAATATATTAGAGTATCTTCTAACAATATATTGGAAATTTCGAAGCAAGAAATATCCTTCAGATTGAATTTTACGGTAAGCAGCATCCCTGAACAGAATATACACATATTAACAGATTAGTTTTAAAATATTGAAAAGGAGGACAGGTAGGAGGACATTTTTCGAAGAAGGACAAAACCTACAATACAAGGACTGTCCTCCCTAAAGGAGGACGATTGGTCACCTTAGCTATATGAAATGTCCGCAATAAAAATGAACTTACTTTAAATTTAACAAAAACAAGTATTTTGTTATTCACAACCAAATTAACGACAAACCAAACAAATTTAATTGAGTTTGAAAATGTTAAAATACCAATACCAAATAGTACCAAATTTTTAGGAATACACTCTAAAAAAAAATTATTGAACCTACAAACCATGAGAATCTATGATGCCCAGTATTTCTAGGTATAATTTCTCTACTTCTGTAATTTTATTCATAATTGTTTAAAAATACATAATATCAGAACTATTACAAACATTATGTAATATGATATTACCAACGGGCTGGAAAAGTATACCATATATGTATGTAATATCACAGTGTTTTTTAGTAAATTTACAAAACAGGATTTTTTCAATAGCTAAAATTTCTAAATTTACATTATCTTAAAATGAATAAATTACACCTAAAATATTTTATTAACATTATTACACAAAAAATGTACTCATTATTTTGATGAATTATTACAGATATTAATATGCAAGCTGTAATTTTACATAATTTAAGAAGTTATATCAACAATATGTAATTCTACATACTTTTTAGGTCATTTTAACTTACTTTATGTAATTATTATGAATTATGTAAAAATTACAGAATTTTGAAATTGAAATACAAAATATTTATGATAAAATAAAATGTATAAATGTTATAGTATTAAAGCAATGTTTTCTGCAATGATACCCATGAGATCGAAAAGTACATATGTATGTAATATTACAGTTTTTTAGTAAAGTTTCTTTTAGTAAATTTACAGAACTTCAGTATATATGATAATAATAATAAGAACTTTATTTAGCAAAGCTATTCCAAATTACTTTTACAAAATTTTACATATATTAATATATTAAAAGTAACTTTAATTAGTATGTAACATAAATTACCTTAACTCTAATTTAAATTTCTTAAGATCTAACATTTTTATGCTGTCAGAAATTTTCCGTAAATAGCTAAAATTTGTTTAGTTCTGTAATATTATTGTTAGTATAATTACATACATTTCTAAATTTACATGCATAAAAAATGTATTTTGAAATGAATGAATTACACGTAAAATATTTTATTAGTATTATTACACAAAATATGTACTAAGTCTCATTATTTTGATGAATTATTACAGATATTAATATGCAAGCTGTAATTTTATATAATTTAAGAATACCAATACGTAATTCTACATTAAATATGTGATGCAATTTCCAGAAAGTAAGCAATTTTATATACTTATTAGGTAATTTTTACTTATTTTATGTGATTATTATGAATTATGTAAAAATTACAGAATTTTGAGCTAGAAATAGAGAATATTTGTAGTAAAATAAAATTACAGATTTTTTATATTAAAATTTTACTACTATTTTTCTGTAACCACGCTTTTTTTTACAGTGTACATGTTGATATAGATTTATATAATAAATTGTCGTCTCTGTTTCATGTAATTTATAAATCGAAAAATTATTTTGCTTGCATATATAGCAGAATTAAATACAGCTTTATTTTTGGAAGAAATTCTACTCATGCAAATAAAATATTTATATTGCAAAAGCGAATATTAAGATATCAACTCTAACACGTTGTAAACCTGTTTTTGTTAAATTCCAAATAATAATACTTTCTTGAAACTGCGTAAAAACTGTATCTGTGAACTGTGCAATTTCGCTACAATTTTACTGCACATTTTTACTGGGCATATATGATCCATCTTAAACTAATTAAAGAATACACAACACAACAAACCTCATCTGTGTGAGTTATAAGTATCAAAACATGATCGTTGAATAATATATGATCATCTTGTCTATCTTTTACCATATTGAGAGATATATGTATATATAATGTATTCATTACAGAATTAACTCCAGCCCGAGAAGGAAACCACTTCTTCAAATTTTGTACATCAGATTTTACAAATTTCGCATATGGTTGTTGAGATTGTAGTCATTTTTCATTGATTTTACGGATTTTATACGAAATTTACAGGATTTTTACGATTTTACCAAAGATTTTACAAGATTTTTAATAATATTTGTAATAGATTTTACAGATTTTACCATATTTTACTAGGATTTTAAGAAATTTTAATAAATTTGTACCCTCGCTCCAGCCACTATAACTATTTAATTTGACCTCTCATACCGATTTATATAAACACTAACTTTAAACCGCTGTAACTCAAAAAAATGTAGATAGGCAAGTTCTGCCCCAAGGCGACGATATGTAGGAACTATTATTATCTAATGTAATTAAAAACATCTGTAAAAGGCTTTTAATAAAAATTATCAACTTTTGTTAAAACAGCAGTAAATGATAAGATCAGCAAATCCATTATAAATACTTGTGAAAATTTCTTCATAACATTTAATCGTTTCTTTTGAATGTTTTTACTTCTGTTAAAGTTTTAAATTCCAGTTATTTGTTTAACGTACATTTAAGTATCTATTTCTAAGATTCATTGTTTTCTCTCTCTCTCTCTCTCTCTCTCTCTTTCTCTCTCTCTCTCTCTCTCTTGTAAATCGAGAACAGATAAACAAACGGAATGGAATACAACTACAAAATACTGTTGTTGTTGTTGTTTTTTTTAATTTCCAATAAACAAACAAAATAAAACAAAAACAGGCGAAACTCGTTTCTTGATCCGATCCAGACCCGATGGTAAAGACAAATACCAATCAGCCAAGATTGTCACACGTTCGTTTTATAAGTAATTACCGAATGGGTACCGCGAGCTGAAATAACATACACGCGAACCGGTAATGCGCAGAATCCATACGCATAATGGATGATTTTACATGCAAGTCGCAACCGTCATGTACCTGACTCTATATATATATATATATATATATATATATATATACACTCACACACACACACCGACTGAGTTGAACGTTAAATTACACAACTATTTGCCATATTTAGCGGCCGTATACAATAAACCCTGTGATTTCTATCATGCGCCAAGCTATTCGGAATCGGGCCATTACAATAATTTATAGGGTTGTGCATTCCTGACGCGCAAAAAACCAGGTGAGGCTAGTGCCAAGCTAGTCGAACACAAATACAATAATTATACGGAATGTCTGTTTGTATGTATATGAAAGACTGCCGATAAAATTCTTTATTTTTCGATTAACAATAAGACTCTTTTTTTCCCTCTTCATGTCAAATCAAATAGACACAATACTGACTGTAGTTATTTTGTAAATACGCGGAGAACAATTCAAAACTACAACCCCTGTTAGGTAAAAGCACCGTTTAACGTATATTTAAAATTATTTAATCCGTATTTACAATCACTTTTAAAAGTCTTTTAGCTAAAAGCACTTTTAGATGTATATTATAAATAATTTATTATAATTCTCAAAATCTTTATCTACCAGTTGTTAAAATAAAACGGCTTTAGGATTTAGTTTTAATATTCATTTTTCCTGATGATAATATACTTCGAGTACTAACTAATTATATTCGATAATATAGAAAAAATACCAAAAAATCGTTCTAAAAGCAGTTATGAATAATGATCTCCGTAAGAAAAAAATCGGGGAAAAACAAAAAACTAACAATACCATTTTATTGAAAGTAGGAAAATTTGTCACATTTATGTATTTTAATTGGCTACCAAGGTTATAGTTATTTCGAAAGTATTGCATGTATAGATGAGAAATAATTTATATTCTAGTAATTACTTATATAATATTATGTAGTTAGCTGAAAAATTATTTTCAGATTTAGTTTTTCAAAAAGAATTACTTTTTTGCTATCTCAATTATCTATCTAGTTAATCGAAAGTCTATCGATCATGCAGAACATTGTCAATCATATAGTAATTTGTTTACTTATAAGATGTCTTTTTCAATCTCATTCTTAAATATTCACAATAAAATATTTGTGGTTTAAGTATATCATTCATATCATATATTCACGGGTTTTCGTATACTATATTTTATTTTTATTGAAGTAACATATACAGACAAACAATTACAAAAAATTGGATTATAATTTAATAATTATATGATGTTTAAATGTAATGTAATATAATAATATTCTACATCAAAATTACGAAAATATTACGAAGATTTTACAATAACGAATACGCCTGCTGTATTCAATGATACTAACCCGCGGAACACAGATGTATTGCTGGTCATTTTTAATCATTATAAGCATTGACAAAAACTAAGTAAAAGAATATACTTTTACTTTAATAGAGAGTAAATAGTAAATAGCGCTATTTTATTGGGTTTACAATAATGGTTGTTATTGAAATGTGGGCTTGACATTATGGTAATTATAAACGGTAAAGCGCGACAATTTTCTTATTAACATTAAAAATAAGATTAAATTGTTTATTAGAGCAAATTCGGCTGAACGGATTGTTATACAAATTCTTATTTAATTTGATCAATTTTTGGTAAAGATTTTCCAATCGGTAGTTACTTTTATGTGTTTTTACGAATATTTCGCTACAGAGATATTTTCAGAAAAAAATATTTAACAAAAGTTGCTATACAAGTTACAAATAATAACTTTTATAAGTATGGAACATAAATATTTTTTATATTATTATGGTATAATATAATTCTGTAAATATATGGTATATTTATGTCAAGACAGTTCTGTTTTTAGTTACCATGACAGCAAATACGATTACGTATTACAATATGTATTAAAACATATCTGTATTATGTTTATGTGTAATGTTTCTTTCTAACCCTCGAAACACTTAAAAATTAAATTTATAAAGATACTAATAACAGGCAATAATAATTTTAAAAAAAATTAAAATAATATATTCAACTTGCGTTAAAACGGACTCTGGAACCGAATTCCGTCGTAAATAAAAAACAGCTATTTAGAGAAAACAATAAAGTTTTACCTGTTTGATGTACATCCCTCAGTTGTGTTCCTGATCCTACCTAGTTGTGTTAGATAATTCAAATTGTTCATAAAATCAGTTCACTACAAAGTATTTGCCCGAAATATGACATTCACACACAATTTCACAATTATTTTAAATAATTTATATTTAATAACAAATTAAATTTAAAAAAAAACAAACATTTGCAAGTAACAATACACGACCATTTTTTTGTTATTTTATAAATTAATGACAGTTGAAAAATTCCAGAGTATACTTGATTAAAAATAAAATAATTAAAATAGTTCATTTATAACATCATAGATGTCAGAATCATCAGCCCACCCAGATTAAATTGAACTTTTAAGTTATTTTTATTTATAAATAAATAAACTGTATTAAATTATAAATATTAAAAATAATTGATTTATTCAGATTTAATAAGATAAATAATATATGAAACCTAGCCTAACATTTTCCGTACAAAAAGTGTACTCATTTCGTAAATCCAGAAACTATCAAACGTTTTGTGCTTTTGTTGAATATTATACACAGCACAAGGCCAATATGTAGTATAATTTTATTACTGATATAATAATTTATTTAAATCAAAACATTTTACATTCGTTAAATAGTAAACTAAACTCACAATTCACCAAATTGACATCTATCTTTTTATAATTTTCTATCTGCATATTTGTTTAAATTGTAAATTAATTTTATTGATAGAACAGGGGAAGAAAAAACCACCAAATAAGAATAACGGTTTATTTTACATAAAAAACTATTTTCACCATTATTTTGTTAATTCTATAATATATACACAAACAAATATTATGTTCATAAACATTATAAATATTCAAATAATTATACATGCATATTTGTATCATGAAATTAAAAAAACAATTATTCTGATTTCATACATAACTCTTTTTTTTTATTGGAAAAATAATTTGTAGCACTATTAACTATTAAATTAAAACACCCATTATCGTTAATTATCGTTACACAAAAATAAAAAGTTCTCCGGTAACAAAATTATTCCTAATTCTTTTTGCATTATATCACAAAATATCACTTAATAAAAGCTTCTGCTGGTATTGTTCCTTGTTTTTGGAGTTCACTGAAGACAAATAATGCTCGCTGGAAGTCCCAATTTGTTTCTTCCAAACATCTAAAAGTTAAAACATTTTATTGTAAATTTATTTTAACAATGTTATTAATATCTGGAAGATGAAGCTTCGCTCATTAGAAAGAAACTGAACCCATAAATCGTTTGTATAATAAAACCGATATTTGTTAAAACAAAGCTCGTAATACGGACCTATCAGTTTCTGCAATGTTTCCGTAACAGCAGTTATTCAGTTTTGTGTCAAAAATTAATTTCGAAATAAGCACAAATTAATCAAAATGTTTAGAGCAGTTTTCAAGATTAAATAAATTAAAATATATAATTGTCAAAATAACATTAACATAAAATCATAAATTAAACATTAATCGTAAAAAATATCTTTAAAAACAACGTTGTAACTTGTAATATAACCAAGGTAATTTAATTACAATAATTATGTGTAAATTGAATTAGTCTTATTACAATAATTAACAAATATATATATATATATATATATATATATATATATATATATAATTAATACAGAACATTATACTAAAAGTGATTTTTTTTTTAAACATTTATGAATTCTGAAAGATTTTTCAATATTTTACCAGTTAATTTTGTAACGTTTAAATTTGTAAAGAAAAAGTTCTAGGGTCACAAGGGCGGTAACCAATCGTGCATAAATGAAAATCAAATTCACTTACTTTGTAGAAAATTGCAAATTCATTCCAGATTGTTGCGCCATCGCTTGAATCATCTGCTGTTTGGTAGCATCGTCCAAAACTGGACCGGGAGTGGGCGGTGTTATTCCAATTGCAGGTACTTGAACTGGTGCTGAAGTACTCGGTGCGGCTATTTGAGTTTTGAACGCAATCTAGACCATAATATATATATATATATAAATTAATTTAAAAAACGCTGAAGAGAAAGAGGAAAAATGAAATAAAATAGACGAATATTTCTTACTTTCATTTGAGCATCTGTAGCATTTGTAATATGTAGTTGTTCATTGATGATACAGAAACCGGAGCCGGCAGGTACTATGATTAAAACACGGCTAAACGCACGTATCGGGACAGTTTTCTGCCCACTATCTAATTCGCGGAACATTCCTGTCACCGATAGCATTAACAATTGCGGCTGTAACAAATATACATTGTTAATTTATTTTATAAATTTAACACCAATCAGACATTTTTCTAAAAATACAAGGTGACACAGAATAACGGGAATTTTTCGAAATGCGTATTGGTAGCTATTAACATTTAGCAAGTAAACACTCCGCCATTTTAGTAATCATGGATCAGTGGAACAACAGACAACAGCGTGCGTTAGCCATAAAAAATGTTTTATAAAAACAATGATAGTTTGGAAGCTGCGCAGAGGGCGTTTTGACGTTTTTATAATTTAGGACGTCATGGTGTCGTTCCGTCAAAACACGCGATAAAAGGTTGGATTAATAATTTTGATGAGACTGGTTAAAACAGAGAATTCGGGGATGAAATTCACAGTATCCCAGTTGAGATGTTGCAGCGGTCAATGAGGAATCTTAACAGCAGATTCCAAGAATGTATTCGTACAGTAGAACGCCATTAAAGGATAAATTCCATATATGTTTCGTAAATGACAAGTTTTAAGGTTTCAATTACTATGAATAAAATTTATTTCTTGTATCACTTCTAGTTTTATTGGATTGTAAAAAAGTTCCCGTTTTTTTGTGTACCTTGTATTTATAGACTATTTTCTTACCGTATACAAGCTGAGATCGACGGTAAAATTATGAATATCATGTTTCGTTTTCGGCATTTCGGACAGGAACGAAACGACAGCTAAATGTCCCTGTCGTAGCAAACGATTGCGTCGTTCGGGATCTTGAACTCGAATCAGATTTCTATTATCCGTCTGATACCAATTCAACCAGCTGGATGTCTTCGATGTCATACCGTACGGATAGGCCATTGTCATTGAGAACATGGCGTGCTCGTGATAAGCTTGTAATAATGTCTGTCGCGAATCGCCGTCGTAAATTAAAAAGTACTGTTCGAGAAATCGTCGAACGGTATCTTGACCATCTCCCGAACAGAGAAAAGTCAGTTGGCCCTTTGGAAGCGGAACTTCTTCTTCAAGATCGAAACCTATTGGCGGCGGTAAATCGACTCCATCCTAATTTGTTTTTTTGTTAATTAATCACACACAATTTTTCAAATATCTGATTCAAGTCGAGAAGTTTAAGACAGTATTTTTACAATTAGAAAAAAAAATCACTTACCAGTTTCAAAACCTTGGGAAACCGCTTCCTCACTTCACTGTAGACATAACGAAAGAATAATGAGCCCAAAGGGCTCTAGTTAGAATATATATAGATATATGAAATTCAGCACCTGCAAACACTCGACATGCAACAATTAAATGTAAGTTCCTCTATTGTCATTCCAAAATTAAAACCGAATTTTATTTTATCATCACATATTTTGGAAATAAATCATTTTTACGTTTTAACAATAGTTCAGTTATGAATTATTTTGATGTCATTGTAAGAAAAATTCTCGGAATAAAATAGATCAAACTGTTACTGAAATACTTGCAATTAGTCTGTAATAAAATATATAAATTTCTAGGTTATATTTTTTATTACCTTAAATTTTGTTCATTTTATATCTTCTTATATTATAATATTTATTACCAAGTTAGTGATAATTATATAATTTCAATTATTATTTTAGCATTTTCTAGAATATTATACATGATTAGATAAAATTGTGCAATTGTTTTTTTTTTTCACTTTTTATATAATTTTTTCTTTTTTTTTCTTTCCTGTTTTTTTAATATTTTTTATCAGCTTTCAATTTCCATACGAATACATTTTCATATATGTACACATTTCGGTACAAAATATATTTTATTAGAGCAAATCAGGGATTTTGTTTTAAGGAAAGGAATAATAGATCATTTATGGTACGTCCTTTGGACGTGGTTTTCTGAAATGCACACATATCGGAAACTTGTACAGCGCCGAATATGAGAATGCAATTTCTTAAACGTGCCATTTAAGACATAAGCATCAACAAAAGCATTTTTCAGCATTTTGTGAAAATGTCGGGCACATACGATGCGTTGAACTGCTGATAAATAAAATATCGCAGCAATACCATTTTTTTTTTCCGTAAAGCGATCGCAGTATAGTTTGTAGATGTTGTTTGCAATCGCATTTAATTCTGCGATGATGATGATAAGATGATTGTCATGATGAAGATTGGGCAATATTGGATGCTTGGTATTTTGTATGCATATATAGATAATAAAACTATATGAATTAATATTTGTATAGAAATATCAACTGTTTAAATATTTTTTTCTTCTTTTTTATTCATATTTGTTTTGTTTCTTTTTTTTTTTTCTTTGTATCAACAATTCTATCAATCATGTATTTAAATATATAAAACATTTATAATTAATAAACATTGATTTTAATTGTCACTAACCGAGTAATAAATATTTTGTAATTTTTTTCATATAATTTTATTTGTTTGTTCCAAACTAATTTTGAATTTGTTCACAAATGTTTGAAGCATGCACAATGAAAAATTATTTTGTAATTTACCATACTTGTTCATACTACGTACAATTGAAAACCAGTTTTATAGTTGGTACAAACAAATCTTATTTCTTTTGAAAATGATCGATTTTCTAATGCAAATATTAAGTAACAATTTATATTTCGCAAATAGTTTTTAGTAAATATTCAATAAATTTGTAAATGAACCATTATTAAAATATATAATTTTGATAAAGCTTACTACAAATGCGGCCAAACTTTTCTTGATAAAAATGTTTCGAACAACATGTAACAGATTACTTATTGGTTATGATATTTCGCCAATCAACCAACAAATAACCGGGTCAATACGGTCACATAACTATTGGAAAATTTGGTCGCAAAACAGAATGAAATTTTTCGAAAAAACAATGGATGGAATGTATTCAAGCTTACTGATCTGTCTTCGAATCCGAAACTCATCTCGTTATAAATCGTAACAAGATGGAGGTCACAGAATATGCTATCTAATGTTTCACAAGTCAATATAGACAATAAAAAATTATTCACAAAGTTGTTGTTTTTCTTTTCATTAACCCTCGATGATGTCATATTACCTTACGTAAGTTGATTGATCCTTGTACAAATCACAAACGGGATTACCATCTAAAACTAGATCTACAATTGGTAAACCTCTCAGGACATCCAAATTTTGCATTTGACGAATCTGTAACAGAAATTACAACACTATACTTTGTACTACAATAAGATTCAATCTTAGCGAAATTTGTAAGTTATTTTTAAAGCTTGCAATATGAAAACCAGTTTCCCTGACTTTTTTTTCATTTTTCCCTGATTTATTATTAAACAAATGTAAATTCCAAGTAATGCGAATCACATAAATAAAGATTTCTAAGTATAGGTGTGACAAAAAATTGCGAGAAATTCATAAATATTATTGCTAATTAATAATCATTGTAATTAAGACCATGTTAGTTAAAAATAGAAGTATATAAACAAAATGTTTTACGTAATTATGTATTTATTTTTCTAACAAAACATGTTTAAATTATTATCTATAAGATAAATATTAGTTTCTCATGTAAATTCAAATTTAAATATATTAGAATTACCATCGGTTTTATTATAATAATTCTGAACTTTATATCAAAATACAGCAATTTTTATTATAATAAATGAATTACTGTCAATATCGTTTGTTATATTACAATAAAATGTTTCTCACCTTGTTGTTACTTAAATGTAGAATTTTTAACATCGGCAGCTTTCTCTTCAAGTCTTTAAGATGTTCGAGAATTTGAATCCGATTATCTTGCAAATTCAATGCTTCCAATTCCGGAATATTATCAGCAATAATATCAATTACTGCTAACATAATAACTGGTTTAAATAGAGCACAGAAATAACCATCCAGATTTGGATCGGCGTGAAATTTAGTCAAATCTAACGCTTTCGTAGCCGGATTATATCGTTTTGCCATGGTTAATTTCATGCATTCTTTTAGTTGTGCATTAATTTCCACTTGCGGTAAAGAATGATTCACTCTGACTATCATTTTAAAACCATCCGGACACGTAATTGCCCGGTCGGCACTGTATAAACGTTCTGCAGTTTTATAATCATCGACGAAGAACGAAACAGATTGTCCATTAACTCGCCACTGAAACAATTCAAGCTCAAATTAAGTCTCGTATTAAATTAGTCAACGATTATAAACTTACCAAAATGGGTATTAGTGGAATCGGAGCTATATAACCTTGTAATGTTTTCAAAATGTAATCCTTATCATATTTATTTCCATAAGGTAGCTACAATTAAATCAACAATTACGCACTTGTTCCATTTCCAAATATTGCGAAATATCTTACCAAAACTTTGTACCAGTTCGTAGGACCTTCGAATAGTTTCCTTTTTCCACCGGGTCCTCTTGGTGCTGGCGAACCACGGCCACCACCACCGCCACCTTTCCGATTTCCACGGTTTTTGTTATTGATATATCGAACATGGCCAGAGCCACTCGTTATACCACCCATATCAATGTCTTCATCATCTAAATGTGCACGTATCGTGGCGTCCCAATCTTTTCGCTGATTATTTTTATTAAGTCGACTTGGTTTAAAAGTAACTCGTCTATTCTCTGATCGGGTATCAGCATCATGTTCTATCAAAAAAAATACATAAAGTTCTTAG
Source organism: Clivina fossor (assembly GCA_963966155.1). Lineage (NCBI taxonomy): Eukaryota > Metazoa > Arthropoda > Insecta > Coleoptera > Carabidae > Clivina > Clivina fossor. The sequence continues at coordinate 7,912,824 of OZ014563.1, read as the reverse complement.
TCATACACAACATGACCCATTTTCATTTATCAACACACAAAAGAATATGCTTGAATTTTAACTTACCGATATAATATTTTCTCTCTGCGTGCCAATTTCCTCTGTGTTTCGGTTTGTTAGGCATTTTTATCACGATATTTAACTTAATATCAAACTACGTAATACGCGTGTTGTGCAAATAACTTGATGGATTCACCTTTTTTCACTTCGTTCAACTTCGCATGGCAATTCGTTACAGGTTAGTTGTAGTTATTAGTGAGATGGCGCAGGTTACTTCCTGCTAACACGCGAGAATTATTGTGGCGCTAAAACCTGGAAAATTTTTAATAAAATCATTTTCATTCATTTTATGCACTGTAAGCGTAAAACACTATTTTACAAGAGCTTTATAATAATTAATTTTGACTCTAATCGATTTTGAAAAGTAATTTAATCAAAAGTATTTCTATTTTCATACAACTACAATACGTTTAAATCAGTTTAAAATGGCTGACAACGAGCCCGCGTCTGTTGAACAAGGTAAGTACCTAATTTAATAACAATAAAATTGAATATTTTCCGATATAATGATATTTACTGTATTTTAATATAAATCCGAATTTGCATTATATGCGCTACATCATTATAGATAGAATAGCTTTAGTTAATGTGATTAAAATGTCAAAATTACGAAAACTTGGTTATGGTTGGTGAGGTTACTTGATACTTATGTTTTTGTTTTTAGATACAAATTTAGTTCCAGGCTTTCCTGATTTCGAAGAAAGTTTGTTAAGTTTTGAAAGACTGGATCGAACATCACCTGAACTATGGCCCGAGAAAAGTAAGTTATAAAACTAATATTGATCTCTCTAAATTTATTATTTGTAACGATATGTTTTAGTCGAGGGCGTAACGGAATTTATGTCTTTCTACACACCACCTAACAATTCGAGACCTGCATATTCAACCAGTTTTTCTGTAGAAGATACTAATCTTCTTCACCGTATGTACAAAATAAATTTTTTATTGTGTAATCTTTAAATAATAATTGTGTATTTGTTTGTTTAGAATTTGCATCACTTTCGACAAGTGGTCTTATTGCAAAAGTGAAAGAACTGCATGATGTAGCTTATCAGCTGGGAGTGGAAGAAGCTAAAGAAATGACAAGAGGAAAATATTTAAATCTTTTCAAAAAAACAAATAGTAGACTAGGATAAATTACATCAGATTAATTTATATATATATTAACTTTTTTGTTTTGCGTTATTAATAACATATTTTATTATTAAAATAAGACATGTATGAAACATTATTTATCTAAAATATATTTTGAAAATTTATAATGTATTTGTATTTCTTATCTCTACCCAAGTTAATATTGAATATTAGTAATAATAATTTGATATAAAATTTGTTAAAATATACCTGAAATTATTGAAGTTATTACTGTTTGAAAACGTGCGTTAGTTTTGCATTACATTTTCTCGTATCAAAACGTGTAAAAACTATTTATCGTTGAAAAAAATTAACTAAAATAGATTTTAGTTGTATAGAAAGTATGTAGTGCAATGCAATAATCTAAAAATGGAAATTTTGACTCAAATTACTTTAATTGGCTCCTGAAATATTTACTTTTTTGAAGATAAAATACGTTTTTCTATGGCATCACGTTTGAATTTTTCGGGATGATGAAAAGAGTTTGTGCCACACCCTTTTTGTGTAATGTATGTATTATCCGAGAGGAAACTACTTCCTTAAATTGTGTACACAAGGTTGTACAAATATTAAGTATGATTGTTGAAATTTTTTGTTGATTTTATACAAAATTTCAGACTAGAGATTTTACTCGAAATTTTACATGGTTTAAAAAATATCTAATTGAGTTTTTCTAGATTTTAGAGGATTTCATAATATTTTAATTCATTCGTACAAGTGATTTTCAAATCGATATTATCTCAATGTTATAACTAATTTAGACTTTGATATTTAACATTTAACTTCCTGATAACAAAAATAATTAATAATATTCAGTTAGAATGCCATGATGAAAACATCAATGTTAAGTTTTGTATTTTTCTTTTTTTTCGATTTTTGTTTATGTTACGTATGTAAAAATGAAAAGAATCAACCTGTGGATTGGTATTTTAAATATGTTTAAATTGTATTATTTTGAAATAATTTTTAATTATCTTAAAGGTATGTTTTATACAAATTACCACAGGAACATAATCATATAAATCCACTTATTAAAGAAGGACTATCATATATTTTTATAACATCTGAAACTGTTGATAATGGTTGGATGATATCAAATATTTCTATTAATGAAGCTAATTCTTTTCCGGGACTTACCCTGCAACCATCGTATGATGTATGTAATATAATGATACTTTTAAATTCGTATTTAAGAAATTGATGTTATTATTTAAATTTTTACAATTTTAGAAATCATCAAAAATGCATATTTTTTATAACGACGAAATGCCAGATGGCCATACAAATGACTATTTGGGTCATACAAAAGGTGTAATTTCATCGGATGACACAAATGGATTTTGGTTGATCCATTCCGTTCCACATTATCCACCTAAAGAATTATACTCATATCCAAGTACTGGAATAAAATATGGACAAAGTTTTCTTTGTATATCGTTTAATTTGCAGAATTTAAATAACGTCGGACAGCAGTTACAATATAACGAACCAAATATATACAATTCTTACATTTCGAATAGTTTACAAACTAAGTTATCGAATATAAATGCTGTAATTAATAATGAAACTATTAAAGCTTCGCCTTGGTTTAGACTTACTACTTTGTACTCATTACAAAATAGGCAATTTGTATCTTTTGCAAAAGGAAAACGTTTTGGTAAAGAAATTTACCAGGATTGGATTGCACCAGCTTTAAAAAATAATTTGTTAGTTGAAACATGGCTTAATGGACCCGGAAAAATTCCATCCAATTGTTCTAACACTTTTAAGTACAAATTTCTTACCTTTTACTTCTTTTTTTTTAACAAAAATTAATCATTATAATTTATTTACAGAGTAAATAATATTAAATCTTTAAAAGTATCAACAGCTGATTTAAAATTTCACTCTAGTTTAGATCACTCAAAGTGGACTGTTGCAAATTCGGAAAATAATTTAAAACCTTGGATTTGTGTAGGAGATATTAATCGGGAGGTATATTTTTATTATATTAGTAAGACTAGATGAATATTAATGAAATAATTTTAGGAACACCAAGAAAGTCGAGGAGGTGGTACAGTTTGTATCAGGGAAAAGAGGTTATGGCAACAATACAAAAATATAATAAATGATGTAGAACCTTGTGAAAACTAATTAAAATAAAAGAATAACACACTTTAACGTTCTAAAATAATTTCTATTTAACACAATATGTACATTTTTGTTACGTAACTAATATTTTAAATAATTACTTTCTTAATGCAGATGGTTGTGGACATCTGAATCTCTGCATTTCAACTTCTGCTTCATAGTAGCTGTTTTTGTTGAAATTAAAATATTCGGGAACTTTGTATTCACCGGATTTTGCAGCTCCTGGACCCACTGGTTCTTCTGTAGTGTGCACTGAAGTGCTTAGACCGGGTACATTTGCATTTACTTGCTGCGCACTTGATGATGGCGATGATGTTGATGTACCAGCTTGATTGTTAAAAACTATTATACCCGTTCTAAATTGTCTTTGTAACGAAGAAAGTGTATGAATTTTACATAATTCTTGTCTTATTTTGTTGACAGCTAGTTTTGACGCCATTTTGGTCTGCAATCGATAAGAAAAATGTCGATTATGCCGATTTAGAATAAAAAATCAATTTTAGTTTCCATTATATCGCTAGATGGTAGCACATATTTTTATATTTATTTTTATGAAAATATATGCAATAAATGTTTTTATATTACTAAATGATTTATTCTGATTTTAGTTCTAATTTCCATAGAATATTAAAAAATATTTTCTTTCAAAAATATTTATGTATATTATATTTCTTACGTTCTAATTTATATTTAACAAACTTTAAAAAATTTTATGATCAGCGGATTCATTTGTCTTTTTCGCTAAGAAGATTTCTATACTTTCGGCCTGTTTCCAGTTGTAAGCAACTTGTTACTTAAAAGTGCAATTAATTTTCATATTATTTTAATCAAAAACTAACATATCATCTTACAAATATTTTACAAGATTTTTGAATAGAAATCACAAAATTTTAGTGCGGAAATGATATATATACAATGTTAAAACTTATTTGGAAACTCGTTTTTAACATAAGTTATACGTAAAAGAATTGATTGTAGGTGACATATTTGGTGGCAGTCGCTGCAAGATTGGTTAGGTAAAGAGGTTAATTTAGTTATCTTTAGAAAAATTTAAGCCATGTGAAGAATTTTTAGTTGTTCTTAACGTAAAAATTAATAATAACAGTATCCGCTAGTAGTTGCGTAAATCAGTTTGAATAATTGTATAGATCATTTTCGAACTAAAATTTTGTGATTTATATTCATAAAATGTGCTAAAGTGACTGTCAAGTTTTACCTAATATTTAAATCATTCATAAACTGTTTCTTGGAGTGATAAGCTAAATGATCCATTATTTATAAAACTTTGAGTGATATGTAGACTTTTGTTTCTATACGAAAAAGTGACTCCGAAATAAGTGACTCAGGAAGCAATAGAATGCTGCGAGCAAGTAATACGAGGTATGTAAAACAAAATGCAATTTATATAGAATAAAATATTAAAATTTATTAAAACAACGTTACAAATAATAAAAATTTACAATGAATAACAATTTATATAATAAATATAACCGAAAATTTGAAAAAACAAATTAAAATTTCACATTTCACAAATGCTTTACGCATTTTTCTCCATAACATGGATATAAAATCCAGGATCTTTTATGGCATCTAGTGGTTTGAAATCTGCAAAGATTGTGTGTTTGCTGCGTTGGCCAAATGCTTCTTCTAACATACTCTTGAATATATGCAATCGGTGAGGATAGTAAGACAATCGGAATTCACTGGAAAGATAAAAAAAATATATTTAATAAAATGTTAAGGGTCTCTTTTATTAAAAAAACAGTGGCATAATTTTTTTTGAGGATTTTTAGATGTTTGTAAAAAGTGTTTACCAATAAAGATGGAAACTATAATTAATTCAGTATAAAAATGAATAAACTTGAAAATAATATTAAAGTTTTCTAGATGTTGTTTATAAAAAAGTTAATGCCAATTTATTTCTGTTAATAAATAAGTAATAACATTCACAAACAGTCTTTGCAATTTTAGTATTATTATCCAGTATTATGAAACAATAACATAGTATGAGTTATTTTCAGGAAAATTTTTTGAATCTTAAAATTATGCACATTATAATAGATAAAAATAATGCTCCTTTGCCATAAAACTAAGCGGACTAAATTTTTTATTTGATTTTTCTTTAATCATAAACCTATTTAATAGTGCATAAATTAAAATTAGATCTGCATGTTTGGATTTTAGAGCTACACAAGCAAGCCAGAGTTGCACCAAACCCTTATTAAAAGTGGTGCATTTTAGAATTTGCTCATATAATAGTTTATCATTATTTTAACATGAAAAAATACAATAGTATCGACTCCGATTATAAAAAAAATAAGCGTATTCCGGCAGATATAACTTCGTATGAACAATAATAGGGGAGCTTTCAATATCTTTAATCAATTTTAATAAGAAATAGAAATAATATATATTGCTTGCATTGATTGTATCAAATCATTGATTATATAATCAATATAATATTATATAATGTATTATATAATCATTGATTTTATCTAGTTATTTCTGTTTTCTGTAATTTTTTCTCTTTTTATAATCTTACTCTATAATTTTCTTAATAGTTTATAAGATTTTTATTAGTGTAACACATAAATTATTACAAAACATGAAACTATTCATGTTATTTCTGTTACGGCAGCTTTTTCCGACTTTGTTGATTTTCTCAAGTGAAGTCTTTATGTAATTCTACTGGATTTTTAACACGTTCACTACAGTGAGGTACAAACATTTAGATAACTTCATTATTGTATTATCAACAAAAAAAAAAGAAATAACTTACTTGACTCCTTCATCTTGGAAAACATCTTTTTTACTTTGGCCATTTGCGTCATTCTTTGTATCAATCAGATAGTCCATCGTTACCATGGCTGGTTTGCCACTGACGAAAAGAACTGATGTTTTGATATCAGTCATGTGTTTGCTCTGGAAATTATACGAATTAATTAATCATTTTGCTGTATAATAAGAAAAATTAATCTCGAACTAATTCTTACATTATAATATAAACAATGTGATGGTGTCTGGCCTGTGCTAATGATGTGATCGTAATTTCTGTGATCAATTAAAAGAAGACCTCCTGGTTTAACGCAACGCTCAAAGTTTTTCAATGCGGCTCTGTAAAATCATTAAAAATTAATTTATTATTTATTCCCGTATTAGCATTTACAAAGTAGTGTGATTTTTTTCAAAGAAAATTTTATTGATTATAAATTAAGCAACATTTATTCATAACGATAAAAATAATTTATGATGTTTTGAATTTAGAAATAATATAAAAACTTTATATTAAATTATAAAAGTTTGATACTGCTAATAATAATTAACTGATATCGAATTTAAGTTTATAATAAATTGTAAATTATTTATTTAAATATTTTAAATAAAGAATCATTATTATTGTTGCATAAAGTCAGATTTAAGTAAATTGTTGTGTAAAAATATCAATTTTAATATTATTATCGATAAAAAAATAATTATATTTATATTTATGAATAAGTTTATTTTAAATTGTACTGAAATTTTTTTAATTAAATTTCGATAACGAAATAAAAAAAAAAGAATTTTGTATTTTTTATCCCAGGTTCTAATTTTATATACTAATTTTCCACGTGACCATAATAGTGTACTAAATTTATGTCATAAATACGTCATTAGATTATTAAGTTACTAATCAGAATTTAGGTATTATCAATACATAGTAATATGTGCATATTTAAAAAATAGCAATTTGTTATTATGTTATCAATGACATTTCTGAAAAATCTAATAAATTTTAATACAATAATTTGAATAATTGAAACTATTTACTGATAAGAAAAAAATTGTTATGTTATAATTGTGTACATAACATTGAATAATCTTATTCTAATTTATAAGAAAAAATAAATACTGAATTATGTATTGACATCTATTTTATAATGTAAATATTTGCCTATAAATTTTCAACAAATTGTGTTAAATTTACAAAACGAAATTAATAAAAAAATCTGTTAAGTACTTTTGAAAATAAATGAGAAATTAAAGATAGCAAAAAAAATAAAATAAAATCTTTGATGACACTAGTTTATGATACGAAATATTAATTATTTTTAATAGATAAAATTATAACTTTATTGACATATTTAATAATCATAATTATGACGCAACGACCGATAAAGCAAATTTTGTTTCTTTTTACTTATTTTATCTTAGTTTTGAATATTTAAACTCTGATACTGTCGTAATATATTCAAAATCACGCTATTTGGCAATAAGATTTAGCACAAAGTCAAAATGAATGAAATTTACTAACTTTTGTTCACGTTGATCACCATATGAGTCCATCATATGAGCGAAAGAGTTACCAAGACAGATTACAGCATCGAAACCGTCTTTGAGAATATGCGATACATCATCGTACAGTGTCAACCAATTAGCTTCTTCGATTACTGAAAAAAATAAATAAATGATAACAATTTTAGTATGTGCTTCTTGACAACGGATACTATATTTGTAATTATGGCAGGCGTGAGGTCAAATATTTTATTAAAAGATACATACAATAGATTCTTTCAATATGTTCATAGTTTCTTAGAATTATTTTGATTTGATTACAACTGAAAAGATGATTGGTTTGTTGTTTTTGATATTGTAAATGACAAATAAACGAAATTTAAATTATTTATTTTTCAAATGATATTCATGTATTTGAAGATATTTTGAAAGTTTTATATAAATTATATTTTTTTAAATTTTTATCGAACATCGAATTATTAATTTTTCTCATATGTATAAAAAAAATGGACATTAATATGTGAATTTTTGAAACGTAAAAATTGTTGTTTGCTTATCGTTTTTATTATTTAATTTTTCCAAATAAAACAGGAATCAAATTTACCATTAGAAACCTTTTTTCCATGAGCAATTTTTTTTGAAAAATACATTAATCAACTTTGAAACAAATGTTTAATATTTTGTTACAAAATTTTCAATAAAAAGTCAATTTTTATTATCTTAATTTTATTTTTCAAAGTAAAAAAGATAGTTATTGTGCCGCGTATTTCTAAACTTTTAGTCAACTTTGTATTTAAATAAATAAATATTTAAACCATTTAAAATATTAGATAATTTTATTACAAAAAAAATTAATACTTATATAAATTTTAACTGTATGATAAGAAAATTTTATCAATTTTTGTTAACATGAATATAATTATGTAATTACATAAAACTTTTAAAAATATTTAAAAATTTCAGGAAAATTAAAAATCAAATTATCAAAAAAAAGTTTTGTAAATCTATATTATTTTTTCGACTATATCATTTTTTTTTTCATCAAAAAAAAACAATGTAATTTTTATTATCACTGCATTATATACGTTATGTATATTAAAAGATTTATATAATTTTTATTGCCTAAATAAATTAAAATGTTATCAATTATTTTAAAACTACAATTTCATTAGGTTTAATAATAAAAATAATAACAAATGATAAAGAAATTGAGATACTTATATCGTATCTGATGAAATTTTAAAATCACGGTTTCATTCATTTCATTTCGGAAAAGCCCATCACGAAAAATTACGAATAAATTAAAATGACTTGCAACTCTATTTTTTTTAGAATCATGTGGAAAATATGTGTCAGTGATAATACTATTTTTGTTGTGACACTAATAAGAAAAAAATATATATTATTCAGAATTTGTTATCGGATTATTTCAAAGTAAAAATTTAAGAACTTACTCCAGTTGTCAAAAGCTGCCTCTTTACGACGATTCCATCTTTCTTTCAAAGCGTATTTCAACATTTTATCGGAAGCATCTACAGAAACTACTTCAAAGTCTTCTTCGACTAACATTATTGAGTCCACTCTATAAATAAAATAAATATTATAGACGTTACGTTACTCGTAAATGAATAACAGATTTTTCATTGAATTACATTTACATAAACCGTTTTAAAATCAAAATTAATTTCGTCGACTTATTTCAATATTTATTTTTTGAACATAATTTTTACTTTATCTGTATTAATGATATCTCTCATACTTTATTCATATTTATTCAAAGTTATATATTTAAATAATTTTACATTGTGATAAGCAAAAATAGAACATTTAATTGATATATTATTATAAATTGTCATTTGATATTAAATTATATATATTAATAACAAATTAAGAAGAATTGAAATTTTATCGTATTTCATAATAAAATTACAACAAACTGGTTCCCACACATAATCGAAAAATAATTTTTCCATTAAATTTTTCTTTTTATTTCACCAAGTCTTTATTGTTATTAATAATTGTAATGGTTAACTGATATACATTATTATTTTATTTTTATAGATAAAAAAAAATCTTGTGAAATATAAGATAATTTTGTCAACATGTTATCATCAAATTAAAAAAAAATACGTGCATAGTTTATCAGCATCTGTGACGTCATATTGCAAAATCTTTAATTACAACATTATATCTTTGAAGTTCAAGTTTTATCAGAGAAAAACAAAATTCAAAAAACTGAAATAGCCTTCAGTTTTTTTTTTAAATATTTCTTAATTTCGAATACTATGTTGATGGATTTAGTTATCATATGTTAAAGATCTGTTTTGTAATTCGAGATTAAAAACGGACAAATATTGCCACAAATTTGGTGCGTTTTTGCCCTCGGATTACTAAACAGATTTTGAAGATTATAAATTTTATTCTTTGGAAAGAAAAATAATTTACCCGGTTCCGCAGGCAACATCTAAAATTCTTTTGCATCCTCTTTGATGTAATAGTCCAACTAAGAAATTACGATATTTTTCTGTGCGAGATTTCTTGTCGCCGATAAAAACTTCCCAAATTTTGGCGGCTTTACCATCGGCATATTGATCACGGACACCTTCTGCAGGAGTGCCCAAAGACCTAGTGTGAAATACCTTATCTGCCATGTTTCCCTAAAAATTATAATACAAAAATATTAAAACTAAATTATCACACCTGGCTTGAATATCCATTAAATATTTTTTTTATATTTTTAAATATTATAAATCTATCACAATTTTGACGTTTGATATAATTTTATTTGTGTTTTGTTTTAGAAAATTTGGAATATATAATTTTTTTTGAGTTCAATTGTAATTAAAAAATAGACTTTAATTTTCGATATATTTTTATTAGAACATACCTGCTAAGTAATGTGACACTTAATACTTTAAAAAAGTAACTAAAACGGATGTTTCTGTGCTTTCAATTTTATGCATTTATATGTTTCTAAGTGGGAGGGGATCAATTATTATTGTAGATAACACAAGAACGAAAAATCGTGTATAATGGCTATTGCATCATTTTTATATGATGTATTTTACATAAAAACTCACACTGATTTAATTGATTAACTTTGTTTATTTTTTATAAATACGTAAAAATTTACAAAAAATATTTATTTTTAACACAAATATCGCAATATTTTTTTGCATATTAAAATATAGTTTTTGTTACCAAATATTTTTTACTACAATTTTATTTTATTGATTTTTATAGTTTTACTTTGTTTTGAACTGTTTAAAATATATTTTTACTAATATCATTGAATAAATTTGTTATATATGTTAATATCAATAAGATTTATAATAGCGCCTTGCTGGTAGGCAATACAATGAAATTCAAAAACGAATTGGTTGCATCGCTATATTTACCTAATTTGCAATTCCATTAGGTATGTGCAGATGAAAAAATATCGAAGTAAATTAATATATTTTGTATATGCAGCTCGCAATTTTCAAATTACTTTTCGCAATTAATAAATTATGCAGTAAGCACTTTCACAGCTAATACTGTTCAACAAATAAATTGTCAAAGTTGTAAAATTAAGTTAATAAAATCATATAAAAACATTATTTATATAATGATCAAAATATTTATTAATAATTTTAAATTATACTTACAATTATTTTTTTAAATTATCAATATAATTGTTGCACCACCTTACACTGATATTTGATGGCACTAGTGTAGATTTTAGTTTAATATGATATGTAGTTGTAACTGGTGCAAACTGTTTTTTCATTGAAACAGTAAAAATACAGTAATTTATTCTGTCAAACTAATGCTAAGTATTAAATAAATTAGAAATATAATTTGTAATCTATATTAACAAGTAACAATCTTTTAATGCGTACAAAATAAATTTGTTATTGCACCGAACCTCCACTGACATTTACTGAATTTGTGGCGCGTTTTATAAATCTGTTTATATTAAATGATTGACTAACAACTTTGTTTAGTCTGATGATAAACATGGAAGAAAATACAGATACGACTGGGAAGAAATTCTGGACTGAAGCAAATACAAGATTATTAATATTAGAATTTAAAAAGTATTATAGTTTTTGGAGAAATAGGCGTATTAATAAAAAGAAAGAGATGTGGGAAAAAGTCGCTAAAGGATTACTTGATCAAGGATATGAATTTACCGCTTCGCAGGTAGAAAATAGATTTAAGACATTGCAAAGAAGGCACAGAAAATCAGTAAATACTGTACCGGTTCGGAGACAAGAAAAACTGAAAAGATTAAAACGTTTGGAAAAGTAGTGGCTATACGTAGAATTTTATTTCATAATTTACTTACAATCATATTTTTTTTGTAGTGAAGTAACTGATATGATTCAAAATGCGACCATGTTTGAAGACAGTACGATTCAAAATAACGGCAAAGTTGAATGGATCAATGAAAACATGTAATTTAATAATAATAAAATACATGATTTGTTCAAATATGATCTGAAATTTCATTAGAATTATTTGAATAGACTGTTCTATGATTATTCGATCTTATTTAGAAATTCCGGATCATATCTAAACTATCTTCGTATTAATTTCTGTTTACTACTATTTTATTCAATTTTAGTTCAGAGGCAAATATCGAAGACACATTAATCACGGATACTATATCACTAATTAACGAACCTGGTACTTCCAATTTTACAAATAATGTAAAATTTGCTTTACCTAGAAAAAGACCAAGCCCTAGTCATTCAAATAAAAATACTTCTGCAATATTAATTGAAATTAAGGAATTAATTAAAAAGGTCGAAATACGTAGACAAGCCAGACATGAACAATACATGAAAATTGTTTCAGAAAAAAATGAAATTATGAAACGAAAAAACGATCTTTTAGAACAAATGCTTGAACGAATGTCTGCTACTGAATAGTATTACAATATATTTTAAGTTTTGTTAAATATATATAAGTATAAATAACATAGTGTTAAATATGTTTCATTTATTATTTTGTACAAACTGAAAGTTAAAGAGAATAATATTTAAGTTGGTTTCTTAATTCCATGTCTATATTTATTGTAAATATATCGTACGAGTCCAATTACAAACAACTGAGATATAATATAAATTCCGGCAGTTATCAATCTATATTCTAAATCAAAATTCTTTTTGTAAACATACGTAATCTTTGCAGTATATAATGTTCCAAGAATAGCTCGCATAATAAAAAAGAAAACTGCAAACACAAATTCAACACAGGTAAACCATAAAGTATTGTGATAACCTTCACTTCTTAAGAACCATCTGGCCTGTAACAGGGGATTTGTTACTTCTAATCCTCCCAGTCCACAGCAAGTCTCTGTTCCCGCCACATTTTTGTATAAAACACGCGTAAGTGCAGCGCAACTGTATCCATGATGCACGATCATCAGCACCGTATCGGTTTGATAATATAAACACCATAGAAAATCGAAAATAAAGTAGCCCAAACTTATTAAAAGTATAAATTGTTGTTTACTTGTTTGCGGTTCGGTTGTATTTACGAATAATTTTTCAGAAAAACAATCTGGAATTCCATTTACGGAAGCGGCTATTCCGTGACAAAATGTTAACGCTCTATTATGCCATTCTGGACTTTTTTCGGGGAATAAATATCGCAAGATGAAATATAATGCACTCCAAATGGACGAAACTATTAATATTGCATGCCATGAGTTACACTGAAAATTTGACAGTAACATTTTTAATTCATTTTGAATATACTCATGTCAAATATTAAGCAGATTATATTTTTTAGTCGCATTTTTTACATAATATAAATATTGATTGAATAGGTTTTAAATAATTTGTGTTAAATATCAGAATTTTTATGACACATGACTTTCAATTTTTTAATCTTTTGTCAAGTCAAGAATTAATAAGTTATAAAGAAAAAATTTATACATTTAGTAAATTGGTCTGGTAGATAAAAAGAATCGAACTATAAGAAATAAATAAGCTATTTAAAACTTTATTTTCAAAAAAATTAAAATACATTATAACAATTAATATATTAGGTCTGATGATTTAGTGTTTTTTGATCAGACTTTAGTACTTGTCTAACATTTATATTTATTCTAAATCTATTTACATAATTATCGAAATCTTTCCATGTTATTTCATCATGAAGACTTGCTAGCAAATTACAATAATTTTTATTTGCATCGCATTTGAAATTCCATGGCTGATTTGATGCAGTAAGAATTTTCGGCACTGCATGATAGCAAAGCCTACTTTCTTTGGACATAATTATAATATCACCACTTTCTATTAACATTGGAAGGGCCGGATATTCTTCCGTAAGGCCTCCGATTAAAAATATCGCTGACTGTCCGAAACTAAACAAGAATTGAATATTAATTTATATATTTCGTAAATAAATAAAGATATTACCTGAAAGAAAACAATGGTGCATCCAGATTTTGTTCTGAATGATCAGTATGTCCCGATAACGTCGAATTCATTGGATAATAATTAATTATAGCTGCTTCTGCAGAATACTCTCCGAATCCAAGAATACGGGCAATGTACTCGCATAAACATGCGAGATCTTCCGGGAAAATATCCTTTGATGTCTCACTGTAAATCTAAAATATTTATTTGTATTCTGTGAAGATTATTTTTTATAAAAATCTTACTTTAGTATCCCAATTGTGGTGATAACCCAATGTGGCCCATCGTAACTTATTTAATAAAAATTCGCTTCTATTTTGATCTGTTGTACATACGTCCCACCAATTTTCTTCTGTCAATAAATAATCGTGAATATCTAGATTTAATTTTTGCGGTTTTTTGGAAAAATCTTGAAGACATCTTTTGATCCAATATCTTTGTCCTAGTGCAGTAAACGGATTTTTAATAAAAAGTAATCCGGGTTTATTTTTTAACGTGTAAACTTTCCAGTTTTTTGCGTCAATTAAACCGATAAGCTGTTCCTGGCAATTGGTTTCAAATAAATTTGATTTTATAGGCATAACCTAAAAATATTTTTTAAAAATTTAACTGTATTAATAAAAGATATATTAATTTACATCAATGTTGTCATTTTCCAATGATACATTAATAACTGAGGTTAAATCCGGTGGAGGTTTTTTACTTTTATAATATTTAAAATTTTCTCTAAACATTTTTAATCCAAATGTCAAAATAAAATTATCCCGACTTGTAGTGACACTTAGCGGCAAAAATTATAACTAATCTGACAACCGCTTTTTCTCAGCATAAAGCAAGTATTTTAGGTTATATTTTGTTTAAAACAATTGTTAAATGTTACCAAGGAGAGTAAGTATTATTATTAAAAATATAAATAATACTCGATAATAACGACTTTCGTGATTTTTAGATTAATCCGTTGTTAAGAAGTTGTTGGACGCAATATTCACAATTGCATACAACTGTAAGTGCTGCAAATCAGCAAGCTGAGCCAACACGATTGGAAAAAAGTGAGTTTGAAAACACTGGATTTTGAATTTTTATATTAAATTCTTAATTTTCATTATAGCATTAAACAATGTTACGTTATTGGGCCGTGTCGGAGCCGAACCACAAAAACGTGGTACGGGCCAACATCCAGTAGTTCAATTTTCGATGGCAACTCATACAAATTACCGGTACGAAAGTGGTGAATTTATGCAACGTACCGAGTGGCATCGTGTCTCGGTTTTTAAACCAAATCTGCGAGATACCGTAATGAATTTTTTAAAGAAGGGTCAAAGAGTGTACGTTAATGGAAAATTAACTTACGGAGAAGTTAAAGGTGAAGATGGTGTTTTAAGGATTACAGCATCTGTTATCGCTGATGATGTTATATTTTTTCAACATAATGAACCCGTAAAATAGAATCTCATTTTATTTTATATTGTTTTTAGTTTTACTCGATTTATACCTATGCCTTAATCAGGAGTATTTTTTTCTAACAGTTTTGTATATTATATATTTTCTTAATGAATAAATAATATTATTAATATGGGACGTTTTATTATTATTTGTTTTTGTAAGCACGAATTTTATTTTAATTTGAAAATGTTTTGGCATTTTATCATCAATAAATATATTTTTAATTTGGGAAATACTATTTAAAATAAAAGTTTAAGATTTGGTAGAAGAAAAAAAAGTAAATAGGTTTAATATTCTGTGTATTTCAAATATTTTTAACAATAAAATAAATGATATATATCTTAAATTCTACTTAAATGTAACAAAATAATTGTCTTTATATATTTTGCACTTTTAAAGCTGCAATATTAAACTTGACGTGAACTGAAAGACATGTTTTTATCATAATTGTTTTTTTTTTAATTTAAAGCTTTAGAAATATGACATTTTTGTACTGAAATTTAGTAAAAAAATAGTTTTATAAAAACACATTTTCAATCACGAACACGTTTGCAATAGCTTTGTTTTGCACAAAATGGCGATATATTTTTAGTTTTCTATAACACAGAATTTTTCTAATTAAATTGCTGTTGTATTCGAAAGCTATATTATAGCTCTCGTTTTGTATTTCGTATACATATAAATATCTACCAAAAAAAGAAAAGAAAAAAATAACCTCAATTATAATAATTCCTATTCTTTAATAAATCTACATTAATTAATATTTATTTACATTTCATAATATACATTTTCTTTCAAATATATTTAATTATTTATATATAAATTCCTTTTATAATCACACAAATTGAGTCAAATATATGTATAAGAGATCACAGAAATAGAAGCTGGAATTTGTTTGGCAATTCATTTTACTTTTCCCCTTATGTATTTTCGTTTTTTATATTTTGCAGTATTTTTTTAAATACTTTGTCAAATTTACTTTTATTTATTTGGAATTCATTTGCGTGAATTTTTTATATGTAAATTAAAGCCTACTATTATTTATAAAACAATTATTATAAATTTAACATAAATAATTTAAAAAACTGTTTAAAATAATATTTTTCACATTTATCGAATGTGATATTTTTTATTAAATTTGCAAATAGGCTGTAATTTACAGACTAATATTTTATTGAATTATTTTTTCTGGCCCCAAATTTGAAATATATCTACCTATAATATAGAAAGATTCCAGTCTATTTGTACAAAAAGTGAAATCCTGTTTTTAATAATTAATTATTGTCATTGCATATTATTTGTTCATCACAAATAGTGTCCAAATTGCAATTTACATTTTAATTGTTTGGCACACAACACAAGCCACTACATAAATACAAATTGTTCGTAACAATCTGTTAGTTATAAATGTAGATATGCAGTAGTGCTCTATATAAAAAAAATAACCAATTATAATTATCTTTAAGAAAAATAATCAAATGCACGTAACATACGTGCATCCGTTTCAAATATTGGCACATTAATTTTTTTTAAAATTATAATTTATACATATACTTATATAAGTCACATAATAATTGAATTAAACTTGAAAGCACCGTTGGTTGAATGCAATAACAAAATGAATGAATCGTTCGTTCACTATCACTTATCGCCATCTAGATCTGGTTTAATGTGCATGTGATGAAACTGATCACTGTTTGTGTCCTGAGTGTTGGCACTACCCGAATTAAGTCTTGCCGTCGACGTGCTAAGGTCCGTAGGATGCCTCTGATGATGCAGGTTCATCATGCTGAGGTCAGTGGGTTTTTCGTCGTCACAATCAACGTCGCCGTCTTCATGGCTGTGCTCCATTGTATCGACTCCCGGTTCCGATTTGATAGGAACATTGGCAATGGTGGGAATGGACGGTGTTACTGTTACTGAAGCTGCTGCTACCGTGGTGGGAGTGGTTGTTATACCAACTGGGGCGTTGAGTCGTGTTGGAGACATTTGTTGCCGTAGCAAGGAAATGTTTTTGATGTTTTTCAATTCGGTTGGGTTGCGTAGGAATCTGAAGAAGAACGAGATTTTTAGTTACAAATTCCATTAAAAACCTTAATTAGAATTAGAATGATTCTTTGATGAAGGATATTTAAATTTCTGACATATGCTTTGAAATATTTAGAAAACGATATTAAATATAAATAAATATATTTTTTTAAAGTAAATGTTATTTTTGCATCATGTACAGTTTTTTTTTGCTGGATTGTAATGTTTTGTATTACAAAGTTAGACTTAATAATATAATATAAACTTTATTTAGTTCATTGCTATACAAACAGTATAAAAGTTTCATTAATTACAAATTTGAACTAGAATAAAATATCTTTTCTAGAACATGTTTTCGTTTATATATTTATAAAACCTTTATCGTTATAAAATATATCATTTTCATTGCAGAATATACAATTTATAAAGAAAACAAACGCAGGAAACCTAAGCCATTTTATTGCAAAATTTCCAAAATAGATTTGTTGCTGATTTAAAAAATTCTAAATGAAAAAATTATTACAATGAAAAAATTATTACAATAAAAACATTAAAATCCAATAAAAACTCACATTTAAATAAATCAGAAAATTATCAAAATTATAGCATACAGAGAGTATGTACTATTCCGAATATAAAATATTTCTTTATATCGGTATACAAGATATGATTAAATTGTGAAAAACATAAATCTGTATTTTTTGAAATTAAATTTATACATTGATTGCAGCGCAGATACTTACTGGTAACAGTGACGTTCGCCCTGTACTTTCCGTAAAATATTAACACGGTAATAGTAACGTAACGCACGAGACATTTTATCGTAATTCATCGATAAATGATTCTTTTGAATGCCCCATAATTTGGCTAATCCGGCTGGATCTACAATCTTGAACACACCAGTATCTCTGTTCTTCCACGCAATATATTTCGTGTATCTTTGCGTTGGATCGTTGAGCAACTGTTGTAAAAAGTCCCATAACAGTCGGCCATCTAAACAAGAAATAATCGAAATTGTAAATATACATCATTTTTGCGACGAAATTTTTAGAATTTTTTTGTAGCAAAATGCAGTATTTAATATTTAAATTTTACGACTAGTACTAAATAAAACTTTTTTCGTGAATTATGTTTAAACTTCGATACATACTTGTGTTGGGTTCTGGTGATTCAACAGGGAAGAATTCCCGTCCGACGGGTTGAAAGGCGCCTGATACAGGACCTTCTTTCGGACTTCTCGGCAAAGATGCAATTATAGCACTGGGAGTATTAGGCGGGCTGTTATTCTTCATCAAACCATGATTATTATTGTGGGGACTGTTCGCTACTTGATAACTATCTTCATCGGAATCCGATCCTTGATTGCTACCACTCCCGCTACCGCTACCACAACCGAACACCGAATGCACATAGGTGATCTGATTAGCAGCATTATCAATATGTTGCGGGCTACCGGCTTGGCTGTCCACAGACGGTGCCGGACTCAACGTAACTGAATTACTTTGTGCCATTAAATGCGCAGCTGCCAAAGCCGCATGGCTCGGATGAAATGCCTCATTGTGCGTAAGCATACTCCAAGTGGGAGTATTAGGATGCGACGATAATGGATATCGTGACGTTGGCGTTACCGGACTAGAAGGCAGACAACGCTGCAAAACGGTTGCATCGCGAACCAACAGCTGCAGAACGTTGTGGAGCACATCGCCCGCGCCTGGAGAACGTTCGGATAAGTCAGTGCGATTCAACAGGCACAGCGCTTTGCCGTTCATCTGGAACATATCCAAGTCGAAGGGTTGCAGGTCGAATTCTCGCTCGCACCATTTGAGAAATGTGATGCAATCGTCGCGGGACCATACACGTGGGTCACTGGCTAGTTGCGTCGGCAAATGGGTCTTGAAGTCCAGCATGGGCGAACTAGGTGGTGGATGTGTAGCGGTGGGAGATGGAATCGGACCGGTGACTTGAGCAGCGGCTGCTGCCGTCGCCGATGGGAATCCGATTGGGTATCGCCATAGCAGCTCCGGATTGAATGCCAGTGGAAGCGGTAAGCGATCCATGGTCGCCCCAGTTGGAAGAGGCGGTAACGGGCCGGGTACAAGTTTCATAACACACCTGCAACACACATAACACATACCACGATATTATAATCTGTTTGGTCGTTTTCCAGGAAGACATTATGAATTACTGTACTGCTCGCGCTCGGCTCGAGGCTATCTGACGATAGCGGAAGTCAGAGACTGCTTTGCTTGCCAAGGTTAGAACGCGCGTTGCGTTTGTAGTCGTCGTATTTACTCGTTAAACAAACCATTTTCCGGTATTGGCGATAGCAGAAAAAAACTAATAGTTTATGCTGATCTTATGTGAAATATACACAGATATATATTCAAGACCAAATAGTAACAACATTGATTAATTTTTATCCCACGCCTTACGCTTGGTGTCTTAAGACAATGATATAAGCCAGCTTTACCAGTTCGATGTTCTATTATTTATTAATAGCAATAAATATTTATTCATATGAAAGACATATAAAATTAAATATGTTTTATTACTTTTACATCAATGTCTTGTAGTAGGTTTTTAAGATATTAGCTGTTTTTTTTAACAGTACATATTTTAGTTCTATTAATATCAATTGGGAATTTGGTGGCAAAAAAATAATTGGTGTGCTTATAGAATTAGCTATAAAAAGTATTGTTCGTACTGTCATTTAACTAAATAACCCCATATTATACAAGTAATATTTAAATCTAATTGTGAGCTTATGTAACGGTTGATGCAGAAATGCAAAATCAGAAAAAGGAAATTAAATTCAGAATGGCCAAAATTTTAACTAAGATGAAACAAACTGAAATTAGAAAAATATTTAATACTAATCATTTTTAATCACGACCAGCTTGAATAGCAATGATTAATATGAGGAGAATAAATTTTATCTGTAAGACATAAAAAATTAACTTATAATCAGATCAGTTGATCTTGAAATCTCTAATTATCCAATTATCTTTAATCAAGATCAGAAATGACAAAAAAGATAGTAATACATATTTATCTAAAACACATACAAAGTTATTACACTTTTCCAGTTTTGATCTTAATTTTTTAATATGAACCCGAGAAAGAAACCACTTTCTCAGATTTTGTACACCAGATTAAATTTTACGTATATTTGTTGAAATCGTCGTGATTTTATACAAAAACTCTAGATTTTACATGATTTTTAAGAAAATCTGTAATTGATTTTACCATAATTTTAATTAATTTGTACACAGATTGTATAAATGGTTTTCCCCCCTTGTATGAAAAGTGAAAAATTTTGATATTGAAATTTTTAATAATAAGCACTATTTTATTTGTTTATTAGACTTTACAAAACGATACAATTTTGTTTAAGATATTTAAATTTATAGAAAAAAAATTCATTATTTTATCTCAGATCATGAGCGACCTTCATTGGATAAGAAATCGAATAATGTAATAAAATTTTCGGTGTTCATGTGTGTTTAATGTTTTAAACTTTTGAAACGGATGAGGCATGCGCAAAGCTGCGGTTGCACATACAGCATCAGCGATGGATCGTAAAACATATAATTGCGTTTTAAAACGGACGCTGTTTGGCCGTTTTGTAAACCAGGAAGTAACGTGTCACTGCTGTGCACTGTGAAATGAAATGGAATTATAAAATAAAACTGAACCACAGCGATAGCGCGATTTGTGACTTCCGTGAAAACGTATAACTGCGCGCCTTTTGAGGTCGGTGTAAGTATGTGTGTGTGTATGTTGTCGCGCGGCCGGCCGAACGATTTACGAAAATGTCAAATGCTAAATTGCAATTGCCTATAAGCTACCCATACATTATTATTGTAATTATAGTTTCAGTTGCTTATGAAATATGCATAAATGCAACCAGAAACGAATCGGAATAATGCTTCTGTAAAGATAATTGCGTTATATGTACAACATATGCAATAGAATCTTAAAAATATTTTATTTCACAGAATTATAATTGCAAACTTGAATATTTAGCATTAAATAAAAATAAATAAAAAAACAAATTTTTATTAACATCTAACTTATTTATAATTGCAAACTTGAATATTTAGCATTAAATAAAAATAAATAAAAAACAAATTTTTATTAACACCTAACTTATGGTTAAGTCATTGACCTTTCCAAGGACGTTTTTACTTAAAATGCATAATTCCAAATCTCGATCTATCGTTCCGATAACCGTTGTTTTTATCGCATAATCGTTAAATCTTTTAGTCTTGAAATTAATCTAATCATTTTGTTTTTGTTTTGCGGAACTATAAAAATTGCAGGTTTGTTTCTACTAAATATAAAATTGTTTTGAGACAGTGCAGAACGTGACTAGTATGATTAATTATTACAAGCTAATTTTATATTGCGCTTGCCTCGAACAGTTGTAAACTGATCTCAAACTGATTTGATGGTAGGCAGGAACAAATCTCATGATTCATGAATCCAGTTTGAAAAATTAAAAGCTAAGTTTAAGTATTATTTTCTATTTTGATCGGTCAATAGATACAAAATATATAAAAAAAAAATTATAAGAATAATAATATACAAATATTTAGCACAAATAAAACTAATAATAAACAAACAAATTATTGTACTATGTATGTACTGCTATCAAATTAAAAAGCCAATAATAAAAATAGTAATAGTTTGTATAATTTATAATACAATTGATTAAATAATTATATAATTCATATTATTTATTTATTATTATTTATTTTCATATGAAATAAAAAATAAATATAATTATTTGAAATCATTTTGAGAACGATGCATAGAGGTTCATTAGGTAGATAAACATTCTAATTCAAAACAAAAATGGAAAGAAAAAAAATGATGATTTTGTCTTTAAAACTGGATTTAGAATTTAGCGTAAGAAAGTCAACTGTAATTGTATATCTTCTACATTTAATATAAGTAACAGGAACGAATTTTAATTAATGGGAATGGAGGATGTATTAAAATCAGTTTAAATGAATAATCTTACGTTTACCGGAAAAGGAAACAGGCATCGTCTAAAAAACTGAATCTAAAGATCAAATCTTTCGGAAACATAAGTTAATTATAACCTATCCTTATGTTAGAATTGACAACAGGCAATATATTCTATGAATAATGAATGTTATTGTAGGTTTATTGTAAGTGCTTTTAAAAATACATAAATTATTATTGTCCATATATGCGGAATAAGTACATAACTAGTTGTAAAAAATTCATAAATAGACTTCTTGCATCACTACTCGTGAAGGTCGTGCATGTCATAAAAACTCCAGGAAGTATTAGAAACAACAAGGAAACGACCAATTTCAAATCTAAACGCAGAAACAAAACAATCTACTATCGAATCAATCGATTTTCTTATGTTTTTAGCATATCGAATTTTTATTAAATCCGCTTATAAATATAGTTTATAATTTCACACAATGAGAAAATTGCCTTACATATTATTTTTCATTATTTTCAAAAACATTAATAGAAATATTTTGTAAAATTTCCTAGTATTTATTTAAAAATTACAGTTTAGAAAATATATTTATTTATTTCATTTAAGGGGTGATACCTACCTGCAAACTTTTAAAAAATCGATTTTTTTTTATTGCATAAATCGAAAGTATACATATTCAAGAATATTTTCTCAAAAGCGCAAGTTAATCCGATTAAAATTGACAAAGTTATGCGCGGTACAAGAGTACCGGGTCGAGACCCATTGGAAACGCTCTCCGTCATTCCTGTGCGCGTGGACATGCGCAAGAGCGTGTTTACGTTGAATGCCATAATCTGAAACGAACGTGCACAATACGAGGCTGCATGTCAGTGTAAAAAGTGATGATTTGATGATTCTATGTAAGTTCCCAAAAATATTCACTTACAGAGGTCCGGGAAGTTAGCGAAGCCACTTTCACCAAACAAAAAATAAAATATTGATTAATTTGTCGTAAATTAGTCGTAAATTTGTCGTGAAATCAAAAAATTTGTCGCGCCCTATTTTAAAAAATTATTGATGGCTTCGCTAACTTCCCGAAAAAGTTAGCGAAGCCATCCTTCAAAATTAAAAAAATATTAATAAAATGAACCGCGGATGTAGCTTATAATTTGTCGTAAATAAGTCGTAAACGAATAAGAGTAATTTTGTAACGAAATTATTATTACAGAAATAATAAACTTAACGAATGTGTATGCGTACAATGCATATATGGATAGAGCATGTACAACAAAATAAAATCGAACAACAATTTTAGTAACGATTAATTTACGAAAATTTAATATCTAATAATTAACGTGAAAAAATTATTTTTTATTTTCTAAATTAGGTGGCCAGCCAATTTACAACGAGAAATTGGCACGGCCACGCTTCGAATAGTTAGTCGAAGATCACAGTGCTTATAACGCTTATTTAAAGAACAAAATGTAACTTTTTGGTATATATTTTTTGAAAACAACAGCTTATAGAAAATTAATAATATAGTTATTAACATAAAAAAATAATAAACAAATTAGTGAGTATGATTTTTTTCAACGTGAAAGCAAATTTTTTTTATAGTTGCAAACTTTTCAAACATTTATTCGTATTATAGCTTTACTTTATGTTAAATGCGTTTGCATATTTAAATAAATAATATACAAAACAATAATTTAACAACAATAAAATAGATACATTAAAAATATGTACTTATGTACCATGAGTAGTCTGGCCGTTTCTCGGGATACGAGTAATGTCAAATACAAATAAGTTTCTATTTTAGTTAACATAAATATAAAATCATAAAATTAGTCTATAAGTATATTACATAATAAATACGATTATATACGTAATTACGTACGTATAGCGGAGGTTGCGGCTATATGTTAAGAATTCACATGGTTTGCCGGGCGCTAATTCATGAATTAAGTTCACAGGTTTATAACTAGAAAAATGGTACAAAATAAAAAAAAAAAACTTAAATAAAAAAACTTTTTTAGACATTATTCTAAAATTCTGTCGCATATTATACCTACCTATTTCTTAAAGCCGAAAAGTTTGCAACTATAAGAATTGCTTTCACATTGAAAAAAATCATACTCACTAATTTGTTTATTATTTTTTTATGTTAATAACTATATTATTAATTTTCTATAAGCTGTTGTTTTCAAAAAATATATACCAAAAAGTTACATTTTGTTCTTTAAATAAGCGTTATAAGCACTGTGATCTTCGACTAACTATTCGAAGCGTGGCCGTGCCAATTTCTCGTTGTAAATTGGCTGGCCACCTAATTTAGAAAATAAAAAATAATTTTTTCACGTTAATTATTAGATATTAAATTTTCGTAAATTAATCGTTACTAAAATTGTTGTTCGATTTTATTTTGTTGTACATGCTCTATCCATATATGCATTGTACGCATACACATTCGTTAAGTTTATTATTTCTGTAATAATAATTTCGTTACAAAATTACTCTTATTCGTTTACGACTTATTTACGACAAATTATAAGCTACATCCGCGGTTCATTTTATTAATATTTTTTTAATTTTGAAGGATGGCTTCGCTAACTTTTTCGGGAAGTTAGCGAAGCCATCAATAATTTTTTAAAATAGGGCGCGACAAATTTTTTGATTTCACGACAAATTTACGACTAATTTACGACAAATTAATCAATATTTTATTTTTTGTTTGGTGAAAGTGGCTTCGCTAACTTCCCGGACCTCACTTACAGAGGACTGAACACAACTTGAAACTTTAAACGCAATTATCTCGAAACCATGTCTTCAAAATCGGTGCCAAAAATTTCTCGAAAACTATTCGTTCGATTCAGATGGCTGTGTGTGCATTTTGTTAAGAACTATTTTTTCTAGTACTTAATCGTTCGGATTTTGTCTCTGATTAAATTTCGATTTTTTATAGCCGATCAGAGACAAATTTTTATGGGTCAAAATCGATACTTCAACTTTACAAGGCCGCCATTTTGTCAAAAATGATTTTTTTTGAAAATCCATCGATTAAGTACTAGTTTTACTCATGCTTAACAAAACCCGCTTGGTTTTATTGATTTCAAATAATTCTAGCGCGAATGGGACTTGGCACCGCAAAAGGGTTTCCCAAAAACATCATCCACGGGGAGCAGCCGTGCGGGGCACCAGGACGGATTTTTGTAATTTAAAAAATCGCATTTTGTAGAGGAAGACATGCCGAATAAAGTGGAGAAAGTCGTTTTGAAAAATGTTGTGTAGTTTTTGTTTAAAAAAATCCCAAACTTTCGTGTATTTTTCGGCCTTGCAGGTAGGTATAACCCCTTAATTCTCGGGAAATGCAGGATGTTCCGCTATAAGTTTTTGGTTTTTTTTTTTTTTTTTTTTATAAAAAAACCGATTTTAAAACAGAATTTGTAGTGTCAGTCTTATTTATTAATATTGTAAAATTTGACTATATGGCAATTTACTACATGGAGGCGGAAATAAGTATACCATTTCGGTTTCCGAGATCTTAATAATAATTTTGATAACTCAAATGACATATAGGTATAAAACTTTTATAATTTTCTAAAATTTAAAAAGATACTGGTATTTAATATGTTACATAATTTAAAATATTAAAAAAAAAAACATATATATAATAAAAATCAGACAAGTTTGAACATATTTATTTGATATTATTGTTTTTTATTTACACGATTTTATCTTCGTGATTTCTTTAACAAATTATGTAATATTCTCATGTAATTGTTTATTTTTATATTATTTACTGACATTTAAGCAAACATCAAATATATTAACTGTTTTCCATTTAATTTCTTATTATGTAATATATGATATATGTATCATGACTATCGAAATTTTATGAGCTAACAAATTAATGAGTAAATATAACATATGTACAATTTCAAATTTATCGAAAACAGAATATGACTTTGCAAATTTATTTCAACCACCTTGTATTAGACGTTAATAAATGTAAATTATGTGATATGGATAAAATTAGAGATATTAATAACAAATGCAAAAAAAAGAAATATTCAATATTCCTGTGACACCCTATATGTTCTTTAAAAATATGCAAAAAATTATAGAAAAAAACAATTAAGGAAATAGCATGTGTTTATTCATTCTGCTTGGTTCTCAGAATACATATTACAAGAAACAAAAAAAAAATTAATGGAAATGATTTTTGATAATTTATCAAACAATTTCAATTCCGGTTTTGTAAATAATAGAAGAAAATAAATGGAAAGAAACGAAAAAGCAAAACAAATTACAGCCGCAATAACAGCACTAATTAAAAACGAATCTTAACTAAAACGAGGCCAGCAGTATTATTTAAAATTTTTATTGAACCATTACAGGCACCGAATCCAATGTGGGGGGCTATTAATAATGTAATTTTGATAATCTTTATCGCATGTTGTATAAACACTCGAAACAAATTGAAGATAATACATGTTCCAAACCTACGTCACCAATAAAGTTGTTTTTCCTGTGTACTTTGCGCTGTCGCATTAATTACCCGGCTTGTGACAATTTTAAAATTTTCCTTAAAACATTCCTACGCACAATGCGACTCAGAAACAGCCAGTTCCTCAGTTTGTTTCTTTTCCGAAAGACACGCAGGACTATATTATGATTTCGAATATTTGTTGCCGGGAGAATACAACGGCCTTGAACCCAAATGACAAATAGGAAATACCATAAACGTAGTTTCTATTTCCACTAACTTGACAACGAGATACATATATTCGATAAATATAACCAATAATTCTTCACATTTTTATCGCTACGAAATAAATAACTCTCTCTGTGGTTATCAATATCATGCGACTTTCATATTATTTCCGAATAAACACAGTAAAAAAAATAATTTGTTTGTCCATTTTTTTGCATATATAGTTGTTATGATTCCGTAAAAAGTACAAAATTAGTAATGATTTTTAAGACACAAAATAAGAAAACAAAACAAATGAAAACTAACTGTAGCGTAATTTCAAATAAACAGGATTTGAAATAATAACTAAAATAAGAACCGGAATACAATACTTGACTGTTATACCATGGTAAACAACTGAATTTAATATTTTTTCCGTCTTGTAACAAAAGCGAGTGAATCGTGAGACACAACGGAAGTAAGTTATCCGTTTGTTTGTTCATGGCCATTATTTTATCATGGCTTTCGGTTTCCTATGCATTTGTAATGAGACATTGTATTTTACGACATATCTGGATATAATGAACAAAGTTCAGTTCCTTCCTGCACATAATATCCGAATGACACCGACTTTATAGTGCAACCGTAATGTTTTTTAAATTTCATGTTTGAACTACTGACTCACAACTACTTAGAAAATTTGTACTATTTGCTAAAATCGTACATGATTTTAATTTCTAAATCAAAAACACTCATTATCTAAAGTGATTCTACTAAAATGCTTGTAAATTGAAAGATTAGAAATTAGAACATTAATGTTATCTAAATTTATTTATTTTTTAAACAATATTAAAATCATAGCCCCCGTGAATTCATCAACCAGTACAGCATCAAAGATATTTGGGTTACAGATCACAGCTGTTGTAACGTATAAAATACCGATTAGAACAGGAGATTTCTTTTATTTGTATTTTGTATTGATACATCTAAGTTTGTACATGCAACAGGTATGCCATGCTAACGTCTTCACCCCTAACCTAGCTAAGATTTTCGGTTCTGAGAATTGTACGGACTCTGTCTATAATGTTGCGTTGCAGTAAAGAGGATTATATGATTAATAATAATATAAAATTACCTGAATTGAAATTAAAAATTAAACAAATTATCCTTGTAAGTTCACAATCTTGTACGAAAATCACAAAAACACTGTAACAGTTCGTTTACGCAAATCACACATAGGTTCCAAAATGAAATATGTAAACGCACTATTTATCACCAAAACATTTGGATTTGTTGTTTTATTGCACTGAATTGTGTGCACTATATTGGGTTTTTTTCACTGATTGAATAAGAGTTGCACTAATCTAGTCGGATTTAAATTTATTGCAAAAGAATATCGCATGTGTTTGTGGAGCTGAAAGCGAGCGAGTTTAGTAACTGTGGTGCAACCAATGCGGCTACCACCTTACTACTGACTGACTGACGAGTCGGTGTGCTGTCGACTGCCCGACTGGTTCCTGCTAGTGCGGGTGCGAGTGGGGGTAGGCTCGCTTGTGTATGTGCGGTGTTGCCAAGTGTGGCGCCCGCTGCTGGCCGGATCTGCACTTGCCTGTGTTTTGGTACGGGTTTGGTAACCGACAAGGGACGCTTTTCCAAATTTGACAATTTAAATGTTTTCATTTTGTGTGTTGCACTTGATATAGATAGATTGACAGATTTTTATTTTTATAATTATAAGGTTTGTTTTCATACACAATCACGCCAAGTACCCAAAAGGGTGTGACACTATCCCGAAATCAGCCTCCTCCAAACATCCCTATTCAGACAAGCAACTTTATCATACATACACAATTACGCCATAAATCTAAAAGGATTTGGCACAAACTCTTTGCACTATCCCGAAATCAGCTTCTTCCAAATATCTCCCTATTCACACAAGCAACTTTAGCTTCATCCTTCATCTACATTCGTAATTTCTCTCATACATGCTCATCTATTAAAATACCATCAAATTAGTTAACAACTGTCCGGAACATACATAATGTAACCGGCATATTTTTCGATTGACCGTAGAACGGTTCATTTTCATCTTGGATTTATAACTGCAGTTCAAATACTGGTTTATATTAGACAAAATAAGAGGAAATGTTCTAAAAATAAGTAAATATCAACTTATATTTATACGATAAAATATATTTCAATAATAAAATTCTTTTTATTTTTTTTGTTGATGCCGATACATCAGTATTTTATAGGGTTACCATCTCTCCCGTTTTTACCCGGAGTCTTCGGTTATTTGTTGTAATCTCCGGATTAAACTAAATTTAGATGTAGACATATAGTTTTAAGTTAAAAAAATAAGTAAGTCATTACTATGATCAATGATAAACTTATAGCCAAAACATAATGAAATCGGAAGAGTTTGCTAGTGTCCCTTGTCAGTTGATCGTTGCTTGGGTGCTCTCCGCGTTGATACCCGACAAGTGTGGTTTCAACTCAGCTGGGTGGGGTCGAGGGAGCAGAAGGGAAACGGTTACTTCCTCTCCACCAGAGATCAACTCGACTCAAAATCAGTTTAGTTAGTAATGGAGCCCTCATATGTAACCGTCTTTTTATTATACGACCGTGGGGACTGTATCAACTAATCGCGACCGATTTTCATTTTTTTTTCCCGCTTGTTATCAACAGTTCACAAACACGATCGGCAGGTGTTTTTGCCTTTTGCCCAATTTGAAAATCAGTCTTCGTTTCCGATTTTGTTGTCTTATCTGATTGCGATAAATTGAATGCTGTTATTGTGTTTGGATATATTATGTAAAAGTAATTAGCATTTATTTTTTTATTGTGATGTTTTTAATCCATTCTGGATTTAGGGAAGATGATTAGCAATTATTATTATTATTATGTATATTTATTTGAAACTAATACAGATTATTATATTGCTGAAAATTTTTTTGAGTTATGATTTTGGAAAATTTAGAAACAAATACATAAAAAATAGTATACAGCAATCATGAAATAACTGATTACAGTTTTTGTTATATTGATTCTTATATTAACAAAATTACTTACAATCAGTTACTTTTATTTATTTATTATATTATTATCGACTTTATGAATTGTATATTCTGCAAATTTTATCATTTTTTATGTATCATTTTTTATGTATTTGTTTTCTGAATTTTCTAAAAAGAACATGTCCTGAAGAAAGTGGAAAATAACACCGAAAGCTTGATACAGAATCTTTAACGAGAGTTTGATTCGAACATCTAATCTTTTGACTACCTTCCCATCGAAATTTAATCCTTTATGATACATTTTCAGTTGTGACTTTTCCATTCTGTATATTTATATATACAAATTTAAGAAAATAACATTTTAAATTATGAATATGTATAGTAACTTCAACTATTTCTAATAAATACGAAACCAAGGAAAATATATCTACATCTAACATAATTTGTTATACGTTATACAATTCAACAGTATGTAGGACAGAAAGAAAATATAAGCAAATGTCATAACAACATTTATGGATACAGAATTACGTATTCAATTAGGTATTTAGAAAAAACAAAACATTTGTCGATTGTTTATTATACTGAATCAATAAACTTTTACGATAACAACAGCAAAAAATAATAGTTTATTATGCTATGCTATTGGAAAAAACAAAAAAATCATGATTATTAAGTCATTAGTATATTTCAAAAAATCTTAAATAAAGCTTACAAATGCAATCTTAAGTTTGTTTCAATCAAGTATTAAATCAGTTTAGGATTAGTTCACAATTTTCCGGTGCAATGTAGCTGTAATTTATTATACTACGCATGCGTCATACAGCTGTATATAAGTTTCATAGTTGGTAAGAATGAACTTTTCAAATATCTGCTAGTTCTTATATGTAAGTACTGCTTTGATATAGAAAAAAGTCATATTTGCAAAAAATATATGGTCCGTATTCTCACTTCACTTTTAAAAGTGATTTTTGTCAAAATTACTTTTGATGTTTATTTTAAAATTACTTATTAAGCAATTTTAATTAGTTTATTTGAATTTTTCAATATTAGATATAAAAATATATATATCAAAAATAGAAATACTATTCATTTGCTAAGAGATAGAAGTAAAAATTTATTTTAAAGTGAAAAATTAAAGCACTTTTTCATTAACAAAAGAGGTATAATGTACTTGTAGGAAACATTAAACCAGAAAATTGTAATAATAATAAATCGAATCGAAATTTATTTAACAAATGTAAATGTATTTACAGAACTGCTTATATGCAACGACTGAAACTTAAAACTTTATTTTTACAGATATGACTTTTCACTTTAGTAATGAAATATTCCAAAACTTAGATGACAAAAATTATAGAAAATTTAAGGTTTTATAAAAATTTACTGTCAATAAGTATAGATTATTTTTATAATTAAATATAGTATAATTTAAAAAATACATAAATTAGTTTTATATATATATATATTTAGGACTAATATGTTACTTCTACATATATACATACATACATACAAACATACATACATAATAACGCTATGTTTTAATCTCACGATCAAAGCCATCCTTAGACAATAAACTATCCAAATACACAAATTAATCTACCTGTTTTAAACGTACAACATCAACAGATACATTATATTCCATCGTCAAGTCACCCTTCTCAATTTCTAATTAATTATTATTATTAGAAATATTATGAAAAATAAAATTTGTAGTAGACCGTTATTTAACAAGTGTAATAAATAATTTTATTACAAAAACTATTCGAAAACTTCTTCAATGTATTATCTGGAAATTCTACTAAAATTTAAATATTTGGAAACTGAGCATTTTATTTGAAAACAAGTCGTATAAATTTGTGGTTTATTAACCAAAATATTACTTTTAAGAAAACAAATTTTAATTATGTTTACCGAGTATAAAATTTAGAAGTTTTTTCCGTAAAAGCGATTAACTTAAATTTACCTTTATGTAATTAAACTTATGATTATTTAGTAGCATGCTGAGTTATTTCAAAATCATTTTACACACTATGGGGTACATTATACCTTTTCGGTATTTTCCCTTTTATAGTAAATGGTGTTTCTTGAAACTACACAATAGAATAGTTTCTCAAGTTTGTATTATTTATCTGGTGTTGCTTCAAGATTTTAACTTTTCAATTTGCTGAAACGATTAACAGTATGTTTTATAATTTATTCATAGATGATATTTATAAATATGTTTATTTGCAAATACATACACGAAAAACAATATTTATTATATTTGAAATATACAATATAAATTGAATTTGAAAAATAGTTATACTTAACAGGGGTGTGGAGTCGTAGTCGGACACGATGTCACAATTAAATTGGCATTATCTAATGATCGATAAGCTAGTTTTAACAAAAAATTCAAATAAACAAGTGAAACGAACAAAACAAAAGACAATATACTCGTAATGTTTAACATTTTTAATACAATATAACTGAACAATATGTGAAATTTGATAGTATCTTTAAGTAGTATATATAAAATAATTAGTAACATTATTATGTGAATGTTTTATATTAGTTTACTATATATAATATTATAATCACGGAATGTATATTCTGTAGTTAATTTAATATGATAAAATATAAAACTAAAAGTTGAAGTCGGAGTATTATTATTATTTTATTATTAACAATTTTAAAAAATTGTGATTATTGAACAATGTTTTTGTTCTATTTCTGTTTCTACATTAGCACGAATAAATTTTTGTTTTGTTTTTCAATTGCAAGAAAGTCAGGTGACGATGTTACTGTCTAAATGTTTTTTTGAGAATAATTCTTAGAATAAGATGTATATGTTGTAAAAATATTTATTTATTAGTTGAACGCGCAGGTAGTACATTTTATTATCAAATATTTTTACACTACTTTCTATATTTATATTTCGAAAAAATTTAGTTTACTTCAACATAGTAAAAATCTTTCAGAATTCATTATTTTAAAATAAAAAAAGCTTTAGGATTTAGTTCTGTATAAATTAAATATCGACGTTTCGATATACTTTACGTATATCTCCATCAGGGAAAATGACACAAATGACACAAATGATAAACAACCAAAACATAGAAACATGTTACTAGTTGACAAAGTAACTAGATTAAGAAATTTATAAATTAAAAAAAATTAATATACCACGTTTTTAATACTGACTAAAAAGTATAAAATAATTTCTCCCAGCTCCATACAGATTTATAATCCCATACAGTAAAAATGCAATAGATAATAGTAAGGAGTGTAGGAAGTAGGGGCTAGGAGAAATTATTTTATACATTTTAGCCCGTGTCATATTAATTTTTTTTTTAATTAAATAATTATTAAATAAATAATTTGAAATATTTAAAAGTAAGATATCGTAAAACAGTAAGTGAGGATATAAATATTGGTGGATATCTCTAGTTAAAATAGAAGACTATTCGTATATTACAGATGTATCACTAGTCACTAGCAAACATTTGTATGTATGAATGCATCATATACTTATCTAATTAATCGTGTCCAATAGACATAGAAACATACATCCGGGTATCTATTTCGCGCGCATGGTTATTTATGTCCCGCTGAATCACATCATACGAGAAGTGAAGTGAAGACATTATGTGATTATATTACTATCATATTTATGACACAGTCGAACACTTGCATATTTCAATTTTCTAGAAATAATCGAAATCAATAATAGTACATTGTAAAAAGTTTTTCTATAATTTTACAATAAAAGTTATGTGTAACAAAGATACCCTGGATTATTATATAATTTTAGATAAAACTTAATTTTACATAGCATGTAATATTTAACAAAAAATTATGTAAAACTAATTTACTTTTTATGTAAAATATTTATATAGTTTATGTATTATTGCACATTTTATAAAAATGACGTTTCGACAATCTGAACGCTTGTCTGCATCATCAATGACATTAAAGTAAATAACAGTATGTAGCAACTAGTTACTAGGTAATATACAAGTAACTAGATCATAAGAACTACAGATTTCTACCTAATGGAAGTCAAATTTTATTCAACTCAGTGCCAAAATGTCGTTTTTATAAAATAATTAAATAGAATCTAATTCTAAAACAGTTTTTATTTTAATATATGTATAATTATATTTTTAGTAAATTGATAAGTATTATAATGTGAGTGATTGATTTTCTTGATAATGTAATCAATGAGACATTAATTATATTAATGTTTATTTGTCAAGAAGATATGATAAGAAATTTTGAAATAGTATTTTTTAAATTTATAAAACTAGCAAACGTATCTATATTGTAATAATACACTTATAGTGGTATTCTGTATTTTACTATAATCAATTGAAAATTACATATGTTAAAAAATTAGAAAAGACAAAATTGACTTATAACCACTGTTATAACGATTACAATTATTATTATTATTATCTATACTAAATAAACGAAACGTCGATTATTAATAAATATAAATACACAAATATAAACTACATCCTAAAGTACTTTAATTTTTTTATTAAAATTAAACTTTACTTACGTATATTTTTCTTTATAATTGATATTAGATTTTTTAAAATTAATAAATACATCTAAATATGCAAATATAATAATTTTTTTTGAAATTTTCCAAATAAGAATTATTGTAGAATACAATATGTAACGCTAATTCGACATACAAATAAAATTTTAATTTTGTATATCGCTTACATGAGTCTAATAATAATATCATACTTTATGCAATTTTATTTTTTACTATTACAGTAAAAATAAGTTAAAAATAGATCGGCCAGACATTGTTTTATGAATTTTGTTATCTTTAGTGCACATAGAGCAGAATAAATTTCTAGTCACATTAAAAATCGTCTGACGTAAATGAGCACCAGCAATTTCCGTTTAAACAAGCAAAATTACGATTTTATTAATTATAAATTTTATCTCTTTTACGACTTATCAACGTCAATTTCGTAAACATTAAATTTCGTGATAATATTTTTTTTTTGCATCAAACGCATTTAGGATTATAAATACATTAAAATATAAACCAGCTAATGTATTTCATGCGTTACTAAACAATTTCATAAGCAATAAAGAAATTAGCAAGATTCGAATCAGAAAAAGCGAAGAATAAAAAACAGTGGGCGAATTTTGTGCACAATTAAGAATTTACAACCCCTGCACTTAACGGTAGAAGGGGATTTGACTATATATAAATTGAGAAAAATAAGAACTCTTTCTCTATCTTTTTTAAAATTTATTGTAGAATGTAGATTTTGATCACACTGTTCTCATCTGTTTAGAAGTTTGAATATATTTAATATTAATTTTAAATGATTTTATTGGAAATAGTTTTGTGATAATTCTTAGTAGTTTTGTGACCGCAAGAACCGAATTATTTTTAAAATTGTTTCTAAGAAAATTATCGTAAAATTATTTTTATTTTTATATTATTGAAATTAGAGATACACTCAATTTTGTCAATATACATTTTACAACGAATGACTAGAGAAAAATAATGAATAAAATTTATTGTTTGTATATGAATTTGAAAATTAGGATATTCTATTGTCTGTTGTTGAAGTCGAGGCAACTCTAAATTGGCAAGCTTATTAAATAGGTTTTCTTTTTAAAAATAATAAAATGATTTTTCAGTTTTACAATTAGTAACAAAAATATTGACCCGTATTCCCACCTCTTTTGTTTTTTGCTTTAAAATAAATTTTTATGAATAGTATTTCTATTTCTGATATATACCGGGTGTCTACTTTTTTTTTGTTACATAGGGAATACAATGCTAAAATTTTCATTTGGTGATAAATTTTCCCCTAATTATTATAGAACAAAAGTACAAATACAAAAGTTGTTTAGAATTCAAAAATGCATCAAATGATGCCAAATTTATCAATATAGGATGTTCCGATCAAGAATTAGAAGCAAATTAAAATTTCCATTTTTGCGCTCTTTACATCAAAGTGCCATGGAAATTAAACAAATAATTTCATTTCTTCTGGAGTTTGAGTTTGACAGATCGTATTTATTTTATTGTTACGTTCTGTATTATTATCATTATTATTGAAAATAATGAATAAACTTAAGGTAAATGAAAAAGTTCAGTGCGTAAAATGGTATTTTACTGGAAATTCGATACGACGAGTAAGAGATTTATTCAGCGCTTTCTTTGAAAACCGTCCCATACCTTCCGCTATGACTATTCGTAGGATAATTAAACAATTCGAAGAAACTGGAAGTGTGTTAAAACGTTGTAAAAATTGTAGAAAAATCAACGCAGAAGATCAGGAGGAGAATTTAAATCAAAATGCAATTAAAGAAAATACATTGAATATACTTTTGTGTGTAACGGAAAACCCAAATGTTAGTGTGCGTCAACTTGGTGCTGAATTAAATTTGCATCCTTCAACAATACATAAGGTACTAAAAAATGAAAAATATCATTCTTATAAATATTCCACGCACCAAGAGATATTTGAAGCGGATAAAATGGCTAGAAGCGAATTTAGTAACATTATTATGGAAAAATCCAATTTAGACAGAAACTTCTTGAAATCTATTTGTTTTACTGACGAGTCTACGTTTACTTTACACGGCGAACCTAATACACAAAACTTTAGAATATGGAGCCAAACAAATCCTCATTTAATGGTAGCAACACGTACCCAATATCCAGAAAAAGTTAATGTATGGGCTGGAATTTTTGGCAGGTGTATAATTGGGCCATTTTTTATTGAAAATAATTTAAACAACGAAAAATATTTGGATATGTTGCAAAATCATATTGGTCCGCAGTTAGAAGAGTGTGCAACTCAAGATAATGTTGTCTGGTATCAACAAGACGGATGTCCGGCACATTACAGCTGCAACATTAAATTATATTTGGATCAATGTTTTCCAAATTCATGGATTGGTAGAGGTGGTCCAATTAATTGGCCAGCTAGATCGCCCGATTTAGCACCGTGCGATTTCTTTTTATGGCCATATTTGAAGGAGAAAATTTATAAACGACATATCAAAAATCTTGTTGATTTGAAAAATGCCATTGTTGAAGAGTGCAATAATATAACACAAACACAATTAAGCTCTGTACGTCACGAATTTTATAACAGATTAGGTTATTGTTTGGCAGTTAATGGCGATTTATTTGAACATTTAATTTAAATTGTTAGTTTCGTTTTTGTTCTCCTATATCTTGTATTCATGAATTTTTCTGTTTTATAGGTATATTGAATATTGTAATAAATAAAGAAAGTTTTACGGAGTTCAGCTATTTACTATTTATTAAACTCTTATCCGACGTTTCACTGCACAACTTACAGCATCCTCAGGGATAAGTTTAAATTATTATAATAAATATATTAGGCATAATGCCAGTCATCTAATTCAAATGTATTGTTTTTATAACTTGAAGTTAATAAATAAATTAAACAATTACTTAAAATTATAATGGAGACATTCACAATTTAAAACCACAGCTAGTACGTAGTGTACAGCCGAGTAAAATACCCTTTCATTGTAATAAATAATAAATACTTAATACTTTTTATACTTAATAGCTTTTCATTTACATTAAGTTTATTCATTATTTTCAATAATAATAATAATAATAATAATAATAATAATAATAATAATAATAATACAGAACGTAACAATAAAATAAATACGATCTGTCAAACTCAAACTCCAGAAGAAATGAAATTATTTGTTTAATTTCCATGGCACTTTGATGTAAAGAGCGCAAAAATGGAAATTTTAATTTGCTTCTAATTCTTGATCGGAACATCCTATATTGATAAATTTGGCATCATTTGATGCATTTTTGAATTCTAAACAACTTTTGTATTTGTACTTTTGTTCTATAATAATTAGGGGAAAATTTATCACCAAATGAAAATTTTAGCATTGTATTCCCTATGTAACAAAAAAAAAGTAGACACCCGGTATATATATATATATATATATTTATATCTAATATTATACAATTCAAATACACTAATTAAACTCACTTTTAAAAGTGAGGTGTAAATACGGGCTCTTAATTTTATATTGCTGTCTTATGCCTGGGACACACGGCAAAATTTAATCATTATATTACATTCAAATTGCGGTTTTAGCAGTAGCAGTATAGTGGGGATGCAGTGGTAGCTATACTGCTACCGCTAAAATCGTCTAAATGTAGTTTAATAATCATTAAATTTTATCGTATATTAACTTGTATATCGAGTAAAAACATCAAAAAACTATGCTGTCATGCAGCTTGATAGTTCCCATAAAGTGCGATTTCATTTTGGACTCATATGGTATGTAAAGTCTTAATTGATAATATTTTTTTTCCTGAATGAATAAGAAGCTTTTTTTCAGAAAAAAAAAGAAAAAAATACTGTAGAATTTATAAATTTTGGTGAAATTTTAAAATAAAATATTAAATATTTTCCTTAATTTTAATAATTATAAATTTTTTAAATTCGATCTATAACCTCAAATTTAATCATTTATATTATACACATTAAAATATTTTCACCATGACAATATCCAATACTCCCAATCGAATGGCTGCTGCTAATGATTTAAGAAAACATGACAAAGAACAGTTTTAGTTCGTTCTTTCGACGAAAATTATTTATATATCCGGTTTGCGTTTGTCATATAGTGGAATGTCCGGTGCATAACCCACATACATTTTATTATATTCACACACATACACATACAATCGCACCGTATATAGAAAATATCTTATACGTTCATATTTCGCTTTTATAAACTACCTACATAAGAATTTATTTTACGTGAACACTAGCGTCTGCTGATGCAAGTGCATTTTAGCAAGACAAACGAATACATCGCGGGATGACGTCACACACACACACACACACACACACACACACACATATATATATATATATATATATATATATATATCTATATATATATATATATATATATATATATATATATATATATATATATATACACACAACTTGGCATTAACTACAAAATTTATATGTCGAATTATACGTTTAGTCAGCTTCCTTTCCTATATGTTTATAAATGTGTGTTAGGTCGCGTTTGAGATTTCTTTCTCATTATGAAACTATTTTTGATTTAATCTTTGCCAAAACGAATTCTAGCGATTGTGTTTTTCTAGATCTTTTAATACTTTGTTTTTCAAATGTGCTCAAATTCTTATTAAGTGATTAGGTATAAAAATAATGTAATAGTTAAGGTATTGGGTTTGTTATTCCTAAGTAATATTAGTTAAAAACATTTTTTAATGTACAGCAGAACTTGTATAGCCATAACACATATCTCGTAAACTGGGACAGATAGAAGGATAAACTAAAAACCATTGCTATTAAAATGGTAGTTAAAGTTTTCTGACTTTAAACACGTAAGAGGACGATTACTAATAAAATTTATTGTGGCGTCACATTTTTGAAATATTAGGGGTGCTTTTGCGAACTGTATGACACTTCGACACTATTCTATATATATATATAACTATTAGTAAATATTATCTTTATCTATTTTGTACCCTTTGGGAGAACATAAAAAATGAGGCGGACAGTATTTTAGATATAAGAAATTTACAACACTTTCGACAGAACTGACTGAACAGATTTTTTTCGTAAATATTTTATATAGTTAAAAATTTAAATAACTGTATGGTACACAGTAAAAAATATATTTGATACTATTCGTTGTTTAATTTGGGACGCAGTAAAAATAGTGTTAGAATTTCGAGCAGTTTTTGCTGCTGTTACCAAAAGGACACTATATTAAATGAACATCAACATTTTTTAACACAATTATAAAATGTACTTTATACACACAATTAAATAATAGTTTTTTTTTTGTACTTTTTACCACTTTGACTGCAAAGAAAAAGTGGTATAGCGTTTGGTACGGTGTCTGTAATATATATATATATATATATATATTAATATATATATATATATATATATACCGGGTGTCTACTTTTTTTTTGTTACATAGGGAATACAATGCTAAAATTTTCATTTGGTGATAAATTTTCCCCTAATTATTATAGAACAAAAGTACAAATACAAAAGTTGTTTAGAATTCAAAAATGCATCAAATGATGCCAAATTTATCAATATAGGATGTTCTGATCAAGAATTAGAAGCAAATTAAAATTTCCATTTTTGCGCTCTTTACATCAAAGTGCCATGGAAATTAAACAAATAATTTCATTTCTTCTGGAGTTTGAGTTTGACAGATCGTATTTATTTTATTGTTACGTTCTGTATTATTATCATTATTATTATTATTATTATTATTATTATTGAAAATAATGAATAAACTTAATGTAAATGAAAAGCTATTAAGTATAAAAAGTATTAAGTATTTATTATTTATTACAATGAAAGGGTATTTTACTCGGCTGTACACTACGTACTAGCTGTGGTTTTAAATTGTGAATGTCTCCATTATAATTTTAAGTAATTGTTTAATTTATTTATTAACTTCAAGTTATAAAAACAATACATTTGAATTAGATGACTGGCATTATGCCTAATATATTTATTATAATAATTTAAACTTATCCCTGAGGATGCTGTAAGTTGTGCAGTGAAACGTCGGATAAGAGTTTAATAAATAGTAAATAGCTGAACTCCGTAAAACTTTCTTTATTTATTACAATATTCAATATACCTATAAAACAGAAAAATTCATGAATACAAGATATAGGAGAACAAAAACGAAACTAACAATTTAAATTAAATGTTCAAATAAATCGCCATTAACTGCCAAACAATAACCTAATCTGTTATAAAATTCGTGACGTACAGAGCTTAATTGTGTTTGTGTTATATTATTGCACTCTTCAACAATGGCATTTTTCAAATCAACAAGATTTTTGATATGTCGTTTATAAATTTTCTCCTTCAAATATGGCCATAAAAAGAAATCGCACGGTGCTAAATCGGGCGATCTAGCTGGCCAATTAATTGGACCACCTCTACCAATCCATGAATTTGGAAAACATTGATCCAAATATAATTTAATGTTGCAGCTGTAATGTGCCGGACATCCGTCTTGTTGATACCAGACAACATTATCTTGAGTTGCACACTCTTCTAACTGCGGACCAATATGATTTTGCAACATATCCAAATATTTTTCGTTGTTTAAATTATTTTCAATAAAAAATGGCCCAATTATACACCTGCCAAAAATTCCAGCCCATACATTAACTTTTTCTGGATATTGGGTACGTGTTGCTACCATTAAATGAGGATTTGTTTGGCTCCATATTCTAAAGTTTTGTGTATTAGGTTCGCCGTGTAAAGTAAACGTAGACTCGTCAGTAAAACAAATAGATTTCAAGAAGTTTCTGTCTAAATTGGATTTTTCCATAATAATGTTACTAAATTCGCTTCTAGCCATTTTATCCGCTTCAAATATCTCTTGGTGCGTGGAATATTTATAAGAATGATATTTTTCATTTTTTAGTACCTTATGTATTGTTGAAGGATGCAAATTTAATTCAGCACCAAGTTGACGCACACTAACATTTGGGTTTTCCGTTACACACAAAAGTATATTCAATGTATTTTCTTTAATTGCATTTTGATTTAAATTCTCCTCCTGATCTTCTGCGTTGATTTTTCTACAATTTTTACAACGTTTTAACACACTTCCAGTTTCTTCGAATTGTTTAATTATCCTACGAATAGTCATAGCGGAAGGTATGGGACGGTTTTCAAAGAAAGCGCTGAATAAATCTCTTACTCGTCGTATCGAATTTCCAGTAAAATACCATTTTACGCACTGAACTTTTTCATTTACCTTAAGTTTATTCATTATTTTCAATAATAATGATAATAATACAGAACGTAACAATAAAATAAATACGATCTGTCAAACTCAAACTCCAGAAGAAATGAAATTATTTGTTTAATTTCCATGGCACTTTGATGTAAAGAGCGCAAAAATGGAAATTTTAATTTGCTTCTAATTCTTGATCGGAACATCCTATATTGATAAATTTGGCATCATTTGATGCATTTTTGAATTCTAAACAACTTTTGTATTTGTACTTTTGTTCTATAATAATTAGGGGAAAATTTATCACCAAATGAAAATTTTAGCATTGTATTCCCTATGTAACAAAAAAAAAGTAGACACCCGGTATATATATATATATATATATATATATATATATATATTAATAAATAAACTTAGATAACTATGAAAAAAATGAATGAAATAAATAAATAAACAGCTGTCATTTTTCACATTTGCATTATAAACATAGTTTTTCAAATTTTTGAGAACCAAGATGAAATCGTAGAAAGATGAAACTTGCCTATTCTCAAATAGGGAATGAACCAATTAAAATGACACCACTCCCATCAAAATCAGTTCAGGAGGAGATGCTGAAGAAACATATATACATACAAACATAGAAACATACAAACATTTGTCAATTAGAGAGTTTAACATAGAGTTGTATTTGAAAGAATATAAAATTTGTCATAATTTATTTACTGGAATTTACAAGATAATACATATATACATTTCATAATTTTGAATTTGTTCACAAACAGTAATACAGTGTAGATGTAATAAAACTACATTGGACATCCACCTGGACCTCTATTTCCTCCGTTACCATTACCTCTTTGACCCCGGAACTTGTTCTTGGATGTTACGAGCTGAGCCAACTGACGATATGGTTCTTTTTGAGAATCGGACATTTTATTCCAAATTTGAGCTGCTTTTGAAGTCATTTCTGTTATCGAACTACCGGAGTTATTTTTTCGATAATCTCGCATAAAATTCAAAAATGGATTTCGAGTCGGTACGCCAGGTTGAAATTTTTTATATGAATGAATTACGTTTTCATTTTCTTCGTTTATATTAGTTTCATCTTGTATATCACATTCATCGATACTAGTTGATGATTCTGAATTTGATTCACTATATTCTGCCATATTTAATTTAAATTTGACAAATTCGACAAAAAAATTTACACTTTGTTTATTTACTAATACATAACAACAAATCATTTGTTTGTTTATTTTTTTTTATGTAAATAACGAAA
The DNA here is from genome assembly GCA_963966155.1 of Clivina fossor. NCBI lineage: Eukaryota > Metazoa > Arthropoda > Insecta > Coleoptera > Carabidae > Clivina > Clivina fossor. The sequence goes on along the minus strand of OZ014563.1, from coordinate 7,869,581 downwards.
TTCAAGTAAGCAATGATAAACAATTTCAACAAAGTACAGTGTTGCCAACTTTCTGAGAAAAAAATTACTAAAATTTTTAATAATATATTTTGACCACGTTATTTAACCGATTTTAATCAAATTTTCATAAAAGATTTTTCTAGTGCTTAAATAAATTATGCAATTTTAACAAAATACAGTGTTGCCAACTTATCGAGAAAAAATCACAAATTTTATTAAAAAATTATTGTGGCTACATTATTTATTCGATTTTGATTAAATTTTCAGAAAATTTTTTCCTAGTGTCCACATAAATTATAATATTATTAAAATAGAGTGTTGCCAACTTTCCGAGAAATATAAAGTGGTCTATATATGGGTTTACCCATATACTTCTAATCTTGTTATTAATAATTTTGTCAATTTTACTCTTTGAACGTTTGTTAAAGATAAAAGATTTATTTATTAATTTTATATCATTGATTATTAAAGATTTAAATAATTATAAAAAACTTATAAGTTTATATACTGTGATCAATTTTAAAGTTAGTAAAACATAAACAATTTTACGTCACATAGTTTTAGTAACATTTTTTTTTTGTTTGTTAAATATTATGAAATATTTTAAAGTTTCTAATATATAAGTAATGATTTCATAATATTTTTAACTGACATTACTAAAAACCTATTAAGAATAATAAATAAATGAAGAAGCAATTATAAAATTGCTCATATTGTTTTAACAAAAACCTGTCTGCTGTCTACAAATACTTGAATATGCAAATTTATTGGAATTTTTACGTCATGAAAATGAATCAGACTTCAGCGATGATACATATAATAATGTGGTGTTCTAAATTCCCTCAATAGAAATGTGATAACATAATAAATAATAACGAAATTAAACATAACATCGAAATTAATACGAACTATAAACCATAAAGCATGTATTCATAATTACTTATACGTAATTATGTAAACAATATTATTACCTGTTATATCATAATTATTTTCATAGCGGAAATAAGGAATATATAACTGCAAAAATATTTAAGGTTAACTCGCATTGGAGCACTGCGAAAAATTGTAAATATGCATATTTAATACATACATAGTAAAACATAAAATATAATTTATAATAATGTTATGTTGGTGTCAATTTATTAGTAACACAGCAAATGTATTTTTTTAGGCATATTCTTCTAATGTAATTTTTACAATACCGAATAGTGTAAATTTTTTAACATATATCATACGTAATTTTTTAGTTAATTAGTAACACAGAAAATGTATTTTGTTTAGACATATTCTCCTAGTGTAATTTTTACAATACCAAATAGTGTAATTTTTTTTACATATTATGTCATATGTAATTATTTGGTGTTATAGTCAGAGCAAATAATCTTATAAAATTGAAGATAACGCACACTGGTATAGTATTGTAATCTGGACCCCTAAGGGACCCCTAGAGGGTCGACATAGATCACTTTGGGAATCATTGGCCTATAAATTTAATGCGTGTCGGTTTGCTAGCGTATATGTACGCTAGTCTGTAGTTTTGTTATTTTAACAGTATTTACATGAAAATGCAACATTTGAAAAAAGTTGGATCCGAATTTCCGGATCTAAAAAGATTCGGATATCCGGATATTCGATTCTTGGATAATTTAAGATTCGGATATAAGCAATAACTCAATTTGAACCAAAATGGTGTATGGAATAAACAAGAAATCGACTGACGATATGTAGCAAACATTTGATAGTAAGTAATGTGAAACAAAATTTGATATTTGAAATACTCCTATTTTTTAGTTTGATATGGTTTAATTTTTCTCTGTTTTGCTTTTAAATAACAATGAGTGAGAAATAGCACTACTTTTGTTATATAAATTGTGGAAAATTTCATTTGTTTCAAGAGTTGTTAATATCAAGTAAAAAAAATAATGATTTAGTTACTGATATACTTACAAACTGAATATATTTTACAAACCAATATGTTTCACTGTTTTAAAATTTTGTTTTTATTTCAATTTTGCACAAAACTATATTATTACATCATCTGTAATATTTTAAATAAATATTTTTAACAAAAATAAATTATCATTTATATTTAAATCAACAGCAATTTCTAGGTGTAGAAACAAGACAGAGAAAATTCGCAAAATATATGTAAATATCTCATAATAAACGTTGCCTTGACAATATCTTATCACATTTTTTTTTTGTTTCTATGCACAACACCATAACTGTATGAATGCGAAAATGAATATTTCCTATTTGTCTTTAAAATAAAATACACTCACATATTGTCATACACACTGATACACAGTCTTTTTTTTTGCACAAACATGTGATATGCTAATTTATACAGAGTTCGCTAAAAAGTCTGCAGCATACGGAAAAAAATGTATTATTCTGATTTTGAAAATTATTGTTTCGGGATTTTTTTGTGCTTGTCTAAAAACTAAAAACACACTAGCCCAAAGTACTAATATTACTTCCGGTATAGGTCAAATTGAACAATAATGAACAAGATTCAGTTAAACTTACTTTATTTGTAAATTTTTTTAGAATAACGTTTTTAGGCTTTTGTATAAATTTTGAGTTAAAATACGATAAAATTATTTTTATTCTTACGACACGAAAACATTTACTCTTGCAAAACACCCTTAATTATGCCAATCAATTGACGGACAATTTTAATTAAAACAAAAACAAAAAATATAAAAATTATAAAATTCTTAGACAAATACTAATTAAAAATGCAATAATTGTTATTTTCATACCATTGAAAATTTCTGTAAATAAATCATGGACCCATATATTAATAATCAATTTTCAATAGAATCAATTTTATAGCAAAAAAAATTCTTTTTTTATCAAACCTGATTATACGTTGTATGCGCAGTAGAAAACAATCTGTAATCAAAGAGAATAAAACGTATCGGCGTATTGAATCGATTTTTTAATTGGCAACAACAATTATAATAGCTCATTAATGATTTGGCAATTGTCTATTGATATTCAATTTTTTTATTAAACGCCTCGTTTTTTTGGCAATCAGCTTTGGCTGTTATTTCCCGTAAAAAGTTATTATTGATTATTAATTTTAACGATCCATTGAATAGTGTTTTCAACACTTTCATGAATAATTTTTCTTCAGTCATCGAACGTGAATTGTTTAAAGTGAAAACTGATAATGTGATTTAAGGCTCTTCAGACTACTCTATTTATTTCGGAATTATTGTTATGTTTTAGCTTTCTGAATTAAACTACTTAGGAGAAACATAAACAATGCAAAATGCGCAATTTTAGTTTTATCAGTTGTAAATTTTATTGGAGCCAAAAATTATGATTATTAATGCCTTTTAATAAAATTTTATTGTGTTTTCACAAGCTAGTAGATAGTACAGTTTAGAACCAAATAGCATTACGACTAAAACATTTAATTAATTTTAATTATAAATAATTTTGTAGAGAGTTAAAAAGACTTATATTTAAATGATTTATTTTAGTTACGATTATATATTTCTTGTATATGTACTTACATATTATTTAATATCGTTTATACATAATAATATCACCTCTTTATTTTTGTATTTTAATAATTAATTGTATTTAAATCTATTTTCTATTAGCGCAAGCTATAATAATAATAATTATTATTATAAGTAGGGTGGTATTAATTATTACTAGGGTTGGGAAAAATTTCGATATATTAATAAATTATCGATATATTGATAATTGATATTAATAATTATTTAAATTAAAAAGAATGTAATATAACATTTAATTGCATTAATAAAACATGTAAAATTACATAATTATTATGTAAAATTTTACAGTATGTCCTACACCGAGCAAATCTTAAATATTTTTACGAGAATACAAAAAATTATAATAAATACTGATTCTTTTCTACGATACGAAATTTTTTTTCCATTTGATGATCGTTGACCTAGGGCAAGATAACGAAAATAGCACCAACGCAAAGGCAAACGCAGCTCATTTATTTCTCGTATGATAACCTCTGATCCTGTTAGGATATCCGGGCCCCGTGCACGTCTTAACCGATAGATAACCTTTTAACTGAAACAGTCAGTCGATTCGATTTGACTTGACGGACGGCTGATTTGAGTTAGTCGAATTGTCGTCACACACACAATCACACAACAAAGAACAAAGACAACAGAATGTAAATATCTATGTGTGTGTGTACACATTACGGTTGTATTTGTGTTAGTGTCTCAATTTTAAAATACTATAAATAATTATTATGATAATTGAAGAAGAAAAATACGGAGAAAATGTGATAAATAAACGTCATACGATCTTGAAAAGTTAATTTAATTTATGTTAAGAACATAAAAAATGATATTTGCTTTTATATAAATTTAACATAGTTTGATAATGAAAAACATATATAGAATAAAATATTCATTTCTAGAATAATTCTATTCTGCTAAAGCAATATACAAACATACATACACAATCGCCCCTTGTACCCATAAGGATGTGACAAATTATTTCCGTTATTCAGAAATTACTTTCCATCAAACATTCTTATCTAGACAAGCAACTTTTGTTACATCTACATTTATGGTACTTTTCATGCATGCTCTTTTATTTTTGTCACTTGAAAACATTCGCTCAAGCAAAAAAAAAAACGAAATATTTTTAAAAATGTTTGAACCACTTTCTATTTTTCATGCCTAATTTGTTCACAAAATTATCCTGTCGTCATAACAACAAACGCATTCAACAATTTGACAAACAAAATTTAGAAATTTGCGTTTTTGCGAACAATATTTCATGCCTCTTATTAAGATGAAATAAATATAATAATAATACTTTTAACATTTTATGAGAACGTGTTCTATTGCATCAAACTTATGCCACAAAATAGAATGTGAGAAAGATGGTTTAACGAAACAAAAAAAAAACTTCGTTTTATTACACAATTAATTTGTGCGGGGGCGCATTATGTGAGCATGTGCATCGTTGCTTTTTTCGCGATTATTTAATCCAAAAGACGCATCAGATTTAGAGTTTTTGTAGCTCAACAATCTTCGGTCACGTTTCATTAACTGTACAGAGTGTCCCAGCTTGTTTGTCTATTTTACATATATTTTTTATTAATTTGGATGAGTTATTGTCTTATATAAATTTGAAAATGGATGTCATTTTCAAATTATCACATTATTTTCTTTCAGAATATGATGAAAGCAACCGAGAAAACGGGAATTTTTTGTCTTGGAAGAACCGAAAAATGTTCGGGAATTTTTTCCTGAACCGAGAATTTGAAAATATTTTTATTTAAGTTTATAAAAATGTTTAAATTTAAGAAAAAATGTGAACAAAATCTTTAAAAAGAAACGTAAAATAAATTTGGTAATATGTTGTTTGCATATTTATATTTTTATGTCGGAAAACTTAGTGCTGAGCGTTTGCTTGTTTGGTTATGAAATTGTTTCACATAAAAATGGACATAAACAAATATTCATATGAAAATCAAATGTAACTGAAATAAAAGTTCAGTCACATAATATTAAATATCAGTCACAAATGTGTTTTATTATTGACGTCGTCAGCCTGGAGGAATAAAACACCGTATGAATTTTGTGCGTAAGCGTCGCGTGCACTTTTGGTGCATAATATCCAGGAAATTTTCGAAAAAAAATCTGAGAAAACTGAAATTACCCGGAATTTTGTAAATCGATTTTGCTAAACACTCTAATATGACGTAAAAGGCTTCAAAAATATTAAATTTATATTATATCGAACACAAAAAAATCTGTCACTGAAAAATTACGGTTCATATTAATTTTAATCTGTTGTAGATCAACAAAAATTATACTATTGTATAAAAAAAAAAACAAAATATATACGATTTCTATACTTCATCGTTACTTTCAAAAAAAAAAAAAATAATTACAATAATTTTTTCGTGTAGCACACATTCACTATAGCACAACAAAAATAGGCCATTCTGTAGACGAGACGTTATACAACAAACGCGAAATCTAGGTGGCTGGGGCAGAGGAGTGATTCGCAATTGAGTAATAAGGTGATTCCATAAGTCAATAGATACACGTTCGGCTATTCGGTGTGTTCGGAAAGTGAAAGTTTTTAGTTCCTGCACACGATTTGCACCGCGCGCACACACACACACACCGTGTCAGATATGCTAGGTTAGGTCTACGCCGGTACGCGCAATGCCATTTTATAAGTTGCAGATTGAAGTTATGTAACACAGGTTTTTTTTTTGTTATTGTCGAGTGTTGATTAAATAATCACTTAAGCCCTTTATTAATGGAATTGACGTGTATATTTGTTTTGTAACTTGTTTGAGTTGTAGAATGATTATATAAAATTAATTTGTGTAGGTTTATACTCGTAACACTGGATTTGAATGTCTCACGCAGAATTTTTATTTCAATGACATAATTTTGACATAAATTTGTACCAAATGATATACCAAATTTTTGTATGAAATATAAATCTTCTTCAAAATACAGGACAGTTTTTTACTTTTAACACAAAAGTTACTTATTTTGTTACCTAGTAACTTATTTCTATGTTCTATAATTTTATTTGATGATGTACGTCGAGTACGTCGAAACGTCGATTTTTATCAAAACATAAACAGATTTTAATCCTAAGGCCTTTTTATTTTAATGAATACATTATTTAAGAGTAGTAGAAAAAAAAGATATTCATTAAAATACGAGAAAAATGAATCATTCGCTACAATTACTACGAGTAAATGCAAACCAAACTCCTGACCTTGATGGCTCAAGTACGTCAGCGTTAAAACGGAAGTCATTAACGCACTGTTTGTCGTTAGAAAGAATGGTCGAACGGATTTGATCAATTAACATTCGTGACCCGACCTTTTAAGTTTTTCCGATTTAAATTTTCATAACTTGATTGAAAACAATACATGATATTCAATATTAAAGTAGGCTAGGTCTAGGTGTTGTTGTATATATTTTATATTGCTTAATGGATAAGTCTGCTTTACACGGCCATGTGATTTATTAATAAATATTTTTTAATACTATTGTTTACAAAAAAAATTAATTTTGTAATATTATTGTTAGTATAATTACATACATTTCTAAATTTACATAAAAGATGTATTTTGAAATGAATGAATTATACTTGAAATATTTTATTATATTATTACACAAAATTAAAATCTGTACTAAGACTCTTTATTTTAATGAATTATTACAGATATTAATATATGCAAGCTGTAATTTTACATAATTTTAAAAGTTATACCACTAATACGTAATTTATTCTACAATAAGTATGTGATGCAATTTGCAGAAAATAAGCAATTTACATACTTATTAGGTCATTTTTACTTACTTTCTGTGATTATTATGAATTATGTAAAAATTACAGAATTTTCAGGTAGAAATACAGAATATTTATGATAAAATGAAATTACAGATTTTTTTATAGTAAAATTTTACTACAATTTTTTTGTAATTTTGCTATTTTTTTTTAAAGTTAAAAATATAACATCCACGATAGTTAAAATAAATAGAAAACAAACAAATATTGCCTAAAATTAGCAATAACTCAATTTGAACAGAAATGGCGTATGGAACAAACAAGAAATCGATTGATAATTTGTTAATAAGTTATGATCGTCTAAAGCGAGTTTTACGGAGTAGTTGTGTTTTTCAATTATTAATTCTTGATTCTTTTGTGTGTGTGCGTCTGTGTGTATGTGTGGGATACTATTGTTGATATAGACCGTGTTAATTTTATGGAAATTTTATTGTAATTTAGATTTGAAAGTTTATTAATTTGTTTACCGTCTTTCGGTATCAAGGTACGTTTAAAAATAATGTATGTTTAATAGTGATATGTTATCGGAAGTTTATCATATTTATTATAAAATATGGAATTATTTTCATATTATTCAATTTACAATTATTTCTTTAAAATAAAAGTAGATGTTGTGAAAAAAACAAATGGATAAAAATATTGATTAATTTTAATCAAATTGACTGAAGGCTTATTTACAGACTACTTTATTTATCTCGAATTTATGTTGTAGTCGTAATGCTATTGTTTCTAAACTGTTACTTGTTACAAAATAAAAATTTCAACGACATTAATTTAATTTCGAAAAAAGTAACAATTTACTTACATATGAAACTCGTATTAGCAGTAATCTTTCACTACTATGTAAAAAATTAACGAAATCAATGTATAAATTATATATAGCAATAAAACTACAATTGCCTACCAGATGAAGTAATTTTTTTTTAGTTTGAAAACCACATGAAAAATCTGCTACTGACAAAAGTATAAGTCAGTAAATATTTTGGTTCAAAATTAAACAAAAATCAATAAATAAAAAACATGTAAAACATGTAAACAGATGACGAATCTGATTTTGATTTGTAAGGGCTTACTTGCTCAATTATCTCTGTTGTAATTTTCTATTCGTTGAAAAAATTTATTAGTTTTAAAATAGTTTGATATAAAATTTTATGTTATAAACATTCACAAACAAAATAATAGTTCTAAGATTTCATACGAAATCTTGTTACTATTTAACAAAATTTCTTACGGAATCTCAGAATTTTAACGGAAATGTATAGAATACACCCGTTAAAATATTATAATTTACATTTAATTTTAAAACTTTGTATAACATTTAATATATCGAAATTGAGATATTTTAATTAAGATTCTAAGTAAATTTTGGTAGGCTTTTAAAAATAACTGATACTCCTATTTTCTTGACGAAATATACAAAATTTGTTTTGTCGAAACGTTTCTTGTGCGCTATGCTCCTACGCTAATTTGATTTTGATTACTTCCTATTAGCTGTTTATATATAGTGGCCGGAAATTCATGCAAAAAAAACATGTATTATATAATATTATTTTTATAATAGCTAGAAAATATATTTTACCGTATTTTTTTTTTTTTGAATATTGATCATAAATAATTGTAACATTTATTGGTAAATATTAAAATGTACACTATTTGACGATTATTTAAATCATTGTTTGTAAGTTAACTTTTTCGTTAACTTGCGAACTGTACATTTACTATTTTTACATAACGTTTATTATTTTTACTAGATAAAAAACTTGACGTTTAAAGATAATAATGTGCAGTTAATTTATTCCCTATAATCAGGGGTGTGGAGTCGACAAGAAATCGGTCGATTTCGACTCCAACTCCAAACGTTTTGTTCGATAATGATTATAATACTGCATAGTAAACTATTATTATTTTAAATGTTGCAAATGCAATGTCATGAATTTATTTATTATATTAGCACATAGTGTCCAGTAATATTGTATTAAAAAGTTTAATATTATATTGTCTTTTGTTTTGTTCGATTATTTGACTTTTGGTTTATTTGAATCTTTTATTAATGACTAGTGAAATATAAATGAGTCTTTTCCATTAGATAATGTAAATTGTTAGTGGTAACATCATGGCGTTATTTCTAGTATTAAAAAAAGGGAAAAAATATCTTTCTGTTCATGTGGTTTTTATTTGTTAATTTTTTTGCTTTAACGAAAAAAGTCGGAATTGAACTCGCATAAATAAAAATCGATTACGACTCCGGTAAAATTCTTTGACTCTTCAACCTAGACGCTCCGACTCTGACGCCACATTCCATGTCAATAACAAAATATTTAAAACGATAGTATTTTAAAACAAATGAACGTTTGTAATTTGCAAATTTAGAAGAAATCATCAAAGAACTTCAACGATCTAAAAAGAGACCGTTACCAAACTATAGTAACTGACCCATAACGAACCGTAAAACGAGGCAAACCAAAAACTCTCTGGTTATATTATACCGAAGCTGTATTATAGGTCGGTCTGGTCGTTACATTTCTGAACTTGTCATTTCCGTGTTGTGTTCGCGGGCAGTCGCCGTCCCCCCCTCCCCCTCTGTCGCACCGCACCAGCCGTTTGCTCTCGTTCCGACTTCCTGCATCATTAAATCATGTTGGCGCTTCACTTCCGGTTTTGTGCTACACCCCGCCGCGTCCCCGTACGCTTCCGCTTCCCGTTTAGCTTCGCGGCCAATCGACGTGCGCCGGGGCTTTCGTTTTCGTTAGCCTAACCCCCCCCCCCCCCGACCCCTGCACAGTTGGGATGATGAAGGTTGCCGATTTTGAATCATGGTGTGTGGGGGGAAATGGGGAATCTATGTGTATGGGCAGTATGAGTGAATCAGAAGTAGGATTTTCTTTTAAAATTAGAATATTTGTTGACTGCGAAATATTTTCAGTATTTTTGTGGTTAGGATATGTGGGTTTATTTGAATTATTTTTGGTGTATTATATATTGCATTCTTGCTTTAAAAATGACACAACTGATATACAATTATTATTAATGTGATAATATTGCTAGATATTTTTGTGAAGAATGTTACGTTTCTATACACATCATCAAAAATTTTATTTAAAATGACAGTTAGTATTAAAAAAAATTATATCAAAAAACAGTCTTGGTTTAAAAATTGAGCTATAGTTATTATCATAATTTATCACTAATAAATAAATATTTATTGAATATTAAATATTAAATAATTTAAGTTTTAAAATAAAAATTAATTAATTTAATTATTACTGATAAAATAAATGGCAATTTAAAAGAAATTTAAGAAAAATATATTTTTACAAAGATTTAAAATCTAATAAATAACGAAAACCGCAATTAAACCGAATTACATGTTATTTCATGCAACTTTACATTTTTTTCTAACAGTGTATAATAAAAATTGATTTTTAACAACTAATTTATATTGCAAATATATACAAATTTTACAGATTGCCGAAAAAATCTAAAATTACTTATTTCTGTTACTCGCACTTTTTTATATACTTAGTACACAACTTTCATTTTACTATATTTTTATTCATAAACGTATATTTTTTAAATCATTTCATAAATAAAATTAACTCTTTCTAATGATTTTTTTCTTTTAAAAATAGCCCATTTTTTATTTACTTTATTTTTAAAATTTTATCTCATTGTATTTTATTTATATTTTTAACATTAAGATAGAGAATTATTAGAAACTTACGTACATGAAATTATTGTATTATTTTGAAAAAGTAATGTTTTAGTTTCTTAGAATATACAAGTTAACATTTAAGTTGATATTAAAAAAAATATATATATATATATATATATATATAGAAGAAAACATTAACTTATCAAAATAACAAAATTATGCAGAAAAATGATTATTTCTGGAAATTATTTGTTTAATTTTGATTTATTTTTAAGCAAAAAATAATAGTAATTTATCAAAATATTTATGTATTTAGTAATACTAAAGATACGAACACAATATTAAGTAATTATTATAGACATATATTTCAAGATTGTAAATGAAAATATAAGCAATAGATCATAGTTCATCTGTTTCAAATTTATAAAATATAACTATGTTGTTAAAAAAAAAGTGAATTTTTTAACTTTAGAATCTATTTATTTATTATGTTATCATATTTCTTCCTTGTAAAAAGTTTAATGTTTCGAAATATTAATTTGTCAAATTTAATGTAATACGTTAATGAATAGAATTGTGTATATATTTCATCCTTTTGCAAAATGTATTGAAAATAATAATATTAATATCATAGTCAATTAATTTAATGAACAAATTATATATTCGATAAAAAAATTCGTGAAAAGTTGCCACAAACGTTATATAATTACACTAGAACTAACTACATTATAAAATTTATAAATTATTAGTTACTTATTTTGTTACCTATAGTAACTTGTTACTATGTTCTGTTTATTTATTGTAATTGTTATTTGTATAATTTTTTCCTGATGAAGATGTACGTCAAGTATGTTGAAACGTCGATTTTTTTATTAAACTATAAACAGAACTTAATTCTAAACCTTTTTTTAAAATTTTAATATAATGAGCCATGCAAGATTTGTTTTTTACCTTATTCAAATTTAACAAAATATCTAAAGAAGGCACATTGGGATATTTTTTTTGTATGTATGTTTGTGTCCAAGAATTCGGTTTTCTGGCACATTTCATCTGGAATGTGAGTGATTTCTCGGAAGCAGAAATAGATCTGGCCAGTGGCGTACGTTGAACAGCGACCGTTCAACGGGGAGGGCTATAAGCTAAGAGCAGCCGCAACAGTCGAATGCGAACATCATAGTTGGCGTCGTTCACCGGAAATAACGCAGACGAGACGCTATATGCGTCATCGAACTGAGCAGATCCGGCCCAGCGCGGCGCTCGTCCGCATTTCGACGTCCGCGTCGCGAATATTTATCGACGCTTGCTTGCCCAGGTTATTTTTATTACACCTGCTGATTTCGCCAAATGGACAAAGAAGCTTTTGTTTGTAACTGATATAAATATAGATGGGTTAAATTGATATTGTTATAAACAATAGCAATTCAGCACGGAGAATGCCGTCTGCGATGTATGGTGAAACATCTGCGACGAGGATAGATTGATCACGGCATACCAGCCTATAAAATCATTACATACTGTTTGGAATGAAGATAATTTGTATTAAGAAGATATTATATGGTTTAAATTTGGATTTGTTGGATACCGTGTTATAGAAGGGTTAGTGCATTTAAGCGAAACGTGTTAGAACGAAACCGTGTTGTAGGGGGGTTACCTGTACTTGACAATCGACTTCCAAAACTTTTTAAATGTTCATTTTAGGCATAATTATCTCATAATTATTTTTTAAAAGAGATTCTTTTATTATAGAAATATACCTAGGTATATTTCTGAACAGAATTGTCGATAAAAATAGAAAAAGTGATTTATATATTTTTATTAAATCTTACGGAAATGAATAAAATAAAAAGCAAATCTATTCTCGGCACAAAGATATTTATTATGTAATAAAAGCGAAGAATTTATATCTAAATGAAAAACGTGGAACAAAATTTGTTCATTTCCGTTTGTATACAGTTCCTGTCATTCTGCTTAGAACAAAAATAACCGACAAATGACGTCAAACTGGAATCCTTTATCCGATATAATATTGGCCATATTTGTTCATGCTCATCACTAACATACGTATACACAGAATAATATCAAATTATTATTGCACGTTTATTATTCTTCATACTTTTAGGTAAAGTATTACCTTCATAAATAGAATAATGTCAACTGAACTAATTCTATATTGTAGAAATTGTTTTTGAATATTAGTTTTTATTTTTGATATTAAAGTTTTTAATTTGATGATGATTAATTAATTTGAAAATCTAAATATATTTAAGTAATTAGAAATTAAACATATATAGGGTTTCAAATTTTAGGGGCTATGCTACATAAAAAATTAGTAGAAAAGTCAAAACAGCATCGCAAACTTGCATAGTCGTTGTAGATTTTGTGTGACGAATACGTTTTTCGCTTCACACTAATTGATATTATCTTAATTTATAAAGAAAAAGATAATATCAATCAGTGCGAAGGCATTAATTTAAATAAAATTTGGTTTCCTTTAATTAATAATTTATAAATTTTATAATCTAGTTGCTTATTCTGTTACTTAGTAATTTGTTTCTATGTTCTGTTTATTTTATATCATCTTTCCTGATGATGTTGGAACGTCATATTTTAATTAAAATTTATACAGAACTTAATCCTAAAGCCTTTTTTGTTTAATTCTAAATAAACTGATTTACAAGTATAAACAAAACTCAAATGTCATTTGATTTAATCTTGCTGCAATTGTATCTGCAAACAAATTGTTTGCACAAACGCATACACGCATCAAACTAAATTATTCGCGTCGTCATCTTCATCACTATTATCGCACCTGGAATGATGTTTACATTCCCGGGGATACCAACTTAACAAACATACGCAGAATCAAGCCATACTAAGGTGTGGTGTCATTTGAATTGTTGCCATTACAGCTTCACTGTTCAGCATTCAGGCGTTCAAGCAATCACAAATATCGCAACGGCTACGAATGCACCAATACATATTGAAAATAAAACTTCGTTCCTCGTATATACATATAAAACATATATATACGATAAGTATATGTTTGTCTATGCGCATTCTAGTTCCGGGTATGATGCGATTTGTGTACAGAAATAGTGCGGTATAGTGTGCTGAGTGGGTTGTGGAAACAAATCAATTACTGTCGTTTGTTTGTTTTTTCCTTTATCTAACTCTGAAATGGATTCGTTATATATATTTTTTAATTTTATCAAATCTAAAAGTAAAATTATGTAAACAATAAATTAATAATATAAATTATTTTTATACAGTAGAACCAGCACGTGAACTTTTTTATAAATAATAAAACAAATAAAATGAATAATCAGATTCATTTTCTTTGTTATAATTTAAAAGTTATTTTTACATAATATAAAAATAACAATTAATTAGCCTTAATTCTGCCGACATTTGATATAATAATATAAAAGTAATATTTTTTAGATATTTAGGTATAGCAAAGTATATATAATTTTAAATATAGTATTTAATATTTGCGTAATAATAATAATAATAATTTTATATATATATATATATATATATAAATGTAAATAGAAAAATTTACGATAAGAATGTATTATAATGTATAAAATTTTGATGGGAAGGTACTCAAAGGTTAGGTGTTCAAAATAAACTTTCGGTTTCCGGTGGTATTTTCACCTACTTCAGGATAGTGTATAGTGAGAATAATTACAGTGAAATAATATTAAATTTTTTTGTAACTTAAATGTCCTTGTTAGAAAATTGAGAAACAAATACATAAATGGTGTAAATGGTGTATACAAATCATAAAGTCGAAAAATAATTAAAAATTTAATAATTATTAAATTAGCAGATCAACAGAATTGATCTGCTAATTTTCAATTATTTTTCGACTTTATGATTTGTACAATCTGCAAATTTTATGATTGCTGTATCATTTATGTGTTTGTTACTCAATTTTTTAACAAGAACATGTAAGTTACAATTTTTTTTTTAATATTATCTATTGTAATTATTCCCACTGTACAGTTAGTTCAGTTCATAAGTATATTTCCAGGTTTTAAAGAAGGTGGAAAGTAGTACCGAAAGCATGACACAGAATTTTTAATGAGAGTTTGATTCGAACACCTAACTTTTGATTACCTTCCCATCAAAATTTTATATACAAATATAAGAAATTGTTAACGACAAAAAATATTTAATACGGAAAATTGATATGGGTATGGTAGTCAAAAGTTGGAAAAGATGTTAAAAAGATATCTCATTTAAGATTCAATCCGAGCTTTTGTAGCATAATTTTTGTCTACTTCATCAGGGCGAGATCTAAAATAATTTTTTTAAAAACAGTAATATGAAACCATTTTGGAGAGAACAAGACAAATTCATAAACATGTGCTAGTTTTTCCATTCACACTGACCAGAACGTATATTTTATAATGAAATATAAATATAATTAACAAATTGTATCAATATGTTAAAAACAATTATTATAAACAATTATAAATTGTATGTAAATTCATCACTTGACAGTTAAATTCAAGAATGCAATAATCAAATGTTGAAGTAGACAAAATTATGCTACGAAAGCTCGGATTGAATCTTAAATGAAATATCTTTTTTAACATCTTTTCCAACTTTTGACTACTATATCCATTATTAATTTTCCGTATATATATATATATATATATATATATATATATATATATATATATATATATATATATATATATATATATATATTTGTAATTTTGAAAAAAAAAAGGTTTATTCAATATTGTGTGTAGGATTTCCTAATAATTGTGCAGTATGTTTCTATAAACCGGAATAATAAAGTATGTTTACGATATTACGAAAGCGATATTAGTAGGTGAATCGTAAATCGTTATTAGATAATTTCACAATTTATAGTTCTTTTCGCGTAAGATATTGCCTGATGATTGCCAATTCGAATTGAAATGTTAATAGCACGCGCATATTATATACACTACGAACACTATCGATTATACATAACATTATTTTCGTTTTCGAAAGATAATAGTCATCGTTTAATAAGTACTTGTAATCAATTATTTAATCATTAACGCGTCGATGTTCCATTTTCTCTTTCTGATTTGCACAAGTCAAGAAGAATTTATCTATATTTATGATTTTTGAATGTATTAATGGTTGATTATTTCTTAAGCATTTTTATTGAAAGTTGTTAAAGTTAATGTTAACATACTTAGTAAAAAAATCTTTCAGAACTCATTATTTAAAATAAAATGGTTTTAGGTTTAAGTTCTGTATTAATATTTATTAATAATCCACGTTAAAGAAAAAAATGATATAAATAACATTTACAATAAATAAACAGACGAAACAAGTTACTAGATAACAAAATAAGTAAGCAATTATAATTTTTTTATAAATTATTAATTAAAGGAAGCCAAATTCTAATATGGAACAAAAATAGTTTATTTACAGAAATTGTGTTCATTACAAATCCTAAAGACTATTTTATTGAGAAACTAAAAATACAATTTTTTTGTTTATGTTACAACGCAACGTAATCTTTAGTTTAATTTTAAATGTAGTTGTAGTTTTGTTAAATAAAATTTATTGTAACTATGTCACTAGTGAACTAATAATATTTTGTAAACAACTGCCTGCAGATGTAAAAATAACCAATTAAACTTTGTCACGTTTTATAAGATTTATTTATTTTTGTGTAGATTTATTTGTCTGCTTAATTTCTAGTTAGACACAAACATTTTTATAAAAATATTTTTAGATTTTTTGATATAAATAGACTATATTTAAAATTGAAATTTATATCAAAATTTTAAAATACATGCAAATGGTAACTCAGTTGTTTATCGAAATTTATATGTAAAAATATTAAAATTTTTGTGCTATTTCATATCTAGATTTCAAGATTTATTTATCTTTTCGATATAAAAATATTTTATAAAATTTACGTATTTATTAAAAAATTTATATATGTATATATGCTTAGTGAGGCATTTTGTCATGGGTAAAATATTTATAAATTTTCTGGTTCTTTTGTCAATATTCTTTACTTAAATATTACAATATTTAAAGAAATTGTCTTCAAAATCTATCAAAATTTGTTAGGGTTAGATATAAATAGTCATGTAATGAAATGTTTACAGGAAACATGAAAACAGCAAAAACTTTGAAAAATATAATTATTTAGTAGAACAGTAATCATTTTTATTTGAAAACATTATTGTATACTGGTCTAGAATTTTTTTTTTATAGATAAAACTTTGTCATATGAGTCGTATAGATGCAAAACTCACTATTTGATAAATTTTATGTTCTAAGATATTTGCAAAAAAACTGTTATAGCTGGGTGTAATTGTATTTTGATGATAAAATCTTGTTACTAGCTGGCACTTATTAAATAAGTAATGCCATCTAATAACAAGATTTTATCATCAAAATATAATTACACCCAGCTTTAACAGTTTTTTGCAAATATCTTAGAACATAAAATTTACCAAATAGTGAGTTTTGCATCTATACGACTCATATACTGAATTTAAAGTTGTACGTACGTTCATGTTTGTTTAATATTTAGTTTAATATTTTGTGATTTTAAATAATAATATAATATAGTCGAAAACCATCTGTAATAATTATTGTTTACACGATACTGATAACTCTGATCAAATCAGTGCAATATTTGTCGAGTTTATCGAGAATATACAGACAGACAAATACTCATTTCACTTTATATATATGTATTAGATAAACTTTGTTTATATCCCATGATTAGCGCAAAACAATTTCATAACCTCATATCTGCCAAATTAATCGAAACAATAGAATTAACCAAATTTGGTCAATGAAACTATCCAAACATTCCAGCGATTCGATTTAAATTTAAACCGCGCCATCCCGCATACGTAATCGTAAATTCGTAGGTAGAAGCATTTATTTACTACGTCCTGTAACTACAAATACCATTGCACGAGATACGTGTCTGTATTACCTATTTACGTATTTGAAAATAGTCGCGCATCACTTTAGCGATGGCGCGGAATATGTTGTTTTTCGTTTCGAATCGTACGTAATAGAATTGGAGAGGAATTAGCTGTGTTGTGGACGGAAATCAAAGCGATCGTCATCTTTAGCTAAGGCAGACAGTGTATCGTGCATGAATATGCCAAGAATCTGCATTAGAAATGCAGGTCAACAACTAAAATAACTATAGTAACGCATGCGACTGCATTCGAACTGAAAATACATCAGGACGGGTACACTGAACTAACTAATACACACAGTCGCGGAAATTTTTAGATCAATTCGGTCGTACGCTACGCGCAACTCACTCTTTCTTCCTTTTTTTTTTTGTAAAGGCACACGGAATTTTAGTGGATTGCGTTTGATATTTTATTAGTGTTGTAGATTGATTTTATTTACGAAAATATGCAGTATACTTATTTAAAAGATAGCACTGTAAAAGTTAGTTGTTTTTATTGGCTGGTAACATAGTAAAATATTTTTTACGCTCGTCTTTATCAGATTAATGCCCGGTATTATAAAGGACTGAATAAATTTACTTCCCAAATAAATCGATTTATTCGGTAGATTTCTGTATTATAAACGAAAAATAAATTTAGTTGTCGAATAAATCTAGTAAATAAACTGATAAATTTTATTTGGTCGAAATACATGGAAATAAATTTTATTCTCTTGAATAAATCAGTTGACTGGTTATATTTTTGTAAGTTTTAGGTTATAATAGAAAAATATTTGTAAAAATAAAAGTATATACTTAAAATATAATTAAGATTTTATTTTTATTTATTAATATAGGTATGTTATCATATATTAATATGTATTATTTTAAACAAATTCAAAATAAATGTATTCTCAATTAAACATTGAAATGCGACAGAGAAAATAAAATATATCTAATATATAATTTTAATGATTTTAAAGAAAATGTCTAGATCGTCTGAAACAATGGTGAAATATTTAGGAATAGAAAAGGATGGTTCTCAATCAACGTACAAATGGTATGTGAAGCCAAGTTAAAAATATTGGACGTTGTAGCGAAGTGGCCAGGTTCTGCTCACGATAACCACATATTCAATAATTCGTTATTAAGAGTTCAATTCGAAAATAATGAATTTGAGACTAAATATCTACTAGGTGACATTTTTTCTTTATACATTCGTATAATAATTTTAGTTGGCTGCTACTACGATTGCCTGTTTGGGCACAAGCGCTGTATTTTATGGCAACTTTAAGGTTTTTTTTATTTTCAATAATATCAATATATTGTTTTAATATTTGTATTAAATTTTCTTTGTCTTGTTCTGTGTAATTTTTACCCCGTTCGCTTTTTTTACTGATATTTATGTCGTTTATTTCGTAATAGTACTCTGACATTTCCAAATATACATAACCATAACCCCACTAACGCAATTTACTAGCAGAGTGAATTTTGTCTCATGCAGGCAGTGTTACCAAATATTCAATAACAATTCTTTAAAAATATAATTTTAAATTTAATAAATTAAAATAAAACAATTATTTGTATTGTTCATATTTTATTTTCAAAACAAATGAAATAAATTTTAATAATAATTATGCTGATTTAAGTTTCTGTTTAAAAAATTTAGTATGCTACAAAGCGAAGCATTATTACATTGGTAACACTTGCAATTTATGTCAAGAATAGTTATTTTATTTGGTTATTTGCTTTATAATACAGAAATAATATTTATTTGTAGAATAAATTTATTTAACAAATAACTATTTTATTTTTATTTGGTCCTTTATAATACCGGGCATAAGATATATAAAAATTACAATTTTATTTAAAAAAAATAACAAAAAAGTTACTTTATTAAGATTCTTAAAACAGTTATTTTATTGTCTAAACCTCTAAACAATACTTAGTCGATTTTATTTTCCACATTATTCGGTTCTGTTCTTTTCAAATCACGAGTACAAAGAATTGATGATCATTTCAAATAATTCAAAGCATGATTTGTAGTGCATTCGTCTTTGTTATTTAACTGTCCGAAGACGCTCCTTCAAATAAATAACTTCCTTTTGCTAAAAAGACTGTTAAACGAAACCACCATCAGTCTATTTTCGCATTATTTTGTCAAGTATATGGAACTACAAAACTAAACAAACAATATATTCTCTTGCGTTCGACAATTTTTCGTCAAACTCTTGTACAAGAAAAGGAGAAAAAGAAAAATGGTCAGTAAAAGATACTCTGACCGTAAGAAAAAAAAAACTGTTTTATTATTAGGTTTGACAATGAATGTAAAAGGAAACGCTGTAAGGTTCTCGGAAATACGGATTGGACAAGTACCTAAAAATATTCGGATACAGGGTGTACGATGTACAGTGTTTTTCGTGATAATTTGTGTACGTCTGACTTACTCCCTGTTCTCTTTCTATTGTTAGATGTACGTATTTCACCTTGTCCTGGCTAGATATGGACAATTATTGTAGTCGTATTTGTCTAGGACGAGTCGGACATAAGATTTGATATGATCAAACTGACGTTTCGTTCAGTTATACGAAAATGACCATAGGCAGCGTACAAATATTTTTTTTACTTTAACAATATAATTTTAGATATTCTTATTAATTAAAACTATGAATAAAAAAATCGGAATAAAATTTAGTTCATTTGAGGAACACAAACAAATAGAATTTATTGATAGTAATACGTATTTGTTTATTTATTTCACGTTGAATAATCTAACGTAACATAGTAATTTTTTTTTAGAACTCATTATATTAGAATAAAACAACTTTAGGTTTTAGTTCTGTAATAAATTAACGTTTCGACAAACTGAATGTGCGTCTTCATCTAACTTTTTTCCTGATTAAGACGCACGTTCAGTTTGTTGAAACGTTGATTTATTAATAAATAATTACAGAACTAGAATTAAAAGCCGTTTTATTCTAATTTAACGTAAATTTAACGTAATCCATAATGAGTACTTTTTCTATGATCACTAACATTTACCATCTTTTTACATACAGGCTGTTTTAGACCATTAATTAAAAATAATTTAATTAATTACTTAGGTCAAAGTTAAAGTTAAAATAACCAAACGTATAAAATAATTTTCCTAGTCTCATACAGATTTATAACCCCATACAAAAAAACGTGTAACGCATGCAATAGATAATAGTAAGGAGTGTAGGGAGTAGCTGTCGTTGCTTCACGTTTTTCTGTATGGTGCCAAGAGAAATTATCTATACTTTTTGGTCTATATTAAAAATTGTGGTATATTAAAAAAAAATTTTTTTATTTAAATAATTTTATTTACCAATTACTAGAAAATTTCCAAATAAATTTGCTCTGCGCCACTGGCGGGTTAAACTTTTTGCCGCGAATCGCTAAGTCGCAATGCATTTGAGGCCAAACGCTAATGCTTCCTTTATACCCGTTGCACTATCCATCACTAAGGTGCGACAAAAGGAGGTCCGTCCCTTCACCTTCAATCTCCCGACTATTATAGTAGGGGATAGGATATATATATGGAATGGAAGTACGCCTGAATCGGTTTCCACCTGGGCCTCTTGCCTCGGACTTATCGGCTAACTCACCCCCACGTACCTGCCAGGTAGATTTTCAACTTTACTCCAAAATCACAATACGATCGGATATATTATACGAGATTTTTGATTTCTATTCCGCCAAATATTATATCGGAATGAATTTTGTGACTACGGTACGGCGTAAATTTTATGTATTTATTATTAATTAGATATTTATATAAAAAAAAAATATTTATATTTGAAGTTGGATTACAAATACAGATATATTTTTATTGTTCAATTGTTCAATAACGATTTTGTCTTTTTCTTGAAACTTTAAACGTACTTCAGAACTGGATGACAATGCAGTATTAATTAACTAACTAATTCATTAATAATATTAGAAATATTAATTTTTATCTTGTGCTATATATACAAATTCTGTACATTCGTGTATTAGCAAATACTCCTATTTTTTTTCAAAATACAGAAACTACAGAAAATATAGAACTAAAAAGCAGAAAATAATTATTTAAATAAAAAAATTTAATACCATTTTTTTGAAACGGACTAAAAAGTATAAAATAATTTCTCCTACCCTCATACAAATTGACAATACTTGTAAGATTTAAAATAAAAACCTGGGGCGCAACGACAGGTATTCCCTACAGTCCTTACTATTATCTATTGCATACGTCCCATGTTTTTCGTTTTAAATCTTACCGTACCTATTGTCGATCTGCATGGGGCTAGGAGAAATTATTTTATACTTTTTAGTCCGTTTTAAAAACGTGATATATTAATTTTTTTTTTATTTAAATAATTATTTCCTATATTCTCTTATCCTTTGTTTTTAATAGAATTTATGAACGAACATCCAATACATCTAACTCTTAAGTATTATTTAAGAATCGTTCCAAATATTAACATAAAACACGTATTTATTCCATGCATTTCCTTTAAAGTCGAACTAAATATAATATAAATATAAAACCTTTCTCTCTTTCTATGCGTCAACCCATAAATACATTCTCATCTCGCTATTCTCATAACCCAGGCCAGTCAACATGGCAACATCGCCCGGGAGAGAGCATATATACATATCCTGTTCCCGTGTTCCCGTCCCTCCTTGCGTCGCGGCGCCCGGGGACGCTGCACTGGCAGTTGTACGTCCGTTTCCAGCCGGATATCCGCTAACGTCGCTCTCTCTCTGCCTTGCCTGTCCCTAGCCAGCTAGCTAGTTTTATCGTAGTGTGCCGTGGTGTGGCGCGTACTTTGCGACTTGTATCGTCGTTTTTCATTTTCAAACCGGAAATAGATACATCGATGTATATATATATATATATATATATATATATATATATATATATATAATGTATGTATGTGTAATGGATGCATGGAAATGGCTTTGAGACGTCGATATTGGGTTATATTTTATTATATAGTGAGTCCCAGGACGAGCTTACCCTATTCGTATTTCAAAATTATATAATATTATGTTACAAAATTTGCTATATGGGTCTGTTCCGATATGCTTAGTTGAAGTAAAATATTGGCAATAAGATGGCACTTCTGGTTTAATCGGAAGTCGATTTGAACTTCCTTATTTTAAATAGAAACTTTATTTGTTATTTATTTTGTTATTGAATTTAGGGCATAAATTTTACATATAATCCATTAAAAACATTTTACTTTAGTTCAATTGTATTCGACGTATTTCTACTTTTTTGATTTTTTTGTTAGAAATTGGCACAATTTTTCACAGTCCATATCTCAAGAATGTAATCAAATATTTGAAATTCGTAAACGGCGTTTTATATTTTTATATTCCACCTCTTTTGTTTACGAAAAAGTGCTTTTATTTTTTACTTAAAAATAAATTTTTATTTCTACCTCTTATCAAATATGAATAGTATGTATATTTTTGATATATATTTTTTATATCTAATATTATAAAATTCAAATAAACTAATTCAAATTGCTTAATAAGTAATTTTAAGTAAACGTTAATAGTAATTTTGACAAAAATTATTTTTAAAAGTGAGGTGAGAATATTTTTAAAGATCACATACCACATTTAGTTCTACATGTAACACTAAATCAGTGTTATGCTAAATTAATTAATGATAGAGTACTTTGCAGTAAAATAAACATATTTTATTTTGATACAATTTTGTAAAATTTTATACGTTAATTTTTGTAAAATATGTACAACAAAAATATGAACTTTATTTGAGAATTTTTGTCATTTCTATAAACAGGAAACACCGAATAACACTGTATTTGTTGACACTTTTTTTGTGTGTGTAAAAATAATAAATAAATCTCGCGAATATTTATCGTTATTCGTCTAAAAATAAATCAGCGGGAAGCGCGCAGCAGCGACCGACACGAGGAAAGCCTTGATGGTCTTGTGTCGCGATGACGCAGTCCTTGAGGAAATCAAAT
This sequence comes from Clivina fossor, assembly GCA_963966155.1. NCBI lineage: Eukaryota > Metazoa > Arthropoda > Insecta > Coleoptera > Carabidae > Clivina > Clivina fossor. Next base: position 7,845,631 of record OZ014563.1, on the reverse strand, counting down.
GATATATTTAATACACACACACATACACGTGTGCATAGCTGGCCGACTTCCGGATCGCCTTGATTGTTCTTAAATTTATCAATAAAAACTCTTAATTATTAAGCCACTCATGTGACAAACGACGCATGAAAATTCTTTTGTTATCTTTGCCAAGATATAATTCCGAAAAGATCGTAGATAATGTGTTTATGCTTTTAATGGAAAATAAATAGTTTTTATTTTAAAGCATAAAGTGTACAATTTTAATTATACCATGATTTATCAAAAGATATTTCATAACAGAATTAAATTGATATATACTGGTTGTTCTATGGAATATGCTTATATTTTTGTTTATTCCATAAAAATTAAATTAAATCAAATTTAATATTTTGGTTAATCAAAACTAAACTTGTTAGTTCGTAGAGACAGTTTAAGTGTAGACTCTGCGAAAATTCATTTAGATACAATATAAAAACTTATTTTAAAATTCGTTTTTGACACAATGAATAATAAAAAATATAGATAAAAAGTATAATTGTTAGGTCTTACCGAATATAATACTAGATTCAATGGTTGGAATCCGTTGTTGTAAAATAAAAAAATACCAGGCATTAATTAAATAGAATCGGACACAACAGTTTGATCAACGGTTTGCTTTAAAAACATCAGTAATTTAGATTACAGTTTGGCACTCGACAGGCAATTTCGAAAAAGTGTCTGAATGATCGATCATGGAACTCCTGGCCAAGGCTCTCATATGGCTGTCATACCAAATATGATTTTTATTGAACAACAATATTAAATTATTTTAATAGGTCTAAATTTGAGAATTAATGAAATGAGAGATTTGAGAAAACAGTAAATATATAAAATAAGCAATTTTTAATTATTAATAAGATTCAGTACCTTTTGAACGAGCAAAGCTTGGTTTTTCTGGTATTATTTTTTTTAATACCTTTTATTCTTAATGGAATAGAACAAGTAAATAAACAAATTGACATACATTAACAAATGACAATCATTATCTAAACAAAAACAACAACAAAACAATATAGTACGAAATAATAGCAACCTGGTAACCCAGTGTACAATAAAATTAAAACTGTACGAGTATTAAATACTGTAACTAGACTGTATAACTACAAGCAACTTATTAGCCTGCAACTAACTGTCTACTAAAGCCACACAACTAAACAATTTCTCATCTAAACATTGTACAGTCATCTCATAACAGTGATATTTCAAACAGGTGCAAGAACCCAGCCAGACATATTCACTGATTTTTTTTTGTCGTCTCTCTGTTAAACAAAGTTAGTCGTAGAGTCTACATATGGGTGTATAGGGGCAGAAAGACGATATATCATACTATTTGATGCCGGTGCGGTGGTTGCAACCCCTAATTTGGTCTTTGCTGGGTCATTCGGAGTGCTTCAGTGGGGGGTTAGCTTCGGTTTAGCTTAGACGGGAACCCGTGAATTTTAACCCACTTTGCCGGGCAGTGTGACATACAAAAGGAAAAAAAGTTACCCTTAAAAACGTTTACACCGCTGCTTTGCGACCAGTCGGGTGTGTCCAATACAAATGCGAATGTTTTGTCATGTTATAGAGGGTGGGTTTTTTGACGTAATATTATATAGTTGGCATTTAGTCTGGTATTTTTATTGAATGGAAAATGATTTTACTGAACTTAAATGAATTTAAACATTAAATTATTTTAACATTGTAAAAAAATGTTTGGAGCTCATTGTATTACCTATATACAGCTTTAGCTTGTAGTTTTGTATTAATATTTAATATTTATTAATAATCCACGTTTCAACGAACTCAACGTATATCTTCATCAGCAAAAATGATACAAATGATATTTACAGCAAATAAACAGAACATAGAAACAAGTTACTAGGTAACAAAATAAGTAACTAGATCATAAAATTTATAAATTTTTAATTAAAGAAAACCAAAATTTATTTAAATCAATTTCTTCACACTTATTGATGTTATCTTTTTCATTATAAATTTCTATTACTTCTCTTATCAATCTACTGTTAATAATAATAATAATAATAATAATAATAATAATGACTTTATTGCCTAACTAAATTATACAACCAGTTTCAGTACAAGATATCTAAAAAAAATGACAAATCAGTTAATATATAATAATATTATTAATACATATACAAATAATTTATTGACTAACTTAATTATTTAAGCTATTAATTAGTCAGTGCAAATTTTTATGAAAAATATCAAAATCAGATAAACATTTGTTTCAATTTCTACACATTATGATTATGTTGATTGGTGCGTTCTATAAAATATTTGTTCTAGAAGAATCACAATAAAACGTTAGATTAGAACGTGATGAAAGTCTTGGAACTGAAAAATTAAGTTAATATTTATGGGTCTTATAATTATGACAATATTTTCGAATTTTATATAATGAAGATTTTTCTAATGAAGATGTAAGTTGAGTATGTCCATTATTAATAAATTTTAATATAGAACAACAACCTAAAGTCATTGAAAATAACTCATCGAATCAAAAAAGTTACCAATACAGTTTGTTCGTCTCGGAAGGGGCAATTGAATGATTCAAATTATCTGGAGAATCCGAATCTGCAATAAAAAATATGGATTTTCCTCTAGTCGTTTTATTTTAATAATATTACTAATTACAAATGAGTTTTACATAAAAAAAGTTATTCAGAAATATCAGTTCCATTATAAACAATTAAAAATGAATCATTTTGCGACAAAGTTTGAGTAAATATTACAGAGCTCATGAATACAAAAATGCCTGACTCTTGAAAATTATAAACAGCCGTGAAAAAACATTATATATTTTTGAATTTAACTTCAAATATACATTATTCATTTCAAGTAAAAATTAGAATAATAATAATTCAATTAATTGTTTTTACTTGTAACTCTGGTAAAATAAAACCATGTTTAATTTCCAATTATTATTGGATTAATACAATAATGCTATTCGAATATGTTTTAAAATTCACATAAAAAGTACTGAAGCTTTGCTATATTTATTATTTCTTATATATTTTTTTTATTATACATAAGAAGTATTGTTATATATTTGAATAGTTTAAATACAAAAAAAAAATGGTCACTGAAAAAAAATTATTGTTACTTGAATATTCTTGTAAACGCATGAATAAGATTTGAATTGTTTGTAAGTTATTGTAATAAAGTTTAAATTTAAATTTTTATAAACAGAAGTTATATAAAATGTTAAAAAAGGCATTTGTGTATTTGCAGTTTTGTTATTTATGAAGTGAAACAGTGGTTTTTCAAAAAAAAAAATATATAAGAATAACTTGCATTACATTACAATTTATTTTATTAAATTTGAATAATGGTGATTTTTATAAACAATTATTATTGCAAATTTGAAATTAATGCAAAGAAAATCGGAATTTTACTTTGCAATGATTTTCATATTCTTTTACATGGCACCGTTATATTACATATGATAAGGGGAGGTATTGTAATCATACCAAATTTTATATTTCGAGATTTTTACAGCACGAATTGGTCTGTGAACACGCATAGAGCAAATTCAGCTGAACGAATTATTATAAAATTTCATATTTAAGCATCAGAGGTGTATATCTCAATTTGATCAACTTTTGGTAAAGATCTGCTAATCGGAAGTGGTAATTTACTGATGTTACATTTATGTGTTTTACGAAAATTTCACAACAGAGATATATTTCGAAAAAATTTATTTAACAAAAGTTGTTAAACAAGTTATAACTAACAATTTTTGTTTGGAATATTTGATACAGGCACCTGGGCGAGGTTTTTTATCTTGAGACATCGATATATCTCGAAAACTACTCATCGGATCAAAGTTACGAATAAAATTTGTTAATCCCGGTAGAGGCAATTGAATGATGCTAAAATTTACCCCCTCAACACCCCCGTGGGGGTAGAGTGGCGTCAACTTTAAAATCTTAAATGGAAACTCCCATTTTTTATTGTAAATTCGGAATCTCCAGGTAAAAATTTAATATCATTCGTACTCTTCGAGACGAACAAATTGTATTGGTAAGATAAAAAAAAAACTCACCCAGAATATACTAGATTGTAGAGCAAAAACTGTAATTCAGTCACCAAGCATTGAGGATGCCATTTATGATGTATGGCGAAACGTCTGCGACAAGAATAGATCGACCACAGCATACCAGCCTAGAAAATTATATAAATTCAATACCATATCTGTAAAACAACATATCTAAAATTTATGTAATATTTTTCACAGTGTATCGTTTTTGTTGTTATTGTTTTTTTTTTTTAATAAAATCGTGTACATTTCACATAGAGCAAAACTAGTTTTAATTTTTTCGTCAAATTTTCGAAATTTATTTTGGTGCATTACCTAACAAACCGCATTATTAATTACATTAAAAAGGCACTTAACGTGTATCTATTTATAAATATACAGTGATGTCAAAATATATACTAGGTAACGTTGAAATGACATACTTTACTAAGTCAGTTAGTGCTTTAAAACAAATGCTTGTAACTTCCGGCATATATGTAATATTATCTTCGTCACTTTCGTTTTGTCTTTCTCGTTCATTTCCTTCTCTTACCTTTTATATACGATATAGTCAGTTCTAATTTGTATTCGTTACGACTTACAATACGTTATGTAACTATTAACGGATATTTATTTACAATTTACAATCGATTATAAATATTATAATGCAATTATTTATGTTTTAATATTAATTGTATTGTGTTTTGTATTGGTTCTTATTTTTATAGGATTCTTTTATGATTATTAAGTCTTTTGGAATGTTTTTGAAACTTTAAGACATTGTCTACAGTATCTTTATATATTAATGTTTTAATGTAATTCTATTGGCTAGTACTACAAGCTTAGCTCATTTGTTTAGTCCTAGTTTTATGACAGTTGCGTTGTCTTAAAACCGGTTTTTGGTAATTTATAAAAAATTTAAAATATAATATTATATATAGTTTAATGAAATTTATTCGTGTCCACAAAAAGTTGTTTAAAGATGAAAAATGGTCCAAATTTGGATAAGGAATAAAATTAAAATGATCATATTTGTACTACTGTTAACGTTTTTATATATTTGATATTTTCTTTAGAAGATTTCAGATTATTGTAGGCTGCGAGATTTTTATTAAAATTGGCTGAATTGAATTTATAGAATTTTCTGGACTGTATGCCGTGGTTGATCTATCCTCGTCGCAAACCTTTTGTCATACATCGTAGATGGCATTTTCAGTGCTTGGTGACTGAATGACAGTTTCTATTTTGCAATCTGGTATATATACCTATACTACTATACCATTCTCCGCAGGTGTCGTTACGCGATTACAAAGCAGAAACTGTCATTCAATCACCAAGTACTGAGGATACTATCTGTGATGTATCATGAAATGTCTGCGACGTCTGCGAAAGTTGCAAATATTTCTAACTCAAAAAAAATAATTCATTTTGTGCCGTAGTTTAAAATAAATTATTATTATAATATTTAAAAAATAAAACTATATAAGTAATTCAGTAAAATAGAACATTTATTCAATTTATTGTAGACATGAAATTGTGACCTTATTGTAGCATTGTTTCCGTTTAATACGCAACTTCCGGTTTTGACACGCGTAGTGCGATGTTAAGTACACCGTAACAATACTACACTAAACGATAACATAATACAAATTATACACATTTAAATACGTACAAACACTATATTATTAAGGCTAATTTTTCTTTTACTAATTTTTCCTTTACTAATTATACTAGTTAGTAAGTATTTAATGAAATCCAAATAAAATAATTCAAAATATTTGAAACATCTTCGTTATTTTCCAATCAATATAAACTGAAGTTATTATCGATAAGCAAGCTGATTGTTTATAACAATAAACTTTAATGCTAAATAGGCATAAAAATTTAATCGTTACTAATTTTTTATTAGCGCGAGTTATTAAAATAAATAACAATAAACAAAAAATATATGGAGTGAAATATAAAATATGTGACAATATCTCGAACTTATATTACTAGGATATAATAATATATTTAACATTTTATATTATAATAATGTTTGAAATGTATAGCATAGCGAATAAGTTAAAGATTAAGATTGGATTTTTTTTATAGCGAGTTTGTTATAACATGTACGCGATATTTATTTCCGTGTTTTATCAGCTCCCTCCAGAAATAGTTCTTTATAAATAATTTTAATAGATTTTTGATAACATTGAATTGATAAGGAAGTAATAAATGTAAAATAAAATATATGAAGAAAAATACCAACTATATATATATATATATATATATATATATATATATATATATATATATATAATTTTGCTAAAGGAATGCTTAAGTTTATATACAAATTATAATTGAAGCTATACTATTAATGTAAATTATATATGTAAATTAAAAATAACTTTTTTATTTATAATAGCAAAAGGCTGTGGCACAAACTCTTTCCATTATCTCGAAATCGGTCTCCTTCAAACATTCTTATTTTATATTCAATGTTATTACTTTATTAATGTGCCTAAGTTAGCCATCTAGATGATTTTATAAAAGATTACAAGAAATTTAATCTAGATTATATAATATAGATATAAAATTTTAAATTTATTTAAATAAGATGAAATATAATAAGATTTTATTTATCCAGACAAATTCCAACACCGAATGTAAGCAGTTAAATATTTATAATTTTCGTTATAAATTTTTTAAAACACGAAATAAAAATTGTAAAAATATAAAGTTTATATCAGATAACACATACGACTATGTATACTCTAGTTCTAGTCAATAACTTTGTTTGCAAAATCAATTTAAATTACGAGTATACAAAAAAATCAAGAGGGGTTTATAAATCAGTGAATAAAATAGATGGTACTAGGGGAATCCCCCCCCCCCCCGCATTTGAGTATTTTAATGCAACGTTGTCACGTTTAGCATCGATAAAAAAATAAAACTTCGATTTTTATTTTCTTAGCATTTTTTTTTTATAGGTACATTTGTCTTTACAAGTTATATTGACAATATACAAATTAAGATTATTTACTTAAACCAATAATGGTGTTTGTATTCTTACCTTATTGTGTAAAGACTTGTGATGAAATAAATGATTTATTTTAGTTAAGATTATCACCTTTTTATTTTTGTATTTTTATAATTGATTGTATTTAAATGTATTCTCTATTAGCGTAAGCTATAATAAATATTATTATTATTGTATAAATTGTACCATACAATTCTGTATTATAAATTAAAAAGAAAAAAAAACTTTTTGTATAAAAATGTTGCCCAAAAATTTATGTATCTTTAAAACTTGACATAAGAGTCGTAAAATATCATATAAACTTTGAATGTATTACTTCTAGTTTTACCGGAAGTAAGAATAACTTTTTTATTGTAAATGGAATATTTATTACATATTTGAAATTGACATAAAATTTGAATTTTGATGATATGCTATAAGATGATTTTCAGCAATAAAATTGATACTAAAAATGTCAAAGAATAAAAAATGCAAACTGAATTTTTTTCTTCAAATATTTTATACGATTATACTTTTTTATGAAAATTGTTTGGTAATAAACTATTGTTTTTCATCATTTGATGATCTATTCTTGAAATTATTTCAATTTTTTCAACGATTTTAGTATCAATTTTATTACTGAATAACAATTTATCGTTTTATATTTATCTGAAAATTTATGTACATTTCAAATGTATAAAATATTTCATTTAAAATAAAAATGTTATTGTTATTACTATTTCCGGTTCAAGTAGAATTGATGTTCCAAACGTTTAATGTCATATTTTGTGAGCTTCAGTTTTTAGCTTATAGATATATAAATTTCACTGCAATAACTTTATAAATATGAGACTTATTTAGAAAGAAAATGTGCTAAAGAAAGAGAAAAAAGTCAGCAATATTCCTTGAGTTTGCAATCTCTCTGTGACCATTGAGGAAATTTTGAAATTTTCAGAACAAATAATTACAGACACATGTAATCCATAAATATTATTAATGAACTAAGTTTTTCTGCTGTATATTTTTTTTAACAAAACCGCATTTAAAAAACCAACCGACTAATAACTTAATTAGAATAATAATGATAATAATTTAACGCTTGTTTCTTTTAATAGTTCTAAACACAAGTTTTCATTAATTATTGACGTTGACTTGGCTGTATTTGTTTGATATAGGAAATAATAGTAATAATAATTTGACGAAGAAGACCTTGAAATTCTTGTAATCTTGTAAGTTAAAGGTAACGTCAGAATATTTAACTTCCGTCCTTCGTCTGACGCCATTTTGATTACAAATCGTAATGAATGGAGTGTGATTTTTGTTTACTACCGCAAATATGGCGGATAATTGACTATTATTTTGTGTTTTTTTTGCGCTGTGTAGTTACTTATGTAAATTGGTTTAATTTCGATAATTGGTAAAGTTAGTTTTTTGTAATTGGAATTAAGGTCTATTTTTAGAATGCGATAAATAAAATTATTGTTTTACAAATATAATGGAAGATAATAATTAAAACAACGAAATAATTGATTCTTAAAAACTTATACTACTACTTTTTTCACTATGCACAAATTAGTTTTCTATTCAAACAAATGACTTTTGATTCTCTCCACATTTATTTTGTTTCTTATAAATGTTCTTCTAGTAATCTATGGGAAAACTATCTTAACATTGATGGAAATAACTTATCCCGAATTCATTCTCGAGTTACTAGTTAACTTCTGTTTGTTCTTAGCAGAAAATGAATTAAAAATAAAAATTATTTATTATTTGTTGATCAACTGTAGTTTATATAGTATTTAATCAAATATTATTGGTTATATATCTTTTAAAAATAGTATAAATTATTTGTTGGAAATTATACTTACAAATTACAGAAAAAATATCTTCCTTTATAACGGTATTTCTATTAAAAAACAATCTTTATGTAGTTAAAAAGACGAAAAATCTTGTCTATAATTAATTTTTGTTTATCCTAAATTGATAGGCTTACATTACTAGCTTAGTTTTAAAAAACAGTTTTAACTAATACCGATTTTAGAACAATACAATTGGCATAGGAGCAGAACTAAACAAATGAACTAAAACACAAACTTTGTAATACCAGCGATAGTTTTTTTTGGGCCTATGTTTTTAATTTTATTTAATTTTAAGATAGGTAAAAAATCATTTGCGATTGACTAAAAATATATTATCAGAATACATGGCAACATTTTCAGAGATAGATTATTCCAACATTTAGAAATACTAAGCTTTAAACAAATATGTATTTTTTAATTTTAAATCAAATTTGACTAAATTTAGATATGTTTTTCCGCTAATAAACTGCGACCTTTTAAATAATTTTGTGTAGTACCTATATGTTCTTATCGAAAATCGAATATCCTGTACATACAAACAAAATGTTAAATTGCAAAAGAAACGCGAACCAACTACATACTTTTCTACAATACGAAACATAAGTACGTAAATTCAAGTCGACCATGACATTTTATTCTCGCACTTCCTGTATCATTCAAAGCCTCAGAATTCAGAAGATTCGCTTCTTACAATGTCCGGCAAGACACACACGGTCCATTAAAAGATAATTAGTCATTTTTTCCAACTGAAGTATTTTTGCTCACCGCCTTCCTGATTACACACACTTACATATACTCTGGCGATGTTTGTTTGTTTATGTAATTTGGTGACCTTCCTTTCATCTAGAGATGGACGTAGAATTTTCGAAGCTTAAATTGTTTTTCGACTTTTTTTTGTTTTGTTTTTACGTTCGTGCTAATTTTAGTACCAGTTGTGTTGATGAAGACGATGTAATATTTTTAAATGTGACAAATGTTTTTTTCCTGTTACCTGTTTATGAAATTATGAGCAAAATAATGTTTAGAAATTTTATTTTGGTTTTAAAATTAGTGGAATCTAAATTAAGATTATGACAAAAAATCATTATGTTTATATGTATATAAGTAGAATATTTTAATAAGTTTTGGTATAGACTATGGAGAAATAATTTATTTTATCTAAAAACATTTACTGTTAGAGTTTTATTGAAGATTAAAATCTCGAAATATTATTTTGTATACATTTATTTATATTTTATATAAATTTTTGATTAAAAATTATACAGAACTTAATTCTAAAGCTTTTTTATTTTAATATAATAAGTTCTGAAAGATTTTTTACTATGTTTAATAATCCTTTTCTGCTTTAAATTTCATCTCGTAAGAAATTTCGTTGCAATAACATTTTTATTTTAATGAACTGATATTTTTAACGAAAATTTCTAAATTAAATGGTATTTAATTTAATAATTATTTTAATTTTGTTTAATTTCAAAATTAATTATTTTATTCCACACCATATTATTAATATCAGCATTATCAGTTCACGCAATTCCTAGGTGGAACATGGGGCTACATGCTCGAGAAGCTGAACATATAGTTTCTTAACAATTTTTATTTGCATTGTCAATGGTACGAGAGAGCCAACAAATTTTGTTTATAAAATAACCAAGCTTTAAAAGTCACATTAGAAGAAAAGCAGCTCCTAGTATCATATACCATTACAAAAAAATGGTTTCATTATTTTTATATCTATTCATAATCCTAATGCAAGTGCTACCTTTAAAACAATAGAAACAAAAACCACCTGACATCCATCTGCAATCGCATATTACTATAGAAATTTCACAGTAAATATAGCAACAAACCAAAAAGGAACATTTCTCCTGCTTTGCTACTTAGTCTGATGAAGTTGATCTCTGTTCTTCATTTCACCGTCATTTGTTTTTTGTCTTCCCTGCAAAGAAAAACAACTCTCTGTTTCATATGTCATGTTTCATCTAATGCATATTCCCTTCTCACATATGTACATAAACATACTCCGTCTTGTGCATAACATGTGGTTTTAATAACACTTATGTAGATGTCTCTAGCATCGGTGTCAAGTTACCATTACGTAGCCACCTTTTAAAAACATCGAATCTCTTTTGGAATATGTCACTTGTGGAATGGGGATGGCTTGTTCAGAATTCGTAAAATGTTTCAAACGGTTCGTTAATGCTGATTTTTAAAATATTCCTAATGGGAGCTAAAATATTTCGTGTGTCAAACGAAACATATTAAAATTCATTTGGTGTTTTTTTTTTACTAATCAGGCTGATGCAATTTGATATTATTTTGCATAAACAAAATTGAACTATAATTGTAGGAAATTTTTTTCTATAAATGTTAATTGTTTAAATTATTTGACCATAAAATTTTAATTTGCTAGCTAATAAATATTATTATGTTTAAATTGTATGCATTTGAAATTGAGTTATAAAAATATTAAACCGAAAATGTATCGTAAGATTATCTTATGTTAGAAATTAAATGGTGATTGGCAGTAGCGGAACGTATTAGCCAATCGCAATAGTTTTGGATCCATCTGATGGTGAAATTAAAAACTGTTGCAAGTGGTATTTTTTACTAACACATGTGTATTTATCACGTGTTTGTCACATTTACAGTTTCATAAAAAAATAATTAATTTTAATATATTATTAAAATTAAATCATTATACCTATTACATTTTTTTAATTATGGAGCCGAACATTAAAGAAGAAACTTGTAAAATGTTGTGTTTAACAATTAAAAGGTACTCATTTTAATATGCAAACAAAATGTGTAATGATTTTTTAAAACTAAATTAAAATTAATATAATACATGTTTTAATATACCTATATTAGATAAGCTTATTTTTAAGAACAACAAAAATTTTCTGTTTCATAAAAACACAAAGATACTCAGAAAAGATAATTATAAAAAAAATTATGGCAAAGTGACAAAGAATTATTGCAATTTTGTGGTTTTTATGCTCATATCCGGTATTCTATAACTTCTTGGTTTAGCATCAAGTCACTTATATTTTTAGCACAATCACATGATATTAAATTTTATGAAACGATGATAAAATATTGTATTCTATTATATTTCTTGTGAAATAAAAAATAATTTGGCAAAAGTTACTTAACAGAAAAAAAAAAATTGTGGTTTGTATACATTACGATAATACTATTACTATATTACTATTTTTATAATTTTACTAAGAATATAAGAGTTTTAGTGAAATGTTATGGAAAATTTTATTTATGATAAGTTTGATGAGAAATTGTTATATTTTTCAAATTTATTATATTATTTAAATTTAATCATGAATACTGTATATACAGTATTAAAATATAGGAATAACAAGATAAAAGGGGCAAATGAAGTAAAATACAATTAATTTCTCTGTCTTCAAATCAATTTATTACCAAATAGCTTCCTGTCGTGTCTGTTAACAAATCGTTATCCGACCGGATACAATAATTTTAGATGAAAAAAGCCGAAATGACTTTGACTTTTTCCTCTCTCCCGTATATCTTTCTTTTGAAGAACATCCTAAAAATGACTCAAAACGACCCGAACCATTGCCAAAAACCATAACAGAATGGGCGATACTGCTCCGCCCTTCATCAGAATTTTCAAACTCCAAATCGGTGTCCCTCCCAATTCTAGATGCGGTAACAAGTTGTTCTACATAGGTGATACAGGATAATACAAAAAATATTTTGGAACCAAATATAGAATTTGATTTTTTTGTGGCAGTTTTTGTTGATATTTTAAAAGTTTTTACTTGTTTTTTTTTTTTTTGGTAAGTGATAGGAAGAAAAAAATTTATTGGGATTTTTTTGTGATGTTTTTAACGAGAAGATTACGATAATGAAATGAAATTGATAAGCGGAAAAAATAAAACATATGTTTTTAGTTTTTATAGTAAATTACTTTAATTAATTCAATGATCTGTGTTGTTTTGAAATTTGTTTATATTTGTGTAAAATTATTATTGCTGTCTTAATATAATAATAATGTTACGTAGTTTTGTACACAATTTCTAACACAAATTCTTTAACTAAAGTCGATTTTAAGACTGCAAAAAAAGCGTCGATTTTAAATTCTATTGGCATAATAAAACTATTTTTTTTTTGCAATTTTTCAAACATCTAATTGCAAAATTATTTGTTGTTGTAATAAAACAATGTTTTTCTTTTGTCTGTTTAAATTCGACTTTAGCTAAAATGTGTACTATAAAACTGGCCGTAAGTTTAGAATTTTCTTACAATTGAAAACAAGGCATGTAACCGACAAAAATATTGGTTATCGGTTAACCAAGTATCGAGAACTATATTTTAATATCGGTTTTCGTCAGTTAACCGGTTTTTCATATTCTTAACTTGTTGTAATCGGTAAATTTTTCGGTTAATTTGGTAAAATAAAGCCGTATAAATGCATATATTTTTTGTTAAATTAACAATAATTTCTATATTAAATAATGTACATGTTTCATTCTATATGTAGATATCGTAATAAGTTAATATCTAGTGCCCTTAATTAGTTTGTTAGCTAAGTTAACAATATTTTGTGCAACCAGGTTTTGTTTATTTTCGACATTGATATTTTTTTATATCCAATTAACTACATCTAAACTTGTGAATATTTAATATAAAAAGTAAAAAATAAATTAACTTTTTTTTATGTATCTATAATTTTCATAAAAACCTACATTTTGTATTTAAATTCATTTTTAATAAACGGTAAATTCCATTAAATTTTTACTAATTATGTAATTTTCCTAATCAGGTAAGAATTAACATTAACATAAGATAAACTAAAAAAAAAACACTAAAAGTAATCAACAACAGAAAATTCCTTCACATACATTAAACAAATTATTACAATTATAATAATATTATATTATTAATTGCATCGATATGCAACAGAAATACTAACAACAACACAAAACATGAACACATATGCATAATACTCCATCGAAGCGAATACACGTTTGCATATAAATCACAGAAACAGTTGATGACAAGTGTCTTTAACACTGTAGTGTTACAGTAACTAACACGTCGCCGATGTTAGACAGTGTTAGAACTACATGTTCGACAACAATAAACCAGGATGTTTGTAATCAAAACGAATATATATAGGAACAACAGTTGTTGCACCTGTGCCACACGGTCTGAACGGTACTTAAAACGCAACCAATACGTAAACATCATTTACTATTATTGTTATTGAGCAGGTATTAAGTTGGTACTGTATAATGGTACTGGTTAGTTATTGGTAGATTGTTTAATAAATATAATGTGTCAACAATATTTTGATTAATTATCAAAATGGGTAATTTAAATGATGGAAGTTGGTTTAACAGTTAGTAATTTTCATTTTGTTGTATTTGTTGCTTACTTACTGGTATTTTATTGTAAATTAGTAAAAAGATACAATAGAAAAGTAATATTTTCTTATTCTCGGATTAGCTAGAAATATTATTTTTATTGTTAACTGTAACGACATTTATAATAAAAATAGTGCAGCTAAATTTTTAGGCTTTATCTTACAATTAGACGGAAAATTTATTTGGAGAATTATTGTAGATCACATAGTAAAAAATCTTTCGGAACTCATCATATGAAAGAAAACGGCTTTAGGTTTAAAGTTCCGTATTAATATTTATTAATAATTGACGTTTCGACGAACTCAACTCAACTGATTCAAATGACATTTACAGATTTATTTGATTGAACAGTTGATGACTTAATCATGCTGTTAACTGACAATGCATTTAATGTTTTTATGAAACCGGTGTTAAGAATATAAAAGATTGTAATTTATAATTTTTTATTTACAATTTTTAGAGAAATATAAAAATTATCGCATTTTTATTTTAATTACCAAAACAAACATAACTAAAAATAAACTAAGTTTAACTTTATTTATTTTTGATAATAAAATAATATACAAATATTTGAACTTTACGTTATACTTACATACAAGTTTTTGCCTGTCGTATGATAGACCGTAAAAAGTGTGATATATTTGGCATCCGTAAGGAAATAACAATATTTATTTTCGTATCAAATGCCTAGGCTATTTTTAGCAAAATTTCATTGCCATTTTGCTAATCATTACCCACACTTAGCAAAAAAACTCTAGGCTTAAATAACCTGACAAAAAAGGCATGCGTGTGGTGTAATTGACATTACTTAAGTCACTTCCAGACGTAAGCAATTGTTTTTTAGGTTAAGTAAAGAATTTTTCTATGTTTATTTTTTGTTTGGTAATGTTTGTTTTGGAAGAAATAATTTTTTCTATCAATTTTTAGTAAAATAAACGCACTAGATGAAAAGGTTAAACATATTAGCAATTCGCTTTTAAAACACAATGATTAATAAATAATACGGCAAAATTATTCCTAAGGACTGATTTTGACTAATTTACATTTACTAATTGTATTAATTTAATTGCATAAAAAGAGTAACATTTGTTTTTTATATTACGATTTATATGTATATAATATATATATATATATATATATATATATATATATATATATATATATTTAATAAAAATAGAAATAGAATAGAATAGCAACAGAAATTTATAAAGAAAAAGCTGTATGAAAACTGTGAAAGCACTGACTTAAATAAAATTTGGCTTCTTTTTGTTATTTACTGTAAATGTTATTTGTATAATTTTTTCAGATGAAGACGGACGTTGAGTTCGTCGAAACGTCGATTAATATTAATACAGAACTTGAAGCTAAATCCGTTATATTTCGTATTTTATTGTTTCAAAATGTTTAAATTTTGTCAACAGCGAGTCACTTAATAATTACCGGAACTTAAAAAAACAAAGATAATGAAGAATAAAACCTTTAATTCTATTATAAGAAATGTTATGTGTACATTATATACATACGTACTTTTATCATACTATATTTCACAGATAAGATACGCTAGCTGGTAAAAATTGAATTTTAAGATTATTATTTTACGTCAAAAGAAAAGATTTAATATTTTTCAACATATGTTTTTCAAAATTTCGTTTAATTTCCTTGTATGTAGCTAATATTTTAAATCAAAATTTACTTTAAAACACGTTTTTAAATTATTTAGTTGAGTTTTTGTATTAATAATGATAAGAATATTAGCACGTGTAAGTACGTAGAAACACAATATTTGTAAAAGTAAACTTATTTAAATTAATAGAAAATAATAATGAAATGTTTATTAGTTTAAATAATGTTTTTAAACTATATTTGTATAATATTTGTAGATTTGCATGTGGGTTTGTACATATAAAAATATGTATTTTTGTGTATAATTTGCAAGTAATTGTTTATATAAATAATATACATATACAATTACATCATGTACTCTTAAGGGTGTGGCACAAACTCTTTCTATTTGTACCTTCACACTGATTGATGTTATCTTTTTTTTTTGATGATTTCAAATGCTTCTCTAATTAATCTGTTATTAATATTATTGAGTTTGTCGATTATCTTTGTATCTTCAAATTTTGAATAAAATGTGGCTTCTTTTTATCAATAACTTATAATAATTTTATTGCATAAAATAAAACGGCTTTAGGTTTAAATTTTGTATTAATATTTATTAATAGTTGACTTTTCGACGAACTCAACGTGACTTTTACAGTAAATGGCATTTGTATTATTTTTCCTGATGAAGACGGACGTTTAGTTTCTTCGAAACGTCAATTATTACAGAATTTAAACCGTTTTATTTTATATAATGAGTTCTGAAAGATTTTTTTTTACTATGTTAAATTTATTGTATTTATTTTCCTCACAAGTTATGTTTAACGAATCAAAACGAAGACCTTTTAATATAAATAATTTTAAAAAATTTTTAACTTAATTTTAATTTAATATAATAAGTTCTGAATGATTTTTTAATATGTTTAATTTCTGTTTATGAAAAACAAAATCAATTTTGTGTTAAAAATATGTGTTACTCTAAAAACGAATATTGTTACATAAAAATTATTTTACTTTTTCTTAATATATTACGTAATTACTGCTAGAAATTATCGAAAATTTTACGCCGAAAAATTTAATAATATTACAAAATGGTTAACCTACAAAACTGTCAGATTCATAAAATATCATAATTTGCAAAACAATATTATGTAAAAATCGAGTGAAATCAAAAAAATAATTTCGGCATTGATGCAAATGAACCGTGTAAACATTTCAAACTATTTCTCATAAAAATTTCGTCATACATTCTAATCTTAAAACAGTAAATAAACCATGAAATAGAGTTACATAAATATTGAAAAATGTTTCAGAACTTCTAATAATTAAAACAATATGTAATTTAACTTTTGTTTAAATTTTATTTGGCTTATTATGTGTTAGTTTTTGCTCTGATGAAGATGTATGGTGTTGAAATGTTAGCTTTATAGAAAATTTATAGTAAATAAACAGAAAATAGAAACAGGTAGGTAACAAAATAAGTAACTAGATCATATAAATTTTTAATCAAAGGAAGCCAAATTTTATTTATTACAGTAACTAGTCACACTGATTGATATTATCTTTTTCTTTATAAATTTCAATTACTTCTGTTATTAATCTATGGGTCTTGCAATTATTACAGTATTTTCAAAATTTATATCATCAATCACTGTGGAATCAATGATTTAAATAAAATTTGGCTTATTTTAATGAAAAATTTATATTTTAACGATCTAGTGACTTATTTTGTATTAGTAACTTGTTTCTATGTTCTGTTTATTTACATGTCATTTGTATCACTCTTCCTGATAAAGACGTACGTTGAATTTGTCAAAATGTCGACTATTAATAAATATTAATACAGAACTAGAACCAGAAACCATTTTATTTAACAGAACATAGAAACAAGTTACTGCGTGTAGGTAACAAAATAAGTAAAAACTTTGTGTAAAAGAAAAACAAACAAGTTTTGATTATTTAAAATATTTATTCAAAGTATAACTAGCAATCATCTTCGGAGTGAAAAATTACGCGACGTATCATTAGTTACCTAACTAACTTACATACTTCATGTACATACGAGCATATGTAATAATATTTCGTGTTTTTAAAAGCAGACCCTTGATGAAAGGGATGGGGTAGGGGGACATCTTTAGGAAATGTTAACTGGGACGAGTCTGCAACTGGTGCACTAAGGTGTCAAGTTACAAGTATGTAAACAGCAACACATGTGTGTGTATGTAGTTTAGGATGTAATCACATTAGAGATTCGGTTCTGGGTTTAGTTTCGGTTTAGTCGTCATTTTGCATAATTGTTTACAAATACATAATATCGAAACTATTACAAACATTATGTAATACGATATTACCAACGCGATGAAAAAGTACATATGTATGTAATATTACAGTTTTTTTTTTTTAGTAAAGTATCTTTTAGTAAATTTATAGAACTTCAATAAATTTGCTGTTAGGAATATTCCAGAAATAGATAAAATTTGTCTAGTATTATTGGTAGGATGTATTTTGAAATGAATGAATTACACTTAAAATATTTTATTAGTATTATTACATAAAATATGTACTAAGTCTCATTATTTTGATGATTTATTGCAGATATTAATATGCAAGCTATAATTTTACATAATTTAGGAAGTTATACCAACAATATTTAATTCTACATTAAGTATGTGATGCAATTTGCAGAAAGTAAGCAATTTTACATACTTATTAGGTTATTTTTACTTACTTTATGTGATTATTGTGAATTATGTAAAACTTACAGAATTTTCAGGTAGAAATACAGAATATTTATGATAAAATGAAATTAAAGATTTTTTATAGTAAAATTTTACCACTATTTTTTTGTAACTTCGATATATTTTTTACAGTACAAGTAACTAGATTATAAAATTTATAGATTTTTAATTAATGGAAGCCAAATTTTGTTTAACTTTTTTATAATTAATTAATTTTTTTTTATTTTTCAGGTCCGTTTCATAAACCTTCAGCAGTTGAAGTACTCGCTCGGTGAGTAATTTATTAAATTAATTATTTTTAAAATAATCTTTACACACATCTTCTTTAAAAAAAATTGGTACCACTCGATAAATATTATTCGTTAAAATTTGTTTCTTTAAAAAGTTCAACCGAACCTTAAACACTATAGTGAATGTATCCTTAAAGCTCAGCAGCAGATTCGGTTGGTTGTGTTCGTGTTATGTTGTAAGTCGTCGATTGCAGTCTTCATGGCTGTCATTACTAGGGGTTCCATAGCTTTAGCAACTAACACTGGCGCGGCGGCATCATCTCATTGCCAGCTACATATTTTCTGTTTTTGGTTTTCAAATTTTTTTCTTTGCTCTCTTTTTCCTATATGTTTGCTGATGGTTTTTTGTTGCGCGCTGCTTCCATGTTTATTTAGAACGGTTAAAGATCAGTTCGGCACGGCTTGCATTTCACTTGTTTGTTCTAAATTTGTCTCTTGGTGTTTTTTTTTCAGAGTAGTTTGTATAATGAGTTTTACATATATTTAAGTTGGTGTTGTTATGCAATTGTCTAAGCAAAAAAAAACTTTCTATATTTTAGATATATTTTATTATATTAAATTGTAAAAATTGCCGACTGTTAATATTTAGTAAATAATTATTAATTGACGGAATTCAGTCTTTTTAGGTTTTTATTATCTACTAAACCAACGTTTTAGCAATCTCTATTGCCTTCTTCAGCTAACTAAAACCAACTTTTGTAACAATTTTTTTTTCAGTTTTATATTCATCATAGATTAATCTATTTCGTACTCGATTTCATCTACACTGTAAAAAATATATCTTAAATTTATGTAACTTTACATAGGTTTTAACAGTAAAAATAACAACATTTTTAATTAATTTCTGTGATAATTTACGTAACATTACATTTTTTGTGAAAAAATACATTCACAAAATATAATTTTTTTTGTAAAATTACACATTTTTTTTACAGTGTAATTACACCATATAGGCTACAGTAGTCAGTTTTCTTTTATGTTTTTGCACTATCATACATCAATGTAGGCATCAAAACCTAAGCACCCGAAACCTTACAACCAGCATTAACTCTCTTTTTAATCATCTGTATTAAACGTTAAAATCAATTTTTTTACTAAATCTCTTCAAACAACACTATCATTACCCATAAACACTCCATATTCAATTTGCATATAGATAATATCGTCTGTTATAGTGTTTATATACTATACCCTTCTCTCTCAGTCACCCGCTTCACTTGGTTCAATTTTTTTGTCTCCCGGACGGAACAGGGCAGACCGACCATATGTGCAACCTGTATCCGCAGTGTAATGTACTGACTATACGTTTCTGTAATATATATATATATATATATATATATATATATATATATATATATATATATATATATATATATATATATACGGACATGCAGATGAAAGAAATGCGTTAGTGTATTTTATTTTTCCTCTCTTGTCTATGTAGATATAGTGACGGGCTTTGTTCACTTATACAAAAACGATTTACCCCCAGCTTTGAATAGCGGCAATCTGGCCATTTTCATTTATCAACTGTACTTTTTTCCCCGTTTTTTAGTTACAGTTTAGAGAAGAAACTGTATTAGAAAAATTAGATGTTTATGTTTATTATTTGTGTTATTTGTATTATTTTTTTCTTGATGAAGATATACGTAGACCGTAGAGTATATCGAATCGTTGATATTTAATCCTAAAGCTTTTTTATTTTATTTTAAAATTTCAAAAAAAAAAACGAACAAAAAAATAAAACTAATAAACTTTGAAGTAGCTAAAAATTTCATATATTTTTAAATAAACAGACACTATTTAAAAATCAGTTCTATCGCAATAATTCTAATCTATATATGAAGATATACGTAGAGTATATCGAATCGTTGATATTTAATCCTAAAGTTTTTTTATTTTAATTTAAAATTTCAAAAAAAAAAACGAACAAAAAAATAAAACTAATAAACTTTGAAGTAGCTAAAAATTTCATATATTTTTAAATAAATAGACGCTACTTAAAAATCAGTTTTATCGCAATAATTCTAATCTATAGTTGTTATCATATAAGTATTTTTATATCAATTATATGTATGTATATGTATGTATATGTATATGTATATGTATGTATATGTATAAGTAACTCTGTTTAATTTTTACACTGTTTTTTTCACTGATAAACAACGTATTTACGTTTATAGTTTACTGTTTGATTATATCTATTGATTTAAATATTGACACATAACAGGATATGATGGTGCAATATGCTTTTCTATTTACATGTTTGTTTAATAATAATAAGTTTTAATTTCCGTTATTAATATGTTTACATATTAATTTAATACGTTAAACAATTATATGATGGAAAATATTATAAAATTTTTGTAAAATATTTTATATTATATATTTGTCAATAATTACTAGTTAATTGTAAATTATATATTAGTTTAATGTGTTGTTATCTTTTTAACAAATATTTATTAGTGTAATGTTTCTTTACTGTTTCATATTTATATATTATTATTAGATATGTGTCTATTAAATTGATATTTGTTATTATGATATAACATTCAACAGGTTTTTTGTTTTTAAATTTATGGACTCCTAATTACACAATTTTTAATATGAAATTATAATACATACTATTTAAAATCTGAAATGAATCTAGTCAAAAATAATCGGAAATAATATTACTCATAACAACGACTTTATATTTTTATCCATTTTTATTCTTCACATACATTCAGAATCACGCCATGTATCTAAAAGGTTGCGGCACAAAGTTTTTTCAGATTGTTCAAAATTGTAGGGTAAAAGAGTAAATATTTCTGAGGGTAATTGAATTCGTACCATTATTGTTGTTATATATTATTCTTTTTTTGTGTATGTAACTTTTTACACGAACAAAAGAAGAAAAAATTAGAAAAATTTTCTTTTACTTTTACATTTTGTACACTTTAATAACAGTATCTTCGAATTTTACATCATGAAGATTTTCTATAATGGCCCATCAATTTTAACAGTAGATTGATAAGACAAGCAATAGAAATTTATGAAGAAAAAGATAACATCAATCAGTTTGAAGGGGCACTGATTTAAATAGAATTTACCTTTCTTTAATTAATAATTTAACAATTTTATAATCTAGTAACTTGTTTCCATGTTCTGTTTATTTACTATAAGTATATGTCATTTATATTATTTTTCCTGCTGATGATGTTCGCCGAGTACGTCTAAATGTCGATTATTAATAAATATTAATACAGAATTATATTCTAAAGCCATTTCATCATAATATAATAAGTTCTGAAAGATTTTTTTACTACGTTAAAAATATGTTCTTTACTACATAATTTCAAAATTGAAATAAAACAACATTGTTTGAATAAATTTAGTTAACTATTTTTATTTTTGCATTAAACACCATTAATTTTATATTTATTTACCTAAAGAATTTATAAAAATTAAATTTAGTTAAGTTATACTGTGTTATACATATTTATTTATTTTATAATGTAAAATAGGTTATGTATTTGTTTTTTGTTTTATTAGTTCACAGCTATTAATATAATTTTTTTAAATTATTATATTATGACTATCTGTAATATAATGATGATAAAATGAATTATAATATATTTTGCTTAACTATACAAATACTGAATTTCAATGCCAACAAAGTGAAAATGGAACACACTGTAGAAGTATTTGTCACATAATATACTAAGTTTTCTTGTCATAAAACGCCTTTTATGTCATCCGATCTTTTAGGAAGAATTCTTTCCTACATTCTAGACTTTTAAAATTGTAGTTTGTGCATTTTTATATTACAATCTAGTATTACCAAAACGTTTGTGGTTAGAAAAATTAAACTCGTGTCTGGCATGCTTTCTATAAAATATATTCGTGGAACAATTTTCTCGGATTACGAAAAAAAAAAATGAAAAAAATTGGTGCCCAACGCAGAAGGGCACAATGATAGCCGATGTACCTGCAACAAAATATTTTGTTCGGCCCTTAGGCTATCACATCAGACTTGGTCCACCATTGTTCTTTATCAAAGCGTGTATTGTACTATGTGTGCATTTTTATTTAGGGGGGTTGCATCCCTTTTCAGTCATTATAATGACATCTTTGTGAGTCACCCTTGATGCAATGCAGATAGATAGGAAATTATTGAGATTAGTTTTCTGTTGTGTTTCTCTCTTGTATACAAGTGTGGATTATTTCAAATAATAGATGATGTATTAATTGTATTTGTTTATTGATAGAAAAACATGTATAATAAATGAATAAATTAATAAAACAAAACATAACATAGAACTCATTGTATTAAAATAAAACGGCGTTAGGATATAGTTCTGTATTAATTTTTATTAATAATCGACATCTTGATGTACTCTACGTACTCTACGTAGGAAAAATGATACAAATGACATTTATACAATAAATAAACAGAACAAAATAACAAGTTATCTATACAAATATTTTGAAATATTTTAAATATAAAATAATATAAACATTTTAAAATTTTATATTTTAATATTTTTTTAACAAGAAAACATTTTTTCTAGTATAAAATTAGTATATAAAATATTTATTTCTTTTAATTTTTATTTCTAAATATTACAAGATTGCTTGAGACAGACAAAGACAACTTAAATGCATAGATATAATTTTAATGATGAAATTGGCGCCGATTAAAGTTTTTATAAAATATTTTCATCGAAAATCTATTGTAATTTATATCATATCATTTATCAATTTATCGTTTTTATCTAATAGAATAAAAATAAACAGAAATTGTGTAAGTGAAATTTTAAAATAGATATTTGATAAACGCGAATGCGTCTTTTGAAATGAATCATCGTACAAACAGATGAAATGTAACATATTACGTTGCCTTTCAGAATCTGTTTTATATCATGTTTTTGTGTTTTTTTAAAATAATTATAAATATTAGTAATCAATAAATAACATTTAGATACTTGAGTTTTAAGTACAATGTTAGAAAGTATGACTCATATACCGGATGTGAATTGTGTTTTATAATATTTAATATAGAATTAAAATTCTTTTTTAATGTGTTTTTTATAAAAATATTATTTTTTATTGTATAATAAAGTATATAAAGAATAGTCGATTTTCGGTAAAATAATACGTAAAACAATTTAATATTATTATAGTTGTCTGAAAACTGGGTAGGTTTTTATTCTTAAATTTACAATATACTGTTAATATTGATGAGTTTTGCAATAATATACATATAATAGAAGCAATAGAAATTTGACTTCCATTAATTAAAAATTTATATATTTTATAATCTAGTAACTTATTTTGTTATCTAGTTAACTTGTTTTTATGTTCTGTTTATTTACTGTAAATATCATTTGTATCATTTTTATCTAATGATAATGTACGTAGAGTACGTTGAAACGTTGATTATTAATAAAAATCCTAAAGCTGTTTTACTTTATTATATAATTATTTAACAAATAAAATTTCCATTATTTACTCATTCAGATTTATTTAGGTCAAAACATACTTATAATAGTCTGAAAATTTATCACCATCATTATTCAAAGTCCTACCCGATCACAATAATGTAAACTAATATTTAAAAAGAAGGACACCCAACAAATGCATCTAGTTTGCCCCCTCGAAGACATTGAAATCAAATCGAAGAGGGATCCTTTTACATTAAGATTCCTTCATAAGTTTTAAGACGCATTCCAAATTTTTCGGCCCTGAAGGCGGGTTAGCCCGGCTGCTGGTATAACGTCATTGTTCTCACCGTGAGAACCGATTCCCATCATCGTCTTAGTCTTCATTGCAACGGACTTCCTAGTCCTAGTTCGTTTTCTTAAGATGTTGTGCACCGTGCGTGGATAAATTTAGACGTGAATGGAGTGGTCTAAAAGTGATGGAATTCAGTATTCTTTAGTAGGTTTTTGAATTGTCAGTCATTAACACGTTGACTGCCAACTACGAGATAACTCGTGGTTTAAACTATTTTTTTTACAGTGTAGAACATAGAAACAAGTTACTAGGTAAATACTATTTATATCTTTTTTCCTGATGAAGATGGTATGTTGAGTACGTGGAAATGTCGATTATTAATAAATATTTATATAGAACTACAACCTAAAGACGTTTTATTTTAACAAAATTTTATTATGTATTATACTTTTCAGAAAATAATAATAATATGATTAAATTAAATTGACATAGAACTAATAAATCATTCTGTATAGATTTCTGAAACGTTAGCAATAAATCCTATACCTTGTCATACTAATGTTTTGCTTAATAACTAAGAAACTAATTAGCGAATTTTAATTCGGTTTGCAGCATTTGATAGCTGAAATCTTTTTCTAGTTTTATATTAGTTTTGTTTCACTAAATATTTATTAGAAATATGAAAAAAAAATATGTTTTTCAATAATGTACTGCAAAGACATTGCATAACATTTCATACTATGAGCCAACAAATTTTTGTTTTTTTCTCCAATTCATTCAGTCTAAGAACTTTTAGATCACACTTTAAGTACCAAATCTAAGATATATAGCGTATTGTTACGATTGCATAAGGCACACGACGACGTGTGTTTCCGATTTTGATGCCTGCAGCAAAAGATATGTACCTCAGGCCGGGTGGGTGCCCACTTTTTTTTTCTTCCTTTTGTCGAAAACGGTTGTTGCGTCTTAGACACGATGGATAGAGAATCGTCATTGTGATGCAGACGACACAGGTACCTCGTGATTTCTTGGCCTTTCTTCTCTCTTTGCACTGGCGAATTCAACCAAAGTTTATATGTGTCGTGGGAATGTACGTTACACGTTACAGTTTTATCCCGGTTTCAGATGCATTGCGAATGATAACAATTGACGGTAGTGATTTTTATTTGGTTCATTGATGACTTGACTAATGGGGGTGTTAAATTTGGGTTCTTTTTTTACGGTGAATTAGTGGCGAAACACGTGGCTTATGTTGTAAATATAATGTTGTAGTTGAACAAATAATATGCCTTTTTGTAATATAGAAGTTTTAAGTATTCTACTGTAATTTTTGTTTAGTTTTCGCAGAGCAAAAAAAAGAGATAGTTTTCTTAAAGCTATGTTGAAGGAGGTTATTATGTTATTAGTACAATAATGGCATTATTATACAGCAGTTAGTTATTATATACACTACTGGTGCCAGCACTAAACATAACTGCAATGTTAAGTGTATTTAATCTGATATATTCGGCGGCCATATCAAAACTATTACGTCAAGTTAAATTAATTGACAATTGCATTGTTTATTTTCGCTTTTAAAATTTAATTATTGTAAATATGTGAGGAAGTGCAAGAAATATAATGTACATCGTCAGATTTGTCAGAAACTGTATATTCGATCAAAAAACACGGACAAGTCGACAAGTGTATTTAATTTTATATCTATTTAATTTGATATAAAAATTATATTAAGTCAAGTTAAATTAATTGACAACGGCATTGTTTTTTTTTGCTTGAATTTGATTATTGAAAATATATGAAGAAGTGCAAGAAATGAAATGTATACAGCGTAGGGTGGTCAAAAATTGAATATTCGACCAAAGAAAGAGTAATTCTCACAAATCACGTGACAAATATAAATAATATATACATATAATATACAACTGTAAGGTTAAGGTTCCTTGGCATGTATTTTGATTTATTTTTAGTGTAGTTTTATTTAGAACGCTTAAAGAAAAATCTTTTTTTTTATGTTTTACCCAGATTGTTTGGCTTCGGCTTTTCCTAGGCCACAAATATTTGGGTTCAATACAATAATCATCGCTTTCTACTTCTCGTAACATAATATACTATTTTAATAATGTATATTAATAAAATGTATAGTACCAGTATATACCATTTTACATTTCCAATAGTTGAATTTTAAATAAATACAAGCGTGATAATTATATTTTTGTGCAATATTCTAACAATATCTATAGCACACTTTATTATTTAAATAAAAAATATATCAAAATTTTTGCATATTACGCCTATTACAGCTTTTGATTCCTACAACAATTGTAAGATAGAAAGTTCAACAACATAAAAAGATTATTTAAAACAGCATAGTTATAAAATAATAATTGCATACCGGGATATTAAAACAACTTTAAGTTTTTGTCGATCCAACGCAAGGAAAACGAAGTAATTAATCTTTTCTTATATTATACACATAAAATCATTTGTTCGATAAAAATTATTCGAGTGAAACGACTTTAAAAGTTAGTTGTTTTTTTCTTCCAACTTAAACGTTGTATTTTGTTTTTAATATTGGACATGGTCAAAGTAGAATTTAATAGAATGTATTAGTTCAACGATTACATACAAAGTGGAAAAAATCGGAGAATTGATTAAAATTGAAATAGGCCGAAACTTGAGTTCCGCTAAATTTTTTATTTTAATCTAATGATTGTAATGAAGAAATTTACGTACTTTCTTTGCTTTTTCTAACATATATATTACGTAGTTTCGGTTAAAAAAGTATAATACATAATAAAATTGTGTTAAAATAAAACGTTTTTAGGTTGTAGTTCTGTATAAATATTTATTAATAATTGACATTTCCACGTACTCAACGTACCATCTTCATCGGGAAAAAAGATATAAATAGTATTGTAACTTGTTTCTATGTTCTACACTGTAAAAAAATAGTAGTGAAATTTTACTATAAAAAATCTGTAATTACTAATTATCATAAATATTCTGTATTTCTACCTCAAAATTCTGTAATTTTTACAAAATTTATAATAATCACATAAAGTAAGTAAAAATAACCCAATAAGTATGTAAAATTGCTTAATTTCTGCAAATTGCATCACATACTTAATGTAGAATTACATATTATTGATATTTCTTTTTAAATTATGTTATATTACAGTTTGCATATTAATATCTGTAGTAATTCATTAAAATAATGAGACTTAGTACATATGTTGTGTAATAATACTAATAAAATATTTTAAGTGTGTAATTCATTCATTTCGAAGTGCATCCTCTATGTAAATTAAAAATGCATGTAATTATACCAACAATATTATAATAATTATAAACAATAATTATATAATATTTTGTTTTTTTTTCTATCAAAAGAAAAATTCTGTTTAGTAGAAAAAGACAAAACATTCTATAAAACTACAAGTCATATAAATGTGATCAAAATAGTCCTATTAATTTATATTTTTAAACATTTAAAAGTGTTCTTGTATTTAAATAATTTGAATTATTAATTAATTGATTTTGATAATCTATTTATGAACACTTGTTATTCTTTAAACGAAGGCAGAAAGTATGAAAGTTAGAAAAAAGAGTTTTACTCAAACAATTGAAATTATAGAATCAATAATTGGAAATCGACGAAAAAATTTGATAAACTATTTATGAACCTTTACTATTCTTTAAAAGAAATCAGAAGTATATTTTTTTTAGTATAAATATTAAACAAAGACAAAAAACAAGAATACGCTTAATCATTGAAGCGTACCATTTTTTTGTAGTTTTACTTTTTATAAAAAAAAACACAGAAAAACGGAAACAGAGACAAAGACGAGACCTCGTCGCTAGAAAATATGGTCTCGGACCATTTCCTAAACAAATCCGGACACAGCGCTGCTTTTCACTGTCACACATAATATTTTATTCTATTTTTTTCTTCGTCTTGCCAACATTAACTTTGCCGGCTCGTTCGTTCCAATGTGGTGATTTTCATGACTTCACTTTGCTTTGCGCTAAATAGCTGATTTTCCGTAAAAAACTATACTTTACCTATGTTGATGTAGCGTGAAAACTATATCCGCACATGTTACGATTCGGGTGGCATGAAACAGGAAGTAGGAAGTATTCCGTGACGAATTATAATTTTTGGGATTTTCAGATTGGAATTAGTGGATTGGCAGCAGTCAAGCGTGAGAAAATACTGTTGTGTATGTAGAAATTATAGCTTAGAAAGAAGCGAAGGAGTTAGGGTACGTACACACCGAACGCGCTTCGCATGGCGCTTAGCGTCTTTCTCTATGCTAGGCTTAAAGCAATATAAAACCAACACGTCATTTTATAGTATGCCTGTTCAGACCGGTCGCATGGCGCTTTGCTGTTCGCTATTCATTATGCTCTGCTAAGCGCTAGGTTACGGGCAGTGTTGGTTAATCACGCAGTACTGCCAGGCGTTTTATTACAAATATGGAAGAAACGCCGATAGCTGCCGTATTTAATCGGGAAGAATTCTCATATAAGATACAAATTTTTTGTTAAATTTTCTGGCATCACTGTACAATGTAACAAATTTGTCAGTTGTATTCCGATCATTGTTAAATGCATGTGTCCATATTCTTTTTTTAGGTCTTTTGCTTAATTTTAATCTAATATTCTCTGCCAACAATATTTTTCTTAAAAATTTAAAAAGAGGCATAACGTAAACGTTAAATTCAACATCAAACTAATGACTAAGCTTCGCGTTAAGTCATGTCGATGTGAACAGTTTGTAAGCTAGGAGTTTCGCATCGCACTAAGCAATGGGATACAGCAACACGCTAAGCACCATGCGAAGCGCGCTCGGTGTGAACTTAGCCTTACTTATTGCATTTACGTTATGTTTTACGTTACGTATTACGTTTTATATGTTTTTGTACTCTTTATTAAATAATACGTTTATATAATATATTTGTGTTCTGTTGAGTTATACTATCTATAACTCATGCTATAAGCGATTATTTACACGCGTTTTCCGAAAATTCCACTAGTGTAGAGGAACCTGTTACTTTCGTAAAAACAAGCAAAAAATATTATTTCTGATGTTTTTTCGATGTAAAATTATCGATTTTAGCCTTACTGGAATTTTTTTTTATTACGAACACCCTAATATATACAGGGTGTAACAGAATAACTATTCCTAATTTTCAGAAATAATAGAGGGCACATAAAGAAACATTTTTTATTAATAAACTAGTGTCCGGAATTTTTTTTTTTTTTTTTTTTTGGCAGTCGATTGTACATCGTTACAACTTGTGTATCGAAAAAAGTTTAATGCGCTATTATTTCTAATAAAATGTTCCTTAACTTAAGATTGTTTTTAATGATATCTAGTGTATCTTGGCACCGAGAAATTTCCGGACACTAATTTATTAATAAAAAATGTTTCTCTAAGTGCACTCTATCATTTCTGAAAATTAGGAATAGTTATTCTGTTACATTTTGTATAATGTATGGGATTGATGGGAAGGTAATCAAAGGTTATGTGTCTCATTTAAGATTCTATGTCAAGATTTTGGTGGTATTTTCTATATTCATCAGAATCTGGAAAAATTTGTATTATTTTCAAACTAATTGTACATTAAGAAATATTACAATGAATTAATAATAATAATGGTTTATGTAACTTACATGTTCTTGTTAGAAAATTGTGAAACAAATACATAATCATAAAAAAAGCAGAAGCCGAAAAATCATTAAAAAAATAACAAATCAATTCTGTTAATAAGAACATTGTAATAATATTTGTAGTCGAATATTAAAATAAACAAATAGTAATAAGAAATGTAATTGGTTTTTTCTTTCTTTAAATTTTCTTTTTAAAGAATTTTCGAAAAAAAAAAGACAATTGAAACGTAAAAAACACTTGTTATAACGAAGTGATCGTTCGTCTTCATCTCGTCGCAACTGCATCTCGCCTGAAATAGTTAAATCGGCATTCCAGGAAGTTGTATCTCGCGACCGCCAATGCAATGGTACTTTACTAATAGGTACCGGCAGTGCAGTACTTCTTGCATTCGTCGGCATTTTCTATCGCTGCCTCTTCACCCATCTATATAATCTTTACCTCTTGTTGTGCGCACGCGGTACGTCATTCCAATAACGGGACGCTCCGCTCGCAAACGGCTGACCGGATAACGGATCCTTGTGCTTCGGCTCCGGTTTCCTTGTTCGCGCCGCAATAAACGTACGGCCTTGCAGGCACCTTCTTACGGTGCGTTGCGTTATGTGCTTATGTGTTTATGTGTTGTGTCTGTGTGTGCGCGCGTAGAAACGCATGCATGCATTCGCGTAAAGGCGGATCCACACATTCGGTATTCGCCGAGTCCCGAGTAACTACTCGCCGAATCCCGAATGGGTGGGGATAGTTACCGAATACTTGCCTAATGGCGAGTACACTTATACAGATATGTGAACTTTGCGGAACATCAATTTGTTGTGGGAAAGGCGAATATTTGCCATTGAACGCCATTGAAAATTACAACAAATTTAAAACAAAGTAGCAAATTTGTTCAATACTACAATAAATATTATCGAAATTATTATTGAAAAAAAACGAGTTCTTATAAGTAAATACTTTTAAATATAATTCACATAATTGCAAAATTTTTATTGGAGTAAATTTGAAAAAAATTGATATATTATTAAGATATTAGTAAAAAATTATCA
The DNA here is from genome assembly GCA_963966155.1 of Clivina fossor. Taxonomy (NCBI): domain Eukaryota; kingdom Metazoa; phylum Arthropoda; class Insecta; order Coleoptera; family Carabidae; genus Clivina; species Clivina fossor. The sequence continues at coordinate 7,814,256 of OZ014563.1, read as the reverse complement.
TAAAAAACATTTTATTGTAAATTTAAATTAGAAAATAGTTTATTGTCTATTGATTTACATGAAAGAATAGAATTTGCGCCAATCGTACTAGTAGTACGTTAGAAAGTTTTGCCAATTAATAATAAATTATAAAAATTACAATGCAATTCATAAATTTGAAATATTAAAACAAATTTAAAAATAAAATAAAATAGAAAACTTTAAGTAAAGGAAAAGAAAAATAAAAATTGTTTATCAAGTATCCATCAAGAACCCGAATGTCTGGATCTGACTAAAAACAACAGCGAGGCGAATGTTCGTTTACTTTGATTCGCGTCAAAAGACCGACACAGTACGGGAACACCGAGTACGCCGAATATGCGCTCGGCTTCTGACGAACAATTCATCCACATCATTCGAGAATCGGCGAACAGCCGCTCGAGAATCGGCGAATGCCGAATGTGTGGATCCGCCTTAACCAACGGCACATTCGCGCGTAATTGTTTTTGTGAATTGAATGCCTGTTTTGTTTGTTCATTTGTTGGGATTGGTTACAAATGAATGTTGGTTGGATTTACACCTTAGCTAACTGTAGATCAAGTTGATGTTATTAATTTAGTTGAAATAGAAAAAAAAAATGTAAATGGGTTGTAATAGTTTAGTTATGTAACAAATTTGTAATAATGGGTTTTATGTCATGAGTTCGGAAATTTCGTGCCGAGCGTAGCAAGGTCCAATATTTTTATGATTTTTGCCATTTCGGTACAGGTATTTGCATAACGCTATAGTAAAACAGTATCACACTGCGGTACTTTATTCACGCTTTTTTTTTTTTTTATTGTTACCATAAAAAGATATGTTATGCACAAATAGTGATTTAAAGTACAGATTTTTTAACAGTTATAATATGTATAATATTGATAGTAAAGTGATATTTTATTTAATCAAGACTTTTAGATAAAGCGATATTGTTAAATAAATATAAGATTTTTAATGTAATTTGTTGATTGTTATAAATATGAAGCTGAAATTTTAGATAAATATTTTTATAATGCACAGTTTTATAAACATATACGAGTATATATGAGGAGCAGACTTTCAAAATGCGTTTTGTCCAAATTCCATAATTTTCAGAAAGAGGCAAAACGTTTTTGACTAAATCTGAAAGTACATTACGTGCCCATTGGACAAAACGCGTTTTGAATGTCCAAGTATCTTTCAATATTTATTTCAGACGGGACAATATGCGTTTTAAATGTCGAATTTGTCTTAAAAGATGTGTGTTTGCACATAGAACGTAATACCATCACTAACTAAAAAATTTACATTTTGGACAAAATGCATTTTGAAAGTCTGCTCCTCATATATACTGGGCAAAAAAAAATACGCGCCACTTGAAATATCAGAAAAATTACCGATTTTCAAATAGGTATAACTCGGCCAATTTTGACCGAAATTGAATGAATTTTTTTGTAAATCTGAAGTCTCGTCTTTAAGGTCATGTAAGACATGTACCATTTGAGTGATTCCGCTCCCTACCACACCCCGCAGAAAAAACATGTTTTGATTTTAAAAATTGTTAAACTTTGACAACATGTATTATTTTAAAACAAAAAATTTTAACTCAATTTACTATGCGGATATAAAAATTCAAACTTCTACGTAAATTTAATTTTAAGAATTTACGATGTTTTGCCGCGAAGTTATGATTTTTTGAAATTTACTCTGCATTTTGCGATTTTTGGGTCATATATATATATATATATATATATATATATATATATATATATATATATATATACTGTACATACTCAATCATATCATGTACCCAAAGGGATGTGGCACAAACTTTTTCCACTATTCCAAAATTAGTTTCCTCCGAATATTCTTATCCAGGCAAGTAAGTTTAGCTTCAACCACGTTCATAATACCTGTCATATTTGTTTTTGTATTCCTATCACTTAGAAACATTTACTCACGCAAAAACTCTCAATCATGCCATTCCACTTATCGGACGTCCACGCAAATGTATACATTCAAAATCATTCACATAAATTCTTTTAATGAAACTTTCATTACATATTCGCTCAAGATGACCATTTTTAACTAATTAACACCAACTTTTGAAACTTTTTTTTTTTTTTAATTTTACACTCATCATACACTAATCTATTTCGTACCCGATTCAGAGTAAATTTAGTAGAAAAGTAAATACGTTTATTCCTCTAGTAACTGTACTATAAACGCTAAATTTACTAAATGAACAAATTATTTGAATAAATTACTTGGTCAAATATCATGGTAGTAAATTTTACTCTAGAAATAAATAAGTTCATAATCTACAAATTTTATTTCAGTATTATGTTTAGTATTATCATCTAACAAATCATGTGTAGTTTTTGCTGTTGTCACGATTTTTATCTATTTTCACGTGCTTTTGCGTAATTGAAAAATGTTATTAAATATACATAATGAAAGTTATTTTGACAAATGCTAAAATTTTCAGTCGGTAAATTCTTCAATAGTTATTTTAAAAATTTCTTTGTGAAACAAGAGAGTAAATTTACTTGTAAAGCAGCTGCTTTATAATTTACTTTGATGTTATAAAGTCGGGCCTAAATTTAACATATTTTTCAAAAATCATTAAATAATTGTGCATAAATAAATTTTTGTTTGAATTTTAAACTATGTATTGTTTACTGATTACAAAAATCGGAAAATTTCTAGAATTATTTTCTTTGCAATATTTTTCTTTTAACCTAGTCAATAATATCAACAAAAATTTTAAACAATTTTAAACGCAACCAACATGTAAAAAATATAAACAAAAAATTATAATACAATAATATCACACTGTAATTAACACATTAGGTAAATTAGGTACGTTAAAGCATAACATTTGATAACATTAAAAAAAAAAGAAATAAAAACAATTATTAAAAAAAAAGTCGACAATTTTTTCCAGCAGAGCATTTAAGATTTTTTGCCATGAAGAGAGGCATATCATAGTTGGCTATCACCGCATTAAATGTGAACAAAGCGTGTAAAATTCCATTTCTTAAAAGTTTTCGAAAGTACACGACAAAATTATTACGCTATTTATAACGTTTTTAACATTCACCTTGTAAAGAAATGCAATTCTTAAACGATTAACTAACTTTCTTCTTTCTTTGAATTGGAAAAAAAAAACTACTTTAACCAGCCACCGTAAAAACAGCACAAGGTTAGCAAAAAATTAGAAACAAATTCTAATCGGTGCGCACAGTGCTGCCACTACCAGGTACTGATTTAATAAACAGTTGTACCTAGAGGTGCAGCCAAAAACAATGATTATTTTCAATCCGGGCACTTTCGTTCCGTAGTATTTATTCGAATTTTTAATGAAATTGTTTTTAGGTATTTTTCTATATTTTGTTTGCATTTTAGAAATTACGATTGTTTTTTGTTTTATCTTATTTACATAGTATTATTATATTGTTTTTCACTTTTAATTATAATAATTTTTTTATTTTGCTAAGTTAAGTAGTGAATTATCTTTATAGTTTTATTTATATAAGATAGTTTACTATCTTTGTTTTAAAGTTTAAGTGATATTTCCGTGTTTCTAAAAGAACAATAATGAATCAACAAAATATGAAGTGTTCAATATAGTATTAAATTAATAACTTATATATTTATATATATAATTTAGGGTGTCTGTTATTTTAAATTTTTTTGATCTCACCCCCTAAAAAGTTTTAAAATGTTAAAAAAATAAGGTGTTCAAAATTACAGCAATTTATTTTAACGTTAACCCGCACGCAAGACGGATTTCCTTTTTTAATTTGCTTATGTTTGCTTATGGGGGTTTTCTAGTCTAGAGGCCCGATTTCTACCTCATTTTCAACATTATTTTTTTTTTAATGAAATCAAAAGATAAGTTATATAATGCTTATATGCGTTTATTTGCCAATGTTTGAGTTACATTTTAGACAAGTTTGAGTTCGAAATAATAATTTTTAGTCATATAAAAATGGCGGCGAAGAAAACCCCCTTAAGCAAATTAAAAAAAAAAAATCCGTCTTGCAGCACGGGTTAGTGTTAAAATAAATTGCTATAATTTTGAACACTTTATTTTTTTAACATTTTTGAAACTTTTTAAAGGGTGAGATCAAAAAAATTTAAAATAACGCACACCCTAATATATATATATATATATATTAGGGTCTGTCGAAAAAATAGATTTTGTCAATTGTGTTTTAAAATAAAGGTTTTTGATATATAAACATGCCAAACATCAAAAAACTTAAAAAAAATATTTTTAGAGTGCGCGCCAGGCCCTCAAAAATGCCATTTTTAGCACTTTTTTAGTTTATCGTTTCGACGTACTCCACGTACATCATTACGTGAAGTACATCAAAACGTCGATTATTAATAAAAATTAAAACAACGCTATATCCTAAAGCCGTTTTATTTTAAAATTACTAAAGTTTTTAAAAATTTATTATGACTGCATTATTTGTCCGAATTTATAAAATTTTAATTTTTTAATCACTTTGAAAGACAATTTTTGTTGTCATACAGTAAACAAGAAACAAACATACCCATACTTATCTATAACAAAACATATATGTAATTTAATGAAACATATGTAGTGTAAATCTACATACGTACACAGAGAACACGTGTTACGTGTAAATTTTTTAGGTGTTAATGTAATAATGTGATAGTGTATTTAGTAGGCGTGGCTCATTCTAATGTGACTTTCTTTATTTTTCGTCTAGCAACAATTAAACATTATGTAATTAGTTAAGCGCGTGTTATGATATAGATATTAATGCATTATGTATGTATTTATATAGATGGCGAACATAGTATATAGTCGGGTCTACCATGTGTGTAGGATGGCCATTTAAAATGGTATTAATTAAATAATAAGTCTATTTAAAGAGAAACTATTTCTTGTTGTTGGACATGTTTTGTAATTAATAGGAATGAAGAAAATTTATGTTATTTAATTTACAAAAAAAAATTACATTGTGTTTTAATATATTGAAAATATTTTGTATTTTTTTACTTTTGTTGAATAATACATTTATAACACTGGAAAAATCTTTTAGAACTTATTATATTTAAAATAAAACGACTTTAGGTTGTGGTTCTGCATTAATATTTATTAACAATTGACGTTTCGACGAACTCAACTCAACTCTTGATGAAGACGTACGTTGAGTACGTCAAAAGTCGATTATTAATAAATATTAATATAGAACTACAACCTAAAGCCGTTTTATTTTAATACATTTATAATATATGTGTATACTGGTAACTATCTTTTGACAAGTATGAACAAAAAATATTGGAAGGTATCAAAACAATGGGCTAAAATTATTTTAGAATATTTATAATAAATCAATCTGTATCTCGGTAAGAAGAAATATTTTATTTAAGTGTTTTAGGTTAAATCTTCATATTTTGTGCTAAGGTTTCTCCAGTTACTATATGGATAATTCTTAATGAAACACCCTGTATATTGAAGGAACACGAAAATTGATGAAGGCAATAGGATATATTATATATATATATATATACGGAGAAAAACGTTTCTTTGATATTAATACATAAATTTCAATAACATATATTTTTTATATTTTAAATAAATTTATTTAGAGTAAATATACAAGTTCTTTATTGTAAAATAATTATTTGTTAGTAATAAATAAATACATTTAAATCAAATAGATATTTATTTGCCACTATTGAAAAAAATATTTATTGGAATGAAAATGATTTTCTTTACTCCAAAAGAATGCCTTTTCTCCGTGTATATTGTCGAAACGTTAGCTGTTAATAAATAAAACAGAACAGAATCAATTAAAGTATTTTATATTAATTTTGTAAATTACAATATAAGAAATTGATATATAAAATTTACTTATTCCATCAACAAATACAACCAAACAATAACAGGATCCAAGGCAGCTGGTGCTTGTTAGAATAATTCCGACAGTTGACAATCACCAGTCTGTTTGTGTGTCTCCATAGCACACAATACGATGTTCGCTAACCGACCATAATATATTAATAAAACTAATATAACTGATTGAGCCTGTTTGACTCTCCTTGTGACCTCTCGCATGGTTTAATCATTCCTCTACGGCCCTCTACTACTGTATAAATACACTCACATAACAGACCCCGAGTAAGTTGAAGGAGCCAACCCACGCTCGGACATTAATTCAACTAAATTTTATGACGTCATATCGTCATTGCTCCGATCTGTGTTTTTTAATACTTCATAAGGGCCGTAATTATTTTTATTATCTAAAAATATAATAATTGTATCTTGGGTGGTTGAAGATTTAAATGAGATTAAATTTTGAGTCAATTACAGTTTGACTATTAAAATATGGTTTATGGAAATTTTTTGTACAAAGTATGAGCAGGTGTACTTTTAAATGATTATTAATTTGTATTTTACAATTCACCTAATAAAATTTATAAAAACGAAAATATTTAGATGTTAATTCACAATTATAATTTGTCACTAAAAAGAAATTAATTCACTATTAAAATAAAACAGCTTTAGGTTATAGTTCTGTATGGAATTGTTATAAATTCATCAACTTCAAATGTGTTTTTGACTGCCAACACAGTTAAACTTATCGACCGCTATGGGTCGATATAGATCACTTTGGGAATGGGGAAATTTAGCGTATTTTTTTTATTTTTTTATTTGGTTGGACATGGCTTAAAAAGTGATGTTTAATTTATCATTTTTCTCGAAGATGCCCAGATTTCCTAAAAAATGCAAAAACATGTCGTGATGACGTCAGTAATGTTTTCACAAAACTTATGTCGATTTCTGAATCAGACACACATGTATTGCCATGGTTACCGATACAAGCTATTGGCTGGGTGTAACCGAATCAACAAAAAAATTACATTTACTACGACATACGTTTTCAAAATTATATCTCACAAACTCTTTTGCGCTTGCGCACAATAGACTTGTGACGTCAGAAATGTCCTTACAAAAATTGTTAATAACAAATAAATGAAACAATTATCAAAAATTTTAATGACAGTTTCTGTTATTATTTTATATAATATATTTGAGAAAAAATAATTTTACACGCAACTTCAATCACGCTAAACTTCCCCATTATTGTTCTAGGTACAATACGAATCACACACAAGAATCAGATGTAGTTATAGTTTTTGCGATCACACTGTATGCATATGTTGTTTAAAATACTCTCTAAGGCATAAGAAAAAAATATTGTAAAAAGAAAATAAATTTGTATACATTTATTATTTTTAATTTGCAATATCATGTAAAATAGATTAGTTTTTTTTATGTAGTAATATAAGTTACGCATGGTAAGTCGTAAATCTTCTTTTTGTTAAAACTTTTTTTTTTTGAAATAAGGAAATTATATAACATATTTTCCGTATATTTATTTTATTTTCCTACATGTCATAAATATTTCTTAGTAAAAATTTCAATTTGGTTTTTCTTTGCGCAAAATTATATTCTTTCTTAGAAATTCGTTATTAAATTATTTAATGAGCTAATACTTTTTTAAAGTTTTAAATAATTAAAAATATATATTAGTTTCTATATTATGTTACAGTAATTAATATAAACATAATATCGATGTGAATGGTAATATTTCAAAATATTTTTTATTGTATTTAAGTTTTTAGAAAAATTAAATTGATATAGTTTCAAATTAATATGTTTGATGAAAAAAATAAACTTTATCCTTTTATACTTCTTATGCCCAGTTTTATGAACAATTTAACATTTTTAACATTGTTCTTTTTAATATTCCTTTATGAAATCGAGCATTAGTATAATAACTGATCCGTTGTGTTTTTTAAAAGTGTTGTAATGGAAAAAGTTTGTGCCACCACAGTACAAAGAATGAAAATTTTGTGTAATGTTAAAATTATCGTAGATCAAAGCATAATTTCATATAATTATTTGACGAGAATTTCACATGTCATCTTGTCATCAATTAATTTAAATAAAATAATTTAGAAAAATACTTGAGAGATATTTCAAAATAATTTGACGAATTAAAAACTGTCATGTTAAACACGGAAACTACATTCGATATGTGGCCATATTGTCTAAGTCGGTCACATCAATACGGTTTTCATTCTTCAATCATTCGTGTAGTGTTATAAGAAAATTTACATAAACACATGTTAAATGAGTAATAACACCAAATATGTTTTGGAGAATTTCATTATGTAATAGTTATGTTTTTATTAGTGAAATGATGTTGGAATATGTCTTTATTCGTTAAACTGAAAATTTTGGAAAGTATGAGAGAGATGATTTTGAATACAATTATTTGATCAAAAATTGCTATTTTTCACATTTAATCTGGTGGTTTTTAAAAACAGTTATTATTATTATTAAAAATTATAATCTTGTAGTAAAGAGTTGTAAAAGTTATTTAGTTGGTAAGAAAAATTTACATGTGAATTAAATTTAACTAGTGTTTATAAAACCGGGTCTTACTGAATGTGAGGTAAATTTAAAATTATATATTTATAATTTAATCTAGATTGACATAGTAAAAAATCTTTCAGAACTTATTATATTAAAATAAAATGGCTTTAGGATTAAGTTCTGCATAAATTTTAATTAAAAATCAACGTTTTGACGTGCTCTCATCATCAGGAAAAATGATACAAATACATACATACATACATACACAATCACGCCATGTACCCAAAAGGATGTGGCACAAACTCTTTTCATCATCCCGAAATCAGTCGCCTCCAAACATTTCTATCCAAACAAGCAACTTTCGCTTTATCCACATTTATAATTCCTCTCATACATGCTCTTTTATTCCTACTATTTGGAAATTTTCGCTCACGCAAAACACTCTCAATCATACCACTCTAAATGATGTATATAATAAATAAACAGAATATAATATAGAAACAAGTTACTAGGTAACAAAATAAGTAACCTAGATTATAAAATTTATAAATTATTAATAATTTCTTCAAAGTTTGAAAAGTTTAAAATAAATTCTAGTTCTGTATTAATATTTATTAATAATCGACCTTTCGACAAACTCAACGTACATCTTTATCAGAAAAAAAATGAAGACGTATGTTGAGTTCGTTGAAACGTCGAATATAAATAAATATGAATACAGAACTGGAACCTAAATCTGTTTTATTTTAATATAATGAGTTTTTTTACTATGTTTAAAAAGTTTAGTTTAAAGTTTGTTCAGCTTACGTCGATTTTATTTTTGTGAGTATTAAAATAAAATATTAATCAGCGATAGCAATTATTTGACAATCTCAACAACTTCCGTTCATAAATGCATAAAAAAAATGGTTATAAAGCTTCCGCAAAAACTATAAAAATAAAAAAGTAAATGGTAATAAGATTTAATACTGCTAAAGATTTATCTAAATGCAATGCAAACGTTTGAAGAATTAGTTCATGTAGGAGCGTTCAGTTCAACTGGTGAAATATGACCGAATTATTGCACCATTTCCTGATACCGAACCGACTTTAGCCGTACACAACTAATGTAAGTCAGTTTAACTAAATAATTTTAAAGTGAACTACGAATACTATATAGCTACTGTCCTGCCCACAAACTGCTATAATTAAGCCGGAGCCGTAAATGGCTAAGCAAATACACAGAGACACATTTACAAACACTCTTACAAAATGAGTTTTATTATTTAATAATTGCTGGCGTAAATATGTGTTCACGTGCTAACGCCAAGACCTACTTATTGTTAGAGCTCATTAGGGCCTCGTATGGCGCTAGATATGATACGCAGAGAATGCTGTTGCTTTTGCTATTATATCTTTAGTTCTACGTGTTATATGTTTGCACGAATATATTTACCATTAGTATATTATAATGTTGGATCTATGATAACGTATTAATTATTATCTTTACGCTGATTGTATATTATTAAATGTTAAAATTGTTGATTTTATTTTGATTTATATAATGTTGTGTGGTTATTAATACATATTAAGGCAAAAGAGATATTAGTTGAGCAGAAGATTGCAACTAAAATACAATAAAAATGCTTTAGGATTTAGTTTTGTTTATATTTTAAGTAAAAAATCGACGTTTCGACGTACTCGACGTACATTATCATCATCAGTAAAAATTATATAAAAAATTAATTATAATAAAAATTAATAAAAAAAATCGACATTTTGATGTAGTATCATCATCAGGAAAAAATACAAAAATAATACTCCTATAATATAATGAGTTCTGAAAGATTTTTTACTATGTTAGAAGATTGCAACTTGCAACTACTTTACTTTCTCAAGAATTGTATCAACATGAAAAACTGGATCGATACACAACAAAAAAATAAATTATTTTTAATAATTTGTTTATTTACGCTTAGTATTTTCAAATTTTAAAATAAATTTATCTTTGGAATAATATTAAAATTAGCCAATGAAATATTGTCAGTTATTCTGATGATACATTTTTAGCAAATTACACTATTTTGTTTAATGTTAAGAACAAATAAAGATTGAAAATACTGAGCTCTTACATAATTTGGTAAATATGTGAATTGTTTAATTTTAAAAGTTTATCGTTGTTGTCATGGTAATGAATTTGAGCAAACTTAAAAAAAAATAAATATATTTTGGTCTGTAAAATTGGATTTTTATAATAGAAATATTTTTTAAATAAAAATAAGTAATAGTAAGTTATAGTATAACTATTTTAAAACCTTTTTATAAATTTTCTTACTATTCTATTTGGGAAACATTGGCCTGTATTCTCACCTCATTTATAAAAGTGATTTTTGCCATAAATATTATTGATGTTTACTTAAAATTATTTATTAAGCACTTTATAATAATTTATTTAAACAAACATGATTACATTTATATTTTATAAAAAACAGAAGCAAAAAGTTATTTCGAAATAATGATAAAAGCACATTTTTACGAAAACATTAGATGAGATATGGGCCTACATATTTGAATTGAAAATTATTAATAATTTTTCACTTCAATTTTACCAGGAAACACTTTGCAAATCAAATAGTAAATAATTTTATTAAAAATTTTCAAAATATTTTTATTAAAAATTATAAAATATTTAATTTTAAACTATAACTTACTACAATTATAAAATTTATTTCAATTATAAAAACCCAATTTTACAGATCAAAAGTGCATTTACTTTTGAATGAAATGTAAAAATGTTAGTTGTAAAGTAATATATATTTTTTAGTGAAATGTTAACATAAGTTTGGCAATATTGCCATATTTGGGGCCACATTAAATTCACGAAATATCCAGAAACACCAATGTAATATTAACAATATATTGACATGAACTGTATTGATTACATTTAATATATTTATCAATGTGTAAATTAATATTTTGAATAAATAAAAAATAAATTAATCTAATGGAATATCCATTTTCAACGAAGACCAAAAACAAATGACAGAAGCTACTACATTAACGTTGCATAAGTCAAGTAGCAAAGTACAACGATTAAAATTGACCAGATTTGGTTTATCCCTGTATGAAATAAATTTTTATTTTATTCAATAAACATATTGGGTATTCCCATTGTTGATTTTTATATATTGAGTTTGTGTAACGTATATCTTGTGAGTTATTGCGAGAGTTATTAATTTCGTAATATAGTAATTATTTATAGATTTATGAATCTGTTTCCTGTCAGTGTATTTTGATATTTATGAAATAAGCTAGTGTAGTTAGGAAAGTAATATCCGCCCCCTTTATTTTAAGGAAAATTCTGCTAATGAATTAGATATTATAATTAGTATCACTATTCTTTTATTATCTAGTAATTTGTATTTATGTTTTGTTATTTATGTCATTTGTATATTTTTTTCTAATGATGATATACGTGCAATATATCGAAACGTTGAATTTTAATTAAAATTATACATAATTTAAACCTAAAGCTTTTTTATTTTAATATAACGAATTCTGTCTTTATCATTGCATGATTACATTTTAGATAAATTATCTATTTAATTAGTTGTTTTATCTACATATACACAAATTAGTTAAAATCAATCGTTATTTCATATAAAATTTAGATAGATAATTGAAAACAGCAGGATAAATCAACAAAGACTGAAAATTATCTAAAAAAAAATTGAAAAATTGAAGCTATACTGCTAATTTTTAAGAAATATTCACCTAATATTTATAAAAATTATTTTTATGCTGTGTTGCCAAAGTTTGAAGAAAAAAAAATTATTTTAATTTTTAATATTTTATTTTGGTTATATGTACTATATTTATCCGATTTTAATCAAATTTTTCTGGCATATCCATATCAATTACTTAATTTTATTTTGAAGTGTTGTTAATTTCTGGAGTAAAAAAATGAAAGTGGCTATTTATACATACGGTATGTATACGCAATTGGCTATTTATACATACAGTATTTTTACACAGTGGGCTATTTAGGGTAGGTTAGGTTAGTAGGTTGGTTTAGGTTTTTTTTTTAGTATGCATAAATAGCCAATTGCGTATACATACTGTATGTATAATTAGCCTCATCCTAAAAAAATAATTAATTTTTTTTTCAGTATTTAAGAGTTGATTGTAAAGAGGTTTATATATGGGTTTACCCATATGCTTCTAATCATGTTTTTTTAAATATTCTATTCTATTCTATTGGACTCTAAATTTAAAAATTTAGCGTCGCCACTATAAACAATTATAGAATGAGAACAAGTATTAATATTCATAATGTGAAAACTATTAAAAATGATAATCACACCAAATATTATCATGAAAAAAACTGTTCTACTTAAATATCTCTCATTTTCCGAGAAGACACGTTTTTGTACCAATTTTTATTCAACTAATACCAAATACCAAGCCCATACATCTTTCACGAACATATCAATAACGTAACCGCACACTCATACACACAACATAACGTAACGTTTAACATAGAAACGTTAGCCCAGTTCTTCGATAATACGGGAAGTAAAAGGCATTTCGTTTCTGTCGGCGCGCGAACGTTATGCGCGATTTTTTTACGCAACATGATCTTTTTCTTTCTGTCTCTCTCTCTCTCTCTCGGATTACGTCCGCGGTGCATTTTGATTACGTCACATATACTTTCCGTCTTGTGTACGATGTTTGCGCGCGCATTGCGGGGGTTACACAATGTGTATCTGCGCAAACTAGTGATTATTATGTCATGAGATATTCAATATTGTTCTTTCGTACGATGAAATGCTAGGTTATGTAATCGGTGTGAACTGTGAGGTTTATTAGGATTATTATAAATGTTTGTATATAGATGTAGGAAGATGATTCGTTTTTGTTTCAATTCGTGTTAATTTAAATGTTAACTATTTTTAATGAGTTTGTAGAATTGTTTTGAATACTTGAAAGATTTTTGAATAGAAAATTATTTAAATAAAAAAAATTAATATACCACGTTTTTGACACGGACTAAAAAGTATAAAATAATTTCTTCTAGCCTTATACAGATTTATAACTTCATACAGAAAAACGTAGGGCAATGACGGGCTACTTTCTACACCTCTTTCTATTATTTATTGCATGCGTATGCAATAGATAATAGTAAGGTGTGTAGGGAGTAGCTGTCGTTGCCCACGTTTTTCTGTAGGGGTTATAAATCTGTATGGGGCTAGGAGAAATTATTTTATACTTTTTAGTCCGTGTTAAAAACATGGTATATTAAAATTTTTTAGTACAGATTTAAAAAAAAATAGTTTTAAAAGTAGTGCATACCATAATTTTAAAGATTATAGTAATAAATACATTGCCATACTGTAAAACAGTTGCAAAACTTAAATATAAATAATATAAAAATTAAATTTGACAGTTTATAAACAACATAAGTAATATTATATCCGTTTTACACTATAAATATTATATAAAATATAAATAAAATACTAGACGAGTTTTTTTTTTTATCGACATCAAAATATTTCGAAAACTATTAATCGGATCAAAAAAAGTTACGAATAAAATTTATTTATCTCGGAAGGGGCAATCGAATAATACTAAAATTTACCGCTTTATCCTGGGGTAGAGCGGACGTCAACTTTAAAATCTTAAATGGAAACCCCCATTTATTATTGCAGATTTTAATTCTCCAGAAAAAAATGACATAAATTTTATATCTACGATTAACCTCTTTCCCATGCTCAACCTAGTTTAATGTTATCATTCTATTAATATTTTTTTGAACTAAAATAAGTGTACATTATTTATATTTTTTTACACTAAACATAAAAAATATTTTGTTACGCGTAAATGCCCATCTCTGACTATAAGCTACGCATTTTCGTTTTATTTGATTAAAGTTGCACAATTTTAAATAGATTTAGAAATAAACATACTTTATTTTAGTAGTTTAATCATAAAAACAGTCATATAATTAACTGCTTTACGTTCATTTATTATGTGTTCGCGCATTGTTTTATTTCTTTCTTTTCTTTTAATTGATCGTATTGTAAATATGTATTGTTGTGTGCTGGATTTTATGTGAGGAAATAATATTTAGCAAGCAATGCATAATTTATTTAACGCTAAATTTTAATTAAATTATATAATGTAAATTATGCATTGTATTGTTATAAACAAAATTGTTATGTAAATTTTCCATTTCCGCAAACTTTAAGATTCTAACTTGTATATAGTTTCCTTAATAATTTTTATTTAATTTGATGATAGAATGAATTGTTATCTCACAAACTAATATTAGGTTTGTGCATAATTATCAGGCGTTTTTGCAGGCGAGTTATTTTTTATTTTTATGTTTCTTTTTTCATAATAAATATTGTTTAAAAATCATCTGATAATTATGCACCAACCTAATGAAAACCCGTAGCTTATAATTGGTTTAGAATCAGTTAAACTCAGTTGCTATCAATTTCAGTTTTTTGAACTTTCTGAAAACGCACAGTTTGCACTAACAAGGCTCATATGTACAATATTAAACAATTCAGAGTAATATATGATAATACCAAAACTTTTTATCTTTACTGATTCATGGAGAACTGCTGGTCTAAGTATTAGTATCACAAAAATTTAGTTTTGAATAGAACAAAACATATATATATATATATATATATATATATATAATAATAATAATAATAATAATAATAATTATTTCATGCTTATATTTGATATACTCTGATATTGTTTCATTACAACCATTAATTCTCACTTATATATATTAAATACATACATGCATACACACTCTTTTTTCATTATCCCGAAATCAGATTTCTCCAAACATCACTATCCAGACAAGCAACTTTGCATCATCCACATTTATGATATCTTTCATACATGCTCTTCTATTCCTACTACTTGGAAACTTTTGCTAACGCAAGTCACTCTTTTAATCATACTTTTCCAACTACTCATCGGACGTCCACGCAAACGTATATCTTCAAAATCATTCATGTAAATTCTTTTTACCAAACGTCCATTAGATATTAGACTTTTTTCAAAAAAATATTAATTATTATAGTATTTTTAGTAACAGTGAGACTAATTTAATGATTACCAAACTGTGAGACGCTATTAATTCCAAAATTGAACTGTATAAATAACACAAATACAGAAATAATACGTACATCATTCGAAGAAGCAAAGCAAATAAGTAGATACATTTTGCAATGTCGTCGTTTTTCCATTTATTTCCGGTCAATATTGATTATCCATATTCAGTCAACTCGGTTGCTGTCTCGCATTGACGTCAACCTAACCCGGAAGTCGTCCTGCTGCTCCTGCTAGCAGGCGGGCAGGCAAACTGTGCTCTATTTCCGGCGCGCGATGGCGGAAGACCTTGATGGCAGCCCCCGTGTTTTTCTTCCGGTAACAACGCCGTAGCGCGCTACTCCATCGAGCGTCCCTTTCATTTCCTGCCGCATCGCGACGCCGTGCCCGGAAGCAGCAGGAATCGGGCAGGAACCGGATGCAGCGCCAGGGAATGAAATTTCGTTTCGTTTTGGTTTGCTTCGCTGTATTTGTGTGTATGTATATCGTTTTTTTCTTTTTCTGTTTTCTTATTCTGACAGGATTCGCTTGTTTTTTTAGTTTAAAAAAATGAAATGGAATGAAATGGAGCAGGACTTTGATATATTGTAATTTTTTTTGTAACAGGATATGTAAAAAATTCCAGATAGATAGGTTGATAAAACTTTGAAAAGAATGATAAATAGTTGATAATAATTTTGACAATTGACTTTATATACAGAATGACGTATAAGTTACTTTTTTAATTTATATTAACAAAGGAGTTTTTAATATTAATTATAATATAGGTTTAAGATTGTTATTTATGTATAATTTTTTATTTTTAATATTTTTATTTTGAATATTCAACTAATTATTATGTGAGTGAATTCAGACCACGACATACCAGCCCAGAAAATTCTATAAATTTAATATAATTTTTTATTTAATAAATCAAATATAATAAAATGATAATTTTAGTTAATTTTAAATTTTAAAAAAGGCTTTAGGTTTTTAGTTCTGTGTAATTTTAATTAAAATTTGACGTTAAATATGTTTTATGCAACAACAAAAAAACTACTTCCTAAATTTCATAAATCCCACAAATAATTAATCAAGAACATACAAAATACTTCGGAATTTCTCACGCTCAATTCATAACAAAACAATCCAAAAAAAAAACCTAACCAAACAGTACACGACCTTGCTTTGAACTAACGACCCGTCTACCATTTTAATACATTAACAATTCCATCTACACTACACGCATGTACCTACTACCACAGTCAAACACAAGACAATTGGTTCCGTTTTATTTCATTCTTAAACAATACGAAACAACAATAATATAATAACACCAAATTGAATACAATCATAACTGACTCAGCCAAGTATTGTATCGTAACTCTTCTATACGCAGCCATTATGCATACATACATACACCAAGGTAATTCACAAGGAAGAACACAATTAGACATCAATTCCGGTCTCTCAAGCACTTGTTACACGTCACCGCCATCTTGTCAAAAACCGGAAGTCGACACGCTACCTGTTCCTATGCCGGTTAAACCGGATATACATACACATACATAAACACCAATACATCAACGGAAGATTCTTTATAAGTCTGTCTTTTATTCTCGGCATAGTTACGCCGCGCCGCTGGTGTTATGTTTATATCCGTTTCTTTATAGTTCAGTGCATATTGTCGTTACGACGATGTTCTTTTATTCTTCGTTGCGCATTTGTTTTCATATAGTTCAGATTCAGATCGGCTTTTGTTTTGATTTTATAAGTGACAGGTAAAATACAATATTTACAGGAAGAAATGGAGTAGATTTTTATTATATTTACAGTGATGTAATTGAAAAATAGATTTTTACAAAAGACATTTTATTTTATATAATAAAGGAGAGAAATAGGGTTGTTGATTATGAATTTTAGCTATAAATCAATAAATGAAATGTGTCTACAGAACATAAACTAACATAAATTGATTTTATCGAACTTATAGTTATGCGCAAATGTTTTTAAATATTATATGTTTATAAAATATTTTAAGTACAAATTCTCTTCAAACATAATACAATACAATCAGGTTGTAACAAATGGACAAACTATACCAGAGATTGAATATAGGTTATTAATACTTGATTGCTGAGTCAGTCAACTTATGCAAATTTGTCGAAATGTCGATTATAAATAAATATTAATACAGAACTTTAACCTAAAGCAGTTTTATTTAACTATTCTATTGTTTTGAAAAATAAATTATTGTAATCTAATTTAAAATAATTACAATTTTTAAAATTATATATTAATCGAAATGAAAATAATATAATAGAAAAATAATTTGTAATTTGATATGGAAAATTCCTTGACATTCTTTTTTTTTTTTCAAACAATATTATTGCAACTTCCTTTGTTTAGCTATATTATTTAAACAAGTAAAAATACAAAAATTATTTCATTATATAACATCCGGCAAAACAGGAAGCAAACTAAAGTTTTATATAGTAATTTCTTATTATTTTGCATGTAATGCTGATGCTGCTAGAACACAATAGTGATCTCAGATAGAAATATGCCTTGATAGAGAAAACTTAGTCGCAATTGGAGTTAAAAACTAAAAAAAATATTTATGCAACCGTAATGAGTTTGAATATCTGAAGAATTTTTGTTTCTATGTTAATTTTTTTTTTTTTTTGAACATAAACACTGAAAAACTCTTTTTAAAAATTCAAATATATTTATATAAGTACAAGAAATATATAGAATAATTTAAGAAATCGGAGCAGTCTGAAGTTATTAGAGTCTGAAAACAGGTCACACATGTAATGATAATAATTACGTGTATATACAGAGTGTTATATAGTACATTTGCGGATATCCTCATGGTATTATATTTTGTTGGTTTTGTATAGTTCAGTTACTCGTTACTTGATTCCGCGATTTAGTAACCACTTGTACGTATACATTCTCTTTATGCATTGCAATGAGCAAGCCATGAGAACGCTTCTATAATTTCTGCTAATTTTAACATTTACGTATCACTAATTAGTTTTGTTTAAATTAGACTAGATCTTTAATTATTAATATTTATAAGAAATAATTAATTATTAAAATGCAATAATGGATGGTGATTTTGACTTACACTTAGACCCGGTTTCATAAACGATAAATTTTATTTCACAAATAAATTGTATCTGTATTAATTTTATTTAAAAACTAATGTTTCGACGTAGTTTACGTACATCATCATCATGTCACTTGTATAATTTTTCTTGATGATGATGTACGTAGAGCGCCGAAACGTTGATTTTTAATTAAAATTAATACAGAACTAAATCCTGAAGTCTTTTAATTATTTTATTTTTCTGCTAAATAACTTTGAAACAAATTATTTCTTTCTTCTTTTTAATATGAAAATCTATAGAATAAACACATTTATTTCTTGATTAATACAGAACTATAATCTAAAGCCGTTTTATTTTAATATAATGAGTTCTGAAAGAATTTTTCTTAGCAATCTCATCAAAATTATTTCCATCATCTAAAACTCAAAAATGATAAGCCAGTTTCATTCGGTTATTTATCAAAACTCATTTCGGCAGTTATATCGCGTAAACTACCTATTGCATAACATTTAGATAATCATCATTCGACGGATATAACATTAGAAGCGATTCAAGACATTATTACATCGCTATCTGTTACTTGGCTAGAAGTAAATGTCAAAATGCGAGACACACTTTACCGTTCTGTGAGAATGGAGAAAAGATGTAACCGTACCTGCAATCGTACTCGTAACTAATAGCGCTGTAGCTGGCTGGGTTGTTTGAGATGGATTTAAAGTTATATAGAAATAGAATCGTTCGCCTCCACACGTTGATGTAACACTGTAAAGTGTCTGAAGCAATAACAAATCATTTTAGTCGAATTGCGGATGCAAATAAACTAGTAATGATAGATGGTATATGCTTACGACAAATGCACACGAGAAGGACTGGATTTGAAACTATTTGGTTTTAATTGTAGCTATAGTGATAAATTTCTAATTTATGTATTATTATAAGTATAATAATATTTTGTATTCATAGAGACCAGTTTGAAAAATATTATTTAATAATTTTGGGAGAAATATCAAACTTTGAATAGAAATTTTGCAGAAGAAATTTTTTTAGGATATTTTTTATTTTAATTTAATTGTAAAAACAAATTTAATTATAATTATTTATAAAAATCTGCTGTACCTATCACAGAATCGGCCATCATCGTATTAAATAAATTTATAGAATAGAATTAATTACTGTAGTCATGGTAATTAAAAACAAAATATGCTACCTATTTATAGAATTATATGTATCATAAAAATATGAAAAATTATAAAAAAAGTTGTAAGTTATAACTTGTTTAGCAACTTTCGTTAAATAATTTTTTTCGAAATATATCTCTGTTGCGAAATATTCGTAAAACACATAAAAGTGACATCATTAAATTATCACTTCCGATTGGCAGATCTTTACCAAAAGTTGATCAAAGTGAATCAATCTCTTCAGCCGAATTTGCTCTACACATGTCCACAGACCAGCAGACGGACATCACGGTAAAAACAGTTGATTCGTGTTACTATAAGCCTAATTCGTGCTTATCTGTAAAAATCGCGATATGTCAAATTTAGTATGATTATAATACCTCTTTTATCATATAAAATAGTACTTGAATTTGTTTTACATTTTTAATGATAATAATAAATATTAAAAAATATATTGGTTTAATGTCTTCAATTTAGTTTCCACATTGCAAAATTTAATTACGAAAACTTCAAATCAGAGATAATAATATAACACTCAAAATCTGTAATTAATAAAGCCTACATTCAAATTGAATTTCTAATACAAATTCTTTATTCGGATACTACAGTTTTGCCTGCTTCAACTCTTAAACAATAATGAAAACTAAATAAACAATATCTCTCTCAAAGAGGAAAATATTTGCCGAAGGTGTTCACGTATATGTGTGGAGGCAAAGGCGCAGCCTAGGCAGCGGGTGTTCCGTTACCGTTTCGTTACCGCTATGCTACACCCGGAGACCGCTGAAAGCTATGCCATAGCGGGTCGGCTTGTTGTTACGTTTAACGCCGCGTTACGTTACTTTGTGCCACCTTATCCAACACACACACATACACAAGCCATACACCAGAAATGGTACCGACTAGCTCTACCAAACACAGGTTTGGACTTGGAATATATCTTCGGCAGATAAATCGAACTAATGGCTTTTGCTTTATATGTGGAAGATTTATGTGCGATTGAGGAATGGGTATTTCGATGTTTAATAGGTGAAGATAAAACTATGGTTAGAAATAATTGTAATTAAAATTGTACAGTATTTTAATATGGACGGTTATATTAAAAATTATTACGTCAAGTTAAGTTAATTGACAATTGCATTGCTTATTTTTGCTTAAATTTGAATTTGATTATTGAAAATGTGTGAAAAAGTGCAAGAAATGCAATGTATACCGCCCAGGGTGGTCAGACCAAAGAAACATTCATTTTCGCAAAGCACGTAAAAATACAATTTCTTATTCTTTCTTCTACAAGAAGTATAAATACTTTTTATCTTTTTTTTTGCTTATTCTAGTCTTCTAACAAAGTCTCCCATTTATTATATTTGTCACTCATTTAATAAGTTAGTATTAACTACAGTTATTTTTTTATATTCTTTTCGTATTTTTATTAATCATTTGCACATTTTACACACTTAATGTTTTAAAGTAAATTTATGTATTATGTGAATATTTTATAAGTTAATATTTATATTTTTATTTTATAAATTATGCATTTATTTTATTACGTTCAAAATAGAATTCATTATCAAAAACTTTATAATTATAATATATTTGAAAATACAGATATTATAGAGACAAATAAAACTATATTTGAAAAAAATGAAATACGGTTCTTATAAGTCAGTTCTATTTTCCAGTTTATATATTATGTGTAGGAAGTTTGAAAAAGGTACAGTTCCTTCATGTTATGAAATAAATCTCACAATTTTCTAAACAACAAAATTAATTCCTTGTTGCCACATTACGTACATATACGAGATTACAAACGATACATTTGACTAACTTTATAATAAAATATATATTCTTGTCTATTTCAATACATACATTACGCATTCCAGAACCTTTTCCTTGTACAACAAAAAAAAAAACAATAGAAAAATGCTGTCAAATTGTCAATACATTTTTTCATCAACAGCGTTGACGTAATATAGCTGATTATGAATGCGAAAAAAATTAAAACAAAACAATGAACAAAGATTTTTTTGTCGAAATATAAAAGATGGAAAACTTTAGGTCTGTTCGATAAACTTGCTTGAAATATTTGATAGAAATTAGGTAAAAATGGCACTAATTTCAAATAATTTATTAATAAATTATCGTCAATATTTAATATCAAATTTTGAATAAATTTTTTATCTATGATATTATGAAATAATTGTTTGTGTACTTAGAGAATTTTCATTTAATGATAATATACAGGGTGATTTATGACATCGGGGAAAAACTACACCGGATGATTCCTATGAGTAATCTAAATAAAAAACTTCAAATAAACATATGTCCGAAAATGCTTTCTAACGGAACTGTAGCCGTTAGAAGTTTATTACATGTAACATCAATTGCGTTAGCCTTATTTATTATATCGGGAAAAAAAAAAACAAGTCATAAGCTTCTGAGTAATTGTAAAATTACTAAAATTTCTAACATTTTGTTTAAACACTAGTAAACCAATTTACTATTAGCATTTTCGGACATATGTTTATTTGAAGTTTTTATTTAGATTACTCATAGGAATCATCCGTTGTAGTTTTTCCCCGACGTAATAAATCACCCTGTATAATTTATTTAGAAGAGCGTGTATTAAAGGTATCGTAAATGTCGATAAAGCATCAAGCGTTGAGGATACCATCTAAGATGTATGGCAAAACGTTTGCGATAAATCTCGCGTTTTACATTTCTGAAACAAAAACAAATTTGCTGTTAGTACTTGTAACAAAAGTAACTTTCATTGGAACCTACAAAATGTATAATTTTGACATTTATTTTCAATTTTTAGTTTATTGTTGTTTATTGTATTTGTTGTAAAAGTTTCCAAAAAAATGTTGAAAAACACCTAAAAAAAATCGTTGCTACAAACGGGAACAACTTCTTAAAATATGTACAAAACTTAATCCTAAAACCCTTTTATTTTAATGATCAATAAAGTTAATAATTAATTTACTTATGTAATAACATCAACTAGAGTTTTAGTTCATCGAACAGACCTGATATAGAACCAAAACGAAGGTGTGATGATTGGATTGGACAAGGAACAAACGCGTTGCAGGAAGCGATTGTGGTAGTCGCCCACGGCGCTTCAGACCGTTACCTTTTCGACCTCACTGTATATACGTATCTGTACACATATAATACGAACTATAAGAACTTAACTATTCTGATGCTGACGTACAAAAATTTAACTTCCTCACAGATGCTCAGCATCTCGAATCTTCAAGGTTCTCCCAAAACAGAAGAAAAAAAAAGAATCACTATAATTATGTTATAAATTCTTGGTTTTACTATCGCTTGTCAATAACTCATATGTTTTTCTTTTCCTTACAGATGAAAATATTTTTTATACACTTACAATAAAAAAAAAAATCAATTATTATTGGTCTTAAAATCATTCATTTCAAATGATAAATATTTATAGCTGAGATATTGTATTTACCAGTAGAGTAAAATTTTTAGAAAAAATAAAAAAATAAAAAATAGTGACTGCTTTTCTGTAAAAAATTTATAAAACAATAAAAAATAGTTGTTGGAAACTTCCTCTCACGTAAAACACTCTCAATCATACCACTCCAACTATTATACCTTCAAAATCATTCATATGATTTTTTTTAAACAAATGTTTATTAGACATTTACAACAACATTTTTTTCAATTTCACACTCATCATACAACGCCAATCTATTTCTATTTATAACTTTTTATAAGTTTCAAATATAATTTTACATAAATTCTCCTGATGATGGCCTAACAGCCGAAATACGTATTGCGAAAGAATTAAAATTATTTTGAAACATAACCGAATGTTTTATTTATTAATTTAAAATTAAATTAATTTAAAATTTATTAAAATGTTTCAACGAGTGCCAACAACAACCTCTATTAACTTTATAATTTTACATTTTTTAAATAAAATAATTACTATCACAAAAGAATCTAAATCGTATGTAATATTTCGTTTTCGAAAAATTAATTCTTATATATAACAAAAGTGAAATTCAGTAATTAAAAATGCAATTACGAGGATAATAAATCTTTTTAAATAATTTTTAAACAATAATTTAATGGCGATTGTATATTATAACTACAGTTTGATAATTTTTTTTTTGAAAGAGATACGATTGAATTTTTTGTTAACACTATAGTTCACCGATAATTATATGCACAATGGTCTATTATTGTAATTTGCTTATAACTGAACATGTTGAAAATGATATGGTACTGATATCATAATGCAGTGAAATATTTGAAAAGTCATTGTCTTTATATGAAATACTTTATGAAAAAAAAAAAAAAAAACGAAACACTACCTACACATGAAAGCTTAGAAATGTTTCATTGTAAATAGCATTTTTTTTTTTTTTGAAATTAAGAAATAAAAGAATTGTATGGTAATTGTAGAGTACCATTCGGAAAAATAATTAACAATAAAATTATTTCGATTTGTGGTGATAGGTACATTGATTTGTACTAACGAAATTGTACAATTTGTAAGTTATAATAAAAATGTGAAATTTCTAATAATGTTGTTGCAAAAGGTGATGTTAGTCTTGTGCAAATGTGTAATGAACGTTTGGTTAAAACTTAAAAGTAAATATGTGAACGATATTGATGGTATTTGTCTATGTGGACGTTTAATGAGTAGATGGAGAGGTATGATTGAGAGTGTTTTGCGTGAACGAATGTCTCCAATATATTTTATTTTAATGATATTTAATAATTGTAATGATTTTACATTTAATATAGTTAATAAATAAAATAATAATTGCAATTTTTTTTGTTTGTTTAATAGATTATAGAGTCGTAGAAATAAATATTGCATTTGAAATATCTGATGAGTCAGGACTGTTGTAAAGGATCGTGCTGCAAAATTTTTATACACGTAGGAAATTAATACAATTCTGTGTTCGTTGTAAAATATACTATTCTGCTTGAATGATAATAGTTTGTGCCACTCTCCTATGAATATATGGCGTGGTTGTATAATGAATGGCTTATAATATGCGTTAAATCTTTATATTCTGAGCCCAGGATACTCCAGTTAAAATATTTCCAATTACTAATAAATCACCCTGTATATATATTAGGGTGATTGTTAATAAGATCGAAAATTTTTTTTCTATGCCCCTAGAACGTTTCCAAATTCGACAAAAAAATCGGAAAAATATTTTTAGCTCTTAATTTTAACAATAAACCGTGCCTATAGCGCCCTGTCACACACCCCATAACATCTTTGGAGATGACGTGAATTAAAATAACTTTAATTCAATTTTTTGTGATCAAAATTGTTTTTTCTAGTGTTTTTGAACAACTGAATTTAAATTCAGTATAAATTTTTGTTTTTATTATTTTGGAAAACTTTATTTTTAATTTTGTAATTATGTGAATTTATTTGAATATTTGATTATATTCAAAAAAAATGTCCCGTACTGAATTTTTTGAAATTATACAGCAATATTTACAACTGTCATACCACATATTTTTGCTTCAGATTTAAACTCAGTTACTTTAGTAAACATCGCTTCTAAATAAGTTATGAAGTGAGTGATAGGACGCTATAGGCACGGTTTATTGTTAAAATTAAGAGCTAAATTATTTTCCGATTTTTTTTGGTGAATTTGGAAACGTTCTAGGGAGCATTGGAAGGAAATTAAAATTCCGACCTCATTAAAGATCACCCTCGACACATTATTATCATATAGAAAAAGTATTTTGTAATAAATTTGGCAATTTATTCTAATCCGTCCCTGTATAATGAGTTCGTTTTCAGTTAGTAAATCACAGCAACCTATAGGCAAACAACAGAGAACAATTTCTTCCCTGTTTTTATGTTCTGTATGAGTTGAATCGCGATATTATGTAATATATCGGAAGTAACTCGATTGAACCGAACTACGTACAGCAGCAACCGCCGAGCCGTATTACGTATACATTCACTGTGTTTCATATTACGTATTACGTACTCGTTATTCTTCGTACGTCTTGGGAAACGGAACGTTTGAATTAAAATTAGATGTGGAACAATGATTACCTATAACAGATTATGTATAGTTACATAAACAAGACATTTATTGACTATATCTGTTTTTGTAACTAAGTTTCATTTAAAATAGAAATATTTTAGGTTTAAGTTTTGTATATATTTTATTTAAATACAGAATATAGCCGAATTAGCGTTCTATCCCGTGA
The DNA here is from genome assembly GCA_963966155.1 of Clivina fossor. Classification (NCBI taxonomy): domain Eukaryota; kingdom Metazoa; phylum Arthropoda; class Insecta; order Coleoptera; family Carabidae; genus Clivina; species Clivina fossor. Next base: position 7,788,226 of record OZ014563.1, on the reverse strand, counting down.
ACTAATGGTAAATATCAAGAATTTTAAAATTTTCAATTTCATATTAAAATTGCCGTTGTTATACTTTGAAACAAGGCTTCAATAAAATATTGATTTTACAATCAACTATGTTAAATTTTATCAAGTAAAGTAACTCTGGTTTATTAAAAAATTTAAATGAAAGAATTTTGTTACGGGCAATTTTTTGATCTTCGTCTGATATCAATTTTTTTAATTTAATTTTATTTTATATAGCAACATATCTATTCAAATAGATTTTGGATTTTTTTTTTGAAAATATATAATTTAAAGCTAACCACACAACTATTTTATAAAATATGTTAAATTATTTTTTTTTACAAACTTATAAGCATAGAATAGATTCAGTAAATATATTTGAGGTGGACGTAAAGTCGTTGTCTCGTAGTGTAAGATCCGGTATCGTTATGGTGCTGTAAAGAAACCGGCTTTTTGTCCAGTTAATCAGACACCTACTGCTATGTTGTCAACTGCCAAGAAGAAACAGTGACCCCAGTGCCAGAACACTATACTCAAAATTTATCTTTAACCTCCATTTAAGCCATTCGTGTAGTTTTTTTTTTTTTTTTTAATATTTTTTACATTGCATTTATATTGATATTTAATATTATATACATAGTGCTTCCAGAAAGAATTTGTAAAATCTTGACTGTCTTGAATTACCAACTTTTTCATATCAGATATTTATAGAAGCAGTTTGGTTTCTTTTGTTACTAAATATATAATGTAGTTTTAGTGAAATTGGTGATTTATAAGTTGCAACACCGATCTTGTATTTATTATCTACTACTATTATTTTTAACCCATTTAAGCAAATTATAATGTTATTTAGAATGCTAGAACAAAAACTATTCGAAAAAAATGAAGGGGTTAGAAATGCTCTTTCGGAATTAAATTCCTATGTATATGTAAATACATGCCATTTACATTTTTTAAAAAACCTAAAATTTATTTCTATTATCTGAGAGACTATTTACATTATCATGACAAACTAAATAGTAAATAAATAAATAAAGGAAATAACTTAATTATAACATTATATTTATTTTTAAAAAAATAACTTAATACGAAGACTAAATATTTTGTTAATAAATTGATCGTTCTCGGAATATAATTTTTTATTTCTACGTAAAATATTTACTAACATGCAATGACCAACCAATGTTGTCTGACACGTTTATATTTTTAACACTTTTAATATTGTTATATAATAGTATAAATAAAAAATATTGCTATATCGAACACTATGCCCCGCACATACTAATTAAACTGTTGATTGCTATTCGCGGAAATTGTGCAAATTAAATATTTACTTGATAATTCTAAATATAAATAACCAATTTTCGAATGTGTGAGCAGTGAGCTGATTTTAAATTACATTACAGGTATAAAGTATGTTTAGATATTTATATGCAATTCATATTATATAATATGTTCAATTTAGTAATAAAATATTTATTTATATTAATTTACAGTTGAATATTAAAAAAAATTCAAATAATGAATGTGAAAAAAATACAGTTAAGAAACATAGTATATATATGTTTGGAGGAAGCTGATTTCGGGATAATGGAAAGAGTTTATGCCACACCCTTTTAGGTACATGGCGTAATTGTGTATGTATGTATGTAAAAACTGCTCGTTTGGTAGTAAAGATGTATAAGATATTATTATAGTAACTACTATAATTATAATAATTTAAAATGAAATATTTCTAGCTTTTTTTTTGATATAAAACATTTTATTTACGTGTTTTATTTTTGCAACTAATTGTAAGTATATAAACCAGTGCGTAAGAAGATCTAATGAAATGAGTGTCGCATGTGTGGTCGTACAGTTACATTGCGTTGCATTTCAAAGTGCCATCTGCTTGAAAATCGAACTCGTTTCAGAACACACCTGAACCTGAATGCATTCCAACTTCCGGTAGCTAACTATATTAGCTTACGTTTACGTCTTGCATTACCCTATGTTATGTTACATTATATCTTTTGCGAAATTAGTGATGCTTCATTTCACATGACAAAACTCACTGAAGTTCAATCTTATTATACTTACGTCTAATTGTTAAGTTACTAGTAACTGAACGGTTTATTTATTGAAAGCTTCAAGTGGGCCTTACACGGTCAATCAGGAATGACAGCTTTACTGAAAAATCAGATTATTATTTCTGACTTCAATCACGAAGCCCCTACATTTTTCAGTCAAACTGACAGTCTGATTGAAGTAATTTTAGCTTTAAATAACTATAAATATTACTACCGTATAAACGAAATTTTTCTTAATACGTTGATCACCATGTTGACGCCATATTTATCTAGAATAAATACAGTTATGAGAGATTCAATTCAATTTAATTTATTTTTCAAAATCCAGCATGATTTGCCAGTTCTTAAATTAAAAATCTACAAAATTATTGTATTTTATAAACATATGAAACTTTTATAATACGTTTTTGTTGGTACAATTTTTTTTTGCTGTAAAAATTGTATTATAAAAAGTAATTTAAATTTCTGCATGATATTTAAAACTATTATTTTTTTCATAAAATGAATCGTAGCTAAATTGTATCCGTTTTGCGCTAAAGAATTTTTTGTTCTATTTATATTTATAAAGAAATTTATAATAAAGGATATAATTCAATATGCAAAGTTGGTGAAATATTAAATTTTGTTTTTGAGATTAGATTAAATATGGCTTATTGTTTTCTTAATTAGTTTATTTTTTAGTTATTATACAGTTTCAGCTATTAATTGTAAGTTTTCTTTTAATATTTTTGTATTAGAAACTTTTTTTTTAATCTATTCATTCATATAGTTCTTTAAAGAGAAATACAAAATTTTTAATTATTATAAAGTATTTATATACAATTTTCATAAATGGCTTTAGATTGTAATTCTGTTTTAACTTTTATTAATAATCAACGTTGAGTACATCGGAACGTCGTTTATTAATAAAAATTAATAGAGAATTACAACCCAAAGCGGTTTTATTGTAAAATAGGTGTAGTTACGTGTAAAAACGAAAATTAAAAGACACGAATAAATATTACGTACAAAATACGATTACGTAAATGATTGCTGACAAATGCAGATTTTACGCAATGTTTTTTTTTTCTTCACTTGACGCAGATTTGTATGAATTCATAGGCGGACTTATCTCGTAATTGTATAGGATCTAATGACATCTTGCCTTATAAGCAGTGATACAACACATTGTTTAAAATTTATATATTTATTTATGTCAGGAAAAAAATTAATTATATATTTCGTATTTCATTTATAAATTATTGAAATAAGGATTGACTAACATTTTAATTTTGCGTTACACAGTTGCAGAAATATCTATTCATAAATACCACAAAATTACACATCTTTTCGAGGTATTTGAGTAAAATATACATACATGCACAATCACGCCATGTACCCAAAAGGGTGTGGCACAAATTCTTCCCACTACCTCGAAATCAGTTTCCTTTGAACATGCCTATTCAAACAAGCAACTTTAGCTTCATCCACATTCATAATTCTTTTCATATATGCTCTTCTATTCTTACTACTTGGAAACTTTCGCTCACGCAAGACACTTTCAATTATACCACTCAAATTACTCATCGGACGTTTTTAACCAAATGTTTATTAGACATTCGCTCAAGATGTCCGAACCATCTTAACTGATTAACATTAAAATATAGTTAATAATTATAAAACATAAGCTTTAGTAGAAATTATGTTTTTTAAAAATTATTATTCCACACTTTTTGACCAATAGAATTTTATAATTATCTTGATAATTCATTTATGTGTATTTTTTCTATTGTATAGTCGTAGAAAAATTGCAGTATTGTACCAGCATGAGTAATAATTAACATTATATACTCTTTGCATATATTATTTATATTTTTATTAATAATTAATAATGTTATTAAGTAACAAAATCTGTTGTGGCCACCACAGAGCCGATCGTCATTGTATTAAATAAATTTATGGAATAGAAAAATTTGTTTAACAACTATACTGTAGTCATGATAATTAAAAACAAAACTGTTTCGACATAAATATGCCCATCTATTTACAAAATTACATATATCACAAAAATATGAAAAATTATCGTAAAACACGTAAAAATGACATTAGTAAATTATCACTTCCAATTGGCAGATCTTTATCAAAAGTAGATATTCACCTTCGAAGTGTAAATATGAAATTTTATAACAATTCGTTTAGCACATTCGTTTGGACATCACGCTAAAAACAGTTGATTCGTGTTACTATAAACCTAAATCGTGGTAAACTGTAAAAAACCTCGATATTTTAAATTTGGTATGATTACAATACCTCCCCTATCATATGTGATATAATGGACATATGAGTGAAATTAGCTATTAAGTTAAAAATGTTAAATTTACTATTACTAGTAGGAAAGCTAAATTTATTACTGAGTTACATAAAAAAAAATTATTACTGTTACAAAAATAATGGTATTATTAAAAAAAATTATTTTTTTCTTGTGTATTTTGCGTTTACCAACTTTTTAATATTTTATTTACAATTATAGGAATGTATTAATTTCAAAACAGTATACTTATTTGCATAAACTAATGTGCGATCCAAGTTCTCATATGATGATCTTACTGGCAGCTTCTTTGCACTCATAAAATTGCGATATTGAATCATGTAACAAAATTTACTATTCTATTTTTCGTTTCATTTTATTGCACATTAACATTAACATAAAACAGCATAACGCAACATATATGCATATAATCATAATAAGGCCTACGTAAGGTAAAGTTAGGTCGCATATACTCTTGCGCGTATGATGTAAGCATATGTAATGCATCGTACGTACAACATTGAGTAGGTGCAAAAATACGGTAATTACTAAATGATTTCCTTATATTTTATGTGTGTTTATGCTATGTATGCAAATCTACCTAATGACTTTATCCCGTGTAATTACTTTGAAATTATGATATTATGATTTATCTATCTGTTTTGTAGCTGCATTTATTTTTCAATGGAAGTAGTGTATTTATGTAGTTAAGTAAGTAATGCATTAAAAATAGTTAACATTTTATGGGATTTTCATTAAATTATAAATTGGTATTGGAAGCTATAAAGTGAGTGAATAATTAAAATTATTTTTGCGTTAATCAGATATTATTTTACACATTTTTGTAAGCATTATCATCATTGGTGTATTAACCCTAGGCAAGTACCGACGTACTTGTATCGTGATCGTTCATTTAGACACTTAGAAACTGCAAGTCGTGCGTTTTTTTTTGTGAGTACTAAAAGAAAATTTTGTAAAAATTTGACTAATTTTCGGAAAGTTGGCAACATTGTATTTTCGTAAAGATATGTAATTTATGTAGATCCTAACAAATCTTTTTTTTGAAAATTTGATTAATCACCTATAAATATTGTAACTATAATAAATTTTTGAAATTTTTTTTTCCCGAAAAGTTGGCATTATCGTATTTTATTAAAATAATATAATTTATGTAGGCACTAGGATAATCTTTTGAGAGAATGTCATTAAAATCGAATAAATAATGTAGCCATAATGAATTTTTAAAAACTTTAGTTTTTCTTTTTTCGAGAAGTTGGTATCAGTGGAAAAAAATTAAACCGCATAACCATTTTAGGCACTAAATAAACCTATCCTGAAAATTTCATTAAAATTGGTTAAACCGTCTAAAAGGAAATTTTTGAATGGCGACTGATCGAGCGAGCGAACGAGCTGACAACAAACACACATACACCCTCATAAACTAAGTTCAGATTCGTTATCTAGAGGTTATATGAAGGATTTCTATATATTTTGATTTAATTTTGGACAATGTTACAGACATTGTATCTATACCTCTTTTCCTTTCAATCAAAGTGGTAATAAAGCTAATTATATAATTAGTTAATTAATTACGTAATTTATATATATATATATATATAAATATATATAAATAATTTCTGTTTTTTTTTTCAAGTATCTTCTTTTAAAAAATCAGACTTTATAAACAATCTTAGCAAAGAAAAGTTACTTTGTTTGTATCAAAAATGCAAACACATTGAAATCTAAAAAAATATTGTATTTCAACCAACCAGGCAAAAATACATAACATCAAATACACCCAAAAATTCTACAATATGGTCACCATCTCATATGGGACACACCGTCGCGCGTCGCGTCATTGCGATTAAACGCGTAAATATCCAATCTGCGTAGCAGCAGCAGCTTTGTTTACCCATGCCCATGAGAGCCCATGGCTTCGTCTCTGTCCCCGGCCACGGCCCATCACGCACGGGCGTAAGACGGGAAGAGGTTAAAGACCTTTCGCATCTCACACATTATACACACACACACACACACACACACACACACACACACACACACACAGATAAATTCAATTGACTGATGATGAAACCGCACAAGTTGAGAAAAAAAATCTTGTACTGTGTTATATGTATATTATGGCCGTATGATTATGATTATATTACATATATCTTGTAAGTTATTTCTGTGATACGTTACTCCGATATGATGTGTTTGTGATTTGATCGGATATTGTTCGTTGATCTTTGATTATGATTGATAGTAGCTGGATTGGTTTCGATTTCAGACTATCAAACAGATGGACAATGGAATTGTCAAAAGAATAAACAGACTAGAGCTGCGGTTCCCAACCTGGGGAATACGACAAGTCAATCAGAATACGCGCAAAATTAATTTATTATATAATACAATCTATCTACGTGTTCTTCTTTCTATATTACAATTTTTGTATTTATTTTGGTAAATACAACGACATTTAACTACAATAAAAAAAGATTAATAAGAAAAGCAATAGCAGGGCTTTGAACCGTTATAATTTTTGTTCCGGTTTTCGTTCCGGTTTAATTAAAAAAATAGGTATATATCGGTTCGGTTTTGGTTTTTGTTCCGGTAAAAATAACGGTTTTTTTTCGGTTTTTAGTTCAGTTTCGAGTGATAAATTTTTAAAAACTTATTTTCTACCATAATTTAGAACATTTTATTCCTACTTTCACACTGATTGATGTGTTTCTATATAAATTTCTATAGCTTCTCTTCTTTACAGTAGATTGTTAAGAGAAGCTATATTTATTTCGAAAACATTAGAATCCCAGTACGTGTATATTTTAAATCTACAAAAAATTTAACATTACTAACAGTAAGTAGTAATTAATACATTTAATGCTGTCAAAAATATAATATATTACTTTTTAATTATATATTACAAAAATAAGTGCAAATATTTTGATTTAAAAAAGTAAGTAACGTTAAATAAACAAATAATCTTAAATATTTATTCTGTATTTTATAAAGTTAGTTTATATAATTTTATCTCTAACCTATTCTACAGATTTTTTTTATTAAGATAAAGTTCTGCATCAAATAACTGTCGAGTCAGAATTTCCGTATTTGAATTTCCTTAAATAAATATTTACTTACCGTATAAGAGACGGTACCACAACATATTATTTACACAAACCATATATGCTAACTTCAATATTATCAACATATAATTGTTAAATATGAAATGAAATTATTTAAAATATTTATTAAGTCTAATAATATGTATCTATCTCAATATAGTAAAAAATCTTTCAGAACTCATTATATTAAAATAAAACGAATTTAGGTTGTAGTTTTGTATTAATATTTGTTAATAATCGATGTTTCGATGTACTCAACGTACATCATTATCAAGAAAAAAATTATGAATGACATTTACAATAAATAAACAGAATATGAAACAAGGTATTGGAACTGAACCGAAACTTCTTAAATTATGTAAAATTATAGCTTGCAAATTAATATTTGTAATAATTCATCAAAATAATGAAACTTAAAACATATTTTGTGTAATAATACTAATAAAATATTTTTAGTGTAATTTGTTCATTTAAAATTTTTACAAATATTACTTATTTATGGAAAATTCCTGACAGCAAAACTAAAGTTCTGTAAATTTACTAAAAGAGATTTTACTAAAAAAATATAATTACATACATATATACTTTTTCATCCCGTTGGTAATATTATATTACATAATATTTGTAATAGTTCTGATATTATGTATTTTTAAACAATTATGTATTGAATGTACAGCAGTTGAGTAATTATATCTAGAAATACTAGGCATTATAATGTCCAGTGGTTTGTCGGTAAAATTATATTTTTTTTAGAGTGCATAAGAAACAAAATCTCTAATTATAATAATTTTATTTAATTTACTAACTAATTAACATTGCATTCCTACCATCACGTCACATACGATTAGTTTGATTTAGTTATTGAATATAAAATAAAACAAAATAAAAAAAAAGGAATACCGGGGAGCCACGTGTGGAATATTCCAATAATAATAATCATTATAGAATCAATGGCGAGAACGAATTTCTTCGAAAAGTGACTACGAACGAATCGACAATGTTACAGGCGGACTGAAACGTTGGGTTTACAAGGCGCAATGGGTTGTTTGGTCGTGCGACGCGTTTCCATCTGATACCCCCATATACGAATACCAATTGAGCTGCGGGGGATTTCTCAACTGCTTCGAACCCAACGACCCCAAACCGCTTCATGATTTCGGACCCACACACACATACGCCGATCAGAAACGGAACCTGCTTGCTACCGCTGAGAAATGCCTGATTCTTCAAACTTTGGAACAGAGAATAGTAATTTAATAATAATGAAAGTAAAAATTGTTAAGAAATTATATATGATTAGATTTTCGAGTATATGAGTCGTATAGATGCAAAACTCACTATTTGCAAATTTTAAGTTCTGAGATATTTGCAAAAAACTGTTATAGCTAAGTGTAATTGTATTTTGATGATAAAATCTTGTTACTAGATGGCAATACTTATTTAAAATCGTGAATCATTGGTTTTATACATCATTAATTCATACAAAGTAACTGTATGCTTTCCACCAATAAAATTTTTATTGGTGGAAAGCAAACAGTTACTTTTGCATCTAAACTATCAACGCAAGTAGTGAGTTTTGCATCCAACACTAAACTTTAAAGAGTGTTTCTCATATTAAATACTGAGTTTTTTTTCTAACTAACCTAAATATAGTATTTCTTGTAAAATTCTACGTCCAAATCGCGCAAAATCTCATTTTTCACTTTTTGTCGAATAGTGAGTTTTGCATCTATACGCCTCATATAGCCCCTTATGTTCCACTTAGGAATTACGGAAACTGATTACAGTGGGTGATTGGTTAACGAACAGTTCGGACTGCAAACAATTCAGACAACGAACACTTTCACGAAAGATTTTTGTATTCGGACAACAAATATATGTTCGGGTTACGAACTTTTCTGAACTCCTTATAAAAAAATAAAAATATTAGAAAATCTGGCAATATTATGAGGATGATCGGTTAACGAACATTTCGGTTTACGAACATAGTTGTGGAACGGATTATATTCGTAAACCGATCACCTACTGTATAAAATTTTAATAATAATCCAATCCCAAATGTTTAAAGAATCAGATTTTTCTCCAAGCAGTTACATTCGTACGAAGGTCATCACCACACGTACACACACGTAAAAACCTCCTGTTTCCGATTGAAATTTTAAAACTGGTTTTGAAATCCGAAACGAACGCTTGATCATCAGGCATCAGCAAGAATCCGTTCATTGCGGGGAGACAACCAAGCCACGGACGAATGGACAGATCAACGCATGGCGCGATCGGAAAAGGGGAGGGAAACGGGAACGAAACGGAACTAATGATGCGTTTGTAAAGTGCGCTTAATTGGGATCGCGCTGTGACTTTATCATGGGCCTAATCGAAATGGTTCATTGGGCATATTGATGCTCTCCCTCTTGGTATGATCTTTTCTCTTTATCGCTTTACCTATTGGAAGGAAAACTATACCAAGTGTTAGAAATTTTTTTGGATAATGTTCTATACACTCTAAAAAAAAAAAAATATGTAATTTTTCCTATAAGCAATGAGACACTATGCACAGAGTATTTCTAGATATAATTACTCAACTGCTATGATTTTATATAATTGTTTAAACATACATAATATCAGAACTATTACAAATATTATGTAATATGATATTACCAACGGGAAAGAAAAGTACATATTTAAGTAATATTATAGTTTTTTTAGTAAAGTCTCTTTTAGTAAATTTATAAAACTTCAGTAAATTTGCTATCAGGAATTTTCCATAATTAGGTAAAATTTGTTTAGTTCTATAATAGTAGTGTTGGTTTAATTATATACATTTCTAAATTTACATAAGGGATGTAATTTGAAATGAATGAATTGCACTTAAAATATTTTATTAGTATTATTACACTAAATTATGTAATAAGTCTCATTGTTTTTATGAATTATTACAGATGTTAATATGCAAGCTGTAATTTTATATAAATTAAGAATTTATACCAACAATATGTAATTCTACATTAAGTATGTAATGCAATTTGCAGAAAGTAAGCAATTTTACATACTTATTATGTTATTTTTACTTACTTTATGTGATTATTATTATGAAAAATTTCAGGATTTTGAGGTAGCAATATAAAATATTTATGATAAAATGAAATTACAGAGTTTTTATTGTAAAATTTTACCACTATTTTTCTTAATTTCGATATTTTTTTTTACAGTGCAAGTAAGTAGATTATAAAATACATAGATTTTTAATTAATGGAAACCAAATTTTGTTTAACTCACAATCAGTTATAATATTATTTATTTTTTTTTTCCTATTTTTCAGGTCCGTTTCATAAATCTTCAGCAGTTGAAGTTAGCGTATTCGTTCGGTGAGTAATTTATTAAAAATAAAATAAAATTATAAAAAATCAATCAGTTGCCCTAGGTTTTTATTTAAAATTATCGAATTTTTTTACAATGTACTTTATATACATTTATTTATAAATTTTTTTTATTAGATATAAATTAACCGGAAATTGAACAAAATAAAAAAAAATGAAATAATTTTAACATTTTACAACGTTTTTTTATCGATTTATTTGACAATCAATTTTTTAGGTATTTTAAATATTTCTATTAAAGCAAAACTAGAAGAACGAAACAAATTATGTCCGGGACAAGTGACAGTCTAAAACAATTAAGAAGTATTTAGTATCGAAGCGGGCGTTGAATAAAAGGTGAATAGTCTTATAAAGTGTTTGAATATATAATTTTTTTTTTGGAAACCGGAATGACAACTGTCTGACTCCCATATCTTTGTCATATATTTCGTTTCGATTATAAATACAGGATGTTCGGATAAAAAAATGATCAATAAATAATTAGAATGCTGTTTTTAGAAGAAAGGAAATCTTGTATAATAATATTTTAATGAACTAGTTTACCACGATGTTAAGAGTCATGCCTGATTTGGTATTCAAAAATTGCTTGTTATACGATGAAGTTTATAAGATTCTAGAAATTGTGTTTCAAATTTTTCATTTTTATATCGTAATTTAATTTTTTTTTTAAGAAATTATAACAGATTTGTACCAATTGCAAGAATAAAGTACAATTTTCCAAGACAGCTTTGTTAACTGAATTAAATTATACACTTTTTACAGTAAAAATAAATAAATAAATTTCAAAAATTTATTATGGCTATTTTATTTAATTGATTTTAATCAAATTTTCACAAAAAAATCTCTTTGCGCCTACATAAACTATATAATTTTAGTAAAATACCCAAGTTTTCGAGCATTTATTTCCTATTTCTTAGCATTTATGTGATAATGTTAAAGTGGTCTATATATGGGTTTACCCAAATGCTTTTAATCTTGTTATTTTCAATGTTACATTATTAGTGGTTATAGTAAAATTGATTTTCTTCAAATTGCAACAAAAATTATCTTAATCAAAAAATTATATTCTTACAATATTGCGTCATTTCTATGGTGTTTCAGAAAAAATTATAGAAAAAATAAATTACTAAAACTTTGAAACAAATGCTCTTATTGCTTTATTTTAAAAGTTCAATATAAAAATTTAACTGGTTTACACCCACGCTTGTAACAAAGTTTTTGCTCAAATTAACATTCATCATACACATGTTTTCCACTTAATCACTCTTTATAATTATTAGTTAATTATTTATTAAAGTTACAATAACTTTTTTTTGTTAAACTTAATAACTTAATAACTAATGTTTGAACATTTACAAGTTTGAATAGAGCCAAACATTTGTATGTAATCAAGAATTGCATGGTAGTGTACAAGGCATAATACTTACATTGAAATAATTTATATTAGCTATAAATATAATACATAAATGGTCTTAAATGATTGAACAATATACCTAATCTTTTCAGATCAATTACTTAAAAAAATATTATAAAGAAAACAAATAATTTTTGTTTATAAAAGAATTTCATCATATTATTAAGCGATAAATTTCAAAGTAAGATTATTTTGGAAATATTTTCTTTAGAAAAAATTGTTTTGATTTTGTATATAAATGAAAATGTAGGCGCTGTAACCAATTTTGTTAATGCGTTTTAATGTAATTGCAAAAAATTTGTTTGATTATAAAAATTTTTAAAACATTACAAATACGAAATCTTGCAATTTATCTTAATAATGCATCTACACTGTAAAAAAGTTACTATTTTACATAATAATCATATTTTTTCAGCAAAACGATGGCTTACATAATTTTTTTTTAAATATATTATCATTTTGTAATTTTAAGTATATATACTGTAAAAAAAATAGCGAAATTACAGTAAAATATTAGTAAAATTTGACTATAAAAAATCTTTAATTTTATTTTACTATAAATATGCTGTATTTCTACTATAAAATTCTGTAATTTTTATATATTTCATAATAATCACATAAAGTAAGTAAAAATGACCTAATAAGTAGGTATGTAAAACTGCTTACTTTTACTTAATGTAGAATTACATATTGTTGGTATAACTTCTTAAATTATCTAAAATTACAGATTGCATATTAATATTTGTAACAAGTAACTTTAGCTTCATCCACATTTATAATTCCTCTCATAATTGCTCTTCTATTTCTACTACTTGGAAACTTTCGCTTACACAAGCCACTCTCAATCATACCACTCCAATTACTCATCGGACGTCTACGCAAACTCATAGCTTCAAAATCATTTATGTAAATTTTTTTAACCAAATGTTCATTAGGCATTCGTTTAAGATGTGCAAACCATCTGAACTGACTAACACCAACTTTTGCCACAACATTTTTTTTTCAATTTTACACTTATCATACACTAATCTATTTCGTAACCAATTCCTTCTAGTTAATATATAATTTTATTTTAATAAAAATTATCGATAATTAACATAGTGAAAAATCTTCTAGAATTCATTATATTCTAAAAAAATGTTTTAGGTGGAAGTTCTGTTTCTGTTCAGATGTAATTTTGTAATTATTAGTTGCTTAAATAAATATATTTTGAAATATAAACATTCCTAAAAATTTTAAGTACGTCTCTGTCCAAGCGCATATTTTCCAAGGGCTGAAATTGAGACAACGTGAGAAAATGAGTGTGAACACATAACGCGTTCAAATCAGTGGCTGATGTTCAAAAATTATAAAATAAGATAGAATTAGATAACATTATTTTCAAATTGTTTTTAATTTTTAATGTACTTTTAATTTTTTCTTCTGATTTCTATAACAGTACAGTATATAGGATCGTTATAACCCTTTTGAAATATATCATTAAATATAAATTTTAGAAATTTTCGGATATCATGATATAGTATTTATTTTCTCACCTATTTTATTATCGTATATTTTAAGAGGAATGCAGACATGTGTATTAGTCTTTTATTTTTATTTCGTTTGATTTAACTTTTAACTATCTTGCGAATTTTAGCTTTTATATAATTTTAGAAAGATAAAATTTTTGGCTACAAACAAGTTTTTTTTACATAATTTTGCTAGATTACACCTTAGAGATGTGAGATAAACAAATGAATAAATGATAATTTATATTTTAGTTAAGTATGGTAATATTATTTTTTCTCCTAACTAAATAAGTTAAAAAATGTAACATTTCTGTTTGCAAGATATTTTAGTGGCAGGAAATCAAATTAGTATTGGACACAGTGAAATGATCACCTAAATTGTTTTAAATTGTAGTTTTAACAATTTAAGATACAAGTTGATGCTCAGGTTTTTAATTCGAATGCACAGTTTGAAAATAATTGCTTTGTAATTTGCACAATTCTTCTATTAAGATATGATAAAAACAGATATGAGAAATTTATTAATTTTTACTACTTTGACTGCAAGGAAAAAGTAGTATAGCGTTTGGTACGGTGTCTGTAACATTTTCAAAAAAAAAAAAATTGTATAGAAATCCTTTATATAGCCTGTAGATGATGAATCTGAACTTAGTTTATGTGGGTGTATGGATGTGCGTCGTCAGCTCGCTCGCTCACTCGCTAGGTCGTAAGTCAAAATTTTGTGGCCGCAACTCCTCCTAGATGGTTCAACCGATTTTAATGAAATTTTCAGGATAAATTTGTCTAGTGCCCAAGATGGTCATGTGGTTTTGGTTTTTTCCAGTGATGCCAACTTTCCGAGAAAAAAATTTCTAAAGTTTTTAAAAATTCATTGTGGCTATATTATTTATCCGATTTTGATCAAATTTTCAGGAAAGATTTCCCTAATGCTCCCATTAATTACATAATTTTATTAATATCCAACTTTCCGAGAAAAAAATAACTAAAGTTTTAAAAATTTTATTATGGCCATGTTATTCAACCGATTTTACTCAAATTTTCACAGAAGATTCTCCTAGTATTCATATAATTTATGTAATTTTAACAAAATACAGTGTTGCCAACTTTCCGAGAAAAAAATTAGTAAAATTTTTAAAAATTTATTATGACCATTTTATATAACCGATTTTAATCAAATTTTCATAAAAGTTTTTCCTTGTGCCTAAATAAATTATGCAATTTTAACAAAATACATTGTTGCCAACTTATCGAGAAAAAATCACAAAATTTTAAAAAAATTTATTGTGGCTACATTATTTATTCGATTTTGATCAAATTTTCAGAAAAGTATCTCCTAGTGCCCACATAAATTATAATATTATTAAAATACAGTGTTGCCAACTTTCCGAGAAATGTCAAAGTAGTCTATATATGGGTTTACCCATATACTTCTATTCTTGTTATAATAAAAATACTGACTTGCTTAGAAACTTGAGTGTATTTTAAACGAACCTAATTTAATTAAAATTAATTTAGTATTATGTCTTAATTAAGTCCGGTCCTGGCTAGTGCCCGGGATTAGTTCGCATCGAACGTTAAGAATGCAACACAGCAGTTTGTTTCTGTTTTTTTTTTCTTCTCTCTTCGTTTCTTCTTTCTCTTATTATTTTTCTTACTTCTTCTTTACGATGCCTGCATATCCGGTTCAACTGCGTTTCCACGCGTTGTCGATGTGTGCGTGGATGTGTAGTGTGTGTGTGTGAGTGCCCCTCTAGCCACAGGACACACGCACACACACAACCACATGCACAGAGGAGCAGAGCCAGCAAAGAGCGAACAACCAAGAACTCTTTGCCTTCTTCCCGTCTTGCAAGGTCAGCGACTTAAACAGCCTCCAACACTTCCAGTATCCCATTCTGTTTGCGTGTGTACGTGTGTGATTTGGTATGTGTGCTTGAGGCAGTGCCGTAGCTAGACTTTTAGGTACCTGTTGCCAAATATTGAAAATTACCTCTAGTGTCCATGGAAACAAACAAAGCTACACTTTTGTTATAATTTTGTAAAATGCATTTTTTTAATTAAATAAATTTTTTTTTAATTGTTAAACGAAGTAATATTACAATTATTTTAATAAGAACTATATTTAAACGTATCAAAGAAAATAGATTTGTTACCATGTAAGTATGACACGTAAAATCTAAAATATAATATGTAAATAGTGATATGTACCAAAAATAAACAATGAATTACTAATCTGTGACATGTACAATTCTAGAATATTAAAAATGTGCAGGATAGAAAAAAAAATATAAATACATCTCTAAAATGTAGTTTTGACAACATAAAAGTCATTACAAATAACAATATACCAACGGGACTCGAACATGGAACATGAAATTTTTCATTACCTATTTAAAGAAAAATGTATTTTATTTAATAATGTTATACAATAATTTTTACCGAATGTCATATCACGTATGATAAGGGAGTTTTTGTAATCAAATTTGTAACCAAATTTAACATTTAGAGATTTTTACAAATAATGGTGTCCGTCTGTCGATCTGCTAATCGGAAGGGGTAATTTACTGATGTCACTTTATATATTTTACGAATATTTTGCAACAGCCGAGGCATATTTTGAAAACAACTCTTACTTGGAACATTTTTCAATATGTCTAAATATTTTTTTATAATTTTTCATATTATTATAATATACAGTGTGGAAATTAAGTAAGGAATAAATTCAGTAATTCGGTTGATTTAATTTTTTGGAAAAAAACCTTTGTTTTTCATATGACGTCATCGACATTTTTTTAAATGACAACCTATATTTTTATTATTGTTTTTGGTAGTACTTTTTATTCCGTTTCCAACCATATAATATTTTCAATATGTTACATTTGAGAAAAATTGAGAAAAATAGTCTTAAAGTTCAAATATTAAGAATTAATTAAATTGGCAAAATTAATCTAGTCACCTAAGTTTGACGGAAAGTTATCAACCACATTCGTTTTTATTTTGAAATTATAAAAAAAAGTTTATAAAGATAACTAGAAATTTATTATCTACTGAATTCAAAGTTAGTAATAACTATTATGATAAATTAACCAGTTATAAACCGATAACTATATTCATTTTGCAAATTTAATTAATTTTTAATATTTAAAGTTTAAGTTGATGACGTCATAACATGAAAAACAAATGACATAAGAAACTGAAAATAGGCTGAAAATATTCGTTGTAGTCAAAATCGCTATACCCCTTCGAGGTTTTTTCCAAAAAATTATTATCAACGAAATTACTGAATTTATTCCTTACTTAATTTCCACACTGTATATAATTCTGTAAATAGGTGGCGGCATATTTATGACAGTTTTGTTTTTAGTTATCTTTTTATTATGATAAAATATTATATAATATAAATTATATATATTTATCCGGCTCGATAGTAATTATTATACGGCCAAAATGAATATATAGCGAAATTTGCCGGATATCCGTTTTGAGATCAAATATACATATATAACAAACATAAATTGGACAATAACAAGAAATCCAGCAATAAGGAAAAATATTACATATGTATAATAAAAAAAAATATGTTGCAATTTCTATAGAATTTTTCATCATTGCATAAACACAAGTTAGTTTTTATATTCTTGACAATTTACATTTGTTTTTTCTAGTAAACAAATCATGTACTCGTAATAACTATTATCAACAAATAATAAATTTAATATACAGTAAAAAATCTTTCAGAAGTCATTATATTAAAATAAGAAGGCTTTAGGATTAAGTTCTGTATAAATTTTAATTAAAAAAATCGACGTTTCGACGTAGAGAACTTAATCCTAAAGTCTATTTATTTTAATAAATTTGATATTTCCGCATATTAAAAAATCATTTATAAACCTTAGAATTTCTTTATTCTAATTAAAAAAAAATATATTGTTTTGAATTTAAATATATTGATATTGTAACTCGTAGCGAAACTAACAAAAAACTCAAAACATTAAATATTACATTAAATTTCTCTTTAAGCTATTTACGAACTGTATAATTTTGCTACAATTTGTTATAATGTTATATTTGGTGCAGATATATTTATTTAATATATTCGGAGCAAATATTCTGTGTTAACAATACTTTTATTAATATTAATAACAAAACACGTCTGTTTCTATACATCGACTGTAGATAGTCTATTGTCAAACTATCAACTGAATTTAGTAGCATATTACTTCATAACCTTCATAGCTATTTAGCTTTAAATTCATTTCTTTTTATTTCGTACTTATTATTATAATATTGGCAGTATAATATAAACGAGATTTAGTATTTGGTAATCTTGATTGACAATAAACAGCAAAATTCAGTGCAAAAAAAATGATATTATTTGTAGTAGCGGTTATTCTATATACGACAGTTACTTACAGTAATAATTGCTGTAAAAGAATTTTGTAACCATTACTAGACTGACAAGTTGTAGTACAAGAGGTATAAAGGAAAACTACGTCTGAAATTTAGTGTAGATTTGCGCATTCCGGAAACACGTAATATTTTTAAGATTATGATTGGACTTATTATTATATCATAGTTTAAACCATTTTTTAATAATTAATTTATTATTAATGTCTAAATAAATTATATTTTTATTTCATACTAGGTATAACTAAATTTGTATTTTCAGAAAATTATAATGCGGATGATGCAAAGTTACTTGTTTAGATAGTTTGTGCCACACCCTTTTGGGTAATGACGTGATTGTATATATATATATACATATATATATATGTGTGTGTGTGTGTGTATGTCCACTATAATTAAATTGATTTATTTCAACTAATTTATATTATTCTTTTACTAAGTTTGATACAAATTATTAAAAAAATATATAATTTTGTTAAATAACTTCTTATCTAATAAAGATTTTTTTGATAATTTTTTTTAGAATAACTAGATAATATGGTTTAGTATTAACATAACTTTTATTCAGACAAAATTTAAGAAATTAGTATAGGTTAATTTTAAGTATTTCAATAAATGTGTAATTTTCGAAGAAATTAAATCGTTAAAATTGTAATTAATTAAGAACGTAATTATAATGAATAATATATTAATTGATAGCTTTTATTGAGTACGAGCTTTGTACTACTAGAGATTTGAAAAATATGAATGGTAATATGAATAATTAGTAGAAATTGTAAGATTTTTAAAGCGCTTTATTCAAAATTATTTTTTTCATATTTTTAATAAATATTTAGTGAAACAAAACTAGTAACAAAACTAGAGGAAGATGTAAGCTATCGAATGCTGTAAACCGAATTAAAATTCGCTAATTAGTGTTTTAGAACTTCATAGGTTATAAAAGATAGATTCCAACTTGCGGCATCAAATTTGTACATAGATACAGACTTGTAGTTGCAAATGCATTTGCAATTTTAGTTTTTATCTATAAAAGATAGACTCCTCAACATACATCACCAAAATTGTTCGTAATTCAATTGGAAACAACTCACTAAAAACTAAGAACCGAAAAATGCGATTCCATTCTCCGTCACTGGTCATCGAAGTCCGCGGTCTCGACAATCCACACACACACACACACACACGCAGACACACATACGTACCACCCGCTCTTCCTTCCTTTTCCGTTCGAAGATCCTCATCTCCCGAACCGAACCGGTCGCATACCAAAAAATCTCGCCATGATTGCGACGTTGCCACATTATCCCGTTGAATCCCCGTACATACCGTTCACGCTTCCCGCCTAAAGTCGTTTGGTCACCGCGCCGCGCCGCGCCGGCCGTCATTCATTTCTCTCAGCTCTTGCATGCCACTGCTAATTTATATTAATCGGTATATTGAATAGATGAACTGGCGCGAACTTTGACGCCTCGCTTATTATTCTATATTATGGGTGCTTGTGTGCTGAATGTGTAGTGACTCTTTGTATTATCGTTTATGCTTTACAGATGATGTTTGACTATGTGAGATTTTCATGTAATATTTGTTTATTTACTGAATACATTATTTCACAAACATATCTGTAAAATTTGCCTTAAATAGATATTAAGATAGTAAAAATCTTTCAGAACTCATTATATTTAAAAAAAAAACGGCTTTGTATTGATATTTATTTATAATCGACGTTTCGACGTACTCAACATACATTTTCATCAGAAAAAAAACTACAAATGACCTTACAGTAAATAAACAGAATACTGAAACAAGTTACTAGGTAACAAAATAAGTAACTAGATTATAAAATTTATAAATTTTTAATTAGGAAGTCAAATTTCATTTAAATCAGTTACTGGTCACACTGATTGATGTTAAGTTTTTCTTCATAAATTTTTCTGCTATGGCGCAATATGCGTTAGAAAATCTCCATGATGTAAAATTCGAAGATACTGTAATAATTGCAAGACCCAACAATATTAACAGTAAATTGATAAGAGAAGCAATAGAAATTTATAAAGAAAAAGATAACATCAATCACTGTGAAGGGGCACTAATTTAAATAAAATTTGGCTTTCTTTAATTATAAATTTATAAATTTTTAATCTAATTACTTATTTTGTTACCTAGTAACTTGTTTTCATGTTTTGTTTATTTACTGTAAATGTCATTTGTATCATTTTTCTTGATCAAGATGTAAATTAAGTACGTTAAAACGTCGATTATTAATAAATATTAATACAGAACTACAACTTAAGCCGTTTTCAATTTGGAAAACTTCTGACATTTTAAGTAAAAAATGGTATAAAAACTTAGCTCTCATTTGTAATTAGTTAAAATAGAAAAAAGCGATTAAAGTTTTATTAGGGTAACAGTAAAATTTATAATAATATTTTTTAGCTACTTTTTTCCTCATATTACCATTTATCAAACAAAATAAAATATATATTCTTACACTTATACTAGAAGTTACAACAAATTTATATACAAAAAAAATGTCATATATAGTAACAAAAAACGTGTAGGACAATTAAAGTCGATAAATTAAAAATTCTACCTGTTTCGTGCAGCTAGCATTCTCCAGAAATATGCCATAGAAAATAAAATCAAATAGGAAAAGAAGTTATAATTCCCACAATCAGAGTTGTACCAAACACAAGTGATTTCTTAGTTTGGGTCTCAAATAATGACACCGAAACACCGTATCATCGTAGTAGGACGAACCCTCCTGGACATTAAATAAGGGATAAAATGCCCTTCTTGTATAGTTATGCAGTAGATTTCGAAGGTAATATGGGCGGAGAGGATGGATCAGGTTCAAAAAAACACTACCTTGCTTTCATACATTCTTTTAGGTTACAAACAGGTTATGTATGTTTATTGTACATTTCGTGAACGAATAACAGAAATAAAAATCTCGGTATAATACAATTGGTTTTTTTTATAGCACAGGGTGTGGAGAAATGTAGGATTATGTTTTTGAAGGAATTGAAGCTTATAAAATTTGATATAAACTATTTCTGGAAAAGTTTGAGAATCTCAATGGCAATGAACTGTTTTGAAATAATTAAAGCATGGTTATTTTGCATAATTTATCAATTTTAGAAAGACAGAGCCTTGCGGGGGATGAATCACTTAAATATATAAGAATATTTTTAAAAATATTTTGCGCTTACTTTCAAAATTTAATGATAATATGTATATAATGAATTTCTGACAAAGCAATGAATCCATCAAGTAAATGTATTTTTTAGATTATAATTATACATTTATTTTATTAAATATATTTCAAATATGAAATTATTTTCTCCATAATAAATCTAATAATATTTTTTTTATTAAAATACAAATTTTAATCTAACAGACTGTAATAATAATTTAGAAAATATTTTTTTTTTAAATTTTCGTAATAGTGTGATTAACATTATTGCAAAGTAATTTTTTCCCTTTAATTGTAAAAGTATGATTATTTAATTGCTTGCTGCCGATAATATAGGTAAGTTGTATTTTCACAATATCCACATCCTTACACATTTCATAATTTGTTTATAATTTGAATCTGGAATTTCGTCATAAGTAAATGAGTTACAAAATTAGATCAGAAAATAATTAATTTTCTAGTATTTTTTTTTACATATATAAAAGTATATGTTACTATAAAAAAAATTGGAATGACATGAAAGAAAAAAAACTATACTTACTGCTTACCATTTGAAAACAGAACCGTATTAAGCTTTTTCCAGACTATAGACAAAGTTTTTAATTGAATTATTAATGAAGAATATCGACTCAAAAATTATAGTAAATAAATTTGTTTCATAGAATTAGATCTTGCATTAAATAATTATCTGCATTTATAACACTTTTTGTTAAATATAACGAATTGGTGAAATTAATATTATAGGACTTCTCACTCCATTGTTTTCGTGAAAAAGTGCTTTTTCATTAATTTAAAAATAACTTTTTCCTTCTGTTTTTGTTTTATCAGATATAAATAACTTAAAATCTATTTTTGATCATTTTTATTATATTTGGTATTATAAATTGTAGTCAATTTTTCAAAAATTTCTACTAATAAATATTTGTATAGTTTATTCAATGGATAATGCGACCCTGTCTGTAAGGTAGTTCTAACAGAGAGACAATCTAACATAACGTATGTAATGCGAAAACATTCACTATATGTGCGTAGGACAATAGATCACGTCAACGCAAAGTTACGTATAGCTCATGGATTTACAAATACATTGAAAACACGTCAAGAACCAGAATGAATATACCTTTGCGTTTACATTTCGCGTTGACACCATAGTATAGACAGGATACATACAACCTATAAGCACCTAGTCACTAAGAGAAAGGTAAACCACAGTATTATATTTAAATAGATTTGAACATATATGATGTCATTGTACTATTCATAATATTATTTATTGTTGCTATTTATTATGCTAACTTTATTATTTTAACTCGAATGTTAGGAAAAACTATATGAAATAAGGAAATTAAATTTATATGTGATTTAATAAAAGATTCAGTTTTAAGATCAAATTTTGGGTAAAGCTGTATGAAATATGTGATAGTAATGTTTCTCACAATTTTCAAATATTATAATATTTTAAATTTTGAAATTAGAGGTAAAATAAAAAGAAAAGTATTCGAACATATTTTCAGCTTAGTGCAGAACTAACCTATTTTCATTGTTTGAATTTTGAGTTACATTTGTTAAGTAACATAATAAGAACATCTTTCAGAACTCATTATAGTAAAATAAAACGGCTTTAGGATAAAGTTCTGTATTAATTTTTATTAATTAACGTTTCGACGAACACTGTAAAAAAGGCAATATACATTGTATATATTTATGTAATTTTACATAACTATTAACAGTAAAATAGCAATATTTTCTAATTTTTACTTGATTGACGTAATTATACATTTTTTCATAAAAATACATTTTTAGAATATGTAAATTTACATAAGTTTTTTACAGTGTACTCCACGTACATTATCTTGATGATGGTAATGAATTACTCGAAAATGATTAAAACAGTTGAAAATCAGTTTGTAATATTTAAGTTGTCACAAAATGTTTACCGACAAAAAAATTACATACTTTTGTTGTTTCATTAATAATGAAGCCACATTCGGACTAGGTACCGTTTTCGTTTTTATTTTACGGACAATTTGACGAATTTGACCAATTCAAACATTTGACATAATTTTAGTTTAAACATCAAGTGTTCGGATTGGTCAAAAACTTGTGCGTAAAAAAATTACTAAAACGGCAGCCAGAATGAGACTTTGAGACTTAAAACAGTTTTTTTTACGAAAAACAAAAGGAAATAAATCAATCATAATATACAATAATTTGACCAAATTTATCGATTTTCCATATTAATTAAAACTCACTACTTTTTTTCATTAATTAAAACATTATAATTACATAAACACTACACCATTTCAATTTCTGATTTTAATAGCAAAATATTAAATCAGTGTGTGAAATAGCGTGAACATTTGAAACTAATCTGCAATCGTATATTTAATTAGAATAAAAAAAAATAATAATTGTAACACTCTGACAGCCAACTATAATATGATAGTAATAAAGTTTATTTGTATCATATTTCATCAACCCACAATGCAACAGCAAAACACTGTTACCAACTTTGGGTAACGCCCACTTCAAAATTACTACCTCAGGAAATTTGTTATACTATTTCCGTTACAGTTTTTATCGCTTAGCTGAAATCGAACCGCGCTGCATTCTTCTTATAGGAGTCAGTTTATATATATATATATATATATATATATATATATATATATATATATATATATATATCAACCTTTATATTATCTTTTGACCTTTTTTTGTTCTTACGTAACCGCAGGTATTAGTTCTTATAATAGTTATTCCAATCTTTGGAATTATTTTCTTACTATATGATGGTTGGATAGAAAAACAGTTATTTAGTGCCATTAGGTTTAAATCACAACAGAAACAAGTTAAAATTGTGATTATTTTTATGCAGTTTCAATTTTAGATCCGGTGATTATTATATTAATTGTTGTTTATTTTTCTTACCTTTAAAGAAGTTGTGATGTCAATATAAAGGCAGATGTAGGAGTAAAGTATTCTTTCGAGTAATGAAAATTATTTTTATTCCTATAAATATTTGTTTCAAAAGTAGTAAATAAATATTTCTTTTTATAAAACATTTATTTTATAAACGCTGGTTAACTTTACTTTAGAAGTAAACGTAGATTACCACTGCCAGTAGACAGATCTTTATCAAAAGTTGATCAAATTGATATATTCACATCCGAAACTCAAATATGAAATTATATAATAATCCGTTTAGCCGACTTTGCTCTACATGTGTCTACAAACAGACAGACAGATGACAATCACGCTAAAAACAGTTGATCCATGTAACTATAAGTCTAATTTGTGTGTAAAAATTGCGATAGGTCAAATTTGATATGATTACAATACCTTCCATATGACGGTCGGTAAAAAGTCTAAAATTTTGTGTAGAGACATAAATATTTGACATAAATTTGTCATTTTTTCATGATTTTATTAGGTAAATTATGGAATTATTTTAATAGATAACTAAATATGTTAAGAAAAATATATTTAATTTTATTTCAAACTTTATCAGTTTGCAAAATGGAAAACAACATGTCGAAACAAAAGTATTGTATTATTAAATTTTAAATAAATTAAATTTTTAATTATAAATACGAAAAATAAAATATAACGCTATAGCTATTTTTGATATAATAAGAAAAATAAGATAAATGTTTTTTTTAAATTATACATCTTCCGGTTCTACCGGAAATTGCTCTAAGTCTATTTTTAAAATTAGTGCTGCAGTTTTTTTTTTTTTTTCATATTCAATGAAGTATAACGTATTAACGGATGTTCTTTAATGAATACTTTCAAAAAATATATGAGTTAAAAACATGTTAAATAATAAAAGTTTTATAAAAGAAAAACTTTTTTATATGTTGATAATAAATTATTATTTACTAGTCTTTTGCAATTTTGGTCAAATAATTAATAATGGATTCTTGAGTCAATTACATTTATTAAAATATTCTTTAGATTATCGACTTTTATTACAGTCCTTTTCAGAAAATGTGCAATGGAAATTAAGTTGCTATAAAAAAATTACATAGTTATTTAACTTTCAATTAATTGCACATTTTTTTGAAGAAGACTACAATGAAAAATTTAAAGAATATTTCAATAAACCTAATTGACTCAAGAATCAACTTTTGTTTATATTTATATAATATAAAAATTAGATTGTATGATTATTAGCAAATTATATAAATTAATGTTACAAAAAATTTGTCTATATTTTAAGTCAATTAATCATATAATTGCTTAATTATGCTGAGATCCAGTTTTAATTTAAATCTTTGATTAGCTTCCAAGTCTGATAACTGTCATGGTTAAACAGAAGCAATTATAAATCAAATTATTCTCGTATATTACTTTTTTTGTATTCCAATTATCTCAATGCAAATAACTTGTTAAATGGTATTAAAAAATTTATTTTCTATTTTGAATTATATAAATAAAATGAATTACTTAACTTTAAAAAATTAAACATATGCTGTATTAATTTAGGTATGCATATCTTTCTGAAAAACAATTGAATATCAGTTTACAATACCATAATGCTATTGTACACATAGATTTTGAATCTTATGCTGGATTTAAATTAAATTAAATTTAAATTTTCAAATTTTTTGCTTTCAATATGTTGATATTTAGAGTAAATGATTTTACAAATAATATATTTACTATTATAGCTGAAATCTAGAATTCTTATATCTACTTCTAGTTGTAGCGATAATTGACAATGCGTCACGATAAACAATTTTCGTAAATATGTAGGCGTAGTTGACAAATAAAGCAAACACACACACATTATATGCCTAAACTAAAAATAAGTAAGCATACACATAAACAATGCTGGATCGTTTTTCTTCGGACAATGATTGAAGCTGCCTCTGCTTGGGTACTGGTACCAAAGCACAGAGAGGAGAAGAAATATAAGTGTCTTGTCATGGACAGAACAATCTCGGTTGAGGTGTGCGGGGCGTTCGGCGGGCGTAGTACATCTCGCGGCCGGGCGGTATGTATACCGGAAGTCGGGTAACTGGTAACTGGTTACGGCAATCAGCGTGACTGGTCGAGCCCGAAGGACAAGAAATAATGACCTGTAGTCCGACGTTGAACGTAGGCACTGTGGCCGCCGCAGCGCGCAGCACAACGCAGCAGAGAGAGGAAATGTGTCGTTGTTAGGTTGTTACGTTGCGTATATATATATATATATATATATATATATATACGGATTATGTTTTTAAAGAGCGAGAACGATCAACGGCAGATTCAACTTCTCTCAGCTTTGGACGCAACTCGGCCGAGTACTGAATTCCTCGGTTAGGACACTAGAATATGACAAAGCACTTCTAAGACCCAGAATTCTTGAGAAATTATAATTTATGTGTATTAATGATTCACAACAAGGTGTATAGATATGAGTTATTCTACAATTTCCACAAAGTAATACATTATGTAAAATGATTATTAGGAAATACATAATTACAACCTGTATCCAACAGGGTGTGGCACAAAATCTTTCCACTATCCCGAAATCAGTTTTACTACAAACATTTCTATCCAGACAAGCAACTCTAGCTTCATCTACATTCATATTTGCTCTTCTATTTCTACTACTTAAAAACTCTAGCTAACGCAATACACTCTCAATTTTATAACTTCATCTACTCATCGGACGTCCACGTAAACGTATACCTTCAAAATCATTAATATATGTATTCTTTTAACCAAAGTTGAAGGTTAATAACATAGTAAAATATTTTTCAGAACTCATTGTAATGACATTAAAGACATTTAATGTCATTACTAAATTTTAACCTAATGAAGACAAGCGTTCAGTTTCATCGAAACGTCGTTCTGATAAAATAAACATAACATAACATATATAACAAAATTTTATTCTAAAACAGTTATTTATTTTAGTAATCAATTATTTATAGAAAGTTATGCTAAGTTAGATGAAAAATCAAATAATACTGCTGGTCGTTGTTTTGTGGAACTTTATGACGAAAATTAAAAAAAACAATTTATTTTGAAAAATCCACTTCATTTAACTAGTCAATGAATAGTTAAATAAAATTGATTTTTTTTAGTAAATTTTGTGTTGTAACTCTAGTTGTCAATTATTAATTGTCTTTGGATATAGATTATTTTTTCGGTGTGATTTTGTAGAGATTAGTAGAATAGGATCAGATTTTTACAGAATACACTAAATTACGAATAAAATAGTGACAAATTTGGAACACAGTTTTTAGCTGTGCGATGAGTATGGTCCCCGCATACATGCAACGAAGACAGCACGATCAAACGGACGAAGTGCTCTTGAGAAGTTGTCCGGTGTACGTATATACATACGTATATAGTCGAATGAAAAACGACGCAGCAACAGCGGAGAAAAAATGCGGCAAAAAAAAAACTATATCCGTTCCGTTTCATCGGCCTCTGCATGCTACAATGCCCACCTTCTTCTCTGCTCTTCGATGTATCTTTTGCTGCCCGACCCGCCACCATACATACAACAAATTTATACTTATACATCTTTACAAGCATGCATATACTTTGGCTTTTTGTTCATTATTTTTAATCTGGAATGTCAACTAAATGTGGTTAATTATTAAATCTTCGATAATTAGGAGTTCTTTTTATATTTAAGTATCTATTTTACGGAGAAAGAATTTTTAAACTTGGTTTGTTGGGAGGATTTGTAATAGCACAAGCCTTTAAGTCTTGACATTTTGATTGAAAGTGTAAGGTCAAGACTGATGGACTGATGAATGGATTGACGGATTTCCAAATATTTTAAAATCCGAGCTTCAATCACGGAAAGTGGATAGGGAGATTGGCAGTCTGAATGCTTCTCCCAATCGCAAAGAATCTTAAAGTAACCGGTAATCTGTCACGAACTCATACTGAATCTCTCATAACTGTATTTATTCTGGATAAATATGACATCAACGTGTTACAAAATATTTTAGTCCACACGGTAGTAATTTTTATAGTCATCTAAAGATAAAATTACTTCACTCAGACTGTTAGTTTGACTGATAAGTAAGTTTTGTGATTAAAGTGAGGAATGACAGTCTGAGTTTTCAGTCAGACTGCTATTCCTGATTGACCGTGTAAGGCCAGCTTTAAATTCGTAAATTTTAAAATCTAATGTGGTTTTTATTTCATATATGAATTTCGCCTCATAAGTGCATGTAAGTTTTAGATTAACATAAGTCTATTGCTTTATTACTTATAAAAAAATGTAGATGAGTACATTTAATATATTTTTTTACCTATATTTATTTAATATTTCTCATAAATTACGAATAAATACTTCAAATAAAATTTATTTACAACAGAGAAATTAATAATTGAAAGTATAAAACATGTTGAAAAATGTATTTACTGCATGTCATCATTCTTATGTTGTGATGTAATATTACTTTTAACCAGACATGTTAATTTTCATTTGATGATATTTATATATTTTTTATTACTGCGTTTCATGTTGTAATATTATACATATCGTAGGTTCTGGTTGCACTAAAAGTTTTCAGACATTATAAATATACACTCAAGTTGTTTTCATATGTCTGAAGGTGGCGACAAATTTGTTCTTGCATGCTATAGAAGGTTTACCTTTTTTAAAATTAATATTATAAATATTTAAACTTAGAAGAAGTTCGTACATTTTTAAAATAATTTAATAAATACTTTGTATTTTTTAATATATAATATGAAATACGGATATAGTTATTTTTTTAAATTATTGTTTGTGATTCAAGGGAAATTATTTAATTTTAATAAGTTAATATTGGTTAGTGGAAATAGAAAATGAATTTATAATAAATATTCGCTTGTATTATTTATTGACAACAAAAGTAAATAAAATGGATAAAAGCAAAGGAACTACAGCTTAAGTGTTTAATGTATGTATAAGTATACAGTATAAGACGCCATGGCAAGGTAAACCAAAGCAAAGAAAATTTAATAACTGCTTCTCGACCTTACGTCCGTTTCATCGAAAAGATTCTGCGCGCCTTTGCCTGTTTGTGTGTGTGTGTGTATGTTATTACACATATTTCATACCTCCGGAATAGTATAATGGTTTATGTGCATGTTGTTGGCTACATAAATACAACACAAACACAGTCTCATAAACTGATGGACCATTACAGATATGGACTCAGGAATTATTAATTTGAAATAAAATATAAAGGATTTTTGTTTATACACACATACATATATACACAATCATGCCATGTATTTATAAGGTTGTGGCACAAATTCTTTTCATTTATGTAGAAATTAGTTTTTGCACAAATAATACAAACATAAACTTATAAAATATTCACATTAAGTGTGTGCAATGATTAATAAAAATACGAAGAGAACATGAAAAAATATCTATAGTTAATTCAAACTTATTAAATGAGTGACAAATATGATAAATGGGAAAATTTGTTAGAAGATTATAATGAGCAATAGACAAATAAAAGTATTTGTACTTCTTGTAGAAGAAGGAAGAAGAAATTGTAGTTGAAAGAGTACTCGTAGTGTAGAGTCATCGATAAAGTTATTAATTAACTTCAAAAGTAAAGTCAAAGATGAAATAATTCTGCGAGATTGTAGAGTATGAAATTGAAATAAAGTAAGGACGAGTAGGAGTAAGTATAGAAAGAATACATATCGACCGATTTTTAGAATATCAATTTCAAATTTACATTTTGTTAATACTGTTTGTTGCTTTTTATATTTATTTGTTTGTTTTTATTTATCGATTTGTAGCTATAGTAAGTCAAATAAAACTTAATTTAAAAAAATGAATATAGTAGCAAGTCCGATACTGTATTGTAAATACATATAGACAAGAAATAAGTTATAAGTGTATGCGTAAGCAAAAAACGATGTGGTCATCTTACGAAGATGAGAGTTTCCTGAACTAACTTACGTATTTACTGTGGCATGATGGCGCATGAGAATTATTGTTTTTGCAAATAAATACTACATACATACTTAGTATGCGTGTGATTTTAACTCATTTTAAATATATACATACATACCATGCATCTAGTATATTCTGGAACTGAAGAATTTTTTTTTTCTTCAATTTTTTATCTCCATGTGGATATATAAGAATTGATTAAGCTATGAACAGAATAATCTTATGATTCAGAATTTACAAGAATATTAATATGACTAAAGAACGGATTTTTAGCTTTAATCTGGAACAACAAGCTCGGTTTTCGCCTGTTCATTTGTTTAGTCCTGGCCCTAAATTTTATAACTTTAATTTCTATAAGATTTAAAATTTGTAGTTCCTGAAGAAAATCGAAAATACCACCGAAAACTTGATATAGAATCATAAATGAGAGTTTGATTCGAACATCTAACCCTTTTTGACTACCTTCCAATTCAATCCATTTTATTACATTCTAGTCGTGACTTATATATACATATATAAACATCATTTTTACAGGTAAATATAAATATAAATAGCGTAATAAACATTAGAAATGGTAATTAAGAATTAATTTTTTTCCTTATTTGTCAAACGAACAACACTTACACTTATATGACATATATATATATATATTGAGGAAAAGTACATGCTTTGGGTAATCCCCATTGTTTGTCATAATAAAATTCATGATTGGTTACTCTACACGTTCCAATGTCTCAAACAGATTATATTGTTTTGTTTGTTTGTTTCTGTGTTTTGAATAATAATTAATCATTCTACTTCTTCATAATTCCGCTGATCCGAATTCTTGGAACGATTTAAATTTTCTTAAAAATTTATTAAGTGGTTACCATGTTTATTGGAAGTCAGATTTACAAGAGATTTCTTTTTAGTTAGATAATAGATTAACGCTCGTTTTCATAATAACTAAAGTCTACTTTAAGTCGACAAAAAAACTTGCTCAAGCCGCAGGCGAACGCTGTAAACGATGAAAATTTTATTTTGAAATTTTTCACAAGACAAAATTCAATATTTCAGCGAAAAAATACTATTAATTGTTTGTAATATTTTTTTAAATGCAATATTTTGATGCTATTATAGTACACAAGAAATATACTTTTCTTTTCTCTCTCTTTCTCTCTCTCTTTCTCTCTCTCTTTAAATAAGTTGTATTATTTCATGGAGTTGCAGTGTAGGAGGCAGGCAATTATATTTGATGTGTCTACAGGGTGCAACAGAATAACTATTTATAATTTTCAGAAATAATAGAGGGCACATAAAGAAACACTTTTTATTAATAAACTGGTGTCCGGATTTTTTTTTTTTTTTTGGCAGTCTATTGTACATCGTTACAACTTGTATATCGAAAATGGTGGTCGTAACTTTGAACAATTTTTATAAAGTTTAATGCGCTATTATTTCTAATAAAATGTTCCTTAACTTAACTACTCTTTGATGTTTTGATTAAGATTGTTTTTAACGTTATCTATTGAATCTTGACACCGAGAAATTTTCGGACACTAGTTTATTAATAAAAAATGTTTCTCTAAGTGCACTCTATCATTTCTGAAAATTAGGAATAGTTATTCTGTTACACCCTGTATAAGAAAATTATTTACGATATGACATTCACGGAACAAATTTTGATAGAAGTTGAGTTGATTTTCAAGAATGGTTCTACTATGAGACAATTAAGTGTTAGTCGCAGGTGAACGGTTGTAAACGATAAAAATTGATCAAAAATTGTAATTAAATTAAAATGGGTTTCAAGTAGTGAATCCTGTAGCAAAGCATGGACATTATGCTAGTGTATGATAAAAGTAGTCTGTGTAAATCAGTCTATAGGGACTTTATTCCAGCTCAGTAATCGAATGCAATATGTTTCCTAAGAAATAATAGTAGAGTCGGGAAGTCCACAATAAAATATTTATGTGTACGAATGGGTGATAGTTATGCGACCTTGTGGCCTATAAGAGTGAATGCGTATTTCTTTTATTATATTTATGTATCTATCTATTTAATTGTCTATTTCTATATTTATTGTTTAACACAGAGTGCCACTGTCTGCATTACTGTAAATGATTCTATTATTATAAATAACTGCATTTTCATTTTTTTATAACGTTTACTCATTTATCTGATATATTGATATGTGAAAATTATCATAAAAAGATTTTATAAATGTAGTAGTTTATCAATATATTATCTCACATTGTAAGAATACAATTATAATACTTCTGATGTATAATTTTGAATATACCAGTAAACTTTTTCGTCATAAATTATCGTCAAATTCTTCTCAACACATTCGTCCGGATAATAAATCTAAGGCGGCGAGGTAAAAATAAATGAGTGGAGAGTTAATTAGCTTTGAATACAAGTGCTAAGTAAAATACAAAAACAGATCTCTTCTTTGTACGCTGAAAAATGTCATGTTTACTCTGAGCAACCACACATGTACTACACATACATATAGAACAGGCTTTTTTTTTCGTCTCCTACAATAACAACACAAAAACTGATTTTTTTTTTTCGTTTTGTCTTATGCCTTAGGCAAAATAAAACAGCATTCTCCTTCCGAAAAATTCCTGGAAATTTTCATGTGTCCAACGCAAAGAAGTTCTTTTAATTCTCTGAACACTATTATGATATTACGCAAACGAATTTGATCGAATTTTTGTATAGTATATTATGATATAAAGTTTGTAATAGCATTGAGGAAATGTTTGAAGAAACGAGAAAAAATCAAGCTTTTTTTGTATTTTTCCTGACGAAGGTACATGTTCAGTGTACGGAAACGTCGATATTTAAAATGAAACGATTTTAGGTTATAGTTCTGTATTAACGTACGTCTTTATCAGGAAAAAAGATACAAATAACATTTAGAGTAAATAAACAAATTACTAGATAACATTTATAAATTTTTAATTAAAGAAAAGCACTGATTTTAATATAATTTGACTTTTTTAATTAAAAATTTATAAATATTACGATCTAGTTACTTATTTTGTTAAATAAAATTTTGTTAAAATGTATTTATAAAATAGTTTAATAATAAATATTATTTTTATTATATATTATTATTTTGGTATTATAATCAAAACAATAAGAATATATAAGTATATATTAACATTGCAAGACCAATCAATATTAACAGCAGATTGATTGAAGCAATAGAAATTTATAAAGGAAAAGATAACATCAATCAGTGCAAACGGGCACTGATTTAAATTAAATTTGGATTATAAAATTCGTATGATCTAGTTATTTATTTGTTACCTAGTAACTTGTTTCTATATTCTGTTTATTTACTGTATATGTCATTTATATTAGTTTTCCTGATGAAGACGTACGTGGATTATCAATAAATTTTAATACAGAACTATAGTCTACTAAAGCCGTTTTATTTTTATACAATGAGATCTGAAGGATTTTTTACTATGTTAAAATATATATTTTTAAAAAACTTAAACCTAAAGCTTTTGTTTCGTAAATTTCTAATTAGAAAGTACTAAATACAAAAAGTTAATTATTGAATAATAAATCTTTGGTGTAAAGGTAAAAGTCACAGTTTTTCTGAAAATTGATTTGAAATAACTAAGCAACAATTTTTTGATTTTTTATTGATATTTTTCGATTATTACTTAGAGACAAAAAAATAGTATTTTACCAGTTTGACTAAAAGTTACTATGACTGCAGTAGTTGGTGTTATACAAATTTTTCTATTCTATAAATTTATTTACTACGATTACCTTCGATTCTGTGGTGGCCACAACAGATTATTTTATTTTCTAATACTTTTATGTATATTTTTTTTGTTTCACAAGGAAAAAGACATAGTTAATATTTCATCTAGTATAGGTACCTCATTGATTTAAAATGTTGGTATAACATTTTTGAATGATTGAAGAATTAGATTTTTGTTTCATACATATGTGTGAGCTGTAATATATCTAATTTTATTATTATTTTTTAATATTTTTTTTTTTAATTTAAAAAAATAATGATATTTTTTGTATGATTATGAATCGGATATAGTCACTTGAGTTAACATTCAACAGAAACTTTATTTTTTTTTTATTTTTTTCATTCAATAAGAGGTTTGCCAATATGTATATACAAGATGTTTTATAGATACATACATACATACACAATTACGCCATGTACCCAAAAGGGTGTGACACAAACTCT
Source organism: Clivina fossor (assembly GCA_963966155.1). Lineage (NCBI taxonomy): Eukaryota > Metazoa > Arthropoda > Insecta > Coleoptera > Carabidae > Clivina > Clivina fossor. The sequence continues at coordinate 7,753,725 of OZ014563.1, read as the reverse complement.
TTTTATCATCCCGAAATCAGTCACCTCCAAACATTCCTATCCAAACAAGCAACTTTTGCTTTATCCACATTCATAATTCCTCTTATACATGATCTTTTATTCCTACTATTTGGAAACTTTCACTCACTCAAAACACTCTCAATCATACCAATGTTTTATGAAAGTTTCAAATTATAAAATTAATAATTTTATAGTTTTATACATATTTTAATAGATTAATTTTACTTTATTATCTGTAAAACTATATTATAAGACCAATCTATATTAGCAGCAGATTGATAAGAAAAGCAATATTTTATAAAGAAAAAGATAATAACATGAATCACTATGAAGGCTCTATTTAAATAAAATTTGGCTTCTTTTAATTAAAAATTTATAAATTTTATTATGTAGTTACTTATTTTGTTACCTAAAATCTATGTTTTGTTTATTTACTGGAAATGTCATTTGTATCATGACGACGGACGTTGAGTTCGTCGAAACGTCGATTATAAATAATAATAACCTATAACCTAAAGCACGTATTTTTAAAATAATTCTGAATTGCATTTTAAGTAAATTATTATTTAATTTTTTTTTGTATATTTAACATTCAGCTTACAAGAAAATTAGTTTCAAGATACAAATAAAGATATTTTAAGTTTTGGAGTCAGCGAGATGAAACTGATAACTTTGCAATTATTCATGGACAAAATTAATAGTCCAATTTTATTATTAACACTCCAAAACTTTACAAATTTGTCTTCGTTAACTTTTTATTCAACATTTTTTTTTACAAATTTCCAAATATTTTTATAATTACAACATATAAATTTATATAATTTAAATGATTCAGGAAAAAATGTTGATAAAAATCTCAAAAATCAAAAAATAAAAATTAAATAACTCCGTTATTAAGGTAGGCATAGCCACCTGGTATTTCTATATAGAAATACATTCATACTACACAAATAGTATGTACAAGCAGAGAAAATAAGAAACGAAGAAAAATAAATGTAGTCAAAAATCTTTTAGAACTCATTATATTAAAATAGAACGGCTTTAGGTTGTAGTTCTGTATTAATATTTATTAATAATCGATGTTTTGATTTACTCATTGTACATCTTCATTAGGAAAAATAATGCAAATGGTATTTATAGTAAATAAACAGAACATAGAAACGAGTTACTAGGTAACAAAAAAAGTAAGTAGATTGTAAAATTTATACATTTTTAATTAAAGGAAGCCAAATTTTATTTAGATTTGTGCCTTCACATTGATTGTTGTTATCTTTTTCTTTATAATGACATTAATCACTGATTTAAATAAAATTTGACTTTTTTTAATTAAAAGTTTGCAAATTTTATGATCTAGTTACTTATATTGCTACCTAGTAACTTGCTTCTATGTTCTGTTTATTTACTGTAATTTGTATTATGTTTTCTGATAAAGATGTACGATGAGTACGTCGAAATGTCGATTATTAATAAATATTAATACAGAACTACAACTTAAAGCCGTTTTATTTTAATATAATGAGTTCTGAAAGATTTTTTACAACATTTATTTTTGTTTTTGAAGTTTTTCTAACACATGTTGTACAATAGTAGATTTATCTAAATGGTTTAGACGTATTGATTTCTTATGTTCTCTCAATCTAGTAGATTCTGCCTGTCTGTCCAACATAAACCTTACCGCATTCGCATGGAGTTCTATATAGGTATATCCGAGAATTTAGGAGAAATATATCTGTTATACTCTCCAAGTTGCGCTGCAATTTGATGTGTTCAAAATAGGAAACTTTAATATGTATATATTTTTTTTAATAAATGTTGAACTGATTTTGGGATAATGAAAAAAGTTTGTGTCACATTCTTCTGGGTACATGGCGTGATTTTATATGTTTGTATGTATATAATAAATGTTTTAAATTAAACACTCATTTAATATTAAGACGAGCTTTCGGCAACGTTCTTGCCTTTTTCAAGTCGTTTATATCGGATATAAACGACTTGAAAAAGGCAAAAAAAAGGCAAGAACGTTGCCGAAAGCTCGTCTTAATATTAAATGAGTGTTTAATTTTCTTAATTATTCTACTGTTTTGACTGCTTCGCCCTCAAATAAATATTACAACTATAATTCTTCCAGCCGTAAACTTTATTATACTATATATATATATATATATATATATATATATATATATATATATATATATATATATATATATATATATAAGTTTATTTTTTTTATATTTAAATATTTTTTTTTATTTCGACTTCAGTTTCCGTTGTAGGTTTTGCTATTTAAACTGTATTTGGTTGCAACTTGCAACGAGACATTAAAAATTACAGTAACAATTGAACTCTGACTGCCATTCGTTTCTAATATTCGTAAACTGTACATTCCCAGCAAGTATATACGCATATACAGGAAGTAAATTTCTGATCGCATTATATTGAAATCAAGTGTAAAATAAGCGAACGCGCGCTCGCTCGCCCGCCCGATTGTATGAAACGTTTGGCTTGGCGCGACTTACGGCCCACATGTATGTGACCGACCGTGTATGCAACGGAACAATGCAAAACTATGCAAATTTACACGACGACTTGGATGCGGAGAATTTGTTTAGGCTGAGACAGGCCCCCAATGGGTTTGGGCGTGTGCTTTTCTACTCAATATTATTGTATTATTGCGAGAGTCGAGCCTATGATAACAATCGTTATTTTTCAATATATGCTCGCGGTTGCTTATTAAAGATGAAAATCGTAAAGGGTGGAACGGTTTATGTAAATTATCAACTTATACTTTCTATTTCTACTTTTTCATTTATTTGGTAATATTTTACATTTGAAAGGTTTAATAAATATATAATTAGTTAATTAATTTTGGGACATTTCGGTTATTATATCATGATGGCAATCATCAGCAATAGTTTTGATTAATTTTTCAGTCACATGTTACCCTTGTAGATTAAGATAATACGTTAAATTTTACAAGTCAGTTGTTAAAAAATATATATTTGAATTAGAAGAAAATGTTGCGAAAATTTCATATTTACTATAAATTTCTATTATTGAGTCATTTTATAAAACTGATCATCGCAGATTATAATCGAGAATCAATATAAATTTTTTCACATATTTACTATTTTACAGACTACAGTGGAATTCAAGATATTTATAAACTTTTTATTTGACATGATATTGTGTTTTATTTTATAACTAGTTAGCAGGAATATAGAACTGTTCATGAAAATAGCTGCTATTTTACGAATAAATATTACTATATTTTTACCTCATAAATTCTATAGGGGTCTTAAAGAGTATCTACTCAAAATTTGAACCAGATCGATTAAAAAGCCTAGATAGGGTAACTGTTTATGGAAAGTTAGTAGTTTGGTAAAGGACAATTTATTTGCGGGTAATATATGCAACCAATTATACGTATTGTATTTAATTTAAAGGTCAATGAACAGTATATGCACACTTTTTATTAAGCGGACCTAATATGATCATTCGCAATTACATTTAGATCGAAGATTGACATTCTGATTGAAGGTGTACGGTCAACACTAAATATTTTAAAGTAGAACTTTTCTACTAGATTACTCGTATCATTGTATTTTGTTACCTACTAACTTGTTTCTATGATTTTTTTGTTTATTATTTATGTTATTTGTATATTTTTTCCAGATGATGATATACGTATGGTGTATCGAAATGCAACTAGATTCTCAATTGTTTTCAAATTGCCTCATTGATTGGTAAGTTGACAAATTAATTTACATAGCAGTTATTTTATATACTTGACAGTATTTTTTTAAAATGTTATTTAAAAATATTATGCTTTTACTTTCTGTAAGAACATGATTAAACATTTAAGTACCTTTTACAAGCAAATCTTATCTCATACGATTTATAATATGAAAGATACAATAAAAATCCTTTGCCATTTTATTTCTTCCTCTGTTATTAACATGTCTTAAAAAGAAAGTACGAATACAAAACTTATGTACAAATACATATGTCTACATAATATATTGATCGCTTTATACGTAAAAATATTTCAGCTATAAATTTTCAAAATGAATGTTTTACAAATATTCGTTCGACAACGTCACGCGATTTCGGTAATTTATTTGGATTATTTGCTTACGTTTACGAAAACCTGTCGACATTCGAAGCTATCACAATGCCAACCATTTTTGGATTTATATTTTCTCTTGTCAGATACTGTTTAAGTTCACTTTGACATCTTTGTAAGAACCAGAAACTGAGAATTTTTTTGTAATGTTTATACGTAAAAACAAGGTGATTTAATAACAAGAAAGGTTGCACCATAACACAATTTATAGAGTTTGTTGTTAATATTGTTTAAATTTGTAATTTTTTAATTAGCTTATCTGTCAAAGGTGACATTAATTTTCCAATTTATTTTTGAATTTAAATCTAAAACATATTTATATTTTGTTGTTTCTGAAAATAGTCGACTAGTATAAGAGACTAAGGGAGTTTAATCCAGTTACAAGACAAATTATAAACAAATTTTGTTATACAATTTAATGAGAGAAAATATATAAATATTAATTTATCCTATTTACGTAAAAAAAAGTATTAATAACTATAGTATAAATGAATGATTTGCCCAACTCAGTACTAAAGATCTTATGAACACAAAAGTTAAAAAAACTAAACTGTTTTATATTTTTTTATTATTTTCTAAATTACATTCTTCTGCTTTTGTTATAAAAACTATAAAATTATGTCAGCATCTAATAACTATTAAAATTGTTTTTATAAACCGTTACTTCCGGTTAAGCAATCAGTTTTATAATTTACTAAACTATAACTTTTTATTAGGATTGCAAACGACTAAGATTTTAAGATTTTTATTTCTTTTCTGAAAAGATTAGTTAAACAAAAATACGAGAGGTAAAAACAGAAGTGGGCAACTTTTTCTAGATATTATGCCAAATTATTATATTTTATAAGCGGATCAAAAAAAAAAAAATAGTAAATTATTAAATAACAACATTTGTTTCCATATAAAATCAACCATAAATACAGATACGTTATGCTTATATTGTTTTGTTATATACATTAAAAAAGGATGAACATACTTTAATTGCCAATACAATGAGATTTAGATACATACGAATTTTTACTACAAAATGAAAATTCATGTAAATAAAAAAACTTAAATTGTAACTCCGAAATAAGTTTCATTAAAATGAAATATTGAAACAAACAAATAAAGTAAATAACAGTACATAGCAACAAGTTACAAGTTAACATATAAATAACTAGATAAATAATTAACAGAATTTTATCCTAAAACAGTTTTTATATTAATACAATGCGTTCTGAAAAATTTTTTACCGTATTAAATAACAAATTCTCAACATAGTAAAAAATCTGTTAGAACTCACTATTTGTATCTTTTTTCGTAGGTTGAGTTTGTCGAAACATTGATTATTAATTAATATTAATATAGAACTATAACCAAAAGTCGTTTTATTTTAACAAATTATTATTAATCTTCCTATATTATTAACTATTCTTCTAAAAATCTCAATGTAATTGTCAATTAATTTATTTCTTAGAATTTACTCTAACATTAACATTCATTCATTTGCATATAAATTATTATAAAATAACGTAAATTAACTGGAAAAAAAAACTTTCATCTTCCTCATCCAATCCAATCTAAATAAAATCTAAAATAAAAGAGAACACATAAAAATCTCGGTCATACCCAATTAAACTAAACAGAAATCCATAAAATAAAAACACAGAATTATATCCAAGGCAAAAAAGATTCGAGGATATCCTTTTGCTTGGCTCCGCAAGTTATTTTGTTATTAAATGTTGGTAATTAACGTAGAGCGATGTAATAATTATTGTCGTTTCTCGAATGACTGGTATCCTCAATTCATGACTTATATATGTATACAAAATACACTGTGCTGTTGTTTGTTTGGTTTGGTTGCTGGTTGTTGCCTAGCAACCAGGTGACAGGAAATCGCAGATTGATACGTGGAGGAAGTTGCATAATTTTCTCGTGAACTGGCTGGCCAGTTAATATAACAAGATCTCGATGGAGAGGTTTTTTTTTTTGTTTTGTTTCGTTCTTTAATGATTATACAGTGTGTATCGTAATTGTTTTGTTAAATATTAGTTTTGCGATCTAATACAAGTTTGTGTTGACATTAAACAGAAAAACAAATATTTTAGTTGTTTTAACTAAAACAACCAAATAAATAAAAATATGATCTTACTGTGGCGAAAAGTTAATAAAATAAAATAATTCCCTTAAACCACAAGCAATAATTTAAAAAAGCTAAATACGTATTTCGAAAACTAAGTTTTTCATCAGTAGCAAAAGGTAAAACTAAAGTCCTAATCAGTGATCTAAGGTTACACAGATACTCAACGTACAAAACATTTATGCAATCAACTCTGAATCATTAATAACTCGTATATTTTGAACTCATAAAATGATTATAATTAACACCCAGTATATTATTTGCATAAATATATCTATATATTTTATATCCGTTACAATTTACAAACTTAGTTAACGCAATTCAGTTACAACGCAATAAATATATGAATACATAAAATTTATTTTTTAAGAAGCTGCCATTAAAAGAAACAGCAATAGTTTTTTACTTATGTAATAATGACTTTTTGTAAATATTAATTTACATGTCAAATATATTTTTTTTTCACATTTAATTACATGTTATATAACATGAGCTGTTGTAAAATATCACCAGATAAACATTTCCTAATACGTTTTATGAAAAATAAATATAATATAATAATACTTGGCACAAACATAAAAATGTTCAAGTTGTGTGTTTTACTCGTACTGGTGACGAGCAAACAATTAGAAATTGACATGAAAACTTTTAATTTTGTCCCAGATATGAAATAACAATGCAACATGAACATCTTAAATTGTTGACCTCTTTATCTATAATTGCAATAAAATACTGTATGGTTGGTTATGTTTGATCTTCTTTCTGGTAGCATTATTTTGAAATTATATTACCTATAGTTCTCTAGAAATGAAATAATTTTTTTGTTCAATATTATTTTAAACTAACTTTCCGATGAGCTAGAGACTTTAAACTTTTAATATAGTTTATATATTAATTAATTAATAAATTAATAATATTAGAAATATTAAATTAAAGTTAGTTATATATAATTAATAAAATTATAATTAATTAAATGAATTAATTAAGTTCAAGTTAAAGTTAAACAAGACTAAAAAGCAGAAAATAATTAGTTAAAAATGTGGTATATTAATTTTTTTTATTTAAATAATTATTTTTGTAGAGAATGAATGTATGATAAGCTGATTACTGACCAGTACAATAATTGATTACATTATAGGAGTATCTATTATATTATTTACATAAATAACTTATTATTATTATTAGTTACTTCCAAGAAATCAATTTTATCCTGAAAAAATTTATAACAAATTATTTTTAATGATTTTATGCGAGTATTATTTAATATTTTAGAGAAGAAAATTAAACAACCAATATGACAATATGAAAACATGTTCCATATATATCTAGTTAATAATAAATGGCCACCTACAACAACCAAAACAAACTAGAAAACATTCATCATCATTATCATCAATCGGGTCATTATAATGATTATCAATAATCAGAATCGAAAGAAGCGGCGACCGAAATGATTTCGTTGACTGGGCAAAAACGGCATAGGTCAGTATAATGATGACATAACCTATAAAACTGTATGTGTATGAGTACGGCTCTCAAATACACACCGCAGTCAGTCCGATGCATGTTGGTGTGTGACATTAAAGAAAGTAGGAGTATCTCCCGCAATTAACGTATAATGTAAGATATATTACATAATTGTCCCAATTGCCTGCTTGGCTTCGGTCAGACATTGTCGCCGCAAGGCACACGAAAACTTTAAGCCACATGCATCTTCGTATGTACCGTGTTGTAAGTTATTGAATGAGAAAAACAACTATCAGAGTTGTTGGAAATATTTAAGATATCAATCGACAAGTACGTCTTTATTCTATTGGTAATTTATTTTTTCAATCTACCACTATAACTAATTTTATATAAGCAAATAGAGTTTTGTTGTTGTTTTAACATATGTAATATAGAAAAATTATTTAAATAAAAAAGATAATTTTAATATAACACGCTTTTAAAACAGACTAAAAAATATTAAATAATTTCTCCTAGCTCCATACAGATTTATAACCCCTAACAGATTTCTGACCCCATACAAATTGTCCTGAAAATTTGTGATTTAAAATTTTTTAATAGCTATGACAATATTTGTAAGATTTAAAACGAAAAATAGGTAGATTTACTGTAAAACGAATATTTTTAGCAATTTTTATTATACAGACTAATTGAAGAACAAACAATACAAACTTTTTAAAATAAGTACTATTTTTTTTTAATTTATATTTGATAAATTTAAAAAAGTATTTTCTGGGAATTGATTTTTAAAATTATTGAAGTTTGAGAATTTATATATCAAATTTATAAAATTGCACAAAACTTAAAATACATTTTTTAAGATTATCTAGTTACGAAACCCACTTGACATTAGTGTATTGCGTTTTGCAAAAATACACAAAAATTATATAGTTTTGTTCAAAATCAATGCTTTGAAATTCATATTTATACAGTATGTATATATACATAAACACCATTTTACTTTATAGCAGTATGTCGGATATATTCTGTATAGCAACAAGATTTCTTACGGAATTTAAAATTTTTTATTTTAACGGACCGTTATTTTTAACGGAAACAATACAGAATACACCCGTGTAGAAATTAGTTTTCGCCAAATATTTTTATTCAGGCATATGTAGCTACTGCTTTATCCACATTTTTGATACCTTATTATTTTTTAATTATGAAAATGAATCATGATTGTTTAATATGTACAAATTTCAAATTATATATTTAATATTTACAACTTACCTTTGGTTCAACTAGACAATGCATATGATTGGAATTCAAAAGATTAAAATTTATATTTAAAAAAAATAAATATTAAACATTTAATATATATAAAAAATATATATCAAATTTCTACAAAATATTATTAATTTTAAAATATTAATAAATTTATTAAAAAAAGTGCCATGAATAATAAGATAATAATAAGATAATATTGAATAAGATTGAAAAAAAATTAAATATTGTGGAAAAAAAATTGATTAAAAGATGTATTTATGACTTTTCATTAATATACTTAAAACGAGTCTACTGTGGACACCACCGAACTGACCGTCATTGTATTAAATAAATTTATGGAATAGGAAAATTAGTATAACAACTACTTACTACCTTTAGTCATGATAACTAAAAATAAAATTGTCTTGAAAAATTATAAAAAAATATTGAGTCGTTTCGAAAAATGTTAGTTATAACTTGTTTAGCAACTTTTGTTAAATATTTTGTTCGTAATGTAACATAGCACTTCCGGTTAGCAGATCTTTACCAAAAGTTGATCAAATTGAGATATTTACCTCCGAATCTTAAATATGAAATATTATAATTATTAGTTCAGCCGAATTTATCGAATTAATGTTTCTTTTGTTTCTATTGAAGTCACTGTTACAGAATCATAATTTGTCACTGTGTATGTTACTAACAAATATTAAATGATTAATAATTATCATAATTTATATGTAATTCAATTTTAAAATATACATTTTTCTTACTTAATTTTGCGATAAAAATTATCTATAATAACGCAAACTTATAAAAATAATAAGCAATAATCTCAGCAGACATTTATCTCATGTATTTAAACACAATTTAAATACTTATCCGATTATTATTTAACCTAACCTAAGTCTTCACTAACAATAAGAAACAATCATGATTTCGTGATGTGCCCGGAGCGACAAAGTGTGCTGGATGTTTTTGACCCTTTTGATTCACGTCCCGGAAGAATAATTCACCTTTTACCCATCGCTTACATTACTTTATTGACTTTTTTTTCCTAACTTTTAGCATAAACCCGGCTATATGCTTTAACAATTGAACTAACCTATGAAGAATGTTATGTGATGCAGTTTATGTGTGCGATTATATTAGTTTACTTTCCCTTTCATGTTGACGTAACATTGGATAATGTAATCGTTATACAAGTTGAGATAAATAGATTAGCATATATACAATGCGAAATTGTTCAATGAAGCCTACTTTGATAATTATGTGATATTAATTAGGCTTTTGTATGCCTCAAGCACGCATATTTATTTCCATTACTTTTCAACAATTTTTTTTAGGTCAAAAAATTTTCAAGCCTAATATTTTCATGATATTTAAAGCTAATTAAATGCTATTTTTTCCCACAAAAATCAGTTTTTTTCATTAACCTAAAATAGAACTATTTTTCTTAAAAATAGCTGATTTTTGATATTTTATAATTATGTTTTTGGAACGAATTATTAAAACTATTTGGATAATGCATATCGCGTATTCACAAAAATAAAATATTTTTTTTATGTGCATTTTTATTATATAGAATGTTTTATATCTAAATTTATTGGGAATACCCGCTACTTCAATCAGTCATTTTTCTACAGTCCGTGCTTACATTAACATTCTATAACGAAATCAAGTACTAAAGAAATTGACAGTTAGTTTTGACATGGCATTGTCACTGTAATATAAATTGGCAAAAACAAAACACCAAATGACAAAGACGCATTCCAAAATGTCGCGCGGTTATTCTGGAAAACCTGATATTGAAGATGTTGTATTGTCTATGTGTATGAAAAACGTACATTGCATAAAATTGTAAGTTCCGGTTCGACGGTCGATTACCGATTCATATCATGCATTAATTGCACGTAATTTCTGTTTATATATGTGTACTGTACCTGGTAACAATCGTTAAAAACACACGTGGAAAATATTAATACGAAAAGTAAAAAACCGCAAGTTGATTTAGATGAAGTTATTTTTATATTCTTTTTAAATGTTTGTAGATGATAACAACTGTTTTTTGTGCTTAGGTATTTTATATATATTTTTAATTAATGTATCTATGTAAATAAATCTGTATGAGCAGCATACCAAAATGGCTAGACCAATTTTCGCAAAATTTTTAACCTATTTTAAAGTGAATCTAGAATAGATTATGAGTTATGTTTCATATCGAAATTAAATTAATTAAAAGAGATAATTTTGGAGTGTGAGAAATAAAAATAAATTTGTTTTTTCGGTATAATAAAATGACTTATATGATAAGAATTGAATATATTAACCCGGGTTTGAATCCCGTCTAAAATACACTTTAAATATAAACATTGTTTTGGACGCATAATTTGCAAATTTGAAAAAACTTTTTGTTGGAAGGATTGTAAACAAATAAAATACAATATAAAAAATTATTTCTTTAATTTGTGCGTAGACACAAAAGTGTAAAGACAAATTAAACCAACAAGTTCTTTATCTAAAAACACGTGTAAACATTGATTAATAATTATTTATAACCATAAATAATTTATATTATTTAGAACAACATTCTTTAATAACTTAAAAATTATGGAAATAATTTTAAAGAATTGTTCTGCTCTAATTATACAAATAATTGTAACATTCAACAAAGTAAGTGTTATGCATGTATAATTAAAATTTATTTTAATAATTTAGATACAGTATTTATAATAATAATAATTATTATATTATTAATAAATTATAAAAAATATTATACAGATATTGAAATAAATATACAATTTTTTTTTTTGACACGTATTAAAGGACAAGCAATTATTATAATTAAATTAAATAAAAATGTTTTAGTTTTTGTTTATTATAATTTTTTTTGTGGATCTTATCATTTTTTAAGAGAAAAATCTAAATTTAAAAATAAATTTACGTATTAAAATAAATATCCATTTCAGTTATTTAAATTTATTCAAATTTAGTAGCTTCTCTTTCATGATATATGCTAAATTACCCAGAAAAATTGGTAACTAAATTATTTTATTACATTTGAAATTAAATATTAACTATTTTTGCTTAACTCCGAATTGCGAAATAACTGCATAATTTCGGTCTGTGCAAATAAAACTGTGCAGTAAACCGAACGTGTTTTTTTCTGCATATGACATAATATCTTGAAATTTATTTCTATTTATTTTTAGGTAAAATTATCAATATATTAAAATACCAATTAATAATTTAAAAACATCATTACTAATTCAATCATATTGAAGGATGAAAATTTAATTAAACATTTGAATCACGATTTCAAGGAAGTTCGTTCCTGCAGAAGTTAACAACATGACAAAGCTAAGTCCCTCGGTGGTAAATAGATTCAAAAAACGTTAGATTTTCTACATAGCTTCGCGTTGCTCGAATGTTATTTAATATGCATTGCAAGACATTTATTTATGTATAGTATTTAATAGTTTTAATTCGATAATCATAGAACAGACATTGTACAAGTATAATAATTGATTTTGTCACATAGACGACATACCAGAACGTCCTTGACAACAACTTGACAATCGATAATCGCATGTATAAAATTCATTCGTACACTTGCTGTATAATTTATATAATGATCGTTGGAATTAAGTAGAATTCATATTACATTATATTTATTATGTTTTATTATATTGATTAAACTATATTTAAGCTTATATTCCAAAATGAAACAGTGGTTGTTGTATCACTAATAATAAGATAAAGGGTTATTTGTTACAATTAGATCATGTGTTTATAAAGTTACATTGTAACCAGGTTCTTTTTTTTCGTATTTTCTTGGTATTACTATAACCATGGTATCATTTTGGAATACAAGCTAAATCGGATTATGTTTTTTTAGATATATGACAGAATTTCTAATGAATATTTTCAACTATTTTAGTTTACAACCAGAATAAAAGTTTACCAAAAAAAATTAGTGTTTTTTGAAAATTTGTTTATTGAGACAGGAAGTGACTGCCAAAGAATTTCGAACATATGACGATTGTGTGACGTCACGTACGTAATATTCTACGAAGTTGCGTGCGAACATTTTATGTGTATATACGCATTGATGTAATACACAATTATATACTTAAGAACATAGATACATACAAGTATGTTGTTACGGACATGTATGTATTAGTTGTCTGAAAATTAATTTCAAATTCACATCAGAATTTTTAAAATCATGTATTGTATATTCGGCAAGAGGCATTTCCAAAGAACGTGTATGTTTACAAAAAATCAGAACCGGATTTAAATATTTAACTTTTTATTTAGACTGAAAATTTATTACTTTAACTTTTTGGTTTTATAAATATTTTCATTGAAATATGACGCAAAAAACAAATAGAATTTAGGAAATTTCCGAAACCACAAACTAATTAAAAGTAAAGCTAAATACATATTTTGGAAGCTAATAAATGAAACTTGAAATAAGCATTGACGTGAAATAATAATTAATTTTTGTTTGTTTACTTATATTCCCTAACTTCATTGATGAATGTAAAAATATTACTATTAAACAATTTAAATTAGTTTATTTCAATTTTATAATACCAAATATAATAAAAATGATCAAAAATAGAAAAACTATTTACATTTGATGAAAAACAGAAGCAAAAAGTTATTTTGAAATTATTAATAAATGCACTTTTTCACGAAAACATGAGGTGAGAATACGGGCCTTGTTTTTATTTTTCCTTTTTAAATGAGTTCTTCTTGTTGTTTAATAATGACGCGTTTCGGCTAATGGAATAAGTGACAAAAAGTGCTTATCAAAATAAACTAAAAATGCAGAAAATTATCCTTTTAACGCAGTTTACATTAATGTTTTAAACAATAAAAAAAATTGTATTTATTTGTATTATTTTAGAAAAAAAAATTATTTTATTCTATGCATCCCCCCACTTAAAAGCCCACTCACTTATCTAGCAATTCAACAAAAAATTAATTATATTCCTTTTCTATGACTGTTAAAAAAACTGTATTTTATTCACTAGTTTTCGTGCATAAAATATCTGTTTGTGAACAAAAGTGAAAAACGTAAAAAAGTGCCATTATTTTAACCTGACATTATATAAATGTATATATGCATTGAGAGAATGCATAAAGTTTTTTTTTTTTTCATTTATAGGATTGTCGTATGAGCCGGAGCTATTCGTGAAAAAAAAATGATATACTTTATGCACTTGTTACGTAAATTTCTATTATAATATGCCTACGTACAATAAATATTTTTAAATTATATTAAGTCGGCACTGCCTCTAAAAACATATATATATATATATATATATATATATATATATATATATATATATATATATATATATATATATATATACAAACTTATAATCCAGGTGCGGTTAGTGTTTAAAACAACGTGTAAGTTGCACTCAACAACTGAATAACAAGTAAATAAATTCGCTAAACAAATTTTTACTTTCAACGCACGTTCATCGGTTGCACAGGCGTTCAAGTCACTTGTTCGTTACTGAAATAACGCAATAACACTTGCGAACTGCACCCCTTTCCGGTTTAGCTCGCTAGCGGTTTATTCTTACGTGCGCAATTAGATTTTATGCTAATTTTTAATATAAATAATTTCTATATATCTATCATCTGTAAAGTCTAGATTACATTAGGTAGAGTTAGTAGTAGAGTACACTAGCATTAATTTTTCTCCAAATTACTCTACTCGACTAATTTTGATAGAGTAACTCTTTACATAAAGTTAATGGTTTGGTAGAGAAGAATTTAGTTGCGTGTAATATATGCAACCACTTACACGTATTGAAGGGTTGCCTATTTTATTTAAAGGTCAATGAACTGTATATGAACACTTTTTATTAGTAAATGCAAAGGCTTCAAAAATAAGCAGGGGCTTTACAATGTAAATTGTTTTTAAGTAATTTTACTGTAAAAAGTCAAGGGTAACAAAAATGCCTTGTCATATTGTGCAATTTTATATAAAATGTAGTTCAACGGAAGTTGTAATATTATTTAAATTATTTTGTAAAAATGCTATTATAATACAATTATAATTTTAGTGCTACACAAGTAATATGGAAAAATACATAATATTATTTGTTGCAGCACAAATTTACATAAACTTTTGTGAAAATACACAAAAAATGTAAATCTGCTATTTTATTTTGTTATATATTTTAATTACATAATAGTTTTATGAAATTTACAAACAGAAAAAATTATATGATTTATTTAATTATATTATATTATTATTTTATTATATTATTATATTTATTTTACAATATTACAGGGTTTAATAATAATAATAATAATTTTATTTAACTATTAAAAGTTATTTTATACAAAATATATATTTACATACAAATTATAAAATATATATTATATTTACAATTTAATATATTAACAATTTTGTGATTAATATCACTTTTACAGAAAGACTCGAAGAATTTATACTTTATACTTTATACTTTAGTAAAGTTTCTTTTAGTAAATTCACAGAAATTGCTAAAATTTTTATTAGGATATTTTTACTTACTTTATGTGATTATTATGAATTATGTAAAAATTACAGAATTTTGAGGTAGAACTACAGAATATTTATAGTAAAATAAAATTACAGATTTTTTTATAGTAAAATTTTACTACTATTTTTCTGTAATTTCGCTATTTTTTTTACACTGTACCAAAATGAGTATTAACTATTCTTATTAAATACTCCTATATCACAAATACAATTGACCTTTAGATTAAAAAATAAAATTTACCTGTACCGAATCATTTATTGAAGGTTATAAATATATCTACTTACTTTAAATAATCCTAGGTTATGTGGGTACCATCATGTTATTGTTCTTCCATACCAATTAGAATCATATAGAATATATTTTTAAATACGATTAAAACAAAAACACATTTATAGCATTTCGTATTTATATTGTTTTATTCAGACTAGATTATATATATATATTTACAATTTGTTACTAGTATAGATTTCAAATAGTAACTTTTATAATACTTTATTTTGACTAGCAAAAATCATATGGCATCTTATGGCATTTTAATTTCATTCCATTTGTTTTAAAATTCATTTTCAAAGTTTTCTAGAACACATGTGAAATCTTCAGATCGATATCTGTAGTTTGACTGGAAAATAATTTTAGTTATTATAACATAGTAAAAAATCTTTCAGAACTCATTATATTAAAGTAAAACGGCTTTAGGTTGTAGTAATTAATATTTAGTAATAATCGACGTACGTTAATTTTGTCGAAACGTTAAATATTATAATAAATATTAATATAGAACTACAATCTAAAGCCGTTGAATTATTATAATATTTAGATTTAGTGGACAATTCTGTTTACATCTGTAACACTTGTAGCATTACAAAATTATATTTTTCTATGAAGTAAAAAATTCTATTTACTACAAAAAGACAAAAAAATAAAATATATTAATATAATAGTATATTTATTAAACTATATATATATATATATTCCGTAATACTTTTTCTTAAAAACAAATAAAAGATATATTAAAAAAAAATGAAGGTAGCTCTACTTACAATAATATCTAATTCATTATGATAATCATAAATTTCAGTTTCTTTCAATAATGCTTGTAATCCGCTAATGTAATCTATGGCTGTTTGTAGTGTTTTCACTTTACTAATTCTTTTTCCTCTAAAAATAAACAGTGACGGTTATAATAAATAACAAAAGCTTGAATTAATAATTTGTTTTAATCATTTAACATAAAAAAATATATATTTTTGAAGCAGTTATGTAATTAGGCGAATTATAGTTAGTATAATATATATTAAAATAACATTTTGTAATTGAATGTTCAGTATATCTAGATATAATTACTCAACTGCTGTAATTTTACATAATATCAGAACTATTACAAACATTATGTAATATGATATTACCAACAGGATGAAAAAGTACATACATATGTATCTAATATTATAGTTTTTTTAGTAAAGTCTCTTTTAGTAAATTTGTTGTCAGGAATTCTCATAAATAATTACAATTTGTTTAGTTTTGTAATATTATTGTTGGTATAATTACATCTATTACAGATATTGATATGCAAGCTGTAATTTTTACATAAGTTAAGAAATTATACTAACAATATGAAATTCTACATTAAGTATGTGATGCAATTTGCAAAAATTAAACAATTTTACATACTCATTATGTCATTTTTCACTTACTTTATGTGATTATTATGAATTATGTAAAAATTACAGAATTTTGAGGTAGAAACATAGAATATTTATAGTAAAATAAAATTACAGATTTTTTATAGTAAAATTTTATAATTATTTTCTGTATATTCGCTATTTTTTGTTTTACAGTGCAATATTATGGTTATAAAATAGTTAAAATTGCAACTAACCTGTTATGAACAATAGGCACTACTTTTCTCAACCTTGTAAAAGCACTATTAACTGCTTGCACTCTGCGTCTTTCTCTTGCATTTCGCCTTGCAACAATCAAAGGCGGTCGATCCTTATGTGGCACATGTTTATAAACATTCTTTTTTCTATCATCTTCATTTCTTTTCTCTTGTTCCACAGTTGTAATATCTCGCATAATAAAATCCCTTCTATCTTCGTCATTCACTAGAATCCCATAACAATCTTGCGTAACTCGATCAGCCCCATCTGCTTCTAAATACCAAAAATAAGATCCAGATGATGGATCTAATTCTTCTTCGGATGGTGTCGAATTCAAAGACATATTTATTTATATATTGTTTGCACTGAAGTTTACGTGGAACTGAAGATGGTGCATGGTCGTGTGCCTGTTTATATATTAAATGCCTAATTGTCTGATTGATATCTGAGGTGCTAAATGGGGCCCCATCAGCCCGCATGCACCTGGGCCCTAGTTGGAGATCGTGAGGGCGGCCTAGCGCCGGGTTGTTCTATCGGTTTTGTCTGCCGATAGTGGTGTTATAATCGTGCAATTGTACGCGTGCCGTGTTTTGTTTTTTTGTTTTTTGTATTCGTGCTGCGTTCAGCTGTTCGAAATAAGAAAATCGGACGAAAACACACCCTTTAACTACCCTATTGTCTGCTTAATTATTATGTGGCTTTTTAGTTGAAGATGTGTTAACTGGCAGACAGTGGTGTAGATAAAAATTCTAAATGAAATTTGATATAATATCACGGAGAAAGAGGATTTTTTCAAGTGTAGAGAAAATCATAAATATATTTATAAAGAAAGAAGATCAGTCAATCAGTGTGAAGACACTAATTTAAATAAAATTTAGCTTTCTTTCATTAAAAATTTATAAATTTTATGATCTAGTTATTTTATTTTGTTATCTAGTAACTTGTTTTCTATGTTCTGTTTATTTGTACTCAAAAAAATTATATAATTTTACTTACAAATCATGAGACACTATAATGTCCAGTATTTTTTTGGTATAATTACTCAACTGCTGTAATTTTAACATAATTGTTTAAAAATACATAATATCAGAACAATTACAAACATTATGTAATATAATATTACAACGGGATGGAAAATTACATATGTATGTAATATTACAGTTTTTTAGTAAAGTCTCTTTTAATAAATTTACAGAACTTCAGTAAATTTGCTGTCAGGAATTTTTCATAAATAGCTAAAATTTGTTTAGTTTTGTAATATTATTGTTGATATACATTTTTAATTTACATAGAGGATGTATTTTGAAATGAATAAATTACACTTAAAATATTTTATTAGTATTATTACACAAAATATGTACTAAGTTTCATTATTTTGATGAATTATTACAAATATTAAAATGCAAGCTGTAATTTTACATAATTTAAGAGGAATACCCACCTCTGTAAAATATAGCAAAAACTCGTTCTAGTTGGGGTCACAAAATTGACTCTAATTTTAGTTCTATTTGATTAATTTTTTTTTTAAATTAAAGATAAAAGATGCTTGTAGGCTTTGATAGTGCCAGTTTTTTCATTTTTAGTTTGATTTTTGATTTTAAAGCCTCGAAAGTCGATGAACTTTGACATTAAATATTAAAAAAAATAAAACAAAAATTAGAAAAACAATACATAGGAATCTTGTAGTGGACTTTAATCTGTTATTTAAAAAAAATATTATAATAATAGGTTCAAATTTACTTACAATTTTATACCCCAAACAAAACCTCTTCATACAGCAAAATTTCAGAAGTTATACTAACAATATGTAATTCTACATTAAGTATGTGATGTAATTTGCAGAAAGTAAGCAATTTTACATACTTATTAGGTTATTTTTACTTATTTTATGTAATTATTAGAAATTATGTAAAAAATACAGAATTTCGACGTAGAAATACAGAATATTTATAGTAAAAAGAAATTACAGATTTTTATAGTAAAATTTTACTATACCATTTTTCTGTAATTTCGCTATTATTTTTTTTACAGTGTACTATAAATGTCATTATTATCTTTTTTCCTAATTATTTTGAAACGTTGATTATTAATAAATATTAATTCAGAACTACAACTTAAAGCCATTTTATTTTAACATTATAATACGTCAATGACATTTACAACACAAACCATGCACAAGTGCCGTAATTTATCCAAATAAGTAATAAACAATTAAGCATTAAGATCTCTTTAGACGGTAATAACTTGTTAATAATTTATGAATAACTATTTGAAATAAATCATATATATATATATATATATATTTGATATTGTTTTATTTTCACTAAATATTTGGGACACATTTATGAGGACATACGCATTCATGTCATCTACCACTGCTACCCAACTAACAACAAATTTATACATTTTCATAGTAAATTAATCCTATCTACGCCACTGTCCTATATGGGTGCAACAATATTTTTTTAAATGATGGACAGTCTATGGTCGCGATTGTTTTTAAGACTGACCAGGGTGCATATACAGCGCCGGACAGCTGAACAACTCCAAGTTGGATAATTCATACCTATCCGATGATGTTCAAAAATACGAGAATACGTATACCTATCATCGGACATGAACACCTGGTTTTATGTAACTTATTAATTATAGTTGTGTAACGTGTGTATAACATTGTTAGCAGCTGATTTTATCATTAATTTTTTTTAATAGAGATTGTTATCAAGTTTAAATTAAATTGAGTTTAAACTGTTTTCGTATAATTAAAGTTAATTATTAAAATAATTAGATAATAGAAATACTATTTGTTTTTAATTTAGTTAATAATTTTGTTTTTAAAACTCTTTGAGAAATATTTTGTAAAAATTTTGCAAATATTTTTAATTTTATTTATTATTAGGATAAGTAGCATATCATTAGTAATTGGCTAAGAATGTATCCTCAGAATAAATGATATTTTATTGGCTAATTTAAAAATTATTCTAAGAATAAATTTATTGTAACAGTAATATTCAGGCTCTCACAGCCGGAATCCATTGAATTTATAGAATTTACCTATTTATTCTAACATTTGGAAACACTGAATCTTAATAATTGATAAACTTAACTGATATTTATTTATTATATTTTGAGATAAATTTCCGTATTCATAAATTGTTTTGTTAAATATAACAAATCTTTAAAACATTTAAATATGTTTTAAAATGACTACGTAGTTTCAAGTTCTCAAACATTACACCGAATCTCAGATGTACATTTATTATTAATCCGTTTCATTTCATGAAATACAGGAAAATGTATATAAAATAAAAATGAAAAATATTATAATTGCCAATAATTTTTATTTAAAATGTTTCTTAATATAATTTTTAGATTTAGAAGATAAACATATTAGATTTTGTTCGTATTTTATGGTTTTAAAAAATCCTCTATTTGTAAATATAAACCTATTTTTTAAAGTGAATTATTAAAAGTATTTTTAATGTTTATTTAAAATGACTTTTTAAACAATTTATATCAATTTGAACAAAAACAGAAACAAAACGATATTTTGAAAGAATTTTTTACAAAACCTTTGTTAAAATTGTTATATAATTTTGAATTTAGAAGATAGAAGATTTTGTAAATTTTATTTTTCAAAATAGTTATCAAAATTTTAATTAATGTATACGCAGTATAAAAAAAAATATGGCTCATTTTAAAAAAAGATTTTTGACAAAAGTACTTTTGACATTTATTTAAAATTACTTACTGAATACTTTAAAATAATTTATTTAAATTTTATAATATCAGACATAATGAATATTATCAAAAACAGAAAAATTATCCATATTTAGGGTGACCTCTTTTTTATTTCAACTGACTCGGAGATTTTGATGATCAGGGGAGGTTTATAAAATTCAATACATTAAAACTACTATTTTTAAATATTGTATAAAAAAAAAACATTTTAATTTGAATACAATCATAAAATTTTGAAATTCGTTTCAATGCATTAAACTAAATAATATAAATAATATTTTGATTTGACTATAAATTAATCATTGATCATAGTAATGACTTACTTTTTTTTAACTTAAAACTATATGACTACATCTAAATTTAGTTTAATCCGGAGATAACAACAAATTACCCGGACACCGAAGATTCAGTTGAAAAACCGGAGACTCCGGGTGAAATCCGGACAGGTGGTAACCCTAAATAGAAATAAAAATTTATTTATGTATATATTTACAAGCATTTTTTTATATAAAATTGGGATGAGAATATGGTTTTTATTTTATTCAATTTAAACAATTATATAACATTTATTGTTTAACGTTAGTACATAGGGTGATATAGTTTGAATCAAAACCGCGCAGGCGGCGCTGAATTTTGTATTATGTATGCAACTTCGTATTTTGCTGTGTTGGTTGTGTTGCCTATGCAACGAAACCAACCCAGCAAAATATAAAGTTGGTTTCAAACGATATTATTTTTGTTAGTTATGTAACAAATACGAAATAAAAATATAAAACATCTATTTTAATTAAAAAATAACTATTATTTGTTTATATTTATTTTCCATAATTAAAATAAGAAAACAGAAATGATTATTTTTTCACATATGTTTTGATGTATTATAACTTTTTAATATAATTTTTATTTTATTATTTATTTAAAATTAAATAGAAATTGATTTTTTTTTAAGTTTGACTTTTATGTATATGAAAATAATAATACTATTATAATTTTTTGATAATTTCTCTAGTTATGTGTAATAACTAATTTAATTTTGTGTTTTTTGTAATTTTATTATAATATTTGTAATTAAAAAGTATATAAACATTTAAATAAATAAATTTGTCTGCAAACTTAAGAAATTAATTTTTTTTAATTTATAAATAACGCAGTAGTTCTAGTTACTGTAAAGAACAATAAGAAAAACATTTAAATTTATAGAATTTTCTGGGCTGGTATGCCGTGGTCGATCTATTCTCGTCGCAGACGTTTTGTCATACATCATAGATGGCATCCTCAGTGCTTGGTGACTAAGCACTGACAACGTCATCTACGATGTATGGCGAAACGTCTGCGACGAGAGTAGATCGACCACGGCGTACTAGCCCAAAAAATTCTATTTCGTTCTATTCGTTACACTTTTGTGGGCAAATATTTATATATATATATATATATATATATATATATATATATATATATATACATATATATATATATATATATATATATATATACATATATATATATATATATATATATATATATATATATATATATATATATATAAATATTTATTGTACATTTTATAAAATAATTCAATAAAATTAAATATAAAAGTAACAGGGCAATACAATGTATCATTCGCAATGACACAAGATGTGTACGGGGTAAGTGAGGTAGAGGGGTGAGAAGTAGAAATACGAAAACGTAGATAAGAATGGAATGTTTGTATGTTTCAAACAGGTAGCGAAATTTTAGGGTACGCTGTGTAACGGTTAGGTCTCTAAGTTGCTAGAATTGTATACGAAATTGAATACCGAGCGAATAATTATTTATAGACATATGTACATATATTATTTTAGTCAACTCTGAAATAAAATTCGTATTATTTAAATTTCCGAAATGTCATACTAAAAAATTGTATTTCAGTTGAAAATAATTATACTCATTTGACATAAATATATGACAGATATATTGTCTAAATTTGTTGCTTTTTGTAATTATACAAATTAATATATAAATAATATTCTCGCAAAGCGAGAATGGAGCTAGTCGAATGTGGTTTGATTTTATAAGCTAGTTTTTCGACTAGCTAAAATACAAGATTAGAAGTATATAAACCACTTTGACATTATTAAATTATTATTAAAATTCATTTACATTCCATATGACCCCTAAAAAATTGTAGGCCCTTCTGGCTCCGACCAAATAAATATTATTCAAATATTATAAGGATTAAAAATAAGCGTCAATGAATAAACACGATATAGCAAACAGGCTCTTATAATAAAAATTGTTTTTGCTACATGACAAATAATACATTGTAGCAACCCAATAAACATTTTGCATAAATTATATCTCTATCTCGCTTGCAATGTTTGTTTATATGTAGATATCTATATATGTATACAGATATAGAACAAATGAGAGCGAGAAAAAGAAAAAACAAAACTTGTCTTACTACAAAATCATGCCTACAATAATTCTACAAAAAAAGTTTTGAAATATACACATATTTTGTTTCTATTTGAATGGAAAATGTAGCGAATGTCTAGTAAAATAAATATTTATTTAAACTTATAATAATGTAAACTTATAATAATTATTATTATTTGCGCACAAAAGTGTAACGAATAAAACGAAATAGAATTTTTTGGGTTGGTATGCCGTGGTCGATCTATTCTCGTCCAGACGTTTCGCTATACATCGTAGATGACATCGTCAGTACTTAGTCACCAAGCACTGAAGATGCCATCTACGATATATGGGCGAAACGTCTGCGACGAAAATAAATCGACCACGGCATTCCAACAAAAAAAATATTTTATCAAAATATCAATATTAGGCTATAATAATCCAAGATTTCTTCTCATATGCTCTTTATTAATCATATATATACCATATATATATATGGTGTATATATATATATATATATATATATATATATATAAATATATATATATATATATATATATATATATATATATATATATATATATATATTACAATTATAGTAAACAAAAAAATTTTCTTTGTATTGATAAAAATTGAAAAATTAATAGAAATATATTAAATTCTGAAATAAAATTCATATTTTTTTCATTTTCTGAAATGTCATAATAATAATGGTCACAAATCACTAAACACATCGGTTTTTCGCGAGATACAAAATTATAAAATAACATAACTTGACGTAAATCATACGTCAATATCATTCCACGCAAAATAAGCTTCAAAATGTATTATTATTTTTTTATAATATTAAAAACTTACTATTATTTCTTAGTTTCTTATTAAATTGTTAATATTATCTTTATCATATATAAAAGAATAAAATAAAATTAATCTATTTATGATAATATCATAATACTGTGTAATACTGGCTTTGCCATTTAGTTTGCAAATTTGCCGTATGCGTCAGCACCTGCTTGAAAATTTTGCTTATGAAAAAATTATAAAATTCTAAAATTATAAAAATCTGTTAAAACAATAATTAAATAAAAAAAATAATCCTAATCATAGTATAATATAATTATGAAGCATATATAAAAATTTTAAATTTTTCGGGGATATAGTTTGGAAAATAAAAGCAATAAATGTGTTATTTTTTGGAAAAAAATTTTTTTTCTCTATTTCCCAAAACCAAAAAATTTCAAAAAAATTCCTATTATTCTACATAGGATATTGCATATCAGGTATTTTTTCGGTACAGTAATTATCGTTGGAGTAGAAACTAGAGCCAGTTAAAAAATTTTTTATTTCTATTTCTTTTTTATTTTATATAAATCAATTAATAATATTAAATTTCTTATTGAATTATTAATTCAACATTCATTATGTAATTTTCAGAACAGTCAGTTACAATAAATATGTTGTATTAAACGAACAAATTCAATATGAAATTCAACATATTTTTGAATTTACGTTACGCGCCATTTGAACCCTGTGTACTAACGTTAAATAAAAAATAATGAAAATTGAACAATTGAAACGTGCTAGATGCTGCCATCTAGTGCCACATCTCTACACTAAATTTCCACCTATTCACCTAACCTTTCTTTTACGTTGCTGTCACTTGACAGTTTACACGTGTATTACCGGATTGTAAAATATTTATTTAAAATAGTGAATAGTATTTAGTGACAAGCGCATTATTCAAACAAAATATATGATGGTAAGTACACAAATTATAATTAAATTTTACTGTTATTATTGTAACCTGAAAATGATGCAATATTGTAGACGGCTGTCGAAAGGAAAGGTACATTTAAAGTTGAATATCTACAAAATGTTGAACGACAAGTACAGGAACAATGGGAGAAGGAAAAAATATACGAAATGGATGCTCCATCAGAACCTCGTAAAAGTTTAGACGATAAATTTTTGTGTACATTCCCTTATCCGTATATGAACGGTCGTTTACATCTTGGCCATACGTTTTCGCTATCGAAATGTGAGGTAACTATTTTAATTTCTACATAACGAATTTTAAAGATATTAAAATTTAATTCGTACATTTAGTTTGCTGTTAGATATCAACGTCTAAAAGGTAAACGAGTTATTTTCCCGTTTGGTTTGCATTGCACTGGTATGCCAATTAAAGCATGTGCAGATAAATTGAAACGTGAAATTGAATTATACGGTTGTCCTCCGAAATTTCCCGAGGACGAAGAAGAAATTGTTGAAGTTGAGAAAGATGTTATACCTAAAGATAAAAGTAAAGGAAAAAAGGTTAGTATTCATTTTAAATAATCTTAAATTATTTATTTGTAATCACTCAACAGGACGTATGTCCCAATTATGGAGTGATACAAAAAATTACAATAAATTACAAATATATGTACAGAACAATAGCAAATAAATGATTAGTTAAAACATATAGGAAAATATTGCAATTATAAATTAACAAGTTTTTGAAAAATAGTAACTAAATTTATGTTTGACTTGAGCAAGAGAAAATCACAAAATAAATCTATATCAATATCAGTTTCATTAAATAAACGATAATCTAGGTATCGGAGTTTTGAATTCAAAAACCGTTTTACAGTTATATACAAAGAAGGTTTGTTTTTGGTCTAGAGTTTAGTCTGGGTATATGAAATGCGATTAGTTGTAATAAATTAGAATCAGTAATAATGTTACTAATTAGTTTATATAAGAACAAGCAAGAATGAATTGTTCTCCGATTTGATAGTGAAATGAGATTAAATTATTATAACTGACGTTATAATCAGGATAATTGCGGTATCTTTTTAAGAAACAATATTTTAAAAACTTTTTTGAATTGATTTCAATTTTCATGTAAACATATAGGTACAAATCACTTTTCTTTGAATATATTTTAATATCTTGCTTCAGAAAATATCAATTTAAATGATTATAATTTTTGTGTTAATAAAAAAAAATTAATATTTTATCTAATATTAAATAGTATATAATAGAAAAATGTTTTATTTCAAGTTGAAGATAATTTAAGTGCAATACGATGGTCATTACATTCATTTTTTTTTTTTGTTTATTTAGAGTAAGGCAGTTGCCAAAACTGGTGGAGCTAAATATCAGTGGCAAATTATGCAAAGTTTGGGATTATCCGATGCTGAAATAGTAAAATTTGCGGAAACCGACTATTGGTTAGAATATTTCCCACCGTTAGCTGTACAAGATCTTCGTAGAATTGGTCTGCATATTGACTGGAGACGAACGTTTATAACAACGGACGCAAATCCATTTTATGACCAGTTCGTTCGTTGGCAATTCCTGCATTTAAAAAATCGAAACAAAATTCAATTCGGTAAACGATACACAATCTTTTCCGTCAAAGATAATCAACCCTGTATGGATCACGATCGTAGTACGGGCGAAGGGGTTGGTCCTCAAGAATACACTTTAGTTAAAATTAAAGTTCTTGCTCCATATCCTGAAAAATTGTCCAAGCTTGCTGGGAAACCAGTTTATTTAGTCGCTGCCACCTTGCGACCAGAAACAATGTATGGTCAAACAAATTGTTGGATCCGTCCAGATATGAAGTACATTTGCTTTGAAACGTCTGGAAATGAAATTTTTATTTGTACGCAGAGAGCAGCACGAAATATGTCTTATCAGGGAATTACGAAAACTGAAGGAAAGATTGACATAGTTCTGGAGATTAAAGGCGAAGATATTTTGGGTGCCGCATTAAAAGCACCTTTTACTAGCTACGAAAAGATTTATACTCTGCCAATGTTGACCATTAAAGAAGATAAAGGCACAGGAATTGTTACAAGTGTACCATCAGATTCTCCCGATGATTATGCAGCTCTAGTTGATTTGAAGAAGAAACCAGCATTTCGAGAAAAATATGGAATTCAAGACAGCATGGTACTTCCATTTGAACCAATTCCAGTTCTTAATATTCCAGATTTCGGAAACTTAACTGCCGTTACTGTTTACGATCGTCTAAAAATACAAAGTCAAAATGATAAAGATAAATTGTTAGAAGCCAAGGAAATGGTTTACTTGAAGGGATTTTACGATGGTGTATTATTAGTTGGTAAATTTAAGGGACAGAAAATCCAGGATGTAAAGAAGTCGATTCAAGAACAACTAATTGGTCAAAAGGAAGCAATTATTTATTATGAACCGGAAAAAACTATAATTTCTCGTTCGGGTGATGAATGTGTTGTGGCATTATGCGATCAATGGTATTTGGATTATGGCGAAGAAAACTGGAAAAAACTCGCGGAAAAATGTTTGGAACAAATGAATACATACCATGATGAAGTAAGAAGAAATTTCTCTGGTTGTTTAAACTGGTTGCACGAACACGCATGTTCGCGTACGTACGGTTTGGGAACTCGTCTTCCTTGGGACGAAAATTGGCTAATTGAATCATTAAGTGATTCGACAATTTACATGGCATACTATACAATTGCTCATTTAATTCAAGGTGGTACATTTAAGGGAGATAAACCTAATAAGCTAGGAATTAAAGCTGAAGAAATGACACCAGAAGTTTGGGATTACATCTTCTTCAAAGAAGCGCCATTCCCCAAGAAAACAATTATTAAAAAAGAGTCATTGAACTTGATGAAACAGGAATTTGAATATTGGTACCCGGTCGATTTACGTGTTTCTGGTAAAGATTTAGTACAGAATCATTTGACTTATTTCATCTATAACCATTGTGCTATGTGGCCCAAAGACGAAACAAAATGGCCGAGAGGTGTACGAGCAAATGGACATTTACTGTTGAATTCGATGAAAATGTCCAAATCAGAAGGAAATTTCTTAACTTTATCAGAAGCTGTACAGAAATTTAGCGCGGATGGTATGCGTCTATGTTTAGCCGATGCTGGTGATTCTGTTGAAGACGCTAATTTTGTCGAAAATATGGCCGATGCTGGAATTTTGAGATTATTTACGTTCATAGAATGGGTTAAAGAAATTCTAGCCACCAAAGATACTTTAAGGTATTAAAAATAGTTTTATTTCTATTCATTCTGAAAAATAATGAAATACATTTTAGGAAAGGTGCCACGAATACATTCAACGACAAAGTATTTGAAAGCGAAATCAACTTAAAAATCAAAGAAACTGACGACTTTTACAATCGTATGTTGTTTAAAGAAGCCTTACGTACAGGGTTCTTTGAAATGCAGGCGGTTCGTGATAAATACAGAGAATTAACCGTAAACGAAGGAATGCATTTAGATTTAATTTTAAAATTCATCGAAATACAAGCATTGTTAATGTCACCAATTTGTCCGCATGTTGCTGAACATATTTGGTCACTTTTAGGCAAAGTAAGTCTCGATTATTTAATGTGCTTGCTTTATAAAATACAATTAATTGCAGAAAGGAAGTATCGTAAAAGCAAAATGGCCGAAACAGGGCGAAATAGATGAATTGCAAATTAAAAGGTCATGTTATCTGATGGAAGCCGCGCATTCGTTCCGTGTATTCTTGAAGAATTACTTAGCTGGACAACGTGCTGTTAAGGGTAAACCTGCACCACCACCGGTGGAAAAGCCAACTATTGCCACGCTATGGGTGGCAAAAACTTTCCCACCATGGCAAAGCTGTGTTCTAACCACTATGAAAAATCTGTATGATGTAAGTATTTGTAACTTTGTTCATAATATAGTTATAAATAATTTCTAAGAATATAAATATTTGATAATGTTTTGGAATATATGAAAGTTTTACTGTATATTAAAACATTTTGTAGAAACACCGGTCATTTTATCTAAGCATTAGTAAAAATTTTACATTTTTAGATTATTTCATTTTATTTCTTTCAACGATAAATAGTTTACATATGTTTTGTTTATGTATGTTTAATTAAAATATAATTATTATTATGAAATTAAAGACGGTTTCTTCTTCTTTCTCGATTTTGGCCGACTAAGGACCACGTGAAGTAGCTTAGTCATGGCTTATTTTCTCTCTTCTTTCTCCATCTAATACCTCTTCATTCTTTCTCTGTGTTGCTCCCTCCTCTCATCTCCCTTCTTCCTTGTCTTATCTTGGAAGCCCTCAAAGGCCTTAATCTTCTTTCTAAAAGTGTTCCTGTTCTTAATATCCTCGTCCCAAATGTTCATCCGCTTTGACACTCGTAAACCAGGTCATCTGTGTATCATTCCTATCAAAGTAGTCAAAAATTCTCTTCGTCATCCTGTTCTCATTCATTCCAGTCTCAGATGTCCATAGAAGTTAGCTTTTCTCTTTCTCATTGTGTCCGTCATTCGTTCTGTTCTATCATAGATCTCTTTGTTACTTCTCATTCTCCATTCATTATTCACAAATCTTGGTCCCAAAATTTTTCTCAAAGTAGGTTTATTATACTATATATTTATTTTTCAACATAATCGTCATTTAATGTTGACAAATGTTACAGAACATTTAATTATTTATAATTTTAAAATTTACTTTTCATAAAATAACAAAATAAATTGACTCAATTTATAAATTTCAATTTTTGTATATTATTTATTTTTTTAGAAACACGGCGCTTTGC
Organism: Clivina fossor; assembly: GCA_963966155.1. NCBI lineage: Eukaryota > Metazoa > Arthropoda > Insecta > Coleoptera > Carabidae > Clivina > Clivina fossor. Next base: position 7,723,619 of record OZ014563.1, on the reverse strand, counting down.
CCGAAAACAAAATCCTATCAGTCGAATTATCATCGAAACAAGAACTAAAAAAATACATGAAACGTGTAATGCCATTTGTGCAAGCAACTCGCGAAAAAATGCAACAACACGGACTTCAAGCACTGTCTTTAACGCTAGAATTTGACGAAATCGACGTATTACTTCAAAATAAAACTTATTTGGAGAATACACTCGATGTAAGCCAAAATATTTTTATTTACATTATTTATTTACATTAGCTGTATTTTATTTTAATATTATTTTTCAGCTTGAAGAAGTTTCAGTTCGTTATTCCGACGAACCGGACGCGGCTGAAAAAATGCGTGAAGAATGTTGTCCCGGACAGCCTTATATCAGTTTTTATACTCGTCCTGGAGTTGATGTAACATTTATAAATCCTCAAACACATGTTGGTTTGTTTAGTAAAGTGATTAAAATTTCACAAGGTGATACTGTTGATAAAATTTGTCAGCGTTTAGCTAAAAATACGAAAGCTATTAAAGGTATAATTTTCTATTTTGTTTTTTACATTCTGAAAATGTTTATAAATATTTTTATTTTAGATCATCAAGCGATTACATTGTATAGATTTGAAGATACAGTAATGGGTGTTCGAAAAATGCCCGCTTTTCAAAATCCAACAAAAGACAAAATTGAACTTACTTCGAACGTAATCTTTGAGCCTGATCTAAATACGCAAAAAGTTTTTGCACTTGATAAAGGTGCAAAATTCGATGTAGGAAATGCTTTAACTTATTTAGTTAAATTATCATGAAATACTTTTTGTATTTATTTGATGTGTAATTTGTACCTTTGTTTAAGAAACAAATAAATAAATATTAAAATATATATAAATTTTGTTTTTTTAATGTTATTCTTGATTTCATTAATGTGAAATAAATCCACAAATTGTCATTTACATATTTTAGCAATGAATTATTTCACTAAAGACGACCTATTTTAAAAAATTAGTTTTTGTGTTGTATTTAAACTCTATTTTCGTACTATATTATTATATAAATAAAATAATGTTAAATTTGAAATAAATTAACTGAATGAGACTTTATTTAATAGTTTATTATTCGAATATCTATTGATTTTCATTTTATGCAAAAAATATATGCAAGTTTTTGAAGAAAAACTATTTTATTCATTGAATAAAAAAATAAAACGTCTATAGGTTGTAGTTCTTTATAATTTTTATTAATAAGTACGTCGTAATGTCGATTATTAATAAAAATTAATACAGATTTTCAACCTAGAGCCGTTTTATTTTAATATAATAAGTTCTGAAAGGTTTTTGACCATGTTCATTAAATAAAATTGGGGGAAAAAAATGAGGTATTAGAAATGAGATAATTTATTTTTAATACGCTTAAAATTATTTTATTTTGATAATTATATAAAAAGTAATATTTAATAACATTGTTAAACAAAAATAATATTGAATAATATATAGGTTACAATAAATGAAGATGATAATATAATTGCATAATTATTTAGTAAAAAAATAATAATATATTTTTGATTAAAAATGAAGCATAGGTATTTAATACTGATAACAAAATTATATTTTTATCTTATAACTGAAAATTTTATTCTAAAATTGTTTTTTTTTTTTTAAATACAATTATGTAACTTTTTCATAAAGAAAAATACATATCTTTGCTTAACCTATGATTCATTTTTTATTTATATCATTAGAGCATATTTATTCAAAAAAAAATGTAATTATATGGATACAATAATAGCAGCAGCAGCTGTTTTATCATCTCGATAAAACGAATAAATTTTGAACCACAAATAACAGTTATTTCCTGAAAAGCATTAAAATAATATTTCAAATTGACCATATTTTATAAATTCTGTATATTTACCAATTAAAATATTGAATATACCAAATCCGATAAAAAAAAATTTGTGGATGAATCCTCCGATAAAAAGTCCAAATGCAATGTACAACAATAATATATTTTCGACAGCTTTTATAAATAGCCAAGGGACGTATGCTACATGATATTTCTGAAAAATTTGATTTTAAAAATTAGTAAATGAAATTTATACTAGTTTTTAGGTAAAATTAAAAAGTAAAATAGTGAAAACTAATTTTGTAACTATACTAAATAAATATTTACATATTCTATATATTATATTCTTTTAATATATATAAAAAATGAGGTTTTTATTCTAGAAACTTATAACTTGCAAAAATCGATTTAAGAATTATATAAATTTAAAAAATCAGAAGTGACTCATTAAAACTAAAAATGATAAATACATTACGCTATCAAATAATTTGGCATGTATTTTAGCAATATTTATTTTAGCCATTTTTATAGAAATTTAGACATAAAACTTATTGTAACTTACTTATGATTAATACCGTAATAGTTAGCTAATCAATTTGGTTTATAATTATTAAATTATTGAGAAAGTAGAAAAATGTTTTTAAATTTCTAACAATTAATTTGTAAAAATAAGTATGAAGCAGTAAAAAGGTGCTTTCTTTGAAGAATACATCTTGAAGGATTATTTTTTTGAATTATCTTAAACTTTACGGCATTAATCTATATAAAAAAACAAATTTTTTAGCTATAATTTAATGATAATAATAATATGAAATTGTACTTGTCGTCAGTTGTGATTCTGTAGAAATCTAAAAGTAGTATTTACTATATTGAATTTTAATTGAATCAGCAAATAGTATACGAATTCAGAGACGTTACTTTTTGATCGTTTCATATATTGATATATTAAGGAAAGATTTACAAACCTTTTTAAGTCCATATTTAAGAAATGTTATTGTAAGTGCTTTGATAAGTTGTATCGCCATAATCGTACAAAATAGATAAAATATTCCAGATTGAATTTCGGAATTCATTTGAGAAATGTGAAACCATGTATAATAGTGATAGACTAATATGCATCCTGTTATGTATATCTAAAAGAAAACTTTTATAATTTATTAATTAATAATAAATATATAGATATCTTACCAAATCCAGCCATGCAAAATTAATATATTTTATTCTTAAAGGACAACAACCATTTGAATCATTTGTTGAAGGCATTTTTCTTGATTTAAACGCAAAAAAATGTATGTTTTAGCTTACTGCTTTGTAACAAACCAAACACCTTAAAGACTATCAAGCAAAGAATTTTGATAACAGAACTCACTAACAACGGCTACTAAACAAAATATTTTTGTCATCATATTTCATTTTGTTTATTTTTTAAGTTTTATTTCCTTTTATGAATCATAAATATGTGATTACTAACACGTAATTTCAAAAGTTAATTTTTTTATTTCAATATAATTATTTGTATTATTTATGGTATTACATTTTTTTTTTTCAATTAGAAAAATATACAGTAAATTCAATTTTATTAACATTGATATATAGACAAATTTTCAATAAAGATTTTAACAAAATCAACTAATTTTACCCTATTTTTACTATTTAAAATTTCTTTCAATTTTTTTCTAAAAAAATTTTTGATTGAACATCAGAAAAAAATAAAGATTTTAATTGTACTGAATTTGACCGCTATTGTAATTTTAAGATTTTGCTTATTTTAAAATTTACTATTTAAAGAAATGTAAAATATTTATATATTGTTGACATTTATGTGAAATTTAATAGTTACAGGAAAATGAAAAACCTATCAAAATCCATTATATTAAAATTATAAGGCTTTTAGTTGCAGTTCTGTATTATTTTATTAAAATTTGATGTTTTTAATAGTCATTATTCTCGTAAACATAATGTTGATATGTGTTCATTTATTTATTATTTATAGTTAGAAAGGAAGCCATATTCTAAACACAGATAATTTGACAAGTGCAGTTGCAAATATTCTTAGAACTTTTATCTTTTTAAAATTAGTAGAATACAGTGTCGAACTGACTAAAACTTTCAAGCCAGAAACTCAGTCGCAATACGCAGTAATATTTGGCTAACAAATATTTTTTCGCAAGGTTTTTGCCGCAGCTAACAAACTGGGGTTCGAAAAGTGTACCAATTTTGTTGATGATTCAGCTAACGAATAATTTATATTACAAATCATTTTATGGAATGAATTAATATTGTATAGGTTTTTGCCGTTTACCACTCAAAACAAACTTTACTTCATCGTTTACCACTCAGAGCAATTTTTGCTAGCACCATTTACCGTTTGGAGCAACTTTTGCTACCAGTGGTTAATTATCTAAATTTTTAAATTAATTATAATAATAGTAATATTTATTTATTTAGCATAATATTTGAAATTAAGTTTTTATAATATTCATGTTAGAGATTTTTTACTGTAAATTTTCATTTTATTAATTTTATAATTTGTTCAAATTGCGAAATAACATAAAAAATTTCAACATTGTAAATGATTTTGGTATAAGCAATATAAAAATCAATTATCTTTGTAATAAAATTATATTTTATTTAGTTATATAAGTAATTATTTACATTTTTTCAAAATCAATAAAATACAAACTGCTGTCATCTTTTTTAAACTTCATTTCTTTGTCATTTCTGTAAACTGTATAGACGCATCTTAGTAGATAAGATACCAATCAATAACTTAAAAAGAAAACAAATAACATAGTAAAAAAATCTTTCAGAACTGCTTATATTAAAATAAAACGGCTTTAGATTTTGGTTCTGTATTAATGTTTATTAATTTTCGACGAACTCGACGACATTAATTTTCATTAGGAAAAAAAAAATGCAAATGATATTTACAGTAAATAAACAGAATATGGAAACAAATTACTAGGTAACAAAATTAGTAACTAATCATGAAATTTATAAATTTTTAATTAAAGGAAGCCAAGTTTTATTTAAATCAGTGCCTCCATGTTCTGTTTATTTACTATAAATATCATTTGTATCTTTTTTCCTGATGAAGACGAACGTTGAGTTCGTCGAAACACTAAAGCCGTTTTATTTTAGAAAACAAATATTTTACACATAAAATATATTAATAAATGTAAATAAAATAGTTACCAACAAAAATTAAATTCATAAGAAATCCAATAACGCAAAATTTAACAAAAATAAATCCAAGTAATGAACCTGCCAAAGCAATGTTTTCAATCGTTTGAAGGAACAACCATGGCTGACAGAATAGATAATTTTTCTAAAGAAAATATATTTAAAAATATCTAAACTCTAAATAAAGATATTAAATTATAATTGTTTACCTTAACAATGCCCCAAGTAAGTGCGACAGTAGCAATTCCTTTAATTATTTGCTCGGTAATAATAACATTAATTAGAAAATAAATACCATTTTTATAATTATACTTGTTTGAATCAAATTCCGTTTTGTAATCATGAAATATTGGATATAAAGATACTAAAACTGCAATACTTAGAGCTATCAACATCTATAAAAATATTGTTTATTATTATGTTACATTCTAAAGTTTTGTGAAATAAGCGCACATGAAAAATGTGGTGGGATTTACTACAGGTTAGGTTAAGTTAAAAGAATAATTTAAGTTCAGTATTACCTTAAAAATAAATAAAATTGGAAAATTTTAGATCATCAAGCGATTACATTGTATAGATTTGAAGATACAGTAATGGGTGTTCGAAAAATGCCCGCTTTTCAAAATCCAACAAACGACAAAATTGAACTTACTTCGAACGTAATCTACGAGCCTGATCTAAATACGCAAAAAGTTTTTGCACTTGATAAAGGTGCAAAATTCGAAGTAGGAAATGCTTTAACTTATTTAGTTAAATTATCATGAAATACTATTTGTATTTATTTGATGTGTAATTTGTACCTTTGTTTAAGAAACAAATAAATAAATATTAAAATATATATAAATTTTGTTTTTTTAATGTTATTCTTGATTTTATTAATGTGAAATAAATCCACAAATTGTCATTTACATATTTTAGCAATCAATTATTTCACTAAAGACAACCTATTTTAAAAAATTTGTTTTTGTGTTGTATTTAAACTCTATTTACGTTATATAAATAAAATAATGTTAAATTTGAAATAAATTATCTGAATGAGACTTTATTTAATAGTTTATTCGAATGTCTATTGATTTCCATTTTATGCAAAAAATATATACAAGTTTTTGAAGAAAAACTATTTTATTAATTGAATAAAAAAATAAAACGTCTATAGGTTGTAGTTCTTTATAATTTTTATTAATAATAAGTACGTCGTAATGCCGTTTTATTTTAATATAATAAGTGTATGTATGTATGTATGTATAAGTTCTGAAAGATTTTTGACCATGTTCATTAAATAAAATTGGGGAAAAAAATGAGGTATTTATTTTTAATACGTTTTAAAATTATTTTATTTTGATAATTATATAAAAAATAGTAATATTTAATAACATATTCTTAAACAAAAATAATATTGAATAATATATAGGTTACAATAAATGAAGATGATAATATAATTGCATAGGTAATTATTTAGTAAAAAAATAATAATATATTTTTGATTCAAAATGAAGCATAGGTTTTTAATACTGATAACAAAATTATATTTTTATCTTATAACTGAAAATTTTATTCTAAAATTGTTTTTTTTTTCTAAAATACAATTATGTAACTTTTTCGTAAAGAAAAATACATGTCTTTGCATAACCTATGATTCATTTTTTATTTATATCATTAGAGCATATTTATTCAAAAAAAATGTAATTATATGGATACAACAATAGCAGCAGCAGCTGTTTTATCATCTCGATAAAACGAATAAATTTTTAACCACAAATAACAGTTAGTTCCTGAAAAGCATTCAAATAATATTTCAAATTGAGTATATTTTATAAATTTTGTATATTTACCAATTAAAATATTGAATATATCAAATGCGATAAAAAAAATATTGTTGATGAATCCTCCGATAAAAAGTCCAAATGCAATGTACAAAAATAATATATTTTCGACAGCTTTTATAAATAGCCATGGGACGTATAATACATGTACTTTCTGAAAAATATGATTTTAAAAATTAGTAAATGAAATTTATACTAGTTTTTAGGTAAAATTAAAAAGTAAAATAGTGAAAACTAATTTTGTAACTATACTAAATAAATATTTACATATTCTATATATTATATTCTTTTAATATTATATCAAAAATGAGATTTTTATTCTAGAAACATATAACTTGCAAAAATCGATTTAAGAATTATATAAATTTAAAAAATCTGAAGTGACTCATTAAAACTAAAAATGATAAATACGTTACGCTATCAAATAATTTGGCATATATTTTAGCAATATTTATTTTAGCCATTTTTATAGAAATTTAGACATAAAACTTATTGTAACTTACCGATGATTAATACCTTAATAGTTAGCTAATCAATTTGGTTTATAATTATTGAATTATTGAGAAAATAGAAAAATATTTTTAAATTTCTAACAATTAATTTGTAAAAATAAGTATGAAGCAGTAAAAAGGTGCTTTCTTTGAAGAATACATCTTGAAAGATTACTTTTTTTAATTATCTTAAACTTTACGGCAATAATCTATATAAAAGAACAAATTTTTTAGCTATAATTTAATGATAATAATAATATGAAATTATACTTGTCGTCAGTTGTGATTCTGTAGAAATCTAAAAGTGGTATATTCATTTACTATATTGAATTTTAATTGTTTATATAATTGAATAGTATACGAATTCAGAGACGTTGCTTTTTGATCGTTTCATATATTGATATATTAAGGAAAGATTTACAAACCTTTTTAAGTCCATATTCAAGAACTATTGTTGTAAGTGCTTTGATAACTTGTATCGCCATAATCGTAAAAAATAGATAAAATATTCCAGATCGAATATCTGAATTAAATTGAGAAATTTTTAAAACTGTATAATATTGATAGAATAATATGCATCCTGTTATGTATATCTAAAAGAAAACTTTTATAATTTATTAATTAATAATAAATATATAGATATCTTACCAAATCTAGCCATGCAAAGATAATATATTTTAATCTTAAAGAACAACAACCATTTGAATCATTTGTTGAAGGCATTTTTTTTTATTTAAACGCAAAAAAATGTATGTTTTAGCTTACTTCTTTGTAACAAACCAAACACCTCAAAGACTACCAAGCAATGAAAGAATTTTGATAACAGAACTCACTAACAACGGCTACTAAACAAAATATTTTTGTCATCATAATTCATTTTGTTTATTTTTTAAGTTTTATTTCCTTCTATGAATCATAAATATGTGCGTATTTCTAATGTTTAAAATAAACTTTAGAGTAAATGAGGATCTTATTTGAAAATCTAATTGATTACTAACACGTAATTTTAAAAGTTAATTTCTTTATTTCAATATAATTATTTGTATTATTTATGGTATTACATTTTTTTTTAATTAGAAAAATATCAAAAAAAATTTATAAAATAATGAACTATACAGTAAATTCAATTTTAGTAACATTGAAATATAGACAAATTTTCAATAAATATTTCAACAAAATCTACTAATTTTAGCTTATTTTTACTATTTAAAATTTCTTTCAATTTTTTTTTTTAAAAATTTTTTGGTTGAACATCAGAAAAAAATAAAGATTTTAATTGTACTGAATTTAATCGCTATTGTAATTTTAAGATTTTGCTTATTTCAAAATTTACTATTTAAAGAAATGTAAAATATTTATATATTGTCGACATTTATGTGAAATTTAATAGTTATAGGAAAATGAAAAACCTATCAAAATCCATTATATTAAAATTATAAGGCTTTTAGTTGCAGTTCTGTATTATTTTATTAAAATTCGATGTTTTTAGTAGTCATTATTCTCGTAAACATAATGTTGATATGTGTTCATTTATTTATTATTTATAGTTAGAAAGGAAGCCATATTCTAAACACAGATAATTTGACAAGTCCAATTGCAGATATTCTTAGAACTTTTATCTTTTTAAAATTAGTAGAATACAGTGTCGAACTGACTAAAACTTTCAGGCCAGAAACTCAGTCGCAATACGCAGTAATATTTGGCTAACAAATATTTTTTCGCAAGGTTTTTGCCGCAGCTAATAGACTGGGGTTCGGCTCGAAAAGAGTATCAATTTTGTTGATGATTCAGCTAACGAATAATTCATATTACAAATCTTCTTATGGAATGAATTAATATTGTATAGGTTTTTGCCGTTTACCACTCAAAACAATCTTTACTTCATTGTTTACCACTTAGAGCAATTTTTGCTAGCACCATTTACCGTTTGGAGCAACTTTTGCTACCAGTGGTTAATTATCTAAATATTTAAATTAATTATAATAATAGTAATATTTATTTATTTAGCATAATACAATAAATATAGTTTGCTTAATCACATATTAAACATATTTGAAATTAAGTTTTTATAATATTCATGTTAGAGATTTTTCACTGTAAATTTTCATTTTATTAATTTTATAATTTGTTCAAATTGCGAAATAACATAAAAATTTTCAACATTGTAAATGATTTTGGTATCAACAATATAAAAATCAATTATCTTTGTAATAAAATTATATTTTATTTAGTTATATAAGTAATTATTTACATTTTTTCAAAATCAATAAAATACAAACTGCTGTCATCTTTTTTAAACTTCATTTCTTTGTCATTTCTGTAAACTGTATAGACGCATCTTAGTAGATACCAATCAATAACTTAAAAAGAAAACAAATAACATAGTAAAAAAATCTTTCAGAACTGCTTATATTAAAATAAAACGGCTTTAGATTTTGGTTCTGTATTAATGTTTATTAATTTTCGACGAACTCGACGACATTAATTTTCATCAGGAAAAAAAAATGCAAATGATATTTACAGTAAATAAACAGAATATGGAAACAAATTACTAGGTAACAAAATTAGTAACTAGATCATGAAATTTATAAAATTTTAATTAAAGGAAGCCAAGTTTTATTTAAATCAGTGCCTCCATGTTCTGTTTATTTACTATAAATATATCATTTGTATCTTTTTTCCTGATGAAGACGAACGTTGAGTTCGTCGAAACATTGATTATTAATAAATATTAGAACTAGAACCTAAAGCCGTTTTATTTTAGAAAACAAATATTTTACACATAAAATATATTAATAAATGTAAATAAAATAGTTACCAACAAAAATTAAATTCATAAGAAATCCAATAACGCAAAATTTAACAAAAATAAATCCAAGTAATGAACCTGCCAAAGCAATGTTTTCAATCGATTGAAGGAACAACCATGGCTGACAGAATAGATAATTTTTCTAAAGAAAATATATTTAAAAATATCTAAACTTTAAATAAAGATATTAAATTATAATTGTTTACCTTAACAATGCCCCAAGTAAGTGCGACAGTAGCAATTCCTTTAATTATTTGCTCGGTAATAATAACATTAATTAGAAAATAAATCTCATTTTTATAATTATACTTGTTTGAATCAAATTCCGTTTTGTAATCATGAAATATTGGATATAAAGATACTAAAACTGCAATACTTAGAGCTATCAACATCTATAAAAATATTGTTTATTATTAATATACCTATATGTTACATTCTAAAATTTTGTGAAATAAGCGCACATGAAAAATGTAGTGGGATTTACTACAGGTTAGGTTAAGTTAAAAGAATAATTTAAGTTCAGTACATATTACCTTAAAAATAAATAAAATTGGAAATGCTGGCTCTTAAACAAAAATTAAGACACATGAAGAATTTTATTTATTATTATAATAGAACAAGTGAAAAAAAAAACAATTCATAAACGGGAAAACAGGAAGAGAATGTTTCCAAGTAGTAAGAATAAAAGAGCATGTATGAGAGGCATCATGAATTATGAAGCAAAAGTTGCTTATCTGAATAGGAAAAACAATTTCTGCATAAATGATTGTACAACATTATTATATTCAGAAAAAAAATAAGGATTTTGTTTTTTGTTTTTTGGAATCTATTAGCAATAAAAACTTGTTGCTATGTACTGTTATTTACTGTAATGTTATTGATAAATTTTGATCTGATGAAGACGAGCGTTCAGTTTCGTCGAAACATCGATTTTATATAAATAATTAATAGAATTTTATCTTAAAACAGTTTTTATATTAGTAAAAACTTGAAAATATTTGCAGAAAAATGATATTTTTAACAAATTCGATATATAAATTTTGAAAAATAAAAAAAAACGTATATTACGTACCATTTGTAGCCACGAATAAATAATGCAGCCATTCCGTAATTCAACGCAACAACAACACTTTTTTGCTCTCATTTTTAATATTATTATTACTAAATATAATTAGCTAAATATGTGTTAAAATGCAGTATGTAATTTAACTAAATATTTCAGTGCACAACAAATAAAAGACGTAGTATTTTTGTATATTTATCTATATTGTAATATATATTTATGTAGTCATTAATATTTTATTTTTTTAGGTAAAACAATTTGAAATTTTTATTGGTCTAAAGTTTAGAGTCTTTTATTACATATTTTAAAAATACGAAAGTACAAAAAATAATCTTTATATTTAAAATCTAAAGAATTATATTCAAAATTACAATTTGGTATGTCAATTCAAAAAAAAAATGGCTTTAGGTTTAAGTTTCGTGTTAATATTTACTAATAATCGGCGTTACGACGAATTCAACGTCCGTCTTCATTAGGAAAACTGATACAAATGACATTTACAGTAAATAACCAGAACATAGAAACAAGTTACTAGGTAACAAATAAATAACTAAGATCATAAATTTTTTATAAATTTTTAATTAATGAAAGCTAAAGTTTACCTAAATCTGTGTTTTTACAGTGATTGATGTTATGTTGTTAAAGAAAATAAGAACTTTAATTTTATATAAAGTTTTTTTATTTTTATTAAAGTAACTAAAACTATTAGTAAAAGGAGTTATGAATACATGGCATTACATTTATATGTTGCATATAAAAATACGTATAATTCTAATTATGTGTATGAAAATTATTATAAAAAATAATAAAGATTTTTTAAAAATATATAGATAATTAAATGTTTTCATCAAGATGAATATCGTAATCACTATTGTTTCCACAAGTCATTTTGTCTCTTCGGTATACAGTATGAACGCAGGTCCAAAGATACCAACCGATTCCTTAAAAAAATATATTTTATATTAAATTAAATTACTTTAAATTTATTAAAAGTCGACATTTTTGTATTTTCAAACATACAGTACGGCAAATAATTTATATAATTTAATCAATTACCTAATGATATATAAAAATTGTACTAATTTACAAGCATTCAGATTTAAAATTAGAAAACATTATTCTGAATAAAATTGTAAAACAAATTTTTTAAAAGCTAAATAAAGCCTGATATTACATACTTGTACATTTTTTTAAACGTTTAATTTTATAGTAAGCGTTACAATATCACTAGTATAGTTTAAATTGAATAAAATTTCTGATTTATTTGTTTTGTAACACTTATCTATTGAAGCATTATTAAAATAAAAATAATAAGTAGTGTTAAAAGATAGAAATTTAATTATTTATTAATGTTAATATATACCTGCAAAAATTCCAGCTAATATAAAACCAATAAACAATGCAGGCAATTTAAATCCAACGAAGAATAATATGATTGCAAATAATGTTAATAATACATTTTCAACTGCTTGAACAAATAACCATGGCTGATAAAACAGATGATTTTTCTGGAAATTTACATACAATTATTAGTTTTTACATTGAAAAAAGTAATATAAAAATATACAAACCTTTGCAAGTCCCCAAGTTAATACAACGCTTGTAACACCTTTAATTAATTGTTCGGTAATGCCGATATTAATTAGTGAATTTATTCCATTTCGTGTAAACATGACACCAATTGATGTTAAATGCGCATCAGCATCAGCCAAATCGTGCGATGTTACATACGATGACGCCAAATTTGCAATTGTTAGTGATAGACTCATCTGCACAAAAATAAATGGTTTCACTTTCTTCAATAGTTAATTACAGTTTTATTCTAATAAATAAAACTTGTGTAAGTTCATTTTATATTATATGGAGATATTTAAGGGCTTGTATGAATGGTAACTACGTAAATTGGTATTGACAAAATGATAAAAATTTTGAAGGATTTTTTTGAGAACTGTTTGCATTCGCTGTTATCATTAACTAACTTTTTGTCAAAAATGAACTTACACCACTTTCAAAGAAAACGGCTCAAATATTGTAATTAAAACATCAAAGAATTTGAAAATACCAGTGACTATAAAAGCACTGAAAACAAAAGCGCGCAACTATAAAACGATACGAAAAAATTTGATAATTGACTTTCACTTTAATTCTCGCACCCCCTAGTGATGTCACTAAATTAAAATTTTCTTTATTTTTAATTAGAAAATCTATAGAGTAAGCATATTTACTTTTAAAGTAAATCTAATGTCTGACATATAATTAACTTTTTCTGAATTACAGTTTACGCTTTCTGATATAAAATTAGCTAATCTAAATTATAAGTTATGGTTACTGAAATAAAACTAACTAGTCTAAAATACATTTGATACTTTATAAAATAAAATTAATTAATATGAATTACAAATGAGTATTTCTGGAAAAAGTTTAGTTTTTAGTTTAAAGCAACTTTTCACTTTCAATTTAATATTAACAGTCTAGATTTTAATTATTTTATTTTATCAAAATTTTGTATTATAGCATATATAAAAATATTGAAATTATAAATATATTTACCAATTGCAGCCAAGCGTAAACAATACACCCATTTCTTAAATTAAAACAACAACAAAATCTCGTTAGAGCCATAGTTTAATTTTTCAAATAAAATTCAATTTTAAATGTAAATTTTTATGGTGAATACTATTCAGATCACACTTCAAATACAGACTCAACGATACACTAACAAAGTTAGTTTCCTTTGAAATATGATAACGAGAACTATAATATAAATAAAACATGTAAGATTATTTTAATATGCAACATATGCAAAATATGCGTCTTATCAATGCCGGATATCTGATATCTTTATTTTTATTCTTGATATATTATTAACGGTTTTAAAGGGACTAATTTTGTTAACATTTATTTGAAAGTTTCCATTCTAAGGAACTGATATTTGAAACTACATATTATTTAGACTAGTTTTCTGAGTATACTAGTAGTATTATTGTTTTGAAAATTACACTGTATAAAGAGAGAAAAGCCCGTATTCCCACCTCCTTTGTTTATGAAAAAGTTCTTTAAAATAAAATTTTACTTCTATTTCTTAGCAAATATGAATAGTATTTTTATTTTTCATATATTTACTTATATCTAATATTATTAAATTCAAATAAACTAATTAAAATTGCTTAATTAAGTCATTTTAATTAAACGTCAAAAGTATTTTTGACAAAAATCACTTTTAAAAGTGAGATGGGAATGCGGATCAAAGATTTTTGTTTTATTTTGCTAGTTACTTAATTTATTTAAAGGCGGATCCACACATTCAGCAATCGCCGAGTCCCGAGCAACTATTCGCCGATTTTCAAATGGTGTAGATGGATTCGTAAGTGCATTTTTAAAAAATCTGTTTTTAAATTTTGATTAAAATTCAATAAACAGTTTAGTAAAAACAAAATTTAAAATCTTTCGATTTTTTCTTCAATAGTTGACAAACTTGTGCAAAAATAAAATTACGTAATTTTTGTCAGCAATAAAAGTATTTATTTCGAAAATTTTATCAAAATTAAGTAAATAATATACAGCCAAAATAAAATTTTGAAGAATTTAATAACTTTTAAGTCCGATAATTAACAACATTGGGCAAATATAATATTATATAATTTCTTGTTGATATTAAGAATAGCTGTTCTAATTATTTGATTAAAATCTATTAGAAAAATAGTGTAGTCAGAGGAAAATTAAATAATAATAAATTTTCTAAAAATTTTAGTAAAATTGTGTAGTCAAAATATAATTTAAAAAGTTTAATAATTTTCTATTCTAGAAACGAAACATTGCATAAAAAAAAAATACCCATATTGAGTATCAATTCCACATCTGCGTCTGGTGCCGTACACGGTGAATAATAACATACTCGTTGAATAATATAGGCCCGTATTCTCACCTCACTTTTAAAAGTGATTTTTGTCAAAATTACTTTTGACGTTTACTTAAAATTACTTATTAAGTCATTTTAATTAGTTTATTTCAATTTTATAATATTAGATATAAAAAAATAGTAATACTATTCATATTTGATAAGAGGTAGAAGTAAAAATTTATTTTAAAACAAGAAATAAAAGAACTTTTTCATAAACAAAAGAGGTTAGAATACGGACCATAATTTCTAAATTGTGAAAATTTTACATGAGAAAAAGAATATAAACAAACATTTGAAATTATAGCTAATTAAAACCAATGAGTGGTACACGAGCTCGGTTTTAACTATTACCGGTTTTAAAACAACGTAACTGGGCTAAACAAATGAACTAAATCACCTAAAAACCGCGCTTGCGGTACAAGCCAATAAATTTACCAGAAAAAATAAAACTTAAAAATCAAAACAACAAACTGTTTAAGTAATAATCATATTTATTTTACATCTTATCATACAGAATTTGTTATATAACTGTAAAAGAAATGCTAGAGTATTTTGTTTAATTTTATTTACAGTTATAAATTAATATAATTAAAACCATTTGTAAAAGGAGTTATAAATACAGCTCATTACGTTTAACTTAGAGTTTTGTTTTTGCATATAAAAAAATACTTATTATTTATTGAAATGATTTACAAAAGTAATGAAAATTTTATTAAATATTGATAATTAAATGCTTTGTTCATCTAGATGGATATCGTATTCACTCGATCCACATGTTGATTTGTCTCTTCGGTATATAGTATGAACACAGGCCCAAATATACCATCCGATTCCTTAAAAATTAAAGTGTATATTATTTTTTTTTTACTATATACAGGTGACTTATGGAAAGTTAACATTATTAAAACTAATCAGCTATTTTCAAATGTATGCAGTTATTGAAAAAAAATGCGTTAAAAAGAGGAAAGTCTACAGTTTTTAACTGATAAAAAAATATGTTCACAACGATTTAGGAAAATGCTAAAATTAATCAGCTGTTATTTTGTAAGTTAACAATTCGTTAACTTGCCAACTGACCAATCACTGACCAAACAATTTAGTTGCCTAGTTAACTTATTAAGTTAATGCTATGTACAATCGGATCGTACTTGAATGTGTTTTGATAATTTCACAGACATTAAACTTATACTCTGGTAATAATAAACGGAAGTTAACAACTAATCAGGTATATAAAGTGTATTCCATCTAGTAATATTTTACTATTGAATTATACATTAATTTTGATGTACCTGCAAAAATTCCAGCTAATATAAAACCAAGAAATAGTTCATCTATTGCGAATCCGCCGAAGAAACATACAACTGCAACGAATGTTAAAAATATATTTTCAACTGCCTGAATGAATAACCATGGTTGATAAAACAAATGATTTCTCTGAAAAATCAAATACATTTATTAGATTTACAAATAAAAAAAACTGTATTGTAAAATTATGTAAACCTTTGCAACTCCCCATGTTAATGCGATACTTGTAACTCCTTTTATTAATTGTTCCGTAATGAATGTATTAATAGCTGAATTAATTCCATTTCTTGCGAGTATAATAACAGGTTTTTCTATAGTATAAGCAAGATCTTCGGATGATACATACGATGACGCCAAATTTGCAATCGTTAGGGACAGACTCATCTACAAAAAAAAATAACAAAAAAATACCTTTTTCTTTAAACGTATCAAAATATTCATATTATGCTAATATATTCCCTATTTAAAATGAAGTTATATTAGTAGTAATATAATGTGAATATTATTGCGCCACTAGCGGCAGCACTAAACATCTTATTTTATGATGATAGCACCGGCCATATTGAAAATTATTAAGTTATAATCGTTATAATTGACAATTGCATTTTTTTATAACACCGTATCAAACGTCAAATATTTTATATTTATAATTTGTTTAGTTTAATTTGAAACGCTTAAATATTGAAACAAAAATTTAAATACATAGAAATAAACGTTTCTGGAGGTGTTTTTAAGTGTGTGTATGTGGTCTTGCTTTGTTTTGTCGCAAATTTTCATAATAAAAGTAACCGCGGGAATAATGCGTTATATATTTAGGATATATACATAATATCGTAAAATTTATTTATGTTATTAGAGCTAATATTATGTGCGTATTGAACACAAGGTAGAAAATAATAATAATAAAAAAAAAACTGGAATACATTTTTTAACTCAAATTTAAATCTAACATTGTCGTTTTTTGCTTGTTCTACATTGGTACTCTTAAATATATATTATATATGTCTCTGAGGATATGCTACTGCGGATGCATTCAAACAGACATAAAATTAAATATTACACGTATAAAATTATATGATATATTTACATTCATAATAGATAAGTACATAAAAATAATTAATAAACTCTTACTTTCGAAATTTAAAAAAAAAATCACAAACAGCCCAACAACCCTGAGCGTGGTCATTATTTCACGTTAACAAATACATGTAGCAAAATAGCTGAATGATAAAAGTGCGTTGACAACTGAAATTGTCTCACAATCTTGGCGTTAGAAACGTGAAAATTTGCGTATGGAACTCATGTATAAAACGTCATTTTTTTCATTTATGAGATTACTGGTCAAACATCCCATTTGTAAAAAAGTTCTACTTTATGTATACTTGTTGCGTAAATTACTATTGTTGTCAGTGCAAGCAAATAAGGTTATGTTCTATTTAGTACTAACTCATTTTTTATCTATATTATAATAATATAAAATATATTTATACTCATTATAGTAGTTACTACCCATGATACAAATAGAACACATTTTAATATTAACAGCAATACTTTCTAGTTTTAATCATTTAGTTTGATTTGTGTTTACGGCATATTTAAAAATATTAAAATTACGAAAAATATTTACCAATTGCAGCCAAGCATAGACAATACATCCATTTCTTAAATTACAACAACAACAGAATTTTGTTATAGCCATAGTTTAATTTTTATATATATTATGGTGAATAATATTGCTCACTCATTCTTCAAACGCATACTAAAATCTATAGACCAAACACAGCTGGTTTGCTTTGAAATACGGCCGAGATTACAGGAATATTCCTGGTTGGTAATATAATCGTATATGTATATGTTTATTTTAAGAATATGACTCTACTACGTACTAACATGTCTCCCATGAACAAATCTAACTGCTACAATACAAACACTTTAAATGCATAAGCGTTAAAACTGAATCGTAATCGGATTATTTTGAAAAAATTATAAAAAATAATTTTTGAAAAATTATATATATATCAATACACAGGGACTGTATAGCTTAACTTTTTAAAAGTAAATTGTTTAATTTTTAAATTTTTTATAGTTATTTAAATAATTATTTAAGAAAAAAATGCTTTGTCAATCCTTGCGTTTTAATAAATTATTTTCAATAAAGAAAACCGCATTTAATTCCGTCACACAGTTTTCGAAATAAAATTCGATTATAGTACTGTACGTCTTGATATTGGGAATCCCCTATCTACTTGTAAATTACGTATATTCTATAGTAACAGTAGCGGACTGGCAAATTTAACCAGCGCGGGAAAATTGTAGTAGCTTTTTTATTGTAATATTAAAAATTTACTGTTATTTAAACAAATATAAAACATAATTATAGGTTTGGTTAACAAATATGCTATCAAAATTATAAACTAATTTTGTTGCATACTTATGTTTACAAATATGTTATTATTTGTTTCATTTGATATTTTAATTTGTAGCCATGTAACATATAAACCCAACAAATAGACTGTTTAATTTTTTATAATTTTTTTTACGCACTGTATTATGGGGTACATATCTACAGCCAGTGGCGCAGCCAGGATTTTGTCTTGAGGGGGGGGGGCAAGGATTTTATTTTGGAGAAGCAAAAAAATTTCGTAATAATAAAATAATATTGGCTTTTGTACAATTCGTTATTATTTTCTAATAATTAAATGTGTTTTACAGTCGTATTTTTAAAATTGGTATTAATTAATGGTTAGTAGACAAAGATACCCACCTATAACCCGCAAATTATAATCGAAGAAAGATTATTTTTGTAGTAAAATCTTTGCAATCTTTTTCAGGGACTGTATTCTGTAGGACATTTTGTTGTTGTGGATAGCCTAATTTTGCTGTTTTCTTTTAGAAATAAAATAAAATTTTAGAAGTAAATAAAAGAGATAAATCTAATATTTTATTTATATAACTGAAAAGGTGTAGTTATAGACAGGTAAAAATGCAAATTAGTTTTAAAAAAACCAAATATTTTCAATAAATATATTTATTTAAGCATCAAAAGCTATTTAAAATTTATATATTTTTTAAATAACATCACAGCGGTAAAGGCAGCTCAATTAATTTGTATTATAAATTTACAATATATAATAACATATTGTTAATGTTAGATTAATAGAACGTGTTTGTACTAATTATGCATAGTAACAATAAATATTTATATTTAATATATTAACAATTTATATATTATACATTACAAAAAATACAAAAATGATTGTTTAAGCATTTATCAAGCTTAATATATTTTTGGCACATTCAAATTGGCAATATTTTAATTTTTAAAAACATTTCTTAATATATATAAATTAAACTTTTATAATAATACTATACTTTTTATAAGTCACATATTAATTGGTTTAGTTATATTTTTGATTGAATAATATTTTAATTTTTTTCATAAAAATATTTTTCTAAATTTTGAACATTTTAAACGTTTTATTGTCAGTATATACTAGAAACATTTCTAACAATAATAAATATTTAATATTGTTGTAATACGTAAAATAGTTTTGCAATACTTTATCAAATTTTCAACAAAGCTATATCATAAAATATTAATGGCTGAAACCACAAGCACGGTTTTCGGGTGTTTCAATTCGTTTTGTTTAGGCCTGCTTTTATGACAGTCAAGAGTTTTAAAACCCGTTTTAGTCTAAACCGGGCTAGTAATACCAGTCAATATGTTTAAACAATGTGCTACACTATATAAATATTTAAAAATTTAACGAATTTCATTTTGGCATTCTGATCAGTGCTCTGTAAAAAAATTATGTAATTTTACATGTTTTGTGAATGTAATTTTTCATAAAAAAAACAGAATATTATGCAAATTATCACAGTAAAATTACAAAATATTGTTATTTTTACTGTTAAAATCTATGTAAAATTAGATAAATTTAAGATATATTTTTACAATGTGAGCTCCGAACATGGACGAAGTTTATATCTAGAACACACGACGAAATTTAATAATTATTAACATTAATTCTTAATTTAGTAGTTCGTGTGTTATGAATTCATTTGTTAAATGATCATTACAAACTTTATTTGTTTCTAATGATTATTTCTGTTCCGATGTCGTTTGAAACTGATAATCGTTTGAATTCGGTAAAAATCACCTGACACAATTTACAGTTATTTATCCATCATGAATAGTGATATAAAATGATTGGTCCGTATTCTCATCTCACTTTTTTGTGAAAATGCGTTTTTATTATTAATTTAAAAATAACTTTTTGCTTTTATCTTTTATCAAATCAAAATAGGTTTTCTATTTTTAATAACTTTTTATTATAAAATTTAAACAAAATATTTTAAAGTGCTTAATAAATAATTTTAAATAAATTTCAGAAGTACCTCTAGCAAAAATCACTTTCATAAATGAAATGAAAATTCAGGCCAGTTGTATATTATAGATCAAGTATAGTTTTTTAATATTTATTACAAGAAATAAATAAAAAGTATCAAACACAAGATTATTATTATTAAATAAAAGATTTATTAATAATTTGAAAAAATCTCAAAACGTAATTATCATTAAGGCTATAAGTAACTCTGGTATCACATTTTTTCGTTGTTATACAAATAATGCTTCCGATATAATATTATTATAATTAAACTTTGATTTAATTGGAAAAATTACTTTTTGATCAATATTGATTACAATTCAAAGAAACTAAATCATATGATTTTTTTGCAAAATTAATACTGACAAATATACATAATTTCTTTACCGATGTTTTGCATAAAATGAAATTGTCTATTTTTTTTAACATTTTTAAGGCACCGTGAAATTTTGCAAAAACTGCATATAAATGTTTTTGTTGTTATGGCGATCTTGAGAAATATGCCAAGCATTTGAATACTTCAAATTGTTAATGCGTTTTAGAAGTATAATACTTTAAAAATTGTAGTATTTATAGTATGAAGATTAGTTTTTTTTTTTAATGAGGACGGAGATTTTCATTTCAAATGAGCTCTTCTGTTTGTGAATTTTCTTGGTCCCTGTCTTTCTTCGAATGGTGCATATTGAAAAACAAACTTAGCACGCAAAGCCATGAGTACCAGAACACGACTGAAACATAATATTTTCATAAATCTATAGAACAAAAAAATTGTTTTTATTTAAACTAATTTCATCCTTAATACAATGGCCCGTATTACAAGCTAGGTTTTAAAATTGATTTTAATTAATACCGATTTTAATTGTCTTAACAGCAGAACCAAACACCCAAAAACCGAGCTTGTAATATCAGCCAATATCTTTAAAATCTTAACTGTGTATCTCAGAAGAAATAACTACAAAAACTGTGTACTTATCATGAAATTAGTGCAACATTTTTTAGCACATTATTAGTGGTTTCGAATCAAAATGCTCTCTAATGAAAAAACTACGGAAAATACTTGAATTTATTTTTATTATACAGATAAAGTTTTGTGTTAATTCGAAACTTTTCAAAGAGAAAAAAACCTTATAACCTAGTAGTAATGGTCCATATTAATAGCCTCGTTTTGAAAAAATTTTCAGTTAAAAACACTATTTGACATTGTTATTATTATATTCAAAACTTTATTTAGTTATATTTAAAAAAAAAAACTAAAGCTAGGCAAACTAACTGTAAGGCTAGGGCGATCGCTGACTGAACTTAACTAAAATGTAGGTGAAGGTAGACTCCACGATACAAAGCGAAAAAATACAAATCTTACTAAAATAAATAAACTAAATAACTAAAATTTAAAACATTTTAGGCCACGAACCTTGGTACATAAATCTGTCACTATTATAGGTCAATTCCAACAGATATAGAAATGATTTAGTTTCAGAAATATGTACTATATCACCACTGCCTTGTTACAGTACTATAGAGTTTATAGAATAATACAGAACACTGCTATTAATTTCCTAGATATACTTACATATTGTAACAATAACAAAAGTTAGTGGCAGAACTAACTTTATGTTAGCTGGATATTTTGAACATAATTCATATATCATCATACTGGTGAAAACTGCATATTCAACTGCCTTTATTATCAGCCATGGTACAAAATAAAACCGACTTTTCTAAAAAAAAAAAACCAATTATATTATTTTAATCGTCATAAATTAGAATTTTTTACAATAACACATACCTTAAGTATACCCGATACTATTGCTACACTTACTACAAACGATATTATATTATAGTAAGTTTGACTGCAACTTAGTTTCCCTATACATCCGACTTTTTTCATATCATAGTATCTATAGGACAAGTATAATGTGTAAACCTAAAAAAATATTAAAAATTTATGTGAAATTAATTGTTACGAAAGCATTAGAAGTTGAATAGAGGAATTGTAAAAAATAAATCGCCTGAGACTGCTTTATACCATTAATACTAGCTTGTAAAAAGAGAGAAAGAATCAGTATAAAACAGAACACAGACTAACTAGATTAGAGGTTAGAAATATTATCAAAATTTTACTTTATTTTCCAATAAAACTGATCAATATCACTACAAATTGTACTGTATTTATAAAGTATTATTAATATTAATTTTAGAAAGATATTATTACTGATCATATAAAGCCATAAAAACACTAGAATGTATATTTTGTTTATAATCTGTGAACTGATAGAGACTCTTTTAAATTTTTTATTTATTTTGTCCATAATGCTACAGACAAATAAAATATACATTAAATCAGTGACATATAACTAGCGTCATCTATAACTATAAGTAACATTAAAATTAGTTTCAAATTCTTCTTTGTCAGCAACGTTTATATAAGACATGTTAGGCCCAATCGTTATATTTTGATCTCTAGTTTATTAATTTTCAAGATTTCTCATTCTCAATGAATCACCCTGTAATACGGACGTATGAACATGTATGAAATGCCAACGTTTACGTCAAAACATTATAACATTGCACATCGCTTAAAATGTCAGTATAAAACTGACATCTTCATTTAAAGAAATTAAAAAAAAATTTCTATTTTTTCTATGACTATATATAATCAATAATCATATTAATACATATATTTTAATAATTTAAAAAAATTTTACGTACCCATTCAAATGCACCTATAAATTTACATCCATTTTCCAAACTTATGCAACAAAAAAACGACTGCAATAAAAACTTTCTGAACATTTCGTGATTCTAAAATTTAAAAAAATTCTCTACATAATGTACATATTGATGCGTTTATATGAAAAAAAATTCACCTCAAAATTTTCAAAAATAACACGTTATTTATTTCAATTTGTTCTCGTTTTTGAATTTTTTTAAAGGTAGAAAACGTTATAAATAAAAATTTAAAAAATCAACAATATACTATTAAATATTTTAGCTTTATTTTTAAATTAAAATTTATAAGTTTGACATCATGCAAGTTTTGAATATAAAATTTTTGACATTTACAAATGATTTCATACGCAAATTAGATAATATTTAATTTAATTACATATCAAATTTGCAATAAATTTAAGAATAATTTTTATAAAAATGATTACTTTATTCTATGACTAGGCAAAATAAATTTTCCGTTTTGATTCGTACAATTTCTGTTTTTAAATCAAATCAAATACGACTTATTCTTGAAAACAAAATAATAAATCTTATTGATATACGCACCTGGTTCGATCACGTTCCCCAATCAAAAAACCATATATATATATAGGACAAAACAGTCAAATTCACAAATAAAACAACGAAAAGGTTTTTAATACAAAGATACACAATGAACAAAATATGAGATGAAAATGAATGTGTTTACGAAAACACGCAAGATGCGCACGCAACGACATTTGCCTCAAATCGATGTAGAAATTACTTTTGATGCAGCCGACTGGAGCCAACTGTTCAAATTTTTTACTTATGATATTCATTCTATTGCTCGGAACTTGTAGGTAAATATTGTTAATTATATAAAAGTAATAAATGTTTTATATGCTATTTGTTATACATGTTAGCAATGCGTGAAATCAATTTCAGAAATATTTTTTATTTAACATAGAACGGCTTTCGGTTTAAGTTCTATATTAATAATCGACGTTTCGACGAACTCAACGTCCGTCTTCATTAGGATAACTGATACAAATGACATATACAGTAAATAACAGAACATAGAAACAAGTTACTAGTTATATTTTTTATTGTTTTTAAGTCTTATTTTAAATTAAATTACATAGAAAATTTAGCAAAATATATATATGAACAATATAATTTGTATTAAGCCACCATTCAGACTACCTTACTTTAATAAGTTATCATTAGAGTGTAATGTTTTAAAAAATGTAATGTTTTGGCTCAGAGTTAATGATTTTAAACTAAATTATTTATTAAATGCACGATTTTTATGAATACGACGGTAAATTAAATTTCTAGAACGTTCTAGGTTGGTATGCCGTGGTCAATCTATCTTCGTTTCAGACGTTTCATAGATGGCATCTTCAGTGCTTGGTGATTACCCCCCCCCCTCTTTTAAGAGGATGGTGGGGTACAGGTATATACCAAGTTGCGGAGCAGAAACTGTTATTTAGTCACCAAGCACTGAGGATGTATGGCGACCACGGCATGCCAGCCCAGAAAATTCTATAAATTGGATGCCGGCCGAGAAAGATTACTATTTAGTTTTGATAAATATTTCAGTTTTTAGTACAATGAACAAATTGATAGTTATATTTAAATATTAATTACGGAAAAATCGATTTCCAACTTTTGGTATAAGTTCGCCTCTTCTAGAATTGTTATCATAAGTACTGTTATTATAATCATAAATGTTGCTATTACTTGCTTCAGTATTTTCAATTCCCCAATAAGTTAATGATGGAACACAATCTTCTTTGTAGACACTATACACACAAAACCAGAAGTACCAGCCAAATGCTAAAAATGAAAATCATTTATTAATAATTAATTTTTAAAAAATATATTAAAAATATTACCAGCACAAATTAGACAGGGAAATGCAAAAGCGAAAAATATTGGAATAAAACAACCAGTTACAAATAATGCTATAAAGAACAGCACAAAAATAATGTTTTCCACGCAAAATACGAACAACCATGGTTGGAAAAATAAATGTTTACGCTGAAAAAATATTAATAATTATTGCATATAATATGTAAATCTTTTTTCTTTTAATTTTTACATAAACTAAATTATTTATTAATTTTTTGAAATAATTTACGTATATGATTTCAAAAGAATAAAATATATAAAAAATAACTTTTTGAAAACTACGCTTATATTTAAATGCACCAAAAATAATTTTTTTCTTGGTTATCCAAAAATATTAGAAAAAAGATAAGCGTCGAGCGCCAGGAAACTATATATTTCGCAATGATGATTAAGCGCTCCACGCTTTTATTTATTGTTATTTGTATACAGGGTGTAACAGAATAACTATTCCTAATTTTAACTGGAGTATTCTGGGCTCAAAATATGAAGATTTAATGCAAATCACTGAAATAAAATGTAGCTCCTTACTGAGCTACAGGGTGTTTTATATAAAAATTTAAAAATGATTTTTGCCCAGTACTTTAAAACTATTTGACGTATCCTTATCATACTTGGCAGAAAATGTAGGTACCGTACACCATACTAAATTATGTTAAATAAAAGTTTTTAACTACTGCCAGTGGCGTACAACAGGGGCAAGTGAGAGGTTGATCCTTCCTAAATTCTACGCCACTGGCGGAATTGTCATTTTAGCACAATTTTTCGATTCTCCAATATTTGCTGTGTAAAAAACATACTCTTCCTTTGTAACAATAAAGTCGCTGTTTTTCGAGATATTTAAAGTTAAACATAAGCTGCACCCTTGGGATTTTTTCAAAATTTGCTCAAAAAAATCTGAAAAAATTCAGTAAAATAGAGAAAAAAATTAGCTACATAATAACTAAGTAACTTTTTTTTCTAACTCATTCTGATTTGGCTGTAAAAATTATTGAAAATAAAAAAAATAAAATGCAAAAAATATTAATTTTCAATAATTTTTCCAGCCAAACCAGAATGAGTTAGAGAAAAAGTTACTTAGATATTATGTAGCTAATTTTTTTCTCTATTTTACTGAATTTTTTCAGATTTTTTTGAGCAAATTTTGAAAAAATCCCAAGGGTGCAGCTTATGTTTAACTTTAAATATCTCGAAAAACAGTGACTTTATCGTTACAAAGGAAGAGTATGTTTTTTACACAGCAAGTATTGGAGAATCGAAAAATTGTGCTAAAATGACAATTCCGCCAGTGGCGTAGAATTTAGGAAGGATCAACCTCTCACTTGCCCCTGTTGTACGCCACTGGCAGTAGTTAAAAACTTTTATTTAACATAATTTAGTATGGTGTACGGTACCTACATTTCCTGCCAAGTATGATAAGGATACGTCAAATAGTATTAAAGTACTGGGCAAAAATCGTTTTTAAATTTTTATATAAAACACCCTGTAGCTCAGTAAGGAGCCACATTTTATCTCAGTGATTTGCATTAAATCTTCATATTCTGAGCCCAGGATACTCCAGTTAAAATTAGGAATAGTTATTCTGTTACACCCTGTATATATATATATATATATATATATATATATATATATATATTCCATACCAAACATATTTGAATACTTACTCTCGCTGCCCCCCAAATAAGGGCTAAACATGCCGCAATTTTTATGCTAGACCAAGTGATAATAGGGGCTGCAGCAGCTTGAGTATATGAGTAATCCGCACGGTCTCTAGATGTTTGAATAAATTTTTCAGTAATTTCTAACGCAGTTGCACATCCTGCTATTGTAATTGTAAACGTAATCTAAAAACATATACAAATATTATTGATAAATTCAACATCAATGTTTTTATGACTGATAAGATTCATAACTAATATATAGGTTATAAAATATATTTAAATGTAAATTCAACAGTTTTTATATTAATTAAAAATTTTATTGAATTCAATATGAATTTTTGATCGATGATAAAATTGCATTGAATTTATTTATTTTTATTCGGGTCAATGTTTTTTTCAAGGGGTGCTCCCCGAAGAGAAATCCCTCGGAGCATGATAAACTTCCCCATGACATAAAGTTAAAATTAACTACAGGTTCAAACAAAAATTCTAGAATTTATTAAAATGTTTACTATGTTACAAAATCTTAGAAAATTGTTCCAATTATCAGTAAATGAAATGGTTTATATTTCAAAAGAGCATTTGAACAATTTCTTATTACAATTTATTTATTATTTATTTTACATCCAAATATTAATTTCATTATGTATCACACTCAAGAAATTTAAATAAAAAATCAATACTGAAACACTTTAATACATTTTTCAATTTATTTTGCAAATATTATATATATATATATATATATATATATATGTATATATATATATATATATATATATATATATATATATATATATATATATGTATATATATATATATGTATATATATATATATATATATATATATTAATTTAAAAAACTTACGTTATATAATTGATTATATGATATTATATTATAATTATATAATCAATGGTTATATTTTAATATATGAAAGTAAAAATAAAAAATAAGACACT
Source organism: Clivina fossor (assembly GCA_963966155.1). NCBI lineage: Eukaryota > Metazoa > Arthropoda > Insecta > Coleoptera > Carabidae > Clivina > Clivina fossor. Next base: position 7,695,629 of record OZ014563.1, on the reverse strand, counting down.
TGGTGTAAGTTTCACAATATTTATTATCTTGATCGATTTCCATTTTTTTACATTTTACATTTTTACATTTTATTCTCTGTCTCTGTTCTTCATACACGGTACATACTTCGTGACGTCCGGTTCTATATAATCAAGGGTTAAAATATTGTTAAATATCTGTAATCTTACTTCATTCTGTACAATCTTCTGATGAGGGCCTAGTAAGCCGAAATCGATCAAGATAATAAATATTGTGAAACTTACACCAAGTGTTTTATTTTTTATTTTTATTTAAAATGTTTCACCAAGTGCCTACAGCTGAAACTTTTAACTTTATATGAAAGTAATTTAAATAAATACTTATTTAATACTTACCAATTGAAGCCATGCAAATACAATAGTAGATGTTCGCAAATTAAAACAGAAACAAAAATTTGTAATCATTTTTATTTAATATACATCAATAACTAACTATTTGATAGATTTATACGTCCAAACTAGACAAATAAAATATTATCACTCGCTTATCGATATTGTGGCAACAGGAAAGTCAGTTTTTAAAGCTACCAATAACATTGAATTTTTATGTTTAACTAATCTTTTAATACTGATGATAATAATCTATTTGATAACTATTTCAAAAAATATTTTTCGAATTAGGTATTTATATATATTTAGTTATATACGTTAAAATTAGGGTTATTTATCAGATAAAATTTCATGTTAAAACTCAGAGATGGATTAACGCATGAGGTCACTGGTGAAAATTTTTTCATGGCCCTTGCATTAAGTTGATTTCTCGTTGTATGCATTGAATTTTATATTTTATTTATATATTATTTTATATATTAAAAGTAAGTTATTTTTATTTTTTATTTTATCTGCGTAAACATCAATTGATTTACAACTCAAAGATTTTAGTTTGCCATTTAGGGCTGGGTGATATTGGAATTTCAATATCGATAATCGATATATAAAAAAATATTGATATTATCGATATATAGATATATCAATATATTAATATTGTTTTTATGAACTCGCTTTCTTTCCTGTTCAGTGCAAATTTTGCAATCAATTTTAAACTTAACTTCCTGATGAACTAGAGAATTGAAACATAAAACTTAGCTCAGAACTGGACGACAATGCAACTAATTAATTAATTTATTAATAATATTAGAAATATTAAATTAAAGATAATTAATTATAATTATTTGATTATAATTAATTAAGTTAATTAACTTAAAAGTGTCATATTTTTTTTTTATTTAAATCATTTTCTGTTTTTTAGTCTTGTTTAACTTTAACTTTGATCTAATTAATTATAATTATATAATTATAATTATGAGGATAATCACGGCATATCAGCCCAGAATTCAATGGATACCGGCCGTGAATCCTGAAGATTACTGAAAATTTATGTTTAAATTTTGAATTAAATATTAATTTTTAAAAAATTGTAAAATTATTTGAGCCACTTAAAAATTAATTAACATTAAATTATTTTATAAAATTTATCTTAATATCTTAAATAACACAAGAAATATTTAAATGCTATCTTATAATTAAACAAATTTGTATCACATTTATATTATAAATTGTAGATAATTAATTTTTTTTATTATACGATATGTCATATTAGAAAAAATTTATAACATAAGATAGTGTCCGATAAAATTGTATTTATTTATTTATTATCTTTATATAATACGCGTTAATTTATAATATAGGGTATTTAGATGTTTCACTCTTTTATTATATACAGGTGATTCTTTGTTCTGGATTGTTTTGATATCTTATAAGTTCTTAGTAATAGCCATACAATATTTCCAACAACAAATTTTTCTTACTATTTTTTGTAAAATTTTTTACAGTGAGTGTCTACTAATATTATTGGTTAGTGTTTGTTAGCAACGTTATTAGAACTAACTTTGTTACAAAATCGGAAAGACCTTTCGCTTTTAACATAACGAACTTAATGGTCATTGGCCATATTTCTTTATAGATGAGTGGAACACTTTGTATTTGCAATTATCAAATTGCATTTTTTTTTGTTCAAAGATATAGCTATTTAATTCTATGTTAATTATTTTTTAATTTAATACTATTATCATCATTTAAATAGAGATAAAATATTATAACACATATTTAACAGTAAAATCATCATCAGGTAAAATTACCTAAACGATAACATGTAATAAATAATCATATATTGATATAAAATTATTTGATAACTAATACCAATTTACAAATGTAAAAAAAATTAGTTCACATATTTTACGTAAAAGTTTTGTTAGTAAATATTTACATTTTTAGCACTTCAATATTAAAAGAAGCTTTAATATGAAAATTGTTAATAAATATTTGACTAATTACAAAGAACATAAATTTCCTGGTTGATACACCAAAATCAGTTAATCGACTATATTATTTAATATAATCAAAATATTGAGATTTTATATTTTTTCCAAAATTTCATTTTCACTAGATACTCAGTCATTGAATCGGCTTGTTAGGCTGTACATCTTGTGAAATTTTGGGAAAAATATAAAATCTCAATATTTTTGAGTATATTATATTAAATTTCACAATGAAAATATGAACATTTATTTGTTCAAGGTTTATGACTATATTATTTATTCTTAAGATAAGTAAAAAATTATGTATGATTGGCTAAAAAATGTATTTATTCCAACATTTAGAAATACTGATTCTAAACAAATTTCAATTTCAATTTTTGTCAAGTATAACCTGTCTCTCTTTTATATTTAGTCTACGGTTCCGATACTTAATCAACTGAAAATCAACTTTTTTTTGGTAAAACACATGAAAGTGACAAGTAAATTACCACTTTCGGTTGACAGACCTTTACCAAAACTTGATCAAATTGAGATATTCACCTTCGAAGCTGAAATATGAAATTTTATACAAAAATAATCAACACAGATAATACATAAGTATTTATTTCTTATTTATAAAATTGCATTGCTTACGAGTACAAATTCAAACAACATATTTCAAGAAATATTAAAATTTATTTTATATAATAGAATTCAATATAGATATATTTTATATTCTTTTCTTCAGTTTCAAGTGCATGCCAGTTGCGGATTTTAATACAGCTTCACCTGATAAAACTATATCATATTTTGAATCGGAATCAGCTGGCATTAAAATGAAATTTTTACATATTTTTGCAATTGTTGCTTTTAATTCGTACATTGCAAATTTTTGTCCTAAAACATAAAAAAAATAAATATATAAATTTATAGAACTTTTTGGGCTGGTATGTCGTAGTCGATCTATCTATCTATTTGACGGAAACTAATTTTTGTATAAATGGAAAGAGTTGATGCCACACCCTTATAAGTACATGGCGTGATTATGTATGTTTTTTTTTTTACATTTAAATACCTATACAATTTCTTGGTCCAGCACTAAATGGTACATAAGCAAATGGATATTTTCCTTCAGAATTTTCAGGCAAGAACCTTTCAGGTAAGAATTTTTCAGGATCCTTAAACAATTCAGGATTTCTGTGCATTGAAATTGGTATCATAGTCACCATTGCTCCTTTAGGAAGTATCATTCCCTCTAAAATTTAAGTTTAGTTAGTAAACTCCTAATAGTTAAAATAATTTTATCTACGACCGCCACTAAAGTTTACATTTTACATATTATAGACACTGTGAAAAATTTATCAAGCGATGTTATAATGCGTTGTGGTAAAGGGATATCATTACCAATGGCAACGATGCATTTGACAGCAGAGCAGATTTTTATTATTTTATTATTATTTTTCTCTTTGAAAAAATAAAAATTTTATATTATTTTTAATTGCGAAAAATTTAAAAATGAAAATTATATTACAATAAGATAATTATTTGAAAACTGTTAAGATAGTTCATAGTTATTCATTTTTCGGCCATTGCTATAACATAGTCGCAATTTAACTATAATCTGCACGGAGAAAAACGTTTCTTTGATATTAATAAATAAATTTCAATAACATATATTTTTTTATTTTAAATAAATTTATTTAGAGTAAATAATTATTTGTTTGTAATAAACATAAATACCTTTAAATCAAATAGATATTTATTTGCCACTATTGAAAAAAACATTTATTTGAATGAAAATGATTGTCTTTACTCCAAAGAATGCTTTTTCTCCGTGTGTGATAGTGTAAAAGTGAAGATTTGATATTTGTAGAACAGCATATATGAGATAGGTTAGATGAATTTGAATAAAGCTAAAGTTGCTTGTCTGGATAGGAATGTTTGGAGCAAACTGATTTCGGGATAGTGGAAAGAGTTTGTGTAACATCCTTTTGGGTACATGGCATAATTGTTTATGTATGTATTATTATTTTTATTTTTTGATGCTTAACAATCTAATCTAAATTAACTCAACTTAATTTAAATTTATACTGATCAAAAAATAATAATACTGCTCAAATAATTTAGATTTATTGTCAAGTATTTACTGTAATGCACATCTTCTTCCAGTGTTCTTCCATAATATGGTACAGAAGGATATAGTCTTAAAGTTTCTTTAATAACAAGTTCGATATATTTCATGTTGTTTAAATCCTGCAGTGTCCATTGGTTATTTTTATCGTCAGCGTGTAAGTTTTGCAGTTCTTTAAAAATTTTATCCTAAAATTTAATTTATATTAGTTTTGTAAATGTTAAGTGTTATTTTTTTTTATTAGTAATTTACCTGGGCATCTGGATTTCTTGCAATAGAGTACATTGCAAAACTAAGTGCTGACGAAGTTGTATCGTGACCCTAAAACAATGAATTTGCTAGTAACACTAGAGCTACAAAACCCATCAACAAAACGGCTTTTACAATTTTATCGATCGTCGCATAGAGTTGAAATTTTTACAGATAAGCACAAATTAATTATATTAATTATTAATAATAATATATTGTTTATTAACTGAAATAAGGCTGAATACTAACCTCAAACATAAACGTATCAACTTCTTCACAAATATCTTCATCGTTTAATGGTTGACCATCAGAAGTTGCCTGCAGTAATAAGTCCAAAAATGCAATCTTTTTCTTACTACCAATATCATCTTCTTTCGCTTCAAGTTTATTTTCGGATTCGCTTAACTGTTGTCTTCGTTCCGTAATCACAGATTTAGTAAAACCATGTATAACATTTAATGCTTTTTCTTGTTCTTTATAATCAGAAGAATATTTGAACAAAACATCAAATTGTTTCCAAGGCGAGAAATTCCTGACCATCAATATATGACACAATTCTTTCACAGATCTGCAATAATTATTATTTGGATCTTGTTGGGCATTTACAGTTGTACCCATTGCAGTTTCTATTTAAGAATAATTAAATTGTTATTGAAATTAAACGAGTAATTTGTTTATTAATTTAAATATTACCACAAATAACGTCCAGAGTATATGCAGTCATATATGGATGAATATCGATATTTTTGTTTTCATCTGTTTCTTCTAATAATTTATTGACCAAAATTTCACCTTGTTTATTGAAAACGGGAATGAATTGTTCCAATATTTTAAAATGGAAAGTTGGTGTTATAATTTTTCTTCTTTTTTGCCAATAACTACCTATAATGTACAAAATATTAAAACAAAGTGGCTTTAGGTTCTAGTTCTGTATTAACATTTATTTATAATCAACCTTTCGACGAACTCAACGTTTGCTTTTAACAGGAAAAAAGATACAAATGATATTTATAGTAAATAAATAGAACATGGAAACAAGTTACTAGGTAACAAAATAAGTAAATAGATCATGAAATTTATAAATTTTTAATTTTATTTAAATCAGTGACTTGTCACACTCTTTTTTTTATAAATTTCTATTGCTTCTCTATCAATCAAATATTACAAAATGTTATTATTTTTACTGTTAAAACTTATGTAATATTACGTAAATTTAAGATATATTTTTTACAGTGTACTTTAGTTAGATTATTTTTCTTACAGAGCCATGTCTAAATTTTTGTGATTTTCAATATTTGAAACATTTCGGATAATTATGGTTAAAAAAATTAATTTTGAAGTTACTAAAATAAGTTACCTGTAGATAATAATAAACCATTTTTTAACCATGGTGCAAATAGGTGATAATCGGAAGATTTTGTTAGATATTTGGGCGAACTTAAAAACATTTCCAAAAATACTGGATCCGATACGAAGATTAATACTTTTATTTGTCCAATCCATACTCTATATATTGGACCATAGGTTTTTACAAAACGCATAAAAGCCTTTAATGAATCTAGAAAATAATTAGAAACAATGGCACCTCATTTTTAAATGAGATTTTTATCAAAAATACTTTTGACGTTTATTAAAAATTACTTATCAAGCAATATTTAATTAGTTTATTTTAATTTTATAATATTAGATATAAAAAAATATGTATCAAAAATAGAAATATTATTTATATTTGATACGAGGTAGAAATAAACATTTATGTAAAAGAAAAAAATAAAAGTACTTTTTCATAAACAAAACAGATGAGGATACGGGGCCAATATATCTTTAATTTTTTAAATTGTTTAACAAAAAAAAGGTATATTGTTTATTTCTAAAATTATAGGCCAAGCTGTGGTCACAAATTCATAACTTGTTTTTTATTTTATAATATAAAACTATAAAATTATAACTATTTTCTTTGACCTACTTTTAAATACTCGTATATCTTAATATATCAAATTAGCTTTAAAATTGATATATAAAAACAAAATAAATAAAAATGAATAAGAGTTTTTATAATATTTAATTTTCATTTAAAAAAAACTAAATCAAAAAAGTCTATCATTTAACAGAATTTGAACACAATAAAATTATAAAAGTTAATATTGATATTTAACTTTGATAATCACAAAAATAAAATATTTACCAATTGGATTATCACCAAGTTCTAACGCATTACCAATAATTGGCAATGTTTTTGGTCCTGGTAATTTATCGACTAATCTTAGTTTCCATCTTTGTAACCAACACCAGGCGATAAAACTTAAAACACAAACGAAAATTGTAAAAATTATAACCAATGCCATTTCGGTTTTAAATTTTGATGTTACTGCATTGAAAACTTTTCACTTTCTGGTAATATTCAAAGTTCGATTTGAGAATATATAATACATAATATTACTCATTCACTTAATTCGCTATACATTGGGTAATTTGATAATTTTATCTGTTGTTGCACTATTAAAAATAACTACTTCATAATAAATTTCGAACGCTTTATAAACAAAATTAAAAACATATGAGTAAATCCATATATAGACAACTTTGACATCATCAGTTGGTAACGTTGTTTAATAAAAGTATATAATTTTTACGAGTACAAATAAAAATTTTGTAAAATTTTTACTAATTTCGGATAAATAATGTAGCCATAAATGATTTTTAGAAATTTTAGTATTTTTTTTTTTTGATAGTTGACAATACTGAACTTTAGTAAAATTATATAATATATGTGGACAAAAAAAAAAAAATCTGTGAAAATTTTGTTAATTACGGATAAATAATGTAGCCATAATGAATTTTAACAGCGAGCGAACGACGTACATCCATACACCCTCATAAGCTAAGTTCAGATTCGTCATCTACAGGCTATATAAAGAATTACTATACAATTTATTTTTACCAAGAACTGTACTTCTTTTTCCTTGCAGTTAAAAGGGTAAAAAAAGGTACAAATGATATTTATTTAATAATATTAATATCTCTGTATATCTAATAGCACTTATTGCTTATAAATAACATGTTTACCTCTGGAAGGCTAATCTTATATGGAACCGACTTTTTATTTTTCACTTTTTATCTAAAAAAGATTGTTATGTCTGTGATAATTTTTTAACTACACTATTATTAATTATTATTAAATACATTTAAATTTTAAATGTGGTATTAACTGCGAAGGCCGAAATTGCGCAGTTATTTTGTAACGTGTATGTGGTAATCACAGTGATTTTCAATCAAAAATTTCTATATAAGTGACAGTGAGTATGTACTGACATGAGTGAAATCTGCTCAGTGAAGATGCGTTTCTCATGAAACTGTAACACTTCCTTGTCTGTAAAATTTGTCTTTCTCACAAAAATATCTCTGTCTATCTTCAGTAAAAATATCGAAAACAAAAATCTCATATTAGGCATTTAAGGCTAAGCTTAAATCTAGGAAAACACTTAGTTGTGATCTTATAAGTTATGCACTACGTTGCTTAAAATAAAATCTCACAAGTCCTTAAATTTATTACTCTAAGGATCGATATTTTGATTCTCGGTTAAAATTAGTAGTAGTAGTTTGTTAAATTAAATACTTGATTAAAATGTTACATCTTCTGTAGTTTTTGCAACAAATGGTTAAATTCATATGTTCTATCTATCAAATTTAACCATGAATTTAAAACCTGCTTAATTTGAAATCTTGGTTAGTTATTTATGCGATTAACCAGAAGACAAAATAAAAATACCGGCCCTAAAAATAATATCTCGATCTGTCTGTCTGTCTACCTAAGTCTTTTTTGTGATCCACTACACATTGAGCCTTAGTTTTCAGCAAACCACTTAAAAATTGACTAAACAACTTAATACAACGTTTTTATATACTACGCGTCAACTATCTTCAGGAAATAAATTTGACAAAAAATAAATAAACAGAACTTAATCTTAAACTATTTGATGATTCTGAAAGGTTTTTTTTTTTTTAAATTTGTTAATAATATGTTTTTATGATTATAATAATAGTATAGTAATATTTGATAAAAATAGTATTTTACAACAAATCCACTAAATTATTTGATAAACACGTGTTTATTATTAAATTTATAATTATTTATCAGTGTACGAATATACACTGAACAAATTTATTAACTTACTTATAATTGTAGCATAATAATTTTTAACAATTTATTATATTTGTCTAATAAATTATTTGATAAATTTATAACAATAATTTATTAATTATGTAAACTGTATACTATTATTATTTTTTTAATATATTATACAAAACAATGGAAAAACCTGTAACGTAACACATAGGAAGCTTTACTATATTCACAAATTCACAAATATTTTTGGTATATGTTGTCAAATTTTATCTACTGTTAATAAGAAATTACTAAAATAAAAAGATTTTAGAGTTAAGTTCTGTTCATATTTTAATAAAAAAATCATTATCAGGAAAAATTATACAAATGACATAAGTATAGAGTAAATAAACAGAACATAATTAATAATTTATAAATTTTATAATCTAGTTAATTATTTTATTACCCAGTAAGTTGTTTCTATGTTATGTTTATTTATTGTATATATCATTTGTATAATAAAAATAAAATATAAACAGAACTTAATCTTAAAGCCTTTTTATTTTAATATAGTGAGTTCTTAAAGATTTTTTTTACTATGTTAAGAAATTACTAATTTTAAGTAAAAAACACAAATAATATATTCAATATAGACTTAATACAATAAATTGTTTACATTTAATTTATAATATTGGATTTTATACATATAAACAACATGTTTAACTCCAGAATGCTAATCTTACGTCGATTTGACATCAAAAATATTAATGATAATTTTATAAATGTGGAGCCATTTTGTATAAAACATTATAGATATTTACATCTGATTAGCTTTTAGAATTAAAAATTATTAAAATTCAAAAACTATTAGTACAAATTTATAATCTCTTCTTTAACTTCAAGTAAACTCCAGTTGCAGGCTTTAAAACAGCTTCACCTGCTAAAACTAAATCGTATTTTGGATCTTTATCTGCAGGCATTAAAATGAAATTTTGAACCATTTTTGCAATTGTTAATTTCAATTCGTACATTGCATATTTTTGTCCTAAAACAAAGAAAAAAAACGATTATTTTTATTGAAAATTGAAACATAAAGAAATAATAGCCCTAAATAAATTTTGTTACTACTTTAATGGCGGTCGTTTTGATTGTGGTATGTATGTGTATGTATGTATAACTTGAAGAAATAAGTTGTTAAAAAAATCAGAAAAATTAATTAAATTTAATATAGATTTAATTTGGGGTTATAAATTTAGAAATAATTGACATGCATACATAAAAAATTAAAAATGTATAATTTCCCAATTGCTTTGTTATAATTAACACAAAATCAATAAATTATTATGTTTGTTACTTTTGTATAAGATGTGCAGCATACAAACTTTAAATTGTATTGAAAATTAAAAAAAAAATAAAGATCTTAATTTTAATCATAATTATTGTAATATGTAAATATCATATATGTACTTTGAAACAATTTGCTTACCTATACAATTTCTTGGTCCAGCACTAAATGGTAAATAAGCAAATGGATGTCGTCCTTTAGAATTTTCAGGCAAAAATCTTTCAGGCCAAAATTTCTCAGGATCTTCATATATATCTGGATTCCTCTGCATTGCAATTATTAGAACAGATATCAATGCACCTTTAGGTAACACCATATCCTCTTAAATTTAAAAACATGTTTAATAACATAATAATAATAATAATAATTCTAAATATTTACTGTAATGTACATCTTCTTCTAATTTTCTACCATAAAAAGGTACAGTAGGATAATATCTTAAAGTCTCTTTAATCACAAGTTCAATATATTTCATGTTATTTAAATCATGCGTTGTCCATTGGCGATTTTTGTCATCAGCAAATATGTTTTCTACTTCTTCAACAATTTTGTTCTAAAACACAACTATATTTATTAAAAATGTAACCACTATTTTAAGATTGAAATATACTTGAACTTCTGGATTTCTTGAAATACAATACATTGCAAAACTTAACGCTGATGCAGTTGTATCGTGACCCTAAAATAAGAAAATTGATATTAATAAAATACAATATCACTGTGTAATAATTTTTTTTTTATTATTATTCCAATCACCTATATTCAATGTAGATGAAAAAAAAAACTATTTTCTTCAAACTTTGAAAATAATAAAGATTATTTTCTGTATTTTTATAACATAAGAACTTAAGAAATAACACATACTACCCTGGAACAAAATTTGTGTCACATAAGCCTAGACTGCATTAGTAAAATTAGTAATAGAGTACACTAGATACTTTTTCTTCAAATCAATCTACTCTACTAATTTTGAAAGAGTAACTGTTTAAACAAAGCTAGTAGTTTACTAAAGAAGAGTTTATAAAGTTTATTTCATTTTCATACGTATTTAAGGATGGCAATTATTTTACAATCTTAATTACTTTCATTGAACAAATAAAGTGTATCTGAGAAATTAGTATAATAATACTCAAATGTTGAGGTTTTTCTCCAAAAATTTCACAAGTTACACAATCATTGCATCAGTCATTGATGCATAGCCTAACTAGCAGATTCAATGATTAAATAACTTGTGAAATTTTTGGGAAAAAAATCTCAGCATTTGAGTATTATTAATTACTTTCGTTTATAAATTAATTTATTGCAATAAATCTGTTTACAATTGTTTTGTACATATTTGTAACCGCAGGCCTGCAGCACATTGTTTAAGTACTGCAGAGCTGTGGACTAGTTATGCACGCGCCCGATAGAGGATGTAAGTATAGAAACCGTTGCGAACGAGGTAAAACAGTGTTGTTTCATATCTCAAGCGATATAGTCTCGTCTGCGCACGAGCAACCAATCATCATATACATCAAACAATATTTGTTATAAATATAGAACTACAAAAGATTAAAGCAATCCAATTCATGGTCCTTCGTAGCCGGAGCTAACGAACAGATTCGAATAATGTAAATGAAGATTTGAATAATTGTAATCACATCTCAGCGAACATCAACATCAACGCGAGCACGCGACGCACAGAATTCAGCTGGTCAACATTCAACAAGCCAACGCCACATCGCGCATCGGGCGAGTGTACGAGTCGCTCAAGATTCTACTGGGCAGCTGGAATTCCACAACCATCGAAAAGGCGGAAATCCTGTATACACAACGGTCAAACGACATTGTTTCATATCAATCTATTCACATTGTTTAACCGTAAGTTAATACTTAATTCCAATTTTTTTCCTCTAACTAATTGATTGTATATTCGATCTGTTCAAAATGTCCGAAGAATATAAAAAACTTTGTAAAGATCGCGGTCACTTAAAAACACAAGTAACTTTATTTACTAAGCATGTAAATAGTTTAGACGAAAACGAATTAAATGATATTATAGTCAAAAACTTAACAAAACGATTAGAGATTATTGAACAATTAATAATTCATTTTAATGAAATACAAAATGAAATTGATAATTTCGAAATCGAACAAGACAAGAATTTAGATGAACGCGAATCTTTTCAAAATTCATATTTTGCAATTGTATCTAAAGCTAGTAACATAATCGAAAGATTCAATCAACAAACCGATACAAAAAGCAACAACTCAAATAACATAAGTAGCGTTGTAGCATCTACAACTCAAAGTCAATCGAAACGTATAAACAACGTAAAGTTACCGCGTATAGATTTACCAATCTTTGATGGTACGTTGACAAAATGGCGCGAGTATAAAGATAATTTTATTGCAATGGTACACAATAATATCGAATTATCTGAGTGTCAAAAACTTTGCTATCTGCGAGCGACGTTAAAGGGTGAACCTGCTAACATGTTACGACATTTAGACACAACCGATGCTAATTATAGTATTGCATGGGATAATTTATATAAAAGGTATGACAATAAACGAAAAATAATTAACAATCACGTTAATGCTATCTTAAATCTCCATGATATATCGAAAGAATCACACATTAAATTGCGCGAATTCATTGATAATTTAGAAACACATATGCAATGTTTAAAATCACTTGGGCAACAGGTTAAATATTGGGACGCATTTCTCATTCCTATCATTTTAAATAAATTAGATTTAAAAACTGCGCAGGAGTGGGAAAAACAGTTAAATTCAAATCTATTGTCAAATCAAGAAGTACCAACATATGAAACTTTTATTGAATTTTTACATAAACAATACGGTACGCTAGAAGCAATCGCTTCTAGAAAAAATACATTGTATGGCGACAAAAACGAACCAAAGCGCAATTTAGTAAAATCATACATTGTTGAAAGTAACACAACATCTAAAATTGCATGTACAAATTGTAAGGGTACACATTACATACAAAATTGTGAATCATTTTTAAAACTCGAACCAATAGCTAGATTTGAAAAAATTAAACTCTTAAAACTTTGCACTAATTGCTTAAGAAAGGGACACTTTGTCTCAAATTGTCAGTCCACTAACTGTAAATTATGTCATAAAAAACATCATACTACTTTACATTTAAATCTCAATAAACAAGAAAGTAATAAGAGTGGCACAAACTCATGTGCTAAAATACAAAAAAATGAAGGTGAAGTTAATGTCGAAAAAACAGATACCAGTAATCAATTAAACAATAATGTCGGAAGTTATTCATCAGTTGTAGAAAATAATAATCAAACGTTATTAGCTACTATTCTAGTAAATGTAATCACACAAACAGGTGAAACAAAATCATTAAGATGTTTATTGGATTCAGCTTCTCAATCAAATTTTATTTCTGAACGCGCTTGCAAACTATTACGTTTAGATTTAATACCAACAAACATATCGTTGACTGGAATTAACCAAAGTATTTCTTATTTAAAAAATCGAGTCAAATTAACGATTGCATCAAGATGCAACAACTTTAAAGCACAAATAGATTGTTTCGTTTTACCAAAGGTAGCAAATTCTTTGCCAAATATAACAATACCTCTAAATACATTCAATATTCCACCTAACATAAAATTAGCGGATCCGTACTTTAATAAATCACAAGATATAGATTTATTATTGGGTGCAGAACTATTCTGGAGTATTTTATGCGTGGGTCAAATCAAAAATCAAAACGGTGTAATATTTCAAAAAACTAAATTCGGCTGGATCGTGTCCGGTCAAATAAATTCCGCATCACCACAACAAACGCGATCGTATCTCTCATTACACGCGTTAAACGAAGAAATACAAACCTTTTGGCGAATTGACGAATTTCAGACGAAAGAAAAAATTCTATCCCGCGAAGAAACTTATTGTGAAACACTATTCAAACAAACAACAACGCGAGATCCAGATGGTAAATTTATAGTACGCCTACCGATTAAATCAAATATTTCAGAGCTAGGAAATTCCGTAGAAATTGCGAAAGATAGATTTTTGAAACTAGAAAAGGGATTTGAAAAAGATTCAAATAAGAAAAATGCCTATGTTGAATGTATAAATAATTATAAAACTCAAAACCATATGTCACAATCAAATAACTTAGATGAAAATTCATTCTTTTTACCGCATCACGCAGTTATTAAAGAATCAAGCGAAACAACTAAACTGCGGATCGTATTCGACGGTTCGTGTCAATTGAATTCGGGATTACCAATTAATCAGCTACAGTACGTAGGTCCAACAATTCAAGACGATCTTTTCTCGATAATTACACGATTTCGCACTCATAAGTACGTGCTAACCGGAGATATAACACAAATGTATCGTCAAATTTGGGTTCATAAAGACGATAGAAAATACCAAAAATTAATATGGCGCGATAATCCCACAGAATTGTTAAAATATTTCGAACTGAACACCGTCACGTTCGGTATGGCAGCAGCACCATACCTCGCGATACGTTGTTTATTTGAACTAGCAAACATAAATGAAAGAAGGTATCCGATCGAATCCAAAATAATCAAATCCGATTTTTATGTCGATGACGTATTGACGGGAGCAAATTCAATTGAAAACTTAAAGATAATTAAACAAAATTTAATTAATATCTTGAAACAAAGCGAGTTTACATTAACCAAATTCAAAAGTAATGCATGTGAATTAAATGAGACAAACGTAGACACTCAAACTGTATTTTTATCGAATTGCATGAACAAAACTTTAGGGGTTTTGTGGGATCCTTCACAGGACGTGTTCTCGTTTTCTAACCCAATCAAAGCTGGATGCGTGCAAGTAACAAAACGTTCAATTTTATCAACTACAGCCAAACTGTTTGATCCCATCGGCTTACTTGCACCTACTATTGTAATAGCTAAATTAATCATTCAGGAAATTTGGCAACTAAAATTAAACTGGGATGAAACCATTCCACAAAATTTATATTCATGTTGGCTAAATTTTACAAGAGAGTTACAATCGGTAAAGGAAATAAGTATTCCGCGGTTTATTCTCAGTCCGTACGCAAGTGAAATCGAAATGCATGGGTTTGCCGATGCTTCTGAAAAGGCATATGGAGCTTGCATTTATCTAAAATCTATAAACAATAACGAAACAGTTGTAAGACTTCTTGCTGCTAAGTCACGCGTAGCACCGATTAAAAAAGTAACATTACCCAGACTCGAATTGTTAGCAGCTACATTATTGGCTGAATTAGCAACAAAATTTCTTAACATATTAAATTTAAACATCACACAGAAATTTTGGTGGACCGATTCACAAATAGTCTTATGTTGGTTAAATTCTAACCCCAATAAATGGTCGACATTTGTGTCGAATCGCGTAGCAAGTATTCAAAATATGACAAATGTAAACGAATGGAATCATGTAAAATCAACGGAAAACCCAGCAGACATAGTATCTCGCGGCATGTTACCAACACAATTATCGAAGTCTAAACTATGGTGGACAGGGCCGGACTGGCTCAACGGAAATAATTCATATTCGATTACAAATAGAAATAATATACAAAATAATGATATTCCTGAACAAAGGAAGGCAGCGATACAGTCATACATAGTAATTAATCAAACTTCATTAATTAACGTTCAAAACTATTCAAATTTAACTCGAATTAAACGAATTTTAGCATGGTGTATAAGATTTATAAAAAACTGTCGTTTGAAAGGAAAGGAAAAAAGAAATTACAACGCGTTAACTAATAACGAATTAAATACCGCTCTAGTAAATTTAATAAGATTTGAACAAATTAATTCATTTCGCGAAGAATACAATGATTTATTACAAAATAAAGCAGTTAAAACTAGAAGCAAACTCATATCTTTTAATCCATTCTTAGACGAATATGGCTTGATACGAGTAGGTGGTAGACTTAAAGAATCAAATTTCACATTTGACAAACGTCATCCAATTTTATTACCCAAGTCGCATTTAACCAATTTGATAATTTCTAGCGAACATATTCGATTATTGCACGTAGGTTCAAACTCATTATTAAACGCAATTCGCGAAAAATTTTGGCCAATAAATGGCAGAAACATAGCAAAAAAAACGGTTAGAACATGTATCAAGTGCTGCAGATATAATGCACAACCACCCAATCCTATTATGGGCAATCTACCCAAGGCACGGGTCACACCCATGCCACCATTTCATACAGTTGGTGTCGATTACGCGGGACCTGTCACAATAAAGGATAGGCAAGGTCGTAATCCAAAACTTATCAAATGCTACATTTGTGTTTTCGTTTGTTTTTGTACTAAGGCCATACATCTAGAACTAGTAACTAGTCTTTCTACACAAGCTTTTATTGCATGTCTCAGGCGATTTGTGGCCAGGCGTGGTAAACCATTGCATATGCATAGTGACAACGGCACCAATTTTCAAGGTGCAAATGCAGAACTAATATTACTATATAAATGGCTTAACGCTAATAAAAATCAGATAACAGATAGCATTAATAGTGAAGGAATATCGTGGCATTTCAATCCGCCTTCGTCTCCACATTTCGGTGGATTGTGGGAAGCGGGAGTAAAAAGTACCAAATTTCATTTAAAAAGGGTTGTGGGTGACGCAAACGTAACTTTTGAGGAGTTGTACACGGTATTAGTTCAGATCGAATCTACATTAAATTCTCGTCCTTTAACCCCTATCACATCCGATCCGAACGATATGGAAGCCTTAACACCAGCACATTTTCTAATCGGCCGACCATACACAGCGTTGGTGGATCCCGACGTGCAAGACATTAAGTTGAATCGTTTAGACCGATTTCAATATTTGCAACGATTAAATCAACAATTTTGGCGTCGTTGGAGTGTAGAATATATTTCGCAATTACATCAGCGAAACAAATGGACAAAAAATGTGCCCAATGTAACAACAGGCTCCATGGTGTTAATTAAAGAGCCTAATTTACCTCCGGGCCAGTGGAAATTAGGACGTATTATCCAACTTCATGCTGGAAAAGACAATATAGTGCGAGTGGTCAGTGTGAAGTGTGCTAGTGGTATTCTAAAACGGCCAATCGTAAAATTATGTGTGTTACCAACTGAACTATAATGAACAACATATTACCAATGTTATTTGTATTTGTATTTGTATTTTTTATCTTATTCTTTGCTTTGTTTGAAGGACTAACATCCTTCAAGGTGGCCGGCATGTTTTGTACATATTTGTAACCGCAGGCCTGCAGCACATTGTTTAAGTACTGCAGAGCTGTGGACTAGTTATGCACGCGCCCGATAGAGGATGTAAGTATAGAAACCGTTGCGAACGAGGTAAAACAGTGTTGTTTCATATCTCAAGCGATATAGTCTCGTCTGCGCACGAGCAACCAATCATCATATACATCAAACAATATTTGTTATAAATATAGAACTACAAAAGATTAAAGCAATCCAATTCAACAATAGTAATATACCAGTAGAGTAGCGAATGTACTGTTCCATATGTGCTATTCATTCTACTCGCCCCATTGCTATCTTTAGTACTTGTCCTTGACTATCCCAAAATGTCTACATTGTGCACCATACCATCGTACTCAACTACTAACTATACTAATATAATTTAGGCTACAGTGTAATTTTATTTATAAAACTAACCTCAAACATAAACGTATCAACTTCTTCACAAATATCTTCATCGCTTAATGGTTGACCATCAGAAGTTGACTGCAGTAATAAGTCCAAAAATGCAATCTTTTTCTTGCTACCAACATCGTCTTCTTTCACTTCAGGTTCATTTTTGGATTCGCTTAATTGTTGCCTTCGTTCCTTAATCACAGATCTGGTAAAACCATGCACAATATTCAATGCTTTTTCTTGTTCTTTATAATCGGAAGAAAATTTAAACAGCACATCAAATTGTTTCCATGCTGAGAAAGATCTGCACATTATTATATAACACAATTGTTTCACAGATTTGCAGTAATTATTATTTGGATTTTGTTGGGCATTTACAGTTGTACCCATTGCAGTTTCTGTTCAAGAATAATTAAATTGTTATTAAAATTAAAAAAGAGTTATTTATTTGTTGAATATTACCACATATAGAATCTAATGTATACGCTGTCATAAATGGATAAATATCTATATTATCGTCTTTAGTTGTTTCTTTTAATAGTTTGTTGATTAAAATTTGACTTTCATTATAGAAAACGGGAACGAATTGTTCCAATATTTTGAAATGGAAAGTTGGAGTTATAATTTTTCTTCTTTTTTGCCAATAACTACCTATAATATACAAATTAAAAATTGATGTTTGATTTATAATACAAAGGCTTAATGAACTGATCTAGCGATCAAAAGTAACTAAATAGTTTTTATGCTTAATAAATATTTTAAAAAGAAAAAAGTGAAACACTTTTTGGAGCAAGACACCAAGAGTGGAGGGAGGGAACTATTTTGTCATTTTCTACATTATCAAAATGTTTACTTAACAAACAAAAAATACAAATATTACAGACTTACATACAATAATACAAATGATTATTGAAGAATAAATTAAACAAAAAAAGTACTTTTTTAAATATGAAAAATAAGGTACCTGTAGATACCAATAGGCCATTTTTTAACCAAGGTGAGAACAATTTGTAATCTGTGGATTTTGTTATATATTTCGGTGAACTTAATAATTTTTCCAATAATTCTGGTTCTGATACTAAAATATATGCCTTGACTGGACTAATCCATACTCTACTTATTGGGCCGTAAGTTTTTTCAAGACGCAACATTGCTTTTAATGAATCTGCAAAAAAATCATGTAAAATCATCATGTTCAACATTTAAAAAAAAAATTATTTAGTTTTACTTTGTTTCTACAATAGCGTATAATTATTAATAATTGCTTTTAGCAATTTTAATTAAAAATAAATTATATTGTTTTTATTTTTCTATTTTGTATCCGTTAATATTTTGTTAGTAATATTGCTGCCATTATTATTTTATTATTTATTTTTACTCTTTAATTAATTATGCTGACTTTTTATATATAAAGTATTTTTTATTTATAACTTAATTAAAAGATGACTTTTAAATAATATGAAAACGGTTAATAAAGTATCAAATATTAAGTTTATATATAAAATTTTTAACAATAGATTTTCGTCATTTTCAGAAATATATGTTTACAATCAATTATTACAAAAACTATTGAAATTTTAGTATATTTCGATAGTAAGATAATAAAAAAACATATTTTTAATTATCTTTATATTTCTATAATATATTTAGTAAAATTATTATACTACTGCATTTTAAACTATGAATGATTTATCAACAGACAACAAAAGCTTGCACATGGATTGTATATTTATATGAACGAATATAAAAGCTTAACTGTTTTAGTTTTAGTTTTTTACGCACAAGCACAAAAATTTGAACAATCTAAATTCTAAACACATTTTTACACCAACTGTTTGGATTGGTCAAATTGTTGCTTCTCATCACAAATTATTATGTTTAATAAAATTGAGTCATATATGAAAAACAAGTTTAAGAGTCACTTTATAAACAATTTAAGTAAATAAATATATATGTGAATGTCATGAACAAAGATCAAGTTATGTAACATACATATATCATGCAAAAAAAGGTATAATTTTGTTGAATGTAAGAGTAACACGTAAATGTACTTTAGACATCGTTAAATTATTTGTTATTAAATTTTAAATTATTGGGATGATGTAAAAATTTTGTAGCATTTTACACACCTAGTTCTTCAATAAAAACGATACGAAATTACGAATCAAATTAGTACATTATAAAAAAGTTGAAAAATTAAATTCAAAACTAAACTAGTAGTACTAAAAATATTTATATGCTAGAATTATTTTATATTATTTATATTTTCCAGTTTAAATTTTTATTTGTAATAATAATAATAGTTTATATTTAGCTCAAATGCTATACAAAATATAAAATAATAATATAAAAAATGTAAATCATATATAAAAATTTCTTAAATTTATTATAAACATAAAAATTCTTTATTTAAATAATAACCCTTAAGTCTAATTTTGAATATTTTTTTATCAGGTAACTTATATATTTACGCTCCTTTAGATAGAAATGTATTCTGCTCTTGTTTAGTATTTTTTGTGTAATATAAAATTTATTGAAACTTTATTTTTATAAAATGCACAAAAGCGTGTTATAGAAACAATGTTAATGTTTTTAAATATTAGATTACTGTTAGATATGTAATTTGTTTATGTAAAATTATTCAGTAATGAATTAATATAAGCAGGATTCAGTCAAATTAATATTTTTTATTTTTTTGCATAAAAATTATTATAGTAGTTTTTAAAATCAAATTCCTAACGTTTAAATAAGATCCATAAATTTAACAATGCAGCACCCACACAAAAGAAAAAGTATAGCAAACGAAAATAGCTCTAAGTGTACGTGAACTTTAGATGCATATAAGCGTACGCATAATGGGTTGAGGATTATCGAATGTTAAACCGGTGATTTACAACTTATGCAGATACAAGAACCGTACCTACTTAATTTGTTTGAAATACATTACATGCCTTATTGCAATAATAACGAAATTCTACGAAAATTGGTGAGGACATGAAATAATAACGGTATAACGGTACTTAATTTGTTTGAAATAGATAAAATGCCCTTTTGCAACTATAACGAAATTTCACGAAAATTGGCGTGGACATAAAATAATAACAGTATAACGGCAATAACTCAATATTTTAATCATTACCAATATAACCGTTTCAGTATACAGAGGTAAAAGTGAAATTTAATAAAACATTTTTATAAAATGTTTAGACCGTGAGAGAGTGATGTTTGTTCTGAAAATGAAAATTTAAATTTTGTTAGTGATAGTGAGGAAAATGAAATTTCAATAAATACATTTAGACCATATTTACATGAACATGGACAACAGATTGTACTAAATGTGTATTCGGGACTTTTGGCAGAGTTCGATGCAAACAGTGCTCTATTAAAAACAGCAACTTTAACAAAAATGTGTAAAAAAACTGTTATGTCCATTATCAAAAACGGAAAGCCAACAAAGAAGCGAACAAGGGTAGTCTTGGAAATCTGCTATTCAAATAATTTTTATAATAATATTCTCCAAAATTGTATGTAAAAATAACATTAATTTTTAAATCAATTGACTTAAATATTTTAAAAATATCTGCAGCAATTATAGTAGTACGTCTCTGAAATATTACAATTTCACAGATTCCAGTAATACAGTCCGATAATGTACATTCTTGTAACGCTATTTAGCAGGTAAAATTTTACAGCTTCAATATTTTGAAGAAAACCGCATTTGCGGGTTTCTCTATTGTTATATTTTATGGTACCAATTTAGAAGTCAGGAATTTGATCGTGAAGAAGACTATACCCACTTTTATGAAAAAAGTGTGTGCTTCCTCCCTAAAACATTGCATAGGTCTGCTGGTCCTCCAAATTTCTAAAATGTAGCGCCTTTACATATCACCATGTTTGGCAATTTAACAAAGTTTGGCAAACAAAACAATTTTAAACTGGACACTTTGAACATATAAGTTTTGTGAGATTACAGCTGATTAGACATTTTAAGATTTTAATTTCTTAGCAAAATAAAATAATATTAATAAATAAATATATTATCTAATCAAAATCAATACTAATTGAAATTATATAAAAAAATATTTATTAATATTTCTAAAAGTTATATAAAAATTTAATAGAAGGCTATATATTAATTTAGATAGTTTTTATGTTATTATATAAATTATAGGTTTATAAATAATTTTTTTTTTCGGTACGACATTGAGATTGTTTTTAACAAACGTTGTTTTTCTAGATTGTTTTCGTCGTACCAGATAATTTATTATTAAAATAATAATTTGACATTTATTTAATGTAACAACGATAATTTTAATTTTTTAATTTTTTGATCAAATAATATATATATATATATATATATATATATATTAATATTGCGCTGCATAATATTAAACAGTAATTATGTTCCATACATGTAACATCAGCTAATTATCTTCTGCTGTAAATGTGTTTGTGTTCAGTTTTTTTGTATATATTATTTTATATGTATATATAAATGTATTTTTATGTATACATATTTGTACCTATTGTAGAGCCCTGAAGAAGGCAATAGTGATTGCCGAAACGTTGGCAAAGAAGAAAATAAAAATATTTAACTGACTGAATTCCGTCTATTACTTATTATTTAATAAATATAATATTTAACATTAGACTGACTAAACAATATTTTTTAAACACATATTTATTATTATAACGATTTATTTGAATTTAAAAATATTTATTAATTTTAGAACGAAAATATAAGAATACACTTTCAAGAAATTTATGAACTACGAGTTGTGACTCACAAAATTTAATCGTAAAGCCATAATAATTTTTAATAATTTGTTTTAGTTGTCATATAAATTAGATGATAAATTTATAAAGATAATTTATTAATTAAATATACTGCACTATATTATTATTATTATTAATTTTATTTTTAATACACAAAATAATATAAAATCATGAACACAGAAACATTGTTTTTCTTTCTTCCATAGATTGCTAAATTGATAAATGCAAAAAAAAATATTTACCAATCGGATTATCACCAAATTCTAATGCATTGCCAATAATTGGTAAAGGTTTTGGTCCTGGAAACTTATCAACTAATCTTAGTTTCCATTTTTGTATCCAACACCAGGCTGCGAAACTCAAAACACAGATAAAAATTGTAAAAATCACGATAAACACCATTTTGATCTTGACTGTTGATGTTACTACACGAGTAACATTTGACTTTCTGACGACATTTAGATTGTGATTAAGTATATAATCGCATGAGAATTCAGTGTTTCCAATACGAATTATGATTGTTTAGTGTAATTGCAACTTCCTTGTACATCTTAGTTTACAATTTCGCTTATGAAGACATGGTGAATGTTAATTTATTAAAAATTTAAAAAAACTTTGCAACAAAATTTGCTATGTAATTCTGAAAGTTTAATTTAAAGAAAGGACTTTACGGCTATGGAATCGATTTTCTTCAAATTTTACATACCGTTAATTTTACACATTTTATGAATATAAATCGCAAAATTTTAGTGAGGAAATGATACTCAAAACACATTTTCAAAACACTCATTTTTTTCTTTTTTGTAAATGTATTCTTTGAACAAGCTAGAATGAAGTTCTGAAAGTTGAAAATTTATAAATTGTATAATCTAGTTAGTTTTTTTGTTACCTAGTAACTTGTTTCTATGTTCTGTTTATTTACTGTAACGTCGATTATTAATAAAAATTAATACAGAACTATATCCTGAAGCCGTTTTATTTTAATGTAACTTACTATATGACAGAATGATAATAAAGGTGAAATTTGATTAATTTAGTAGAATAAATTGTTTTTCAATTATTTAACAATGAAAGGGGTGTGGCTCAACATAAGAAAGTTTCAAGAAATCTTAATTTTACTACTATGTACTTACAGAGTACAGCTTGCAGATTTTATACTATCTATCTATAGATTTTGTTCACGAGTTTAACGTTTAAAACGTTCAAAGTTCATAATAAACTCATAAACAGAGTTTTAAGTAAATGATGCAACGTAGTGAAAATTGTATTTCGTAGAATTTATTTAAAAATTCAACGAAATTTTTAGTGAAATTTATGCATTTCATATTATTGCAACTTACATACCTACATACACAATCACGCCATCCTGAAATCAGTTTCCTCTAAACATCCCTATCCATACAAACAACTTTAGCTTTATCCGCATTTATAATACCTCTCATACATGCTCTTCTATTTCTAATACTTGGAAAATTTTGCTTACGCAAAACAGTCTCAATCATAGTACTCCAACTACTCTTTCAATGAAAGTAAAATAATGAGAAAAATAATGAGTAAAATAATGCAATTTTGATATATGAAAATATGAGTTTATATTTCCACCTCTTTTATTTATGAAAAAGTGCTTTTATTTGACACTTAAAAATAAATTTTTACTTTACCTTATATTAAGTATGAATAGTATTTCTATTTTTAATATATTTCTTTTATATCTAATATTATAAAATTTAAATAAACTAATTAAAATTGCTTAATATGTAATTTTAAGTAAACATCAAAAATAATTTTAGTCAAAAATAACTTTTAAAAGTGAGATGAGAATACTGACCAAGGTCTTTGCAATAAATTGTTATTTATACACACTTTGGTAAAACAAAACGATATTTCAACGAATTTAATATGCACAAAATAATTTCAAATATTTGTTATTGCAATTTAAAATTAAATTAAAGAATTTTTTTTATTCTTATTAAATAATACATTTCTTGATAAAGTTTTTAATTACTAATTACAATTTTGCAATTACTAATCGGCCACAACCATAGTAATTTTATTATTACTCTCAAATTTTGTAAGTTACTTACTTTAGAACAAAAATTTCAACTGGGCATGAGTGTATATTAAATTTATCTAAAAATGTACAGCATTTTTTCAATTAAATTTGAAAATAAAAATGTTATATGTAATTATTCTACAAACATATATATCTAATATGTTTATAAACAAAATTAGCATGTAAACGAGTTTATTGAAGGAAAACAATCTTAAGAAAAAATTGATAAAAAACCAAATGTTATTGATGTTTTTCCTATGTGGTCATATACGAAAATGATAACATCTGTAATTCCAATAACGTACATTAATAGACTCTTAATTATTTTATAAATTGATTTCAATTGCTATCAATTTAATAATATTGATATTTCTGAAATATATACGTAATTTATTTTTGTCAATATTGAATCTTGATGGTTGGCTTCTGAACATCCTCGGCCGAACTCGAGGCAGTTTGGCATTGGCATCTACATTTGCATGTTCATGCGTTTTCGACTTGCCTCGTTCACGTTTGTGCTCAGATGTTTACGAGGCATACTACACATTACTAATAAAATAAATTATTACTAATAATATATAATTTAAAATCTGTTTTTTTTTTCTAAATTTACAGTATATTCTATCATCATTCTTTTCATTTATAGAAATACAACTTTTACATAGACATATATTAACAAATTAACAAAACATTATTATTAAAAGCACAGTTTTATTAAATTGGTAGGAATAAATTAAATTTTTTAACTATACAACTAACATTTATATAATATTGTGCTGGTAGCATAAGCTACAGGATTTTATTATAAGTATTTTGTTTTGAAATGTTATTAGAATTATATTAATATTAGTAATTATTTTGAAAAATAATATTAAACTATAAAATATGAAAATTTAAAATAATAAAAAATAATAATAAAAAATAAAATATAAAATTTTTGTATTTATTTAATTTTTATAAGAATAAAACAATTTTTTAATATATATTATAACTGAAAATTTACTTAGGAGCAGTATTTCAAATCCTGAACAAAATGTGGAATAGTTAACCGTAGATTAAATGTATATTTTACATTACATTTATTCTATGATGGTTAACTATTCTACCTTTTATCCAGAATTTAAAATGCCAAACGTTAAATATGAAAAATAAAGATTCAAAATGTGTAAATGAAGCGATATTTTCAAATTTAAATTGTTTTATTTAAAACAGACGTATCCGGAAATTGTGATCAACAAGGCCCATCATTACAAAAACAATTTGAAAAAAAATCTCTACAAAACACTCAATTTATTATCAGACAAAAACAGCAACAAACTAGAAAGGACGTACAGGCCTGATATCTTTTCTCGAAATATCATTTTTTTGAAACGCGCACACCCATACACTGATACTCGTGCATATGGGTGCGGTACATTTACACATCATCGCAAACAAACAAATTCATGTACACACACACACACAAACATACAAACAGTGTCACGTCAAATCTAGGAGGCGGTGTCCAGCATGGCCAGCTAGATTCAGTCGAGTGCGTACAAACGTAGTGTTGCGACGCGGTTCATTTATTTCCGCGGCTGTCATGATTTTTTGAAATAAACAATTGTTTTTCTTAGTTTTATCATGGAGATGATTATTAAAGTTGCATTATTTATTATTGTGCTTATTGGATATTTTGCATCAAGTAAGTTTGGCTTATTTTATAATTTTTGCAAACTAGTGACAGAAATGTTATTAGCGGAATTTATTTATATGATACTTTACTTGAAAATCAAAGTCAAATTAAATGTAGACTAATAAAGTTTAATTAACATTTATGTAAGCAAATTTAAGTTCCATAATTTAAATTTTTTTAAAATCCAGTCACACTAGAAAAAAATAATAGATAATATGTACATTAAGGAGCAATATAATTTTGGTTTTTTTAAAGATTATTAAACTAATATTTTTAAAACATTTTTGTTCAAAGAAATCGAAAATGCCCTTTTGATTGAGATATTTTTTAAAAATCTTTTATAAATTTAATTTGATCAGCCTTTACTTCGCGATACATATTGAGTAATAAGATAAAATCAAACACAATTGTGATATTCTACAAGGATTTTATTATTTTATCTTAAAATCTTTTATTTTAAGAGTGTACATTATATACATATTTGTTATGAGTTTTAGCAGCAATAAGTAAGAAAATGTCAAATATTTTAGCAAAAATACACATTTACTAAAATAACTTAACAATTAAAGTAAAATTAAGAACAAATTAACAATGTTTATATCAATTATCATTATGGCTTTTATGTAGTAATGACTTAAAATTTTTGTTAAATAGAAAATACGTAATTTAAGTATTATATAAGTTATTTACGTACAAATATGTAAATATTACACATAATTTATTTCTAAAAATATATATTTACATTTTTTTGGCGCGCATATTACAAAATGATAATATTATCAAATGAATAACAACATTTCTAATAACTTTATTAATATGTAAAGTTTTTATTTAATATTTTAAAATAATATACATATTGTATTTTAAATATTAACATTGTTTAAATCAATTTGCTTTAATTTTGTTATTGATCAAATATATAAAACATAATTCCAATAATTATTTTGTAATTTTCTGTTAATTATTATTATTTTATTGTCTTGTGATAACAAAATTTTTATAACATAATCGATAATCTAATATTTATCAATAACCTTATCAAAGAAATTATATTTTTCTCTATAAATCCAACTAATTGTAAGCTGCAGTATATTATCAAAACAAAACATTTGAACATCAACAACATTGACCAGCAATGAGAAAAAAATCTTGTACTAGTTTACCTTGTACTAGAAATTTACAGACAAACTTAATTCTTTAAATGTTTTATCAATGAAGCTTATAATTTCGTTTTTCTAAAGTTTTATTTTAAAAATACGGATCAAGGAATTATATACATAAGAAAATGTGATACAGTGATTCATTAGATACAGTTGATTAGTTTACGAATAATGTCATATGAGTCACGATTTCACCTTAGCAAGGTATACAAAAATAACAATAAATACTCAGACACTTAGTGGTTCGCTAAGTAAGTAACGCATATAAATTGTAGAATTTACTTTTATTGTATTATACAAGTCTACGTTTTAAGAATAAAATACAAATTTGGATATAATGATATTATTTCAAGAGAATTCTCAAAAATTTTATATGTATTTTGTTATTATTTACAACATATTATTAAAATAAAATGGCTTCAGGTTATAGTTCTGTATTAATATTTATTAATAATCGACTTTTCGACGAACTCAACGTACGTCTACATCAGGAAAAAAGATACAAATGATATTTACAGTAAATAAACAGAACATGGAAACAAGTTACTAGGTAACAAAATAAGAATCTAGATCATAAAATTTATAAATTTTTAATTAAAGGAAGCAAAAATTAAACTTAAATCAATTACTAGTCACACTGATTGATATTATCTTTTTCTTTATAAATTTCTATTGCTTCCCTTATCAATCTACTGTTAATATTGATGGATCTTGCAATTATTACAGAATCTTTGAATGTTACGGCATGAAGATATTCTAACATATTATTGTTTACAATGATATGTTTGAAGATTTCAAGAACTATAACCAATTCAACTTTGATGATCTAGTATAGTTTATAGTTTTCGATATATTGCCATCCATTGTAGTTTAAGAGAACCACCCAATACAATGGATTTTAGAAAGTTCATAATTTTTTGAGCCCACATGTACGAAGTACAATTATTTATATTATTTAAATTTACATACATTTCTTCTACTATCTATAAATACTTTTTAATATTAAATAAAATCGTTTTAGGATTAGATTCTATTTAATTATATTATAAATACGACGTTTCGACAAAACTGTACGCTTGTCTTCATCAGGTCAAAAATTTATCAATGATATTAAAGTAAATAACAGTACGTAGCAACAAGTTACTAGGTAACATATCAGTAACTAGATCAGAAGAACTATAGATTTTTAATTAATGGAAGCTAAATTTTATTTAACTCAGCGCCTTATTCACAGTAATCTAGCTACTTATATGTTACCTAGTAACTTGTTCCCACGTACTGTTATTTACTTTTTAATGTCATTGATAAATTTTGACCTGATGAAAACGAAAGTACAGTTTCGTCAAAACGTCATTTTTATAAAAAAAAATTAAACAGAATCTAATCCTAAAACAGTTTTTATTTAATACAATAAGTTCTGAAAAATATTTTACTACTTTTTAATATGTTTTAACTACTTAATTTTTTATAAATTGTCCCTGAAAAAGTTAATTATAAAAAATACTTTAAGAAATTTAATTCAAACAGATATAAATTAAGTGAAAGTCATATAAATTTTAACTTTCGATACTTCGAAAATTATTACTAATATTTTCTTAAAATAAATACAGGAAAATCTTTGCATTTATTTACCAAATTAAGATTAAAGCATTGGTCTGTATTCATAGTTCCTGTTAAAGTACTTTTGGATAAAAGTGTGTATATTTTAAAATATTTATTTAAAAAAAAATAGAACTGTTTTTAGGATTATTTATATTTCAAAATGTTAAATGTAATAAAAAGTATTTAATTTATAAAAATATTTTATATATGATACATAATATTGAAATCTTAACTGATTTTAACTAAAAGTGCTCTAAAAGGAGCTATGCATACAGGTTATTGTTTTTTTGTGTGACCTTTAGAATAAAATTTCAACAATTATATGCAATTATATTTTCGACTAAACGTATATGTAACTGGCTTAGTTAAATGTACGTTATTAGTTAAAGTTGCTTACAGTTTTCATAGAAAAACAATATTTAAAAAAAACAATCAGTAGTTGTTATACAAATTTTTCAATCCCATACATTTATTTTATACGATGACAGTCGGTTCTGTGGTGGCCACAGCAGAATTTTTTACTTTAATCTCATCTAAACTTCAGCAAAATTGATAGAGAGTAGATTTATTAAAAAAAATGTTAATAAAAAAAAGATCAAAAATAATTTAAATATCCAAATGTAAACGTAGTAAGTAGTATATTGCAACAGAAATACTATATTATACATTATTTGATAGTGAAATCATGTGCATGTACGTACTACATTCAATGAATAACTTAAAATAACGATATGCATCTGTTCTGTTCTATGCTTTGGTAAATACCTGCACAGAAACAAACAAAATGTTATAATTGTTTTATGTGTCATAATCACCTAAGGCGAATATTTAATTTTATGCAATGTGTACAGTAATAGAATATAAAAAATGTGTATGCTTATTATATGTATAAATAAAGTTTATAAAATGTGGGCGATGCAAAAAACAAAACAAAAATTATTCATATTTAAATATTTTTCACATAATGACAAATAATATATTTGCAATGCGTTAAATAAACTAGTTTAAATAAATTTGATTTAAATTATTTGCAATGTAAGTTACAAATGTATGTATTTATAAATTTTTGTAGTTCAAATACTTTTTTATACTTTGTCAGGAATTTTACAATAAGGAAAGCATATGTTACAAGTTTTAATACCATGAATAATTAAGTACGTATTTTTAGATAGCTATATATTTATACCTAACAAAAAATTAACGATTTAAATATAATTGTAGATAATTCGTAATATCATTGATTAAAGAAATATATATATATATATATATATATACTTATTTACTCAATGATAATATCTAATCTAATTATTTTTTTTGTTTTATAAGTATATTATTTTTTACTCTTAAATATGATGTATTGTTAAATTATCATTAACAATTTGTTGAACATTAGTACGAAATCATAATCAATATAGATTTAATCTATATTTAACACTATAATTAATTTTTTCACACATGACGTTGAATACAATAGCTTATGTCAAATTTTATTTCATATATATAATTGTTTAGTTACTTATTTATATATGATCTTATAAGTTTGGGTTTTTAAGTATATATAAATTTTTATTTATAAATTCTGACAATAAAAAGGTAATACTGTTTTCCTCATAAAAAAAATTTAAATATTTTTTACCGACCGTCGTATCACATATGGTAAGGGCGGTATTGTAATCATATCAAATTTGACATATTAAAATTGGTATCGATATTTATGTCAAGACAGTTTTGTTTTCAGTTACCATAACTACAGTAGTTGTTATACAAATTTTTCTATTCCATCTGTGGTGGCCACGGCAGATTTTTTGTGTAAAAAGCATCTTATTTGTTATACGTTATGTATATTTTACAAAACAAAGATATAAATAATAAATATATCAAGATAGCAAGACAATACGTATAATATAAGCAAGTTTGAGTGACACCCTTAAAAACGTATAATGTTTATGTAACACATTAGACTGCGTGGAAACAATTTATTTATCAAAATACAATATATATTATCAATCATATTATCAGTTTAATATTTTTATAGTTTAATATAATTATTATGAACTTGTTACTTAAATATAGATTACAAATATTACCGATTACCACACACTTAAGATAATTTATTTTTTTGAACAAAATCTAGAGTTTGTCAAGACTGTATAATAATATATACAATTAATAAAAAGCTAATATTTAATTATAATTTATAAAATCTGTAAATCTGTTTGGTAATAATATGGCGTTAAAACTAAATTTTTCTTATTTATGTTTTTGTGTGTAAATTCAAACAAGCAACTTTAGCTTCTTCCACATTCATAATTCTTCTGCTACTTATCGGACGTCCACGCAAACGTATAGCTTCAAAATCATTCATATAAATTTTTTTAACCAAATGATAAAAATTATTATCGAACTAAGAGTTGGAGTTAGAGTCGTATAAAAAAATCGAAGTTGAAGTTGGACCTATTTTTTGTCGACTCCACACTACTGATTTTAACAAATGGCAATTTTAATTATTCTGCTGTATTCCTATATTTACTATTTTACATTCTTCAACTGTACGTAAACAAGCATTTTATTTAAATAAATACAAACTTCACCTATAAATCCATCATCTCAGCATCATCAACTAAAATGGAAATTCTCAAATATGACGTGTTTTTCCCATTTCCAATATTGCGGTAGTGATTTTTAATATCAATATGCATCTAACGACATTATAATACATTCTATTTTTTCTTCTTTAAATATAATCTATTATTTCAAGTATTTATTATAGCATGAGTAAGATAAATCTATTGTTCTAACATTTTTTGTCATTATTTGCTTTTATTTACTATATAAAATTACATTAAGATGAGTATATGATTCATTCCTCTATTATAGTATTATAGTTTCAAGGTGTCATAGTTTTTATATTTTTAGAAAACGTCATTTTTGTAATATTTATTTATGCTAGAATTATGTGCGTATTCTGTAGATAAAAAACAAACTGATATTAAAATTTTCACCGGAAGATTAAACTATAAACTTGAGACCTCAAAATACGAAAACATGAATGCGCATGTATTCACAAATCTGTCAAAAATAAATCAATTCCAAATATTTATTTATGATTTATTTCAAATATCTATTCATAAATTATCAACAAATTATTACCGTCTAAAGTGGTCTTAATATAATAATATATATATATAATGTTTTATTTTTTTCATGAAGATCTGTAATATTTTTAACAATTCGCATTCTTTCCCAGCAATAATTATTTATATAATAATTTTCTTCTGATACTACACAAATTGATTTTAAACGTATGTGAATGGGTATTATGTAAAATAATCATTAAAATTTTATCTATTTTTAGTAAATAAAATATTAATTAAGACGCGGGAATTTCCTATAATTGAAAATTACACAGAATTAGAAAATTCACAAGTAAACTTTCACATATTTACGATTCTCATTAAAACCGTTAAATAAAATTCAATTTCAATACCGATTTATCGACATTATCTAATACTCTTTCAATTTTAAAATAACCATTTATCAATTTTAGTGGTTAAATGTGGTTTTATTATATAAAAATTATTTTTAAAAAAATGTTTCATTGTCTACATATGTGTCATAATGTCTGAGTACGTGAAGTAATGCCATCATTGTTTTATTCTTTTTAAAAAGTTTTGTCATCATTATTTTGATTTTATCACATGTATTTTTTATATTTAAATATATTTTTCTACTCCTTTTGAATACTTGAGTTATAGCCATCACAACAGATACATCACAAACTTAAAATATATAATAATATATATTTTTCGAAATCAAACATTTTTCTTTTAATTTTTTATTGTAAATAAAAACATTCCGGGAAAAAATTTCCAATATATTTTATATTTCTCTGAATTAGATTTTTCTTATGAATGAGATTCATAAACAACACTTTAAAATAGATTTAAAAAATATTGTAATTTAAAAAATACGTTATAAAATGCCACATTATTATGAATAATTAATGAGGCCATGAGACGCTACAAAGACAATTGACAATCTAATTACGTAATTAAGTTTAAATTAATTTAAGTAACTTATTCATAATTTTATAAATTTTAAGAAGATTTTTAATAAATATGAATCAATGTCTGTTCAGTTGAAGTTTTGGTTCTTAAAAACTATGAAATTGGTTTGCAGCCTTACGAAGTACGTGGAATATGGTAAATTTAAAGCTAATTTTGCTAATTAAAGAATAATTGTGAACTGATCTTAAATTGATATGATAATATCTTGAAACAAAACTTTATTGTACTAACATATTCGGATAATTATGAATTAAAACATAAATTCAAAAGCATTACTTATCTATACTTTTACAATCTATTAAAACTAAGCAACTTAACAAAATTTCAGTATTGCAAATAAATCCGTGTATAATTATATTGTTTATTTACCACAATAGATCACTATTTTATTAATAAGGATAATTTCAAGTTAATTATATTTTATCGTAAAAAATGCGTAATAGTTATTGTAAAAATTTACAAAAAAAATTAAAATGCGCAATGGGTAATTTAGATTGGTTTTCTGGTCACACTGACAAATTCTTGGTATAAAATTGTATCATATTTATACGTTATTTATTCACGTAAATCGGAAGGAAGTGGTCATGAACAGATTATAAAACTTACTATCAAATTGTAAATTTTTATAATAATCTAATAACTAACAAATATTTTTGCAATTTTTTAATAATATATTTATTAAATTGCGAAAAAATATGTTGAAACCAAATTGATGATTTTGTAATTCACAATTTTTGAACATACCCTTAATAATAAATATACAAATAATGTCTGTCAGCGTAAATATTACTCCTAATAAATTTTTTTCTATGAAAAGACGAATTTCATTTATTAGTAAACGACAAAATATTTTGTAAAGCTACAAGTTTTACAAGATGTAAACAATATTGCCATTGAATTCGAATTCCAGATGGAATTAAGAATTTTTCATTTAATATTTGATTTGATATTAATGAGATTTATTTATTTCAATTTAATATCTTAATAATAAAAAGAAACATTAAAAATAATTTATTAATTTTATAAAATTTATATTATAGTAATTTAAAAACCATTAATCTTTATTAATTTATGTTATTATTAATTTTCATATGTTTAGTAACATTTTTAAATCAACAGACTACACAAAGATTATCAAAATTTATAATAATAATTTAAAATGCATTAACTAAATATGAAGAATTTTAAATTAATTAAAATATCTATATGTTTTCATGAATAAAAATTAATATTTAAATTTCATCAACATCGATAGCAAGTTAGTTTTCACAAAACAGCAATTTGAAAAAAAAAGAAATTTTCTAATAAGGATTATAGTTAAAATTACAACAAATTTTTATATTATATATCCATGATGTTGTTATTCGAAACTATAAAAATATTTCATTATATATACTTTTTAAAATATCAAATTTCGAACACATGGCTGTACAAAGCGTTTTGCTACTGTTAGAGATAAAAACTTACGTTTTCAAATATGTTTACATATTTGTCTGATTTTTGGTTTACAAAAATTATAAAATGCAAAATAAAATTTATATTCAGATGTAATACATTGATCCATAACTTTATTTAACAGTTTTGTATACATAGATTATCAAAAAGTATATAATCAAAATGCAACACCCTTTGCAAAATCAAAATAAAACAGTTATTTTAACATCAAAATCAATTTTGTATGTATGTGAAACTTGTGTATGTTTTTCACATTATCAGTAAAAGATAACATATTATGTCAATGAACAAATAATACCTAGTACTTTGATATTAAAAACATGTTTAATACACTATCGAATTACTTTGACTGATACTAACAAGTTTTTTTAGTAAAATCTGATTTACATTATAATTTTTCCATCTAGATCAGCAGTTTCCAATCTAGGGTACGTGTATCCTTTGGGGGTACGCGACGAACCAGTCGGACGCAATAATATAATTAAAACCTAAAAGTATTTTTTTTATATTTTTTTCAAATTAAATTTTTGCGATTTTCTCTTATCAAAAGTATTATTTTTTTTATATATAATATATTTGTTAGATATAGTAGATATTTTTAAAACAAAATCAGCTTTTATTAAAAAAATGTTAATTTGTCTAAATAATATTAAAATTAAAATGTTTATAATCTTATTTAGATATTTCCATAATAAATGTTTTAAAAATATGTTTTTGCTTTGTTTAATCCCACTTTCGTAGTTTTTTACACCGGAAATGTGATAAAATGCATGTTTATAAAATATAATATCTGAAGTAAGCGATATATCAACTAAATATTGTATATAAATACTCGTATATAATGTTATAGACAAGCAGAACAAAATTATATTATTTTCTTGAAATAGATAAATATATTTATTAAATAATTTTTATAATTTGTTTTTACTTATATGTTATTTTATTATTATAATTTATATTAAATTTAAAGGTACAAGTAAATAAGTTAATTTACTAAAAGTATTTCTTGATCTGAAGCCAAATTTTAATAAAAAGTATTAAAACATTCACTTCATTAACTAAAGTACTTTACTTTTTTTTCAGAATTCTATGCGCACTTAGCTAATATTACATACTATAGTACAGTAGTCCCTACGTATTTACAATTTTATCAGTTTTCTTTTTTACCTAATTTATGTAGTTAGATGAAAAGTAATTTCTACATACCAATTCATTAACTTATCAACTGACCCAAATCAATGAAGTGCTTCAAAAACAATTGACAATCTATTTTATTAAATTAACAACTTTTATTTTAATTTTTCGATAACGTATTTTAAAAATTCGATAATCAAGAATCTATGTGTACTGCAGTTAAAAAGTATAAACCAATATTTTAACAATATCTTATATATTGTCTTCATTTGAAATGTAATTAGGAGTATGAGAATTTGCAACATAAGTCTTGACAAGTTCTGTAATTTATACGAGTGCTAAATGGAACATTTTGTGTAAATTATACACTGTACTTTTCTACGATTATAATACAGAAAATTATACTTTTTGATCTGACTTGAATGAAATTTCAAAATAATAATATGAAAATTGCGCACTGTTTGAATGCACTGCCGTTCTGACTAGTGCGTATAATATGAATATTGCACTGCTGAGATATAAAAATTCATATACCAATGACAGGTTTGTCAGTCACACATTGCAATGTAGTCGTAGAAGTATTGGAGTTTCAAATCAGAGTTTTTCTTTTAAACTTTATTAAAATTAAACTATTTTCTTTAATTTTTTTACTATATCCATTTTGTTAGACATATTTAATTATTTTAATTATATTTTTTTACAGATGTTTCATCTTTCCGTATTTTTCCACCGAAAATATATTCAGTATACCATGAGCAAGTGGTAGATTCGAATGGTAACTTAACACTAGAATGCGATGGGATGGAACCAGTTATTTGGACATATCCTAATAATACTATAATGGTAAATTTTATTCTATAAATAATTAAAATAAAATAAAAATTCCTTAAAACAGGAATATTTACTTCAAGAAGACAGTAGCAGCTGAAATAAATTACGCGAACAGTATACATTTTTCTTTTCATTTATTGGCAAATTAAAAAGAAAATTTAATACTTTAGAATAAATTACTGTATTATTTGTAATAAAATTTGACCTCAACCTTTAAATTGAATATAATAAATTCTGAAAAGTTTTTATTATATTATAATATTTTAAATTAATTTTCGTTTATGATATCAATTTTCTGAGTTAACAAGAGATATTGAACAATATAATTATCTTAAAATGTTTGTGTTAATGTAACGCATAGGTATATTTAATAATAACAAGATAAAAAAGTAATTATCTAATTGATTTACAGGGACGAATTTACATATATCAACGTCTTTATGCAGAAATCCTTAAAACACCCTTCCCAACAACTGACCTTAATTCGTCAAGTACCCAAGTAAATATTTAAAAAAATTTAAATATAAAAATTGTTTGTTTAATTGTAACTAACTTTTAGATATTAGTAAACGCAATAGACTAAAAATCATAAGAATGGATACTGGTCAGATTTTTAACAAATTAATTTTTTCAAATTTAAATTGCTTTACAATACAAAAATAACTGAATGTTTCAAAAATATATTTTGCACGTATTATATTAATAGTTAATTTTAAGTTTTATTTTTGCATCCTGAATATTAACTACCCTCACAAAATTGCTTAATAAACTTACCTTAAATCGTCCTAATTGAAACCATTTATCATTGTAAATAATTATAACTTATTTTTAATGTTATATTTACATATTACACTAGGAAAAAAAACGCGCCACTTAAAAAATCTGAAAAATTACCGATTATCAAATAGGTATAACTCGGCCAATTTTGAACGAAATTGAATGAAATTTTGTGTCCGAAAAAATTTGAAGTCTTCTCTTTAAGGTGATGCAAAATATGTACCATTTTAACTATTCCGCTCCCCACCACACCCCACAGAAAAAAAAACATGTTTTGACTTTAAAAATTGTCCATCTTTGACAACATGTATAGTATACAAAAAAAATTTTCGACTTAATTTACCAAGCGGGCGTTAAAATTCAAATATTTCTACGTAAATTCTGCTTAATTTCAAGGACTTGCAATGCTTTGACGCGAAGTTACGTTTTTTTGAAATTTACCCTGCTATTTAATGACGAGACTTCAAATTTTTTCGAACACAAAATTTCATTCAATTTCGATCAAAATTGGCAGAGTTATACCTATTTGAAAATCGATAATTTTTCTGATTTTTCAAGTAACGCGTTTTTTTTTTAACTAGTGTATATTTATTAAATATCATTAACAGTTGCTAAAAATATTTATAATTCACAATTTTTCTTTAACTTTATTTATCTAACAGTAATGGTGGTGCGCAAATGGTTACAACAAGAGCATGCCAATAAGTTATAATCAAAATCGATTAATTGGTTTTTATCTAAATTTAGAATTAAGTTTTTTTTATTGCCGAAAAATATTATACTATACATTACCTGCTTCGATGAAATTTAATAGATTGGATTTATTAGTATTTTTAAAATACTATTTTATTAAGAAATATGAACAAACTTAATTTAAAATTTTTGACTTGTATTCTCACCTCACTTTTAAAAGTAATTTTTGTAAAAATTTTACAAACAGGAAAGATATTTTTCGGCTAACAAGCGACATATTAAATCTGTTAATCGGAAAATATAATTTCTTTTAACTGATATGCAGGTTAATTTCGGTTTTAACTAATGCCGCTTTTAAGGCAATGCAACTGTCATAAAACCTGGACTAAACAATTGCTCTAAAACACCCAAAAATTTTCACACTATACAACTTTGTTCATCTATTTTTTAAAAAAATTTTTCTTACGAATATATTACTGTAAAACGAGTAATAAATTGTTGAAATATATCACTGTGAAATGAGTTTCATACAACAAAGTTTTACCGAAATAACGACGTTTCTATTTTTATGAAACATTAGGATCCATTCATTTCGTACAATAATATTTTATGATATAGTTGGGGTTTGTTATTATAAATTTATTTAAACTAATAAATATATTTTAAGAATGAAGATTACTGGTCCGCCGTTACAGTAAATGTGACAACAACATCAGACAAAAAATACAAATATAAAACTCTTCTAACAATGAGTAATGCCTCTTACGTCGATACTGGATTTTATTATTGTCATGGAGAGACTGCTTCCAAAAACGATCCCCAAAGATCTAGTAAAATATATGTTTATGTTCGAGGTACCATATGCTAAATTATCAGTTTTTGTTTTTGTTTTGTTTTTTTACACAATCATTTTGTTCAGATCCAAATCATCTCAGTTTGTCAAGCGATGGATTTAATGTTATCCCTGCTGTTCAATATGCCAACGTGACAATTCCTTGTATACCAACATCGCCGGATGTAGATGTTCAGTTAAAAGACGGAAACGGAGATGTTGTAAGTTGACTTATAAGCGTTCATAATTTTCATTCTAGTCATGTTTGCATTCTTAACATTCCGTCACAAAAAAAAAATAAAAAAAATATAGTCATAAAATGTACAAATGATTTATTTCACATTACTAGATTATGAAATTTTAAAATAACGTACATTTCTGAGACAAATTTGGAGAACTTTTGGAAATGCAATGTTTTAATTTGATAGTCCTACAAATTCTTAAATTCCTTGAATATTGAAACTGCGCATTCGAAACAGATATTATAACACGTTAAACGTTATACTATTTAAATATTATGTAGAAAGTTATGAAAAGTTTGCAAAAATAAAATTATTTTAAAATACTTGTTTTTTCAGTATTTACCCACACGTGAGGTAAATACCCAAACTATATTTACTTACCCACTAGGTATTTACACTTTTTACATCACTGCTTGTAACAAACCATATTATTGTAAAACATTTGCTTTGAGAAAGAGAATTTTGTGGCAGACAAATGAAGAAAATGTTTTCATTCTTAACAATTATATCAACTATGATTACTTATAACTTATAATGTAATAACAACTATATTTTAATGTTTTAAAATGCAAGGTTCTTAGTGAACGAGCACCATATGATCCACGTTATGGTTTTATGCTCCTGGAAGTAACGCTTTCTGAACCAAGTTACGAATGTATTTTTAGCCGGAATGGACAAGAATTTATTCAAACAATTTTGCTTGATGTACAAAGTACGTATAGTTTTTTCGCATATTTTATATTTTTTTTCGTTATTATGTTTACAGGTTGACAATATTAATTTCGATTCAAAAATAGGTTTTACATTTGAAATTAAATCTCTTTTATCAGAAGGTGAATATAGATGTATTTATACCTGGAATCATTTCGAGGAAGAACAAATGATTTATTTAAGAGTAATTCGTAAGTAAGTGCCTCAATAGGTGTTCGGGTTTTGGGCTTTCTGTTGGCAATCCTGCATCGCTTCTGTTTTATTTTTGTTTGTGATTATTTCTTCTTTGTTTGATTTAATATGATACGATCAAATGTATGTAAGATGACATCATGTACACATAACAACCAAAACAAAATAAGGAACCACCTGCTCAATTATCAGTTATTAATAAATTAATAATGTTAAAACTTCTTGACATTAACTGAATCACTTCGAACATTACTTTACAATACATACTGCATTCTAACTGGAACACATCAAAATGAAAGATCTAACTGCTTTAGAATTAAAATAAATATCTTAGTAGGAAATGCAAAATACAATATTTTTACAAAGATATAAAAAGCACATTTATAGTAAAAAATGATGTCATTTTTCTATAAATTTGAACAATCATATATTTTATTTTAATGTAGATATAGATTTTAGAACTCGTATTTATATTTTATCAATTTCTATATTTTTACGAAAGTACTATCTAGTGTACAAATTAATTAAAATTCTTTAAAAATCTCAGTAAAATCCTTTAAAATCCTAGTAAGATCAATTAAAGATCTTCTTAAAATAATTTCTACAATTTTAGATATTTCGTATAAAATTCGTAAAATCAACAAAAAATCACTACAATCATACTTAGAATTTGTACAATCTAGTGTACAAAAATTTGATGAAATGGTTTTTGCAAATTTGTAAAGTACTTTATACAATTTTTGCACTAACTTACATTGAAAAATTCTAGTTCTAAAACTTATAAACTGACCTGCAATAAAACTAATTCGTATATTTGCACTGATTTATGTGTAGTACATTAATGTTTGTGTTTTTTTATGTTGCTTATGTTTGTTATTATATTTTTATCCGCACTGTAAAATTCAAAATTTTACGAATCGTGACAGTAGTATTTTGAATTTTACTAAATTATAATTTTTTTAATAAAAATTAATCCATTTAATATTTTACATATTAAATATAAACACTTTATTTACTTTGTCGATGGATTAATTTTTATAATAAATAATTTTATGTCATTTTTCCTAAAAATATACCTGTCAATTATTAAATTTCTTTGTGTAGCCACTCCAAAATCTGTAAACAAGCCTTACATTGATGCACCCAACGATGGTCGTACAACAATTGGCAAGACATTGGAACTAAAATGCAATGTAGTTGTTGATCGAGGCGTCTACTTTGTTTTGAACTGGACTATACCAAACCAATTAAGATGGAACGTAAGTGGGTTTTGATTTTTTGTTTGTTTATTTATTACGAAAAAACAATATTATTTTAGACGAACGAAGTGAATGCTACCACAGCGGTAAGAAGTATTGAAGAAACAATTGGAACAAGCATGTTAACAATCAAAAATGTAACTTACGAAGATCAAGGGGAGTACGAATGCAAAGTTACAGATCATCAAAACAATACGAATCAGATGACGAAAAATATCATTGTTTTCGGTACATTTTTAATTCTTAATCTAATCTAATAATAATCAATTGTAATTTGAAATATAGATTTATAGAATAAAGAAGAAAGTGTAATCTATAGCAGTTCCCATGTAAATATCAAATGATTTCACTAAATCATCAAGGGCTGCAGCCAGTATTTTAATGCCCACATGCATTTTTTAAATATTTATTAATAGTATAAAATTATTTTTTATTTTGACATATAATTTTCGGGCCTCCGCTTGTTTTACGT
This sequence comes from Clivina fossor, assembly GCA_963966155.1. NCBI lineage: Eukaryota > Metazoa > Arthropoda > Insecta > Coleoptera > Carabidae > Clivina > Clivina fossor. The sequence goes on along the minus strand of OZ014563.1, from coordinate 7,653,901 downwards.
TTAGGAGCATGTGCTCCTAACAAATCCTTTTCTCTTTATCTATGAATTGAATAATTTTTGATAAGTAATCATGTAAAATTACTATATTAAAATTCTAGGACCAAATGGATCACATATAAATCTTACCGAGAGCAACAACTTGTATGAAATTGTTGAAGAAGCGGGCAAAGACGTCGTACAATGGGTGATTAAAATCGACGCTTATCCAGTACCAGAGTTGATGTGGTATTTTAATAATTTGAATTATTTGTATTATTTCCATAATCTAATAATTTTCATTGTATATTTAGGAAAGATAACGAAGGTAAAGAAATTATAATTAATTATCCAAAAAGTAACTATACATCTATGATAAAAATGGGGGAGAATGAAGCAGTTTTAAAAATTCACAACATTCAGCTGTACCATTCGGGAACTTATCAACTGGTTGCCGATAATAAAATTGAACAACAAGTTTTAAATCTTACTTTAAACGTTGAAGGTAAATAATTATTATTTTGGAAATTTAATTAGAACAAAAAGAAAGGATTCAGCATTTCTGTTTGATTAGAGGCAAAAGAAACTAAGAATTTATAATATTCTTTGTATTTATCTTTTTGATTATAGTGTACGTGTAGGTGTACTGTATCGAAACATCGAGTTTCTATGAAAATATTATAGAATTTTTACCGAAAGTCTTTTATTTTAATTCTTATCTAAATTTACATTCTTTCTGTTACATAAAACTATAACTTCGTATAGTTCTTATTTGTTATATAATTTATTATTTTATTTTAAATAAGTTTTGCAATTAATTATATAATAATCATCTTTTAAAATTATAATAAAATAATAATTTGTAGAAAAACCGATCGCACGAATTATTAGTGACAATTATCATAAAATTGGCGAATCAAGTTCGTTTAAATGTGAAGCAATTGGAAATCCAACACCAAATATACTTTGGTGGTATAAACCATGTCAAAATGATGAATGCGAATTTGATCTCATGAACGTAAGGAAATTACAAATTATTTATTTTATAATTTGACAAGTTAATGCCAAAATCTTTTACAGAGAAAAAATTACACTAGTAAAAGCGCTGGATTTAAAACAGTATCCGAAATAAATTTGACTATATTTGAAACCGGATTAATTAAATGCGAAGCAGAAAATAAAAAAGGCGTTGATATTACTGTACATGGAATATTTATAACTGGTAAAATTAAAAAATAAAAATAAAAAATTATAAACAAATACATTTTTTTTGTTATTATTTAGATATTGATGATATAAATAGTGGTTTCAAAATATGGAGGTCCAATGATAAGTCAAAAGTAGCTGTTGGTGATACAGTAACAGTATCTTGTGCAGTATCTGCATATAATTATTCGGAAAATATAAATTGGTACTGGAGAAACAGTTCAGATATTTATCAAATTTATGGTGATAATAGTAAGTTTAATTATTAGTGATAATAACAAAGGCTGATAGAAATTCGTATTTTGGATGTGTTAGTGTCTAGTTCAGCTCTTATAACAGTTGCATTGTCTTAAAATCGATATTAGTTAAAACCGATTTTTAAACCGAACTTGTAGTAGTATTTGTATTGTTTAGTATTATACAGGGTGATTTATGACGTCGAGGAAATACTACACCGGATGATTCCTATGAGTAATTTAAATAAAAAAACTTCAAATAAACATATGTCCGAAAATGCTTTCTAACGGAACTGTAGCCGTTAGAAGTTTATTACATGTAACATCAATCGCGTTAGCCTTATTTATTATATCAGGAAATAAAAAACAAGTCATAAACTTCTGAATAATTGTAAAATTACTAATTGATTTTCTAACATTTTGTTTAAACACTAGTAAACCAATTTACTAGTTTATAAATTTTTGTACACACATTAATAAATATTTAATAAACAATTTACAATAATTAAAAATCGAAGACAATTTTTGTCAAGACCCAGTAAGTCATAATAACTAGTAAATTGGTTTACTAGTGTTTAAACAAAATGTTAGAAAATCAATCAGTAATTTTACAATTATTGAGAAGTTTATGACTTATTTTTTTTTCAGATTTAATAAATAAGGCTAACGCGATTGATAAATAATAAACTTCTAACGGCTACAGTTCCGTTACAAAGCATTTTCGGACATATATGTTTATTTGAAGTTTTTTATTTAGATTACTCATAGGAATCATCCGGTGTAGTTTTCCCCCGACGTCATAAATCACCTGTATTAATTTTAAATTATACATATTATAAACCGTATTTACTAATTATTTTTGACTAATTATTTTCCGTTAAAAAATTTATTTGCGCTAAATTCGAGGTCTAGGTAATGGAATGTAACAACACTTGAATTTTATTTTCTTTGAATTCTTTTATCAAAAACGAATAAATCGCATTATTTTTTTCTAAATATATTTATGAAAAATTTCGGTGTCGCGTTAAATTCGGGGTCGCGTTATATTCGGGCAAATAAATTTGCCGTTTCACAAAATTTACCGCCTTAACTTATATGTAAATCTGCTTCTTTTCAAAAAAGTACTTATATTTTAAATTTTTATTTTTGAATATCACAGCATTCAATTTAAATAGTGGATAAAACAAATTACTTTGTAATAATTATTATAATATTTTAGAATATACTATTATAAAGGCCAAAACGAAATACACTTATCGTTCCGAATTAACAATAGATTCCATAACTCATAAAGATGGTGGTTCCTATTATTGTGAAGTAGATAAGGATATTACACAACTAGAAATTAAAGTCTACGGTAAGAAAAATTCGAGATATTTCTTTAGTTTCATTAGTATTAACATTAAAACTATTAATTCTTTTCTAGAACCAAAAACACCAAAAATAATTGACAGTAATATGAATAAAACTACAACGAAAGCTATAGATCAAACTGTATTATTCCAGTGTTATGCAGATGGTATACCATTTCCAACAATTTACTGGCTTAAGGTAATATTAAACATATTACAGATTTAATATTTAAATAATCATTCATAAATATTACAGGATGGCAAAGACTTGGAAAGTTCTAGTCGTGTCAAATTGTACGAGAACAATCAAAAATTCGAATATCTCAATATCAAGCAAGAGGATCAAGGCATATATACTTGTGTAGCAAAAAATCGTATTAGTTCTGTTGAAATGAGTACAGAACTTATTGTTCTAGGTAAGGATTAATATCAAAGAACTAAAAAAATATTTTTATAATAAATATTATCTTAAATATTTGTAGGACCCAACAAAATCAGTAATACATTAGTAACTATTATCGTATTTTTAGTAATATTATTCATCGTTCTAGTTACAGTACTTATTTTGAAAATCAGAAAAGAAAAGGTAAGAAAACAATTTAAAAATTTTGAATATCAAATATATGTGAAAACTTTTGCGTAGAAACTTCGTAGAGAACTTAAATTAGCCGGCTTGGCTAACTTTGATAAAGGAGCCTTAGAATGCTTAAATCCAGATTTGGGAGTTGATGAACAAGCTGAGCTTTTACCCTATGACAAAAAGTTTGAATTTCCAAGAGATAGACTTAAATTAGGTATTTCCGTAAAAAAAATTCAATGAAATACAATTAATAAAGATTTTTTTTTTTTCAGGAAAACAATTGGGTTCAGGAGCTTTCGGCGTTGTAATGAAAGCTGAAGCTTTTGGCTTAGTTGAAGATGAATCTGCTACAATAGTAGCTGTAAAAATGGTGAAACGTAATGCTGATTCTACTTATATCAAAGCTCTCGCTTCTGAATTGAAAATTATGGTGCATTTAGGGAAGCATTTAAATGTTGTTAATCTTCTGGGAGCTTGTACTAAAAATGTGACCAAAAGTAAAATTTTATCACACAAATAATCGTAGAAAATATCTAAACAGCCATTATCTTATTTACAGGAGAATTGCTTGTAATAGTGGAATACTGCAGATTTGGAAATCTTCATAATTATTTGTTAAGACATCGTACTGATTTTGTAAATCAAATTGATCTAAAAACAGGCCTAATTGATGTTGCTATTGGAGCAGAAATTTTAAATCGAACTTTTTCTGTTAGCAGTAATCAAAGGTATATTTACGCTTTAATTATTATAGAATTTAGAGGAATAATAATTAATTACCTTATATTGTAGTGCAAGTAGAGCCATTGCTTCTGGTGGTTTAGACTATCGATATACTCCGAATCCAAGTTCTTGTGAAACTGATTCTACAGCTGTTTGTACGCCAACAGGTAAATATATTAAGTAAATTTTATATTACATATTATCTAAAAACTTTTACAAAACATATCACTATATATTCTAGGTGAAGATACGTTCATCTTAAGTAACAACAGCGTTCAGCCAGAATGGCGTTCAAATTATCGTGGCGATTACAAAGAAAATGTACGTCCTATTTCAACGCATGATCTACTATGTTGGGCTTTCCAGGTTGCCAGAGGAATGGAATACCTTGCATCCAGAAAAGTAATTTAAACAAGTAAATTTATTAATACTTGAATAGTTATTGTTAACTTTTTCATTATTTAGGTTTTGCACGGTGATCTTGCAGCACGAAATATTTTACTTTCCGAAGAGAATATTGTAAAAATTTGCGATTTTGGTTTGGCGAAGAGTATGTATAAAAGCGATAATTACAAGAAAAAGGGCGACGTAAGTAAATATTTTCTAGAAGTTTATTTTGTTAGGTTTAAATAAATCTTATTGTTGTTTTTTTTTTTATTTTCCTGTGTGCAGTTCTTTTGCTCATAGGAAAATCAAGAAAACAACAATATGAATATACAAGTTCAGGAAAATAAAAACAAAATAAATTAAATAAATCTATTTTAGGGTCCTTTGCCTGTAAAATGGATGGCAGTAGAATCAATTCGAGATCGAGTATTTTCTACGCAGTCTGATGTTTGGTCATTTGGTATTGTCTTATGGGAGTTTTTTTCATTAGCTAAAACACCGTATCCTGGAATGGACGCTGATGAAAGATTATATAATAAATTAGTTGATGGTTATCGAATGGAACAACCTGAATATGCCACTAAAGAAATGTAATTTTACGTCATTTTATAGACATAAATAGATTGTTATTTTTTCGATCAATTTTTCAGATACCAATTAATGACAGATTGTTGGCACGCAAAACCTGGGATGAGGCCTTCATTTACAAAACTATCCGAAAACCTAGGATGCATGTTGCAAGAAAGTGTTCGCATTGTATGAATTTTTTTTTTCTATTTACTATTTTTAGAAATAAATAATAAACTGAGTAAATGTTTCTTTTTTTTAGCATTACATCGAATTAAATGATCCGTATATACAAATGAACAATGCACATATGGAAAATCATAGCGATTATTTAGCAATGTTAAGTCCTCCTGATTATGGTAATTTGTCTTCACCAGAACCGCATCATTATGTTAATGACTGTGTTCCAATACCATCACCATCACTATCACCACCAAATTTAATGGGCGAATCATCGTCATCAGCAGGCTACCTACCAATGGACATATTTAGCCCACGAACTAACGAGAGCATTTTCGATTTTGATATGCACAAGAAACAGAAAAGCAACGGTGAACCAGCTTCCAGACCGGAACTATTACCAATGCTACATATAACAAATGATTCCGACAGTGACCTATCACCGGCGGTACCAATCTCACCAACAGTCTCTAACTCATCAACAGTGCCAGCATCGACAATAGTGCCAATATCACCAAGTTTCTCTAATCCTAGTTACCAAAATGCTTCACTTTTACCAAATAGTGATAATTATATAAACATGCCACAACAAAAAAGTGCATTAAAACAAGAAATACAGGATAAAGAAAAAAGTGTTATAGATGCTTTTTCAAATCCAAGTTATGTACAAATAAACAATAAATCTAGTGCTATCAGTGATGATGATAAAAACAATTACGTTAATAGTCAAAGTCGAGACTGGGAAAGACCATATGTAACTTAATTGTAATTTTTAAGTACCTTTTTTTATTATTAAGTATTATTTTTTACAAATTTTGTACAATTTACATATTGATTTAAGAATACATGAATACAAATTAGTTTTAAAATGTAATTTAGCTATCTACTTCACTTTCCACTCGAATTGAATATGGTACGTCATGTATCGTAGTATTATTAGGAAATTTTCTCGATGCAAGTATATCAGTTCGAAGTTTTCTTTTGTACTCGATCCATTTTTTATTTTGTACATAAGCTCGAAAAACTGTTTCACGTGATGGTACGCGAAGCATCAAGTATTTTCGAATTCGATCCCAAACATTACCCTTATTATGCTGCATTAACCAGTAGCTTGGAATCAATAGACACTTAACTGGTGTGATTGCAATAATTCGTCGATTTTTCATGAGTACACCATCGCGAAAAGAACTTGTTTCGCCCAAAATACAAACTTGCATGTAACGTAGTTTAACGTTCGGTGGTATAAAATCTTTAATGCTCGAAACTACACGTTTAACTTTCTTACGTTGGTCTGACATGCCTTTCATTTCTCTAAACAATTGTTCTTCATCCCCCTCGTAAACTGATTCAGCATTTGTACTTGTTCTGGACGTAAAATCTTTTTGTGTTGATGTTGATTTTTGAGAAATGTCAACTTCATTCGAGACATTTTTTGTTACATTTTCATCACTAAGTGCTACATCCACAGTATCAACACTAACACGGGGTGTTCTTCGATCTTCCGATCGAAGCAATTCCTCTTGATCCTTTTGTATTTCAGCCGAAAAAGATTCGATCGAATTTTTTACTGGTGGATCAAAGAGAGTGTAGTATTTAATACCACTTTTTATTTCTTCGCTTATCCATAAATGTTCAATAACTTTACATTTGCCTTCAATGATGAAATAAATCATTAAAGTTGAACTTTGACCGATTCCATCGCCCAAAATAACCTGATTTGGTTCGAATTTTTTTATTTTCGATAAAAGACAACACTCGCGCTTAGCAACATCATCCCAATCTTTGAAATACGTAAATTTGGCCAACGCTTCTTGAATTTCATCCCACTGTTTCTTGATTGTAGCTTTGAGGACATTGTCGAAATCTTCTTTTCTCAAACACAGTAATTCGCAGGGTGCTGATAAAGTAGACATTTCAGTATTACTAGTGTCGATACATTTCAACCGTACGATGTAACGATATATTGATCAAACAAAACTGAGTTTTTTAATGATATAATATAAAATCAAAGTCGGGGCTGTCCGTTTAATGTCTCGGGTAAACGGGATAGCATGCGCTTTACATAACTAACTTTACATTGCATTTATTGTTACAAGTTACAAAAAAATAAAACAAGATTATCTATTATTTTATTTAAAAAAATGTATATTTAAACTACATTACAGAAAAATTATTTAAAAAATATGGCCACGACTTGAAATTATATTTATAGATAACTACGCAAAAGTAATAGTCAACAAATACTATGTTTTACTTTTTTTTTCTTATCTTTTTTTGCAAAATTTTTATGTTTTATGTCGCTATATATTTATATACAAGTTTTATAAACTGTAACTTTAATTTATTTAATTTGAAAAAAATTAAAGAATCATACATTTTCTATTGTTTTTTTTTATATTTTATAACTGTAAAATTTCTTGCACATTTCTTATGTAAATTTACGTCAGATGAATTTAGCTGCCATTAAGATATTTTACATTTATAAGCCTAAACCAGAATACAGGTAAAAATAATAATAATTATATTACATTTTGAAAGTCTGTAGATTCGAAAAGCTACATTTTTAAACATAGTGTCAATTAATTATAAAATGCGCATATGAATATCATTTGAATATATGCGAGTTAATTAAAAATAAAGTGTTAATAACAAATAAAATAAATGAAGTATACCTGTAGTTGTAACAGTAGCAGTTCGAGGAACGTTATGTAATAAAGATACTTCACCAAACATACTACCCGCAATATTTTTACCAACATCAATTATTTGCCATTCATTGGCAACTTCATCAAAAACACGTCGCGTTATTGCAACTTCTCCAGAAAGTAAAAAATACATGGCATGTGCTTCGTCATTCTGTTTAACTAACACGCGGCCAGCTTCATAAAATTCGAAATAGGTAACACCTACCAGTTTATTTTGAACTTCCTGTATATATATATTTATATATAAATTACAGAAATATATTAATTGACAAAACATTAATAGAAACACAAACTTCTGGATATCTTCTAAAACACTTCAAGCCGCCAATAAATTTATTTAAATGTTTCCTTTCTTCGTCAGTTCGATAATCGGTATGTTTTCGGAGTATTGCTTTTTCTCTAATTGTTAAATTTTTACTCATTTTTTTACGACGTGTAAAAATTGTTACATTACGTCGAACATTATGCACATCCACTGTATCATCATCATCATCTAATAACCAAGGTAAATTATGTATAACATGTCGAACAGCTGCTTTAAATCTTCTTCGAGCTCTTAGTTGCCGAAGCATTTTTTCTTCCATCATCTGAGTTAAAATTATATTTGATCTTTAATTCTTACTTTTATATAATTATTTAATTACTTGTACCTTTGCATGTATATCAGCCATTTTTGAATTATTTTGTTATATTCAAAATAATCAAGAACAAAAACTTTTAAAATTTTAAAAATGTGTACTTTTAATTAAAAGAGTATATTATTTTCGTATATATTTTGTAGAATTATGTTTTATAAACATGAAACAACAAGAGTTTTAATTTTAAAATTTCCCTCCTAAACAAACTTCAGTTTGTACACAGTAACCTTATTTCTTCGTAGTAATACCAGTTTCCAGTTCTACTGCCACATTCATAGTTGAAATATGGTTGAAATGGCCGAAAAGCGGTCAAAGAGTTACATCTATTTAGACTTTTTTAATTAATTTTTTAGTGTTTTGTTTATTTAATTTTATGATAAGTGTAAGTATAATATTAAAAGTATTTTAAATTTGGTTAGAAGTGTTATATAACTTAGTTACGATAAGATTATATATAATACGATGTTTACCAGTGCATAAAGTGCAGTGCACTCATTTAGGCCAGAACACTGCTATTTCGACTGTTAGCCTAATTTCCAAATAGATGTCCGCGCTATTTTGTTGACGTATGCTTTAGACAAAATTACAAAATTAATTTTCAAAAAGTACGTAATAAACCATTAATTTTTTCCCGTAGATAATTGGGTAATTAAAATTTAATTGATATAAAAACAGTGATATTTTAGAATAGTTTTCAAGTGAAAATTATTTTGAAGTTTTCATTTGTAAATTTTTGTTTTGGTTGTATTGTGAATTTTATTCACGCCTACTGTGATGCAAGATTTTGCGTGCTGGTCTCTCCATCATGTTAACAAATACATTTGAAAGTATGTCGTTTTTTGAACTTGGAAATATAGGTCGCTCAGTTTGTTGCTGCCTGGCGCAATCAGCTTTAACAGTACAAGTGTTTCACGAGTTGAAATTAAATTTTTAGTGAAAAAAAAAAAATTGTTAACCTAATTAAAAAGTGTACAATTTTATTTTATTTTTTTATTGTTTGTTATGTAGAGATGTTGATGGAAGCTCAATTTGTTAAAAGTCTGCGGTGATCGCAGTCATGGCTAATGTGTCCGGCGATCATGAAGCAGATTCAGGCACCGCAGGATCAGACGGGGCTGACGGAACTCCTAAAGAAGAACCAGACACTGAACGTGTAACAGGTTCGAATTCAAATTACGACGAATCAATCGAAAGCACGCTACATTGCGATCGTTGCGATAGTTTTGACGCACCGAATCTGACAGTGCTCACCGCACATATGGCTCAGTGTCAGACATCAGCAACTGTTGCTACAGCAGCAGTCATTAAAAATGAAACCGAAGTCGAAAATAATAATCCGCCACCCGATCGTGTGCATCGGAAAATGTTCGAATGTGATGTTTGCAATATGAAATTCTCAAATGGTGCTAATATGCGACGACATAAAATGCGGCATACTGGTGTTAAACCGTACGAATGCCGTGTGTGTCAGAAGCGATTCTTTCGCAAGGATCACTTGGCCGAACATTTTACAACACACACGAAAACGTTGCCGTATCACTGTCCGATTTGTAATCGCGGATTCCAAAGGCAGATTGCAATGCGAGCCCATTTCCAAAATGAACATGTCGGACAACACGATTTGGTTAAATCATGCCCACTGTGCAGTTATCGAGCCGGCTCCATGAAGAGCCTCAGGGTGCATTTTTTCAACAGGTAATTTGCTTTTTAATCATGTTGAAACAAAAACACAAAAGTATTTTTGGTATATTTTATAAGCTATTAATATAAAAAGGATGTTACAGACAAAAGGTTACAAATGCATTTGTTTTTGTAAATATTTAATCATAAATGGCTTTTATCTCATCCGTAATAAGATTGAAGAAATCTGTGTGTACTTTCATACTAGTGTTAAAAGATTAGAAGATTTTATAATAGTTATCACTTTAAGAAATCTTATGTATAAAACTAATTGCAATTTCGTTGTAAAGACTTTGGATGGACTTTGGACAAGATGCAAAATTTTTATATTATAGCAATGTTTTTCTGCGATGAAACTAAGAATTTCACAAATATTTAAATAGCCACTTAATCGCAGTAGATTTAATAAATCTACTAATTCTATTAAGTAGTTATTGAAATATTTGTGATAATGCAAAAAGATGATTAAATGAAAAAGATTATTATAGCGATTGAAATTTCCAGACATGGAATTGACTTGGATAATCCAGGTCCAGCCGGAAGTCCCCTACTTGCCGCAGCGGGTCACATGTCATCTATGGATCCAACGCTGAACTCGCTTAGTAGCCTATCGGTGAGTGTGGCGAATTATAGTGATTCCGGTGATTCTACAGGCGCTCGTTCCGCTGACAATGCAACACCGCCAATGCACTTCCTAACACCGCACGTGGAGATCTCGATGGCCGATGCGCCCGCATCGTTCTCACCCATTCAATGCGACCAACAGCGTTCGTTGCAACCGAACGGCGATTGTCCCGGTTCGCCGCATTCGGCCGATTCGAATTCGAATGCGCCGTCCAGCAGCCATATTCAGGGTTCGTCCGAAACGAGTATTACACCATCGATAAGTCTCATTCCTATAAAACAGGAGCCGCAGGAAATGGCAAACGGTCCCGTTAATTTGAGCACCTGTTCATCGGAAGGCGTGCAAATGCAAACGGCCACCTCCAGTAGCTTATCGTCACTGATTAAAGTGTCCCCGTTGAAATCGTTATTACGCGAAGATCTTAAACGAAAGATTGTATCAAGAACGAATGCATCACGAAGTAGAGCAAATGCTTCGCCTAATACCAATCCGGAAAGTTCACCGCCGACCGGCGCTAATTCAATCGATCCGATTGCAACGACTACGAATGGTGCGATTACGTCTACAGGACCGGAACAACCGTCCGATTCATCCGTATGGAGGGTATCTGCTAAAAGAACGCTGTCGGGATTACAGTGTATCTTCTGCGGCATTGGTTTTCCTGATCAGACCCTCTATTTTTTGCATAAAGGTTGTCATTCCGATTCGAATCCGTGGAAATGCAATATATGCGGCGAGCAGTGCTCAAATGTTTACGAGTTTAATTCGCATCTACTAAGTAAGAGTCATCAGTGAGATTTTTTAATAAATTTATTTTTATTTTTCTTGTTATTGTATTTTATATTAAAAAAAATTGTGCACTTCATTTTTTTTCTGAAAATAGCCGTTTTGAGCGGTAAAGTGTACATATCACAGTTTTAGATTTGCTTCTCATGCTCATTGTATGATTCCGTTTGATAATATTTTATTACGTGAATTTTACCAAAATACTTATTGATATTATGAGAAATCAATTTAATTGCGATGGTGATTATAATGAGAAATAATTCTATGCTTAAGATCATTTTTAATGTACTTGAAAATTAGTGGAGAAATTATTTTTTAACTTATCGTCAATGATAAAGAAAAAGCCTTAAACAATATCGATAACTAATTGTGCCTAAGAAAACGCCTTTTAAAAAGAAACTATTTTATTAAAGGCCGTGCTATTTAACAAATCCGTCCATTTTAAAATAAAACCAAAAGGTTTTTTTATATATGTATACATAGAATATAGAATAATTATTTTAGTGTACAGGGTTTTTCGACAGTATAATGTATAACATTGATTTTTATTAACGAGAAAATATTTATTTTTTTATTTATCTTTTCAGATATTTTACTAAATAGAAAAATATTAAAATTATTATAAATTTTTATTTTATCAATGTTCTACTTATTAATTTGCCAATTTGTACTTTTGAATCACCCGTATAAAATTAGAGAGAAAAATTATGCCTAATATAAAAATAGACTAAAATATAATTATATATAACTATAAATAGGTAGAAAAAAAGAGAATTTATCTAGGGTATTTAAGCTAAGTACATATATATAGAACACGCATTATAATTATGTTTAAAAACAACAAAATATTAATCTTTCTAAAAAATTTAACTTTATATTTTTTAAAAATTATATTTTACTATATTAGATAAATTTTATACATTTTAAATATAATATATTTACATTTTATTATTTATTGAAAATTAAGAAAAACATTTTGTTGTTTTTTTTTATTTAAAAAAATAAAGTAACAAATTCTGTACAGTATTTATTTATTTATGCTAAACGAAACTTAAAACAATGAATTTCTATTTGTTACATTAATTATTTAAAGCTTTATAATGCTTTTAAAAATAATTTGCAACACAATTTTTAGGCCGAGAACTTAGCAATAATCATCGAATTTCATTTGAAAATATGTAATGATGATGCACATTTGATGTTCGTAGCGTGCAATATCATGTGCCTTAAAAATTGTGTACTGATCAAGTACAATAATTAACATTCAATTAATATTATTTTAATGTAAAAATATATTTTGTCCATTTTATATTTTATTGAAAGTGCAAAACAAAACCGGAAAAATATTCACACAGAAAGTTGTGTTTTGTTTAAAGAATTAACTAATAATTTTAAACAAAGATAGTATACGATTGGTTAATTTTTTAAAACTGAAATAAAATATTAATGAATACATTGGCTGGTACTACAAGTTCAATTTTAAATAATAACGATTTTAAAACAATGCAACTGTTATAAAACACCAAAAAAATTGAGCTTGTCCAGACATTGTGGTCATATAAAATGTATCAAAAATTGTTTTTGAAACATTTTATAAAATTTAAATACTTAGTAGTCCTTTTGAAAATCATTCCATCCAATGTTATTATTTTATAATGTGATTTATTTGTAACATATTTTATATAATTAGTCTTGATATTAATGAAAAAAAAAAATGACAAAGTTTCTTCATACATTCCCTGTACTTGTTTGCCTGAAATTGAATAACGCAGGCATGTGATTTTTTTTGGTATATATATTTGTCTTTTATTGTAATAAATGATATTTATTTTTTATTTATAGAAAAAAAAACTTCATACACATATGTATAATATAACCTTATACATATATTTGTTGGTGAAAGGGTTAATAAATATTATTAGTGAAATATATGTTATTAAAAATTATATTTCATGTATTATTTACAACTTACACATATTAATATATTAATTTAATATTGTTTTTTGATACTTTTCTTGTCAAAAAAAACTATGGCTCGTATTCATAGATCACTTTTAGTTAAAAGTAGTCGAAGATTTTAAAATTAATTTTGGCTTTTACTGTGTGTCAAATAAAAACTAGTTTTATAAATTAAATTCTTTTTATTATATTTAAGATTTGAAAATATACTGTTAAATATTGTTCTAATATTATTTAAATAAATACTTTTAGATATAGGCATTTTTATCTAAAAGGGACTATGAATACGGGCCTATAATTCCATTTCATCCGAGAAATTATATAAATTTTTTAATTAGTTATGAAGTTATTTGAATTCTAATTATAAAATAAATATTCATTTTTCTTTATATATTTTACAAGATAATATAAATAAACATTATTTATTTTTCAATATGTGTATTTTTATAAATTATAATTTTATCGAAGCGCAAATAAATATTCTTGAAAATTTTTCGTTTGTAAACTAGGCTTTCTACAACGCATGCGCATTTCAATGTTTGCGCGTGCGCATAGTTCACGATACAAATTCGCCTAACCGGTCCCAGTTGTCAACCATCCTTGTTGTTCTCATATTATAACTAATTTTACATGATGATAGAACTATAATAGCGTATGATGCTTACATATTCGACTTTAGTATAGGACATACATGCTAGGTAGAACTTCATGTACAACAGAAAATGTAATAGAAGACTTTAGGAGCCAGCTAGTGTTATACAATATTATGTAGTAATGTGTGAACGAGGTGTGGCGTATCTACAGTTTCATATACAATAAATAAAATTTTACAAATTTTTAAATAATAGAGAAATGTGTTATGTGGTTTTTAAATTTTACGATGTGTTTTAAATTGTTTATAGTGTGTAGAAGTGCATCATAATAATACGCATCAATAGAATTCTAGCGATATTTCGTCAAAACATTGAGGTATGTTCAACATTAATCCAATAATATAATTAAAATAAAAACTAATTGCAGTATTTAGTATGTACTCTTTTGTTTTCCTTAACATTTATTGAACAAACATATTTTAAATAACATTCAAAACGTTTCTCGTTTTATTTATTAGTAGCAGTCATAAATCTATCTATCTAGGTTACTTGGTTAATTAATTGTTATTAAATTTAAGTACTAAATCTTTATAATTATCATATTCATCATCAGTCTATAAAATTATGTTCATCCATATTCATTACAGAACTTTATTAAAGATATTTATACATAAATGTATATCCCTCTGTGTGAAAAATTAATTTAATTTGTTTGTTTAACATGGAATAAACACTGAGTAACTCTGTAATATAAGCATGAAATGTTTGTATTAGAAGTTAAATTGATGTGTCACTATGTGAAGCTGGTACAGTTTTTTTTTTGTCTGGTCAAAATCAACAGTGAACTATTTTTTAACTACTGACGTAATTTTAGTAGGTGTACTTATACAGTTCAAGCCAATTAATGTGTATTAAATTTTAGTTGGGGGCATCCATTAGGTCAGTTTATATCGAACATTGTATTCAGCTAGTACACTTTTTTTTTTCTTTTACCAATATAAAAACAAATTGAAATAATAAACGGTTTTGCTCTATTAATTCTTCGAATGTTATCGAACTAGCAAACTTTATAAAATTGTATTTTATTTTGCTGCAGTAAACTGGAGTCGAGTTTTGTACACGTCGTGCAACAATTTATTTGAAATGGCCACTGTAACATTAGCGCAAGAACACAACAGTTACATTGTATACAACAGACAAGTCAGGTAAGTTAATTATATTTTTGTTTAATTACTTAATAAAAGTTACATTTCGTGCACCTGTCAAATAATAGTAGCATATGAAAACATAAACTATATTTTTGTAATCTAATTTATTCTGAAATTTTACGTAATTTCGTTAAAACAAACGAAAGTTTTGAACACTTTCTAAACATGATTTAAAATGCCTCGAAAATAATTTTATAATACACGTGGTTGTTTCAAAAATAATATATTATGTCGTGTTGATGACAAGTATGTATAATAAATTACAAAACTCATTCCATGACCGTGAAAATATTGTATAATTTGCCTGCAATTTGCAGTAGCTTCAAATTTAATGTATGTAATTTATTTAGTTATATTTTGTATGTTTAATGCAGCATAAATACATACTGTGTTAACGTTTCAAAAGTAAAGATTGAGCATAGAAAATTATAAACATCGAAAAAACATATTTTAATTTCTAATTAGATATCCGTGAAAACATTTATTTTTTAAAGTTAAAATAGTTTTACATTTCTGGAAAGGACTTTTAAATATAGAGTGTTCATATTTTTCAAGTTTAAAATTAATTATATATGGATTGGAATATTGAAAATGATTAAAAAACATCTATTTTGTTAGTTATGGTTAGAAAGAATTTAATAAAACCGTATTAAAAACATCGCAAATACCAGTGAATTTACTCCGATATTAAATGTTTATTTATATCTGTTTGTTGTAATTTTTATTGCACATTATTTCAATAATTATCAGTTAATACTTTTTTAAAGTAAAAAAAAGAGAGTATATATAACTACAATAGTCATCCTATTAAATAGAAGATAAATATTTATTTTTAGCTTTTAAATAAAAATGTACTTACATGTGTAATGCATGTTATAGGAAAATATTTTAATTATATTCTTCAGGGTTTCACGGCCGGTATCCATTGAATTTATAGAATTTTCTGGGCTGGTATATTTATTTTGTCAGAAGTTATTTGTTATCTGTATTTTCTAATATTCAGCAAAATGATTGTAAAATTAATAATTTTAAATGTACAAATTCTATTAAAAATAGTATTAATAGTTAGCGTAATATTTGGAGTTGAAGATTTGAAGTTATCAATAAATGAATGTCAAAATTAGAATTATGAAAGTTTTGTTGAATTGAATCATAGGCGTAGTTTCTTGAAATTATAGTTTATATACAGATTTAGGCCAGTAGTTATGTTGCATCTGAATAGATGCAAACTTTAACAAAAGACTAAAATCTTCTCGAAATACTTTTAAAAGAATTAGTACTTTTTGTGCTGATAAAAGTTTTTAGGTCAAATTTATAAAATTTATTGGTTTTTGCTGTTCAAAATTTTATCTCTGATATTTTTAATTATGTCTTTTATTTTGTCTTTTTCTAGTAAATGAAATTTTTCTTTTGATAGAAAAATATAAAATACCTTGTAACGCTACGTATCTTACGAGAATTACAGAATTATAGCATAAACTAAAGCTAAAACGGGAAAAATACATGCTAAATAAAGTTTTACTGATAATTATTTTAAGAGCAAATCTTCACACGTATTTACGTATCAGTGACACTAAATCGACAAAAGAAAATGTAATATTCTTTCTAAAATAATAAAAATATTTCAGTTTTAATTAACGTGTAAAAAGTTATAAACACGAATTCTCACAGTAAATTACGACAAACACATTTTATAATAGAAATATCAGTATATCATATAATACATATATTAATGTTTATTTTATAAATAATAAATATTTGTTTTACGTTAACGTATATTCGTAAAATCAAATTCATTGTATTTTGTCCCAAATACATATTTTTATATATTTCCTACTTTGGTCGCACGATTAAAATATTCCTTTTTTTTTTATAAGTTAACAGATTTTTTGTCTGGAATTAATTTGGTTATATAAAATGTTTAGAGCACGACAGTCCTTAGAAGTAGGATGTTAAAGTTATGTAAATGAAAATCAATTTTTTTAACCATAATCGCATTTGCATTTTTAATGTTTTTTATGTTATTTAAAACTTGATTTATTCGTACTTAAAATTGTATTTTTCTTACTGCCTAACACGATTTTTTAATATACATAAATATTGTTTAAAGTTTATGCAATAGAATCATTTATATTGAAATTTTGACTTGCTGGAATCAAAGACCCTATTTTACTTAATACGATAAAAAAAGGTTTAATTTGATCATTGAATTATGCCCATTTTTACAGCCCGAAAATAGCTTAGTAATGTTGCATTATTACTAACGTGTTGCAATAATAATAATTATTATAATATTTATAACATTTTTATCATAGAAAAATCTGTTTATCGCAGTATAGTTATTTATGTATTTAGTACTGAAATTCTACTTACTGTAGGAGATGCATACAATATTTTTTAAAATGGTGTAATAACAATATAAAATTATTAATTTGCTGTTGCCAAGGAAGCAGTTGAAAATATTCATTGATAAACAACCAGTACTATATAATATTTTTAGGACAATTTTTTAGTAGTAGATAATTTCGGTAAACCGAAAATTCTGGTTTTCTGTTGCTGCTTAAGTCCCCCCGACGAACATTTTTTCACATTTTATATTTACATTTCTAGATGTTGAAAACAAAACGCTACATATAGATGATAAAACCATGTTTTTTTTTTGTCTACAAGCAAAGTAGAATTGTAAACATAAACATAAAACAATGTGAAATATTATGTGTGGACATCAGATCAACCATAAATATATAGATACGTAATTCCTATATCTAGTACATGGATTGTTTTGTTATGTACATTAAATAGGATGAATAAAATGTTTGTTTACATTTTGTAATCTGATACCTTCTATATGTCTAATGGAAAAGCCAACTATCACAGATACATCGAAGCAGATGTAAATACAAATGTATTTATTCTCTAAATCTAGTTTTACTTGTCATTTCGAAACATTAAAAACAAAAGAATGTGAATTGATTGGTTCCTTATTACAAGCGGTTTTAAAATTGGTTTTAACATTAGTTAAAACCAATGCAACTACTAAAATTGGTTTTAACATTAGTTAAAAACAATGCAACTACTATAGTAGCAGATCTAAACAAATGAATTATAACCCCGAAAAACCGAACTCGTAATGCCCAGCCATTATTTTTATGTAAGCATTAGAATTTTATTAATTTTTCTATCTGTAAAATAAAAGACATAAGTAGTTATAAAATTTCTTAAAAAAAATTAAATTATTATAAAAAATCATGCATAATTTAATGTCTATAAATAACCAAACCAATTGTTTTGATCATTGTATTGGAATTTCGTAAGTATATAAGACTTTTCCATTTTTATTTTGAAAAACACAAACCGATGACGTGATTTTGGAACGTAGATAGAACAGCGAAACGGCTAAAAAAAATTAAATGACAGCCTTGAACGTGCCATGCCACCGCCGCGTATATATATATATACAAAATTAAAAGCAATTCGTGACCTTTGGCAAATTCACTAGCACCTCCATTTTACTTCCAATAATCGCAATCAACTGCGAGCCTTTGATGACCCCGACCTAAACAAATTAATATCACACCGTCTACTTCATTTCTCCTTATTTATTTCACTTAATATATTTAAATTACCATGTAACATATATTTACATATTTTATCTGACCAATATTTCTATAAATTGTACTTTTTTTTATTCTTTATATCATTTAAACAGAATTTAAATTTTAAATAAATTTGTTTAAGCAATTGATTTTAGTCTTTTTTAAATATAAACAAAAAAAAAATTCCAGAACCACAAAATTAATTTTACGTATATTTCGGAAGATAAGTTTCCATCATCAGTAGCAAATTATAAAATAAACATTAATCAATAAAAGCCTAATTTAATTCGCGATCTAAATACTTAACATTTGGAAATAGTTTAATTAAAAAATTCTACTTTAGTTAAAACATATATTGAAATAGTATCGCACTGTTTATAATAATATTATGCAAGAATGATAATTGTGTATATATAGTAATTATTATAATTTAAAATTAATTATTATACAATTTAAAACACCTGTATGTTATTGCAGTAAGACAAGTAAACTTTTTTTTATATTTAAAACAGGATACTTACTGATGAGTAATTAAAGTAATTAAATGTTTAAATTAAATTATTAAATCAGAATATTTCATTTATATTTGTTATATGAAATAAATATTCGTATAAATTGCAGTATTTGCCAAGGTTCTTACTGCAAATTTTTATAAGTACTCTTGCAAAATTAGTACTATTCTGTAGTCTGTATAAAACACTATTTTATGTAATAAATATTTATAAATTTTATAAAAATATTGGCTTGTATTCTCATCTCACTTTTAAAAGTGATTTTTGTCAAAATTACTTTTGACGTTTACTTAAAATTACTTATTAAGCAATTTTAATAGTTTATTTGAATTTATTAATACTAGATATAAAAAATATATCAAAAATAGAAATACTATTCATATTTGATAAAAGGTGGAAGTACAAATTTATTTGAAACCAAAAATAAAATTACTTTTTCATAAACAAAAGAGGTTGGAATAGTTTTTATTTAAAATTTAATGATTGGACAATAAGTCTATTAATTTTTCTGGAAAAATAACAATAACAAATTTTAAGTTATATATTTTTATTTTGATAAAAATTATTCAAACTTTCATACTCATGGGAAATGATCAGCGTTTTATGCTCGTTTTCAATTTTCAATAACTCCTTACTGGTCATCTTTACCGGCATAAAACGCCTGTACGGATTCCATTTGTAACTGTAATGACATGGTCAAAATGCATGAAAAACACACACACAAAAAAAAATATAAACACGACATTGAAAATCCTGATGAAAAACAAACTGGCTGTTTATTTTGTGTGACTTTGATGCTATACAAAATTCTCATTCACAATTTTCGCATTCACACACAGACACACTGCCATGTGAATTACGACATTTCCTATCATATGAGCGAAATTGTGAATGTGTTTGTGGCGCGGGTTTCTCTGTGTTTGTTATTATGACAAACGTGTTAAAAATAAACTCAGTTGCTATAATAATACATTATTACATAGTGTTTTTCTAATGTCGATATTGGAATGTATTATTGTACCTTTTATTATCAGACAACACCTTATTTTTATTAGTGATTAATAAAGATAGTTGTGTTAATTTTTTACAAAAATATTTGTTTATATTTTATTGTGAAATATGTGGATTTACCGAGTATTAGTAATGCAATATTTATTTTATTTAATATTTGTTATCTGTTAGCGATATATTTTTTTAATGAACTGTTCGAAAATATTTACACATTTTTGGTATGTTTTTATTTATTTTAGAAATAACTATGACAAATCACACATTTTTGAAAATTTAAAAATACTCTTTTTTTCTCATTATCAGAAAAATTAAATTACAAGTTTGTTTTGTAACACTACGAAAAAAATTTAAAGCTTCTGTAAAATATCAAAAAATAATGCAATTTTTTTAATATAAAACAACATTTTTCTGATCAAACAGGGCTTTGGAGCCTTTTCTCCGATATTTATACAACTATAGTCCAGCTTCGGTACGCTCTCCAATTTAAATTGTAATAAATCTTTTTTTTCGAAAAATTATGTGAAAATTTTTTTTAACAAAAATCTATCTTTTTAATGATATATTTTGCTAAGAATTGAGGAGTGAAGCAACCAATATTTTTACAGCTCCAATCTAGTTTCTGCTCCGAATAAAATCATGTTACTTTGAGCTCCGGCTCCAGCTCCAAAACCCTGATTAAAACAGAATGAAAATTGGTAGTCGAAACAAAAATTTACTTTATTTAAATGATCCTTGTTAATCTTTTGGAATTACTTGTATACTTTACATTTGAATAATTTTCGAAAAATATATATTTAAAAAATTAATGTTTTATTTTGATTTTTATAATAAATTATGAATGAAAAGAATTTTTACATACAAGTACTTTAAAAAACTTGACATTACTGTAATAGAAAGAGGCACAGCTAAAATAATCTACAAAAATAGGTTACGAAATACAATAGCATATGCTGATTATATTAAATTCTTATTACAGTTAACTGTTGTCATCATCAGATTAGTTAGATTTCATAATATTTAAATTCAACAATAATATTATTTGTTTTTGTTACAATAACTGTAATTTTTCAAATATAAATACAAACGAATAGAAATAATTATAATATATAACTGTAGCTATTGTAGCTCTATTTCACTGTAAATACAGTCAGCTGTTTCGCTTTAAACTTTAAGTATCCGTCATTAAATTTTGCATTACAATATTCTTATATCGATTCTACATAATATTCTTAGAATTATAACGAATTTAGAATTAAAACATAAGCCTATGTATAAGTGTAGGTGTCGTAAATTTTACGAGTACCTTGGGTACTTATTTATGTTAGTGCAAACAGATATAGTATTTATTTGAATTTCAAATAAAATTACGATAATAAACAGAAGAAAATTTTTTCTTCGATTTTAAAGTGTAATAAATATTTACGTCCGTATATTAACAAATCGTCACGGATTAAATTTATTCAGCAGAAAAAAAAATTTCCGTTAAATATTTAAAATAATTTTTGTTTAAATTGTCTCAAAATGTTGATTTTGTGGTGGGCAAGACAGCAACAAAATCTATTTTTGCTGCTGAGTACTAAAAAAATTTAGTAAGCATACTTATTTAGAGCTGCAATGGTTTTTAAAATTGTTAGTAGAATAACTCCGTACTTCAAGTTTAAATATGTAATCAATTTTATATATTGCTGTTTCTCCAATTATTGAAAAATTTGTTGTAAAAAAATATGTGACAAATCTTATAGAAGTTGGTTGCGATAGAATTTTTGATAGGTTTATAATTTTATTATACAGTTTCAAGAAAATATTTTAATTTTTTTTTGAAGACACGATTTAAAAGAATCTAATATGTAACAAAATAAATATCAAAACAATTTTTCTGCGATGACATTACTTATAAGTTTTAACAAATATTTTAATTTCCACTTAATTGCAGTGAACTAATATATAATTAGAAAATTTAATAAATTTTTAAATTTAAAATGTTATACTTACTGGACCACGAATCCAAACGAAACAAACATATTTTCCAATTATATTGTTTATAAATATCCGCAAATTTTGAGAAAGTGGTTGCTCCCTTTGTTCAAACTCAGAATTAAGTTTAAGCTTGTCACTGTAATTTCAAGCTATACAAGTTGATATCGTCACTGAGAAAAATAGATATGTGCCGTAGCCATATATATTGCTATTATAGCAATAATGTATCGTACGTATAGTGACAGCAATTTTGATATTTACAGTAGCAAAACAAATATTGCTAATATTTAGCAATATAATATATTTATTGTAGCAATATATATTGCAAAAGAATAGCAATATTAGATCATTGTTTCAAATATCTAAATATATTGTAAAACTAGCAAACTAATATAATTATTGTTACAAGCACTATATAGGTGATTTTACAATCTCATATGGTTACCGTAACTAGCTCATATATTTGCCATAGATATCTAAGATGTCTATAACAACAATATCATATTGTTGATAGAAAATCAAATTTTAGTGGTAAATTTGAAATGATAAATATTTTGGGTATATAATGTAAAATAAAACTCACTAGTTATAAATTTAAATTATTATTTTTTATTAAAGTAGTACAATATAATATTCTTATTCTAAAGTTATACATTTACAATGGTATTACAAAATGCATATAAATTTATATAAACATGTATTAGCATCATATAAAATATTTGAGTTATAAAATCACAAATGCTGAAGTTTAATAAATATAGTATATTTAATATAACATATATAATATTTTATACAAGTTAAGTGTATACTTTAATTGTGCTCCTATCTTAACAAAAATTATGTTATATAAGAATTTCCGTCGGTAGCTAAATATAATAATTTGGGAAAAGGATCAGGCAATTTTTTATAATTTACTACAATATTGTTACTATTAATATGTACCCTGTATGCTTGTAAATGTTTGTCAAACCATAGACTTTCATAGCTTTTACAAATGAAATATGTATTATTTTGGTTGCACGATATTATATAAATAATTTTTCCAAATACAGGTAATTCCTCATCACTTATATTTATAACAGTATTACATTTGTATATAATATTATTATATTTTATCCATTTATATTTATGATATGTTAGAGAGAGATCTAAATCTACTATAATAGTATTGTCAAGGAGATATAAATCAAATATCATTTTTTGACTAGTGTCAAATTTTTCTTGGAATCCAATATTCTGTTGCAGTCTAGAACAAAATATTAACTGATGTCTAATTGCAATAGTTTGAGCTACATTTACTCTTGAAGTACTTAAATTAGCAGTCATTTTACATTGTTTATGTTTAGATTCGAAACGAAAACAAGAAATGGAGATAAGTGGACCAACTTCTTTCATAATTAAGGGATAATGTATCATATGATGATGTTTGGGTTTAAGTGGAATATTAAATAATTTTATATATAGTAAATGATGCTCTTGTATTAAATATTTTAAATATTCACTAATGTTAAAATGAGTTGCTCTACCTGTTACTATTGATATTATTTCTTGCAACAGAATATAAAGATTCCAATGTATGTTATTTTCAGGAATTAAATCACCTATTAGCAATCCAAAGTAATGCATAAAACATGCCATTTCAGAAGCAGACATATTCAATTTTTTTTTCTTAATATTATCTTCGGTAAATAATGGTGGTTTGTTACTGACGCATTCATAATTAAAATATTTTAATTTGTTGTTTAGAACGTCAAGTGAGAATAATTTATCAATTATAATAAACTGATATAATAATAAAGAAATTTCAAAACAACAAACACCTTCAAACAAATCATGCATTAAATCAACAGCAAAATTATTTGTAACATGAAAATAATTTACTTGATTGAATATACAAAACTCTTTTATTCCTGTTAATGATATGTTATTCATTTTAACATCAGATTCATAATTTTGTATATTCCTCATTTCATAGTCATCTTGAAGTGTTTGTTTACGTACAGTATTTTTATTGCATCTACAAAATCGACAAGAATAATTTGCATTGAAACTTTCTGTAAACCCTAACAAGCTATGTAAACCTAAATTGTCTCCTGTAATTAAAAGTAAAATAAAAAAAATTTTTCTTTGACCTGTAGAATGTGTAACTATTATACCATTATTTTGTAAAAAATTTAATTCATTAATTAATTTTGCAAACAAAATTTGATTTCCAAATTCTGTTCTATCGGAAGCATGAAATAATTGAACTAGAAATATATTTTCTAAAGAAGAATTATATAGCACTGGTAAACATGGTATATTAGCATAAATTGCACCTAATTTATGTATTCCTGCGTGAGATCCTAAAGGGTTCCCAACTTCAAATTCGTCAAAATATATATTTATAGGAATTACTGTGTCTGTATTTTTAAAATTCGATAATTTTTTTTGCCAAAGCTCACCTTGTATAATGTTAGTATAAGAAGATTTATTTGCATATAAACTTTGCATGTAATCTAAAGTAGATTCTAAGACATTGCCTATTTCAAAAAAAGATTTTAGTGTATTTTTTAAAGAAACAAATTGTGTTTTAATATCTTGAAATAAAGCTGTTCCTTGATTACCAGCAATAAGCTTTTGACCTAAAATATAAGATGTCGGTGCAATATATGTTCCATATTTTTCTAAATATTTTAGTCTTAAATATTCTGACTTTACTTCAGCAAATGTATTCAAAAATAATTCAACCATTTTTTTTGCATTTGAATTATCATGTAGTTCAGCTTTGATTTTAGATAAAGGTAAACATATAAAGTCTGATATATTTTCTATGAAAATTTGAATATCTTGCCTATTAAGCGAATTACGTTGATATAATTGCGAAATAAATGAAAATGTCAGATTTTGAAGTTCTTTATTAAAATTTAATAAATTATTCTCATTTATTTCATTACTGTTTTCAAAATATACGTTTACGTTATTATTAGTACTCTCTTTTAATAGATATTCATCTGAAATATTTTGAAAATCTATATTTTTATCAATTGAATTTTGAATCTCTATTGAGTGACAAGTTGTTATTTTAGTCAGAGAATGAGTTTTAAGATGTTTTCTGTAAGAGTTGTTACTATTAAAGGTCCTATGACAATATGGTTGAGCACAGTAAAATATACTATTATTTAAAATATTATGTATGTATTTTAAATGAGATATAAGTTCATTAATGCTATGGAATGTTAATTCACATTTAAAACAAAAAAATGTCATAATTATAATAAGTAGAAACGTAAATATATATTATGTGTAATAATTCAAAAAGTAAACAATAATAATAATGATTTATAAAGATTTTAAATCCGCTAGTATAGTCGATATTGCCGGAATACCTGTGTCCCATTCGGTATGAATGTCAAAAATCTCTTTTTGTATAAACATCCATATTAATTTACACTCCATAGGATAGTGTATATTTAAGCAGGAAAATAATTTAAAACATAAATCGACTGCTTTCATTGAAGATTCCACTTTGTATTTTAAATCATTTATATAAATAAAACATGATGTCGTGTTTTGTAAAGAGCCATGGATGACCACAAAAGGCTGTAGGGTACCACCAGTTTTTAATAAATTTAATCGTCTATCAGCGATTTTTTTTTCTAAATCAGCAAAATTCTAAAATAGGATAAAAGAGTATATTTTATAACATAAAACACAATGAAAGTAATATTTACTTGTAAATGAAGAAAAAAGCTTTCTTGAATTTCAATTTTTGATGGTCTGAAAGAATTTTTTTTATTGCGTATTGTAGTTGGTGGAAATAAGTAAGGTAATATTTTTAAAGCTACAACTTCAGTATCTAAAATAAGTACAAAATCAATAAAATAAAGTATGTCATGAGAGGATAATAATAATTTGTGATATACCTCCTCCTTCTATATATTCAATTTGAATATTTTTTTTTTGTGCTAAATTAATTAACTGTTGCGCAATTTGTGGCCATTTTTCATAAAAAACGTTTTCTTTGTTGGGATATGCAGTCTTAAAATCTTGTAAAATCTACAAATTTATAATGCATTATTTTATATTAAATTCTGTTGAACTGAATTTTAAGCAAACCAGACGATATCCCGTGGAGGTGTTTAGTGCTGGAAATAGATGAAAATAATCAGATACAGATGTTTCTTTGTGTAATTGTGAACGATATTGATGTGTTAATAACCAGTATTTATCAACTTGACTTTCTGGCTCAGTGCAAACTTTTAAAAAATTTATGTATTCATCGTCAATACTGCTTTTAGAAACTTTATTATTATCTGGAATGTCTGAAGCTGTAAAATTTAAATTAAAATAAAAATATTATTGAACAAACACTCAAAATTCGATAAACTTGTATATCTATATTTAAGGAAACAGTAAATACCTTTACACTTTTGATCTTTTTTTCCTACATGCAAAAATCTTTTGGCATTTATATATCTAGACCATAACTTTCCTCGAGCTAAAACTCTTGGAGATGTGTCGGTTTTTGCAATGTAAGGTAGGAAATACGTCTCTTTTTTTTCGTTAGAAAATATTTTAACAATTTCTAGAGATGCTTTTTCAAACAAATCGCTAGGAATTCTAAAATAATAAAAAAATAAAGAAACTGAAATATACTTCTTAAAAAAAACAAACCTTCCATTTGTAGTCTGACATAACAACTCATTTACAATTATGTTACAAATTTTTTGACGGTGATTATCATTCAGTTGTAATTTATTATTTAAAGCTGCTTGTCCAGCGACTGTTTGCTTTAATATATATTCAAGGCTCTTAAAAATTTATTAATTAATTATATATAAAATAAATTATAATATAAAATAACAATATTACAATTATACATGTTAATTTTAACCAAAAATGAAAATATAATAAACATATTTTTTTTTTAAATTTTGAATTTTAAAATTGTATTTTTTTATGTTCAAATAATATTTAATGTAACATGTATAATGTAATTTAAAAATTTAATAAATACCGTTGGAAATATAGTGTGTTCACTGCTAATAGTCAATTTTCCTGAAAATATAAATTTATTATTTATCAAAAAATTCGGAAAACCAATTAAGTAAAAATATATACGTTTTTTTGGATTTAAAATATCCGTTTCTTCTACTGAGGATACGTTAATATTATTTGCATTGCCAAGTGCATTAAAAGTATTATTTAAAGGTATTATTGATACCGGTAAATCTCTAATATCTAGAGTAATGTCGTCATCCAACATCATATCACTCCCAAAAGAAGTTTTGGAGCTCCAAGTATCGGTCGAAACATTTTCTACATTAACGAACTAAAAAGATATTAAAAATTTGTTCAATATTCAGTCGAAAATAAATTGAACTCGAAATAATAAGCATAGAAAAACAAATAATAAATAAAATTTAATTATAAAACAAAAAACAAATTATTGATTAAAAAATTCTGTAACACAATATAAAATTAGTTTACCTCTTGATCAGTAATAGTTGTTTCTTGAATATAATTTTTGAATTTATTTAAAAATAGTAGTCGTGGTCCTGCTTTCGAAAATAATTTTTTAATAGTTTCTGTATCTATCAGAGAAAATGCTTCTTCATTTATTTCTTCTTCTGTAATGAAATTTATTCATTTACACATTACTTGGGGCTGGTATTTTCAACAATGTATCAGCGAATAGCTATTTATAATCTATTGTAATATCTTGTACTAATAATATTTTTTCACAAATGTACAAAAAGTCGAAAACAATTTACAAATTTAATGTCATTCAATTGATCAAAATAATTTATTAAAATCGCTCTTCATTTTAATATACTTTTTACTTTGACAAGCAGGTTATATTTAATTGTTCTCAAAAATAACTTTCATTGAATAAGAGTTTGTAAATACAAACATTTTTATTAAATAAGTATATAATATGTTGAAAATGCATTACCTTCAAATAATGAAATGTAGGATTCAAATCCCCAATCCTTTAACAAATTTTTAACAAAGGTGTCACTCATTTTCAGTTAAAATATGAATAACTTACGTTCTGAAAGTTGGAGATGCACTAAACGCAACTAAACGAAATAACATTTGCACTGGCAATGGCGTTCAATCCGTATACGAGTTACTACAAGTTCGTTCCATGTAGCAATCTAAATATTTGTTACACATATCTAATATATTTATTTTTAAATATACAGATTGTTGGATTATTATTAAATATCTGAATATTCGTCAACAGCAATATGAGATATGTGCACCAAATATATTTTATTGCTATTTCTTTTTTTTAAAATAAAGCTATTTCATAAATATACAGATATTTATAAGAACAATATGAGATTGCTAATAAAATAGCAACATGTGGATTGCTGCTATAGCAATACAAAATAATACAATATTGCTGAAACAACTACAAATATTGCTGTGGTAGCTATATTTTTGTTAGCAATAAAGGTTTAGCAATCTATTTTTCTCAGTGGTTGAATAACTCAATTCGTGGACATCATCACAACAGGAAATAGTTGTGAAAAGGGGGAAAATTCTAGCTTTGGAAAAATTGAGTTATCTTGTCAACTGGTATCTAAATAGATGGAATATAAGGGAACACACAGCGAGGGGTGTCCGAAGCATAGTTTGTCTGATCGCTGGCACAGTTCCAAAGCGCGCATTCCAAATAATAAAAAGCGATTGAATGTGGGCCGTGGCCCGAATAATATGTTTGTTAAAACTGATATCGTAGTCACCGTTGACTGGAAGCCTACTCTCTTTTCTCGAAAAGTTTTAAACAAGTTTCGTGACATCATTGGTGCGCTTATATTGCCCATCCGTATGCAAATTTCAACAATTTCAGTTCGTTACGTGTCGGTCTAAATATGTTTATTAGTGTATAAATTCACCAAAGTAACGTGAAACTTTCTGGTTTTTGTTATAAACAAATGAGCAAGTTACTAAAAATCTACTGAAATAACAGTAACAGAAACCAGAGTTTTTCTATGTTACTTTGGTGAATTTGTAGTTTACTGTGTTAGTTTGTTTCTATTTTTATGTAGGAATTTTTTGAAGATTAGTGTCGTCCAGCATGTATAAAAAGTTAAGAACGTAAAGAAATTGCAGATTTATGGTCATATTCTAAACAGATCTATAGCATTACAAAATATTTTGTGTTTTTCTATTGAAAAAAAAATTCTGTCTACTAAAAAAACATTTTGTACCGTTACAAGTCCAGGGTATTTTCTATCTAAACAAAAGTTCCTTTACTAAAAGCAGATAAAATATTTTGTAACACTATTGGTCTTGCAGATGTGATCAGAATAAAGTCCATTCCGTTTTCTACTTATCCTAAAATTAGTGTTTTGAGCTAGTGGTTTTGAATCATACTATTTATTAACTTTGAAAAAAAAAATACATTTTATAGTTTCAGTTACAGAGATAATATAGTTAAAAAAAAACTCTCTCAGAACTCATATAAAAATAAGAAAGTAGCTATGTATACGCAATTGGCTATTTATACATACAGTATTTATACGCAATTGGCTATTTAGGGTAGGTTAGGTTAGTAGGTTGGTTTAGGTTTTTTTTTTTTTTTTAGTATGTATAAATAGCCAATTGTGTATACATACCGTATGTATAAATAGCATCATCCTAAAAATAATACGGTTTTTATTTTATTTTAGAAACCAAATATTATAAATTAAATTTGGATTAATTAGAGTGCCGAACAGAATTTTTTTAAATCAGTAAATTTTAAAACTTGGCAGATGTGTGATTAATTATAATGTTTAATCACGGTTAATTACTTTTTTAATTAGCAAGAATGCTACAGTCATATATTTCAATTTGTTTTGTCTTAATAAAGAAAAATATTTTGAAGATAAAACTGCTTTTAAAATATTATATGAGTAGTTTGCACTAAATTAGAAAAAATGTTTTTCTTTTTTTATTACTTTATATAATTTATAGTGTTGTTCATTTAAATTTTAGAAATGATAAAATAGTTAGTTCTTAAGCATGCGGAATTTACATCACAAAATTTAAAATTTTAAAAATATATATTTCAAAAACAATTTTTTTTTGACGTAAAACAAAAACTAATATTAACATTGTAAAAAATCTTTCCGAACTCATTATAAAACGGCTTTAGGTTTAAGTTCTGTATTAATATTTATTAATAATCGACGTTTCGACGAAATTTTAATTAACTCAGTGCCTTCACAGTGATTGATGTTATTTTTTTCTTTACAAATTTTTACTGCTTCTCTTATTAATCTGCTGTTAATATTGATAAAAATTGTGTATTCTACTTACTTATTTGTTTAATTTTTCCTAATGAAGACGGACGTTGAGTTCGTCGAAACGATGATTATAAGTAAATATTAATAGAGAAATTAAACCTACAGCTGTTTTATTTTAAAAACTAATATTAATCAATTTATTCAGTTTTTCATATATTAAAATAAAACAATAAAATTTGCAGGTATTCCATTAAGAAACATGCATTAATTTATAGCCAAGAGTATTTGCTATTAATATTACTATCATTATAACTACAGTTATGTCTAATCTAATTTGGAACTTGACTGTAGAAGCAGTGAAAAAAATAATATTTATATATGAAGTTGTAGACGTATCACGTAAAAAAATTATTTGAATACTCACGTAGACACAGCGGAATTTATATAATAAATCCGCGTTATGAATTTTAATTATTTTTAACCTGTTTATATGCATATGAGTTTGTTGCAACAAGTGCCGGGATACACACGGCGACTAATGTTATATATGTAGAAAATAAATGTCAACTACCAACTTACTGAATATTATTTATTTTTTATCTAGGTTATATCATTTTATTTTACCCTTTAAAAATCGTAGTAATGTATCGTAATATAGGTACAAATATAGAAAATCTAGATTAAAACGTTAAAAAAATTGATTTTTATAGAATATCTAATGTACGTTTGGTTAAAAGAATTTATATGAATGATTTTGAAGATATACGTTTGCGTGGACATGCGATGAATAGTTGAAGTGGTATGATTGAAAGAGTAGGACTAAAAGAGCATGTATGAGCAGTATCATGAATGTGGATGAAGCTAAATTTGCTTGTTTGGATAGGAATCTTTTTGGAGAAAACCAATTTTGGAATAGTGAAAAGAGTTTGTGCCATACCCATCTTGGGTGCATGGAGTGATTATGTATGTGGGCAAGGATAAAGTAAATTTCATTAAATTTTTTAAGAAATGATTAATTTTAGTACAATCTACTGTATATAGGCATATTTGAACTTATACATAAGTAGGTACGTTTTCATGATTACTGTAAATTATAAAAACGTATCATAAAATTGTGTAATATGATATGTTATTATTTTTTTCATTAATAATTTCTATGCTAGAAAGTATTTTGTGGTGAAGCTCGGTTTTGTGGTGGTCATAGGAGATTTTTACATATGAAAATAGATTTTAAAAAACATTAAAGAAATACTAGAAGTTTATAAATACATATATTTGATTTTTCTATAGTTTAGATTGAAGTTCTGATGACGTAGTCATTTTCGGTTTTAACGAAGTTTACATGTATTTTATTGAATCTGATTTTTTATTAAAAAAAAATGTATACGTAAAAAGATATGATGTTATTGTTTTTAGTAACTTATTGACGAGAATAAATATAGACCATATGTTTACAATATTTTTAATATCCGTTTCACACAGCAAAAATTTGTTAATAAATTATTAATAAGAGATTATTCATACATATTTTTGAATGAAGGCTTCAATCATTTTTTACGTTTAAAAGTTCATTTAGAAATAAGATAAATAAAAAATAAAATAGTAAAAAATAATTATGAAAGATTTGAAATTTTGTAATAATTTTTATGTAGAATTACTTTCAGTTAATTCTACTTTTGAAATCTGCTAAAAACAAACATATTTTTTGTAATTATCTCATTATTACTGTGTAAAATAGACTTTTAAGTCTCATAAATTTCTAATTTATAAACAAATACTTTTATTAATGTTATAGAATTTTTTAAAACATTTATTACTGATTAAATTTGTTTTTGTTTGCTTTTTAAACACTGCCGAAAATTTTTCAAAGCATTTTCAAAAATCTCATACAGTTTACATAATAATACTTATATTAAAATTTTAATTTAAAAGATTTTTTATATTTATACGAAATACAAGAAACGAAAATAATATTTCTGATATCAACTAAAATTCTTTGTCTCAAAACTCATAAAGATTGATTGAAAACACAAACAATATCTAACTCTCAAATTACTTATAAAACAAACGTTATCAGTAAGAACATTTCTTGAAAATATTGAATGCGTATTTAAGTAATTTATACTCATTTATGTTGTTTTTATTTTATTTAATACTTGTTTTCCTTGCAAATACATTAAAATTATTTAGCATGTTTGAATTTCTCTGAAGAGTACTTAACCACATTTTTGCATTGATTTTAATGTTTATTTACTTATTGTCAATAAATGAGGAATATTTTTCAATTTCTATGAAACAAAATTCTAATATTTATTAATTAAATATTAAAAATGAAAAGTTTAGTAATGCAAGGAAAAGCTTTTAAAGAAAAATTGTACATAAATATTTAGGAGAAAATCTAGAGAGTGATTCAGTTTAAATGTGAATAACTTTCGTAATTGATTATGTATGTACTCCTAGAATACTTTTTTGTCCTGCTTTATTTTCAAACATGAAGAACAAGGAAAAATTTTAAGTTTACCAATTGCTGAAATAATCAGCTGCCATTTTCAAATATTATGCTGTTATTGAAAAAACAAAAATTGCATTGAATAGAGGAAAATTTGTAGTTTTTAATATAACACACGAAACTACAATAAAAATATTGAAATTTTTTATTTTAATTACACAATAAAAATTGAAATATATTTGGAGGTATTGAAAAACACTGATACACACCATTTTAAATTAAGTATTGATAGCTTAGCTGTAACTGTCACTTTTACGAAAATAATAATTAGTCGAGTCTTTTTGAAAATAAAAGTATTTTTAAATTTATTTACACAAATAACACAAGTAGTAAAGTTTTTATTATCTCATTTACATTACAAATATGTGTAGAATTAAAACACATAATTTCCATAAATATCATTTAACATAAATTAGGATATGTCATATTTCCGATATCTACCAAGGTTGTTAAATTACATAATGTCATTTAAAAAAATACTTACTAATATTAAATACTGCAAAATGTGTGTAGTTTTAATATGATAAACGTATCCATTGAAAAATAATGGCCCGTATTCTCACTTCAATTTTAAAAGTGATTTTTTGTCAAAAATATTTTTGATTTTTATTTAAAATTATTAATTACTTTTCATATTTGATAAGAGGTAGAAGTAAAAATTTATTTGAAAGTGAAAAATAAAAGCACTTTTTCATAAATAAAAGAGGTGGGAATACGGGCTAATGTCTCTACAGAACTTCAACCTAAAGCTTTTTATTTTAATGTTAACTATTATTACTGGACAAATTAGAATTGCTTGACTTTGAAGTTTAAAAGTATTAAGGCTCATTTATTTAGACTACTCTACTTACCACGAAATTAGTGTTATGTTTTAATTGTAAAACTATTAGCTCTGAATTTTACTATCTACTAGCTTGTGAAAATACAATACAATTTTTGGTTGTAATAAAACCAACAACTGATACAACTAAAATCGCATATTTCCGTTGTTTTTTAAGTAATTTTGATTCAGAACTATAACATAACACTAATTTCAAGATAAGTAGAGTAGTCTGAACGATTCATTATTAACAAAACATATTGAAATAAAGTAAATTGTTATTTAATTTTCGCATAAACTGTCTAGACGACACGCCATAACATTGAATATGAAGCCTGTATTTTTTTGTTTGCTTTATCAAATATAAATTATTAATATTTTGTAATGTTATTATTGTACATATATATATATATATATATATATATATATATATATATATATATATATATTATATTAATAGTTAATAATAGTCAGTGATGCTTCAAAACAGTTATTTGTTGCTTGTTTATCTAACATTTATCTAATTGCGATCTAACGCATAAACACTAGTGTAATTAATTCACTCTTATTACACACTGTAATTTCTATTTCATTGCGCAGTAGGCTGTATATGTAACTTATACGTAAGTTATGCTTGTTACGTATTAGTTTTTTCTTTCTCTTTCTGGAAAGTTTCTTAAAAAATTTTTAGAACTTGTAAATATTATATTTTAAGTAACAACTAATTTAAATGAAATAACAATTTTATTGGATTTAATTTGGTATCGGTAATTTTCAAGTTTAAATTCTACTATTTTTATTGTAACTGTTTGTTTTTTAATGCTGTTAACATAGTAAAATATTTTTCAGAACTTGTATTAATAAAAAAACTATTTTAGGATAAAATTCTGTTAATTATTTATATAAAAACGTCGTTTCAACGAAACTGAACGCTTGTCTTCATCAAGTCAAAATTTTATCCTAGAACAGTTTTATATTAACTCAATGCTATTGTTTTTATATCAACCAAATAATTGCCATTTGTATTAATATAACGTTTTTAAAATCATAAATAAATATAATCGACTGAGACATATTGCACAACAAATGATAAATTTATTCCAATATTTGAAAATACTGGGCCTTAAAACAGTAACGCAAAAACGTATTTTGTATGCTAAGCAACATTAGTAAATTTTGAAAAATGCTAAAATCTTAATCAGAGATCTAAGGATATGTTTTGTGTTGTTAAGACACATTTACACTATCTTACTTATCATGAAATTAGTGTTGTAGTGCAAAGCTACTTATTCTAACTAAAATATTTACTAATTTATGAAAAAAACAACTAAACAACTATTATTGTTGGTTGTATTGCAGTCAAAAATTAAGAATATTAATTAAATGTCTTTTAACATTTTTTTGTGTTTCACGCTAGAAGAATAAATAACATTACGACTAAAACAAAAACTAATTTTGTGCTAAGTATAGGAAAGTGTGAATCAAACTTTAGCATTTTTGTATATATACAAAATATTAATAATTTTTAGTTAATATTTCAAATATATGTACACATTACAAAAAAATATATAATAATATTGTTATATTATCTTTATTATTCACAAAAAAAAAAATATAAAATACAATAGTTCGGAAATATTTATAACAGGTAAAGTATTTGTTTTCAAAGCAATTGTAGTTTTAAATATGAGCTATAAAAATGTTTCATTGAATAACTGATACATTTGAATGTATTCATTAGTAACAAGATTATTGTAAGTAATAATGACTTCAGTGTTCGATTCTTAATTAGAATTGAAACTTTCGAGGGGAGAATATTATAAAATTACGCAATCAAAACCCGAGTTTGTTTGAAGGAGATTTATGTGAAAAGTTTATTTACACAATTTTCCTCTCTTACTTTGATTAGTTTATTTAGGTCATTGAGTTTGGAAGAGAAGTATTTCAATTAAAAGATTACTAATGGAAACCAGCAACTATCATATCTTACTCGTAGTATAAATATTGAAGCTATTAAACCAAAATCCAAAATGTTATTTATGTATTGAGATTACGTCAAGGAACTTTATTTTTGATTTATAACAGGTTTTTTTTGCGCAACTTAAGTCTGCGGTTTCATGAAGATATTAGAAATATATTTGTACTAGTTCCTCAAGGGTCAATTATAATTAATTTTGAATTTAGACTTGCAGGCAGAAACAATATGATTTTTTTTTTAAATTTTCTTCACGATTTTCGAAAATAAGAGTTAATTAAAATTAAACGGTTTTATGTTATAGTTCTGTATTAATATTTATTAATAATCGACGTTTAGACTAAGTCAACGTAAGACGTACGTACATCAGGAAAAAAGATACAAATAACATTTACAGTCAATAAACAGATCATAAAATTTATAAATTTTTAATTAAAGAGTAAGCCAAATTTTATTTACATCAGTGTCTTATCTAGTTACTTTTTTTTTTTTTTTTACCTTTTTTTCCTATTGAAGACATGTTGAGTTCGTCGAAACATCGATTATTAATAAATATTAATACAGAACTATAACCGAAAGCTGTTTTATTTTAATATAATGAGTTATAAAAGATTTTTACTATGTTATCATATTGTGATCATTGACCTTTAAATGAATTAGGCAATCTTCAATAACTTGTATGCATTTAATTTAATGTTGCATATATACTACAAGTAACTTATTTTTATTTTTACTTTAATTTACGTAAACTGCAATTGATTGATTTGGCACTTCATAGATTTTTATTAGTCACAATCACATCAGAATTTAAATAACCCCACTAAAGTTACCTTCATCTGATAACTAATAACATAAATATTTTAGTGGATATACATATATACCAACAAATATTTTGTTTTGTATTATTACTAAATAGGTTTACTTTTTTATACTGTTATTTTCTTCATAAACTGTTATTTTGTTTAGTAAAACTAAAACCTATGGGCCCTAAAACTCACAATTATAAAATTTTAAGTCAAATTTTAAGGTCCTTACGCCCATTTTCATAATCAACTTTAAGTTGACTTTAAGATTTTAACTTAAAGTTAAAGTTGAATTGGATTTCATAATACTACTTTAGCACTTTAGCATCACTTTAAACTAAAGTGAACAAAGATATCACTTTATTTTAACTTTAACCTTAAATTATTTAGTTTCTGCTGTTTCAATTGTCATTTTTGTAATTCAGAATGAATATATATTCGTCCTCTTCAAAAACTGATTTTAACTTTAACCTTAAATTATTTAGTTTCTGCTGTTTCAATTGTCATTTTTGTAATTCAGAATGAATATATATTCGTCCTCTTCAAAAACTGATTCTGATAATGAATATTTCATAGTAAGAAAACGGAAAATTTATAAAAACCGCATTGATAATTTTAATATGTGGACTGATTATGAATTTTATCAGCGATTTAGATTAAGTAAAGCAGCAGTTACCAGATTATTAGAATATATAAATGTAAGAATTAGTTCTAACACCAACAGGTATGTAAATAATATATTGACAATTAACCATGTGTTAAAATTTTGAATTTTTTATAGAGGTGGCGCTATACAACCAATAACAAAACTGTTATTAACTCTACGATTTTAATAACAATTTCACAAGAAATTATTGTATGCACTTACTCGCTGTTGTGGTGTAAAAGTATTACTATTTTTTGTTTCTATGATATCTTTAAACTTGAAAATTATATTTAGTAAAGATAATTCTTCCTCTTTCATAAAATTTGTACCCCGAATTCTGTCTTTCGACGTCATTATTTATTATTTATAATAATTATAATTACAATTACAATTTGAAAAATGACAAACAGCTAATTTTTAAGGTTAGTTATCTGTCAAACTATAAAAGCGAGAGCTGGTCAGGAGTACCAACATACATTAAAATAGTTTAAAGTACACTTTTACTAAAGTTACTATTATGAAAATCGTGAACTTAAAAATTAAAATAAAGTGATAAAGTTACTTTAGTTAAAGTCTTAAAGTGAAACTGATTATGAAAACGGGCGTTAGTTTATTAGTTTTTCTGTTATATCAATGGTTATATAAAATATATCACTCTATTTTTACAATATTACGTATATGTATTTACTTTCATTTTGCAAGCATATGCTAATTAAAAAATGCATATTATTAATAGTTATTATAATTAACAATCTTCCTACATATTGGATACCGTTAGCTTCCTTCTCTATTTATAAAATGAGAACTTCCGCTTTTGTCCTAAACGGAACTAGCGTGACTAGCGAAAATATGTTATCTAATTATCGTCTTCCTGGACAATATTTAGTTTGATCAAATATTAACTGTTTAGAAAATGTGATTAAATTGATAATGGCGTTAAAAAACAAACAGCATTGTACGCCTTTGACATTTTATTTCTTGTAAATATCAAACAATTTATAAACAAAAGTAAATGTCACGCTTGTTTTTCTATGACTTTTCTCTCGGATATAGTTTATCTAAAAATTCGTTTCACTTATTTAAATTATATTGTAAACAAAATTTAATTATAGTTTCATTGTGAAATAGATTGCAAAAAAAATGTAATAAATTTTGTTTTATGTGTATGAATTTGTTCATTTAAATTTCACTTTTATATATTTTTTTATTTAAAATTATAAAATACACGTTGTATTGTGTACATTTGATTGTTTGTTTATCATCTATAATATAAAAATAAAGTGTTTGGATAAAAAAAAATGCAAAAAAAAATTGTATATAGGATAAAATTCAAGATCAAACAAATTAAACGAATGAATAATTGTTAAAAAGTAAGTTTAAAGCGCTTGAGTAATAACGTGCCCTTTATAATTGGAAATAATTTGTTTAATACTGCTTATTTGAATAGCAATTAAATCGATGGTCATAACAATGAGATAATTCAAAGATAATTGTCTAGTTGATTCATTTAAGGTTCAATATTTCCAAACTATGGAGTAAATTTATCCTTGGTATAATTTTAAAATTAGACAATGAAAAGTTGTCATTTATTCTGAGGATATATTTTTAGCCAATTACGTATTTACTTATTTTAACGATAAATAAAAATTGAAAATACTGGTTCTAACTTAACAACATTTTATGCAACTGTCCCTTATTTTTTCCTGTTCTATGTTTTCAAACTTTGAAATAATATAGCAATTCATTTGTATCTTCCAAGCAAAATCAAGTGGGAAATTTGCTAGAAAATTTGATAAATAAATTAACAATTATGACGGTATCTTACCAATTTTGGGCATGAGTGACATAAGAATTATTTTTAAATGACATCTTCGTTTACTTGACACGATTTAACTTGTAATAATTCAAGGACTATTTTCTAATTTAATTCTTTTATTTCGTTTTATGAACAACTTTATGATGTAATAAAAAATCATTGACACTTTTAACCATTTAAAAACGAATGTATAAAAGATTTAATTTAGAAATTGATTTATTTAATTCAATCAAACGAACTGAAAATGAATATCTATCAGTATGATTAATATAGAGGAGCGTATATTTGTAAAGATTAAGCACAATAATTACAATGCTTAAAGACCACAATAGGTTTAAGAGCTAATATCAAATTTCTAGATTCATAAAAATTTTACAATATTCAATTAGATATTTTATTTACTTTATAAGAGCTTTTAGTCAATAAATTAATACATTTAGTTTAAATAACTGCTTAGAAATGAGATTTTTGTGTGTGATTATGTGAATGTTTCTATATGGCATCGTGTGCGAAGTGAATTGATTTATGAAGAGTTGAAGAGTATAAAGTTGGAAAAAATGTTGCTAAATTTGGTGTAAGTTAATTAATGAATGTCTAATGAATATTTGTTTAAAAGTATATATGTGAGTAATATTTTACAGGTCTGAATGGACATCCAATGAATAGATGGGTTTGGTTTGATTGAAAGTGTTTTGCGGGAGCGAATATTTCTAAGTTGCTTCTCTTGAATAGGAATGTTTGGCGAAAACTAATTTCCGCTTGAATGAAAAGAGTTTATGCCATTTTGTGTATGGAAACTATAAAAATCTAGGTGATTCAGTAAATTTTCAAACCCCCAAAGACAAATTGAAATATATAGGTTTAAACGTAAGTCATTACGTATTTCGTATTTTAGTTTAAATTCTCTTATAATTTGTAAGTTTTGGCAGCAGCTCTCCAATGTCATTGAAACAAAATACTTAAATACAAGTTAAAACTTGGGGTCAGAACTTTTAAAACATTTTTGTCACGCAACAATTTTGACATCAAGAATAAAACAGGAAGACAGACAGACTGTTCGAAAATTATTTATAAAAGTAGAACAAATTTTATAAAATACTTTTTGACAGACAGAAAACTAATTTAAAGCATTTTTTTTTTTCAATTAGAAACTTATTTTTGAAATTTAACAGTTTTGATATTAATAATAAATGTTAAAGCTTAAAAGAGACGATGAATTTACAGTAATCATAATTATTACAGTTTTTCTAATGTAGTTAGCTTATATTCATTATTTATGATGACATAAAAATCTTAAAGAATTTTAGTAATGAATTATTAAAAACTGAAATATTTTTTATCATTTTTATTATCATTATAACTAATGACATTTTAAGCTAGTATAAATTTATTTTTAAGATGAAATAAGCTATTATTTTTAATATTCCGATCTAGATTAAGTAATCAGTTAATTAATTGAACTATCTATTTGAAGTTATGAAATTAATTTACAAAAAAAAAAAAAACTGATAAACAGAAAAATGTTAAGATTCTGAGCGACTTTATTGAATCTTTAGATTTGTAAATTATACAAAATTATTGCATTAAATAAATGAAATTTGTGTTTTACAAAATGATACGATTTTTTAAATAGATTTATAAATTTAGTGAAAATGGCGTCAGATTATTATTATTATTACAATTCTTAAAATTGCAGTGTTATTAAAATTATAGATCTATATAAGTTTATAGAAAATGTACAGAATTGCAGTATAAATTAGAATTAAAAAAAAACTATATGAACAAAGATATTTGCTGATAAAATAACGTACTAGATTTATAAATATTAATAATTTAACTTAGAACTCAAACAAAACATTTAAAATGCTAATAATACTTTTGAAACTTTATATTAACAATAATTTATAAGTTTTTTTCTCATGTTGATGCATAAATGTATAAATTGATACGTTGATATCATTTTACATTTAATTTTATTTATTTTATAGATTTCTGACGATGACTATACCGTAAGTCATATTTTAA
This sequence comes from Clivina fossor, assembly GCA_963966155.1. NCBI lineage: Eukaryota > Metazoa > Arthropoda > Insecta > Coleoptera > Carabidae > Clivina > Clivina fossor. The sequence continues at coordinate 7,612,585 of OZ014563.1, read as the reverse complement.
AACTATTTTTACAAAATGAAAAAAAAAAGAAAATAATGAATCTTATTTAGATATTAGAAAAATCATACAATCAAACTTCCATATATGAAAATCAATCATGTTTTATAATCGTCATTTTTTTTATTATATTTACAATGCCAACTAACAATCATGTTTCTCTGGTTTACAGTACAGACAGCGGTTGGGAGAATCCATTCCGACCGGGTGGCGAACTTAGTCGCGAGGCCGAAGAAATCGTCGAGCTAATCAAAGAGGGTAAACCAATCACTCCAACGCCGGGCAATACATCACCGAAACCGCCCACCGCCGGTGACACAACTGACAACGGCAAACTGCTCTCGAACGAGCAGGCCGCTACGAAAACGGTCGCGAACGACTTAGCGCATAGTCCGACAAAAACCAAGAGTGCCGATGGCAAGGCGCAGCCCCAGAGCGCCAACGGTAACACCACAGCGGTGGCAAACGATAAGAATGCGGCGAGCGGTCCCGTCGAGGTGCAACGTACTACGGTAGTGCAACCGGGCGATGCGTCTCAAGTCGAACATGTTATTATTAAAAAGAAGCCCAAATGTAAATGTTGTGTTATACAGTAAAAAAAAAAACTATGAAGTTATCATATCGCCACCCACTATTTCTCGCCCCCCTATACCAGTTAATTAAAATAAGATTATAAGTAAATTATTATCAATAAATAATTGTTCGGTATCGAAGGTCCACACAAAACAAAAATGATTTAGCGACCATAAATGTTTGCTTTGTCAATGGTTTATAATCTAATAAAAAATTCTAAGGAATGCTGTTTATAAACATCCCTTTCTAGAAACAAAAATACCTTAGCATTTCCTTTATGTAAACGAAAACAACTATTTAATTTTGGAATATTGTTTGTTAGATTCGTATTTTTAGATTACAAAGCATTGATAAATCAATTAAATTAATAAGATAATGATACAACTATTAATATATATATAACGCTTCAGAGGTGCACCAATTTATATACATATTTATTTAATATTATTTCATATTTTAAGTAATAAAATACATGTACGACCACGCAGCTCTACTGACGAAGTTCACAACTATGCTATTAATATTAAGAAGCGTCACAAGATGGACATAACCACATGGTTTTTAAACTATGTAAGACGCCGGTATTAAAAAATATTTTTATGTATTTTTAAGTACAATATTTACAAAAACTAAATAGCTTTTTAGCAAAGTTTTGCTATTATTATAAATAAATACAGTGAGTTTTTTTTTTCTAGTGGGTGCGCCACTGAAATTGCCTACATTTCAAAATTAATTCTATTAATTTATTATTATGTAGGAATTGTAATAATGGACAGAGCTCGAAATAACAATGAGATTATATTGAAAGTGATTTTAGCGGGTAACTATAAGAAAATATTGAAACGGTTTACATATGGCTGCTATTTGGTCGCGTACGTGATTTTGCTAAAAACTCAGGAACCGGAGGACTTGCGTGAGTGCAATAAATAATAAACAAGATTTGTTTGTTTTTACCAAAATCATGCGTTGTTTAAGCTTCGTCTCCACTGCGCGTCACATTGATATGGAAATCAAAGCGGATTCCGCTTTCATCTGTCTATCTCGCGCGCAGTGTTGTGCAAGCTTTATACTAAACACATTAAAAATATAATGATATTTTAATAAAAGGAAAAAAGAGAAAATATGTTTTTTTCCAGCTACGTGTAAAAGGCTTGTACAAATATTATTGTTTAGTGCATATTATATTTTTATATATATTACAGTCAGACTAATCAGATTTTTTATTATAAATGTTTTAATATATTGAAATAAGAATTTTATGTAAAACTAACTTGAAATGAAAAAAATATTTATAATAGTTTTGTTGACGTTGCATGCAATAAAAATAAATAAATCACAAAAGAGAAACTGTACAATTTTACCAAAAAGAATAAGAATAATAAAATACATATTATACGTTGATTGATCTTTTACACATTTCAATAAAGTTTAAAATAAATTGAAAATAATATATAAAAAAAGATACATGCAATTCTGTATTGTGTGCTTTTTAGGAAAATCTGTATATAGATAGATCTTATACATTATATAAAATAATTAAAGAATTTAATATTGTATTTATGCTACGTCTGAGGGTCTACAGAACTTCACAATTTTTCTAAAAATTAAACGGAAATACGCATACCTTTCGACCAGTGAGATATTTATTATGTTTTTTATTTTTATAGATCTGTAAATATGAACAAAGCTGCAAAAATTTCGAATTTGTAATTGCAATTTTGTTAATATTTATCAATCTGTGATATTTTTATTTATATATATTTTTTATTTCTTTTTACAAATACTAATTATGAAGTTCAGATTTTGAATTTATGTATAATTTAAATCTGAATAAAACCATTAATAATCTGAAAAGTTCTACTCTACTTAGAAATTACCAGATTTTAAAAATCTCCAAATCACCAAATCTTTAATATTGCAAGTTTGCAAGAATTAAAATAAATAATTCTAGACATATTAATGCATGCTATTTTATTTTTTATTTGATGCAAAATATATGATATTAATCAATCATTATTACTATATAATAGGGCTGTTTCTTTGACCTAAAAAAATAATTATTAAATAGATTAAAGTTCTTTATATTTTTAGTCATTCATTTAAATAAATTAAAGGACAAATTAAAATATTAAAAGTTCCCTGTGGACCAATTAAAAGTGTAAAAATTTATAGCGTGCTGGAAATTGGTTATTCTCACGGGATAACAATACTCGAATAAAAACAATTGCTGTAGTCAGATTTGTTTAAAATGATAATGTGTAATTTTTGAATTAAGACAAAGAAAAACTAATTTTTGTAAATACGACTAGACGTTCAGATGTAGCCCAAAGCGGAATGTGTTCACAAAATACTCAAAAAAAAAGTAAATCTGGTGCAACTATTCTATTTAACTATATTGATAAAAAAGATAAAAATATATCTACTTAAATGTACAATTCTCTTGTGTACCACAAGCTATTATGTTTAACCACACCTATTTCTATTACTACTATGCAGCTTTGCTATCATTATTATATTTTTAATTGTTGTGTAGGTCTATATATAGATATGTATGCTGCAACAATAAAAGTGCTATTTTTTACAATTATATTTTTTCGGTTTTCATCCGATTTTTGCCTTAAATAAATTAATTAGGTTCTGTACGGGAAAAAATACAATGTAAGAAATTGATAATCTTCCTGACATATTTTTGGCGTAAATTTTGTAATAAGAAAAATAATTATAAAGACTGTGTTTAGCAAAGGCAAAGCTAAAATAATGTAGTGAATTTTTGACTAGTGACATGTTTATAAGAGTAATTGTAAGATTTTTGTAAACTTTTATAATATTAGTGAAGTCATTTTTTTTGTTTGTTTGTTTTTGTTTTATTTATTTTTACAATTAAATTGTATTGATTTTTGAAAAGAAATTGTCAGTGTAGTCATAATTTTGTAACAATAAAACTCTCCGTACTTTGCATTTAGTATTTTTAGTTTAAAATATTATTTGTGTTTTTCAAAAAGCAATTAAATTCAAGTGATTAGATAGGATGGTACAGAAATATGGTTATTTTTAATATCATTAAGAATTTAACAGCTTTTTAATGGATGGGAAATATGCCTTTGCTTTGAATTGTGCAAAATAGGGCTGTTAAAGTGATTAGAATTGTATAAAGCCTTAGTTTGTATTTATATTCAAAAATGAAGCCAATTTGGGTACATGTCCGCAAATTTTAATTATGTTTAGCAGTAGTTTCGTGGTATATATCTGTAAAAACCCAAAAAAAAAAAAAAACAAATACAATAAGAGAGATATTTTTCAATGTTGATACTTTAAAAAATATTTCTTGTATGATAAAGTAATAATATAAAAAGAATATCTTGATTAATATTTTATGAATCTGTTCCTTATGTATATGTATATTTATACAAAACATATTTTGCTTTAATTTTCAAAAACAAAAATGTATCATTTGTAATTTATTTTATAAATTCAATTTGATTATGCAAAAAATAAAACCTTATTTTAAACTTGTCTTATTTTATTTTTCTTGATCAATCCATAAAAAAAAAAAAAACAATTGATAGATAGGTATTTAAATATACGTTCGGTATTTTCAAATATCAAATTTTAATTTTTATACTGATTATAGATTTGTGAGTTTATTTCATCGCAAAATGGATGAAATACGTAAATTACACGAACTGAGAAAAAGAACTAAGAAATCTGTCAAAGCCAGTTCAACAGAACTTACTTCTAAAGTGGACAAAATAGATGACAGTTGGTTATTTATGGATACAGATCGCAAAATGGATACGGAAAGAAAGCGAAAACAATCAAATAGTAACTCAACTGTGGAAGAACAACTAAACAGACCCGAAGAAGAATCTGTATCGTTTATTGATGAAATGAGGAAATTGGATGAAGAAAGGAAACGTGTTAAAGAAAACGAGAGATATATGGTTGACAATCTTTTAAATAATGTCGTTTCCCAACCACCGGGTCAATATATACGGTATATTTTTTCATCATTATTTAATATACATTTTTATTATCAAATAATTTTGGTTTAGGCCTCCCACTATTATTCCATTTCATGTGCCTCATAAGAAATTATTAGAAAAAATTGAGTATAAGAAAGTGCTTCCGGAACCTCTAGTAAGAATATAATTTTTATGTCTTCCAAAATACGTTGTAATAAGTACTTATTTAAAATTGTAGACAGGTTTTCAAGAAACTCAAAAACGATTAATGATGAAAAAGATGAAATTTTTTGAAGGAAAACCTGACGAAGTTAAACCAGAAGAAATATTAAAAGGTAATTTGATCATGTCTAGTCAGTGTCTTTTGAATCAAGCTGAGTTTTGTTTACTAATCTTATATTCTTGTAATTGACCTTTAAGAGAATTAGGCAAACTACGATACTTGTATGCATTATTTCAGTGGTTGGTTTAGTGTTTAGTGAAACTAAAATTTAGGAGCTTTAAGATATTGGGCAGAGTTAACTTTTCTTTCGTTCTTAATTCGCTACTGTGTCTATTAGTTTATAAATCTACAGACAATAATTTATAAATTTTGTGTAGAAAAGAAAATTATACTATATGCTCCTGGCTCAAAGAAAAATTTTGATATTGTTGATCAAAATGCCATAATAAATGAATTACGGAACACGAAAAATGAAGGCTTATTTCTGTACATGGTATATTCTGTATCAAGATCATCTGAATATTTTACTCCGTATACTTTAAAGTTGGTTTATTAATATATTACTAAGTAACTTTTAAACTAATATAGATTATAAAATTTTTAGACTCGTCAAATACGATGAAATAAATAAATGCGATTTTTTAACAATAAGTAAAAGGGGTGTACTTCAAACGTACGGTAAAGAAACTATATTTACATCTTTAGGCAAATGGGAGTATGAGTTCAATATGTACTGTAAATTAAAACAATTTAGAACTTTCTCACATTTCCGTATTTGGAAAGCATTTTTCATATGGAAGAAAAAAATTTGTTGGGATAAAATCACAAATACGAAAAAATTTTTAACAGAAAACTTATTTATTTTAAATCCAATATTGAGAGAGGCTCTTTTAAATTTACAAGCAATGTGCGTTAAGTTTTTCGGAGTTGCATTTACAAATTTAACGTGTACCGAAAACTACTACTTCTTTTATTTTATTGAAGATCAGGTATGTATCTTTTTTACTTATTTTAACATAACTGCAAATAAATTTACATAATTAATTATTTTTACAATTATTTTATACAGAATTTTTACATCTGCTTCGATTTAAGAGTTCATTAAAACATAATTTTTGAAAATTTTTATTTTAAAACAAATTAAAGTGCTAATAACTTCGACTCATCAATAAAAATTAAAAAAAAAAAAATATTTAATAATATAATAATACTTTATTTCTTTAGAATACTTTACAAAAATATATTTTATGTATATAAACAATATCCTATGAAATATTTTAAATATAATAACATCTTATATAAAGTAATTATTCTCTAATTAATTAGTAAATACTTGTTTCATTTGAATGAAACAAATAACAATATGGATACAGTGTTACCTGTGACGTTCACGAACGTGCACAGTTTTACAAAAATACTGGCTCTCACACGAGCGTGTGTGTGTTTTAAATTTACTTATAGTTTCAATGAAACAAAATAATAATGTTTATGTTTGTAGTTGGAACAATTAGAAATGTTAGCAGTAAAATTACAAGAATTTCGTACAGTTGTAAAAGATTTGGTAAATAATGCTTGTCACGGTGCTCTCTTAGAGCATGGCTTTACAACAGATGATAGAAGTTTTTATGCGCAGTTTATCGGTACGTTATTTTACTTAAAATCTCATATTTTACATACTTTTATTTTGAAGTTATGATTTATTTGGAATAAAATGTATATTAGGGAAAAGAAGACGAAAAATAGAAGGAGAACCAAGAATGTCTTATATGGAACTAGCCAAGAAAAAAAGATTTTGCATACGTTTGTCATGGTAAGATAATTATATATTGTTAGTAGTTTACTATCTAACTAGAAAAACATAAATTTAGATAATAATTTACTAAAATGTACATGAACACAATTAATAAAATTATTAATAAATGTGTAAACAATTCAATTTAATGAAATTATATTTTATTTATACTCTTATGTAATTGTTAATTTTTATTTTGGATGTTATTACTTTCTACATAATAATTTTTTAACAATTATGTTAAAAATTACCAAAATTGATAAATATAAAAATACAAACATAATATTAATGTATTTTAATGTGGAGTATAGGTACATTTTTCAATTGTTGCTATATATATATAATTATATTATACATATTTTTATAGCTTTATTACACTGGTGGATTACATGGTAATAAAAGTTCTTCATTTACTTATATATAATGCAATTACTGGATTGTTAGATTTATTTCGTAAACACGTGAATTATCTACCAGATGAAGAATTGTTGAATGGTACAGATATTAATGTAACACTTGAGGAACCAAGAGCACCTATAGATCCTAAGGTTTATAAAATAAAAACTAAATTTGTTTTTAATTTTTTATTAACAATTATTTATTTTATATAGCTTCCCTTTTTTCTTGTAAATGCAGTTGTAAATAAAAAACAATTAAACATTGATCCAAATGAACAAATTATGGTAAATGTTTTAACTACTTTAATGAATATGTGGACTGATATTGTCAATAAAGTAAATATGTATTTGCCTGATCCATTTTTCAAGCCATTCTTACAGTAAGTTACAAAAGATAAAATTTAAAGTAACATAATAGTAAGTGTATGTATATATATTATATTATAGTCCTTTAATAAATGGAAAAGTAGACGATAGAATATGTGGTTTTGGGCCACGTGTTCAATTTTATTTAACAAATGATGAGAACTTAAATGAAAAATATAAAGGTATTTTTGAACTTCTTCATCGCAGTTTTGAAACGTCTCTGATGTATATGAAAAGATTTGAATACGTTCAGAAATTTTATGCTGAAGATGTCACAAAAACTGCAGAATCAATTGAAAAAGAACGCTGTAAGTAATATTTTTATTAAAAATAAAATGTTCCGTTGAACTAATATAAAAATAATCATTTGGTTTTTCTCATTGTTTGAATCAAGGATAATGCTTACTTGAAATAGCTCTTTAAGAATGCAGTGCTCATGTGGACACATTTGAAATAATAGTTAATTGACATTTTAAATGACAGTCAATATTTGTTATATCTCTGCTAATTATCATATATAGAAACTTTTACATTATTTGGAACTTACATTTATACTTATTTTTTTTTAATAAAAAGAAAAATATGTCGTAGCTCTGGAAGAACTGCGAGGAATGTGTAAACGATATCATTACGAAGTTGAAGAACTTAACAAAATTGTTGATTCTCAACCACTTGGATTATTTAATATACAATTCCAAGACTTTAAAAATACAGCACTTCCACAACCATTACGATTAATTGAAATATTAAATAACGTTTTACCAATGTGAGTATTAAAAACCAACTTTATATTATTGTAAGGCCAATTTTGTATTATTTCCGTATTAGATTTTTATTTTTTTATTTTTGTCAATTTATAGTTACTTTTAAAAAGATTTTATCTAAACTTGTTAATGGTTAGATAAACGCGTGTTTGGGAAATACAAAATATATATTTTACTTTAAATCTTTTCAAAATAAATATTTTTATTTTAAAGAATTGGTCACGAAAAAGTAGAATTTCTCATGGAAGAATCGGAAGCTGCTCAGATCTATTTAGAAACAGAACCACAATCAACAATAGATTATGTAAAATATTTAGAATTTGTTGATGCGGCCCAAGCAAAAGTTGATGATATGGAAATAATATCCGACTACACTAAAGAAATCTACGATATCATTGAAGAATTTCATATAGTCGTTGCTCCTGAAGATATGACACAATATTTAGGTGTTAGTGTTACATTAGGTACGCTACGTAGTATTGTTGATAAGAAAGCAGAAGAACGCGGTAAAATTATTCTGAAATTCAATGAGCAGTGCAATAAAGATATTACGAAATTGATTAATGATATTGGCAAGATTAAAGAGGAATGTATGGTATGTTATAATATACAATTGTATCAGAATACATAGTTATATATTTCTTAAATATATATTTTTGATATATAGGAACCATGGTTGATAGATATAGAATCGACAATGGAAGAAGCTAAAGCCGCTTTGGATGACTTATATAAAAAAATAATGGAGTGTTCCGGTAGAGCCAATGAATATAAATCGTATCAAAAACAATTTAGAGTAAATAATATAGAGAAATAAATCAATTTTTATATTTTACAGTATTTGTAATTTTAGGTAGAAGTTAGCCGTTTTGAGTTTCTTGAAGAAGTAATTAATGATATTAAATTAAGAATGTTATTATGGGATTCAATGGAAATATGGTACCGAACAGTTGAAGAATGGTATCAGGCTGATTTTAATACAATTGACGTTGAAGAAATGAATGCATTTACTGCAAGAAGTGTCAAAAATATTGCTCAACTTGAAAAAGGCTTGCCGAGAAATTTAATTGTTCCAAAATTAAAAGAAGACGTAGCTACTATGAAAGATAAAGTACTTATTTAAATCTACTGTTTGACATATTATATTTGTAATTTTATTCTTGTATATTAGTTACCTATAGTTGGATATTTAAGAAATCCATCATTAAGACAAAGACATTGGATGAGAATTGAACAAATTTTGAATTATAAATTCAAAGTGGAAGAAGTAATAACGTTAAAATTTTTAGAAGATTTACATTGTTTTACGTTTCCAAACGAGTTTATGGAATTATCTGCTCAGGCCAGTTCAGAAGCTTCTCTAGAATTAATGTTAAAGAAGGTATAATGTTTGCATAATTGATATGTATTCATTTTAAAATTTAAATGTATGAATATTTAATTTATTTTCTTTAGGTCGAAGAATCATGGAAGGCATTAGAATTTATTATAATGCCTCATCGCGATGTGAAAGACGTGTATGTTTTAGGAACGTTAGAAGATGTCCAACAAGTTTTGGATGACAGTAATATTACAATGAGTACAATTTGTAGTTCCAAACATGTTGGACCTATTAAACCGAGAGTGGATGAATGGGTTAAATTACTGGACAATTTTAGTAAAACATTGGTAAACATATTTGTAAATCTGTATATGTAATTATTTCTTTTTAAATGTTTATTGTAATATATTAGGATGAGTGGCAGCTTTGTCAACAAAATTGGATTTATTTGGAAATCATATTCTCAGCACCAGATATACAAAGACAATTGCCTCAGGAAGCTAAATTATTTACTGTTGTTGATAAATCTTGGAAGGAAATTATGAGACGAACTCAACAGGTAAAATAATCTTGATCAAAAATATTTATATTTGTTCTTATAAACTACAGAACTAACCACGACTACATTAACTTGCGCTGTATAAAATTTATTGGACATGATTAGATTAACTGATTTATAGAACTTAAATATTATTTATGTACACAATATTTTTTTAATTGTAACTTTGGAAAATTTTACAACTATGTTATGTAGGTATATTTGTTTGCAATATGATTAAAATATATTTTAGATGCCATTAGCAATGGAAGCTGCATCATATCCAGGTTTATTAGATGCTCTAAAACGTAATAATGCTCATTTAGAACAAATATTGAAATGTCTTGAAGCTTATCTGGAAACTAAACGTGTTGCATTTCCCCGATTCTACTTTTTATCTAATGAGGAACTTTTGGATGTATTAGCGCAAGTAATTATCATAATATATTTCTATCGTAAATAACAATGGACTATAAAAAAAAACAAATATTTTTCAGACTCGTAATCCGTTTGCCGTCCAACCCCATTTACGTAAATGTTTCGATGCAATTGCAAAATTAGAATTTGGTACGCGTGCCGCGGGCGAAGGCGATGAAGAAACTCAAACCGATGCTCCTGTAATGACGACCGATATTATGGCAATGATATCACCGGAAGGTGAACGGGTTGGATTAACTAAAGGCTTAAAGGCACGCGGTAATGTTGAAGACTGGTTGCGTAAAGTTGAAGATGGAATGTTCATTGCGTTGAAGAAACTTATGAGAAAATCGCTAGATGATTATAAAAATACCAAACGTGATGTTTGGGTTAAACAACATCCCAATCAAATTATTTTGACTGTATGGCAAATTATGTGGGCGAAAGATGTTCATAGAGTTCTTGATGGTACAGCAAATAAACTTGAAGGAATGAAGCAGTTTGAAAAAGTCGGAAATGCTGTAAGTTATTTTTTATTTATTTCTGTAATTATACATAAAATTTTAAATTATTAGATTAGATTAGAAAGTTCGCACAGAGTTTCAGGCTGGACGATACAACGATTAGTCACAATGAGACAAGAAATAAGACACATTTAGTCACGAAGTCACATATATTTTCTAATGTAGTTATCATTTAGTCTCAAATAAGCATGTTTACATTAGAAAATATATATATATATATATATATATATATATATATATATTACTTTGTGACTAAATGTGTCTAATAAGTAGTGTTTTGTCCAAATGTGAATAACAATACAACTTTATGTTTCCATTGAATATAATTTCAAGACTGTGGTTCTTTGAACAATTTAGATTTTGGGCTTAATATTTTACAGGAATTAAATATGTTTGCTGGATTAACACGAACCGATTTAACACCAATATTTCGAAAAGTTTTAGTAGCATTAATTACAATATCAGTTCATGCTAGAGATACCATTTCAAGTATGGTTACGAATCGCGTACAGAAGAGGTATTGCTTGTTATTTATACACATTTATTAATGCATATATTTATGAATATATTTTGATTAGTTCCGATTTTGAATGGTTGAAAATGTTACGCTATTATTGGTTAGAAGACATAGATGATTGTTCCGCTAAAATGTCTAGTGCCGAATATGTTTACGGTTATGAATATTTAGGAGCTTCTGGCGTACTTGTAATTACCCCATTAACCGATAAATGTTATTTGTGTCTTATGGGAGCTTTACAATTAGATTTAGGTATCATTTATATTTCTTACTTTTATATTTTTTTTTACAAATAAATAAATTTTAAAGGTGGAGCTCCAGCGGGACCAGCTGGTACTGGCAAAACAGAAACTACGAAAGATTTAGCGAAAGCTTTAGCTATACAGTGTGTCGTATTTAATTGTTCCGATGGTTTAGATTATAAAATGATGGGTAGATTTTTTTCTGGTCTTGCCCAGTCGGGAGCATGGTGCTGTTTCGATGAATTCAATCGCATTGATATCGAAGTATTGTCTGTCATTGCGCAACAATTGATTACTATTCGAAATGCTAAAGCTGCCAAGGCGAAAAGGTGAAAGAAATACATTAATTAATTTGTTAATTTATAATATTATAAAAGTGAAATGATGTCTGTTTGGTTTGATAACTTATAATTAAAATAATAGTTAACTGATGACTTTGAAACCTAATTGCTTGAGTTAATAAATATATAGACTATTAAAACTTATCACAATTTATAAACTAAATGGTAGTAAATGGTTGTAGTAATTCGAATTATGTGTTTTATTTTTTAATTTTTTTTGTGTAAGAATGAATACAGAAAAAAAATAGTATTACTTATACAGGACTAAATTTAGGACCAAACAAATTAAATGAATAATTTAAACAGTGATTTCAAGACAATACTTTGAAAAGAACATTTTCGCTTGTATTGATTAAATTTGTTACGTTTATTGTCAATTATTATTTTCTAGATTTATGTTTGAAGGAAGAGAAATAAAATTAGTGCAAACTTGTGCAGCTTTTATTACAATGAATCCCGGTTACGCAGGAAGAACAGAATTACCAGATAATCTAAAAGCTTTATTCAGACCTATTTCAATGATGGTACCAGATTATGGTACATATTTTAACTAAATTTTTGTTTAAATAAAATTACTAATAATGTTATTTATATCAGGACTTATAGCCGAAGTGACACTATATTCTGAAGGTTTTGAATCGTCCAAAGTATTAGCGCAAAAAATGGTAAACATGTACAAATTGTGTAGCGAACAATTATCTCAACAAGATCATTACGATTTTGGTATGCGAGCTGTAAAAAGTGTACTTGTAATGGCTGGTGCATTAAAGCGTGCTAATCCTGATAAAAACGAAGATGTAGTACTGATTCGTGCTCTTAGGGACAGCAATATTCCGAAATTCTTGACTGATGATGCGTTACTATTTAGTGTAAGTTTTAATGTTATTTCTAATTTGCCAATGAAATATAAAAGGAGATGTTTTTAGGGTATTTTAGGCGATTTATTCCCTGGTGTAGAAGTACCTGAACAAGATTACGGAATATTGCAAACTGCAATGGAAACAGTGATTTTGGAAAATGGATTGCAAATCGTCGATAAACAAATAACGAAAGTTATACAACTTTTCGAAACAATGATTGTTCGATGGGGTGTAATGTTAGTAGGACCTACCGGTGGTGGAAAGACAACCGTATTAAATGTAAGACTGTGTTTTAATACAAAATAGATATGAATTTAAATTTTACGGGATAACTCGAAATTTGTTGTACATTTTTTTTTTTAGATATTAAAGAACACATTAACAAAACTACATGAAGATGAAGTGCCTAGTCCATATTATCAACCAGTACACACTTATGTATTAAATCCAAAATCAATTACAGCTGGCGAATTATATGGTGAGGTAAATTTACATACAATGGAATGGAGAGATGGTTTACTAGCTATATGCGTTAGAAAATCGGTTCAAGTAAATAGAAATCACAAATTTTAAATTTTTTAGCATAAATTAAAAATGTAAAATTTTAGTCTACGAACGAGGATCATCAGTGGGTCATATGCGATGGTCCCGTAGATGCAGTTTGGATTGAAAATTTGAATACCGTGTTAGATGATAACAAAATGTTATGTTTAGCTAATTCCGAACGTATCAAATTAACGCCGTATGTTCATATGGTGTTTGAAGTCATGGATCTTGCAGCAGCTTCACCGGCTACTGTCAGCAGGTAAAATATAATGCTGAATTAAAGGATAGTACAGTTATATAGGATTTGGTTTTTAAAATTTTTATAAAAATTATAATAGACTTTTTTTTTCTGTTTGCTACTCTGCATTTTAAAAGTTCAATTTATAGGGGGGGAAAATATTGTATTTTACAATTTAAAAAATTGTTAGATGTGGAATGGTTTACATAGATCCTGAAGAATTAAAATGGTTTCCTTATGTCCAAACATGGGCAACAAAATTAGGAGAAAATTATCCTAACGCTAACCAGGAAGTAATCGAATTAATTCTGCATTTATTTACAATAACTGTTGAGACTAGTTTTGTTTATGCAAGAAAATATTGTGAATTTTCAATGCATCAAGTATATTTGTTCAATTTCATATACATTTATTATTTTAATTTTTTGTTTTTTTTATATCAAAATTAGGTAGATATAGGAAAAGTGGACATGATGTGTAAGTTATTTGAAAGTATTATAACACAGCCGGGAGGAATAGATAAAATGATGAACAAGCTTGTTTTACGTACCTTTATTATACAAACATTTGTATTTTCTTGCTTATGGTCAATTGGTGGAAATCTTGTTGATTATTCGAGAGAAAAACTTGAATCACATGTTAGGGATCAATATGATGAAGTGGCTGATGCTCGGTAATACATTTTTAAATTATTTTTATACAGGGTATTTAAATAATTAAACCGACACAAGTTAAGTCAATATAACTTGTATTTCAATTAATTTACGTCGTTACGTAAAATAACACAAATTAATTGAAGAAACACATTTTTCCATGGGATTATAATATGTAATAATACTCAAGAATATTGAGATTTTATATTTTTCCCAAAATTTCACAAGATACTCAGTCGTTGAATCGGCTGTTAAGCTATGCATCAACGACTGGCCAGTTTAACCGTAGATACGTATTTCGGTCTTTAGGACCTCATCAGTACGGTGCTGTGATCAGTTGCTGTGAGGCAACTGATAACCGATGTTAATTCTGGCTGCCTTTTATAGCAAGTACTTCAAAGCGATAACGATGAGAAGTAAATAAATACCACCAACGCCATCTATACAGTAATGCGATAAGCAATTATAGTAATAGACCTTGAACAAATAAATGTTCGTATTGTCATTGTGAAATTTAATATAATAATACTCAAGAATATTGAGATTTTATATTTTTCCCAAAATTTCACAAGATACTCAGTCGTTGAATCGGCTGTTAAGCTATGCATCAACGACTGGCCAGTTTAACCGTAGATACGTATTTCGGTCTTTAGGACCTCATCAGTACGGTGCTGTGATCAGTTGCTGTGAGGCAACTGATAACCGATGTTAATTCTGGCTGCCTTTTATAGCAAGTACTTCAAAGCGATAACGATGAGAAGTAAATAAATACCACCAACGCCATCTATACAGTAATGCGATAAGCAATTATAGTAATAGACCTTGAACAAATAAATGTTCGTATTGTCATTGTGAAATTTAATATAATAATACTCAAGAATATTGAGATTTTATATTTTTCCCAAAATTTCACAAGATACTCAGTCGTTGAATCGGCTGTTAAGCTATGCATCAACGACTGGCCAGTTTAACCGTAGATACGTATTTCGGTCTTTAGGACCTCATCAGTACGGTGCTGTGATCAGTTGCTGTGAGGCAACTGATAACCGATGTTAATTCTGGCTGCCTTTTATAGCAAGTACTTCAAAGCGATAACGATGAGAAGTAAATAAATACCACCAACGCCATCTATACAGTAATGCGATAAGCAATTATAGTAATAGAGTAATATAGTTCAAGGTCTATTACTATAATTGCTTATCGCATTACTGTATAGATGGCGTTGGTGGTATTTATTTACTTCTCATCGTTATCGCTTTGAAGTACTTGCTATAAAAGGCAGCCAGAATTAACATCGGTTATCAGTTGCCTCACAGCAACTGATCACAGCACCGTACTGATGAGGTCCTAAAGACCGAAATACGTATCTACGGTTAAACTGGCCAGTCGTTGATGCATAGCTTAACAGCCGATTCAACGACTGAGTATCTTGTGAAATTTTGGGAAAAATATAAAATCTCAATATTCTTGAGTATTATTATATTAAATTTCACAATGACAATACGAACATTTATTTGTTCAAGGTCTATTACTATAATTGCTTATCGCATTACTGTATAGATGGCGTTGGTGGTATTTATTTACTTCTCATCGTTATCGCTTTGAAGTACTTGCTATAAAATGCAGCCAGAATTAACATCGGTTATCAGTTGCCTCACAGCAACTGATCACAGCACCGTACTGATGAGGTCCTAAAGACCGAAATACGTATCTACGGTTAAACTGGCCAGTCGTTGATGCATAGCTTAACAGCCGATTCAACGACTGAGTATCTTGTGAAATTTTGGGAAAAATATAAAATCTCAATATTCTTGAGTATTATTATATTAAATTTCACAATGACAATACGAACATTTATTTGTTCAAGGTCTATTATGATTATAATATGTATTTAACTAGTTAAAAAATAATTTAAAAAAATTTCATTTTGTGTTAGTTTGTGTTTATTGTTTTAAATTTTATTTTTGTTAAGTAATTAGAAAATACTCAAACTATTATTAACTATTTTTAGTCTGCCCAATGAAGATCTATTTTCTGTATATATGAATATTACATCAAAACGATTAGAACCATGGGCTCGTATTGTACCATCTTTTAAATATGATCCTGCAACACCATTTTTCGAAATGATTGTACCAACATCTGATACCCTAAGATTCGGTTATATTTTAGAAAGATTAATCTATATAGACAAACCTGTACTATTTACTGGTGATACGGGTATTATTTGATAAATTTGACAAATTATAAAATGAGTATAAATAATTTAATGTACTTTGTTTTAGGTGTCGGTAAATCAGTAATTGCAAAAGTAGTTTTAAATCAATTATATGAAACAGGAAAATTTGTACCTGTTACGTTAAACTTTTCGGCACAAACTAGCAGTGCTCAAACCCAAGTAATGATTGAGCTCAAATTGGAAAAGAAGAAGAAAAATCTGCTTGGTGCACCACCTGGAAAAAAACTAATTTTGTTTGTCGATGATGTAAACATGCCAAAATTAGAAACATACGGAGCACAACCTCCAATTGAACTACTAAGGTAAAAGGCTTTGAAATGAAAAAAAAAAACACATTTATATCTTATTATAACAAGTTTTCATGAATGGCACAAACTTTTTCATTCAAACATAAATTAATTTACGCCAAACATACCTATCCAGTTATGCAATTTTTGATGATATTTTAATCTAAGATACTTCTTATACATTCTGTTTTATTCTTTTCACTTGGAAATATTGGAAAGTCACCCACATTTTTTTTTGTTAATCAAACTTTTACAACAAGATTTTTTTCCAATTTTGTAGTCATTATACAATAAATTTTTCCGTACTCTGTCCCATCTCAAAAAATTTGTTTTTAAAGTAGTCACTTTTCTTTTATACTTTTGCAATTAAATCGCTTACATGTAGTGTTTTATATGAGAATTTTATTCTATTTTCAATTGTAAACTAGACAATTTTTGGATTTTGGTGGTTTGTACGATAGAGAAAAAATGTTTTGGAAAACAATAAACGATCTTGTTATAATAGCAGCTTGTGCACCGCCTGGTGGTGGACGTAATCCTTTAACTCCTAGATTTGTCAGACATTTTGGAATGCTATTAATCTCACCTCCAAATGAGTATGCTCTTAAAGCGATATTTAGAGTAAGATTTTTTTTTTCACTTTGACATCAGGTAATAAATTGTAATAAATAATAAAATTAAATTCTGTCTGTTTAACTGTAGGCAATAATGAAAGGATTCTTGGATCAGTTTGCTACACCCGTTCGAGATCTATGTGATTCTATGGTAGCAGCGTCAGTGGATATTTACGAAAAAATTGCTGAAGATTTACTACCAACACCAGCCAAATCACATTATGTTTTCAATTTGCGTGATTTATCCAAATGTGTTCAAGGCGTTTTACAAGCCGATAGTGGTATTATAATTGAAGCCCAGCAAATGTTAAGGTAAGATTTTTTTATATTGGATCATAAATGTATTTCCTAAATAATTGGTTAATATTGACTAGTTATTTCTTGTACATTTAGTTTATACCACTATTACTGTTTTTTTTTTAATAACTAAATCGAAAGTGATCGATCACTTAAGAAATACAACTATTAGCTTTGTTGTACAACTATTAGATTTTGGCATGAAAATTTGTATATAAGTACTTTATCAAAATATGCTTTTGTATATATAAGAATGTATTATATTAATTTATATTTTAGATTATTTTATCACGAATGTTTACGTGTATTTCACGACCGTTTAATTAATGTTGAAGATAAATCTTATTTCTATTACTTGATGCGTGAAGTATGCAATCGTAATTTTGGAACACCCGTTATTATATTACCAGATGAAGCTATTATTCAAAATCCACCAGTACTTTTGTTTGGTGATTTTTTGGTATTTGGTGCTGCGCCAGAAAATAAATATTACGAAGAAGTACAAGACGTTGCTAAATTAAGAAATGTTTTACAAGTAATAAATTAAATTTTGTTTACTTTGATTTTGATTTTTAAAATATTAATTTATTAATTTTACGAAGGATTATTTGGATGATTATAATATATCAACTCCAAAAGAAATGAAAATAATATTCTTTATGGATGCAATAGAACACTTAATGCGTATTGCAAGAATTTTGAGAGCTGAACGTGGTAATGCACTTTTAGTTGGGGTTGGCGGAATGGGCAAACAAAGTTTAACGAAATTGGCCTCGCATGTTAATTCATATAAGTATGCATATATTTTTCAAAAGTTAAATATGTCATATTTATTTTATTGTCACTCTTAATAGATGTGGACAAATTGAATTGGTCCGAAATTATGATCATGTATCATTTTTCGAAGACATACGTAAATTTTATTTTACTGCTGGTGCTGAAAATGAAAATATGGTATTTCTTTTTACTGACACGCAGATTGTTGAAGAAGAATTTTTAGAAGATATTAATAATATTCTTAATTCCGGTATATTTAGATACATTCTTTTTACATTTATTTACATAATCAGGACTACATTAGGCTGTCACTAAGATGGCAATTTAAAAAATTTTGTTTTTTAATTTTTTTTTTTACAAATAATTATTAAAAGAAGATTATATACTATTATATTTATATAGAATCATATTTTCCAATTTTTAAAATGTAGTTATAGTTATAATAATGATGCACAGACTGGAAATTGAAGGACATCAGAATGAATTATCTTTTTAAGGAAAATGATAAATAAAATTGAATATATTTAAGGTGACGTTCCGAATCTATTTGAAGCCGATGAATACGAAAAAGTAATGAATGCTTTAAGGCCAATTTGTAAAGATTTTGGCGTATCTGAAAGTAACAGAGATGCAATCTACGAATTCTTTATAAGTAGAGTGCGGAAAAATTTACATTTATCTCTGTGTATGAGTCCAGTTGGTGATGCATTTCGGTATTTCAAAATATATATCATAAAATAACTTTATTGAAAGAAATATATTTTTATTATAGACGAAGATGTCGTATGTTTCCATCATTGGTAAACTGTTGTACAATAGATTGGTTTGTAAAATGGCCCGAAGAAGCTTTATTCTCTGTTGCTCTAAATTCTTTAGAAAATTTAGGATCACCGGATTTTGTTGAGAGACTGGGAACTGTATGTGTTATCATTCATAAGGTATGACATATATTTAAATTTTATATCTATCTCTAACTCTTTTTCAATATCAAGACATTGCCTTTAATGATTTGTTTAGTTATATGTAATTCTTCGATGATATGAATGTTTAAAATAATTATATTGATTACTAGTAAATAATGTGATTTTTATTATGTTTTCTTAGAGTGTCGAAGATATGTCATTAAGATATTACAACGAAATGCGTAGATATTTCTATACAACACCAAGCAGTTATTTAGATTTACTAAAACAGTATAATCAATTGTTAGAAACTAAAAAAAAACAAACGGAATCAAGAAAAAATCGTATTGGCAATGGTCTTACGGTAATTATTAATTCACATATTTGTTCTGTTTCTGTGTTCAACGATTTTTTTAGAAATTGTATGAAACAAATGAAATGATTGATAATATGAAAGAAATGTTAAAAGAATTAGCGCCACAGCTTGAAGAAAAATCTATAGCTGTCGCCGAACTTTTGGTATATTTAGAAAAAGAACAAGCAAAAGCTGATGTTGTAAAACAATATGTCAAAGCTGATGAAGAAGCTGCTTTGGTATGTAATGGTTTATATATTATTTGTATTATTTTCAATCAACAAGTTTAAGCTTTTATTTTAGGAAAAAGCTGCAGAATCTCAAGCTTTAGCTGACGATGCTCAAGCTGATTTAGCCACAGCTCTACCAGCTATGGAAGCAGCTGTAAAAGCTCTAGAAAGTTTGAATAAAAACGATATAAATGAATTGAAAGTATTTCAAAAACCACCGCAGCTGGTACGCACGGTAATGGAGGCTGTATGCCTTCTTATGGGCATCAAGTAACTAAATCATATTTCATAATTGTTTATGATTTTCTTTTTAATTATTTAAGTTTTATAGAACTGATTGGGCATCAGCTAAACAACTGTTAGCTGATACAAATTTTTTAAAACGGCTACAAGACTATGATAAAGACAGTATAAGCGATATAATGTTAAAGAAATTAAGAGTTTATGTAGACAATCCGAGTTTTGTACCAGAAATTGTTGCTACACAATCGAAAGTATGCAAAAGTATTTGTATGTGGGTCCGTGCTATTGATACATATGCGAAAGTTTACAGAGTTGTTGAACCTAAAAGAAAGAAGTATATTTTAAAAACTATAAATTTTTACAAATGTAGTAAAAAATGCTTTTGTTTTAAGGCAACAAGCAGCAGAGACTGAACTAAATCAAGTAATGACTGTTTTACGTGAGAAACAGAAAAAATTAGCTGATGTTATAGCGTATTTAGAAAGCTTACAAGCTCAGTTTGAAGCTTCTGTACAAGAAAAGCAAGATTTAGAGGATGGAATGATTCTAACTAGTCAAAGACTTGTTAGAGCTGGTCGTTTGACAATGGCTCTTGGTGATGAGCAAATTCGATGGGAGGAAGGTGTTAAGGTAATTTTATATAATAGGTATTTCCTTCTCATTTAAAATTTTGTATAATATGTACTTATGTAACCATAAAATTGCTCACATAAATTTCATTAATGATTGTTTTTTTTTCAAGAATTTTAATATAGAATTAAGTAATATGGTAGGCGATGTACTGATGGCAGCAGCATGTGTTGCTTATTTAGGCGCATTTACTAGTAATTATCGAGAAGAATTAACTGAAATGTGGTTACAGAAATGCAAATATTACAATATTCCATGTTCAGATTCTTTTAGGTAATTAGATATTAAAAAAATTTGTTCAAAATATTAGCATTTTTTTGATGATTGATATTTAAAAAGATGAATGAGTTTGTATACATGGGCAATTTGTTGTCGAAAAATGTACGTATTGAACAGAAAATTGACAAACAAGTGAATATTGGTTTTAAGGTTTTTAAGATAGATGATGTATTTGGTTGCTGAGAAATAAAAGGTGGATGACTATGACAGTCATGAACCTTTGGTTTATTTGGTTGATAAAATTTATGCAAGTTGTATGAGATTGAGTACGTTTTATGACTAGTTGAACGATTACTGGTTAAATGGAACATATGCAACATATGAATCTATGAAGATGAGGCGCTCAGTGGAAAGTGACAAATTTGCCACCTTATGAATTTTGAGATAAGGCCGTTTAAAGATCAAAAATAAATAGAGACGGATAGGTACTCAATGTTTTCAAATGGGAATAGCTATTATAATATTTCATAAATAATCTCAATTTTTCATCAAAGTGACTTATTCATCAGTTTTCACTGAATGCCAAAAATAATGTATTTTGAAAGTTTTTAAAGCTGATTTTTTGTTTGTTGTATGTATAGTTTAATAACAATTCTTGCCGACCAATATGAAATTCGATCTTGGAATACTTGGGGTTTACCAAGAGATAACGTTTCCACCGAAAATGCTATTTTAGTTACAAAATCTGATAGATGGCCATTAATGATTGATCCTCAAGAACAAGTACCGCAATATTCATATTTTATAATAAATATGTTATTATAAAAGAAACGAAATATTTTAGGCAAATCGTTGGATACGACAAATGGAAATTATGAATCAACTGCAAATAGTTAAACTGACAGATGCGAATTTTCTTCGTACATTTGAAAGTTCTATTCGATTAGGATTTCCTGTGCTATTGGAAGAACTTGGTGAACAATTAGATCCGACTTTGGAACCAATATTGCTAAAACAAACATTTATATCGGTAAATATATTTTATAAATTTATTAGTAACAATCTTGTTTATGAATTATTCATTTATAAATTAGGCTGGAAGATTGATGATTCGTCTTGGAGATTCAGATGTAGATTACGATAGAAATTTCAAATTATATATGACAACAAAATTACCTAATCCACATTATTTACCAGAGATATGTATTAAAGTTACTTTGGTGAATTTTACAGTAACACTTTCTGGTTTGGAGGATCAACTTCTAGCGTAATATTATTATTTCAATTTAACATTTTTCATAAACATACATTTCACAATCACGTTATGTACTCAAAAGTATATGGCACAAACTCTTTCCACTATGTCAAAAACGCTTAGAAACATTTGCTCACGTAAACCACTCTTTCAATCATATCACCTCATCTATTCATTGGACGTCCACGCAAACGTATACCGTCAAAATCATTCACATATATTCTTTTAACCAAACGTTCTTAGACATTTGCTCAAGATGAACGAACCAACTTAACTGACTAACATCAACTCTTGCAACAACATTTTTTTTTCAATTTCACGCTCAATCTATTTCGTATCCGATACCTTCTAATTGTACCACATACTCCACGGAAAAATTTCATTTCCACAGCTGCTATTTCCTTTTTATGATTTTGCTACCAAATCCAACACTCGCTAAACACAATAAATTAATTATATGCATTATGACATCAATAGAATATTAGCTTTCTCATGAATTTACTTATGTAATAATACATTTTTATTGACTTTGTTTAAATACGTTACATATTAGACCATCTAATAGTATTGCAAATTCATCAAATTTATTTCATATTTAGAGACGTAGTTCGTTTGGAAAGACCCGATTTAGAACAGCAAAGAAATGAACTTATTATTCGTATTAATAATGATAAAGCACAACTTAATAGTATTGAAGAAAAGATTCTATATATGTTGTTCTATTCCGAAGGTAACATATTAGATGATGAAGTACTTATTGAAACACTAAATGAGAGTAAAGTATGTTTCATAATCGTTTATTTTATAAAACAATGATAAAAAAATCTATGTATATCTATTTTACAGGAAACATCAGCTATTATTGCTTCTCGTTTAATTGAAACTGAAGCAACTGAACAAAATATATCTGTTGCTCGTGAAAAATATCGCAGTGTTGCAATTAGAGGTTCGGTTTTATATTTTGTTGTCGCACGATTAGCTGATATTGATCCCATGTATCAATTTTCCTTAAAATATTTCAAACAAGTTAGTATTTATTTTATCCATGTAATTTATTTCTAAAATAGTATAATATCTCCTGGTTTCTGTTAGCTTTTTGGTTCAATTAGCAATATTGCTAAGAGATCTAAATTTAAATTACGTAAAAATATATTACTGATTGAATTTCTTATAGATATTTAATCTTGTAATCGAAACAAGTGAAAAACATCCTGAATTAGAAGCACGTCTAGAAATTCTGTACAGAGAAATAACGTTTGCGATTTATGTTAATGTATCGCGTGGACTTTTTGAACGACACAAATTGATATTTAGTTTTATGCTATGTGTGGATATAATGAAAAAAGCCGAAC
This sequence comes from Clivina fossor, assembly GCA_963966155.1. Classification (NCBI taxonomy): domain Eukaryota; kingdom Metazoa; phylum Arthropoda; class Insecta; order Coleoptera; family Carabidae; genus Clivina; species Clivina fossor. The sequence continues at coordinate 7,588,913 of OZ014563.1, read as the reverse complement.
TCATAACAGAATCAGAATGGAACTTTTTATTACGTGGTCCAGTTGGTGTAAAAGCCGAAATTGCTAAGAAACCTGACGTATCAACATTATCGGAAAATATGTGGGTCGCTGCCAATTTTCTTGCAGAAACATTTAAAGTTTTTGCAAAATTAATTGAAGACGTATTGACAGTGATTTCAGTCACTGTTGGCGACTTTACTCAAGTAAATAATTAAATTTTTATTAAGTAAATTTTTATTTATAATACTTTGGAAGCAAGATAAACATATAAAGTAAATCTAATTTTTTTTTATAAATTTATAAATGTGTAGAAGCAACACAACTTGTGAAATATCTAAATTAATATATTTTGTATAATGATAATGTAAATGTCTAAAATATGTTTTAGGTAATAAAAGTGGCACACAGCATTGTCAAATTATCCAAAACCAATTGGAACGAAGCGTTAAATGATTTTCAAAAATTAATGCTTATAAAATGTTTACAAGAAGAAAAATTAGTATTTTTAATAACGGAATTTGTCAAAGTTAAAATGGGGAAAGCATTTGTTGAAAGCCCACAAGTTTCTCTTCATTTATTGTAAAAAATATATAAAAAAATAAACGTTGTTACAAAACAATTTCTTAAAAATTATTTTTAGATATCAAGATACGGCGAGTGATATACCGTTGGTATTTGTACTGAGTACCGGTTCAGATCCATTTGGTGCATTTCAAAGATTTGCTGCTGAAATGGGCTGTACCAGTAAGATTCAATCTATTTCCCTTGGTCAGGGTCAAGGACCAGTCGCTGAAAAGATGATTGGTATTGCAAAAATAAAGGGGGATTGGATATTCTTACAAGTAAGCTATCAATTTAGTTTCATTTTGTTAGCTACAATAAAAAAAATAGAAAAAAAAAAACTGCTTGGACTTCAGTCACATATATTTTATTTGTTCAATATTACAAACTTCCAGAGTTTATCTTCAAGAACATTATAAAGATAACTACATTTATAGTTATAATAATGTTGAAATTTTTTTTGTAGAATTGTCATTTGGCTACTTCATGGATGTTATCAATGGAAAGAATAATTAAGCGAATTGGAGAAGAATCTTCACTAATTCATACAGATTTTCGTTTATTTTTAAGTTCAATGCCATCGAAATCGTTTCCTGTATCAGTTTTACAAAATTCTGTTAAAGTAACAAATGAACCACCTAAAGGATTACGAGCTAATATTAAACGGGCATTTACTGATATTACTGAAGATTTTTTCAATGTTCATGGTATAATTATAAATCTACTATAAATTTTTGAAGATTTTGAATAAAACATATTTGATATATTTAGAACTTGGTCAACATTGGCGAACAATGATTTTTGGTATATGTATGTTTCATGCTGTTATCCAGGAACGGAAAAAATTTGGACCTCTGGGCTGGAATATTATGTACGAATTTAATGATAGTGATCGTGAATGCGCTTTGAATACTATGAATATGTTTTGTAGTGAAGGCGTCATTCCGTGGGATGCCCTAGAATATATTACAGGTACTAAAATGTTATGAATTTATTTTTCAATTTCTATAGTGGTTTTATAGTTTAGAATGGTAAAAATTTTACAAGATTAATTTGAATTCAAATTACTCAACTATTATCAAATACTTTTATTATTTTGATTTATTTATATGCAAATGGTGAATTAATAATTTTCCAATTAAAGCTGATTATATAAAAACTTTAATTATACTTCGACATTTTTTAAATCTTTTACACATTATATCATCACGAAATAAGAATATATTACAATCATTTTTAGTGTAATGTATTTTGAGATATTTTTAATATTTTCAATTAATATAATTTTTCTGTTAAAAAACCTATAAAATTAAATCATATCGATTCAGTATGTATAGTTTTTAATATTTTTACTGACATTTATTGATAGGTTTTGAAATAAATTACTATTAATCACAAATTGAGGCAATTGTTTGTTGAACTTGATCTTTAATCTGTACATTTTCTTTAAATTTATTTTAGGTGAAATAACATATGGTGGCAGAGTTACAGATTACTGGGATTTACGTTGTTTGAAAACAATTTTAAAAGGTTTTTTCGCATCACATACTTTGGAAGCCGATTATAAATATTCCGAATCTGGAATATATTACTGTCCAGAATATCCTGCAATCAAAGACTATAGAGAATTTATTGATAAACTGCCGTTAATAGAGCAACCAGAAATTTTTGGAATGCATGAAAATGCTAATATTGCTTTTCAAGTAATACTCAATATATTTTACATTTGATAGAATTAATGTTGTAGGTAAAGATATGAATCTTGTGTTGAATGTTGATAAGTGCAAAGTATTCGTTTGCAAGAAGGATATCTGACGACTGTTTGTAACGTATCTGTTGATGATGTACGTTTAGAGCAGGTAGATAAATTTGGGTAATTTATAGTCTAAGGATGGTCGGAGAGTTATTGCTGGTTGTAAGGTTTTGGGTGTTTTGGGTACTTTTGCCATAAACGTAAATGTTTACATTTTAATACTGATTGTAAGTTAATTTCGTTATGAAAAGAACAAGACGAAGTATATGAATTGGGTTACTTAATAACATTAAGAATGATATTTTAAAATTGTTTCTTTTTATAGATAAAAGAAACACAAACAATTGTATTAACAATTTTAGAGAGTCAACCAAGAACAGCTAGTGGTGATACTGGGAAATCAAGCGATGAAATTGTATACGAGCTATCTGAAGTTATTCAAGAATCCATTATACCAATTATACAAAGTGAAAATCCTTTTGTACATCTGTTTAAAGTAAATAATTTTAATAAAATACCTTGCTTATAAATTAACTATTATATCTATTTTTTTCAGTATGATAAAAAAGGTCGTTTGCCATCTTTAACTACTGTTCTTACTCAAGAAATAGATAGATTTAACAAATTACTTAAATTGATTCATAGCTCTTTAGATAATTTACAGAAAGCTATTAAAGGTTTTGTTGTCATGTCTGAAAGTTTAGAAGAAGTTTTTACTGCATTCATAAATAATCAGGTAATTTAATGAGTTTGTAACAGCTTTTAGTTTAATAAATATAATACATTTCCTAACTGTAAAATTCAATCAAAATTAAATACGTATTTCGGAAGCTAAGCTTCCAGCATCAGTAGCTAATAAAAAAGATAAAATCTTAATCTGTTATCTAAGGTTACACAAATACTCAATATATAGGTATTTTTTAAGTAAATTAATTGTCTGGTAAACATTGTCATTTTAATAAAACGATATATTAAAATATTGTAGGTACCTAATATGTGGGCAAAAAAAGCATATCCGTCTCTGAAATCTCTAGCTGGATGGGTTGCTGATTTAATAGTGCGAATTGATTTTATACTGGTAATAATATTAATTTGTCCTTTTTTTATTACAAAATACAAATAGTTAATTTAATTTTAGTTTTGGTACGAACACGGTTTACCGCCTTCATTTTGGTTATCGGGTTTTTTCTTTCCTCAAGGTTTTCTAACTGGAACATTGCAGACACATGCTCGCAAATACGATTTACCTATTGATCAACTTAAATTTGATTTCAAAACAACGCAAATCTTAATAGATCAGACTGCTATAAAAAGATATCATGATGAAAATCGTAGCGAGGTATGCGATTTGAGACATTTTAAAGAAACTATATTTTTTTATTATTTGTTTGATTTGTAAAAAAAAGGTGGCTAGCTTATATGGAAATTTATTTCCGCCAGAGGATGGTGTAAACGTTCACGGGCTGTTTTTAGATGCTGCGAGGTGGAACTTAGAAGAAAGTATATTGCAAGATCAAAATCCAGGTATATTATTTTTTATTTCTTTTATTCTTATTAAAGAGTTGCAAACAATAAAATATCTTAACTTTTCGCCGGAACGAAAAATATAACAGTTCGAAATCTTGCTTTCCTGCACCATGTTTCATCAGAGTCCTTTTTTTTCTTAAAAAATATACAAGAATTGTTCGTTTTATAGTACAAGGTCGACAAAGCCGGATGTGTTTCGTGATTTTAATAAAACTTAAAGCCATTTTTTTTAAAGTTTTATTAAAGTTATTTCTTTTATAAAGTGATCAACTTACATATTTTAGATAATAAAAATGTATTTTCTTAAAAATATTTTCAGGTGAAATGAATCCCCCTTTACCAGCCCTAATATTAGTACCTGTTATAAAAATGAAACCAAATGATCCACGATATATATGCCCATTATACAAAACGTCTGTTCGAGCTGGTACTTTATCAACCACCGGTCATAGTACTAATTTCGTTGTAGCAGTGCTATTGCCATCGGAAAAGCCACAAAGCTACTGGATTTTAATGGGTACTGCATTACTAACGCAAACAAATGAATAACATACTAATTCTTATTAGTATTTTATATTAATTGTTTTTTAAAATAGTTAATAGTTTGTTAAAATTATATTAATAGACAGTGTTTATATATTTTCTATCTATCTATGCTGAATGCAGATTTATTAATTAAATTTTAGTAAAGTGAATAGTTTGTGAATTAATTGAATTTATTGATTTTGTTAAAATTGAAATAAAACTGTCACTTGCGAGTTGAATCCCACGTCACACTCGCTTTATTATTTCTTACTCTTTTTTTGTTAACTATTATTAATATAAGATTAGAAAATAATCTACTGTGGCGAAATTTAAATAAAAATAATATTATAAAAAATCCCAAAACCACACTAAAATTAAAAGCTTCCATCTTCAGTAGCTAAATAAAATTTACAAAAAATCTTACCTGTGATCCGAAGTACATAAACACTTAAACACTGAAGTGATCTTTGACAAGTGCTTAAGTGTTTATGTACTTCGGATCACAGGTAAGATTTTTTGTAAATTTTATTTAGCCATTTTAAGTGTGGTTTTGGGATTTTTATTTATTATTAATACATCTATCTCAACAACGTTTGTGTTTCTATTCTGTGCTTTATGAATATCATAAAAGAATTACGCATTACCTACATTTATTGCAGATAGTTTATTACGATGACGCAGGGATGATCTTATTGTTGATGCAGTTCAGTTTTATCTATCTTTTATAATTCGAGTAAAAATTTAATTTTTGCAAATTAATTTTTCTTATACAATTTGCATAAATATATGCTATGGAATCACGCTATAGATTCGTAAATCGATTTATGAATCGTTCATAATTTTTAGTGGTTTACAAGAAAAAAATACATATTTTATAAATAAATTTTTTATTTATTCATATTAATATGAATTATAAATTCGTTACATATTTAAACATTTGCATTGCAATAATATAATATAAATAAATTGTACATTGTAACTAAATATTTCTATACAATTAAATTAAAAAAATAAAGTGACAATATAGAATTTATTCAGCTAAATCAACTAAGACTGTCAATTCTTCAACGTCATTTTCATCTTGTAATGCAGTTTCATTTAGATTTTTTTTCATAACTGCCCTTCTTGGATATCTTGTAGATTTTTTCCCAGATTCGACATTCGTAGGTTTTCGGTGTGTATTCATATGTGAACGTAACACATGTGCCTGAATAAAACCTTTTCCACACACTTCGCAAACGTGCGGCGTTTCTCCCGTATGAATTTTTCGATGAACATTCAGATTGGAACGACGACTAAATGCCTTCCCACAGAAATCGCAAACGTGGTTTCGTTCACCTTAAAAAATAGAAAAAATCATTGTAATTAGCTCATCAGGAAGTTAGGTTAAAATCAAAACAAACAGGAAGGAAAGCGAGTTAATAATTACCTGTGTGAGTAAGCAAGTGTTTCTTCCTAGTTGATGATGCACCAAATCGAGCGCCGCAAATATGACATACATAATCTTTAACGCCCGTATGCGTTTTGATATGCGTCTTCATCGCACCAATACGGAGAAACTTCTTATGGCATGTTGGACATTCGTATTTCTTTTCGCCCGTGTGATTCAGCAAATGAGATCGTAGTCCGGCATGTTGGGAAAATGCTTGCGGGCAATACGTGCATTTATAGGGTTTAACGCCTAGATGAATTCGTCTATGAGCCACCTAGAAAATAAACTCAAACCAATTAAGACGTAGAAGATTTTTGATATTACGAATATAACGTCATATTTCCATGAAACTATTTTAGACTTCCGTATTTTAAATTTTAGAAAACATTTATAAAGTTATAGTATTTTGTTTTTTTTTTGCTTAAATCGTCATTAATTTATTTTGATGAACTAATTAAATTATTAGTTAATTTTTAAATGGAGAAGACATTGCCGAAGTTTGAACCCGTGATCTTTTACTTTCACGGTAAGGTAATGCATTTCTCTATATTTTGACTGGTCATGATAAACTCATGAATTTAATCCAGTCAAGTACATCACATAATGTGTCTTTAAATCTAGCAATGTTAGTATATACAGGGTGATTTATGACGTCGGGGAAAAACTACACCGGATGATTCCTATGAGTAATCTAAATAAAAAACTTCAAATGAACATATGTCCGAAAATGCTTTCTAATGGAACTGTAGTCGTTAGAAGTTTATTACATGTAACATCAATCGCGTTAGCCTTATTTATTATATCAGAAAAAAAAAACAAAAAAATCTATCTGTCAGAATAATTTTCTCTGACATCAACATTAAATTAATTATGGATGAGTTCACAGTACATGAGTATGCTGATATAATTTTTATTTATGGATTTTGTGATGGAAATGCATTAGCCAAAGGAGGACACTTCGAACACTTACTTTAAGTTTAATCCCAGACGTTCTTGCTTTAAATTAGTACATTAATACCTTACTTATTGTTTTTGTTTTTTTTTCCTGATAAAATAAATAAGGTTAATGCAATTGATGTTACATGTAATAAACTTCTAACGGCTACAGTTCCGTTAGAAGGCATTTTCGGACATAGGTTTATTTGAAGTTTTTTTTTTAGATTATTCATAGGAACCATCCGGTGTAGTTTTTCCCCGACGTCATAAATCACCCTGTATTTATATTCTTAATTACTTTTTATAAAGTTTTTGTTTTTTTAAATTGAATTTAAAACAAAATACATAAAATTTTACACTTACTAAATTATTTTGAGCGTGAAAACTAAATCCGCAAAAATCGCACATGTAATTCCGTTCGCCGCTATGCGTTTTAATATGACTTTGAAGATTTCTTTCTTTGAAAAACTTCTTCCCGCACTGTTGACAAACAAAAGTCTTTTCCGCATCGTGTTTTTCATTTAGATGTATCATATAATCGTGCCACCGTTCCACAACTGTGTCACAGTGTTTGCATTTCTTTGGCCAATGTGACTCGTGCGACCGCGCATGATTCCGTAACGCGCTCGGCGTTGGAAACGCCTTCTCACAGCCGGCAACCGAGCATTTATACGGTCGTTTTATAAAAACACGCGTGCCACCACTATTCGATAGATTTTCCGACTTTTCCGTTGTTTCATGCTGCGATATGTGTCGAAAATATTCGTAAATCGTTCGGAAATCCTTTTGGCATTGTACACATTTATACAATAAGTATTGAAATATTAATTTACTGTCTATATTATGCGTGCTTAAATGATCTTTCATTTCCGATAGTGAATTTGCAATTGACGAACAGATTTTACATTTATATGATACATTATTGGTACCAGTACGTTTTTTACGATTATCGTTTTTATCGTGTTTATTACTTTCACTATCTGATTTATGTTTTTCCGTTTTGAAATTATGTAAAGATTCCATGTGTGTTTGGAGATTGGCTGCCGAATCAAAATGATGATCGCATTCTTGACAAATAAATGTATCAGTTGATTTCGATTTTATTTTTTCATGTTTACGAACATGAATTTGTAAATGCACTAATGATGTATACTGTTTACCACAAACTGCGCAAATAAATTCAACAGTTCGTTTGCGTTTGGTTTCGTTATTGGTTTTATTTGAAAATGGCGCATCTTGTGATATATGTTTTTTGAGATGTTCATCTAGCAAGTGACGAGATATCCATCTAAAAATAATATTTAAAACATCAATGATGCACTACAAGAGCGCACGATTCAGCAATGAACGTATTCAAGAAGATAAAATAAGAAATCATACCTGGTCGGACAATGTGAACATTGAAAAAAATTCGGTGGATGTTTAGTGTGACTATGTCTTACTAAAGCTGTTTGCGTTGGATAAATTAAATGGCAAACGGCACAAGAAAAACCATCTTGCACTTTTGTTTCTTGAACATCAACTTCTTCACATTTAATAATACTTTCACTATCTTCAAATATATCCATTTCTTCAGCGTGTATTTCTTCTTCATTTTCATCGATACTGACATCATCATGCTCAATTTCGTCATTATCAAACGTGCCCTTGTTATCAAGATCTTCTTCACACTCGATTACTGTATCTTCAATTGTAATGTCATTTTTAAATTCTAAAATTTCGTAGCTAGTTACTTGTGTTCTTAATGTTTGATCCGTTTTTTCGCATTGCACACGAAATTCGTACGCTTTTTCCGCGGAACGTATACATTCCACACAGACGAATTGTGGATAGCCATCATCTAATTCAATCTGTAAATTAAATATTAAAGAAAATATTTCTAATATTTAAAATGATAGAATAAAATTACCTGTACAGAAGTACAAGTTTTTAATAAGTCTATGACAGACATAACCTTATCACATACAACATGATCAGCTTCTAATGAAACTAAATCCGACTGTTTCCCTAAACAAGTACGGCACTGTTCAATTATATATTCAGCCATTACTAATATATCAAGAAATTCATTTAAATGAATATATTTTAAAATATTTCTTCATTTGACATTTGTATCCTGTTTGACTTAAATAAATTGTGAATTTAGCTGCAATTTTGACAGGTAATCCCTCGAACTAACGTAACTAACCATAACTAACTTCATTCAAAACAAAATTACATATTTGACACAGTGAAATGAGTTCACTGATTTGACATGTGTTATTTTTAATTTTATAAGTTATTATTCTTATTATATTAAAAACCACTATGATCAATGCGTTGTTTATTCGCAATGTGCAACAAAAATTTTCTACTTATTCATTTACAAAGCATAATTTCAAATGTAATTATTTGTGGGATTACCTATATTTTAGTCGAAGAAATATTCATTTAACTAACAATTTAAATTATAAAATAAGAATTGATACTGAAAATAATCATGGATTTAATGCAATGCAATCAATTCCAATATACCAGAATTACTTGGCACCAACAACAAAATTTATCGACAATGAGATTGTTAATAAAGAACAGTTTGAAAATTTATTAGCCAGACATTGGCGATCGGAAACTGCTACAAATATAGTGAAAGCTTTTAAAACTGCTCAAATATATGCAAGTGCAAATGAAATAAATCTATCCGATACGCGTTTTGATAATTTAGTTGATGGATTAATGGATAGATGTCAAGATTTAACTGACGACGAGTTATCGGAATTATTAATATGCATAAATCGTTATCCGAGAACTGAATCAATATCCGATTTTAATTTTCTTGATATTTGGAGTGCATTAGATGATGTGTGTTGCTCGCGCATACAAGATTGGACAATTCGGAAAGTGTTATTTTTCACGGATCATTGGTATTTACTGGGACTATCAAAATTCTCCGATTACACAATACAAGCAATTAAACGGTTATGTAGAAAAGTGGCACATCTAACACCTTCGGAATTAGTACAGACATTATTTTATATTAATGTTTGTCGGAAACAGTGGACAATGTTTGAATTCGAATGTCGTTTAGAAAAATGTGTTAATGATTTAAGTCTAGACGAATTAGCAATTATTAGTATGGGATTTTTCAAAACTAAAACTAATATTAAGCAAACTTTTATTTTAGCTCGTATATTAGATAAATTACTACAAGAAACATCGACTGTTCACGAAATTACGTTATCTGCCATTTTAAAAGTAAATATATAATTTTTATTTTTTATGTAATAATAATTATTACTTTTTTTATAGATTATTAGATATTCTCCTCATATTCCAATTGCAGATCAAATTCAACAGTTACTGACACAATTAACGCCGGAAATAGACCGTTTGTCAACTGTTTCCTGCGTTCATGTTGCTTTAATAGGAACGAATATTCAACTATTTCATCCGGAAGTACTTAAAAAAATTGCGGATAAATATGTGAAGAATATTTCAAAATGCAGATTAAAAGACTTGGAAAGAGTTGCATTCGCATTAACTCAATTCAATTTCAATCCGAATGTCAGTCCGGATATATTCGATTCTATACTTAATGAATTACGTAAACCAGAACGACAATTCGAAATCGAAAAATATCCACGATGTTTAGCATGTTGCGTCCACTATTTAACACTCCATCAAATCTATCCCTACGACTTAATAAATAAAATCTTGAATCCGGAATTTTTGAAAAATGCATATGGTAAACAAAAAAAAACACCTTCCTAATATATTTTAACTTAAAACTAACTTTTAAAAAAATTATTACAGGAAACAATAATAAGTCAATAGGTAGAGAAATTTTATTTACAAATTCATCGATTGACATCGATTGTCCTGATTATAAAGGCCATCGTTTAGATCATAAATTACAGAAAAAATTGACAAAGTGGTCAGTTGATTGGATACCGACAAAGGATCAAAAATATCGATTAACAGCTGCTGATAAATTAATGTTGGATATTATCGATACATTGCAAATTATTCATGGCACAAAAAACTATATTCATATTGATTATATTCTTCCACATTATCAAAAACCTGGTAAGTATTTTCCATAACTACTAAGAAAGTGGCATAAAAATCGCGGAGGTTTAAACAAGGGCTTGGAACGGTTTTTTTTTTTTCGGTTTTTGGTTCAGTTCCGAGTGATTAATTTTTAAATGATTTTATTTGTATTATTTATTTCCTATTTAATGCCACTACAGAGTATGTCTTATTCTTAAATTATTTTTCCAATTTGTAATTTATTTTGATAGATATAATAATCTGCAAGGACAAATCGGGTAAAGCAGTTGAAGTAAGCGATAATTTTGACAAATATTCACTTGGTGAAATAAAACGATTGCCTAATACAAATGATCTAACATGGTACGCAATTGTTATTGGCGGTTGGAATCTATTAATTCGGAATACTACTGATCCTGTCGGAATGCTAACAGCTAAAATGCGACAATTGAAACAAATCGGCTATGTTCCTGTAATGGTAAGTATTTCCACATTATTTTTAAAGTAGCGATAAAATAAATCGGGTGTTAAGATTGCGTTCAAAATATATAGAAAAATTAATCTCCCTAATTGTCAAATGTTTGTATGTATGTTTCTCCAGCATCTCCTTCTAAACTCCTGATTTTGATGGTAGTGGTGTCATTTTAATTGGTTCATTCCCTATTTGAGAATAGGCAAGTTTCAACTTTCTACGATTTCATCTTGGTTCTCAAAAATTTGAAAAATTATGTTTAATGCTAACCTGCAAATGTCAAATGACACTACTGATACACTACTGATACAAGTGTTGCTTTTGACTAATATATAATAGTGCAATAGATATTTTATTATTATTATTATTATTATAATTTGTTTATTTATTTAATTTTATTATGTTTATGTTTAATTACGATTTTCGACTTCAAACGTGACCTTTTTAAGGGTCACGGGATTCCCTAGTTTAATTTTAACTTTCAATACACTGTTTTGTTTTAAATGCAATAAAATTCAGATTGGTTTCGGAATTTATAATTTTTTTAATATAGTTTAAATTTTTGATATATAATTTATAATTTTAGACAGTAAAAAAAAAACATGTATCATAAATGTGAATAGGAATGTTTAATTGAAACTAAAAAATGGAAAGAGTTTGTGTCACACCCTTATGAGTACATGGCGTGATTGTGTATGTAACTATGTATGTATATATTTTACACAATATTTTCAAATTATACATGCAAATAGTTCAGCTATTTTAGTATAGATAAAATAATGATTAATTTTTAAAATAAATTAATGTTTTGTCGCTGATCTTGAAATGTAGCCGCCTATTTTGTTTCTCCAGTATTTAATACGATTGTGTATTTATTATTATAATTATTTTTATATTGTAGATTCCATGGTGTGACTATATGAATTTATCACGAAAACAAAAGGAAGACTATATATTAAATAAAATATTATAGTATTAGGTGTTTTTTTTTTATTGTAAAATTGTACATATTTTTTCGAAAAATATATTTACATATACTTAACAATTATTTATATAACAATCTATGACTTAACAAACATTTGCCTATTAAAAATTGTGTTCAGTCTTGAGTTTTTTAAAATGTAGTTAAAAAAATTGAAATATTTACGTTAACAATTCAATACAACTTCGATTGTCTTGTGAGACATTTTTATTTTTAAAACTTAAGTTCGTACTCGATTATCGCGCCTAAAATAATTGTATAAATAAAATTAACAAACTTAATAAAAACATTATACGTTATACTAACAAATTCAACGTTTTTTTCGTGTACTCGTAGACGACAAATAATGTTGCGGTAGCTGGTATTGTTCGTACAACAGTCGGCAGTAAACCATTGTAAAGTGCTAAAAATCCTTCTTTTTTCATTATATTGTTGCCAACCGTTAAAAATGAATCTTTCAGCGTTTGAATTTGCATACGAGACTTGATTACATCAGCGGGGAAAATAACAATCCAGAATATTGCACCACCACACGCACCAGCTATCATCGTTCGTAATAAACCGATTTCGTCTTTACTTTGACCGGGTTTCCGAAGCAATTCGCGTATGCCTTCATAACCGCCGAAAAAACAGAAATACCCGGGCATTTCGCGGACCATTGTCGCACCGAGACCATTAAATAGTCCACCAATCCCTTCCGATTTCAGAATACTACGCGTTAAAGTATACGGGCCATATTTAACGTGTGGTCGACGGTAATGTGTTTCCATTTCGCGCATAGCTTGCAAACGGCATTTGATTAATTCGGTGGGGCATAGTGTTAACGATGAACCGGCAGCTGCTAAAAAGCCTGCACTTGCATTTCCGATTAAAGGCATTTCTTCGGTTTTCTGTAATAAATACACAATTTTTTTTGTATGAGGAGCAAACTAAGAAACATACATTTAATTTTAAAGATATTTCAATGGAGCTGAGATATATAAGTTCACTATTTTTCAGTTCATATTGATTTTTGCACTGAATGATTGTGGATTATTTATAAACAAATAGATAACTTCACATTCTAACAATAAATTGAACTTACAAAAATTTCCAAATAAATGGTTTAAAGACATTTCAAGGCAAACAAAAAGCTATATTCAGACAGGTGGTGGGAATCCAAAAATGAATAATTTTACATTCGATTTATTCGTTTAATACTACATATTTATGATAACTAATTATTAGAAAAATTAGCTAATTTATGAACAATTAATAATTTAATAACAATTTTTATATATTTACAGAATTAGCATATAAAAAAAAATAGTCAAATATTTAATTGTCAATATTTTCATTGTTTATTATTATTTTGATTTCCAAAAAAAGTTTTTTAATTATTAAGCACTTTTTTGCTTATTTTGAATGTCGTAAATAATTTATAAATTTTCAGTAGCAATAATAATTTATTCTCATTGAAAAATTAAACGACTGTCAAAAATTCACATAAGAATCTAATTGCTTTCCCATATAATTCCATTTTAATTATGTTGTATATTTTAGTCTTTGAAGACAAAAAGTTTGAAAGTTTTTTTTTTAATAAAATATTTTAAATACTCTAAAATGCGTGTACAATAATTTTTGTGTGAATAAATAATATATTAAAAATATCATTATCTTTGTTATAATCAAATGATAAGTTAAAAATAAATATCTTATTTAAATTTGGGAAAACCCGGAACTAATAACCTTTGTATTATTGCTTTAGATATATTATTTAATAATTTCATTAAATCTTTTTATTATCTACATATTTTTTATATGTAAATATTTAATCTAAATATATATTTATCTGATTGTATTGAAATTTTTAATACGCGTTCATTTCATAAATATATAATAATCGTTTCATTCTGCTTGAAAATGCATTTGAATAAAAAATACTTTTAATACATTTAAATAATTGTTTATAGTAAAATGAAACCTGTTAAAATTTCTTCATAAAATCGAATAAACAAATATATTGGATTCTTACATCTACATTGATGGCATTCATAATAATTTTTTGACAAAATCCATATCCAGCGAATAGTACCGAATTTTCTGCCACATTAGCAACAACAGCTGGTATAGTTCCCGCATATAATCCTTTTATTCCATCCGATTTAAACGTCTTTTTAAAACAATGTACCATATCACGATAGAGTGTTGGGAACGTTTGCATTTTTACTTTGATTGTATCAAACGGCTGCCCGACATATACCTGTGCAGCACCACCTAGTTAAGAAAGTTTTCCAAATTTTATAATACTTAAAAGAAAAAAAATTATTATATATTTTACCTAATGATCCGCCGATAAAATCAATGATGGCATCTTTAACATTTTCTGTTGCATTTGAATGTGACATTATTTATGTGAAATTTTGAGGAAATGATGTAAAAACGAAATTTGGTTGTCACGTCACTCACATAATACGTTATACATGCATTATACTCACAAATCATATTATACTGTTATAATCTGTAAAGAGATATGATTATCTCTGACAGAACATATGATAAGATGTATTACGACATTACGAAGAATTTTATGATATTGTTAGGTTATGACAACAAGTAATATGAAAATATGAAGGTTACTATGGATACAAGTTTACATCAAATTTTGTCGTACACGTGCTACATATTGATAACATATCATTTCCAAGGTAAATATAGGCTACTGAACTATTCCTTTATTTTAAATAATAATAATAATAATAATAATTATCGCGTCGTGTGCTATATGACGTTCATTTTAGATTATTTATTATTTTTGTTTTTAGAAATTTGTATAATGCGTTTAAATATGGATTGATATTTTGAAAGATTTACGTATTATATGATATTTATGACAAAACATAATTTATTTTACGTATTTTTTTTTTAAAAGTGTATGTAATAAATTATAAAATTTGTTTGATTAATAAACATTTCTGCAATTTTATACGTTCTAAAGTATTTAGTTTGACGTAAGAGATGAAGTAAATAATCAGAATAATATACAAAAATGTTTATTTACTGTTTTTTAAGTTATTGTAAACATTTAAATACGTTTATTATAAATTCAATACTTGTTGTGCCATCTATGTGTATTGTATGTACTGCATTTTATAATTAGTCAATAGATGTGTTAATAGATGACTCTGTAGGTATTAAAATGACAATTATTAGCAATAAATATTTGAAAAGTATTATTAGAAAAACTATTATTATATTATTATTATAGAAAAATTAGTGCATATTGTATAAAAATACGGAGCAGTCTGACTTAAGAAAATTCATATTAAATTGTACAATTAGTTTTTAAAAGTAATAACAAGAAAAAATAGTTTTAATATTTTTTTGTAAATAATAATATTTAACTAGTGGTCGCCCAGCGGTCGAAATTCGACCGTAATTTATTAAATTTTTAAGTTTGAACGTTATTGAGGTTCTTCTGTCAAAGAGTATACCTCTATAATCATTGCATATAATTTTTTTGAATTTTGTTGTATTACATCAGTTGCGATCGTGTACAAATACGTCATTATGCACTAATTTTCGGGTTATTTGAAAAATACAAACAATAGGAAAAATGAGGTATAGCTTGGCTAAACCATATTTAAAAAACAATAATAACTCTTTGCCTCCTTAAGCTATAGGCAACACTAGAGTGATCACCTTTTTATTACAAATGACCCGGAGACTTTGATGAGGAGGGGGTTAAAAAACTCAATACATTTAAATTACTATTTTTAAATATAAAGACCATTTTAATTTGAATACAATCATAAAATTTTGAAATTCGTTTCAACGCTCATACGTAGATTAAACTAAATAATATTTTGATTGGACTATAAATTTATTATTGATCTTAGTAATGACTCACTTATTTTTGTAATTTAAAAATATATGACTACATTTAAATTCAGTTTAATCCGGAGATTGCAACAAATTACTCGGAGACCGGAGGCTCCGGGTGAAATCCGGATAGGTGGTAACCCTAGGAAACACACATAACGTAACCGCATTGCACAAACTCTACCAAACAACCACTTGATTTGTAACAATCATGATAATTTAATGTAATTGTAACACATGTTATACATAAATTTATATAAGTTGTATTCAAAATACTTTTTTTTGCATTACGAAAAAGATAATTTTCAGTTCAATTTTGCATAAAAAACTTAGTACCCATTCTAAGAAAACAACCCATGTTTATTTAGCAGCATTAAAAGGCGAAATCTCTTCCAAGCTGGGGAGGACAGCTGTATTTTTCCTACATTAACACAACAACGAGATACAACAATCACGACCAACTTCATTGTTAAGGCGACGGACTGGGCTTAGAGATTATCACACGACAATAAAGACAGCCGGGCCATGCGATCCGAGACAAGTAAGAGGAAAAAATATATGCAAAGCTTGGGGGAGCTTGTTATGCGTTTATCGGACAAGCAAACGGCCAGATAGCCGGATTATAAGGGTCGCTAAAGCAGATAGCTAGCAAGGGACACACATACAATATAGACATGGTTGTAGTCTTAAAACATGGTCGTCGAATTGTCAATTGTTTGAACGGAGGGCGGTATAGGTTAGCTTTGTTTAGGATTTTATAGATGTAGATGAAGTGTGGAGAATGCATGATTTCGTTTTCAGTTCCAATAGATTGGACCCAATCTTACGCTAGATGTAGCTACATTAGTATCTTTTATCTTGATGTGTTTTGGATTATTTTGACATATTTTCGAACAGTTTTTGTTGTGCGGGTTCTTAACTCCTAAAGTGGTTCGATACATTTTACAATACGGCTTCGCTACACTGTAAAAAAATTATGTAATTTTATATGTTTTGTAAATGTAATTTTTTATAAAAAATATATTATTACCTTAATTATCACAGTAAAATTACGCAATTTTGTAATTTTTACTGTTAAAACCTATGTGAAATTACATAAATTTAAGATATATTTTTTACAGTGTAGTGGTCATGTGTTTTTGTCGCTAACGCTTGAAATTAAAATTGTAATTAAGCAATTCGTTTAAAAATAATTCGCAAATATTATGTTGACATGCACTAAATTGTAGATAAACGCACCCCCTAACCGATAGACAAATAGATTTTACTTCAGAAATGGTACATGAAAGTTATTTTCAATATTTTCATTTGACATTTTTCTGAAGATTTTGGGAAAAAATATTATTAATTTTTTTAAAAGCTACCTATTATTCGTGTTTTATATTTTTAGAATGTGATTTTTTACGCATTATATAATGTATATATGCATGTTTTTTCCCTCTCTTTATAAGCAATGTGTGCAAGCATAAGCTGTATTATTTCACTGAGATGCGAAATTACTGTACGAGGTGATTATTAAAGATTTATTTTCTATTTATATGTCTAAAGAAATAATACATTTTTAAAATGCTTATTAAGCAGAATGGAACATTGAACAGATATTTTTAAGATGCAGTATAATCAAAATATTATTATATTTTAGTACCAAGAATCTTAAAATTAACATAATGTTAAATAAAAATGTTAAAACAATATAATATAAAAAAACAGTTTTTTAATCTGCCTCTTTAATATATTTTGAAAATAAATAATAAAAAAATTGGAATAAGCATAACATATTTTAAGCGAAAATTCCAAGTTAGTATATAATTTTACACATTTGGTTTCAGTAATGAACTTAAGGGTTGGTTGGAATTTCTGGGTCGTAGTTAAGATAACTTTCAAATTAACAAATTCCACTGTTTGGGGAGAATGTTTCCCCAAATTTCACTGTCACAATTTAAAGAATTGTTTTTCAAATATGTATCTTAAATCTTTTTTAACAATATTCTCTGGATAACTAATAAAATAAAATAAAAATAAATATATTTTCTGATAAATTTGAATTATTTTGAGATTATTTCTAAATGAAAATTATTAATTAGATATTATTCAATAATATATAGAATATCCAGACTAGAAATTAATCAAAAGTATCAACGTATTTATAAAATTTATTAATTGTACATATTACATTTTTACGGTAAGATTAATGTATGAAATTTTGTATAGTACAAACTTTTCTTTTTGATATAAAATCTCTAAAATAATAAATTAACTTTAGAATACATTCAGATTAAGTTAATATTAATATTGCTAGAATAACTAATCGTATAATAAAGATATTATAAGTTCGGTTTTTGGATGTTGTTAGTTCATTTGTTTAGTCCAGTTTGTCTTAAAACCGATATTAATTAATACCAATTTTAAAACCGACTTCGTAATACGGGCCATTATTGTTTTAAAAAAACATTTAGATACAGGATACGTCACGGAAACAATAAAGTTAGATACGAGCCTGTTATTTTTGATTTTAATTTAACTTGTAAAAAATCAGTAATTGCTGAATGTCACTTTTAGATTCTTTTGCATTTTTATTCCAGAAATATGATTTAAATAGGATATTTTTAAAATTATTTCAATATTTTTCTAATATAAATTAATGTATATCTATATAGTATGTGTTATAAACATATAACTGTTATTTATCAATTAATTAATATATGATATAATATGAGTATGTCTCAATACGTGGCTAATGTATAATAAATATTATTGAATAGTAAACGAATTTATTAGATTTGCATATATGGCAATGTTAACGAATATACATATACATTTATTTCAATTAAGTTTACTAACTAATTGCACCAAGTTAAATATTATTGTTTGACAAATTGTGCAATACAAAATGCATTCCACATACATGCATACTATATGTTTATTTGAAATACTATTACAGTTATTGAATAAATAAATCTATTTATACTTTATTTTGTATTTAATAATTTATATTTTCATAATTTTAGACACCAGTGGTAAGTTGATATAGGACAATAACATGGGATACCGATAATATGCAGAATACTTCTTTCTGAAGTAAAATTCGGAGAAATACTTAGAATACTTTTCGATAGGGAATAAAAAGTTATATAATTTGGTTTTAGTTTTAATTTGCTAGCATGTGCTGTTTGGGCGCTAGAATTTTATTTTGATGTTTTGATTTTTATTTTTTTTTCTTAAAAACTATAAGGTGTAGGAAAATAAGCGTGACATGGAAAAATGCGGAATAATGAGTACTATAATTGAGTGAAGAAACCATTATTCTAGAATGCATCGTTTAGTAGAAAAAACTAAAAACTGAATTTTTGAAAATTTCTCAATTTTTTTTCAAAATAAGACTTTTTCAAAATTTGCTCAAAAAAATCTGAAAAAATTCGGTGAAATAGAGAAACAAATTACCCACATAATAGCAAATTTTGAAAAAAAAATTAAGGGTACCTTCTTGAGAAATTTTCAAAAATTCAGTTTTAAATTTTTTCTACTACCAATTTTCCACAATAGTTATCCAAATTTTCGAACGAATACAAAAACTATTTATCTTTATTCTAATAGAAAAGTTTATTAAAAACATTATTTGCAAATAATTTTATTACTAGCAAATTTATAGTTTACTATAAACTGAAAATTTTAATTTTCAGTTTATAAATATTACAAGTATAAAAATAGCTTGCAATTTTACATATTTAATAGTAAACTATCATAGCGTAGACAGGTAAATTTAAATTTAATATCATTTTAATTATACATATACATTTGTAGTATATTCTCAACACTTTAGTAGTGCATATTTTATAAAATTGCAAAAACGTATATATACGTGTATTTTAGTTGTTTTTAAAAAATAATTGTAATATGTTTTTAAATCATATTTGATGGAAATATAGTTCTCCTATATTATTATATTAATAATTGTACATCTTCAAGTAGTTTGATATATAATCACAGAATTTTTGTAATATAATATATTCGGAGTTATATTTACAAATTATACAGTCATAATTTGTGAGTTACATATATTTTTATTTATAAATTGTTTTTATTTCCAATATACTTTTTTTAAATTTAATTACTTTTTGCATTAGCAGAAGATAAAACAATTTATATCTTTATAATAAATGTTTTATTTTTTAAAGAAATTAAAATAATATACCCGTGAAGATTTCCTTATTAAAAAATTATAAATTTTATGATCTAGTTACTTATTTTATTACCTAGTAACTTTGTTACTTACTGTAAATGTCAATTGTATTATTTTTCTTGATGAAGATGCTCATTGAGTACATTGAGTACGTCCATTATTAATAAATATTAATACAGAACTACAACCTAAAGTCTTTATATTTTAATATAATGAGTTCTGAAAGATTTTTTACTGTTTAAAAGTTTACATTTTAGCTATACATCAATTTATTTTCAATTATCAGTGCATACATTACAAAACTATTTATTTGCCTTTAAGTATTAAAAAAATTACAATAATTTATTAACGCGATGTTTTATTTATATATTCTACAAAAGTGTTTCAACTAAACCTGGAAACGATAACAATCTTAATGCGAAACTCAGGTAGAAAAATGCAGCTTAGCTGCGCGATCAATGTCGCAACATTGTACGTCATGTTTCTATTTGATAAAGGTGTTTTGTATCTGGATTTTAAACACGGCCAAACAATGAAAATCCCCGAAAAATGTCAGCTTAGTCTCGGTTTATATCTTTTTCGTGCTTTTTCATAACATAGGACAAATGTCTAATATGTCACTTTCGTGTTAAGAATAATGTTTTGAATACAGGATACTACACACACACATATATATCACGACACATCTTTTCTTAGGACGAGATTTTAAATATTTTTGCACACTTTTTTTTTATAAAAGGTCTATACAATTTTTTTCTTATCAATATGTATTTATTAACCAAAGATGTTATAATATATTATTGCATACATAGCAATACAAATTGCTGGCCCCTGGCGAGCCAAATAAAAATGGACAAAGATAGCTGTAGATACAAATCAGTTTTATACAATGTAATTAATTAGACCAGAAGCTAAATAAAGTTTGATTAATATTAATAATAAATTAAAAAATAAACACACAATTGTTTTCTAGTTATAATTATGTTATCTTATTATTATATAATTAAAACATACACATACACAAATTAGATAAATTTCGAATAATTTTTATCTAATTTTGTTATTTTGTTTTTAACAGTGTAATTGAAGGCATGCCGAAAAAAGTATATGTCAGGAAGACAGTTCAGTTCAATCATTATTGATACAGGAAAATCGATAATAATTTGAAGAAATCTTTGGGGGTGTATGAAGACGCGATGAGAGAAATTATGTGTTCAATGGTCCAGGATGTAGGAGAAAAAATTAGCCCCGCGGGGATCTTAAGACCAGTATCGAATTTGAAAAATCGGAGGCTGATTGATCGAATATTAATGAATTGGATTAAAAAAGATAGTTTGTTAAAACATGTAAGTTCACATTTTTTTAGGTTATAATATTTTTGTTTTCTTTGCTTAAATCGCCATTAATTTATTTTCGACGAATTAATTAAATCATTAGTTAGATTTTTAAAATAAAGAAAAATTAACTAATGACTTAATTAGTAGATCAAAAATAAATTAATGGCCGATTTATGCAAAAAAAAACAACTAAATATTGTTGCTATAAACTTGTTATTTACTTTAATGTTATTGATAAATTTCTGACCTGATGAAGACAAGCGTTCAGCTTCGTCGAAACGTCTTGTTTTTATATAAAATAATTAAACCAAGTTTTTATATTAAATACAATGAGGTCGTTCAACTCAATTATTAAATACAATGAGTTCTTGAAAAATATTTTACTATGTTAATGAATATTTTTGTTAAATTATATCAATTTTGTTTGACTTTGCAAAATTAATAGATTTGTTTCTAGTTTTCATTTAATATATATATATATATATATATATAGATATGTTTTAGTGACTGGAAAAATTTATATTTATTTGTTTATTGGGATTAACAGTCAGGCAGAAAAAACAACTCAATTCATTTTGCGCAAGTTTTCAGAAATAATTTATTTCCTTCCTCAAGTTCTTTTCTAAGATTAATATGGGAATTAATTTAATAATTGAATTTTTATTTTATTATAAATATTAAAAAAAAACAATAATTACATTAGATTATAAGTATGAATTTATATATCTAATAATTACTTAAAATATAGTAAAAAAATTTTTGGAACTCATTATATTAAAATTATATTAAATTAATAATTGACCGAACGCAACTTACGTCTTCATCAGGAAAAGAAAATTAGATACAAATGACATTTTACAGTAAATAAAATCGAACATAGAAACAAGTAACTAGGACGTAAAAAATTATTAAGATCATAAAATTTTTTATTATAATAATTTTTATTTAATGAAAGTCAAATTAAAAGTATGCCTTTCTATTTTTTCGTAGTTTATAATTAATTATTATAAACTTTTTATTTTATAATAAATTATTATAAACCTTTTCTTAACATTTACTGTACGCATGGGGTTGAACAATAATTGGAAAATATTTATTTATCAAAATACGTTTTTCTTTACATTATATTTTGTTTACGATTATTTCCTCTTTGTTAAATAAATTTTATAGGTTTATATTAACACGTTTTGGGGCTTACGCTATCAATAAACATGTTTTGAGATAGATAAATAAAGTTATGGATTAATTTTAATATTATTAAATTTCCCTGTGTGCACGGCTCGTTATTATGTTTAACAATGATACGTTTTAATTTTGTGTGTCGCGCTTTAATTTTTTGATTTTTTTGACATAAATATTAAAGAGTTATTATTATAATACAAATAATTATAAACTATTATAATGAAGAAATTTTCTTTTATTCGAAATTTTTCTATTTTATTTGATTTTTTTTAAATAAAAATTTATTTCGGCCCTTTTGTACGACAAATTAGAATTTATTTTTCAAACTTTGTACTTTCAATTCTTTTAAATTTAAAGGCTCATGATTCATGAAGAAAGAATAGATGTACAGTTGTTATTGGTTCAACTGAAGATTAATTAAATATTTCCAATATTGAATGATTAGATGAGATAATTAAATTAATTGCATTTTTTATGTAAATAATTATTTGTTTGTGGAATTTTTTTCTTTTGTTACAGAATTATAGTTTGAGATGGCGGAGATGAAATAATGAAGAAAGAAGAAATTTGATTGGAGATTAATTGTAATGGAGGAATTTAGTAATTAAATGCTTATATATTATATAGTTAATTATATTATTAAGATAATTACGTGTGCTTTGCTAACTTAATCACGTAGTTAACCATGCGATTAAGTTATTAAATTCGTAATTTATAATTTATTTTTACGAAATTTTCATTCATTGTTCAAGTTCTAATTATTTAATTATTACAGTATATTTTGACAATTTAATCACATAGTTAATCGCATTGTTAAGTTAATGAGATAATTAAGTGAGTTTTGCGAACTTAATCACATGGTTAACCATGCGATTAAGTTACTAAATAATAGGTTAATTTATTAAACCGAATAACGTGTAAAAGTATAATATTTATTATTATAATAATATTTATTATCTATATTAGGATATATATAATTTTATGAAGCTGTTTGGAAGATATTTACTGGGAATTTTAAAATACAAATGAAATAATAAGAAATGAAAGAGGAAATATTACTAATCTATTATTAAATAATTGATCAATAATTTCTGTTAGAATTTATCAAAAAAATAGCTTCTACATTTCCGCCATGCAGTCATGTTAAACTGATTGCCTGTGTGTCAGAGAAATACATTAATTTTAATTTAATATTACGTTAATTTTAGTTAAATGCAAGGAAAAATGCATTGATTTTGCCCAGGATTTAAACCCGGGACTTTTGATTTAATTAGGTTCATCAAAAATAAATGCTGTGTTGTAGTTATTTTTTTTCCCCATCTCTCCCCAAAAATTAGAACACCCCTAAAACTATTAATTATTATCAATTACTATTAATTATTATTATTAATTACTATTATGTATTATTATTAATTATTATCAATTATTATCAATTACTATTAATTAATTATTAATTATTATTATTATTATTAATTACTATTAATCTGTATAAATCCAAAATCTTTAATTGCAAATATCTCGGAAACGGCTGAGAATTTTGCAAAAATAACAAAATTTGCCGTCCCATTACGAATCCAGGATAAACCAGGTACGTACTACAACATATCCAAAAATCAACCCCCTAGGACACTCCCTTATTAATTAAGCCAACCCCCAAAACTTTAAAATCTTTAATCGCAAATATCTCGAAAACGGCTGGGAATTTCGCAAAAATAACAAAATTTGCCGTCCCCCTTACGAAATTTAAGATAAACCAGGTACGTACTACAACATATCCAAAAATCAGTCCCCTGGGGGACCCCCTTATTAATTAAGCGCAGAACTGTGATAAAAAGTTAACAAATTTGTGTGTAAAATTTCGAAAACGAAACCTACCCGCAACACTTAGTATTGTTATAACATATTTCAATCCCAACCCCGTACGACTCCATGCTATTATAAATTTTTGCAAAAAAAATCTTTAATTGCAAATATCTCGAAAACGGCTGGCTGGGAATTTCGCAAAAATAACAAAATTTGCACCTCCCCCAACAGTTCCACACCCCGGTAAACCAGGTACGTACTACAACATATCCAAAAATCAACCCCCTACGACACCCCCTTATTAATTAAGTCAAGCCCCTAACAAAACTGATGAAAATACTGAAATTGAAATATTGGTGAAATGTATTTTTTCTTATTGTTGAATAAAGTTCGTTAAAAACAGATGCTGTGATGTATTTATGTTTTTTCCAATTTCATCCCTTAAAATTAGTTAAAATCTTTAATCGCAAATATCTCGAAAACGGCTGGGAATTTCGCAAAAATAACAAAATTTTGCCACCCCCTTATGAACCTTTAGATAAACCAGGTACGTACTACAACATATGCAAAAATCAACCCCCTAGGACACCCCTTTATTAATTAAGTCAAGCCCCCCAACAAAACTGATGAAAATATTGAAATTGAAATTTTGGTGAAATGTATTTTTTCTTATTGTTGAATAAAGTTCGTTAAAAACAGATGCTGTGTTGTATTTATGTTTTTCCCAATTTCATCCCTTAAAATTACTTAAAATCTTTAATCGCAAATATCTCGAAAACGGCTGGGAATTTCGCAAAAATAACAAAATTTTGCCACCCCCTTACGAACTTGCGGATAAACCAGGTACGTACTACAACATATTCAAAAATCAACCCCCTACGACACCCCCCTATTAATTAAGCCAACCCCCAAAACTGTGATAAAAATATTAAAAAATCTCAATTTTTTTCTTAAAATCTTTAATCGCAAATATCTCGAAAACGGCTGGGAATTTCGCAAAAATAACAAAATTTTGCCACCCCCTTACAAACCCTCGCATAAACCAGGTACGTACTACAACATATCCAAAAATCAACCCCCTACGACACCCCCCTATTAATTAAGCCAACCCCCAAAACTGTGATAAAAATATAAAAAAAATCTCAATTTTTTCTTGTTTTCTTGATCCAATTTACGCTTTCCTGATACAAATCTTGCATTTTACGCTTTCCTGATACAATTTTGTTAATACCCCTTAGCTTATACATTCCCGCAATGCACTGATGTTAAACTGGTTGCCAATAAGCAAGTGATATATTTTGATGCATTAATACATTTTGATACATTGATACATTTTGATACATTGATACGTTTTGATACATTTTTACGACTCTTCGGCTATTAATTATTAATGTTTGCAAAAAAATCTTTATTCGCGAATATCTCAAAAACGGCTGGGAATTTCGCAAAAATAACAAAATTTGCCGTCCCCTTACAAATTATAAATAAACCAGGTACGTACGACACCCCCTTATTAATTAAGTCAACCCCCAAAACTGTGATAAAAATATAGAAAAGATCTTAATTTTTTTGTTTTCTTGATCTAATTTCGTTAAAATGTTTTATTTCTCGCTTTCCTGATACAAATCTTGCATTTTACGCTTTCCTGATACAAATTTTGTTAAAAACCTTTTGCTTATACATTCCCGCAATGCACCGATGTTAAACTGGTTGCCTATAGGCTTTCCCAGCAAGGGGTCACTGAATTTTTATATTTTATTTAGGAAGAAAATTATCTTTATAAATGATTTATTTAATAACAAATTTGGTTTTCTAACAATTTTTTAAAGAATATTAAACAAATTTGACAAGAATTTTGACAATTTTGAAAGATTTACTTAAATTTAATAGACGCGCTGTTATTTTTTTAATATTTGAGGAACTGGGAAAAAATCAAAAATATACACAAATATTTGTTTAAGGACTTTATTAAAAAATAGAAAAAAATACATTTATTGCAAAAAAAAAAATATAATTATACGTATAACTTTATTAATGGTTAACCATATTTTTAACTTTGGTGATTACGTTCGCAAAACACACTTAATTATCTTGTTAACTTAGCAATGTAATTAACAATGTGATTAGATAATTAGATAACACTTTAATAATTTAAATAATTAAAATGTAAAAATTTCATAAAAATAAATAATTCGAATAATTAATAAATATAGAAGAAATAATGAATTAACCATCAAATACAATTAAATTCTTTAATATAGACTAAAAATTAAGTTAACATAATGATTTAAAATCGTTACAGACGAATGGAATCTTTTTTGAGAGTTTATATAACTCTGGATTGGAATTGATTTCTTATTACGAAATTAAAAGATAGAAATTTTTTTTATAAATTTTATAAATCGAGATTGGATTGAGTGATAGATTTTAAAACGAAAGATCGCCACCGTCATCTTCTTCAGGTATTTGATGTTGTGCGCTGCCCGATTGTTGTTCAATTGGCGTTAATCCTTCATCGTCACTTTCGCTCATCGCTAGATCGTCGTGTATCTTTGCTTCCGGAGTTATGATGCACTGTTTCATATCGTCTACTTCTAGTTTCGGTCGCGGTAAACCCATAATTAGGAAATCTGATGGATCGTAGTTCGGATCGATGTCCATGCTTTCTTCTGTAACACAAAAAAAATACATAAAATAAAACAGCTTTAGGTTTAAGTTCTCTATTAATATTTATTAATAATCACCGTCTTCATCAGCAAAAATCAAGACGGACGTTGAGTTCGTCGTAACGTCGATTATTATTAAATATTAAAAAAGAACATTAATCTCTTCATAGAATATTTTCCAAAAGTAAATAATAGTAAAATTAATATAATTTAATGAAAATGTATTAAAATTAAATTTACGAGTGTTAAAAGTTGGTATTACAGCACACAACAGGTGCTGTAAATAGCGCATGCTAATACGTCAGCATTTGAATATTCAATCAGTGTTTCGTATGCAATGTTAATCTATAAAATTTGCATGCATAAATTCATAAAATAGTTGAGACGACATTAAAATACATAACTAATTAAGCATACTATCGCTTGTGGTACTGGAAGTAAACTTATTTCCAGTATTACATAAATTTACCACTAACAGCTCTATAGTAAAATTAGAAATTGGTAGGACTTACGTAAATTAAACGATTTAAAAAAAAATAATTGTTTTACGTATATGGAAGTAGACATTTTAAAAACTGGATGTCGTGGCGAATTAAGTTTATCTGTATCAAACTAATTTTTGTTTACTAATCAAAAGGTATTATATTTAGGTCATTAAACCTTTACTTTATTTATGTATACAGTAATAATTTATCAACAAAGCATTATTAAACGTTTTGTAAGTTAATTTACCAGGTAATCATTCAGTGAGGTGGTTCAAAGACAATTGACAATCTAGTTGTTTAGTTAACTCATTGATTATGTTTCGTTCAACTGGGGCTTAACTAAGGCACCGCGCCCTCGTCCTTTTAGAATAAAACATCATAAACATAAAAAATGAAGAAATATATTTTTGATAATTAATCTTGCTTTATTATTTCTATTTGTAATTTATTTCCTCAATTTCTACTAAATATTGCAAGTGATTTATGGAAACAAAATACAATCTTTGCGTAATTGTGTTCTATATTTGCTTCTTTTCATGTTTTAGATAAATTTTTTTTTGTTTTTTCTTTAAACATCTAAATAATGACCTTAAAATACATATTTAATATATATATATATATATATATATATATATATATATATATATATATATATATATATATATATATTAAGAATTCAGACAAAACTAATCTTTCTAAAAAATGTTTTAAAAGCTATATCTTATGCCATTTAAAATAAAAAGTTTTATTTAATATTCTGAGAAGCACTGATTGAAAAAATTTATAATTTTTTTGGAAAGATTAGTTTTGTCTGAATTCTTAATATATATTTTTTAAATATTAAATATTAAATATAATAAAATTGTAATTTTTATAATTAAATTTATCTTTGATCATAATTTGGAGCATTTTGGGTAATTTAATCGAAACTGTATCCCTTCAAATTGGAAAAATGGCAATAATAATAATCGTAAACACTCTGTATTAATTTTATATGCTTTTCATTTAAAAAATGGTATTTTTGTTGTAAAAGTTAAATATCGAAATTAATTTAATTCATATAAATACTAATCATTTTTGAATACGCAATACCTACCAGTTATAAATCTAATATCTTGCATTAGAAAGTGATTCTATCTTTCTGTTTTTTTTTTATCCAAGTTTTTCATCGTTTTATTTGTATGATTTACATTATTTTAATTATGCATTCAGAATATTATGTTAATAATCGTACGGGCTCTGATAGTGTACTGGAATTATAACACGAGTGTTTCTTGATTACAGTAGTGTAGTTTTTGGGTTACAGATAATTATACACTATTAAATTTACACACAAACTACATATAATTATATACTTCGTATATATTACGATGTAAAATAACACTTAAAAATTGTGATTCGCTTAAAAACGGTTTATAATCTGACTGTTTATATATATGAACAACTGCAATTTGATTAACGTTTTACCGTAATAATTGCAAAAATCAGTGTCAAAATAGCTATTTAAAATCTAATTTATTAATAATAAAGTATATTAGAAATAATATTTATTAAAAATATTCTAATATTACTGTCATTTTAATATAAAGAAAAATAAAATAATATAAGTTTATATTACTTTAGTTCAAGTATTTCTCAACAAATGTCACTACTAATATCGTTTTGTAGCATTATGGTAAATATATAAATGTTTGAGAATTAGAATTTTAAATTATTATAAAAAAATGTTCCAATGTTTAAGAAATATTAATAAAGAAATAAAATAAATTCCACTCATTTTTAATGAAAATTATGTTTTTAAAACAATATACTTTTTAACTGAAAAAAAAACATGTCTATATGATTTTTCTTGATGTTATATATATATATATATATATATATATATATATATATATATATATATATATAATAAATGAATAGTCTGAGTTACTACCGTGATAATATGTTGTATAATTTTCTTAACGGGAATTACGGTATGTCAGGAAATAAAAACAATAATTTTTAGAAATAAATAACTACTGAAATTAATTTTTACATATAACAAGACGTTAACAAAATAGCTAGTTCAACACAATATTTTAATTTATGTGTTTTTATACAATTGACGCAACATTGATGTACGGAGTTTCGCCAAATTCTATTATAAGTACTATAATTCTATGAACAATCTTCAACATTAATTTATTGATTATGGTATTCAATGTATACAAATTTACAAATTTATTATTTATTACTACAACTTTATTTTTTAACAACAACATACTTTTAATTCTTACATGTAAGTTCTCATTATACAATTTACCTTTTTCTTTGTAATAATTCCTATATAATATTGACTGTAACTATATTGTATTGATATGTTTATTTGTAGTATTCACCCTGATGAAGCCAACAAACTAGTGGCGAAATATTGGTCTAATAATAAAAAGAAATAACTGTAATGTTCGCTAACTTTTAATTTCCTGACATACCGTAATTCCCGTTAAGAAAATTATACAATATATATATATATATATATATATATATATATATATATATATATATATATATATAAATATGATGAAGATGATACAGGTTCTGTGCCGAAACATCCAATAAAAAGATATTTTAAAATTGTCAAACTAAAATGTGTATTTATTCACATATGATCTAAGAAAGTTTCAAATTTTATAAAAAAGAGGATGAGAATATTTATGCATACGGTATGTATACGCAATTGGCTATTTATACATACTAAAAAAAAAACCTAAACCAACCTACTAACCTAACCTACCCTAAATAGCCAATTACGTAAAAATACTGTATGTATAAATAGCCAATTGCATATACAAACCGTATGTATAAATAGCCACTTTCTAAAAAATATTCTTGTTTCTTGATTTATTGAAAGTGTTAGATTATTTATGTAAATTTTATTTCAATTAATTTGTATGTGGATGATAAAAATAATATTATAGAAACTATGATCTAATTAAATAGACAATCTAGCAAATTTAAATCAAATTAAATGAAATATATATTATTTCTGTGTATCAATATTATATGCTCTGTTTATTTATATTGCGTACAATGTCTCTCAGATATTTTAAAATATTACAGTACACATACTTTTTTCATAAAAATTCTTTATAGCAAGTTACACTAATTACAGACAATCAATTATTAAAAAAAAGTTACATATGGCCTTGAACAATTATCTTCATTTTTAAATTTGTATCCTTTTTAAATATAAGTACGGGTATTTGAGTTATATTTAGTTACCATGCAATAATTTCTTTTTATTAACGTAAAATTAACTGTTTCATTCTGCCATGTCTATAGTAATTAGAAGTTATTATAAACAATTATGGGTAGTAAGTAAAAAATTATTTGTGAAAAATGAGCTTGAAAATTATTACACATTAAACTATAGCTTCTGAATCGAGTTTAAAAGTATTAATTATTATTTTTGAAAAGCATAAAATATGTATAATATATAATACTCCTGTTAGGTGTGGTTGAATAAAAAAAAGTTATTACTTTTTATTTGTTTATTTATTAATATTTTTTCTTTATTTATTTTTATAAATATTATGTTTGACAATATAAATGATTTCAGAAAATTGAGAGATATAATTATTGAAATTAAATAAACTAGTTTTCAGAAAAAAATATGTATAATAATTTGTTTTTTTAATTAGTATTTTTGAATATTTTTCCTTTTAACTTTTTGTAAATATAAAAATTCAAACTAATTTTTTTCCTTACAACATATTTTAATGTAAGCAGTCAACATAACGTTCATCATTAAAAATAAACCGGTTCTTTTTAAACTATTAATGTATATTAGAGATTACTAATATTATTACAATCAAATAAAATATAATTGTTTTTTTTCGTCTTTTTTTTTAAAATTATTTGTACCAGTCGTAATAATTATTTACCAATCTATATATATATATATATATATATATATATATATATATCATTTATCCTGATGGAGACGGACGTTGAGTTTGCGACTTTGTAAAAAAAAAAAACGGATAATTCAATAATCCTGCGATATATCAATATGAATGTAAAAAGTTTTCACGTGGAACAAAAATATTGTGTTTACTTTGTAAACATACAATTTTTTCCTCTATCTTGAATCCAATCAAGCTAGGAGAACCGAATGGAATTCCATTAAAGTGAAACTAATGTAGCATTCGAATGCAAATCGGTTCGGGAATGGATCAACACATACCATCCAGTGTGAAGTGAATAGTTCCCGGTCATTTCCACATTACACCGATCAACCTAATACTTACCCTTCCAGCCCCCCAGCCCCCAGCTCCCGTTCCCTCCCACACCTGTCTTTTCATTGCCGGCAATAGATGTAACGCGCCCGATTGCACTAATGGGACAGCCTCTAGCTTTAATCACCTCGGAGGCACTAGGATGCAGAAACGCAACCGTTGGTGCCGACGAACCATTGAGCATCTGAACTGGCTGGGGAGGGAAGGGTGGTTGCATGTCAACACAATGCAAACTTAGATGGCTAGTACAATCGCTCGAAGAATTCATGGAATTGAGAACTGGATTGATGATGAAGAGAAAGTAGATGGATAATCGGATTGGAGAATTTATCGGAAATTGTAAAGCTACCGATTGGAGTTTAATTGTTGTTCATATACGAAGAGATAGTTTATTATAATAACCATTTTATATTAAACTCCGAGTATTATGGATGTTTTATTTTTTATTTAAATTAATATCAGAATCAGAGCTGTGTAGTATTGCAATAAAACGTATTTTAAGTATTACTTAAAATACTTCAGTATTTTAAATTGTTTTTCCATAAGTATTTAATATTTGTATTTAGGGTATAAGATATTAATAATTTTACTTAAAATTAAACAGAACTAACTCCCAAAGCTTTGTTATTTTACTTAAAATACTATTAAATATTTAAAGTTCTAAAAAAGTATTTCAAATATTGCCAAATATTTTAATATATATAGTCCAATTCCTTTTTACCGTTAAGTGTAGAGGTTGTTAATTCTTAACTATGCACGAAATTCGTCTACTGTTTTTATTTTTCGCTTTTTCTGTTGCCTCCTATATCGATATTCCTCTTTCCTTTATTATTTTTTCTCTAGCCTACTGTACCAATCTTCTTTTGGTCTGCTTTTGTCTCTTTTTATCTGGATTCTAATCTTTCATATCTTCTTTACATATTACTTAATTTAAAATATAGTGAAACATTGATTCTGCATTTTCGAAGGAACAAAAATTTTTGAATAAAAATGGCAAATATACGTATAATAAAATTGAGAAAATATTTTTTATTAACATTTTTAAAAAGTGATACTTAAACAATTAAATTATAAGCAAATTATTTGAATGATACATTTTATTAATTTTATTATTTAAAAAATAAATGTTTATAAATCTTATATCCATTACCGTAATTGTAATAAAAATAATACTTGATTATATTCAGTATTTACATATATTCCATTAAGTACATTGTAAAAAATATCCATTTTTTTTCTAGTATTTTTTACGTAGTAGGCTAAGTTTTCCGATTTTGACATTAATCTATTTTTTTCGAAAATTCTCTGTCATTTATTTTATATATTTTACATCAAAATAATATTTAACGAATAATAATATATGGATTTACTAAATAAAGTACAGAAAGAATTCAAAAAAATTGTATCAGATTTTTCAAAAATAGTAGAAGACACAAATAGCACCTTTTACAATTCTATAACCGAACTTAAAGAAAAAATTAAAGAAAATGAACATAGTTTGAAAGATGAAATTAATCGACTTAGTGAAAACGCAAGAAATATCGAATCTTGTGTAGAAGAAAAAGATAAAGCAATAAAAGAATTACAAGGAAACACCGAAAAACAATTAAATACTATAAATCAAAAATTTGTCAGTAATGTCAGTGAATTTGACAGGCAAAGTCAAAAAATTATTTCAAAAATAACCAAATTTTACACGCTATTAAAAGTAACATCGGGTAAAATTATTGCTGAAAATAAGAGTAGTCCTTTATTATTAGCCACAAAATTGTTGGAGCATTACAAATCGTATCATCAAGAATTTGTTCTACTAAAACGTGAAGTTGAAAAATTAAAAAATACTGACAGTAAAACGCTGCTTAAAGATTTAGATAAAAATGTTACACATATTCGTCATAAACATAATGCCAGTTACAAAATAATCATTGACAATTTTCGAAAATGTATAAGTAAAGGAAAAATGTAATTAACAAAAAATGCAACCAGTTAGTGCTAGCAAAAGTAATGTTAAAAAAGCTGAAAATAATATAGGAATCTCTTTGCAAAGTCACATTGAATCTTTAAATAATTTTAGAATAGAATTACAACAAATTGCTACAGACACACAAAGGACCTTAGAAGATTTAATAACGCAAACTGAAAAATTTATAGTGGCCACAAAGAAATTTACTATGAAACTAATTAACACTGCAACATTTGCTGAAAAACAAGGTACTAGTTCAAAAATGAAACACGAACTAGATATTATAGCAGAAAAGGAAAAATTCCTTATGATATTGAAAGCTATAGAAAAAGATGGTAAAAAACAATTGAATCTCTACTTTGATAGATTTGTAAACGATTTCGATAAATTTGACAATAGTATGCAAAAAATACTCATGAAGATTATAGCATTATTGATGGAGCTTGAAGCAGCATTAGCAAATTTACAAAGTACACAAACACGAATCTCTGTAGTTGAAAGATTAGAAACGAAAATATCGAAATATCAAACGAAATTCAATGAAGTCGAAAAAGAGTATAAAGACGATTATCAAAAATTTCAATATACTGCTGATAAGCTCGTTCAAAAATGGAGTATGAGTTTGGAAAAGTTTCGAACGAAATATACGAAAAAATTCGACAAATATACCGAGAATTATAATTATGCGATTCGAAAATCAAAACAGTATGTATCAGTCAGTGCCGGACCTTATTTTTTACCGGGCTTTTTTTATCGACCAGCCCAAATATATTTTATTTGGGCGAGCAAGTTCTATCATATTGTCACAAATAATATAAAATTTAAATTTAAAAAATAATTGCCATAAAAATTAAAAATTCTTTTTTTTTTAAACTTTGTGTAGTATCGTTGTTGAATTTATATCGACTGAAAAAATTATGATTGTGAAAGATTTATCAAATACTCAGTCTTACTATGGTTGAAAATTATTTATTCATTGTTTTTTTTTTTTTGTATAAAACTCAACGTTTCGTGCTTCCAGAGCACTTCCTCAGGAGACTGTGAAAAAACAGCCATTTTACAACACATTGCATATCAAACTATGAATGATATATAAACATAAAATTTTTTTGTATAGTATCCTAAAAACTATATAATAATTGAAACGAGCATTAATTATAATTACTCTAAAAAATTTCAGCAATTAATTAACCAAGAGACGTGGTATTATTTGTATTTTTGTACTTGTAAATTATTTTTTAGTGTTTTTAGATTTTATTTAGTTTTTTGTTAATGATTTAAACAGTTTACTGAAACTTTTGAAAAAATTTTAACGAGAAAGAAATCTATTCTTTTTCGTTTATTACATTTCGTTTGAGTGGGTTCCTGTACTTCTATAATTATTTAACAAGTTGATGTTTTCTAATGTGAAATCAAAACAAAGATATAAATACTTTTTCTACGACTATACTGAAATTTGTCACAGAAAAATAGTAGTAAAATTTTACTATAAAAAATCTATAATTTTATTTTACTGTAAATATTCTGTATTTCTATCTCAAAATTCTGTAATTTTTAAATAGTTTATAATAACATAAAGTAAGTAAAAATGACTTAAAAAGTATGGAAAATTGTTTACTTTCTGCAAATTGCATCACATACTTAATGTAGAATTACATATTGTTGGTATAACTTCTTAAATTATGTACAATTACAGCTTGCATATTAATAATATCTGAAATAATAATATCTGAAATAATTCATCAAAATTAAATAAATTGTTTTAAGTGTAATTAATTCATTTTAAAATACATCCTTTATGTAAATTTAGAAATGTATGTAATTATACCAATAATAATATTACAGAACTAAACAAATTTTACCTATTTGTAGAAATTTCTGACAGCAAATATATTAAATTTCTGTAAATTTACTAAAAGAAATATTACTAAAAAAAAAACTCTAATATTACAACATATGTATTGTAATATCATATTACATAATGATTGTAATAGTTCTGATATTATATATTCTTAAACAATTATGATAAAATTACAGCAGTTGAATAATTACACCTAGGAATACTGGGCATCATACTGTCTCATAGTTTGTAGATAAAATTACATAATTTTTTTTAGAGTATAATAATTGTTTTCTTATTTCAGAGACAAACGTTGCTGTACTATCATGTGATCACCAAATTGACAAATGTATAATAAAAATATTAAATTGTAAGGTGTAAAGTGTGGTTATAGTTTAAATTTATCTACAAATGTTTTTAATAAATATTATAAAACTTGTTTTCTATTTAGTACATATTTTCTCTATTAATAGTTTAGTATCATCTACAAGCTATAGTCTACTATACATTATTGATAGTATAGAAATGATAATATAGTAAAACTCGTAACGAAGTTTGTTGTAAAAAAATATAGGCAAATAAGTATATTTTGTAACAATATAATACGTAATATTTCACTGTTAGTTCTGAAATTGTTAAGTTTGATTAATTTAACTAAGAAATGAAATACATATTTGCTACGCTTGTCAAATGAACAATCAATAACGTGGTTCGAAGACAGTTGATAATCTAGTTGCCTAATTAACTCATTAATTAGGTTAATAATGCTTTATGCAACCGAGCTTTAGTGTATTTCGGAACACACTACAGTCTAATTATCTCTGTGCCAACTAATGTCAATTCTACTTACAATCTCATTGGCAAAAAGTGCTATTATACTAGTAGATACTATTATTTTTAATACTAGGAATGTAAATGTTTCCAAAGAAGCTTATTTGAGTAAATACAATTACTTATTAAGCATATTTGATAAAAATTAGTAAAAATTTAATTTAAAGAAAAAATAAAAGCACTTTTTCATAAACAAAAGAGGTTGAAATACAGACCATTGTTTCTACATCTGCATATCAACGTGTAAAATAATTTAAATAATAAAAAATATTAAAAAAAAAATAAAATATTTATTATTATATGAAATTAAATATGTAGATTTTTATTGAAAAACAATTGCAATATTAAATGATGACATTTACATTTTTCTGGTGATATTTTGTATTGAAAAGTACTAAATATTATAACCTAATTGTACTTCATGACACTTCATTATGAAATCAAAATTGTCAAAAAAAAAATGGAAAATTATTGTGTAACTGATTGTCAAAAAATATTTACAATTTATATTGTAAATATTTTTATGTTAATTGTTTTATAACAATTAACAGAATGTGGAATACATTAAGTAATTACAAAGATAAGTGGAAATTCATATTTCAACCAAGGAAAAATTCTTTTTGCATATTATTTGTACGTAATAACAAATAAATCGATTTTTACAACAACATATACGCAATAAACACAAAATGTCATGTTCTCGAATTGTAAATCTAACCCAATTAAAAAGCAAATCAACACATTAAGAACTGAATACCGTAACGAAAAAATTCAATTACTTAAAACTATCGAAAAGCAACGTGTAATTCTACGTGGATTTATGAATAAATTACGAAGAATGCTAAAAATTCGTTTCGATAAACTAAAAAAACAAGTTTCGAAAAATTTAATCATAAAGAAAATTCCCAACGAAAGGTGTCAACTAGAAAGATGTAAACTCGAAGTGGCCAGAGGTTTATTTAAACTGAAACGGCAACTGGATGAAATATATTTAAAATTACTTAAAAAACTATCCGATTCCTATCAGAAAACCGAAAAAAAATTAATGAATTTTTCGGAAAAAGTTAATTTACTCTTTTTGAGGATAGCGCAAGAAATCGAACTAACCGAGGACGATGCGAAGAGAAAACATTCAAAAATTGCCCAAGTTGTTTGCGACGAGAAACTTAAAAGCAGGAAGAAAATCGAAAAACTGAAACTGAGTATTTTAAACAATAACTGTAAATTAGATAAAAATAATAAAGCGTACGAACGTAAATTAAATAAAGAAGTTTGTAAAATAGAAAAAAAGGCTACAAGAAAAATAGAGCATATTAGAGATAGATTTGATTGTTGTAAAGATCAACATATGTAGACTATATATTTTCAATTTGTATAACAACTTAATCTTTATGTTATTACGTACTTACAGTGTACATTTATTATTGAAAATAAAAATAAATACAAATCTATATGTGACTTTTTCGTTTCAGTTTCAGATTGTATTATGAGCCTTTAATGCAAAAGTAAAAAAAAATAATTACTCGACATTGAGATAAAAATAAAATTGTGTAAAATACAATAATATTAAAAAAATTGTATACTTTAAAATATTGAAAACTATTTCAGAATTCATAATGATTTAAAACAATTTTCTTTTGGTACAATATTTTGTTTAATTTATAATAATCTAAAGTTTTAATACTATATAATATATTTTATATTTCTTTTGAGATAGTCATTGTAAATATTAAACTTTTATTAAATTTTAAAAATAGTCTACTCTTAATATTTAATAAATAAATAATAATAGTTGGAATTTAGTCTATTCTATTCAGTTCTATTCTCCTTGAAAATTAAGAAATTTATGAATTTATTCTTCATTTATCTATTTAATTTAATAATAATTAATATAAAATCTAAAATATTATAAGTCATATTTCTTTAATAAAGTATTTTATTATTTTTTATTTCTGTTCGCAAAATTACTAGTAATTGTGAAAAATTTTCTTTATTTTTTATTTTTACATAAGATACTAACTAACCTTTCTACTAAACCTACTTCTCATTGAGTCTGTCTGAAATCTTACAAAAATATAAATAATTTTGATAAAATACGAATTATTCAATATTCCTGCAACATAAATATAGGTAATAGGTATAATATACTGCCCTAGAGGACGAAAGTGAACTTAGTTGGTAAAAGTACATGTGTATGTTTGTGTGTGTGTGTCGTATTTGTATTTGCTCACTCTATTGTCAAAATTTTGTGACTCACCAATAATTTTAATATATATATATATATATATATATATATATAATTTATTATATAGTTGGTAAAAGTACATGTGTATGTTTGTGTGTGTGTGTGTGTCGTATTTTTATTTGCTAACTCTATTGTCAAAATTTTGTGACTCACCAATAATTTTAATATATATATAATCTATTATATAGTTTTTACAATATAAAATATTTATTATATTTTTGTTGCTTATACAAAAATACTAGTAAAAATAAATTGATAAAAAAAACGAAGGTTTAGAAAATATAATATAAATGAAATTTGTAGTTGTCAAAGTGACTTAAAAATTACATAGAATTAATAAAAATTCCAGTTCAAAATCTGAAAAAATGGATGCACTTGTCGAATTAGTAGAAGAAGTTAAAATTACATTATACGATACAAGAAAAGAATTAGATACCCAGTTACGAAATGCCCATATTGAATATAAAAATATCACAAATACCATTATTCATCAAATTGAAACAAAAGATTACATTTTAGAACAGGATATCCTTAATATAATAAATAGTTTTAAAGGTGCTATCGAAAAAATACAACCATGCGTTGAAGAAAAAGATAAATTATTTTCAAAACTACGAGATGACACCAAGAAAGAGATAATAAAGATCAACGAAAGATTTGGGGCAAGAATCACCGAAATTGATGTAAAGATTCAGAAATTTTATCGAAAAATGGAGCTGTTTTATAATGAATCAGATACTATTGTTAGGAAGATAGTGGATACCCATCAGGCGCATCCAATGCATATGCTAGAAAAACTACATTCCTTGGTGGAACCATTGCAAATGAAATTTCTATCGATGAAAGAAAATATCACTAAAATTATAAAATTTTCAACCGATAGATTAACTGATATTTTAAAAGATATGGAACAATTAGGAAACAAAGCTTTATTGAGTTATCAAAAAAAGTGTGACGATGTAGTTATTAAATTTAAAAAAAATCTTAGTAATTTAAAATAATTGTATATTTGTTTTAATACTCTGTTCTTATCTATTCAGTGAGATTAAAAATATATTATAAATTTGTTGCAAATACAGTTGTTTTTCTTTAATATTTAGTAACATTGCAAATTGAATGGAAACACAGAACAAAACCAAATAAAATAAAATTAAATAGAATAGAATATAATAAAACTTTACTTAATTTTTGACTAATAAATTACATTGCGATACGTATTTACAAATTATAAAATTAAAAAAAAATTACAAATATAGCATAATATTGGTGACATATATAATTTATCAAATTATTTACTTAATTATTAATTTTCATTAACTAACAATTTCTTAAACTGAAACCGCATATCAATTCATTTATCTTGAAGCATACATACATACATAATCACGCTATCTACTATTCCGAAATAAGTTTTCTCCAAAAGATTTGGAAAAATACTTAATCATCATTCATATTAATAAATTATTGAAAACTTACAAAAAAAATACTACTTATATAAAATTACTATCATTTTCAATGTATATTTACATTAATTTTTTGCAGTGTACCTTTATTAAAGCGGTTTATATTTTATATTTCAGACTGCGATTTGATTAGTTTTTGTTTACATAAAATGTAAAATGACATCTGTCAAAATTCTAGTCTTCTTTTCCTGCCTATAAAAATGTTTATTATAGATAAATTTCAAGATAGCATAAATGCACTAGAACAAAATCTGGAAACAAATTTGGGCGCAATACAAAAGGATTACGATAAATGTGTAGAAAAATCAAGAAAAAAACTGCAAGAATATGAAAAACAAATTAATACACAAATTGATGGAATTAACGAACAAATCAAAAATGATAGAGACAAATTAAAATTAATAGAAAAAAATATGGAAAAGAAAAGAAAAGCAATAGAAAAGTTACAGAAAGAAATGGATAAATCGATTGAAAAATCGAATAAAAAATTTCTCTCGAAAATGGAGGGCGTTAAAAAAAATATGAAAAAAGATATCGATAAAGTTTATTCTTTTTTACTAGATGCGAAAAATACAATTAGTAAAAATATATCACGACAGTCAACTACAGGTTTAATGGTATATCTCAATGAACAAATGGCACCTATAAAGTTAAAATTTCAAAATTTAATGATGGAATTGGGAAATTCGAGTGAAAAGAATACGGTTAAAGCGAAGGAAATACTCGTCGAATTTGGAAACGAATTAGAGAAAATTGAAGGACAACATACAAAAAAATATAATGAAATTTTAGATGACTATAAGAAAAGTTGCAAAATATAAAACTAATCAAATGTTTGTCGTTTAAATTAAGTGCTAAACATACACGATTTTTATAAAACGATTTGTTTTTAATATATTTTTGTAGTATTTCCAGTGAATTGTAAATAAAAGTCTAATATTTTTGTTAAAAGTTATTATAGATTTGATACTGTGCACTGTAAAATTACACTATTTTTCAATTTCAATATATATTTTTGAACTGTAAATATTTAAATTTAAATTTATCGTTACAGAACACAAACCTAAAATTTTAATTGGCTTAATATTGCCAAATTTAGATACTATTTTTAAAAATTTTGTTTTATTTCTGTAGTAGAAATATTTGAGCTTGTAAATATTTAATTCTGGCGTAAGTATTTGCTTTGTTTATACTTATATAAGTACTTATAATTAGTACTTAGTGACTATAAAAATTAAAAAAAATGCGTAAAAATAAAATTAAAAAATAAATAAAAAAGTATCAGCTATATTTAATATATTTATATTTACAGTATATATTTATTGAGTATATTAAAGTTATATTTGTATCTAATAAAAATATAATAAACAAGTACAGGTAAGAGTCCAACATTTCTAGATGATTTGTCGTTATAATAAACTAATTTTAAATTAAATCAATTGAAGTTGCTGTTGGCACTCGGTGAAACATTGTAAATGAAATAAAATAAAATAAAACACTCGGTTGAAGTTTCACAAAATTAAAAAGTTATAAACTTTATTAGCTAATTTCGGCAGTTATGCCATCATCAGAAGTTATAATACAAAAAAGTATAACAAGTGTCTATATATATATATACATTTTATCCATACATATTGAAAACAAACAAAAAAGAGGGGGGGAATTATTTTGAAAATTTATGTAGAAAAACATCTGTAAAAGGTGAATTTAACAAACTAAGTTGATCGTTCAGTAATTTTGTATCTGTACCTAACGCTTTCTTAATTTCAAAGTTTTCCAAGAAGGTGAGTTTTAATCCTTTACAATGTAAATGTAAAATTTTCAAGTTTTCTATGGAACAATTATGGTTAAATTCAATTAAGTGATTTGCTAAATTAGAATTGGTTTTACCATGTATAAAGCTATTAATGTGCTCTTTAAACCTAATCTTAAAACTACGGCCTGTTTGGCCTACATAAACAGAATTACAGTCATTACATTCTATTTTATAAATACCTGATTTATACAGTTTGTTGTTACACATTAACTTATTATTAACAAAAATATGTTTTAGAGTAAATTTATTGTAGAACGCTGTTGTTATATTTAATTTTCGCCAATTCATAGCTAGACTAAAACTAAGATCTTTGACATAATTTAATTTTTTATAAATTTTATTCGAAGGTTTCTCCGTTGTTACAGGGTATATATCTTTTAAAATTTTTTGTTTGTGTTTCTTATTTACTAAGGAAGTGACAGTTGACTCTTTGTAACCATTGTTTTTAGCAATATTTAAAATAATTAAAAGTTCTTTGTTATAATTTACTTTATTCATCGGAATATTGACTAGTCTATAAGTTAAACTATGAAGTGCAGCTAATTTTGTACCCCAGGGGTGATAAGAATTTGCCGGGATTATTACATCCGTAAAAGTATCTTTCCTAAAAATGCTAAAATCCAATTGACCTGCAGTATTATGAATTGTAATGTCTAAAAAGTTAATCTTGCTATCAATTTCTATTTCCATAGTAAATTCTAAGTTCTTATCTGCTGAGTTTAATAATTTAACAAGTTGTTGTAGTTGGCGTTCAGTACCTGTGACCAGGCATATCACGTCATCTACATATCTGTACCAAAAATGTATATTTTTAATTAAATTGTTATTATAGTTGAGAAATTTGTTTTCAAAAAAATTCATATAAATTTCAGCTAGCAAAGGGGACAACGGAGAACCCATGGCTAGACCCTCATTCTGTTTATAAAAACTATCATTAAAATAAAAATAATTTTGACTTAAGCAAAGTTTTAATAGTATTAACAGTTCTGAAGAAATTAACGAATTAACGTTATTCTGAATTAAAAGATCATTAACAATCTCTAATAATTTTTTCGTCGGAATACTTGTGAAAAGACTTTTGACATCAAAAGATACTAATTTGGCGCTAGGAGGTATTTTTAAATTTTGTATTTGATTAATCAACGTTAAGCTGTTTTTTACACCGTGTGTTGAAGAAAAATTAAGAAGTTCTACAATTTTAAAGTTCAGAAATTTACACAATTTGTAAGTAGGTGCATTAATGAATTGAACAACCGGTCTGATGGGAATATTTTCTTTATGTAATTTGGGTAACCCATATAAAATTGGAGCTAAGGGGTTCATTGTTAATAATTTATAGTTTTCATTTTCCGGAATGAGATTTTTACATAATTTTAAAGTTGATTTAAGATCTGTTTGAAAAGAAGTCGTTGGGTCCGATTTGAGTCTAGTAATCTGATTATCATTTAAAAAACTGTCAACTTTTTGAATATAATCAGCCCTATCAAGAATCACAATACTATTACCTTTATCTGCATTTGTTAAGATTAAATTATTACATTTAATTTTATTTTTAATTGATTTTATACACTTCTTTTCAATTAAAGACTGTTTATTTACATTTTCTTGCGGTTTACTCAAGTATTTCTTGAACGTAGATAAGGAACTTGCTATGTCTTCAGGGGATAGATTAAAAAGTGCAACATCTGAATCTATTACTGACTTTATAACTTCATTATTTGTGTTTCTTGAATGTGGAGCAAAGTTGAGTCCCTGTTCTAAAAGATTAGTTTCTTCATTATTGAGTGTGGTATTTGAGAGGTTAACAAGCCTTGGTTTAAATGTAGTTGGGGGAAAGATATTTAACTCTGAAGACGTATGTGTGTTAACTTTAAAATTATCACTGCACAACTGAACTAGTTTTTTATTTAGCACTAAGTACCGTTTATGACACTCGGACTTAACTATTTCACGAACTTTTCTGTCAATCATGTCGAACCAAATAGGATGAGATTTAGCGGCTAACTCACAGTGAATTAATTTAAGATGTAAGTTAAGATTATACCTTCTAGAATATTTATTTTTAATCTCTAGTTTTAGCCACTCTAATTTCGCCAAATATACCGCTTTGTGGGAACATTCAGATTTAAAAATTCAAATCTGAATGTTCCCACAAAGCGGTATATTTGGCGAAATTAGAGTGGCTAAAACTAGAGATTAAAAATAAATATTCTAGAAGGTATAATCTTAACTTACATCTTAAATTAATTCACTGTGAGTTAGCCGCTAAATCTCATCCTATTTGGTTCGACATGATTGACAGAAAAGTTCGTGAAATAGTTAAGTCCGAGTGTCATAAACGGTACTTAGTGCTAAATAAAAAACTAGTTCAGTTGTGCAGTGATAATTTTAAAGTTAACACACATACGTCTTCAGAG
Source organism: Clivina fossor (assembly GCA_963966155.1). Lineage (NCBI taxonomy): Eukaryota > Metazoa > Arthropoda > Insecta > Coleoptera > Carabidae > Clivina > Clivina fossor. The sequence goes on along the minus strand of OZ014563.1, from coordinate 7,544,330 downwards.
TTAAATATCTTTCCCCCAACTACATTTAAACCAAGGCTTGTTAACCTCTCAAATACCACACTCAATAATGAAGAAACTAATCTTTTAGAACAGGGACTCAACTTTGCTCCACATTCAAGAAACACAAATAATGAAGTTATAAAGTCAGTAATAGATTCAGATGTTGCACTTTTTAATCTATCCCCTGAAGACATAGCAAGTTCCTTATCTACGTTCAAGAAATACTTGAGTAAACCGCAAGAAAATGTAAATAAACAGTCTTTAATTGAAAAGAAGTGTATAAAATCAATTAAAAATAAAATTAAATGTAATAATTTAATCTTAACAAATGCAGATAAAGGTAATAGTATTGTGATTCTTGATAGGGCTGATTATATTCAAAAAGTTGACAGTTTTTTAAATGATAATCAGATTACTAGACTCAAATCGGACCCAACGACTTCTTTTCAAACAGATCTTAAATCAACTTTAAAATTATGTAAAAATCTCATTCCGGAAAATGAAAACTATAAATTATTAACAATGAACCCCTTAGCTCCAATTTTATATGGGTTACCCAAATTACATAAAGAAAATATTCCCATCAGACCGGTTGTTCAATTCATTAATGCACCTACTTACAAATTGTGTAAATTTCTGAACTTTAAAATTGTAGAACTTCTTAATTTTTCTTCAACACACGGTGTAAAAAACAGCTTAACGTTGATTAATCAAATACAAAATTTAAAAATACCTCCTAGCGCCAAATTAGTATCTTTTGATGTCAAAAGTCTTTTCACAAGTATTCCGACGAAAAAATTATTAGAGATTGTTAATGATCTTTTAATTCAGAATAACGTTAATTCGTTAATTTCTTCAGAACTGTTAATACTATTAAAACTTTGCTTAAGTCAAAATTATTTTTATTTTAATGATAGTTTTTATAAACAGAATGAGGGTCTAGCCATGGGTTCTCCGTTGTCCCCTTTGCTAGCTGAAATTTATATGAATTTTTTTGAAAACAAATTTCTCAACTATAATAACAATTTAATTAAAAATATACATTTTTGGTACAGATATGTAGATGACGTGATATGCCTGGTCACAGGTACTGAACGCCAACTACAACAACTTGTTAAATTATTAAACTCAGCAGATAAGAACTTAGAATTTACTATGGAAATAGAAATTGATAGCAAGATTAACTTTTTAGACATTACAATTCATAATACTGCAGGTCAATTGGATTTTAGCATTTTTAGGAAAGATACTTTTACGGATGTAATAATCCCGGCAAATTCTTATCACCCCTGGGGTACAAAATTAGCTGCACTTCATAGTTTAACTTATAGACTAGTCAATATTCCGATGAATAAAGTAAATTATAACAAAGAACTTTTAATTATTTTAAATATTGCTAAAAACAATGGTTACAAAGAGTCAACTGTCACTTCCTTAGTAAATAAGAAACACAAACAAAAAATTTTAAAAGATATATACCCTGTAACAACGGAGAAACCTTCGAATAAAATTTATAAAAAATTAAATTATGTCAAAGATCTTAGTTTTAGTCTAGCTATGAATTGGCGAAAATTAAATATAACAACAGCGTTCTACAATAAATTTACTCTAAAACATATTTTTGTTAATAATAAGTTAATGTGTAACAACAAACTGTATAAATCAGGTATTTATAAAATAGAATGTAATGACTGTAATTCTGTTTATGTAGGCCAAACAGGCCGTAGTTTTAAGATTAGGTTTAAAGAGCACATTAATAGCTTTATACATGGTAAAACCAATTCTAATTTAGCAAATCACTTAATTGAATTTAACCATAATTGTTCCATAGAAAACTTGAAAATTTTACATTTACATTGTAAAGGATTAAAACTCACCTTCTTGGAAAACTTTGAAATTAAGAAAGCGTTAGGTACAGATACAAAATTACTGAACGATCAACTTAGTTTGTTAAATTCACCTTTTACAGATGTTTTTCTACATAAATTTTCAAAATAATTCCCCCCCTCTTTTTTGTTTGTTTTCAATATGTATGGATAAAATGTATATATATATATAGACACTTGTTATACTTTTTTGTATTATAACTTCTGATGATGGCATAACTGCCGAAATTAGCTAATAAAGTTTATAACTTTTTAATTTTGTGAAACTTCAACCGAGTGTTTTATTTTATTTTATTTAATTTTAAATTAGTTACAAATTGAAAAAAATGTATTGACTTTGTCAGAATTCATTGTGACGACAAATCATTTAGAAATGTTGGACTGTTACCTGTAATTGTTTATAATAAGTCGTTACCGAGTGAAAAAACTTAACATATTTAGTATAAAAATATAATGTTTCAATCAATATATCACAGTAACAGGATCATCATTGCTATTTTTTTGGAATCATTGCTATTTGTTAATTATGTTAAAACATAAATAATGTAATAGAATATTTGTTTTCAACCAGTGGTTTTCAAAATATTAAACACAATTTGCTTGTTTTAAATAATATGATATATTATTAATACATTTCTAGAAAGATTTCTTTTTAATTCAGTGATATTAATTTCGTATCGACTTAGGTGACAATTTGTTTAAATAAAAATACTCAAATATTTTAAAATATTATTCAAATAACAGTAATTCATTTGGCTATATTGATTTGATTAAATTAGTTATATGAACGGTCATTTAGTATTATTCAAACTATTTTAAAATAAAAAACAATGCAATATGGCCAACTAAAGTACTGATATTTAAATACTATTTCAAAAAGTTTAAGTATCTCTAATTTTTAAAAAAATAATTCTGAAATTTATACGTGCATCACTGAATTTATTATTATGCTATTTAAAATTTAAAAAAATATATTGAATATTCTAAGAATTACTGATTGAAAAAAGTTTTATTATATAATTTAAAGCACCACACTTTTAATGATATTTCTGCATATTTAATAATTGATAAACAAATGATTTCCACGGTTTTCTTTGTTCATTTAAGTAATATCATCACATACATGTCAAAATTACTATATCTAAATTCCACTAAAAATAAAACATTAAAATTACAAAAAAATCGAAAATGAATTCTTTAGATAACTTAGAAGGAATAATAAATGAAATTGCCACAAATATGAAAGAAAGTGTAGATCAAGTTAAAAAAGAATTTGACGATTACGTACTACTAGCCAAATCAGAAGTCAATGATTTCGAAAATAATGTATCAACTGAAATAAATGGATTAATTAAAAATTTAACAGATAAGAAAGAAGACAAATTACTAATAAAAATAATAGAAAATTGTGTAGCACAAGAAAATAAGTCAATTAAAAAACTCCAAACCGAAACTGATAAAACACTTACCGAGAAAGATAAAGAAATGACACAGAAATTAAATACTATAAAGTCAAATGTGCAAAATGAAATAAATAAAGTTACAAAATTTCTACGGGAATCGAGAGCATTCATCGATGAATTGGCTGCAAAGAACAAAAATAAACCAAATAATAATAGGGAAGAAATGATGAAAGAAAAAATTGATCCAATACAAAAGAAATTTCAAGAATTAATGCTTGATATTGGAAATTCGTTAGAGAAAAACAATACGGAAATTCGTGGTATTATCTCCGAATTAATGGATAATGTGCAAATATTGGAAATAGAAAATAATAAAAAATTTAAAAAGATTATGGAGGATTTTCAAAATTGTTGTGACAAACAGATATTAACCTAATAACTGAATTATATTTTTAGATTATAAATAATATTTTGTAAACATTTCACTAATTCAAATAAATAAAAGATAATAAACTACCTACACAAGTAACAAGTTTTATTTACACTGTAAAAAAAACGGTAATTTTACATAAAAACCCGAAGCAACTGATTTACACCAGTTTAATATACCTATAAATTACAGACATTACAGAATTTTTATCTAAATATTATGAATGAATATAAAATACGTATATTTTATGTAAGTTTACTTACTTTTTCGGTAACAAAACATATATAATATAGTAAATTAATTATTTTACTTAAAATTATAAAATTATACTGGCCCGTATTCCCACCCCTTTTGTTTATGAAAAAGTATTTTTATTTTTTGCTTCAAAATAAATTTTTATTTCTATGTCTTATCAAATATGAATAGTATTTCTATTTTTGAATTTAACTTTATAAAAGTCAAATAAACTAATTAAAATTGTTTAATAAGTAATTTTAAGTAAACGTTAAAAAATCACTTATGAAAATGATTTACAGAAAATGTATGTAAACCATTGGTTTTGTTGAAATAATATGTATTTTTTCACTAAGGATTTTATAGTATATATATATACGTTTCAGTTAAAGTTAAAGTGATTAATCTGGTTATTATTAATAATAACCAGTTAGTAACTATTCCATATCTTATCCCAATTTTGGAAAAACCAGCCATTAATATGTAATTTTCCTGTCACTATGACTTACATTGACTGACTTCTAAACCCTCAATTTATAAAATAAGAAAATCATTGCTAAAATATTAAAAAATGTTTATTTTCTATACGTTACCAAAAAGTTACATATAAAACTAATGAAATAAAATTTGACCAATAAGTAACATGATAATACAATAATCAGTTCATCGTGTAGTATAATTTGTGATTTATTTATTCTTTGGCGCAATTAATTTGAAATTCGTTCCCTATCTCTATATATCTTTTCTTAAATGTCTGATCAATGTTAAGAATATCATCACCTAATTCTGAAAGAATATCTTGCGTTTTATCAATATTATTGTTTAATAAGTCGCCGGTTGTTGTCATTAACGATTGGAATTTTGTTTGTATTGGTACAATCTGTTCCTTCAACTTTTTGATCAAATTTTCTGGATTATGCTTATCTTTATTGACGATTTCCGCTATAATAAATCTAGATTCATCTAAAAATTTAGCAATTTTTTCTAGTACATTTCGCATAACATTGTCAACATCATTAATCTTTTTAAAGAATTTCTCCTTTGTTAACTCCAGTTGTTTATCTAAGTCTTTCTGTAGAATTTTTAACGATTTATTTCTTTCTTTATGAAATTTGAAATAATGCTTTTTATTGCCGGCACATTTAATTAACTCGTTTTCCATTGATTGTTCGATCTTCCGAAATTCCGATTTCATATCATTGCCGTAAATGTCAAATTGATCCTTTATTAAGTTTATATTCTTATGCAACTCATTTGACATTTTGTCCATTGCATTTTGTATATTTCGGATTGTATCTATAAAATCGTATTCTTTTAAACCTTCGAAGAAATTGTATAAAAAACTGAAATTTAGATTATTCGACATTTTGTATGTAGTGTTTGCTATACAAACAAAACTGTTCTATAAAATGTGCTGCAATTGTGACTTGTTTTTCTGTTTTTGTTTTACAAAATAAAATATATCATGATTCTAAGCTACTTGATTTATTTATTTATTGAAAATAAATAAATAAAAATTAGTAATAGTTATGTCTTTATTTGTAATTATTTTAACTTAATTGAGCATCAACTTAAGAGAGCATTAAAACTAAAACAATTACATTTAAAATTTCTGATTAATATAGTCATTATTTTTACTGAAAAAATTACGCCAATCTAAATCTAATGGATAAGTACTTCATCACGAAAAAATACTAAAAAAATTTACGATCCAGATTTCTGGAAAGAAGCCTACATCAATCCAGTAACTGTCTTGAGAGCCACACAAAATAGATGCAAATGAGTAATTCAGTGTCTTAGCCACGTATTTGTTTAACCCCGAAGTAACCAAGTCGTCAAGCCGGGCAACCCTATAAAAGATTACCATGTCAAAGGGGACGGTAAAATCCGTGATAATATTCATGGAGAAAACCGAGCGCGCTCTCTCGTCATCCGACGACTGGCAGCTACCAAATTACGAATTAACTTTTTATCGTTTTACGACTTACGTACATAAATTTGAATAATAAATATAGTATAACCGCGGCGTGAAGAGCAACATCGTTTCGGGAGGGGGGGGGGGGAGGTGCCTGATTTCGGGCATGTTGCGACAGCCGTTACCCAATTGGGACTATCTATGCAAATTCGTAATATCATCGTCTAGTTTGCATATTTCGACATTGTGACGATGGGCGTTTTTTGGGACCGTTGGAGAGACGGAAAACAAAGTGAACCTGATGGTGCGAACATCTTGTCCTGTTGGGCCGTTGTGCTAATTTTCAGCCATGTTTGGTTTCATAAGCATATTTATATATATATATGCAAGAAGGGTATTAGTAGGATATAGTATTTTGTGTGATTATTATATTCGACGAGTTAGGGTTAATGGAATCGTACAGTGTTTATCAGACGTATAATTGTGTTCTGTGACGTTTGTTTGAGGTTTAGAAACATGGTTTTGGAAATTGAATTTGTTATTGTGTAAGAATGGTATTTACTAGATTAATTTTGTGATGTTGTATGCTAATTTGTTATTGTAGTATTTAGATTAATAATCTGTAAATTTTAAAGATATATTCAAATATAAAATTTAGATTTAACGGTAAATATACAGAGTAATTTATAACAAGTGCTGCTATTATCATCACATTTATGGTCATCACATTTAATTTAAAGATCTTTAACTTAAATGAGACTTTAAATTGGCGACTTAAATAAATTTAAATAGAGCAATTCTGAACATGCATGCCATTTAAATTAAAAGAAATTTCAGTTAAAAATTTCACACTTGAAGTAGTGATCAAAATTGAGATAAAATTAAAGTTCTTTCAATTTAAAAATTTAAAATAAATTTAATGACCAGAATAGCGCCATTAGGCGCGGTTTTATAAACACTGATTAAATTTGCTTAGAAGTTAATGTATTTACTCTGCAGATTTTCGTATTAATAAAAAAAAGAAATAAAGTACTTATTACTATTAATAATAATAATAATCTAATAATAAATTGTTGAAATAACATTTGTTAGTCACCAAGTACGATGTATAACAAACTGTCTGTGATTAGGATAGATCGATCACGGCATACTAGCCCAGAAAGTTCTATAAATTCAATTTATTATTATTTTCATAAGCTTTATTAGGCTTTATTTCTGGTATTAAAATTGTTATAAAAATATCATATATTAAAAAAAAAACACGTTTTAAAATAAATATCAGCAAATGCTGTTATAAAACAAATGGTTTTCAAAAAATATTAATTATTAATTAATTATTATTATTAATTTTTCTTAGAATAACATCTGTTAAAGTATTTTTATGTAACATTGTAAAACCACCAAAAATAACAAATTGTCAGTCTTAACAGTGTGGTCGAAATGTACATTTGATTTAGAAATAAATATGTAAAGAAAAGATTTGTCTCAAATATTTAATTTATTAAAACTTCATGTACCAACAATAAATAATAATACCATAATATACTGTTTTAAATGCACTTGTTTTTTTGTGCAGTGAATAACTTTTAACATTTAAATTCTTTTATTTATATTTTTCACTGTCACGTTTGTATCTATACAATCTGTTTTATTACGAGAAAATAGATCTCTTGTATTTATTTTACATATCAAATCACGACAATTTACAATTCAATGATCATAATCAAATAACACATTTCGCAGTATTCTTTCATTGCGACAAAAACAAATTCAAACTATAAAATCATGCATACATTTCAATTCTAACAATTTCCATAAAACGGATACTTTATCAAAAATAATAAAAAAAAAAACAGACGTTTGGCGTATATTTTACGTTATCCACCATGCGCGAGAAAGCTTGTACAAAAATCCAAACGGTGGCGGTGGTCCGTTTACCATTTTGATTTCTAATTTTGCGCCCGTGTTACCCAATCGTGGGGACAAAGTGACAAGCAACGGTTTCACGTCACCGTTGAATATTCATATTCGATCATTTGCATAGTACCCTGGGTTGCAGCCGGTTGCTCTTATCTGCATTTCGAATTCGTTTTCACATTAATTTATCGATTTCTGTTATAGTATTTCGTTCGTTTGATTGAATCATATAGTGCGTTTGTTAAACTACAATAGAAAGCATATCATTTGTAGAACTAAAATTAGATGTAGAATGTTTCAAGAAAGTTGCTGAAACAAATCAGCTGTTATTTTATAATTTATGCAGTTATAAAAAAAAATAATAAAAACTTAAATTGAAAATAAGAAAAATTGCTGTTTTTAATGGTTTTAAATAATATTTAACAAAATGTTTCTATATCATCAGTTTTTTTCAAATTATTAACATAACATTATAATTGTTAAATTCATTTTCAAAAACTTGTTTATATAATAAAAATTAACAAGTAAATTTTCAGGTATATAAATTTAAATATCAATCTTGGTTACTGTGAAATTTTTAAAAATAAAAAACAGAAAATAATTACTTATATAATAAAAAAAATAATATACCACTTTATAAAACGGACTAAAAAGTATAAAATAATTTCTTCTAGCTACATACAGATTTATAATCTCATACAAAAAAACTCCCTACTCTATTATCTATTACATGCGCCCCAGGTTTTTCTTTATAGGGGTTATAAATCTGTATGGGGTTAAGAAAAATTATTTTATACTTTTTAGTCCGTGTTAAGAACGTGGTATATTATTATTTTTTTTTATTTAATTTTTTTTCAAAAGTTGGTAAATAGTTTAAAAACATAACACTAATTTTGTGACAAGTATAGTAGTCTGAATGATCCTCAATAGTTACAAATTTTGCTTGCAATATTTAAAATTGTTATTTTCCAAATGCATCCTAATAAAAACTGCAGGTATATAATATTTCTATATACCTATTTCAATTAAATGGAAAAAAGTGGTCTCTGATAAAATATTTCTTTTACAAAACTGCACACACATTTCCTTGTTGAACTATTATAAAAATGCATATTACAAAGTAAAAAGAACGTATGACATCATAGAGAAATGAATCGATAGCAACAAAGCAAGTAAAACGAAGTAAGGAAATAAAAGTGAGTCATCACACTCACCGTACGATCCTTTGCATTTAAAGTCAATTCATTAAAAGAAAGTCGAGTTTCCGACGCCGTCTAGTAATATGGCTGGTGAATTTCAATGAATTTCGTTTTACACATTCTGGCATAGTGAAAAAAAAAAACACGAAAAATAAAGAAAAATTAACCTAAAATAAATTTGCCGTTGTCAAAGCAGCGAGCAAATGTTCAATTACATGCAAAACACTCTTTGTTTAAATATGTTTTCAAGAAGAGAAAAGAAAGTAAAAAACTAAATTGACTTTTTCAAATTGTGTTACCCCTCCACTTAAACGAAATTAGATTTAAAAGAAATTTGTAATTAACTGAACTAGTACAGTAAAAAATTACTTTTTTTGATCACTTTTAAAATATTGACTATTTAAATTATTAATTTAAATATGTGGCGATGAAATTATTACAGTAATACAATTTTTAAGTGCAATAATCGCCATTAATTTATTACAAAGAACTAATTAATCATTAGTTATATTTTTAAATAAAAAAAAAATATTGACTGCCTGCAGAGTCAATACATTATAAAAATATATGTGTCACTTTTGCGTTTCAATCTCTTTTATTTTAAAAAAAAGTTGATATTTTATGCAATCAGTTTAAAAACGTGATACGGTTTTTTTTTTTAAATAAAATAAAACTAACTTTTATTCCATTCAGGTAGATTTTGCATTCCATCTTCATCAGTGTAAGCGAAATTGCATTTAAAATGTCAACTTCTACACGGTTCATATTATTCAAACTGAAAACAGTTTATATTCCGTGACGTTATATATTTTTGGACAACTCATTGCAAATTCTAATTTTGCGCAAATGACAAAGTTGCCTTCTGTCCGTACGACGAAACGAATACAGAAAAGAAAATAAGATGATGCCATCGAGATTAAACAATAGAGTTAAAGCTAAGAAAATTTCAAATATAAAAAGTTTGGTGAGATTTCTGAAAAGAAAAATTGGTAATTTGTAGAAATATATTTCTTGAAAAATGTGTTAAACAAATTGTAATTAATATTATAACAACAAATAATAATATATGGCATAAAAATAAAGAGATATAATAAGTAATTTGTAATTATAAAATTAATAATGCTAAAACAAAATTATTATTAATTATTAAACCAAAAATTTATAAAATAGTGTTCTAAATATTTACAAGAAAGGCAGTATCTCAGGATAACAAATAACAGTAAACCAGCAAACTTTATTTTATAATTGTCATATTAAAAAAGAAATTACCAATTAAAAGTACCTACATAAGATTTTGTCGCTATGTAAGCAAAACAATTATTTTTTTTTTTAAATAATATTGTTCATATTAGAAAGAAACTGTAGGATATGGATGGTAATATTTAAATACTTTAGTTGAAATATAAATGTTTAAAAACATTAAGTAGAATCAGCATGGTTTTAAAGATAAATAATTAACAAAAATATTAATTATTTTACATAGATTAATTTAAAATTTATTGTTACACTATTATTATTTTTAAAATTTGTATTTAATTTGAAGATTATTGTCTAGCTTTAAATCTTACATAATCTCAAATATTTCCACAAAAAAATACCTATAACTCTATATTTCAATCTCTATGCAAGAGACACGTCAAAAGAGCAAAGGAAGACGAAGAAACAGACCAACGAAAGAAGAAAGTTACTCCGGGCACGACGGTATCAGATAATAAATTTCCGTATTTCCATTTTTCTTTCATACCCAGAACAGATCCTTGCGGGAGACCCGTAGCCGGAGGTAGATATAGAGAGAGAGAAACGTATCACGGGCTACAAGGGGGGGGGGGTGTATAAGAAAACGAAATGATAAAGTTTGAGGGGCAGCAAGGTTGACAAATGACTGGTACTTTTGCTCTCAGATCATGCGCCCTCAGCCTACCACGATCTCACTTCCAATATAATTCATTAAAATAGGTTCATTTCTGATTTGCATGCGGCCGGGGAGAACGCGGACGGAATTTTTAATGTTCGCGGTGGCATGCGTTATTGGAAGTTGAAAAGAAATAAATTATTAGGTGGGAGGGGGGAGTTAGTAAGTCATACGAATGTACCATCGATGGAATACGAAATGAATGCGGGAATTTTTCGTCTCCGAACGAATATTTTTACCGAAAATATTGGAAACTTGATTTGACAACTTGATTGAGAAGATGTTAGACTCGGGGCTGGAGTCATTTTTAGACTTGCTTCTTCTCAATGACATATTACAGTCTAGGTGACTGATTAATGTAGTTTTAAAATTACGCCATTTATTTTACATATAGATATTCAGAAGGTAAATAAACGTATATGGAAAGAGTATAGATAAATTGCAAGAGATAAATTTATAATAAAATTTACTTAAGTTTGTAATATGTTGGAAAGATTGATAAACATATTTGGAAATACTATATCTGCACATATCTTTAACATTTTCTTTAAAAAATTTACTAGTTTCCTACAAGAATAAAAGAATAATATTTGTGTTTTAAATATTGATATTAAAATTATTATTAATAGAAGAGTATGTATGAGAGGTGTCATAAATATGGATGAAGCTAAAGTTGCTTGTCTGTATTTTACGTTTAATATTCAGAATGCTGAGTATTAAAAAAAATAATTAAGAAATAAACAATATAATTTACAAAAAATAATTGACTCGAAAAACTAAATTTTTTTACCAATTTCCAAATAGTCATAATTAACATAAAAATTATTTATAAATAGTTATTTTTAATAAATAAAATAGCAATTACATTAAAACAAGAATACTATGATAAATTTAACATTAAATGTAAGTATAAATTACAATCATTAATTAAACTTCAATGTAATATATTTTACCTTTAATTTATTTAATAGATATTTACGTTTCATGTTGGCAATATCATAAACATAAGTTATATTAAATCAACTTTATCTGACTTAAATTAATCATGCAAGCTACTTATAGCATATGAAATAATTCTGTTAACACAAAACAAGCAAAATATATTTAAAATAAAATACCTATTACAGGTTTACTGTCGGATTATTGATATGAGAAAGCCTTTTATATGCTATTAATTCAAATTGATAATAAAATAAATAAATATAGAAAATTAATACAGAACTACAACCTAAAGCTGTTTAATTTTAATATAATAAGTTTTGAAAGATATTATACTATCTTACAATAGAATTTATCAAAATATAATTTAATTGTAGACATAATATGTCAAAAATCTTTTGATTTACATATTAAAAAATTGACAGTTAAGAGGCTTCTTTTGTTAATCCAAGTGTATATAATTTTACTTAAAAAATATGTAAAATAAAATAAGACAAAAAAAAAACTTATCGGCTGTAGAAATCGAATTAATTATCGAAGCAAACAAATATTAAACGTTGTCAGAACTTGAATTCCAACTATCGATGTTCGATTAAAAAACGAAAAAAAGAATGTGAAAACCGATCTCTGCGGTGACGTCACATGACACGGGATTAAAATATACATTATACAGCGGCTTTAACAAAGAATTAATCGAGCCAGAATTACATTATACGGTGCGGGAGAATTAAAAATGGGGAGATTGTTTGACAAGAATTGTTCGGAACAAAAAAGAATTGAAAAAAATATGTTTAAGTGGATTAAAACGGACTTTGCCTTAAACATCTATCTTGAGAAATGATCGAAAAGCGAGCGCTCGGTGTAGCAGGAAGTTATGTGATCGTGGATGACATTTGGGACACGCTGTATACTTATATAGTTTAAGCGGAATAAGAAGATTTAGTTCTTAAACAGTCTTTTTTATCTTTTAATTCGGTTTAGATTGACGTATTAGGTATTATCTATTTATCTTGGCTTATAAAAAAAGACGGTTGATACTTGTTAAAATACTAATTTGAATGTAATTTTAATTTTTGGATTTTTATTAATCTTTTTTTTTTAGAGTTCTTTTAGTTTGATGTCTACTTTAAATTTTTGTATTAAAACTTTTAGTTAGGTAATGATAAGATATTTTAAAATTTATTTAATGAAATTGTACAAGAATATTAAAACAATTTTTTTTTAAATATTATAAAGTAAAATAATAAAAAGCAAAATAAATACAGTTAACTTGCTTTTATAGATTTACTGTTTTTTTAAATCATTTATTTGATTCTAAATTTAATCTCATATTACGAAAATTTTGAATCATTATAATTATTTTCAATTATAATTATTTTGAAAATTACATAATTTATTATAATATTTACCAACCGAGATCCGGATATCCGATTTTTAATATTTATTAAACTAAAAGTAGTATTAAACTACGTTTAATACTGCGACGATACGGGCAAAATTAGGCAGAAAATAGCAAAAATAACGTCTTTTTTAAAAACTTTATTACGTTTGAAGCACCAGTAAATAGTGATTAAAAAATGTTATATGCGTTATTTTCTTAAACAAGAAAAAAACATTTTTTGCCCGATCTGTAAATATATTAAATATCACATAAGTAAATAATGAAACAAAAATTTAGTCTAGTTTCTCCTGTTAGGCTCTGCCATGATAAAATAAATGAGTGTTCTAGCCTCATTTCGCGGCATTTTCCCAACTGGAAAATAAATAACAAAGTTCGTTGCGTTTACTGGTAAGTCTGTAGACGGTACTAGTACTACTCCGTATACATGTTAACACGTATAAGCCATTAAAGTACTAGATCGGAAACCGTTCGTAGCCGAGCGCGCGCTGTTCGACGCCAAACGGGGGCATCGCAAAAATGTTTCGCACAAAAAAACAGGTTAAACGAACGCCCGCGTTTCAAAAACATTTCCAAGCGTAAAATATCCCGGAATGGAACGTTATTTAACGTTAGAGGCGCTTAGCTGTTGTCGTTTGATTGGCATTTGGTATGTTGTATAAGCTGGTATAGATTATGTGTACAGTTTCGTTGCACTATCTGCATTTAGGTAATAGCAATGTCGGTAAGTTAGACGTCTGCTAATGCGACAAGATCCTGGAATACATCAAGTGGGACATGCCAATGGAGCTACAACTTACGATAGGTTTTTTTTCTTACTCGGTTGATTGATGTTTTAATTGCGAATGAGAAATAAATTTTATATTCTTCGGAGTACATTTATAATTTGATTAGAAGAAGTGAAATATAGTGCTCACCGCTTAATATAATCAAATCGGAACTTGGGATTTTTGATAAACACAAATTTTTATTGACTAGAAATATGTAAAAATTAACTGTAAATAAATTATACAATAAATTTTTAAAAAATCTAAAAATAAACATATATATTATATATTACTTGTGTATAATGTTTTATTTTTACATATTTATTTAGTACCGAAATATTTACGAATTTTAAAATTATTGTCATATGTGTGTATTTTGTATCAATTCTATAAAAGTAACAACTTGTTAAAATAAAAAAGAACTTTAGATTGAAGGTCAGTTTAATTTTATATTAAAATTAGACATTTCAATATACTAAACGTATATCATTATCAGAAAAAATATATATAAATCACATAAATAATGAACAAACAAAACATAGAAGCAACTTTTTCTAACATAGTAAAAAAAATCTTTCAGAATTTATTATATTAAAATAAAACGGCTTAGGTTGTAGTTCTGTAACTTGTTGCACGTTGAGTACATCAAAACGTCAATTATTAATAAATTTTAATACAGAACTACAATCTAAAGCCGTTTTATTTTAACTTGTTTTTATTTTACCTTGCAGTCAAAGTGATAAAAATATAAATAAAAGTAATTTCATATTTCTACTTTAATACAAATATTAAAAAAGAGACAAATATACTAAAAATATTGAAACTTTTTAATATAAACTAAAAATGATTGACTTTCACTGATATTTAGAAGTAATTTTCGGTAGAAATTTGAACAATATGTTATGAAATATGAGTACATTAACTTAACTTTAATGCCACCCCATATTGTTTTCCTTTCATCGCGATAACGCATTTAGGTGTGCTACGGACGCGGTTATTTTAGAAAATGGGTTCAAGTTTGCGTAATCTATTCCAAGAGAAGTCATAATAATTGTAGTGTCCTTTATCTTGAACACTGATAAGATGTTTAATTAATGTTACTAGGTTAACGACAAAATAGTAATTTAAATTTTATGACTCATTTAAATGCATTTAAATGGTCGACTAATAAAAGCAAAATCATTATGTTCAGAACTAAAATAAACTGTAATCGATATAGTCAGATGTTCATCTTTGTTAGCTATATAATGTACTGATACTAGTTTTATGATACTGATTTGTGTAAATAAAGTAAATTTAATGAAGCTGACGTATCTCTTAGTTTTTCAATTAATGAATTATATAGTTTTGAACTAAAAATTTGTTTTATTAGATAATAAAGATAAATAGAGAATAATGACACGATTCAAAAAATTATACTTTTCAAAATAGCAGAAAGAAGAATCAAATGTAATGTAGTTTTAAATATAGAAAGAAATTGTAAATTAAGAAATAATTTCCAATACACTAATAGAAGTAAACCAATGTTTTATGTTGTGATTAATACAAAATTATTGAACTTTTTAGTATAAATTTTGGGATTTATCTAGATAATTAATCTAGATTAAAAATTGTAATATTTAGATAAATTTAAAATTTTATGACCCAAAATTATTGAGCAGTGCTAAACTTGAATTACATTATATTTTTTTCGTCTAGAAAAATAATAAAAATATATGATTTTTATTAAAAAATATGAATAATTATGTGAAAAAACAATAAACAATACATATAGTTTTTTAAAAATTAAAATAATAATAAATAAAATATTGACAAATATTTAATTAATTTGTATTATAAGTAAATTCTATAATTACGTAATAATTGTTATTGAATGATTAATTGCATATATATTATCTAATTTTTGGAGTGATCAGTTATAGTAAATATGTTGTATTACATAAATAAATTAAATATAAAATTTAACGTTACATGTCTGAATATAACATATAGATAGAACACGCCTAACGTTAATATATAAAAAAGTTCGAATATTGTAAGAATTTCCCTTTACTTCACATTACTTATTGTATCTTATTATACTACAAACAAATGTGAAAATTTCTACCAGAGCCCTTATTTGTTCCAACAACGCATAAACACACAGAAAATTGCAGTGTAAAATTACAGGTTGACTAAAATTAACACTAATAAAGTATCCTTTTCGCTTGTATTCACGGGTGGTGCGCGTCAGCAGACTACAATCGTATCAACTGTAGTTACTCGCTACCGGGTATACGAATTCAAGAGGCGCTAATATTGGACTTGAGCATTGGGTTTGTGCCTCGCTCCCTAACACTTACCTCAATAAACAATTAAATTGGTCGAAAGGTTTTCCCCATTAAGCTATACGTACGTACGTCGGGGGCGACGAGTGTTCCCCACAAGTAAATTTGCCGACATTAGTACATTAATTTCACCCACTACAATTCTCTCGCACTCGAAACTGCGGCGGCTGTTAGTACACATAGTTAACGGTAGAATGCGTCGCCGCTGTTAGACGGGCGCGTCCCGACGCTAATGAACTCAATAACGGAGATTAAAATTGCTATAACATTTCTTAGAGTTTCGCGCATCGCACCTAAATACCATTTAAATGCCTCTTATCGCACGTTTCTGACTTATATTGCTTGTAATTTTGAAGGGGGGACATTGAATGAACGAAGGACCAATGCAGGGATTAGATTCCGGATAAAGGTAGTAAAAAGATAATTTGCTTTTTTTTTATTTGCGCGAATTATGGCTCAAGTAAAATATACACTTATAGAGTATAAATTCTGATATTTACTTATTTTTTAATGTAAAGCAGCGATGTATAATGCGGGAAAGAAAAATTGAACAGACTTGTTAAAAGAAAAATTAAAATAAAATTATTATTAATATTAATTATAAAACATCTTTAAAAAAATTGAAAAAGAATTTAAAATTTTTTTGAAAACATCAAAATATAACTTAAACTAAAAAGCTTTTTTTCACTGAATATTATGATTTCTGAAAGGTTTTTTTTTTAACTAAATTAAAATAATTAAAAGAATAAATATATTAAAATTTGATTTTCCGCTTATATTTTAAAAACATATGTTATTCAACGTTCGTTTATCTAGTCATCAAAATTAGTCAAACAATATTGAAATCAACTTTATTTTACTATTTCTAATAATATCAGTTTATTTAAAGAACACAAGACCAAAAGAGCACTTAGTCTGTTTGTTAATTACGATTAAAATAAAACTGAGTATAAGTAGTATGCAAAAATTCAAAATATGTAAAGAGTTTACAGTTACATGTTGCAAATTTTTGTAAAAAAATAACCAAAATACTGATTTAATTGTTATTTCGTTACAGTAAAAATTTCAGAAATATTTAATCTTACCATTATGAAATATAATACAAGCAAAAATATCGTTATATGAAAACCCATTGGATACTTAATTTTTATCGCGCAATTAGAAAATTATAATAATCGCGATTGTAGCGCCCGCTCGCGGCAAATTTTTCTTGTCGCAATGAGCAATATATGCAACTGCATTCGTGCAATTACTGCATCAAATTTGACATGAACCGTTTGCTACACTACAGACATGATGCAGTTTTGTTTTCGAAGAGAAGCAAAAAAACACGAAAAAAAAAGAGCAACACAATCTTATGTCTGTAATCATTTCAAGGTAATGGAATTGGTCCGCATGGTCTTCTTTCAAAATGGCCACTTACCGACAGATGTGTACCGTAATATTGTGCATGGATATGTAAATCTATTGAATTTAATGTTTTTATTATTCATATGTAACGTGCATGAGACTTATAAGGTGGAATACTATAATATTGTATTTTTGTATATATTAACTTTATTACTTATTTATGTGGAATAATTGTTATTGAAATAATTATGCATTTATTTTAATATAATGTTTGGAATAAATCGGTGATGCTCAGTTTTTACGATATTATTATCAATATTATACAACAATTTGTAACGTTACGAAATATTCTATATCTCTTTCTCTCAAAAAAAAAGAATTCCATTTATTAGGAAAAAAACAAAATAACTCGTAATGCTCAAAATTTGTTTAAATAACAGTATTATGCAAGGTGTATATAAAGTAACGAATTTTCTTTATAACTTTTTTATTTGTTGTTGTTTTTTCTAATCTTGCCATTATTGTTTTGTTTATATATTTTTTGTTTTCTATAACACCTATTCTTTACTATTCATCGCATATTATATTTTTTCACATACACACACAGAAATTGAAATTCCTTCTTTGTAGTTTAAGTATTTCAAAACCTATACTCAATTTTTTTTTTAGGTTTTGCTATAAATTTACTATCTATATGATGTATTAAAATTCAATTGAAAACTTTTTCTTATTGCCTGTCTAGATACAATACAAAAATATAAGTGTTTTTCTACAAATGATTCCTTGTTCTTTGACAAAAAAAAACTTTCAATTTTATAAGACAGAAATTGAAACATTTTGTTGTCTTTGATTCACAATCATTCGATTTCACATCAAAACCAAGTTTCTTTCATGCTATTTGATACAATTTTTTTCTCTCTCGCAAAATAAAAACGAAATATTTACAAATATTCTTTTTTTCTCTTTTCTCGTAGTACGCACCATAGTCGTTTGCAAATTACAATCGCCTGCGAAACTTTGTCAAACCTCACAAGGATAAGACGAAATAGCGAGCAATTGTGCGGCTTTATACCATTCCAAACGTAACGTTAGTAAACGGTTTTTAGGACCGTTTTGGCATCGCATCGGCACGAAACAGTAATTTGCTTTGTTGCGCATTCTGTAAACGTTCCTTTTTTTTTCGTTTTTATTTTTTAAATCTACGCCCACACAATTTGCGGTATTGTTGTGCAAAAACCGTTTGGTGATGGGGGGGCCGTATATTTTATACGTTTTTGATGTATGTGCATACTGTGGTATGGTGTGGTCCCCCTCGTTTTGCATGATCATTGTGGAGACGTGATGCATGCGTGATTTTGATTGCTTGGTGGAACAGAAACGCTTTTGTTGTATGTATATACCGTACAAATGTAATGTAGGGAATTAAGAAATTTTGGTCTAGATTTTTCTCGAAATATTTGTAGGTTTTACGTGGATTATAATAAAAAACGTAACGTAACGTTATCCAATAACGTTATAAAAAAGAATTAAACTATAATTTTTAATACGATAAAATAACGACATAAAATAACGTTTTAATAATCGATAACGTTTCGTAAAAAAGTAATATTTTCTTTTGAGTGAAAGATTTATTAAAAAACATGAAAATTAATTTGATAATATTTTGTTTTAATTTTTACTTAACAGATAATTTTAAATTTACAAATATAAATTATTTTTATACATAAACAATCACGTCATATACCCAAAACGGTGCGGCACAAACTCTTTCCATTATCCCAAAATTAGTTTCCTCCAAACAAGCAACTTTAGCTTCATCCACATTCATAATTCCTCTCATACATGCTCTTCTATTCCTACTATTTGGAAATTTTGCTCACACAAAACACTCTTAATCATATCACTCCAACTACTCATCCACGCAAACGTATAGCTTCAAAATCATTCATATAATTTTTTTTAACTAAACGTTCATTAAACATTCGCTCAAGAAGTCCGAACCATCTTAACTGACTAACACTAATACACACACTGACTTTACATACTTCTAGTTATAGCCATTAATAGGTTCGTTGAAAAATATACTATATCCAAATTAGTTAAATTACATAGAAAAATTT
Source organism: Clivina fossor (assembly GCA_963966155.1). Classification (NCBI taxonomy): domain Eukaryota; kingdom Metazoa; phylum Arthropoda; class Insecta; order Coleoptera; family Carabidae; genus Clivina; species Clivina fossor. Next base: position 7,524,532 of record OZ014563.1, on the reverse strand, counting down.
ACAAAAATCTTGACTATTTAAAACATGTAAACTAATCCTTGTTTTTTATTATTGATTCCACTGAATCATTTCTTGTTAAAAAAAAAAACCTCTTCAAATACGGATATAATTTCTCGCAAACAAAAACCAAACAATGCAAAACACAAATACTTTAAATAACTAGCATTTTAACTTGGAAACGTGTGTGGGGTCCCCGTTTTACATTGCCATATCCCATACGTATACATCTTCGTAACATTGCATAGTTTACCGGTAGTCAGACACGATCGCTGTGCCGGTGCCTAATTCATTCTCTACCGTTAATTATCGTCGATTATCGCTTTGTGTATATGCGGCTTTAGCGCAAACCTATGTGCTATACGGTGTTATGTTTGTGCTTACCTTTGCGTTGTAGGTTGTATGTTTATTTTGCTACCAGGAAATGTGTTGTATGTCAAATGTGTGTTGTTGGAGGGTTATGAGTTATGGATGGATTTTATTATGAGATTTGTGAAAAACATATGGATTATGAATTATAATTATATGTTAAAAATTGTATTATTTGCATTTATATCAGTTTCATTTGAAAATGCGACTTGTATTTATTAATATTTTCTCAAATAAATGATAAAAATAGCGAAATTACAGAAAAATTGTAGTAAAATTTTACTATAAAAAATATGTAATTTCATTTTACTATAAATATTCTATATTTTTATCATAAAATTATCTTATTTTTACATAATTCATAATAATCTCATAAAGTAAGTAAAAATGACCTAATAAGTATGTAAAATTGTTTAGTTTCTGCAAGTTACATCACATACTTAATGTAGAATTACATATTGTTGGTATAACTTCTTAAATTATGTAAAATTACAGTTTGCATATTAATATCTGTCATCAAAATAATGAGACTTATTGTTAATACATATTTTATGTAATAATAATAATAATATATTTTAAGTGTAAATTCATTTATTTCATATAAATACTTTATATAAATTTAGAAATGTATTTAATTATACCAATAATAATATTACAGAACTAAACAAATTTTTACCTATTTATGGAAAATTTCTGACAGCAAATTTACTAAAAGAAACTTAACTAAAAAAAACTATAATATTACCATTCCGTTGGTAATATCATATTACATAATGTTTGTAATAGTTCTGATATAATGTATTTAGAAACAATTAATTATATCTAGAAATACTGGCCATTATAGTGTCTCATTGTTTCTAGGTAAAGTTACATAATTTTTTTTAGAGTGTATGTGTTAGAGTATTAAACTACGTAAGACAAATATTTAAAACAGAAGCAATATTTTAAAAGATAATTTTCTAAAAGATATAACTTGACTAAAATGTAAGATAATCGAGACATTTCTATTATAATATAAATATTTAAAAAGCCGACTCGTAAAACCGAGAATTTTAAGTAGTCTGTATGCATAGTAATCGTTGTCATTAGTACAATTATCTAAGCGATGAACAGTAGTTTACATAAATATCTGAGCACTAATTAACAATTTTTAATGGATCACCCACATAACGAGACACGAATGTTATTCATAACGGATGTAATGAAGATGAAAATTGTTTTAAACCGTCATCTGACCATCTGCTTTATTTTCATTTAGTATACCTTTATTGTGTTCCTTCATTAAGTAGCTAATTTCTGGTTTTATTCGGAAATTACCGGGTTTGATAATGTTGATTTTAAATTATGATATTTGTAGTTAAATTTTAATCAGATATTTTTTATTTATTTATAATGGAAAATATTTTTTTTTTTAGTTCAGTTTAACAACTGAAATAGTAGAAATGTTTCAGTTTATTTTAAATTTAATAATATTGCAATAATTTTAAAAATATGTATGATTATTTTTCCAAATATTGTGTAAACTTTTACCGTTCGTGTATTGGTAAAATTTTTGTCTAATTCTTAAAATGGTTGCATGAGAAAATTGTCAATAAATTGAAATCTAAACAAGATAATAAAATTGTGTAAAGTAACTTGTTTCTATATTATATTCTTAATTACACATAGCGTAGTATTTTGTTTTTGTTTAAATCGTAATTTATTGTGATGAACTAATTGAATCATTAGTTAATTTTTGAATGATGAAAAATGCATTGACATTGTCTTTTGAAACAAACGCGCTACCAACTGCGCCAGAAGATCTCAACGACAAGGTAATGAATGCATTATCTATATATTGACTACTCATGATAAACTCATGAATTTAATCCAGTGAAGTAGATCAAATGATGTGTCTATAAATCTAGCAATGTTAGATATTATATTCTTAATTACACATGGCGTATTATATATTAGGTTATAGTATTTTGTTTTTGCTTAAATTGTCATTAATTCATTTTGATGAACTAATTGAATCTTTAGTTAATTTTTAAATAAAGAAAAATTAACTAACAATTTAATTAGTTTATCAAAATAAATTAATGGCGATTTAAGCAAAAACAAAATACTATAACTTGTTTCTATGTAAATGCCATTTGTATCATTATTCCTGATGACTGATGAGGATGTACGTTGAGCTTGTCAAAACGTCGATTATTAATAAAATAAAAGTTAAAGCCGTTTTATTTTAAATTATACTATCGCACCCAAATTTAACAACCAAATAAAACTATCAAACTCGTTCGAAACAAAACAAACCCAATAAACCAATTAACTCCTCATTTCATCGCAATAATCAGCATATTCATACAGAACATTGATGCTCATATTAAGTCTGACATATGTTATGATTCGCGCTAGTCAAACAAACATCTTAAGAGGGTGGGGGGGGGGCATCCGTCAACAACATTCGAAATCTTAACGCATTTGGTCGATGGATGCCAAACGCATTTCAACATCATTAAGTAAGTGATGTATAAACATTTTATCATACCTGCCTGTTTGCCGGATCGCCCAATATCAATATGCATGAACCGGTGTAGTGATGTGAGCGTGGTCTTCTCTGGGTGAAATGAAAGTCATGATTGGTGGTTATGACCACGGAACGGCTGTCAACAGAATGGACATGCACCTGGTGAGCGGAGTCTGAAAAGTGTAAAAATTTTTCTTTATTGAAAAATTGTCTTAACATAAATATTTGTTAAGTCTGGATTATATTAGTAGAATGAGTGGTAGAGTATCCTTGCATAATTTTTTTTCCAATCACTCTACTTTACTAATTTTCGTAGAGTAACTTAAGAGTAAAGTCTAGTGTTCGTACAGAAGAATTTAGTTTAAAATTCATTCAGTTTTCGTCCATTTTTATTTGTACATATTAAAATAATTATTTAAATAAAAAATTAATATACCACGTTTTTAACACGGACTAAAAAGTATGAAAACGTAGGGCAGCGACAGTTACTCCCTACACTCCTTATTATTATCTATTGCATGCGCCTGTATGAGGCTATAAATCTGTATGAGACTAGGAGAAATTATTTTATACTTTTTAGTTCGTGTTAAAATCGTGGTATATTAAATTTTTTTTTTATTTAAATAATTATTTTCTGCATTTTAGTCTTGTATAACTTTAACTTTAACCTAATTAATTAATTTAATTAGTTATAATTATTATCTATTAAATTAGAAAAAAGTGTATTATGTGAGCATTTAGAATACATGATTTTATTATATTATGCAAAATTTAATAAATAATTGTAATTATATTCGTACGCATACTGAAAAAAAAAAAAAATATTTGATAGTTTATAAAAATTAGAAGTTCATTGTAAAAAAGTTTTTAAAAGTTGCAAATAAGTTTGTAAAATATTTCTTTTCCAGTAACAGATATTTAATAAAAAAAAAAAAACAAGTATATAAATTAGACATTATTAAAATGTACATATTTTAAGCTTTCAAAAATATATTATTTTTAAAAATCAAATAATTAATAGTTAATTTAAATTGTACTGTTATTATAGTTTCATTATATTTTCTTACATTTTAACTGATAGTATATATGTATAATATTAATTTAAATAAAAACATTAAAAAAATCTTGTTAACACTTTTTAAAATTAACAATTCAAAAACAATCTACAAAACACTCTATTAATAATGTTATAAATATCCCTCGTCAAACCTGTCTTATAAAGTAATATTACTGGCGTAATTCTATAATACGATATTTTTACAATTAGAATTAATGCGTTTCTCTCGCTAAATATAACCGGCACATTGCAAGGCTAACTTCGATCATTTATTGGACTAATAATATAACAACTAATAACGGATGCAAAAATAATACAGTTTGATGGAATATTTATTTAATAACTTAACTAGCACCTTCCTGCTGAGTTCTTTCTAGAACTATTTATGTAATAAAATAAGTAATTAGATATTGGCTAGGCAAGTTTATCCGGTGCTTTAATATAGTAATGTTACTATTAACTTTTTATTGATGAATTCAATATCGATTTGATGTAATGCAAGAATTCAATCACATTTATTACTTTTAATTGAAGGTAATTTAAAATGTTCCCACAATATTATATGATGGAGAAAAATGCTCTAGGTATAAAAACTGGTTTAAGAAAAATATTGTTAGTAGCGTAAATAATATAGAATTTAACATAGTAAAAAATCTTTCAGAACTCATTATATTAACATAATACTGTTTAAGTTAAAGTTCTGTATCAATATCTATTTAAAATCGACGTTTCGACGAAACTCAACATCAATCTTCATCAGAATAAACGAAATAAATGACATTACAGTAAATAACAGAACATAGAAACAAGTTACTATAGGTAACAAATAAGTAACTAGATCATACTTTTTAGGTTAGGTTTGTATTAATATTTATTTAAAATCAACGTTTCGACGAAACTCAACGTCCGTCTTTAGCAGGATAAATGACATTACAGTAAATAACAAAACATAAAAACAAGATCTAGTTACTTATTTGCTATCTAGTAACTTGTTTCTATGTTCTATTATTTACTGTAATGTTATTTATATCATTTATTCTGATAAAGACGGACGTTAAGTTTCGACGAAACGTCGATTTCAAATAAATATTAATACAGAACTTTAACCAAAAGTAGTTTTATTTTAATATAATGAGTACTGAAAATTTTTTTACTATGTTAAATTATATATTATTATATATATTATTAAATTTAATTAAAATATTATAGAACTTTAATCTAAAGCCTTTAAATTGAATATAAGACAAATAAATTATAGTTGTTACACTAACAAATCTAAATAATTCAAAATAAAATAAGCAATTCTCATCTTGGCATAACTCTAATCATCATCAACAATTATTCACCCGGTTTTTTTTAACTATTTCCCCGCGTAGAACACCTGCATCTATTTACCGAAGTCCCGTCTATTTATCCAGCGTGTAGAGAGGAAAAAACTTCAATGACAGGTTAAGCGATGATCTTTATATAACGGCAAGCGCGCATATAACCATGTTTACAGAACTTAAACGAACGGTCGTGCAAGAAAGAAGGTTGAACTCGAGGAATGTGTTTGACGACCGTCTGCGGATATGCAATGACATTTGTGAATAGTCCGGAGCTGTAAATGAACATATAAAGAAAAGCACTTACGCATTATTATTATTAGGTATTTCTGGCTTGATGTGTAACTTTTTTTTTTATTTTGCGATGTTTGTGAAAACGGTTTTGTTGTACTTTTTCAGTCTTTGAAATAGTTGGATATATATGAGAAATGGTAACTAATGAGAGTGTATGTAGTTTATTTTGTTACATTGTGGACAAAAATATAGAAAAAATATAAAATATTAAACAAATGATTCATATACGAAGCGAAAGAAAAAAGAATAAATATGTTAAAATTTAGAAAAAAACAATAAAAAATAGAAAAAAAATATGTATATACTCGTATATATTTGATAATTTTCTAATTGTTTTTATAATTTTATACTAAAAAGATTTTTCATCGCAAAAAAAGTAAATAAAAGAAAAGTGCCAGATAAAATCGTGTATTATTTTTTATAAATATACATACATACACAATCACGCCATGTACACAAAAAAGATGTGGCACAAACTCTTTCCATCATCCCGAAAACAGTTTTCTTCAAACATTCCTATCCAAACAAGCAACTTTAGCTTCATCCACATTCATAATTCCTCTTATACAAAAATATGTTATTAATAAAAATATATTAATATATTAACTATATATTATTATTTTTTTTAAATTTCTTAGTAAAAAATAATCTTGCATATAATTTTTTTTTAATATTTAAATATTTCTATTTAATCAATTTATCCTTTTATAATCTATAGTAATAAATTTGCAATGTAAATTAAATAAAATTATAAGTTATACTTTAATTAAAAGACTTATTACACAGACTTAAATTCAATATAAATTTCTTACACATAATATTTATAAAACACTGAAAAAAATCGAACAATAAACGCAACAAAATTAACATGTAAATAGCCATCATCCGTTCTGTAACATCCTGCATAAAGTACAGTCACACCTAACATATATGTAACAGTCAGACAATGTTTACGGGATGCTAAACATAAAGCCTATTAGATCTCGGTGAATAAGTATTCTTAAGCCAGATATACACATGCGTTATTGAATATTTGTTGTTGGTATGACTATTTAAAAATAAATAATTGTTCCAAGTATTAATTTGTCAAATGTAATTCTCCAGATGTTTGGTATTTATGTAAATAAACTCAAGAGCGCACTGGCAAATTTATTCAGCCCGGGAAAATTGTGATGTTTATAAAACAGAAAAAAAATTGATAAAAAAAAATATTGACTAATTTTGCTATATGTAGAACAACTTTTATTACAACGTTCTTAAATTAAAATAAAAAACAAACTGCATTATGAAGAACGTACAGTTTTTATCTGACAAATTATTAATTGTAACTTCAAAATTTTATAGTATGTTTTTAAATATGCTAATAATTGTTTTATTTGATATTTAATTTGCAGATTATAAACATAACCAATAGATTGTTTTTCGTCATAATTACATACAATATTATGTGACGCAGGTCACTCTTGATAAAAGTAATTCGAAAAAATCTTAGAATACATATTATCTATTTAATTTTGGCTACACATAAGCATAAAATTTCTAAATTAGAATGGAGTTGAACAAATATTCGTATATTTTGATGTGTACTCTTTACAGACTAGAGTCGGAACAGTATTCGTTGTTCGGGACGCTTATACCAAATTTTCGTATACGAATACAAATATTCTAGATATATTATATTTGTTTTAGACACAAATATTGTTTGTGTAAGAATAACATAGGTGTAGAGCTGGTTTTAATTATAAACTTATATGTATATTAGAATATAAAATAAGCAATTATAAGGAAAGTAAGACATATAATAGTCGATTGATTTTAAAAAAATATATTTTCAAATAACGCGAATATACCAAATATTTGTATAAAAATACAAATATTCTATACGCATTCACATATTTAAAAACGAATGTTGTTTGTTCGCGTTCGAACAAAACAGGTATGGAGCTGGCTTTAACGTACAAACCTATAAGTAAAAAACAATAATCGTAACATAAAATAAGCAAATATATGGGAAGTAAGGCATATAATGGTCGTCTGGTTTAAACAAACAAATTTTCGAATAACGCGAATGGAAATGGCAACATTTGGCGAGAATATATGCGCGACCGGCTGAAGTTTCTGTTTGTGTTTTTCGCGGATTTAAATATAACAAGTGCGGTTGACGTATGGTAAACTATAAAGTGTGCGGTTTTAAATTTTGGGCGGATTTTTAGAGGCTTGTGTGGGAGATTGGTTTCTAAAGATTTGTTTTGGACAATAATAAATATACGTTTGTTTAATTTTGTGTTCATGTTTATAAACAGCAATTTGTTTCTTTGGAAATAAAATCAGTAATTTACGTTTATATTTATATATTTTGATTTTTTTATGTAAATTGTTAAAATTGTCCGAAATTGTAATTTTCAGGTTTTCACGGCTGGTATCTATTAAATTTATAAAAATTTCATCCTCAGTGCTTGGTGACAGAATTAATTCAGTATAAATAAAATAATCGTATATTACTTGTGTGAAACAAATATTGCGTTACTGAACAGCAAGATAAAACTGTGCGAAATAAATGTCCTAATATTTTTTAAATTTTACATTTACTTTTTAAATATGGCAAATTACAAACCAAACATATTTTTAGTTAAGTTAAGATGTTGATTTTACATTACGTGTAAAAGTATTTGTTTGAAAAATGAAACTGTCTCTTTACGAAGAACAGCAAAACGCAAATCTACGGCGAAGTCATGCAGTGAAATGAGGAATTATGAGTACAAAGCACAAAATACTCAAAGAGCGTCATAATAATTTTATAAGTTGCATGCCGTGCCGCATAAGTTTATCGTTGGCCGAGCACTAACATAACACCCGTGATGTCGCTCGCGTTGAAATATAAATTTTGCGGTTTTACTACCATGTTGATGCTGAGACAACAGTCCAGCGTTGTTAGTTTCAAGAACACTGCCGCAGCTGTAATGCGTTCATAAATAATTGTTATTATTCATATAAAAACTATTTTTTTAAAAAATATTCATGTAAGATCGCCTTGAAATAGAAATAACATTTTATGTTTGCAAAATTGTAGAATAAGATTGAGTAAAAATGAATACGGGAAAATAAAAAAAAGGTATTACTAAAATTATTTTTTTTGGATTTTGATATAAGTACAGTCGAACTTGTATACAGCCCGCTCTGTTTTCGTAGTATCAATATATTATATACAAATTCTACTACTAAAACGTTCGTCAAAATATCAAAAAAATGTCAAAAACACATTAATCATATATATATATATATATATATATATATATATATATATATATATATATATATATATATATATATATATATATATATACATATATATAAAAATATAATAATAATATTAAAATATGACTAAAGTTGTGGTTAGACAAAATATTTTTAAAGCATTACTATTCTATTCTATGTTTCAGTAATGATTTTTAAAAATATTGCTAAATGTCGCTTGAATATAAAACATAATACATATTTTAAAATATATTTCTTTCTTTCTTAGAAGCAATACATTTCACTGTGCACAAAGTTATCAGATGGCATTGTACATATGCAATGAATTTACAAACGTGCATAGAAAATTCTAACTGAGAAAAATATTAATATTTACAACGACAACATTCTATTGTTTTCCTCTAATTGTTAAATTATTCAGCTTATATTTAACTATTTTATTATATGATAATAGTTTACAATAACAATGCTTATTATTAATCATTCTCAGTAATAATTAATCCTCATTAATATTTATTAATTAGTTTTTGAAAATAATGTCTAACTGAATTTTAATTTAACCATACATAAGAGTCTAATATTTTTTCTATAATTAAGTTTAATTCAAGCTACGCCATATATTACAAAATTAGTATTATGGCAGTTATAATTGTTCTGAATCAAACTATTTATATTAATTTATGAAAAAAAAAAACGCAAATATATAATTTTAGTTTTATCAATTTTTGTTAGTTTTATTTAAGCTAAAAATGAAGATTATTAATATCTTTTAACAAATTATTATTGTGGTTCCACAATAGGCAGTATAGTATTACGACTAAAACATAAAACTCGTTTTGAAATAATTAGGAAAGTTTGAATGAAACTTTATACAATATTTAATTTTTTTTGATCTGTTTTAATTAAAGTGCCTGGCAGATTATGGCCCTTGCAGTTAGGGGCCTTACAGTTAGGGGTCTCACAGTTAGGAACCTCGCAGTTAAAAGAGTGGTAGTTTGGAGCATCGCAGTTTAGAGGCCTTACAGTTTAGGGGCCTCGGATAATATCTTTTTCAGAAATAATTGCAAATAAAAAAAAAGCGATAAAAATTTATAACATCAGCAGTGTTTTATTTACGTTATTCTTATGTGTGCTTGATTCTAAGATGTGGCCAATTTTTTTTAGCTACAAAAGAAATAATATAAATAATTGTGTATGTTATAGTGTGAGACGATGCATAAATTTTCTAGAGAATATTGCACATATTAACGTGTCCTTTTTCTAGAAAATACATCATTTTAAACGAGCTTAACACATTTTTTTTTGCATTTTTACAAAAAAAAAATTAAAATTGCTAATTTATCTCCTAGAATATGAATATTGCAATAATATAATTATAATTAAAAACTTTTCTAAGTTTCTTATTAATCTCCTGTAACTTACAGCTGCGTGCAAAATTTTTAAATTCAGTTATAAGCCTAAGAAAGAAGCAAGCAAAAAAAAAGCTCTCGAAACTTAAATGTCCCTGCAAACTGCTAAACATCAAAGCAACGCGTGCCAACTTTTCAAAACGAAACAACCAGACAGCCGTCGACGACAGACTTTTATTTACACGACCAACTTATAAAACTCATCGCCGTATATATAAGAAAAAAGTTAAAACGAGAATTTAAATTTTAAATATTATACGTTTAAAAAGTGTAAACAAAACTTATTAACATAGCATGGTCCGTTCGTAATTTTAATTTTAATAATATATTATTCTGACGGTGCTGCTATCTGAAGAGAAAAAAAAACCAACAACAACTAACTGCTGTCATATTGTTGTGTTGTCGTTGCATTATTTTCATTAAAATGCATAGCTGGCGAATGTTTTATTATTTACGCAACTTACATTAGAATAGAAACAACGATATGCTAGGTAAAATTGTGTAGAGACCTGAGATGTTTTGCATGTAGTGGTAGATGAAAATATAGGGAGTCTTATTATGATGCTACCTCTAAAAGAATGTTGACAAATTATGCATTAGTTTCTTGAAATGATGCCGAGTATTGTGATGCTCATATTTTGACGATAAAATATGTACATTCGGTGTAATTTTATTATTTGTATGAAGATATGAAATAAGAATGCTGGAAATAAGTAATTGTTATATTCGTGGTGAAATATACGTGTAAATAATTTTAACGTATTATATTGGTGCGGAGTTATAATTTTTTGAAATTTACACTGCATTTTGCGAGTTCATAGTTCTAACAAATTTTGAACATTTAGACCATTTTAACGACCAAACAAATGTGTTCAATGGTAAAACATTCTTCGGTTAAGAGAAAAGTTCGAAATTTTAAAGCATTTTGCAGAATCAACCTGCAAAAAAATATGCAAAATAAAGGGTAAATTTCAAAAAATCAAAACTTGTAGATTAAATTTTACTTTTATAATATAGATATGTATTAGAGAAACATGTTATAAAAATATAAATATAAAAAATAAAATGTATCGTTGTTAAAATAGGAATTTCTCTGTATAGTCCTGTATATGTTTAATATTCTCGCGTCGCACCTTTTGTGAGTCGTGGCAGAGGTAGAAAAAGAAAAAAAATTACCCAAGACGACATTTATACGTATTTTTAAGACGTGGGCTATTTTATATCCCATACCTATATGAATACGAAATACGAATTGAATGAAGAAAGAAGTAAGCAATTTATACTAGTGATGTATATTATACTAGTACAGTGTGTCTTAGAAGTGAGACATGTAAAATGTAATGTACTGATAATTATTATTTAAATAAGATAAAAAAATTAAAAAAGTCCTCATGCTTTTGATCGAAGGACTTAAGCTGATTTTTGGCGGGCGGATCAGTATTTTTATAAGCAAGTCACAAAATTTAAACTATTCGATGCGCCAATAACTCGACAGCACCGAACTAATGCAAAAAACTAGAACGAACAAACGAGCGACCGACCGGACAAAGCGTATTATTAAGCTTCCTTTTTTTCCAAAACTACGCTAAAAAAAATAAAATTAAGAACTTTATCTAAGAGAAAAGATTCAGTTATCAAGTACTGAGAATGTCATCTACGATGTACGGTGAAACGTCTTCAACTAGGATAAATTTTTCTCTATATTATGCCTTTCAAGTTACATATTTTTTGCAGGTTTATAGTTGTACTTATACATTAATATTTAATTTCCAAAAAATCACTGTTAAATTAAATGATATTAATTTAATATTTGGCAGTGAAAAAAATCTTAGAATAAAGTCTGATTTTTCTGTATATTATACACAGTAAATTTATAGAATATTAATATAAAAAATTGAGAAAAAACTATATATATATATATATATATATATATATATATATATATATATATATATATATATATATATAAAATTACAAAATAAAACGGTTTTAGGTGGCAATTCTGTATTAATATTTATTAATAACCGATGTTGGGTACGTCAAAACATCGATTATTAATAAATATTAATATAGAACTACAATCTGAAACCGTTTTATTTTAATATAATGAGTTCTGAAAGATTTTTTTGCTATGTTATATATATATATATATATATATCACGTTTATGTGATTAGATTATAGATTTAATTAATTAATTTAATTAAAAAATTAACATTATTTATTAATATTAATTATGAGTAAAATTAATATTAAAAAAATTGTCATTACGTATAACTTCTGTTACATTAAAATAGGGACACACCGTATTGCCAAACACATATGCTGAACACAAACATCCATACAAACATATAAATATATATTCCGGTGAAACAAAATTGTATTCGGTGTTTATTTTGTCTCAACAAATTGGAAACGGTGCTCGTAGAAAATAATATATATTATTCCGTGCGTTTATTTAACTTTGTATTAAAATTATTGTAATTGTTATGTGTGTTTATGAGCATGTCACGCATAAGTTTCGAATATTAAACAAGAATATAATTCTAACTGGTTTAGATTATTTATAACCAGGCGCTTGCATATTTATCTCCCTATACAGGTAGAATATACCAGCAATTGAAATGATGATATAAAATATATGACTCTGCATTTTATTGTTTTGTGTAAATGATCGTTAAAGGTTATAAAATATTTAATATTAAAATATAAATAATTATAAAAAAATTAAACAGTTTGAAATCCAGTAGTGTTTCTGTTTAGTACCTCAAAACTTATTAGTGTATTATTATCGCATTTAATTTAATAATTTTTAAATACAAATTTGCTTATTGAATACTATATATTGTACTTCCTTGTAAATTTGTTATAAAAATATGTACAAATTTTTTAGTAGTTAAATGCATGGTTAAATGCTTTATAAGTTAACGAACTGGTTAATTGATAATCTAGTTGCTTAGTTAACTTAATGGTTAAATTAACTATGCTTTGTTTAAAGTGTCATTCAGACTGCCGTTTTACACTGTAAAAACTTTTTCTATAATTTTACAATAAAAGTTATGAGTAACATAGATGCCCTGGATTATTATGTAATTTTACATAAAACTTAATTTCATATAGCATGTAATATTTAATAAAAAAATTATGTAAAATTAATTTACTTTTTATGTAAAATATTTATATATTTTAATGTATTATTACATAAAACAAAATGTATTATTGCACATATTATGCAAAATCATATTACGCACAACTATATGAATATAATTAACAATTGTAAAATTGTAAACACAATTATAAAATATATATAATTATGTAAAATTACATAAAATTATAATTAACTTTTATTACATTATTTATTGTAAATTTCAATAAAATTTGGAAAATTTCGGAAACATTATGTAATTTTATGTAGCAATAAGTAATAATTTCTGTAACAACTACAAAGTCAATGTTTTTTTTCACATATATCTGAATGTAAATTTGTTTTTTTTTTTAATTTTTTCTGTAAATTTCCATATTTAATAAAGTAAAATCATTTTACATATAATTTTATAGTAATCTTTACTATAGAAATGTATGCAAATTTATAAAACTTTTTACAGTGTAATTTTAGTTTCATGCACAAGAATTTGCCCCATTCAAACACTTGAGACATTTCTAGTTTTGACACCAAGTGTTTGAATTGATCAAATTTTTGTACTTGTGCGTAAAACGAATTTTTTTTTCTGAAATAATATGTAATTTTTTACTATGGTTTTTATATAAAATAGCAACTTTGTTTTTACAGTATATATGAAATTTTTTTAAATTATGCTAGGTATTTATAGTAAAAAATATAAAGTTGTATAGATTTTGGACAAATTGTTTTATGATAATATAAACTTATAAATTACAACGGCAAAAAAAAAACTATATTTATGTTGTTGATTTTTTGAATAGCAAATTTATGAGTATGCTTGACGTATCGACTTATTTTTATTGAGCCATAACTATAAATAATTTATTAGAATTATTAATTTACAAAAAACTATAAATGCAAAATAGTTTTTTTCGTATATTGTTTGCACTCGTAAAAATATCAGTATAGCGTGTCAAAGTGATGTTAATTTAAATGTTTTAATGCAAATATATAAGTTTATCGTTTTTTTTTTGTTATTTGAAGTATAGTTTATTTAGGATTATGTTTGTACATTAATTACAGGTTGTCCGTAAATAATTTGTTTATATTCGTGTTTTGATTATTGGAAATTCTTGAAGAATTTCAAGTGAATTTATATGGTGCTGATAGTATCAAACAGGGTACTTAGAATTTTTCAATGTTGTTATTTTAAATAAGGTCCGGATTTACTTTTTTGTTTTTTTTTAATTTTATTTTTTTATAAAATAATACTTATTTAATATTGTAATCAGATTTAAATGAATTATAAACGTATATTAAAATAAATTAATATTGATTTCTTCTTAAATCAAAAATAAATTGAAACTGTACGAGAAAAATATATAAAAATTATTTAATATTTAATTTGTTAACAGAAAATATTTCAGTGAAAAAAGTTAACCTAAAATTGAAAACAACTTGAAATTTAAAAAACTATTAAAAAATCTTCTGATACATTTTTTGTTTGTTTTGATTGTCTTAAATATTAAAATTATACAAAAAATTAAACTTTGCAAAATTTTGTTTTACCTTTACTTCTACTAAACTACGAATTTTTATTTATAGTAAATAAAACAGTTTTATAATATTTAAGGAACAATTTTTTTTATGTACTTAATTAAAGAAAAATCTTACAATTTTTGAAATTTTCATGTACAGCAGCTAAAATAAAACAAGTAAGATTAGTTACATAAAAGTTGTTAACTAAATCATGGAGTTAACATTGGCAATTACATTATCAAATAATCAATTGATGAAGTTCTCTCAGGAGAAAATTGATAATCTAGTTATCTATATAAATCTTAGCAACGTTTTATGCAACTGATAACTGATCCTTAATATAACAATGTTATGACTTTAAATATTAATACTTTAAACAAATCCTCTAATTCCATTCCTGTTTCTCAGAAAAAAAAAAAAAAACTGTCCACCCATAACCGCATTAGACAAACGAGTGTGCCGGCTTCTTGGGGTCATCTCATTGGGTCTATATAGTCTCACATCCAATCCACAATATAACATTCGGAACAGTCAAGAGAAACAAACATTTCTCTGTGAGTTTAAACACTTACATACGGACACCGGGACAGACATACAAGCATTTAAAAGTGGCAATATGTCTCTCAGCCGCGAGAAAGCGCGCGCCCGGCAATGCGAGCGCGACCCGAGCGACTTGAATGGGCAGAACTCACGCGGCGTTATTCGGCGTAAAACGTTATGATTCCACACTAAACATCTCACTACGGACATGTTAACGATGCCTCGTGTTCATGTATTATCCCCACAATGGCGAGAGAGAGAGAGAGAGAGAGCGGAGAAGAGAAGAAGTTTGAAAACTGAGATTAGGGGACATGGTGGGTATTTATTAGCCAGATGAACGATGGTAGTTGATTGTTTGGACAATAGATGGACTTGCTAGTCTGATTTTCATTACAGTTTTGGGTTAATTATATTAAATTGTGAAAGTATTTTCTATTGATTTGGTAAAAATTTGAATTATTTTAAATGAGCTGACTATGCATTTCAGATGCATAGCACATAATGAGTTCAAAATGAACTATCTAATTAAAAATGTTTATTATATATACAGTAATTGCTTTTTTATTATGAATCAATAATTATAAAATTATATAATTTGTAACTTAGTTTCTTTTTAATATATAATATTATATATTCCAATATTATATATTCTTAAACTAATTATAAGTAAAAAAATAATTTATGATTGGCTACACAAATACATTCTCAAAATAAATGACATTTCATTGGCTAGTTTTAAAATTATTCCAAGAATAAATTTATGCCAACATTCAGGAATACTGCTCCTAAGTAAATAGTGAGTTATAAATTTGCAAAGTTCTGATAATAAATTATAACTCATAATTAAAATTAAATAACATAAAATAAAACGGCTTTAAGTTATAGTTCTGTATTAATATTTATTAATAATTGACGTTTCGACAAACTCAACGTACGTCTTCATAAGGAAAAAAAGATACAAATGACATTTACATAAAATTAGTAGCTAGATCATAAAAATTATGAAGTTTTAATTAAAGGAAACTAAATTTTATTTAGTAACTTGTTTCCTTGCTCTGTTTATTTACTGTATATGCCATTTGTATCGTTTTTCCTGAAAAAGACATACGCTTATTAATAAATATTAATAAATATTAACACAGAACTATAGCTTAAACCCATTTTATTTTAATATAATAAATTTTGAAAATTTTTTTTACTATGTTAAATAACATAAATATTGCTAAATTTTTATTGTATTTACATCAATACGAAAAACATTTCTATATTTCAGAAATAATAACAATATGTAAGTGTGTAGCACTTGGTTATATGGGGCGCCGAGTGCACTTTATGGTGCATAGTCATCGTTTGCCGGATTTAATAAAGCATCGAACGTTTAAAGTTTATTGCTTTCATATTGATAATTTATTGTTTCTACCACGAAATAAAATCGTCGTAAAGGAAATGGATAAATAGACGACAACGTTCATAAAAGAAACTCGCATACGGCAGACTTTATGAGTTCCTCTTAAATTTTCTATCATATTTCAAGTCTATATACTTTACATTACGATTACATTGAAACATATTTATTACAACTACTTTACTTTCTGATAGTTATTTCAGTTAGTAAACGTAAATTTTATAAACTGTAAAATATAATATTTACTTTTCAAGATGTCGAGAAAAATCATTTAATATTTTTTACGAAAATTTATAACTACAACACATAAATAAATTTTATATTTTGATATAACGATCTTTTGTCAATATATAATTGACAATTTGAGTTATAAAAATGCCACTCTGGCAGCAAAGTTACTAACTACACAAAAGTATACATCATATATGTACATTTATGTACATATATTTGAATTGTTATTATGTGTAAAGAGTTAGTAATAAAAGTCATGCACGCAAAAAATTGATAAAACATAGTTAGTTTTAAAAGCATTTTAACTTCTTTTTTCTAAAAAAAGTTGTAGGTCTACATTACATTAACAAACGAAAACCTTAATATGCAAATTTGAGATTTATGATTTATGATTTAGATTTACAGATTTTTTTTTATAGTAAAATTTTATTATTATTTTTCTGTAATTTCTCTATTTTTTTACAGTGTAGGCCGCATTGAAACAAGTTAGTTATGTGTATTAAAATACTTTAATATTATTACTTAGATTTAAAATATAAAATAAACTTTAAATAATAAATTTCTTAAATGCCTTATAAACCACAGCGCGGTATTTCATGCCATTTATATTTAAAATTTTAAATCATAAGTTTTAAATGCATTATAAAGCACAGCTAACTCAAAACTTAGAATATTGACTTAGGACGGCACTAAGGTACCGATTTAGTCTAACTAATAGCTTAATTAATAATTTAACTAATAATTTAACTAATAGTCCCGTTCAGTTTGTAGTGTCAAAATAAATTACAAAACAAAAATAAAATTTTAAATTAAATCACTCGTGAGAGAAAATTTAAAAATGTGCACAACTTTTCTTATTCAATAACTAATCAATCAATCAAATTAAATTATTTATACGAAAAAATTTATTAGAAAAATACAGCAATAAAAATACATAACACTATCACATATTTTCAATCTCATCTTTCAATAATCCATAATTGCGAGCTATATTCCTAAACAAAACTAAAAAAATTTTTCTTTCCCGACAACAGTTCACAATAATATTCCTTTCCATATAAGAATAACAAACACATCAACCACAAAAAGTAAAAAGTCAACAGTAAATCATTGTAACATCAATTAAATGACGATTCACCGTTATCTAGGTAAACATTTGTCAATCATCAACGATAATTAACGAGTTGGTCTGCCGATGAAAAAAAAAACATATTGAAATGATACGTCTATTTTTTCATTGTCATCGTTTGAAGACTTGACAACAATACGTACTTCTAACGATATGATAGAAATTTTAATAAACATGTTAGACGAAGCAAAGTAAAGTGTTGCTTTGATGATCAGTTGGTTTAATATTGAATAATGCGGTGCCAGAAATTGGCTACTACAATGAATGTGTTGTGGAATGATGTCCATAAATGAAAACGTGTTCAACTTTATATGGATTCATATTTGAAGTTACGGTTGAATATTTTATTTAGTATATTTTTAGTGTAAACTGTTTTCTTTTCTTCGTAGTTTAAAATTTTAATCAATTTAAAAAAATGTCTGACATCATTGCTAAAAAATGAATACAATTTTCCAATAAAATATTAAGCGGGCCTTACACGGTCAATCAGAAAGCCCCTACACTTATCAGTTAAACTGTCAGTCTGATATCAACTGAGACAAACTGAGATCTCAGCAACCAATACAACAGTATGGACGAAAGTCTTTTTAACTCATTGATTACCATGTTGTCACCATATTTATCCAGAATAAATACAATTATGAAAGCATTCAATATCAGTTCGTGAAAGATTAGCGGTTACTTTAAGATTCCTTGCGACTGGGAGAAGCATTCAGACTGCCAGTCTCCTCTCCATTTCCAGTGATTGAAGCTCGGATTTCAAAATATTTAGAAATCCGTCAATCCATTCATCAATTCATCAGACTTGACCTTACACCTGCAATTAGAATGTGAATCTTCGGTATAAATGTAATTCCAAATGATTGTGTAAGAAACCTATATAACAATTTTAAAGATTTCCTTCAAAAAAAAGTTTAAAATAATATTTGGTATAATGTATACTCTAAAATAATAAATTACATTCAAGTTTAATACTGAAATTCTGAACAGATCTGCAGCGTTTAAACAATACTTTGACTTTTTCTATTGAATGAAAAAAGATAAAACATTCTGTAACACTTACAGAACTGTTCAAAATCCCACAATAAATTCTATAAAAATATATATATTTTACAGAAATTATACCTTTATTTAATAAAACTAATATTTTCGAAAGGTTTCTTTTACTTTATAGAATAAAAAATATAGAAATAAAGGATATAGAATATAGAATAAAAGTAATTTAAAAAATTGCAAATAGTAAAAAAATAAAATTTCTAATTCAAATGCTTGCAGAAGAAAGAGAAATACAAGTTTATTGTACAAAAAATATTTTATATGATAGAAATAAATAGCGTATAGTATATTTTTAGATAAAAGTAGAAAGAACGTGTACGTAAATTATTTTATATATGTTTGAAGTAAATAAGACCGGGAAGCAGCTATTGTTTGTGATAAAAGATATTCTTTTGTTTCGTTGTTAGTTTTTCTGGCTGTAATTTTATTTTCGCGAACAAAGATTTATTTTACTAGAACGGGAAGACAACATAAGCGAGCAATAAATTTATATTTATATCTACCGTTATGCGCATGGAATGCCTAATATTTTATTTGAGAAAAAATATATACGAGTATACTGCATATCAATAGATTTTTCCGAAATAAAATAAACTTTATCAAACACGGATATTTATTTGCATTGTTTATTTTTAGACAATATATTTTTTGAGAACTATGATAAAAAGTAAAATGTTATAGATACAAACATAAATAATATTTTTTTATATATTTTTTTGAATAATGATATAAAGAAGAAAAATGTTTGTTGTGAGAATTTGTTTTTTTAGTAAAATAAAAGTCTGTTAACATTAGTATAAAAAATTTTCAGAACTCATTATATAAAATAAAACTGCTTTAGGTTCAAGTTCTGTATTAAAATTTATTTATAATCGATGTTTCGACGAAACTCAACGGCAGTCTTCAACAGAATAAATGATACAAATGACATTACAGTAAATAACAGAATATAGAAACAAGTTACTACTAAATTTGGCTTCCATTAATTAAAAACCTTGATCTACTTACTTATTTGTTACCTAGTAACATGTTTCTATTATAAATAAATTTTAATACAGAACTTGAACCTAATGCAGTTTTATTTTAAAAGTCTGTTTTTTTAAGTAGGAGGAGTAAATGTAAAAGTAAGTTTTACACTATAAGAAAACACCAGAAAAATCATTAGAATTTTTTTACAGTTTGATTTGCAAAGTCTGTGATCTGCATATTTGATATATTTACTTACAAAATATTACAAAAAGAATTTAAAGCACACGAAACTAAAGAAAACGTGACAGTACGAAAGCCGACAATAACGTATTGACAGTTATTGTCAGTTGATGATAAGATAAAAATAATGTTGGTTGTAAAAACGATTGTATGTCAACCATCTCTATTTGGAGCAAAATTTTTAAATTACTCCTCCTAGTTAAAAAACAGACTATAGTAACATGATGGTTTAGTAAATATCAGATTAATATACGTATTATTTAAATATTAATAGTACTTAATTCATAAATAAAATAATACCTACATAAAATAGTAGAAATTATTTCAAAACTCATTATATCAAAATAAATCGACAAAAGTTTATAATAAATATTTTAAAAAATTTTCTACATATCATTTTTGTTTATTTTATTACTTTCATAAACAATTTTTTTATATAAAAACAAGAAGCAATGAAATAGGTTTTTATTAAATTGTTCATAAACAAAAACATTAATTTTATCGACCCAAAAAAAAAATTACTTTTTGGTGTTAATATTGAAAAGCATTGCATATTATTTGCCATATAGTTATAAATAGATGTTTGATATTTTCGCAGAGGCTAATTTGCCAAGTATAAATGTAAATTAGAACTTTTAGTTGGTAATGCACTAATTTTATACATGAAAAACATTTTACAACTTATATATTTCAAAATATAAAAGAAAATAAACTAAAAACCAAATTACAAATAGAATTTACAACACCGGAGAAACAAGCTGTAAAAACTTTTCGTTGTTCAAGAACAAAACGAGAAAATTTAAACCAATATTGATAACACTTCTTCGGTGATGATAACGAACACAAAAGTACCGAATACAACTAAAAAACATCCGTAGAAAAAACTTCGCACAGAGAAATTTTCTAGTAAAACAAAATATGTCGCCCGCTCAACCAGGGTTGGCACAAGTAAATATAATCAAGTTATCTTGTTGTAAAACTTGTGTACATAGTATGTGCTAAAACAAAGTAATCTAATTTCGTGTCGCGTCGGGGACACACATACACACACCGACACACACACTCTGATGAAATGCAGAGGAGTCCAAGTGGGGTTAGCAGAACAACAAAGTTTGTACGGACTCGTTGTAGTACTGTTGCAGGAATTAGGCTGGTCGTACATTGAACATAGTTTAGCATTGTACAATTGAAGTTTTCCTGTACATAAAAATCTATGGACGTTTATTAACTCTCCAATAAAACTTATGATCAACACGACCATCCTTAGACAATAAACTACCCAAATACATAAATTCATCTACCTCCTTTAAATGTGCACTATCAACAAATACATTACATTAGTTTTAAGTATTTTTAACTGAAGAAATTATCAAAACAATTATTGGACATTTTCACAGATGATAGAATTTAAATAATATTAATTGTGTACTTTTCAACAAGTTTTGATAAATCGTTTTCAAATTATTTAATGTATTGATACTTCTTGACAACTCTGTATAATATAAAGCAATTAGCTTAAGTAATTTATTTTAAAACTAATATTTTAATACTAATTAAGTTAAAATAAACACATATTAAAATAGAATTAAATAAAAGAAAAGTATCATCTGTGTTTACTTATGAAACGCAGTGCTATGCTAGACTATCTTCAATGTGCGACTGATATAAGATGAAATTTGGTGGTACAAACAGTAGAGAAACTTTGTGATTTGGTTGGTAGTGTTGGTTATATCCGGAAGATGGTGGTGTAATAAAATGTGCCCTCTTGTGATAACCTCTGTGATGTAAATGCTGAGGTAGTTGATGCATGTTGTTTTGAAATTATAGCAAAAGTAAGACAATACGATAGTTCCGATAAAATTATGTTTTGTAGAAGGTATTGTACTGTAATTGAAGAAATATTGTTTGTACAATTATGCTTTTAATTATAATTATGTAACTCCTGATAATGGCCGAAAGGTTGAAACGATCATTGAGTAATTAAAATATTTTTGTAAAACTAACCAAGTGTTTTGTAATAAATAATAACCTTTATCATTATTTTTATTTCTTATTAAAACAGCTTCTATCTATTAAAATTTATCATAAAACTAACAAATCTCTTTGATGTGAAAAAAATTTGGATTTTACTTATACAAATATTTATATTAGTACATATACAATATACTCCCGATAATTATTGTATTTAAATGCAAAATTAATAACCGTAAATATAATTTTATACAAATCCAAATGTCACTATTATTTTACATTCTGGAAGACCAGATTAATTACATACGAAAATTAAAGATGTGATAATTTCCTATAATGACAGTTAAAAAATTTTCGGCGTGAGAGTATTCCACTACAATTATCGCCAGCTATAAACTTAGGATAGTGTTAAAAATTTCTGCTAGTCATAATATATAAATAAATAATTGATGGCGTTATATACATTGCCTCCGTCTAATCCATTCTCTCAAAGTAATCTCATAGATAATCATCTTACTATTCGTATGATTATTTTAATAATATCAAATGTGTTTTTTTAATTAAATTTCTATATGGTGTTAAGTTTTAAATATATACGGCTATCTCATGTCTAGTGTTCTTGTTCGTATTTAATATATCTTGCATTAATATTAATGACATTAATTATATACAATATGGAGAGTAAATTAAAAATTAATTTGACATACTATCTAGTTTAATACATGGTTGTTGAATTTATATATTAACACATTTAAGTAGTAGAACATAAAGTGTAAAATTTTGTACTTTAATAATTAGATAATATTTTTTTTTCTTGAAAAAAAAAAGCGATAAAAGTTAATAAAAATAAAATAAATCATTATTTTAATTAACAATTTATAAGTAATAGTAATCTTCAGGCTTTCAAAACCACCATCTATTGACTTTATAAAGTTTTCTTGGCTGGTATGCCATAGTCAACTTATCCTCGTCGTAGACGTTTCACCGTACATCGTAGATGGCATCCTCAGTGCTCAATATACAAAAATTCCCAAAAAGAAACATAAATTACAAATACAAAATTTAAGTGATGTAAAAAACTAAATTCAGTAAAATAAAGAAGCCTCTGGCATTCTAAGCGTGAAATAAAGCATCATTTTATTTTACTAAACAAAAGTGAATTAACCAAAGCGAAGGCGAACGTAAAACTAGATGATGAAACGCGGACAAAATACAAATTTTACTAAAATAACTGAATTGTGACTGCGAATTATAAATATGTACAGACACAAAATACCTAGTTTTAGAAATATGTATTGTAACACTGTCCTGTTACAA
The DNA here is from genome assembly GCA_963966155.1 of Clivina fossor. Classification (NCBI taxonomy): domain Eukaryota; kingdom Metazoa; phylum Arthropoda; class Insecta; order Coleoptera; family Carabidae; genus Clivina; species Clivina fossor. The sequence continues at coordinate 7,500,798 of OZ014563.1, read as the reverse complement.
TTATTATTATCGAAAAATATCATAAAAATTATGTAATAAATAAATTTGTAATAATTTTGAAGATAATATATTTTAATATGATAGGAAAGATTAAATATTTTAGTTTTTAATTTAATTATCATTTTTATACTAATACTTTTTTTTATGAATTTTAGCAAAAATTAAAATAATTATAATATTACATCTTTCATTAAAAAATGAAAATATACGAATTACTATACTGGCGATTGTCAAACTTTTTCTTTCCTATTTTTTTCTTTTGTTATTATGATATTTCACCAGATGTCTTTGTGTTGGTTTTGTTTTTATTTGGATCACGGTTCATCAACTAATGGTTGTCGGCATATACAGACAAAAATATGTGCTGTGTTCGCGGACTAAAACGTCGTGTGTGGGTCATCGGGAATTTGAAAAAAAATCAAGAATCCAAAACGCGCGAGAGAGAACGGTAATTTGTTAAAATGTTACGAGAAACCATGTTCGGATACAACTTTATACCGTTTTTTTTATTTATATAAGATTTTTTCTAGTTGTTATATTTTAAAATTTTATAATAATTATTAGTTAAATTAGTTTTATAAACTAATTGGCTGTTAAAATAAAAAGCCATAGATTTAAATTCTGTTTTATTATAGTTAAAAATTGGACGTTTCGACAATCTACAATCAACCTTATAACAATTACATTGTGTTAAAATCGGTATTAATTGAAAGCTATTTTAAAACCAGGACTATCTAATGAGACTAATTTCCATAATATTTATTATTTTGATATATATGTATATATATATATATATATATATATATATATATATATATATATATATATATATATATATATATACAGTTCGTTAAAATTTTCTGTACCCTTTATATAAATACATTTTTATTAAAAATACGATTAATTTTTGATCTTAACCGTGGTTATTACAAATTTAATTTTCTTCCACCGTCATCCAATATTGGCAATATCAAAATTATTCAATTTTTTTTTTCGTCGTTTTAGCATAAAAGCAATATGCACATACGCTGTAGTTACAAACTGTTGTTTACCGAAAAATATCTGCTTTACGTCGTTTCCCCGATTAAACTCCCTTATTCATCTCACAGCGTATACACAAAAGCGTAGCGCCAAATTGTTTCACAATCCATTAAAATTTGAGAAGCGCCAGCCATATGTTGCCTGTTAGCAGTACGCGCCCTGGTTGTTGTCTTATTTTTGCTCCGGATATTAAATTGGTGTTTTTTTTTCCCCGTTCAAAAGTCTAAAGAAAGTTCTTTGTTTCGTTCGAACGAACCGTACAAAGAACAGATTAAATCTTTCAATGTGGTCGTTGCTCAGAGTGGTTTCAAATTAAGTAAGTAACAAAAGTTTGCTGAAGCATCTATTATAAATAGGAGATAGGATTTTCGCAACGACAGCCTTTGTGCGCGGTGTTTTAAGATGTTTTTATTGTTTGTGAAATAATTATAATCTGATTAGTCGTAGTTTACCTGTTTTATTAGAAGTTTGGAGAAGAATTTTGTATGTTAAAAGAGAAACTGTAATGTTTATATTCAGTTATAAGTTCTTGTTGTGATTAAAAGAATGTTTGTAATTTGTATTATCCTTTTATTTAATAAATTAATTATTTAGCATAGTTAAAAAATCTTTTACAACTCATTATATTAAAATAAGAGATATTAATATTTATTTATAATCAACGTTTCGACGAACTCAACGTCCGTTTTTATCAGGAAAAATGATACAAAATTATTGTTTCTGATGAAGATGGACGTTGTGTTCAGCTAAACGTTGATTATAAATAAATATTAATACAGAACTTTTACTTAAAGCAGTTTTATTTTACGCTACATGTCCACAAACAGACCAACACATTAACATTATCCTAAAAAAAGATAATTAATATTACAAGAAGCCTAATTCATGATTATCTATAAAAATCTATATATGATGATCAGTAAAAATATATCAATTATTTTAGTTGTTTTGTAGTATTTTATTTAGAAACTATTCTGTATTTATAATTAAATTTCTATATCTGCATCTTTAGAAATATTTTGCATTTTAAGATACAAAATTAAAATGATTCTTATAATTAATAAAATAATAATTATACTATACATTCCTAAAACAACTTTGCATATAATTATATATTAAATATAATAATAATAATATTCTTATAAGTAAGTACATTAATTAAATTCATTAGCAATACAAAAATCTTTAAACCCCCACAGATGTCACCGTGAAAACCAATTTAAAACCTAAATAATCCCAATAAAAGCCGAACATTCTAATCCTACACCGTCAAGCATGTGTCAAACTAATTAGTGCGATTCGCTATTGTATCGTTCGCGTAGTCGAGAAATTAAAAAAAAAAACAAAAGTAAACGTCAAAACTGATTACTTATCTCGTGGAATCTGTCAAGATCTATTCGTAAGTATCGGTGTAACAAGGGATATATAATCTTATCGAAAGGACCCTGACATTTTCCGTCAGCTGTTATACGACTTCAGACAAGTGACTAGTGTGCGTTTGTTTTTAAAAGAATCTCTTTAAAATAAATTTTTGCTTCTATTTTTGATATATTTTTTATATCTGATATTATAAAATTCAAATAAACTAATTAAAATTGTTTAATAAGCAATTTTAAGTAAAAGTTAAAAGTACTTTTGACAAAAATAGCTTTTTAAAGTGAGGCGAGAATACGGACCTATATTTCTAAATTTTTTATTTCCAATCAAAAACTTATCAATCCCTCAATAAAATATACATCGACAAAAATCGATCTCAAATATAATCAACCGTACAGAAATCTGCATAGAGATTCCACAGTCACAGCCAACTGTTCCACAAATGTCAATGTTGAACAAATTACTGGCTGATGATAGCAGTGAAACTGGACGGATGACATATACACGCATGCATAAGTAATTACAACTAACAACAGTTAGAAAATATATGCATGTATTCATGATGATATATACGTTATAATTATTACCGCAGCAATTGGGTGCTCGATGTACGGAGAGAGAGGGGATTGTTTCAATGGAGACGATACGCTGTTTCAAATGACAACAACGAATACAGGACCGGACTGAACTGGGATATTTTATCGCTGACTACTCAAACGGATGGTAATCAATGATGAATGGGGCCCAGACATCAAATGTTGAATAGATAATGTAAGTGGCTTTGTGTGTATGTGTGTGTGCAATTGATTTTCTACATTAATTATTGATTTATGTCTAAAGAAATCGGGTTGTACGAGTGAATTTATGATGTTAAATTTATCTTAATTAAGTCAGTAATATAGGTAGGATTAATTGCAGGAAGTGAGATATTGCAGTTTTTTTAAGTTGTATTTTTTACAATTTGTAGTTAAGTAGCGGTGTAAAATACTACAGAAACTTTTGCTTAATTGATTTTTAGATCTTTTGTAAATATATACAAGGTGATTCCTTGAGAATAGAATTTTTTTAAATTGGAAATACTAGAGACTACAATATAACGATTGAGCCCAATATGTCAAATGAAAATGTTGTTGGTTTCAAAAATATATGGCTTTCAAAGCTATTTTTCGAATACTATAAAGATAATTTTATATGGTTCGATTTTGTTAAGTTTCTAACGATGAACGCTATGAGTTAAAATTTTAGCTTCGCCTATTTTGGGTGAGTTTTTTATTTTGTAATGGAGAAATTTGTTCAAGAAATGATGTAATGTATTTTAGAAATGAGGATAGATATACAAACAATAAAAGCAGGTCAAGTAATGAATAAATGTTTAAGATACAGTGACAATTTTTGTGATTGATTTTAAAGTTAATTCCTTCTTCCACCACTACATATTTTTTTTATATCATCAATAATAACATAGTTTCTCATGGAGACAAAGAAATGTCCTGTAAATAAATTTATTTTGTATTTTTTTTAGAAATAAAAAACGATATATAATTTATAATTAAATTTATTTCAAAATGCATTTAAATAATATAAATTATATTTATGCACACTATAATTAAACCAATAAAACGACAATTAAGTAATTAAACCTTGTAAAAAAATAATAAAAATAAATCTTAACTTGCAATCTGTGTTTAAAATCAGAATGCTAGCGAACGTAGTAGAAAATATCGAAATTTCATCTAAATCATTTACGTATGCATTTTAACGTCCAACTAATTACTGGTAACAATATATTAACAACAGCTAAACAACGAATTTGCAAAACAATTGGTTTTCATTATCTGGAATCTGTATCACTGGGTGTTACAGCGCAAACGTGCTGATTATGAAGCCCAATAATTTAAAGTTCGTCTTGTACGAAAGGTGTTACCCGTCAATTAATCTATTTTTCACGGTGTATAATTTCCAAGAAAATCAGCTACCATTTTATATAACTGTCATTTCTGCTCTCGTATACAGGATGTTACCTAATCTCATAATTTATTTATTAAAATTTAAAATATTAAGGCCGTATGACATGTTGCATTATTTTATATAAAAATAATGCATAAATTTAGTATATTTTAATCTACATTATTTCTTAACTGTAATACAATCTAATTTGACCAATAATAATATTTACCGTATTTATTGTAGTTATTATTTTGATAAATATAAGAAAATTGTATCGCATGAGTTTCGCAGTTAATGTTAAAGCAGTAGTAAAAAAATCCTCAAAAAACTATGGAAATTTTAATGGTCGAGATTATATTGGCAGTGTGTAACATCCTGTATATGGAGCAGTAATAATTCGCATTTTGCAGTTCGTATTATCAGTCTAACATCTGTTTGATGTAGTTTGCTAGAATGGCGCCAGAGGCGCTGATACAGTCCGCCACGGGAACCGAACACTTGAATATACACACAGAAATGTAGTGGTACATATTATATTTGTATCTCTGTACGTAGGTCTGTCTGTTGGTCGAGTCTGTTATATGTATCTGTAATGTTGATGCAAATGTAGAAGCCATATTATTAACGAAATATCAAGATCTTTGCTTCACAGATTGTTTGGTTATGGTTGTTTTTCAATCTACTGGTAAAAATTGAATGCTTTAAAATTTAGTTAAGTAAATTTTAATTTAATCTTTATAATTAAATGTTGCTTGACTGAATAGAAATGTTTGGCGGTAACTAATTTCTGCATAATGGAAAGAGTTTTTGCCACACCCTTATGAGTATATGAGTATATGACGTGATTGTGTATGTATAATTAATTATTAAAAGTATTTGTAAAAACTATAATCATGAAATTGAAACAAAAGACAAATAAATTTAAATTGGATATGGTTCATGTAAAGATTAAGACCTTTTTTTAATTAAAATTAAATTTGCTGTATTTTAAAAACACATATAAATCGACCAGAAAAACATACAAGTTCTAAAAGCAATCAAAATAATTTTAAATATCAATTTATTAAACATAGTAAAAAATCTCTTACGTACGTCTTCATAAAAAAAAACTGATACAAATGTTATTTATAGTAAATAAACAGAACAGAGAAACAAGACGTTCGTTGAGTTTGTCGAAATGTCGATTATTAATAAATATTAATACAGAACTACAAGCGAAAGCCCGTTTGAAATCAATTTATTCTTTTGAGATTGCCTTATCATTGGCACTACAATCAAAATATGATACAGAATAAAAACATATCAAGTCAAACTCCCTAGGTAACCTACTCTCAAAGAAATTATATATCCATAACATAACCATCCCAAGTTGTTCTTGGAACGATGAGCAACTTTTCTACTCATCCAAATATCAAATGATAACCCAAACAACAGGCTCCAAAATTTCTGCCCGATCACATTCATCTGACAAGCACGCGTCAATATTCATTACATCCTTCTATAATATGATACTCATCGCGGCTTAATCAAAAAAATCTGCCGCTCGCGCAGTTTGCGATCGCAAGTGGTTTTTTTTTTTCCATCCTCAGTTGATGTAACCTAGACCGCGTGCATCGTATGTGTTGTTTGCCGTAATTAAATTTGATTGTGCCCGTGGTCTTTGGCTCGAAAGTTAAAATTAAGAATCGTTGTTATGTAACGCGATCGGGCGGCAATTTTTTGCTTAGCTGAATGATTTTGATTTATCTGGGTTTCAATTTGGATTAGGTTACCATTCTGATGCTCTCTGTTACTTGCGGTGTAGTTTTATTGGGTTCTTATGCAGTTGGATGGAGAGCCAGGCATATTTAAAAGTTAATTTAATAAATGTAAAATAAAACGGCTTCAGGTTATAGTTTTATATTAATAAATCGATGTAGTCAACGTACAAATGACATTTACAGTAAATAAACAGAACATAGAAACAAGTTACTAGGTAACAAAATAAGTAATTAGATCATAAAATTTTTAATTAAAGGAAGTCAAATTTTATTTTAATTTTAAGATACTGTAATAATTGCAAGACCTATTAATTTATAAATTTTTATGATCTATTTACTTATTTTGTTACCTAGTAACTTGTTTCTATGTTCTATTTATATACTGTAAATATTATTTCTATTATTTTTTTCTTTAGTGCGTCGAAAGTCAATTATTAATAAATATTAATACAAAACTACAACCTTAAAGCTGTTTTATTTTAATATACTCATAGTTCGTAGTATTCTTCAGTTAAGATTGTGATTATATAATAATATTTCGTTCAGAAATATTTCAGTTCGTTTTATACGCAATTCAAGAGACAAACATACGAAACATCGTATAAGTAGATTGGTAAGATCAGAATTATTTTCTGAACAAAGTTACAACGTACGTAATGTTTAAAAACAGTTCCGCTAACTTCTGTAACAAATATGACTTATACAATTACGTATGTTGCTAATTTAATATTGCGCAATCACAATTTGAAGAATACTATAAACTATTATCAGTTCTAATTTTAAAATCGCTTGATATGTTAAATAAAATATCACTTAACAAATTTTAATAAAAAGTTCTTCGTGTCAAAGCAGATAAAACACTTTTTGATTACTTGAAGTTAAATTAACTTTAATTTACTTTACCAAAATCAATTAAATACAATCTGCCAAAAAATAAATATATTTATTTTTAATATGTAGTGGTATTCAGTTGAAGTATTATTTTTAAATTAACTTAGGCAAATACAAATATATTTTTGTCAAATTTCACTAACATGAGCTAAAATTAAATATGACATACTGCCCGAAATGCTCTATCCACTTTATAAAAAAAAAATTAAAACACCGATGTGTGATTTGATTGAAATGGACATTTTAATGTACAAAAAATAGAATATCGTGCATATGTTCGCTTTATCCGATAAATTAAAATACGTCTGTTACTTTTTTTTATAACAAAATGTAAAAATTATTGACACGTATGCTACACTTCTGTGTAAAAATTTAGCTACGTATGTGTTCAAATATAATTTACATTAACTGAAAAACCTATGTCACCATTTGTGACAGAAATGTGCCAATATAATACTATATAAAGTGTTTTAAAAAATGGAAATAACAAATATAAAAATACAAATGTTTATTTTAATTATCCTGGTTTTGGATGTAATAATAAATTATCGTTAACAATGATAAATTTATAATTAATTGTTTGGCTATTTAATTTTAAAAAAATATATCGACATGTCAAATAAATACAGTTGATTAGAAATATAATGAATGATTAAAAATAAATAAAAATAATATAATAATTTTATAATATAATTTTATAAACAAGCTCGGATTTTGATTATTTTAGTTCATTTATTTATTCCTGTTTTTATGACAGTTACGCTGTTTTAAAACCGGTATTAGTAAAAACGATTTTAAAACCGAACTTGTAGTACCAGCCAATACGTTAATATTTTTTGTATACTGTTGTCAATTTTCAGAGAAAATAACTTTTAAAATTTTTTTTCTTTTTTAGTTAATTATTTATTTTATGAAAATAATATTTTACCATATTTTTAGTAAATTTCTATATATAATAATAAAACAATCAGAGCTTTTGCTGTATCGCATAATTTTAAGGAAAATGGGATCGTTGTACATTTAGAAAAAATATATTTATTGTAAAAGTTCAAAAAAAAAAAAAAAAATGTTGAAAAACCCCCTTAACGTCGGCTTTAGTTAAAGTTTGTATTATGAAACCTACTGTAAGTTTTTATAAACAGACAGTTATATTCTGATTCTATCAAATTTTGAATTAAAATTACTCACCCATGCGTTGTTGTTCTTAAAATCTTAACAACTCCATACATCTAAAACAAGAGAAAAACAAACATTACATTACAAAACATTTTTACAAACATACGATTTTTGATAAAGGTCTATCGAGACATGTTTGATACATTAATGCAGCAATAAATGACATTATCTCTCGAAAGCATATTTAATTTCTCAAAACCGTGTTGGGTATCCATTGCCAACCTTTTAGATTAAAATAAGTAACTAGACCGAGCGAATACCTGATCTGATGCGGCAGCCGTTAAACATCTTGCAAATATTGCAGGGCTTGGCTACTTAATATACAACTTACAACTTAATTGTATGTAGAAACCAGTGTGATGTACATATTAATAAGTTCTATATGTCCGATGTCGGGTTTATCTGACGCCATATTGTCTAGATGATCTTTTAACAGCAATGGATATACAAGTTTTAATGATTTATTGCATAGTCTGTTTAATACTTTCACTATAAGTAAATATAATGATTGAATCTGCATATATAATAGTTAATAATAGTATTGTACTAGTTAAGTATTTAGCTATATGTAAATTTAATTAGATATTAATGACAAAAAATATATTTGTAACAAAGATAAGTTAACGCACATTTTTAATAAATAATAATGCATAGATATAATGCTTATAAATTTTAATAATTATTTTATGTATTTATACAGAATTAAATCCTAAAGCCTTTCTCTAATAAGCTAGGTAGAATAGAAAACAATATTCATTTTTAGATTAAAAAAATTTAAGTTCATTTAACTTGTGACAGTAGCATGTCTAATTATAACAAAAAAATCTAAAATTTAATAAATAGTTTTAAATCGAACTATAGCAGCCAATTCACCATAAATCAACAAATACAATCAGTGCCCAAAGCGTACTTAAATTACACAGAAAATCACCCAAAGCAACTTCTCTGTTCCCGAGTACATAAGCCAGAGAAACCAGAATATAGAATTTAATACACCATTACGCCGAGCTATTTAATTGCATGATTAGACCCCAAGAAATTGATTGTAATTATTACTGTACCAAATAAGCTCACGGGATAATGGTTGGCGGCATCGTTCAGGCGCATGCGCGCGCGAGCAGATTTTTTTTATTATCGAATTACAAATAACAACGAATCGAGCGAAACTTGTTGGCTCTTTCATGAATATGGAGATACGGGTGTCGCTGCAGGGTGCCACAATCTTTATTATTATTATTATTATTTGTTATTTTATAAAAGTTATGTAGTGGTTTCGGTGTAGGAGAAGTCATCGCAGTTATTGGTGATTCGCACCCGGCGAGAGAATTTATTAAAATCGGGATTGTGTTATGATTGCTGTATTTTAAGGTGAAATTGACTGGACGTGTTTTTTATTGGTTGTAAAAAAATAATAGAATAAATTACAGAAAAATAGCAGTAAAATTTTACTATAAAAAAATCTGTAATATCGTTTTACCATAAATATTCTGTATTTCTACTTCAAAATTATGTAATTTTTAAATAATTCACAGTAATCACATAAGGTAAGTAAAACTAACCTAATAAGTATGTAAAATTGCTTACTTTCTCCAAATTACATCACATACTTAATGCAGAATTACATATTGTTGATATAACTTCTTAAATTATGTAAAATTGCAGCTTGCATATTAATATTTGTAATAATTCATCAAAATAATGAGACTTAGTACATATTTTATGTAATAATACTAATAAAATATTTCAAGTGTAATTCATTCATTTCAAAATACATTTTTTATGTAAATTTAGAACTGTATGTATTTATATCAACAATAATATTACAGAACTAAACAAATTTTACCTATTTATGGAAAATTCCCGACAGCAAATTTACTGAAGCTCTCTAAATTTATTAAAAGTGACTTTACTAAAAAACTGTAATATTAAATATATATGTACTTTTTCATTCCGTTGGTAATATCATATTACATAGTGTTTGTGATAGTTCTGATATTATGTATTTTTAAACAATTATGAGTAATTATACCTAGAAATAGTGAGCTTCATAGTGTCCCATAGTTTGTAGGTAAAGTTACATAATTTTTTGTACTGATCTATAAGTATATATATATATATATATATATATATATATATATATATATATATATATATATATATGTATATGTATAAAACAGCTAGCACATAGGCAGCTACAAGAAAATATTAAATTTATAAAAAAATTTATTATATCGAATAACGATACATACACAATATTTTCGCCCGCATAATTTGATCAACATCAGGGTATTTTAACCATCACGCAGCGAAGTTTCTTTACGAAAAACAAGAAGAGAAAAAGAGACGAACGTTGATTATACGTGTTGTGCTAAAAATGCAGTCCCATAAAATTCAATTCCCTGAAGAGACGAATACTTATATCTTCAAATAATGATTCGCAGTATTATCGTCAAAACATACGCATGGTCATGTTTTAATCATCTAAAAAATATTAATTTTGCTTTTATTCGGTCGTAAAATTTTAGGAGAAACACGAAAGTAACTACGGCTCTTGTTATAAATATTATAACATTGGGTTATTAATCTTATATTTCGTTTGCGTAAAACATGGTTGTAAAAATGATACTGTGAAATTATGCAATAACGCTTTAATGTTATTGATTCTTACGGCGATAAATTGAAAATTTTGTGTTTTTAGTGTCGCGTAAAAAAAATATTGACAAAAATTATTATTGAAGTTGTTTTTTTTTTGTTATAATTATTTCAAAAATAAATACTGACACTTGAATTTTGCCAAATCTTAAGAAAATAAAATGTTACACTATTTAATTTAATATTGTGTCTGTTGACGATAAACTAAGAAAATATTGATTTTAACAAATTTTTCTCTCGATAAATTTTGAGCTATGTTATTTTATATTATTATTTAAAATTACCAAGGTTAATATCAAGACAGATTGCGTCATAACGTAGTTTATAATAATAATAATCAGTTTCCGTAATTTCTATATCGAACATGGGACTATAAGCTCGAGAAGCTGATCATATAGTTCCTTAACAATTTTTACTTGCATTGTCAATGGTACAAGGGTCGTTAACCCACAGCCAAGCAAGGGCCGTTAGCCTACAGCTTATAGCGAGTTCCGAACCACTCAGACGCAGCCGATATCAGTTTAGTTAATACCAGAAATAATATTTAAATCAATATGGGTGATAAAGACAGATTACAATATCTACAGAATCGGGCGATGAGAATTCTACTTGGCTGTAATCGTTATTGCAATATCAAATTAATGCTCATATCATTGAAATGGATTGAAATAGGTAAATTTATGGAAATGAAAACATCACATTTATACATAAAATAAAATTAGGTTTACTGCCACAATATTTTTCTAGTATATTAAAGATCTTTCAGGAAACGCATATTTATCAAACACAAAATACTGGAAATTCTATATTAAAATTCAGAAATTACAAACGAACACAAAACTTTAAATTCATTAAAGCAGTGGCATACAACATCTTACCAAAAAATGTTAAGTTGTGCAATTATAAAAGTTTTTGTAGAGTTAAAAGACTTATATTCAAAGGATTCATTTTAGTTAGAATTATATATTTCTAGTAAATATGTTATATATTTATATATTATTCAATATTGGTTTATAAATAAGAATATTTAACTTTTTTATTTTAGTATTTTTTTAAAGTTTTGTATTTTTATAATTGATTGTATTTAAATGTATTCTCTATATTAAATATTATTATTATTACCGCTACCACTGTCCTACGGCTGCCTGTATAACGTAGTTTATAGAGAGTACTTACTAATATTTACTGTAAATGTCATTTATATCATTTTTCCTGATGAAGATGTACATTGAGTACGTCGAAACGTCGATTATTAATAAATATCAACACAGAACTACAACCTAAAGCCATTTTATTCTAATAAAATTATCAGTTTCGTGTTCGATGTAATGAAGTAATTTTCAAAGCTATTGCTTTCATCTGGACACAATTAGGTTACAATCGTATTTCCCCCCATTCACTTTATAACATCGACAAAGATAGCAGCAAATCTGAACGGGGGCAGCAAATAAAAACCGCCGGTTATTATTACGCGAGAGAAACGGTACGATGAACTTTTTATTTCATATATACAAATCCCTCACAGTCAGTAATTGTATTTCAAGTGGCATAAAATGCTTCTCGTTTCAAAGGCTTATTTCGAAACAAAATCGCTACGATTGCCCCAAAGGCACTAAGTAATTACAAAATTGCGGATTTGTTGATTAAATCACCTCGTTCTTTTTTTATATTTCGGTGGACCCCTTAGGCGACAGGGAAAGCATAAAGGTATAAAAGGGATTCGTGGATTATAAGGTAAATTTTTTTAATGGTTTTGAAATTTGTGATAAACAAGTGCTTTTGGCTGGTTTTTATGTCTGTTTGGTTGCTAAAAATAAACAGTGACTTGCTTGACCATGTTTTGATTCTCTGAATTATTTTTTTTATTCAATTAGAATGTCAATTTTCGGTCTGAATGTCATTCTAAATGATCGTGTAAGGCCCGCTACACAAATTCTACAAGTATATGCAACAAGACAACCAATAACAACATCAAGAGAAAACAAAGCATGTTTGTTTTTCGCAGCGCCACTATTCTTCAGCTATTCCTGCTGTGTTGCCTGTCTAGGATTTATGAAACACACCATACGTACATCAACAGGGTCCCACTAACGTGTTCATTACAAATAAAGCCGGCCACAGTATTGCGTTAGCGGTGTGAGAGTTTCAGGCACGTTTACACTGTGTCGGTGTTGTTGATAGCGTGCGTTGCGCAGTTTACGCCGCTGATACTGGTGTGAGCGGCCATTATATATATATATATATATATATATATATATATATATATATATATATATATATTATGTTACAATACACACGCGGACCAACGGTCGTGCGCTTTGTGTAAACGGATGCCGCGATATTTATGTGCGTGTTGCGATTTAATAATATTCGATGTAATTGCTTGTTGGAAAGCCGGCGTCTAATTGATTTGTCATGTTGCCGATAGAATTTGTGTGGAAGTGAAAGTATCCTAGGTGATAATGTTGATGTTGTAGACTGTTGATTTTTATTGACTGGTCTTTGTTTAGGTTGTGTTATATTTTATTGTTATGAATGTTTCATACTTTGTCCGACATTGTGTTTCAATATTTATGTAATAGACTAGTAGTATGTTTGATTAATTTTTCTGATGTTTTAAATCAACAAAGTACTAAACTAAAATCAGAGAGAAGAGTCCATTTTCACGTGATACAACTAAAATCTCCAAGTTATTTATTTATTTATTTATTTCCACAATTGTTTTTCTTAAGGATAGAGATAAGGTAACCATCATTTAAAGTTAAACCTGGAGATATATTACCTAACATAACTTAACCTGGAGATAAATGACTGAGAAAAAAAGTAAAATTTAATATTAAAACCATTTCATACAAGCACTGAATGTAGAACATAAAAGTTTGGTCCGTGTTTGTGGTTCACAAACACGGACCAAACGCTGAAAATTTGAAGATGGCTGACAAGTCAAAACGCGTCATTGCTAAAAACAATAACGAACCTGATAGGGAATATAATAACTTATAATTAATAAAAATATGTAATATATTATTTTAAGTTTTATAATTTGCACCAATAAATTTTTTTTCTTTGATCTATTTCGTGTCAACTGTAAATGTAAAAGGTTTCAGAATTTTAGCTAAATAAACAGTAAAAAAATTTTCAGAACTCATTATAATAAAATAAAACAACTTTAGTTTGTAGTTTTGTATTAATATTTATTAATAATCAACGTTTCAACGAACTCAATGTTCGTCTTCATCAAGAAAAAATATCTTGTATCTTTTTTCCTGATGAAGACAAACGTTGAGTTTGCCGAAACGTAGATTATTAATAAATATTAATACAGAACTAGAATCTGAACCTGTTTTGTTTTAGCTAAATAAAGTTTAAATTAATTTATTTTATTTGTAACTTTAATTTTATATCTAGAATTTTACCTACTATGTATTTAATTATTTCGATAGTAATTTTAAAAATCAATTTCAATTACATAAACACCAGTCTCATAACTGTATTCCTCAGTTAATCGAAACATAACTTTACAATACCAGAAACAACCTAAGAAATCAACTGGATATTTATCTCTTTATTCATTCTAATAAATACCATAAATCATCTTACCATCGTATAGTAATCACGCATGCGTACTCAGGCAAACCAGCTGCAACGTATGCGCATGTCCGAATGAACGATCATGTTATTATGCGCTGTTTATTAAACCATTCGTTATTAATTTTCGACGCCTCTCAAAAAAAAAGCGAAAACTTTGTTACGTGCATCATGATTGCTCGCTCTCTATGTCGGACGTGATCAGAGTTTGTTGCTCAAGGCGCTCTCTGATATTATTTATTGGACCTGGCGTAAAGGAATATAGGATAGAGACGGTGATCGTATGATTATGTGATGTGGTCACGGCTTTTGCGTTTTTGTATCGTGTGAATTGGACTGACAAGCAAACATATTGAGGTGTTAAACGCCGATTTAAATGAGCTTCAGGTATTCAAGTAGTACACCAAAAACTCATCGACACGTATTTTTTTATCGGCAACCGTCAAGGTTTAGGGGGTAAAAATTATCCCCAAAGTTTAGAAGAAAATAGATTTTTTTTCGAAAACTATGCATCCTAAAACAAAAGTGTAAATGTACGAATATCTTCTTTTTTAAGAGCTATCCACCGACGGTATTAGTTTTTTCTATACGATTTGTAAAGTTACTCCATATTTAATTGTTATGTATTTTTTTTTTTTTAATTTTATTTTATATTAAGATAGCAGAATTAAAAATAAAATTGACGTGTTTTTGATTTTTTAAATTATTTATTGTTATAAGGGGTTATCTACCCCTTATGTAGACACTTGTATGTACTTATAAGTAAGTTTGATTATTTATAGCTCGTTAATATTAAATGATAGAAAAAAAATATTAGTATTTTTTTATTTTTTTACATAACAAATTCTATAAAAAATTAAAAAAAATTAATTTTGAATTTTAATTCTTTTCATAACTAATCATATTGATTATATCGGCTGGTCGATTTAAGTGAAGACTTTGAAATACCTCGAAAAATAAGCATCGGACGAAAAAATTTTACAGATAAAAAGTTAATATTTTTGAGGGGGTCATTCACTCATACTAAAATTGGAGAGTTACTGCCCTCCCCTTTTACGTACATACATACACGTGATTGTGTATGTATGTGTGTATGTATATATAAATCTCATTACCAAAAGTAATAATTTTCATTATTTGAGTAGTAGGAAACAGTGGCATTTCATGGCAACAAAAAGCAAATTTCGTAAGTAAATATTTATACATCTCCAGCGAAATACAAGATACACTAGCGGTATAACACATAATTATATATTTCCCTCCAAAAAGAAACTCCACTAAAAGGGGGGAGGGGGGATACATTTTAAACTCGACTGCATTATATAAAATGAAAATGTAATTATTTTATAACCAAGTAAGACAGCTTTAATTAAAGTTAACTGTGCCTGGCCTGATATTGTTACAGAACAATTTTCCTATGCCAACTTTGCACAGCTAACGAGAAATTTTGCAGTATAATTTCGGCAAGAGTGGTCCACCTACCCCACTGTGCCCCTTTGCGTGTAAAATGTCTCGTAAATAGCGACGTAAAACCGTGAAAATACGACTTTCTGTACCCTTTTATAGTCGCGAGCAAGGGGGAAGAAGCAAAGAGTTACATATTATTTGAGAATATCATCGCGATATAGCATTTTCAAATAACCGATTGTTATCATCCGCAGCTGGCGAAATCGTCAAATGTTACTGTAATGTTATTGCCTAATTAAAAATATTTTAATGCGCGAATTGTTTAAATTACTTCTCGTATTGGATACAAAATTATTATTAATTTGTTCTAATTACAAATTGGATATATACACAGAAAACAAAAACGGGGTTAGAAATGGTTTTAGTAGAACTTTTTTTTTGGAGTTCAGCAAAAGAAGTTAAAATTTTCATTTAAGGTTTAATTTATATTTATTTTACAGAGAGAATCAATAAATAAATTAAATAAAACTGCTTTAGGTTTAAGTTATGTATTAAAATTTATTTATATTCGACGTTTCGACGAAACTCAACGCTCGTCTTCATAATACAGAACTTAAACCTAAAGCAGTTTTATTTTATATAATGAGTTCTGAAAGATGTTTTACTATGTTAAATAATAAATAGTTTCTTAATTTTTACTGTAAAACATTATATCCTTTCTGTAGTAATTTGATGATATATTGATACTAAGTTCGTTTTAATTATGGCTTTTCTTATCAATCTACTGTTAATTTGATGAGTCTTTCAATTATTATAGTATCTTCGAATTTTACATCATGAAGATAAGAGAAGCAAATAGAAATTTATAAAGAAATAGATAACATCTATCAATGTGAAGTCACATTTAAATAAAATTTGACTTTTTTTAATTACTTAAGTTACCTAGTTACTTGTTTCTATGTTCTGTTTATTTATTGTATATGTCATTTGTATATTTTTTCCTAATGATGTACATACAGTACGTCGAAACCTCAAATTTTAAATAAAATTAATACAGAACTAAATTCTAAAGCCATTGAAAGATTTTTACTATTTCAAATATATAGATTCAAAGACATTATTTCTTGGTCATGTAACTACAGTAACTAATTTATAAGTTTTAACTAAATTAATGATTAAAAGACTTTATAACAGGTGCTAGACATAGAAAAGAAATTCATATAAAATAATTAAAAATTACACTTAGAAACAAGGTTTAAAAATATGTTAATTTAACTGTTTAAAATACTGGTTAAAGATAGTGATGGACTAAGCAATTAATTACGGTTGCATAAAAATTTAAACTCATGCATAATTGAAGATGACGTTAACCTTATAAGCATAAAAAAATAAAACTAAACTAATATATAGATTTAATTTATCATATTTTCTCTTATACAAATTGTTGTATATTCATTTAAAGATTTTTTGGAGATACATTTTTTATTTAATCTGCATAAAATTTCATGCCTGTTTGTTTCTTATTTATACATTGAATGAATTTTATTTTCGTTTTTTATTTCTATTTATTTATATTTAGACAAGCAACTATTGCTTCATCCACATTAATAATACCTTTCATACACGCTCTTTTCTTCTTATAGAATTCGCTAATACACAATACTTTCAATCATATCTTCCTATCTATTTATCGGACGTCCACGTATACCTTCAATATCATTGACATACATATTCCTTTAACCAAACGATAATTAAACATTCACTCAAAGTGATTAAACCATCTTAACTCACTACTATTAACCTTTGCAACAACATTTTTCACCAATTTGACACTCTTCAAATCTGTCAATAAATATCAGCAAAAAACAAACTTGAGTTAAAAATATTTGATATAAATTAAAGACCTGTATATAAATGTTTAATGTCATGAATAAACTTTTTAGACACCCTATATTTAATCGTTATTATCTGACCATTATTAACTTGTTGTAATTAACTTAAAAAGATTATTCATTTGTTTTTTTTCCTTTGATTCTACACAGAACTAATTGCATCTTTGTCGCATGAACGGCGTTATGTATTTGTTTTGGTTCTTTTTGCCAATGTTGTATATATAAATATGCATAACGTACTCGAACACAAAATTGCCTTGTAATAACAGATCCTTCTGCAGAAATATCTGTAGTAAACAAATTTTCTAGGTGGATATTATTAATCGTACACCGCCATAAAAGATGTACGTTTAATTTATTTTATAGTTAACATGTAAATATTGCTTTGGTAATTATATAAATAAAAGCAGGCTTTGAAATATGCAAATATCAGTCGTAAATATTGTAGCTACTATGTTTATTTATTGGTTTAATTTCAGTAAGACTATAAACAATTTGCTGGCTAAATGGATTTGGATATTAATAAAATGTATTCTCTACTTGTTTTCATTTAAATTCTCTTCGCTTTTACGGGGAAATAAAATAAAGAAAAGAATGATGAAATACAGCTTAGCTACAGTTATTATAAACTTGGTTTTTATAGTTTATATATGCATACTAAAATGTAACAAAATTTTACTTTAATTAACAAGTAAGAAAATGTAAAAATAATTTCAGAAATAATAATAATAGACATTAAAGCAGAAAAAAAATCTATAGTTATGTTGCAGGCATATTTTAAAATTTATTCATTGCATTTTATAGTATTCGAAGTATCTCTACTATTATATATAAAAAATTTATCTGACATCCGCGTGACGTAATACAAAATTTTTTTTAGAAAAAAGACTTGTTAAAGTGTGCAATAGTTCAGTTTTATAAAATAGCGGACAGGCAAATTTATTCAGTCCGCATACTCGTACATAATTGTGATATCAGTCTCCACAACAAAAATTAAGAAAAAAGCATGATAAAGAAGAAATTTAGTTAATTTTTTGACATTAAAAACTATTTATATTTTAAAACTTTTAAACAAAAAAAAACATACATTGTGGAAAAAACACAGTTTCCATCTAACACACTTTATAACTTTAATTTTTAAAATAAAACGGCTTTTTTCATCAGGAAGACGGACGTTGAGTTTATCAAAACATCGATAATAAATAAATATTAATACAGAACTTTAACATAAAGTTTATTTTAATATAAAGAGTTCTGAAAGATTTTTTACTATTTCATCTAAATTAGAAATAGATATAATTTGATAGTTTAAGATAAAAATAATCCTTAGCTTACAAATTATTTAACACTGTTTTATGCAACCGGCTTTAACGCATTATCTTTCTTTTACAGAGTACATTACTAAATTTTTCCATGTGTAAGCATCAATTATACATTACAATTACGACTATAATCCAGACAGAGTGCTTTAGCATTTTTATTTTCAATAAAACTCGTAATTTCAATCCTCGATGAACAATTGTCATAACAAAACGATCCTAAAATCAACTGAAATCAGACCGTTAAAATCCAGCTAGAAAATCCCGCATTGTCTCTGTTCGCTCAAGGATAATATACCTAATGCATTAACAATCGTCCGTCACTCTTAAACAGGCTCATTCAGCGGAAACTAATATAATCCGATTTGCAGCCAAAGATAACCGTCGTCGCGACGAAACGGTCAGACAATGAAATCTGACTGTTGAATTGTGATAAATATAAAGACCACATTTCAATTGCCATTTCTAAAGCATAAGTTACAAGTATTTCGTTGTAAAAGAATAATAGTAATTTTGATGTACCTTGTTTGAAACATTCACACTGTAAAATAAAAATAGCAAAATTACAAAAAAAAAATAGTAGTACAATTTTACTATAAAAAATCTGTAATTTCATTTTACTATAAATATTCTGTATTTCTACTTCAAAATTCTGTAATTTTTACATTCATAATAATCACATAAAGTATGTAAAAATGCCTAATAAGTACATACTTTTGTGTAATAATACTAATAAAATATTTTAAGTGTAATTCATTCATTTCAAAATACGTACATCCTTTATGCAAATTTAGAAATATATGTAATTATACCAACAATAATATTACAAAACTAAACAAATTTTACCTATTTACAGAAAATTCCTGACTGCAAATTTACTGAAGTTCTCTAAATTAATTAAAAGAAATTTTACTAAAAAAATGTAATATTACATACATATATATTTTTCCATCCCGTTGGTTATATCATATTACATACCTATTTGTAATAGTTGTGATATTATATATTTTTAAACAATTATGTAAAATTACAGCAGTTGAGTAATTATACCTAGAAATACTGAGCATCATACAGTTTCCTGGTTTGTAAGTAAAATTACATAATTTTTATTAGTTCTTGTGTTTTCTATAACGATCCATATCAATATTGGATAATTTGTCATTAATTAAACTAAATTTTCAAGCAATATTATAAACGGTCAAAATATTAATTTGCAAACTTTAATTAGAAACTGTAATCATTTTTGTTTACAAAAAATTCACAATCGATGCTTTTACCAAGAGAAGTGTTACTACACTTCTCTTGCTTTACGCTTTACTAAGCGTTTCTTAATGTAATGTAACTTAATTTTTTTTACGTCATTCTTAAAATAATCGAATTATGTATTTATAAAAACAAAAATCTTCTTCATCAATAATTAATATTAAAAATCGATAAATGAATCAAGATGAAAAACGATTTTTGTCTACATCCACATATATCTATCTGTAATCTAAAAAGCAATTTCCTTTATTAGAATACTCGAAGTGGTGAAGATGCGAGCAAATTTATCCCGTGCCGAGGAATTACAACTAGTTCCTTTGCTTATGCATAGAGGGGAGACTTAATTCAACACCGCAAAACCGCAGTGTCCGCTGTGCGTTCGCGTGCAAACAACCCTGGAAATATCTCTCTCTTTCTCTTTACTTCGTTCCAGCTATGTGCTATGTGCGTCTGTACACAGTTGCCCGTTCAAGCTCCATTTACACCCGGACACGACCACAATGCATTGCGCTATTACCGCCCCCTATTCAAATCACTGTGGCGGGAAGCTTTTGCACTTTACTGAAATGCGTGTTATGACGTTGGATGTCTGAATACTGTTTGTTAAAATAATTGGGTTAATCTAGTCTTTTGGTTTATAACAAATTTAGGTTTGTCGGACCGTATAAACTATGTTAATGTTACAAATTGTGTATAAACTGATCCATTTTATTTTTGAAATATAAAACTAGGGTTACCATCTTTTTATTTCAAATGATCCGGAGATTTTGATGAAGAAAGGGGTTAGAAAATTCAATACATTAAAATTACTATTATTAAATATAAAGACATTTTAATTTGAATACAATCATAAAATTTTGAAATTCGTTTCAACGTTTATACATTAAACTAAATAATATTTTGATTTGAGTATAAATTTATATTTTTAACTTAAAATTATATGATTACATTTAAATTCAGTTTAATCTGGAGATTGCAACAAATAACCTGGAAACCGAAGATTCAATTTAAAACCGGAGACTCCGGGTGAAAACCGGAAAGGTGGTAACCCTATATAAAACAGTATATCAAGAACTTATACAGTTATGAATTTAGTAAAATAAATCATAATTTTTTAAATATTCTTAAAATTCAGTATAGTATTAAAAAAAAAACTTTAGGATGCTATCTAAGTTTTAATTAAAACATCAAAATAATCTAAAATAAACAGCCGTTATGCCTTCATCAATATTTTTCATTCTCATCAAATATTTGCAAAATTTAACGAATTTTTCAGTCTGCAAAGTTTTCAACAAAACAAAGATTAAACTATCTATTTTAACTTTATAATGCTTTTTACAAATAATTTAACTATTCAGATTAGTTTACAAAGTTTCCAATAAATAAATTTTTAAAAAGGTGTTCATTAATGTATTTTAGACAAACTTTACAGTATAACTTACTTAATAAACAAATTGGCTAACGAATTGCTAAATATAATTGATAATTAAGTAATTTAAATTACGTTTCATTGCAAATATAAATCAAATTTATAAAACATTTTAAATTTTTGATATATTACATTTAAGTTGTATTTATTTTAATTTTAGGAAACTAAAGCTAATTAACATTATGAAATTAATGTTTTGACAATATATTTATAAAATTAGACATATGTATTTGGTAATACCATATTACATAATGTTCTAATATTATGTATTTTTAAACAATTATTTAAAATTGCAGAAGTTGAGTAATTATAACTAACATTTTTCAGTTTTTTTAAAAATCATTTTTTTTATTTTGGTATATTTGAACACTGCCTAATGGTTTTATAATCCAATATACTCTTTTAATAAAATGATAAGAATGCAAATATTAGTACAAAGCCACACACATACAGTTTCTTCTATTTTAAGTACCCATTAATAAAATATATTATTTCAAAAATAAGTTTGCTTCTCTTGTATTTCTACGGCATGGCCTAAAATTTTATTGCCTTCGAATGACAACATAAATTATTTTACTCGCATTTTATGTTTAAGTTAAATACTCTACGCTACTTCTTTCACATAAATACACAAATACATTTTTAGCAACACTGGCACCTGGCCTAAACTTTATTTTGCAAGATAATTAAAGAGCACAAGTGAATATAGCGTATTCGTAAATTTCAGATTAAATTTAGATCAACATAAAGATGCTAGGATAATCTGCTGTCAATTTTTTTTTAGTTTAAAATATGTATTCTTACTAAAATAATTTTAAACTTTGTTGCTTTTATTTCAACTTACAACTATTTTTAGTTATTAAAATGTAAATTGACTTATTTGTAATTTTTTTTAATTTAATTCTTGTTACATTGTTATTTAAAATATGGCATAGTAATTTATCAATTTGTTATTTTATAAGTTATAGTACCCGTATTACTACAAATAATAAAAACATAATTGTTTTTTTACTCAATAAAAATAGAAATTTTAATATTAAAATTAATATATGTAAGCATGATTAATGATGCGGCTTTACATGAACATCCGATGAGTAAAACAAAATAAAAACAATGAATAAATTATATTAGCAAATATTTTCATGTGTAAGAAATAAAAGATCCCATACGAGAGGTATTTTAAATGTGAAAGTAAACGTTGTGTGTGTTAGAAATAGAATATTTAGCGTAGAATAATTGATAGCTGAATAGAATTTTTTGTTGTTGCTACGTACCCTGAAAATGTGCCTTAATAATGTATTACTATATATATATGTAAAATTAATATGAATAAAAAATATTAAATTGAATATCTTGTAAAAATAGATATGCAATATATTATTTAAGAGACTCGCAAAATAATATTAAAATTTTTATATAATGATTTATAAAATGTATAAAATTTTTATAAAATGTAAAATGTTAAATTTTATTAAGTTTTTAAATTTTAAATTAAGTTTTGTAATTTTTTATGTAGATATACTTTTTAATTTAATTAAATTTTTTTTTATTACAACTTTTTGTTTCAACTCTGTTGGTCTTGATTTAAAAAAAGTAAAAAATTATTTATCTATTTTTTTTTTAATTTCTAAAAATAAACATTTGTAATTTTTTTTTATCTTAGCAAAGAATTAAATATAGTACATAAAAACTAACAAAATAAAAATAAAATATAAATAACTTTAATTAATTATTATGACGTGTATTGCAAGTCTAAAATTCAAAATATTTTATTTTTAATGTAAGTAGCCAATAGATTTACTACATATTAAATCACTGTTACCAACAAAATAAAATAAAAAATTTGCTGAACCCAACGTATATTTTGTATTCTACACTAAACTGATCCAATTTTAGTAACAATAAGCCATGTGTGTGCCTGGAAAAAGATATAAACCTATGTCGTTATTATAAAAGATACGTATGTATAATTTTAGTAGCATCGCATCTTGAAATATACTCAAGACCACAATGGTATACATATTCCCGACTTCCCATTTTAATGGTGGTGCATTTGGTGTGCAGAACATTGCTGCAAAATTTATTACAAGCGAAAGAAGTTTATTAAATTCATATGTCAATTTTATGGGCGACAAGAATTATGCCTAGGCAAAACGCGTGAATATTTCTCTTAGTTCAGCGTTTTCTTCGTTTTGTAGACGCGATTTTTATTTTTGCGTCGAAACGATAATTACCGATGATATATCGTGACAATCTGCGACGCTCGTTCACAGATGAATTAAATGGTTACATTTTATATTATACTTTGCTTGTAATAAACAGTATAAATTATTGTTACGCTTTGGCTATTTGTACATCTTTGTTTTTATAATGATTTTCGTGCAAGGTTAGGTTATTTTTAAAGACACGTGTTTTATTAAATTAAAAATTTACCCAATATTATTTACACCAAATTCTTTAAAAGAACAACTATATACAAAACAAACACTGCTGTGGCCACCTAGTAACTTATTTCTATGTTTTGTTTCTTCATTATTTATGTCATTTGTATTATTTTTTCCTGATGAAAATATACGCAGAATATATCAAAAGGGCGATATTTAATTAAAATGTATACAGAACCTAATCCTAAAACTTTTTTATGTTAAAATACAAGTATTTTGGTACTAAATTGATTATTTTATTTTGTCTTAACCATATTGTATTCAAATACGATTAAAAATTCAACTCTTCATTCGATTTTCATATTATACTTAAAATTGAATGCCGTTGCCAGAAAATTATCAACAATCAATTAAAACCACTATTACAATTAACATAAAATAAATAAACATTACAATAACAAGTTAATAAATTCGCATTTTTTTTAATTACCCACTTTGCATAAAATTCCAAGTATTCCACAACTCATCAGTGTAACAAGATCAGTTAATTCTGCAATCTCCTAAAGTGTTTATCTGTCGGGCGTGAGATTTCCACATTTGCTGCATTCTGCAACGTGCACTTGCACCCAGCTTCCAGTTTTTATCTAAATTATTCGCCCCGCCCTCTCTCCCGGTCTGATTTATCAATGTGGGGCCTCCCCGAACTAATGGGAAACTCATGTCCGACCCGATGAAACTGTCATAAAACAGTCCTAATTGAGTGGGTCGCATTGCGGTGCGATGTTACCGTCTTTTTAAAAACTAGCCCGACTTGTGAGGATAGAGAGCAAAGAAGATTGTTATCTGCGTGGATCATTTATCATTCTAATTACTTTTAATAGTCGCAGCAGCCACTGCAATGCCAATGAGTCGAGAAATTGATGGTCGTGCCGGTATTAATTATTTTGTAATGGGTGATTCGGATTGGACACGATATTCGACAGATGCCTGTATTTGTTCGGAACGATATAAAATTAACTTATTGTCTTTTTTATACTTAATTAATTTATATTGTTTTTAATTAAAGCGATAATTATTGTTTTATTTTTGAAAACTATTTTTTTGTTTTTGTATTTTATAAAATATATTTTTTATGTCACGGTTGAAAGTTGATTGCGTTGCAATTTATTAAAAAACAATAAATAAATAGAACATAGAAACAAGTAACTAGGTTATAAACCCTAGAAAAAAATAATCTATTCTATTAATATTTATAGATTAATTTAACCTGAATTTATTCTTAAGTTAAGTTTTCAATTTTGATTGAAATTAAAAATGATTCTTACCAAACTATGCATTAAAAATAACATTAATTATTCATCTTTAAAATAATATGATATTACAAAAGAATAAATATTATTAATTGCTATAGGTATGTAAAAAAAATCAGAATGTTTACGATTTTCTTTTAATAATAACAGTAAATTCAAATTTTCAATAATCTTTTTATTAAAAAAAAATTAAATTGCCAATATCGCCATATACATAATAAATAAAACTAACTTGGCAATCTAATTCTCCATCAAGTTGATGAAATAAAACGTTCTCAATTTCTGGACGGTACTCGAGCGTCGAGCAAAATAAATTTCAAATTCTATTAGCGTACTTGTAACATTTCTCTTTCACACTTAGAAATAACACTTGAATTGCTTCTCATTTTCATTTTATTTCGTTATAAGAGACATTAATATCGGGCAAGCGCGTGCGCGCACGAGCAAAGAGAGGCGTTCGAAATTTATCGCAATGTTCAATTGTTCACACTTGCTCTTTTGAATTGTGCAGCAGGGGTATGAGGTGACAGTATCAAAGCACTAAAGTACTACAGGGACCACCGTATTGGTTTTCTGCTCTGTGTGTGCGTGAAAATGTTTAATCAACTTTTGGGTGGATACTGCGCTGCCAAACGATAAAATTGAGAAAAGATATTATTGAAGTTAAATTGTTGTCTATTTGGAATATAAAATAAAATATTATTGTATATTAAAATTAGTATATATAAAAAGTAATACATACACAGAAAATATAAACAAACTTTTTTATTTATTTTGTATTAAAAGAAAAATTTTTTACGTGATTGTCTATTGCAAATTGTTAGTTCAAACAAAGTTAGATACACAAAAATATACGATAAACTAGAAAAATATGTAATTACGTTAGATGAATGCTCTAAATGTTAGTCATCTACTTTTAAATTAAGTAAACTAATTAAAACATCAGAAAAATCACCTAATTTTTTTTTATATTTCAGTATATTAATGTATGTTTATTGGTCTGTTACTTATTGCTATGGTCGTGTCGTGTGAAAATAATATTAATAACAGTTTTAAAATATATTGATATATTAAAAAACAATGTAAACATAGTAAATATAACCTCATATCAAAATACAATACACAAAAGAAAAAAAATTACATATATGTAAAAAATATATTTCGCTAAAGATAATAATTTTTATATATATATATATATATATATATATATATATATATATATATATATATATATATATCAACAAATTAAATCACAGCGTTGCATAAGTAAATAAGTAATAAATATTTAAAAAAAATCTTATTTTAAAATAGAATCGTTATTTTCGTGTTTAGTGGAATTTTCAATTATTTAATTTCTTACACATAAAACCAATATCCGAAATTTTTCAAGCGCATCGAACAAAAACAAAAATAAAACCAATTAACTTCCAAATTGTATCTTATCATTTGTTTTGATTACTTTATTTCAACTGGGAACTCAAATTTATTTATCTCCTATAACTAAATTAATTCATTGCTCTTTTCACATACCCCATCTTCTTCTTCCATATCTATTCTTGAAGAGAAAAAAAAAACCATTGACATAGGTCCTCTAAATGGTGCACCCAGTACCGGACTGCTTACGTCGTTTGATAATTAATTAGGGTGCGTGTGGTAAAGTAGTGACCTACAATAGCCCCCGATAACAACGCGAGTTAAGTTAGTTGTTCCGTCCGTCTGTTTGTTCGTTGTTGGTTGTTCTGGAAAGGTCTTGGACGATACTAGAGAGGACCCCCCATTTATTTGGAAACTGTTTGCAGAACGGTAGCACCTAATTGGAAAGTGGCAACACGATATATATACTTGCAACCAGTTTCACACGCAAATTTATATTGTTCCTTGTTTGGTTTGGAACGGAGAAGTTTCGAGAACATTATGGTTTTAGTATTTATTGGTTCTTTCTCTGGTTTGTGTTTTGTTTTATCGGGTAACATTTGTTTATAACATTTGTGAAGCTATTTAAAAATATTTATAAAATATATGAATTAACTTTTTTGACAAATCTTTAAATAACGCACGTATGTAAAAATATAGTAGATAAACAGACACATAACTTAACTTAAATATCACTCATATATTATTCTTTTAACAAAACGTTTATTAGACATTTTCTCAAGATGGCTGAACATCTTAGTTCAACTACAACAACATTTTTTCCAATTTTACACCAAATGATTTCGAATCAGATCCCTTCCTATAACAATTTCTATTCCACGCAAAACTCTCAGTTATTTTTCGTCTATGTTTCTACAGCCACTTCTAAAAATCTTAATTTATTAATAAGTAATATAATATTACGACAATTGTATATATTATTTTATATAAGTACCTTGATATTGACAAGTGATATATGATAGACAAAACATTATACTAATATTTTTATTAAAGTTATAAAAGTACAAACTTTTATTTTATCGTTTACGATATTATAAATAATCGTAAACATTTCATTATTCTTAATAATAATTTGCAAACTTTGATTTTTAAGACCTATTCAAAATAATAGTTTAAATAAAAATGTTATCATTTATTCTGAAGCTACATTTTTAGACAAACACAAATGATTATTTACTTATATTAAAAATACTGGACTCCTATTGCAATCAGTTTTTATTGTTTGACGATATACAAAATTCGGAGTAGTGACAGTCTTTCGCAAAATATCACCAAACTAAACTGTAACATTAAAAATAATTACTCCTCGTACAACCGGCATTCCTGATTTACTAATTGCGAACATTACCGAGAGTAAACCACACCGAAAACAATTTGAATTAAACCCGTTAAGTTTAACGGCACTTTACGCAAACAGAAAAAGAAGAACAAAGATCGAAAACGGTTTTCCGGGGAAAATAAAGATAATGATTATTTCAGTTCCAGTTTTCGTGTTCAAATGGCATTTCCGAAAGTCCATCGGCAGCTGGGGCAATTTTGCAGAAACGCGTTCGTTCCAATTGCATTTCGGCAAATAACTGGCCGAAAGTTGCAATTACGCAAACATCGTCAAACTATCGCTTGGAAACTGAACCCCACTCAACCTAAATGTGTTAGTATACGAATGTGTTTGAGGTTTTGTACGGAAATACATAAAATTTTATTGTAATACGTGTATATATTTGTCGAGCATATATTATCATTATTTTTGTTTAGCACTAGCTTACCAATGCCATCGTTATAGTGTTTAAATAATACTATTAACTTTTTTGATAAATAATTTTATATATAAAAAAGTTTTGTATTGCAATTTTGTTTTAAAATACAAATTTCAAATTTAAAAATATTTTACATTTTCTGAAGATATTTTAAGATCAGTATTTCCAAATTCCAAATTTTGGAATAAATTTATTCTTGGAATAATTTTATAATTAACATAGTAAAAAAAATCTTTCAGAACTTATTATATTAGAATAAAAAGGCTTTAAGATTAAGTTCTGTATAAATTTTAATTAAAAGTAAGTATTATAAAATCATATATTTTAGGAAAAATTCCAACATTAAGATATTATTATGTTAATTTCACAGATATATTTACGAATTTCTGTTCAATATTATTATCATATATTTTCATCAGTTTCTATCATTATTTAATACCGAATCATGTCAGTTTATTTGCAAATATTCTCCATATAAAACGTTATTAATTTTTTTTTAAATCACTGTTCTCATGACAATGGAAATAGGCTAGTTCCACTCAAAAGTAACAAAATATTTGTGTTATTAATTAAAACCAATATTCCATAATATATCTTCGAGTACCATTAACTACCGTCAACTCTATTAGCATTGATTACAGGTGTATAACTGAGCTTAATAATAAATACGGTAAAAAAAATAATAATTAAAATCAACCCTTTACTACTAAGACATCGTCAAACACAAGAGGGGGTGCGCACAGCGACAAAATGCACCTCGACGAAATTTTCCATGTCGGCCGCGATAAATTACAGACGTGCCCCGGCAATTTGTTAATTGCGATAGAGACAAGGTGTACACCTGAGGATTAACCACTGTCTAGTGTCTGACCGGGGCTCAGTTGAGTTCTAAGCATCCCTGGGCTTAATTCGACGCGTCATTACGGCAAAATGTTCGCTGTTGATTATATTTATAGCGGAAGGGTTGATTTTTTCCCCGAGATGAAATAATTTATTTGCTAGGTAATTTTGATTTACGGGATAAAGTGTTGGTGCGTTTAATGGGTAATATATTTAGTGGCACTCAATGGGGGTTTTTAATTACTTAGTGGAGAAATGGGGTTCAGAATTAAGATATACTTGCTTATAATTCACTAGTTAATTTGATAAAGTTTTGAAGTAAAAATTTAAGAGTCATATAATTAAACTGATGAATCGATTCTATTCTGATCTGTAATACTTGTAGCGTTACAAAATATTTTGTATTTTTCTATTAAAAAAAAATTTCATTTACTAGAAAAAACTAAACATTCTGTAATGCTTACAGGTCTTATAGACGTGATCAAAATTGACAAATATGCTTTAAATGATTTTGATTTTGATTTGTGTTTTACTATATTATGAATTCAAGTTAATTTATTTATTTAAAATAATGTCGATTATTAATATAGAATTATAAACTAAAGTTGTTTAATTTTAATATAATGAGTAATGAAAAATTATTTTACTATGTAGAAAAAATATATCTTAATATAATAAATTACAAATAAATTTCATACAATTTTATACCATTAATAATATTTATCAATAAATAAACAAACCTAATAAATTATCAATTAAAAGATGCTAAAATCAATATTGAATACCTATAAAACATTATACATATGAACATTAGGTTTTTATGAAAAATTTTATTAGTATAAAGTTTATGTTGGTCATAACTGCAAGCACTGCACAAAATAATAATTAGTAAACGTATAATTATAGTCACGGTATAATTAATTAACTAAAGCTGTGTTTAAATTTACATCAGGTAGCGTTGTTAGCGGTGCGTAATTGAAAACACCTTACAGTTTCATGTTGTTAAACATGTTCACAAACTATAAGTAGCATTATAATACCTATGTATTCTCTATCTCCGCTGCCTATAAACTATGTTTATGTATGTATAAGTGGTTATTATATCATAATATTGTTTTATGGTATCATATTTGTAATATAATAATTTTGAAAAGTATCAAGTTATCATACGCCGCAAATATATTGCAAATTTATAAAAAAAAATTGCCCATATTCTTGCCTCTTCTTTAAAAATAATTTTTGTTAAAGTATTTTTAATATTTAGTATTGAAACTACTTATTAAGTATTTAAAATTGATTTATTTAAATTTTACAATATCAAATCTAATATAAAAAAAATTACAAACAGAAAAAATATCTAAAATTATAAACTTTAACATAATAAAATATTTTTCAGAATTAATAGTATTAAAATAAAAACTGTTTTAGGGTTAGATTCCATTTAATTATTTTATAAAAACAACGTTTCGACGAAACTAAACGATCATTTTCATCAGGTAAAAATTTATCAATGATATTAAATTAATAACAGTATGTAGTAACAAGTTACTAGCTACCTAACATATAAGTAACTAGATCATAAAAATTATAGATAATTTTAGTTAATAAAAGTCAAATTTTATTTAACTCAGTGCCTTCACAGTGATTTATGTTATTTTTTTCTTTATAAATCTCTATTTCTTCTCTTATTAATCTGCTGATATTGATTGGTCTAACAATTATTACTGTACCTTAAAATTTTAAATTATGAAGATATTCTAAAGCATGTTTAACAATAGCAATAGATTGAAGTTCTATTTATTTTATAGTAAATTATAAAATTATTTTTTTTAAATTAAGTGAGAATATTTTACACATGTATTTAAAAACAAAAAATAAAACTATTTAAAATCGATATTAATATGAGTAAGATACAAAACATGACAAATAAGACAATTTTTTTTAAAATTAATGTTTAAAATTGTAACAATTGATTGACGTCATTTTTAGAAATATATAACTGTAAATATAATAACAAAAACAAATTAAATATTATAAATTTATAAAAATAAAAATTATTTCGTAAATTTATTGTGTTTTAACAAAACAAAAAACTTTTCAGAACTCATTCTAATAAATGAAAAATGTTTTCGAGTTAATCAAATTCTGTTTATTTTTGTTATAATGCAATATTTTGGTTTACTACGCGTAAACCTTCTTTAGGAAAATAAAATAATTACAAAAATGTTGTATTATAATTAAAATAAACATAACAGGTTTAATCAAACATTAATACTAAGTGTCACGACTTTAAAGATACAATTTTTTTAAATTTTTTTATTGTACTCTACTCATAAGAGCCATAAATGCATCTTTTAATCAATAAATATTATTAATAATCAATAAATGTTTACCTTGAAAAATATGAAAATTGACAATGTTGCAAGATTCCATCAGTTCTGCTTCTGCCCTGTCTTTATTTTGATTCAAATCACTTTAGACAATCTTAAAAATGTATTTTATGTGGCACATTTGCGATATATTAAAAAAGTATCATTCACTTATTGCAAAATATTTGTACGAACACAAAAGCATCGACTAGACACGATAAATACTTGAAACTGACTGATTATTAACCAAATTTTACCTGAATCGCGAGTGTCTTTCTTTAACAAACATGTTCAAACAGTGGAATGTATTTAATTAGTATAAACATTTGCGTAATATTATATATATAGGTATATATATATATATATATATATATATATATATATATATATATATTGTTATTTGTTATTCGACTGTATTCAATAATAAAATTAATTTAATATATATATATATATATATATATATATATATATATATATATATAATAGTTTTTTCTGAGTCAGAAATCATATTTTTCAAATTCACACCACTACGTTAATAATCATCGGAATAGCATGAATTTTGGACTCCTAAAAAACATATTTCATTAGCTTTTTGGTAATTATTTTGAAATATTTTTAAAGTAAGTACAATAACAGTTATATCCCAAAATGTCTAAAAAGGCGATTTCCCCATTTAAGCCAAATGCAAATTTTGAGCCTTCAACAGGCACGGGTTAATATAGTCTGACAGGTCTGGGAAGTGTATGGACATTTTTTTTTTTATTTATTTGGAGTAATTTTGGCGGATGGGAGCAACAAATTTCCGACTTTAAGTTATAATATTTTGTATTATTGTATAAATTCTGTGTACTACTAAATCTTTTGTCTTTTTTAACGTATGATATTTTCTATGTATTAATAAAAGACAAATAAATTCTATAGTATTTTAGAGCTTAAACAGTAATTACAGAATACTATTATAAATGTAAATTTGGTACTAAAAAGTTAAAAATTCATGAAACAAGATTATAGATAAATAGACCATTTTGACATTATTAATAATTAGTAATATTTTTCTCGGAAAGTTGGCATCATTGGAAAAAACTAATACTACATGACCATCTTGAGTACGAAATATACCTATCCAAAAAAGTTCATTAAAAACAGTTGAACTGTTTAGGAGGAGTTGTAATCACAAAATTTTATCTGATAACCGAGCGAACATGCACTCTCATAAACTAAGTTCGAATTCATCATTTAGAGAAAATATTACAGAATATTGCAGTCAGTGGTAAAAAAGAACGTAATATAAATAGCTAAGAAATAATTAAACATTAATTACTTTTTTTATTTCTCTCTAGAATTTATAATTTTAAGTCAGAAATCGGCTTTTGTACACAAAAATTTAGATTAACCTTTTTGAAAAGCACAATAATTATTTTTACTTAAACTGCAAAAATATTGAAACCAATTTTATTTTCATATTTTTGCTGTTTTTTTGCAATAAAATTATTGGAATTTTGATTGTTTTTTATTTTATTTTATATGCTGTTAGGTAAACATAACCACCAATATTATTCTGCAAAATTTTGTGCTTTTAAAACATTCATAAAACACTAATAAACATGAAGATGAATTGATTTTAAAATACGCAAACTGCAACAGATGACACGTAAATCGTTTAATAAAAAAAAACCACCGAATACACTGTATGCTTTGCTACTATCAGAAATATTAATTAATAACTTTTCAAAAGAGCTTTGCTTTTATAATCATGACTCCATATATTGGTTTTTGTAGCATAAAACGAAACGGGACTTTTTTCTGTTGATTTTCTGTCGGAAATGCATATGAATAAAGTGGGAGGCGTAATAAAAACTTAGTTTTCATAAACGTGTTTTTCGTTATAAAAGAATAATCTAATGTAACTTTGCGAACAAATCTAGTTAAAACTTTGAAATAAGCAAACGAATATATGACATTTGTTTAAGTATGTAAATTTACGTGGAAAAAACCGTTTACTTTTTTATTCTTTTGTTTTCTGATCTTTGTTTAAATTTCTATTTCGATTATAATTTAAAAATATGTTGCTTTGTAACATTTTTATATTGAAATTTTATATTTGGTTTGAAAAACCGAATTCTCATTTCATACAGGTATGTTTCTTTTATTAAAAAAAAAACGCTTTTATTATTTATTTCAAAATAAAATTTTGCTTTTGTGTTTTATTAAATATAAATATTTTTTAGATATTTTTTATTATAGATTTCAGAACTCATTATATTAATATAAAACTGCTATAGGTTAAAGTTCTGTATCAATATTTATTTATAATCGACGTTTCGACGAAATCAACGTCTGTCTTCCTGATGAAGATGGTTGTTGAGTTCGTCGAAACGTTAATTATAAATAAATATTAATACAGAACTTTAACCTAAAGCAGTTTTACTAATAGATGGTTACTATTTTTCTCTCTCTTTAATATCATATATCACAATTGTAACCAATTTTATAGATCAGAACCACATAAAATCACCTTTTATTATTACTATATGAATTATTAAATATCTTTACATTATTTTTCAAAATTAAAACATCATTTTATAAAAAGATAAAAAACAACTTATAACTCAAAAAAGTTATAAATGAGAGACTCTCCTGCTTTGTAACTAGAATAAACATTCTACTAAAATTTTGAAATAAATATGAAATGAAAAAAATTTAAAACTTTGTACAGTACAATTTTAAACATTTAATGAACACCAACAATAAATACAAAACAAAATATAATCTATCCACTTACAAACGCACGTAACATAAAATAAATCAATTGGAAATTAATTTTAAATGCAGCGTAATTTGCAACTGGTATGTACGAACTATAACTATTAATTCTCCACAGCTAATTCTGTAATTCTGTCTTAACATCGACAAGCACTAGATATAAAACAAAATAGAAACGAAATACAAAAACAAAAAACAAAAAACTAAAGCAAGAAACGTTAATTTCAATTTTACTTTTTACGTCATTCTAATTAGCCTTCCGTACTAACGAACTGAACGCATTTGAAACAATTATCACGATCAGTAGTACTTGGTTACGAGTTTGTTGCAAATCTAAAGTGCCGTGCTTTGGCTACAGAAAAAAATGTGAGTTGTAGATATAGGTATAGTAGATTCAAACTTGTTTTAAGTCAGTTTATGATCAGACTATAAATATATACATAGTATTTCTGAGCTCTTGTTGGGTTTAGAATTTTGACGTGCAGTAGTGATGAATGACATATTTTTATTTACATTGCGCATGCGTAAATTATGTTGTATATAAAATAAAATATTTTTTCAGAAAATTGACAATAATTAAATTATTTAATTCTTTCATGCATAAATATTTGTTTAAAACTGGATAAAATGTAGCTAAAATAAAATATTAATATTTTTGTAAAATTTGCAACTCTGTGAAAAATAAAATTATGTATTTAGTAAAGAAATAACAACTGTACGCCAAAATGTAAGAATTCAAATATTATATAATTAACCTGAAAATTTGATTAAAATAAAATGAATGATATACAGGTATGTAATATAAAATATTAAAAAGTTAAGCAAATTTTTCTTCCAAAATTAAAACAAAATCTAATATTTATCTATGGAACAACTCACAGACAATAACTATGCATGATGAGTATGCGAAAAAATATGCGAAATATTAAGAATTAATAAAATATACAAAAAAAGAAAACTATACATCTTGATGGTCGTAGAAAAAATAAATAATAAAATATCTAATATAAAAACAGTTTTACGATAAAATTCTGTTAATTATTTATATAAAAACGACGTTTTGACGAAAGTTAAACGCTTGTCTTTATCAGGTCAAAAATTTATCAATGACATTAAAGTAAATTACAAGTAAACAATAATTTCTTAATTAATGGAAGCCAAATTTTGTTCAACTCAGTGCCCTCACAGTGATTTATGTTATACTTGTCTTTATAAACCTTTATTGCTTCTCTTATTAATCTGTTTCAAATATTGATTGGTCTAGCAATTATTACCGTATCTTCAAATTTTAAATCATGAAGATACACTAAAGCTTGTTCAGCAATATCAGAAAAATTGACCTTTCATGTAAACATATATAAAAGGTTAATTCGTCTGAATCATCCTGATAAATCTGCTATTATTGCTGAACAAACTTTAGAATATCTTCATGATGTAAAATATACGTCGTTTTTATATAAAATTATTAACAGAATTTTATCCTAAAACTAATTTTATATTAATACAATGAGTTCTAAAAAATATTTTACTATGCTAATAAAATATCTAGTTACATACTTAACTAAAGTTATAAAGTTAACTCTAGTTATACTAAAGAAAAAGAAAATTTATAATAAAATAATTTTTGCATACTTGTAACATTATATTCGCGAATAACCCGCATATCATTTAATTGCAATAAAGTATAGTCAAGCAAAAAAAAAACTCGCGATAATTAAGACGAAAGTACATAGGGAATAGTGAAAAGTAACAGGTATGAAATTTATGGTTAGTTGCAAAATACATTAGCAACGAATTACGATGTAATGAAAACGAGTTGACGCTATCTAATCATTATTTCTCCTAGTAAAGATGTAATAAAATCTTCGAAAAAGAATATCATTAAACAACATATATACAATACATACAATGAAAATAAAATTTATCAACATCAACAACTGGCAAGTACATTATTATACCTAACGAGGAAGTTGTTTTAACAATATAAATTTTTAATTACATATCGTGTATTACATTTCAATTTGTTTGGTTGTAATACAGAATTTTTTTATTTGTTGTTTGTTGGTATGACAAGATGTGTGGATAGTAAAGTTCGAATGTGACTGTATAAATTTTATTAAGAGTGTACATTAAATATTAGATAAATTAAGATTAGTTTCATTAGGTAAAACTGATACTGATAAAGAGGTACGTTGAGTTTTGTCGAAACGTTGATTATAAATAAATTTCAATACAGAACTTGAACCTAAAACAGTTTTATTTTAAATACTTTTAATTAAAGTATTTAGAATAATTTTTAAAAACATTTTATCCAGCTCTGACAGAATATATACAACCCGCAAGATTAGTTATATAAAATGTTGCAAGAATTAGTTAATTGCACAATTAGATTGTGATTAATTGGTCGATTTTGTAATTTGTATATTTAAGAACGTTTTTGCAACAAGGGCGCAAACTACTCAAATGTTAAAATATAAGCATTGATTATATGAATATACGTTGAACTCCGGCACAACTATAGAAACAATTTGTTTTAAAAAATGTTAACAACGGTAGTTAAAAATAACTACTTGTACTCTACAATTTTAATTATACAATTTATTGCTAAAAAAAACTGTAAGAAATTGCTTGTATTCTTTTCACTTTAAAATACTTTTATTACATAATTAACTGTGCAGATAACAAATGCATTTAAAGATTTTTATACATTCCCTAAAGGAACTTAATTAAACTTTTAAAAAATAGTATATTATGTTATGAGGTGTAGAAAGCGATGATTATTGTGTTGACCCTAGATATTTGTAATCGAGAATAAGCAAAGGCGAAGCAATCTGGACGAAACACAAAAAGAGCTTTCTATTCCGAGTCGGACATATACCTACAATTTTTTCTTCAAGCATTCGAAACAAAACTAAACTAAAAATATTTAAATTTGGAAAATGGTAAGGCATAAATGGATCGATCAATAAAGAAATATATAATAATAAATTCATTAATATGTTATATTTTTCAAATATTTTCGAGGATCAACACAGCATTTATTTTTTGCAACATAAAGTAAAAATACATAAAAATACATGCCAAGTTACTATAACTTACTAATAGTTGTAGGATAGTATGTATATGTATATATTATTAATTATTATTTATTTAGTCGTATTAATTTCTGATCATTATTGTATTTCTATTTTGTATTGTATTTCATACATTTTTAATAATAAAATTCAAATTGAAGCGAAAAAAAAACAATGCTATTGTCAATTAACTCGACTTAATCATTTTTAATATAGCCGTCGGAGATGTCAAATTATATACACTTGACCGTGTTTTTTTGTTCGAATATGCAGTTTCTAATCATCCTGGACGGTGAACATTGCATTTCTTGCACTTAATATATAAATAAATCTTTATTTAGCAATTGCTATTATCTTCTTCACACATTTTAAATATTCAAATTGAAATTCAAGCGAAAATAAACAATGCAATTGTCATTTAACTTAACTAGACGTAATAGTTTGTCTTGACGTTGTAGTTCTGTTTGGTGCTGCTATATAGTAATTAACTGCTATATAATAATGTCATTATTGTACTAGTACCATAGTGATCTCTTTCTACATAGGAAATATGGTAACGTAATATTAATATTATGATACGCTTGAAAAAAATAATAATTTTACTACATGATTAACTGCACAGATAACAAATACATTTTTAAGGTTTTAATATATATATATATTCCCTACAGGTACTTAATTAAAACTTTTAGAAAAATATATTTCTAAAAGGTCCTCATAAAGCTGACGCGCAAAGTCATTGCACCGGGAGCGATGCATTTTGCTTTAAAATGCCCATCTAAAAAGTACCTCCGGGTGATTTCATCAAAGTGTAACAAAACTTTTTTAACGGACCCAAGGTTTAATTCTCCGTAGCGTCATAACTTACACTGTCTGAATTTTAAATTGAGTTGTGTGAAGTTGGGGGCCGGGCGCGCGTCGATTTTTATACTTTATGAAGCGTCGCGTTAGCTTAAAAATTTTTATGCCATTAAACCTGTGCGCTCGTTTTTCACGTGAAAAGATGGAAGCTGATGCCGAAAATGCTTCTTTTCCTCTTCCTGGAAATTTGCTCTTCGACGCTTGACACCTGCAAAGTTGGCGGCAATCTCAGATAGCCGTGAAAACAAATATGTTTCTCCAGAAATTTTTCTGAATTTGTTTTATGCGTTTCCATGAATTATTCGACTAATATATCATACAGTGATATAGAATAAAATAAATTAGTGTTTAAATACTATAGCTTACTTTTTAGTTTATTGTCTGTAAGCTGTAAGTTTTTTTTTTTAACAAAGCATTTTAATGTAGAATGACATATCTT
This sequence comes from Clivina fossor, assembly GCA_963966155.1. Lineage (NCBI taxonomy): Eukaryota > Metazoa > Arthropoda > Insecta > Coleoptera > Carabidae > Clivina > Clivina fossor. The sequence goes on along the minus strand of OZ014563.1, from coordinate 7,461,825 downwards.
GAAATCAGATCAGCCACAATGTACACTGTAGAAAAAAGTTGACATTTCACATAAAAACTAACATACTCAACATGCGTTATAATATCTTCATGATGTGAAATTCGAATTATTGCAAAACCAATCAATATTAACAACAGATTGATAAGAGAAGCAATAGAAATTGATAAAGAAAAAAATAACATCAATCAGTGTGAAGCACTGCATTTAAATAAAATTTGGCTTCCATTAATTAAAATTTTTATGATATAGTTACATATTTGTTATTTAGTAACTTGTTTCTATATTCTGTTATTTACTGTAAATGTCATTTGTATCAGTTTTCCTGATGAAGACGGACGTTGAGTTCGTCGAAAAGTCGATTATCAATAAATATTAATACAGAACTTAAATCTAAAGCTATTTTATTTTAGAAAATAAAAAAATATATATGTTATTTCAGCAAAATATCTGTAAATAATATTACATTTATTTTGTAAAAAAGACTGACCTGTAAATTTACATATTAAATTGGTGTAAATTTATTTACTTATATTAGTACATTATTTGTAATTGTATTATACACAAAACTCCACAAAACACAATTACCAATTTTTACAGCAAACTTACAAACTCCCTCCTTAAAACGCGTAAACCGCAGATCTATGAGTAAAATCCCTCCAATCCAATTCCAGTCCGCATTCGTATAAGTTAACGATTCGCCCTGTTCGCGTACGATGACCGCGGACGCAACTTACGCCATCGGATTACGTTTAAATGACGAATTTTACGACAATGACTACGACGTTGTCGCAGTGTGTATGTCCGAGCTGTAAACCTCGGCGGCCATTGACAGTAAATAGAGTCTACGTCACCACGAAAATACGCTATATAAACTGTCCGATACAGAAGGGATACGGTAGGAAAAGTTAAAACGTTGTTTTGATGCGCTTTTTGTTTTATTTGTTTAATTAGATTTGTGCTGCATTGTGGCGAAGGATTTTATTGTTTGCTTAATGAAAATTGGATTACTTGTTAGCGTTTTTTATTTGTTTTAGTTTAGAGTGTAAAAGATATAAAATTTTAAATGTTTCTGTAAAACTTTAAACAGAAAATTTTGAAATAGATGAATTACTACTTCTTCGAATTTCACTAATATACTTTTAATTTCATTTCTAATACTATAATATTAATATAATAACTATTTTTAATTCTGGGAAAATTAAATATTTTTGATACGACTACAGAATATACTGTATTTTTACGTAATTTAGTAGATTTAAAACTTGGGGAGCTCAGAGAAAAACTGCGTTATGTGACGAATTTGAATATTTTGAATTAAAACCATTTATCGAAAAAATCAGCTAAGTGATCACTCTATGCCTGATTTCATGAACAACAGTATATATATATATATATATATATATATTACAAATTATCGAATATTTCATTATAAAAACTTTTTGTGCCAACATTTTCAAAACATTATTTTTGAACAAGCAATAAAGCATATAATATACGAAACAATTTAAACTTATTTTATAAACAAAAACAATGTTTTAAACTTTATAATGATAAATTTTAGCGATAATTCCTAAAACAAAGAATACGTTTTCATATACAATACAAATGAAAAGTTAATATCTCTAAAATAATTTATTATTGTTGGGAAAAAGTTAAAAAGCAGGTAGATACATTACAAAAGTAACATTATTTTCATGTAGGTACCCAAACATATGTAATAAACTTTTCGTATCTAACCAATAAAAGGCTAGATTAGTTTTATTGCAACTGACATATTTCTTAATAAATCCAAATGCAACGATTCGTCATTTTCGCTAGAGAGTTAAAATTGTTGAAGAAAGGCAAAGGTTCACTTAGGTCAGCATATAATACTATATTTCCTCCGAAAGTTTTTAACGACTTGTTTCCGATTTTGTATGTTGGAAAACTTTAGTCATTGGTAAAGCGGTATAAATCTAAAACTTGGAATAAAAACAACTGATATGCGGGTCAATGGTGACGCGATTTATTACTTAAACGATAACATGCATTTGGGTTGCACGGTTTTGAAGATGGAGCCCGTTTTAAATTGGAAAATGTTTGGAAAAATTTAGATTTATTTCATTTTAGATTTATCTCAATAAAATATTTTATTTTGCTAAGTTTCAGTGAAATATGGAAACTGAAAAAAATAAAATAGCAATAGAAATTTTATTTGCAATATGACTCTCAAACTCACTACTTGAGGTGTTATTACTTTTATTATAAATAAATTAATAATAAATTTAAATTATGAATTAAAAGCGAGAAAAAAGTATTGTAGCGTATTCCAATTTGGCGTTATGCAAAAATTAAAGTTGTTTTGCAGTTTTTGCGTTGGAAACGTGAAATTTTAGATTTGTGTATGTGATTTGTAAAAAAAAAAAACTTTTTGTACTTGTTCTATAAATTATTATTAATTTATTTACAAATCCTCTTCTGATTAAAAAAAATCACATTTCCGTAACTCACTATCTCCAATTCCAGTTTGCAAACCTCACTCGAAACTATTTTCTCAGTCCGATCGTTTGTCTTTTGTGCACACGTCACGCTTTATTGATGCCATTCGTTCGTCGTTCGGGCGACGAAATTAGTTTACGGGATTTGGGGGGATGAGCCATTCCATTAAACCGGTGTCCAGTCGGATTAGTATGGTTCGCGGACTAATGCTGGCCCGCCACCGCCGTCGCCGCCGGCCGACCACTGTTCAACGGTAAGGGGGCAGCGACTCGTAAATTTTATTTTATCGGAGAGAGTCGGACAGGTCCTGATCGCCAGCACATGCCCTGTCACTCGGACGCTCGCTGTCTCAAGGCTGGAAAGATTTAGCTTCGACTAGGAGTCGGATTGCAGGAGTTGGTAGTTGAAAATCGAATAGGACTGGTAAGACATGGTTTAAGTTGGAAAAATGTTACCCAGTCGCCATCTTGATGTTTAGAAGAATTGTGGAAGGTGTCGATGCAGATTAATGGCAAATCGAGACGTTCTGATAACAACTAGATGAATTGTAGAATTCGATACTAAAGTTAAATTTCAAATTTAATACTGGCAAATAATTTTTTTTTATTGACAAAATGTAAAGAGAAACATTTTAAAAAATATTAAGAGTTCCTGTCATAAAGTAAACTATTTCACTAGAAGTTTGTTTGTAAAGTTGATAAAAATAAATATAAATTATCAAAATACTCACAATTAGTTATATAATTAAAAATGCAAATAAAATTTTATTTTGTCATAAATTTTTTGATAATAATTATATCTAAAATAACTGTACCTAGTAAATAGAAAATCTTAGTCGCAAATCGAAAAATACGAGAATAATGGCCATTAGTATACAGCAATTAGTTACGATATACACCACTGGTCAAACATAACTACGTCAAGTTATATCTTCGGCGGTTATTTTGAATATTATTACGTCAAGTTAAGTTAATTGACAATTGTATTGTTTATTTTCGCTTGAATTTGAATTTGATTATTGAAAATATGTTAAGTAGCCCAAGAAATGCAATGTACACTGCCAGATATTTGTATATTCGACCAAAACAGCGTTAATTTTCATAAAAACGTCACAAATATAAATAATATATACATCTAATAAAATAATAAATAAAATCTACATTTAAGCAGATAGTTTAGAATTATAGTAACTAGTTGATATCGTTATTTCTAATAAATCTAGTTTAACTAAAATAAAAGATAATACAATATTCTCTACACAAATCTAATAATATAAAATAGTCTTCCACGGTATATTCGCTCAACTGTACACACCACACCGTCTCAATCCTAGAGAAGATGATAATAAAACTCTGTAGACATAAATTACATGTTGTAAAAGCCCGAAACACTTTTTCGCTCTTACGCATAAAAAGCAGCGAAACGACTTACATGTGTAACTAAATGTTGTACAAGAAAACAAACTAACGAGCGGCACAATTTAAATATTCAAGCGATATTTGTGCGTTGCGATTGGTCGCTCGGATAATATTTAAATTGTAATACAATGCGGGGACCCCGTCCGTTTGAAAGCAAAGCGCGTCGCCGTCGGAACCTTTTTAGGGGCCTATTAAATTATTACCGAAGTGCCTGTCTTTAATAACAATGTCCATTGTAAACGCTTATCTGCTAAAATGTTGACACAAAATTGAACATACACAGGCGTTTATATGCACCATTAAGTAAGTTTTTTGGCTTCGGGATTTTATTTGTTTTATCTGTTGCAGTCGGTCGGATTTATGTGAATTATGAACCGGGGCATTTGTAAAGGCGAAATAAATGTATGGAAGCATGTTTTATCGCGGTAAAACGAATTGTATTATTTCGTATTGTTTTGTTTTGAAACATTATTATACGTATTTGTTTTCTATCATTATCTCAGATCGTATTTAATGTAACTACGGCAAACGTACATTTGCAAAGTATGCATCGCATTAAATTTGACCACGATATTGTTGTATATTGAAAAAATTGGAGCATGCATAAGAGCAATTTTGTTCCGACTATAAACAAGCAATGAGTATTGTGAAATCAGCAATAATCCAATGGGTATACTGCGCATTAGACAATTTAAAGATTTTTCAGTTTGATTTGGACTTACTTTTAAATTATAACTTAAATGCAGATATAGTGCTGAACGATAAAATAAACAGGGCTGGATTGAGTACAAGTGATGTTCCTGTAATATTTTGACCATGTCAATCCAAATATTGTCAAATAGTTTCACTTATTTTGGTTTACATTTAAATTATAACCTAAAAACAAATAAATACTGCAAAGGAATAATATTAACAAGGAAGAACAGAGTGCAAGTAATGGTTCTGTGATATTTTGACTATATTGAACTAAATAGTTTTTTTGTAGGTTTTCTAATACTTATAAAATTGTCTAATAATGAAAATTCTATAATTAATTCAAAACAATATAGAATATACTTTAAAAATATATATGTTTGAAACTTTGAGAAACAAAGAGTCAGTATTTTCCAAAAATTCTGCTAGCTAACGTGACCAATATTGCCTGTATAAAAGTCTAAATCGTGCATTTTAATATTTGATGATTGTAATGTTTAAGTGTAAAATTGTTATAAAAAATTTATTAAAATTTGAAATGAATGTTATGGTTCCTAAACTTATCAAATACGATTCGAAACGTAATTTTTGAATAATAAAACTTAATTCCTACACATTTCTACATACAAATATAAAATTTTATTATATAGTCAAAATAAAATTTCGGTATTTGAAATTTTATTACATTGCTTTCAGTTTATTAAGGTTATATAAATGCGTATATATATTTTTATGTATTTTTATTTAGTTTTTTAAATATTGTCAAAAATATTTTTGGATATAATAAATATTTTGAGATATATTATATTTAAACGTGTGTTATTTAATTAATTAAGGTATGATCTTACTGTGGCGAAAAGTTACTAAAATGAAATAATTTTCTTTAAACCACAAACAATAATATTAAAAAAAGCTATATACTTTAATTTATTTCTAAAAATATTGATAAACTCATAAAATATTTTTACAAAAATTAAGTAATTTATTAATCATTTTAAAACTTACCATTCATTGGTCGTAGTAGTTGTACATCTGAAAAAATAAACAAGTATTAGTACACTTTACTAAAATATTTAATAAAATGAAACTTATTAAATATATTAATATTTTGAAAGTAAAGTTTTTACTATCGGTAGCATAATTTGAAAAAATTCAGATATCATAAATGATCAGAACATACAGTGCCCTGCTGAAACAATAGGTTGTAGGTTTTTCAGTTTTAGCATATAGGCGGTTCGCTAGATATGTTACAACTCTCTGGTCTACTAGTAAGATAGAAAGAATTGTGAAAGACTTAAAAAACTATACTCTCAAAGTGCAAATATTTTAAAAAATATGTCAGACTAATTTTAACAGCTTCTTACTGTACTGTAATAAAATAAATAAAATCTACGTTTAAGCAGATAGTATAGAATTATAGTAACTAGTTGATATTGTAACATACATACTATCCTTAAATATTTTACGATATTGGTTAACAAATCTTATCCTTCACAGATAATAAAATATATAACAAAATTTCACAGTATCGTTTACGATTAGTACAAATAAATCTCGAGCATTGTTCTTTTTTTCGTGTGTCTTTTATTGTTTAAGCTACTAATTTTTATAGCACGTTAAAAGCATTTATAGAAGCAGCTTATAGCTGGGTCTCGTATAAAAATAAATATTTGGCGGTGTGAAATATCAAAGTGTGCATTGGTACGAACCGACATAGAAACAAGCGAATATGTTCTGTAATGGTAATGTGTCTGTGTGTGTATGTGTGCGTTTGTGTGTAAGTTTTAGCTCCGGTAGTATTAAGAGTGCAATAAACGTTAATTTGCAGGTCATATTACAAGGATTTAACAAAATGGGGTAACAGCGCAGGACCGGACCAATGACGTAACATTGTTAATTTACTTTTATTGTATATGCTTTGCTTCTGTATTTTGGAATTGAATGTATGTAATTTATATTAGAATAAAACGGCTTCAGGTTCTAGTTTTGTAATAATTTATTAATAAATCAGCAATAAAAAAGAAGAACATGCATGTTCAGTTTATCGAAATATTGATTTATTAATAAATTATTACAGAACTAGAACCTAAAGCCGTTTTATTTTAAAATAATGTGTTCTAAAAGATTTTTTACTATATGTAATTTATAATAACAAAAAGAATTATTGACAATTTTTTTTTTTGACTAGGTATATTAATTTTTTATCGATTGTATAAGATTGTATTACGAGGTCAAATACAAATACCGATTATATATATATATATATATATATATATATATATATATATATATATACAGTGTGTCCCAGGATTGATGTTACAAGAGGTGTAATGGACTAAAATTTTTTGAATTTCATTTCAAGATTCTGGAATTAAGCCCTGCTTGGCGTGAAACGAATTTTAAGAATTTTTTCGTTTTTTGAAAAACAAAATGGCCGTGACGGTGAAGCAAGAACTATTTTCTTTTCAGGTAAAGTACCCTTTTTGTTTAGGATACGACAAAATTTTATTAAGAAAAGTTGTTTATAATGACAAATCATGGCCGTATACCAATGGTCTACAAATAAAAATTTTAATAAATTAATAGATACCTACAATTTATTTTGTTCAATCTAAAACAGACAGTTTAATGAAAGTAGGTAGATCGTCCTGAAGTTTGGTATACGGTCATGATTTGTCATTATAAACAACTTTTCTTAATAAAATTTTGTCGTATCCTAAACAAAAAGGGTACTTTACCTGAAAAGAAAATAGTTCTTGCTTCACCGTCACGGCCATTTTGTTTTTCAAAAAACGAAAAAATTCTTAAAATTCGTTTCACGCCAAGCAGGGCTTAATTCCAGAATCTTGAAATGAAATTCAAAAAATTTTAGTCCATTACACCTCTTGTAACATCAATCCTGGGACACACTGTATATATATATATATATATATATATATATATATAAACTAAATTTTTAAATTACAAATCTAATCAATCCAATCCTGTATACCGGAAGTGCAGCAAGCACCTCCATTTCCCGAGCAATGTAACATCCGTTGATCAATCAGCACAATATCCAAAATCGAAATTAGACTAATGGCGGCTGCCGGTTTGCTAATCAAAAATTAATTATCCACGTTTTGTTGAAACACTCGGAACGCATACACCGGATATGGGAGTTTTCCAAAATGGCCGTCCGGATATTTTCCAACTTTCTATGGGAAATCACCGAATGAGAGAGAAAAATCATTGACTACAAACTAGCTGGCGCATATCCTCTGCCCTGGATACGACGCGCTGTTTGACACTAATTAACAATTTTATTCTATTTCATTTTACTTTTTTTTTCATTTTTGTTTTGTTTTGTTTCTAGCGTGCGAATTTTATCGCGTCCCCGTTTTTTATTTAAATCCTTTTAATTACGTTCAGATGGACGTTTAATTAGAGTTCTTGTTATTTTGCAAATTTTTTTTTTGTTGTTTCGCTGTTTGAAATGAATTTTATGATCGTTGTTTCGTATTATCCGGCTGATTTTTGTGTTTTATACGTGATTTATTTACGTATTATTGAATAATATTATTCGGTTAATTGTCAAAGAGATGATATAGTTAATTAATTTTTATTCAGGATATACGACAGATATATTTAATTCAATTTTTGTATTTTTTACGCACAGTTAAACTTGTATAGAGCTTTAGTTTTGAGGTGTGAAAAAGGAAAAATGGTTGGTAGCTCTTCAGACTGCAGCTATAATTACATACAAATAGTAAGAAGAGAAAAAGAATTGTATAACCTAATTTATTCAATTGTGAGAACATTTTAATTAAAAAATATTTAAATTAATGTACTTAATATTTGTACACTGTACCGTAATGTAAGAAGATCTACCAACACATACGTAAGATTATACCAATACCATACAAACACAAATAAATTCTCCCGACAAACATAACCGTAATTGTGTAATAGATTACGCAATATAAGATAAAGACGTGGCAAGCTCAGATAACTGTTGGCTCTCAAAGTGTAAAATTCATATATATATATATATATATATATATATATATATATATACAATTGTGCAATGTAACCAAAAGAGCGAGACACAAACTCTTTCCACTATCACAAAATTAGTTTTCTTCAAACATTCCTATCCAAACAAGCAACTCTAGCTTCATTCACATTCGTTATACTTAATTTGAATTTATTCTCGAGTTAGCTATTACTGCTTACTCTCATCAAGGTATATCTTTCTGACTCGTACAATTCATAGTTCTTCTACATTGCTACGTAATAATTAAAAAGTAAAACCTACTACATAATTCACAAAAGGATTCTAACATTGAGACATTTGACAATAATGCCAACTTTAAAACAAATAGAGTACTTAACCCTTTTCTAAAAGCATAGTACGACAATCCAAAAAGAAATCCACTTAATAATTTACAAAACGGGGTCCACCATTGTGACTTTTCGGGCAAAACGACTACTTTGAAAAGCATCATTTTCTCGACACGTGCTAATACCTCACAAAGTCCCGATCTCAAATTATGAATAATTAATTTTGATGATACCCATTTCCTGAATGGCTAATGATCGTAGAGGAAAGAACTTTCTTAAGCAAAGTTCTAGATACGTAGTATAGTTTAGGGAATTTTATACAGACGAAACTGTTCCGTTCTTCGGTTAGGAAATATTAAAGTTTCTTTGTAAACGAATTATTTTATTTTTTATGTGGTTTAGTAAAGTTGCACGAGTTTAAATTTAGAGAATAATTTTGTTGAATTTCTAACAAATTTCAAGGAATTATTTATTCGATGTTGTTTTGAAATATGTTGTTGAATTATTCAAGAATATGAAGTATTAATAATTTTGTTTTTATTTACATACATACATATACAATCACGCCATTTACCCAACAAATTTTTTTACTACTTATATCAAATTTTAGTTTAGTTTTGTAAACTTATCAGAAGACGAGATATTGACTTACATTACTTTTTATACACACTGTACAGAGAAACATGCAAAATATGTTTGCAACATACATATAAAATGTAAATTTTATTTCAATAAAAAAAATAGTATTTTTTTTTATCTTTCGTATACAAAAAAATAAAATAAATGTAACTGAAAGTAGAAAAACCTCTTACGTCCGTATTTTTATTTCGGCACGTTTTCCCGGTCGGTAAAGAAAAGTTGAAAACGTCCGCGAAAAATATAGAGATAGGCTGTATTTTTTTCCGCTATATCAGTTTTACTATCGTGCGACTTTTTTTTTATATTTGCAATTTATTCTTTTATGTTATATGATGCCTTGTAAAATGTCCGAATCTGATTCGAGATCAAATTTATGATGAAATATACCTAGATCATAAATTCTGGACACCGTACTTGATGGGCCCAGCTCGTTTTATTGCGTTTTTACCTAACGTAAATGTCAAAATGAATGATCAATTTTTAGCCAGATTCTCTTCGTCTTTTTTTTTGTCGCCGTGAAACATTTTATATCAAGATGAAACAAATGAACAACTTAAAATGAAAAAGTGGGGTTAGTTTTGTTCTATAGTTATATGAAAGTGATTCTGTTAAATTCATATTTAATTTTAGAGTAATCTTAACCCAATTTCTTTTTTTTTTTGTCATCCTCAAACAGTATCGGAATTGAAACACATGAGTAACTTAAAATGAAAAAGTGAGATTAGTTTTGTTCTATAGTTACATGAAAGTAATTCTGTCAACTTTATATTGAGTTTTGAAAGTAAAAGATTGAAGTTATAAAATTAGGTTAATGTTAGTTTCTAGTTTGATTAATAGTACTTTTGGGTCTATGATCGAAAACAGAAGATTCATTCACGCACGAAAGGTCGGTGGAAGTTTTTTTTTGTCAGATACTGTCAAGTGTACATAGTTGTTTTCATTAATATTATACAATATATCAAAAGCTAGATAAAATTGGATTTACAAAAGTTGTGTGGACTAATAAGAAATATACTGTTTATAAGTATAGTATATTTGTGTGAAATAAATATTATAACGTATAATATTAAATATTTTGTTTTCGTTGTTTAAAATTTCTATTTTGTAACTTTTGAAAAATTTTCTTTATATATATTTTAATTCAGACATTTAGCACTATAAAATCTATTCAATTAAAAATATATATACATACACAATAACGAGATGTACCCAAAAGGGTGTGGCATAAACTTTTTCCACTATTTCGAAATCAGTTTCCTCCAAACATCCCTGTTCAGACAAGCAAATTTAGCTTCATCCACATTCATAATACCTCTCATACATGCTCCTACTACTTGGAAACTTTCTCTCACGCAAAACACTCTCAATCATACCACTCGAACTACTCATCGGACGTCCACTCAAACGTATAGCTTCAAAATCATTCATATAAATTCTTTTAACCAAACGTTCATTAAACATTCGCTCAAGATATATTATATCTCAATTAATTTAATTTTCGTGTTTAATATTTCAAATTTCAATTTCATTCCAAAGATGCAAATAATTAATCAACCTAATTCCTTAACACAGACAAAATTAATCATAAAAGACTTGCCTAGTTCTACCATAATTTCAACTACTAAAAATTCAATTCACTTCTTGTTGAATAGTTGATAGAAACAATAAAAAATGTAACATTATTATGTTGGCGTAGCGCTACGTTACCATAGTATAGACGAAGCTAGGCAGCATAGGGGTAACGTGGCTGCAAGGACGAAGCGTTGTGTGCATAAGCGCAAAGGGAATTATGTATTCAATTACACGTGTGTTCCGAACTAATCCCGGAGCTACCGGAATAATATTACCTACGTTTTATTTAGGTTAAATAAGAAGCTTATAGATTAAGGTTAATTGTGTTCTTGTTTATAATAGAGATTTCTTTAACGTGGCTAGTTTTCATAAGTTTACTGAATTTATAATTATTTTACAGAAAATATTGCTCATTTTATATAGTAAGAATTTAATGGTAATTTAAATAAATTTTGCTGATTATATGACTGATATTTTAATTTGTAAGATTTGAAGGCAATAATGGATCATTTAATAAATATATAATTAATTTATTTATTTTTATTTTTTTTGAACGTTTTAATAATATCAACAAATTAATGTAAAAAATAATTTTTCAACAAACTAATAAGTCATAATCACTTTTACAATATGACTCAATAATGTAATTTATAGTAAATATGAAACTTTTCAATATGTTTTTTATTTATTTTGATTTTAGTTATAAAAGCGGTAATAAATCCATTTTCGATTATAAAATAAGTATATTAACCTTTTTTTTTAATGAGATTAATAAATATCAAATAACTCAACAAACCGTTCAACATGTTGCTAATCTAGCGATTGCTTGATTTGCTGATTTCGTTGAACACACCTATAAGTTTTAAAGTAGTGTAAGTAAATTTTAAATTTATTTTCCTTACTTGATAATAACGAGAATAAATAAATACACAACGAACCAACAAAAATAAATAAAATTTTAAATAAAATATATTTCTTTCCACATCTAACAACATTTTCATTAAATTTATTATAACAATATTCCCATCTAACTTTGTAAACATACCGAAACCCATTGCATCGCGCTGTTCTGCGGTAGAAAAACCGCACACGTAACCCGGTAGCCAAACAAGCCGGAATGCCGGAAATAAAATTACAAATTCTTCGCGCCATTTCCATTTCGTATGTACATTTAAACTGTAACACGGTTTGTCGTAATGAACTTTTACCCAAGGCGCACACACACACACACACACACACACACACACACACACACACACAACCAACACCCCCCAAATAGACAAACATACATACCGACAGTTGACTACCGTCGACGTACATCCACACACGTTCAAACTGACTACTTCGTCCGTATGCTTTAGCTAACGAGATCCGCTGGAAAACCTCTGTGTGTCTGTCTGACTGTCTGTCTGTCGGTCGGTGGAAAAAGGAAAATTTAGAATGTAGATGGTTGAGGACAAGTGTAGGAGTGCACTTGTGCAACCGGCAGCTAATTTGCATATGCTGATGAGTACACAATTTGATGTAAATAATTTAATGATGATGAATCTTTGTACAAAGTACATGCAAGATAGAGAAAGCTTGGCCCGTATTCCCAACTCTTTTGTTTATAAAAAAGAACTTTTTTTATGCTTTAAAATTAATTTTTATTTCTACCTCTTATCAAATATGGAATAGTATTTCCATTTTTGATATATTTTTTATATCTAATATTATAAAATTCAAATAAACTAATTAAAATTGCCTAATAAGTAATTTTAAGTAAACGTCAAAAGTAATTTTGACAAAAATTACTTTTAAAAGTGAAAAATTTTTTGAAGAGTAAATCAGATTACAAAAAAAAATAGAAAGATGAATTTAAAAATAAAATTGCTTTAGGTTCAAGTTCTGTATTAAAATTTACTTATAATCGCCGTTTCGACGAAACAACGCTCGTCTTCATCAGGAAAAACTGATACAAATGACATTACAGTAAATAACAGTACATAGAAACGAGTTTTTTACTATGTTAAGAAGAATTTTGTTTATAATTTTGTTTTTTACATAAATACAATTTTATTTATTAAGCTTGAATTGAGAATAGAGAGTTAGTAAAACATCCAAGTATATATATACATATATATATATAGCGCAAAATCAACTACTTGCCTTTAAAATTTTCACTCTAAACTGCAGGCATCGCACAAACAAAATTGATAATTAAAACTACATAGATTTCATGTTCTTTGATGCGCCAACTATCTATCTATATGCGATATTCCATATGCTTGCAGGCGCTGCAAATCCACAGCAGAAAGCAGACGGCTTCTGCTGGCAAACCTTCGACGCCGAGCGGCGCCTGTTTCAAATCCGAGCGACGGCACCGACATCTCTACCATCCGGGTTATCTTAAGCCCCCTCTCTTTGAACCCGGCCCAATTCAATTAACCATATCGAGAGCGTGTGTCCGTTACAGATACATATTCTCGAACATCAAAGCGGGACTGTGGTACTTTTATTTCTAGTGGATGGTTGGCGCGCGGTGGTGTAAAGGGAAAGGGGAGGGGGAGGGAAATGGATCTGTTACACAGGCTGGAAGCTATTTAACATATCAAAAGAATCAGGAGTGCTTCATCACAACACAGTCTCAAAGGAGGTTTGATATTTGTGTGAAATTTTGCATGGATTCCAGAAGTCGGTTCATTTCTTTTCTGACAGAAAGTTTTTAATTTTTGATGTTGATGGTCTAATAAACACAAGAATGTCTTTGTTATTTTGATTTTGTTTATGTACGCCGTTTGTTGTTAAAGGATTTTTAAAATTTAAAATATGTAAATTAGATTTTAATTTCAGAGATTTTTGTGTTGTTGCGGAGACCTAACTAAATGGAAAATTTTAAGTATTAATTTAAATTTAAGTATTAAATAACTAACTAGTTTTATAATAATTATTATTATAACAATTCAGTAATTTTTTGTAATAAAATAATTTATTATAAATTTTGTAAAATAATGTAATATTATTATAAATTAATGCTGAAATTCTGAACAAACCTGTAGGGTATAAATAACATTTTTTAATTAATAGATAAAGACAAAACATTCTGTAACATTACATGTCTGTTTAGAATTCTAGCATAAGTTTAAAAGTTTTATATGTTTTTTGTTAAAAGTAAGTATTCACAAATTTTTAGTTAGTTTATATTTAGTATTATTGTATTTAAATTATACCAATTTAAATGAAACATAAAATAAATATTAATATTTATAATACATATATTTATTTATTTATTATTTCTACTCTTTTATACATTAATAATTAATAATTAAGTTAGTATAATTTAATTAATATTAAAAATTGTTATAAATGGTAATTGAAAATAAAATTATTTTTTTAAAAATTATATATATATATATATATATATATATATATATATATAAGATTTAATAAAGGATATCGGCAAAGGTTTGATTAAGTTATAATAACATTAATGTAAACATCAATTTATTATTAAAATTCCAAATTTTCGCCTAACATTTGTAGGCTTCATCAGGGAAATACTGGAAAATTAAACAATAACACATGGAAATATATATATATATATATATATATATATATATATATATATATATATATATATATATATATACAGTGTGTCCCAGGATTGATGTTACAAGAGGTGTAATGGACTAAAATTTTTTGAATTTCATTTCAAGATTCTGGAATTAAGCCCTGCTTGGCGTGAAACGAATTTTAAGAATTTTTTCGTTTTTTGAAAAACAAAATGGCCGTGACGGTGAAGCAAGAACTATTTTCTTTTCAGGTAAAGTACCCTTTTTGTTTAGGATACGACAAAATTTTATTAAGAAAAGTTGTTTATAATGACAAATCATGGCCGTATACCAAACTTCAGGACGATCTACCTACTTTCATTAAACTGTCTGTTTTAGATTGAACAAAATAAATTGTAGGTATCTATTAATTTATTAAAATTTTTATTTGTAGACCATTGAACGAAACAAATAGTATTTACAACAAATTTAACTTACAAAACGTAACACAAGATTGTACTGCAATAAATTATCTATTCAAAGCAACCTCCATCATTTTCTGCACATCTTTCTATGCGACGTCTGAATCCTATGAAACTGTTCCGAATTTCCTCTATGTGTATTTGTGTTACTGCGTTTCTTATCCTTTCTTTTAGGATTTCTCTACTGTTGGGTATTGGTTGAGAGTAAACCAGTTGTTTGAGGCGACCCCATAAAAAGAAATCTAATATGGTGAGGTCGGGCGACCTTGGAGGCCACTCAATTGAACCATTTCTAGCTATCCACTTTTCTGAGAACACAGAATTTAGCCACTCAGCTACGCGTGCTGTCGAATGTGCAGGGCATCCGTCTTGCTGGAAATACATTGCTTGTCTTTCTGTTAGCGGCAAGTCATCTAAGTAGTCTTCCCTGAACTTTTCAAGTAGCTGTAGATAAACATTTTGATTTAACCGTCCCTCTATGAAGAAAGGTCCAATTATGCCAAAACGATATGAAACAGCACACCACACATTCACTTTTTGGTAATACTGTCTTCTACAGTTGATCCGAAAGTTTGGATTTTCTGTAGACCAGTAGCGACAATTTTGAGAGGAAACAACGCCATTGGTAGTAAAAGTTGCTTCGTCTGAGAATACAATGTTTTTATAAAAATTTCGTTCTTGAAGACATTGCTCCCCGATGGTAAGACAAAATAATAATCTACGGCCTTCATCACCTTCTTCGAGAGTGTGCACAAATTTTGGTTTGAATGCCTTTACATTGGTCGACTTATAAATTCTTTGCAGTTCTGATTTACTAATATCGAGATTACGCGAACGTTCCCTTAATGATAGTCTGGGATGTTCATCCACCGAATCAAGGGCAAGAACAGTTGCGGTATCATTTTCGTCATATTTCTTTCTTTCTTTCTTAACGTTACCAACGCTGCCAGTTGCAAGAAATTTTTTAACTATTCGCATGGCAGTCATACGTGTAAGATTGGTGTTGGGAAATTTCTCGTTAAACCGCTGCACCACTACTCTTAGGGCAGTTTGTCCAAGCCCGTAACACTGAACAACGTAAATTCTCTGTTGTAACGATAACATAATTTAGCAGTAATTATACTTTGAACTAAAGGCAGTTACTACAAATTGCAATCTGACAGTACTTGAGATTATACTCAACGATTGTTTTTTCATGGCCTCCCATTGTTATTTTCTTTATTTCACGCCGTTTGGTGTAAATTCCGAATTCGCAGATAACGCTGAGTAATTTTTAATAAATTTATTGCACATCAATGATATTATTAAGCTTCGTAAGTTAAATTTGTTGTAAATACTATTTGTTTCGTTCAATGGTCTACAAATAAAAATTTTAATAAATTAATAGATACCTACAATTTATTTTGTTCAATCTAAAACAGACAGTTTAATGAAAGTAAATAGATCGTCCTGAAGTTTGGTATACGGCCATGATTTGTCATTATAAACAACTTTTCTTAATAAAATTTTGTCGTATCCTAAACAAAAAGGGTACTTTACCAGAAAAGAAAATAGTTCTTGCTTCACCGTCACGGCCATTTTGTTTTTCAAAAAACGAAAAAATTCTTAAAATTCGTTTCACGCCAAGCAGGGCTTAATTCCAGAATCTTGAAATGAAATTCAAAAAATTTTAGTCCATTACACCTCTTGTAACATCAATCCTGGGACACACTGTATATATATATATATATATATATATATATATATATATATATATATCTAGCGAGTGTCAGCTTATTCTTTTATACTTATGTAAGTCGAGAAACGTTATTAGTTTAATAAAACTATTTTTTTTTTCATTACTCTTCTAGCCTCATCCCCTGCAAATATCCTACGTTTTCATTTGCAATATTAACACTTCTCATTTCGTTCAATTGCTGAAAATCAAATATGTCTGCGCTCAAACAAAGAAACAAAACAAAAGAAAACAAACATCGCCCCGGTAAAACTAACAACGGGTCGATCTTTTTTTCGTCCGCTTTATTCTACGTCCTCGGTCGCATGGCGATCGTGTGATCGAATTATTATTATTGGACGTCGTCAACAGTGTAAACAAAACGGACGTGAAACGATCACGTTGACAATGTCCACGTGAAGGGCAAACCAATAAGGCTGTAATTTATTTCTAGCGACAACGGACGTTTAGCGATTCTATCCGAGTGACGCCTTTTGCGATTGTGATTGTTCTCGCACGATCACACGTTTAAGTTGTGATGAACAATTGAATGGGAAGGGAGAGAATTCAGTTGCAGCAAACTGTCGAGAGATAAAGTTTGCTGCAGGAATATGAAAGAAAATGTTTAGGATTATGTTTTATTTGAAACAAGCCATGAAACCGGTAAAATAAATCAAATAATTCAACCGGTTAACCGATATTTTTGTCAATATTTTGCAAACGTTATTACCTGTAACTCTAACCGATATTTTGAAATTATTAAAAAACATTAGAGAACCTATAATTTACAACATGAAGTATACATTCAAGCTAAAAATGAATGTTTCGCACATTTCTTGTAATATTTAAACACAAATTTGTATGTTATGTTAAATTTCCATGAATTAAATCGTGTTAAATTATAACTCTTAATTAAAATGGATCGAACCTAGTTTTATATAACTTTTTTTTTTCTTAAAAATTATTTCATTTCGTCATAGAACTAATAAATAATTCTGTATATGCTTGTAATTAAATGTCTCATATAATTTTTAAATATAATATAAAAATTGGTATTACAAGTTTGATTTTTAAATGTTTTAGTGCTTAAAAATATCACTAATATGGAAAAAAATGAAAGATTTGTAAAAAATATCTAGTTATTTATGCATTCATATGATAATTTAGAAGAATATAATTATAGTGTCTCAATTTACTGTTGTGTAGTGCATTACTGAATTTTCATGTCTTGTTTATAAGATTTATTGGTCCTGGTCTTATGATATTTTTAAGTAAAAGCAACTTTAAAACCGACCATGTATATAATTATCAAAAATGTCAAAATTTTTAATTCAGTCACCAAGCTCTGAAGATGCTATCTACGATGTCTGGTGAAACGGCATACCAGCCCAGAAAAATGTTATAAATCCAATGTCAAGTTTGTTAGGTTTCGAAGACTGATTTGTAATTGAATAAATACTCGTCAACTATATATGTCTGTAAATCTGGATATTAATTTTTATTTTACGTTTGTTTAAGAATACATTCTAAGTTTTTTTTCTGGTAGTTTGCAAGGTTCTAAACTCTATATTAATTATTACTTTATAAAATCAAAAATATTACAAGTAGCAGACGCAATAGTTTACATATTTTTCAATTTTCTTTTTTACTTCAGTGTTATGAATTTCAATTACAACAAATTAAAAAAAAAAAAAAAACTAGTACTATATTTACATCCTGAAATTTTCCAAATTTTATTATATATTTTCGAGTTACTTCTCACAACACCATAAATCGCAACACCTTACAATTGAACCTGCCGCTTCGACGACTGTGTTTACCCCAGCTGGCTATGCCAACTTATTAGTTTTCTTCAGTCCTATGTGTAAATAGAGGGATTTTCGTTTTCCGTGTCGTATTTAGAAAGCCAACGCCATTATGCCATGTTGTCGACGAAACAAGAAAAGATCACATTCTCACAGATAAACACACAAATACACATACGGACCAGACGAGAGAAAACGTCAGCATTATTGGATGTAATAAAAGCGAATCACGGATAGGTGGCAAACAACACCAACACTTTGTCCAGCGTTCTCTAGACGTACGCTAGGGCCAATTGTAATGCTAGCAGGATGGAAGAATGCGCCCGACGAATTTGTCTTATTGCCCGAAGAGAATGACGGCTTGTTAGGGCAACGTTGTTTATTCCTAGCAGTTCAACGAGAGTTAGAAGTTAGGAGATTTAAGAGTAAATATGGTGTTTGTTAGTGTGGAAAGAAATGGAGGAATGACTGCAGATCACAGATAGCTTAATTTTGCTCACACACACATTATACAGTTTTTATTCAATACATTTTTCAATAAAAGTTACAAAAATTCTCTAGTCCAGACATATTTTACTACATTTTCAAAACTGTCAAATATAAACATTTAGTGAATCAATTGAATATTATTTATATTACAAGTTTATATCGAGATTCTCTATTTCTATATTTCTACTTTAAAAATATCAAATACAAATTTATAATATTAACTTGAGAATTCAAATAAAAATAACTTCAATAGTTTTTGGAATATTTTAACAAATTTTATATTAAATTATTCAGAATTTTATTCTGTTCTAGTGATACTAATAACTTAATATTAACTTAGGTGAAAATAAAATTCTTTTTCCTGCAACCAGTTTCTTATTTTCTTCACTAAATATTTATTAGTATTCGCTCAAGTTGGTTAAACTATCTGAACATAAATAAACAAAATAAATTGTTCTCAACTGACCAAGTAATTTGTCAATAACTCTGTAATAAAAAAATTTAATTTGTTTTCACACTTGTCAGCAAAGAGTGCCGATGTAAAACAACAACTAAAAAGTTGAAAACCAACAGAGAAAACTTGCGTTCATGCATTAGATACACACATGACTACATGTTCATGCAAAACATCTACATACGACAAAATCGATTGTCAGAACGACAGCGCCGGGGGAAAAAAAATCGTCAAACAGTTTGACATGTCAATAACAAGTATGTAGAAGAGATAATGAAATTAACGGGCCCGTGCAACCGTTAATTGTAAATTGATTGTTCATGTGGAACCGAATAGAAATGCAGTTTGACATATTTAATTCGATTATGCACATACACACATATACACAATAGACAAACGACAACCGAAAATGCACGTTCGTTAAATTAAATGGACGCGGACATGTACGGAGCGGCGCGGGCACAAATTTTGTATAATGCTTGTAATGAAAAACAGATATATTGTACATTTGCGGATTACTAATGGTGTTCTAATGAGTCATTTGCGTATTATTGCTAATTTGCTATGTAGATTCAATCATACTGCTTGTCATATACTTTATGTTTTAGCTTTAAATCATTATGTTATTGTACCGTGTGATTGTCCGTTGCAGAATTAGATATTTTATAATAATTATGTTATACAAACTGTATAAAATAAATTGTTCCAAGTAGATATACCAAATATTTTAAAAACTGTAGAACAAATGTTATTATCACAAATGTTTTGTTTTGCATTTTAATTTTTAATCTCAGAGAAAATGATGGTATTTTTTAAAATTAAATATTGTACAGAATAGTCGCGTGTTTAAGCGTTAGGTATTATCGAATATAATACTAGATTTGGTGCTTTGCATCCGCTGGCCGGCATTTCTGTCCGTCGGTCGTAAAAATAAAAAAAATATCACAAGGCCAGATATTAATTAAATAGAATCGGACACAATAGTTTGATTAACTCTTCGGAACTTAGTATTTCAGTACTTGAGACTAAGACTCTCCTAGGGCTGTCATACTGATTTAAATAAAATTTGGCTTTCTTTAATAAAAAATTTAGAAATTTCAAGATCTAGTTACTTATTTGTTACCTAGTAACTTGTTTCCATGTCTGTTTATTTACTATAAATATCATTTATATTTTTTTTTCCTTATGGAGACTCACGTTCAGTTCGTCGAAACGTTAGTTTAAAATAATCAAAGATATTAAATTCACTACAAATTTTTTCTAATCCCTGTATACTGACATAGCATCATCCTTCTCAAAAACATTTTAATTCGTCCGGTAATGTCCATTCGCATCTAGCAGGAAAGTTGGTAAACGTAAACGGACATTAATCTCATTGGCGTTTGACCGTATGCGTTTGCGTTCCTTTCGAACCGCAGATTAATCTAAACACATTTGCCGTTGCCTTAATAGCATCACTAAATTACCTTGATTAGCCGCGATCATGTTTGGAGTTTGGCTACAGGCGCACAAACCATTGGGTACTAGGTATACTGGTGTGCTGGTACTCAATTTAGAATGTTTGCTCACATACGATTCACCACACACATACTCAACTAAACTGGTACAGACTTTGCTTACTGAACACCCTCTATAATCAAATTAGAAATTGAATCCTTCACAAGACTAGATTTCTGTGGTTGCTTTGAGATTATTTTAAAGTAGTGAAACAGATTTTTAAATATAATTCAGTAACATTTGCATTATGCCTACACACGACATAATGTAATAATCATTAAGCATTAAATCTTAATTGGTTATTTGTAAATCAAATTAAAATAAAAAATATTTTAGAGAATAAAAAAAAGGCATAAATTCTTTCAAATCGCAATACCTATTTCGTTTTTTTTTAGAAGTATTTGTTTTTCTGTATCAAATACGACAATTTTAAAAAGCTGAAAGCTTTTTAAAAATTTATTTCCATGTATATGCATAAGAAAAATCATCATTTTTTTTCTATATGTACCTGTTGAAGAAAAAACTCATTTTTATGGATAGAAAAACGTAGACATGTAAATAGAAAAATTTCCATAATAATTTAAAAGTGAATAAGATCTGCATTCATTTGTTTCATTCATTTTATAAAACATGATTTATACGTGCAGCAGTTATCGACAACTCTCCATCATGATATTGAATCATAAAATAAATACGCAAATTTTTGCATAAAAATATTATATACACACACACACACACACACATGAGGTCAATAACCTGTCGCTAGTGGCTATGCAACCGGCACTGCGCATCTGTATTTAATTTACAGAATTGCCTGATCACACTTATTCATTTGAATCTTTAAATAAACATTTTATAATGCTTTTAAAATTATTATTTATTTATTATTATTAAATACTATAAATATTATAAATTTTTTATTGTACAGAATATAATTAATACACTGTTCCAAGCAAATATAAAGAAACCTATTATTATTTGCTTATTGAAAAGTTTATCTATTTTATTAGTTAGATTTTATAAATAATTATTTTATATAAAATTTAAAAAATCTGCTGTATTTGTTGCGAAATATTTCTAAAATACATAAAAAATGACAGCAGTAAACTACTATTTTTTGTGGATGGATCTGAATAAAAAATTATATTCATGTCCGAAGATTAAATATAAACTTTCTTAAACATATGTTTAACCTAATGTCCACAGATAAATAGACCGATATCAGGCTGAAACAATTGATTAAAGAAAGTCTAATTTGTTTTTTTTAGCAAAAAATCTCAAAACAGCCATTTGGTATGATTACTATACCTCTCTTTCTATATATGACGATCAGTATAAACAGCATTTTATAAAAGTTTATTAAATAATTTTAAAATTTACTACTAAGTTAAATTCGTTCTTATTTTGCAAAAATCTCAAAAAGTCTTATTAGTATGATTTCAATACCTTCCTTTATATATGTGACGGACAATATAAACAAAATTTTATAATGCAATTTATTAAATAATTGAAATATTTAGTATACACGAAAGTCCATCTCATAAATTCTGTGAATATATGTTTTAAATTTATTTTGTGATAATACTATTTAAAATATTTACAAAAAATGTAAACAAATTCAACAGAATTTCCGTGTTTACTTAGTTCAATTACCTTGTATTATCCATTCCAATTTAATTTATTACTTGTGTCTAATCAGTGAAAACATATTTAGTGATTGCGTGTGTAAATCTCATCAGCATATACTAAAGATACTGTAACCTTGATATAAATTTTGACACCATTAGAAAACAGCGGTTGGTTTTTATCTGCTCACCAAGATAAATAACGTCATTTTTCTTAGTAAATTAAATTTAACATATAATTTATCTCGCACTAGAGTTCGTATATATATTTATTTTCATTTCAGGTTACGCGATATTTTAACTTCACTATTAATTTGTTTCACTATTTGCAAATGTTTTTACGGAATTAAATTTGTTACTGAATATTTTTGTAAGTTTATAAGACAATTATTTTTTAATATTCTTTTCATTGATATTAGTTTTTCAAATCGTATAAAAATTAATTAGGAAAATTAATTCGGTTTAATTGTACAACTTTTGAACATTTACAATTTTAAAATTAAATCGTTAGCATAAAAAAATCTGTTGTAGTCACCATAGAATCGACAGTCATTGTATTACTTAAATAAATTTGTGAAACACAGCAAAATAAATTTCTCCCACACAAAAAAATAAATTACTAAAACAAAAAAAAGAACTGCACTGAGTTAAATAAAATTTGGCTTCCATTAATTAAAAATCATTAATGTTATTTGTCTCATTTGTCCTGATGAAGACGGGCGT
The DNA here is from genome assembly GCA_963966155.1 of Clivina fossor. Lineage (NCBI taxonomy): Eukaryota > Metazoa > Arthropoda > Insecta > Coleoptera > Carabidae > Clivina > Clivina fossor. Next base: position 7,438,383 of record OZ014563.1, on the reverse strand, counting down.
TGAGTTTCGTTGAAACGTCGATTATAAATAAATTTTAATACAGAACTTAAACTTAAAGCAATTTTATTTAAAAAAAATAATAATAAATTGAACGCAGTGCCAACTATTTTACAAGGCTTTCAGCAAAAAATTAGCGTTTCATTACTGCCTGCCACATTTAATGATAAAGCCGCCCATTCCCTTGTGCCGCAAACACATTCCACTATTTAAACATGTCCGCGCCGTCGTTAATGAGTTGGACAAACGCCACTCGGGACCACAATAATTTCATTTATTCACTATGTATGCCTGGCTGTGCACAGCGTTATACAGAACATTCACTTTAAAGCCTCCTAAAAGACAAGCATGCAACATTTCAACGGGGCGAATTTCACGTAAACGCGCCTTTAAATTAGCTCGTTGTTTCGTGGACAGATGGCAGTTGCGGTGGTGTTTTCTGAACATACACACACGCAAACCTGCACTCATAACCAATGCACCGCGGTGTGCACTAACGACATCTACACGGTAAAGCTATTAAACGAACAACGTTCCAGCGGAGGGGACATTGCATTTGGAATGGATGCAAAATGTTGGGGCTTGTTTATATTGTTTGTTCGTTTAATACGGAGTTGTTGTTTGGCTTGTTACGGGTTAATGGTACAGGCAAAATCATAAATTTGTATTGGAAGGGGGGTATGAGAAGGTTAGGTTTTAAATTCCGCAAAATGCCGATTTAATGGAAGAACGAAATTATTATTTCGATTTGTTCTTATATTCTAAATTTTTATGTTTACTATTCTAGTTAGTAAATTAATTTAGGGCCAGTATTCTTAATTTCATTTATTCTTCTAATAAATAAAAATTATTTTTGATTGGATAAAAATGTATCCTCAAAATAAATGTCAATATTTTATTGACTAATTTTAAAATTATTCCCAGAATAAATTTATTCCAATATTTGGAAATAATCCAAATAATTTGGATAAAATATTTTTTTTGTTTGGTTTGATACAATTCATGTTCTAATTATATATAAGAAACTTTTGTTTTATTTATATTTAATAAATTAAATGTATCGTCTGTTAATTATTGATGCAACAGTTCTTGAAAAATACAGTTTTGAAAAATTATTAACCCCAAAAACAACCAACCAATCACAGTAGCAAAATGAAGATATATTACCCAACAACCCCCTAAAAAATCACTTGTACGCCCCAATAAATCAGCGTCGTCCTTCCATCATACAGTGTCAACATTCATAACATATAGTACGACAATGTTTCACTCATCAGACACTACGAGCACACACCTCGTCCGCGTGTAATACGCAATACTCGCCCGCATAATTTTCGCGTAAATAATCCCCCTCCCGCAGAGTGGCGATTCCACAAATCACGTCACGCTGGCGTCCCGACGCGACGACCCAGCCAAGGCCTACCGCGAATAGTTAATATTCGTGACAATTCGTGCACCAGCTACAGTTGTGTTGGTATGGAGTCGGGGGGGTTAAAAACATTCGTTACCCAACGGGATGTCCGTTGTTGTAGAGTCACGCGACAATTGGGACACCCCCCTGTAGGAATGTGGGTAAGTAGATGTAAGCAAATGTGGATAATGTATTGGCACGCAATTTGCAAAGCCGCGACTACTTTACACTGAGAAAAATAGATATTTAACAAATTGGATAATAATAAGTAGATATTTATTTGAAATATACGAGTATGTTTACTGTATTCACAGATTTATACATTTTTAAAATCTACTCACATATATATTTTAATAGTATATTAAGAATTAAGACTGTAATACTATATAGAAATTGATGGTATTAAATTATTGTTTTTATTATATTTATAGTTAATTTTTAAATATACTTATTTTGTTATTTTTAATATCTTGTGTTTGTGTCACCTTTTTAAATATAAATAGCGTTACGGTAACTATCCATTTTTCTCAGTGTAAATATATCGATTTTATTTTAATATTTTATATATTATCGTCATAAAATTAAAATGTATTAAAAATTTTTAAATAGTAGTATATTATGTTGCGATGATTGTTGTGTTGAGCTCAGATATTAATTTGTGCAAGCAATCTGGGCGAAATACAAAAAGAGCTTTCTATTCCAAGTGGACACATACCAGTTTTTCTTTAAGCGTTCTAAGCGAAACTAAACTAAAAACAAATAAAAAATACATGCCAAATAATCGTAACCATACTAACAGTTGTAGAATAGTCTGTATATGTATATATTATTTATATTTGTTATGTAATTTGTGAGAATTAGTCTTTCTTTGGGCGAATATATAATTTCTGGCAAATTTGGCGGTACACATTGTATTTCTTGCACTTCTTTACACAGTTTCAATAATTAAATTAAATTTAAGTGAAAATAAACAACGCAATTTTGTCAATTAACTTAACTTGAATTAACAATTTTTGAATTTTTTGGTTTTAAAGTCAAATTTTTTTCAGTGTAGTAATTCTATTCCGTACGTGTATTTATTTATTGTTTTATTTAAAAAAAAATCAATAATGTTTCCTAATCTGTTTTACATATAAATAACAAATTCATAATTTCTTACATCATTTTATCAACAAAAAGAAACAACGTTGAAATCGTTACATTGTAAAATAATTTATCAAAATAAATCAATCTGAATTATGTACATTGTTCAATAATTCTGACACCACATTTGTCGATGTTAAAATTTGAGCATCGATACGATAAAATAAATTTCCATAATATGTGCTAATTAGCCGTTCAGCTCAACTCGAGCTAACCTTTTCCTCCGACTCGTTACGACCTTTTTAAAGACGGAAAAAACAAAAACAAACAGAAAAAAGGAAGAAGAAAAAACTAAATAAATACGGTGTGCCTTGTCTTGTGGAGTGTATAAGAAATCCGGGCAGGATCCAAGCAGGCAACGAAATAAATTCGTTATGTGGCGCATGGTGTCTTGAATACACAATGTTTATTTTTGTTTGTGTGCATACACACGCGCGCGCACACACGGGGAAAAAAATTCCGTCGGCGTATCTTATACCGACCTCCTCTTATTAAACTTGCAAAACAACGCGAACGGCGCACATTGTGGTGGTACCCCGTGGGTGGAGGTATGCGGTGCGCAACTGGGATGCGTTAAAACAAATACCACTTTTATTTATTTAATTACATCAAACAGGCCACAGCCCAATTAAATAATGCAAATGATACAAACATAAACTTATAAAATATAATACATAAATGTACATTAAGTGTACTCTTAAAAAAATTATGTAATTTTATCTATAAACCTTATAATATCAGAACTATTACAAACATTATGTAATATGATATTACCAACGAGATGGAAAAGTACATATATATGTAATATTACAGTTTTTTTTAGTGAAGTATCTTTTAGTAAATTTACAGAACTTCAGTAAATTTGCTATCAGGAATTTTACATAATTAGCTAGAATCCTAGAATTTGTTTAGTTCCGTAATATTATTGTTGATATAATTACATACATTTCTAAATTTATATAAAGAATGTATTTTGATATGAATGAATTACAATTAAAATATTTTATTAGTATTATTACACAAAATATGAACTAGGTCTCATTTTGATGAATTATTACAAATATTAATATTCAAGTTGTAATTGTACATAATTTAAGAAAATATATCAACAATATGTAATTCTACATTAAGTATGTGATATAATTTGCAGAAAGTAAGCAATTTTACATAATTATTAGGTCATTTTTATTTACTTTATGTGATTATTATGAATTATGTAAAAATTACAGAATTTTGAAATAGAAATACAGAATATTTATGATAAAATAAAATTACAGATTTTTTATAGTAAAATTTTACTACTAATTTCATGTAATTTCGCTATTTGTTTTTTTTACAGTGTGTGTAAAATGAGTAAATGATTAATAAAAATACGAAGAGAATATGAAAAAAATATCCTCTACTTAATTCTAACTTATTAAATGAGTGATACATATAGTAAAGAAAGTGGCTATTTATACATACGTTATGTATACGCAATTGGCTATTTATACATACAGTATTTTTACGTAATTGGCTATTTAGGGTAGGTTAGGTTAGTAGGTTGGTTTAGGTTTTCTTTTTTTTTTTTAGTATGTATAAATAGCCAATTGCGTATACATACCGTATGTATAAATAGCCTCATCCTATAATAAATGGGAGATTTTGTAAGAAGATTAGAATGAGCAAAAAGCAGATAAAAAGTATGTGTACTTCTTGTAGAGGAAAAAAGAAAAAATTGTAGTTGAGAGAGTAGTGTAAACTTTTTTATTTATTAATAATTCACATTTATTCTTTTATAAACAGAAAACACACTTGGAATAAATTTTTTTAATTTTGAAAAATACATCTTTTAAATGATCTAGCGACTTTTATCCAGTGTATTATCTACTTTATGAAATATAAAAATTTTCGCTACAAAAGTACAATTTGCAAACACGCAACTGGTCAAAGCTCATACTTTCCGAAATAACAGTACCCGTCTACATAAACAGCAAAACATGTCGCATACTTGCTCTCATATTAATTATAAGAACAAGCATTAAAATATCGCCTACGAATAAAATTAATACCGCGCATAGAACATGCAGCAAGCGACTGCGCATATAGAGATGTCCGAATACATTACGACTACACAACTAACTATCCGTAGAGCGTTATCCTCCGTTTACAAGACGCAACAACTTCAGCTAACAGCAAAAAAATACGCTTTGAAACGACAGAAAAACTAAAAACGGCTAGCGATAATTATACATGTAATTAGTGGGGATCTTATATATGTTCGTCGTTGTATAACGATAAATTATCCATGCGATATGAGCAATCGTTGGTTTAATGATGGTGATAACGAATGAGTCTGGTACTTAGTTATAATGCTAATACGGTATTAAATTGCAAATTTTGACGGGGAAAAAACATTGTTGGTTTGTATAAATAAATTGTAATGTGTATTTGGTTGGAGAGTTTCTCGAATGATTTTCAAATAAAAATTGATGATGCGTTTAGCAGGTTGAGAATTGGTAATTTTGTGCTGAGATTTTGTAAATGGTTTTGAATTTTGAATTTGTTTTTGTTAAAAATAAACTGTGCTTGATAAATGAAAGATGTTAAAAATTATAAGATTTACAAATGTACAGAATGATTTATTTTATTAGCTCTTATTAGTTGTGTTTATTTCATGACGTAATTGTAATATAATAGATTTAATATGATTTACACATTTTTGTATATAATATTTTTAGACACACTGTATACATATAAGCACATAATATTATTTAGACACCTACTGCATATATGATTTATTTAGATGGATTGTACATAAGATATTGTAAATAATTTTCTTAGACACATCGTATATAATTGGTTCGTACACTGCATCTCTGTGAAATAATACAGCTTATGTAGAGTGAGGGGAGAAAAATACGTTACTTGTATACTATAATAGCGTAAGAATATCGTATTAAGAAATACACAAATAGTAGGTAGCTTTGAAAAAATGAATAATGTTTTTTTCGTCAAAATATTGAATTTCGTCTTCTGAAAGATATTAAATAGTATTTCCGCACTATAATCTATAATTCTATATGTTTAGCGGTTAGGGGGTACGTTTAGCTACAGTTTAATGTGTTTTATGAACAACAAACATGAATAACAATATAAGAAAGAAACGAATTAATCAAAAAAAAAAAAAAAAATCAATGTGATTGTAACGCAAGCATTCACCATCAGTCGGACATATCAACAGATCTGAAAACAATTGACAAGTTCATCGACAGGGCAGGTCTACAAATTGCAGCAATCGGCATTTATGTCAAACCGTCATCGGCCATCTGTACTGACGAAGTTCGTGACAAAACGGCTTCCCGTTGCTAGTTGGGACTACTGCTCCGAAAATAAGAGACACACACACATACATACGTTTGATGCTGATTCAACAGACGACGATGTGATCATGTAAAATGTGACCAATTTTGGACACATCGAACGCATTTTAAATTTATGTGTTACATTTTTTTTTATTTTGGATTTTGTATTTTCGAAATATGCTTTATAACGTTTCTATTTATTAATTTCATTTAATATAATGGTATTTAAAATATTACATTTTTTACTTTTTAGTACTTTTTTTCAGGTAAACTTTATAATGAGATTTTCACGTGAAACAAATGCATATACTATAATAAATATATTATTATTTAATATATTAGCTCACCTCAATTTTAAAAGGGTTTTTTATCAAAAGCACTTTTGACGTTTCTTAAAATTACTTATTAATCAATTTTTTTTTAATTAGTTTATTTTAATTTTATAATATTAGATTTTAAAAAATATATCAAAAATATAAATATTATTCATATTTGATTAGAGGTAGAATTAATAGAATATACATGTTATGTCTAAATATATCTCATGTGTCTAATTGCAACAAACCGGTATGTGTCTAGCCTAAAGATAGAAGCACACCAGTTAATCACAATTAAACAAAACACTATTAGCCACATTTAGTCACAAAATAACATATTTTCTATGACTAATTGATGTATTTTAATGTGACTTAATGTGTCTAATAGTGTTTTGTCTAATTGTGACTAGCAGTGCATATTCATGCAAACAAAAACAAAAAAAAGACTATAATTTGTTGCTGTTGGTTTGCAGAGTAAAATAATTAGTAATGCAAAAGTTAAAACATTATTAATTCAAATTTTCTCATTATTTTTTAACATGAGTGCTTGTTGTATATAATATTTCTTTTGCATGTTTATAAAACCTCACTAAACACAATAACAAACCAGTAAGATTTAAGTAATAAAAAACCAAATTATCGTTGCTAAATTCAAAACAAAACTAATTTTCCCTGTGAACGATTCTTTAAGCACAGCACGAGATCAGCTGACTGCCTATAAACTAGTTTATAGTTAAAATAAAACCAGCCCGAGAGTTTCTCATCTTCATCGCAACCTTCTAGCATCTACATTTTAAAAGCCGAAGCGAAGCGTAGCTCCAACTTCATCCACAATCCACTTGTTGCATTATTTATTATACGTTTATCTAATATTAAACCATGTAAATATGCATGTTATCGATTCGATTTTTGTTTATTTTGCGCGCCTCGACAACGGGCGGCGGCGTATCGCTACGAAACACTTTGAAGTTATTGTAAAGCAAGTCTTTAGTTCTTTAGAAGACTGTGAATAGTGGATTAGATGCTCTGACGTCCTGTAACGCGAGCTTAACATAAATTTATAGTTGAATCAATTTAATATTTATTATAAAACAGTATGCTTCGGTTTTCAATTTTGTTTCGTATAATTAATATGAATGAAGAAAAACTGTATGTATTAATAAAATTTAATATGGTATATAAATAATTTTGTTTAGTGTATATATTATAAATAAATTTAACTGTAAACTTTGTTAACTAAAATAAAATAATTTTCCGTAAACCACAAAATAATAAAGAAAATTATTTTATTTTATAAACTTTTCGCCAGTTAGATCATATTCTTATTTTTATTTATTAATTCATATTCAAAATTAATATAAGTACCAAAAATATTGAATTATATATATTATATATAAGATTTATTATAAACAATAATTATAAACAATAACCATAATAATTCATAATTAAAATTTTCCGTATATACGCATTTTTTTTAAAAAAATAAGACTAATAAAAAACAGCAAACATCACCGAAACGAAACAGAAACAGAGAAGAGAAAATAAAACAAACATGCAACGAAATAAAAAAGCAACAACACGATGATCTCCCAAAAAAAATGTAAAATATCTCGCGTGAGGCAAACAATTTGCAAACATTTTTACTGTTTTTCGCCCGCCCCGGCCCCCTCTAGCGGCCCGTATCATAAACTGAGCGAGGGATAAACCTCTCTCGAACACAGTGGCTCTATAACCCGAGCGAGGCGAATTACAGTGTTTGTCAAATATTTTTCCTCTTAATTGCGCGCCGAATGTGGAATATAAACAGTTGGTAGCAGCAGGAGGTCTGTCAAATTGCCGGGTATTATCGTAAATACGACGTATTCTTCGGGGTGACAAATTTGTATAAACGAGTATGGGTTTGAATGGTACGACGGTAACCGTGAGGTGCCGTCAGTCGGTAGGTGATTCCGGTATTAATGGATGGGAGATTTGCGATAGGTGTTTTGAGATGGGCCAGAGACGGACTTCGATAGATTGATATGCACTTAAAGAAAATTATGTAATTTTACCTACAAACCATGAGGCACTATAATGACCAGTATTTTTAGGTATAAATACTCAACTGTTGTAGTTTTAGCATAATTGTTTAAAAATATATAATATCAAAACTATTACAAACATTATGTAATATGATATTACCAACGGGATGGAAAAGTATATATGAATGTAATATTACAGTTTTTTTTTTAGTAAAATCTCTTTTAGTAAATTTACAAAACTTCAGTAAATTTGCTGTCAGGAATTTTCCACAAATAGATAAAATTTGTTTAGTTCTGTAATATTATTGTTGGTATAATTACATACATTTCTAAATTTATATAAAGGATGTATTTTGAAGTCAATTAATTACACTTCAAATATTTTAATAGTATTATTACATAAAATATGTATTAAATCTCATTATTTTGATGAATTATTACAGATTATTACAGTTATATCAACAATATGTAATTCTACATTAAGTATGTGATGCAATTTACAGAAAGTAAAATTTTTTATATACTTATTAGATCATTTTTACTTACTTTATGTGATTATTATGATTTAATGTAAAAATTTCAGAATTTTGAGGTAGAAATATAGAATATTTATAGTAAAATAAAACAGATTTTTTTTATAGTAAAATTATAGTACTATTTTTCCGTAATTTTGCAATATTTTTTTTACAGTGTAGAATTATTGAATAAATTAACGGATATTAATAATGGCCCGTATTCTTACGAAGCGCTAACCTATGCGTTTGTAAAAATTTGTCTGTGCGCCTTTTTTTTTTATCGATCTATTCGATCAAGATCGATTCTGGACGATCATTGATAACTCATGATCGATAAAAAAAATATTAATGCTCGATTACAAATTTCCATGATCGAACAGCCCTAACGCCAGTTTGCAGTCTTTGTGCATATTGCCTTCCAAAATATTTGGAACATACTTTACTTTTTCCTACCCAAAACATCTCTCTATCTATTAAAAAAAGGAGCAACAACCTCATCTCAAATTGTTTCATCAAACTTGACAATCAATCCCCATAACCCAATTGAAATATCTAAACAAAACTTATTAAAAACAGATTGATCAAATCATCAGTGACCGTGCCATAACTTCAATTCTCAGCTCAATGATCGCTGAGCTGTGCCAAGCCAACATATTGCTTTGAATACTTTCGGTTAATTGAAAGTAAACGATTCCTTTCAAACGAATAATTAATGGTTGATTGAACGATTAGACACCGAGTTAATTTCGCGAGCTTGATGTTTGGCTTGATGTCTGGTTATATGCTACAATGCTTTGCAGTGAATGGAATATTGAAACATTGAGAAAGGCGCATAGCGAAATAACCCTGGTTGATAAAATGATCGGTTGAGGTATTTGGTTATAGAATAGCCTATTGTTTTGTTATGGTAATTTTGTGTTGAAGTATCTGTTAATACTGGTATTTGACAAGATATTATTGTGGTTATAATAGATGAAATTTTATTTTTATATTACAATGATTTTTACTTTTTGCTTTTTTTTTAAATAACGGATATTATAAGAAGATTGATAAATTTATTAAACCATTAAATCTTGTTTTTGATAAGTATAAAATTTTAAACAATATTAAACAAATTTAGAATACTAGAATGTTCTTATTTCTAACCACAGTTAAATTGTGAAAAAAAAATACAATCTTTAGATTGCTTGATAATCAAGCACTGAGAATGTCATCTACGATGATGTATGGCAAAACGTCTGTGACGATGGTAGATAAACCACGACATACTCCAAGATTTCTAAATTCACATAAAGAATGTATTTTGAAATGAATGAATTACACTTAAAATATTTTATTAGTATTATCATACAAAATATATACTAATGATAAGTCTCATTATTTTGATGAATTATTACAGATATTAATATGCAAGCTGTAATTTTACATAATTTAAGAAGTTATGCCACCGATACGTACTTTCACATTAAGATATGTGATGCAATTTGCAAAAAGTAAGCAATTTTACATACTTATTAGGTCATTTTTACTTATTTTACGTGATTATTATGAATTATGTAAAAATTACAGAATTTTAAGGTGAAAATACAGAATATTTATGGTAAAATGAAATTACAGATTTTATAAACTAAAATTTAACTACTGTTTTTCGTTAATTTCGCTATTTTTTACAGTACGTACATAAATTTTCAAAAAAAGTTAATGAAATAAATCTATTAAGAAGTGCACATCAACATTATAATAATACTTGTTAACACACAACTAATAAAACCCATTGCAAGATTTTTATATTGTAATAGCAAACATATAAGCGACCATTTATCTAACATATTTTATCAGCGAAATGTTAACACATCATCATCGCTTGGAAAAGTGAGCCTCTCGCATCCAGTTGCACAGCAGCCGTCCATTGTTGCCAAAGCAAAAAGGAAAACAGCGGTAAAAAGCCAAAAAAAAAAAAAAAAAAACAAAAAAGGACCCGGGTAACAAATAATTTTGAAATTAATTTATCGACAGGCACGGTGTCCCGCTGATGCGGTCCGAACCTCTGTAGTATTCATTAGTATACGGTGACGGTAAACGGTTGGCCGTGGCGAGCGAGAGAGAGAGAGAGAGAGAGAGAGAGAGGTGAGTTTTAGGAGGAGGTGGGTATTTGCTGAAATGTATTCGTAAATTTGAGCACTGGAACCGTGTGCATGCATTATGCATGCCAGTTATTGATGCCATGTTATGTGTACAAGAGATTCATGGACACAAATGTTTATCCAATGATTTGGTTGGTTGGACTCTTTCAACGGAACGATTACAGTGGCGTAGCCTTACCAACAATAGAATACTCACTTTTTATAGTGATTGCTATAGAATGTTTTTGTTTAAAAGATACAATTATTTATTAACTTGTTTCAGTTCTAATAATTTGAGTAAATTTCATTATATATAGTTAGCTGTTCGAAAAAAACTCTGATTCAAGATTCTATGTCAAGGTTTCGGTAACATTTTGCACCTTCTTCAGGACCTATAATATTCATTTATTGATAAAAATTAATAGTACAGAAAAAACAATGATTGCTATAATAATACTATTCTACTTATATGCTCTTAGCGAGAATTTTAAAAACAAAAACATGAATAAATGGTGCAGCAATCATAGAATATTTTGCAGAATATAAATCATGAAGTCAATAATAAAAGAATAATTAATTAAAATTAATTGTGATTTAAAAGCAGTATCATCAAAATTGTAATTGAATATTACACTAATAACAATTAAATTAGAATTTAGTTGTTTTTTTTTTCTTTTTAACGTACATACATACATACACAATCACGCCACGTACCCAAAAGGGTGTGGCACAAACTCTTTCCATTATTTCAAAATCAGTTTCCTCCAAACATCCCTATCTAGACAAATAACTTTAGCTTTATCCACATTCATAATTCCTCTCATACATGCTCTTCTATTCTTTAGGTTGTAGTTCTGTATTAATATTTAATACTATTTTTTATATAAGTATCTGTATATAACTATTTACTGATTAGCAATTTTGGTACTAACAAGTACCGATTTTTAAAAAACCTTTTATTTTAAAGATGTTACGCCTGGCAAATGAATATAATTCAACTGGTATTTCAACAGAGAAAGTTACTTAAAAGAAAACCCGTGTCCCCCGTCACTGATCACAACCATCCATTTCTCATGCGCATTCATTCAAACGAATTCGATCGCAACGATACAAATGTTGTACGCTATATTTTATTTTAGCACACTTATACCAACAGCGTTGGCAACTTGCTCTCGCCGTGCCGCAGAGTCGCGAGAAACAAAATGTATTTTCCCCGCAATAAAAGAAGAAAAATTAAATCGGTTATTTATAATCGGACAAGCGGGACATAACATCGCGATGTTCGAAACGCTCCGGCTTTGACAACATATTTTATACAACACGACTCCGCGGTCCCGAAAAATATGCCCTGTTATATAAATGCAATGCAGTGTCCGAGCGACAATGATTCATAACGCCGAAATTTAATCAATGTAACCCCCGGTCCCGGCTGGTTGTGTCCGATATGTTATTTATTATTTTGATACTTCAATTAGCAAACTGGCGATGTACGAAAGAGTTTTGCGAAGGCAGCCACCGGTAACCGGTTCACCGGGATACATCAATAACCAATTCGGATTCATTAATTTGTTTCTGGTATGCGATTGATGCTGTTGTTGTTTTGTTTTCTAAATGAAAATGTTTTATTGTGCCAACTGATGTTGTAAGTTATTCATATGTTTCTTTGATTTTAATTTACAATTAAATTGTTTTGTTTCTGATACATAGCGATCTGGTTTCATAAATTTACTTACGAAGTAAATGTATTTTTTGTATTAAAAACAGAGAATAAATTGAAATTATAGAATTTTCTGGGCTGGTATGCCATGGTCGATCTATCCTTGTCGCTACGTAAACTGATGGTACAGTCCGATTGGAAAGGATGAGCCAACCAAAAAATAAACTAATTTCATACTTATTTTAATGACAATTCACTTAGACAATTATGCAGATTATTTGTAAATTTTATTGCAAAATGCAGAAAAATTAAGTTTTATCTTCATTATAATTAATTACATTACACATAGCAATATAAATATTTTATAAACTACTTAATTTCATTCATCTTTTCAGAATGCAAATATTAAAATTGAAATCAAAAACTTTACATTGCAAATATTTCAAATTACTTCCTTTTCCAGTTAATTATACTATTCCAACATTCATAAAATTAAAAATTATCGCCTAAAAGCATTTCAGATAGTTAATACAACCGTTCAAAATTCAAAACCTAGCATTATAAAGTCATACAATAAAAACATGAAATGTACATGATTTTTTAAAGATATATAGACAAGGAATCTACTTCATGATATTTACAGATACATAAGTTCTTGTATATTAAAACAGAATTCCTTCGCTGTCATTTCTCGGTATGTAATTAATCCATCAGAAGTTGGCAACACTGATCATTATATTGCCATTGTAAGGGTTTATTTCTCTTCGGTAATTGTTTAACATTTTACGGACCGCCAAATATTAAATGATTTAAGCAGGTTTTAATTTACAGAAATGATCTTTAACGAGTTTTTTTTCTTGTTCTATTTCTTTAAATTTAATATGCTACATCGTGATATTAATTTATTCAAGTTATATATATGTAATTAGAGTGTTAAATGTATAATAAAAATGGTTTATTTTTTATTGAGATTTTTATAATGAGCGGTAATCTGATTGTTTATAATTAAAAATTATTTTACTTTAAAATTTTATGACCTAAAATAAAACGGCTTTAAGTTTAAGTTCTGTATTAATGTTTATTTATAATTGATGTTTCGACGAATTCAACTGATACAAATGACATTTATAGTAAATAAACAGAACATAGAAACAAGTTACCAGGTAACAAATATGTAACAAGATCATAAAAATTTATTTAGATCAGTGACTTCTCACAGTGATTGATGTTATCTTTTTCTTTATAAATTTCTATTGCTTTTCTTATCAATTTGCTGTTAATATTGGTTGGTCTTGCAATAATTATTTTGACCTGTTTTGTTATAACATATTATAGTAGAATTTGTATATATAAAAAAAACTTCTAAGAGTCTACTTATCAGTAACACCCGATTGTAAAATGTAACGCAGTATTGCCCATATAAATTTTATAATTTTACTTAAGTACAGTGTTGCCAACTTTCCGAGAAAAAATAATTGAGAATTGGAAAAATTTTCTTTTATAAACACAAAAATTATAAAATTTTATTTTTGTAGTATATTGTCAAATTTTAGAAAAAAAAAATATATATTTTTAGTTTTTTAGTATTTATGAGATGATGTCGATATATGGATTTTCCCATATGCTTGTAATCTTGTCAATATTATAGTATGATGCTTATTTTTATATTATTATAGTATCGTAAAGTGGTTGACTTCCATAAAATTAATATTATGGGACGATTAAAAAAAATTTAAATGTAGTCCTTTCAAGTTTACCTATAAGTATTTTAAAACTTCCAAACTTTACAAAACTTACATATCTACAAAACTCTAATTACCCCTATAACATTTCCAACATTTTACAAAAAATTTGTAAATTTTAAAGTTTCAATTGTATACCTTTTTTTTTTTAATGCCATTAACTATTACCAATTTAACCACTTTACAATTACAAATTCTATCACTGTAAACTCTAATTACCCCTATAACAAGCGATATTTTGCAGCAACCAAACCTAGTACCGCGCATTGAAAGTCGGACATCAAAACCAACCCAACTACTCGACTGCTCTATGATCCCACCTAATTACAACATTTGTGCGACGCGGCGCTGTTACTCGTCCGGTGACCGACCCGGAACCAAAACGCGGGAAGACTATGAGCGTCCGCAGCGAATAAAGCTGGACACGGTTAGCCGGGTGAACTTTCGCCAGAAGCTCTAAGCTTCTAGGGTTTAAAATGCGGCGTCATATACATAAGCGGTCAGTTAGAGAATCAAGCGTGCGCCAGTCAAAGGCTATTGTTATTTAAAATGTGCATGTCGTTTGCTTTGAAAGAGATTTGAGACGGGAATAAGTATATAAGTTAGTTACTCCAAGAAACTTAGTAAATTCTTAGAAATATAATACAAATATATTTTATTTGTTACATATACGCTTGCTTACATATACGTTTATTATTTGAAAACTAATGTAATGAGAACGTTGAAATTTAGTAGGTACTTACTGAAGTTGTAGGAAAATTGAATAATTTATTTTTTATTGGAAAATCGCAGATATTTTTGAATATTCGAATAAAGTCAACAACAGATACTCCCTACACTCTTTACTATTATCTATTGCATGCGCCCTAAGTTTTTCGTTTTAAATCTTACAAGTACTGCACTGTTCGAAAAAACAAAAACGCTTATTAGTGCCTATATAAGTCCGTTCCCTAAAAAGAATAAATAATATGATTACCCTAAATAGGTAAATTCAAAAAAAGCACTTTATTATCCCAAATATATACTTTTTTTAAGGCAATTAAATTAATTGTTTTGTGTAATTTTAATACCACACGCATGTTGGACCATGGGCAGTAACAAGAAAATTTAAAAAAAGGGTACATTCTACTGTTTTACTCTAAAACAAAATGAGAGAGCAGTTATTTACCTTTATTTTTCGTATTTTTTGCCCTTCCATCAAGGTAAAAAGTCAAATATTTTAAAATACGCAAAAGCAGGGCAATGTTTTGCACTAATAAGGCTACAAATTCAATTACCCTCGAAAATTTTTACTCTTTTATCCTACTATTTTAAACAGTGTGTCATAGCTATTAAAAATTCACATTCACATATTTTCAGGACTATATATGGGGTTATAAATCTGTATGGGGCTAGAAGAAATTATTTTACAATTTTTAGCCCGTTTTAAAAACGTGGAATATTAATTTTTTTATTTATATAATTATTATCAAACCGTCTTAACTGATTTACACTAACTTTTGCTACAGCATTTTTTGCCAATTTCACACAACCATTTCCATTTTATATCAATTTTAAAACTAATTGAACGTAATTTATATATATATATATATATATATATATATATATATATATATATATATGAGTAATAAAGTATTATAGATAAAAAAGTTAAACAAATTTTCGTAGCTATTGGAGCAACTCTCTGATCTTCAATACACCGCACAAAATACACCAACTTAGAGCCAGTCCATGCGTTTCCGGACAGCACGCCGTTTGTGCTAGGGGGGCGATGGGTAATTGAACGCAAAGCCGGGGAAAAGTCAGTCGGCGGTTTCAATTAGTCCGACTCTCCGGCTAATGAGAGAGCTTTGCTCTCCGGTCTCGGCGACATCGTAATCATAACGCAAGACGGCTACACAAGAGCAGTGAGTACAGAGAGAAATGTTGCGCGCTGTTATGCGAAAGTGGTGAGGTGAATGCAGAATTCTGGTCAGTTTTGATGACAGAGAATTTGCGAAATAGAAATTGTTTATGAGAAATACTGTTAGTTTGTGTTAAATAATATTACTATTATAACAAACGTCTCATTTAAACTGTTATGCATACGATTCTCGAGAATTTTAAGAAATAATATTTAGCTAAATTAGACAAAAAATATTATTCAAATGTTATACTAATGTTCTATTAGTTTTAAATAGTGTTGGGATAGATAAAGAAAAAAAATAATCTGGATAAATATACAGTATTTTTTTATTATCTAGATGAGATAATAGATATAAGAACAAAAATTTATTTAGATAATAGATAATTAGATAATTGGTATTTGTTTAAAAAAATTAGTTATTAAGATATTAATTAATCACAAACATTATTAAATTGTTAAAAAATTCAAAAGAATTATTAAAATTAATATCATTAAACATTTAAGTTAAATTCATTGTCACCACAAATCCATAAATAATTCCATCACATTTAACACAAGGCAACACAGTAATTTTTCTAATTAGTCAAACCTAATAAATATATCATTTTCATTAAAACAGAACAAGGCAACATAAATAATAATAATGAAACAAAATAAAAGGTAGAAAACGTTGAAAATTAAGAAATACATGTAACTAAGCTAAAACCAGCAACGACTGCATTTCGCTAGACGACCCCACAAGGCTTATTTTGTTTAATTAATGAAAAAGTCCGTTGCGCGAAGAATAAGAAGAACAGGACGATTAATTATTTTTTTTTCAACATCGTCTGCCTGCTGCAAGAGTTCCTATTTGTCGCCAGAACTCGTTGAGGTAACGAGCAAATTTACCGAATTGTTATTTGTCGAATCTCAAATTAACAAAATTATTTGTTTGTTTCTCAATTTTATCTTAAGAATGCCAACAAGAATTTTAATGAAATATGGCTTATTTACCGTTTTCAGGTGCTAGAAAGCTAGGTTTTGACTATGAGAAAACTTATTTATAATATAAAAACTTATTTTTAATTTCAATTTTGACCCAGTAAATATTGAAAAACTGTTGTTATATAGACAAATTTATTTTTATAACAATATTATCAAACTTATCACCATTGCAGATATCAAAATATGAAACAGGTACATCCAATTCTGGTCCAATAAATAGCAGAACAGTAATACTCAGTTTTATGAACAACAAAATAATTTAGTAGGAATGTAAATACGTTTATTCCTAGAATAACTGTACTATAAATGCTTAGTAAATTTACTAGATGTATACATTAATCGAGTAAATTACTTGGGCAAATATTAGGTTAGTAAATTTTACTCTAGAAGTAAATAAGTTCATTATCTACAAATTTTATTTCAATATTATGTCATCATATCATATCTATTTATAATAAATTGTCTTTGTAAGTTCATGTGTTCTTTTTGCCTTTGGTTATGATTTTTATACAATTTAAAGTGCATTTTAATAATTAAAAATAGTTACTGAATAATATAAAAGTTATTTAAACAAAAATCAATATTTTAAGTCAGAATATCTCCCAATACTTATTTATTTTAATTGTGTCTTTGTAAAGTAAATTTACTTGTTTATTAAATTTGCTTTTAAAATAATTATTTTATAATTTACTTTGATGTTTATAAAACAAGACTTGAAAGTATCAAAATATCATACGATAAATTTTGGTCCAATAATTAGTAGCAATTGTGATGTTTTTCTTACACATTCGATCAATTGCAATTCGATAAATATATCTGTTGCCTGTAGTTAGCATTTCTGCAATAAAATCCTTTATTTTTCTTTTATTATTAATTACGTATTCAGATTAATTCATTTGAGTGAGTTTACTTTAGTTTATAATTATGAGACACGCGACGAAAACACATTTCGCAGCATTTTTCTTTCTCGTTTTTTTTTTTCTTGTTGGCAGAAAAACAAAAATTTATAACAAGATTTTGTATATTTTCCCACGTTATTAAGAATATGACATAAGAGGAAAATAGCGAATAATTTGTAAAAATTTGTTAAGCTGCTTAAATTTTGTAATAAGCCGGTGATTTATACTTGTATATAAATTATAAATAAAAAATATTTTTTTGAATTTAATTTATATTTTACTCATCAAAAACATGTTTGTTTATTTTTTAAATGTCATTTTTAACTTTGGAAAAGCAAATATTGTTTATATATTTGTAGTTAATATTAAAAATTATAAATATCGTATCTTTATGAAAAGAAAATCATATTAGTTCACTGCTTATTTTTTTCTCTTACAAAGATATTTAATAATTCCTTAGTAAGAGTTTTGTGTTAGTATTATGAATTATGTAAAAATTACAGAAATTACAGATTTTTTATAGTAAAATTGTATTACTATTTTTCTGTAATTTCGCATTTTTTTTACAGTGTATGCAATATAGTAATAATATCAATATTTTGATACATTTAAAGAAAAAATTGTTTTTTGATAATAATATGAATAATATCAGTTGTTCAAACATATCCAATATAAACCTCATTTATATCTGCATAACCAACAAAAACCTTTCTAGTGGCAAGAACAGGTCAGATAGGTCAACGAAAATACGTTTAGCATTAAAACTCATACACGTTAATACACATTCACCTGGTACACACACACATACACACACATACAAATATATTCCAATGATGCATTTGGGCGGACAAGCCTATTTACTGGCCACCTTCCAGCCACTCGAAACCTTTAACAACGTGGGCAGTAAATTCGAAATACAAACATGTCTTCGGTTTGGTGTGTGCTGCGCTGCCGCGAAGAAACGAAACTTTCAGAAAACGTTCCCGTGTAATTTGCGGACATAATGAAGATTGCTGGGGCCACCAGTTAAGCCGTCACTTAATATTCAAGACTTTAAAATTCCCGCCGTGCCGCGCGGCTGTATTCAATTTCCAATGTGTCAGAGCATGGCCAACTATGATGCATCTCGCGCCCGTAAGGTATACACCATGTATACACTACGAAATGAACGCCAAAAGTTTTTAGTCCGATAGAAGAATGCCCGTTTATAATAATATAGTCTTAATTTTGAAACAAAATCAACCGTGTTGTCGCACGAATTTGACATTTATTTATAAAAGATCTATAATCAGGCAGATCGAAACATGATTAAGCATATTTAATTGGAAAAGTAAAATTATTCTTACATCAAAATAAGAAAAGTACATTATAAATTATAAATATAATATAATATTTGATAGTAAAAAATCTTTCAGAACATACTGTATTAAAACAAAAAAGCTTTAGTATTAAGTTCATTGTAGATTTTATTTAAGTATCGACGTTTCGATAAACTCTACGTACATCTTTATTATTTTTTTTTGACGAAGATATACGTAAAGTATATCGGAACGTCGATATTTAAGCAAAATATATACAGAACTTAATTTTAAAATCTTATTATAATATTTAGATGATTTTTTAACAATTTTGGTTGTTGTCTAAAAAAAAAAATAACTGATTTTCAGCATTCTAATCATATTAGATGAAACACATAATTTAAATAATTTAGGAGTAGGTGATTATGTTTGGTGTATTCATCTAATTAGATACTTTTTCCAGTTTATCGTATATTTATCTATCCTTGTTCATTGTTTTATATAAAATTTTAGATTATTTATTTAAAATTTGCAATTACAAATTGTTTTTAATTTATTTGTATGTTAATATAATAACTAATGTTATTAGATAATCACAAAAAATTTATAAAGTGATAAAAATTTGTGTCAAAAAATTGTTAAACATATTTTGAAAAAGCTTATAAATAATTACACAAAAACTTGCACAATGAAAAAATGCTCTATCCAGATTGAATATTAGAAGAATGAAATAAACAAAATTTATATCTTGTCAAATTATTCTCATGGCGTGAGCAAAAATCTTATATCGCGAGTTCCGCTGAATCGAAAGTAATGAGTATGGCTTCAACTGATAAAGATAATTTCTTTATTTTACGAAGTTATTTAATTGCAGAGTATTTTGAATATAAAATATATTAAATTAGATAAAAGTTAGTGGCATATATTGAAAAGTTATTTGACTACAAAAATTGAAAGTTAGATTAGCTAAATTTGATACAAGATGTACATGGCTAGTTTATATCAAGCCAGAAACTTTTAGACCTTACTTGGTAACTTTTGTATGAGTTCTCGTTTCTCGGACATCGGACGGTTCGTATGACGGTTGGCCAGTTTTTAAATAAAATTCAAATACGGGTATAATTAATTGTTTGATTTGACGATTAGTGTGCTCGGAGCGAACTAACGTCAAGTTTTCTGATGCTTTTGTTTTCTTTTAATTGTTTTTGTTTTGTTTTCCATAAGTTTTATGGTTTATTATTATGGGTGTGAATGGGATTTCGTGCCGTTTGAATTAGGTATTAAAACAGTCATTTAATTTTAAAACTAATTAATTATACAGTTTTAATATGCCATTGTTTTTCTAGTTCCGGATTTTAAATAGTAATTTTGATTTCGATCAACTTGGATTATTGTTAGTTTTAGTAGAATATAATATTCTATAGTTCATGATATAAATCGAAATCAAAAAAATTAATTTAACTTTAATAAAGTAAATATATAAACAGTTATAACAATAGTTCCACCTCTAATATTTCTATCCTGGTACGTAAATAGAAACTTCGTTTACATTTATGATATCTGTCATAAATATTATTCTATTGCTGTGATTGAAGCTTAGCTTTTAAAATACGTATTTTTTAAATTAAATTTTATGTTTTAAAAAAATTTGTTGTAATATTAACTTAACTATTATCTCATTATTAGTAATTACATGTTTGATGATATAAATAATCAAAAAATAATTATCATGTATATATAATAACAAAATCAACAAAAGAACATATATTAAACTATATTTTCAACACACACATTTGGAAGATATACCATTTCAGCTAATTACAAACTTGTCGCATACATCCAATAATTATAAATTATCTGTATCATTATCACCGAACTTATTTACGAGGTGAAAGCTTCGGTACAAAATAAATATAATAAATATAAATATATGTTTTCAAAAGCGTTATAATATAAATAACAGTATGGGGTCGCTATTGCTATTTTATTTTGCAAAATTCATTCAAGCACCTGCGATATTCCGTTTAATATGAATGTATATATGCATGTATTTATAGGTATAAATGATCTTTACTAATATAATATATACGTACAAATGAAAACACGAAATAAAATCAAAAATATCGCATTGTTGCACCTGAGAATTCTAATAAATTATGAATGCTCGACATTTGAAATTATCGTAATGGTTTTATTAATATATGTATGATATTTTAATGGTAATTTAAATATAAGTTTACAAATAACAGACTCTTTTATTTGTATTAAATAAATTATAAATTAAATTTGAATAGTTTTATCTGCATTTTTGCAAAAATAAATTTAAATTTTTGAACGAATAAATAAAATTATGCACACTAAAACAAATTTCCGGATTTATATTCTAAACTTGTGTTTAATTTTACGCACTTTCAATTTATTAAAAACTGGTTGTATAAATCTAATTACATAGTTAACCTTTAACAATGTTTTATACAACTATTTGTACGAACTTTAATAACTCAGAACCTTTTAAATTTTTTGAAGAATAAAATATATAAAATAAATATATTATTATATATTTATTATGTGCATCTTAAATTTTAATGTTTACATTTTTGTATATACTAATTATTTATGTATCTAATGCGAAAAATATTTGTCTTCATTACAAGCTTGAATAATTAATTCCTGAAAACCTACTGTTTGCTTGAAATGTATAAAACATATCTTTTTAAATCATGCCATTTTAAGAAAAATTGAAAATAATTTGTTTGAGCAATTAAATTTAGTAAAATATTATTGCTTTTTTTTATAAAGCACATTATAATAAATATTAAATATGAATATCTTAGTATTTAGTGGTCAACATTTTTTTCATATTGAGAGTTTCAATTGTGTATTATAGATGGATAATAAATATCACATTTTTAATATTGTAAAATTGATATATCTTAGTTTTACACTAAATAAAGTTACTAATTAAAATTGTTACAATATTGATGAAAATTTTGCTAAATTTAGAAATTTTATTTTAAATTAAATAAATTTGAAATTAGGTATTCCATCTTTTTATCAATTATTTAATCATAAAATAACACATTATTTAGTTAAGTAATGTTCATTGTTCATATACTTAAAGTAAGCTATATAAAATTTAATTAATTAATAAAATAATCAAATATGTTACCACTAATTTATACAATAAACAGCCTAATGACAATCAAATAGCCGAATAGATAATTTTTAATATATATATAATAAATACGTTTATGTATGCATATATAATATATAAAACACATTATTTAGTAATTTTGCATATAATTGCAAATAATGACAGTTTTATTAAGTAAATTATTGTCCATTGTTTGAACTGTTTGTCTGTGAAAACGTACTGACAATAAATTAAAACATTATTGATATATGAATGAATAATACATAAATCTTAATTAACGCAATATGCAAATATATTTAATCGCTACTATTGTAAAACAGAGTAAAATTAAAATAATCAAATAAAAATTTATATCTATGGAAATTTTTTTTTATATAATTTATTATTTTACCACTAAATTTTACTTTTTATATTCAACGAATATTATTTTTATTTTCATATTTTATTTGTGTATAACAATAACGGTATTAAAAAAAATATATTATATTTTATAATAAAATATTTAATATTTGTTTTATAAAAATCTGACAGATTTGTTCTACAGATAAAATTGAAATACAATTTACAAAATATTTTGCTGAGACATTCAATTTAATTTTAAATAAATAAAATAAAATAATGAGCAATCTAAACACTAAATTCCAATATGCGTTTATTTACGCTCGAAATATTTTAATTTAAATTATATTTAATCTAAATAAATTGGAAATGTCTTAGTCGTGATCAGGGCTCAAAATCGGGAAGGCGTGAAATTATTTTCATTTAATATCGTCACGTACTGCTTGTTCTGTCAAACGTTAAGCGTCGTAATTTAGAAAATTAATAATACACAACATAAATTAAATTAAAATATGTGTGTATGCCGATATTTATTGAATTTATAGAATTTTCTGAGCTGGTCATCAAGCACTGAGGATGAAATCTACAATATATGACAAAACGTCTGCGATAGATCGACCATGTCATACCAGCTTAAAAAATTCTATAAATTCAATGCAAACACATTTATTTTTTAACAATTTTTTTTACAATAATTTTAGAATATTAGAAATTACTTCATAATGACAGTCGGTTCTGTGGTGGCCACAGCAGATTATTTCTATTTAGATCATTACCTATAAATGTTTCCGAGTATAATTCTTCTAATTATAATCTAATACTTAAAAAGTAGAAAATAATAATAAACTCATTTTCTTAGAAATTACAAAACATTAGCCATAAATACTTAATGCACGAGTAAATAATCCGTAGCTATTCAGCAAAATTACATGCACTTGAGTAATTTACTTCAATTTTCGCGGCAAAAACCGACACGATAACCAATCACAAAAACAGCGCATCCAACTAAGCGTTTGACTAATACAGGAAATTAAAAGGGCCTACTGTGCGATCGTAAGATGATTTAATTAACTGGCGCTCGACATCAAAAGATTTGCATTCTATAATTATGCAAAGTAAATAAGAATAATCGTGTTATAAAAAGGAAACGATAATCATTTACCTTCTTTGGAAAGAACGCGACTAATTTCTATGTAAATAACCTACATGAAACGACTGATAATTTCATTTCTAAGTTATATGTTTATATTTCGTATTATGAGATTTTAAACGCAGATGTTTTTATTCTTTTATTAGTATGTATATCGCTTATTTATGTATATTTATTACATACTTTTTAAATATATAAAATAATAGAAAGTTAAATAAAATATACTGTAAAAAAATATATCTTAAAGTTATGTAGTTTTATATAGGTTTTAACAGTAAAAATAACAACATTTTGTAATTTTATTGTGATAATTTACGTAATATTAAATGTTTTATATAAAATTACATGAACAAAATATGTAAAATTACATATTTTTTTGTAAAATTGCATACATTTTTTACAGTGTATTGTTAAAAAAATAATAGCAGTTCAAGCCACTGACCTATACATAAATTAGGCAACCTACAACTTTTGAATTTATCTAATTTTGTAGCTGCATAAGTGCATATATTACAAATAACTTATTTTAATTTTTAATAACAGCAACTGATTTAAGTTAACAATAAGTGTAGATGGAACGGCACGCAACAAGACGATTTGTGTTCTGATTGCTTGAAATGCATTAAAAATATAGTGTATATATTTATATTTAGAAAGTAAATAGAAAATGATAACATTAAGAAAAATATTTGTTAAATTTTTAAATGTGATAATATTTTAACCCTTACAACTTTGATAACAGGAACTATTTCCGATAAAATTTTATACATTTTACTTTATTATACTTTATCATAAAAATGTCACAAATAAAACAAGGTAAATCTCAGCAATTGTTTCGGTATTTGTAAATCTCACGATTTACTGAAGCCGCAGTAATCAGCAAACGCAGGAAGAAATGCTGTATTCTATTTTATTTTTATTTTAACAAAAAAAAAACAAAAAAAAAAAAAAGAAAAAGCGTCATTTCGCACAATTGTCATAAAATAGAAAGCAACCACTTACAGAAGATAAAAGCATTGTTTCAGCGCTGAAGAAAAACAAAGAAAGCAAAAAAAAAATGACGGTGCTCAGTGCGAAATACAAGCGCAAGATGGAAACAGAGAGTAAACGCAAAAAAAAGAAGAAATGGAAGAGAAATCTGGGCAAAGCATTTGATATAACGTACACCTTGTTTAGTTCTCGCTACATCTGACACTATTTTCGCTGCTAACCGCAAATTTCATGGTCGGAGTGAAAAATTGCAGAATCAGATTTTTTTTATTTAACTCAGAGATTATATATAATACATTTTTTGTTTTAATAGTTGAGCACGTTTGTAACATATATAAGTATGCATATGTAAGAGAGTTTCTTAACAATTTTTACTTGCATTATCAATAGTTGAAGGAAACTGATTTTGAGATAGTGGAAAGAGTTTGTGCCACATTCTTTTACGTAATAGCGTGACTGTGTATGTATTTTATATTTTGTTTGTTTATATTCTGATATTTTATTTTCAATAAATAGATTTCTGCCACGCTTTGATCTACCAATTTTCTAGTATTTTAATAATCTGTTAATGATTAATCATATATTAACATTTATATATATATATATATATATATATATATATATATATTTATGATTATGTACGTAGAGTAAGTCGAAACGACGATTTTTCATTAAACTTTATACAGAACTTAATCCTAAATCCTTTCTATTTTAGTGTATTTTTATCTAGATTATTTTGTCTGTATCTGTCCCAAACACTGAAACTAACAATAAAATTTTACTCTGTAAAACTGTTTTCTAGTAACAACATTTATTCTACGCCACTGTCCATTTCTGTTAACATTTCACCAAGCGAATCCTAGCATTTACCACGCGGCGCGGCGCGTCTTCCCACAACATATACACACGTCGCGCAGTGGTCGTTGAGTATGGCATGGTAATCAGAAGAGTATTAAGTTATCTTGTGGTTAAGCATTTTCGCAAATGTACCGCAAATGCCGCGCACGGCACTCGTACACCCGGTTCGCCTTTGTGATTTCTCCAGGGAAATTATGGCCGGGGCGTCAAAATGTTGGCGCGTCGACGATGAAGGGCAAAGACGCCCACGACGGAAGCGCGCCGCGACGGATCTATACTACGTTTTAAACTCATACACGGCCGCAGAGGCGATACTTAAATGGATATTGAAATTTTCGTGGAAATTTAGATCGTGTTGCGAGAAATTGAAATTGTTTGTGGAATTATTTAAGATATTTTGAAGATGGCTGGGGAAAAAATAGGAGAAGCTAAATGTTTTAGTAATTAAATTTTGGGTTTAAATATATTTTAAATTTAAAAATCTGCTGTCGCCACTACAGTAGATATATAAATATATTTCCTATAATACAAAATTTGTATAATGTAGGTATAGAATATAATAATTGTTAATAAAATAATATTGAATGTTTTATTAAAAACAGATTATATTAAATTCGTTTATATAAAAATGTCGTGCAATATACAAGCAATATCGAAAATACGGTTAATTTAAAATTATAATTACATTTTTTGAAAATAAATAATTATAAATTCCATGTAACAAATTTCATGCCCAAATATTAATTACCTAATTAAAATCATGTAATTAAAATATGTTTAAACGTAGAATAAAATAATTTTAAATCAATTGCACATATCATTTAATCATTTATTTTAATTGGACCAAAACTATTTCAAATTGTTTTCAATTACCTTATCATTGTTTTATAATTTTGTTTAATTTTGAAATAAATTTGTAATTACAACACATTATTTAATCAAATAATCAATAATGTATTTGCAGATTGGAAAGAATTACATCATTTTTAAAACATTATTTATATATTAGTACTAGAATGGTATTCGCCTATATTTCACATCTTATTATAATTTGCAGTTGCACACAAAATGTGCAGTGAGATTTCTAAATTCTGCAATGGAAACTACGTAATTATGTAGTTAAGAGTTTACAGCAATATTCTAGCCACATTTTTAAATAGTTTTAATTTATAAGACCCCGTTTACAAATTGAAAATATTTGATTGCATTCTTGCGATACCGACCCTGAAAGATGTTAGCAATTTCAAACAAAAAAATTAAAAAAGTTGAAAAACGACAAAAACAGTTGAACTAAAGCAAAATGTTTACTCCTAAATAATAATAATAAAATTAAAAAGATAGATTTTAGTTTGAGTATATTAAATTACGTTGTATTATTTTTAATCTATCAAATTTACTGTAACCTATTTTGTAATATATTTTTTTTTTGTCATTTCTATAAATTTTCATTTATTTTCGTCCGTGTCTAAAAACAACAATGACATTGTGTTTCTTTCTTTGTTTATGTGACTTTACTTTCTGCATTTCTGTAGAAAATAGAGACATTTTTACTCCGTGCTGACATCTAGCAGACGGTGCTGCGTAGTTAATCAATCTTCCTGACAATTACTCCGCCTTCTAAATTCAGACGCAAAAATAAGCTTTCCCTGCACCCTTTACTCACTTAATGTCAAACAGTTGTACTGTGTTTCTCTCTAAAATTCCAAGTTGTAAGGCCGAGGGTATCTTATATGCATCTCAATTTTTCTAATCATTGAAGCTATTTAAAGTTTAGTTCTGTATTTAATTTAATGTAGAATATTTTTTTCGTTCTCATTTAAATTTTGTAAATTTACTACTGTAAAGTTTTAAAATTGAAATTTTTTGCTTAAAAATTGGAATTTTAAATAACTATGACATAACAAAAATAGAAAAATTCACGATAAAATTAGTATATTAAACGATAAATATAGAATGATATAAATGTATAATTTTATGGCAAAATTAACGCCAAATATAACACGATGTTATTAATGTCAGTTGCATAAAATATTGTTAAATACATGTAAATGAACAATGTGATAAAATTCAAAAACAAACTAATGATTAAGTATTGTGCAATTGGTTCCTAATCTTCTTTAAAATAGTAAAATTAAAAAATATAACATAGTAAAAAAAAATTTAATTTAAAGCTTTTTATTATTTGAAAAATATAAACAATTTTTGTAGAATAAATTTAAATCCTTGTATTTTTGTTTTTTTATTATCAAAACTTATTAGTCAACAAATAAATTAAGCGATATTTCATCTTCTACTCCTACATACATACACAATCACGCCATGTATCCAAAGAGGTGTGGCACAAACTCTTTCCAGTATCCCAAAATCAGTTTCCTTCAAATATCCTTATCCAAACAAGAAAATTTAGCTTTATCCACATTCAAAATACCTCTCATACATGCTTTTCTATTCCTACTACTTGGAAAGTTCCGCTCACGCAAAACACTCAATCATACCATACTCATCGAACATCCACGCAAACATGTACTTTCAAAATCATTCACATATATTCTATTAAATAAACGTTCATTAGACATTCGCTCAAGATATCCGGATCATCTTAACTGACTAACATAAATTTTTGCTACATTTTTTTTCAATTTCACACTCATCATACACTAATCTATTACGTACCCGATTCCTCCTACAAAATATAAATTAAATTAAATTTTTAAGCATATCTGTTAACCCCTATTTCACTAAAAATAATTATTATTTACCAAAATAAATTTCTCAGTTCTCTATTCAATCCAGTTATTCGTACACTGTTCCGAACTTTCTTTTGATTAATTCCCGTCATCTATTTTCTTCTTTCACACACCAATCTAAAAAGAAGCATCCCATGAGACTGGTCTACTTTCTCCACATTTTGTGTTGTGTGTGTGTGACCTGATTTCGTAAGCATTTCAGTTGGCGTTACGATGACTCGAACGCGTGATTAAATTGTTAACGAAGTAATTAAGAAGGGTGTGTTTCTAATTTTCGAAAAGGTGTGTTTTTCAGCCGTTAACGCGATCCGTGCCCGGGCACGCGGTGTGTGTGTGTGTGGGAGCTCCGATAGCCTGGTGGTAATAAATGTCCGATGTGTTCATTATAAGGTTTTAGTTTCGTGTCAAAGGGTAGTTTGTTCGCCGACCGGATTAATTCAATAAGATTTAAGACAGTGGTGGTTGGAAAAACGGATTAGAATTTATTGCAAAATTTTTCGAAAGTAATTTTGTGCAATGTTCTTTTATTCGGAGATAAATTAAATTTAATGTTTAGAAAAAATACATTAAATAATGTTTCAGAAAACTTTAAAAATTTTCTCGTCCTGTATTATAATTTATTTATGTTTCTAAGGTGAAAAAAAAAACACTATCTTATGAGTAAATGTTGTTGCTTGAAGCGTAGTCAAGGGTAATATGAACATGAAGGCGACAATAAATATATTTTAAATTTTTTAAATATATATATATATATATATATATATATATATATATATATTAGTTTCAGATAAAGCAGAATAGAAACAATTTTGCATATTTATATGAGTAATTTACTGGTTAAATATGCGTGTTTTAGCTTATATTCTGTAATTATTATATATAATTTACTTAAATTGACATATAATACATTAGTATACATATATGGCTCATATAATTGCATTCTCGTGTAGTTAAATATGTAATATTTTCCATAATTTTACAAATTATATTGTAGCATAATGATACATATTCCTGCATAAACTTATTTATAATAAAAAAAACTATTTTAATATACATTTATTGTATATAATTTCATACTGTTTCGTCTTCTTATACATATATTTTTGTTGATTTGTGCAACTAACTTCAATAATATGTTACTAGATTTATACACAATTTTTACGTAAACATAATTATTAAAACATGCAAAAATATATGCAAGAACGTATGTGAAATAGCTTGTCTCAAATGTGTTCAGAATGTATGCAGAATTCACATAGTTTAATGGAACAAATTTGAAAATAATTTTACCGACGGAAATATAAATAATTTTACAAGTGAGTCATTAGTTCTAATAGACATTCAACTTGAAGCCCCATCACGAATTGCTGTTTCACTAACGTAATCAAATACTAAACGTCTAATTCTATCGATTTTTTTATCCATAGTTTTATTATATTTTTTTGAATTAGAGATTCTGGTTTTTATTTCATATATGGATTCTATTTTTGGTATTAAGTCTATAAAGCAAAATATATTATGGTACAGATGAGTATATAAGATGATATTGTAAGTCAAATTAAATATTTAGGAATAACAGTAGACGAAAAGTTAAGTTCAATGTACATGTTGATTATGTTTGTAAAAAGATTTCAAAATAATTGGGTGTTTTGTACAGAGTAAGACAATCTATAATACAATTATTCTACCCCACTTTCATTTTTAATGAAAACAATGTAGGTTTGTATTCTCTAACTTTTTGAGATAGATGAATGGTATAATTAGATCTTCAATTGTTTCAAACATCCTACCATCTACCAATCGGCTGATTTTTATTTTTATTTGGTTTGTTATTTATAATATATATATATATATATATATATATATATATATATATATATATATAGGTATATATATATATATATATATATATAGGTATATATATATATATATATATATATATAGGTATATATATATATATATATATATATATATATATACATATAAGAAAAAAATATCTAAATATTTTTTAGATATTTTTAAGGAAATTCTAATACAATAATTAGTTTAGTTTTAATTTAAAAGTTGTTTTTAATTATTATGAGTTCTAAAATACTTTTTAATATTAACATGGTTTTTATAAAATTATAATAATATAATTCATTTCTATGATTTCATCGAAAATAGCTTGATAAAGTAATGATAAAACAATGAGTAACACAGTTTATTATAGTTGTAGAAAAAATTAATTTATTTATTATATATATCTATTTAAACCTACATTAACTTCTAATATTTCTAGTAAAGTTACTTGGAATTTTAGGTTCACATGAATAATAAATTTTATTCACTCCAATTATTAAAATTTTTAAACAAATTTATTTAAAAAGTATAAGTAACTATTATTTATCCTTGAATCAGGAATTTAAATCTGATTTGTATAAAATATTCAATTTGTTATTTCGTACATTTTTATTTTTATTTTACAAATATTTGTTTGGGATATTTTGTTCCATCCTATAACAATTTATATTACCAAAAAAACAATGTTCAGCCAATCTATGATACTCTTATCTCAAATAATTTAAACATTTAACATTATATGCATTCCACATTATACATACGTATATAATTCAATTTCTTTGTGTCTAGGTGTCTATGCGAGAATAACAATTTTCATTTCGGTGTTAATTTCTGTTGTGCACTTTCAATGTAATACATCAAGTTAACATAAAGCCGTTTGCAGTCAGTCTCTATATATATCGTCGTAGCCGTAACGCTAGCATTACGCAACGCAACGCAACCGTAACGGTTCGTTACGCGTCAGCGGTAATGTGGGCATGTGGCAAAAGCCTATCTACCACTATTGCGATATACATTCATAACGGAAACCAACCCGTAATGGTTTTTGCACGGAAAAATTTTCATATTTCAGGTGGATGATAATGTCGACTAATGTACATGCTTTTAATATGGTTCATGTAGTTATGTGTGTTTTTTTTTTTTTTTTGAAATTGCAACAGATTGGAATATAATTATAGTACATAAATTTAATTGAATTAAATAAAAAGCTACTTATTTCATCCGATCAACCACAATACAGATGGAGAACACAACACAATGTTAAATTACTTTTAAAGAAAACATTAAATAAGCAAAAATAAAAAAAAAATAGAGTATAATACATTACAAGCCAATAATAGTTGCCTCAAAAAACATATTTAAAATTTCATAATAAAACTAACCGTTAATTTTTTAATCATCATAATAAACCAAATAAAAATCTGTACTCACCAGTGACATTCAGGAGCGCAGAACAAATCGCCACCAATCTTTAAAAGACTTGAAATTAACCTGCAAAAAAAAACAACACCAAACGTTACTAATTAAGACCTCACATCTAGCATACATTCCGCGATAATACCCAAGAATATTTTACACTCAACAATAATTAATACTCATTACAGTGACACAAAACGAAAATAAACCCGTTTTTAATCACCGATTCATAATCAATCATAGTTTTGCCTCTCTCTATATCCGTTTGTGCAACTGCTAATGAGATCAATCAAACACAATTTAAACCGTATACGATTAGATCTGTTTACGGGCGATAATTATTATTATTGTTTGTGGCTTTGATTGTCTTCGGCCCGTAATTACGGACAACAAAGTCTTGTTATTGTTAGTTTAATAGTTAAGTTTTGCTCTGCGCGCGTTTGCGAAGTGATATATGAATTGTCAGATTCGATTTAGAAGGGAAATGCGATGCTTGATATGGGTTGAAGATAATCTCGGTTGATGTGTAATTTGCAAAGTTAATGGAATCTAATACAGTTTTGTTGATTAAACACTGTAAATAAAAATTGTCTATTTGTTGTTTGATAAATTTAGTTTCATAGAGTGTTGGCTCTAGAATATAAATCTGGATTCTAGATAAATCAGATATAAAAATTGTTGACTTATATGTCATGCAGATAAATTTAAAATCTTATATCTAATCAGAGTCATGCCAAGAATATAGAAGTGAGGCAGTTGCTTTTGGTGAAAAATTAGAAAGGACGCAAAATTAATTTATTCTTATAAAAAATTAAATATTAATATAATATTTTCAATAATTTGTATTTCATTTATGCCCGTATACACAAATATTTTCGTTAAAAATAGAAAAAAAAATTACGGAATCTAAGAATTTTTATTTTAACGAAAATGTTTATGCATACGAGCATTAGTATTCATCCAGAAAATACATAAAAAAAATGTTTTATAGTATAATATTATTGTTAAAAAAACTGTACTTTATTTCACTTATTTTATTGACGCGTTACATACGCGTCATTATTTTACTCTAACATTATATAAATACAGACATCAATAGAGTGTATAAAAAAAAAATTGTAATAAGTCAAATTAAAAAAAAAAAATGTTTTAGATTATAGTATTGTTTAATTTTAATTAAAATTCGACATACTAAACGAATATCATCATCAGAAAAAATATGTAAATTCTCTTACTTACAATTGTAGAAAATATATTGTACGGAACTCATGCACACTTTTTCTCACTAATGGTTAAATTTGCTAAGTTTTTCCAATATTCTTTATACTTTAAAAAAATATTACAATTTTATTTAAAAAATTTTTATTTACAATTAGAAAAATTGTAATACTTTTATTAAAGATAATCATTCTTAACATAGTAAAAAATCTTTTAGAACTCATTATATAAAATAAAACTATTATAGGTTTAAGTTCTGTATTAATATTTATTAATCGACGTTTCGACAAACTGGACGTCCGTCTTCATCAGGAAAACTGATAATAAATATTAAAACAGCCGTTTTATTTTATAATCATTCTTATCCAAAATAATTTTTATAACTTCATTGTAAAATTGTCTAGAAAATTTGTGAGTCTTGGCTTGTCCCAGAACTTACGCTATTTGAGTACGATTCACTTTTCTTGTCTATTCATAAAAAAAAACTATTTTAGTATTAACAGGGAAGTCTTTTTTTGTTATGAATTGCTGTTATTTTCAAATAATTTTTTTAAAAATTAAAAATTGTTCAATCGGTTTTAAAAAAATCGATACATTTTTCATATCACTAATTACAATTTTTTATTTTTATCAAAAAACAATAAAACTGAATCATCTTGTACAATGAAAAATGGTATTCTCGTATAACATACATTTATTTTATTTACCAGAAACAAACATAATACCTAATTCATTAGCATTAAACCAGCAAATTTTGAATATATACCACTCGACTCTTTATAGTTTATTCTATTTCCATATAACAAGAAACCCTAAAATGAAAAGATATTATTCCAGGAGAACTGACCAGTTATTACCGCTACCCTTGTATATAGTATTACCGGTTGGTTGCGTATCCATATATATATATATATATATATATATATATATATATATATATATATAGTGTGCTATTTAATTAAATGTTTAATTAGAATATAAATTATACATTGTGTAATTACCTGGGCGATTTTGGCTGTTGCTACTGTCTAGTTACCGGAGGCTACATTCAACAAGGGTCACTTTATAAATGAATTGATGTAATTAAGTTAAGATTATGTTCGAAATTTGTAATCTCTAGTTTAAATTGGTACTTACGGTCGAAATTACTGAACTGGAAAATAATTTATATTTTGCGGATATAAATTATACTCGTACATAGGTACATATTAATGGAAACAAAGAGAATATTTAGGCATAACTGGACAAATTTGTATATAATGTATGATAAATGTATTGATAATTTTTGTGTTTTAACTAATTATGATTTTTTTAAAACATTTACATTATTAAATATTTTAAATTTAATGGCCCGTATTTTCACCTTATTTATAAAAGTGATTTTGCCAAATGTACTTTTGACGTTTACTTAAAATAATTTATTAAGCACTTTATAGGAGTTTAGTTAAATTTTACAATACCAAATATAATAAAAAATAATCAAAAATAGAAAAATTATTTACATTTAAATAGAAGCAAAAATTTATTTTGAAATTAATGATAAAAGTACCTTTTCATGAAAAAGTGAGGTGAGAATACGGGCTAATGAATTTAAACTAGCTAGGATGGTAGGGATATATATATATATATATATATATATATATATATATATATATATATATATATATATATAGCAGAAACTGTCATTCAGAAACCAAGCACTGAGAATGCCATTTACGATCTATAGCGAAACGTCTGTGACAAGGATAGATTTTTTTGTTAGTCAACTTTTGAAATTAAATTTAAGAACTCATATTTCTGATTGTTTATAAAAATATATAGCAATTTATATAAACCAAATTTTTGACATAAAACATAATACATCACAATATATCATAATATATACGAGATACTCTAAAACTATTTGAAATGTGGATGAAGCAAAAGTTGCTTGTCAAAATAGAAATGTTTGGCAGAAACTAATTTATGCATAAGCAAAAAAAAATTTCTCTTATAACATGCGGTTACAAAATATATATTATATTAGGTAGAATTACATCAATAAAATTTTATTTCGTATTTGTTTAAACTTTAAACAAAATATATAAAATTTACGACAAAAATTAGAAAAAAAACAAGAAACAATTATGCATATATCATTTAACAAAAAGTAAAAAACATCACACCAAATATATCACCAGTGATAAATTATTGCAAATGAAGCAGAAATACAGTCTAAAACGTGTAATATTTTACAATTACCTTGTCAGACAATTTGACAAATCAACCTAACAATGTTTCGAATGATAACTAACGTAATTGTATGATATATGCAATTTTGATAATAGCTTTATGATGTATTGTACTTCTTTCTCATGCAAAACTTTGAAAACTTGTGAATTCATGACGGGTCAAAGAGCAGGAAAGGGGCGAGGAAATAAAACTTTAATTGTCATTCATGAGACAATCGTAATTAATCTTCGAGCGTCTTGGGTCTGACAACCAATGAAAAAGAGAGCGTGGGAGAAATTAGTGTTAGAGAGATAGAGAAAGAGAGTTGAAGATAAAAGACTGTCATGGATGATTCGCTTCCGTTTGGAAATTAGAAGTCATTTTTCAAACGCTACATATTCTTTTATTTTTTACGTTCATCTTTAATTCTTACTATTTGGTTGATGGAATACG
Source organism: Clivina fossor (assembly GCA_963966155.1). Taxonomy (NCBI): domain Eukaryota; kingdom Metazoa; phylum Arthropoda; class Insecta; order Coleoptera; family Carabidae; genus Clivina; species Clivina fossor. Next base: position 7,402,648 of record OZ014563.1, on the reverse strand, counting down.
CTTTTCCAACTAAATCTTTAGATTTTTTTTTATGTTTTGTTTCTCTCGATTTGCTTTTGTTTCGTTTGTTTGTTTTGATAAAATACCGTGTTTTAAATTATTAGAAATTTTGTAAATTTTTTTATAAAATGTGTTCAAAATCTTTAAAAAATATATAAATACATATTTTAAGAATGATTTGTCGGCTCAATTTCATAGTACGTTTCATTTTATTTTCTATAATATATTCTTCATATTTTTTTTTATTTAAATATTGAAAAATATTGTTTCATTATGTTCTCTTGTAGAGTATATCCTTTCAAACTTCATTTTAATATCAATTATGTTTGAAACAAATTTTAATGTGAAATTGTTCAAGATTTTTCCAAGAATTTTAAAAACAGAACTAATTTAAAGAAAATATTTCTTTAATAAAACAAAATTTTCATAAAATATTTATATATAAAATGATGTTCAGACTAACAGGATTAAACAAAATTGCATATTTTTAGTCGTCTGGTTGCTTACAAAGGCAAACAATTAAAATATTACTCCTAGCATAGTAAAAAATCTTTCAGCACTCATTATATTAAAATAAAACGGCTTTAAGTTGTAGTTAGCTATTAATATTTATTAATAATTGACATTTTAACTAGATAACAAAATAAGTAACTAGATAATAAAATTTATGAGTGCCTTCACACTGATTGATGTTATAAAAAAATTGTTGCACGGTTTCATTGCAAAAAATTTGTATTTTATTTTTTAACAAACCTTGCAATTGTTAAAATTCTTGTAAAATATGAATCATTAAAAATATTATTAAAATAACTATCATACGTACATGTTCAATATATATTTAACAATATATTGTAATTTAAACAACATTAAATAAATTAAAAATAAATTTTCAATAAATTATCTATAACCCTTATTCCCAAGCTAACAGATCGTTTTTTTTTCCCGTATAATGATAACAATTTATTGGAAATTACTGTAGTTGGCGAAGCATTTGACATTTAGCGATAAATATATTTGATGGACGTTTTCTTTCGCTAGAAGCTATGTATCAATAAAGTTGTTTAGTTCGCCATATTTGGACAACTATCATTATCCTGTACACACTTTGAGCTATTAAAGAAATAAATTGTTGCTGCGAATCGTGGTTTCGCGGGGGCTGTAGTGCTGTAGATATATTCAGATTTAATAAGCAGCAAATCTTGTCGGTCTTTGGTTGAAACTTTTGCAATGTCAGTATTATCAAAAGCAGTATAATATTTGTTATTTTGTTCACTACAAGTTTTTCTTGTTTTATTTGTAAGAGATTGTGAATGCAATTACATAAATAGCGATTTAATCGTATATCGCATAGTATAATTATTTGCTATTTTACATGAGTGGATTTATATGTAGAGATTGTTTTATTTTTTGAAGTTTTTTGTGTAATTTGAATAAGATTATAATGATATTGAGTAAATAAGTCTACAATTTATGGTACACGTTATTTTGTTTTTATGAATTATTATTGAAATTATAAAATTATATGCTGTTTTTGTGATTTAATAACATAATATGTAAATATCTATATATATATATATATATATATATATATATATATATATATATATATATATATATACGACAAGTGAATTTACGAGAATAGGCAGCAGCCAATACAGGTGATGTAATTAAATATAACTCATTTAATATTTACTGACAAAGCTTTTGGAACAAATTCGTTTCTTTATCAGATCACTGCAATAATTCTTGATAAAAATTATAAAATATTGAATATAAATAATATGTGTTTTCACTTATAAATTATTGCAGAGTCTAACGAAAAATTTGTGTTATTGATACGTTGTAACTATGTTGTAAATATAATGAATACAATAAAAATGATAAACGAATGATTAAGTATTCAATAATCTAGAAATCCAATGAATGATATATATATATATATATATATATATATATATATATATATATATTATATATATATATTATATATATATATATATATATATATATATATATATTATATATATATATTATATATATATATATATATATATATATATATATATATATTATATATATATATATATATAATAGTTTTATATCAATTCAAGCAAAATCATAAAATTAGAAAAAAAAATTATTTATCGTCAGTCGATTTCGTGTTTGTTCCATATCACAATACTTTACTTTCGTTTGATGTTTAAAATATAGTAAGAATATGAAACCGATTAGAATATATATTTCTATTAAAATTATAACATCTGCAATTGTAAAAAAAAAGTTATAAAGCAAATAAATATTGCCAATAACTCAATTTGACCGAAAATGGCGTATGCAATAAACAAAAAATCAACTGATTTTATCTAAAATATCCGACAATGATGTGTTATTGTAATTTTATTTTTATCTCAACTTTTGGATAATAAAATCTGCTATTTTATTTCAATTATAATTTTAAAATACTAATAAAACTTCATATTAAAAATCAATCAAACCAATTAGTAAAAGAGGGCAGAATATCTAAAAATCTACAGCATTTCAACAGCTTCTGTCTGGGTACGTTGTGTGCGTTGCGTTGGCTGTTACAAAAATTATCGGAAATTACTGGCCGTACCCAAGACTAAAGCAATTCTCCGGCTGGAAATGGCAAACGGTCTTATCTCTTTTCAATATCAGCCCGTTTCCAAACTACATGAGCAAAAAGGGATTACAGTAATTTTTTAAATTAGAAAATTGAGGTTACCTCCCGTGATCTCGTAAAAAAAAAATAACAGCTGTTTACTCATCTAATAGCACTCGAACTACGGCTCTTAAAATGCCCATAGCTGTCTCGAAAATTGACTCACATCGTAATTTATAAAATATGAAATTTATACGTCGCACTTAATTTATTATCGAAACCTGTTCCCCCCGTTCTTGGATCGCTTGCACGCTGGGATGAACATTATTTTTATAAATCAGTTATTTTTTGTTAAGGTTAGGTGCATTTATTCTGCATCCAAATATGGATTATAGTTATTTAAACAGTGCTTGTCTCAAATTTACACTTTTATTGCAATTTTATGCCCTTATATTATTACAGAAAAAATTGAATTTAATATTTGTACTAAACGAGAAATAAACGTTTTTCAACACTCATTGTAAATTATATATAAATATATCAGACATTCGAATATATGATTATATGAAATTTAAAGTTTTGAAATTTTTTATATAAAAATTGTATTTAAAACTGTACTAAAATTATGTATGTTATAAAATTATTATTTATTAAAAAATAAACAAATTGAACTCACTTATAGACTTAGGTGTTTTAAGTCCTTAAAAGGTATTGAATATTAATCTACAAAATTTTTATGTCTTAAAAAAAATTGTTATACATGAAAAATGATATTTTTTCTACAACTAGAAAAAATCGACCACGACATACGAGCTCAGAATATTCTATAAATTCAAAGTTATTAAGTAACATTTTATTTTAAAAGTAGAAATTATATATTTCTAATAAAATGTATGATGGATAATATTGTATATACAGCAATAAATCATAATTTGTAATATAATTATTATTTAACATTAAAAAAAAAATGATTACATTCATTAATATTCAATAAGTTTGTCAACGTTTAATTGCTGTCTAAAACGAGAAATTATTCAAGAAATAACTAATTTAAATTATTCTATAATTAATCAAAATTTCTTACGTATTATTTCTTGATTGCAAAATTAAAACATAATATTATAAACTAGATATATTTCAAAATAAAAATACTAGCAAAAGTTTCATAAACTAAATGAGAAAATTAGGCTAAATTTTAAATGAATAAAACATGAGCACTGGCGACTTTAATTGCAAGCAAAAATGTCGAGGTAATGTTATATTTTAACTTACAACCGAGATGCAGCGTGCATTTAAAATGCAGATGCAATTTTCATATGAAATTTAATTAAATAATTTTTGTATTTTTTGTTTTCTAATTATTTTGTTAATTTATTGTTACGTTTTTATCTTCAGTTTTATTATATACAAACTATTTTAAACTTACGAATAAAAAAGAGTAATATAAGTGTTGGGACCCGGTGCTGGCTTGGCAACCACGAAACACTAGTTGTGTCTGTGGGCAAGTGCTCGAGTTCCTAAAAAAGGCGATGCGGCGTGTGTGCGGTGATGTAGCGAGCTAGTGGACTGTATTGCGGCGTAAATATGGAATAAGCGTGCGTAGCTTGCTGAATAGAACTAATTAATTGATATGCAAGAGGATGGATAAGGATCAGAGACGATCTTCACCTATCCGAGCGATAGATAGGGCTTGTACAAGAAGTGGTAGCTCTAGGAAGAAATGAGGAAAGAGGTTGGCCCACAACTGAAGTATAGGAGTGCGGGACGGTAGGCGAGGTGAATTAAACCAATAACTTGTAGCAAGTCAAGTGTCAGCACAATTACTGCACGATTATACTGAATAATGTAAAAGCGACTTACGTTTATATAATGTAGTACAGATCCGTAATGAATATGCGGTTAGATACCTTACAATTCAGCGTACGATTGTGTAGTGATTGTGAGAGCTTTCAAGATGCGTGTACTTCAATTAACGTAAGCTGGTGCTTCTGCGGTGCGTGTCTGGAGCTATGCGTGAATGTGTATATATCGTCAAATCTTCAACGAGTGTCGAGCGAGAATTAGTGTTAATAAGCTTCCAAAACAATTAATAAAGCACAAATAAAGAAAAGAATCTGCAACTAAATATGAGAATAAATGTTGCAAACACAGAAAATGCGAGCGTGAATGAGAAATGCGAGTGATGCGACAATAATGTAAGCATAGTACATAAAATGCGGAATAATGATACTGCAAGCGCATATAATTGGAATAACTCTATGCGTGACAGATATACAAGCGTTTGTAATTGTAAATAATAACATGTAAATCACAAAGAATAAAATATGTTGTACTTCCCTGAATATTTGAAGGTTATTTCACCACGTGTTTGGTAAAATATGCGGAAATGTGATATCTTGTAATTTACAATCAGTTAATCACAATTAATAGTAGAAATGATATACTTCTGCGTAATATGTGTAGTATAGCGGATAAAAGCGAATCTATTTTAATATAGAAAGTAGCGTTGTGCAAGCTAGCGAGATATTTCATGTGTGTTCGACAGAATTACATTACAAGTCGTTCGTATAGAAATAACGTAGCATAACTTGTATGTTTAGTACGAAGCGACACAGAAATATATAATAATACTTGCGGCGAATGATATTTGATGAGGTGAAATGTGCGTTCTTGTTCAACTGCACAGCGTAGAGATGTTGACTCGTTCACGGCCGGATATGGACTCGTACTGCGTGCTTGCGGATGCAAAGCGAAACTAGTACTGAATGCGGCCGACATACGAAGCGTGATAAGAATATGAAATGTGTTGCGATTTGTACGCGCTAGTAGCCAACAGATGGCACAGCGGTCTTAACATGATAACGAAACTTGAACATTAGCCAGTTGCCAACAGATGGCAATGCCTGGTCCGAACATGCCGGCCGGCCAAAAACGGAGTTTTTTAGGATCACAAGAGTGGTCACAGTTCGACAACGGATCTTGTTAATACTCCAGAAGCGGTTCGGACTTGAGCTACTCTAGCTACGTTATCTTCCTGGGTGAACCTTAATGATTCAAGCTAGCTTCCACTGAAGGGGAAGTAGTAGATCGTATTGATGATCACGAGTTGATCAGGTTGAAGATTAACGGTAGAGCGTGTCCATTTTAATCTTTGCTGAAGTGTGTTGAGAGATTCGGCATGCCATAGGTTCCAAAATGATTGTAAGACATTGTGTAACAGGTGCCAGCGGCGTAGAAGATTGGTATTTGATTTCCGATATTCATGATCTGGTAAGTTGCCCATATTAGAATTGATTCCAATAGGATGACAGCGGAAGGATTTGATGCATTTTACAGAATAACTGCGAATCAGACGGCGAGCACCTACAATCCAAAATCGGCGATTTAAAATTGCTTGAAATGTTGTTGGCGATGAGTGAAGATATTTCTGATGATAATAATCGATGACAAGATCGGTTAAGCGATGACGTAATGGTAGCAGTATAGGTTGTTTATGAGAAACACTTAGACTGGAATTTCGAATTTCATTCTCAAATTTTGCGATGTCATCAGCGAATGCTTCAAGTTGCGTAATTTTCACCCATGTGATTGAGGCGTTATCGAGTTCTGATGCTAATAGTGCAGGCGATGATATTGCTTCCTTCAATTTTAACCTTTTGTAAAATCTGGTGCAGAGTGCAGTAATACTTAACAGGTGATTTAAGTTGGAATATTGATGTAGAAGTTTATAGTCAGCAGGATTGTCTTCCGACGAAATATGATGCCACATATTTTGCAGAAGATTCTGTTGAATTTCAGAAACTTGGCTGGTTACAAAAGTTTTCCATTTGTATGGTGGTGTCCGAACCCATGACAGAGTGATTGTAGAATCGGACGACGCTAAAATATTAAAGAAAGACAATGTTACGGTGTCTAACAAATATTTTATTAAGCGAGATAATAACAAGTGATTTTGTTCTAAGTAATCAGCAATATATTTGCAATATTCCAATTGTAAGTGACTGTCAGATGGTAGGCGACATTGAAAAATATTAAAACATATAAGTGCGTTCGCGTATGAATTTCCTAACTTGGGAGGATATTCTTTAAGAGAAAGCGGAATCATATAGCGTCCTGATTCTAATCTTCTATGCTGAGATGAAAAGATATTGTTGGATAGATGATCTAAACTTGACAATGTAGCGATCGTGGCAGCGTCTTCACGTTCCGAAATTTCCGATAATGCTGGCGAAGACGAGTTCTGAACCGTTAAACATGTGGTAACGGTTGATGCGGTTAGCGAACAGATTGGTCCAGAAACAATCCAACCCAATGAGGTGTCAATAGCGGTCGGACCATTCGCAGTGGTTTGCTTGTGACCAGTGAGAAGATTGAAGTATAGATCAGCACCAATTAACAATTCAATGGGCGCCGGTGTCACAAAGTCTGGATCAGCTAACTGTAGATGTTGAAATTGGCGAAGTAAATCGGAAGAAAGTTGCGCCTTTGGTAAATCTTGGATGATTTGCGAAACAATGACTGCGGAGAGCGTGTATGCTGATGAAGCGTTGTGCGAAGAGCATAGACAAATTGTTGTAGTGCCTCGAACGTTGTTCAGAGCTGTAGCGTTTCCAAATCCTGAAACGACGATGTTTGCAGAATGTATTGGTAATTGTAGACGATTGGAACAATTTTCAGAAATGTATGAAGATTCGCTTCCACTATCTAAAAGTGCACGTACTGATTGCCATGATCCTAGTGAATCTTGAATACGTACAATAGCTGTACCTAACAGAACTGCTGAAACTGTCGTGCTGTGCGAAAATGATGAAGTACGAGTTGTACCTGCTATCATAGGCAAAGGAGAAGTTGACGGACTGTTGTTGATTGCGTTGTCCGCAACTTGCGGCTGACTTAAAGCGTTTGTTGACTTTTCAACTCGTTCAAAGTGCAGGAGCGTGTGATGTCGTTTATTGCATTTGCGACAGTTGAATTTTGATTTGCAAGTAGACGTAGCATGTATTGCTGATAAGCAGTTGCGACAACAGTTGTTGGTGCGTATCATCTCAAATCGCTTGATTGGTTCCATAGATTGAAACTTGAAACATTTGTACAGTGCATGCGGATTGGAACAAGCGATACACTTACTTGTGTTTACAGTTGATACAAATGATGATGTGTTGAATGTCGTGCGATTTGTATTGAGTGATGTGCGATTTGTCTTAAATGACGTGCGATTTGTCTGATCGGAGGATCGTGATGTATCTGCTTGAGTGAGTGGTTTGTCAATACATTGCCACTGCTGAGATTGTATAAATTTATCTAAGAAATCTAAGAAATCAGCGAGATTAGGTAAATTATCTTTAGATAAATTGCGTTCAAAGCTGTTGCGAATTTTTGTGTCGAGTTTGGTGAGCAGAATAAAAGTTAATACTGGACTCCATTCATCGACAGGTTCGTGATTAGCCCTTAATGCTTCAGTGTGCTCTCTAATTGCAGCAATGAATGTTGTGGCGTGATCATAAGTCATTGGAATTGGCTTTGGCAATTCTATTAGCGTTTGAATATGATAAGATGATATTAATCTTCTTTGAGCGTAGCGATCAGTTAATGATTTGATAGCGATCGAGTAATTATCATCTGTGAGCGATAAGTTCTTGATTAGAGCGAGCGGTTCTCCTTTTACAATAGATTTTAAATATTGGAATTTTTGAACTGGTCGTAGACTGTCATTGTCATGGACGGAGCTGCAAAATATATCAAAAAACGAGTTCCAATTAGCGATCTCACCAGAAAATTGAGGTAAATCCAATTTCGGAAGTTTTGCGTGCGTGTATGACTGTGACAACGTCTGCGATATGAATGCGATATTTGCAACGCTGGTATCCAGAGCCGGTTGCTCGTAGAATGGAGGTTGCGTGAATGCTGCTTGTATGACACGTACAGAATCCATGAAGTCATTATATTCAGCGTAAAGCTGATCCTGATTGGAAATGTTACTTGAATGGATCATGATTTGAGTGTGATGGTCTTCAAACTCACGAATGCGTTTCGGAAGCAACTTAAACTGGGAGCGTGCTTCTATGACCTTTTGTGGATCTGCAACCTGTGTGATTAGAGACTGTAGATTGTCTACAAACAGTTGACAAAACTTGCGGCGTACAGACGGAGCTAGTAACTCAGTCATGATGAAGATGTGATGCGAATTGCGGTTTGAATAAAATATAGCGATATAGATGCGTTGGCTTCGTATGAGCGTGCGATGCGAGTTGCCGTTTGAATAAAAGAAAATAGAAATATAAATGCGTTGGCTTCGTATGAGCGTGCGTTGCGAGTTCTTGTAGAACTTGATATATGCGGTTGCTGCTGATGAGCGTGCGTTGCGAGTTCTAGATGAACGTGATTAACGTTTGCTACTGATGAGCGAATAAAGCGTGTTCGTGTTGAACGTGAGATGCGTTTGCTGCTGATGAGCGAGTGAAGCGAGTTCGTAATGAACTTAATATATGCGGTTGCTACTGAAGAGCGAGTGATACCAGTTCTTGTTGAACGTAGTACATGCGGTTGCTCCTGATGAGCAAGTGATGCGAGTTCTAGATGAACGTGATTAATGCGTTTGCTGCAGATGAGCAAGTGATGCGAGTTCTAGATGAACGTGATTGCGTTTGCTGCAGATGAGCAAGTGTTGCGAGTTCTAGATGAACGTGATAGCGTTTGCTGCAGATGAGCGAATGATACGAGTTCGAATTGAACGTGATAGAGGCGGTTGCTGCTGATAAGCGAGTGAGGCGTGTTCTTGTTGAACTTAGTATATGCGGTTGCTACTGATGAGCGAATGTTGCGACAGCTGATGTGCATTGTATGTGCACAGCGTGGCGACTGCGAAGCGAATTCCGTTTAGAATGCGTAAATATAGCGTTTGATCATGTTCAGAGCGCAAATGATCAATGATGAAGACACGTCAAGCGAGTTGTGACTTGCCTAGCGGCTATCGAAGGTTCGAATGATGGGGCACACGTAGCGTAGGTTGTAACCTGCCCGTTCGGTGCAAAGATTCAAATGATGGGGCACACGTCAACAGGTTGTGACCTGCCCATCCAATGATCGTAGGTCCAAATGATGGGGCACACGTCACTAGGGTTGTGACCCGCCCATCCGGCTCGAAGGACCAAATGTTGGGACCCGGTGCTGGCTTGGCAACCACGAAACACTAGTTGTGTCTGTGGGCAAGTGCTCGAGTTCCTAAAAAAGGCGATGCGGCGTGTGTGCGGTGATGTAGCGAGCTAGTGGACTGTATTGCGGCGTAAATATGGAATAAGCGTGCGTAGCTTGCTGAATAGAACTAATTAATTGATATGCAAGAGGATGGATAAGGATCAGAGACGATCTTCACCTATCCGAGCGATAGATAGGGCTTGTACAAGAAGTGGTAGCTCTAGGAAGAAATGAGGAAAGAGGTTGGCCCACAACTGAAGTATAGGAGTGCGGGACGGTAGGCGAGGTGAATTAAACCAATAACTTGTAGCAAGTCAAGTGTCAGCACAATTACTGCACGATTATACTGAATAATGTAAAAGCGACTTACGTTTATATAATGTAGTACAGATCCGTAATGAATATGCGGTTAGATACCTTACAATTCAGCGTACGATTGTGTAGTGATTGTGAGAGCTTTCAAGATGCGTGTACTTCAATTAACGTAAGCTGGTGCTTCTGCGGTGCGTGTCTGGAGCTATGCGTGAATGTGTATATATCGTCAAATCTTCAACGAGTGTCGAGCGAGAATTAGTGTTAATAAGCTTCCAAAACAATTAATAAAGCACAAATAAAGAAAAGAATCTGCAACTAAATATGAGAATAAATGTTGCAAACACAGAAAATGCGAGCGTGAATGAGAAATGCGAGTGATGCGACAATAATGTAAGCATAGTACATAAAATGCGGAATAATGATACTGCAAGCGCATATAATTGGAATAACTCTATGCGTGACAGATATACAAGCGTTTGTAATTGTAAATAATAACATGTAAATCACAAAGAATAAAATATGTTGTACTTCCCTGAATATTTGAAGGTTATTTCACCACGTGTTTGGTAAAATATGCGGAAATGTGATATCTTGTAATTTACAATCAGTTAATCACAATTAATAGTAGAAATGATATACTTCTGCGTAATATGTGTAGTATAGCGGATAAAAGCGAATCTATTTTAATATAGAAAGTAGCGTTGTGCAAGCTAGCGAGATATTTCATGTGTGTTCGACAGAATTACATTACAAGTCGTTCGTATAGAAATAACGTAGCATAACTTGTATGTTTAGTACGAAGCGACACAGAAATATATAATAATACTTGCGGCGAATGATATTTGATGAGGTGAAATGTGCGTTTTTGTTCAGCAGCACAGCGTGGACATGTTGACTCGTTCACGGCCGGATATGGACTCGTACTGCGTGCTTGCGGATGCAAAGCGAAACTAGTACTGAATGCGGCCGACATACGAAGCGTGATAAGAATATGAAATGTGTTGCGATTTGTACGCGCTAGTAGCCAACAGATGGCACAGCGGTCTTAACATGATAACGAAACTTGAACATTAGCCAGTTGCCAACAGATGGCAATGCCTGGTCCGAACAATAAGTATGTTTTAATCAAAATAAAATTTGTACTTGAATAGAAATATTTAGTGTACTTGTTAGTAAAAAAACTATCTTACAAATATATGGCGTAATTAGGTATATACTATAAGAGCCAGTATTTGCAATTTTATTTATTAAGATAAGTAAAGATCATTCGTGATTGGCTAAAAATGTAGGTAACTGTTCCATTGGCTAATTTTAAAATTACTACAAGGACAAATTTATTCCAATTATTGATACTGAGCTTAAAAATACATAAAATTGCTATTAAAAATAATATGATTTACAGTTAATGAATTTATAAGCAATATAATCCGATAAAAGTTGTTAAAATTTTGGCAAGAAATTTGTTTAAATGCATCACAAAAAATTAATAAATATAATATTAATGTTCTGTTTTGATAAAAATTACATGTTAAATTTACATATCATTAAATATTAATTAAATATTAGTAAACTTAATTAAAAACAAACATAAAAATTTAACTTCGACAATATTAATATTATAAAAAAAATTGTTTATCTGATAAATATAATCAACAATTATTTTTAACAAGCGTCAATAATTACTATTGAGCAAATTTGTGGGTAAATATTATATATATCACATAAATTGACAGTGAAAAATATTATTTAATAATTTCATTTTACATTATTAAAAAAAAATATAAAAAAATAACTTCGCGTACACTTTTTTTATTGTTTGTAAATTTATTTTTATTATAATAAAATAATTGAAAATATTTGATGAAAATTTCTACCATTTTCACCTAGAAATTTTGTAATAATCAAAAGCGTTTGCAGAAAATTTTCCAGAAAGAGACAAGCTTAGAAACAAATAACTACATCAATAAATTTTTATTCATTTACTTAATAACATTTTTTTTGTAAGAATTTAATGGAATACGAAAACAAATACATATCAATTTATATTATAATTGTAATTTGTAGAATTTTTTACTAGGTGCAAGTGCCCTGCTTACCCTCTTCCACTGCAGATGCCTATGGATACAGTAAAATAATTAGTTTACCTTTAACATAATTTCTATTTTCTTGTTATATTTTACAGCTGTTAATTTTCTGCAAATGTCACTCAAAATATTTGTTTGACATTTTCTAGTGCTCCCACTAAAAAATCTTTAAAAACTCGCTCCACAAAATATGTCATGCAAATAACACACGGTTCTACAAACCGTGTCGTGCAAGCACGTGGAGTATGCAAACAAATGCTTGTGTTATACTAACATTTCTCTCTGTCCCTGCATGTTCGATATACATATACATGTATATATGTTAGATCTGTCCATAGAAGGACACACTCTAAGATCTAGTGTGCGATGGTATACATAGGGATTGTTCGTGCCAATCGCGATGCATTCCCGTAATTCTATTGCGATTATGCGCTGTGCCGACCCGTACATCGTGCATGTTTCATGTGAGGTATGCGGTGAATGTGAATATACTCGTATGTGCAGGATCGAATGATATGAATAAAAGTTAGTAATGGAAATTTGATGGATTAGATTTTTTTGTAATTTAAAAATAAAGGAAAAATATGTGAAATTTAGTAATATTTTGGATTAAAAATAGTTGGTGTTTTAATATATTTTTTTGTCTATATCAAGCTAAAATTTGATTATATAAATTCATCACATTTGTAACTATACTGTTCGAAAAAATTACTCTAAGAAGTGCTTATATAAGTCCATTTTCTAAAAAAAGTAAATACTGTTACCCTAAATAGGTAAATTTAAAAAGAGCACTTTTTACTTTACTTACAGAGAAAATATAAAAATTGTAAACATTTTTTGTAGCAATTACAAACTGACTAACATCGCATAACAACAACTTTTATATTATTATAGGGTAAAAATAGGAAAAAACTATAAATAATTGTCCATTTATGTATGGGCAATTATTTACTTACACTTTTTGTAATTTTTTGCTCTTTTATTAGTGTAAAAAGTTACATAGTTTAAAATACATAAAAAAAGCAATATATTACACTACTAATGGTATAAATTTAATTAACGATGTATGACAAATACCAGCCCAAAATATCCTATAAATTCAATGAATACCGGCCGTGAAAACTTGAAGATTTATAAATATTAATATTAACCAAGATATTTTCCCGTAATTCCTAAATGGAACATGGGGCTATATGCTCGAGTAGCTGAACAAATAGTTTCTTAACAATTTTTACTTACATTGTCCATGGTGTGGGTCGTTAGCCTACAGCCAAGCAAGGGACCTACAGCTTATAGTGGATTCCGAATCAGTTCGGAAATAGGTACCAGAAATAATATTTAATTTAATTTCTGGTGTAAGCACTGTGTAAACCAGAGACGGCTGCCTGTACTGGATTAGTTTCACAAAATATAAACAGTATAAAACATTATATTCTCAATTACCCACGGCGTATTATATATTATGTTAATTAAATCATTAGTTAATTTTTAATAATTAATTTTTAACTAATGATTTATTTAGTTCATCGAAATAAGTTAATGGCGATTTAAACAAAAACAAAATACTACAACCTAGTATTCATCAAAACGTTATATATTATTATATATTTAAAATTTCATTCAAATAAATTTTTAATCGTTCTAAATAAAATCTTCATTAAAATTGAAAACAAAATTAAAAAAAGTACATACACCTAGAATGAATCAAATGAATCAGTAATGGTAAAGATCATCGTGTAACGAAGACAGGTCATGCATAGGTCAATAATATATAAGGCCATTGCAATGAATGCTACAAGACGCTGTGTTCTGTTCGGCAACATGCTGAGTAGGTTTTCGTAGGCGTCCAATTAAATTATAATTGTCACCGGATCGCAGTGCCCGGAGTCGGTGTGCCGGTAGATTCGTAATCTAATGCGTACGTGCACCTTATCACCATTGTGTGAAATACTTGCTCACTCTGTCCGTCTTCTGCCTGCCTTCTTTGTTTTTTAGCAGTCAGAGACACACTAGCCCTAAAATGTGTCTACTTTACGCTAAAAGTGCGTGATGTTTTGAAATTATTATTATTTAAAAATTATTATTTTTTAATAACATTGAACAATAAATGTTTATAAGTGTATTTGTAAAATAAATAATATTCAAATTTTAATATTTTTCCCAAAAACTTCACAAGTTACTCAATCATTGAATTGATTTGTTAAGCTATGCATCAATGGCTGGCCAGTTAATCATAGACACATGTTTTAAACAAAATTAGAAGTATATGAGTAAACCCATATATAGCCTACTTTGACATTTCTCGGAAAGTTGGCAACACTGTATTTTAATAATATTATAATTTATGTGGGCACTATAGGAGATACTTTTCTGAAAATTTGATCAAAATTTTTAAAAAATTTTGTGATTTTTTTTTCTCGATAAGTTGGCAACACTGTATTTTGTTAAAATTGCATAATTTATTTAGGCACTAGGAAAAACTTTTATGAAAATTTGATTAAAATCGGTTAAATAAAATGGTCAAAATAAATTTTTAAAAATTTTACTAATTTTTTTATCGGAAATTAGGCAACACTGTATTTTGTTAAAATTACATAAATTATATGAATACTAGGAGAATCTTTTGTGAAAATTTGAGTAAAATCTGTTGAATAACATGGCCATAATAAAATTTTTAAAAGTTTAGTAATTTTTTTCTCGGAAAGTTGGCAACACTGAATATTAATAAAATTACGTAATTAATGAGAGCATTAGGGAAATCTTTTCTGAAAATTTGATCAAAATCGGATAAATAACGTAGCCAATATGAATTTTTAAAACTTTAGTAATTTTTTTCTCGGAAAGTTGGCATCACTCGAAAAAAACAAAATCACATGACCGTCTTGGGCACTAGATAAATTTATCCTGAAAATTTCATTAAAATCAGTTGAACCGTCTAGGAGGAGTTGCGGCCACAAAATTTTGACTTACGACCGAGCGAGCTGACGACGCACATCCATACACCCACATAAACTAAGTTCAGATTCGTCATCTACAGGCTATATGAAGGATTTCCATACAATTTTTTTTTTTTTTTTAAATGTTACAGACACCGTACCAAACGCTATACTACTTTTTCCTTGCAGTCAAAGTAGTAAAAACATAAAATCAATTAAGAAGATTTAAAATAAATCGAAACTTGATTTATTCAAAGTTTATGATTATAAGTTTATTCATTGTAACAATTTGATATTAACTAATGTGTATTTAAATAAACTAATATTATAAAAATATTTTTCATTTAAATATATAAATTTAATAAGAATTAAAATAAAATAGCTATTGCATTTTTCTGTGTATCAATCATATTTGGTTGTGTAAGATTATATAATTATATTAAAATTAGTAATAAATCATAGTATTTAATCTTAAACGGATGCATATTAATATATTGCAATACTATTTAAATTACTTTACTAAAAAATTCTCGAGTCCACCTCTGTCGCATCCATCGAGAATTGCGGTAGGCCCACCGACGGCACGATTTAACTCCAGCGGGTGCTAAAATTACAATCAAGTGAAGGAAGCGCATCGCATCACAATTCCGCCTACATCACCTCCCAGCAAGCACCTTATTCCACACCACACTATTCCTCGCGACACTTTATCTAAAGCCTCCCCCGCTCCACCCTCCTAGCCCACCCATTCAAGTACAACTATCTTAACACCGACGCTACATGACACCTGCAACTGTTGTGTTGTGTAACCCAAGTGCAGTCATGAAATAAGGGTCGTATTAATTGCAACAATGTACTGGGGCAGACAAAATGATTCATTGTTTTATATCGTTTCCATGTACGATCCGATTTCAAAACCCCGGGGAGAATACGGGATGGCAGCGAAAAAGCTTAGCGCCTCATTGGAAACACGGGGCCCCCGAGATAATGTAGCTTTGTTTTGTCTCTCGCTCCGGCAAAGCGATGTGTAACTGTAATACACTATAGTTAGTGTTTAGATGGTGTTAGTTTGTAACTGAGTATATATGATGTGGTAGTTTATAGCGTAAAATGATATGATAAATTGATTTACTTTACACCAGAGACTGGTGTACATGCTTTTTACCACACCCTGTATATGAAAGGTTTGATATGAAATATGAATATTGATTAGGTTAGGTTAGGTTAGTTGCAATTTGATATTGGAATTGATATTTTTTTTCTTTAATAAATTATAGAATAATAAACATGGTAAAAAATTATTGAAATAAAAAACTTTAAAATTTAGTTCTGTATTAATTTTAAATGATGAATGTGAAATTGAAAAAAAATGTTGTAGCAAAAGTTGGTGTTAATCAGTTAAGATGGTTTGGACATCTTGAGCGAATGTCTAATGATAGTTTGGTTAAAAAAAATGTATACAAGTATGAATGATTTTGAAGCTATACATTTCCGTGGACGTCTGATGAGTAGTTTGAGTGGTATGATTGAGAGTATGTTGCGTGAGCGAAAGTTTACAAGTAGTAAGTAAGAAATTATGAATGTGGATAAAGCTAAAGTTGCTAGTCTGGACAGGTATGTTTGGAGAAAACTGATTTCGAGATAGTACAAAGAGTTTGTGCCACACCCTTTCGGGTACGTGGCGTGATTGTGTATATATGTATGTACAAAAGTTATTTCATTTTAAAATGTCTAGTGACTTTTCTTACATTCTGTAAAAGATTTTTATTTATATTTATTTTTGAAAAATAAATTACAATATACAACTAACACTTTTTTCCGAACTTTATTAAATAAAAATTAGCGAACTTCCATTTCGGAGAAAAAAGCAATAATTGTTCTTGAAACAACCTTCAAACTGTGTATCTCTTTTAACCTCAAAACGCACGACCGCTTTCATTAGAACCCCCTAAGAAAGAAAAGAAAAACTGCAAAGTACGTGAGGGACAATTGAGTTAACAGTTGTGTGTGTCCCTCAACCTAACCTTAATTATCACTCAGCCACGCATCATCCGACCGAAAATAAAACTTTTCTTCTTTTTTTTCTTCGTACCCAAGAACCGCCAACCGAAAAAACGTTCGGGCGAAGAAGTGTTACAGCGGTTCAGAAAAGTGTTGCTGGCTCGTAAATTCGCCGAGGTTTTATAACCAGCGACGTTGGGGTTGGTTGCACGTCCCCGAACGCGGCCACGAACACTGGAGGCACTGTTTAGCTTGTTTACTGCTTACTGGATAACTGTTTCCGGAACGGTAGCTACCGGAAGAATGAGATTTTTGAGACGGTTGTATGTTACAAGAAATAGTTTTCAGTTTTACGTTTCAGATGGTACTGTAAAGTTTAAATATTTTAGTGTTGTATATAGTAAATAATTAATGTTATTTTTTTAAAAATTTTCTAAAAATAAATACGAAAAAAAAATTAACGCAATTATAACAAACATATACTACGAGTTTAAAAGATTTTTTTCTACTCTCTAAAAAAAATTATATAATTTTACCTATATTTGCTACACTTCTTGGAAATAGATATTATTTAATTTTGAAAATTATATCCTTTAAATGATTTAGCGACTTTTGGGACATCCTGTACATTAGCTAATGTTCTAAAAATATGCTTTTAAGTTAATGATAACTAACATAGTAAAAAAAAATTCAGAACTCATATTAAAATAAAATTGCTTTAGTTTAAAGTTCTGTATTAATATTAATTTATAATCGACGTTTCGGTGAACTCAACGTCTATCTTCATCAGGAAAAATAACATAAATTACATATTTTTAGTTAACAAAAAAGTGTACGGTGTTAAATAAAACATAGCTCAAAGTCTATATCAGTTCACAATTTCAATCTTCAAATTTCTTGTGTATGTATGTATATACGTATGTAAATATATTTTTTATAACTGAATTTATATTAGAAAATAAAAATTACGAGGCAAGTTTTCTATCAATGCAATAAACTATATAATAAAGAAATGACAAATCAATTTTAATTTTCCATTATTTCTCTATCTGATGAAGCAAAAAAATATACTCTATATCAACAATCTCAGTGCATTTGACAGACATTCAACTCCGAGCTCCCCAGTTGCCATCACCTGAAACCGCGCTCGATTTAACACCCCACCCTCTCTGTCTTCAATCCGAATCTCATTCACCAACTCCTGGCCGGCATTAATTTCCCAAAACCCGCAAACTTTCCTTCCGTCGGCCCTCTCGGATTGTATCTCTCTTTCCCCAACCTATAGGAACTTATTGAAACGACTGACTCCGTCGCCTTCGTCGCCAGAGCTAAGTAAATCGACAACGGTCCCCAATTCCCGGCTCAGCAAGTTTTCTCTTCGACGTGTTGGCGGTGAAGTGAAGACAAGAGAGTCTCGTGCCGTCCCGATCGCGACGGTGCGGGCCAATTGCACGAACACCACGTTTGGGACTTGCGAGGAATTAAATCACTGAGTTATTGAGTGAGAAGTTTTCGTTAGGTTTCGTATAGAAGGATGGAATGGGGGATAGCAGGAGTGAGTTGAGCTGAGAGTTGAGTCGAGTTAGTATCTCGGGTAGAAAAAAGTTTTTTTTTCTTTTTTTATTTTGGTGGATTTCTTTGCCGTACCCTGGTTGAGATTCGGAACGGGTGGTAAAGTTAGGTAGCTAAAGAAAAAGTTAATTCGCTGGTAAATAAATAATAGTAGAATGATTGGTTGTGTTAAGAAATAAATAAAAAAATATGTAATTTTAACTACAAACCATGAGACACTATGATGCACAGTATTTCTAGGTATAATTAATCAACTGCTGTAATTTTATTCATAATTGTTTAAAAATACATAATATTAGAACCATTACAAACATTATGTAATATGATATTACCAACGGAATGGAAAAATATATAATTTTTTTTTTAGAGTGTATGTTACTAATGACATTTTTCCATATAGTCAACAAAATAACGTAATATGAATATTTTGAACAATTTTAGTAGTATAGCTTTACCGTGTTAATATTATTTAAATTATTTACCAACTAAATTATAATCCTTATTAATTTACAACTTTTAACATCTCTTCCATTCCCTAGTCCACATAAAGTCTACACTTATCTTAATCGCTAGTCTATTCTCTGCCTTTTCTACTATCATTCCCCATATGCGTGCATCCATATACAAAATCTCAACCACCCCCAGTACACCAGGCATTGCTGATAATACATCCCCAAACGTGCTATAACACTGCACGACCAACTCGGACGATAATACTCGGCGAATTATTCAATTCATATTTGTAAGCTCGGCGCTATGTGACTCCGTGTGTGTGTGTAAAACGGTCATGGTATTGTTTCAAACCGACTGCTTGGGCCTGTTAACTCCGATTTTACGACCTTGTAGTAAATATTAGAGAGGAACAAGCGTCGATAAACCACATTTGCAGGATGCGTGCGACTAAATTTGACCGTTGCTTTTGAATAATTTGAATGTGTTGTTCCGTTTTGTGTATTAGATTGTATAGACAAATGTTGAGGTTAATTTTGCTTTTAGTACAAATTAGTGGATTACATTTATCTTTTAGTTATAATATTAGACAATGTTAATAAATGGGGTGCATGTAGTAGTTTTAAAATTAATAGTTTGTTTTGAGTTTAATCTAAATAAGATTTTGTTAAAGATAAAAATATAGGCTTGATTTTATAATTAATTCTAACTAATATCGATTTTAAGACAACGTATCTGCCTTAAGTGCAGGACTAAACAAATTAATTAAAACACTCAAAAACCGAGTTCGGAATACCAGCTATACTGTTTCAAAAAAATTTAAAAATATTTAAAATAAATTGCTATAAGTTTAAGTTCTGTATTAAAATTAATTTATAATCGACGTTTCGACGAAACTCAACGCTCGTCTTCATCATCGATTATAAATTAATTTTAATTCAGAACTTGAACCTGAAGCACTTTATTTTATGAGTTCTGAAAATTTTTATTAATCTAGTGTTAATATAATTTACAAAGAAAACGATTACATCAATCAGTGTAAAGACACTGATTTATATAAAATTTGGGTTCCTTTAAATAATAATTTATAAATTTTATAATCTTGTTACTTGTATTTTGTTACCTAGTAACTTATATCTATGTTGTGTTTGTTTATTATCTATGCCATTTGTATATTTTTTCTTCATGATGATATACGTGGAGTATATCGAAATGTTGATTTTTAATTAAAAATTATACATAACTTAATCTTAAACATTTTTTATTTTAGGAACAATTTTATGATAACAAATATATTTTCTATCACTGTAAAAAAAAGTTGCCATTTTATACAAAAATCATAGTAAAAATTACATATTATTTTAGCAAAACGATGGTTTACATAAATTTTCTGTAAAAATAATATAATTTTGTAATTTTAAGTAAAATAATTTTAAATATAATAATTAAAAATTATACGTATTTTATATTAAATTTTGTAAAAATACTGTGACATCTGTAATTAAACTGGTGAAAATCAGGTCCCGAATTTATTGTTACATCAAAATATGGTTATCAATAGAACAATCTACATTACTTACTTTCTCAAATACCAAAATTAATTATTAGAAATTTAATATCTATTCAACTTTCCTATTCGAAACTAATCACAATTGTTCACCGACAACGTAACTAATGAAAGCATTTTATTCAATCGTATATCCCCAGTATGCAATACTTTTGCACAAGCCTCAACTTGATGAAGGTAGACAGGCATACAAATGACATCGAGTTAAAAACAAGCGTCTTTGAATCGAAACGACGATATTTTCCGATGTATCTAGGTTAATGAATAGCGACAGAGCGAGATTCCCCGGCTTTAAGTAATAGGAATGAGTCGGGAATTAAATAGATTGCGAACAATGGATTGAGCACGTCCTGGCATTTGACATATGAAGGTATTACGCGTCCTAGGTTTTGCTTGCGATTCTATCTAAACGAAACCGGATATTGGACGCGCTTGCGAGAGATGACTCAATTATTTTAATTTTACTGATCTGATTTAGTTGGTAGAAGAGAATGAATTTCTAGAAATTTAAGCAGACATTGATAAAAATTTGACGTTAGTTTTATCTTCGGAAAAAAAATGTGAGTGGTACTTCAAAATATTCGGGTATACTTAGAAATTTATTAAAATGTAGCATAATATTTACAATAATAGTGACTAATATAATTTATCAAATTATTTACTCAATTATTAACGTTAGTAAAGTATTTTTTAAATTTCAAATTTAAAAGTTTTTAAATTTTTTGAATCTATAATTCAAGTATCCGTTGTGAAATATATTGTTACTACTACTTTTAGTTTTTTTAGCAATATTGTAATATTTTTTAAATTTAGAAATAAAAATAACTAACAAAACTATTTTAAATTATTTATAAAAAAGGTAAATTTTATTTAATTTATTTGTTTTTTCTACATATATTATTATAGATTGAAACTATTATTAATTTTAAACAAAGTTATATTAAATAAATAAATAATTTTATATTAAAATTAACCATTTGAATCATTGTAACTAAAACTCGTTTTATAACATGCACAAAAAGAAGTACAACTATAGAATCTATTCAATAACAATTTAACAAGAAAAAGAACAAGTTAAAAAAACGAAATAGAAAAACGCAATTTATTAGGTCTTTCATATGACTGCACTTGTACAATACTCTCTTATTCTATCCGAAAGAAATTACAATCATAATCTTCAATATGGTATCCGAAGATTGAATTCCAGGTACCAAACGATGTACCAGTCCAGACGTTCAGTCAACATTTCATTTAAATGCACTATAATGAAAACGACAAAGACCCAACAGAATTGGACAAAGATGCAAAAGAGAAAAATCTCTGTCGCTGTTATCTGCATAAATTCTCTATTTTGCCCATTTCTCTCCAGTTCTCTTTAACTTTTACACGAAATGGTTTCTAAATATTGCCTCGCAGCGTTTCGATATTTCATAAATTTTCGTTTTAACTGCTTGTGTATGCAAAAAAACTCTTACCGACCGGTATTTTATCGTTTACGAACAGTTCGGATGATGTTTCTCGTTTTTCTTCATTGCACCAATACTGTACGTATTAAATGAGTTGAATTCCAAATTCAATTTCTAAATAAATACTCGATAAAAATATATTTTCATTTGGAACTCCCACTTGAGCAGAGACGTATTTGAGATTTGTAAATATTGTATGTCAAAAATGCATTATAATACTTTAATGTTTCTGCCTATTAATAAAAGCATTTTAAAATTTTCATTTTTTATTTTAAAATATTGTAATAAATTTTATATATACTCATGAGTGTGTAGCATAAACTCTTTCCATTCAAGCAGAAATTAGTTGACGTAAAACAAACAAATAACGTTCACTTCATGTATACTCATGATACCTTTTATATATTTTATAAATAATTGATAACATTTTCAATGGCTATTTTTACTATATATCTATTAATTTTTATTTTTTATTTTAATTTTAATTAGTATTTTTCAACTTGTACCTTCCAGATATTTTCTACAATACCCGCTACTGCTCACCCACAATCACTATCAACGAAACGATCAACGTGATATCGTTTACCGCGACAAGAACTCGCTCATTCCGATCAGTTTACGATATCCATGAATCTGTTAACGATACATTTGTCTTGCATATTATTGCTTACCTTTTTAGCTATACCGCTCAGCAACAGAATTGAGAAAAAAAAACAAACAAACAAAAAACTCGCGCTTGTGTTTGTTTGCGTGCACGCATGTTTCATTCCAATCGAATTAAAGTTTTTTGTGTCGATGTCGCACTAAAGAATTACGACGCAACGAAAGCTAATCTTTAATCTTTGAACTTTGTGAGTTTTGTGCTTGATACCTGGACATGAAAAGTTGTTGGGTTTAATGGAAAATTAATTAATTAAATTCTGATTTATATGTTTAATGTTAATTTATATGTTTATTATATTAACATTTTTAAGAATATACTATTTATAACTTTAACTGTATTTAGAATGTTATAATATAAATGATAAAAATTGAAAATGTTGCTTAAAATCAGTTGTACCAGTTACAGTTTCAATTGGTAATAAAAAAATTTGAACTGTATATTGTAACATTTTAGAATGCAAAAAAAATAATTTTTTAATGAGTTCAATGAGACTATATAACACAATGACGGGCCACAGCCACATGCGAGTGGAAACACTATACATTTTCTACGACTATACAATAAAAAAAAAAGAAAAACTTATTATTGTAAAGCGAAGTTTAAAATAATTTTAATAATATTGTTTTAATTTTATTTTTTATTTATTAAAAGTTTAAAATATATAGTAATATATTTTAAACTTATTATATGAATGTCATTAATAAAAAATAATTGGGAAGAATTTTTATTTTTATACTAGTAGCTAGAGTGTTTTTCAAAACTTTTTTTTTTCTAATTTGTTTTCTGTAAAATCATGGCTTATACAGCTGTTTTATATATATATATATATATATATATATTACAAATTCTGTGGAAAAAATATTAGAATTCCACATTAAAACTCTTATATTTCTTAAAAATTTAAATCTTTAAAATAATTTTATGCATGTATTTTAAATTAATATTTTGTTAAACTCTTAAACATTACATTCAAATATAAAATTATTATTAAACATAAATTCAGTTCCAACAATCTCGTTTAGCATGTCAACAAATTCACACCTCTATAACACCACATAAGCTCCTTGCATCAAAACAAACATCTCTCCAATCCACGTCACCCAAAACCTAGATTTAACACCTTCAACCCAAAGTCTAAACCAAACCGAAACCGAACGCAATGTCCGACACACGAGATTCGCGCATAATCCCGTAAACAAACACATAACTCGCGCCTATTAATCTAGCTCCGTACGTTTCCGATGACCGTTCTGGCGCTGGGTATTGTCACAGTCGGGTGTGGGATGATAACATCTTCACGCCGCCCAAACAAAGAAACAACAAACTGTGCCTAGGCTATAGAGAAAGAGACATGAGTGCCTACGATTCCGCGCGCTAACAACTCTGTCGTGTGCTGTCAGAAATGTTTTATTGCGCGTACTACATTAGTCGACCGAAACAAAAGATTATTCCGCGAATTGTTAGTCGTCGCAGTTAGTCGATGGGAGATTTTGTTTTGCCTCAATGAATGAAGATAGCAACCGCTTCGAGATACGTGATTATTTCAGTGTGTTTAGTGATTTAAAAACTGAGTTATTAGATGTAATAGGATGATTGTGATAATGGATTACTTCTTTATTTCAACTGTTTGGTTTGTGAGTTATTTTGGGTTTCGTTAATTTAGCTAATTTTGTTTATGAAATAAACTGATCTGACTAAAATATCCCTCCAATAAAAAACAAATACCTATATAAATAAAAAAATTTCAACTTTTCCTTTCACAGAAAAATAAATGATTAAAATACTATTAAAACGACTAGGCTTTTCTCATTAAAAACATGTTAAAAAGGGGTTAAAACCTTAAATAGTTAATAAATCTTTATTTAATATCAAAAAATATTTTAAAAATTTGGCAATGTTAATTTAAAAACAACAGTTTTTCAATATATCTATTGTTTCAAAAATGACTTTCAAAATAAGTTTTTTTTTTTATTGTAAATTAGTCTTCGATAAATTGAGACCCGTTTCCAAAATAAAATTGAAAAAAGATTATTACTTCTTAATAGTGTAGGATGCTAAGATATGTTTTAATTAAAATCATGAAAAAAATTCTTATTATTCTCTGAATCAAAGTTTCTAATAGAATAATGACACATCTATTAGTATGAATTTTGTGTCTTTTTTTTTAGAGATATTATATACCTATTCCTATACTTATTTAAGAAAAAAAAAATATTACTGAAAATTATTCTCATGAACCAAAATTTGTCTGTACTAAATAAATAAAGTTATAATAGACTTGGTAAAAAACTAATAATATGTATTATCAACTCTAATATTTTATGACTGTCGTCAAAAAAAAAAAACATAACTAACTATATAATTTATCATTAATTTTTTTCATCTTGGCGTCTTTATTCAATCATCCTGAGTCTAAATTACAGTACAAACCCCTTCTTTATTCTTAACAAAGCATCAAAACCTACAGAATCATTTATTGCGTTGCACATTCAACGCACACTCGCTCTCACACACACATACAGAACCATCGTTGTTGTTTACAGTAATTTTCGCATCTGCCTTTATTTGTGTCATTAGTTTTGCAGTCATAAATGCGCGGCAAACAATGTTAGTCCATTATATGCCATGGACGAAATGCGGCACGATGCAATTTCGTCGCGTCACCGTTGCGGAGTAAAAACACAACTTGCCGATTCACCGGTGGTGCTTGTTCTGGTGTGTGTGTGTTTGCTGGGCTTGCACTTGCACCGCCTAGGATGGCAGTGGCGAGGTGTAGGGCAGGTGTCGGAACGCAATTTTTCAAATTAACGGCCCCGGTCCGTGAGACAATCAGCCTGATGATGTTCATTTCGAAATTCTGCGAAAATCCGATGGAATAACAGTAATGAAGCGCGGGTAGTAAAAAAATCGCCGCGCTTGCTGAATTGCATTATTTTACGCATAAAAAAAAAATGTTTAATGTTTTTCAGTTGATGTCTGCTGATCGTAAATCACAGTGACATTTCCTTGAATTATTGACAAAATTAATGGCGACAATTGATCATTCGTTTGTTTCAATACAACTTTTAAATTAACTTTTCGTATACGTTGTATTAATTTTTACGGTTTTAAATAATGCACATTTGCAATATTGCAGTAATTGTTGTTTTTATTTTATTCAAAAGTAATCTTGTATTTTTATAAAAGTAATATGCGTGTAATTATTTTAAAATTAAGTAAAATAAATTTTAACATAATTGCAATTATTTATAAATCTTATTATAATTCTGTCAAATTTTTTAATAATCATTTTTGTTGTATTATGAAAACTGTTTGAATCTTGAAGTAATACAAAAATTTCACACTAATATATTTTGTATCCGATTCCTCCTTGTTACATCACGTACCCCACGTAAAAAATTTATTTGCACAGCAGTTATTACACAGTATTGTACATAATATTTTCTTAAGGTAAATTAAACAATTTATTCTGTTAAATAACGCAAAAATCAACCAAAATTAATAACAGTTTTCGATTAAACAGCCACAAAAAAAAAATTAAAATGATAATGTGATTTATTTTCAATGTTATAGATAAGAAATAGATAAGAAATATGTAACATTTACGCGGAAAAGAGCCTACAGTAATCTCCAATCAGTGAACGTAATAACACATCATTATTGGATTCCGATATGTTGAACAAAATAGCAGTACTACTAATATTAACTGTAACTTCTGGCATTTCTCTTTAAGTATTAATGTATACTGCAAGTAGCTTTAATAGCAAAATTTTTGTATTTGCAGAAATTTTATTATGTAAAGAATTTTATTTCGATATATGTGTGAGATACAGAGTAAAATTACTTATATAATTTTTTTTTTCGCTGTAAAATGCAGATGTGGAAGTTATATAAACATTTATTCTCAAATATATTTTTTTTTCTCTTACAATAATTATAATAATAATTTTCAAGTTAAAAAATATTTGATTTTCCATAATTAAAAATTGATTGTTTTCAACAATTTTTTATTTAAATTACTAGCAATTATTATTTTTTTTTTTTGGTAAATATTAATTTGAAATTGTACAAATTTATTATTTAATGATTTAATTATATATTTTAATTCTTTGTTTTAGTAATGCATTTATATTTTTGTTACCAATATTCTAATTATATAAGAAACAATATTAATATGAATATCATAACAAAATTTGTTGATAAAATTTGTTATCTGACATGTAATATTTATGATTAGAGAGCTAAAAATAGTTTTTTTTTTGACAAAACAATTAACATTTAAAAAAATATCTAAAAAAAATTCTTCTTTTTGTAGATTTGCAGAAAAAATTTTCTGTTGGAGATGCAATACTTTAACAGAACTTCAAAACAATCACTTCTAAATACTATAATTGATTTTTTTTTATTTATTATAACATTAGTAAACAATAAATAATTTCTTTACTGCGTCTGTACAAACACTTAACATTGTAAATCAATTTTATAGCAACACATTCAGTCAATAACTTCTCTCAAAATCCATTTGCCACTGAAACAACAACAAAAACTAAATGAAACGAAAGACGACAGCTATATAGACACTCAATATACGTGTTTTATCGCTCGTCACTTTAATTGGTAATTATATTCTTTGTAGGTACGTACAATAATGCAAGTCATTAGCTGAAATCGCGTTTCATTTTCGTCAATGATGTTGTAAAAGAGGGGAGGGGGTTTGAACATTGTGTGTTATCACGCTACACACGGATATCGTTATCTTTCGTTAGGGGAAGAAATTTTCGGTCGGTTCCACATTAACGAAGTTGTAGAAATCGCACCCTTTCTTTTCGCCTTGCGGAGGGAAAGAAATTTCTATTAGCGTTACGACGTGAAGTGTGCAATTTTATTACCGTCTGATAGTGGTTTAAAAAGTTTTGTAATGTTGCTTGTAGGATGTATATTTTGCTGTAGATATATGACATAAATCAAAAATTAAATTAAAAATTGTATTGCGACTAGTGTAGGAAACTACTATGTAACTTGACTTTACAGATAAATAAAATTTGTTAAAGTGTAAAATAATCTACACTGTAAAAGAACTCGGTAATTTTATATAAAAACCCGGGGCAACTTATTTACATCAGTTTAGTATGTAAATTTATGAAATCATAGGAAAATTTTTTATATTATATACATATAAATGTTCAATGTTATTACAATGTTATTATATATGCTCGGTGCAATTTTGTTTAGCCGGCGTTAGTAGTATTTATTGTTTTTCTTGTTTATTTTTTATTTTACTTGGCTTAAATAGCCAGCCAGAACTAACATCTGTATTAGTTGTCTTCAGACACTGATCAAAGCATAATACTGACGAGATCCTAAATATCAAAACACGTGTCTATGGTTAACTGGCCTTTCATTGATTCTTGAGCTAGCTTAGCTAGCCGATTCAATGACTGAGTAACTTGTGAAATTTTGAGAAATTTCAACTTTAGTTTATTTCACAGATATACACTTATGAATATTTTTTTGTTCAATGTGATTGGTTATTTAACAAGTTAACAAAATTATTAACTTATGTGTTCAATGAATTTAACATGGTTTATTAAAACCGACTCTTATTATTTATAAATTGTGTACTTGACTAAGTACAAATTTCAACTACTAAATATAAGTATTTTTAATTAGAATTTATAACGTGTCCTAAATATTTAAATGTTAAAAATATAAATATTGCGCACTAAAAAAGTATTGAAAATATGTAATTAAGTTTAAAATTAATTCTTAAGCATTATTCAGTCTAAATAACAATATTAAATAAATTTGTTTTTTTATAATTTTTCTAATATGAGCTTTAACGACTCCAATATTACAGTAGTTTAAAAAAAATAATCAACTTTTTCATATACTGTAAATAACACATATGAAACATTAAAAAAATTATTTCTGCTTTTGAAATTAGTAAAAAAAATAAACTAAAAACATAAAAAAGAACACATTTAGCTGTTAAACTATCTAGTAAGCATCCAAAACAATTTGCGTTTTATTTTCTCATCTACTCTTTCGTGTTTTGACAGTTGAAATTAATATGAAATTTACGTCACGGGTGGCGATGACTTAAACCCATACTCATACCAATACAGCATCCTCTCGCTCGCTTTAATTTATTCATGCGAGGCCGTTGAATATTTGTTTCTACGGTGTGTTCATTATTAGAAGATCATAAATTAATTTCGTCCGGTGATTAATTTATTAGTGCGAGGCAGTGGCGTCCGTTCCGTTACGGTTTGCCTATTCTCTCACCCGCCTCGGCCCACCCTTCGTCTTGTATTTCACGCCGGCGGCCCAGAGGGACAGCCAGAGCTGGTTATTTACTGCCGTGAAACAGTCGGGGATGACCCATGACCTTGACGAGCTATAGCATAATCAGAATCTCTGGGTTAAAGTGTAGGATACTATACTAGTGATTCTATGTTTTATTCTCACCGTCTACCTTATGGTGATTTCAATAGTTTATTTTTTTTTATATTACAATATGATTAACATGCTAAATTGTTTGGTTTTAATTAGTTATCATATTTATTTGAAATTTTAGTTATTTTTGTTATAACTTTCTGAAGTTATACTTAATAAATTATATATTTTTTGAAATATTTGTAAAATATATACAAGTGACATCAGTAAACTATCACTTCTAATAAACGGATTTTTACCAAAAGTTGATCAAATAGAGATATTAAAGTCGAAAGCTTAAATATAAAATTTATGACAGATCGATTGATATTAGAGTCCGATTAATACTTATTTGTAAGAAACTTGAAATGTTAAAATTGGTATGATTACAATACTTTTCTCTCTATATGTTACCGTCGGTAATATACTGTAGTAATTAATAATTTAATGAATTTTCTGGAATGTTTTTTTTTTTAAATGTAAAAATTTTTATATATCAATTAATACCACTCTGATTTGCTAAAGTAATTAACCAGTATTTAATAATATCAATTTTTACTATATACGATCATATTTATTATTTTTATTGTTTAAATTAGTACAAAAATATTATCAAAATAATTTATATATTTTTATAAAATACGTTACAATTATTTGCTTAATTGATTTTAAATTAAAATTCAATTAACAATTATAATCATTTCATTAAAATGTTTACAGTGTAATTAGTTTTACCTAATTATCTTCTTTTATAATATCGAAAATCGCAATATTAAAATGACATTGTTATAAAAATAATTTATATATTTATACAATATTATTTAGATATTAAATTTTATGTGGTAATATAACACACATTAATTAATTATTAAATTTTAGTAAAATTTTAATTAATAATTTTATTATTAATTTGAATATAAAGTAAAATTTAAATTTACATAAAATTAATCATATAAATATTATAAATACTAATTTGAAATAACTCGATTTTTGAAAAATTAGTAAACATTAAATTTGACATATAGTTTTGTTTTCAATAAATATTATTAATATTTTAATTTTTTGATAAATGTAAATATAATTTTAAATTTTAATAAGTTTCTGTCATTTTTAGATGAAACATGGGAGTATATGTTCAAAATATTGAAGTATACAGTTTTATTAACAATTTCTATTTGTATTGTCAATGATGCAAGTTATTAGTCCAGGATCAAGCATTTATAGCTTGAAATGGGTTTTAAAATCATATAGACGAACTGATATATTTCAGTACTTAAAAGTTTTAATAACAGAAATAATTATTTTTTAATTTAAATTTAACTGTGAATGTGAATGTGGAATAGTAATAATATGGGCGAATACCGAACTTCGGTCTTATCTACACTGTAAAGATATATTTTAAATTTATGTAATTTTACGTAATTGATAATTTACGTAATATTAAATTTTTTTATGAAAAATCACATTCACAAAACATGTAAAGTTATATAAATTTTTTACAGTGTATATGGTAGTATTTATTTAAAGTTTTAGAATATACATATATCTAAATTTTATTTGATACAACAATTTAATTTTGACTAATATTTAAATGTAGATGAAATATTAAAAAAATGTTAATATTACATAAATAAATAGACAAATCATCCAAAAAATCTAGTCTTCTAATTAAAATTAAATGATAATTATTTTTTTTTTCGGTTTTTATCATTATCATAATTTGGAAGCAAAAAATTATTAAAGTAATATATTCATCATTTTCAATACAACCTTTTCAAAATCTACAACACAATAACGCCAAAGACGAACTTCTTAAACCATCAACTTCACTTTCCCTTATTATTCCGAAAATTTCAAAGTATAATAACAAATAATAACTTCTTCCAGACCCCCTACTTTCAAATTCCAAATTCATTCATATCCATAGAGGCAGATAAACTTATCCCGACTTCACTTCCGGAGTAAAAGTCCTCCCCGTCTCTCTAAGGATGTAGCTCTATAAATCACCCAACGTGGTACCTACTACATTCATTGTTCGTTGTGTTCTTATCAAGAAATGGAACAATATCGCATCGTCCTTCGAATACAATCGCAAAGCGCGAACATTTGACTTTCTGAATAAGTGTGTTTACTCGAATGAAATTGTCTTGCAAATGTACTCTGTATGTGTGTGTGTGTGGCTGTGTATTGGTGTGAAGTTTTAAGTTGTCTTTTGCAAAGGGATAGATAAAACTAATGGATTTACTTGACTGTAGAATATTTAGACTGTATGATGAAGCAGGGAGTTGATAGTGAAGAATTAAACACAGCAATGATGCAAGTTAAAATTTTAGATTAGATTATTTAGTTGTTGTGTTGGAATTGTATTAAGTTATTTAGTGGAAGTGAGATATTGGTACCATCATTTTTCAAATAAGAAGGGTGCATATGTATTAAGATTTTGAGATAAAAATTAAAATTTTTGATGAATGTTGTACAAAAGTGCGATACGAATTATGTATTATGGTAAATTTGAACTACATTTAACTTATATACCAAAATAAAACCGTCGGTTATGTGTTTATAAAGTTGTATTGTTTTTATGTAAGCAGTACTCCTTTTTCGTATTTCCTTGGTTTTTCCATAATCATGGTTTCATTTTGGAATACAAGCTAAATACTTAATATTTTACTTTTTAATAGTATCAAATACTTAGATATATGTACATTGTACATGTATTTATTTATTATATTATTTAATTATTCTATTCCAATATCACTAACTGTGCATTATAAAAAAAGTAATAAACGTTATTTTGTTATATTACAGTTTACACAAACCATAATATCAAACAAAGTATACATGATCTAATTTAAATCAAAATATAATCATGTAATTGAATGATAATTTTGTCAAATAATATTAAAAATTTCGCTAGAAATATTTTGAGCGAAAACAAAAAGTTAAAAGTATGAAAAACTTAAAATAACAATTGTTACATAATACATTAAATTCTGAAAAGACTTCTTACTCATTACACACATAAACACAAATTTTTGTTGACTAGAAATAATGTAAATATTAATAGTTCATAAATTATGCATTAAACTAAAAACATAAAACTAAACATAACATTCTTTCAATGAACTTTGAAAGCAAATTTATGATTCACATATATTATTTTTAATTATTTATATTAATCAAGTAGCTATGTATTAAAAACGTCAAACGCTTAATAATTCTTATTATTAATATTGAAAATAGTAATTACTCTAATACTCTTGTATTTCTTAAGTATTTCTGTAACATTTTTAAGAATATACAGTAAGTTTAATTTTCGACCTGTAATTTTCGGACAAATAAATTTAAGAACATGCAATTTTATAGTTAAATTTGTAATTTAATAGAAGATCAAAAACTATAAAAATGTAAAAACTGTTTATTTCG
Organism: Clivina fossor; assembly: GCA_963966155.1. Classification (NCBI taxonomy): domain Eukaryota; kingdom Metazoa; phylum Arthropoda; class Insecta; order Coleoptera; family Carabidae; genus Clivina; species Clivina fossor. The sequence continues at coordinate 7,369,918 of OZ014563.1, read as the reverse complement.
CAGTAATTACAGCCCAGTAAAGAGCTAAACTTATAACCTATTCAAAAAACGGGCTATGAATACGCGTCAATGCTTTTTTTCATATTTATTAATCTAATATACCATATAACCAACCAATCGCAAGTAAAAAGTAATAACAGTAACAATAAAAATACAGTAAATGATGATAGAAAAACGAGAAACAACCGGGTTAATTAAAGAAGGGAATAAAAACATTAGTAAAAAGTCGAAAATGATCAGACGGGCAGGTATATTGTACGACACAATAAAAACCGTATTTATATATATTTTCATGGGTAGTTGGTATGATATTATAAGAGGGTGGTTGGTGGTTGTAAATGAGAATTTAGAAAAGCAGGAAGTAGATCGTTGCTAGAAGACACAGGCTGTTGGTTTTATTAGACTCGGCTATAATAAAGCGAAAACGGCGAGAACGTGTACGCATTGTCCTTGATCTGAACCTAACATCTTGCTAATATTCAATATATACTTGCTTACACAAGTTGTTAAATATATTTATTTAGAAATAAGTAACAGTACGAGTAATAGAATACTTGCACATTTTTACTTTTATTTTTATCGACGGTCATATCGCATAAGATATGGTAGGTATTGTAATCATACCAAATTTGATATATCGATATTTTTACAGATAAGCACAAATTAGATTTATAGTAACACATATCAACTGTCTCTGTCGGTCTGTGGACACGTGTAGAGTAAATTCGGTTGAACGGATTGTTATATATAAGCTTTGAAGTTAAATATCTCAATTTGATCAACTTTTGGTAAAGATCTGCCAATTTTTTACTGATATTACTTTTATATGTTTTAAAATATTTCGCAATAGCCGAGGCATATTTAGAATAAATGTATTTAACAAAAGTTGCTAAGCAAGTTATAATTAACAACTTTTAAAATAAAACGGTTTAAGATTTTAGTTCTGTATTAATATTTATTAATAATCGACGTTTCGACGAACTCAACGTCTGTCGAAATGTCGATTATAAATTATATTGTAAATATTAATATAGAACTTAAACCTAAAGCCGTTTTATTTTATGGAATGAGTTCTGAAAGATTTTTACTATGTTAGTAACTTTTATCTTGAACACTTTTTAATATAACTTAATTTTTCGTAATATTCATATTTCATATATATATATATATATATATATATATATATATATAATTCTGTAAATAGGTGGCATATTTATATCAAGACAGTTTTGTTTTTAGTTACCATGATTACAGTAGTTGTTATAAAAATATTTCTATTCCATAAATTTATTTAATAGGATGATAGTCGATTCTGTGGTTACCACAGCAGATTTTTTTCTGAAAGATTCAGTAAACTGGTTCATATTAGTAACACAAAGTAACTAGATTAAAAAATTATAAATTATTAAATATATATATATATATATATATATATATATATATATATATATATAATAATTTATAAATAATTAAAGAAAACCAAATTTTATTTGTCACCTACTAACTTGTTTCTACGTATGATTTGCTTGTTTATTATTTATGTCATACGTATTATTTTTTACTGATGAAGATATATGTAGGAAACATCGAAACGTCGATATTTAAATATATGTATATTGTATATATAAAATAAACTTACTAATATTTTATTTTTTAAATTTTTATGCAATTTTATGTAATAGTATCTTTTTGAAAACAAAATTATTAATATATCTCTATCGTAACTAAAAAATTGTCATGTTTTGTTAAAAAGCAAAATTTCACCTTTACAAATATGTAGTTTTCACTACAGACATTAGAAAACTTACTTCACATTTTGTATTCAATGGTATTTTTGTAAAAATTTCTACAGCAGAACATCAAAAAAAATAAATAAATAAAAATTAAAATCAGAACACTTACCCTGTTTCTGTCTAGCTAGTGTTTCTATTTACGCATCCCGGTCTAGTGTCAAGATGCTGGTCACACGCGCTCCGGGACAAACCGTAACTGATATGTGTATTTGTTTGTGTGTGTGTGTACCGCACCTGCAACAAAAGAGTTTCGACCCCAAGATTAATAAAAGTGCCAGAACATTAACAGTCGCTACACACCATCCAATATTGCCACAGCAGACATATTTAACCCTCCCTTCACCCCCACCAAACATCCCCGTGCTCTGCTATTGCGTTCTAACATAAGACAACCATTTTGTTGCATCCGAGTTTTATTAGGAACAAAACGTCGCTTGTATATGAAATTGGTTTTCTGGGTTTTTTTAGCGAATTGTGGGAAATTTATTTCGACTTAATATTTTAGATATGTATTAGCTTATATTTTCATATACAGTTTAAAAAGTATATAAAAAGTAACGTGTTTATTTTTTTTTTACAATGTTTTTTTAATTTTCAGCATGTAATTTTTTGACAAATAATCTTAGAAACATGCTAAAACAAAAAATACGGAATGTGCCAGTTAAAAAAAGTTAATTTTGATACATACAAATGAATCACTCTGTATATTCAAAAGTATTTCACATTTGTTGTAACTTTTCTCTAGGTTACTTTTTGTACACACTGTATATTAAATATATATTATAGTAAATAAAGAATAAATTAAATTAAATTGTATTTCTAAATATTGCTATCTGCAGACAATATGCGAAATAGTTAACTATAGAATAAATGTATATATTTTTACATTATATTTCCTCTTAATTAATTATTCCGTATTTTATTTCGAATTGGAAACACCTATTTTTAGCTATACTAATTCTTTCAAACCTCACTTTAACATCTCACTTCCAAAACAATATTTTTTGCAAAATATCTTTTGGTGGAGGTGCCAGTAAAAATTAAAATATACTTTTTTTTTAAATAAAATGATATTAAATTTATTTTTTCTTCAATCGTATCAAAATATTTATATTATATTACTATATTGCCTAAATAAAAAAGGTTATTATGTTACTAGCAAACATTATTATACAGTAACTATTTATTATATACACCTCTGGTGGCAGCAAAAAACTTGACTTCACGATCAGATGTATCTCCAGTGACCATTTTGAAAATTATATAATCACAATTGCAGTGTTTATTTTTGCTTAAATTTGAATTTTATTAGTGAAAATTTTCTTTTTTATTATCTAGTTACTTATTTGTTACCTAGTAACTTGTTTCTATGTTCTGTTATTTACTGTAAATGTTATTTGTATCATGTATCCTGATGAAGATGTAAGTTAAGTTGATTGAAACGTTGATTATTAATAATATTAATACAGAACGTAAACCTAAATCCGTTTTATTTTATACAATGAGTTCTGAAAATTTTTTACTATGTTAAATATTCATACATTTTATTTAAAATAATTTTTCCTATCAATTGCATTTGTTATGAATTGCCCTGTATATATTACTGAATAACTTTCGTATATGTGTGTTAACCAAAATACTTTTTTTTATCTTCAATAGATTTTTCAAATTTAATATCCTTATAGCATATAGTGTCCTAGATTTGGTCCTTGAAGCATAACAAATTAGCCTATTAAACCCTCTAAAAAAATCGCTGTATAGTTTGGCCCTAATCCAAACTAAGCCGATGAATTTTTTTCGGGAAAAACAAAAACGAACATTTATTTTGCTATTTGTCTTTTTGATTTTCTGTCAAAAACAATATGAGTTTCCGAAAAAATTTAACACCACCATATTTAAAATAACTGTGTTACATATATTTTACTAAAATGAATAAATTCTATATCTATATTTATATATTATTATTTATATCTATATCTATATTTTAATAACTGATTAAAATTGCTTAATAAATAATTTTAAGTAAACGTCAAAAATAATTTTGACAAAAATCACTTTTAAAAATGATGCTAGAATACTGGCTCATAAATTTTTTATTTGTTTAAAAATATAATTTCTTACATATTATTAATAATAGTACACGGAGTAAATTTTATATCATAATTTATTTTTTAAATTTGGATGCTTCGACTATTTTACTTTCCATTTTATAATACTGTAATAAAATTATGTTACTGCCGCTGACACTAGTAGGTAATTCAGTTACCTATAAACTTAACAATATGTCTGGACTAATTTATCTCACCACTGTTTAATTATTAGATGCATACGTTAAATAACGGAAGTGACATAATAGTGTATCATACATGTGTTATATAATATTGTAGTGCTGCTATTAACAGTATAGCGTTGAGTAAATGTTGAATACTATTAACTAGTATAATATCTGTTTTAGTGCTTTTAGTTTGTGCATGCATATGCTGATCTATCAAGCTTATTATGTCATTATTTATTATTATTATTATTATTGTAATTACAGCTTGAAAAACCTAAGTTATTTGATACTAAAAGCTATTAATTTTGGCCTAATAGATGCATTTCAATTTGTTGAAGAATAATGAAAGTAAATTATTATTATTATTTTATAATATAGCTACTGTGTTTATTTTAATAAAATAAAATATAGAGAGTGTTTGTTAAAAAATTTAAACTATTTTTTTAATACACGGTAATAATATTTATTTATTGTGAATATCTAATTTATATAATTTAGAAAAGTAAAAATTCAATAGTTTTTAAAAAAAATGATTGTTTACAAGAATAAGCTAAAATAATAACTGTAAATTTTAAAAAATATTTTAAAATATGTTTGATCTTTCTTTTTAATGTTTTTCTAATAAAATAGTTCTTTAGCACATTATTTTTTTAAAATTTTAGTTTTTCATTAAAAATGAAAACTAAACAATTAATATCACTGAAAATAAATAAAAAAGTTCTTACATTTCAAAATAATGTAACTTTCAAATTTTATGGTCATTAAAATTTAATAAGCTATCATAATCACTGTAAATATTAAAAAAATATATTTATAAACTTTCTTTTATTGTTTTCCTAATATAATAGTTCTTTAACACATTTTTGTTTTGATTTAGTTTTTCATTAAAAATTAGAACTAAACAATTTTTGTTAATTAATGAAAATATATTTTAAAACTCTAATATTTATAATTTTAAATAAAATAAATTTGAAATAAATCCTTATTCTAAATTAAATATTATTTCTATAATTAAAAAAAACTTTTTCTTACATTTCAAATTAATGTAACTATAAATTTTATTGTCATTAAAATTTAATTCGTACATTTTTGTAACTACTGACTGTAATTAATTGTAATTAATTGAGTGTAATTAATTTTTATCTAAAAAAAATATTATAAAATATATTTAAAAAAAATTGTTAATGTAATTACATAAATTTAATATTTAATTAAACTATTGTATTCAATTGAATTTAAAATATTAAAGAATTATTTAAAATGTGTGTAAAAAATTACTGTTCATGTATTTTTGTTCAATATTTCAATTTTCAATTTCCGAACAAAAATTTTCATAGCTCACAATGTAATCGCTTTAATCCAAACTAATTGAAACGAACAATCAGAACTTTTTAAATTATTCGAATTTTTAAAATTGGAACAATTTTACGGTTAATTTTTTGCTTTGGCAATCTGTGTCAAACCGATTTGTATTATAAGGGTTTTTTTTTGTTAATTGAGGGAATATATAAAATTACGAAACATATGATTATAAATCAGTTGTAATTGTTTGTTTAATAAAATAAGTTTTAATGTAAAATAAGTATTTTGCCTAAAATTTTTTACTCAATTTTTTTCTCGTATAATTATTAGTTTAATTAAAAAACAAACAAAAAAAACACTAATTTTTAACCTTACCTGTTTAAATATTAAATAATTTAATTTAATAAACATTATAACTTCAACAAAATAACCTAACCTATAAATGGCAACCATTACTCTACCCATTCTAACACATACACCTGTTCCATTCTGTATCTGATTCATGACCGTACGTGACATACCAATCATCTTCCGTATTTACGATCGTAACTACGTTACTTACAGGCATAGCGCGTTAAACGACTACTGTTTTCAGTTTTGCAATTGCCCCGTAGCGATGCTTGTCATACACACCAATCAACCGAAGCAATTTCTATTTGCTGAGCAATTCTGCTTTGTAGCAGAAAATCATACGGTGTGCTATCTGAGTTATGTGTCTTAAGAAGTTGCAGGTTAGCTGTATGTGGTACTGTTAGGCATAGCGGATTTTCCGTTTATTATATGTAATTATTGTTTAATTGAAGGATGGGTAGAAAAAAGTTATGTTAGAATTTAGTTTGGAGGGTATTGCAAGGTTTATTTTTTGGTTATTGTGCTTTGAGTTATAACTGTATTTGTTCTCATATCTGTTTATTATTTTGTAGTGTTTGATAAAACATCAGTTTCCTTGAAATATTTTGCTAAAATTGTATTATAATAACAATAATATTTAATTTTTAACAACATCATTATAATATTAGGTTATACTATTTTGTTTTTACTTAAATCGCCATTAATTTATTTCGATGAACTAATGAAATCACTAGTTAATTTTTTTTAAAATACTATATCCTAATATATAATACACCATGTTAATGTGTAATTAAGAATATAAATTTACACTAACATTGCTAGGTTTAAAGACATCATGTAATGTACTTGACTAGATTAAATTCATGAGTTTATTATGACCAGTCAAAATATAGAAATATGCATTATTACCTTTTCGTTGACCTTGTCGTGCAGTTGCCGCAAGAACAAAAGCTTCCGGGTTCAAACTCCGACAAGGGCAATGCATTTTTCTTCATTTAATAATTAAATAATAATTTAATAGTTCATCAAAAAAATTAATGGTGATTTAAGCAAAAACAAAATACTGTAACATCTTTATAATTTTTTGTTAAGTATAACAAAACAAAAGCTATGGAATATTCTACTAAATAAAGTTAATTAAAGTAAATCTACTTGAAACAAAATTTAAGAACAACTTTTCATTTAGCAATAGCTTTAATAAACTACTTTCTCATTATGACTCCATAATTAATAATCTTGCTCTAGTTAGTAATTTCCTTATTACACAGTGCCGGTTCAAAAGCAGTCAAAGTCGGGCGAAAAGCAGACAAACTATAAGTTTTGGTATTCTCCGTACAAAGCTAGCGTTTATCATAACGCATCCGTATGCAATAGACAACAGCTTGCAGCGTATAGTATAGAAGTGCACGATCCCAACCGACTTCCGTTTAGAAATTAGCTGTAACTAACACTGTACATTGTGCGCTTCCATACTGAACAGATAGACTACTTTACTACTACCGTACACACTTGCACACACACACTGTGTGTTATCTATTTTGGCTCGAGGTGGAATCATACGTGCGAATCTATAGTTTGTTTCACGAGAATATCTTCTGATTTGCACAAGTTGTAATCGAAAGTGTTACTCGTAATATAGTAAACAAAATTTCAGAACTAATTATGGTAGTAAGTTTCCAAGTAGTAAGAATATAAGAACATGTATGAGAGGAATTATGAATGTGGATGAAGCTAAAGTTGCATGTCTGAATAGGGATTTCAAGATAATGGAAAGAGTTTGTGTCCGCACATGGCGTGATTGTGTATGTATGTATTATTTTAATGAAATAGTAAATTACTTAAAACAATTACTTTACTGTCCTATATTTGTATGTATTATATATTTATTTGTCAACCCTTTGTATAAATTTTCTTATAACAAATAAAATTATTATTATGTACAGAACTTTGTTCAATATTCTAATGAAACAAACTATAGTGTACATTAAATCTAAGCATATGTTTGAGTGTGTTTGAGAAGTAGCTTTTGTGCATCATATCAGTAGCGGGGCACGTCCCAGTGTTTATTTATACCAAAATATACTAATTTAATTATAAATTGTTGATGAGAATGTTTATATGATTAGTTTTGTTGTCGTCGACGCTCGGCACTCGAATGTTTTGCTACTGGTTGCCTCTACTGTTTTGTTCCCGTCCTGTGTTTGTTCTACATGACTTGCATTTGCAATCAAATGAATGCTAACATAAAGTATATAGAATTCATTTAACAAATTGCATTTGCACGAAATAATAACTAGTTTCAATGTTATTAATTTAAAAGTGAAACATGTTCTTTGAGATAAATTTTGCACTCTAAAATTATGCAAATTTTTAATATAAATAGTGTTTGAGTTTGATATTATTTTGAAGAGACATGAAAGAAAACTGTCTGCTGTAAATTAGTGTAGACATGTGCTAAATAAAAATAAAAATGCAAAAGTAGGTGTAACTTAATTTAAATAATTTGGCCATTTCGAACCAATGTCTGATATGTAACCGAATTTAAAGATCTAGACGTTCAATACGAAAATAAGTTGGCATGATTAAAAAGTATTTTGAGACAGTAAATATTTCCTAATAGTAAAATAAAAGAGCATATGAGAAATATCACGAATGTGAATGAAGTAAACGTTACATGATTTGATGTGAGTTTTTATATTAATTAGTTTGAATAATAAAAAATATATCACACCTACTTAATGTAAATATTGAATAATCAGTTTATTTTTGTTTTAAAGAATTACTGGCATTTTAAAAAATTCTTTTTTTCTTTTGTACATACCAAAAATACGAAATAACCTTTTTACTTAACCTGTCTCGCATTAAATTTGACCAAAACTTCCAAAAAAAAAAAGCCGAGAGAACTCTGTTAGAAAAGTAGAAAAAATTAACGCATACAATAAAAATTATCAATTAACTTGTTTTAGAAATGACAATTTAAAAAAAATTGTATTATATTTCATCATATTGCCATAAAATTTATTTTGAAAATGTGTTCATTGTAATGGTATGATAAGTTACATAAACAATGACGCCATATACTCAAAAGGTTGTGGCATAAACCCTTTCAATTATACAGAAATTAGTTTAAAAAATTCATTGTATCCAAAACGAATTATTCTCTTGTTGTTTTCTTCTATACTCTAACTAATGTATATTAGTCTTTAATGACGAAAATATATCCAATTTCAAGCAGCACAAACTTAATTTCCAATCTAATATCTATCCAAATATTGGCCAATTCCAATTACCTCCTTTCACATTCCACTAACCATCTCCTCCAATCATCCACTGTCTAAAGATACAATAAGCTCTATTGATTCGCGCACGGATCCGTTCAACAACTTCTCCTCGGGAGCGAAGGATTTGTCAGCGAGGGGGAACGGTTTGAAAGCGAACGCCGTCGGCATTCCAACATATCGACGCTGATGCTGTCAGAGCGCGTCTCTAATAGGGTGCGCGTCTGGTCATGTTCACACTCCCGGGGTACTGACGGCGTCCGACGTTTATTTAAGACCTGTCTGAATTTTTCAACTCTCTCTCTCTCGGCCGAGAGATGGGGAGGCTACTGCTGGCCTTGCAATGTACCAAGGTTTTTGTTTTACGATCGATTTGGCGGTCGGTAAATTGAAGGGTAAAATTATTTGGAAGAAAGGAATTTTGATTATGTTGATAGAATAAAAATGAAAAAATATTTTTTAAATGATTTTAAAAGCATAATTTTGGTAACAAAACAGAGTGAATCAAATTTTCTAAATAATAATTAATTCGTTGATTGCCAATATACATTAAAATTATTGGCCTTGTCTGCCGATGTTACATAAGAGTAGAAGTTAAACCAAAGCTTAAGACAATTATAGTGTACCTCATTAATAATAATTTTTTTTTCTAAAACACAATGACAATGTGTGTGCTTTGCAGCAGCTAACGTGTTGTACGAACATAGTAAAATATTTTTTCAGAACTCATTGTATTAATATAAAAACTGTTTCAGAATAAAATTCTGCTTATTATTTATCTTAATTTTATATCTATTATTGTAAATATTCAGTTTTTTGTAATTACTATTTTAATAAAATAGTAAATTACTTAAAACAACGATAGAATTTATTATTTTTTAAATAAAACTAAAATTTAAATAAATAATAAATAATTGAAAAAACGGCTTTAGGTTTTAGTTCTGTATTAATATTTATTAATAATCGACGTTTCGACAAACTCAACGGACGTTTTCATCAGGAAATTGGATACAAATAACATTAAAAGTAAATAAACGAAACATAAATAATTTATAAATTTTAAAACTTAATTACTGATATTTTGTTACCTAATAATTTGTTTCTAGGTTTTGCTTGTTTTTTTTTTTATTTATATCATTTGTATTATTTTTTCCAGATGAAGATATACGTAAAGTATATCGAAACGTTGATATGTAAATAAAATATATAAAAAAAGTAATCCTAAAACTTTTTATTTTAATATAATGAGTTTTGAAAGATTGTTTTTACTACCTTAAACATAAAATACTCATCCTTAAACTGAATTAATTTCACATATTTAGATCCTAATTATTAATATTAAAAATAAAATATTATTTTAATATAACATTTGATACGTAAATGAACGACATATATATTAAACCAGAAATAATTAGAAATTCAAAATAAATAAATATAATAAATCCCTATAAAATCTAAAAGTTTCTCTGTGCATACAATTTCATTTTTCAAATAACGATTTATTTAACCACCAAGATTGAAAAACAAAAATAAAATTATGATCCTAACATACATGCAAGTCCATAATTGAAAAATGAAATGAGATAAATGTAAATAATAAAATAAGCATATATCATAGTGCAGTTAAACGGTGAGTAATACTCGATATAACTGTGGGAACGATTCACCCATCGTCCAAGTAAGTACAGAGTCTGTAAATATCTACAACCGAGCTCGAGTTGATCGATTGAATGTAATTCGCCTCTAATGTACGGCTTTTAGTACGTTTAACTACGGCAACCTAAGGTTAGATGTTAAACACTGAAAATGTTGTTAGACCAATGAGCATAAATTATACACGGCACATCTTTCCAATATCGACATTTGAATTTCCCTATCAGTTAATATGTTTATTAAACTGGTGAACGCGACTGAATCACGATTTATGTTCGATATCAATCAATGACACTACCAATCGAAATGGGCATATGTTATTCATTTGTTTTCCCTCGTTTTTTTCTTTCGTTGTGATTGGGATGTGTTTTGTTTCAACGTATGAGATGCAAAAAATTGGTTAGCGACTATGTAAACATATAGTGAAGATTAATATTTTTTCACTGCATGTAAAAAGTAAACAAAAAAAAAATGTATTGATTTATTGTTTGAGTATATTTTATTAATACAGTAAAATATAAATAAAATTTGTATAGTAAAATATTCTTTAATAAATATTTCCACTTAATCGCAGTGAACTAATACAAAATTTAAAAAATTATTAAATTTGGAAAAATGTATTGGACTTGCAAAGATTCAAATGCAGGTTTCCTATTTTCGCGGCAGACATTTTAAGTGCTAGACTACGAGCCCACGACGAAATAAATACATTTTCCAATTATAATATGTTTGGCAAGTCATGAATAACTCATGATTTTACCTGGTCTGTTGTATTACAGTAATATGTATATTGCAGCAATTTTTTCGCGATGACACCAAAAGTTTTACAAATATTTTAATTTCCACTTAGTTGCAATGAACTAATATATATAATTAGAAAACTTAATAAATTTGGAAATATGGTTAATATTTTTAACACTGTAATGATATTTTTTAAATAATTTTAAAATATACAAACAATACTAAATTTTTCTGAAATAATCTCACGGCTATATTTATGTATTTATTATTGATATCTAATACTAACTAAATCTGAAATTCATTCTTCAATCATATCGATTAAATAAGTTATTATTTATCCCCGCGTAATTCACCAATCACAATCAGCATCCAAAATTTAATCTGACATTTGCAAACACGTGTTCTCATCTCTTCTTCAAGTAACAGATTTGTTCGTTCATTTATACGTTCGATAATTTTTGATTGATGTTTCCAAATGATATCGAAGCCGTGGTGCTTACCGAGATCAATCAATATTGTTTCGCTTTGTTTTTATTATTTTCGGGTTCTTCTTTTTTTTTTGGTTGACTCGTGGTAGGAATGAGTAATGTCTAGGCTACCTCAGATCCATTGGGTTCCTGCGATGTGGCTTGATTAAAAATATTCATAAGTTTGAATCATCATGTGTGCCTTGGAAACTGTGTAGGATTTAATGGAATAGTCTGAACGGTAAACCATATATGAATTTATTTTTTTACTTAATGGAATGTGAATTGTTTTTTATTTTGAACATTTTTATTTTATAATGATTTTTATTGTTTTTGTTCAAATATATAAATTTAATTATTTGTTAATTGTCATTTAAGAATTGAATAAGTAAAACTTTACACTTGCATTTACAGAATAGAAAAATTTGAACATGTTAAAAAAATATATATTTATGTATTTAAATACAAAAATTTGATATTTACACACGTTCCGAAATAAATCATTTTGTTTGTATAAGAACGTAAAAGGTATATTTCATACATAACATAGCATATCAGCAGATGAAACAAATATTTCAAACTTAAAAATCGTCCTCGTTTTTTTTTCAACTAAAAAGGTAAAATAAGATTGTCACAAGCAATAGAAAATTTCCACCATAAATTCAAGCGTATGACACGGAAAAGTGCCCCCGTACACGAATAGCAGGCACTAGATGATACCAGCGTAGTAGCAGCAGCAGCGACAGCCAACGCGTTGTTTATCAGACCAACAATCGTATGACCCATATTTTATGCGACAGCAATGCCACGCTAACGTGTCGTACAGCAGGATCAGAATGTTTGCAAATGGAAAAGAGTTTTGCAACTACGAATAGAAGTAATAAAAATTGTATCTTCTCTTCTATCAAATAAAATCATTATAAAGCTAGTTTTGCAATTTTATGTGAAATATTGACAAAATCAATCAAATTTTCAAACATATACTTTTCTTTTATTTATATTCTTTATTACACATCGCGTATTATATATTATTAGGTTATTATAGTATTTCGTTTTTGCTTAAATCGTCATTAATTTATTTTGATGAACTAATTAAATTAATGGCGATTTAAGCAAAAACAAAATACTATAATCTAATAAATAGTAGAAATTAGTTTCCACAAAACATTCCTATACAGAAAAACTACTCTTAATTATACCTATCTAACTACTCATCGGCCGTCCACGTAGATGTATACGTTTAAATTTGTATAATCTGTTACTATTGAAATTTGAAAAATTATTTAACATTATTATTTGATTTAGGGATTGTGAAAAGCGTTTGTGTCATACCCTTTTGAGTACATGGCGTGATTGTATATATATATATATATATATATATATATATATATATATATATATATATGTATTTGTGTATGTATGTTTTGGTGCCTAGATTGGCGAATAGTAGTGAAGGTTAGGTTTGGCTGCAAAAGCATAAAAGAAAAAATGGTTGCTGTTGAAATAAGATGGTTAAGTGACGTATGTAGTATAACTAGAAGGAATCGGGTACGAAATAGATTAGTGTATACTGAGCGTAAAACTTAGAAAAATGTTAGTAAGTTAAGATGGTCCAGTAATCTAATGAACATTTGGTTATAAAAATATATGTGAATGATTTTGAAGGTATACGTTTGTCGATGGATGTCCGACGAGGAGTGGTATGATTGAGAAAGTAACTTGTAACGAATGTTTACAAATAGTAGAAATAGAAGAGGTATAATGAATGTTACTTGTCTGGATATAGAAGAGTTTGTGCTACACGTTTTTGGGTACATGGCGTGATTGTCTATATATATATATATATATATATATATATATATATATTTAACATTACTTAATTAACAAATGATATTTTCATTTGAAAACTTTCTAAGAATACTGTACATAGTTAGCGTATACATATACCGTTCTCCCTTGTGTACAGACATTTATTTACCGAAAAGTAGACGTTTCTTTATGAAAATGCTTTATCGTATTCAAGTGGCAATTCTGCTCGTTGTTCGGGTCCATGACGACGGCGTGATTTATACGACAAACGTCCGCTCTTAGTGGCTTTTATTGAAGAATTTTGGTGGCATAGAGTGCACTGCTTCCTGGATTTATTACATGTGTGCAATGGTCACTGATGTCTTCAGAATAGAAACCTACTGGACGAAGGCCAGAAGATTCTATTTTTGAAGTGGACACTTCGAAATATTTAAGTTGATATCTTAACTGGTTTACGCTGGAGAGATATTGTCAATGTGTACAATTTTTAAGTTATATAAACGAAAAATGATAATACCATAATAGATTACGCTATAACGCAGTTTATAGGACGCACCTAATCTAGGGGAGGAATTAAATTGATGACGTTACCAATGTCTATGTATGTTCAAGTTGGTAATATTAGTTTCTCTGTCAAAAGTGATATTTTTTTTTTCTATAAGTTGGCAAATTCTTTTCAATTTGTTTCTGAATTTAAATCTAAAACGTCAAATTATTATATTGCTGTGTATATATGAATAATGTGTGTGTGTGTGTGTGTGAGTGTGTGTGTGACAGATATTATAAATTTAAATAATTAGTTATTGACGGAATTCCGTTTTTTATATATTTTTATTAACTACTAAGCCAACGTTTCGGCAATCACAATTGACTTCTTCAGGGCTAGCAGAATTTTATTAGTTGATTTAATATTTAACGCAAATATACATTATTCGATCAGTAAATTTAAAAATACAAATTAACACTGTTATATAAAAAGCATGTCAAAAAATAATTTTAATAATAAATTTATTTATTATTAAAATGATTAATTAATTAGTTAACTTACTAAGCATTTAATAATGTTTTATGCAACCGGCCCGTAATATATAAAACGCTGTGATAATAATTTGAAAAAGAAGCTTGTCCATTTGGTAATTTTATCTTTATTTTATCTTAAACCAATTAATGCATGCTATTAATTCAGAAACACTCTGTATAATTAAATAACAAAGCAATTTTTTATTAGATAATGAGGATAATTTTTAATAGCTAATCTTTGGTGTAAAGAAAAAATTAATGAAATTAGAATCAATTTATTATTTCGTTACGCACGCAACACGTCTGAATTAAGTATTTTTTTCAGGTGGTAGAAAGAATTCATCAAGCTTTATCAACAATAAATTAATCAATTAGAAAAACGTCAAATTAATTTGTATGTAAATAAATTCTAAAGCTTTTGATATATATATATATATATATATATATATATATATATTTATATACACCTTGGTAATAATAGACAGAGGTAAACTACTAATTCGAGAATAAAATTCAGATTAAGTTATTCCATTAGTGTTATTTTTAAAATAACTAATGGAACAATAAGAGAATATCTATTATTACCAGGAAGTAAGTATTAAAATATCTAATAGTTAACAAATTTGTAATTTTAAATTAATATCAATGTTATTATAAATGTTTTACAAACTTATAATACTTTATATAAGTCACAAAATATGAGACAAATACATTATTATTAGTATTCAGAACATTGCAGTTAATATGAATCTGCATCTGTGTACCACGGGAAATATTGCTTCTATGGTTATATTGTTTTATAAATCTAGTTCCATAATATTATTCTGAGAATTATAAATTATTATATTGTTATTCAAAATGTAATAAAGTTTTGTTTACTATTTATAATAATAAGTAAAGTTAAATGATATTAACTTTATATTGTTATTGTTAAACTAATATAGAAACAAATAACATAGTTTTTAATATTTCCGTTTGTAAGCTTTTATTTATAAACGCATTTTATGAAGATAGTTCAAGTATGAATTGGAATTTTATTTGTCTATATATATATTTTATATTTTTAAAATAAAACAACAGCAATTTTGTTAAGCAAAATATTTTACAAGTAGACACTTAAAATTTTGAAAATATCAATAAAAAGACATTTATATTTACAAATAATATAGTAATGTTTTATAAGATTAATAAATGAAAAATATACAACCGAATAATTAAAAAAGTGTAATGCCTTTAATTTATTTTTCTGATTAAGATTCGGTATTAATTATGAATGTTTTCTGTTATGTACAATTATTCCACTAATTGATTATAAACAAATTTCTCATTATTGTAATTAACTGTGCTGGAACATGAACTAATCATATTTATAAATTCTTGTGATAAATGACATAAAAAAAAAACATGTACTTGCAAAGAATGTTCCAGTAATTTATTTTGGAATTTTATAGTAAACATTTTCAAAGAGAACGCAGCAGCAAAATGTTCATGATACAAAAAATTCCTACAAAGTTATATTTTTTAATTATACACTCCTGTAATATATCAAAATATTGAAAAATATCAAAAACAAAAATCAATGTATTCATTGAGCAATCATCTATCTAAACATATTTATAAATTATCGCAAATGTGGCAGAAATCCTAATAAATTTTGAAAGCGACATTTCACTATTAAAGATTTATAAACACATTTGGAATTTACCATATTTTTAAAAATAATTAGCTAGTATAATATAAGATTTAGTTTTGACATTGTTCTAATTCCTGATTCAGCAAATTACTTGCATTATATCTAACACCGATCATGTTAAATTGACAAATATTGAGAAACAAACTAATTATTAAGAAATATTATTACGACAAAATGTTAATGTAAATTTTTAAAAACGTTTTTTAACATAATGTAACAGCTTTTATTTTTTTTATTTTTAAAATATTATATAGATTATTAAAAAACACGATAAAATTATATTAAAATTTTTATCAAAATAATAAAATATATACTTATACGTTGTTTACAAAAATATATTTTTTACGAATAACAAATTATATTTCCCGTTTCAACAGTTTTATAAATATACAATTTTGCAAACATTACGCAATCATCTCCTGTTTCTTGATGCAAAATTTAATTAATTTTCTTTAACGTACAAACACTAGCTAAATAAATTAATATTTACCTTGAATAAAATTATCCACGCCCCAAAAAAAATTTTTTAACTTCAGCCAATAAATTTAAAAATTAAAAACTGTTTAGGAGTAAACAAAAATCAAACTTTAATTACAAGTAATGTATATATATGAAAAACAATAATATATTTTAAATTATTGTTGTTAAATTATAAAATAACGTATTATTTGATTTGTAAGTTTGCATTTAATTGCAATTTCAAATTATAAATACGGCATTAAATTGTAAAAAAACAGACAGAAATAAGTGTCGAATTTCGTCGTAAAAATATTGTAATAATTTTTAATCGATCTTGTGATAATATCAATGCCAATTGAGAAATAAAATTTTTCATTTTTACGCACGAAACAATATCGAACCAGTAATAAAATTCAAAGCTGTAATAAAATTTTGGTTAAATTATGGACCTATTGTATAACAGCAAATTAAATTAAGATATAGAATAAAAAAATAAAACCTTGAGCAGTATTTTTAATTTTTATATCAAACAAAAAAATATATGGATGGATAATTAAAAAAGTCCAATGCGTTTCATTGCATAATTTTTTAATGTCTTTAATTTATTTTTCTGATTAAGATTCGCTATTGATTACAAATGTTTTTTGTTATGTGAAATTAATGTATTAAATGTTTATAAACAATTTACTCATTAATGTATTTTTTTGTTCATATTTTAATTGTTACATGTTACATGTAGTAGCTTAGTGCATCCTTTATTTATAATATTTGTTGTAATTCTGTCATTGTGCAGATTATTTATTATATATTTGTGGATTATATATTTTTTTATAAATACAACAAACTAACATACAAATATTTTATTTAATTTTATTTATACCCATTAAAACTACATACTTTCTTTTTTTAACGCAATTTTTGTTTCTTCAATAATTACGTACAATTGAAAATTTGAGATGATTAGTAAATTTTCATGAGATACTTTGCATGAAACTGATTATATATTTACCCAAAAACTTACCCGAAATTCTAATAGTTATATTGGAGCCTTCTCAATATATTTAAAACATTGTACGAATTGACATAAAAATATTTTCAATGTCGTAAGTTTCCCAAAATCGTTCACTACAATCAATTTAGATATAAAGCAATTGGTTCTGTTAAATTTTGTATTCAATAGAATTAAAAGGAATTTATTGGACTAGAAAATTTAATCAATGTTAAAAGATTTAAAAGCGTAAGAAATTGGTTTATACGTAAACTAGCTTTCAGAAAATTTATTCGCAAATTACACAAGTAATATAAAATACTTGATTCAAATTATTAGTCGCACATATATTAGTTACAAAATTTAAATAACAATATTTATTTTAATTTAAAACGTAATTACGTAATGGTTTTGTATTAATTTTAATTAATAATAGACTGTTGTTTGGGTATAATTTTTCTAGATGATATACGTGGAGTACGTCGACATGTCGATTATTTGTAAAAATTAATACACAAGTATTTCCTAAAGCCGTTTTATTTTAATATTATGAGTTGTGAAAGATTTTTTTTTTTTAGTACTACACTGTTAAATTTTTATTTTCACGGTATAGTTTCATTCAGATTATTCTGCTTATCTAAAAACTAATTTTATGTTTTCGTCGAATACTATTAGTTCTAAAAACACAATAAAAATTTGTTGAAAACACTAATCTCAATTTTTGACTGCAATAAAACCAACAATAACTGATTAAAACTAGAATTGTGCACTTGCGTTGTTTTTTTATAAGTTACAAGTTGTTCGTGTATATTTATTAACTTTAGGGAGCGTATGCGTAAAAAGTATTGACCAGCTAATTTCAATATTTTTGTCTATTATTTATGCTTTAATTAAATAATAAATTAACGATCTAAATTGGCACAAATATAAACTTTAAGCGATCTACAAACTAAACTAAAAAGTCTAAAAAAATACACAAATAAGACAAACTAGCGGCCTCTGGGCACTCTAAGCTAGAAATAAAGCGTGATTTAACTAGAGCGGAAGCGAAGGTAAACTTTCGATAAAAATACAAACTTTACTCAAAAACTAAATTGTGACTTTTACGAAAGATATAGCAAAAAATCTAAAACACTTTAAATTATTTCCAAAAAATATCTTGAAGTGGTTGGCCGCGAACCCTGATAAATAAATCTGCCACTAGGCTAAATCTAACAGATACGAAAATTTATTAGTTTCAGAAATATGCATCAGGTTACAATAACCACATGGCCTAAAACTGCCCTGTTACACTAGTTAGTAAGTTTGGTTTAAAAATCACAGGCTCAAAGCTCTACAGGGTATATGATGGTGCAGGTGGAGGTATATATATATATATATACCAGATAGCAAAGCAGAAACTGTCAATCAGTCACCAAGCACTGAGAAAACGTCTGCGACGAGAATATGTCGATCACGGCATACCGGCCCAGAATTTTATAAATTCAATGTATACCGGCCGTGAAAGCCTGAAGTTTACTATGAATGTAAATAAGTGTATTACAGCAATATCAACTGCTATAAATTTTATTTCACTGATTGTGATATCGTAGTAGTATTTATAACTTAAAAATAATTAATTTTTATCAATTGTTTATATGTTGAATTGTAAGAATACTAATTCAGCTCAGTCAGAATTTTTATAAATATTTTATTGGTTTCACGTATTTTTCAAAGAACATAAATTTTGATTTAACAATAGGTCACGTAAAAAATAAAATATAATTTTTATTACATAAAACCAATTATTAGAAATATTGATTATTTTGTTTGTTTTGTTAACTTTCTGATCATTACCATTTTGACTACAAGGAAAAGTGGTGTACAATACACACAAGCAAAGCTACAATATCGTAAATTTAAAAGATAATATTATTATTAAATAACAATTAGAAATAAACAAATATAAAACCAATTGTTTGACAATCACCGCTACTAATAAGAACAAGTTACATTGTCAACCAGCTGACTAGATTACGAGATATTCAATTAAAAATTAGTTTCAAAGAGAAATCACTATATAGAATCTTGTCTAGTCATACTGAAATCATTGTTTTGTCGTAGTCATGGCAACAGAAGACGTTGCTGGTTACTGATATGAGCAGTTGTTTTATTATATTATACTATTGCTTTGACGTTTCATCATTATAACATTTATATTAATTAGGCCGGACGTGACGTCATTAATAATTTCAATAGTTGTAATGTTATCATTTGAATGGATCTAGTGCATTGTATCTATATGTTTAAAACTATCTTGTTAATTATGTTGTATATATTAAATACAAAGATAAGTTAATTAAATGTTATAAAGTACAAAAAATAAATGATAAATAAAATGTCAATTTATAACTATATATTTGAATCAAAAT
Source organism: Clivina fossor (assembly GCA_963966155.1). NCBI lineage: Eukaryota > Metazoa > Arthropoda > Insecta > Coleoptera > Carabidae > Clivina > Clivina fossor. Next base: position 7,349,678 of record OZ014563.1, on the reverse strand, counting down.
AACTAAATGTATACTGTTTTGTTTGTTGATGTATGTTGATGTATGATAGTGAGTGTTGAGTTTGATTGCAGAAGCATAAAAAGAAAATGATTGTTGTGGAAATGAGTTTTTTTATATATAGGGTATAAGGTGTAACTGGAAGGAATTGGGTAAGAAATAGATTGGTGAATGTAATTAAAAAAATCTGTAAAAGTTCATGTTAGTCAGTTAAGATGGTTAGAACATCTTGAGAAAATGTCTAATCTACACACTTGTTACATAAATATCTATTACTTATTTACTTATACGAGTATAATACATTTAAATATTTCATATTTTTAATTTAATACTACCTAGCAGAATTTTGTAAACTAAACGTAACATTAAAAAAAATTTAAATAACTTTGTCTTCATGATTCACAATAATAAAAACAAAACTATAGTCGCATAGCAACCGCTACTAGTTTCCTTTATATCCGTTATTAAAGTGCAATTGTTTTGCTTCCATTTTTCATTTGTCGTGCACAAAATAGTTTTTTATAGCCCAAAACAAAACACACACGAATAACACTCGAGAACAAACAAATGAATGAGTAAAAAAATCTAAAATTACAATGATTGTTTCTGAGTGGTTTTTCGTTTCGCGTACACATTATCATCTTTTGTTTCTGATGACAGTAATGCGCTGATTTCACAGAAATTTGATTGTCTTTTTTTTTATTTGATTGATACTATTAGCAAATAATACAATGAAGAAAAACTTACTGTAATATTAAATTTAAGTATACGATAATTTTATATTTTAAATTGAAGTGAATTTAAAGTTTTGAATTACGTATATTATTTTGCAAATAGTTCAAAAAATATAATTCATTTTTTTAAAGCTATCTACTATATTTATATTTTTGTATGCAATATTTTTATGCATTTTATATACAAGTAACGTAACTTTACGTATTATTTCACGGAGTAGCGGTGTACGAGGCAATTATATACAATGTGTCTAAGAAAATTATGTTCAATGTGTTTTAAAAAATTATTCTATACAATGTGTTTTTTATATATGAATATACAATGTGTCTAAAAGTCATATATACAATTTGACTACAAAAATGTATATACAAGATATCTAAAAAATATTTAATCTATTATTTTACATTTGCGAACTGATTCATATGTATTGTCAATATATTTTCCGTTTTAATGTAAATGATGTCAAATACATATAAAATTTAAATTTGTCGACGTTTTTAGTTTTTTTATTTTTTTCTATAATAAAGCAAAATTAAAAAAACATGTAAGTATTACATATTTTGTTTACTTGAAACTTAAACTTTCAGAAAAAAAAAAAATATTGTAAGAAAAAACAAGACAACCTATTAAAAAAATATTGTTACAATATTGCTTTTTCTATTTTTGTTATTATTTTTCATTCACTGTTTAGAAATCGAGGTATTTCAAAAAACAACATCATATTGCACAACTAATTATAATAAAATAAAAATTGAAATTGTAATATTAAATTATTGTTTAATTTATTTATTTGCAATATTGGAACGATGTTAAATAAAATACGAAATTGTAATTAAACGTAATGCAATATGAACGAGTAACATTGCAAAATTTAATTTTACTATAATTTGACATGATTAGATTTGATAATAGTTTAAAACTTCAATTATCAAAATTAATGGGAACATCATTCAATTTGAATTTACTTTAATATTTATGATTCAATTAAGATAGTAATTATATTACGCTAAAATGCGCATTATGATCAAGTACCGATGGTTTTTCTAATTAAATTTTATATGCAATCAAATCTAAACAAAACGAATTTCCCTAACATAATAAAATATTATCCGCTTTGTGTATCACATTTTTGTTTCATGACGTTGTATTGTTTATGATTTTTATGCTGAATCTGACGTTGTTTTATTTATCATAGTAAAAATATTTTCAGAACTCATTATATTAAAATAAAACTGCTTTATAATGTATCTTTTTTTCCTGAGTTTTTTTAGTTCGTCGAACCGGCGAATATTAATAAATATTAATATAGAATTACAATCTAAAGCCTTTTTTTTTTAATTTATTTTTTAAAGACAAAGAATAAATTGCTGTATTTGTAAATTAATATATATATATATATATATTTATTTTTATTTTGTAGGTAATAGGGTGACCACTTGAAAATGTATGAATTAAAAAGGTTATTAGTGAAAACATTAACTAATTCAGTGAAAACAATATAATAATAACTTTAACTATAAATAACACATAAAAATTACAATATTTTATAAATAATAGCAAAAAATGGACATATATAATAAAAAAATCTTTCAAAACTCATTACATAAAATAAAATTGCTTTTGGTATTAAAATTTATTTATAATAGATGTTCCGACAAAACTCAACATCCGTCTTCATGAGGAAAACTGATACAAATGACATTTGTATGAGTTGAATCTATAGAACGTTATTATACACTACAAAAACCCGGCAACAAAATCTCAATTTATAAAAAAAAATCAGAACCTTATATATGTGCCGGCAAAAGAGCATTTTTCGGCGGTCTATTTCATACCCAACCGAATAGAATAAGTCACGTCTAGTGGATGCTGTTGTATCACCAAAGCTAAGTGAAAATGGAATCGTTATCAGTTTGACCGGCCGTCCAGCATTGAATCACTCCTCCTCCCCCCACTGATAGCCTCGCGAAATCCCCGTATTACTCAAGCCCGATTTTCAGAGCCGAGACCAATTCTTCCTCTATCACGTATCACCAGCGGACCGACCGAAAGAGTTGCAAAAGAAGCCAAAACGTTCTATAGCCGTCGGCAGGAGTAGGAGGGGGTCGTCTATTGATTAGGGATTGGCCGAATAAAGTCGCTTTTGATTGGATTGCCGCGCAAAAAAAATCATTCGGTCGTTCGCGAACTGAAGATATTTTTCTTGAGTGTGAGACGCACGAAGCGCAGTGACAAAACCGCTGAAGATTTCTTTCTGTCTGTTGGTTTCTTTTAGCTTTTATCCCCGGCTTGTCTTTAATAATTTTTTTTTTCTTTTGAAGGTCTTTTTTTCTTTGAATGGTGACACATTTAAAATAAAGGAAATGTATTGAGGAATGATTTACAGATTGGGTATTGCAAAAAGAAAAAAAGATTTCATTGTTTCAAAGTTAAAGACTTTGTTTGAGAATATTAAAAAATCTTTAAGAACTCTGAAATAACTAATTGATTTAAACTGTAGTTGAAAAGTTTATAGATAATATTAGTTTGCAATATTTAAATGCTAAAACGCCGCAGTGAACTAATTTTATAATTAGTTGATTAATAAACTTGAAAAAAATATATTTGATATATTATTTAATTAAATAGACAAATCATATAAAATTTAGCCATCAAATTCGAATTACATAAAATAAACAATAATCAAATCTTGAGATTTTCCAAAAAAATTTATTTAAGTTATTCAATCATTGAATTGGCTTGTTAAGCTATGCAACAAGCCGATTCAATGATTGAGTAACTTGTGAAATTTTTATAAAAAATCTCAACATCTGAATAATAATATTATATTAATTTCACAGATACACTTATGAATATTTTATTGTTCAATGCTATAATTATTAAAATACACAACTATATAAATATCACCACTAAGATTTAACCTCAATAATCAACGTTAAAATATTTTTTAAAATTAGAAAAATTTCTTAATTTACCAACCATATATTAACACAAATACGTTCGTTTGCACACAAAAAAAAGCAACATTTCTTTTCATTGAAACTATCACGGTAAGAGCCGTTTGTAATCCACATGAGAGTAGAAAATTTCTGTAACCATTGAAGCATAGCTGGTACAAAGATAGAATGCCTGCAAGCAATCTCAACATTTCAACATCATCAAGAAAAATAGAAAAATATGTATATTTTAATATTTATACTTCGTCGACAACATGACAAAACGGAACCATGACGACGGCGACGGTTAGAAAATATACTCTACATTTCGTAATGACGTCCCGCTGATGCACTATGCAAGAATCATTTGTTGTTTTTTCGTTCTTTTTGCATGCTAAATGTTGGCAACGCTTATAGTTTACACTACTACTGTATAATGCTTTGTCAGTTTTCTAGGTTGGTTGTCAATGATTTACCAGGTATGTTATTTGTTCATTTGTTTGTGCGAATAACGAGTGATGTTTACGAAATATTTTGTGCATGTTTTATTTTATTGTAATCAGTGTGGAATATACAGTAATTACTTATTATATGCTGAAAAGTTGTATGACGTATTGATATAAATATATAGTTTACTTTCAGTCAAGTTGAAGTAAAAAAAATTATAGTAAAAAATTAATATATTTTACAAGTTTTGGAAAATATTTGAAATCGATTTAAATCTCAAAGATTATTTATAGATATATACATACATAGATTTTTTTCAGGAATCTTTAAAAAAAAGTATATTTCACAAGCATTGCGAAAATATAACTTTAACAAAATTTAAAAATAATTATAATAAAATTTGTTTTTACTCTAAAACTAATAGATAAACAAAATGTTCTTCCTAAAACATTGTATCATTTGCATTAGTGACAGATTTCCATTGAATGTATGTTTTATAACAAATATTAATTAACACAAAATTAATTTATGCAAAATATAAAATTAAACTATTAGATACTAATTTATAAAAAAAAATAGAACATAAAAATAAATATTTCCGACAAATTCTTTTACAAATAGTAACATACAATGCACCTGATTAGCTCAACATCGTTGTGAAAAGCACTTTTCGGCTTACACAGATGAAACAGCTTCTCGGGAAGAAATGAGAAACTATTATAAATATTAGAAAATGTTATCTGGGTGAAGTTTGTATATGGTAATTTCTTTGCTGCACACTACAATGCAGCGAGATGCAAACAGAAACAGCGAGCGCGCGAGAAGTATCTTACAGTCACCGGTGGTGTTGAATCATATCGGTATGATCTCGATTCTTGGTTCTCTGTCAATGGTGCTGACTTTCTAAGAAGTATGTGGCGACAGGGTTGGACAAAATTAAGATTTTAGAGAACTTTATTTTAGAATATTTGCCTTGTTTTTCTTGAATGTTATATAAAAAAAGGTATTATGAATATCATTTATATTACAAGATTTAATTTAATTTATAGTTTTATAAAAATACGAAAACATATTCAAAATTTCAGTATAAAATAAGTTTGTTTTTGTTCCAAACTGACAAAAGTACTTATACATATTTATATATTAATTAATCTTAGAAATAACAAATTAAATTTATTTAATTAACATAATTAATTATATTTATATAATTATAGTTAATAAAATACAGAAAAACGTGGGTCGCATGCAATAGGTAATAGTAAGAAGTGTAGAGAGTAGCTCTTATTTATGGGGTTATAAATCTGTACGGGGCTAGAAAAAATTATTTTATACTTTTTACTCCATGTCAAAAACGTGGTATATTATTTTTTTTTATTTAAAAAATTATTTGGTTTGAGCTTTTGTCCGGTGATATTTTGTCCACTATTCCGGTTACGAGATAAAATAGTTATTATTAATAATAATAATATTATTTATTGCAATTTAAACTTACATCGTTTAATTTTCATTTTTTATATTCTTTGCTTTGTAAATTTAAACATGACAGATATTAAAATTTAACTATTTTATTGCATAGGCAAAAATATAACCTAATCATTTTACCAGAGAAATTGTGTTAGTCCATGCCTGCCATAAACTCGGAACAGCAGCGCCCGCTCACAACTCTTGTGCGTATTGAAAGCCCGAAGCAGAAGAAAAGGATCCTGCTGCTGCAAGAATCGCCCTCTGAACCGGTAAAATATCTCCCGGACTCGATGCGGTTTCCGGTTCGGGAACGTATTGTGGCCGCTATATTATCATACATAAATCCCCTCGAATACAAAGTTACTTTTGGGCTGAATTTACGAGTCACTACCCCCCCCCTCTTTCCCAGCCCGTCACAGACGGTATGGAATCTTTTCCGCTGCCACTGTATGTGTCTGATTGGGACAACATATTTAGAAGGACGAAGTTATGAAAAATGTGAGAACGACAACTGTGCCCCGCGTTTGAATGGAAACCGTAAAGAAGAAATAGAAATAGATTTGACGATGTTGGAAGATGGTAAAAGGTACAATGTAGTTTAAGATGTGTAAGAAGGTGTATTGTTATGCAAAAAAGGGTAGATAAAATTCGACTGGATGAAGAAAAGAAAGAATTGTACTTAGTTTTATCTTGATGCGGATGGATATTATGTGCAGTTAAAAGAATTTATCGAATGCTATTTGTTTCTTGAAATAGTTGTTTTTCTTATATCTTATATCTATATCTATTGTTAATGATATATTATATAACTTATTGAATAATTTTGTAATTTATTTATCAAATATTTATCAATTATTGGTAATATGTAAAAAAAACTGCTACTAACGATTGTATAAATAAATACACATAATATCCACCCACACACACACACACACACATAAATATATATATATATATATATATATATATATATGACCCCCCCCCCAAACCCTCGATGAGAAACCTGTATAATATTCCACAATTACATGTAATAAGTGTAATTTATTCTCAAATCATGTAATATGCTAAAACAATCATTATATTCACATTATAGTCACTGTTTTATAGAATAGTTGACAGTTAAAAACGGAAAAGGCGTGGAACCTTATCTATTTTTTATATATTTTTATTTTAATATTAACTAAAATCACGCAACACGTTTTCTTTTGTTGTCAGCTAAACAATAAATGTTGATATTTGTTGTAATTGTTAAATCGTACAATTATATAAAAATTATTTATGATATGATTTGTAATGAAAATGATCCGTATAGACATTTTAAAAAACGCATTTGGTTATAATATATCAAAATCTTTATTTTTATTTGTAAGAGTTTTATTTAGCACTGTCTATAGATTTAGAAATATCAAATGTAATAAAATTAAATATATATACAGGTGTCCCACGACGAGCTAGATATGTTAAAGTAATATTTATTTTAGTCGATTATATATTTTGACAATTGTTCAAACTACAACATGACCGACTTTCAGTTAAAATTTATTATTTTAAAACTGATGTATAAAAAGAAATGAAACTTGTATATCTTGTAGTTAGTATCTACAAAGTTATAATGGGTAAAAATTGTTCCGCGATTTTATTAAACAGATATTTTAGCTGACCATGTATTTTGCAATTAGTTTCTAAATTACTACAAGACTATAATCCCTATAGACTTGAGTATAAAATTTTTTAAAACCAAATAAAAACTCAGCTTTCAAAACAACATATTGCAATTTGATTTATATAATTTTTAGCAGGGAAATACTGTTTTAGTATTGTGTTTGTTATAAAAATATGTCTTGTAAGTAATTTGCTATTAATTTTTATTGCAGATAAATCAATAACTTAATATAAACCAATTACAGCACTACAGATTTATTTAAAACTTCTACTGTTCAATGATTAAATTAAATTTTAACTTGGGTGTAGTAAATAAACACATTACTTTTCTCAAATTGCTAAATAATCGCCATAAATATAAGGCTAAAATAAAAAGCAATTATTGAAATCTTTACAGGGAATTATATGACATATTAGTTTTCAGTAGAGACAACCTACAATTTTGGTTTTTAATTGTATGAATATTTTCTTTGGATTTAATTTCAAAAATATCAAACGATTAAAAAATTATCTTGATACTCTAGAGACATTTTTTTAATTATTTTAATACATGTTAAATTTAAGGTTTTTTATTGGCAACAAACATTAAAATCAAATTAGATTTATTGATAATTTACGTAAAATATATAGCAACATTTTATTTTAAAATTATTTTGAAAACATTTTCAATCGTGAACACTTTATCAAACTTAAGAAAATTTAAAACTTTCAAAATGTTCTCACATAAAAAATGTATATTTTGGTTTTACAAAACATAAACTATATCAATCATTAAGTTTATTCGTATAGAACTCCGAGCGAATGCGGTGAAATTTATGTTGGATAAAAAGATAAAATTATTTTTACAAGATACATTAATACATCTAAACGATCTAGATAGATCCTTTATACAAAATGCATTGGAAAATCTTGAAAACGTAAAATTTATAAATAATAAAATAATTGCAAGAACCAACAATATTAACAGTAGATTGATAAGAGAAAAAGTAAAAATTTACAAAGAAAAAGATAACTTCAGAAAAAAAAAATTAAAAATTTTGGCACCGATTTAAATGAAATCTGACTTCCTTCAATTATAAAATTATAAAATTTTGTAATTTACTTACATGTATTTTGTTACCTAGTAACGTATTTCTATTTTTAATTTGTTTATTAAATGTGTCATTTGCATTTTTTTTTCTGATGATGATACACGTTTAGTATATCGAAACGTAGAATTTTAATATATAATTAAATAGAACTTTGATATGCCGCTTTTATTTTAATATAATAAGCTCTTTTACTGTGATAAAAATAAATAATTCAAAAAACAATGTACAAAGAAAAAAATATGTAGAAACGTAAAAATATATAATATAAAACACAAATCATTCCAGGATTATAATAACAATACAGAAAAATAATCTCTAACTACAAATACTTTATTTTCATCTGTTCGGTGATCATTCGTTAATACGCAACCATCTCTTTGGCAACCACAAGCTAAACAAAACCAAACGCAAGATGTGTTGACAATTCGGATAACTCTACACTAACAATCGATAGCCCGTGATCATTATCAAACCCGGATCAGATCTGTCTCCAAACCCAGACTCCAATCCTCCCCCTAGCCCTTCCTTCATCCTCTCAAGACAACCTATTCTGATCGATCTTATCAGGGTCAACGGCGAGCCGAAGCAATTCCGCGCGCGTTGCACTTCGAAACCACAACGATACTTCTCCAAAGGGTTGACATCTGAAACGTTCACTTAATCGCGATAAGTGATTGCTAATTAATGATTTCGAATTGGAGGAAAGTGGGAGTCGTTGTTTTCGCATAGGTTCGGAAAGAAATCGAGTGTGGAGTGATTAATGTTGAATTAAACGGCATGCTGCAACAGTCGTAGATGGCTAGAGTTATGTTAACTCTTTGCGTTAATATAACAACGACAATGTAAATTTTTACGTGGCAATGCGTAATTAAATTAAAAAAAAAACAGACAATAAATAAAATCAATACAAAAATAAAATAAAATTTTATTAAATTATTTTATTAAAATAAAACGGCTTCAGGTTGTAATTCTGTATTAATATTTATTATTAATCGACGTTTCGAAGTACATCTTCATCTGGAAAAATGATACAGTAAATAAATAGAACACAGAAACAAGTTACTAGATAACTTGTTTCAATGTTTCCTCTCATTGTAATTCCATATTTTATTGCACAGATTTTATAATAAAATAATGTTTCAAATAAAAGAATATATTCAGATAAACGAATGTTTATCAACATTTTATGAAAAAAGTGAATAATTCAATATGCTTGAAATATTCCTAATATACCTACTAAAACTCTCTCTTAAAATTGATTACATATAAATGTTAATTTCACTGATAATAATTTTAGCTTTTTTCATAATTTACTACTGAAAATTGAAGCTTAGCTTTCAAAATATGTATTTGACGTTATTATTTTAAGTAAATTTTGTGGTTTATGAAATTCATTTCAAATTTATTATATTTAAAAAAAATTTCCGCAGTAAAATATTATAGTTTTTTAATAATATAATATTTACTTTAGCATTTTATTTAATTACTAATAATTATTATAGTCTTTACATTTTTTAAATTTGGTTAAGTAAATAATAAAAAAATATATCAAATATTAGTCTTTTAGTAAAATCAACACATTAATTAACAGTACAATTATATTTAAAATATTTATTAATTTAAAATCCACTAAATATCGTACTAATTAGAGTGGGTTATGACCCACTGGTAGGTCGCAAATTGATTTTGTGTGGGTCGCGTTACATATATAATATTATAAGTTTATATTAATATTTTTAAAGGCAAAATATTAAATGAAAAAATAACGTCATCTAGCGGAAATCAGACCCAGAACATCTGATTTTTATTTTTATTTAATATTTAGACTTTAAAAATATTAAATATAAACTTAATAATATTAATATTATTCAATAAATTTATCAAATCGTATTTATCATCATATATATTAAAATATAAGAGTTTACATGTGCATATTAAATATTAAATTCAACTGTTTAATACATATTAAATATATTCGCAAAAAACAGCATTTTTGAAAGTGGGTCTCGGTCAATAAAAGTTTGAGATATCCTGATCTATTTTATAAAAATCTTTGTTATTTATATTTATATATATATATATATATACAGGGTGTAACAGAATAACTATTCCTAATTTTAACTGGAGTATCCTGGGCTCAGAATATGAAGATTTAATGCAAATCACTGAAATAAAATGTGGCTCCTTACTGAGCTACAGGGTGTTTTATATAAAAATTTAAAAACGATTTTTGTCCAGTACTTTAAAACTATTTGACGTATCCTTATCATACTTGGCAGGAAATGTAGGTACCGTACACCATACTAAATTATGTTAAATAAAAGTTTCTGGCTACTGCCAGTGGCGTACAACAGGGGCAAGTGAGAGGTTGATCCTTCCTAAATTCTACCCCACTGGCGGAATTGTCATTTTAGCACAATTTTTCGATTCTACAATACTTGCTGTGTAAAAAACACACTCTTCCTTTGTAACGATAAAGTCACTGTTTTTCGAGATATTTAAAGTTAAACATAAGCTGCACCCTTGGGATTTTTTCAAAATTTGCTCAAAAAAATCTAAAAAATTCAGTAAAATAGAGAAAAAAATTTGCTACATAATAACTAAGTAACTTTTTTCTCTAACTCATTCTGATTTGGCTGTAAAAATTATTGAAAATAAAAAAAATAAAATGCAAAAAATATTAATTTTCAATAATTTTTCCAGCCAAACCAGAATGAGTTAGAGAAAAAGTTACTTAGATATTATGTAGCTAATTTTTTACTCTATTTTACTGATTTTTTTCAGATTTTTTTAGCAAATTTTGAAAAAATCCCAAGGGTGCAGCTTATGTTTAACTTTAAATATCTCGAAAAACAGTGACTTTATCGTTACAAAGGAAGAGTATGTTTTTTACACAGCAAGTATTGGAGAATCGAAAAATTGTGCTAAAATGACAATTCCGCCAGTGGCGTAGAATTTAGGAAGGATCAACCTCTCACTTGCCCCTGTTGTACGCCACTGGCAGTAGCCAGAAACTTTTATTTAACATAATTTAGTATGGTGTACGGTACCTACATTTCCTGCCAAGTATGATAAGGATACGTCAAATAGTTTTAAAGTACTGGGCAAAAATAGTTTTTAAATTTTTATATAAAACACCCTGTAGCTCAGTAAGGAGCCACATTTTATCTCAGTGATTTGCATTAAATCTTCATATTCTGAGCCCAAGATACTCCAGTTAAAATTAGGAATAGTTATTCTGTTACACCCTGTATATATATATATGTGTGTGTGTGTGCGTGTGTGTGTGTGTGTGTTTTTATTTAAAACGAAAGCAATACTTAAACCAATTAAAAAGAGCAAACTTATAAATTTTTAATGCAATTATAGAAAAAAAATGCATTTGTTATTTCTTAATAATTACTGCAACAGAACAAAGATACGTAAAAGTAAATAATGTTACAAAAAAAAATAAGCCACGTTTATAATGATACATTAACAATTACAGATAATGACAAAAACTCAATTTCCAGTATTCAATCAATTAACTCTTGAGTTATATGTTTTGAAATAAATTAAAATTAATATAAGTTATATATACTCTTGTTTTTCTAATATTTCTTATTCTGTAGAACTCTTAGTCGAGTAAAAAATATCAATAATATATTGGTAATGATTGTTCGATGATATTTATAAAAAGCATTAGGTCTAGAAAGGAAGAGCGTAATAAAATTTCTGATTTAGTTTATAAATAATTCAAGAAACTATGGGAATTGTAATAACTCTTAGCATCGTAAACTGGTATGACGGTGAATTATTTTTAATCCAATAAATATTTGTTAGAATTTTAAATGTAAAAACATATAAATAATGGAATGTCATGTGTGCAGATGTTTTACTATTTTTGTAGAAATAAAAAAACAAGCTGTCATAGCAAACTTGATTTCTACAGATTTAAAATGTACTTCAAACAGAATCAAATAAAAATATATGCGTATAATCTATATTTTTTTTCAAATATATATAAGTTTCGAATAATATTAGACCTACTTAAAATTAAATAAAATAATTTCTCATTTAGACTACCACATTTTTTTGAAACACATAGCTAGTGGTTTGAACTAATTTAGTAATAAAAACAAGACAAATACATAATATTAGTTAGTGGTTTTCGATTTTATTAGAGCAAAAAATAATATTAGTAATATAGTAAAAAATCGTTCGAAACTCATTATATTAAAATAAAAAAACTTTAGGTTATAGTTCTGTGTTAATATTTATTAATGATTGACGTTTCGACGAACTCAACGCACGTCTTCATCGTGAAAACTAATACAAATTATAAGTAGATCATAAATTTTATAAATTTTTAAATACAAGAAACCAAATTTTATTTAGATCAGTGCTTTCACTTTAATTTTAATTTTTTATAAATAGTTTGAAATATCTAGTGATGTTTTGGCATTATTTAGATTTAAATTTGATTAAAAGTTTGAAGATATTAAAAAGTATTTTGTTGTTCTACATTTTTAATAATTGTTAAAATATAGATTTTAAACATATCATAACCTTGAAACGGAATCTGCCTACTTCCATTTCTTTTTCAGTTTATGAATTATTGTAGCTAAATTTTTATTTTTGTTATTGTTTATTAGAAACTATTTTTACAGAAACTGGCACAAGTCGAAATTACATAGTAATGAAGCTGAGACTAGTTCTTTAAAAAAATATATGTTTTTATGATATTATTTTCTTAAATATTTCAATATAACAATAAATAAATATTGAGAAATTATGAAACTGATCGCTAAATTAATTTTGCAACATATTTTTTCGAAATTACAATTAATAAGTTATTAAAAAGTAAATAATAATAAAAATCAATTAAATCATATTTATTTATTTATTCTTATTATTTAATTATAAATACAATTTAATTAATCAATCGTAAGATTAATCTAACATATCATTAATTATAAATACAATTATTAAAACGTCGATCCTTGTTAAATCAATTTAATATTTGTAAATCGAAAAAATTATATTACCAACTCACTGCATATGAATTTAAGTAAAAAAAATAATTAATATAACTTTTCAATAATCGTCAATATTATGTCACAAACTGATTACCAATGCTGAACAAACAATAAGAAATGAAATAATTTAAAACACCAATTAATCAAAATCTGAGCCAGGCTCTTCGAAAAAGAAAATGAAAGTGCATAGCATTCCTGAAAGCAAAACTCGTAAAAAAAGAAAATCATTTATACCCAAGGTATGTGTATATCTTTTCAAGGTTACCTCGTATTTACATACGTGAATGATTAATAGTCGAGTTTCAGCAATTACATACTGTCCTATCCTCATTTGATATACGATGTTACATACCAAATGAGGACATATTGTATTTGGGTACATGAAATTTTACTTATCTTTACTGTATCTGTATTTGACCTGTCAATTTCATTCTAATGAGCTTCATTTATTTTACCGATAGTTTTTTTTTACTGTTAGTATTTGATAGCTCGTTTTGCTGGTAGCGGTAAATGTTTTAATAATTTTTTTAAAACGAAAAAAATGAATTGAATTTTAAAAAATATTTTGCTTTCAAATATATTTTTTTTTTACACAAAAATTAGTTCTACACAAGAAAATATAAGTGTCTACAATTAGAATTAATAATTAAAACATCAGAACACAATACAATTATAAATATTTGCATTAGGCTAGAGTAAAATAATAATATACCTACTGGTGTACCTTTTTTTCAGACCTTCTACATTTTTTTAACAGTAATAGTTTTTATCTATTTACAAAAAAAATTACGTTTTTTTTAATATATTAACAGCTATAGATTTTGTGTATTAACAAATATAGATTATGTGTATTACAAATTGATAATTTATACTTTTTGTCTGCATTTCTAATTTATATACAGGGTGATTTATAATGAGTGTATCAAAACTTTAATATTAATTTATTTTGATGAACTAATTAATTCATTAGTTAATTTTTAAATGAAGAAAAATGCAATAAGCTGGCCGGGGTTGAACATGGGCAACTTCTATTTTCGCGGCAACTGCGCTACCACTGCGTCACTTCATTTAAAAATTAACTAATGATTTAATTAGTTCATTAAAATAAATTAATGACGATTTAAGCAAAAACAAAATACTATAACCAAATGTATAACAAGCCTTGTGTAATTAAGAATATAAATATATCTAAAACTATCAGTTGAGAATAGTAAAATAATTTGACTAACTGCAATGAATGTTAACGTAGTTAAAAACTCTGTAAAACTTCCTAATTACTCGTAACTTCAAAATGTACTAGTTTATATTATGCGTGTAATTTCAAAATTTCGCGCACAACTAATTAAAATTAGAACAATATTACGGCTATATAAAGTTGGCAAAATGTTTTTTCCTAACAGTTTTAGTGGCCGTTAAAAAGTGGAGCCGTAGATTTGCACGCGTTTGAAACTAAGCCAGCGAATGAGTAATGTAGCCTGTGTTACAAGTTTTGTTAATTGATTTAAAGTAAGTAAGAATGTGCAAATAGTACCTGCCATTCGTCTACATCACCAGCGTTAATGTTTCGGGGGCTATTACTGTCAGTACTAACTTCACATTGTTCAAGCAACCAGGACTGTCTTTTTACGAGCACCACGTACTAAAAAGATACGCCGCCGACACGATGGTAAATGAAGATGTTGCACAAAATGTTTCTTCAATGTTTTTATCTTCTAAGCTATTTTGCCGCGGTTTTGTTGAATGTGTGTATTTTTGTTTTATGGTATAATAATTAAAAAGTAGTCCGTTGCATTTGTTATATGTCTTTGTTTATATCTACATAAAAATAAATTTTAAATAAAATATAGTATCATGAAAAGAAAACAAGATTTACTTGCAATTTAAATATAATAATTTTATTAATATTCATATAATTTATAGAATTTTCTGGGCTGGTATATCGTAGATGGCTTCCTCCGTACTTGGTAACTGAATGTATATCGAAACGTCTGCAACGACATACCAGCCCAGAATATTCTATAAATTCAATATTTATAAATTTGATCATACTTAATGTTCTACACAACTATATGTTGACGGAAGTAAATTTATAATATAATTTTATGTTTTTAAGAAATATGTACGTAAAATAAATAAAATATTTTATCTTTTATTGCCAAATAATGTAATAATTAAAAGAATCATACAAAAATTACATCAACGGTGGAGGAACCAACCAGAATCAACCAATATCGTGGCAAAATCTATATGGGAAACTAAAGGTACAATCCGAAAAAAAAAAATGCAGACCATCCTGGCCAGTCAGAATTGGCCAAAGTCGTAACGGCACCTGTAGTAGATGGTGTTGGTATATATATATATATATATATATATATATATATATATATACACCAGATTACAGAGCAGAAACTATCATTCAGTTACCAAGCACTGTGGATGCCATCTACGAAGTATGGCAAAACGTCTGTAACGAGGATAGATCGACTACTGCATACCGGCCCAGAAAATTTTCTAAAATCAAAAATCAAGTAATTTTCATTATTGTGTTAAAATTATACGCTTTAAGTGTTTTCACAACATTTTATGTGAACAATTCTAGACGTTGTAAACAGAAAGTTCCGTATAGACGACGAAAATATACTTTAAAACCATAGTTTTATCGTCTACACGTAACGATTCATATGTAACGTCTAAAACTGTGCACACAAAACGTTGTAAAACAAAACTGTATCTCTGGACTTGTTTTTAAAATTCACTATCACCTCTAAAGCTATAAAATTGTTTGTTTTTTTTCTAATATTATTTATTTACTGTTTATTAAACACTTTATATTACTGTTTTTTAATATTTGACAAGATAACTGTACCATTAAATAATTATATGGCAAAAACAATTTAAAAACTAAAATTAGCAATAACAAAAAGAATAATACAATAAGATTGCATGTTCAGATACTTAACCCCTGTTTATCTGCTAACAGTCAAAACTATTCACAATAGAAACCCCAAAATCCACTTGAAATTTCTATAAAACATAATAACAACGTCACACTTAAAGCCCAAAGCCACAAAAATAATTCAATATCAGGTAATTTCCAAAGCGTTCAAACTTATTCCTCCCTAGAAAACAATACGCATACCTCCAACAAGACAGGTGCATAGAAGAGCATATTTTCCACTGAATAGAATTTCCAGCCAGCACCATCCAATCGAAACAATTGAAAATCTAGTGAGCCATGACGCGTTATGCGGTTGTTTCAAGTGTAATTATCAAACAAAGCTCACAATCAGGCATAGGAGAGTGCTGCGTCACGCATATACTTCACCCTCTCCGCCTTTCACTCTTCTACAAAATGCACTTTGAAACATTCACACACTGATACTAGGCTTGATATTAATCACAAACATTAGTGGAAATCCAATAGGGTTGTGTCTCTCCAGTGTCAATACCATTAAACTTGTAATTAGCAAATTGATACAAGCTTTGTGACGTCACGACACACGTGTTGTTTTGTGGCTGTGACTGTTTGGTATCCAGGGGGGTGGAGGTGGGACTGACAGTAAATTGAGCATTCGAGTGAGCGACCATCAAGTGATAATATACACGATTTAAACGTACGAATTTGCAATAGAAACTGTAATCGGCCATATCATGTTGCGGAAAGGTTATAAGCGGGCGCCGCGTTTGGATCAAGTAGGTATTAGAAATTTTAATTAAAATTATCAGTGTTAATGAGCCGTGCGGAATATATAACTGTTATTTAATACTATTGGTAACTGGAGTACTCTTGTGTTTTGCATATTGTTGCAACGGTTATTTTGTTAATAATAATAAAACTATTACAATGTAAATTTTCAATTTAATGATCTCAAATATACACTCTAAAACAAAAAATTATGTAGTTTTACCTACAAACCATAAGATACTATAATATTTTTTGGTATAATTAATAAAAAATTCATAATTTTAAAACTATTATGTAATATGATATTACCAACGGGATTGAAAAGTACATATGTAAGTAATATTGCAATTTTTTTTAGTAAAGTCAGAAATTTTCCACAAATAGATAAAATTTGTTTAGTTCTGTAATATTATTCTAAATTTACATAAAGGATGTATTTTAAAATGACTGAATTACAATTAAAATATTTTATTAAATATGTACTAAGTCTCATTATTTTAATGAAATATTACAAATATTAATATGCAAGCTGTAATTTTACATAATTTAAAAAGTTATACCAACAATATGTTATTCTACATTAAGTATGTGATGCAATTTGCAAAAAGTAAGCAATTTTACATACTTATTAGGTTATTGTTACTTACTTTATGTGATTATTATGAATTATATATTAATAACAGAATTTTGAGGAAGAAATACAAAATATTCACGGTGAAATAAAATTGCAGATTTTTATAGTAAAATTTTACTACTATTTTTTTGTAATTTCGCTTTTTTTTACAATGTATGTAGATTTAGTCCGTGATCTATATTTTCAATCAATCCACCAGCTTTTCTGGTCAGGTCAATTAAGAAATAATTAAAATTGCAAGGAACAAATTTACAAATATGATATCAAAATGATAAATATAATAATAAATGATAAATTATATCGTACAAAATTATTCTCTTCTGTATTTATATTAGAATATAAATGTAACCATAATCGATTAACTAAACCAGGAAGGGATATAGAGACCCTTATAGTAACCAATAGAAAAACAATGAATTTACTGATCATATTACACAAAATATGAAACAGAAAAAATATTATAGTTGAAAAATCCAGTTCGTATTGTAAAAATAATAAATAATGTTTCATAATAAATACAAGAATTTAATTCTAAATTATATTATGTAAGATGTAAGCTTTAGCAACCTATTGAAAAAATTAACTCAATCATTGTATACTATAAAAAAATCTAAAACGATAATTGTTTTTCATAAACGCCTCTTCCTTTATACTTTAACAAACCAACAACAACAAAAAAATCTTGTTTAAAAATCAAATTATTGTGTCATATCCGTCAGCTTTTCAATCACGTTAGCGCATCGTTGTAGCCGCGAACAGTCTGCATTTTTTCTCGTCCACATTTTTCAAGAGGGGGGGGGGGTACCGTGTCGGTAATGAAGGTAGCAGACAGATGTCTGTAATTATGTTATAGCTCAGAGGGTTGATCCAATGAAATACGCCAAAGCGGCATAGAGAGAAGCGAACTGATAGTTTGTGTGTGTGTGCTGTGGTATTAATAGTTGGAAGATGTAAAATACAGCCCCGGGCCCAACATGGTTTTGCTGCACTGTGTACTAATAATTTTAACTTTAACAGACGACTAATGAATCATTTAGAGGTTGGTTTACAATTTTACAAGCGAGAAATTGTGGTTTTGCTACAAATTAACTTAAAAATTGTTAATTATTTTGTTGAGGTAATTTGAAAACAATTCTATGCATAGAAAGAGAGTATAAATTTTTTCTATTTTAAAATCCTAGTAAAAAAATTACCTATTATTTCAGCAAACCGATGGTTTACATAAATTTTCTCCAAAAATAATATAATTTTGTAATTTTAAGTAAAATAATTAATTTACCATATTATATATTAAAATAAAACTGCTTTAGTTTAAATTTTTGTATTAATACTATAATAGACGTTTCAATTAACTAAACATCAGTCTTCATCAGGAAACATTTACAGTAAATAACAGAACATAAGGTAGAAACAAGTAATTAGGTAATAAATAAGTAATTAGATCATAAAATTTATAGATTTTTAATTACTGGAAGTCAAATTTTATTTAACTCAGTGCCTTCACAGTGATTGATGTTATCTTTTTCTTTATAAATTTCTATTGCTTTTTTTATCGATCTGTTGTTAATATTGCAATTATTACACTGGAAGATGGAACTTGGCTTCCTTTAATCAAAAATTTATAAATTTCATGATCTAGTTACTTATTTGTTATACCTAGTCCATGTTCTGTATATTTACTATAAATGTCATTTCTATCTTTTTCCTGATGAAGACGCACGTTTCGTACGTCGAAACGTCGATTATTAATAAATATTAATACAGAACTATAATTTATAGCCGTTTTATTCTTAACATATTTACTTTAATAAAAATATAATTTAATCATCTTTATATGTTAAAAATAAATACTTTTCATTTTTTTTAATTTTATTTACATATTATTTCACTTACACTTTCATATTTATTGCAGTAAATGGGCACTAGCTTGTTGTATAATGTACATAAATAAATAAAAAATAGTATTATCAATACAAAAAAATATGTTAGAAACAAAAATTCCTAATTATTCCGGCCCTGTAAAATACAGCAGCCAGTGGGCAGACACACTCTTCATTAATGGGTTCAAGATTAGATAATTACAAAGGGCCTAAACATAAATTTTCAGTGAGAAAAAAAAAAAATCTAATCAAACTATTTTGGAAGCTATAACATGCTCATATAATAACAAAACTGTACATTAACCCAGCGTTTCTCAACCTTTTTTGGCCCGCGGACCAGTAAAATTTGTAAAAAAAATTCGCGGACCAGTGATATTTTTTTAACAACAAAATTTTACTAGGTATTAAAGAACTACTACATAAGTTAATTGTAACATTTTCATTATCATTTACTTACAATAATATTTAAATGTAAAGATATTTAATTATACAATATAAAAATTAAATATATAAAGCTTTAACAAAAATCTTCAGTGCCGTACAAATCATAAATTACATAGAATTAAAATTAGTTTAAGATATTTGTATTTCGTAATTTTGTAAATTAAAATTTAGTTATTATTATTTTTTTGTTAATAAGTAAATTTTTTTCACGGATAGAAAAAATTGTCCGCGGACTAGTAAAATTTCTCCGCGGACCACTGGTGGTCCGCCGGACCAGCGGTTGAGAATAGCTGCATTAACCTATAATTACTCGTATATACGGACTCGAAAAATATTAGAATTTTATTGAATATGGCCACCTAACACCGTAATAATTTGTAAAATTATTAATTAAATTGATTAATTGTGCAATAATTAAAAACATTATATTAATAATGATAATATACATTATAAATTAAAACCGATATATTTTTGATAAATGGTGTATCAATATAATTTTAATTTATTCCAAAGTGTGCGTTGTTATAAATTCGATATTCAGAATATTATCACAGATTTTAGCATAAATCAATTCTTTTTGAATGAAACTAATAAATTAACTAAATTTGAATAAAATATATCAGGAATAACTACAAAAAATATTTTTTGTTAATTTTTAACATTGCTGTTGAATCTGTAAAAAACTGTTTTATTTTTATGTAAAATATTTACATATTATTATTTTTTAATTATGTACAAGTAAATTAAAAATAATACCACGAAGTACTAAGTATTCTAAAAGAAAAATATTCATTCACTGACAGTGTTTAGATTATTATTTTTTTATCATTTTTATTTCAATACAAAACTATTATTTTTTTTTATTGTATTTAAATACATCATAAATTTAATATCTGCTTACTAATTTAAATATTTTTTTTGAAAAACAATATTTCATAAAAATATAAATAGTTTAAAATTAAAATGTTATTATTCTATAAGTTGATATATCTGAAAATATTTTTTAATAAATAGAAATACATATTCAGTCTACAAATTCCATATTTCAGTGGTTTCAATATATTTATCTAATATAATATAGTCTCTGAATAAAAATTACAAATATTCTTTCAAATAAAATAAACTAAGTTACAATCCAAGCGAAGTAAGAACGACATTTTCGCTAAAATTACATTTATCACTGATAACAAATTTTGTCTCTATGTGACGTTCGTCTTTTAGCAAAAGCCTACAAGAAAGGAAAAAAAATTCGTACACGTCGCTTACCGCGTCATCTATAGTCCACATAGGCGTTCGATAAAAGCACATTTACTCGCACACGCATACAGAAGTCGGGCAAAATGTTCCATTTGTGTATCAGAATATAAAATAGTCTCGACAATATGAAAAAAGCTCAACAGCTTACCGAATAATGTCGAATAAAATATATCGCTGCCTCCCGGGCCTTATACGGGGCTGTTATGCTAACGAAATGCGCGCTTTAAAAATGTTGGTAATTCTGGTCTAACAGGATTTCTATATTGATGTTTTATATATGTTCCGTACTTGTTTTTTTTTCCTTCGTTCGTCTCCTTTCGTGATGTTGTGTGTAGCGAACATTATCGTTTATTTTTATTATTTAAAAAAAGAAACGTATAAAGTTTGATTTCTGAATTTAATATGATTGGAAAAATATGTAAACGGTGGAAAATATATATAAAATATTTATAAATGGTTGACTTGAAAAGTTTTTGTTTTCATATTTATTTGAATTTACATCAAATATTTCTACAGTTTGTTTTTATTATGTTACAAAATCGCTACGTATTATTATTTTAACATATTAAAAATGTGTTAGAAATTTATCAAAATTTGTATTGTAATATAATTTAAATTTCATTAATTTTAAATTTTTATTTCCAACTTTGAATCAAATATTTTATTTTGATTGCATTATTCCCAAATAGAAACACAATAATAAATAATATTTATAAAGTATTTTTTTAAATTTTATTTTTAATATAGGGCCATTTTAATTAACGTTTTTTACTTATAAATATATAAAATTTTGCATCGATAAATTAGCCACAAAAACAGAATAATATAAATATTATAAAAATATTATTTTCACTTTTTCCGGAATTAATGTTACTTTTGAATTTTAAATGGAACGCTCTATATATTTTTACATAGTTGATAATCTACTTTAAGTATAAATTCTTTTATATAAAAGTTCAAAATTTATTTAAAATTATATACATATTAATATATTATTAGTATAAGTATATTATAAATTACATACTTAAATAACAATAAAAACATGAGATTAGATAATTTTTTTTATAAATTAAAATGTTATTGATGCGACAAGTCTATTTTTCGTTCATTTTTACTAATGACAGTAAATAATAAATTTCAAATTATAAAAAAATAGATAGTAGTCATTCAGGTTTTGGTTTGTTACATACAATAACTACAAATCGTATATAAGTTAACAAATTTTAATTATGTTTTTAATTTATTTTATAGAAAAAAATACACCAAAATAAACTTATTGTATATCATAAAATTCCAAATTAAATTTACATTTTACAATTTAAATAAATAAGAATATGTAATTTGTTTTATTTAACATTCGACCACAGCATACCAACCTAGAAATTTCTATGTATTCAAAGGAAATTATATAATTTCTGAAATTTTTTATAATATTATATCTATCTTTGCGGGCACATGATATATATATATATATATATATATATATATATATATATATATATATATCAAACGTTTCCCAACGTTTTCCAGACATAGAAATGTATTTTAAAATCACAACTTCAAACTAAAATTGAAACACTCTTTCAAGTTATAATAGCAAAAGCATTTATTTAAAATATATAAATATTGTCAGAAACAATATTACTTCTTTAAAATATGCACATATCCAATCCAACTTGCAACTGCATTACCAAGAAACTATATAATAACAAGAGAAAACGTCTCAAGAAAGAAAATACATAGCCAACTCGCACACTCTTACAATATTGTTCAACCTAGTCCATACTAGGACTAAAAAACAGAAATAGACCACGAAGAGAGTACATTCCCGACACAAGAGGCCACTCTATATAAAATTCTCTATGAACTCTCAACTTCTCCACGGGTAGATAAGTTTGTTCTTACGTCAGTTGTCGGATTGTTAATAAGAGAAAAGTAAAACGCAGTCCCGGTGTGTTGTTGTAAAAAGCCACAACGCAACAACGGGCAAAACTGTAGCCTGCGTATCGGGTTGCATTCCGGGCACGTTTGCAACATTGCGAGGTATGTTGGGTGCTTTTGTGAATTATGTATACGGGATGTGTTACGTTGGTAACGTGTCCATGCGCGCCCGCTTGTCATTATCGCGACGACGGAGGCCGGATAAAACCGCCTACGGTTAATTTACATTTCATTATACGGGAAATGACAGTGCAATTTGCAATTTTTTGGAATAAGAGATTTGGACAGGGCTAGCGTCAAAATGGTTTAGAGGTACTTACTAGGATTGTTATGAGACTGATCTTATAAATAAAATAACCCGTATTTTTGTTATAAAGCTATTGTTTGCGATTAGGAGCCCAGATAAAATATAAATTAAATTAATTAATTAATTAATTAAATTTAATTTAATTTTAAGTTAAAACCAGCTTTCATTAATTCATAAATTATAAAAAAATTTGTAATCTAGTTACTTGCGAGTATATTTTATTATCTAGTAACTTGTTTCTATGTTTTTTTTGTTTATTATTTATGTCATTTGTATATATAATTACCGACTGTCATATCACATATGATACGGGAGGTATTGTAATCATACCAAATTTAACATATCGATATTTTTACAGATAGGCATGAATTAGGCTTATAGTAGCACAAATCATCTGTTTAGCATGATGTCCGTCTGTCTGCCTGTGTATAGCAAATTCGGCTGAACGGATTGTTATGCAATTTCTCATTTAAGCTTCGGTGGTGAATATTTTAATTGATCAGCTTTTGGTAAAGATTTACCAACCGGAAGTGGTAATTTACTGATGTCACTTTTATGTATTTTACGAATATTTCGCAATAGACATACATTTCGAAAAAATTTATTTAACAAAAGTTGCTAAACAAGTTAAAACTAACAACTAAGAGAGTCTAGTTTTTAGTTAGCATGAATAAATATGAATACTAGCAATTTTCATGAAAATTTTGTATGAAAGCAGTAAATAACATTTTAGATACTAAACCAGTTCTAACTTTTGTTTATAAAACTAAGACGTACTACAAAAATTATTATTATCATACTTAACAAAAAATAATAAATACAAAAATATCTTCAATAATATCTATCTTCAAAAAAAAAAATCCATTATCTCTTGTGAAAACAATTTTATTAAAAATATAAAAGCATCTCCAGAAACTTTAAAACCGAATTAATGCCAACTAAACTGCATCGGTTTCCGAAGTAAAACAAAGCTAAAACTAGAAAATAAGCAAAAAAGTATTTAAGTTTTTCTATAGAAGAGCAATGCAGCACTATCCGATCATCAAAGGCAATTTGTTCGCAAAAAAGTTGAGCTATTGTATCCAATTTATTTCGCTAAATAAACTCATGTGCTTGGTGCACCCGCAGATACTAACAAGGACACTTTTCAGAATCTCCCAAGCTGATTTTGTTTGATCTGAAGTGATAGTTTTATAATTATTCTTGTGTGTGTTACTGTTAGATTACAATAATATTGCAAAAATAATAATAAAAAAGATGTAGGTTAGAAATATTACAGAAATTTAACCTAAATCTTTTTACAAACAAATCTTAAATCCTAAACAAATTTTATCTATTTATGAAAAATTCCTGACAGCAAATTTACAGAAGTTTTGTAAATTTATTAAAAGAATCTTTACTAGAAAACTGTAATATTACATACATATATATTTTTACATCCTGTTGGCAATGTTTATAATAGTTGTGATATTATGTATTTTTAAACAATTATGTAAAATTATAGCAGTTGAGTAATTATACCTAGGAATATTGGGCATCAAAGTGTCTTATGGTTTGTACGTAAAATTACATAATTTTTTTTAGAGTGTATTTATAAAACTACATCTGTATTGTAAGAATTAACAAGTTTTCCCTGTAAGACACAACAAAGTTTCTCAAGTAAGAAAAACGAGCAATACGGTACTGAAATCGATCGCGATCGCGTTGGATTCAATCCAAAATACTTCCGGCTGTAGTGGTTATTGAAACAGCTTTGAAAATATTGGCGAGTGAGCGAGCGCGCATTCTCGCGCAAGATACACCGAAATCGCATCGTTTAATGAAATGAAATTTCATCGCTGAATAAGCATGTTTTAAAAGCTTTCCGTGGTGCGGTAACTGTGCGAGCAAGTTTTTTTTTGCGTCGATTTTCAGTTACAAAATATGAAACTGAATTATATTGTTTCAGTTTTCTGTTACGTATTGCTGGCTGTTTTGTTCATTTTTATTTTTCCGCTTTGAACTATTTTTCAGGTTTTTTTTTTGCTAGTTTTGATAGATAATGGAGTTGAAATTTTAAAGTTTGGAAATTATGTGTTTTGTAACATAAATAGTTTTGTTTAGAGTAAATTTTGTTTGATTTTTTTTGTTATCATTATATAGCTTTTAATTAATAAATTACATTATAACACATATTTACAATATTATAAAATTATGATAAATTTTTATGTAGAAATACTTAATTACTTAAATTTTTAATACATGAAAAAATAACCCATTTTTTGCAAATATTCCACTTTTTTTTTGTAATAATAACAATATAAAAATAATAATTAAATTTGTGACCAATCGAATTATACAATTGATTTGAGAAAACATTAAAAATAACAGATGTGTTAAAGTTATGTTAAAATGCTTGGTAAATTAATTAAGTTTATAACACCTGAGCAATACCGGACACTTTAGTAAATGTAATAGCATATAATTTTATACAAAAATTAGTTACTTAATCATCTACTAACCATGAAAACTAACTTCCCTTCTAGTCAAGCCCAGATAATTACACACCAAATTCTGCATCCAATTCAATTTTCCACCTTAGGCCCTTCCAACAATATAACCTCAAATTCCATCGTACACAAGCTCCCTTTAATTTAAAATTCCAAGAACGCAAACTTAATTTCCATTTAATTCCGTACGTGATATGACCGACAGATGTCCATTTCGTGCACCCTAAACCTATTCCGTATTTTGAATAGAAAACTTAGTTAAGGAACGAGGTGGCGACCCACTGAACTAAATTGAATAGCAGTAGGCCATGGGTTTTGTATTGAAAGTCCACATATACATACAATGTTATTATTATCCCTCCTCCACCTCCCCTTACAAAAGTAATTATAATGAAAAGGACGTTAGCGGTTATACGTTAACGGTACTTGTTACACCGGTTACAAGAATCGTTAAACGGAGTTAGGTTAGTCGTTGGTCAAGTTACAAGCGGTCGGTTTGGTCTTTTGTTTGATGTTGAAGGGAGCACTCTTAGGAGTAAAAGTTATGTAGGGTTGGGTATGTAAATTGTTGTGTCGTCTCGTAGGTAATGTAAATACTGTAATTTTGTTTTCATTTTTATTAGCATAGAAAAAGTGATAATTTCTAGAAGAATGTAATAATAAAATAAAACGGTTTTAGGTTGTAGTTCTGTATTAATATTTATTAATAATTGACGTACTTAGCGTACATCTTCATCAGGAAAAATTATACAAACGATATAATATTTTTCAGAACTCATTGTATTAAAATAAAAACTGTGAAGACGAGCGTTCAGTTTCGTCAAAATGTCGTTTTTATGAAATAATTTAACAGAATTTCATCCAAAAACAGTTTTTATTTTAATACAAATGATATTTACAGTAAATAAACAGTACATAGAAACAAGTTACTAGGTAACAAATAAGTAATTAGATCATAAAATTTATAGATTTTTAATTAAAGGAAGCCAAATTTTATTTTATCAGTGTTTCACACTGATTGACATTATATTTTTCTCTATTACTTTTCTCATCAATCTACTGTTAATATTGATGGGTCCTGCAATTATTATAGCATCTTCGAATTTTACATTATGATAAGTTTCTTAATTTGATTTTCTTTAATTAAAAATTCATAAATTTTATGATCTAGTTACTTATTTTATTACTTAATACTGTAAATGTTATTTATATCATTTTTCCTAATGAAGATCTACGTTGAGTACATCGAAACGTAGATTATTAATAAATATTAATACAGATCTACAATTTAAAGCCGTTCTATTTTATTATAATGAATTCTAAAATATTTTTTACTATGTTATCTAAATAAAATAAAGAACAACAATTTTATAACTTTATAAATCCCACCACTGATTATATGAAACCAATTCCATATTTCAATATTCTACATTCTTCAAAAACCGAGCAAAATAATTTCAATCGCCCGGAAATTTTTAAATTTCAAATGCGTTTAAAATTCATTTCTGGACGCAATAATCAGGGTGCTTTATCACCGAGAAAATAGTCCGTTCTATCCATAAAAGGTTAACGCGAACAAAATAGCGCGAGCCATAATTTCAGTGGCGCGCAATGCATATGTTGCATTTTTTATGAAACCAGTCAGTTGACGATGGCTCTTGGTGCAATTTCACGCCTGCATCAGCCGTTTTATTTGGTTCGGGGAGGGTTTTGTGTAAGAAGTCCCTGCTAGAGGAAATAAATTTAGGCGACTTTTATTTTTTGTACATTGTGCGCACGTAAATGGTGTTTGGATGGGAATGAAGGGGGTGGTCGTTTAGTCTCGCTAACTTTTCGGATGGATTCTGTAAGGTGATGTTGAATGGAAGATTTTCGAACAAATTTGAAATTTTTCATAATTCAAAAGTAATATTAAAAGAAAAAATATTAAAAAATTAACTGGGCTTGATTTTATTAATAATTATTAAGTTATTTTTGAAATTTTTCTTCATATTATGCTTTGTTTTTTTGGTGACCACGCACTGGGAATGCCATCAACAATGTATGGCGAAACGTCTGCGACGAAAATAGATCGACCACAGCATACCAGAGCAGAAAATTCTATAAATTCAATAGAATTTTTTTTTGAATATATCCTCTATTTTATAAAATAATCCATTTATTTAAAAAATATAACAACATTTTAAAATAATGTTTTTATAACTCTAAATATTTTTATCTTCAAATTAAAAAAAAAAAATGTTGGTATGTATTATTATAAAATTGTACAACACCACTAAAAATATAAATTTAAAAAAGGTTTATTAAAGATTTTTACATTAACAAATTATTCACAGCAAATTTTTAAAAAATAAATTAAAAATAACAAAAGCTGCTCGAATGCATATGGCATCTTCAGAAAGCATATCTGTATCCCTTTATGCACATTTCAAACTTGCATCATTAAAGAATCCAGCCCCACTCTTAAAGAAACATGCACCTCCCTCAAGACCACTTTATTTTCGTCTGCAACGGACTGTATACATTTTGAGTTTTCCCTTGAAAACTGCTTACAAGCGACACACCATTGTGTGACTTTTTTTTCTTACGAGGTAGTCGACCCTGAGCCAACTCGAAGTTAACCCGGACCGGGCCCGGACCGGGACTACCGGAATAAAGTCCGGGCAAAAGGTGATTGTTGGTTTACGGGGCATTTGAGTTACATTCTCGGCTTCACGTTGTGACATTTCAACGTAATGATGTTGCGTTACCGTCCGGGGTGG
Organism: Clivina fossor; assembly: GCA_963966155.1. NCBI lineage: Eukaryota > Metazoa > Arthropoda > Insecta > Coleoptera > Carabidae > Clivina > Clivina fossor. The sequence continues at coordinate 7,320,929 of OZ014563.1, read as the reverse complement.
AAGGAGTTTCTTAGTATTTTTGAGTTATATTGATTTATTTTCAGATTTTTTTTTGTTTAATTTATGCATGTTTTTATTAGTTTAATTTCATATTAAAATTAAAAACGCAATAATTATTAGCAATAAACATTTTTCAATTATTTTAAAAACTTATTTATTAGAATTGAGAATATATTGCTCGTTTATTTTATGTTTTATAAAAATAGAGTTATGGTTTGTATTGTTTAAATAAATTATAATTTAAAATACAAATTATATTCTAGTTATAAATTATGTCAAATAGTTAAAAAGATAAATAAAAACGCCAATATCTCATCTGTTATTATTATTACCTTTAAAAAATTCTAATATAAATATCGTATATTAAATTTTCTAATCTTAAATAGAAACACAAACATATTTTTAATACATTTTGTATTTTCCATAAAAGTATAGTTTTAAAATACTGTACGTTTTCATAAATTAAAAATATAATAAAATATTAATTACAATTGCAATAAATAAAATTTAAAATTAATGATTTTAAATTTAATAATTTTTAATATAAATCAAAAATCATGCACCAGGCTTATACCGCTATTGTGGTCATTAAAAGCTTTACAATATTAAAAAAAGCTTAAATTGTGGTCTATCTATCCTTGTCGCAGACGTTTCGCCATACATCATAATACACGTCATCAAGAAAATTCTATAGGTTCAATAGAATTTTTATAAAATTCTCCATTTATGTAAAAAATATAACAACATTTTAAAATAATGTTATAATGTTAACAAAACGGTAGGTGGAAGAGATAAAAAATGGGAAGTAACAAAATTGTGTGACCTTCAAGCTTATACTTTTAATTTCTAGAACTATAAATACGTTGTGTATTGATTATTAAAATTGGTTAATTTTAACATGTTTCTATTGAATAGTAAATTTCACGCACTGATCAAAAATAAATTTTATTTTTAACAGACCAAAAAATAATCACAAACCAAGACAGAACAAATAAAAAATATAATATGTAATTAAAAAACATGTTTTGGTATAAAAAGCATGTAATTTAATGTAATGAAATATTAAAATACATAACAATACACCTAGTTATAACTTTATTGTTACTTTATTTTTTAATAATTTTGATTCAATTTCAATATTATTTTCTTACGAGAAACGATTGATAAATTCGTCAATTAAATAAAATATTTTAAAATTAAGACTATATAATAAAATCTGTATCAAAATATAGTAAATTTATTTTACTGCAAACATATATTTATTTTTAATTTATTGTTATATAAGGTATCATAAAAATATGAAAAATTATATTAAAAATTATTTTTCCGTATCGAAAAATGTTTCAAATAAAAGTTATTTAGTTAATGTTGTTACATAGATTTTTTCAAAATATATCTCAGCTGTTGCGAAATATTCGTAAAATACATATGTCAAAATTTTCACATAAATATTTGACCTCTAAAAAAGTTCACCCTACTGGGTCCCCAAATTTTAAAGTCTAGTCTACTTATCAACAACTTTTTGTGTATCTTCTATTAACGAATACTTTACTTTCTTTGTATTCTATTCATATTCCTACATAACTTTATTCCAATTTGTAAAAATAAAACAAACAAACATCAGCCATAAAATACAAAAAAAAACATAACCACATCACGCTTGCCAAGCCACAACAAGAAAAAAATAAAAATCCTCTATTCCTGGTCAACATAAAGGTGACACTAGACAAGCAGGGACAAAAAAAAAACACCCTGTAAACTTGTCTGGAAGCTTATGGGATATTCAACACGCGTTCCATGTGAGATATTGGCCACGAGGTGGTAGGAATGTCGTTATAGCGTTCTCCTGCTGACGCGAAATGAACCAGTATACGACGCGATATAGGGTGTCTTTTATAGCAGGACTATATAGGGTTGTAGACGGAATAGGCGTTTGTGCGTTGTTCGTTCGGGGGGATAACATTGTACCCGGTGGTTAAGGTGAGAATTGTGTAATTTTGGCTAAGGATAATTAGGGGATGCTGCTTGGAAACGAAATGTTTTTATTAAAGGGATAAATAAGGACGAGCTGAAAGAAATGGGTTCTAAAAGCGACGGACTAAAATTCCATTAACATAAATTGGATTTTTGTTATAAAGATGATATCATATTAACAAATAAAGTTATAACACAGTAAAAAAAATCTTTCAGAACTCATTATGTTAAATAATATTTGAGTTTGTCATGCTTGTGTTTCCAATTTATTAAGAAAAGCATAATTGCAGTATTTAATTAATTAATTTATATTATAGAAGTTATAAATAAAATATTGTACACTTTTTTGTGTCACTAGAGCAAAAAATTTTGTTACTGAAATATATTTTAACACAATAAAAATAATATTTTAGCTTTATAAAATACAATAATACTAGAATAATATATATTTTTTATTAAAAATAATAGTATAATATCCGTAGAATAGCATTTTGCATCATCAAGTAATAATAAGCATAGTACAAGAGATTTTTAGCTTATTATCCAATTTTCATTTTTTCTATCTTAACTGAAGAAAAGTTTTATTCAGTTTGTTTGCCTGAAAGGATCGTTCTTTATAATTTTATAATGAATACACAATTTCGTAAAGAAAAGTCAGTCCACTGCCACTCGTATCCAATGCCTTCTTGTAATATTAAATAAGAAAACTGTTTCATATTTTTCTTAACAATAAAATACAGGCACTTGTATATTTTCAAAACTAGCTAGATGTTTATTACTTGTTGTCTGTTCAACCCAATTTACAGTGTACTAGTTTCAGAAAAGATTGTAAAATTAAATAAATTATAATTCTTAAATTTATGTCATTTACTACAATAAATTTTGCAGATATTTGATAAATTTTAATTATATATGCAATAGTTGATAAATAATAGTAAGTAATGATAGTGAGTTTTTAAATTATTACTTTACATCTTTGTTACTATGTAAAAAATAATATAAATAAAAATGTTAATGTTGTTATGTTAATTAAATAAAAAATACATAATTAGTGTTATTATATAGTGTTTTCTAATACTTTGAGTAATAATGTGTATAGAAAAATATAGATTTTGAAATTAAATTTGAGATCAAGCAAATGCATCCTACTACTTGAAATTCTATATTTTAACTTCAATATATTAGGTTTATTTATTCTTAACAGTTTAAAAAATACGCTCAGATATATTTGAAAATGAGTTACCAACAGAAAAACTCCAAAAAAATTTAATTTTTGAAGCAGTAGAGTGAAACAAAACACTATTTTACGACTGGAAATAAACAAACACTCTCTATTCTTAATTTGTTCTTCATTTCCATAAAAATATGTTTTTTTTTAAATTTTTGTTTTAATTAAAAAAATGAGTTGTAATGTACTAAACGCGCCTATATATTTATTATAATATAAATAAATTTAAAAAATATAATTATAATAAAACTGTTAAATTATTAGTAACAAATCATTGAAATTGGAAACAGAATATTTTAACCAGAATCCAAACAGAATTTCAACTAGAAAAACAAAATACTACATTGTAACTCCGGCTGAGTGTTTGCAAGTAAAAAAAAAACGAAAGAGCACGCGGTACCATCATGAAATTTTATAACAACTTCGTATATATGTCTATTTACATGAAAAGGAAATACCGACAATGGTACATAGAAGTGGATGTGTGTTGCAAGGAGCCAAAGACACCCGCGCCAAACTACCAAAAATAGAGCAAAATTATCACCGGCGTTGTATGTACGCTGTTAGCAGGATGCATTTTACTATTATCGCCCGAGATAACCTCTTCTGCAAAACCTTTGTGTCGCACAAAGCACTGCATGAGATTTTTGCTATCTTCAATGGAAATTGTTCAAAGTTTTGCCATATTTTCTCTTGTTAAGATTAATATTTTGAAATAATTTTACTACTACATTATATTTTATTTTATTAGATTTTAACTATTAGGTTGGTGCGCTTTTTAAACAATATTTATTGTAAAAAAGAAACATAATTTTTTTTTATGTTTATTATGTTTTTATTAACAAATAACCCGCCTACAAAAAGCCTGATAATTATGCACCAACCTAATAATATTTTTTCTCTATACAGATAAACAAACTTAAGTTAATATATAAAATATAATGAAAAACTCTTCCTTTATATTAATGATAATTTTCAAATTTTATGTAATATTTTAGAAAATTTGTATATTATATTTATGATTTAAAAAAATACTGATTTTGAGACAAAAAATTTTCCTCATAAATGTAACAAACTAAAGATAATTCATACAACTTTATCAAAGAAATTTCCTGTATTTAAACATTTATTTTTTAGATATTATGAAAAATAATAATTCCAATTACTCTTGATATTATAATAATATTTTAAATAAAGTTTACTTTAATTCGACTGATAAACATTGATTTCAAACTTTTACAGCCAATTTCATAATAAACACTTTAACTAAAGTCGATTATAAGCAGACAAAAAGGCTTGATTTTATTGACAACAACAAATAATTATAGTAGAATTTAAATTGCTTTTTGGTCAGTTTAAAGTTGACTTCAGTTAAAGTATTAATTATAAAACCTGCCGTTAATGGCATAATTATTTTAAAACTTTATTTTTGTAAACATATTAATTTCCGGTGACACAATTACTATTATTGTAAATAAAATGGTAATTTTTTGTTAACCTAAAGTTTTTAAAATTGTGATGGAAATGAAATGGGCTCCTATCTAATATATACCCATATTAGATTGGGACATACAAAATTTCAAATATAAAAATCTTACAAACTCCTTATTGTCAGTGTAATAATGTAATAGGATCTTTCGATCATATAATACAAGTATTAGAATGTAACATATTTTCAAACTGTAGAAGCAAACTCATATGAAACACATTTACTATAAAATCAGAATAATTTAATTTATATAATTTTAAAAATAAAACATCTCTTACCTGAACTTTGTAATTATTGGTCACATAAAATGCCGCTGATAATCCTGCAATTAAAAAAATTAATTAGTAATAAATGTTGACTGTTGTATGAAAAATAGTTATATCTGCATAATTCCATTAATACTCTGATGTAATTTAGGATAATTATTAGATTTTAATGTTAATGCAATACTTCATTTATTTTTTCATTAACCGAAACAATATCTAATTAAAATTTTATGCCATTTACATAGAAGACCTTTTTGCTCGTAATAAACTTGAACATCCAATTATAAATATTAGTGTATTTATAAATAGTAAAAAAAAAAACATAGCAAGCATTATCATGTAACAATTTGTGTATGCTTACAGATAAATATATATTTGAATCTATTTTTTTTTTCAGGTATGCAGTCGTTTTTAGAAGATTAGGGAATTAAATTCACAACACAATCCTCATGTAATAGTTGTTATTTAGTATATTTATTGCTTCGTATCATCAAAATTTTGAACCTGGATTTGGCCCTTCTTTAGGACACTATGAATGAATGTTAAGTATATGTATCTATTGAGGATTGTGTTGAGAATTTAATTCTCTATCCTTCTAAAAACGGCTGTATACCTGAAAAAAAAAAAATAAAAATTAAATAAATTACAGTCGAATAACAAAATAAATATAATATATATATATATATATATATATATATATATATATATATATTTGAAATCTATTGGTTTACTTAGACTATTGTATTTATCACAAAATTAGTGTCACGTTTTAGCACAAAGTTAGTGGATCTAAACCAAACTACTTACTAATTTATGAAAAAATAATGCAAATACACAATTTTAGTTTTATCAGTTGTTATTGTTTTTATTGCACCCAAAAAATTGAAATTATTAATGTCTTTCAACAAATGTTTATTGTGTTTTTTAAGCTAGCAGATAGTGCATTTCAAAATTAATAGCATTATAACTAACTTCTAGAGTAGAGAAAATCATTGTTTAATTCAGAATTAAATCTCCGTGTTTACTATATTTGACTTTTATTTTAAAATGTTAAACAATTTTTTTATCATATTAAAATTTTTTTTTGACTTTTGTCAATTTTGAAGTAAACACAAGACACGATTTAAAAGTTTTAATATCGAACAAAAATTTTATATAAACCCTTTTATTAATTTTTACTTTCATTAGTCCCCACTTTAATTTTATCGCCAAAACTTCTTCGGGGAAAATTATTGCTAATTTGATAATTTTAAGTAATCGTCTAATATATATCTGTCAGTGTTTTGTTTCCGGCCGTCAGGCTCAGCGCACACTTGATTTAACCCTATCTGTCTTCATTAGTTGACAAACCTATTGCGCAAGCAGCGCACGTCACTTGTTTTATTAGAACCTGTCTAAAATGCCTTCTCGTTCATCCTTTGAGATTCCCCTCACACACACACATGCACGCACGCATGCACGCACATAGATGACGATGCGCTTGCGCACTGCTCTAGATGAGATGTTGTGTTGTGTCGACATAATTCACGAAATTGTTATGTGAGACACATAGGGACGTATGTGCTTGGCCAATCTTTCTCTAATACAATGAAATTGGAGAGCTAACTAATGGTTTGTCTAATAATCTTATTAAGTTTTGTTGTAAATGAGTAGAATTTGTAATAGTTTTGATATTAAAAATTACTCGAAAAGAACTTGTAAAAGTATATAAATCAATATGGTGTTCTATGCATGTACTTAAATTATACACTATAAAAAACCATAAAAGCTATAGTAAAAAATTACATATCATTTCAGCAAAACGATGGTTTGCATATATTTTCTGTAAAAATATTTTTACTATATGAAGCATACACTGTAGAAAATTTGATTAGCATCTTAAATTTTTTAACATGTAAAGAAGATAATGTTGTAAAAAACTTAATAAATATATAATAACCTAATTTTTTTCGCTTGAGTGTCAAAATTTTACTTTAACTTATTTAATTTTTAAATATATTTATCCATATCCGGTCAGTATATGTAATTATTTAATGTTACATTATAAATTTAAAATTAGATAAAAATCTTAAAAAAAATATATATGATTTTCTCGTAACTTTTAAATAATTTGTGTGCTATAGAAATTTAAAAAGTCGATTGATAAAGTGTAAATTTAGAATAAAATATTACTAGACAATAAAATTATTTTTTTTTATTTGTTTACAACATGCTAGACACCCACAACAATATTTTATATATTATAGAAATTTATTTATTTATAAATATTTACCCAACTGGTAGTCAATAACAAAAAAAAATTCATTATTTCGACGAATAACAGCTAATAACAAATAATTTTCGATTAAAAATAATCGATGAAAAAATGTTGCAATAAAATCTTAAACAAATCAATTAATTATAAATAAGCAAAAAAAACAACAATTTTAATTTCGTAAATATTGTTCGTGTGGGCGTAGATATGCCGACTACAAAATATCATATTCGGTAAACAAATTCGCTTGTAGATTTCTCGTTCTGTTCTTTTTCGCTTCCAACTGCACAAACCATATACCAGTCGTAATAACACGGCGATTTGCAAGGTTGCATATAAATTATCTATTAAATTTTTTCAATCAGTTTCTGCAACGATAACAGTTAATCGTTATAATTCACTGAAGGTTTATGGTCCCAATAATTAGGTTCTTTTACGATCCGAACTGAGGCTATATGTATATTTGACAAGTGTCGCATATAATATTTTGAATCAGTTCTCGTTGGAGAGTGACTCTCCGCCGTTTTTTTTTTGTTTTGTCTCACCAGTAGCCCCGAGATCGTATACGATCTCGTCTTCCGGGGAGATCAACTTACGGATAAAGAGATGTTTATGCTGGGACTATGGGTCCGACCAGCAATTCTGGTGAGAATTTTCTTTTTACAATTATTTGGTGTTTATCTGTGTTTTTGATGATATACGTCAGTCAGTGTTATGTGTCAGTGAAATTGTGATATTTATTGGTTTATTATTATTTATAAAGTGGAGATAGTTGATAAATAAGCCCTTCAAAAGCCAATGTAAACAATTATTTCAAATTTTATAATTTTTTTAAAAATTTGCAACAAGTAAATATTAACATAGTAAAAGATCTTTCAAAATTTATTATATTAGAATAAAACGACTTTAGATTGTAGTTCTGTATTAATTTTTATAAATAATCGACGTTTCGACGTACTCAGCGTATACACATCTGTGCATTTACTGTAAATGTCATTTGTATCACTTTCCTGATAAAGATTTACGTTGAGTAAGTCAAAACGGCGATTATTAATAAAAATTAATAAAGAACTACAATCTGAAGCCGCTTTATTTCAAATAAATATTATTTTCATTTATTTAATTTATTATTAATTTATTAAAAACATATATATTCTCAATTTTTGTTTTATGGATTTTAATCATATTGGTATCTAAACGGATTAAATTATGCTTTGTATATAAATACAGACAGACAACGTATTCATATATGTATTAAAAATTCACTTTTATCAAAAAATTGATCTAAAGTTTTAACTCATTTTATTTAAGCTTTTCTGTTTTATAATACATGAAACATATTTTCGCAAAGTATCTACTATTTTCTTAAAATATTTTTTTATGTTTATAGATTCGTTTTAATTTATTTGTAAGACTAATATCTAATTCTATTATATAATTAAATTATAAAATTAAAAAAATAATAAATTTAAAAACAAAAGTATATTAATATAAAGTGATATTAAACTGAACCGAAATAATTATATATTTATTAAATTGGTTTTAGTAATAATAATATCTCGATCTTTGTGCGTTGTAATTTCAGAATTTAAATTTATTTATAATTTAATATTAATAATTGAAATTTACAAATATAATAATCTAAATTAATAAAAATATAATTGCTATTGTTTCTAATAACTAAAATCTGACGTATATTATTGAACACAGCAGTGTATATCATAAAAATATAAATATTATAAAATTACGTTTCCAATATAATAAAGTATGCCAATAAATAAAACAATCTTTTCAACTTAATATGAAATCTTTCGGAATTCATTATATTAAAATAAAACGGCTGTAAGTTGTAGTTCTGAATTACTATTTTTCCTGATGAAGATATATGTTCAGTATGTGCAAACATTGATTATTATTATTAAGTATTAATACAGAAATAAAACTTAAAGCTGTTTCATTTTAATACTTTTCAAGTATCTTGTTTACAAAATTTAACTTTATCCCAAAAGTTTGAGTTTTGTTGTTATTTTAATTAATTTACTGTGTAACTAATAATATATTTTTATTTAGTAGTTGTTTCTTTTTCAAATGATTCGTTTACGTAAAGCCGATGATTTACAAAATATTTTTGAAAACTAAAAATATTTTGATTCCAGCAACAAAATAACTTTTAGTAAATTATAACGTTATAAATTGTTATGATTAAGTTTATTTAAAAATTTATACTCATCTAAAGTTCCACGGAATTGGCAAAGACTTAAATATCAACAAAAATATTAATTTTCTAATTAAAATTGTCTATGTTTCTTAGTAGTGTTGAATTTTTTTTTAATGAGTATTATAATATTGTTTTGTATATTTTAAATTTCTTGTTTCAGTCTGTTGTTGTTATGATGGTAAATTTCAAATATATTTACGATTTTAAAATTAACATTTAATGGCATTTACATGCAAGTGAAATGAAAAAATGCACCAAAATTTAACTTTAAAAACAAATATCATATGGTGGGTTTTGTTTTTAAAGTTGGTATAGGTCAATATTTTTTAATCAAAACCACATTCCTAGAAGTATAAAACTATATTTTTAGTGATGATAATGTTACAAAAAAATTATTTTAGTTTATTGTAGATTTAAAGCCAGTTTTAAAAACGTTATTAACTTAACTAATAATTCACTACTGGATTATATTTTCAATTGTTTTATAAACGCTTGACTGATTGGTCAGTTGATAACTCACTTTATTAAACTATTTTTTGTCATTTAGTATGTATACAATTACGCCATATACCCAAAAGGATGTGGCACAAACTCTTTCCATAATCCCGAAACCAGTGTCTTCCAAACATCCCTATCCAAATAAGCAACTTTAGCTTTAACAACATTCATAATTCCTCTCATACATGCTCTTCTATTCCTACTATTTGGAAACTTCCGCTCATGCAAAACACTCCCTCGCCATTTAATATAAAATTAGGCATTTCTTAAAATAGAACGTGGCAAATATTATGTTGACGCATTAAGCGTAGCTAAGCGTATTTTCATTATTTCCATTATTTTCATTTGATTTTGACATTTTGTCAGAAGACGAAATCCAATATTTCAGCAAAAAACATATTTTTTTTCAAAGTTATCTACTATTTATATTTTTTTTAATGCGATATTATATATATATATATATATAATATATATATATATAATATATATATATATATATATATATATATATATATATATATATATATATAATATATATATATATATATATATATATATATATATATATAAATATATATATTTTATCTTTTAGAAGTCGACGTTTATCTGTTTTTATAATTGCATATATACAAAATGTAAAAAATCTACAAAAATAACAGTTAAATAGCAAATACATAACATATTTATAAAATATTTGATATTTTTCCAGTCAGATAATGAACAATTATTATAGATCACTCAGCAATGGGCCTGGCTACTATTTTTTTTTTTTTTTGTAATTTAGAATATACTGAATATAAACGTTTTATGATATTAAATGATTTTTCTATTAACAGATTTAAATTTAGTAATTCGTAGAATAATTTGTCAAAAAAAAAATTTCATATAATTATTGTTAATTTCTTTGTATAAATATGTTCCATATTTAATTATTAAAAATTAAAAAAAAATGTGACTAATTATTTCTTTGTAATTTGATATTGATTCGTTTAATTGGTTTTTTAAATTATCTTGTAATTTTCGCTATAACTTTATTTATTTTTAATTGTCTATGTGGGAGAAACATTGATACTGTATCAAAAACTATGTGCGATATAAAATTACAATGCATTCATTAATTTGTTAGATTAAATATTGATGTTTCAAAACATACTATAAATTATTATTATATTTTACAAAAAAAAAAACATCGTAATAAAAAATATTATTGGACACGTTCTAATTGTTATAAAAAATAAATTTATAGATTTTTTTAAAAATATTTTCAGATCAAAATTTTAGCATTCATAGCTTTATAACTTATTTGAAAGAAAACTAAATTAGTCTAATTTAAAAATAAATTAGAATAATCGAACTGTGGGTGTCAATATATTAGTTTACAGAAATCTACGTATTTTACACAAAACATAATTTACAAATTTTATAGGTTTAGACAGTTTTAATTTGAATTGGTTTTTTACGATTATTAATTTTTGACTCTTTTGAAAAAATCACCTATTTTACGAGAAATAAAAATATACTCCTATCTTTTTTCCTTCAGGTGTCTATCATTTGTACAATTGCAATGGGTGGTCCAATAACAACAGACAGAAATAAAGAAAAAGTAAGTATATATTATTTGATTAATTATTTCCTATTGATATTTTTATTTATATATCTTTAACAGAATTTAGACTGTAACGAAAATATAATTAAATCACTATACGGAGCATTTGGCAATATTCCACAACCATTTGACCCCAAAGAAGAATTATATCTTACAGAGCAAGATTATAATCCGTCTATTATATGCTGGACAAGATATTTCACATTAATAGAAAATGCGTTTGGTGATGTTGTCGATAGAATTTCCGAATACTCAGTAACATTTGAAAAGCCAAAAGATATTATGCAGAATTATGTTCAAAGCGTAAAAACAGATAATAATGGTAATTTAAAAACAACGTATATTGAACCAGAAGAAAGAGTAGAAGAAATTGGAGGATATTTAATAAGAAAAAGAAAAATAGTGTCTTGTAGTTTAAGCACAGAAACCAATAAATTACAGTTTCAAAATGATCAAAAAATTCAACCTAGACAAAAATTTAATTCACCTGATTATAGAAAATCTGATGAACAAGATGAACCTACTTTTTTTGAAACAACAACGATTAAAAAAAAAGATTATACAGAAGCCGAATATATAATTTCTACAGTTAGTGCTGGAAAAGAATTAAAAAAAATGTATGACAATTTTCACGACAAGTTCGAAAAACTTGACACACCCCATCCAATAATAGTAGGTTTGATAAATGATATATTAAACGAACTTCAGAATCATGTTATATTTCAAAATAACACACCAGAATTGATCAATTTATTTAAAAAATTCTTTAGCCTACACAGTGGCAACACGACTGTACCAGTACAAAGTATAATGGATTTATTTTCAAAAATTTTAAATAAAATTAAAAACGAAAATTTGCTTGATCCAAAACTTGTACAATTTCTAGAAAACAAAGAAAGTGAAAAGGTAGAAACAACAACTGCATACGACGATTGTATATTCAACTTATTTGACATACTGCATGAAATTGCTGAAACAAAAATGTATCAAGGATTAATAATACAAAACAAATTAAAAATGTATTTAAAACATAATCCTGAACTACCATCACCAAATATTTTATGTACAATATATAATTTATTAACTGCATTGAAAAATAATGATACTCCTTCGTTAAAAGATTTTATAAAAAAATTTTATGCAGACCTTAAAATATTACAAAGCAATAATAAATTACCTATATCACTGCAAAGTATAACAAATGAAATAATCAAATTATTAAATAATTTGGCAAATAAAAATACATTAAAAAAAGATAAACCAACTTCTACTGAACAAACTACTACACCGCAATTAAACTTAGGAGAACTAATAGAACATTTTAACGATTCCGTAAACAGTTCTGAAATAACGTCACCCTCTTATTTGATTAAAATTCGAAATATTCTTAATTTATTGAAACCAAAAGATGGATCAGTAACAATAATAGATAATAATAAATTTAAAGATCAATTATCAAAACTTCGTTCCGAAGTAATCTATCTACATAAAAAAAATATAAACGTTCCAAAATCGGTAATTCAAATAATAACTAGTTTCTTGCAAATTGCAAAACTAGCTGAAAAAGAAAATTATGTTACATCTTCTGAACTTCCTTCGGCAAATATTAATACTGTAACTAATAAAGAAACTTCAGTTACAAATGAAAATATTAAAACTTCAAAATTAATACACATAAAACCAACTATATTACCTATACTTGTTTCTAAAGTTACAAATGATTTAAAAGGAATCACGAAATTTAATTTAAAGATACATAATACATCATCAACTGTAAGTAATAAAAAAATTGTAACTACAGAAAAAAATATTAAAAATTCAGAAATCCAATTACCAAAAAAACCAAATTTCAAAACAATTTTTGTACCTTCTACAGAAAAAAGTAAAGCTGCAATTACATTGAAAAAAGAAATTACTAAATTACATAATACGTCAACTATAAGTAATAAAAAAATTGTGACTACAGAAAAAAATATTAAGAATTCAGAATCCCAATTACCAAGAAAACCAAATGTAGAAACAATTTTTGAACCTTCTGCTACAGAAAGAAGCAAACCTGCAACCACTTTAAAAAAAGAAATTACCAAATTACATCATAATACATCAAAAAGAGTAACTAATAAGAAAACTGTCACTACAGAAAAAAATATAAAAATTTCCAAAAGCAAATCTCAAATACATAAAGAACCAATTTTAGAAACAACGTCTGTATCTACTGCAAAGCAAACAAATAAAAATATAAGTAATTTAAAAGAAAGTGTCACTACGGACAAAATAATCAAAAATTCGAAAAGTAAATCTCAATTACATAGAGATTCAATTTTTGAAACAACATCTGTATCTACTGCAAAGCAAACAAATAAAACTATAAGTAATTTAAAAGAAAGTGTCACTACGGAAAAAATAATCAAAAATTCGAAAAATCCATTTATTTCTAAAAAACCTTCTTCAATATTATCAGCAATAACCACAGAAAAGCATATTAAAAATGCAGAAAGTACATCTAAATTATACACAGAATTAAAAACAACAAAAGATAATAATAATTTCTTTAGTCAAAAAATAAATAATTTGCCAACAAATTCAAAAATGTCACATAATAATATTCCTACACAGCCAATAGTGGAAACAACTTCAACGCCACTAAAAAAAAGAATACGACAATCAACACCGTTTTCTGTAAATACTAAAACAAGTAATCCATCTTTAACCAAAATAAATAATAAAAAAAAAGAAAAAACTACCAAAATTGTTGAAAAAATTGTTACAACTTCTAAAAATGTGGCACAATTAAATATGTCAACAACAACACAGTCTTCAATTAATGTCCAATCTGAAATACAACATATACCAGTTGTATTTATTGACGGAGATAAATTAGATTGCATGAATGTAAATAAAACTGTATTTGTTTTTAATTGCAATTCAGTAATTTCTAAGGGATACATCAGAAATTTAAATGGATTTCCAAATTACACTGACAATCAATTTGTAACAAATTATGACGGAAATGGTATTGTTGTAAATAGTGATACGTATTGTTACGCTTTAACGCCAATACATTTTATAAAATGTCCAGAAAACAATGACAATACTTTGACAATATTGATAAAAAATAGTACTACAGAGTCTACTAACGAAGTAACTAATGCTACCACACCTGATTTTACATGTGAATCAGACAATGAAGACAAACCAATGGATTTTATAATACGTGTTGAAGATTGGGCTGATCTCGATAATATAAAAGCTAAATGTTATCTAAATGAAAAAAATGTTTCAGTCTCAAAATGTCCTTCAAATCCGATACCTGAAAATATACCAAAAATAATACTATTGCATGTTTCGCCTGATACTGAAGTTACTAGTACAAAATTCAATTCATATGATGTACAACCTGGTCAAATTTTAGCAAAAGATAAAGATATTTGTTATCTTATACAAACAATTGAAGAAATCGATTGTCCAGAGGATGATACGCCTGTAATGATAGTTATGTCGTTTATAAATGGATATAAAATAGCCACAGTTAAAATTAATGACACTCCCAAAGAAGTAAAAAAAGAACAAACAATACCAATTGTTAAATTTTCTGCAAGCACTTCAGTTTTTGTACCAAAAATAGTAACTCTAAAATCTAGAACATATTCAGTACCAAGTTATATATACAGCAGCACATCTAAAATAAATACCGTAAGCGAAGAATTACAAGAAAAAAAAGAAATGACTCAAGCTACAACTACAGCACCACCTTTATCTACTACGGATATATTTGATGAAGAAACATGTGATGAAAGTAGTTCTGCAAGTACAACAGATCAAGAAAATTCTTCTGAATCTATAAACTTCAAATTACATACGATCCCAATTAAGTATATGGATAACAATAATACTACATGCATAATTATTGATAAAAACATGTTAGTTATTAGTAATACATCATTAAATAACTTAGATGTGCCATCTGTTAATGATCAACTTTTCCCAAGTGATTCTAAATTTTATAATATTTCTAAGTTGCCACATATAAATAATACAATGTTTTTAGTTAAAGGTTTACATTCATACTATATATTTAACATAGCAAAAACTATTGATTGTCCAGCAGATACTACAAACTTTTTACCTGTTAGAAAAAACGGACCTGAGCAAAACGACGAAACATATTGGAAAAATACTAAAAAAATACAACACTCGACAACTACAAGTTTACCAAGTGACATTAGTATCAGTTCTGAAATTACAGAAAAACAAACTGAGTTAACTACTCAAAATACTGAAAAAGAAATTTCTACAATTAATATTATTGAAACCACACCAAAACTACTATCTGAATCAACTCAACATACTGACAAAGAAATTATCATAGATCCTGCTATAAATTCAAAAAATCAAGAAAAAGAAGAAGAAATCGATAATGCAGATACTAGTACTGCAACAAATTTAGAAACTGAGCAAGAAAATACTTTCAGCACTACTTTAAATGTTGAAACCGAATCAACGCAACAAACTGACGAACCAAATTTTACTAGTAAAGACGCAACGGAAACTCAACACAGAGAATCAGATATTAGTAATTCATATGTTAGTACTACATCTAATGTAAATGAAGTCAAACATTCAGAAATTCAAGAAGAATTCACTCCTTCTACAATCACAGACATTGATGTTAGTACTACATTAACAGTGATTGACGAATCCAGTTCAAAGGATGTAACACAAAATTATGTAACTGAAGAAGATCAACCTAGAGATACAGAAATAAACAATTTAAATGTTGATACTTCTCCACAACCTGAGCAAGAAATTACGGATGAAGTAATTACAAGTACAACTAAAGTAAATAATGATAAATACTCAACAATTCAAGAAGAAGATTTTAGCACGACTTTTACTACTATTTCAACAATTAAATATGATGCCACAACTGTTGCAAATCAACAAACCGAACAAGAAATTGATAATGCAGAAATTAATACTACTCAAAATTTGATTGAAAGAACTAGTCTCCAAACTGAACCGGAAATATTTATTACAAGTACTACTAGTAATATAAATACTGGTACTGAGTCAACCCAATATGGTGAAAAAGAAATTACTGAAAATAAAGTCACTAGTACTACAAATGTAAATAATGATCAGCATAAAGAACAAGAAATTAATAATACAGATTTGAGTACTAGCTCAAATATAGACAAAGAAACAAGTTCGCAAACTGAGCAAGAAATTTTAACTACAAAAGTCTTTAGCACAAGTACTATTTCTAATATTGATGAAAATGAATCTTCGAACGATAATATTCTTAGTACTACAAATTTAATCGAAGAAAGTACAACTTCTATTAGTACCTCAAATATTGAAGCCGAATATATTGATCAAAATACGCTTAAAGATTATGCTATAAATCCTGAAAATCAGTTTAAAGAACAAGAAACTAGTAATACACCAAGTTCGAAAACTGAGCAAGAAATTCAGACAGAAGTATTTAGCACAAGTTCTACTACCGTTGAAGCCACATCAACTCAAGACACTGAAAGTGAATTTTCTAAAAGTGATATTCCTAATTCTGTAACGACAAAGAAAGACCGTCACAGAGAACCTAAATTCAGTACAGTAGGTAATGCGTTCGGGAAAACAAATTCATTTGCAACACAAAAAATTATTTTCACTACAACACCAACTATTCTTTCAAGTCTTATTACCAAATCAACAAAACCAAAAAATAAAAAAGTCTACACCAAGAAATATACATATACTCGTATACCTTTTACTACCGTAAAAGCTAATAACAGATTAACTCCGAATATTGAAAAGGAAACAAGTACAAGAATTGAGAACGAAATTTCAAATGCAATTTTTACAAATTCACCCAAAGAAAAGACCATATATCCAAAACTTCAACAAGAATTATTTAGCACTAGTTCTACTGCCAGTCCAAATATTGATACTGAAACAACTCAGTACGCTGAAAAGGAACTAATTACTACAATTGATACAATTTCCGAAAAAGAACCAAATGTAATAACAGAATTACTGACAACCAAAGAGGACCGAGATGTTCCTAGTATAATAAACTCTGAAGAAATTACAAATGTACCAGTTTCAGAAATAAGCACAATAAAACCACATACAAATGCAAAGCCACAAACTACTACTGTAATAACTAAATATAATTCTACACCTAATGAAAATAATGCTTCAAAAATACAAGAACCTTTAATTGTAAAGCATAGAACAAAATCTGGTATGATAAGATGTTACGAAATTGATCACAAAGTACATGTTAAATTAGTACCTTGTCCAAGTGATACATCAAAAGTACCTAGAATTGTAAATCCCGATATCATTAAATTAATATGTCCCAAAAAATTTAAAAATCAAACGAGTAATAATTCAGGAAGTTTGGGCATGCTAAGAAGATTGCACATGGTGTATGACGATTCCAGTTCAAAAGAATTATCACCTGAAGCAATATAGATTTATCAAAACTGTGTAAGTATTTTTTTATTAATCTAGATTCTGATATGTAAATGCAAATGCATTTAGAAATCTGATAGCCCGTAAAAAGTGTGTTAGATTTAAACTGAAAACATATCGGTTAGTACAATTAGACGTATTTAGTTACAAAGAAACATATATTTTCTACTAATTGCTATATTAAAAATATATATGTTACTCTATGACTAAATGCATTTAGTTGTGTTTTATCTAATTGTAACTAACTACTTGCAGCGTTAAATTCTAAAGTATGAAAACCGTAAAAATAAAATGGTTATATGTGGTAGGTAAATATGTGTACGTGTATAAAAAAATGTTGAATATGTAACTGAATGGTGTTTCATAATAGAATAATATTTGTGTAAAAGAAGATATTGAAAGTACAATAATCCCTAAATTTATGCAGCGTTTATTTATAAAAAAAAATCCACTAGACTAGACTACCATATTGCATAATTTAAAAATTTTCAAAACTGAAAAAAAAGTTTTAGAATAAAATAATATTGAATAAGTAAAGTTTAGTATTTAAAAACATGAAATAGATTTCTATTTTAAATAGCTTTCCATGACGGCTTTCATTTTCGAACATTTTACTGCTTCTATAAATAATGGAATTACTATATGTCTTACAAATGTATGAATAAAACAGATATTATAAGTATACGTATTAAATTCAAGTTATGTTTGTGATGAGTAAGTCATTAAGAGTAAGTTACATAAGTAAATATTTTCAAATTCAAGGAATAAAAGACCTTGTGTGTAAATAGCATTAAAATGTTGACGAATTGCATGATATTCAACCAATATCCCATTACATGTATGTATATTCTAATTATTTATTTTATTTTAACTAGTTTTATATTTTATCTATTTGCATAGCAACAAAATAAATATCTATTTGTGGAGAAATTTAATTTTAGTTCAAGTACCAGTTGTTTTTTTTTTATTTGAAATAATTTTATTCTAAAACTTTCAACAAATTATAAAAAATTAATGTAGCATTATTGATACAGCTTATACATATATGATATATATAAAAATGATTTCTAAAATAATTAACTGATATTACAATTTCAGTTTTAACTAATACTGGTTTTAATACAGTTTTTATAAGAGCAGGTCTAAATAAATAAATTGAAACACAAAAAAACGGAGCTTGGAGTACCATACATTGTGTTTACATATTTAAAAATAGAAAATGCGTTTATAAAAATACATTATATTACTCGTACAAAAAAAGGACGTATTCCGAAACTTGTGTGATTACTAAATCTTCAGATTTTATGTAGAATAATCGCTTTTATGTTTCAGTAGAAAAATGTAATATTTGTTATATTTATTTTGTCTTTCAGTAAATCAAGAAGAAACACTGAGGCTCTTAGATATTTTGTAATATGTACTTGCAAAATTCGTGATAAAATATATTTATAAGAAGAAATCGTCAAATTCTTGGATTTTACGCCAATAAATAATACGTTGTGTAAATGTACAGGCAATAAACTAATCTATATGATAAATAAAAATTAAGTTTTTATATTTAATTATAACTGTGTATTTTCATTTGATAAATATTATTCATTGTATAAATTTATATTTAGTGCACTATACTATGTTAATAATTTTCATATTTACTTTATCCTACATATTATTATTTCAATACCATGTACATATCTAGAACACTCACACAGAATGTAGATAACGTTCCATACAAAATTCTTGATGTTAATTTATAAAATTGTTCCGAGCTATCTTCCAACAAGTGTGGGATAAGTTTGCAACTGTTCAAGGCATGCGCAATGAAAAATTAGTTTGCGCATGTTTTGTACAGTTCCAAACTTATTACAAACATGTTTCAAAATAACTTGGAACAGCTAATGTTTTTTAAAAATATTCTCAAATACATTAATTTTGTTCAAAAAATTTGTTTTTATTGATATTTTAATAATAATCTTATTTTTTACCTGATTTTTGATAAATTTTCTCATTAATTTAATGATGATAAAATATTACTTTATGTAACATTTTTCTTGAGGAAAAATACAGTTTCGTTGAAACAATACTAATTTTATTTCAATAAAAATATGGCTACATTCTCATATACGTATCAAAGTCATCTATACTATTTTATAATTGAAATATATTTATTTATTTCCGCAGTTTCTTCACTATTAAATCGTATAATACGTTTTGATTAAAAGATAAATTTTGATTTCAAAGGGATAATATTATTTCTGAGATTTATGCTATGATTAAAATTTTTTAATTTGTTGCTTTTCTTGAATTTATATAAGTTATAGTTTTTGCAAATGAAATGTTATTATTACGTGTATATAGTACTATTTTTTATTTCATCATTCATCAAAAAATCAGATAAAAATAGAAGTTATTATTTAAAAAAAATACTATTTTGTGTTTCCAAATATAAAATTAATGTGTTCGAAAAATTTCGCCAGAAAAAATATGAAATAACTAAATTAAGAATTTTATGCTGAATATTATCTACGCAATCACACTGTATATATCAAATTCTTTGACAAGTTGAAGAAAAAAAATATGACTAATTCGATTTGTTTTTAGGTCTAATCAACATTCATTATAATTTACGTTCTTGTTTGAAATAATAACAATAAAATTTTAATTATGCGACAATAAAATTTTTACAACAGTTAAAAAACAATTTGATTTTTTAATTAAAATCAATCATTAGTTAAAATAACCGGCATATTTAATTGATTTAAAAAAAATATCTGTCCCAAATGAGTAACAATAAATGTCACTGTGATTTCCTTGTAATTTTCTTGTTTCGTTCTGATTTTAATAGTAAATCAGAATAATATTATAACAAGTAACATATATACTCTTGATAAAAATTAACAAAATATATTTAATTAAATACAAAAAAATAATAAATATTATTTATTTAATTGGGTTTATTAAATGAAATTTTATGATACTAGAATTAAATCGAAATAAAAATAAACAATATTCAACAAATACAATCAAATTAAAAATAGAACATTACAATACACACCAATAAACAAATATTTAACAAAAACATTTATCAATTTAAATGTATTTTATTTCTCTTTACGGAAAACTAATTTTGATAATTGTTAAAAAATTTGTTTAGTCATGTAATGTACAATCTTTGTTAATTATTTGGTACATAGAGTATTATTTGAATAAAAAACTATTAAATGTTTTTTATAGAAATTTTTGTGGGCACTAGACACTTTTGTCAAAGACGTGCCAAGAGTATATCGAGTGAGGCATTTACATACATACACAATTACGTCATGTACTCAAAAGGGTACGGCACAAACTCTTTCCATTATCTCAAAATCAGTTTCCTCCAAACATCCTTATTCAAACAAGCAACTTTAGCTTCATTCACATTTATAATTCCTCTCATACATGCTCTTCTATTCGTACTACTTGGAAAATTTCGCTCACGCCAGCCACTCTCTCAATCGTACCACTTCAACTATTTATTGGACGTCCACGTAAATGTATAGCTTCAAAATTATTCATATAAATATTTTTATTTTTAACCAAACGTTCATTAGGCATTCGCTCAAGATGTCCGAACCATTTTCACTGATTAGCACCAACTTTTGCTACAATATTTTTTTTTCCATCCAGATAAGAATTAAGGAGCGCAAAATTAAAATATAATCTATTAAATATTTTTCAAAATATAATTAGTTAAAATCTATTGACAAGGTAAAGGTGAGATAAAAATAATCGTATGCAGTTTCTTATCTTTTATTGTATATTTGTTCAGAAAAAAACTGGGGTCACAAATTTGATATTTATCGCATTTGTTAAAGTTTGTCGCAGGGCTCTGCTTATTGTGACTGTGTTAGTACGAACTTTTTAGACAAAAAAATATTTTACTATTTCTTAAACATTTTGAGAATTACTGTTTCGATATACGTGTTATATAATTTAGTCTTTTATTTCCTAATAAGTTTTGAGTACTAATTAGCATTTTCTGGATATTATCACGATGAAATAAAGGCAAAAGAGTACTAGTCAGAACGCAAGACCTGTGCTGGCGGTAACATCGATTAATCATGGTAAAATGGATTGTTTAGGTGTAGATATGCAATTTGTACTGCGAAATCACAGTGGCGTACTTGAAATTTATTTTTCTGGATAATAATTTAATAATTACATATTTATTCGTAGAAGATTATTGCAATTACAACACTGTTTTAATATGAATATATTTAAGATATATGGTATGTAATATATAATCTTTAAAGAATCACAAATAATTTTTTACTTAATTTAAGAATAAATAAAATTGGAAATACTGGCCCTAATTCAGTTTCTTCTTTTAATTGGAATTTGATGTAAAAATTTCATTTAAAAATAAATGTTTATTTTCATTAAGGCATTTACATACACAATCACGCTATGTACCCAAAAGAGTGTGGCATAAACTCTTTCCACGATCTTGAAATCAGTTTTCTCCAAACATCCCTATCCAGAAAAGCAACTTTAGCTTCATTCACATTCATAATTCTTCTCATACATGCTCTTCTATTCATACTACTTGGAAATTTTCGCTGACGCAAAACACTCGCAATCACACGTTCATGTAAACATATAGCTTTATAATCATTTATATAAATTCTTTTAGCCAAACGTTCATTAGACATTCGAAAAGATGTCCGAACCATCTTAACTGATTAACAAGAACTTTTGCTACAACATTTTTTTTAATTTCACATTCATCATATACTAATCTGTTCCGTACCCGATTTCTCCTAGTTATACCACATACCCCACGTAAAAATCTTATTTCCACAGCAGTCATTCAGTCAAACCCAACATTCACTATCCATACATCAACGTAAGCACTAAAACAGCATTGTATATACTCAAACGGTTTTCTTTAGAAAGAAGACTTGTAACAGTTAATAAACATTACTATTCGGAATGCAACCACAGAAAGAATATAATAACACACTAAACACTCAAATGGCAACAACAACAACAACAATATCCCGATACAATCGCAATCAGACGCGCGAGGCATCCCACCCAGATCATTTTACGAGCTCTACTTTTTTAACGGTCGCACGATCTCAGCGGCAATAAATCCCAAATTAGCCCGACGCACGGATACAGCGCCGAAACCCCCCATTGCCATCATATACATCATTCGTCATTAAAATAATTACAAGCTGCCTTGCAAATAGCGACGCAGATCCAACGCGATATTGGGACGCTGTGCCGCCGCCGCCGTGCAGACTAACTCGCGCTCGCGATGCCATCGCTACAGCCACAGCATTGTTTCAAATGAGAGGAAAATTTGCGGTGAAATCAGGTTGAATCATTCGGTGTGTAATTGCGGATTTCTGCCGGATGTTTTTTTTTAGAAAGATGGACAATACGAGAGAGAAGTAGAAGAGAGTTGGTTTCAGTCAATTAGTTTATTATTTAAGAAAATAAGCGCGGTGGTCAGTTGAGATTATAAATTTACAAAATTCTGGTTATTATTATTATTAACACGTTTTTATTAACTCGATTTCTTGTCCACCTGTTTGTTTGTTTGTTTGTTCCGGATAAATTTTGAAATCGACTTTAAACTAAGTTCCCGATGAACTAAAAACTTGAAACTTTAAACACAGCTCAGAACTGCATGGCGATATTAAGTAATTAATTAGTAATATTATAAATATGATATTAAAGTTAATTAATTAACTTAATTAATTACAATTAATAAAATTATAATTAATTAGGTTAAATTAAAGTTAAACAAGACTAAAACGCAGAAAATAGTTATTTAAATAATAAAAAAATAAAATAAATAAATAAAATAATAAAAAACGAAAAAATCCAATCATGAACAATCAAATCAACAGCCAATCCAACACAATATTCCAACCAATCTTCACCCCCACCACAAATTGACAGTATAAAATGACAGGACAACGCACAGACAACACACTTGATAATGATCGCAAGATCGAAACGCGTCGACTTACAATCTTTGTAAACTAAAAAGAACTGCTGAAGGAAAATCAAAAACCGGCAACATGAATATGCAAGTTCAGGAGAATAAACAAGAAATAAATTAAAAAAATAATATGCTACGTTTTTAACACGGACTAAAAAGTATAAAATAATTTCTCCTAGCCCCATACAGATTTATAACCCCATACAGAAAAATGTGGGGCACTTGCAGTAGATAACAGTAAAAAGTGTAAGGAATTGCTGACGTGTTTCTGTATGGGGTTATAAATCTGTATGGGGCTAGGAAAAATTATTTTATACTTTTTAATCCGTATTAAAAACGTGGCATATTAAATTTTTTTTTTAATTTAAATACTTATTTTGAAAAATATATTCGTATTATTTATTATGTACATATTTTAAAAATTATTATCTATGATTCTATCTCGTAAAAAACTTTTTTTCGATTTTTATCTAAATAAAATTTTATTTGTATCAATACATTTCTTAGATTTAATCTAATGTTTAATCTAATATTGATAATAAATATTGTTCTTAGACAAGATTTCAATTTTTCCAGACAAACATTCTACCACACTATTTTATAATCTAATGTCTACCATATCAATTCGTTTCTAATTTCCAAAATCCATTTCTCGAAAAATAATAAATTGAAAATGCAACAAAAAACATGCACTTAACCAGTTGGCAAATAATATCTTTCCATCGACTATCATAACATTCCATTTCGCCTTTCATTGGCAAATGGGCCACGGCCAACTAGACGCCAATAATCGTATATAATTTCATTAAACATAAAGGAAAATATGGCCCGGAATTTCCGCCGGCAAATAACCCACAAAATACGCGATATTTTTCGATTCCACAAAAGCGATACAGAGCGGTAACGCTTTGAGGATAGAGAATCTGGGGGCTTTAGATTTTGGATTTAGAGGGCTGTAATAGGGCCTTTGAGCAGAGCTATATATATATATATATATATATATATATATATATATATATATAATGTGCCTGTGTATATTGCGTACAAAGCGAGGGTGGCTAATTCTGAATTATGGTGTACACTGTATTCTCCGCGTGTATATGGGGTGTATAGGTAAATATGCCTAAATACATATAGAATTATTGGAATGCTAAATATACCTGGTTAATATGTACGAAAATTTTATGCGAATATTACAAAAATATAAATAGCGAGTAATTATCAAGGAATATAAACATACTACATTTAATACTGTTTTTACTACAGTTAAATGAATATCTTTTTCAACTTTTATTATTTATTTTTTTTTCCAAAAAGTTAAAGATTTTAAATAACATATAAAACATATTGCACCTTTGTTTAAAAAGTGACACAATTGAAAAGAAAATAATTTTTAACAATTCATACATAATCACGCCATGTACATATAAAAGTGTGAGACAAACTCTTTCTATTTAAAAAGTAATTAGTTTAAGAATATAAAAGAATATATGAAAGGAATTATGAATGTGGATGAAACTAGAGGTGCTTGCCTATATTTTTCATTTCATCTACATTTATGATACCCTCATGTATACTCTTTTATTTAGTACCACAAAAAATTACTGACGCAAAATACACTCAATTATACCTACCAATTTACTCATTGGATGTTCACGTAGTCTTATACCTGCAATATTACTAAAAATGTATAATTTTTTCCTAATATGAAACGTCGATTATTAATAAAATTAATACAGAACTAAAACCGGTTTATTTTAATATAATGAGTTTAAAATATTTTTTTACAATGTATATTAAAATTTGAGTTTTTCTATGTGATTAAAAATATTAACCAATTTGTTACTATTAGCAGAAAATTGATTGAAGGAGCAATGTTTATTTAACTTATTTATAATAATAAATCAAAAATAATTATGTAATTGCTATTATTTTTTTGTGTTAAATTGTTTATTTTCATTAGAAAAACATAAGTTTACAGTTCAAAAATACGTATTACAATTACAATACAATACAATTACAATTGAGTTAAAAGTAAAACCTCGAATCTAAAGCAAAATTTTTCTCATTGTCAGTGTAGATCTTTTGACTTGTACCAGTTTTCGTTGTAATGTGCGATATATTCCTCCGCAAAGTAACCATAATTCCCAAAAACATAAACCACATCGCGGTGGTCAATCCATGAAATGCATTAGCATTAATCTATGTTAGTCCACGCACTCGAAGCACGCGCTATTTAACGTCAGATTCAGCATTAATATCATATCGCCCGTACCCACTTTCCAAATTATCACATGCTGGCAGGAGTGTGGGGGGGGGGGTGGAGGTGGTTAAAGGATGAGACGGTGTAAGTTTAAAACAAGAGGGAGACTTTTCAGCCTAATGATAATTTATCCTCGTAAGTACTTTATCGAATGTACAATGCAGTGTACGGGGTGATATGAATTTATGGGCTGTTTTAGGTTGAATGTAACGAAGCCAGCTTTCTTACGAAGATGAGGGTCGGTGTAATTATTATTAGTCTTGTTTGCCGAGAGCTTCTGGTTGTTTTTAGATAGTGGAGTGTTTCGGATGGTATTTCGGATGATATATAGGTTATTTTTAGTTAAGGCAAGTACTTGTATATTCTAATTATTTTGATTATAATTTGAATTTAGTAGCATGTAATTTAATTAGAGAATTTTTCTAGAGTTTTTTTGCTTTTCTCTAAGAAAAGTAGATAATAGTCATATAGAGACGTAATTTTTTTCTAAAATATTACTTAAGTAATTTTATATATATATAGTATTCAATCTTCAATCTTTCTAAAAAAAAAAATAATTTTAAATTCTAATACATTCTCTACGCATAATAATAGATGAAAACATATTATACTGATGTAAAAATTATTGATAATTCTTAGTAAACTTAAAGTATAATAAAATAAATTATTATAATAAAACTTCAAAATTCTCTTACACATATTGAAATAATATGCTACTGTATTTAGATTTATAAAACTAATTTTAAGTTTTAAGAAATATAATATTTAGGTATTGATATATATATATATATATATTACAAATTATCAAATATTTCATTATAAATCATTATAAAAACTTTTTGTGCCGATATTTTCAAAACATTATTTTTGAACAAGCACTAAAGCATATAATATACGAAACAATTTAAACATATTTTATAAATTGATCAATTTATCAATTGATAAATATTGACCTGCTATGAAGATGAGCGTTCAGTTTCGCCAAAACGTCGTTTTTATATAAATAATTAACAGAATTTTATCCTAAAACAGTTTTTATATTAATACAATGAGTTCCGAAAAATATTTTACTAAATTAATATTTAATATACACCAATTAATAAATACAATCTCAAATAAATTCCTAAAACCAATAACTGATTAATCATCATAAATTTATTAAAACATTTTAATCAGTTTCTAAATTAACTAGTAATTGTATTCAATTGATACGCTACAAGATTAACTTATATTTCAATCATTTGATACAACATGAAGTAATTTATGGGTTCATATTTTGCCTAATACAAATACAACTGACATTCTTTGACTAGCAACGTCAATACAGTGTTTTCAATCATATGCCCAAAACTATAAAACGAAACAATGATCTACGAGTTGAGCTTACGACCTTTGACCCGACGAGGTTAAACGCTTTGAAGTCGTAAAAGCGTGATGAGTTCAAACCAGTGACTCTTTAGCTGTGGTTTTCATAGAAGCTACGTGCTTTTGATATTCAAATAAACAGAGAATTTTGTTTTCATAATATAAGATAAATATGCAAAAAAGAAGATGATGATATTTATGTTTCCCTTTATAATTTGAAGTATGCAGTATTTAATGTAAAATATATTTATTTTAACAGAATTTGTAAGCTAAAGAAAATATACGTTCTGAAATTTTATAATTAAGATTAATTACAGTTATTATATAATTATTTGTTTTATATTATAATCTTTTTAAAATTAATATTTTTAAAACTGTTTTACTTTATCTAAAATATTATTTTATTATTCAAAAACATAATTTTAATAGTAATTTTATATTTTTTCCAAGTACTTCTGTTAAATAATACATTCATTGCGTATGCGTTTCCTGATAAGTAATACAAACCATTACTCATCGTTTTTCCATCAATTATAATTTTGTTTATTACTCAACAGTGCTAAAATATAATGCAATGTTCATATTATAATTATTTTAAAGTGTCAATCACATCAAATTAAAAAATGCAATTATTTATATTATAATTGTTTTAGAATATCAATTATATCAGATTAAAAAATGCAGTATTTTAACATTTTAACATAGTACATAAGACTTGCAAGATCCAACAATATTAACAGTAAATTGATAAAAGAATCAATAAAAATTAGATAGATAGTTAATGCGCATGCAATAGATAATAGTAAAGAATGTAGGGAGTAGATGACCTTACCCCAGGTTTTTCTGTATGGGGTTATAAATCTGTAAGGGGATAGGAGAATTTATTTTATACTTTTTAGTCCATGGTGGTATATTAATCTTTTTATTTAAATAATTATTTCTCGTATTAATAGTTATTGCTGTTTATATTAGACAATAACATTGATAAAATTATAAATAAACTTTTTTGCTCTTGTACTTCAAATTTTTTGAATTTATTTTTAGATTTTTTTTTATTTGAGTCTTTTTCTTAGCACCCCGGAACCTACTGTAATTATGCACTGTACTGAATAATAATTTTACTGTTTGACTACCGCTGGCTCAAAGAATCCGTATGTCAAAGGTCACAACGACATTCTATACCCGGTACAATGTGGTATGCAGTACAGTGTTTATACAAGCGGGAGTAATCCGTGATTTGTCACTTGGTTACAAACCGTCCATCACAATCATATTTAATCAACGTTAATTAATTAATGGTCATAACGATAGCATTCTTTGTCTCGGCCTCGTTATCTCCGCTGCGCTGCGCTGTGCCGCACTGACTAAGTCCACCAACACTATATCTTTAATTATCACAACATATTTATGGTGTGCGCATCAAATTGAAATTACACTGATTAGATTATCTAGGCACTGTTTGTTTTCAAAACTAATTAATTTAGGTCAATTACGATGAAGAAGATGTAGGGAGAATTTTTTCTGAAATATTTGAAAATGTAATCTTTTTATCTCTTAACTTAGCTAGCCGATTCAATAAGTGGAGTAACTTGTGAAATTTTGAGAAAAAATCTCAACTTTAGTTTATTTAGTTTATTTCACTTATGAACATTTTTGTTAAATATTATTATTTTATGTGTGAAATATATATATATATATATATATATATATATATATATATATATATATAAAGCGGGACTTAACACGATTATTTGGAATGGCATTCAGACCGAAGATTGACATGCTGATTGTAGATGTAAGGTCAAAACTGATGGCCCAATGAATGGGTTGACAGATTTCAAAATATTTTGAAATCCGAGCTTCAATGGCGGGAAGTGGAGAGTAAACTGACAGTCAGAATGGTTACGACAGTCATGCGAGATCTGCACTTTGTGTTTCAATGTCAACTGAGCTAAAATTACTTCAATCAGACTATCAGTTTGATTGATAAGTGTAGGGGCTTCGTGATTGAAGTCAGGAATGAAAGTCTGATTTTTCAGTCAGACTATCATTCCTGATTGACCGTGTAAGGCCCGCTTAAAAGTTTATGTAAAATAATATAAAAACATGTATACAGAAATAATAATTTTAAAAGCAATAAAAACTTACATTTAAATGTAAAATGTCAAATTTTTATTTTGCTATATATATATATACATACATATATATATATATATATATGTATTAAAAATAAGTATGACCAAAAATAATAAATATAATTACGAATACGGGGTTGCATATATTATAAATATTATATTGCAGATTGCCTATATGAAATTTGTACAAATAAATATGCCATCAAATATGGTGGACAGAGTGACGGCTATGATGCAACTTGTCTGGGTATTAAATCACTTTGATATACATAATATTCCGTTATTTTTTAACCAATATTTTTAACAATGAAATATATACAGACTACATAAAACCTGCATCTCCCCTATTTCAAATAAACCTGTCCGAATAAGGTAATCTTCCGCCAACAAGAATAACATAAAAATTTGTCAAGAATTACAGGGTGTGCAAAAATAACGCGCCACCGGGTGCAGTATTTTACAAAAATGTAATTTCGTTCGTCGTGCAAAAGAAACCCCTAACAAGAAATCTTTAAATTCATAGCGTGGCGCGAAATTCGTTTATATATATAAAGTACATACAACATAGTCAGAGAGGGGTTGCCAACACCTAAACCCATATGTAACTGTCCGTTGGCATAAAATATAGTCGCGTGATGGGGATCTAGTTACCTGTGAGAGACGCCGAGCGTCCCGACACTAGCATCGTACCGTGACGCAAATAAAACAATGCTGTCTGACGTACAGAGCAGGTACAAATTCGGTTTTTATAAAACCGCAAGCGAATTTTGCGTTGCCGCTCTAAATAACTCAAAACGTGTATTTTTTTATTTTGTTTCTCATACCAACTTGTTTTAAAAGTTTAATAAAATACTGAATCGTTTAATTTCGCCAGATTTATGTTCGAAATTTTGAAACGTTATTAAAAAGTTTGTTTGTTTTTTTGTAAAAATACAGTATGCAAAAATTTTTTTGTTTTATAACATTGTATAAAAATGATTCATGATCCTTAACTCCTCATAAAAATATATTATTATTAGTTATATTAAAACAAAAACTTATAAAATACTCATATACTATCTTTTTGAAATATTTAATATACAAAGTTGACTGTTTCAAAAGTTTTCGGATATTTTATGTTATCACAAACAATATAAGATCGTAATCTTTAGTCTTTCACGGTCGGTATAGATTGAATTCATAGAATTTTCTGAGCTGGTATGCTGTTGTAGATCTATTCTCGTTGCAGATGTTTCGCCATATATCGTAAATGGCATCCTCGGTGTTTAGTTATCAGGATGCCATCTACGATGTATGGCAAAACGTCTGCGACGAGGATAGATCGACCACGGCATACCAGCCCAAAAAATTCTAGAAATTTATCTGGAATTTAGATTATAGTATTTTGTTTTTGTTTAAATCGCCATAATTAAATTATTAAGTATTTTTTAAATGTAGATAGATGTATTGACCTTGCCGAGGTCATTGCATTTGAATTTGTCTAAAAATGCAAATAAATTCTAATATTTTTTCTGGAAAATATTTCACCAAAATTTGTATTTCACATCCGCATCGTAAACAGTATCCCGTACATTCTTCCCCCAAAAACAATTACAATAAATTCTCATTTTCTTTACACACCTTTGAACTCGTTCTGTAACTTTGCAACAAACTTCCATATCGACACAGTCGGGAGTGATTAAAGCGCCCCTGAAAGTTTCACCTGCAACCTCCAGCAGCAGGAGTTGCTGCCCTGCAACTGGACACTAGTGTAAACTCTCGGTAATTTCCCGGTGTTCGCTTTTCACGGGTGCCGCCGTTGTCGTCTATTTGCAGGGAAACGAGGCGAGACGGCGTAGTGCGGTTTCAAGGCGCGAGAACGCATGCAGCCGGCGCGCCACACTGTGGTCCTATGCAAATTCATGCTAAACTAGACTGACCCCCCTGCCCGGATCGGTTCAACGTGCCTTCAGGGTAAATTAGAGGTGGATAAGGAAATAGGTAAACTGTGCAGTAGGATTGGGTAAAACCAGTAGTTGTCAATGTGGAAGAAATACTAATAAATCGTTGTTTTATTAGGTTGGATGCAAGACGGTTTGTTGTAGTTAGACACAATTAGTCACAAAGTAATATATATATATATATATATATATATATATATATATATATATATTTGCTAAATCGTGACTAAATGTTATGATTAATTTCTGTGATTCACTATGTTAGAAAATGTATGATACTTTGTAAATAAATATGTCTAATATTGTTTTGTGACGAATCACTAATTTTGTTACCTAGTAACTTGTTTCTATGTTGTGTTTATTTACTGTAAATATCATTTGTATCATTTGTCAGAATGAAGATGTACGTTGTATATTTCGAAACGTCGATTATTAATAAATATAACTACAGAATTACAACCTAAAGCCGATTTATTTTAATATATATGTTTATCCAAAGAATATAACATAAAAGATATTTAAAACAACTTGTGCAAGAATTTTAATAACAATTTTCCCTTTAAAACCTATTGACTACCTCTGGTAAAATTACACACATACACAATCATACCCTTTAGCGACAAACACAGCTACATAGAACCATACAACAAGGCAAACAAAACGGCTTTCTCTAGACACTTATCCCCATATCTCTCTCTTTCTCTCTCTCTCTCTCTCAGGCATACAGTCAAAGAAATCCATGTATATATTAGAATCTACACAATTCCAAAAAGGATCTTCCACATACACACTAACACATTCCCAGCACCGACACGTTTTAACACAAGGTAAAATGCGCCGAAAGCCGACGTTACCGAGTAATTTTCCAACGGTGTACCCCAGCCGGCCGTTTCTACATAGCGTCCATGGCGTCGGACTAAATTAAATGCAAAATTTGTTCAATTATTTGACGCCCCGTGGCTGGCCGACTATGTCCAGTGTGTTTATTTTTCTGTGTGTTTTTTTTACTCGGCTGTGAAACAGTTAAATTGTACCGCTTAGGTTGTAGGTTTGTTTAATAAAAAATGTAATGTAATTATTTTTTGGATATTAACCTAAAAATTTATTAAATAATATGGAAGAATATTGCTGAATATGATTTTTTTTTGTTAAGCTGTAATTTTTAATTTGCGTAATTAAATTTGTAGGAATATTAAAATATTTAATTTAATTTGGTCAAATACATAAAACAATAGCAGTATTAAATATTTATTTATGTTTTATTTCAATTTTAAGTTAACAAACAAATACGCTATATAATTATACATAATCTAATTACTTGTTTTGTTACCTAGTAACTTGTTTTTATATTTTGTTTATTTACTGTATATGTCATTTGTATCATTTTTCCTGATGATTATATATGTAGAGTACGTCGAAATGTCGATTATTAATACATATTAATACAGAAATAAATTCTAATAAATAAATAAAATAAATAAAAGTTAATTAATTAATATAACAAGCAAAAGTACACATAAATTAATTTGTAATTTTGCATTTTTTTTGTGAAACTGTTTCATTAATCAATTAAATATTATTTTGAATAGCAATTTTACTAATTGGTAATAAATAAATTTCAGAAAACATTTTTCTTTAAGTTTTTTCAATACTTTAATGGATTCGGTAGCCTTGTAAGCTTACACAGAACAATATAATCTTGAAATAAGATTTTTATTATACTGGACAAAAACAGAAAATAATTACCACAAAAATACGAGCAACTGCAAAAACTTTTAAATAATCTATTATGTGACTGTAACCGGTAAAAAACTTTACTAGCCGTGTGCAACGTAGCGTGAACTCCCGCAGAAACTGTATCTTGCACTCATCCCAAAGGTACCATTCTTTAAACTGTTTCTTTAACAACGTGTACAAATGAACGTACTTGTATTTTTACTTCGTACTTTATTTCTAGCTGTTAATTGATTTTTTTTGACTTTGAGGCAAATGTAAAGAAGTAGTTACATTATACAAATGTCAATCAAAATTTAAAATAATGTATAAAAAATATAAAGTAATGAAAAAAGTTTTGCAAAATTTAGTATAAATGAAATAAATAGTCTAAAAAATTATTATTTTTTGTAATAACTAAAAGTATCTTGCATTTCCAGCTGCAAGAAACACAAAAGTTAGTATGAAAAACATAATACATATAGACAAACCAAATTTTTAGACTAGAGCAAAAAGGCTCAACGGATAAGTTCCAACTACATTTTATGGATTGTAAAAATACGTACTTAATATATATCTTTACAAAATATCCATACTAAATTACATCATTCTATTGAAAATCATATAGTTGTATTTTGCATTCCAATTTTGCTTATACAAAATTTATGATCATAAAATTTTGAAATATCTTGCGATAACGTAAATAAGTTTTAATGCACATAAAAGTAGTTCATTTAAAATTGACTAATTAAAAATTTGATGAATTATTCATTAATATGTTATTAATATGGCATGTAATAAAATTTCCAGAGCCGTACAGAAATAATTTGCCAAATTCTAACAATAACACTAATAGCGTTTTTGGCATTAGTTCACTGAGTATTTCGAGTTGTTTAGTCCAAATCCAGTAGTATTTAAATGAAATTGTAAGATAAAAGTAAATTTTAAATAAAACCCAAACTTAAGTTTTGGATAAGTTTGCGTATTGTAAAATTGTTTGCTAAAAATTTATCCAAAAGAGTCCGTATATATGATACTGAGAATTGAATTTAACTGTAGAAGCATAAAAGAAAAGTAACTGCTGTAGAAATGAGATTTTTGGAAACGATTTGTGGTATTACTGGGAGAAATTGAGTGCGCAGTAAACTGATGTATGATAAATGCAAAAAATTTAACAAACACTGTAGCAAAAGTAAGTATAAGTCAATTAAGATAGTTTCCTTATCTTAAACAAATATCTAATAAACGTTTGTTTAAAAAAATACATGTGAAAGTGAAGATATAAATTAAATATACAAATAAAATACGATTGTAAAACATAGTACGTAGCATTACTTTGCATCATAAAGCAATTCCTGCGAGAAAGCCCTAATTTTTCACCTGCAATAAACAAGTTAGCTACTGAAATAAAAGAGATCTGTCGGTCCATAAATCTGCCGTAATTTAAGGAGACACATTGCATTCGAACTGCACGCTGAATAAGAAATATTTAATTTAATTAAGTAAAAAGACTAAACCCGCGCTTGCTAAGATACATCGCGGCCTAATGTCTCTCACTCGCCTTACCTCGGCCGGAGGGCACGAAAACGGTAAATTACCACATCGCGCAGCGGGAATGTTATTACGCAAAAACAAAAACAGCGTTCGTATTTCTGTATAAGTAAGTGCCTGTGTTCGTCTTTTCAAATTAATGATTCCCGTTTCGTTTAAGTGACGCGCGTAGTGCATAATTTTATCTGTCCCGTGAGTGCAATCATATTTTTGCCGCAAAACTTGAATTTATTTTGACGCTTTGTTTGTGGTGTCGGTGATTCTTAGATAAATTTGCTCTTAGATTATTTTTGGTAAAACACATAAATTAAATAAAAATCTATTTTTAGGGAGTTAAGTACATATTTTCTTTCAGCTAGTCTTGTTTAATTTTTGTTTATTAATTACATTATTTTTTTAATTAAATTATTTGTCTTTCAATGTTAGTGTACAAATTTCATTATATTTCCTAAAAAAAATTCCCAAAATTTTACTTCTAGATATATAAAGTTGCTTGTTTAGATAGAGATGTTTAGATATACTCTTTTGGGTATATAGCGTGATTGCGTATGTATGTATATTTCAATATTTTATTAAAATTATATTTAAATTTTCTACCATGAAAACCTCAAATCTATTTTATTTCAATATTTTTAATACTCTATTACAAATATATACAATTTTTCAAAATACAACCTTAATAAAATAATTGCAATCTTCAAATTTGTAATAAAACTACAATTCTAATATGACATTTATTAATAAATTACCAAACAACAATTTAAAAATGTAAATTAGAAAAAGTTATCGATTTTTTTTGATATATGTAAATTTAGTTTGTTTAAAAAACAGTTTTTAATGCTTAAACAACATAATTGTTTATATTGTTATATATGTAAGAGTAATATACGAATATAAAATTAATTATAATTGCAGAAAATTATCTGCATAGTTTTTAAAATTTTCTCAGTATCGAGTAAGAAAAGTTAAATAACTAGGTATGTATTTGAATTTCATTTTAATTTTATGAGTGATAAATTTTTATATGTCCATTAAAAATGATTTACGAATAAAAAAATTAATTGACCCTGTAATCTCGCAGTAAAAATAAATTAGAACTAAATTTTCAAATACCGATAGCATTAATCAATCAAAATCAAAAATTTTACATTTAGTTTTTTTCAAATAGTTTAACAGGCGTGAAAACAGAAACACTGTCTTACATTGGCCATTACTGTTAAAATTTGTTTATAATATATTTGGTATATATGAGTGTGCCAAAATTCAGAAACCAAAAACTTAGTTTACTATTGTTTAAACATATCTTAGTAAATCAATCAGAATTTTTTTATAAGCATATGTAAATTTATTGCGTATTGCCGCCCCCATAAAGTCTGTCATTTATTTTTGAATATTGCAAATTGCTTATAAAATATTTATTCATATAAATTTGTAGGAATTATTAAAATTTTACTGTTTTAACAATAATAGCCATTATAAAAAAGTGTTGCTATCTCTGTGTTGCTGTTTTCACGTCGGTTTAAGTATAAGTTTTAAAGTATTTTTTTTTAAATTGCTATCTATAATATTTTCAAATAAAGAAATTAATGTTTAAATAATTTTATTATCATTCATTGCTGAATCAAGTTACATTTTGAAAAGAAATATATAACTATTATCGTTGTTAACTTAGTCTCAGTGGTTAACCATGCAATTAAATAATCAACTTTTTTCAAAATGCCTAATTACGTTGCTGGCTGATACATTTTTAACGACTGCCTTATTAAACTGACTATTAGTGTTTCCATATTCAAATAAATAAATATAAATTATTAAAAATAAATTAATTGATAAATCAGTAATAATATTATTTATGATAATACAAATAAAAAAATATGTGTTTAACAAATTCATTATCTTTTATAAATCACAATGGATAACCATTTAAAATATACTATTTTTTTTAAATACGACAAAAATTTATTCAAGGATAAAAATGTACACCGAACACAAATTAGTGGAGTTTATATTCTGAATGAAATAAATATAAATCATTTTTGAAGTATACATTTTTTTGTAAATTAATAATTATGTGCATTCACAGTGCAATCCTTATACGGCTCAATGTTGTTGATCGTAGTAACCTTTGCGTTTTCATTCGTTTGTCTTGACTGCAAGGCAAGTTAGGTTATAATAAATATCCAAATGGCCTTGAATTTATTAAAGATGCATATAGGCTTTTATGCACAATCATACTGCACAAACACAAAGTGTATTTTATTGTGGTTTTAATGGTTTAACCATAATCTAACTTAATGAAGTCAACAAACATGACATATTCAACAGATTCATGCCATAGACAAGAATCGTAATATATCTAGATGTTACAAAAATCATAAATAGTTTTACAAATCAAGAAATTTCAAGAGTTCTTGAATCAAGACAAGAATTTCTTGTCTTTATGAAACACTATAAATAACCTACAATTTCTAATGAGTTTCAAACTACATAACTGATATCAGTTCAAAAAATATATTTTTATCAAATTTTTGTAAGACACAAACCAAAAACTTGTATGTTATATGTCTATTTTTATTGATAAGATAAATATAAAATAAAATAAACTCATAGTAAAATAATCTTTCAGAACTCATTATTTTAAAATAAAACGGCTTTAAGTTGTAGTTCTGTATTAAGTTTTATTAATAATCAAAGTTTCAACGTACTCCACGTACATCATAATCAAGAAAAAATAAATAATGTACGTGAAGTACGTTGAAATGTCGATTATTAATAAAAATTAATACAGAACTATAACCTAAAGTCGTTTTATTTTAATATAATGGGTTCTAAAAATTTTTTTACTGCAGCTACAGAAATAACACAGAGCTACAAACTAAAGCCGTTTTATTTTGATTTTTTTGTCTTCGTTTTAAATACTTGTTGTGAAATATAAAATTAAAAATTTCAAATAATAAAGCAGCACAAAAATCTTCTTAATTCAACGTAGTACAGAAGTTTACACGTACGATTATATATATCACGGCAAAATTTGTCAAACTTATTACACATATGCGACATCTAGTGAACAAAGATTGTCTATGGTATTAGTGGACAAGAGATTATAAATTTCTATATATCGCAAATGAAGATATAAATAAACTCGGAAATATGCAGACAAATTATCTTATTCTCTATGAACGTAATTAGTGTAATTCTTCTTGTGGTGAAACAAAAAAATAATATCAGAGCAAGAAAAACAAAAATAATTATACGTACTTATGTATGAAGTATATTTCTGAATAAATTAGCTATAAATTTTGTTGGTGCATTTTTTTCAACAGTCATTTGAAAATGTATTATGTTAATGCAGATGCAGTGTGCATTAAAAAGTTGACATAGCTTGTGTGTAACTTTTATGTATGAGTGATTTTTTGTTTTGTTTTGTTATTGAATAAATAAAAAATGAATCGTAAATCAGAAATGCAGACATGTAGTACCTACAATATAAATTTGCAAATTATTTTTAATACTTGAATTAAATTTCATATTTTTATTGTCCTATGAAAAGAATAAATACCTACCTTTCTTATTTTTGAAATTTTAAAAATAGTATTTTATTAAATAAATTAGGCATATCAAAAAAGTAGTTTCTGGTCCAAATATTTTATTTATGGATACTAAATTATGGATACTAACTAAAATTTTCAGTTTTAACAAACTGCACAGATAACAATAAAATAAGTATTTCCTTAAATTACTGTATTTAAAATATAATTTATAATATTATTTTTCCATAAATTTATTGAATTTTGCAAAATGATTAAAAAAGTATTTTAAATAGAATTATTTTCAGCCGCATCATACTAGAAATAGTTCAAACTTATTCATATCACCTCCACTAACTTCAAAACTACAATAATTTGTCTAATAAATCAATTGTCAGTGTCGGAAAATTAATTCTCACCGTCTTCAAAATTTAATTAGGATTTTACTAGTTACGAAAATTTGGAAGTTCAGGAATTTGCCTAAGCTATACTAGCACCCACTAGAGGCCTGCTGACGAACTACGTATCCTGCAAAAGGATCTAACTCAGTAATTCATTGAACCATTCATGAACAGGCCTGTCTGCAAGATGTACCATATATCATTTTAATAATTTAAGAGCCACTAAGTTAGCGAGGCATTGTAGAAAGAATGTCCCGACTATAAAGTTTCAAGACGTGTAGAATTTTTCGTTAAATAGTCATGAAGATTTTAATAATAATGTTTGAAAGGATGATTGTTCAGTAGCAAGAAAAATGCAAAATTTAAGATATGTAGGTATTATTTTTAACGTATCATTATTGATTGCATTTCTATTTATAATAATTCTAATATAAAAATAAATGTAGATCTATTATTTTAAATATTTTTAAAATAAAACTGCTTTAGATTCAAGTTCTGTATTAAAATTTATTTATAATCAACGTTTCGACAAAACTTAACGCTCATCTTCATCAGTTTTCCTGATAAAAACGAGTGTTGAGTTCCGTCGAAACGTTGATTACAAATATATGTTAATACAGAACTTAAACCTAAAGCAATTTTATTTTATATAATGAGTTCTAAAAGATTTTTTACTATGTTTACATAGAAATCTCGCGTAACATAAACTTAGTTAAGTTATTTAAAGAATTGAAAACAGCAATTTTTTAGAAAATTAAATATGAAAACTAGTTACATATTAAGTTATCAACCATTTTAAAAAAAGCTACATTCTAATCACAGAGTTAACCAAATGATTTGCAAGCAACCAACTGTAAATAAATTACTGCATAAGTTTTTATTTATTAGTATATGTATGTTTTATCTACATTGTGATTAATTCAATTTTCAAAAAAATAAAATTACATGTAAATGTTCTTCAATCTGTAAATTATTACGTCTGTAAAATTTATATATTAAACTGGTGTAAATCAGTAAATCAGGTAAATCAGTAAATCAGGTTTCTTTGCAAAATTATCGATTTTTATTTTTTTGACGTTTTTCTAGAATTGCGAATATAAAACGTTGTAAATCTATGGCATTTGGACACAACTTTAAACTGAGTATGAGAATTACAATTAAAAAAAAAATCATATATCAAACACATATAAAGCCAAGCATTAAAATAAAATTGTAATAATCCCTAGATTATTTGAAGCACACGTTTAATTTTCATGTGAATCATATGCCTATACTATGCCTAGCGGCTGATGGATAGATACCATATCAAATGTTATAACGTACATTATATTATGTTGCTCGTGAATCAATAACGCGTGATCAGAAGTCGCTTACGCGTGATCGATCATGATTGCGTTGATGGCTCGAGGTGATTTTAGTTATTTTAATTCTAATCGATGTTAATATTGGGTGATGGGACTAGAAAGCACAAGACGATAATTTATCAGCGGTCTTAGCGGGATTCGGGGGGAGAGAGGCGTGCCCCTACTAATTTTAAGAAAAATTTAGTAATATAAATTATATTTCAAGTATTTTGCAAAGATTTTTAAAATTGTTTTATTTTTTCTCAATTTTAATAGTTCATAGTGATCAGGAAAATTTTTCCTGATGAAAACGGACATTGAGTTCGCCGAAACGTCGATTATTAATTAATATTAATACAAAACTATAACCTAAAGCCGTTTGATTTTAATATAATAAGTTTTGAAAAATTTTGTTGCTATGTTACAATATATTATTTACTATAAATAATCAATTTTTTATTTATAAATTAGTGAACTAAAAAATACAATAAAAGCAACTTTATAAAATAATACATACCCCTATGTATTTTCTTGTACTCTTTAATAAAAATACATTATTTATTGTACGTAATAAAACAGAAAATTAAATCATTAATAATTGTAATTATAAATCATAATTAAGTAAACTTAATACACCATTTTTAATGATGCATATAATGTAACTAGATCTAATTAAATATTTAATTAAAAAACATAAATAATGCAAAAAATATTTTCCCATATAGTTAGTTTTTAAAAATGAAAGTAAATATACGTTTCATTTATAAAACTTGCACAAAAACAAATTTTAATAACAATAATTACTTATAAAAAAAAAACATTAATAAAAAGTTTCCGTTGCAACATATAATCTACATTTCCAGAAAGACACCCATATATTTCTAGTTAAAGCTACTGTAATAGGTAGTTACGCGGTAATTAGGACACAAAGTAACATATATTTAACTATTTCCTTATTTGTACATAATGTCTGGCATTGCTTGTCCATTTTAAGTAATATTGTAATAAGTATTAATAAATATGGAATAATATACTACACTGTAGGTATAAAAATTTTGTTGTTATTGTTATTATAAAGTATAATATTTATTGTAAGTATATAAAGATAGTTTTTATGACATGAGTTTGGAAATTTCGTGTCAAACGGAGCAAAACCCGAAAACATTCTTTACTCACAAGTTGCATACAAAATTTTATCCACGTCCCCAAATTACATAAACAAACAAAAATGTTTTTATTTACTATAACATAAAAATGCTACTTACGATTATTAATCACTGTTATTCATAGTTAAATTTACTGTATTTCATTTGTTTACCAAAAATATTAACAAATAAAAAACTATAAAAATACAACGCAAAGTGCAGTCATGTTGTAGTTATGGCCAACAAATCACCCTATTTGGTCAATGACCGTCTGTAAGCGACCATTATTCTAGTAGCGTAAGTTCGGTTTTGTATTTATTTTATCATGGTATTTCAAGAAATCTTCAACGCATGAGCCATCAATAAAATAAACATTTGTCTAACAAAATTTAACATACCATGTAGAATTTAGCAATTTATTACAGGTACAGAATTTAAAAAATATTTGTAGTATATTATCAACGATAAAATGAAATCTCTAAATTAGACAACCAAAACCTCACATTTTGTATACATCAACTGTAGTCAAATTGTTTAACGTAATTTCACAGCAATAAAAATACGTAAATACAAAAAACAACAAAATCCGTCTAGTCGGTAGTCAATAGCATGCAATGTTAACAAACAAACGAACAACTGACCAGTCAACGGGCGACAGTGCCGTGCCACCATAGGAGGGGGCCTGTCGGCTGCCGCGACCTGTCGCACGGATATTAATTAGCAATATATCCGCAGTGACAGCGCCGTCTATCAGACAAGACACACTGTATATTGAAATGCCCAACCGAGCACCCATATGCAGCCCCGTGTAAATGTATGCGCAAATCTACACTGTTAAGAAAATTATTTGATTTTAATTTACTATGTAATTGTGTTATTTGTATGTTGACTTGTGAATGTACTATGGAATATGTTTCAAATTAAACAAAAATTTAACTAATATGTACCGGAACTTCACAATTATTTAAAATGCAATTTAATCGCGATGAACTAATACATAATTAGTAAAATAGAAAAGCTTTCTGAGTAAGTACTGTATATATTCTATTTTAGAAATAATTGACATTTCGTTATACTCCACGTATAAATAAACAAATGTCTGCTGTACATACACATCTTTCCCGATGATGAAAATACGTAGAGTATATCAAAACGTCGATTTTTTAAATAAAATATATACAGAACTTAATACGAAAGCTTTTTTATTTTAATATAATGAGCTTTGAAAGATTTTTTACTATATAATTAGTAGATTTAATAAATTTGGAAAAATGTATTAGCCTCGTCGGGATTCGAAGCCGACTACTTCCACAACAGATGCCCTACCAACTACATCACGAGACCTCATCAGAGCAACATTGTGTTATAAAATACAAGGTGGTCCAGAATTATGTAACGTAATTGCTAGAGCTGATAGTACGTTCGAAAATAAAGGTAACTTTTTTATATACACTTTTCCCCAAAACTCAATAATAAGGGAGATACAACACTTAACACTTTAATCAAACTTAATGAAAACTTAGAACTTTCAAAAAAAAAAAAACAAACTGTATATAAAAAGGTACCCTTATTTTTGAACGTACTATCAGCTCTAGCAATTACAGTACATAATTCTGGACCACCTGTATATAGATCAAATTTGATCACACAAAAAGTGAATTCTAATTTTTAAATAATATCCTGTGTTATCTAAAAACGACATAAAACTATATTAAATATTTTTTTACCAAGTAAAAAAAAATTATCACAATTTCGAATCAAAAATGAACTAGCATTTGCAAATTTTAACAGTGTAGAAAATGTTTAAACATACATGTTGTCCATACGCATGTATTGTGGTGTATTCGTGTATGATCTATCTGTTTTGGCATGTGATTAAGTGCGTCCGGTGGCTGACTATGAAGTGTTTATGTACACGCGAAAAAGGATATACGCCTAATTAAAAATTAATTTATGTATAATATATTTATAAAATTATATGTATTGGTCGTTATTAATAAACGATACCTACAACATATATTAATACAATTTTTTTCTTCCAGTTCTGCGCTCTGTAACGTGGGCTGGCTTTAACTTATTGTTAGCAATCGATTTAACATGTTCTTGCAGCTGGATTTGATTGGGGACTTAATAAATTTATTGCTATAAATTGTTTAGTAAGAAAAAAGTTATTGCTTTCTTGATTCTTAGTGCTCAATTATAATTGGTATTAGTTCAAAATTTATTTGTATTTGAAATGAAACAACGAAAACATTAAACTATTTCGTAAACATATTTTTAATTGAATATGTAATTGTATATCTAGAACAAATGTTTAATAAATGTTTGATTAAAAAAATTTATATGAATGATTTTGAAGCTATACGTTTGCGTATATAGCTTTAGTAGTTGAAGTGGTATGATTGAGAGTGTTTTGCGTGAACGGAAGTTTTCAAGTATAGTAGAAGCAGAAGAGCATCTATAAAAGGAATTATGAATGTGGATGAAGCTAAAGTTGCTTGTTTGGATAGGAATGTTTGGAAGAAACTGGAAAGACTTTGTGCCACACCCTTTTGGGTACATGAGTGATTGTGTATGTATGTATGTATGTAAATATTAGTATTTAATTCAAAACTATCAGTACTTTATGTTAATTTAATTATTTTCATATTTATTCTAAAGGCAGCCGTAGGCCAGTGGCAATGTGTTGGACTCGGACTCCAAAGATCCATGGTTCATAAGTACATGGCGAGATTGTGTATATATGTATGTTTTGTAAATACAAAAGTAAATATAACAAAAATTAGTCATATAAAAATGCAATTTTTTTTAAATTAATTAAATTTTTACTAACAATTTTAAAAAAAATTTAAAATAATACACTCATGGACAAATTTAGAAGAACGCCAAAAAAACTTTGTTAATCTTATAACAGCAACGGCTTGAGCAAATTTTTTTGACACGCATTTGTTGATGTTTTATATTGAATCAAGTTGCAGTGTATTTTCGACAATTTCAAACACAATCGTTAATTAAAATTAAATTAAAGCACAGAAATCCTGCATCACAGAATCTACAAGAACTTAGAAATGCGCTATTGGAGGAATGAGATCAAATTTCTCAAGAATACATTGATAAGTTGATTAGAGGAATGCCTATGAGAATTCAAGCAGTGTTAAGGG
This sequence comes from Clivina fossor, assembly GCA_963966155.1. Lineage (NCBI taxonomy): Eukaryota > Metazoa > Arthropoda > Insecta > Coleoptera > Carabidae > Clivina > Clivina fossor. Next base: position 7,276,383 of record OZ014563.1, on the reverse strand, counting down.
CAAGAGGAGGCAATACACAATATTGACATCTTTTTCCCGTGTATCAAACATTAAAAAATATTCGTTGCTGATTGCGTGGTTATGTTAATTTTGTTCTTGATTGAAATGTTTGTTTTTACAAATTTCTTTAAATTTAGGATAAAAATTGTTATGTTAGGATAAAAAAAGGAAAAAAATATACGTAAATCAAGAAATCTTGTAAAACATCTTTGTGTGAATTAAAATATCAATCATATAACAAAACGTTGTTATTTTATTTATTTTTTTGGCGTTCCTCTAAATTTGTTCACGAGTGTATTTGATTATAAAAACTTAAATTATAATAACTAAATAATAAGCCCAATAATTAATTTTACTTAATATAAATTCGAAATATTAAAATAACATACGTAAAAACCAATGTGACATAATATATTTCAGTGTATTTCAATATCGAATTGTTGACCGAATTTTTGAACACACACTTTGCATTCCTTCATTTCAAATATAATTGTAACAAATTAACGACAAAAACAGAAATTACAATTTCAAACACCGTTTTGTAACAAAATATTTGTTATCGATTCAATCAGTTAATTTTTAAAACATTATTCCGCGTGCTATGTACATACAATAAAATTCCGCAATTTAAAATAGATCACAAAGAGAATTATTTAAAACAAAATATGCATCGAAATTTAATTGAATTCTACTGTTATAGTTTTTATTCATACATAATAACACACATCCATACATACGAATAGAAAATATTCTAGCTGGTGTTAAAATCCATTTAAATATCAATTAACAAGTGGTATTTCAGTTAATGGTAAAACCGCAATTTCCACAATAATTGATAAATCAATATGATATAAATGTGTGCGGCGATATAGCGCGTGTAAACGCAGTGAATGTTGTTATTCTCTGGGCACACGCATAAAATTTCATTTCTGGTATCTAGTCAATGTGGTAAATGCTGAATTAAATTATGTAATAGTGACATTTGTTCACGTTTGAACATGGCTAATGGTGCGTTTGGTTTGTTAAAGATTTTTTTTTGAATGTTTGATGATGGAAATTAAATATATAATGACGTTTTCAATTTGTTACAGGGATGTTTCAGAGATATTTTGTGACATGTTTGAAATACTAAAATGAAAAGCACGGCCAATGAAATTTGTAATTGTGATTAATTTTAAAATCTTTCGATAGATATTAGTCAAAAGTATATGTATTCTACGATAGAAAGTGTTTGTACTTCAATGAATAAAATTTTTTGACTTCAAAATTAATATTCTGTTTATTAATATATATTTATTATTTAAAAAATAAATAATATTAAAATTATTAATAATTTTTATTTTAATGATTAAAATATAATTTTCAAAATGTACTCATCTAATACCACTTCGGCAATCCTGTATAGATAAAAAAAATTAATGAAAAATAAAATAATAAAATAAAGATAATTAGGTAGATTATGTTACAAGTAGGTATGATTGGGGATGTTTTATGTGGATGACGTTTTCAATATCTACATACAAACACATTTACCCCATATACCCATAAGGGTGTGGTACAAATCTCCCATTTGTGTGCCAAGTAAGTAATATTTTAAATAAACATCACAAGCAATTTTGCTAAAGAACAAAACACCTTTAAAAGTTGTAAAAATATTGGCTTTTGTTTTTATTTTTCTGTATATAGAAAAATTGCTAAATATAAATTTTTAAAATAGATATAATTTTTGATAATGAAAATGTACAAAAAAGTATATTTAAAATGTAAATTTGAAATAAGTTTGAGAGCAAAATTAAACTGTGTAACATAGTATTTCGGTTGCAGTTCTGTATTAATTCTGACGTACTTAAGGTACATCTTCATCAGGAAAAATAATACAAATGACATATATAGTAAATAAACATTATTTTTCCTGATAAAAATGTACGTTCAATACAACGAAACGTCAATTATTAATAAAAATTAATACAGAACTACAACCTAAAGTTATTTTATTTTAAATTATTTAAATTAAATTAAAAATAAATACTGAAAATACTCGATTTTCAATCATTCAAGTAGTCAATAATATATTAACTTCTCTTGAAACTCATGCAAAATGCATTGACCTTACTTAAATTAAGTTTGTACAACACAATGCCATAGAAATAAATCAGAATTGTTGATTTAATTTCTAGCACGCCATCTAATTATAATTTCCAATTCGCTGAAAACTTATATGGGTATTCGTTTTGCAATTGAATGAGCCATAAAACTGTGCGCGCAAGAAGATCGAGGTGTAATATTGCAAGTAATAATGTACAATATCGTTAAAAATGTACGAGATACCGAGGCACTTGAACGCAAACGAGAGGGCGTATATTGCTCTCGTTGTAGGCTTCCAACCCAACGCTTATATTCTGAAATTTGAACCCGCAAGAATTTTCATCTATCGAGTCATCGATTGAATTTAATCGTAAACGATTTTCTGCTTTTTTATAGACGGGTTTTCTTTCTTTCTTTTTTTCATTTCGTGCGATTATACAGAGTGGGACTAAAAGTTCTAGATCACATACATAATCTGTACAATATCCACACGTTAAAGACGATAATAATTAGTGATAGGTATAATCAAATTATTTTAATAATAGAACCATCGGTATTCGAATGAATATCGTAATATAGAACGAACTAGAACAAACAATTGTATTTATCTGTCAATTATATTATATTAAAACCGCTAGATGGTATCACAATCTCAACGTTTTACATACAATATTTGAATACATTTTTTAATAACTGAATAAATATTATAATAATAATATTTAATCCAAATTTTTGAACAACACATGTGGCCATAATTATCGCTTATATGTATATGTATATCAGGCTAGAAACTTTTGGATCATACAATATACCTATGTATAATATGCGAATATGTATTAGTATAAACTTGACACCATATAGAAGAAAATATTATTAATACGGTATAACTCACTATTATACGTATAGTGAAATGTGATATTAATGTATGCCGATATAGTATTAGATTTTGTTATTATCGTCTACATTTATATATGAAATAATATTTAAAGTATTTACCATTTGATTTATATTTAATTAACTCACAGAAATGTAAATAGATATGTTTAAACTTAAGTCAGGTATTTTGAACCTTAATTGAAATTATTTAGTAGTTGGTTAAATTAAATACTTGTTTAAAATGACACAATTTCTGTATTTTTTGTACTGGTTATACTAAAAAGTGGATAAATCTATATATTCTATCTATTAAATTTAGCTATAAATTTAACACCTGCTTAATTCGAAAACTCGGTTAGTTATGCATACTCTTAACCAGAACACAAAATACCGGCCCTTATCTAATAAACTCATATATAATGTAAACGATTCGGGAAACATTTATGCAATTTATTTATAGAACGTTTACATACAGTAGCGTAAACTATGTATTGTCCCACCTGTATAAGTCAGAATGAACAATTTTTCCTTTTAGAGCAAATCGCATTCTTTGTGTGTGCACTCATTTCGATTTTGCCGTAATTAAACAAGTAAAAACCGTGACATTGGCGGAGCGGCGATAAGACAATTTACGCCGCGCGGTAAACTTTAATACCGACACAATGACGTTCAACTAGTGTTCTCATTATGATTATTATTATTATTACCCGCCTAATGTGGCCTGTTTCATTCTAAATTGGCTTTCAAATAGCCACGACCGCATTAAAACTTTTGCCGCGTCTCGCTCGCAAGTATTACCGTCTTGACTGTTCAAACATCAGATCAACCAAAATAAAGATGGAGAACTACAACACATTTTATTAGGATTGTGTTTATATTTGCTTCGATGTCTCTGTGTTATCTGGCGATTTTAATTTAAATATATAAATGTGTCAGAACACACACTAAATTCATTCTATTTTTAATGTACATAAGAAAACAATTTATGTATTATGTATAAGTATTACGTATCAATATTTATGGTTGATCTGATGTTGAAAATACACAAAAACTTAACCAGTCAGTCGCGAAGATACGTGGTTTAATTGTAAAACACTTTCAGTCTTAAAACGGTCTTTCAAACTCCGAACATCGGCTGTAATTTCCCTCGTTTAGATTAAAAAGTAATTGCTGTAATATTTCGCGAGAGAACTGTTGAGTAAACAGATTGAGTACGCGAGCAATTTTTTTTTTTGTCTCTGGCGGCGTATCTTTGCTGCGACAACAGATGGCAATAGTTTCGGCTATTAATATTACAATGTTAAATGTATGTATCGAGTCATGTTGGTAATGATTCAGGCATATGGTAAGAATGTTAGTGTATTTTTGTAAAAATGGAGCAGAGAAGAATGTGTTGGTATAAGAAATAATTAACTAAGCTCTAGAGTTATTTTATTTACAGAGATAAACAAAAACCTGTTTGTGTTATTAATAGAAGGATTAAAAATAAAATAAAATAATTATATTTTATTTATTTCTGTTTAATAACTCTATAATTATACCATACTCAGTGTGAAATGTTGTGGTTAAAAACGTGCAACAAATTTCTACAAAAAAAATTTGAAATATATAAAAAAAATTATTAATTTATACTTTTTGAATAAAGTTACTAGTAACTTGTTTCTATGTTCTATTTATTTATATTTTCCTAATAAAGATATTATTTAAATAATTATTTTACTATGATTGCCCGTCGTAATCATAAACTTTGTGTTTTCCTTTAAATTGTATAAGTTTATTTTATATCAAAACAAAATTATTATAAAACAATGCTCTGCAAAGAAACGATTTCCATAAAATAAATATAGTTGTGTAAATTCGATATTATTGAAATATATAAATAAAATATTGCTACAAGTTAAAGATTTTAATCAGAATAAAAAATTTCAGCAAGTTGCTTATTTTATTACCATCGTAGGAATATCTAAAGTTTAAAATTGATATCTTGGAAAAATATTTGAACTGTGATGCCAATATAGAATTTTGTTCACGTAAATTTCATTTAAAAAAACTGTCACGTTGCGCAGAAGACACACGTAGGTACTGCAGTTTTCAAAATCACTAGTCTAGGTGATATCGACACTTTAAGATACAGTTTATGAAAATGCAACATTGAACTGGTAGAGTTTTTAATATTGAATTTTTATTTAAACATATAATATTAAAAAAGGATATTGTAATTATTAAAAGTATTCATATTTTTAAAAACACAGGAAATTTTATTAATAGTTTGCCAAACACAAAATCAGTTTTTTTTTTAAATTTTATCCAATAAGATTTACACATCTCTTATTAAATCATCATTTTCATGATAAAAAAATATATATGTATTACTAGATACGTTTAATATTTATATTTATATAATTTAAGTCGTTTATTAGATTTTTGTAACTACTGTAATATATATTTACCTTAATTTTAATTCTTTGATTAAAGTCTTATTCAGACTGCCGTTTCAGTTATAGTTTTACACACAAATACAAGAATTTGTTGAATCCAAACACTTGGTGTTAAAACTGAAAAGATGTCAAGTGTTTGGATTTATCAAATTCGTGTGCTTGTGCGTAAAACAAAAACTAAAACAGCAGGATTCATTAATTTTTTGACATACTAACAGCCAATTTTATAAACATTTTAAATAAAATTGAGTTTAAATCGACAAATAAACATCGATTTTATTCTTTTTATTATTTCTATCAATAAAACTATATTTTTGGGCATATAAAACGATGTTTTTTTCTCATTGACATGTACACTAGAATCTAAACTTTAAAACTTTAAAACTTTAGTAACTTTAAATATTCATTTTAATACACATTTGTAGTGACTGCAGTTTCGACAAACATTGTCATTATCAAACTGTACATTTTACATCTATTTTGATTTTATATCTATGTTGATTTTATAATTTCTATACTGACGATAAAAAGCAACATAAATAACGTGGCAAGAAAAAAAGCCAGCAAAAACTCATTATAATAAAACTCAACGCACTTTCCTTATCAAATTTTGATTAATTTTACAAAGCTATTTCTCCACCATAAAAACATCCAAGCTGCCTAATTTAAAGCGCATCTCAAATTACACAAAAAAAAAGAAAACATTGCCCGAAAAATCGCAGCATCTTCCACGGTAAGAGCGGAAATTAAAAATAAGACAAGCTGCAAACAGCTGAACGAATTTCGAGCAGAAGAAATGCAATAAATCTAGAAACCAATTAAAAAGGAAATTTTATACCAGCCGATGTAAACGAATGCGCGAGAACCATCAAGCAATGCTCTACCCTGGAAGCATTTGCAAGTATAAAAGGACACCTTTGGTACAGTGCTCGTCACTGCTCCAATAAAACGTCACATTATTAAGTTGACATCACTGCGTGACGTCAGTTTACTGGCTGTCACCAGTTTGTGTCATAGGGGTGTCATAGGGGTGTCACAGCAAACCGAAAGAGTATTGTAAATCTGTTTGACAATTGCCAGGGTGTGTGGTATGGTGGCTTGATTAAAAAAAAGAAGATTATTTTTTTGTTTTGATAATATAATTTTGGTAATTTTAAATGCTGGTTTTATAAATACCGAAATAGGGGACAATCAGCTGAGAGTTCATGTTTATTATTGGGTTGATACATAATTATCAGGCGTTTTTGTAAATGAAAATTGCTGTTATGTTTACTTTTTTTAATAAAAATATATATTCATAATATATATTGTTTAAAAAAACGCCTGATAATTTTACAGCAACCTAATAAATTCGTAGATTCTGGAAATTATCTTAAAAATTGCATATTTTATATTTGTTTCATTATTTTTAGAAATACATGCAAGTATTTATGTTTTAAAAAAAGTTCAAGTGAATAAAAATAACAAAATTTGTTGTCTAATAAATTGTGAATTTAAAAAAATATCAATTAATTTGTTTGATATATCTTTAAATACTTGTAAATAATTTTTTAAGCTTAATAAAAAATCTTTCATAACTCATTATATTAAAATAAAACGATTTCATAATGCAGTTCTGTATTAATTTTTATTAATAATCCACGTTTCGTCGTACTCTACGTATATCATCATCAGGAAAAATGATACAAATAAACAATAAATAAACAGAACATAGAAGGAAACAAGTTATTAGGTAAAAAAAATATGCAAGTAACTAGATTAAGACAATATTAAGAGTAGGTTGATAAGAAAAGCAATAGAAATTTATAAAGAAAAAGATAACATTATTCAGTGTAAAGACACTTATGTAAATAAAATTTGGTTTTTTTTAATTAAAAATTCATATATTTTATGATCTAGTTACTTATTTTGTTATCTAGTAACTTGTTTCTATGTTCAGTTTATTTACTGTAAATGTCATTTGTATCATTTTTCCTGATGAAGATATATGATGAGTACGTCAAAACGTCGATTATTGATAAATATTAATACAGAACTACAACCTAAAGCCGTTTTATTTTAATATAATGAGTTCCGATAGTACTGCACAAAAATAATATTTTGCAAGAAGAATATAAAGCCAAATATTTGACTCAAATTTAATAACGTAATGATCGACAAAATAAACATTGCTCTCCAGGAACCTTGATCAATTATTATTATTCTTATTTTTCGGTAATGTAATCGACTTGTATAAGTAATGGTGTAACATTTGTATAATGTAATGTACGGATAGTCTCGGCTTTCGCAGTATAAATTATGAAAGCGGGCCTGGCGCGCATACACAAACATTTCAAATGTAATTAAAATTATTCGTAGGTGCAGTGCACACACAAAACGCAACCCGGAATATGTTTATTCATGCTTATAATTAGAAATTCATTTCAGCATTAATTTTCCGTGAAATTTTATGTGCACTATACCGGAAGGGAAATTTTTGCAAATGAATGTGAGATCCGCTTTGATGTATATATACGAATAAATATATGTATTTAAATTCAGTTCGTTTTTTTTTTCTTTATTTTTGATGTATTTTTATTTTATTTTGTGTAACACAAATTTTGTTTCAACATGCATGTTTATTTATGTACAATGTGATTGACTATATTAATAAGATGTCCACCTTTTATACCAATTTAACCTAGATATATATTATTAATTTAAATTTAACTTGGAGATAAATTACTTAAAAAAGTTAAATTTAATATTGAAAACCTGTTGACATAAATACTTATTGTAGAATGTCATAGAATTACAATACAAATAAAATGTCAGTCAAAACAATATATAATTATAAAAAAGAAATATGTATAATAATATATTGGAACATGGTACTGAAATTTTATATTTTTGAATACAGTAAAAAATCTTTTAGAACCCATTATATAAAATGAAACGGCTTTAGGTTTAAGTCCTGTATTAATTAATATTTATTAATAATCGACGTTTCGACGAACATAACATCCGTCTTCATGAAGAAAAATAATACAAAATGTAACATTTATCCTGATGAAGACGGACGTCGAGTTCGTCGAAAAATCGATTATTAATAAATATTAATATAGAACTTAAACCCAAAGCCGTTTTTTATTCATTTGTTTTTGACATACATATATTATCTACAACAATTTTATAAAAATGTATGGATGTCCGTTGTTAAATGTTTTTGAAACGTCTTATTGTTTGTTCAGATAACAAATAAATCACGTTGTTAAACATGTGTACAAAAACGTTTTATATTTTATAATTGGCCTTTACATATAAAACAATAACAGCTTTTCTCATTATTTTATAAAATTTAAAGTTCAGTTTAATAAATTTTCTAGTTTTATGTATTTTAAAAAATTCAGTTAATTATTCAATTACCAATAAAAATCAATTTTTATCCTACCATTTTTACATCAATCATACTATATATGTTCATGCAAATATCTGATAATAATTTTATAGTTTTAGCGTGAGGTGTCCAGTTGAGCATTTGTGGTTTTATCACCCGCACAAGTGACGCTTTTAATTAAGTTTTTTTCTCGATTATTTTGCTCAGTTTATTTTTTGCGAAGAGAATTTACATATTTAAATGCATGCATAACTCACACTGGTATGTATATGCTGACTGAAAAACGACTCGTAAGATTACGTGTTTTTGCCGTAATATATTACTTAGTTTTGTAGCCACCACATCGTGACAAAAATGTTAAAAATTCTAGACGGAAAAACTCACTTTCATAAACAACACCAGTTATCATTTGTGCTTTTTATTTGCAGATTTTAAATTATGCATGTTTTTTAAACTATTTTATTACTCTAATGGTTAATATGCAAAAGTTATTTAAGTTTTATTACAAAATATATATGTATGTTTTTACCGACCGTCATATCACATATGATAAAGGAGGTATTGTAATTTTACCAAATTTTACATATCGAGATTATTACAGATAAGTACGAATTAGGCTTATAGTAAGACAAATCAACCGTTTTTAGCGTGATGTTCGTCTGTCGGTCTACGAATACTTGTAAAGCAAATTGTTATTAATCTTCATATTTAAGCTTTGGAGCTGATCAACATTTGGTAAAAATCTGACAACCAGAAGTGATAATTTATTGATGTCAGTTGTATGTGTTTTACAAATATTTCGCAACAAATATATTTCGAAAAAAATGTATTTAACAAAAGTTGTAAACAAATTATAGCTTTCTAAAAATTTTAATAGATTAACGACAGATTTTATAATTAACATTTTTAACTACAGTCAACTTTAACCGTTTGAGTGCCAAGCAGCGTTCCAGCAAGCATTACACTTTGTAGTTGTAAACTTTTTATTCTTATAAACAGCGATTACTATAATAATATCATTAACTAAATAATGTAGAATAAGAAATAAGACCAGCGCAAAAGCGCTCCTTGGCACTTTTGGACGGAGAAACAGCAAAAAATCCGTGGCACTCAAACGGTTAAGCAGACAAAAATCATTATTCTATTGGAATGACAAATAATTTTGTCATTAGATGTTTAAAAAATTGGCAAAAAATTTAGTTTTATTGAAAACAATCATACTTGTGCAAATAGAATTTATAATCGATACTTTTTTGCAGTCTTAAAGTTGACTTTAGTTAAAGAGTTTATTATGAAAATGGTCGTAAATTAATTCTAGTATAATTAATTGGTGAATAAGAAAATGATTATTAACAGAGTATATGTTTTATTTTCATTGGCATACGACTACATGCCGACAATAAATCTATTTAGATACACAACAAAAACTATATAAATCAATAAAACAAATGAACATTAATTAATATAAATAAGAAACAAGCAATATTCTAATTAACCATCTCGTCATCTGTAATGTCTAACAAATAATCGTTTCTTGTTAGCAATAATTTCCTGTTTAGTAATCTTTAAATATTTTTTTTTAATTCCGCAACTTCACCGTTGAATTAAACAAAAAAAAAACCAACTTGAATGCGAAATAGTCCGGAGCGGCCCCCGGAAAAGGGTGAATGACACTCAACTCACAGGGGCACACGTGCAATCCAAATGCTACTTGATTTATCGGATTGTAACGCAAAATTGATTGAGGAAAACACGTCATAGCACACGGCGGAAGTAGCATTGCTAGGTGCACGTTTATAAATCTTTACGCCTATCTTAATAATGCTACCGATATTGTGGTTTTTGCAAAATTGGTTTGGGTTTAGAGTCAATGAAATGAGTTATGGTAAGAATGTGTGTGTAGATGAAATTGTACGTATTACTGTATTTTAGGTTAACTTGTAGGTATAATTGGAAAATAATTGAAATTACTTTTATGGTAAATGATAAGATTTACATCGATAAACCAATTAAATTATTTCAACAACAAAAATGATGTATCGACCTTATTTATCCCATTGACGCTTTGTGATTTCCATTGACTTTAAACATATTTATTTTATTTGCATCAGTTTTTTTGATGAAGACGGTCGTTGAGTTCATCAAAACGACAATTATTAATAGATATTAATACAGAACTTAAACCTAAAGCCGTTTTATTTTATATAATAAATTCTGAAAAAAAAATACTACGTATATGTAATACAAATTTTGATGAATTTATATTTTTTCTTCAATATAAAATTCTCGTATACCTCTAAAGTTTTTGTGGTAAATAGTTTGTATACTTCAATATATTTCTTTTAATTTTGAAGCTTTTTGTAGAATTTGAAATTTTGTCTAAATCTTAATATTCTTCATTAACTTAAAAATATTTTCTTTCTTAAAAATTTACTACCATGAAATTTGTGTAAGAAAACTTGGTTAATTTATTAATCTAGTAAATTTATAAAGCTTTTATAATACAGTTATTATAGGAACAAAATAAATATATTTACTTTCCTACAAAATTTACTTTCTTGTTTATAAAACCTAGTTTCAATATTAATAATTTGTATAATCAAATTAGACAAATAAATTTTAAAATAAATGACAGTAATTTTCTAGTTAAAAGACGAAACATACTTGTTTATAATTAAAAAATATGAGAAAAGGATGTATATATATTATATTTATATTTAAAGAACAAGATATTTCACATTTAAATTTTTTAAGACTTGAATGTCAATTTGGTTAGCTAAGATAGATCTATACTTACTTCCTTGTTAATCATAAACTGTCATAACGTGCCATCTCGGAAATGAATATTTTTGTCATTTGTCATGTCAAGAAAATTTGTAAAATGTCATGTCGGCTGTAAATTTATATACCTGATTTCTTTGAAGCAAATTTTTTCATATTTTGTTGTTCTGACATCAAAAGAATTATTTTTGACTTTAATTACTTACTGATGAATTTCTTTTTTGTTTTCTATTAAATCATAATTTAACAGTAGAGTAAAAATCAATCAAGAGTGTAATTTTTAAATAATTTTGAAATTAAATGATTTCAAAATCAATATTAATATTTTTATCACTTAGAAATAACTAGAGTTAAGTTTAACAACGTTTTATGTAACCAGCCCTTATATATATATATATATATATATATATATATATATATATATATATGTATTTTTTTTTTTTGAGAAAATTTTTGCACTATTAATGATGTAAATAAAATGTTAAATAAATCCATATCATTCAGTGGTTTTTTTATATATTGCTTTACATTCAATTTACTTTATTAATATATACTACAAGGTATAATTAGAATATTTGCGACTCATATTTTGAAACTCATACTTTGGAAAATCTGGAATTTTATAGTTTAATTTTTTTAGCCCAAAACCCAAACTTTCAACAAATAAAAATTTCAAAGTATTAACTTTCATAAAATTCAGTATTAAATTAAATAAAAAAAGTATTCAATTAAATTTTTTGTTTGCACTATCTTAAATTGCACAGAATAAAACTGAAACCATAACATATTATAAAAATTTGTGTTATGTAAATTTCTAAACATGTCGAAACAAAAATTCTTTGTATGATTCTATAAAAATATCTCTTTGTATATACCGATCAATTTTAATCCAGTTTTGTTAGCTTATGTTTTGCTTATATTATAAAAGAACTAAAATTAGTTTTCTATGAACTAAAATACAGTACAAATATAATTATAGTATTTAAACAAAAAAAAAATTCGTAAACAGATAAGATAAATATATACCCAAATATTTTCAACTGAAAAATCTCCATAAATTTCAATCTACCCAAAGGTAAGCTTATTTGTCGATATAACCATTAAAATTATAACCGAACCAAATACAGCGAATCATAAATATTCAAAGTACAAATTAATTAATGTCGTCAACAGATAAATATCTAATTCAGTAAAATTTAGAATTTATGGTGTCATTAAAGATGTGGCATTTAAATAAATTAACAATTTATCAAACCGACTCGGGAAAGCCCAGCAATCCGTAGACCAAGTACAAACGATTCTACTTGCCAGACATGCTTTAATATAACTTAGGATGCAACAAATCGAGAAATCAGCCCGAGATGGCAAGATTTTATAACGTTCAAAACAAATTGAAATGTAGATATTGAGGCAATAATTAAGTCCGGGATTTGCATAAATCAATTGGATCAATTACACGGAATTGACTCCAAGCGGAGAAATGATGAATACGAAGATTGAAAAAAAAAACGTAGATACATGACAATATTTAGTTGGGCATATTCTCTATCTTTAATTACTTTGTAATTATAAAAATATATAATATATAATAAATTAAATTAAAAAAATTAAAACCTAATCTAAAAACAACATAAGTCAATTAAAGCAGAAGAAACATGACTACAAGAATTATAAAAAAAACAATATTTGTAACCGGGTATTTTGAGTCTCGGTTAAAATTATTTGGTAGTTGGTTAAAAAGAAACATTTTCTTTATAATAAATGGTTAAATTTATATGTATTATCTATCATATTTTATATCTGGTTAATTTGAAAGCCTGATTAGTTATCACTGCGTTTAAACAAATAATAAATTTAATCTAATAGTATTAAAAAATTTGATAGTAAATTGTTGAAATAACATTTTAAAAATTATTTAGCAAGAGAATTAAATTTAGTTGTGAATTAAATTTATGTTACTGGTAGTATTCTAACAAATTTATTGATTTATTGATCACTGGCAAAGAAGTAAATTTATAAAAACTACAAACTACTTCATATAATTTATCAAACTGTACTTATAATACTTATAATCTCAAATTATTTACTTCAGATTTTTGTTCAATTCAATGATAGAATTACATCGATCTCAATGCAAATTAAGCTATTGGACTTATTACCATTCCAACTTAAGATATCGAAGCGATACATAGCCGGAGGTTGCTAATTTATTTAATGGTATCCTGACCTTGATTTACTTGTTTGTATTATGCTAATTTTGCGAAGGTACACAGCCACAATGTAATATGCAAAACGCACAAAGATGTGCGGATCGATAAAATATTTTCGGTGATTTCGAATGTGCTCGGGTGCGACACTGTTCCTCTTTCTCTTCCCTTACGGCTTCGTCTTTTTAAAATAAGTTTCCTTTTATGTCTCACGAGAGATTTGTTAGTGTGTTTTGTTTTTATTTTGCGCCGTGCTTGTGTTTTGTTTTAGTTATGCAAAGCAAACCAACGGAATACTCACGGATTGGGATATGCGTGTGCAACAGCATACTTTGATCACGGAATTTTGTCTTTTCGCACATGGTTTTCGTTTGTTTGTTTCATTCGTATTTCGTTTTTTTTTTCGTTGTGAATTTTTATTTTTTGGTTCTTTTAAGATGAGTAGTTGTTCATCAGCAGTACATTAGCAAATTAAGAAAATATTTACGTATTAAGATATGTTTTAATTTATTAAAGAGTCACTACATATTACATCAGTATAAATACAAATGTTATATAACTATTTTAATTTTTTTCATTAAAATTAGAAAATATATTACAAGCAACCAGTGATAGCGGGTTAGACTAGGACTCAAAAGTATCTGGTTTATAATATACCATAATTGAAATACAAATATTATTTCTAGTAATAAAATCTAGTACCATTACAACCTGATATTGTTTTAAACTCACAATAAGCTCCAGATTCTTCGCTTGGCTGTGGATATACAATCCGACATTGCAATTAACAATTAATTCTATAGATTTATGTTCTATTTAGAAATTACGAAAACTAATTATTATTAAAAATTATACTTTTTTTTGAAATGATGCAATTTTGTTCGATACTTTTTGTTTATAGTAATATTTTTGGACTTAATGTTTCAAGAAAATTTTATTTTCTTGAATCCTATGATATCTTAAAATAAAAAGGCTTTAGGATTAAGTTCTGTATAAATAATAATTAAAAATCGACGTTTCAACTTACTCTACGTATATCATCATCAGGAAAAATTATACAAAACACATACAAAACAAAGAAATAAAAGTAACAAAATAAGTAACTATATTATAAAGCTTTTTTTATATTGAAATATTTTCACTAAAATTTCTTTCCGTTAAAATTCATTAAAAATGTAATGTATTGATTTTAATCTACAAATAATTAGTGACAGCGTATCAAAAACGTAATTATTTTGTAACATCTAAGATTATTTTAGTTTTGGCAAAAGTATTAAAAATATCTATACTAAAATTAATAAAACTGGACACCAATTGAATAAAATATTATTAACTTAATCAGTTAACTACGTGATAAGATTATCTATTGCTTTTAAATATGTAATTAAATAGTCAGTTGACCATTTAGTCATATTGTTAGATGATAATGCTACTATTATAAGCAAATGTCATAAGACCAGGACAAAACAATTGAACTAAACATCTAAAAGCAAAGACAAGACGATTAAAAATGTTTCACACAACTAATCGAATGAGTTACTTTAAATACAGTCAAAAATTTGTAATAAATTTAATAAAATCTTAGATGTATGTATTGGCTTATTTTTAAATATTTTAATATGTTCAATTTATAACATAACAAAAAAGTCAAATTAAAAAAAGTTACAAATCTACAACAATAGCAGATGATCGAAGCTAATTTTCTTATGCATGCAATGTGAATAAAAGAAAAAAAAAAACAAAATAATTTTTTAACGCTCAATCTATCATCATTATTATATAGTCAGTCACTACCAAATGTTGCCCGAAGTGAAATTGTTATTATTTTAATCAATAACTATAGATACAGTTAGAAAACCACATTGATTTCCTGTTCTATATATTATACTTGACACTGACAACCCTATAATTTCATTTTCACTCGCAACAAAAGCATCAGCATTAAATATATTATTAAATTAATAAAATTTAACTAATTTTATTATTACATAACTTAAGTTTACGGTTATTCTTTTTTGAAAGATTTTAAACATCGAACTTGTATAGTAGAACTCTTAAAAGAAGTTACTTGAAAATTGTTAACATTAAATAATATGATTTTTTTCTTTTATTTTTGTACTTGGTTTATCATATAAATCAGTTATATTAATATAATATGTCTATAGGCTTTTTCTTTTGCAAACATTTATATTAGTAACGGTTTTTTTTTTTTTGTAAATTAATAATCGAGTCGGGTTTCGGAAGAAAGATCCAAAATTAATCTAATTTCGTCGGTTATAACGCCATCTATCGCAAATCGAAAAAAATGTTTTGGATAAAACTAACTATATATTTTTAATGGAAAATCTGAATCTGTAATTAAAAAATATCGGTTTTCATAAAATATAGGTATATCATTATTTAATACTGACGTCAATTAAAAGACTTCTTTCAATACTCCAACTATATAATCATTAGAAGAAAATGAGAAACATTTAGTTTAGGTTTTTCCATGGCTAGGTACGATGTTTTGACGCCTGCAAGTGCATGCTCACCGTGTACAAACAGCGCATATATTAGCCAAATGCTATAAATTTTCTCGAAGCTACGTTTAAAATCTGAATATGTCGCTACGTCACAACATAACCCGTAAATCTTTCGTGGCCGATGTGGAATTTTTTACACGAAATTCGAATTCATTAAATATTTACCCCGAAATTTATATTTATGAGTTTTCAAACAAGAAATGTTTTCAAAATTTCCTATAGACGTATAGACGATTCAGATTTATTTACATAATCTTGATATTTGTCAGATTTGAAAAATATTCCATTTTTATACGGTGTAGCTGTCGGTGAAGTTGTTTATAATTTATAGCTTATTGTAATTGATTCATAACAAACTTATAAATTACTAAAATGATTATGTAATTATGAAGAATAATCTTTAGATTTATTACATTAAGAATGTACTATATATACAAACCAAAATTTATTTATTAATAATAATATATGTGTATAGTGCAAAAGCTTTTGAAGTATCTAAGTCTATCATTCACAATATTCACAAAATTAGAATTTTGACAAGGTAAAGCTCAACCATTTTATCTATACGAGTATATTCATCTAGCAGTAAAAAAAATTTAAAAAAAACAAATACAATTCTAATTACTTTTTTATTTATTTTTAATATTTGGCTACACATTATCTTGTACTTTGTGAAATATACTAATTTGAAAGCAGATTTAGTAATCACATTTTAAAATATATTTGTGTTGTAGAGAGAAACATATGAACTGACGTCAACATAAATCCTGGATTAGCACATTCTAGAAACGTCAAAAAGTGCTTATTATATTTAACTAATTATATATTCATTGTTCTAAAAATATAAAATTACAATGTCAACAAAGTCATACATCATTGACCAAAATTAACTACATTTCCAAATAAATACCCTGAATATCCTGGTTCATTTTTCACAATATTTTGGCATGTCAGGGTCATTCAAAATCATCTCTAACAACAGAGAAAAAAATCAATCGAAATAAAAGATAAACATTTACTAAAGCCGTGTTTCAAATGTTCTTTTTTTTGTTATGTCAATTACATTAACTGCGTGTATAAAAATATTGAATCCATATTTCATAAAGTTATTGCATCAATATTTCATTGGCTGAAGAGAAGAAATTTTTTTTATATAACTTGGCAGTTTCTAGTTGATAACATATATCATATCATGTTTGATATTCCCGGTCTCGTACTTTAAAAATACAAAAACGAAATGTTTTAAAATTCTACCCGTGATACATTACGCCAGAATGGAGCTCGGGGGGTAACAGTCGTGGTATTAAATGTGCCTCCTGTTTGACCTTTGAAAAACGAAAGAGATATTGTTATCTTTTAACTAAGAAAGGTCTGTTCTTGAATTATATGTTTCGCGTTTTGTTATTACTCCAGTTTTGATTTGAAATTTGTAATAATATTTATCTTTACAATTTAATATTTATAAAGACTATGTTACGTAGTTTCTGTTGTTTTTAAAAATAATGTGGAATACGCTTAAGTAGTTGGGAAAATGTAATTTATTTCATGAAAATTACTTTTCTAATTTTTATGTTATAATATAAGGTACGCATATATTCTGAAATATTTGAACTTTAATATCACAGTATATTAGAACTTTATACATATATTGTTATTATGAAAACTAGTATTAAAAGTAAGTTAATATAAAAAAAAAGAGTTTTACATATATCCCTATATAAGTATAAATTTTTAAGATAAAGTTTTCAAAAATTAAATCTTTTAATAATTAAATTTAAAATCTTTGGCCCGTATTCTCACCTCTTTTGTTTGTGAAAAAGTGCTTTTAACTTTTGTTTCAAAATAAATTTGTCTTTTTATTTTTTATCAAATATGAATAGTATTTCTATTTTTGATATTTTTTATTATATCTAATACTATAAAATTTAATAAACCAATCAAAATTGCTTAATAAGTAATTTTAAATAAATTTAAAAAAAAATAAATTTTAAAATTGAGGTAAGAATACGAGCCGTAGTATTTACAATAAATCATTAACGTAATTATAAATATCTTTATTTATAAAAATATAGTATAGAAACAAAGAGAGCAATTAATATAATTTTCTTGTCGCCGCTGTAACAAAATAGAAATTCAATTCCTAGTTGGAACAATTTTCGCAAATGCTTTTGACAAAAACTTGTCCCGTCATTATTTCAGAATATGACTTAAAACGAATTATTCAATGCGCAACACGGTGACTCGCATTTACGCTAAAACAAAAACATTCCCAGTAAATTACAGTACACTTGTTTATTCGCTTACATTAAAATTCATACACAAACGTTACCGTTTCGTTTTTGTATCTCTCTGTCTTTCTCTCTTCGTCCGTATTCAGCCTAATGAAACTAATAAAACATAAAACATATGGAAATGCTCTCACATTTTGCCATCTTTCTCCTTTGTTTACGGCGTCTCTTTTACACGCTTTCATAAGCGTACCAGCTCGGTGCATAATCCTGTAATGTTGTAAATTTAAGAGTGCTTGTCTGAGCATCCTGTATATGTATGTTAGATACTTAAACATCATGGGTACTTGTTTTGCATGTAAGTTTATTGAAGAAATTAAATGAAGTTTATATTAGTTTCAATATTTTTGGAAGCGTTTTATCTAGTTCAAGAGACGTTACATCTCTTCAAATAAAATGAAATAAACTTATATTAGTTTTCTAAAACTAGTTTGTAGAACTAGAACTAGTTTGTTATAAATATTTATTTATAAATAAAATTGAAAATATGCTAATTATTAAATATATTTCTCAAAGATAACAATATATCTTACATTTGTTTTGCTACGAATAATCATTTGTTTTTTATAAGTTTTTGTCAATAACTCTGTTTGGGTTTGATATTTCCACAGATCATAAACTCACATAAACTAATTCAATAGAACTTAGAGTGCTGTGAAAATGTTTTTGATTATTATGTGTATGAAATAGTATATTATGTTACGAGAAGTAGAAAGCGATAATTATTGTGTTGAGTGTAGATATTTAGGGTCGAGACAAAGCCGAGATCATACAATCTAGGCGAAACACAAAAAGAGGTTTTTATTCTGAGAGACATATACGATTTTTCTTCAAGCGTTTTAAACGAAACAAAACTAAAAATAAATAAAAATACATGCCAAGTTGCTTTACCCAGTTACTAACAGTTGTAGAATAGAATATTTGTGAGAATTAATTTTTCTTTGGTTGAATATACTATTTGGCAGGATACATTGCATTTCTTGAACTTCTTCACACATTCACAAATTTAAGCAAAAATAAACAAAACAATTGTCAATTAACTTGACTTAATAATTTTTAATACAGCCGTCGGAGATGTTAAATTAAATAGACTTGATCGTGTTTTTTGGTCAAACATGCAGTTTCTGACAAATCTGACGATTCACATTGTATTTATTGAAATTTTTCAAACATTTTCAAAAATCAAATTAAAATTCAATTAAAAAAATAAACAATGTAATTGCCAATTAACTTAACTTGACTTGATGTAATATGTCCGCTAAAGATGTCAGATTAAATACACTTGACGTTGTAGTTACGTTTGGTGCTGCCGTCACTGGTATATATAATACATAACGACATCTTTCTACATAAGCAATATGGTAACCTAATATTAATATTATAATACTCTTGAAAAAAAAATATTGTAAGTACAAATTCCCCCCAAACATGATAATATAATAAAATAAATTTATAACCTTTAGAAAAATTATACATTAATATCTCAGAACAACTTTCTGTATTCTACTAAACAAAATACATGTAAAAATATATAATAAACTCATTATTATTTCCGGAGTTTCTATTTTCTTTGACCTACTTAAACATAAAAAACTTTTGTAAATTTAAATACAACGAAATTCTACAAGGTATTAAAAGTCTTTATCGTATTGATATCAGCACTGTACTAGCACCAAACACCCATACTGACGTCATCAGAACATCAAAACAACTGACAATCGCCGGGAAAGACACGAGATAAAACTCGTGCTATCGCCGCGAAATACTTTAACCGAAAATAACAACTGTACATTTTTAACCATCGAAGGTCATAAAGTTTTTTTTTATCTGTCGAAAAGTTTCTTTCTCCCGCAAAAGCTCAACTTGCGAATACATCAACTTTATATACCGTATCGAACTACGTCGGTGCTGTCTTCGGTTATAAAAAGTATTGAAACGCGGGACTAATCTCGCGAAATTTATTCAGGACGGTGTATATAAAAAATACAACGTCGACGTAAAAAAAATTACGATATGTCAGAGTGCTTAAATATGTGTCTGAATGCAATATATCAGTATTTCTTGCGGATGAAAACTGAAAATGGAAGCAACTGTAATCGGTTTTTTCAAGGAGGTTATTTATTTAGAATTTGGGGTTGAAGTGGGTGGTAAAAAAATATAAATATTAAAAGATTATGTTGATATATAACATTAAATTTAAATTATTTAAAAATATAATGTATATATTCAAGGTTTAATATTACCACTGGCCTACGGCTGCCTGTTCTTTATTTATTAAATTATGTTTATGTAGGAAAAGCAAAATATATAATTTAATTAATAAAAGAAAAATAATAATTTAATTATAGTTATTTCACATGCAATTAGTTTTAATAAACAATACAAATACGTAAATAATTTTTTCTAGTAAAATTTACACCAAAATTTAATCGTATCTATACAGTGACTACACGTACATATCAACATCAATTTAGCCATGAATTTATCACAGTCGGATAGAGACAATTGCGCTGTTTACCCGGTTGAAATGCGTTAGGTGTGAGTGAGATAGATAATATTTCGGAACTGTAAATTGAATAAGTTTAATTAATTACACTATTCTGTTACTTGTTTCATTTAAACTAATTTAAACAGCCCGAGTTATCTAGATTGTCGCTGGCGCAACCCAGAAGCGAAGTACGCCTCTCGCCCCGGTTTACTATGATTGTGTTCACTTCGCGTAGAAGTTTACATTTAACAGGTATAGACATTACTCTCTATTACGCTCGAAATTCAATTAAATGCGCAAATAAATTTACAGGAAGTTTCACTTTCTTCATATTTCGTCAATGTCCGTGTTTTAATTTTCCTAGAAATTGACTCATATTTCTCTTGTTTAATTGGGAAGAAATCAAAGCAGAATTGGAAATATTATTTTTAAATATTAATTTTTATATTGCAGTTTCATTAAATAAATCGATATATAATAATAAGAAATTTTCGATTTTAAATTAGTTTTTTTTTGCAATTTAAAATATAAGTAAAATATTTTGAATAAACCTAATTAAAAAATATATTTGAATTTTTCAAGCACCTCCACCAAAAATATTAGAGTATAGAAAACAGATTTTTTATACAATTTATTTTATAAAATATGCAATAATTATATAATATACATAAAATAATATAACAATTGCCTTTTTCTAAGTAAATTGCACAAATAAAACGCCATCATTTTTTAAAAAAAGATAACAAAAATCTATTTTTTAAAATTATTGTACATTTTTAAATATAAGTGTAATTTTTATTTTACATATTACTTTAACTCACATTCAGTTAAATTTCGAGGTATTAAATTAATAAAAATGCTTCACATCATTATACGAGTAAGTATATTGTTTATATTTTTTTTTAAATTAATCTTTACATCACAAATGAAATAATAACTAGAATTTCTTGACATGATATATCTATACTGGTAAAGCAAGAGCTATTGTCAGTTGTTTCGCTGCATATCTAAATTTAATGTACTTTACATTTATTGTTCTGCTTCAATAAATGTACATAATTCAACTAAAACAAAATATAAGCGGAATTAATACGACTAGTATATTAGGTGTGAACAACAATAGTTGTAAAGATGATATATTTCCAAACTTATTATCAACGGCAGAATTTATACCCTGAAATTTGTTAGAAAACAAGACAAACTCCGCGTGCATATTACGTTAGGAACTCTCATCGAGTCCTTCGCCGCCCTTTTACATAAAACAACAACTTAACAACGCGACACTAGCGCCACGACAAACAACATTGGAACTTAATACTGTTAGTGGGAAATACGCAGTAAAGTTTGCCGTTTCTTGTTATATATCTATAGTTTTGTACGTTATATAGTTCACAATTACGCTAAACATAAGCAACCTGACTTCATGTAAATTTCGCCAAGTTGCCTGTAAAATAGTTACTATTATTATTGTCACTAGTGCGCGCCAAAACAAAGGAATTGTTAATTAGTGTGTGATAGAGTTTCTCCATACATATGACTCTGAAATCTAGTATCTGAGATATATTTACCATTCAATATATTTTACAAATGTGCGGATTTAAGCTTATAAATCAATATTTTTTTTAACTTAAATTCACTGACCCCAGAAATATATTTATGATTTATTTCCATAACTAAATGTTCATTTACCTTTAATTGTGTTCCTGGATTTTCTTTTGAAAACATCGCACCTAAAAAATAAATAAATGTAATTAATAAACACAGTTTTAATTAATGCCCCAATTTATTTTAAAATCTTATACTTTTTCTAAAATATTTAATTAGTTTTACATTTCCAGTTCTAACAATAGTTTTTCCAGTTGAAGAACTTTAGTTTCAGTAACTCAAAATAAATTATAATAAAATTATATAAAGTTAACACAATAAAAAAATCTTTGAGTTTGTCGAAACGTCGATTATTAATAAATATTAATACAGAACCATAATTTAAAACTGTTTTAGTATCAAATTACTAATATTTGATATTTGAACTTTACAGCAATTGTAAAGACACTGATTTAAATAAAAATCTGGCTTCCTTTAATTAATAAATCATTAATTTGTAATCTAGTTACTTGTAATTTATTACCAATAATTTAATTCTATGTTTTGTTCGTTTATTAGTGTCATTTGTATATTTTATCCTGATGATGATATACATTCAATATATCAAAATTTAATTAAAAAAATCTAAAGCTTTTCTAATTTAATATAATAAGTAAGATTTTTTATTATGTTGCAAACTACAAAAATTATTGCATTTAAATTAAGTAAATAAAAATTTCTTCTTTTTTTTTAAAAAATATATTTGAAATTAAAATTATCATTAAAAAAACCCAAAATGTACTTTTTTCCCAGCAGACAATTTTCTTTCCCACAACAGTACATTGAAACTACCGAAAACATTTTTAACACCAGACCAGTAAAAAACTTTTTCCGGCAATTTATATTTATAACCCTCGGTAGATTTGTTAACAAAAATATGACCGTTTACGCACCAGTCTAGTCAGCCGTCAAGCTCCCCTTAACACATAATATATTCACTTTGTCCAAAAAACTTAGCAAGCGAAAATTCGAAATAAGACTTGTTCGCCTTCCATCTCCCAGTGTTACCCAACATCTATTAACATCAATTCCCCAACGTCACCTACTGGAAACATGGTTAGACGGGCCTGATGAAACAATAGCGAAAATAAGCAAGCAACACTCTCCCTCCGCGCTGCGGCTCTTGTCTGTCGAATGATGTGCGAGTGTGTGTGTGTATATGTGTATATAACGCGGTACATAAAACAGTTATTTCATGCATGAATACGTATTCCCATTTCATGTCTAAATTATGTTATAAAATACATACCGCGGCTTTTGCTATAATCGCTTGGTGCACCCGGGAACAATACTAATTCTTCAAAACATCTAGAAACGTTTTGTTGTTTCCATCGAAATAGAATGTTAAAAATATTTCAAAGTGTAAGTTTTATATAATAATAATTAGTGGAAAACTATGTCGGTAAGACAACGAAACATAACCTGGAATATTTTTTAAAATAACAGTAAATTTTTAATATCATAAAAATAGCAGTATATATTTTAAATTCATGTTTACTATAATCACAATATAATATGTATTTGAAAAGACATATAGTTTCATGTTTTAGAGTTATTTATTAATCTATTTTAACTAGTTGATAATTATATGTAAATTTGTTATACAATTGCTATAAAAAACAATTTTTAAATTGATGAAAATTATCAAATTTATATCTCTAAGTCTCGGTTTCATAAATAGTAATCAAATTTACTTTAGAAATAAATGTATTTGCTCTGTAGATTTTCGTATAAAAATGAAGTAATAAATTTAATTCAGTGGTATTACAAAATAGTTATTATTTAGTAGGAAAATAAAATTTACTTGTGAAGTAGATTTCTTTATTTTTCATGAAGCCGGGTGAAAATACATAAAATTTATAGAAAATCTTGACTGATATATTTCAAGAATTAGATCCTCGCATGCTATGTGCGGCTGCCGTCAACAATTTCTACAAATTTAATATTCTGTTGGTAAGCCGCAGGCGTAACTGGTAAAGAAAGCGAGGCGAGGTACGTATATGTACGCATCTTCGTATGGGGGTGATGGTTCTACTCTGTACCGTAAAATACAAGTAAAACGGTTGTGTGCCAGAGGTGAAACAAATGTTGTAATAGATTGTCAAAAGACGTTCGTCGAAATTATCGCACTAAATTGAACGATATTGAATTGAAAATTGCCTGTATGTGAAAAATATAAACGTATATTCAAGAAGAATATTATAAATTTTGGAAAACTTATTTTCATTGTAATAACGTTATATTATTCAACAAAATCTTGATACAACTAAAACATGAACTTTTTCTGTACTTATTGTGGCGAAAAGTTAATAAAATAAAATAATTTCCCTTAAATCACAAACAATAATTTTAAAAAAGCTATATACGTATTTCGAAAGCTAAGCTTTTTTCATCAGTAGCAAAAGATAAAGCTAAAGTCCTAATCAGTGATCTAAGGTTAGACAAATACTTAACGTACCCAGTGGTCAAAGATCACTCAAAATAGTAGTTCATAAAATATCACCACAAAATAAATTTTAGTCAAGTTTCCAGATTGCAACCAAAACTTAAATAAACTATCATTACTGCAGCCAGTGTATTTTCCAAGTTAGAAAGATCTGCCTGTTATCTCCAACTTTAAAATTCAATTTAATTGAAAACGACTGTTGAGTAATTAAAAATAAATTCGTCCTTTTCTTGAAACATCTCATCCTTGCGCTTGTTAAGTTATTTTATTTTATTTAAGAGCCTAGTGCCCGCGGCATTTGGAAACCTCGCCGGTCCGTACATATTATATCTCGTTAATTGTTTCTTTGTAGTTCAATTGTTTCTACCGCAAAAGCGAACGAAAGATGGTGCTGCTGGTCGTGTTGGATGTTCATTAAAAAGTACCATTAAAACATAATTTGAAGCGAAAACTGAACTGAAAATCTTGGAAAGTAATTAAAGAATTTCATATCTTTCATCGTCATCCGCTGCTTTCCTTTCTACGCGGTATAATAAGTTTTTTGCACGATGGTTACAGAGTGAAACGCAAAGAGGCATACGTGCTAGGCTTTATTTTCTCTTCTTAGACGTTTCGTTGGTTTGTTACTTGTGCGTATTCAGGGCTACAAAGGAAGTTGGTTTTATCTGTAAACTTATTAAAGACGAGTGAAAATATGTTATAGAGTTAGAAATGAACCACTGTCAAGATGTTATATCTTGTTCATGCTTTGTATCCACTTACGAGATTTTAAGAAATATTTAGCAGGAATGGTTTTTATTTCTCTGCACCATGTTTTTTTTTTGTATTATTATTTTATATTTTCTGACAAAAATAAAAAAAATACTTACAAAGATACATTTGTTTTCTATATAATACAATAAATACATATACAATCAAGTCATATATTTATAAAGACATAGCGCAAGCTTTTCAGATTTACGAAGAAATTACTTCTTATACAAGCTCTTTTAATCTTACCATCTGGAATCATTTGATCATGTAAAATGTTCTTAATCATATCTAACCACTACTTCATCAGACGTCCAGGTAAATGTAACCCTTCAATATAACTTAAGTATATAATTTTAACCAAACGTTTATACATATTCGCTTAAGATGGCCGAATAAAGTTATTCGAAAAACAGTAATAAGTTATTAATTATTAAATATGTTAGTATTAAAATAAATTTGCTTAAGATTAAGTTCTGTTTATATTTTAATAAAAAAAATAACATTTCAACTTACTCAACGTAGATCATCATCAGAAAAAAATTATACAAATGACATATACTGCATATGTATGTCATTTGTATAATTTTTCCTGATGATGGTGTACAAACGTCGATTTTATATTAAAATATAAATAAAACTTAATCTTAAAACCTTTTTATTTTAATATAATTAGTTCAAAAAATTTTTTTGTTATGATAACTTAGTATTAATACATAATTTTTATAAATTTTATAAATCTATTTACAGTAAAACATTAAACAATTTCTTTTCGAAAAATATTACTCCTATTTATTTTTGTAAATAATTTGTTTAAAACACAAATTTCTTCTCCTATTCTGTGATTTCATCACGATAATATATAGTTATCATATTTTCTCTGGGGTGTGAGACCGGTTAATTAAATCGGTTAACCGATACTAAAGTCTTATTTTATAAAATTATACAAAAAATTAACCGATTAGAACCGCTATAGAATATAAAAAACTGGTTAAAAAAAATACCAATATTGATACTAGTTAATCGTTAACCAATATTTTTATCGGTTCCCAGCTTACATCTTAAAAACAGTTTTTCACAACAAAAATATTGTATAATTACTCCATTTTAATTAGAAATGTGCAGAATTATTTTGCAGAAAAAATAAATTAAAATATCTATACTAAATATTACATTAATAGTAAAACAACGAATTATGTTGTAAGTATACTTATAAGAAAAAAGATGTATTTCTTTACAAAATCTTAACTTGAAATAAGCAACTAAAATAAACACAATATCTCCAGTATAACAAAGATTTCAGTTGTATAAAAATAAACAAGAGTAGCACGTAGGAAAATACAAGAAAAGCTATTGTTAAATCTTTTATAAACAAAAATATTCAGCACTTTACATTCATTGATAATCTTGGCAGCGCAGAATTCTGTCGACAACAAAGGCCGAGAAAGAGAATTTAAATTAGGAAACGACAAAAAGCACTAAATAAGGATTACTCAAAACTTTGCGATTATAGAACAAAGTGTAACAAAAACTGAGCGGGGCCGTATTCCGCGGGCATGAATATAGAAAAAGCTCCGGCGCTTTAATATTGAGATTTGTATAATTAATAAAGCTCCAAGCTCCCGGTTAATACCAAATACCTGCCCGAACAATTTGCTCCCCTCTGTTTTCGGATTTGAATTTTTTTTCCCGCTCTGCACTGGGTTTGTTTAGCTTTTGTTAATTTATCAGGATTAGTAAAAAAAGTGCAAGACAAGTTTTAAAAATTACACGCTTATTACGGAAAGGATAAATGCAAAAAATTAAACACCCCATAACTAGCTGGCTGGTTAACGAATTTTACTGCAGTTTTTGTGGTTATTTTACTCGGTTTTCATCCGAAGTTATGTGGGTACGTTTTCCTGCTGGAATAAATTGCCGGCTTTTGTTCGTTTTGCTAATTTTTTAATGGTTTTAGTTTTAACTTTAACTTTAGATGGAAAATTATATCTGCATTAAATACTTACAAAGATATTTGACATGGAATTACCTAAAAATGGAGTTTAAAAATGAATTTATTTTGAGATAAATTTCATTTTAATTTTTGTAAAAATTAATTACAAATTTAGTGAATTTCTACTTTGTAATTTTAAACATTTGTCTAATATTATTTCTGTTTATATTTTAGTAAAACTCAACGTTTAGACGTACATTATCATCATCATCATCAAATGTACAAAAAATGTATAAATTTTCCTGATGATGAAATACGTCGAAACGTCGATTTTTTTATTAAAATATAAACAGAACTTAATTCTGAAATTTTTTTTACTATGTTAAAAATAGAAAAGTCTTCTAAAATACTAGTAATTTTGCAAAAAATTCAATATTCTTAGAAAAAATACACAAAATACATTTATACTCGTGTCACTTGTTACCATTGTAACAACTGGATAATATTCTACTAATTCAATATTTTTTTACAACATCAAAAATACTATAGTTATCTTTTATTGCCCCATAAATTAAACCAAAAATCTTCAATAAAATTCAGACCAATAAATTTTATTTTATCAGTAAAACTACCGACAAAATATTGACAACCTCTAGGTGGTTCACCGTTGTTGCTCTCGCTCACCGAACTGTTTCTAACTGGTCCACTGAACGACTAAACGCCACGTTGGCTACGTCCCGATAACAAATTGCACAAAATTGAATCCAATTTTCTTTGTGTTAGTGTATGCGTGTAACGTCTTTTGATGTAGAAAAGAAATATTATCCGGGCAGTAAAAACAAATGTCGATACAACGCGTTAAATGTTTAAAGGTTTTTTTTATTTGAGAAAGCACAAACAGTTGAATATTGTCAACTGCCACCAACTTTCGGTCAAATTTATAAAAAAGCAAAAGACTAATAAGAAAAGCAATAGAGACTTATAAAGAAAAGAATAACATAAATCACTGTGAAGTTACTGAGTTAAATAAAATTTGTCTTCCATTACTTAAAAATCTATAATTTTTATGATCTAGTTACTTATATGTTATCTAGTAATTAGTTGCTATGTACTGTTATTCACTGTAATGTCATTAATAAATTGATAAAGACGAGCGTTCAGTTTCGTCGAAACGTCGTTATTATAAAATAATTAAACAAAATCTAATTCTAAAATACAATGGGATCTGAGAAATATTTTACTATGTTACTTCTATTTTAATTTAATATATAATATGTGATATTATTTAAAAAATGCATACAAAAATAACATTAAATTTAATATACATTTGCTCTAATATTTGAAAATCTTATAAATGTTAGCAAAATCTAACGATAGTAAATAAAATCACCGGTTAAATATAGTTTTAAATTGGTCATTTTTAGTTATAATTATGGTTCTAAACTGTATTTTAAAAAGGTTGTTTTATTTTCCTAAATGCCTCTTTAAAACCACAGTATTATCACTGCAACTATATACATCTCATTATTTCCTATACGCAAAACTTTAAGCATATTACAAATTCAACCTCTGTACCCATCTTATCTGCGAAGTTTCTCTGTAACGGGCACGAGAAAATGGTGTATACTGGCTGTGGGTTCAACGAGAGAACTTGTCATTCGCGGCAAGTCTCAGCCGTACGTCGTGCATGTACTGTTTACCACCCCGAATTTACATATTGACCCGGATATTGTTCCGGGTGTCGGAGCGATTGGCCTGGCTCCGGTTCAAATTGCTCCGCCGTTCACCGACAGATGTGGAGGTCGGTTGTCTTTTGTTTTACTCTCTCGCCGATCGAGCTGAGATGCGGTTGAAAGGTTATTACTACACTTGACTGATATTGTTTTTGTTGTTCAATGTTGAGGAGTTTCAGTTGTTGTTGTTAATGGCTTACAAGATAATGTACATTAAAATTTTACGAATGAAATTGATAAAAGTGATTATATACAAATAATGTATTAAAATATACTTTTAATAAATTATCGTATAAGAACTGATAACAATAACATATACAAAAAAAAAAAATTTTCAACATCATAGCTGATCGCTTTTTTAAAATAAAAGGGTGGGACGGATAGTCTGATGTTTTAGATTATTATGTAATTTTAGATAAAACTTAATTTTACATAGCATGTAATATTTAACAAAAAAATATGTAAAACTAATTTACTTTTTATATAAAATATTTATATAGTTTAATGTATTATTAAATAAAACAATATGTATTATTGCACATAAATGATAGTGATAATACTAAGAAATTAATGTAAAATTACATATTATTATTATTATTATTCGAAAGGTTGGTGTCAAAAAGTCCCAGAGCACTGCGGCCTAGTGGCCTATTGTACTGTCCCTTTGAACTATCTCATGTAAGAAGTCCTGTCTCTCTTATGAAATCCAGTATCTTGGTCCACGGTAATTTATGCACTGAGTCTCTCTCTATCTCATCTAGTCCAAACTTGTTGTATCTTTTTTGAGCTAGAGAGTCACAGTCGCAAATCAAGTGTAGAGGTGTTTCAAATGACTCTCCACATTTTCTGCATATTGGGCTATCGATTAAGCCCAGTGTGTGTTGATGCTTTGCCAGATGGCAGTGTCCACTCAAGATACCAATCATATCTCGGATACTTTTCCTACTTAGATTAATAATATCTAAATTACATAAAAATAAGTAATATTATTTAAAATAAGTACAAGTTATACTGAGTAGCTAATGTACAATTATATAAATATAATTAGCAATTATAAAATTCTAAACACAATTGTGAAATATATATATATATATATAATATATAAAATTTATAAATTTTACTGCGGGAATGCTGTACGAGAAAAATTTTCTTCATTTTCATACATGATTTTGACAATTTTTTCAATATTTCAACGAAAAAAAAAACAATTATTTGTTTTTTCAAAGTAATGTATGTTTTATATTATATACATATTTTTTAAGTTTTTAAAAAATGGGGTTGCATTTAGAAAAACCTATGATGACGTCATAAGTAAAAAATTTTATGCCATAAGGTTACTAATTTAAAGATAAAATTGACGGGTCCGAGCGTTTTTATTCAAAACATTTAATAACAAAATTATGAATTTTGTTCCTTAATTTATCACCACATATATATATATATATATATATATATATATATATATAATTATGTAAAATTATAATTATGTACAATCAGATAAAATTATATGTATAATTACATTATTTATTGTAAATTTCAATAAAAATTTGGAAAATTACAGAAACATTATATAATTTTATATAGCATGTAAAAATAAGTAATATTATTTGTAACAACTAGAAAAACCATGTTTTTTTTATGAAATAATACATATTACTAGTATTATCATATATGTCTGTATGCAAAATTTGTTTTTTTTTTAATTTTTTCTGTAAATTTCCAAAATTAATGAAGCATTTTACATACAATTTTATAGTTATTTTTACTATAAAAATTTATGTAAATTTGCAAAAATTTTACAGTGTAGGTAGTTGTAAATATTATAGAAATAAATAATCAAATATAAACAGAAAACATTTTGAAGAAATTAATCAATTTGTCATGTACAGTATAAGAATCCATAAGTCACCATTAGGCATTCATCTTTAAGTTAATGGCAATGAATAATATCTTTAGCATCTTTAACATATAGAAGATTCCATAATTAACAACTTATCTTTTTATTTTTCCTTCCGTGTACGCAAATAGAAAATAATCTTTCATATATTACAATGTCTCTTCAATTAATATTTAATCAAATACTGAAAATTCTTCACATCAGATAAATTACGACACTAACTACACCATGTTATTTTTCACTTCAACTATTATTTTTCGACGATGCATATTGGTTCTAAAAGCTGTTTATATTCCAGACGGAAGTTTCTGCATATTGTAAAACGGTAGAATATTAGTTTCAGAACGTAATATATGGTTTGCAAGAAAAGAATATTGCATTTTGCATGTGTGCTTGTATTGTTTGCAGTTATAAGTTGCCTGACGTTTTGACAAGATAGATATGTAAATCGTTAGTTATAGGCAAAGTATTTTGTTTATTGTTTTTTATTATTATTATTATTATTATTTTGTAGGTGTATGCTTAATTATTTTTGTTGAATAATTATGGAAATTGTTATTGTAATTTGTTAATTTGTGCTTCTATTTCAAGTGGAAATTATCAGAGTTAAAATGTATAATTAAAAAAAAATTTACTATAAATATTTTGTATTTCTACCTCAAAATTCTGTAATGTTTACATAATTCATAATAATCATATAAAATAAGTAAAAATGACCTAATAAGTATATAAAATTGCTTACTTTCTGCAAATTGCATCACATACTTAATGTAGAATTAAAAAATATGTATGTATGTATGTACTATTTAAAAAAAAATTATTTGTGTTTGAGTAGTATTGGTATAGTATTAAGTATGTACCGGTAAGTTAAATTAGATCACAACAAGTTCTTTTATAATAATATTATTATCAAAATTTTCAATAAAAATATTTAATGAATTTTAATAATCAAAACGCGTATATCACAATTTCAAAAATAATATACCACTAAAAAATCATCTCTACTTTTAGGAATAATAACCAAAAATTACAATTCCGATGAAATTAATATTGCATTTCATACATACATAATAACACCGCATGAAAACTACAATTTTCCTAGAAACAAAAAACTATCGCACACAATTTCCAAATGTAATTTAACTTTAATGTAATATTAATTTTCATTTCGAAATAAATTACACACCGCAAAACAAATTGCACATCGGCCATTGCGTTAAATATACATATATATATATATATATAAAATACAAATTCGCGATTCTCTCTTTTGTTCATATACCCATTCGTTTCGCAAAATATCAACGTTGGCTGTGGGAGTGGTCCGATGCTCAATTATTGGACCGCCGGAATACAGGAATAATATTTGTGTAAATCCATTTTGATTTCAATATTTAATTCATCAATGCGATGACGAACCGGAAAGAATCGGAGAATGATAAAATGTATTCCGGAATCGAATATTCACGTAATCATAGGCGTCTGTAGTGGGAGAACAAACGGGGTATTTGTCACCACCTGAATTAAGTAATAAATTATCCAAATTTAATTCTTATGTTTTTTTTATTGATATAATACGCTATTTACTTTAAAAAATAAAAATTATAAATTAAATAAATAAAAAAAATATTGATGTAATTAATGGGGTAGTTTTACATTTTTTTTTTAAATTTTAATAAAAAATATACATTAAAGTAACTACGAAAATATATGTTTCAAAGCAAAATTACTTATAATAAATATTTTGTTTATTTTGTGGTGGTATATTAAGAAATGTTTTATAAATTGAAATAGGTAAAACAATATTTCACAACCATAATGTTTATCTTAATTTAAATTTCAAAATGTAAACAGATACATTGACAGATGATAGTACACACACATTGCACTGTTCGAAAAACACTGCGACGTCACTCACAAAAAGCAAAACGCGAGGCTCGCAAAAATCAACATTTTTTCGATTTTTTTTAGGAACGTCAATTAATAAATATTAATACAAAACTACAACCTAAAGCCGTTTCATTTTAATATAATGAGTTCTGAAAGAATTTTTACTATGTTAGTGTAATATATTTTAAATAAATAAAATAGTAAATTTTACTGAATGCAACAAGCCCATTGTCTTCAAGTTCTATCTCCTCTGGGAAAAATTTTCTACGGACGTCCCTGCACGTGATGACAGGTTCAAGGCCTGATCATGGTCGGGCCGCTGATTCGTTGCGTT
The DNA here is from genome assembly GCA_963966155.1 of Clivina fossor. Classification (NCBI taxonomy): domain Eukaryota; kingdom Metazoa; phylum Arthropoda; class Insecta; order Coleoptera; family Carabidae; genus Clivina; species Clivina fossor. Next base: position 7,242,692 of record OZ014563.1, on the reverse strand, counting down.
GTTTAATATTTAAAATCAAATTTCCGCAGCTGTGATCACAAATAACTCATTTGCAATTTTAACATAATCCTATTGCAATTCGAACGTTTTTTTTTTATTAATCTATATTTGCGTACGGTTTGTCTGGAAATATCCCTCAGGCTGCGCATATATTTGACCTATTGTATTCTACAAAAATATAAAATGCAAATTGAATTTACATATATATTGTACATTTTTGTACTACACATACACAATCACGCTATGTACCCCATAAAGGTGTGACACATATTTTTTTCATTTAAATAAAAATTAGTTTTTATCAAATATTTCTATCTAGACAAGCAACTTTTCCACATTCGTGATGTCTCTCATACATGCTCTTTTATTCTTACCACTTGGAAACATTCGCTCACGCAAAACACTCTCAATCTACTCATCGTGCATCCTCGCACACGTATAATCAAAAAATAGTAATTACTTTGATACTTGTATTTCTGAAGTATTTCTGTAAAATTTCTGTAAAAAAAAAAGTGAAATATCCACTTTTATATATAAAAAAATAATAATTATAATTTGTTACTAATTTTTTATCTTCGCATAAAATATAAATTAATTTTCAATACATATTAATAAAATTTACTAAAAAATATTTATAAAAATAAATCAATATTTAAAATAAATTAACAAAGCTATTCTTATTAACTTGAAATATATCAGAATTAAATCCACAAACAAAAAATAATTTGCTAAATTATTTTGCATTCCCGCCAAGAAAACAAGTGCCTAACAATATAGATACCAACCAAAAAGCAACAGCCAGAATTGTTATAAAATGTTTTGCCTGAATAAATTCAGCGGAATAAATTGAAAGTCGACTTTTGTATTTTCCAAATTGATGTTTATCATCTCCAACACACATACACAAACAATCACGACCACGCACACCCATTGATAGAAGAAGAAAAACACGAAGCAAGAAAGTGATTTTGTCGCTTTTGATGAGAGAAATTTTTATAATATTGTGTTCCACAAACGCGCGCCGATGTGTATGTGTGTGTTCGCCAAGTGAACACAATTTAAATTCAATTTTTGCACAAGGATTTGTCAATTGACGATTGACATCCTGTTTGTGTGTCGTTCGAGGTTTCAGCCGAGTCGTGTCTTCTCCGTCGTCGTCGTTCGCAAATTTCAGATTCAAATTGTGTCACGATGTTGCTTGGGCTGTTGTTCAGTTTTACAAGCATAACTCATACGCAATGTCGCTAAACTTTTTTTTCTTTCCAATTTTTTTTTTTTATTGCATTCATTGTAGATAATAATAATGTAAATGGTTTAAATTGATAACAAATTTGAATGTGGTATTTAACAGTAGCAAAATATTAATTTCTATATAGGTATATATTATATAAATAATATAACTAATTGTAACACAAAAAATTATTTTCGATTTAAGTATGATCAAAATTTTTTTATTTTTTAAAAATATACATGTTTGTTTTTCAGTATTTAAAAATTATATTTTTTTGTGTGTAAACTATAAAAGCGACCGATAGAAATATTTATAATGATATATTTGAACATTACAAAAAAAAATTTTTAAAGACACACATTTTTAATTAGTTTCTCTGTTTATTATTACAACTCTTATAAGTATATAAATATTCATAAAAATTATTATATTTAATAAAAAGTATCCAGTAAGATATAAATATTTAAAAATTATAGTTTTAAAGCAACTCATGAAAATAATAAACAATTAAAATAAAAAAGATTTAGGATTTAGTTTGGAATTAAATTTATTAAAAAATTCAACATTTCGGCGTATTCTACGTATGTTCATGTTCATCAGAAAAAATGAAACAAATACGATGTAGGTAGAATACCTCGAAATGTTGAATTTTTAAATAAAATAATACAAAACTAAATTTTAAAGTCCTTTTATTTTAATATAATGAGTTCTGAAAGATTTTTTACTATGTTAATAATCAATTTTTTAAGCTATTATTAAAGTCTTTAATTTTAGATTAATCTTCATTTATTTTACAAATTATTTTAATATATCTAATACGAGAACAATAATTAATGCTTGCTATTTTGAACAGCAGTAACTAATTTTAAAATGTTTATAATTAATGTACGTATACAATTATTTTTTAGAGATTATAACTCTAATTTATTCCATATTTTACATACAAACATTTCATTGCAATGCATATTATTATACGAAACATATTAAACGACTCTTTTATAATAAAATATCTCTATTGTTTTACTTGCAGCCAGAAAGTGAATATACATTCCCATTAAAATTATTTCAAATCTTTTATAACAAACATTTTATTTCATTCAATATTAAATATCTTCTTTTCCATTTTATTTCGAAACAAAAGACGAACATTATAAAAAATATTTACGCAGCAACGGAAACAAGAAACGAGACCGTTTCTCTCTTTTAGTCATCGTGTTGTTTTTTTTTTCTGTTTGTCAAAGTGCTGAATCGTCGGTTGCCTGTGCAAAAGAACAATACGTATGATGCTGAAAAATGTATCTGATAAATTCTACGGAATCCCGCAATCGGAAAAATCCAATTGTCTCCACAAAAGACTTCAAGATTTGTCGTTCGGTTCACGTTCGTTCGCGATCGACGCAAGTCGTTCAGATTTCACTCTTCTTTCCAAACTCACAACCCACGAAGGTCCTTTTATAAAACGCCCAGGCACCCGTCGAGGGTACTACCTCGCTTCTCTGTCGCCGAGCCAGTCAGACTTTCAGCAAAACAAAATGCTATCGAAGACAATTGTCAGGGCGTCAAAACATATTTCTTTTCAGGCTGAAATTTGTCAAGATAACTTATTGTACGTTCTTTTTTCTTTGAAAGTGTTGGTAAGTTAAATGTAGCGATGAACAGAAATTGTAAGACTATAAATAATTGCTATTGGTAAATGTTTTGGAATGAGTTAAAGTTGGGTATCTAGTACATTAAAAATTTTAATTTATATTTGGTTCGATAAAGTTTTGGTCCTTAATCTATCAGTATTTATATTTAATGGATTATAATAAATTTTAACAAATAATTTGTAAAGCTTGATTAAAACTAAAAATTTCATTCAATAGTAACGAGTAAAATATTTTAGAACACTAGAGCTTACAAGTTTGTTTCAAAATCTCAAAATAAATTTAATGTAATTAGTTAATATATTTTGATAAATTGTAATATACGTAATATTTATTTAATAATCAACATTTAATAGTAATTATAAATATATAGTGTAATAGTTTGTTTCATGTGTATTTTAATACCGGTAAAACTACATTTTAAAAAGATTTATTTTCCAGTTTGCGAACATCTCCATTTTCAATGCTTTCAAAGTAGATATCTTATCTCAAAATAACTTTTCCGTTTTGTTTTTTATTTTCTTTTTATAAAATCGCGATATGTGCAACTTTCTAATATAAATCTCGTATTCGATATATAGCCTGCAGCCCGGTAAACTCTACATTTAACCCGATAAGTATTAAAAGGAAAAGATAAATTTTCAGTAAACGGCAGGAAACCATAAAAAGGGAAAGAAACGGAAAAAAGAAAACGACTTCGATAAACAGCCCTGGCCGGAATTGAGTTAAAAAAAAATCGGACCAAAACCCGTAAATGATTCGTGTGAAATCAGCACACTTAAATCCCAAACAACAGTTTCGAAAATTGCCAAGTGTATTTTTATCAAGGCCAACTTTGATTATACTACTTAAAGCTCCTGCTTGCATCATTCTCGGAGACAATGGTAAATAATACCCAGACAGCGCATAAAAACAATAGCTGTATCTTCGGCACACGACAAAATTTCATGATTATTAAGTTATATTCATACTACGGTTTTCGCAGTAGAGTGGGCATGCAGTAGTAGCTATATTTCTACTAATAAAATAAAATAATTTCCTTTAAACCACAAACAATAATTTACAAAAAGCTATATACGTATTTCGAAAGCTAAACGTTTATCTTTAGTAGCAAAAGATAAAGCTAAAATCCTAATCAGTGATCTAAGGTTACACAGATACTCAACGTACCGAGTGGTCAAAGAATACACGGTGTTTTTTGACCACAGGCTTTTTTAAATTATTGTTTATGGTTTTTATTTTATTAATTTTTCGCTACAGTAAGATCATATTCTAATATATTATACTGCTACTGCTAAAAGTGGATTTATGCAGACAAACTTAAACTAACATTAACCATGACCATTTCCACTAACATTAACTTTAAAATAAAAAAGAAGTATTTATATAGACTTTTTTTATTTTACGTTTTGCACAAATTTCAAAGTCAAAAATGCGCATTCTACATGTTACAAAATTGTCTATAATAATCCCCGAGTTCAAATAGTGAGATTAAATTTTGAGACAGCAGCAGAAAAGAAAAGTCGTAACAAATATCTTCGACGGCAGATGGTGTTCGTATCGACCCAGGGGTGACTTTCGCTGAGGAAGTGGACAAGAGGAAGCGAGACAATGTGAGGGATTCCTTGGGCGCTGTAAAAAAGTCTTCGGTCGATGGAACATAAAAACAAGTATAAATGTTAGCCAACTCTGACCTAATGACAAAATAGTTATTTTACAGCTCCCTGTTCGATGCTGTGACTTTGCTATGGACGAATTTTTGTGAGTTACGAAAATTGGATTGTGTATTTTAGGTTAGCTTCTTAAAGAAGGGTTTTTTTTTTTGAAATTATTATAGAATAAGTATACCTTTAAAAAATTACTTTTAAAATATTATTTATAATTTTATTTGAATGTCTCAACTGAGCTTTATACGGATAAAACTTAAAGTATGATAAGGGAAAGTTTATTAAAAAAATATTCTATTGTAGAGACCTGAAGAAGGCAATAGTGATTGCCAAGACGTTGTCATAGAAAATAATAAAAATAATTAACTGACTGAATTCCATCTATTACTTATTATTTATAAAATTTTACCAGTCGACTATTTTCCAATTTAATTATTAAAGTTTTTTAACAAATTTTTATTGTGTTTAGAATCAATATCATTTACGGCTAAACAAAAAAACTAATTTTGAGATAAGTAAAGTAGTGTCTAAATAACACATTAAACATCTTAAATAGAGTGATTTTCCTTAGTAAATTATTATTCATCTAAAAATTAACTTATTAAAATAATCTTTGGCATCATAAAACTTCTAAAACGAACCAAAAATCATATATGTTTTATGAATTTTTTTATATAAGCTCTATGAATACCAACACTAGTCCAAGCGAATATCTTTGTACTACGTTTCATATGCATCTTTCCTATCCAAACGCATCCCGTATTTGTGCAAACTCTAACGTAGAGAATGCGATAACCAACCGTCGGTCGTCGTAATATTTATACAATTCATGCAGTCGCAACGTACCCGCGGTTATTTAAATGTAAATTCGCGAGTAATAACAATTGTTCATCGAATTTACATAAACACGGAGATTTCTTTGCACCGATGCGATTTTCTTGTCATATATAGCGGACAAGAAATATGAACGTATGCACAATTGTGACTATGTTGGATGGACAATCTGAATGACCAGTTGTGTTTCTGTTCGACTGCGGGGTATTAAATTGTGATTTAAATTGTTTTTGTTTGACGTAATGTAAAGAATTGTTATTAGTGATTTTGGTAATATTTAAAATTAATTGACAGATACATTGAAAAATAAATCACACTTGAAATCTGTTCCTCTTTTATGCTGTTGTACAAAAAAAAAACATTTATGATTGATAAAATTTTATTACATAGAAATACATAATTTAAAATAAAACGGCTTTCGGTTAGAGTTCTGTATTAATATTTATTAATAATCGACCTACTCAACCAACTTAACGTATGTCTTCATTAAAAAAATGATACAAATAACATTTACAGTAAATAAACAGAGCAAAATAAGTAACAATATCATAAAATTTATAAATTTTTAATTAAAAGAGTTCTGAAAGATTTTTTCTATAGTTTTAATACACAAAATAAATACTTTTTCATGTTTTTTTTTTTAATGTAAATCTGCTACAGAATAACAAGTAACCGTACAAAAATTTATAAATAATTATTATAATAGTTAGTACTCGGTGAAATATTTTTATAATGTATAAACAAATAAATAATTATAAAAATACTAGGATTTAAGTTTCATATTTTTTTTGTTATCACTTTAACTTAAAAGAAAAGGGGTATAATTCTCAGTACAATAATTTTTTTTTATGTTAAAAGATATGTTGTTAAAGTCTGTAATATACAGGGTGATTTGTAAGTAATTGGAAATATTTTAACTGGAGTATTCTGGGCTCAGAATATGAAGATTTGACCCAAAACACTTAGATAAAATGTGGCTCCTTACTGAGCTACAGGGTGTTTTATTTAAAAATTTAAAAACGATTTTTGCCCAGTACTTAAAAACTATTTGACGTATCCTTATCATACTTGGCAGAAAGTGTAGGTACCGTACACCATACTAAATTATGTTAAACAAAAGTTTCTGGCTAGTGCCAGTGGCGTACAACAGGGGCAAGTGAGAGGTTGATCCTTCCTAAATTCTACGCCACTGGCGGAATTGTCATTTTAGCACAATTTTTCGATTCTCCAATACTTTCTGTGTAAAAAACATACTCTTTCTTCGTAACGATAAAGTCACTATTTTTCGAGATATTTAAAGTTAAACATAAAGCTGCACACTTGGGATATTTTCAAAATTTGCTCAAAAAAATCTGAAAAAATTCAGTAAAATAGAGAAAAAAATTAGCTACATAATAACTAAGTAACTTTGTTCTCTAACTCATTTTGGTTTGGCAGGAAAAATTATTGAAAATTAATATTTTTTACATTTCAATTTTTTATTTTCAATAATTTTTCCTGCCAAACCAGAATGAGTTAGAGAAAAAAGTTACTTAGTTATTATGTAGCTAATTTTTTCCTCTATTTTACTGAATTTTTTCAGATTTTTTTGAGCAAATTTTGAAAAAATCTCAAAGGTGCAGCTTATGTTTAACTTTAAATATCTCGAAAAATAGTGACTTTATCGTTAGGAAGGAAGAGTATGTTTTTTACACAGAAAGTATTGGAGAATCGAAAAATTGTGCTAAAATGACAATTCCGCCAGTGGCGTAGAATTTAGGAAGGATCAACCTCTCACTTGCCCCTGTTGTACGCCACTGGCACTAGCCAGAAACTTTTGTTTAAAATAATTTAGTATGGTGTACGGTACCTACACTTTCTGCCAAGTATGATAAGAATACGTCAAATAGTTTTTAAGTACTGGGCAAAAATCGTTTTTAAATTTTTAAATAAAACACCCTGTAGCTCAGGAAGGAGCCATATTTTATCTAAGTGTTTTGGGTCAAATCTTCATATTCTGAGCCCAGGATACTCCAGTTAAAATATTTCCAATTACTTACAAATCACCCTGTATATATATATATATATATATATATATATATATATATATATATATATATATAGATAAAAAAGAAAAAATTTACACTACTTTTAAATTAACGATTTGTTTATCTAATCATACGCAATTAAACAATTTGCATTAATAGGTATGAAATAATTTCCATTTTAAAACAACATAAATTTCCATGACCACAAAGAGCTTCGCTAACAGAGTGAAAATTTATGAAAGGCAATTGTTTATGTACACACACGTATCCGCTGTTTGAGAAATCTCATCTCATTCTCTTTCCTCACATCACAGTAGGCGATGACTCCAGCCACAAACCTCACCATTGCACCGTCAGACTCTAATGACAAATATAAATTAGATTAAGCCAGTTGGTAAAGCGATTAGCTACGCTCCGGTTATGACAAACTGCGTCTGTCACGTCAAATCTAATTGTATTACCCATGGGTCATATTTTAGTTGGCGTAGAAAACGGCTCCACCATTTCCCATTTGCGCTGCTGCTTCTCCTGCGACTGTCTCTTGTTTCGCTTCGTTTTTCCGCTGTAAATTGCGTTTGAAATCAAGTTGGCCGTCGTATATTTGCTTGGCAAATATTGTGTTCGCACTTGATTATCTAACGCGCTCGGCTGCAAATGTTTTGCTCTATGTTATATACAGATGCGTTTGAGTTAATTAGATGTTTATTTTTGGCGGTAGTCAGGCGCCATGCTCGCTTTTAAATTTATCTAGTAGATTGGTTTACAAACCGAGCTCAAATAACGAATTGCTTTGCTAAGTTTGTGTTTCATTAAATTTTATTTAGATTGCAGGAATGTGTAAATTAGTTTTTAAGAATTTTTCTGTTAGATATTTTCTCATATTTCACTTTAAAAATGTTGATAAAATTGTGTTGATGATCAAATATAGAAAACAAGACAGAATACATTATATGGTTATCCAGTATATTTGAGTTTTTTCTATGTAAACTAGAGCTAAAAAATAATAGACCCGTATTTTAGATTTTTAAATATTACACGTGTACACGTATTAAAAATTTTAAAACCTACATTTGTATATTTCTAATTTTACTTAGTTTCACCTGATAAAATTCACATCAAAGTTGATGTATTTAAAATATAAATTAAATTACTTTGTAATAAATATCTAATAAAATATGTAAATTTTTAAAATTATTATACTGCATTTAAATTATTTATGTTAATAATTTTTAAAAACATTTTAAAATATGCCATGTTACACCAATCTTCAGTAAGAAATTAAATAATTTAAATTTAAGAATACAGCATCAGAAAATAAAATTTCTCAGTAAATTATGTTTTCTATTTAAATTTCGAAATCCTATTTGAAAGAAAAACCGAATTACTTATTCCATTAACAATAGGGCACTTCGAAAACAATCATTAGAATGCTTCAAGTTAAAAACTTGAACAACGCGAACCCAAACATTGACAAAAACTCCTTTAAAACTTATTGTTAGTAGCACCCATGGTATACCAAGCCCGAAAACCATTTCTCGTCTTGGCCTAAAACAGTCGACAGTCGTGCGACCAAAGTAGCAATTGTTTCATCACTCAAAGAGCGGGTGTGTGTTGGCAAATGACAGTTGTTCGGTGGATTCGCAAGCCGATGAGCGCTACGAGGGTTCTCCAGAACTTTCGGCTTTCGTAAACTTTCCCGGCCCCAGGGAATCGCGCAGTAAAGCAAGTTGCCGATGCAGGGAGCTGAAGGGGTAGGAGTGTAAAAACTATGGTACTGATGCTGCTCGGTTTTGGAACATAAGAATCGGATACTATACTTTATTGTGCAAAAATGTTCTATTAAGAATTGATCAAATATATTTTCTTCAATAGCATCAAAATATTAATATTAGGTACGTTACTATATTGATCATGTAGAAAAAGATCATTATATTACTAGTACAATAATATATACAGTAGTTACTTACTAAATACATCACTGGTGGCACCGCTAAATATGACTATACGGTCAAGTGTATTTAAAGACATCTCCGGCGGTCCTATTAAAATTAATTAAGTTAATTGATAATTTAATTCTTTATTTTTGTTTGAATTTAAATTTTATTCTTGAAACTATGTAAAAAAATTCAAAAAAATGCAATGTACACCGCCAAAATATGTTCTAGATCAGAGATTTTTAATCTTAAAAAATTTTGTTGCTGCGAAATAAGAAATCATAGTATTTTTTTAAGATTTTTAAATCTCCTTGTTTAGATATTTTAGCATACAGCAAAATCTGTATCTTTCATAAACAACCGCTGACAAAAGTTGATCCATCAACCTTTTTTTTTTAACTTCAAAAAGTCTAACATTTAGATAGCATTTTAATTTCCTGTCTTGCATTTTCATACCAATCACAGCCGACTGCATTTGTGCTATGCAATTTTTCTCGACAGTTATTTATTACAACGTCAGAATTCGCAGTTGCATCAGCATTATTAGATGAATCAACTTGCTGTTTGTTTTGCAACCGTATGATATTCAACTGTTTTGCCGGTGTTTTTCTACCGTCACTTGTTTAATTAAATGTCATCCGTGGCGGTTGTAAAGAAAATTAAACAAGACAAATATAAATTGTTACGATTTTCAGCTGAAACAAATGATTGTTACTGTATAGGTAACGGTCCAAGTGTGTTTAAAATGTATTTAATTTTTTAAATTTTAGTTCAATTTTTTTTTTTTTTTTAATTATTATACATTTATTTTAGTTCCAAATATTAATATGTTTGACTTATAGAAACAGTTTTTACAAATTGAATGTTTTATTTTAATGAAATTTTGATATTATTTTTTTTATTTATAAGTTGCGAGTAAAATATTTAATAGTACATATATATATAACTTAAAGTAGATTAAATTTGTATTATATTTTTGTAAATAAAAACGTTTCAATTATTTTTTTAAATCATTAATAATATTTTATATATAATGATAAATACGATTTAATGAATCAAATTTATATTTAATATTTTTAAAAGTCGAAATAAGAAATGAAAAAATTACGTCATCTAGCGGGAATCAAACTCACAATCTTTCGATCTCCGGCCGAGCGCCTTGCCGGACGTTAGACTTTGCTTGCTAGTTTGAGATATCTCATTTGAGATATTATTCACTACTTTATAATTTAAAAATATAATAATCTTCTTTATAAATAAAATAATGTCTAGACATATGTAATTTAAATAAAATTACAAACGCAATAAACAACAAAATTATTTTTGGCATCAGTTATTTTTCCACCTAATCCGCGTCATAAAATATCTAGTATTTCCTCTTGGAATTCCACGCCTTCAAATTTATTTACCATCGAAAAAAGAAAAACATCCTGAAATTAGATCCAGCCGTATTCAGACGACATTTAAAATAATACGAAATAAATTAAATCTGATATAAAAAATGCGTTTTTCTAATTCCAAATGATAGAAATTTACCTCGCATATAACTTAAGAGTGACAGTAACATCATCCTATATTTAAATACGTACGACAAGAGAAAAAAAATTGAAAAAGAAAAAAAAAACAGTACACTATCGTATTTCAACTGTGAGGGAATTTTTTTTAAGAGGAGGGGAAGATTTTACAGCCGTCTGAGATGAGTTACGAGCAAGGCGGACACCTTCCATCGAAAATAATTTGTTTTTCCAGTAAATGGCTCATTAAGTCCGACGTGGGATGCTTATTTATAAAACATGGGTGAAATCGCGCAAAAGATGGGGGAGGTACATTTTACTATATATTGGTTTAGTATATTGGCTGTTTTTATATTTAATAAAAGTTTTTTTTCTTTTAATTTGTTTATTAATAATGCGATAAAAAATGATAGAACATAATAATATTTAAATTGAAAAAATAATCGACTGTTATATATTTCTATTAACTACTAAGCAATATCTATTGCCTTTTTCAGGGCACTACAATGAAGACAAATATACATATAATAATAAATATAACAAAACAAGAAAACACTTACAGCAAAATATTTTATTTAATTTTACATGGTAATGCTATCTTTTTTACAGAATATACAAAATTTCCTATACAACATCTAGATTGTGTTTTACAGACATTGCTTTTATAGATTATTTTCGTTACTTATGTGATATTTATTATTAAAATGATTTTTTTGATATGCTTTCTATATAACAGTATTTTTAAATTTACTGATTAAATAATGTATATTTACGTTACATGTAAGATCGACTAAAATATTCTGCTTTAAGTGTTTTTGTTCTGTTGTTATATTTATTAGTGTATGTATAATTGTATGTATTTATATGTATACATATTTGTATTTATTGTAAAGCCTTGAAGAAAGCAATAGAAAAAAAATTAGCACAAATTAATTATCTTTTCTTTTTACTCTATTTTCTATCTCTATTCATATCTCTTATGCTGATATAACTTTTTACTTTTATTTTGTTTGTGGATGAACGGTATGTCGCACGTGCATGTTTGGTTTTTGTCATCAAGCTAAGTTTAGCGGGTAAGCGAGGCTGTCAGAACATCGACATTGCCCCCACACGACGCCTACCGTCGTGACGACCACACACGTCGATCACCCGACTCGACGTCACACGCGCCATTTGCTTGTGACGGGTCACAGATGAGCAAACATCAATGCCTTTCCTTTATATTATGTTTTTATTGACATCACGGTAATAGACCACTTAAAACTATAACATATCTCCGATCTGTTTTATGTTCGTTTGATGGCTCGAAGATCTAATAGCCGTTTATTTATTTTTATTAGTTATTTATTGTTTTGAAAATATAGATGTAATAGATAATTCGATTAATTGAAGATAAAGTTTAATGGTCACACATAACTTGATTAGCTTTGTGTGATTAAAATAGTTAATTTTTTATTTAATCTGAATCAAATCTAAATGAATCTGTTTTAAACTCTTTATTTAAGTATCTGTCAAATTTCAAACATTTTAATTTTATAATAAAAAAATTAGTGTTTTAATTATTATGAATACGAAAAAAAGCAAGGAGTATAGAAAGTAGCTGTCGTTGCACTACATGTTTTTCGTTTTAAATCTTATAAGTATTGTCATAGCTATTAAAAATTCACAATCAAAAATTTTCAGGACAATCTGTATAGGGTCAGGAATCTGTATGGGATTATAAATCTGCATGGGGCTAATAGAAATTTTATACTTTTTAGTTCGCTTTAAAAACGTGGTATATTTAAAAAAAAATTTATTTAAATAATTATTTTCTGCTTTTTAGTCTTTTGTGTGTGTGTGTGTGTTCTATATTATCTGTAGTTGTTTTCCGAGTTTCTATATTATGAAAAAATATTTGTTAAATACACAAATGTACGGTATTCGTGAATATGGCAAAAGATGAAAATTAATGTTTCTAATATTATTAATTAATTAGTTAATTAGCTCATCGGGAAGTTAGTTTAAAATCGATTGCAAAATTTGTACCAAACAAGTCTAATTAAAATAATATACAACATAATAAAGTATTACCTATTTGTAATTTCTTCTACAAAATTATAGAATACAAAATATCATTACCTAATTGTCCATAAATAAACAAAATTGAAAAAAGAGGTAACCAACAAATAATTTTTTCATATTCTTTCTAGTTCATTCCTTAATTAAACAAAACCAGCACGCTATTCCGTTTAAGTCCAGACTGACAATTATAACCCGAAATAAAAGTGCATAATCGCGAGACACCACTCGCAAATCGTGACTCAAAACACAAAATTGAAATGGGCCAGAGTGCTACCCAGCTACCCTCTGAGTTGGAGTACAATGGCAAAGTCTTGTCCGGCCCTTTGCCTCTTTGCCGAAGCATATTAAATTCCGCATGGTACCCCCAACGCAAAAGATTTACTAACATTTGTTGGGAAGCACGTGGCCTGATAAAAACGCTGTGTTTATTATAGGGAGAGTTTTATCCGAGTACGTGCCCAGTACTACGGTTGTACTTTTATTTTTATTTTTTTGAAATTTACGGAAAGTAGGTAGATAGTAAAATGTTGGTCAAGAGGCTTATATAAGTTTGTATATTATTATATTTTTGTATTAAAATGAATATATTTATTGAAATTTTATAAATATCAATAATAAAATAAAACGGCTTTAGTATAATTCTGTGTTAATTTTTATTAATAATCCACGTTTTGACATACTCCACGTATATACGTGGTGTACGTAAAAATGTCGATTATTAATAAAAATTAATATAGAATTATATCTTAAAGTTGTGTTATTTTAATATAATGAGTTCTGAAAGATTTATACTATGTTAATATCAAAAATATTAACAATATATTAATAAGAAAAAGCAATATAAATTAACAAAGAAAAAGATCGCATCAATCAGTGGAAAGCCATTGTTTTAAATAAAATCTGGTTTTCTTTAAATTTTGGTAATCTAGTTACCTAATAATTTGTTTCAATGTTTTGTTTGTTAATTATTTGTGTCATTTGTATATCTTTCCTGATGATGTTATATGTGTATTATGTCGAAACGTTGAAATTATATTATATTATATAAAATAAGACAACTTTAACCTACAGAATTTTTATCTGCAAAATAAATTTTGTTTATTGATTGAAATGGAGAATTTTATGCTTTACAACATTTATTTGAAACCGTTTTCTCTAAAATAATTTCCAAAGTATTAATTTTTTATGAAAAAATTCTCAATTTTATGTTAAAATAGAAAATGGAATAAAGTAATGTAATAATATACAATTACAATTTATTCTCTTTTTCTGAAAAAAATATATTTAAAATAATTTAGCCATTCCAATCTATTTCACTGGTTCCCGAAATAACCAAAATCTAAAAACACTTTCGAACATTAGCAAACCCATTTATCTTCAACTTTAGATCCAAGCCATCTGGACCACCATTCTTCACCTGTCCACGCATCAAATTTGTCTCGCACTAAACTCATTCCCTATCTATACCACAGTCGAGTTAATTCAATATAATAATATAACTGAGACCAGCCGTTGTTGGCCGCCTCCGAGCAAGCGCATACGGATGTCTCATTATTCATAGTGCGCCCGTCGAGGCCACCCAGTTCATTTTAGGGGTCGGCCCACTTTTCGTCACTTTGCAATACTATTTCGGAGCGACGGCTTAGAGAATTTGCAAAGTTTTAATAGGTGCCGCTTCAGTTGAAAGGTTTGAACTATGGGAAAAAATATAATATTTTTAGATAAACATATTAAAGTGTTTATTACATTAAAACCAAGCGATATTTCAATATTATTACTCAGTTTTTGTAATTACTGAGCAGAACATAGAGTTATATGCTCGAGAAGATGATCATATATTTTTACTTGCATTGTCAATGATGTAAATTGCTAGCACACAGTCAAGCAATAAACCTACAGTTTATAATGGGTTCCAAACTACACAAACTACCGATATCAATTCAGTGGTGCAAAGTTTTAATACTAGAAATAATATTTTTATTTATATCCTGGTGTCAGCGAAGAGCAAACCTGAAATCTTTAAAGTTCAAGCTTGACATGCTACCACTGGACTACAACTGCTTTACAATGTTAGTGGAACATATTTTTATTAATAAATATGAACACACGTACACAATATTTTAATATAAACTACCAAACTAATTTTAATAGATTCAATATTTTATTAATATAATTTTTATAATGGCATATGAAATCATAAGTGAATTTTAACTTAGTAAAAAAATCTTTCAGAACTCATTAAATTAAAATAAAACTTCTTTAGGTTAAGGTTCTGTATTAATATTTATTTAAAATCGACGTCTCGAAGAAAGTCAACGTCGATTTTAAATAAACATTAATACAGAACCTTAACATAAGCAGTTTTATTTTAATAAGTGAATTTTATTTAAGAAACCTTGGTCAGGCCAGATTTTGGATGCGATAAAACAAAATTTGCTTATAAAACTAAAACCGCGAATGTGCAGTATATCCTCATATGCTTACATGTAGTTTGGTGCAGAACCACTAGTTCTACGCTAAAACATAACACTGATTTCGCTAACAAAAGTGCAGTCTGAATGAAGCTTCATATTTAATATTATAAAATTCACTTAAACTATTTTAAAGTACATAATAAGTCATTGATGTAGTACTTTCACAAAAATCTCTTTTAAATATGGGATGAGAATTCAAACGTATATTTTTTATGCATCGAACAAGTCAAACAGAACTGTTTTCTTATTATTTTACTCCTAAACAAAAAAAAATTCCCCAAATCTATCACTCTCTATTATCAACCCAGTGACATCTATCTACCAGTTCGCATTCTTGGTCAGTCATCAATCCACGATCACATTTCGCAAATTTACACCATTTACATGCCACTATATCAACCCTACCATTGCTTCTATTTCCTTTTTTTTTAGAAACTACACACACATACACATACACAATCGCACATAGTAACGACGCCACAATACGGCTGCCAAAACGACGACCGTTGTCGTCGTCCGCAAGATTTGTTATGGTTATATATTGCATGTCTTCAACGGACAGCCCTAATCCCGTACCATATTTATATTTGTGCGACCGACGCAACGCACAATATGAGAACGCTTCTCAGATGATGCGGCTGCTTCTTGTTTGCTTCGGATCACGATGTATTTTTGAGTTTGGAAAGAGAAAACTGTGTCAGCTTAAATTATATGACTTGTTTGTTAATTTATTGGAAGTATTGTGAACAAAAAAATTTACTTTATTTCTGTAAACTATACAATTTATTTGACTTATTTCATTGATATTTCTTTATGTATTTTAAACATTTATAAAACTTGATAAACTATTACCTTTTTGTATAGAAAACAGAAATATAAGTTGGTACTCTAAGCTCGGTTTTTGGATGTTTTAGTTCAATATTTAGTCCTAACTTTATGACAATTGTATTTGGGTTAAAACCGGTATTAATTAAAACCGATTTTAAAATTGTGGTATTAACCATTGTGTTTTGTATTTTTAATTTTAAGTAAAACACTGTAAATGAAATTACTGTTTCTTTAATATTTGTAAAATATTGTAAAATATTATTAAAAAAAAATCAAAACCCTTTTCAAATATTTAGAACAAAGCAAAATTATATATTTATAATCAATAATTAAGAACACAGGTACAGATTTAATAAATTAATAAAACTAAAGTCAAAATTTTTATATTAGGTTTTAAAATTTATATTTGCATTTAACAAAAAAAAAATCATTCTAATACTAGCATGAAACTTTTACCTACTTCATATTTATAATACCTCTCATACGTGTTGTTTTATTTTTACCACTTGGTTTACACTGAACAATTGTTAATTAAATAAAATAAAATTTTATTTAAATTAGTGCCATAAATAAAATTTGGATTCCTTTATTTCAAAATTTATAATTTTACAATCTAGTTACTTATTTTGTTACCTAGTAACTTGTTTCTACGTTTTGTTTATTTACTGTATTATTATTGTATTATTTATTGTATTATTTTTCCTGATGATGATGATGTACGTAGAGAACATAAAAATATCGATTATTAATAAAAATTAATACAGAACTAAATCCTAAAGATGTTTTATTTTAATGCAATTCTAAAAGATGTTTTACTACGTCAAAAGTAAATAAATAATGTAATAAAAAAAATATTACTAAATATATATTTTGTAAAATAATTAACTTTAGAATACCTGAGAAAAATTGAGCATATTCTATTAAACAAAATTGAAAAGTCCTTTAATTTCTAACATATTTATTTAATTTAATGATACCACACAACTGATTTCCACTTCCAGTATGTTACTGCTTCGTCCATCTCTATCTACCATCAACCCGAAAAGTCACGGCACCTAGGCAATTACAATTACGACAAGGCTATTTACCGAGTATTACGCACAGGCATCAAAAGATCACCGCGTAATTGGGTTTTAATCGGCGCGACCTAACGAGTACACAGCGCCGGCTTGACGTTCGATGATTTAGTATCACGTCAAATGTGAATTGCAAACATTCGCGCCACGACCAATATGGTATATGGGGGATCGGTGTCAAACGCGCAGCGTGACTTTGCTCCTTGGCGTGAGGATTTTGGCAACCCCAGAACGTCTTCACGATAATCGGCCTGGTAGTTTGCTAAGATGATTGAATTTTGTTGTTGGTTAATATAGAGAAGAAAGGATGAGAAATTTTAGTGGGCTAGTATTGGTTGCGGTTTTATAATACTGAGATGAAACTAAAGGAAATAATCTAAAAATTATTATCAAAAAATTTTTTTATGATTGTTAAGAAGATGTACTTTATTTCACTGTTTTTGTGCATAAAATGTTTGTTAATAAAGTAAAACAACCGCAATCTTAGCATAGCAAAGTCAAATTTAAAATTTGTATTTTATGATTATTAAGATGTACTTTACGTCACTGTTTTTGTGCATAAAATATTTGTAAATAAAGTAAAACAATCGCAATCTTAGCATTAGCAAAGTCAAATTTAAAATTTGTATTTTAAAAGTCGTAAAAAAATATGTATAATAATATATTATATTACGAAGATTAGAAGACGATTTTTAGTGTCTTAAACTAAATACTTGTCTAGGCAAAACACAAAAACAGCTTTCTATTCCGAGTAACATATGCTACTTTTTCTAGACTAAAAATAAATGAAAATACATATCAAAAAACTTTAAGTTTACTAATAGTTGTAAAACAATATATATGTTACATGATTTGTGAGAATTAATGTTTCTTAGATCAAATATGCAATTTCTGACAAATCTGGCGATGTGCAATCTTCTCATATTTTCAGTAATTAAATTTAAATTCAAGCAAACTAACACTGTCACTACATAATTTTCATTTTGTATAAGTTTACATATAATTTAAATAAATATTAATTTTGCTATAATTCATAAATGTCACATATTTATTAGCAAACACCTCCACCAAAAATATTTTTCCGCTCAGCGCCTCCGCCAAATAAATCTAAGTCACCAAAATCCACGCAGCGTCAATAAATTACCTTTAGTAATTACAATCAAATTGAAGTTTTGATTAGATTCGGTGCGCATAATGAGAATTCTATGACAGTACGTCTTCGCACATGTCGCTGCTAACAAGACACGTTTTGCACCCGAGACAAATGCGAAACGGCACAGCGCAACGTACAATTAGCGCGTAAGTTTACGTCGACGTACGTAGTTACACTAAACAGTTTACGGCATGATACTTACTACTCATGCGTAATGTACTAGATAAATTAAACAAGTTATAGTTATAGTATTTTTGTTTTTGCTTAAATCGCCATTAATTTATTTTGATTAATTTTTAAATAAAAAATAAACGCATTGACCTTGCCGGTGTTTGAATCCGGGACCTTCTACATTCGTGGCAACTTTGCTAAACAACTGCGCCACAAGATCACAACGACAAGATATATTTTAACTGGTCATAATAAACTTATAAATTTAATCCAGTCAAGTACATCACGTGGTGTGTCAACGGGTGTATCCATGAATATTTTTACGAATAAAAGATTTATTGTGTTTTCTTATATTTATAGCAAGCCGAAAACTTTTTGGTCTTACCACGTACACCGTGCGGCCAAGTCGAGAAATGACTGACAATTCATCGCGGCCAATGACGGGGTTTACCGTTTGCGATATTTCCACGTCGTGTCAGCGGTTAGGGGATAAATTGCCAATGCAAGAGGGCGAAACTTAATTTAGCCAGCTTGGTGTGGGGTACTATGTTCAGCGATGACTTACTGAGTGTTTGGCTGGAATATAAAGAGAATTAGAAGTAGTTTAGATAGCAGAACTTGACTAAAAATAAGTTGTGGTGTATCTAGAAGAGAAGTAGATTAGATTATTTACGCCATATAATGTTATAATCTTCATATTTCAGTTCCAGATTTAAATATGTTAAATATAATAAAATCGCACAGTATTCATATTATAGATTGTCTCCAAACGTACAAACAAGTTCCGAATTTTAATGTAAATAAAACAAAAATTCAACTTAAAGCTTTTTAATTTCAATTTTAAACAACAATAACAATTAAGAAAGGAAAAGTAACAGTAAAAACTAACAATGTTTAAATAATTTTAGCTACTAAAATGTCGATATAAAATTTTTAACGTTTTTATTGATAGATATAGATACATTTAATTTTGGGTAATTTATAATGCTCAAAATATTAGAAATTGACTAAAAAATATTTTGTAAATATAATTAACAAAATACAAAAAAAAATATGTCTATTAATATAATAATATTTTGAAACAATCTAATTCAGAACTTTAAATATCAAATTTTATATTTCAACAAAAAATTACAGATACGACTAAACAATTAATAAATTAATTAAAAGATTTTGAAGCAATTGAGTGCTTTACAAAAAAAAACTTATTGCTAATAGGTGTAAAAACCACCATTTGCAGTAACCATATAGTAGCATCCCTAACGTATAGCATAAACCAAAAAAGGATGTGTATTTCTCTAACATCCTGTCACTCTCCAAATAAGTAATTAATTTCCAATAAACACACACACACACATTGAACTCACACGTTTTTAACCTCCACTTTTCAACTGACTTTTTAACTGATTTATTACTTAATAACTTTTTTAAAATACTTCTAAATTTTTACGAATATTTGGATTAGTGTAACAGTTGCTATAAGAAGGAAGAAACCATTTTGGCTAGAGCAATTTATGCCTGGATTAGCTCAAGTCGTTTTTTAGTACTAATCCCATGATTAGGGGTGGAATACGTTGCTTAGTTTTTTATTCATTAGCGTAAGTTATAGATGTAGCACATTTTCAGACATATTTACTGCTACTAATGAGCTATATTTTATATTTTAATCTAAGAGTTTAACGTTTGCAGCTTATATATCATATACAAAGTGTTTTAGTATCTAATAACGATTTTTGATTTATAGATAGAAAGAATGATTATAGAGAAACTATTAATATAACAGACTTGGAGTTTTTGATAAAACAATCTAAAGACATATTTGTTGTAATTAATTTAAATGTATATTTATTAATACTAAATGACAAAAATATTAATATATTTATAATTATTTCTTATATATTATAATTCAAAATAATGTTTTATTATTTATATTTTTATTAGGTACCAATATTATTATTAAGTAGCAAATATTTATCTATTTTAGTTAAATATAAAATAAAATTTCAGGCACACAAAAAAAAAATATAACATTAAAAAAAATGTTTTTGTGACACAATCAGTTATGCAAAACAAAAATTTGAATATTTTTAACTATAAAAATTATTAAATTTAATGAACTAAAAATTTTATTTTCTGTATTCAAAAAAAATCTTGTAATAATTCAAAGTAATAATTTATATACAGTAAATTTTTAATTATCTAAAACAGTAAAAACTCATGGAAAAAAAATACAAAAACCCAAATTTTTGACAAATTTTTAGTTTTATTTTACAGTAAGATAAAAAATTATTTTCAAATTTTATATACTTAAACAAAAAAATTGAGTTTTCCACTATTCCAGTTAATCCGCAATCCGCTTTATCTACTCCGGATTAAAAATATTTGGTATCTGTAACTGTAAACAGCTTAAATATTTTATAATAAAATTAATTTAAAATGTACATTTAAACATTTGTTATTGTTTTCAAAAATTATTATTATTTTAGAAATGACTAATTTTAATACCAGTCATAAATATTCAAATTATTTCCAAATAAAAATTTTTGCTAAATTATCAATAAATAAAACGTTGTTGCTAGTTATATTAGATATAACGATTGTTAATACAAAAATATAACTTTAAAATTGGCAAAAACTTCTGAACACTAAATTTGTTATTAAAATTTTCAGGAAAAAATCCAATATTATGTTCTCCTTCTTTAACTCAACATCTATATAAAATTTAATTACCCACAATAAAGCAATATTTCCGTACAACTTCCACTCAAATTTAATTACACAACCCATAACCCTTCACTAAATTAATTCTTCATTTTACTACCCAACTACTTTAATCCAAAATTTCGCTAAAACAACCCCTTTAAATACCAAGGTCAAATTTTTCTCGTTCCCCCTCTCCAACCCTTCGAATAAAATCGATCGCGTGGTGTCTATAAATTATTCATGACTCGGACTTGTCGTCGTCTTAATTACGACGCTAAAACCGACGCTGTGTGCGCGTCGAGACGCCTTGCAATGAATGTTCGGGGTTGCCTGGTGAACCGGAAGAACGGAGTTCTCTCGAAGAAAAGGAAAATACTAGCTGGAGTTTTATTGGCATTGGGTTAAGTTAACTTGATTAGTATGGTAATTTCGATCGAGGTGTATTGATTATGGTGAGGGCGGAAAAACTGTCGCTGTAATTGTATGTATGGGGATAATTTGGCGTATATTGGACGCTGATTAGAATTGTGTTTTGTAATTTGGTTTGTTTACATGGATGTGTGTGTCAAATTAATGATTTTTTTGTTAGAACTGACAAATATTTGTAGATAGTAAAGTATAATTTAAAAATATGTGACATTTAAAATAAAACTCCTTCAGGTTAAAGTTCAGTATTTATATTTATTTATAATAGACGTTTCGACAAAATGTCGATTATAAATAAATATAAATACCGAAATAAATTTTCGGTAAAAATTATATAATTTTGTAATTTTAAGTAAAATTTGTTTACCATATTATATATGTTTTTTACCAAAAAAATAAATAAACCTACATAAAATTACAGAAAAATAATAGTAAAATTTTACTATCAAAAAACTGTAATTTTATTTTACTACAAATATTTTGTATTTCTATAATTTATAATAATCACGTAAAGTAAGTAAAAATGATCTAATAAATATGTAAAATTGCTTACTTTCTGCAAATTGCATAACATATACTTAATGTAGAATTACATATTGTATTAATGTAAAATTACCAAATTTTTTCACAGTTCATATACAATTTAATAGATTATTATACAGACTAGACAATACACCAAAAATAATTTATATTGCAATATTGCATATTTTTAAACTACCCTAACATTAACTACTGCCATCTATTTATCATATCTATCATTTCGATGTAACTACTGGATTCATCCTCAAATCCCAGTATTGCTAGAGACCTGAAGCATCCATCCACTGCATGGTGTGTCTCCCTATTCATCCATAGTCGTAGATTATAGCTCATTTACGTAATGAATAACAAATGCCGTCATTAAACTGAACAAATGTTTATTTGCCGGTTAATGCCGTTATTGACGTGTAAATGTCTGCGGGACATGGCGCACTGCACTTTGCCCCCCCCCCCCCGCCATGATACTGGGTACTAAATGCCCCAACATATGTGTCCATATGGGGGCTGATATAGTGTGCATTTCGAATATAAGCTGCATGGTCTCTGAATTATTTATATTGCCACTTTGTATTTATTATTAGTATTATCGTATTTAAAGAAGGGTGGAGATAATTGAATTTTAAAATACGGCAGATAGATATTCCGGGATTATTATTTAAAAAGAAATTATTGTTTATAAATTACAAATTAGCTTAATGGATGTGAATGCATGAGAGGAAAAGATCAATTTATCTTTTGTAATTAGTTTGATTTTGATACAAGTAGAATATATTCTGGTCATTAAATTTAGATTAAGTCTTTGAATTTAAAAAACTTTAAAGTAAATTTCAATTCTAGTCAATACTTTAAGTGTAAAATCTTTAGCTTAAATTATTTTAAATTTAAATAGGGTGCATGTTCAGAATTGCTCTATTTAAATTTATTTAAGTAGCAAAGTTAAAGTCTCATTTAAATTAAAGATCTTTAAATTTAAATTATTCTTATATATTCTTCAATATATTTTCATTGATAAAAATTATTATAAGTTTGATAATTATCTCAGTGACAAAATCTAATCTTCAATTGTAATGTAAAGTATTATGCACTTTAATTTTTATGTATTTTTAATTGACTTTTTCTATAACATGTGGTTTATATGGAAATGAAAGAGATATTATTATTATTATAAATCAACGACATTTTTTGCAATGGTTAATGTTTTCATCGAACTGCATAAAGAACAAATAAAAAAATGCATATACAATTTTCAAAAGGTGTTAATGTATTCCGTGGCATACAAAATTAATGTTGTTGATTGCATATTCGATTCGTAGCCATAGCCGCAAATTTGTTTTTCGCCTTATAAGTGCATTTCACATCGCTAAAAATCCACAACACAAACAACATGAGAACTATGCAACGAAACATAATATATCTCGATCGGCTCGACAATGAACACGACAATGTTCGCAAAACACAAGGCGATAAAACTATGTTTTCCTGATCTAAAACAAGAATTTCGACCGGCAGTAAATAATCATTTTCCTGGTTTGGGTTAGGAAATTGGTATTGCATCTAATTTGTGATTTGAGAAATATATAAGCAAAACATATTCGTTCGGATTTACTAACAGCTGTTTGAATCGGTTTGACTGGACTGAATAGATTGCAAAACGTACGTCTGTTCTTAATGCCCACGCATGCAATTGTGGTGTATTGGGTGTCATTTCACAGTCAATTGATAACGTACACATTCTAATACTGTACTAATTGTGTATTGTGTTCTGTGAATGACTGATGTGACGTCATCAGAAAGCCTAATGCTAAAATGGTTAATTTCGAATACAATTTATAATGAAATGAATGCAAAAAATTATTTGATTGTGTCGTAAAATTGGACTGATAAGAACATAAGTTATTTATTTTAAGAGTTGTGTAAGTGTAATTTCAGAAAATTAAAAAAAAAATGAATATTGAAAGAAGTTGAGAGAGTGCCTACTTTTGTTAAAAGGTTATGTTAAAAGGTTATCTTATGAGGTTCTGTTCGTGTTTGTTGATGTTTTTTTAAGTACTGTATTTTGTGATTTTTAACTAAATTTAAATATATATATTCTTTCAATTTCATTGATTCAATGTGATTTAACGTTTATTTTCACCTTAAGCAATAATCTTTCAATTAGGCATGCAGCATCTAGAAAAAAATCTGCATCATATAATTTTTTAAGCAATTTTAACTTTTTCAGAAATTGTTCAACATTAACTCTAATTCTGTAACAAAGTTACTAAAGTTTTAGCAATGTTGCCAAGAACTATAACCAATAGAAAATTGGTTATTTTTATTTTTTATTTAGTGTCTACTAATATTATTGGTTAATGTAACAATTTCGTTACAGAATTGAGTTGGTTGTATCGGAAATTTTTTAAATATTTTGTAAAATAAATAATATTATCACATTTATTTAGTTGTTGTTTTGAAATTTATTATCACGAATGTTCTAAATTAAAAAAAAATAACTATTTGTCATCTATCTACTGTTTCAAAATGTCTCAAATTTCGGAACAAAATTCTTTTTTGTATCTGGCATCGCTCCATCAGATAATTCATGACTTTCTTAATAGCGCTACTTTATTTATTTTTAACTAACAACTAGGGATATCACTTTTACAACTAACTCATTAACCGTAACTATATCCCATTTACACATAGTTAAAAATAACGAAAGAAAAACGAAATATATCTCCGAAATTCAGGAAATCATCCATGTAATCTTTAAGCACTGAATATATCTTTCAACAAAAAGCATTCATATCACATTTCCAAAGACGTAATAGTTCACAACTGGGAAAAAAGAGAGAAAAATATCTACCAGTGATATTCAAGACAGTACGTTGGTAATTAATTCAGTGGCGTCGCGTGCGGGGCAAATGGTTTAAAAATAGAAGATGGATGAGCGTAATTCCTCTGTGACAAACCACTGCACAAAACACCGTTTAATTCAGTTACGCTATCAATGCGAATGGTTTTCTGTTCTGTCGGGTTAAAAATAACCACGACTTGACTATGATTGCATTCTGTACATGCAATTTCAGTGAGATGAATTAGCTGGAAGAATTTCGCTGTACTACAAATGTCATATGTCAAATTAGTTAGAAAAATTAACTTATTAACATTGTGAAATATGAGTAATGAAATCTTACTTTACATTTAACAAATTTTAATTAATATAAAAATAAAACGGCTTTAGGATTTAGGTTTTTGTTAATAATCGACGTTTTGATGTATTCTACGTACATTATCATCAGGAAAAATAATACAATGATGTATATAGACTTCGTCGATTATTAATAAAAATTAATACAGAACTAAATTTTAAAACCGTTTTATATGTATGTTAATTAATATATATTTTTGTAATAATTATGTTTATCAATTAATTAAAATTTTGTTAAATGGAAAAAGATTTGTTTTATATAATCATAAATTAAAGAAAAATCATTTAATTATAATAGTTGTAATTATTGTTTTTTTATTTTAACAATTTTATTAACTCTTCCATAAAAATGTAAAAATATACAAATGTAAGTACACAAAAGTAGCACTTTATTCACAGGTAGTACTTCATCATAAAAACGCGAAAGTACGTAAGTAAAATATCAGAAATTCTTTCCCTCGTTTGCGTTCTACATACACACAACCCCTTTCAACTTTACGTATGCGTGTATATACAGTAGTGGTACACGCATTCGCATACCTGAGTGCGTCTGAATGAAGTCTAAATGACTGTGTGTAGATAGATATGTGACGACGCAACATGCGAAGATACTTCACGCACGAGTGTTATATAAAGTAGAGAGAGCTTTCCCTACAATAACAATGCTAATTTGCTCTTTTTTATAATTTTCATGCCTATTTATCTTGCGTGTGTTTTTAGAATATTTTACCTGTTGGTTTCTGGCTGCTTAAGAATCATGTGATATAATAAAAGTAAATGTTTGAAAAATTTTAAAATATTTAAAATAAAAATAATTAAATACATTCAAACAAATTTGCTAATTATTTGTATATTTTTATATTTATCCAAAGAAAGTTGCTATAAATAAAAGTTTTTCCATTTATATCATAATTATCAGGCGTTTTTGTAGACGGGTTATTTGTTAATAAAAATTGTTGTTTTGTTTACTTTTTTAATAAAAAATAACCGCCTGATAATTATGCACCAATCCTATATTATTGAAAATGTCTCTTTTGGACTAAATATCTGATCAAATAATTTCCTGTGATATTCACAACAAATATTGTCTCCCACTGACACAAACAGCACATCTTGCAGCCAAAGCACTCTAGATGTGCCAGTAATTATGATAATTGTAGAATATGGCGGTCGTATTCGCTAATCTCGACGCGTAAAGCACTCTTGTTGTCCGTCCAAACTATCTGTAAACGGGAACCGAGAATACAATGTGGGGGAACAAACAGAAGTTTAGTTAGTGACTGAATTATGTATTCAATTATAACGCCGAATGCTGAAACTTCGACTGTTTCGTGTCGAATTTATGATATTGGTAATTATTTCAGTTGCAACTCAAATTTCAGTTCTAATATATTTACGTCTTATTTTCTATTCATTATTGTTATACACGCTGTGTGTCACTCGTAAGTTTTCTTCTATAATTGCACAAATGAAATAAAATACGATATTTCAATAATAATATAAATTTTAAAAATAATTGTTCACAATTAAATGGAAGATTCTAAACATCATATGTAGCAAATTTTAATCTAGTACAATTTTAAAAACTATATATAAATTGGTAAATAATTATTACGACTAGTACAAATAATATAGGAAATTAATGGGAATTGTAGTCAGATTTGAATGATGTTAAATAAAACTTCCGATCAAATTTCGCGATTTTTATAACGTGTTGTAAAAATAGAATTTAACAATTTGCTTAAGGCGTAGTTATTATTGTGTGTTTCACAATATAATTTTGTTTTTTAATTATAAAGTATTTATTATTTTATTTGTTGTGACAATAATAGTAATTTCTAATACACATTAATAATTTATTTGTAATGATAAACGTTATGTTGACTGCCTACATTAAAATATATTGTTAAAAAAAATTTTTTTCTTTTAGAACAAGCTTTTGAAGAAGGTGAAAATTTACACCGAGAGCTCGGCTAAGAATCAAAATGTGAGGCTTTTATTTAACATCATCCAAATCTGACTACAATTTCCATTAATTATTTCCTACATATATATTAATTTGATCAATTTTTAATATACCAGAACCTCACAAAAACGTTCTTTAAAACATTTGTAAAACAATGTATTGAACAAACCAACCCATTCTACATCCCGCTCGAACAAGCAAGCCAAGAATCCACTAAAACCTGATGATACAATGTGGTATTTAGCAGTAACATTTGCCAAGACACACAATACGTACACAAAACCAGCATTCCACACGCTACTCCACCAATGCGTTTTGCTCACATATGTCCCCGTCCATCCACAGTCACCAATCCGACTATTTGCGTCTTCTTCGTAATTGAAATGAATGGATAACCGAGAACGAGCCGACCAGATCTATTCAAAGACACGCATGTCGCTTTTCATTGAGACGCAGAGCGAAATTCAAAATGGTTTATGGCAGGGCTTTGAATCTATTATTAGTACCGTCTAAAAAGAGTTTAACAGCGTTTGTGTTGCAGATGGGCAGACGGACAAAACGGATTATATATATTATTTTATGTGAGTTATTGGAGCAAGGAGGCGTGTAAATGTTTCGGATACATCTTTTGCATGTAAGACTTGTACTAGTTTTGCTTTTATTGCTATGTGATTAGAATTTTAAAGTTTAGGTGGTCAGATGTTGCACAAATGTCGTTGCAAAATAGACAGTGCAGTTGTAGTCTGGATGTCAATTTGAAATAACTCTTCCGTATACTCAAATATATATATATTTATATATATATATATATATATATATATATATATCTATATATATATATATATATATATATATATATCTATATATATATATATATATATATATATATATATATATATATATTCGAATCATTTTTGTATGT
Organism: Clivina fossor; assembly: GCA_963966155.1. NCBI lineage: Eukaryota > Metazoa > Arthropoda > Insecta > Coleoptera > Carabidae > Clivina > Clivina fossor. Next base: position 7,214,326 of record OZ014563.1, on the reverse strand, counting down.
TAGTGATTATAAATAATTTGTGATAAATGATATAGAATTAAAGTTAGAAAAGTTATTTAATTTGTTCAAATACAAATTTTATTAGCATATGCTAATTATTTATTACCTTAAAATTTTATTATATTGTTTGTATACATACTATTTAAATTTTTCGTTATATTTTTATTTCACTTAGTAAATAACAGATATATTGCAAGTGAATCAAACATTTATGTTTTAATGCTTTCTGGTTTTTTAATAAATAAAAAAGAAAAACACTTAAAAAATTGTTAAAATTTTTTCTGATAATCACGGTAGAATTATTTTTTCTCTTTTAATAATAGTATGATACATTTTTTAAAATTGTATTTGTGACAACAAAATTATCTAAATAAAAAAATGTTTTACATATTTTTAACAATACAATCTTAGTGCAATGTGCTATACCATACCAGATGTTCACAACATTTAATACTTTTATATGTTATTGAAATCTTTTTAAAATAATAAAATAATAAATTTCTTGACAGATACATTCAATCTCTCAATCGTATAATTTGTAAAAACAAATATTTTTGTACTAGTATTTAAAATAAAATTTATATCTACTAATTACTTTAACTTTGTTTAAATATAGGAAAATTAAGTAGTCTTAAATGACTAATTAATTGTAGAATTTTAATTTTATTGATTAATAAATATAAAGAGATTGCAATCAGATATGCATATTTTTGTAGGTTGGTAACGAGAAATATTATAAATTTTAATATCGTATAAATCTGCTTTATGTTTTTCATTTAATTACTCGTATTTTTGTATTACTGGGTATATTACTATAATTATGCAAATGAAATTGTGAAATAAAATGGACAAAAGTCATAACTAGAATTTATGCAGTAGTATTATCGTAAATATTTCAGATAAGTTATGAAATGAAAAAAAATTATCTAGTACGTTATAGTTGAATATTTATGTTTTATAGTAGAAATAATTAACAAAAAATGATTTATTATACCAGTAAAGTAAATAAAAAATACAGTATTTTTTTATATTTAAAATTTCTATTAAAAATAAGCTATAGTATTAATAACCGATATATCAAAGTTTAACAGATCAATATCTTTTTTGCAATTTGTAATATGAAAATTAAGACAAATAACAACAAATTGTAAGTATATGCCAATCTCTTTAATTCGGTTTATCAAAAAGTTGTATATTTTGAATGTTAATTATTTTGAAAAGTAATTAAGCTAATAGAGAAATAAATTAAAAGTTTTAAACAACTTAAACTAACTCTTATCCTTACTGAATAAAAGCAGTGCACGTTACTTGAAGACAAGAAATAAACGCCAAACTCACATTACCTAGGTGTCAATAAAACACTCACAATCAGTTCTCAAACTCCACAATTGAACCCGATTCAACTCTTCACCAAGAAAACAAGCAAATAAAACGACGAAACGAAAGAAGAAAATAAAAATCCTGCAAACATCAGAAGCGAAGGATCCGATATCAGTGCGCACCCCGAAGTTTCAAAACACAGCGAAGAAGTTCAGTTTACATTGGCAGCCAAAGATAGCTCGGCAACGCAGTACTTCTTGCACTTGTTCGCCAAAATAAAAACCGACAATCGGCCATCTCGGCCGGCAACTGTGATCCTTATACCATCGGCTGATTAGACAGATGTTCGTTTGTTTATACAAATCTCAGCCGGCGTTTGTAATCTCTGCGCGCTTGTGTTTAACACGCGGACGGGTACAATGAGGTCTTATATTTTCCGGGGCTTATCGCGGCGAGATTTTACTTGACCGGGGACATTTGTGGTCGCAACCGCGGTTACTGATTGATTTACATCCTTGATTCCGGCGAATGGTGAGAAGAATTCGTGAATTTCGATGGGTGTTGCCTGATTTGGACAAAACCAGAATAAAGATTTTTTTTCGGTTTCGAATTTTTATATATGTGACTTTAATATAGTATATCAATAAAATTTAAATAAATGAAAATTAATTATTTGTGTTGCCGACCTGTTTAGGACGTGTGCCTGATACCGTTTGTCATCCACGCGGGCCCGGGTTCGAATCCCGTTTGGTGCATGGTTGTTTGTAATGTTTTTCTATCGTTTGTTTAAACTACAGTTCATATTTACAAAAAAAAAATGTTGCTTGCAGCTATGGCCATTATATGTGTATTTCAAAAAATATTTGTAATTTTATTTTGAAAATCTCAAGTTCCACGATTGTGTTATGTATTTTTTTTATAATTACTTAAACCTGATAACAATTTATTGTTTTAAAACAAATCATATATAATTAAACATAAAAAATAAAATAAAAATATGACTATTTTTTACAAATTAATTGTTAAAAGTTATTTTTCATTTAGATTCTTTGAAATTATTTTTGAATTATGTAAATAATTTAGAAGATAACCTAAGAAATTCAAATCACTGTTATTATTAAATAGATAAAAAATTATTTACAATTATTATAAATAAGTAAGTATTATGTGATTTTTTTTTATATACTCGAATTTTTCTATCAAATTATAAATTTTTATCTAATTTAATTACAATTATATCCCTTTTAGAAAAAACAAAAAATTTAATAGTTTAGAAAATTAGTACCTAATTTAAATTTAAAATATAATTGAACGTAAATTTTAAAGTTACTTTTAAATGTTAATTTATATAATTAAAAATTTTATTACTTGACTTTATTTGTATGTATCTTATCGTATAAAGTGAAAATATTATCTGAATTTATTTAATAGCAAGAAAATAGCTATAATTTGTTTATACAATAGCTAGTCGTAAAATTATTTTAATTATAACTTTAATAATATTAAATATGTTATTAAATTTATCTCTATTTTACATATAGTATAATTCTAATGTAGATATGTACATGCTTCTGTTTCTTTTAAAACAATGTAAAGTTTTTTTAAAATATCAAATGTAAATTTTTCAGTTACAATAACAATTAACAATTAAAGAGGGAAATTCCAATCAATCACTTAGCGCATGCATCGTTAATAGTATTCGGCGAACGCGTAAATTTATGAAACACGCGTAACAAAATAATGGAATATACTGTTGACAGCGTAACAAAGAAATTTTTTTCACCCAGGCAACTCGGTTTTTTTTTTAAATGCCATATAAAAACATCCTTTAAACTAACCTTCTTTCGTTTAAACGGACAATAATTTAGTCGCCCCACAGCTAGAACAATGAGTGCGTAGGCCGTAATGCTAAATACATCACCCCCGTTTTTTGTTTCTTTCTCTCTTTATAAAAAAGTATTTTAGTTTGTAACAACACAGTGAACATTAATTTTGTAGACTTTCATTTGCTAGTCACATGTTGGTGAACAATTTAGTTTAAATTAAAAATTGTAATAAATATTATGTTATTATTAAGCTTTTGTTAGTTTTAATATTTATAATATGCAGAGTGATTTATATCAAGTCTAGAAACCTGATAATTTGTTAGACATTTTATAGAAAAACATGTTACATTGACTTTTATTCCATGTATGTTAGGTTAGGGTAACTTATATTCCAAGTAATTTAGTAAAAAATTTGTAAGGTATATTGGTATTATAGCAAACTAACAAAACTACATAAATTTTCTGTGAAAAACAATATAATTTTGTAATTTTAAATAAAATAATTAATTTACCATATTATATATGTGTTTTTATCGAAAAAGTAAACTTATATAAAATATTTATATTTTATATTTATATAATGTAAAAATTTTCCTGTGACGTCTGTAAATTTACATATTAAACTGGTGTAAATTATTTGTCCCAGAATTTAATGTAAAATTACCAATTTTTTTTACAGTGTACAAGCGAACATTTGCACGTCAATTTCAATGTATTCTGTTGCTTCAATTTAATCAAATGTTGCTGTTTTCAATTATCTGTTTGGTAAATTTGTTTGCACATGTTTTTTCCCCGGTGATGTTTTATTTGAATATTTTGTTTAGAAATAAATTAAAAATTATTTTTATGAGATTATGATCGAATTGGTTTTTTGACAGTAAATGGTAAATATTTATATAAATGTTTTTCGATAAAATAAATTTAATTCTTTTTATAGAATTTTATGTATTTTGTTAGAAAGGGTAGAATGAAATTTTGTGCAATTATCTCATCCATTCGTTTTTTTTTTTGTAAAAAATGTATTTAGGTAAAAATATATTTCAGCTAAATATAAAAATAATGTAGCAGTATCTCTAAATACAATAATTGTAAATGTACGAATTGAAATAATATTTTACTCCTTGTTCTACTTTTACATATATAATTTAAAATATATTCGTTAAAAAAAATTACGTATTCTTAAATATGAAATTTATATTCTCATCCCTTTTGTTTATAAAAAAATGCTTTTATTTTTTACTTTAAAATAAATTTTTACTTCTATCTCTAATCAAATATGAGTAATATTTATATTTTTGATATATACTTTTTATATCTAATATTATAAAATTCAAATAAATTTATTATAATTGCTTACTAAGTAATTTTAAGTACAAGTCAAAAGTCAGCATTACATAAACCAGTATGTATTGTTATATAACATTTTTTCACATGTGCTTTCATTAATATTTTTAAGTATATTTCTATGTACATATGTATTCAAAAATATAACTTAATAAATATTAGTTTTTAAATTAAAAGAATTAAAATGTATAATTCTAAATTGAAATTTTAAAATATGTAAAGCTAATTATAGATTTAAAACACTTACCATAAGATGCCGACATAAATTATGGTAACAGTTCTGTAAAATAAAAAAATATATATAAATGTTATAATTCAGTAAGTTCCAAAAAACAAATAAATATTTTTGTTAATAAAACGGCTATCTCAAAATTTTGATACTGAAAATTCCAATGTCCGAAATCTTGTAGCTAAATATTCTGACATTCCAAAGTCCTAATATTTCAAAATTTTGAAAAGCCCACTTTTATAAAATTTAGAAATACAAGTAAACTTTAATTTTATAAATACTATCCAGTTATATCTGATTCTAATTAAATAAAAATAATATCTAACATTAATCATTACTTTATAGATGACTTTATAAATTATTTCATTACATACTTATAATGGTAAATATATAATTAATTTTCAAACACTTAAATTTAACCTTTTGTTTTAATGATTCAAAATTATCTACTTCAGAAAATTAAAAACCGTAAACATTATCACAAAATTATTCAAAAACCAACCTTACTATTAACTTAAACGGCATGCGAGACGTTATTAAAAACATTATAACAACGGTCAAAGAGAATCTAGGTACTCTAGGGTAGGCTTGATTGTGTTTTGTTTTATCAAACCATATGCAGAGTCATTAAATACATTTCCTAGGAAGTATACGTACAACTGGGTAGTCAATCTCTTCTGTTTTATTGTCTAATATCGCGAATGACGTGGCTTATAACCATAGTTAATGAGTAGCAACGGTTATTGTTTATTATCCCAGTTACGAATGGTTACTGGTTATAGAAGATGAATGTGGGACGAAACATGACGGTTAGTAGCCACCACGTATTATAGATTCGCTTTTGTTTATGGTTTATTTTGTTATTATGGATCTAGTGGTATATGATTGTTCCGATATGGTTTAATGGCGATTGTTTTGTAAATTGAAGGTGCAGTATTGCATTGTAGTTATTTTTCTTAAATTTTTTTTCAAGCACAAAAGTTATAGTAAATAAAAAATAAATTATGTTTTGTATTAATGATTATGTGATTATCTGAATGAATCATATGTCTATTAATAATATAATGATAAGTTTTCTTATAGATTTCTATATTAATTTACGTGTGGAATATACATATACAGAATGTCTCATGACGAGCTTACACTATCTGTAGTCTGAAAACTATATAATATTATGTCACGAAATTTGGTATATTGTTTAACCGAAAGTCGGTTTTAATTTTCTTATTTTAAATAGAATACTATATTTTGTACTTTGTCATTAAATTTATTATTATTATTATTATTATTATTATTATTATTTATTTATTTATATTTTTAAGTTTAACTGTTTTTGTCGTATTTCAAATTTTTTTAGTTTTTTTGTTTGAGAGTCAGTACCTATATCAGGAATTCAATCAAATATTTGCCATTTTTAAACGGAGTCTTATTAAAAAAGATTTGAGCTATCTTTCTATAAAAACATAAATTAAAACAATTTAAAAATGTGCCTAAAATATTACTGTAAACTTGAAGTACAAAAGAATTAAAATTTCATTTTTTTTATAGAAACTACCATTTTTTACTACTTTAATGAATTTTACGTTAAAATGTTATGTTAAATGTTGTTATATTTTTAATAAAATATGTAATTTAGGTACGTTGTTATTACTTTGTACATTGTAAATAATAGAAATGCAAAATAATTTATTAATACATTTCTTTTCTATGGTCAATATTTTTTAAGCAAGAAATAATTTCTGCTCGAATAAAAAAAGTTTGTACCACACCCCAATAGGTACATGGCGTATGTATATGTATGTTTGTATAACAACTGATATAGAGTTACATTCAAATTTAACGCAAGAGTTGAAAAATATGAAATAAAGCTAAATTCTATCAGATTATAAACAAAAATTTTAAAAAATCTGTATATTGTTTCAGAAAATAATGTTGATTGTATCATTGTATAGAATAAAAGTTCAAATATTTTTTAAACAAACCATGAATGTAATACATAAATATAAAAAATACTGTATTTTAAGTTTCATAAATTTCAAATCATTCTTCAATGCTTACAAACTTGATACAACTGTCACATTTTTTTTGTAAACTTAAATTTATATATTTAATATCGCAAAAAACCTAATAATACAATAGTAGCAAAAACTAAAATAAAATAAATAATATTACATATCATATTGGTATAATATAACGTAGAAAAAGTATTGCAAATACCAAATACCAATCTATTTGAACGTAAAAAAAAACCTTATTCCGATTCGCATTACATGAGAGCAGTTTTTATCGGACTGCGGTCCAAAAACGCCGGCCTGCACACAATTGTTGTTGCAAAACGTGCGGATACATATTTATTTATTTTTAAAATTTTCAAAGAGTTCAATTGTTTTTTCGCGGCTGTTCGGGCAAGGTCGTTGACTTTACCCGAAGAAAAACGTTATTGAAATTCTTTGACTGTTGCAATGGTTGGTCTTGTTTTAAGTCGGGTGAAGTAAGTCTGAATAAGAAAGGTTGGTTTTTGTTATTATTTAAGATCATATTTTTAAATTTATGTAATGACGTATTTTCTTTTATATATATACATAATAGCAATTTATTTAGTCCAAAATGCTAAATAAATATTAATATTAACAAATATTAACATAGGACCAGGATCAATCTACTTGAATTTACAAATTCATATAGTCAAACAAAAACTGCATTAAATTAAAATGGGTTTAAATTTAAATTATAATAAAATCTCACACTCAATACTATTTAATATGTATTAAAATTTTAATTTATTGAATAATCACAACATTTAAAAATAAACTTAATGAATTTTTCCTATTTACGGAACATAATTTTTAAAAAGCAATGTTAAACGCATTGTAGGTTAACCAATTCGTTAGCTGGCCAACTGATCAATCAAAGAGTCGATTTGAAAACAAGTTGACAATCTAGTTGTCCAGCTAACTAATTAATTAAGTTAACACTGCTTTGTGCAACCAAATCATAGTTTTATCAAATTAAAATTACTACAAATAAGATCACTAAATATCTAATAACCTAATTGTTTAAAATCTAAATAAAAATTACAGAATTTATAACTCTCATATCACAATACTTATTCATGTATAAAATATAACCCCTTACATTTTCGACAACAAATTTTTGTCTATATCATTTACCATTCCCCCCTACACACACACATTGACACACAAACAAACAGTTATAATGAGTAAACAAAACACGATTGTTTATTTTGACACTTGAACGTCGCCGTTAATTTATCTTCTCATCGTTGGCAACGACGGCGCTAGTGTCGCGTTCTGCTCACTTCCCGGCGAATTGAGCATAGCCGCTTGATACATTGTATATGTGTGTGTCTGTGTAGCATTAATTAATAAATATATAGAGTCATTACGACGGCGATAATTAATCAACAATCATCGTCAAATTGACGTGATTAACTTCCGGACCGGGGCTCAAAAAGCCACTTCGAATAGATTATTAACTCCAGCCGAGAGCTGGAATAGTGTTGTTGATGAAGTCACCTTTTCAAATAAATAACAATAAACATGCTAAACAAAATATGTATAGTATTATTATTGTTATTAATATTCCGTGTATTTGGTTTATTATTATGTTAGGTATAATAAATGTATTGTATAATTATTTTATTAATTTTGTATTGCGGTATTAATGTTTAATGTTATACTAGATATTTGGAGTTTATGTTTTGTTTAAATTATGTAACTTATTTAGTTTATATAAAATTTTGGCTGATAAAATGATTAAAACAAACTTACAATGAATATATAATTTTGTTAATAAAAATTTCTATTTATTTATCTGATATAGCTACTATACTTCTGGAAGATTTTTGGTTCAAATCGAATTCATACATATATTAGACACTATTATGTCCATTATTTCTAGGTATACAGCTGTAATTTAACATAATTGTTTAAAAATACATAATATAGAACTATTACAAATATTATGTAATATTATATTACCAATGAGATGGAAAAGTACATATTTATGTAATATTACATTTCTTTTAGTAAATTTATAGAACATCAGTAAATTTGATGTCAGAAATTTTCCAAAAATAAATAAAATTTATTTAGTTGTGTAATACTATTGTTGGTATAATTATAAACATTTGTAAATTTATATAACAACAGTATTTTGAAATAAATAAATTACACTTAAAATATTTTATTAGTATTATTACACAAAATATGTACTAAATATCATCATTTTGCTGAATTATTACAGATATTAATATACAAGCAGTAATTTTACATAATTTTTAGAAGTTATAACAACAATATGTAATTCTACATTAAGTATGTGATGTAATTTGCTGAAAGTAAGCAATTTTACAAACTAATTAGGTCATTTTTACTTACTTTATGTAATTATTATGAATTATGTAAAAATTACAGAATTTTGAGGTAGAAATACAAAATAGTTATAGTAAAATAAAATTGCAGTAAAATTTTTCTACTATTTTACTATTTTTTACAGTATATGTATGTAAGAGTTTTCAATATTTTTGATATTTCTCTACCGCATTTATTTGTTTAGTGCAAAAATTATTTTTACACTAATGAGCTTATCTTCGTCCAACCTGATAGTCATGCTAAAATACTTCAAATTGAAGTATACTAAAATACTTAAACTGAATTCTCAGCTAATTTTAACTCAAAGAATTTAAACAATTTGACACGTTAATTATATCATTGCACATTAGCGAAAACAAACTATATCATCTGTTTTATATTCTAGAATCTAATACTATTTTTCATTCACAATCGCAGCAGGCCTGTTCTCCGATCATCAACATCATTTGTTTTTCAGCAAAAATACATAAACGCACATTTGGTTTACGTAAAAACACATCGCATACCGTTGACGGATACGTATAGTGATGTAAATCTAGAAATTCTTATGCTTGATTTACCGTTTGATCTAAAGACGCAAAAGTATTTGTCGGTTATAGTTGGCTGTGACAGACGTATTATTTTAGTATTTTGATGTTAAATATAACGAGGTTGCGTTTCAATGTTACGTGTTTGTCAGGTGTTCAAAGATTGTGACAAGAATTACACGGAAGTTCTTAAATTAAACACAAGGTATATTTGAAATGTTTCTGTGACAAAAAAATTTACTTGTAATGATGAATATTTACATGTAATATAATATTTGTGTAAAGAATATATATGCAATTACGCCATGTACCCATAAGAGTGTGGCACAAACTATTTTTATTCGAACAGAAATTAATTTCTATCAAATAAATTTAGTAATTAATATTAGGAAAATCATAGTATAAAAAACTATAAAAAACCTAATACTTATAATAAAAAAATTATTAAAGTGATTATTAAAATTACTTAAAAAGTATATTAAAATAATTTATTTTTAATTTATAATATCAGATATAATAACATATCACAAAAAAAAAACTATTTATATTTAACAAAAAAAAAAAAATTAATCGAAAATTATTTTGAAATAAATGTTTCAAAAAAAAGTGTGTTAGAAATATGAAGCATTATTTAAAAAACAAAACTATATAGTTAAACATCATGTAATTAAACAAGCAATTAGAAAACAACAATTTAATATCTTTTAATGAAAAAAATATATCAAATTTTATTAAATATGTATAGGCTATAGAGTAACAAAACTATTGAATTTTATTTTTAAAACTTTGTTTTTTTTTATTTAATTAATTAATGTTATTTTAAATTTTAACTTAAAGGTTATTTTGAATATTGTGTGTTCAATATTAATGACTATAGTAAATTTATGTGTATGTCAACTTTATGACAAAAAAAAACTTTATAAATCAAAAATATTATAACATTAAAGACGAAATAATATGTTTCATTTTATTTATAGCTAATAAAATTCTATAAAAAGTATATACAAATGTACAATTTTTAAATTAAAAAATTTAAAATTAAAATTGCACGAAACTGAAATTAAAATATTATCAAATTGGATTAAAAAATAAAATTCAGTAATTTTTTTCCAAAGTAAAAACTAGTTTAATTTTTAGGTTAATTTTAATAAATCAACTTTTTAATATTATTAAAACATTAAAAGTAATTAATAATTGTAGATAATTTTGCAAAAATACTGTTACTTTATAACACGTTGTTTATGTAAAAAAAAGTCCATATCAGATTTTAAACTGTGACTAACACGTTATAAAAAATATCTAACAACAAATTTTTACAACAAAAAAACTCAATGATTAATTTTTAAGGCACCATATCTAAAATTTTAATAGTACTTTTTATCAATTTAAAATGATTACGTACATTAATTTCGAAAGGTCATTGAGCCAGACCCAAATTAATACACATAATTATTATATTAAAAAAATTTGCATCAGACTGACGTTTGACAAATGATACACGACCGACTAACATTAGAAAAATATATATTTCCATTGACATTACAGAAATAGTCGCACATTAACTATTGGATAGAACCTATCATTAGTATCAAACAGGCTATTGATTAGAAAATATTGAAAATTCCCAAGATAGAAGTGTCTTGTGAAAGATGAGACCACACAAACTAATTTGGTATTTGATTGGTTGTTATAGATGACGTTAAGGACGTATGTAATGACCTTGCTATGCTTCCTGTTTTGGTAAATAAAATTTTCAACCTCAAACTCGCTCAAACATTATTTAGTTCAACGTCTAACAATTGTTTATTTTAGGTTATAGTACTTTGTTTTTGCTTAAATCACCATTAATTTATTTTGATAAACTAATTAAATTATTAGTTAATTTTTCTTTATTTAAAAATTACTTGCAATACGTTTATAAAATTAACTACTCATTCTTAATTAGAAAATTTAAATAAATTCTAAAAGTTTCTAAATAATTTAATTTGATTGAAACATGTAAATATATCGAGGAAACGACGAAAAAAAAAACAACCAAACTATTGGGGAAAAAAACAACAAAATTTTTGACGTGGAAAAGCGTGGAACGTGCCGAAATATTGATGGATGAGCATATGGAATGAACAAACGAAACAAGTCGTTGTGTTCGTTAATGCTTCACGTTAACGGCAACTAAAAACATGTCGAATCCATCTTCATTTACCTCGCTAATGAATTCCACAACTGAAGAAACTCATGAATGTGTGGAATTGTCGAATTGTTGCCAGGCTCTGTTTTAAAGCTGTATTTAGCTTTACTAATGATTGTTTTTAGTAATTATTTAATTTATAAATAAAACTAACTATATATTCATTACTAAATAATTTATTTGTGTTCACATTTGTTATAAAATATGGCGTTAGAAAAGCGAAATTGTAGACATACTTAAATATTTCTTGTTATTTTATGTATTTAAATTTTATGTATATTTAAATTTTATTATTTGAATTTCAAAATTATAAAGAGTTTGTAATTTAGTTCATTAATACAAAAGTTATATAATTGTAAATGTCAATGAATTAACTATAGACTATTAAATTGTTTAATTTTTTTTTGTATAACTTTTTCTATCATTTTACTAGCAATTTTAAAGCACTTGTAGTATATTACTGGATTCAGAATTTGATTTTCAAATATTTTACCAAAGATTTTGAAGAAAATTAACATAAATAATGTTTATAAACTTTGTTTAATTTACTGTTGTATATTTTTATTATTTATTTGAAACTTCAAAATTAGTCATTTTAATTTTAGCATTTTGTAATATTTGCTGCAATAATTAACGTAATATCACATTTTTTCTGTAAAAATACTTTTATAGAATATGTAAATTTACATCAATTTTTTACAGTGCAAAATTTTACTAGTGTTTGAAAAAAAAAAACTGTTCACTAGAAATCAATAAAACAAAAATATTGATTTCAAACTATTACTTTTTAATCAATAATTTTGTAGCTTTTTCAATTCTTTTATTTAATTTTTTAATATTTTAGTACGCCTATCTGTTTTGTGTACTCTAATTAAAGTACACTTGACATTTTCCATAATTTGTCACTACACAATAATAATTATCTATTTACCATAGCAATAAAAAGCTATTTCCGATCACTCGATACCAACAAATAGATATCTTGACTTCAATTTACAATTTAAATCGTATTATTATTTTTTCTTGTTTCCAAGATTTGCATAAAACAAAACTACAATAAGTAAGGCCACAATCAACTCGTTAAAGTATAATTACAGAAATGTAAATCCTTTTTCAAACAAACTATTCCCGTTCTGCACAATCCCAATCACGAGACAACTGGCACATCGGCAGTCAGAACCACTTGAAATATAAGTACGCATGTTATCGCGTCACATTTACACAAAAGCCGCACTGCCTCCCATATAAATTCGACAAGACACAATTGGATTCTTGACAAGTCGTATAGCGTAATTGAATGTATATATAATTCAGTCCCGGCTACTCACGGTTAATGTCTCTGTATAGGTTTCGTTGCAGCGCCGTTCCTCGCTCTGTCAGCCGGCTGCCAGCCGCTCGTTGTTTTATGCAATTACGGTAATTAATGCGACGGCTAGAAATTAAATGGACACGGCGACGGTAACTTCGACGCCGAAACGAAATTAATCGTAATTTTAAATTACATCTGTTTGCATTTGTGTAATGCCGCGCAAGGCTGAGATAGAGCCGCGGTACACAACGATTTGTGACTGATCTCGAAGTAAATGAAAAATTCGCTTTTGTTTATATGAATTGGTCGAGTGCAGTTTTACTTTTAAATGCAATTATTTTTTTGCATTTTTGTTTTGAAATAAAATATATTAACTTTATATATTATGATATAATTAGTAAAGGAAAATTAAAACATAATTAATTATTACAAAACAAAAATTTTAACAAGCAATAAAATGTTTATTTAACTTTGACTTTAAAAAAGTCTGTTGTTTTATGAAATCAATTACTACGCAAATATAATCATTACATTTTAAAATATAATAAAAATTACACTATTTAAATATTAAAACAAAAATTAATACGGCAGTAAACTTATAAAAATCAAAAGATACTTTGTTACAAACTTTGTTATCTCATGTAATTTTAAAAAGATTTAAAATTTAAAATAAAATTTTCTTACAAGTGTGTATATGGTACGTTTTATTATCATTAAATTTCAATGAAAACTTAAATACATATAAAAATTTATGAGATGAAAGTTTTAAAAATTTCCGTTTTTATAAGGTATATGTATGTAATAAATTTAATATAATCCCATCTCTCCTTTTAAATATTGTTTATTACAGTAAAAAAATTTTTCAGAACTCATTATTTTAAAATAAAACGGCTTTAGGTTGCAGTTCTGTATTAATTTTTACTAATAATCGACGTACATCTTCATCAAGGAACATGATACAAATTTAGGTTGTTTAGTTATGTTATTATTCAATATAGGCGCTTATCTGATCGGCGCAAATGATAGGTATAAACTGGCGTAAATGATTGATAACCCTCAAAGTGAAATGTTTCCATTTTTATAGTGGAAAGTACCCGTTTTATAGTGAAAAGTAATTAATACAAGTGATAATATTTTTTTTTGTGCATTATGTTTTTTCAAAGTTAAAATATTTTTTTTAAAGTTGAATAAATTTAATTATAGTGGAAGTATTTTTTTTCGTGCAATATATTTGTTATGAGTGCAAATTGTTTTTATCAAAGTAAATATGATCTAAATTAAAGTGAATATATTCTAAATTATAGTCCAGTTAATGCCAACCCATTTATTATATCAACTTTTGAACAAATTCTTAAATTTTAAATTACTTATATTTGCATCTCAAAAACAATTATTTATTTCAAATTCCGCATATAACATTTTATTATAATGTTACATTAAAAGTGATTTTAATATAAAAGAAAATAACGTATTTTTCAAATGAACATTGTTACAAAATAAACGTATAAGCATATGCGCGTCATGAAAATGAAAAATTATTACATGATGATGGCATATCAAGTCAGTAAAAATATATCTTAATGAGTTTCACAACGTTAAAAATAAAAACGTAGAGTTAAATATACTTCAATAAAAAAGCATCCCCTAATGCTTATGAATCAAGGTAGTGTAGAGAGATAAGAAATAGAGCTCATACTTTTTCATTACACTCGTTCATATGGGCATGATATAAAAATAGCACCCATTCCGTTTGGTACTGCAACCGTACTGGTTGTTAAGGTGATGTGTACAATCAAAGTAAACAGAAAACTAATGTAAATCTATAGTTTTTAGCAAATGCACACTTAAGTTTACACTTAAAGTAATATAAATGTTAAGTTATAGTATTTTGTTTTAATTTATTTTGATAAACTAATTAAAACACCGGTAAGGTTAATGCATTTTTCTTCATTTAAAAATTAATTAATTATTTAATTTGTTCATCAAAATAAATTAAAGAGATTTAAGCAAAAACAAAATACTATAACATAATATAATAATAGGTCATGTATAATTAAATATATATAATATAAATGTTGCAAAAACAAAAGCTGGGTGAACAGAAATGTTAGAAACTAAAAAAGATATTTAAAAATTACAAATATTATTTAAAACCGTTTGTTGGTACAAGCTCGGTTTTTGGGTGTTTCAATTGAATTGTTTAAGTTCTAATCTTATGACAATTGGGTTATCTTAAAACTGGAATTAATAAAAACCGGTAATATTATTATTATTATATTATATTATTATATTTATATTATTATTATATATAAATAATTATTTATATATATATATATATTATATATAAATAATTATTTATATATATATATATATATATATATATATATATATATATATATATAGTACTAATATTCAATATTCATAAAATATAATTTCATACTCTACACAATATCTGAAATAAAAATTATTAAAAATATGAATTTTTTAGATATATTTTGCTTGTTAATTGTAATACATTTTTAATTGCATAATTTGGTAAAAACTTTACTTTACGATCACCAAATATATTTACTTCAAATTCTAGACACAGTTACTTTATATACTATTTTATTTACAATGTTATAGGTTACATAGGTTATACGTGAGATGAATTGGTTCTAGGTGACATTTAAGCCACATAAAGAATTTTTAATTGTTTTTAACGTAAAAAATTAAAAATAACAGTATCTGCCAGTAGTTATCTAAATATGGAAAAATATGGTAACGGTTTTTTAAAATTCAACATGTTAAAACTAAATTTTCAAAATCAATTTTAATATTGTAATAATCATTTCCGCACTAAAATTTTGTGATTTATATTCATAAAATATGCTGCAAAGTTTGAAGTTAATACATTTGGTAATTGTAAAGTAAAGTTTCTCCAAATATAATATACCTTTAATTTCAAAATTATTATAACTTCAATATCAATTTTTTTGACTAAAAATTATAGCCCAGTTAATATATTAGAATATAAAATACATACATATACAAAACTGCCTAATTCAGTACTGTTCGTCCACTTTTATCACATAAAATTCCATAATGTTCATTATCTTAATCAGAATATAAATCTCATAAACAAAATACACCTATATTTATTAAATATAGTCATAAAACACTAGTACACTAAATTTTACACAATGTTTTTATAGAAACGTTCAGAATTGTCAGTAACTGCTACAACAAACACTCACTTTGCACTACTAAATTTTATTAAACATAAAATTACTTGTATTAAATACCCTCGTACCTGATTGGCTGATATTTCAAATATTTAAAATTCTTATTATGCGCATAAGATAAACGAGTTAAAAAGGTGATAGAATATCACTTGCTTTTCTACAGGTATAAACATAATTGTTTTCTATAGAAACGAAAACAAAATTTAACAAGATTACGCATATCAATTAAGTATAATGAATGAAAATGTTTCTTTAAAATAAATAAAAATATAACATGAGAAGTATAGACAGAAATTTATTTGTATAAATAAGTTTTAAAAAAATAATATTATATTATAACTAAGATTGCTTTTAATAAATTTAATCAATAAAACAATTGCTTTGATTTTTCAATTTATTAGACTGTACCTATACAACGACGTTGTCGGTCGTTGTACACTAATAATAAAAAATAATTACGAACTAGATCATGTCAAGATGATGATAGTGGAAAATATTACCTCGTAAATAACTTTATTATCCAACAGCATTCAACAAAAAAAAAAAATATATAACATATTACGAAAATAAGTCATTAGACGAACGTATGTTCGTGAAGTAATAAAAAAGTTTGCTTTCTTTACTGTTGTTAGCTAGATTTATAATATTTATTTTATAATGTCCGTATGAACAAACTAAAACAATTTAAAGTTGAACTTTTGGTTCTGTGCAAAATAATGTTCATTGAAAACCTGAAAGCACAGAATAAAATTATTGTTTTGAATTATTTTTAATAGTTTTCGTGCTGGTAATGTTTCGAAAAGTTTGACAAATAATGACTTTATTTGTTGCAGTGATTTTAAATTTCTTAGAAAATAGAAATTTATTACTTTATTTATAATTTAAATTTATTATGTAAAATGAATCGATAAATCACAAATTTTGCAATTTCGTGCAATCTATTTTATTTAATAAAAACTTAAATGCAGCGATAAATCCAAAATAATTAATAAATATAACGTTAATCAAAATAAATTAAAATATGATTTTACTGTAGCGAGAAGTTTATAAAATAAAATAATTTCTTTTAAACCACAAACAATAATTTAAAAAAACTATATACGTATTGCGAAAGCTAAGCTTTTATCATCAGTAGCAAAAAATAAAGCCAAAGTTTTGAAAATATGATTATTTTCTAAAATATCTAATTGATTACAATTTGACACTTGTTTTACTAATTTTATATTATTGTTATCTAACCAGTGAAAAGTATCATAAATGTGTTGAACTATGTTAGATTTATTAATTAAATATGCAATATGTTCTTTTTGTTTGAAAAATATATTTATCTGTTTCATCACTTAGTATAACTAAAAAATTACGAAGAAGCATGTTATATCAAAACATATATGCAATTTTTTTCGAATGTGCATAAGTACAACATACATATTTCCTATGTAAATTGTACAACAAGTAAACATATTGTTTGCGATATCTCCGCTCGAATATTTCTGCAATTCTAGCGTGCAAACACCGAAACAGCGACGCGCTATTTCGCCTAAGTTGCGACACTTTTGCATCATAAACCAGACACGTTACGGAACCCGGCGTTCAGAGCGTTACATCGCACCAGAATACTTTGTTTTATTCATAAACGTCGCGAAAAAACCCGTGTCACATGGTTTTTGTTCTTTCTAATTCTGTAAACGTTCGAATTATGGTTTTGTTTTGGGCAAATGTAATCAAGTTTTATTATTCATCTATTACAATATTGGAATTGAGAGATCGAATCTATCTGCCAGTAATTTTAACTTTGTTATTTAAAAGTTTTCAATATATTTTTTGTAGGTGTTAAGATAATTGTGTTTTATATGAATACTACTACTATCTTGATTTAAAGCATACTTCACTAGTTATATTTAAAAAATATGTTTTACATTATAAGCTCAACAATAAAATTAATTCTTTTATTATTATTATCTAATTTTTAGTCTCAGCACACTAAGCTACAAACACAAGTCTATTAAAATATATATTTATTAATACAAAATGAATATCAGTAAGTATCTAAAAATGATATACCAATATGTATCCATGCACTATATGAAGTTTGAAGTTAATCCATTTAATTAACTCTAATATTTTCAAAAATTTATTTTATTAAGCTAATAAAACTATATTACCATGTCCATTAAATCTATTGGAGAATCAGTAACCATATAATATTTGCACCCTATCGCCATATTGGCCATCTCACTCCGGGACGATTCGCATCGCCCAGAAAGACAACGATTGTCATCTTTTTCGCGCGCGATGCTCACTTGTTATTGCCCGCTTCGCGCATTTAAAAGGAAATGGATCCACTTTGCTCTGAAAGCCAATAGTTCGCCTTGTTCTTTCGCCGGATGATGTCTGCTGCTCCATTCCGACCGGATGTCAGGAAGGAGGCGGGGATGAAAGCACAGCAGGAGGCAATCCCCGCCAATGTGATGGGGAAAGTTTCGGGCGTCCCTTGGGGACGTTTATCCTGATACAGGCACGTGTAGAAAAAAATAAACCGGGGCCGTAAAGACCAGACGCTGTACGCTGAATGGATAGAGGAATAAATATATATTTGGATTTGGAAACGTTTGCTGATTTTTATATCTTATTATGTCCGTTTTCGGGGAAGTGTAATATATGCTGAAGAAACATTTAATGTTTGTAGATATATATTTATACTGTATTTACTTCATTCTAAACTATATACTAGAATAACATATATTTGACATCTTTTAATAAATAATTAATTTTTGCTTCACCAAAACGTAATAACATTTTGATTTAAATTAAAAATTGTGCTTTTATGAATGTTTTTCTAAGTTTTAATATACAGTGTCTGACAAAAAATTTGTATCATGAATGAAAAATTTCTATTATTTTTTTTTTATTTTTATTACAGAATTTGTCCAAAAACTAAAAATTTATAAAAATAAAAACTGTTTTCGGATAAAATTCTGTTTTTTTTTTTTTAAAAAAAATATTTTAGTATGTTAAAAATTTATAAGCCAGAAGTACAGATGTCACCTCCTAACTATAAGTCAAATTAATCAAATAAAACAAATACTTTATTTTTAAAATAAAAAAATATTTAGAAGGAAGTTTCAAAATAACATTTTAGGGTCTTATTCAAATTTTGACAGACTTTTCTGTGTTTAGAGTTAATGTACACATAGCATCCAAAACATTTTTCTTTAAATCTTTCTGTTAAAACATCAATAAACTAAACTACCCAAATACAAAAACTCATGTATCTACACTAAAACTAAAATCATTATTAAGAAACTAATTATAAGAATAAATATTATCTTTCAGAATATTATCATTAAAAATATATTCATCATTATTATAAAATCTCAGCATATTGCTCAATATATTTTTTTCTATCTACACATCACAAAAGCATCAGCATATTTTAAAATTCCATAAAAATAGAAACTTTCTTTACAAGAAAAACTTCCAAGAAAACATCTAAAAACTTCCTTCAATACATATGTAACAAGCCTAAATGAAACCGTACAAAACACACAAAGACCCCATTCGATAACTTCACAAAACACCCCCAGAAGAAACTCGGGTGCATATTTAAAAATTTGTCTTTGGCACCCATTGCGACCAATTCCGCTCACGTATCCATTCCGCTCGGCTGAACTACGCAAGTTTTGCGCCGAAAAAGGAAATTCCAAACAATATTAAACTATAAAAAGTAATATCTGCTTCGGCAGGGACTCACGGAAAAAAGAACAAGCGAAGCGTTCAGGAGTAGGAGGGGGTTGGGAGTCGTATTTGATGCGTTGGAGCAATCGGAAGAGATGGAAAAAGATACAGAAAAAGCAAAATCAATATGGGGAGTGTAAAGATATGTGAGATGGACTGTGAGCAGTTTTGGTGGCACAAGTGTTCGACGCCGACGGGTTGATGGTGAAATGGTGTGGATGATGGGTCATAACCACGTGATATTTTTCGAAGTTGGGTAGGTTTAGAAACAGTGGAATAGTATCTAGTAGTAGTAGTACATTCTAAAAAAAAATATGTAATTCGATTTACAAACCAATAGACATTATGATGCCCAAATTTTACATAATTGTTTCAAAATACATAATAACAGAACTATTACAAACATTATGTAATATGATATTACCAATGGAATGGAAAAGTACATATGTATGAAATATACCAGTATTTTTTAGTTGAGTCTTTTTTAGTAAATTTACAGAACTTAAGTAAATTTGCTGTCAGGAATTTTCCATAAACAGCTAAAATTTGTTTAGTTCTGTAATATTATTGGTATAATTACATACATTTCTAAATTTATCATAAAGGATGTATTTATATATACATTTACAATATTTTATTAGCATTATTACACAATATATGTACGAAGTCTTATTATTTTGATGAATTGTTACAGATATTAATATGCACGCTATAATTTTACATAATTTAAAAAGTTATTATTATATTTATATTTATTATTTATTATTATTATATATTATTTATTATTACACATTAAGTATTTGATGCAATTTGCAGAAAGTAAGCAATTTTACATAATTATTATGTCATTTTTACTTACTTTATGTGATTATTATGAATTATGTAAAAATTACAGAATTTTAAGATAGAAATACAGAATATTTATGGTAAAATAGAAGTACAGATTTTTTATAGTAAAATT
Source organism: Clivina fossor (assembly GCA_963966155.1). Taxonomy (NCBI): domain Eukaryota; kingdom Metazoa; phylum Arthropoda; class Insecta; order Coleoptera; family Carabidae; genus Clivina; species Clivina fossor. Next base: position 7,193,269 of record OZ014563.1, on the reverse strand, counting down.
TTACTACTATTTTTCTGTAATTATGCTAATTTTTTTTTACAGTACAGTTTAAGATTCCCTTACCGGGCAGCTACAATAAAATACTCTTAATTGTAGATAATAAAAAGTATCGGTAAATATTTAATATTGGCATCAAATTTTATATTTATTTTCATAATGTCTAATTTTATTTCAAAAATAATGAAAATAATGATCTCCAATTTTATATTAAATTTTAAATTCTGTTTTAATATAATATCAGTGGGATCTAACTTTTTCAAATATTTCCTGCACAGCTCTGATATTCCGTCTGTCTTTTGATAAACTGCATTGTTTATAAGAAAATAAATACAAACAGTCGCAACTCAATATGCGTTCATCTCGTTGAAATATACTTCTTGTTCGGCGCATCGGGTGCATGTCTGGGCACAAGTTACGCGGAAATATTGAAAAACTTTGAGCATATTTATTAAAGTTTTTGCAGACCACCCACCCCCCGAACAACATAACAACCACAAGCAAACGCTTTGTACACTCCCCCATCTCCCGCTTCGTATTTAATCAAGCAAAGTAAATTGTATAGAAGCATATATTTATTACAGAAACTAATCTCGCTAAACTGTCACGTACGCTTCAAATATATAGATCTAAACAGAAGACATTGAAAACTTAATTCGTTCGAGGTAGGAACAAAAAGTGCCATAGACTAACGAGCGCAGTCAGTTGGCTAGAACGTGGCTAAAAACTGTGCAAGCCCTATTACGTAGAATATCGTGCAGTTATAACGGTAGTTTTAATCAAAAGTCGAGCCACATAAAATATCATAATATATTATGGCGTTAATATTTCACTGTCTGCGAATGGACGGATCGACCTACTCTGGACAGATGCAGTTCGTCACATTGCGTGCGATGGTCAAAGTTTATATATATTTTTGTAAAATAATAACCGCTATAAAAGTACAGTAACAAATTCTTAAAAATAATACTTAAGAAGCAGTGGCACAAATAATAACACAAATAATTTTTATAAAGCAATTTTTCAAATAAACAATATTTGAAAAAATTACCCTAAAAATTGTTTATATATTTCCATTCCCTAAAAAAAAGCAAATAGTTCTACCCTATTAAAGTAATTTAATAAAAAAACTTTCTTACTCCAGAAAAAGAGCAAAAAAAAAATGTTTAAAACTTTTTAGAACAATTAAATCAACTTTTTTTGTGTAATATTATTTAGAACTATTGGTTTTATTTAGTATATGTTTTTTGTATGTGCAATATATAATGGTACTATGCTTTTTAAATTAGTATGTATACATGTTGCGAGTAGCGTCAAAAAGTCAGTTGCCATTTTGTTGTTACAATATTGTCCACTGCTATTTTCACGAATAAACATCTATAAAACCCAGTGCTCAATTATTTACAATTATTCACAATTTCACAAAATACAAATATCAATACCCTTTTAGTGTAATAGTGTAATATTATTAATTATTGTAATAGTGTAATATTTAATTAACTTTTAAAGATATAATAATAAATTATTCTTTTAAAGGCATTGTTTTTATATAAAAAAGTATATTTCTAAAAATACTATTTATATGCTATACAAGTGTTTGATATTTCATTATATTTTTTTATTATTAAAGATAGAAAATTATTAAATTAACAAAATTGCTGTTGGTAATTCTTATTATTGAAGTTTTGACATCAACTTTTATTAATTAATGTAATTTTAAAATAGTAACAAATCTTTCACAGCAATCTTTTTAATTTAACCATTGTATGTATGTATTATGTTATGTTAAATAGATAATTCTATATGCATGTCCAATTTTTTCAAATATTTACAGCTCTATTTTAAACCAGTTATTTATTATATATTATAATTACGCATTGTGAAGACGAACATAAATTTTCAAATAAAACACGTAGTTTTGAATGTGACATAACAGATATAGGCAATACTGTTTTGTTTTTACCGCATACGCGCATACTCAATACGTCACGACAAACAAATTTAAATATTTATTTTCTTATTTATTATAAATAATTTTGCTTTAAGAATATCTTTAATCTTGTTTCAAATTCATTAGTATTACATATTCGACAATTCAGCACATTATATCTACCGACCTTTTGTACTTCTGGTTAACCGATTGCTGACAAGTCAAAATGCAAGTTTTTCTATCGCAATAAAAAAGCCGAGTGAGCCAGCCGGGCGCGGTCTCGACGACCGAACGAAATAGCGAAAGCTTTGCACAGAGCGAGTGAGTGACATGGTCGAGCAATGTCGAATTGTGCATCGGTCATTTCGACATTCCTGCTCGCACTTTGCGACGCGTATATTAACCCCTACGTGATGTGCAACAACAACAATCTCAAATATTTCGAAAGATGGCTACTGATTTTTTTTTGTTAAAACGGCGGTGAGTTGATATTTTACCAGAGAAACTTTAATCAGTGTTTATTTCAGACCTAAGAGTCTAAAGGTTATTTCAGTACTCTAAAGTATTATAAAATAATAAAATTTACATATTCGTTTTTATAAATGATCCTCAATTGTTTTTAAAAAAATTTCCCGTACATACACTGTAAAAAAAGCGAAATTACAGAAAAATACCTAATAGTAAAATTTTACTATAAAAAATCTCTAACTTTATTTTACTATAAATATTCTGAATTTCTACCTCAAAATTCTGTAATTTTAACCTAAAGTAAAATGAATTAATAAGGATGTAAAATTGCTTACATTCTGCAAATTGCATCACACACTTAATGTACATATTGTTGGTATAACTTTTTAAATTATGTAAAATTACAACTTGCATCAATTCATCAAAATAATGAGACTTAATACATATTTTGCGTAATAATACTAATAAAATATTTTAAGTATAATTCATTCATTTCAAAATACATCCTTTATATAAATTTAGAAATTTATGTAATTATACCAACAACAATATTACAGATGTAAACAAATTTTAGCTATTTATGGAAAATTTCTGACAGCAAAATTTACTCTCGTTCTATAAATTTACTAAAAGAGACTTAACTAAAAAACTGTAATATTACATATATATGTACTTTTCCATTCCGTTGGTAATATCATATTACATAATGTTTGTAATAGTTCTGATATTATGTATTTTTAAACAGTTATGTAAAATTTATAGCAGTTGAGTAATTATACGTAGAAATACTGGGCATCATAATGTCTCATGATTTGTAGATAAGATTACATATTTTTTTTGGAATGTATTACTTGTTTTCAATAACAATAAGTATTGAAAAAATATCTAAAGATTATTTTAATACTTGTGTATTATGCAATATTAATACAATTTACGTATTCGATTTTCTTGTCAAAAATCTTATTTCATACATATATATATATATATATATATATATATATATATATATATATATATTATATAAGTGTTTTTAAAAAAATTTCCCGTACATATATCTGTAAAAAATTCGAAACGAAACAGAACCGTTGTCTTAGCCGTCTTTCTGTTTCAGCGACAGCCAAAGCAAAAGAATATGTTCTTTTGCAATCTGATTGATAGCATTTAGATACTTTCATACAGTTTTTGCGTCAATTTCATTGCTCGCGCACTCGAAACTCGTATCGGTTTCTGGACGAAAACCTGCTCGATTAATATAAAACAAAGTCTGAGATTTTTATGTGTGTATACACATACACACGGACGAGAAGTAAACTTGGCTGGGTTGGCTGAGCATCTGACTGGCCGGAGCTATTGCGCAGCCGAACGAAGCAAAACATTTTCTTGCAAAGCGTTCAGAAAAACTTGTCATATTGGTGGAATTATATATTATTTACTGGGTTCAGAAACCCCTTTCAATATCTTTTGCTGTGCGGATTTGCTTGGACGTTTATTCTGTCACACAGAACAAAGACTGAGAAATAAAAATACGACATGATGTCAGCTATGAATATAAAAATTGTAAAATATAACAATGCTTTTTATATTTTACTTGAGTTGGACAGATATTCCCACAAATTGTGGTTAAGTTTTTATAATAATGCAAACGCATTGTTTTGTTTTTATATTGTTTTTATTATTTTAGAATTATAATGTTTGTAATTGTGAAATTATTTCAGATAATAAAATATAATAAAATTATGCTGTTATTATATTATTTTTGAGATGAATGTTAAATATACTTATTATCTTCATATTTAATCAGTGTTGTATTTCTCATATTTTTTACTACAATATAAAATTGAAATCTTTTTTCGTTCTTGCAAATGAGAAACAGCTATCTTTAGATTAAAGAGTTATCATAACTTATACGGTATATATGTGTTTGAAGTTAGAGTTTTCAATAACATATAGATTGTGATAATTTTCTAATACATAATAAAAAATCTTTCAGAACTTATTGTATTAATATGAAATCGCTTTAGGTTGTGGTTATGTATTAATATTTATTAATATTCGACGTACTCTATGTACTCAACGTATATCTTAATAAAGTAAAATGATACAAATGACTTTACTATAAATGCCAATACAAAACTACAACCATTTTATTTTAATACAATGAGCTTTGAAAAAATTTTTCTTTGTTAAAATACCAATAAATCAAAGAATGATATACCGTCATATTAAATTTAATTCCATGAAAAAAAAATTAGATTAAAAATGTTCGCTTGTATAATATTAAAACAAAAAAATATAATATTTTTAAATATATTTAATTTTGCAAGCTAACTAATAAAACAAGTATGGAATAAATAAATGTATGCATATTCCAAATTATAAAAAATAATTTATTATATGTAGCTAGACAGATGTAACATTTTTTTCACACAAAATAAATCATTATATTTTTCTATCATATATCTAATTTTTTATCATGCGTCTCATTATTTTAATGAATTAATTAAAATATACTTAATTAAGAACAAACTATCACTATACTTTTCAACCTAATAGACACAAAACGTCAATTAGGACCAACATAAATAATATTCCGTTTCGAAAAGAAATAATCATACGTGATTTAAGTCTATAAATTTAGCTCAATTATTACTATTCGATTTTTTCTATCAAACATTAATTATTTCAAAAGACAATCAAAGATGAGTTTTTGTTCGTGATTTCAAAGATAAGCACAAAGCGGACATAAATAATTCCGTATAGATTTCGTTAGAAAAACTAAAATTTTCGTTTGTTGACAAGACATTAATAATGTTCGGTTGTTTAGCAAAAACGTTGATAAGTTTGACATATCTAGAAACGAAGAGATAACCTATAGAATGATCAAAAACTAGTAGATCCTACCCATAGACAAAGAAACTAATGTATCTAGACAAGGCAAAGTTATTTATCGCGATAGAGAGCTTTGTGCCAAATTAAAGAAAAAATACTTAAGTTTAAAATTCACGAATTTTGTTGTAAAAAATATAAAATAATAAGAAATAATTTCTTATGTCGGTATTGTTATCTATAGTAAAATATATAGTAAAATATTTTTCAAAATCCTTTATATTAATATAAAAACTGTTTTAGAATAATATTTTGTTAATTATTTATATTAAAAACAACGTTTCGACGAAACTGAACGCTCGCCTATATCTTTATTGTTATTGTTAATGCGATATAATTTTTTTTTGGTTAAAAATTACCGATTTTTAAGGATTTTTAAATATCAGTTACAATTATATTAAAATAAAACGGCTTTAGGTTATAGTTCTGTATTAATATTTACCAATAATAGACGTTTCGACGAACTCAACGTACATCTTCATCAGTAAAAAAGAGAAATAAATAAATATTAATACAGAACTATAAAGCCGTTTTATTTTTATTATTATTGCTGCCAATAAAAATATACTTTTTTAAAAATAAACTGCTTTAGGTTCTAGTTCTGTATTAAAATTAATTTATAATCGACAAAACTCAACGATCGTCTTCATCAGGATAAACTGATTTAAATGACATTATAGTAAATAACAGATCATAGCTATAAAATAAATTTTTTGTCAAGTTTTCGAACTTCTAATAGAAAAATTTTAATTATGTTCTTGCCAATAAAAAACGCTCTTTTTGTTTAAAGTCGAATTTAGTTATATACTCAAAATTTTAGTTCATAATGCATCATCTAGTTTTTTTAGCTTATCTATGCGCTTAGCCCAAAGATTGATTAATTTTCATTTGTGATCAAACAACAATGGCAGTATGCGCATTTATTACCAAAGGAAGACGAAGACAAAACCTGATCGCGCTCTGGTCAACGTAGTTGCGTGTAAGGTCTCCTCTCGTTCGGTATATATGTTTAGATTACCGGGTGATTAGATGAAGAGAACGCAGGAGACCACACATCGAGTCCCGGAGATTTATTCTTAAGTTCGTTCGGGTTACCTCTGTGACTACTGTTTTCTAGAGAACGATAGTTGTGTGTTTATTGCAAAACGAGCACTACACTCTCGTTTGCTGCCGTGTTCACGTGGTTTTTGTGGAAATTCTTCTCTAGTTTATAGTTGAGGATAAATTATGATGTTTACGGTTAGTAAATTGTACTGTTTAATTACTAGAATTGTGACAGGTTTTTAAAATTGTAAAACGAGTCTGAAAAATGATTCAGTAATTAAAATAAACCGGCTTTAGGTTGTAGTTCAGTATTAATATTTATTAATATTTTATCGACGTTTTGACAAACTCAACGTACGTCTTCGTCAGAAAAAATGATACATATGACATTTGCAGTAAATAAACAGAACATAGAAACAAGTAACTACATATGCTGAATCAGTAATGTTCAATTTTATAAAAATATATTCAATTTTTTTTTTATTTTTTAGCTACATAAATTTTTTGAAAGAAGGGCCTTGAGAAACATTGATATGAAATAAAAATATGCATATACATACACAATCACGCCATGTACCAAAAGGATTTGGCACAAACTTTTTCCACTATCCCGAAATTAGTTTTCTCCAAACTTTCCTGTTCAGATGAGCAACTCTAACTTTATCTACATTTATATTACAACATTGCATAACTATTGACTACCGATTACATGGATTTTGTTGATTTTTTGTATTTACCTATTTTTATTGCTGTGAAATTACATTAAACAATTTGACTACAGTTGATATTTTGATACTCTTTCTATTTTGGTTATCTAATTTAAATAAATTTACAAACATATTTTTTTATTCAATTTTATTATTAAATTTTTGAGTACTCGTATTCATGGCATTTATATATATATATATATATATATATATATATATATATATATATATATATATATAAAATTTTAATAAAAAATTAATCACAATTAGAACCTAAAACTTACTTATTTTAAATTAAATTACATTTTTAGAAATAAAAGAAATAAAGTTTCTCACTTTTTGCAGAATTCTGTTGATTTCTCAAACTATTGCTTCGTAATCTAGTAATATTGAAATTGTTTATATGATTGACTAATATATGTATGTATGTATGTAGATTATGTATTTTCTAGAAAATGAACAGTATAATTTTTTCAAATAAAAATGATCAATAAATATGATAATGTTTGCTTAATACATATTAATTTGATTTAAATTCGGCGTATACAGTCGCACAAACATACACACACAAAAGCAAATTTGTAAAATTTAAATGATCAACAGGAAGTGTCAGAATAATACGGTGAATTATATGTTTACTTAATTGTACATATTGCGTTAATTTATACTGTTTTAGTATAATGCATTATTAATTTTATTATTTGCGTATTTGCATGCACGTCATGCAACAAACCCCGATACGCAATGTCCATATTTAAATCAATATGTTCTAATCACATGAGAATCGTTACCTCCTGTCCCCCCCACTCCCCCTTCGTCAAAATGGCTGCTAAATTATTGATATCAATTTGCAAATTGCATTGCTAAATTTACCAACAAATAAACATATAATAGATTATTGCACTTGTATTTACCAATTATTGCAAATAATTCACTCATTAATTCGTTATTTATTATAGTGTAAATATTTCTGTTTTTGTTTATTTTGTAATTATATATTACATTAATATTTAATCATGTACTTATTTACACAGCATAAAGATAGATTTTTTTAATTAATAAAAAAAATAGTATAATTAAAATAAAACGACTTTAAGATATAGTTGTGTATTAATTTTTATTAATAAACGATATTTCGATGTACTCCACATATATAATTATCAGGAACAAAATACACAAATGTAATTTGTGTAATTTTTATGTATATTTGTATAATTTGTAAGAACTAATCTTTCTGTTGTCGAATATACAATATAAGATAAATTTGGCGGTATATATTGCATTTCTTGCAATTCTTCACACATTTTCAATAATAAAATTCAAATTCAATCAAAAATAAACAATGCAATTGTCAATTAACTTAACGTGACTTAATAATTGTTAATACAGCCGCCGGAGATGTCAAATTAAATACACTTGACCGTGTTTCTATGGTCGAATATGCAATTTGTGACAATGCATTTTTTCACACATTTTCAATAATCAAATTAAAGCGAAAATAAACAAATCAACTGTCAATTAACGTAACTGGTCATAATCGTTTTTGTAGTTATGTTTGATGCTGCCACCAGTGGTGTATATAATAATTGTTGTTAATAATGTCATTATTGTATTAGTATCATAATGATCTCTTTTGACATAGGCAATATGGTAACGTAATATTGGTATTATGACACGCTTGAAGAAAAAATTTATGGAAAAGATAGGTAAAGAAAGATAATTCGCATTATTATTAAGTGTCATAACAACCATAATAAGATAACTCATCGACATGCCTATAAAATTTTCGCAAGTGATTAAGAAATAAAACACGAAAATTAATTGCAGCTACGTGGCAAGGCAAGCCACCACTCTCCAGAGCAAAAGCGTTACAAAATAAAAATCGAAAAAGAACGAAAAGAAAGAAATGGCGAGACAAACTCGTCCATATAACAATAATATTTAATTATCATTAATTATAACTATCGCTAACGCGCATTCTTCGCGTTAGTGGCGGACAAGCCGGTTTTACACTCGCCTAAATGAGATATTGTCGCAAAAACTGGTCACAATTTTCACTTGACACTTGGACTACTTGCCTCCGGTTTCTCTTCGCGTAATAAGAGCTGTTTAAAACAACTGATTGGCCGAGATGATTTTTGGAGATTGAATTCTTGGTTTAAGTAAAAAATTGTTCCACCGCAAATATTTCTGATTAGTTTTTTTGCTGGTGAAAGTTCGTCTTGATTGGTTAATGATGTTAAAAGCATTATGTACCAACTAAAAAATAATTTATGTAATATATTGTTTTGATTGCCTTGCGAGTATTTTTTCCGAATATTGGAATACATTAGGATGTAGCAGAATAATGTAGATACAATTAGTAGTAAAGCATAAAAATTATAAATATTTACATATGTTGGACGAATGACAAACAACTGAATTACAAAGATACAATGGCCTGTATTCCTCCATTTTTGTTTATGAAAAAGTACTTTTATTTTTTACTTTAAAATAAATTTTTATTTCTACCTCTTAACAAATATGAATAGAATTACTATTTTTGACATAATTTTTGTATCACATAAACTAATTCAAATTATTTAATAAATAATTTTAAGTAAACGTTAAAAGTAATTTTGACAAAAAATTACTCTTAAAAGTGTGGTGAGAATACGGGCCAATGTGTGTGCATATGCAAATTTTGCCAAATATTGTAACATTAAAATAATAAATTATAATAATAAATGTTTTTTAGAATTTTCAATAATTTTTCCTGCTAAATCAGTATGAGTTAGAGAAAATAGTTACTTTGCTATTATGTTGCTAATGTTTTTCTCTATTGTATTGAATTTTTTTAGATTTTTTTGAGCAAATTTTTTTAAAAGTTTTATTTTGAAAAAATCCCAAGGGTACCCTTGAGAAATTTTCAAAAATTTAGTTTTTTTCTACAAAACGATTTATCCTAGAACAATAGTTTCTTTACCCAATTATAGTACTTATTATTCCGCATTTTTTCATATCATGTTTATTTTCCTACACTTCATAGTTTCTGAGAAAAAAAAAACCAAAAAAATAAAAAAAAAAATTCTAGCGCCCAAACGGCACATGCTATTATAATAAAACTAAAACCAAATTATATAACTTTTTATTGTTTATCTAAAAGTATTCTAAGTATTTCTTCGAATTTTACTTCAGAAAAAAGTATTCTGCATATTATCGATATCCCATGTTATTGTCCTATATCAATTTGACAAACGAACACCCTGTATATATATATATATATATATATATATATAAAATTTCCGTATCAAATAAATTTTCAATAATTATTTAAGAAAAAATGTGCACCTTGCTAATAATATTCCGTCGCATAATAAGTTCAATTAAATATAAAATTCAACAAACAAATCATAGTAAAACAAATTGAATTTCCTTGAATTACCATTCTCTGACATCGTTTCCCCAGCTCGAATAAATTATGAAATCGTGAATTAAAAGTTCCTATAGCCGTCGCAGCCGTACCTGCACACATTCTACACCCAACACAATCTCGATGTGTCTCCGTGTGTTCGTATTTAAAAGCAATTACACTAGAAACGCGAAACAAGATTATTATTAGTCGATGCAGCCGCCGCTGGTACATGCGTCTTCTATGCGCCAGTGCAAGCGCTAACCCCGGCGAAAAAGAATTCAAACACGCGGATAATTACCGAGACACACTGCAACGGGCTGGAAATATGCGCTAGGCGCGCATTTTATGTCCCTATTGGTTTTAAGTGGTTTTAATCTGCAATCGAACTTAAATCCGATGTCATGTTTGTTGCGTTTTGTGTCTTGAGGATTGGAAGGGACAAAAGAGTGAGTACTGGGCCCCGGGATGTGTTTAAACAATTGCTAATTTGGTGGAGCATTTAATCGATCTAAAATTTGTCTAAATTGTAAACGAGCCATATAGTATTTTTAATAAGTTTATCTTAAGTCACATTGAGACTGCTGTTTTACTTTTATGCACAAACACAAGAATTTGATCAATCCAAACACTCAACACACTTTTAATGCCAAGTGTTTGAATTGGTCAAAAAGATTTTACTTGAAGTACATTTAAAAAACACAATACTTTTAATATTGTTTATTTGAAACTCCAATACAATATCGAAACACAATAAAATTCGTATATTTAATACTTCTGGATAATGTTTAAATACCAGTAAAAGAAGTCACACAATATTTCTAAAAAGTTTAACTAAAGCAGTTTTAGTTTTAATTTTAGGAACAAGCACAAGAATTTGACCAATCCAAACACTTGGTGATAAAACTAAAAATGTATTAAGCGTTTGGATTGGTCAAATTCTTGTGTTTTTCGTAAAACTAAAACGGCAGTCCAAATGAGGCTTTACTTGAAATAAATTTAAAAAAACATAATACTTTTAATGCTGTTTATTTGACACTCCAATAATATCAAAACATTATAAAATTCATATATTTTAACATAGCAAAATATTTTTCAGAACTCATTGTATTAAAATAATAATTAAAAAAAAAATTGTTTTAGGATTAGATTCTGTTTAATATATTTTATAAAAACCACGTTTCGACGAAACTGAACGTTTGTCTTCATCAGGTCAAAATTTATCTAAAATAGTTTTTATTCGTATATTTTAATCAGAGTTTTAAATGAACAGCATTTCTGCGTATATTTCCGCATTACTTCATTAATAATTAACAAATAAATACCAGTAATTTAATTTCAATACACCCACCACTAATCAAAATACGATTTCAAATCAAGCCTCCTTGATGATCAACTCGCCAAAGAATGCCTTAGTAGTTAACCTTATGCAATGTACCTGATACCTATACAGCTAATGTGTGATGTCAAAACGTAATTGTGGGGCCTTAACACAGTAGCCAGGCTAAGCTTGACTGAATTTAATGGCGCTGTGTTTTTCTTCTTCTATAAATCCGAGCAAGCCTCGTAAAAACGAATCAGCTCCTTTGCCAACGCTTTTCCCCACCACGCTGGCCTGTAATTCGTCTGTGATTGATACACGAGACTTTTTGATCGGTTATTAAAAACTTACATATAAATTATGCATTGTGTCTTAACGTCGAGATTTAAAATTCATAGCTACTTTTATGTAGTCAGAGGCAATTGTTTCAGTTGGATTATTAGTTCCTTATTATAGGATGCAGACGATGGGAAAGAAGTAAAATACCTATTCAGTTCAGTAGCGGTTCGTAATAATTTTACAAGATGGCGCAAAAATCATCACCATATTTGATGATGACATATATATGTAGGTAATATAAAACAAAAGTAAACAAAACACGGTTATTAAAGTAAAACTGCAGGTTAAAGTTAATTATATATTAATATTTATTTATAATCGACGTTTCGACGTTTTCATCAGGATAAATAATTTATCGTTTATTAATAAATATTATTACAGAACTTTACCCTAAAAAGTTTTATTATAATATAATGAGTTCTGAAAGATTTTTTACTATATTAAAATATAGTTATTTTTTTCAGGAAAGACAAATTATTGAATTTATATAATTTTTCGGGCTGGTATGCCATGATTCATCGTAGATATTTTGCCATACATCGTAGATATCTTCAGTGTGACTGAATTCGGTCACTAAGCACTAGGGATGCCATCTACGATGCATGACGAAACGTCTGCGATGAGGATAGATTCATCACGGCATTCTAGCATACCGACCGTAAAAGCCTGAAGATTACTAAAGATGATTTCTGGAAAATTTATTAAATTTTTCATGAAATACACACTTAAAATTTTATGATAATCACACAAACAATTTTTTTTTATATAAAAATCCATATATTTTTCTCTTTCTGTTATTTAAATTACTAATGAAATATTTCCAATTTAAATTTGAAATAACATGACGGTAAAATATTTAATTATATATTCAAGATTATGATAAATTATGTGATAAACCAGTAAATCGAAAAGAAATTTCTTTTCAGAATTAGCTATAAAATATTTCATAATTTCTACACAAAATATAAAAAATTTATTACATCATAAAACTTATTCAATAAAAAAATAATATCAAAGGAATTATTATTAATTCTTTGTAATACTCTAAATATTTCTCGCTTTGTTTCTGCACAGATTCCGTACACTGCACGCTAAAGAAACACACGTTCAACTAATAAAGATTAGGTGACTATTTGCATATTAATGTATATTTTATTTGTTGTCGACTTTTATTTAACTTCAGTTGAGTTTATTGCGCATTTTCTGTGTTTAATACCGCCTACGAGATACCAATTAGCTTGTCATTAAATCGCTTATCATACACGAATATCTGTACAACTGAAAACGCACGCACACACACTTACAAGAATTATTTAATATTTATAAACGTAAAAAACAAAGATTTCAGATGTTTATATTCGACATAAAAATCATTAAAATAAATATAAAAAACACTATCGTTATAAGCAAACAATCGCATCTAAAGATCAGTTTTAATTTCATAAGCTACTGAATGTGATACTATAAAAATTTTAGTACGAATAATGTTTACAGCTTTTGTTACATTCAATCAATAAAGATTTGCAAAGTTATTATTAAAAATAAAAGTGTACAGGGCTTATTAAAATTATAGATAATGTTATCCTTCTGATATTGTTATCACTTTTGCAGAGAATGGACTGGACCTATACAAATATATTTGTGTATATTTTTTTTGTATATTATTATTAGTTGGTTATTAGTGATCATATTAAAGCGAAGTGCTAATTTAAATAATAAAATGTTTAAAAATTAACTTACATGTTGTGATCCTTTGATGGTAGTAAAAATATCATTTCAAGTCTTGATGAATCTGAAAACAAATAAAAAATTACTTTTTAATTAGTTTTTTTGTACTAGTTTTATAAATATATAACAACAAAATTTGTTGGTGTTTAGTTTGCAAATTAATATTATTAATTATAATGAAAATAAAAATTGCTAATGTATCTGCATGATTCAGAATTATATGCAATATTAAAATTATTTCTAAAAATAAATAAAAATTAAATAAAACAGCTTTAGGTTATAGTTCTGTATTAATATTTATTAATAATCGATGTTTCGACGAACTCAACGTAAGTCTACATCAGAAAAAAATAAATACAAATGACATAAACAGTAAATAACGGAACATAGAAACAAGTTACTAGGTAACTTGATCATAAAATTTATTTTAATTAATTGAAGCAAAATATAATTTTTATTTTATGTTAAATAAAAATAATACAAAGTGGCGCAAACAAACCTATTTTTATTTCTTAGATTCCTTCTACGTAATGAATCACATATGTCTCATGAATATTTAGTCGTGTACTATTCATGAGTCGTATGTGACTCATGAACAGTAAACGTGTTAACAAAAATTTAAAAAAATGAATCCCAGTCTATTTGGAAGTTTTTTTTGCAACCATTTTAATTATATATTTGTGTATGATCAGTATCTCACTTATAACTCTATATTTTATTTAAGAATTACGAAAACTGACTACATATTTCTAACATTTTTCCTTACTTTTCTTTTACGTTTTTTTCAGTCAAACAATATTGTACACACTTTATACTTATTTCCACCTTATAGTAGAAAAACTTTTTACTATTTCCAGTTTTCACTATCTCGTAAACCTAGCTTCATTATAATAAACCGAGCCAACTGTTTCATCTTCCCACGAAAAAAACGGTATCGACGTAACTGCACACGGCGAATCTTCCACCAAAACTTCGGGGTGGTAATTTGATTTACGTTGTTTTCAGGCGACGAACGCCATGGTTGCTAGTTTTGTCTGAGCGTCGTCGGCGTCGGTATTGTAACATACAACACACGTTCACGTTCGACCCTCTCCAGTGGCGTAACCAACTGCATCGTCGTAAAACGAAGCAAAAACAAACTACCGATCGTTTTATATATTTTTTTATTTATTTTCACTTGTTTTGTTTCAGTTTGTTGTTCAGTTTGTTTTAGTTGTGGTATGTATTGGATGTTACAGGTAACACGTATAAAACAACATGTTCTTATATTCAATAAGTATTTTCAGTGTTTATATCGTCAACGATGAAGATGGGGAATTGTCGATAATAAAGTTTGCGCGAAATATGACAGGTGAGATAAAGCGTAAAGTATAAAGTGCGTTTTGAGATTTTGTATCTTGTTTAATAAAATGAAAAAAATATTATTTTAAATTTACACAAGTCACAATATTATTATAAAAGACATAAATAAAGTAAAAAATATACATTTTTTTTTATTAAAATTAAAATTATTCTAATTATAACTCAATTTATTTTATATTTTAATAACATCTTATATAATTTTACAAATTCAAATTGTATATTATTTTCTACATTTAACATCAATAACATAACTTAGCTAAATTTTTATTTTGCTACTCCTTCCAACAATGTTTTTAGAAATTGCAATTAAACTAAAACTTTTAAAAAATTATTGTTTAGTATTTTTAACTCAAAATTTGTATAGTAAAATTTTTGTTACAATCACAAAAGCTAGCAAATACAAACTAAAAAAAATATTAAATCTGTAGTATATTATATACGATATGATTTGTAATATTCACGAATAAATTGGTATAATTCACGACAAAAAAATAAAATGCGCAGTACATATTTTTCACAACAAAAATGTAAATGTACGACAAAATACTTTGTCTCATGACAAAAATGCAAATGCATGCCAAAATATTATTTCTCGCGATAAAAAAATCTAAGTAAACGACGTTTTAATAGCAGCTAAATCAAAAATAACTCTTTTAACCAAATCTAACTTCCAATAATCGCAACTAGAACCTTCAGGTGTAATAATCTCTACACAAATGCAAAATTTAAAATTTTAATCCAACTTAGCAATATATCTGACTAAAATTTTGAAGTGCATTGACCTTTTTCAAACAAATAAAAAAATAATAATTTATAAACATAGTAAAAAATATTTCAGAACTAATTTTAATAAAATAAAATAGCTTTAGGATTTAGTTCTGTATTTATTTTTATTAATAATCGATGTTTCGACGTACTCTACGTACATCATTATTTCACTATCACGGGGGGGGGGGGAATTATATACGTAAAATACGTCGAAATGTCGATAATTAATAAAAATTAATACAAAACTAAATCCTAAAGCCATTTTATTTTCGTAAAAATTTCATTCAAATTGACCATTTTCGTAGTGCTATACTTGTCATTTGAAATACTAATATTGTCGTACAGTTTTATATACCCCAATTAATTATTATTAATAATCAATAAATTTATACCAAAAGATATCTCAAATTTGACAAGACTGCTAGATCCTGCAAATCTACTTCTTTCCTGCTGTTGCTGATACTGTACTTTAAATCACTTCACACACATATGCAAATAGTTCTTAAAATGTCTCTTACATATATTACACCCACAATATATTAATAAATATTACATAGTTACTGCAAAATATATACGTATATACGATAACAAGCGTACCGACCCGACGTACTGAACGCTTGCAACTAACTGAACTTGACCAAATTTTACATGATTAGCATCTTTTATTTTAACTAACATGTTCAAACAGCAAAATATATTTCGTTAGTATAAGTATTTTATTTAATATATATTATATTATATATATACAGTGGCGTAACTAGTTTTTCTTTTTTTAAAATTTCTTGCATGAAAATAAATAAATATTATTCTGATGAGGAAAAGTGTAAGAGTTTATTAAAAAACCAATAAAATCAAAAACTGCACTGTTCAGATTATCTTTAATTGATTACCGGTTTTGAATATTTTATATTCATCATTATGAATCAATTAAAGATAATTTCTGAACAGTGTAAAAAATAAAATAATAAAACACAATTACTTTGTAAAATATCCCAATATTTATTAAAAAATAGTTACTGCAGTTTCAACCGTTATGTAAATATTTTTATTTATTGAACTATTAGAGTTTCTATATAAGAAATTTACTGTTATCTAACAAATTTTTTATCAAAAAACCTAGCAAATTGTTGAAACAGTGTCGGGCGGGATAACGAGTTTAGAAGAAGTAGAAACACACATAGCCAACTCTGATACGATAAGGTTTAGGGGTAGGACAACTAGCTGGAAGCGTCATTCTAGTTTCTGTTCTATTTCTATGTGTACGGCGTCGCACACAATTGCTGCCGGGCGCGCTACCGTCACTTTTTACTCGCGTTTCGATTTTGTCTTTTGTTTTTTGTTTTTATTTGTTGGCTTTTTCTATTTTTTTTTCGCTTCGTTTTTGTTTCGTTTTGTTTTTGTTTCTTAACTGAAACCGTCAATAGAACACATTGCATTAGTTTGAAGTTTTGTTGTTCTTGAAGTAAGTTTGAAAAAGCCGTGAGGATTAGATATGTTTTTTCTGTAGGTGAAGGACAATCGAAGGATAAGCTATTTGGTAAACTTTGTTCTATTCTAAACGCTATAAGAAATAATATAAGTTTGGTAATTTATCCTTTAGTTTAATTTTGTAATAAAAAAATTGATGTTTTCGTTATTAGAAAAAGTTCATAAATATTAATTACTATCGTTATACTTGTGAATTTTTTAAATACGATTTATTTTGCAATAAAATAAACCTTTTATTAATAATTTAAAACAAAACTTTCTATAAATGACAATTGTATACATTTTTGAGGTTTTGAAGTTAAAATTTATTATATTTTTTAATTTTCGCAACAGTAAAATGTTATATATTTTGAAAATCAAAGTATTAAAATATTTTTTCAAAATTTATAACAAAATATATGAAATAAAATCATTAAGAAAATTTTCATTTAAAATCAAAATTACAATCTATATTATTATTGTGTTTACAAAATGAACTTTTAGAATCATAACATATGCAAAATTCAACAATATTTTTCAAGTATACTCCTATATTAAATTAATAATATTATCGAAACTTTATTGAATAATGTACCAAAAAAAAATTCATATTCGCAAAATATGTTTTTCCTACAACCATATAGAAAGTTAATATTAATATGAAGTTTTGCAAAATTCCACTTGTAAAGTTTGTAGTTCGACTAAGGCTGACGATTATGTTCTTGCCTGTATAGCAGTAGTAACAGCAGCGTTTGGAATTTATCGAAAACTTCCAAATGCATTTTTAGTTGTTTCCAACTTTCCGAAATCTTTTAAAAAACCCAGCATATATTATTAGGCAAACTTTGAGATAAAGCTAAAAGTTGGCTGTACGCAGCTTTAATGCCAGGCCGCAAATTTGCGTTTTACGAAAATATTTATATTACAAGTTAAAATTCATTGCATAGTTCTGCTGGTTAATCCGTTTTAATCCTTTTTGGATATTCACTGCGTGGTTGAACTAAATACATTAGCAGTTTTTTTATATGTCCATTCTTGTTTTTTAGTTCAATAACCGTACTGAATATTTGAATTACAAAACAAAGAACAAAATTACTTAAAATCAAAGATTGAAGTAAATAAATTTATATTGTATTTACTGAATATATTTTTCGACTGTTAGTAAACAAAAAGTAGCCTAAGAGCAAACACTAGTTAAATCAATGAACATAATTTAGAAGAATATTTATACAATTAAGCCACGCACCAATAAGGATGTGGCACAAACTGTTTATATTCAAGCAAAAATTAATTTTCAAATAGAATATCATGATATATTTTTTTATTATAGTCCATAGATCAGTTTCAAATAAAACAGAAATATTCTGATAACTTTGTGATAACATGCTAATTGCATTAGCAAAAAAATGTTAAAATATTATTTCCCAATTTATCAACAATTTTTTGTTGTCAGAAACAAACAACTAAGAAATTACACGAAATTTACATGAAAAACTGCATATATATTTTACATACATACATAAATACTCAATCAGACCATATATATATATATATATATATATATATATATATATATACCCATATATCCAAAATAAACAACTGTTTTCTATCCTGTAAAATAAACATTTTGTGTGTTGTAGGAGTTTGAAAGAAATTTCTATCTAGTTAGGAAACACTAACACAAACAGCTAATGACTGACACACAAAGCTAACTTAAAACGTACGTTCGGAAAGATCTAGCGAAATAAAATCGTTTCTTCACTATTAAATTACATTAACCAACACAATACGTCTCCAAACAGTCTCGATATATATGTTGTTCATTGCGATACATTGTTCTGGAAATTCTGTCATGTACACTCTGTTACACAACAACGTATATCGATAATGCCTGCTTTGCTTTACTACTGATAAAACTCCTATGATTTTTAAGTTATTAGCATGAAAGAATTAGGTTAATTAATTATTAAATTCGTCAAAAAACTATATCAATTATGAATTTATCTAGTTTCTAGCTAAATAATGTAAGCTTTTGTGAAACAGACTGTACCTCGGTTCACTCACGTTACAATACCGTGCTGCCACCTATAAACAAACAGTGGCAGCTCTCAATTGTCTTCGATTCGTGGTAGTGTTAAATTCATTGCAAATGCACAAGCCCACTTGACTCCGGGCTCAACTTAAGCTAACCTAAGAGTTAAGATTGTCACGTTTTATCTCGTGATTGATTTGGGATATGAGCGAGAGAGTGTGTCTGTATTGGTTTGCTTGTTTTGGTTCGGGTTTGGCGCGCGTTTGTTTATATGGTCAAATGAGGCAATAAGATTGGATTGGTTGATTTAGGAGAGAAGGTAGGAGAAGGCGCGCTCGTTCTCTGACAATCACCTGCCGTACTGATGCTCCCGAGATAACGTGTTAATTATGCATTGTGGTCGACTACTTATGCGCCTGGTGTTGTTAGGATTGTTAAAAACAATGAGTACAGGAGTGGCTCGAAGTTATTTATTGACAATGTTTGTTCAAACTGATCAACTTGAACCGAAACGTTAAGATTATTAACAATTAATGTATTCATTTTCAATATAATATAGTATAACTTGTGTAGAGCCCCGTAGAAATGTAAAATTGTGGAATAATAAAGCTTTTTAAATTAGCAATGTTGGCATTAGGCGGAACGAAAATAAGTAAACTTTAGGAAAATCTATAGTACACTCATTAGAGAAAGCGTACTTGTAAATCTCTTAATGTCATCGCAAAAGACACTGCTTTAATCTTATGGATAGTTAAAATTAATTGAGTAAATTCAAAAAGAAAAGTAACAAACTTGTAAAAAAATAAACAGAAATAATTCTTGTAATTTAATGCTAGTCACAGAATAAAAGAATACTATTACTATTTTTATTTACAAAAAAAGTAATAAAAAGATATTAATGGGTCTATTCAGTTCACATCTGTAAGCTCTTTATTGGTCTTTTTCTATTAAATGAAAAATTCCATTTACTAGAGAAAGATAAAATATTCTGTAAGACTACAGGTTTTACAGAAGTGTGCCGAAGTCATAAATAATACTAAATCTTATAGGCTACAAACTACATTCGGCACATTTTCAAATCCATCTAATTTAAGCCCGGTCCTGTTGGCACAGTCAATCGGATATATTCCGTGTTACAGTGGGCCGTGTCCAGCCGCCTCCAAGTGTTAGAGAGAGGTACGTGCGTGTGTATGTGTGTGTGTGTTTAGAAATCAATGACGTGTAGTGTAAGGTCATTGCTTTGAACAGTAGTCGTTTGTTTCGGATCGAGACATTTAACCTGACTAAGGACTGGAAGTTGTATCGCCTCGTATACACTATATACAGTCGCTCGAGCGCGCGGCAACTGACTCTCAAGATAATACGTCTAGGCTACGGGCTACTGGTTACTCTGCACACAGGCTATTGTTACCCCTTTTTTTATTCTTCTTGTTTCGGTTTTTATTTCTCTTCGGATTTTGTTTGATTTTATTCTTTTTTTCCCCGTTTTTTCTTTGATATTACGTGCTTAGAGACAATAATAATTTTGATTAAAATAAAACTGTTTTAGGATAAAATTCTGAATAATCATTTTAATGTCACTGATAAATTTTGACCTGATGAAAACGTGCGTTCAGTTTCGTCGAAACGTCGTTTATATAAAATACTGAATAAAAATACTGAAATGTTCTAAAAAAATAGTACAATATATTATGTTACGAGAAGTAGAAAGCCATGATTATTGTGATGAGCCAGGATATTTGTAATCGAGACCAAGCAATCTATTCCATTATTATTAAAAATCAACTAAAATATTCTGTTGTAAGTGCTTTTTTTTCTGTTGTTATATTTAATATTATATGTATATTTGTATGTATTTATATGTATACATATTTGTATTCATTGTAGAGCCCTGAAGAAGGCAAAGTAGTTAATAAAAATATATAAAAGACTGAATTCTGTCAATTATACTAATTATTTATTAATATAACATCTCATCAAAATATATTTCAATTATGCTATTTTATTTAATTTATTACAATCTCATTTTCATCAAAACGTCAACAACAAAAGCAACAATAGCATTTATCCAAAAATATCGCATCATATACTACTACAGTATAATCCTTCTTTGACAAGCAACTCGCCAGCCAAACACTCATCTCATTTGCATAACAACGACAATAACTCAAATAACGCCACAACGGAAAAATTGAATTCCCCGGCGCGCGAGTTAACTCATCATTGCCGGTCATCGGGGCTCTC
Organism: Clivina fossor; assembly: GCA_963966155.1. Taxonomy (NCBI): domain Eukaryota; kingdom Metazoa; phylum Arthropoda; class Insecta; order Coleoptera; family Carabidae; genus Clivina; species Clivina fossor. The sequence continues at coordinate 7,171,585 of OZ014563.1, read as the reverse complement.
AGTCACCTTAATGGCCATCGTCAGGTAGCAAGGTCGGCCTTTATGTCTCCATTTCTCTTCTCGTATTAGAAATGGTTAAAATGTTAATCTTCGATCCATTTCGTTGGGTGTTGTAAGTCGGTCGGGGTAATTTAAGTAGTACTCAACTGCTCTGGCTCTATTATCTACCGAGATAAACCAACAGGTTTGAGGTACCAATTATGGATCGCTTTTGAAATAGTTTAGAGTCATTATTTTCTACAGCTTCCGGATGATTTTAAATTTTGTTGAGGTTAATGGGTGAGTGCTACTGTGTATTTGAAGACGATTGAAAACACTTTTTATATTGATGATATTGTCATATTTGATTTTATTGTTGAAGTAAATTTGATGGCTGGTTTTAAAAGATTTGAAATAAAATTATATATGAGTCAGAAGATTGAAAAAATATTGTGAAAGTTTTATATGACGCATATTGTTGAAGAGTCAGGATTTGTTACAAATATTAATCACTTGTATAATAAAATTACTTGCGAATATGATATCCGATTTTTGTCTGTTGAAGGTTTAACTCTTTAAATATAATGATTTATTAAGTTGCTGTCTTTTAATTGAGTCAAAAAATGTCATTAATATGATGTAAATAATTTTTGTAATATATTTCCTATCTTTTTCTAAGAAAAGATAGATGTATTTGCCAACACCAGACGTATTTTTTTCTATTAAACTATTAGTCCGCATTATATTCTTAAAATTTCAAATAATAAAACATAATTTAACCAAAATAAAACAGCTTTATGTTACAATTCTGTATTAATATTTATTACTAATCGACGTTCCGCCGAACTCAACGTACGTCATTACATTATTTTGTTACCTAGTAATTTGTTTCTATATTCTGTTTATTTACTGTAAATATCATTTATATCTTTTTTCCCAATAAGGACGGACGTTCAGTTCGTCAAAACATCAATTATTAATAAATAATAATACAGAACTACAACCAAAAGTCGTTTTATTTTAATATAATAAGTTTTGAAAGATCTTTTATTACATTTTGACTATTTTAGATATTTACAAAATTTTTATTTATTATAAAAAAATAAAGGAATTAGATAGGTGTTTCTCAAATGCTCCTTTTTTATTCTAATAAAGATATTAACAATTTATAAATAAAATCGAAAACATGCTAGGTATTTAAATAAAAACTGGCAGTTGTAAACTTTGTATCATTAAATTTAACCAAAATTACAAAAACAAGAGAGAGAGAGAAAAAAACTACAACAAATCCTAAACTTAAGTCCTTCATCTTCCGAACATAAGAAGAAGTTATTAAACTCATTGCAATGAATGTTCTCAAGACTGCGAACAGTCGAAATGATTGTTTTACGAAGGCATTGAGGCGGATGATGAACTCCGGGTTCGCGCGGCACAATAGGCCGTGGATGCGAGAGGATAAAATACGCACTTCTCACGTGAAATAATAACGAAGCCTAGGGGGGCGGAAGGACGTAAGCAGTTCCTATCCTAACCGAAAAGGTAAGTACTGTAATTTCGGGCAGCGCGTTTAGAACAGAATACAATAGTACGAGTGTAAAATAACTTTTGTTCATGAAAGAAGTAGATTGGTTGCTCCAAAACATTGGTTAAACTAGGGCATGTAACTGATAAAAATATTGGTTAACCAATATCGAGAACTTTATTTTAATATCAGTTTTTGTTGTTTAAGCGGTTTTAATCGGTAAATTTTATTAATTAATTGTATCAAATAAGACTGTGTAAATAATTTATTTATTTTTTGGTCAAACTATAGGTTTAATTTTGAATTTTTTAAACATATTTGTTACGTGACCAAATAATAAAATTATTAAGAATTATCATTTAATTTATTAATTTAGTTAAATTGTTTTTCATCTAACTATATAAGTACTAGAAAATAAAACTGATAAAATATTTGAACATATTTTGTTAATACAAAGAACTAATTAATCATTAGTTATATTTTTAAATAAAGAAAATGTATTGACTCAGCCGGGAATAGAAATAATATAACTAATGATTAATTAGTTCTTTGTAATAAATTAATGGCGATTATTGCACTTAAAAATTGTATTACTGTAATAATTTCATCGCCACATATTTAAATTTAAAAATGTAAATCGTTAAATCTTTTTTTACATTTTAATATTATAGTTCAGTTAAATTTTTTTAAATTATAATTTTGTGAATGAAGTAATAAAGACCGTGTAAATCATCATTTTTCATTTTCAAAACATTAAAATTTAACTATACAAGTTATAAAATATTTTTTTGGAAATGAATACATATGCATTTAGTACAAAGAAATATAAAATCAGATAATATATAATAATATTTCTTTGAACTAAATACATATGTATCCATTTTGTTTTTGTTGTAGTCTCCCGGTTCGATCTGATGATGAATATTAAATATTCGAAACCGGTAATCGATTAAAGATATTTTCTGAACAGTGTAGTTTTGACTTTTATTGGTATTAAAATAAACTCTTACAATTTTCTCTCATCATAATTCAACATTTCAGCTATGTCATTTTAATTAAAAAAAAAAGAGTAAGATAGAATAAAATGATTGTGTAATTTGTTTAGTAATCTTTGAATGGCAAACGACATAATTTATAACTTCAGTTACCGGAACGATTCTAAGCAAAAACTCCAAACTTCTTGGAGCAACCAACCACTACTCTCCAATCTCTCTCGCTCAGCCAACATGTTAATTCGGCTGCAAGAATACGGCATAATAAAGTAGCGACAGAGTGGCACTGGGAGCACAATGGGGCCCCCGATGGAAACAAGAATTCCCCGGGGCGGCGGTGCGGCGAGCCACCGGCTGAAAAGCCGCCATTACGGGGCCTTATTAGGGCGGCTAACGGCTCCATTATATGAGACGGCGCGCCACATGCTTTGTCCCCCTGGCAAATGGGAACACTTCATTACCGACAACGGCGGCGATGAAGAGGACCAGTGCATATAGGTGCAACTAGCTTAAATTGATCCTGCAGAAAATTATGTTTGTCTATGGTTAAACTTAAGATTTCATAGAGTTGGGATGTTTCGTTGGAAACTATCTGAGTTTACCAAATAGAAATCTTGTTATCAAATATGACGTTAGTTTTTCAAATATTTTGCAGCTGTTACTTCAACAAATAATTTTAAAAATAGTTTATAAAGTTTTAAATTAGAAACCAAATATACAAAAGAAAAATATTATATATATTTTTTTATGTTTGTTTATATTTATATTATAAGTTATTTGAGATATTTATTCATATGCTTTCAAAAATTCAAGTATGAGCGATATAAATTTAAGCAAAACAATTGCGTCTATTTTGTTAATTTGTGGGTGTTTTAATATTGAAAGACAAAAAAATTTCGACGAGCAATTTGAATTATTTAATTTAAATATTTCAATAGTAAATATATCATATTAAATTACAATACCGTGCTAAAAATTTAAACAAAATAAATTTAGAAATTTTCCAAAACTATAAAATTAACTAAGATAAAGCTAATACGTATTCCAAAAGCTAATCTGCCACCATTAGTAGCAAATTAATAGTAATAATAAAATAAGCAACAACCGTGATACAGTGATACCCTAATAGTAATATTTGTTAACCATTTTGTTGTTTTAGATCGTTAATTAGATTCTTAATGTTTATTTTTTATTAATAATTTGCAAATTATGATAAAAGCGTAGCTTCCGAAATACGTATGTAGCGCTTAATTAATTTTATAGTTTTTGGGAATTTTCTAAATTTTTTTCAGTAAATATGTCAGATGTAATAAAAAATAATAACATTTTATATATAATTTTTAAGAAATGTCAAAAACGATTCTACAAATAAAGATTTTAACAAGAGATGATTATGGGTCGGTTATTTTCATTATTTTGATGAAAAGAATCATTTCTAAAATAAAAAACAAGTTTTCTATTACATCCTGTATATTTTTGAACACATATGGCAAAATAAATAAGACATACATTTTTAAATTTATTGAGATAATGTGCAAATTCAACGAAGCAGACAATTTTAAATAAGTTCTAATATAGAAAGTAAGTTTTACTCAAATAATATATACCTAGAAGCAGTAACTCGTATATTTCGCAAAAATCATCAAACACCGAACATTTCTTCAGTGGAAGAGGCTGAAGAGGGTAGTAAGAAGTCGTTATCTGACGTTTACAGACGCTCCGACGACGCTATCCTTAATAACGAGAGGCTTATTGCAGTCAGTTCTATTGTACGCCACAATTTTGCACAAAACTCGCAATACATTCTGACAATTTTAAGACGACTCTTTAAACTGTTCACTGGTCGCTAGATACGACGTATGACAATGTAAAGTAATGCTGTGAGTAATGAATGATGTACAAATGAAAATACTAGTAGATTTCAGAGAACAACTGAAGCTTGAAAATGTTTTAATTGCGATCTTTACATGTTAAGAAAGTCAGCTAAAAAAATTAGATACTTTTTTGAATGTATTTAAAATGTAATTTAATCTAAGATTTTAACTCGACAGATACACAAATAAATGTTGTTTACAATGTCAAATATATGTTTTTGCAATTAATGAAAAGTTAGTATTCTTCAAAATTTACAGTACACGAAAAATACAACATTTTTTTGATATTCATAAAAAAAATCAATAACAAATGTTTCTTTATTTTAAATAAATTTATTTACAGTAAAAATTGTTTTTAATAAATAAATATTTTATTATCAAATAAGTATTTATTTGCAATTATTGAAAAAAAATATGTATTTACATGAAAATATTTCTGTCTCACAAAGTATTAAATTTTTCTAATATATTTTTTTTACAAATTTAACTCAAACACTATTTTTAATAAAAGTAATTAATATAAGTAATGAAGCAACTTAATCATTATTACCAAAGCGTTCAAATAAAAATAAACAGAACTTTAATCTGAAGCAGTTTATTTTAATATAAGTAATGAGTTCTGAAAGATTTTTTACTATGTTAAAAATAAACTTATTTATTTTACGATTTTGTTTAGTAAACTAACCATTAAAGTCAAAAATCAATCTACTTCAAAAAGAGCCATTTATAATTCACGTATATAATCCAAATTTAAAATCCAAAGTATTCGCCATTCACTCAACTTAAAACAGTATTTTTTTAATAATCCGTCTTTTTATACCAAACGGGGGTATTGCTATACACACCCTTGCCGCTGACAGATTAACGAGGAATACACGATACATTTTACTTTAATGGTAAGTGCATCTAACTTTAAGTTATTCGCAACATGCATGCATGTTTTCTATGGCATTAACCGGCTGTCACCGTAACGCTTAACCGAGTTGTGTTGCCTTTGGAGTAACAGAGTGTACATATAGTGTCTCTTGCTCGGTGACTGAGCAAAGGAGAAAAATAAACGACCATGTTTTAATTCCATGCCGCTTTTGCAATTTAGTTTATGAATAGTGTTAAGTTAAATCTTTTTAAAGTGCTGTGGGGTGAATATGCATAGTAATGTCTTTGATTTGTCAAGGATTAATAATTTGATTTATAAGTATATTGGATTTTAATAATGTGTTTTTATTGAAATTTGTTTTATTTTGGACCAAGCTGAAATATTCAGATTTTTTCAGTATTTAAAAAAATTTAAAAATTGCAATTTTTATATTGTGTAAATACGAAATTAGTGGACATATCAAATAACACAAACAAAAAAATACATTTGAAAAATGCTTAACTTTTTAAAATTGTTTTAAATTTTTTTTGTATAATATAATTTCAGTTAATAACTACAAAATAATTGCACAATTCCATTATTCCTCACCCCTTCAAAACTAACCCACACTTTTTCCACAATTACACAATGATTATTTTATCATGGTTAGCACGAAAACATTATTAAATTTCTTTTTATGGAAATATAATAAAATATAGTTTTTATAAAGTGCTATTTGTAGAATAAGTCAAACAATAATTGCATTAATTTTTTAAGAAATCCAGACCTTCTTAACCCAGCGCAGCTCGGTTTTTTATTTTCTGATATTTTTCACTAACATGAAGAATTTAAATAATTTTATATGCATAATCACTTTCAAGAATTTAATCCTTGAATTTTGCTGCATACTTTAAAATATACAAATAAATTAAGTTAAGAAACACAATAGGAAAAATATAATAAATAAATCCACTCAGAAAATACATAAATTTTCTGCAAAACTACGAAATATATTTTGTTTTTTTATAAAAATGTACAAATCCTTAGGTAATGTGGCAATAAATCTATTTTTTCTTAATACAAATTAATAATGTATAAATTTCCGGCAATTTATTTTGTTAGAATCCTTAAAGGACACTTTCAGCAGCAGTTCCTTTACGTTGGTTTCAGTTTCTTATTCGGCAATAAATTGTTTCTCGTTTCATTGTTAGCCATCGGTACAAGTATCTGCCGACCAAAAGAATAGCGTCCTGATAAATAATCCGGGCGGTTATCCATATTTATCCCGCGCGAATTAATCCGGAAGCGAGCCGGATAGTTGAGTTCATTGTTCCGGGGCTAAGCGGTTTGCACATCGTACAGTCCATTTGCGGTGTGTGCGCCGATTTTTAAAAAGAATTCGTAAAATTTAAAAGTTCCTGCGCGCCGCGATAAATTACAGACTCCGCCACGTTTCATCCTATGCAATCCTTTATGAATTATAGATAGCGGTTTTTTTTTTCAGCGAATCTTTTTCTTTTCTCTGGTGCTTCTTCTTCGTTGCCTGCTTCGTCTCTTTTTTTTGTCTCGCTAGTGCGCATGCTGTGGAAGAAATGTACGTTTTCCTTATTACTTTAATCATAGGAACCATTTGGCACAATTCATCAGAGTTCTTATGATTTATCTCATCTATAATACGGACTCGCACGGGTTACTTCAGAAAGAACGAGACGTCGTTCTCTGTCTGATAAGGATTTTTCTTCGTTTTTTTATCCTTTTTATTTTTTTTTTTGTTATGTTGCAACTCAGGCACGGATTAGATGTAGTCTAGATACTAAAGCGTTGTTCTCTTTTTTTTAAGTATTACGGAACTATTCATAACTTTCAGTAAATTTTATTGTATTCAGTAATTTCTTAGTTTACGGATATACTTATAAAATTCTGAACGGAGCTATAGCGTTACAAAATATTCAGTTTTGTTTCTTTTATCAAATAAAAAATGTCATTTTACAAATACACAAAAAAAACAATACACATTGAATACAAATTAACAAGCTTAAAAAATCTGAATCTAAACACGTTTTACTAGATTGTTATTAAACCATAATTCTAAATTAAAAAAAATAGGAATTTATTAATCTTTTATTAGTAATCAATGACATGTTCAGTTTTATAAAAACTACTTTTTTATGTTTTATTTTTGTGACAGTCCGGTCCTATACGCGTGTCGTCTCGACGTCCTGCCGATAGAATCCTTCCGATGAGTTATCGCGTTCCGAAACTTGCAACGTACGGTTTTTTATTCTATTTATTTTGTGTTTTTGTTCTGTGACCGAACGAAACGCCGAACAGATTTCAAACTATGGAACACCTACGATTCCGTTTTTTTTTGTTAGGAAATTTTCGTTTTATTACGTTAGTTAGTTTTTGCGAGTGTATGTTCGGACCCGTTTTCACAAACAAGGACACCACGGACAGAGACAGATGACGATAAAATAATAGTAGAAAATACATCAGCGATAGAATAGCATAGTTTCTGTGGTAACAACATTTTTATCACATATTATTTTGTCTTTTATTAGTTAGAAAAACTGCCATTGAATTTTCTTTTTCTTTGGCTAAACGAAGTTTATTTTGGCAGAAATGTTCAATGTCAACCTCTGTCAAACATAGTAAAATATTTTTCAGAACTCATTGTATTAAAATAAAAACTGTTTTAAGATAAAATTTTATTAATTATTATATTGACGATGCTGAACGCTCGTCTTCATCAGGTCAAAATTTATCAATGACATTAAAGTAAATAACAATAGCAACAAGTAACTAGGTAACATATAATAATCATAAGAATTATAAGCCCGTATTCTCACCTCACTTTTTCATTAAAAAGTGCTTTTATCATCAATTTCAAAATAACTTTTTGCTTCTGTTTTTAATCAAATATAAATAGTTTTTCTATTTTTATCATTTTTATTATATTTGGTATTATAAAATTTAAATAAACTATTATAAAGTGCTTAATAAATAATTTTAAGTAAACCTAAAAAGTACTTTTGGCAAAAAGCACTTTTATAAATGAGTTGAAAATACGGGCCATCGATTTTTAATTAATTGAAGTCAAATTTTATTTAACTAACTGCCTTCACTTTGATTCATATTATTATTTTCTTTATAAATCTCTATTGCTTTTCTTATTAATCTGCTGCTAATATTGATTGGTCTAGCAATTATTACTGTATCTTCAAATTTTACATCATGAAGATATTCTAAAGCATGTTCAGCAATAGCAGATTTATCTGGATGATTTTAGGTTATTTACTTTAATACCATTGATAAATTTTGACCTAATGAAAATGAGCGTTCAGTTTCGTCGAGACGTCGTTTTTATATAAATAATTAACAAAATTTTATATTATTTAGTGTGACTGATTTAAACATAACTTTATATAATAATTTCTAAAACTTATAAAACTATTTAAAACTGTCCAGATCTAAAAGACTTATAAAATATTAAATAAAAATTTGTGTATGTTTACATTTGATGATCTTTTTCTCATAAATTATTTATTTTTGAAATATTAACGTAATAATAATTTATATCATCTGTCGCTATTATATTTTATTGAACTGACAAATATTCAAAAATAGAGCACGTTGTACATGCAATATTTATATGTTTATATCGTGGAGAATCTGATATATAATTTAAAATATACACGTTTTAAATGCAAACTACATTTATCTGGATTATATACGCGAGCATGCATAAATTTAAACAACATAATAAATATTTAAATTATAAAATAATATCCAGGAAAATTTATATGGCCTTTCAAACATATTTTCACCTGCGTGGTCATTTATTTTAAACCCTAAAACAACATGCTATAATATACTAAATTCTAAAGGGATTTTAATACTTCGTTTAGTTTGAGTGAAATATGAAAAATAAAATATCAAGTTAAAATAAAAAAGCTTTAGGATTTACTTCTGTATTAATTTTAATTAAAAATTATACAAATGACATATATACTAAATAAACAGAAAGTTACTAGGTACCAAGATAACTAGATTATAATCTTGTTACTTGTTTCTATGTTCTGTTTATTTACTGTATATATTATTTGTATTATTTTTCCTGATGACAATGTATGTAGAGTACGTTGAAACGTCAATTTTTAGTAAATATTAATACAAAACTGCAACCTAAAGCATATTTATTTTAATATAAGTTCTGAAAGATTTTTTACTATGTTAAAATATCAAATATTCCCTGAAAATGCTTTTTGCATTACATGATTTATTTTCTATTTTGTAAAAAAATTCATAATTTTTTTTTTCAAATTTTAAGTAAGATTAATTTACAGAAGCTTCATTAATCAATAATTTATGGAACAGCACATTGTTTAAATATATCCAAAACTAAAGTTCAACTAACAAAATCGGATAAAAGCATATTTCCATAAATTATCAACGATTAACTAGTAACATTTTTATTCAACCTAACCCCTAACTAACTAGTATCAAATTTTTAAAATGTATTTATTTTTATACTGTACACTATTATTCAGAATCATATAAATGGTTTATTAGTTACAAAAATTTAATAAATTGAATTTATTTTGTTGAACAATTTTTGCACCGTGCCTTGTGTGAAACAAGTATATTACAATTTTTCTAATTAAAAGAATTAAATAACAACTTTCATTCATAAATCTCAATCATTCATTCACAACTTCTATGTCTAAAAAAAAAATCCCAACAACTTATTCTTACATTACGCTAACCCTTCCCCAAACCCTTCTGTACGAACCCAATATATGAAGGCAAGCTTCACAATCACATCAAAGCCAATACCGCTTTGCTCTTCTCGAAAAGGGCCCAAGAGGCCGGGGCGCCGAAAGAAAGACAAGCTGCCCGAGCACAATCGTTATTGCGTCTACATCCGGCAAGCCGGCGGGGAGTACCTTGAGAATCCCTTTCTATCAGAACGATAATTGCCGTATTATATAAACCAAGGGCTTACCGACACGCACCGAGCTCCCTGGCGAAGGGATTGTACAGCCGCGGGCTATGGGCCCTTTTTCGATGATGGTTATGACGGTCTTACGACGACCGGGCTTAGCTCAATTGAACGGACAAGAAAAGAGTTTGTAAAAAGGTTATGGCTGCCAGATATGTACTGGGGTTATTGTTATTTGTGAAGAATGTGAAATATTATTGTTATTGCTATTTGAAAATGATGATAAGTACATACATACAACATAATCATACCATATCCCTATAAGACTTTGATGTAAATTTTTTCCATTTAAAAAGAATTTAGTTTCCGCTACAAACTTTCGTTCCATCCACATTCATGATACCTCGCATAAAATATATGCTATTTTATTCTTACGGTCTTACGGTCAATCAAGAATCCCCTACACTTATCAGTCCAACTAACAGTCTGATTGAAGTAATTTTAGCTTTAGATGACTATAAAAATTACTACTGTATGGACGACAATCTTTTTAACACGTTCATTACTATGTTGACACCATATTTATCCAGAGTAAATACAGTTATGAAAGATTCGATATCGGTTCGTAAGAGATTAGCGGTTATTTTGAGATTCCTTTGCGACTAAGGGAAGCATTCATACTGTCAGTCTTCACTCCACTACCCGTGATTTAAACTTGGATTTCAAAATATTTGGAAATCCGACAATCCATTCATCAGTCCATAAGTCTTGACCGCGCACCTACAATCAGAATATCAATTTTTGTTCTGAATGTCATTCCGAATGTTTGTGTAAGACCCGCTTTAGTAGCATTCGCTAACGCAAATACTCTCAATCATATCTACCCATCTACCGTATACCTTCAATATAACTCGCATAAATTGGTTTAAAGTGTACAAATGTTCACTATGAACCAATCAAATACATTTTAAAACACGTAAAATCCATCCCTGCTCATCATCACTTCAACCAATCTCAAAAGATAGTACAATGTCGGTGTCGAATTGTGCAAAGAAACAGACTTAACCTCCCATCGAGTATAAGGGTAAATATTCAATATTCGGTTTCATATTTCAGCCCGACCCATCGTAAGGTTGGGATGAGAAACTAAACACAGATAGACGAACTCAATCAAAGCGGTATCTTTAAAGCAAACGCGACCCTTTCGCCCGTTTTTGCCTGATTATTTGTCAATCACAGGCATTCAATTTAATTGTGGTTAAATTACAGACTTGGAGGGATGTCTTTTCTGTCCGCAATGCGCTGCTCTTCAGTGCAACTACCGGCTTCCTTTTGATATAAACGAGAACAAAAGCAACGATAAGACGTAAAAAAAATGAATTGTAATTTTAGCTTCGGTTGATGATTGTGTAAAAATGCAAGGAATAGATATTTGCAATGTCTTTTGCAATTGGATATCGTTTTGTGATGATTAACTAGTTCGAATTTGAGATAAGTGTAATTTCTGTATGTGTACTGTGTACAGGATTGGACTGGCCCATCGGGGCAACGGGCTTTCTTCGGTGGGCCGTTATCATTGTGGGCCGTAACCGGCGATAGTCAAAAAATTAAAACTGATCGAGTTTTACAAAAATGTAAGAATTGATTATTCTAAAAACATCAATTTATGAAAATAAGCATTTATTAAATCGTCTTTTAAATAAAGAATTATATTTAATTTTATAAGTGTAATTTTTACAATTAAATTTTATTTTTCTGTAATGTCATTTCCATGTAAAGTAGAATAAAAAAATATAAAAACATAACTTATTTGAACATTTTTGGGATGTAAGGTGGGGCCTATCCTGCAAATTTCTCCGGGCCCAATTTTCGTATCCAGTCTAACCCTGACTGTGTACCTGTATTGTGTATCTTAATTTTGTTTTATATTTTAATGTTAAAAGTTATAAATGATACAAATTAATTTAAATAAAATTTTTGTGCAAATTTGTCTAAATTAACAAATATTTTCTAAAGAAATATTACCTCTATTGCTACATTTACATCAGTCGTTATTGCTAGAATTACAATAGTTTTCTAATCATTTACAAAAAAATCTACTGAAAAAGATTAATAATAATAATAATCTGATTAATTAAAAAAAAATTATTTTAATAAAATCTAAATAAAATATACCATTTCAAATTAACATGAATAAAATTAATAAAAATTATAGTAAATTAAAAAAAAAACAATTAAAATTGCTAAGTTACAAGTTACTTTTAATTTTTTTGATAACTATAAGATTTATAAATCTATTGTAGAAGTTTATAAAATTAATAACAAGAGATCAACCATAATCATAGATACGTAATATCTATACTTAATACATAGATTGTTTTGTTATATTCATTAAATAAAAATAAATATAAAATTTATTTATATTTTGAAATCTGACACCCCTATATGTCAGAGGCATTGAAGAAATTTTAAGGACAAATTTGTTTTTAAACAAAATTTCTCTCTTTTATTAATATAATAAAACAGTGAGTTGTATTTCCTATATATTATAGTTGATCTGATTTAATAACCTGTCAATTTTAAGTATGACATTTACTGACTATAAATTCAGTATTTATTAAAGTATAGATTATTTATTAAAGTTAGATTTTTTAAAAGATTTTGTATTTATAGTTCACAGTATTTTAAATTTAAAATCAAAAACATTATTTTATACTAACTCAAAAAATAAAGATTTATATGTATCTTTCCATTTTCATTTACTTTCATAAATAAATCAATGTATCAACTGTACTCCAATCTCCATTATCAAATAAATAAAACATAAAAAAATTATCATCGAAAAACACTAAAATAAAATAAAATCCTACCGCTTTCAAGAACCCTACAATTCTTATTACATTTTCAAATACTTTCTTCACACAGCAATACTACCGCAACAAAACAAAAGAAAGTACAACCATACTGCAGCATCATGAGATAAAACACGGCGACTGACCGGAGGAAAATACCGGAAACAGTTTCACTCTCAAAGCTCGCTGAGATCACGTGACGGTGTGCGTTCTTTTGCAAACGCTAGGCGACAGGCAGAGCGCCATCGTACCGGAAAAGAGATCTGACGTCGTAAACAGATCGTGTCCCTAAATCCTCTTTAGTGTAATCCTGAACCTTAACAGTAAATTCGTGCAGGTTCTGCGTGCGAAATTTAACACACTTGCATTGTGGGTAGTATACTGAGTGTTCTGTCAATGTTTGCGAGAACTATAAGAAATGCGCATAATATTATAATTATCAATCATAATTATTCTACAATGTTAAAAAAATGTACGATTTGATGCCATAATTTAAGTTTTAAATTAAAAAAAAATAATCTTTTAGAACTCATTATATTAAAACAAAAACTTGACAACTTGAGGTCGTCGAAACGTCGATTATTAATAAATATTAATACAGACCTACAACCTAAAACCATTTAATTTTAATATATATATATATATATATTATTTATCATAAAAAAATTTTGATGTAGTTAATTATTTTGTTTTGTTTGTTTTTCCTGATGAAGACGTATGTTGAGTTCGTCAAAACGTCGATTATTAATAAATATTAATATAGAACTACAAACTAAAGCCGTTCTATTTTATCTAAGTGTTGTATTATTTTAGAATAATACTACTGACCCAATATAATATCACTGCAAAGAGTTCAAGTTCAAAATCTATGCATCGTTTATTGCGACAACTTTGCAGCTCATGCATCCGAAATTTCCCGGATCTTATCCGGTAGCTTAATAGCAATACTACGGAGATAAACTGCCTGTCACCGACGCGACGGCGACGATGGCTTCAATAACTTCAGCAATAGATGCGCGCATTAATAGTAAATTTACTTTGTGCGTTGTATAAGCACGTTATATACCACAAATATGCGTATGGTTTACGTACTCCATACCTGCTACTAATTTATTGGTTATGTGTATCGCAGAGAGCTGTAGGTGTGTGTGTGTGTGTGTGTGTATAATGGCGTAGATAAATTAATGTGATTGAAGAGGTTTTAGAAGTATGTGAATTGAAGTAATAGAATAAGGTGTTGTGTTTTGGAAGATGATATTAATTTTGGAATATTAGTAATTATTTGCTTAATGAATTTATAAAATTTTCTGAATTGCAAAAGCGTTGGGCTGTTGTAGACTGACCGTACAAGCCCAAAGATTACAATTTAAAATAGTTTATTCAAATTTTATAATACCAGATATAATACCACTTTGAAATAAATAATAAAAAATCACTTTTTAAATAAACGATAAAGTGCTAATATAAACAACACAATCGAAGCGTTAATTGTACATAATAATACTTGACATCGTTGACCATACAGTCGTACTGTTAGATGCACTTTAATAAATTATAAATAACAAAATCTATAATAGATTAAACTTACATAAAAGTATTAAATTACAATAGCGGAAACAAGACAAGATAAATAAAAATTAAAATCCGATTGTATGAAGTAGCTTTCTAAAATCTATCCGTACTGAATAAGTGCATATGTGCAAAGTTTATCTTTCGGAATTCACGCTCGATAAACTGTCACATATTTTGTAGATTTGCATACGAAATAAACTAAAGAAAAATCCTTACAAAACCTTCTCCTTCTCAATACAGAATAAATCTTGCATCGAATATCGTGTTAGAAGTATTTGTTTACTCGCCGATTGAGAATACGCTGACCAAGCAAAATATATATTGTGTGGCGTTAACGGATATCGGAATGGCCAAGGTCCTAAATCTTATTCCGGATATAAATCACAATTTTTGGACACGCCTGCACCTTAACAGCATTACCGTCGCGACGTCAACCGGATTTATTTTTGTTCTCAGTGGGCCACGACGTGCAGCGCTGTTGTATGTGTTCAATCATGTTAAGCGGCCATGACTAACTTAGATGGATCGAGCGAGATTCGCGAAGAAAATAACGGACGGTGAAAAATTTTGTCGCATATCTGCGTTCCTTTAAAATTTAAAAGGTATTTTCGAAGATGACATTGACGCTTTGGAATCTTTGACACGAAGTATAGAAAAAAAATGAGAAATGTAACTAATTTTACGGTTACTGATAAAAGACATATCTTAAGATTCTTTTAAATAGATCTTTAAATTACACGTTAATATTTATATTAAAAATATTACAAATTAATAAAAATATGAAGTAAAGAAGCATTGCTGATACATTAAAAGTTGTTAACTTAATCAATAAATGCACTAGACAATTGCATTGTCAAAGTTGTTAAAATGTTTTATTAATTGGTCAGTTTCAAGTTAACAAACTGGTTAACTTAGAATATATTTAACTACGTATTATAAAAATTTTGTTATTTAAATGAAACTACAAGTAGTGGTAAGAATGTTACAATAGTAAACAATCTTTTAAAACTCTTTATATTAAAATAAAAAAAGCATTAGGTTTAATAAAGTTGTTAAAAAATGCAGTTTATTCTGCAAGAGAAAGTACTTGTATAAGTGCATTTAATTTTATTTAATGCAATTATTAATAATGCAAAATTACATAAATTAAAATGTAACTTCTAAATTATTGTTAAGTTAGCTGAACAATTCCAATCTAATATATAACAAAAATATTCAATACAAATTATGCACTAAAATCACTTTTTAATATTTGCATACCAAAAATACTAAATTTGATATTAATCTATCACGTCAAATACAGATAATAAAAACTAATAAAATTGAATATTTTTAATTCAAATAACCAGAATAAAAATCAACAAAAACATGTTTGGTCCAACTGATAACGCTTCTAAAAAAAAATAAATACTGCATCAAAATCTTTTTTTAACTCCAACTCAAACTGCATTAAACGAACAAAGCACCCTATGACTATTAATTACCCTGCCGTAAAAAACAGTTGCATATAAATCAAAGTAAACACTCCATTCTGTTGATCCACCGTGGAAAGCTCTCATACAATGCGTCCAATTCTAATCCGATTTGAATCCGAAATAGAGCACCACGAACAATTCGAAATGATACGAAACGAGTATGGGATGGGAGCGCCAGTTGAATGCGATAGACGAAATCACGTCAAGATCGTGGCAGGGCTGAAAGAGCATGTGTCCTCCCCATCGGTAGCAAAAGCATTAGATTTAAGTTGTCATCGTTTGAGATTCTCTAATAGGATCAATAGAACAGTGGGACATCGTGAGATCAAAATGGAATCAAGCATGGGGATTGAGTCATGCTGAGATGGGTGACTGATGGGTGTGTGTAGGTTAAGGAATATTATGTGCAGATTATTATGGAAGTTATATGAATAAAAGAAACTTATGCTACAATTCTTTTGCGCATCTTGTAACACTCGTAATATTACTAGATATTATGTCTTTTCTATCAAACAGAAATTCAATTTAACAATTAAAATAAATGCAGAATTTAAATTTTTGTTTGCCTTACTTTTAAAAAAGTTATGCTAGACAATGCATCATAATGTAAATTATTTTATTTTAAAATTATTACTAATGCAGTTATATTTTTAATTTAAAATACTAATTGGACTAATTTTAAATAATAGTTATTATTCACAAAACTGTATATAATACCTACCGCATGTTTTTAATCAACAAAAATTATTAATTAAAACAATAGTATTAAAAAAATTGAAATATAAAAAAATTTATACTAATCAAAAGTTTGATAATTACTGTTAAAATAAAACAAGTACGTATTCTGTATCAATTTACTAAATAAAACTAGAAACCTATCCATATTGGTAAACAGAAATACAAGTTTAATGTAAAATACAAAATATTCTATGTCATTAGCAAGTTTTGTTAAAAAGTATGAACAAATTCATTATAATGTGCATTAATTATTTTTTATTTGTGGTAATATAAGTAGATGAAAGAACTAATATTATCTAAATAAAAAAAAACAATGCCAAAACACGCGTTTTCCGAAAATTTCAGTTGGGCAGAGAAACCTGTTACTTCCTTATTTCTGATATTAGCCTTACTGGATTTTTTTAATAAGGCCACCCTAATATATACATACGTACACAATCACGTCATGTATCCATAAGGATGTGGCACAAACTTTTTCAAATAAAACATTTCATATTTCCACTGTCTTTCAAACATCTAAAAATCTAAACTATTTATTTAAAAAAAATCTTTTTCTTGCATAAATTGTTTTTACAAAATCCCATATTTGAACTTGGAATAAAAAGAAGCTTCTTGGTTTCAGCACAATAAAGAACAATAGCATTGCGATTAACAATAGCCTACTGCGCTCGGTAAACGCATTTCAAATAAAACGAGACAATGTCGCGACCGACATGCGTAAGAAAAAGATTGAATGTGCCCAAGACATCATTACATCTTTAAATGCAGTGCGAATCAGCGATCACCGCCGGTGGTGTGTTCTACGGTGTCTCTTTTCTTTAACGTCCAATGCGACGTTAAGTGCGTTACACGTTCACACGTTCCGTACCGGGAACGGTTTGCCGCGTACTAGTTTTCAGTGTCAATACAACGTGAGCCGAATGTGATTGAGAATTAAGATTTTTTATTGGAAAGTTTTTGTTTTGGAATATATTAAAATTTTTGTAATGTTTTTTATTTTCTTTGTGAAACCATAGAATTATTGTGTGCATTAAGGTTTACAATGTTAATATTTCAATAAAAATATGAGTTTTATATTTTTTGAAATAGTTCATTAATATTTTACATAGTATTTATACATATGTATACAAGTGCAGTAATATATATAGAATTGAAATTTTAATGGAAAGGTAATCAAAAGGTTAGATGTTCGAATCAGACTCTCATTCAAGATTCTGCGTCAAACTTTCCATGGCATTTTCCATCTTCTTAAGGACTTTTAATTGATAAAACCAATATCAATTAAAGGTCCTGAAAAAGGTGGAAAATGACACCGAAAGCTTAACACAAAATCTTAAATAAGTTTGATTCGATCTTCTAACTTTTTGACTACTTTCTCATTAAAATTTTAATCCTACTTAATACTTTCTAGTCGTAAATTTAATAATTATATATATTATGCTGTAAACAAAATAAGATAAAACATAAAACATATCGCTGAGCGATTAGCGTAGTTAATTGCATCTTAGTCACTTGGTACATGCTACGACCCATTTTGTTAACTTTTTTTTAAACAATATTTCTTTTGAACATTGTATAATGAATTACTGTAATTCAGTTTAATATAACATACTATATAATTTATAAGAATTATTTCTAGAGTCATAGCATATCCGTTGTAAAACCAATTATTTTCCCTTGAATATTTAAATTTGCAATTTATTATTTTATACTTCCAATAACATAACAAATAAATATACCCGTATAACAACATATTTTTTTTATAATAAACCCAGTTATAAACAAAAAAAAACAAATATAATATTTATGTTAAATAAACTATACGCAAAACTCAACCTAACAATTTAAAATTTCACACTAGTTTGACATTTCATGCACCTGACGCATTGGAACCATCCATACTGCCTATAACCCATAGACAAGAATAGTGAAATATCTAGACGGCGTAATATCTGTTAAGTTAACTTTTCAAAAAAAAAAATAAAGATAGCTACATTTAAACACAAAATTGAATATACAAATTGTTAATATATTCTGAGTAGCTTTGGTAATTTTGCTTTGCATTTAGGCATGCATTATCTCAATGCTAAATCACGGTAAAATATTTTTAATCAAAGCAAAATGTATAATAATGTATATTTTAAAAATAAAAAAGTCTTGTTAGCAAAAAATAAAATAAAAATGTCCCTATTAAATTTTTACCTAATCTAGTAACAAATTAACCCACTTCAACATAATTTACCACAATATATAAACAGAAAAAATATTTTCATATATTATCAATTTTCTGTTCATTTCTAATTTAAACTATCCGTCAATTTTATCAACTTCCGTTTTGTTCAGACACTATAATAACTTCAAAACACTCTTTTTGTAAAACAAAAAACTGTTGCAACAAAATTTAATTTAATGAAAAATATAAATTAACTACCGAGTGATATTTTCATCACCATCACATTGAGAGACCTATTTTAAAACGTACAAGCTACATAATTATATATTTATTGCATATATTAAGCATTGTTAACTTAATCAACAACTTAATTTGGCAATTAGATTGTCAATTGTCTTAGAATCGCCTTATTGATTTAACACTGATTTGTACAACCGAGCTACAAAAATTAAGCGTTAGTTGAAGAATGCTCCATCTGGTTATAATAAGTTATCGATGGTATAACCATTGATCAGTATGTCGAAGCTAGGTGCGTTGAAAATATATATATATGCGTATCGCTACGCCGCACCGTCGGTTTGATATTTTTGCAGTGGTGTTGTTGGCGATGTCGTTGCAACTTAAAAATGTCAATTAACCGAGATTTATGCGCAACGAACGGGATTCAAAATGCGTGTTTTGCAACCGAAACCCTATATTTTAAAATACATATAATTCCAAGTCGCGTTCTCTTTATGCACAGCGTTTGCAGCGCGCTGGATTTACGGGTATTGATAGGTACTCGATCGGTCGGACGATCGGCGAGTCATGTCGATGTGTTATAAAACGCAAGGATTTTTCAATATTATTTTTAATTTGAATACATTTGTTGTTTGGTCGGGAGTAGGTGGCTGGTACACAGGATTTTGTTTTGAAATGTACTGTATGGGTTATGTTTGATTTGTTGCCTTTTATCGGAATGAAATATTTGATTTTTTAATAACATTTTTATGACTTTTAGAAAAAAAATAAATTATTATATGATTTAAAAAAAAATAAAAATAATTACACTTTTTCAGATGTTAAATATAGTTATATATATATTTGCCAAAAATAATTTGAATACATAAGTTGATACTTATAATACTAAAGTCCAAAATTTCAGCACCAAAATCAAAATTGTCTAAAATATTAAAATAAAAATTATTATTATATTAAGGAACGAAATAAGTTATAAATAGCACAAATTAAATGTAAGAACAATATTAATTCTATACATATTGCATTTAAATAAAATTTTATCTGTAATATGTTCTTTTATATTAGGTGGTTGAATAATTTCTATTTTCCAGTAAAATATATATTTTCGTTAGCGTATAGACGTAGCGGGAGCTTTCCAAAGAAAAAAGATTAAAAAAATAAGATAAAAAATCCGGCAAAAATTTTCAACAAAATATTCTAAAAATATGAATATTCGATTTGTTGAAAAGTGGAGCAGCATCCGTTAGCGAAATGTTTTTAAAAATTCTCAATGGAAATCGTATGTAAATTTTGCCAGAAAAAAAAGGCAATATCGCATTTTTATTTACAGCGTCACCGATAAGAAATATACATATTACAGTATTCAGCTTAGTTGCGGTATATTCGCGACAGATAAAGCGAAAATTCAAAGACATATAAAAAAAACCGTCCGTTACGGTAGCGAACAAATCGAGATCTGTCGAATTTGATAAAGGTTTTGACAAATTTATTGTGTCGTATCTTTTACGTAGAAAAGAAAAAAATGCGCGCGCTAGTATAACTTGACGACATTTTCCTTATATTTGAATGTCAAAGCGAATGATTCTAGAACAACTAATCTTCCAAAATGTTAAAATTTGTTACCTATATTTCTCTTAGATTTTCAGGTTCTTGGACATTGTAGCAAAATTAACAAAACTTGTTATTATGTTAGGTAAAAAAACTTAACTAGAAAAATACTAAAAATAATGTATAATGTATTTAGTTCCAATTTATATTGACTAAATTTTTTTGGAGTTATAATACATTTTGTCTAAAATTTATGATTTAATATATTTAAAAAAATCTTCAAAACTCATTACATAAAATAAAGCGGCTTTAGGTTTTCTGTAAATGTCATTTGTATCAGCTTTCCTGACGAAAATTTACGTTGAATTCATCGAAACGTCGATTATTAATAAACATTAATACATAACTTAAACCTAAAACCGTTTTATTTTATTTATGATGTAGTTTTTAGAAAAACTAAATCCAATTTATCATGAAATAAAATAAAATTACTAGAATCTTTAACGATTAATTTTTAATTACTTATGTTTTTTTTTTACAAATTTTATGCTAACAGAATTAATTTTGTGTACATGATATTAACTAAAATTATATGCACAATTCTAATAAATATTATAAATGTAACAAACATATACGTTATTTTACGTTATTTAAATAATGTTAATTAAATAGAAATATTTTGTGAATATTTGTATATAGTTAATGTTTTCAAATGTGTTTTATAATTATTATTACGCACGGTTTCAAAAAAATCTTAAATATTTTATATAAATTTTTGGTGAAAACAAATTTCTGCATAATGAAATAAAGCTTGTGCTACTACATTCCTATGAGTACATGGCGTGATTGTGTATGTATGTAGAAGATGTATTATATAATAAAAAATATAACGTATTGTGTTATACAACTTAACAAACTTTAATTACCTAAAATACCTAAATAAAAGCGCCATAAAATTAAAATAACAAACCTAAAAATAGTAAAACAACTCAGGAAGGAAATAATGTCTCGACAACCCTATTACAATGAAAAATAAAGCACTGTTATATTGTTCGATGATTATCACACGAAACAACGTGCTAATAGCTCGTAACCCTCATATCCAGCCGGGCTCGGTCTCACATTTTCTAGTTATGATTCGAGGAAAAGCCATTTTTCCTAGTTCTTTCTACGAATCGGCGATTTTTTCTTTTTATTATACAGCCGCATAACGTATGCCTTCCTTGATAATTGCGTTTTAAAGTGTAATACGATTATTGTAGTTGCGTACCAAGCTTCATTCACAATGGAAATACAGTCAGAATTTCACTGGCATAATATAAGATTTTTTAGATAACAAAATTGTTGATGTAAACCAAATAAGGTCTAGATAATGTTGAAAACTTTGCTCATTTTTACATGATAATTCTAATTTTAGAGTAAAATTTAACTTCTGCTCATCAAGTGCATAAGCAATAACTATTTATTCAAAAAAATTAAGTTTTAATTTTTTTATTATTAGCACGTTAATTATATCGTTATTTTGCAGTGCCCTCAAAAAAATATTTAATAAGCCCTTTACTAAACCTGCACAATTTGTAAAAAGAACATATAACTATATTTTAGCTATATTTTGGCTATATTTTGCAGCGTCTCGCAATATAGGAAGTACAGAAGTAAAAAATAAGTAAATTAGTTTGCACAATTCTTTTCTAGAAATATTCTTCAACATAACAATTTGTAATGGAATCTTATAGAATTGAGACAAATATTCGATATTTTTTTTATTACAATATAGACTTTCATTAAGTCATTGGTCTACAGGCCCCATAGTTAGTAATATCTTGCATTGCGGGAGTTTATGATATTGTTCATATATTTAATTAATGCTTAGATGTTCTGATATTTTTCGTAATTATTTTCAAATAAATATTGGCAATTTTTTGATCAAATTAAAAAGTTTTACAATGACTGGATAATAACAATATTACTATCAGTCAATTTACCAAAATTTTTGACATAAAATATACCAAATCAATATTTAATAATTTGGTTATA
Source organism: Clivina fossor (assembly GCA_963966155.1). Taxonomy (NCBI): domain Eukaryota; kingdom Metazoa; phylum Arthropoda; class Insecta; order Coleoptera; family Carabidae; genus Clivina; species Clivina fossor. The sequence goes on along the minus strand of OZ014563.1, from coordinate 7,148,785 downwards.
TATTAGTAAATTTGTAATTCTTTTTCGGAGAAATTAATTATGAAAACATAATATATCTGAGAGCATATCACATATCGCCACATATGTACTTTTAATATATATCTTAATTAAATTATATATTCAACATTCATATGCAGTGTTTTATACTAAACAGTAATTTAACTTTAAAAAAAAATGGAAGAAATATAAACAAAAAAATGCCTTAATGTGAATGGAACCTAAGTGCAAATATCATGTGCGAATTGAGTACAAAAGACGTGATATTTTACCGATAGAAATAGAAATATAAACACGAGTATTATTCTTTGTATTCGCGCGTTAGGCAGTAGACTATTTTAGCTGTTTTCAAAACGTACGGTATCAATTACAAATTTATTACGCTCTGTACTGGGTTGACAATTCTATTATCGGTTGATTAATATATAAGATATTTTTGTTCCTAGCTTTATTATGTTATTTGAGAGTCCAATCATGCTGGAATGAATGTTTGAGTTGTATAAATAGGAAGCAAAAAGTTCTATTTAAAACTTAAAAAAAATATTATATTTGCATATTCTCAATGTTTTTGTGTCAAATGTGTCGTTGAAATTTTGAAAAAAACCTATAAAAATATAAATTTTCTAAAATTAAATAGAAATTTTTTAATAGATAAAACTTATAAATCATGTGTCATAAAAATGGTAGTGCCATTTAATATTTTAAAATTGAGAAAAAGCAACGCCAAAAATAGCAAAGAAGTTCAATATTTTATCAGTAATAATTCATTTAGATTTTCCCTTTAATTAAAAAATTGGAGTTTCAAACATATTTCGTTGGTTTGTCATTAGATACAGTTTTTCTTTTCTGAAAATTAAGTTGATATAAATAAGCAACAATTTTTTGACATTCTATCGATATTTTTCGATTATTACTTAAAAGTACTTATTAATGAGAAATTCTTTTTCTGTTTACAGTAAAATTCTGAACAATATTTCTCTTTTTTAAATATATATTCACAAGTTAATCATTGTTTTCTTCAAAATAAAAAAAATTGTAGTTAATTAATATAAAAACAGTTTTAGAATAAAATTTTGTTAATTAATAATTAAGAGATGCAACTGAGATAGATATTATTTTTGTACGTAACAACGCATATTAAACAGAATTAGTATATATTTGTTTTAAGATAACTTAAAATTGATGTTTTGCTTATACAATTGCTATTTTTTTAATACATTTCTTTTTTAAATAATCATTCTACGTTTATCTTCAACTTTCAACAAAAATACGGTAATTTTTATTTCAATTCTTGAAGAGTGATTATTTAACAAGAATTTCAATATTTTCCATATATTACAATTTTCTCAAACATTATTATTACATCTAATACAGCATAAAGTTACATCTTTCACTTCTGAATCCAGAAGACGACAGTTTTGAAATTGACCCACGAATTGCGTTACTGCTTCTTCTTTTTCGGCACAGATTCTTCACAAGCACGTCGGCTTTCTCTTCATAAATTGATCGTGGTTCAATGGGCTTTGATGAAAATTTGTCACCGTGAAAATTACGTTCGGTGATTTATATCTATGAAAAGGGAAATTCGACCGGTAAATTGCGGTAAATTCCATGTTTTCATACTACATAGTGAGAGAGAATCTCATAGAGTTAACGTGCACGTAGTAACACTATGGTGGGAAAATGCAAGCTTGGCTAGCATATGTCCGTTTACATGGGACGCGCATACAAATACATACATTTATGCAAATAAATGCATGGTTATCCGTCATTTGTGATGGAATATATTTGGTCGTTGCTTCATAAAGCCGTCATCTGATTCTATAGACGCTGGTTGTTTTGTTGCTCGGTTTTAACGTTTTGACTTATTACCGCTTCAGTGAGATGTTTGTAAATGTATTTTTGCAATTTAATTCTCAATAAACAGTTACTGTGTTAGTATATAATTTATGTTATGTAAATAATAAATTGAGATATTTTTATACAATATTTACTACTCTGTATTAAAATAACAGATTTTTTTGTTGCTGATTTTTTTTATTAACGTTAGACGGCTATGAAAAAAATGTTTTTCCACTTTTTATGTATAATTACGATATTATACTATTGGTGCCTTAAATATAGAACAATTTTATCAATTAATTTAAGCCAGTTATTTAATTGATGTCCAAGTAAATATTTCGATTTTATTCCAATTTGAAATAAACACTAATTTTGATAACAACATAATTCTATACAATGTCAAAACTCTTAAGAAAATCATCTTTAAAATACAGAAGAAACATTATCATTCGAAATTACTCGACATACCCCACCGTCACGTTCAACAAAACAAAAACTCTAAAAAGAGAAAGCCACTCGTCTTGTTTGTTTTCCATCTCGAATAATGTAAGATCTCTTCCGAAAAGAATGTCATTAGAATCGCGAATCTTTTGGGCGAAAAGGAATAATGAGCAATCTTCCAGGTCTAAAGTAAACACTTTTGTCATTAACACTGGCTTTACTTTCGAAATGGGGCCAGTCGTAGCAGTCCCCCCGTAAGAGACTCGCGGATTCAACGCCGTCAACTTTGAGCCTTGTAATAAATAGGTTTCTGTTTTTCTGACAACTGAAACAGTTGATGATCATTATTTACCTGCTGAAGTAAGCCCCACTTCAAAATGAGAACCTCTTGCAATGTGATTTATTTATTGTAGTTTGACGTCGCGAAATGGAACGAATAAGTATTCTTTTTCTATTAAGATTTATTTACGATGTAAAAACAGATAATATGTATAAAATAGTTAAGAAGTTTTCTAAATTATATAAAAAATTAAAAAAAAATACTTTTATTTATAAACTATATTATAATATACTATGTAGTCTAACGGGTGCGCTCAACCGGAAATCGAGATATTGTCGGTTTGATTCTCGCCAGAAGATGTAATTTTTTCATTTAATATTTCAACTTTAAAAATATTAAATATAAAATTGTAATACTAATAATATTCAAGTACATTTAAACAAAAATCATATAAATTTAGTTTTTTTTTTAAATGTTTTTGGGACAAATCAAATAATACCCAAATATCAATCTAGTAAATAATACTAAAAAAATGTTTGAATAATCTTTTTACTACATTTTTTGTTACAATATTTAAATTATTCTAAAACAAATTTTATTTTAAAATCGTGAAAAATTATATCACATAAATAAAATTTCTTTGTAGTAACACTATCAAAGTTATGCCTGGTTAAACTACAATAAATTTATTTCAGAGCATTTTTGTGTTTCTATAGTTAACTAAAACTTTAGATATACATGAAATATACATTGCAGTAAAATTTGATTTATTGTACAACCTAGTTTGCTAAAAGAATTTTGCCACGTCATACGAGATAACCTCATTCTTTTTTTTAAAATATCATCAGACAGATTCACAAAGAACTGTCAATACAAATGGATAAAAATTAATTATCGAAACAGTCAAACACTGCACTTGTTACTTGCAAAAAAAAATTACAAAATAGACTCTATTGTGCGCCTGGAAAGCTGATAACTACATTTGCAAACGTGAAGAAAAACAAAAATAAAATTTGCTTTTGTATATTATCTGTTTATATACGCCCGATGAAATTCAAATCTAGTTTATTCTCTCGTGTACCATTTATTATCTGTCATTTATCTCGAGATGGAAAAATATAGTTTATTGATTATGTTTTTAAAGATTTAACTCATTTTTCAAAATATTGTATGAAACAATTTTTCCAATAATATATCTTGTGTTTTCCTGGTTTTATTCCGCGCTTATAAAAGTAATGAAATCATTTTTCTTCACAATTTCATAAGTTTCATTTTAGATAATGTTATTTATTTCTTTTGAAATAATGTATCTATTTTCCTTTATTTTCAAAAGTAGCTATTAATTTACTAACCATTATTTTTCTTTGGGCTTGGTGACTGAGCACTAAGAATGTCATCTGCAATGTATGGCAAAACGTTTGCGATAAAGATAGATTGACCACGGCATACCAACCCAGAAAATTCTATAAATTTGATGGATACCGGCCGTGAAACTCTGAAAATTACTATTATATTCTAGTTACATAACCTACACTCTAAAAAAAATTATGTAGTTTTTACCTACAAACCATAAAACACTATGATATCCAGTATATCTAGGTATAATTACTCAACTCTGTAATTTTAATTAATAATTGTTTAAAAATACATATTAGAACTATTACAAACATTATGTATTATAATATTACCAACGGAATGAAAAAGTATATATGTATGTTATATTACAATTTTTTAGTAAAGTCTCATTTAGTAAATTTACAGAACTTCAGTAAATTTGCTGTCTGAAATTTTCAACAAATAGGTAATTTTTTTTTAGTTTTGTAATATTATTGTTATTATAATTATATACATTTCTAAATTTACATAAAGGATGTATATTGAACTGAATGAATTGCACTTAAAAAATATTTTATTAGTATTATTACACAAATTTTGTAATGTTTTATTAGTTTGATAAATTATTACAAATATTAATATGCAAGCTGTCATTTTACGTAATTTAAGAAGTTATACTAACAATATGTAATGCTACATTAAGAATGTGATGCAATTTGCAGAAAGTAAGCAATTTTGCATACTTATTAGGTCATTTTTACTTACTTTATGTGATTATTATAAATTATATAAAAATTACAGAATTTTGAAGTAGAAATACAGAATATTTATGGTAAAATAAAATTGCAGATATTTTATAGTAAAATTTTACTACTACTTTTCTGTAATTTTGCAATATCATTTCCTAACATCTGCAAAATAAAATTTTACAAAACTGATCTTTTTTCATACAAACCATTAAAGACTAAAAACCAAAAAAAAAAAGGAAACATAACGCTAACATTTTCATTCCAAACCCTGGCGCAAAAAACCTAAACGCTATCCTTTGTCCGAGCTCGAAGTAAATTCTAGCAAAAATGTATCCGTCGCGTTCACGTTCAAATCCAATAAAATAATAAAAAGATTCCGGTGTTCAAGCGCGCGTCTTAAGGCGATCTCCCTTTGAAACGGACGTCCATCGGCGTCGTCTGCCGTTTACCGTAAGGATAGCGACCGCATCACCGGCAAGAAAAAGAAGAAAAAAATAATTCCGAAACATTTCGGATGGGGCTATGCCCCCCCCCCTCCCTCTACGTTTTATCAGCTCAGTGAGTCGAAAGTCAATTTCGGTTTGATGTGATGTGAATAAAATTGAACGCTTGGCTGCAATGTGATCCCGACGCCCGATGGCTAAATGCCGACGCTGTACAAGGTGTCGTATTTAGGTTGACTGCGTAAAATAAATTTAAAACGGCTATATTTGTTAAAAAATTAATGTTTGTTAATATTTTTATATACAAAAATTTTTCTGTACAAAATTATATATAGAAAATATACAAAAATATAGCGCAGAAGCCGAATATAATACTGAGATCGATTGATCGATTGTTCGTCATGAAACAAAAAATTCCACAAAGTCAGGCATTAATTAAATATAATCAGACAAAATTAACTGCTTGTCTTAAAATAACAGTAGTTTAGATTAGTGGCCAGAACTCATTGCTGCTCTATGCGAACGCACGACTTGCAGTTTCAAAAAATGTCTAAATAAATGATCATAAAATAAGTACTTTGTACTTGCGGTCAAGGCTTTTTTGGAACTGTAGTACCAAATATAATTATGACATTGAATTAAACAAAATTTGACTGCCTTTAATTAATAATTTATAATATTTTTTATAACCTAAGTTACTTTTTTCAAATTATAAGTTACATTTTTTATTTATTTGTATTTATTTTCCTGATAATGATTCATGTGAAATGAATTACAACATCAAAATTTAATAAAATAAAGTTTTTTAATTTAAAATATGTATATAACTCTTTTTTTTGTTCTAACTTTACAAAATAAAAATAATTAATTTTACAATGGACAAATACTGAAAAACATTCTGTATTAGACTGGTATTAAAACAGTACAGCTAGCCTGGTGCCCAGTAAAATTTTGGTGTATGGTGAACGTGTGGTTGAATATATTTTAGTAGTTTAAATAAACTATATGATTTGGCTTTGTTGCTTTTGCATGAGTAATGCAAATATTTTGTTTATGCAATTGTATTTAGTTGCAGATGTTACGTTTCATGTTTCAAAATACAAAATTTTAAAAAGAATTTTGCTATGCTACCAAATATGTTTAGACCTAAAATATTTAAAAATACTTTACATTGTTTACTTCGGATTTGAATTCGATTACTTTGATCCACATACACTAAAAAAAATCGGTAAGTTTACATAAAAATCTGGGTCAACTGCTTTGCACCAGTTTAATATGTAATTTTACAGATGTTATAAGAAACTTTTTATATTACATAAATATAAAATAAGTATACTTTATGTAAGTAATTACTTATTTTTTCGGTAAAAAAAACCTATATAATATGGTAAATTAATTATTTTACTTAAAATTATAAAATTATATTATTTTTATAGAAAATTTATGTAAACCATCGTTTTACTGAAATAATATATAATTTTTTTACTATGGTTTTTATGTAAAATGGCAATTTTTTACAGCGTACATATATACTCAATCAAAAGTGTGGCACAAAATCTTTCCATTATACAGAAATTAGTATCCGTCAAATATATCCTACCTGACAATGTTGTTAACAAATTTAAAAAACCGCCATGATAATAATATGGCTGTTAATTTGTTGTGTAATAGTCTCTAACTTCAATATTCTCTAACAAATCAATTTTATTCATATCAACTTCTTAACAATTACAATGTTGATTATAGATATATTTTGTTCACTAAATTATCTGATACTTAAAGTTCTTTTAAGACATAGTAAAAAAAATTCAGAACTCATTATATGAAAATAAAACTGCTTTAAAATAAAGTTCTACGTAAATATTTATTTAAAATCGATGTTTCGACGAAACTCAACGTTCGTTTTCATCAGGATAAATGATAAAGACGAACGTTGAACGTTAATCGAAACGTCGATTTTAAATAAATATTTATACAGAACTTTAACCTAAAACAGTTTTATCTCCTTTAAGACTTTTATACCAGATATTATTTTTACTATTAACTTTTACTTTAGGAATAAATAGATTTATTCTAGTGATAAATCTGTGAAGTAATATTTGTTTTCAAAGTTTTTATTTAGTTAAAAATTAAATTTATTTACGAAATAATTTTTTCTTATGTTTATAATATCAGTATTGAAACAAATAACATTTTGTCAACACATGTAAACCAAAAAATTACACATTTAATATTTTAATAGAATCCAAAGATATATCCTCAATAATGCGTCACAGTTACATTAATAAAGATGAAAAACTAGCATCTTTCGAAATGTTACAAATAGTTTTTTTTTTGTCTTGGAACAGCAGCTCGTGTAAATATTTGAGTATCCTGTATCAAAACATCTCTATATGTCACAACTCCATTATCCTTCCTCGTCTAGCACGCAACAATGACGCAGGCACGTACGTCGTAGCCCAGAGCGTCTATTGTTAGTATAGGCCAGCCCGAGTTGTTTGCAAAAAAACGCGAGGTCTTTTCACAAGGAACGAAAAAAAAGTTGCAGTTGACTGACGACAAACGCGACTAGGATTACAAGTTTTCTAACAGTATCCTTTCGACTGTCGTTCGTAAGGACGATGCTTCGATTTGGAAGTAAAGTACGCGCCATTTTTATCGGCTGCACTTTTATTCTAAAGCGTTGACATGGATTTGGGTCACGAATATATATATTCTGATTCCCATCGATTTTCACTAAAGTAAAGTGAAAAATCTCAAATTTTATCTGCTTTTGAAATTGAAGAAATAGAAGAAAAACTGTAATTTTTTTATTGGCAAAACATAATTTTATTGTTTAATAAACTTTAGAGCTGATACTTTTGGTTTTAGTTCATTTGATGTAAAATTTCGAAAAAAAATTTTACAATCTTAGAAATTTTGCATAAAATCTATAAAATCAACGAAATATTACTATAATCTCAACTTATAATTTATACAATCGGGTGCACAAAATTTGTGAAAATGGTTTTCGATCATGTATTGTTAATAAATAATTCTAAAAAAGACAAACCTAAAAGAGTAATTCTTAATAATAATAATAATAATAATAAAATTGTTTAAGGGACTGGACAAAACAACTTCTTCAAACCCTATTTGTCATCAACTCAAAAAGACTGAGGCGCAAAGCGGGTTAGGCCGTCGCGCAATGCGGGCTATTCCTGGAGGGAAGTGTAAACCGACCAACAGGGCCAAACAGGAAGACCATCTATTCCTAAAAAATTACATACATTTGTAGTGTATTTTTCTCATCAAATTTATTGTATTACTTACCTTAACGGTCGTGTACAAAAATTGTTACCTTTTTAAATGTGAATAAAGAAATAATAATAATAATAATAATATATTTATCTATGACTTAAAAATAAAAATATTTTGTAAATATTATTCCATAAATCATGCATAGTATTTTCAATTTTTTAACATAAAATTATTAAAAAAATTAATTACATGTACTTATTATTTTAATTATTATATTTTAATATATTTTACGTTGTCCTTATTTTATACATATTTTTCATTATTTCAATAACTGTTCTTAAATTCAATTTCCTTGATTTATCGCAGTCAAACAAATAGAACGTTCTTTTTTTTGTTACATTTTCTGTCGCTACGAATTCCCAAAATAGATCTTAGATATAATGGCAAAAAATCTCAACATCTGTTTACCGATTCAGGTTTTTCAAATACGTTGAAAATTTATTGAATCCCTTTGTCGTCGCCATATTGCTATGTGGTGATGATTTGTGTTGATATAAAAATGATTTAGAATAGATATATACAATTTATTCATATCGTATCTTTCTCAAGAATAATTGAATAAAATATATATATCAATGATATTTCAAAACTTGTAGATTGTATATATTGGCAATATTTTATTTTTTCGTATACTATATCAATATATAATATGTTGTACGTATGTGTAAAAATAAAATTTGTTTGATGGAATTCAGAATTGAAATTTATTGAATTTATACAAGAGCTGCGATAGGTAAATAAATGAAAATTGTAACAATGTAAATATGTTATATTTATATATATTTGAATTTTATAAATTTTTAATTAAATATTTAAATTCGATAAATTGGACATTTGAATTTAAAATTTAATACATGTTGTGACACATGTTATATTATTTAAAATTTTAATTCTATTTTTGATTATATTTTGAAATATGTAATTAATAATAAAATCTAATGTCTTTTTTTCTGCTTATGGTTATCGGTAGTTAACCAGTAGTAGCTATATATGACTCCTGATACCATTTAAAAAATCAAAAATCAAGATAGCCTTGCATCTCCAGAACAGTATAAATTTGAAAAATATCTCAGACAATAAAATTCAAATACTTTTAACTATGTACCAAATCACAAAAAGTTTTAATAAACCGTTTTCAATATATTTAACTGTATTCATACTTTTTCGCAACTTGTATATATTTACAATATATAACTCAGTTTTTTATTTCGTACATAAAGCTACAACTAATAGCTAGCTATTTAATAACATCAAATTGAGCAGAAATCCATTATCTTAACACAACAATACATAACTTTTAATTCTATCACAATATTACGCTCAATTTACTTTTAAAGAACGACAAGAAAAACTAAATCACCATTGTGTAATATCAAGGATCCATTCCACGTTTTCCTTTCTCTTTTGACCCTTTCCACTACGGTAACCGGTCAAGAAACTAAAAATTCCCAACCGAATACAGCACATAAATCACATGGACACATCTGGTCCGATGAAGTAACCGTTTCAGCTAAGGGTTAACTGTATCGTTTATTGTTCTTCACTGTCCGAAAAGCGTTGAACGTCGTTTGTCATCGTGGTGTGAGGTCACCCTCATCTCCTCGACGGACGTTCCCGAAAATAATGGACACTCTTCCAATGTCCTGTAACAGTTGTTGTCGCTATATCTTTTGGGGCGTTAGTGCTTCTGTTGCGTGGATGTCGTATTGTCATTTTTTCTTGCTGTCAATGTTCAGTAATCAAATGTGATAGAAACTATTAGAAAACTGAAAGCACCCTCGATTGGAAATCTAGATAGCTGGGAAATTACATGGGGGCCATATCCAGTAGAATGTTCAAGAAATATTTATTTGAAATTGGTTGATAATGTTCTCGTATTAAAGAATAATTGGATTTTATGATTTAAAAGGAATGTCCCAAACTCCGAATCGTTATTCAATAACGTTTTTCCTTTATATTGTCGTCTATTATTTGATTTGATATAAATTCTTTTTATATAATTAAAAAAAAACATTAAAATACGTGAAATTTTAATCTAGAACTTTGTAGACAACTTAAATTACTAATTAATAAAACTAATTAAGTTTGAATGTAAAACAACTTAACAAATTTCTATTAAATAATAAAAACAAATTTTCAATATATGAATTTAGTAATATAACGGAAAATGTTCCAAATAAAAGTTGTTTAGCAACTTTTGTTAAATAAATTTTGTTAAATATCAAATTTTGGGCATCGCCAAGCTTTTTATCCACTAGTTATTATAAAACATATTTGAACAAAACTGTATCTTCTTATACAAAATTTAATTTATAAATAAATAAAAAATTTCGTTGTATTTTTTTTTTTTTTGTTTAATTTTATATATTTATCGATTTTTTAATTTATTAATTGTGTTTTCTTATATTTTCAAACAAATATATTTATCTCAACAAAAATCAATATAACTTTCTTCAAACTTTACCAAAATTTATGAAAAAAATTCTTCATCATAATTAAGACAGTTTACTCTTTTAAGTTAATCAACAACAACAAAATACTCCGAAACTTATAATTAGAAAACGATCGATTAAAATCTTAATGAAAAAGTCAAAGTTTCCAAAATTCACCACTCGCACTGTACAGCACAATAAATAAATGTCGAAAAGTTTGATTACTTTGACTCGCTTTAGATACGCGCATATCAAATTTATCAGCGAATTACATCAAAAAGGATGATGAACTCCCACCGTCAAAGATACAAAACAAAACATCACTTTGATAGTCACTTGTCACGGTTGCCCGGAAGTTGTCCTTTTAAAATCACCGTGACGGGGTAAATGAAGCTGTGCTTTGAAGGTATTTGAAGATAAGATCCCCTACCTAATTTATTTCATCGCTCAAATTAAGATTGCGTCAATTTACGTTTTACCGAAACTTTTAGTTTCTTTTAAAAGCGCTGCGTTGAAACTCTCGTCCATAATTAGACGTTTGAATAGAAACCGGAATTATACTTTTAAATATAGTCTTTTAAGCGGGCTTTACACGGTCAATCAGAAGTAATAGCCTGACTGAAAAATCAGACTGTCATTCCTGACTTCAATCACAAAGCCCCTACACATATCGGTTGTTAAGTTAAGTTAAGTATATTAAGTTTGGTATAATTACAATACTTTTTTTATCATATGTAATATGAAAATTTACAGCGACAGAATCATTATCAAACAGACAATAATTGTCCGGCGACATTAACATTTGTACATTTGGAAACTAGAAAAAAGTGTACATGTGCAATATGGCGATCATTTGTAGATCCGTCGTTGTTCATTTGTTCGGTGATTTTAAGCGTGATCATTACCGGAGTTGTATTACAACCACAACACTGTTGCATAATAGTGCGGACAATTAGATAAATAATGACCGATATCTCGTTACGTTTACGTGAAATCGTTGTACATGTACTGCTGTAATACTGAAATGCAATATAATGTAAAAGAGCAGCATGGAATATGGTCGTGCTATCCAGTGAATGGATAGTTTGCTATAATTGTCCAGTTGGAATATGGTAATGGAGGAGTAATGAACTGAAAATAAAAATGCGATATTGTGTTTTGTGAAAAATGTGCAGTATTTTTAAATTGAGCGAATTTTAAAATGTTAGATGGTTGTTATTTTGCATTAACATAATTTTTGAAAATATATTTTGTCTTAATCTGTAAATGATAAGGTTTTTTAACATTATTTTAAAATCAGCTTAAAAATTATGTCGCAGTTAAAGATATTAATGTTAACATAGTAAAATGTTTTTCAAAACTCATTGTATTAAAATAAAAACTGTTTTATGATTAGATTCTGTTTAATTATTTTATAAAAACAACGTTTCGACGAAACTGAATGCTTGTCTTCATCAGGTCAAAAATTTATCAATAACATTAAGGTAAATAACAGTATGTAGCAACAAGTTACTAGGTAAATACGTTACTTAGTAATGTCATTGATAAATTTTTGACCTGATGAAAACGAGTATTTAGTTTTGTCAAAACGTCATTTTTATAAAAATAATTGAACGATTTTTATTTTGATATTAATGTTAATTTTAGACAAAAACTGTTTATTATTACTAAAGTAAATTTATTTATTGTTTATGAAACCGGGCCTTAGTAATATAATAGAAAATATTTTTTTCTATATCATACATCTATTACCTAAAAAACTAAATTTTTGTAGCTATTTATTTTAGCAGGATATATGTCCAATTAGCTTTCAACAAAATTTCTCTTTCAAAAATATATTAATAATAACAGATGAATTTACTTCGCCCCAGGGTAAATGTCTAATTCACACCTGTTTTAAAACTCATGTAACTCATCTCGGAAGCGTGAAAAGTATAATATAATGCAATTTTACGTGAAAAGTTGCACAAGTTGGCACACAGCGTGAATAGAGGACAGAGTTTGTCTGCATTCGCGCGCCTGGCACGCAACATGTCACACAACGTGATCGCACGTGGCGTCATTGCGACAGATGGAACTTCTGAGAGGGTGCTAGATGTATTTTCTAAGCGTTTTAATACAGTGGCGTAGTTACAGATTTTTTGATTATATAACTCCAAAAAATTATAATATTTTAATCAGTCTGGAGTACACTTGTGACATATAGCACTATCATTTTACCACATTTACTTACTGTTCTACAATTATTTTTTTTGTGTATAAATAAAGATATTGGTAAACTTCAAAAACTTTAAAATCGTGCTATGAGAGTAATTTTGACGTATGCTAGACTGACAAGCATTAACCATTATGTTAGGTATTGGAATGGTTAATATTAAAAAATTTGTCAATTACAATGTATTAATTTTGATTAATAAAACGTTAACAAATAAATTACCAACATATTTAGCAATCAATATGACATATGCGTACGGAACATACAATTATTGTACTCGTCAAGCTCAGCAATTGTATATATCGAAAACTAATAAGACAAGTCAGTCTATATTTGTTAGTGGTTTAAATATTTATAATTACTTATCAATAGATATAAAAAATGCTGATTTACTGATATTTTTCAAACAAAAGTTGAAAGAACTTTTGTTAATTTATTTATTGTATATTCTTTTTGTATTTATCAATAATAATTTGCGTTAATTATGTAATACCATTATTAGCATATTCTAAATAAATAAACTTATTAGGTGATTTATTAGCCTTGTTAACAAGTTTTGACGTAAAAACTGATTCGATTTTAAGAAAAACGATTTTGGCTTTGTCATCAAGGATGGTGAAGGAGATAAACCAACCAAAATCGACCAATGGTGTAACGGCATATATATATATATATATATATATATATATATATATACCAAATTGCGAAGCAGCGAACAAAGTACTGAGAATGCTATCTACGATGTATGGCAAAATGTTTGCGACGAGGATAGATCGAGTGATCGACCATTAGCCCAAAAATATATCTATACTTATATCTATAAATTCAATTATCAGTTATTATTGGTTTTGTTGCATTCAAAAATTGAGATTATTAATGTCGTTAAACAAATTTTTATTGTGCTTTCACTAGTTAGTAGATAGTGGCCTCAAAACCAATAGTATTATAACTAATTACATAATAAGTATTATTTTAAATTCAAAAATAAAAAAAGTGTATTACAAAATTTAAATCAACCCAGTCAATATAATTCGTAGATTTTTGCTGTCAAATTAAAATAAATGTCAATAAATATGTCGTTAATTTACTTGCAAATACCTCCAACAAAAGTCTAAATTTTAATAAATTTAAACACTTTCCTTCCAGCAAAGCAGCTTCCAACTAAAACTGTGCACCACCCTACCATCTTTAAAAACAAAACAAACGCAACCGAATCTAAAATTCTGCCTTTTAATTCCCAACAAAACAAAAACAATGTACATAACAGCGTCTGTTAAACGCGATTAGGCAACTAACTGCAAAACAAACAACCCCCCACCCCTCCACGTTCAACTTTATCTTTCGTCTTCCATCCATGAAAGTAAAAAACTTACCAACTTCTAAGAGACGACATCTGTCGCCTTTTAATTTTCGCAAGACATCACAATTCCATTTCCGGGGAGAAAAAAGTCAGCAGACAACGGCTATAGGACAATGGCGTCCTAGTGAATTTTGGAATAAGCCTTGGACACAGTTCCTAGGGACGTGTCGTTGGAGGAGTAGAGAGTAGAGTAGAGGAAGAGTACACAACATTGGATGGTATCAGTGTCTGGTATCTTAGTGAAGGCCCAACCCTGAGTTCCTTATCTTGAATAATGTTGGTTAATTACCAAACTCGCTACCTGGTACAAAGACTTGCTATGTTTGCTTTTGCTTGCTGCTGTTTCTTAGCGTATATTCCCAGTGACGTGCTTGCAAAGAAGATAAATTAATCGAAAATTTGAATTGTGTTGATATAAAGCAGATTAATATAATTTTTAATATAAAAAAATATTTTAATGTTTGATCTGATAACAAAATAAAAATAAAAATTATTTTTTATGTTAAATCTCCTGCATAATAATCCACAAAATATAAGACATCAGTAATTGTACAAAGAAAATAAAAGAAATCAGTAATTGTACACACATTTATTTCATAACTGCTATAAAAGGATTGGGTACGAAATCAATTATTGCATAGAGAGTATAAAATTGGAAAAAATGTTGTTGTTTGTTGTAAAAGTTGGTATATAGTTATAGTTTTATATTAGTAAGTTACGAATGTTCGGTCATCTTGAACAATTGTTTAATGAACGTTTGGTTAAAAGAATATATGTGAGTGCTATTGAAAATATACGTCTGATGTGTAAATGGGGAGATATGATTGTAAGTATTTTGCGTAAACGAATGTTTCCAAGTGGTAAGAGTAGAGGAGAATGTACAATGCCACTCTCTTATAGGGACATGGTGTGATTGTGTATGTATGTATGTATATAAAACATTCAACACGTTTTATATCTTGCCTGTAATTAGTAAAAAATGTGAAATTAATTAAATTGGAAAAAATAGTCGACTGTTAATATTTAATATATAAATAGTACTTGACGGAAATATTTTTTATTCTGTAATGGCTGTAAGTGTTTTTTGTTCTATTGTTATATATATATATATATATATATATATATATATATATATATATATATTAATTTCTTACATCTTGTAAAGAAAAAAATACAATAAAAATTATTTTAATAAATATTCTCCTACAACTGCATTATTTCATATTATTTCATTCTCTTTCTCGTAAGTGTTTAAATTAAATTAAACACTCTTTTCCAGCGATATAATATAATTAAAAAAGTATTGTATAACTAAAAGTAAACAATTTTAATCCATAGTAAAAAAAAGCGGAGGCAAAAGAGCGATGGACGACACGTAAAGAAAAATACAATAGATGAAGTGGAAGCGACAAGAGTGCACCGGAGCCGGTGAGAAGTGTCCGCTCATTAATTTGGATGTCGGATCGACACGACCGAGGTGATAGTGCCCTTTGGATTGTGGGTGGAATGGAATTACTGGACACGACCAGTGGCAGAACGAATGGGTTTTTACATCATGTACTTTGGCATGATCATTTAAATATTTTTTTGGGTATAATTATGTATAAAATTATTTTTGTAAGTATTAGTCCAATTATGCAATACGTCTTAAAGTATTGTTTATTTATATAAAGTTCTAGTTTTGACTTATAATTATGTATGCAGATAAATAAATATTGATTGCTATTATTTGTTTTTTATAATTAAAAATTCTACCATTGTTAATTTTATTATAAATTTTTTATGGTTTTTTTTAATTTTTAATAGTACGAAACTCTTTTTTATTAACGTAGTAAAAAGTCTTTCAGAACTCATTATATTAAAATAAAAAAGCTTTAAGTTTTAGTTCTATTAATTGTAACACAAAGTTTTTAATTTTTTTAATAAAAATATTAGTTGTTATCATCCTATAATAAGTTATACAATTTGATTAAAAAATTTATATGAATTATTTCGAAGCTATATGTTTGCGTGCAAGTCCGATGAGTAGTTGAAGTGGTATGACTGAGAGAATGGCTTGCGTTTGCGAAAGTTTTCAAGTAGTAAGAATAGAAGAGCATGTATGAGAGGAATTATGAATGTGGATAAAGCTAAAGTTGTTTGTTTGGATAGGGATGTTTGAAGGAAACTGATTTCGAGATAGTGGAAAGAGTTTATGCCACATCCTTTTGGGTACATGGCGTGATTGTGTATTGTACAAAAAAATTAGATTTACCTGCATATTTTCTGAAAATTTACCCCAATCTATAAAAGTAATATTCCACAAAAATTACAATCCACTTCTTAAAAATCTCTGAGTACATTGTATATAGGAACATAAATTCTACGTATTGACAAATATCTTGTTTTATTATAAACCAACAACTCGCGTTATTAATAAAGAAATTAAATATTATAATTTCGAAAACATGTTTCCATATGCTACTCTTCATTTGATTAAGCCAATTTTTTAAATTTATTATTAAATTTTAAAAATCTTTTTTTTTTTTGTTTTTTAAATAAAAATATATTCCGTATTTAACTTTTTTTTTGTATTTACTTATGTATCATGTTTCTATATGTATTTCAAGATTTACCAACAAATACATTATTTTAACGTACGCCACTGTTCTACAGCCAAACCAAACCAACACCACAATACCCCCAAAACGCGTAAGAGAATCATTCGTTTGCCTGTAGAACTGTCAATGTGTTTAATTCGAGCTTAACATTAATTTATCGTAACCCACACTAAGCTCGAATTCATTTGTATAGATTCGAACTAAAACTAACTAAAACCATAGTGACTTATATTGTGTAGGGCATACTTCCAATCGTGGTCGCCTGTGCTGACATTCTGTATAAATAAGCAATTGTTTTTCCAAACTCAGGTGAGATCTGTTATTAATTGGTGGTTAAATTTACCTAGAAATTTAAGAGCGTGTTGTTTTCGTTTTGTTTGTAACTAATACCACGTCTAAAATCATGACAATTTTTTGTTTATTTTTTAATTATTCTTTTATATCCACGGTTGGTTTATTTTTATTGAATAAAATAATATACAATAATATTGTTAATCCATAATTATATTCCCATTGTATACTCATACATTATCAATTAATTTCAGCAAAAATTCAAAATACAAAAATATTATTAAAGTTTAATATCTAGTTATTATATTAGCAGATTATTTAATTCTCTTATGTAGATACATAATAATTATATATAACAATTTATAATTGAATATTTTATTTGCAATCTGTGAAAGTCGATACTTAAATGGCATTTCAATACATATTTTTTTCTAGAAAATTCTATTGATTAAATTTAAAGGGTAGATAAGTGATTTCTTTGTAATTTGTAATTGAAATAAATAAATAAATAAATGTTAATTATATACTATTGTGTTTTAAATACAAAACTAACTTTTGCGTAGGCAAGATAAATATATATGTAAATTCGTTTTCTGTATCTGTTTATTAATTATATCAATTATATTAATAAATAGAAATAACAGTAAATAATTACTTTGACATTATTTTTATATACGTAAAAGGTAATTAATGATTCATAATAATTATTTAAAATATTTTTTGAACAAAAAATTCACTAATTAAAATTACTACTTGCAATTAATTATAAATGTATATATTTAATTGACAGGTTTGTAGAAATATCTGATATAATAAATTATAAAACATTTTTTAGCAAACAAATATTCTAGTACTAATTTTATCTAAAACACAAAAAATATTAAACAACTTTTTATTTTCATTTACACATATAAATAATTACGTTAAAATAAAATAAAAATTGACAAAAAATTTGGAACGCTTATGATAATTTTATTTTTTTACAATAACTTTATTCGAAACAGTTGATCAATTGTTATCTGAGCAGCGAAAATTATTATCAAAAATATAATATCAAAATAAAACTTTATTTACTTTTCCAGTATATAAAAAAAATATATCAGTCTCATTCAGTTTATAAAATTGTCTGTTTTAAGTTTACATAATTTAACAACTACACTTTCACTAAGAATTTCAGATTTTTTGTTCCTTTTGATGAATAGGACAATTTAAGAGATGATTTCTCTAGTTTTTATGGAAGTTGTGATACAACTATAACTTGCTGTTGTAAAGTGAAAAGTTTCATTTATTTCTGTATTTTTATTTTGTTCGCCAAACTTTGGTTGCTATGAATATATAAAGTTATATATTTTTTTTTAGTTAGTTTAACAATTTACATCCGACCTCTATAAAGTTTAACTACTACATTGTGTTTACTATATATATATTTGAATAAAAAATAGTATTTTTATATACGAAATAACATGATGTAGTATAAAATAATACACAGAATTGTTCAATCATAAAATATCTAAAAAATAAACAACTATATTTCTATATTAATTAAAAATATTACATGTTTGGTAAAATAAAAACATAAAAAAAAATTATTTCATTAACGTCTCGCTACAGTAGGATTATATTTGAATTTATTTAATCATATTTATACTTTCCGTACTCGAATCGTTGCAGAGGCTTTGCCATACATCGTAGATGGCATCTTTTTCACAATCTGGTATATATATATATATATATATATATATATATATATATATACTTGTACCCCACCATCTTCTTCAAGTTCCATTACGCTATAATCGACCAATGGCGTAACGGCAGCTGTAGAGGATGGTAAGATGGGTAGGGTATATATACCAGATTGCGGAACAGAAACTGTCAATCAGTCATCAAGCACTCAGGATGCCAGCTACGATGTAAGGCGAAACATTTGCAACGAGGATAGATCGACCACAACACACAATGCACACGTTCTATAATTTACATTAAAACTTTATTTTTTTTAAAGTACATCCAACGTTTAAAACCTTAAACAGAAATACGTTCTAATTAAAAATAAAACAAAAAATATTTAACTAAATAGAAAACTTTGCTTCAAAACAATTGCAAATGAACTTAAATAACAATCCTAAAAAACCGAACAGTTCAACATATCATCAAAACCCATCTAATTTCTTTATCAAATCACCTCCCGCTAAGCCGCTAACTATCTTGATGAGCAGTTCGTAGAGCTGCCACACATCCCAGCTGGGGGAGAGGTAACTAAACTAATCCAATACGTCGTCGTTCCGAATAGCGGATATGGATTTCAACAGACGTCATATCTGCAGCACACCGCAGAAACAAGAGCAGAATCACAGATTATCATAATCAAATACAAGCAACCGTTAGGCAGGTTAAATCGAATTACAACGAATTAACGTCAAACGCGAGCCCCGCTAACTAACAGTTCCTGTTCCCCGTTCCCGGCTAACTATGTAGGTTTGAAGAAGCACGAGTTGCCACGTGAGAGCACGTGTGCACGACGTTGGGTAATTGTGGTAACCGCGTTACAAGATGGTTGGAACTTTAGGAATATAGATCACGTATGGGTAGAAATTTTCAAATAAAATTTATGTTCTTCTACAATGGGATTTATCTAGATAATTCATACAGATAAAAAAAATTATTATAATTTATTTTAATAAAGAAAGTTGTAAGGCATAAATAGATCATTCGATCAAGGAAAAAAAATATATATCCATTTATGCCTTACAACTTTTCTAATTCAAATATTTTCGAGAATCAATACTACAGTCATTTATTATTACATCTTTTGTTTTAAAATAAAACAACTTTAGGTTATAGTTCTGTATTAATATTTATTAATAATCGACGTTTTGACGTACTCAATGTCATTTGTATCATTTTTCTTGATAAAGTCGATTATTAATAAATATTATTACAGAACTACAACCTAAGGTCATTTTATTTTTATATAATGAGTTTTAAAAGATTTTTACTTCGATGTCTTTTATTTTATTTAAATAAATTTAAAATTCAATATCTATTACAAAATCAAGATTAATTTTCTAAGAATCTATTGTAAAATCATTTAGATATAGTTGCCCTATTTAAGAATTTTTATTAGCATACAATTGTATCATTGAATTCATAATTGGTTACTTGCATTTTTTCGTTCACTTTAATTTTACAATCTGTTAATCAAATAATTATTATTGAATTTAGAATTGATGTAGAATTTTAATATATAACAATAATTTGTTTTAAAATAATTTAATGTATTTGAAATATAATTAAATTTTATGAACTTTTAAAACCACTAAACTTTTTTTATTTTAAAAACATATTTTTATGTAGATTGAAAATCGAAATTGTTATGAATCTTTTTTAAAAATATCAATAATCAATTTTTTTAATATTCATGATTTCTTTTGTTATCCTTAATAACACGTACATATATTTTTATAATTACTTTTTTGATTAATTAATTTGGATAAACTTTTTTTTGGTATATATTATCACATCTAGATAATAAACAATACTGTACATTTTTTAGATATTTTTTGTTTTTCCCGGTTTTATCGCTAGTTTTTTAATTTCCAATACATATTATTAAAAAAATAAGCAATATTAACTACTGAGTTAATCACAGATAACCACAATCGCAAAAGTCACTTCTAGTAAATTTAGAAATTTTTTGTCAAATAGCTTTTTTGTTTATATCTAGTTTGATTCTATTAATAAACAAATATATTATATAATTAGTTTAAAACAATATTTCTGTATTACTTTTACACTTTAATCCTAGTATAAATTTTCGAAAAAACTCTTTTGCATTTATAATGATTAAAACTGAAATCTGCATTTATTACAAAACACTCATAAACCAATTTAAATCCTCGCCAATTCGCATATAAGAAACAAACAAACAAAGAAATCAAAATTAACCGGGTCATTAATAAAATTAGCGCTATAATTGGCAATAATTCGCAATCTTGCCTTTCTACCGTTTTCTAGTTGAAACACAAACAATATAAACAATCGAGGCCCGAACGCAGAAAGCGAACAAAACGCAATCGAGTCGTTTGTTATTTTTATTTTCTAAGGTCATATTTCCCCAGATAATTGTCACAGCCCGAATGCAGCAATACGCCGAGAAATTAAATTGCAAATTTTGCGCAAACAATCCACGGATAGTTTGTTACCATTTTAGTTTGTTAGCCCCGAACCGGCTAGCTAATAACTTACCGGATAATATTTTGTTTTCTATGCAATTGTTTATTGTGTTGTTTTTTCTTTAATTTAATGCGCTATAAATTTAAATATTGTATTAATTTTTAATTCTAGTTTATGAGGAAAGATGGTGCTGTGTGTTTAAATTCACAAACATATAGTTTCATTATTTTTTTAATTTGTATTTTATTAGTGCAGAGAGAAAAATCCTTAGACGATTTGTATAATATTTTTGTTGTTTAAGGTTTAGTATTTCCAAATGATGAAATAAATTTATTTTTAGAATAAATCGTCCTTATTTTATTTTTTCTACGCGATTTCTGACTAAGCGATCAATTTGAAACTAATTGTCCTATTATATCTTTAAACTTAAATTAGAATTATATTTTACCTATCTTTTAAAATTCTCATACATAATAGAACACCAATTATAATGAAAATTAAATAATTCTGCACAAGATATTTACTTCTTTCTCATTTGGGAAACAGTATAATATTGCAAAGTCTAAATAGTTGACTTAGTTTTAATGAGTTTACACTCGAAAACTTTGCAGGAACACTATCACATCGTAGTCCGCCAAAGAAATTTCGGAAATACATTGTATGTGTACCGAAGTGATGTTTGTACGAGTCCGCCAAGTTGACTGTTTATTTTGTATATTTATGCGATGTCACGGCCAGAATGTTGCATATTCACACATAGCCATTGCAGACAGATATTTATACGCTGAACAGGAAAATCAATATTGTTGTTATAACCATATGCAATCGTCTGTCAATGATATTGTTGTATTTGTCCGTCCACCTTGGACATCGCGGTACCCGATGGACAACGAAATGTTGTAGCAGAAAGTCAAATGTGACTCTCAGCAAATATGTGTTAAATCAATAGTCAATATTGATACTAGTTTTGTAAATGAAAGAATACATTTATGTTCTGCATTTTTTGGAAAAATAATTGTTAATGTGTATTTTGATGGTAATGGTAATTTTTATATTTTGTATTTATTTTGTTTAAGTTTCTGCATAATAACCTTTAACTGGTATGGTGATTCGACACTGAGAATCATATATTTGTTTGGAGGTAAATTTTAAAACTATTATACCATCAATTAAAAAATAATATATATTCGTTATTCAGTCATACATTTCAAAAATTATAATTTTAATAGTTATTTAACCAATAAGAGTAATATACTTTTGTATTAAAATATAAAATGAAAAAAATGTCATCTAAGAAGTTCGGGCATGAATTTTGTACAATAAAGAAATAATTAAAATATTTGACATTATCTTAATTTTGATATTACTGTCTGAAAAATAAATACGATGTTTCAATTTATAATTTAATTGGGTTGTTTCACTTATAATTTACGAAAACTACCTACAATTTTTTTATAATATTTGAATCTACTCAGTGTCCCAAAATTACACAGCAGAGGAAAATGTCAAAAAAATATACTTAACGTAGAATATGGAAATTGTGTTCTATCATACTAACATCTAGTATGATACAAAATATTGAGTAACGATCTTACACAATTTAATTAGCTAAAAAGTATTGAGTAATAAATCCAAAAATATCACTAGCGTGATTAATTATAAAAATTTTATAATCTAGTGACTCATATCTTGTTATCTAGTAACTTGTTTTCATGTTTTGTTTGTTTATTATTTATGTCATTTTTATAGATATATTTTTTCCTGGTGATGCTATATAAGTAGTATATTAAATCATCAAATTTTAAAATATAATAAAACAGAACTTCAACCTAAAGCTTTTAATTTTAATTTTTACATTGATTACTAAATAAATTGTTACCAAACTCATCTAATTTAAATATTACAACCTTAAAATTTTATTTCAGCAGTACATAAAACTGATGAAATTATATTTCAAACAATGAATAAATTGGTTAATAAAAAATTGAACATCAATTTTTTTCATAAACTTTATACAGGGTGTTTCATTGGTAAACGGAAATACTTAAACGGTGAATAGAGGTCACCGAGGCGGTTCTAGAAATACCCCATTTATTGGACCTGACGGTCTTTGTAATCGAGATACAGGGTGTTTTATCGATTTTGCTTATTTCTTCCTGAGGTCATAACTCTCGAACCACCCCGTATATTTTTTTGATATTTGGTACACATGTTTTTCATTCAGAGCCCAAATTAGCCACTTACAATTCACAAGAAAAATCCAGGTCCGGATTAACAAAAAAATAGATAGCAATTGTGACCTTGAAACAACACCCTGTATATTGAAATTTTCAAAATCCGTTTGCATATTTGGAAAGAGCACAAAAAACTAAATTAAAATGTGTACTTTAAATTTTTCCGCAGAAAATTTAACTATTCACATTTTGAACTTAAAGTAAAATTTTTAAGAATTTAGAGCCAAAAAAATAGTTATTATTAACTTTTAATAATAAATTATAAAACTTTTGAATCCATACTCATTTTAAAATTATTGAATAACTATTAAATACATTGGTTTCTAATTTTATAGTTCTAATTTTACTTTAAGTTCAAAATGTGAATAGTTAAATTTTCTGCGGAAAAATTTAAAGTGCACATTTTGATTTAGTTTTTTGTGCTCTTTCCAAATATGCAAACGGATTTTGAAAATTTCAATATACAGGGTGTTGTTTCAAGGTCACAATTGCTATTTATTTTTTTGTTAATCCGGACCTGGATTTTTCTTGTAAATAGTAAGTGGCTCATTTGGGCTCTGAATGAGAAACATGTGTACCAAATATCAAAAAAATATACGGGGTGGTTCGAGAGTTATGACCTCAGGAAGAAATAAGCAAAATCGATAAAACACCCTGTATCTCAATTACAAAGACCGTCAGGTCCAATAAATGGGGTATTTCTAGAACCGGCTCAGTGACCTCTATTCACCGTTTAAGTATTTCCGTTTACCAATGAAACACCCTGTATAAATAATATCTATTCATCCAGAAAATTTTACTAAACATTTTAAAATGTAAATACATTCAATAAATTTTCGAATAAATTTCGTATATAAATTTTAATAACAAATTAATTCAGTAAATATTATTTACCCACATATTAACCATACAAAAATTTTAAATTTACAAAAAAAAAGCCACCTACATTTATATCCTAGTAATTCAAATAATAATTGTAAAATATATAAATAATTATAACAAAAATTTTATTAACGTATTTAAATAAAAATAATCCGTACAACGTAATACAATTATAAACGGACATATATAATTAAAGTATATTGGAAGCTGATATTGCCAGAGGATATATGCTAATAATTTAGATAATGCATGTGAAATTCGACAACAACCGGTAGTATTTACAAATATTAACAAATAAAATGTAGTATTGCGATGATCATGTACGCATAAATACAGTAAAATTATTATCAAATAATATTCACGATAAATTTTCAATAATTTCCTGATTGTTACATTTAAAATTCATTTGATATGTATTGCCGTGAAATTTCAATTTGAATACGTATTAATAAAACGGTAATTTTAAAAACACCAATGTTTATTGAATTTATTGGTTATTATTGGCGTAAACCAGAAATTTTGACAAGATTAACTGTTTGTTCTACATGAAACATAACATCAACATCAAGCATGCTACTTTTATTAATTATTTATTAATTTAAAAACAATTTTTAATCATAGTTTTGCGTATGGCTTAATAACATCAATGTTTTTTTTTAAGATTCCCTGTAATAATTTTATTATTTTTAATTCAATACCAATTTTTTCTTTTTCGCAAGTAATATATAAGTTTCATGAAAATATAAGCAAACTAATATTCATAAATTTTAGAATTGGGTTGTTACACACAAAAAAAAAAGTAGTTAAAATTAACTCCGTTTTAACTCTTTTTGGTAGTTCCCTCGAGACCTTCCGTTTTTGTAGTTAAATAACTACAAAGCGGATATAATTTTCACAATAAAGAGTAAAAATTAGGAAACTATTAACTAACTAAAAGAGTTAGAAATATCATTTAAACTGAAAATTATTTAATTTTCGGTAGTTAGTTTACTCATATTCTGTTGTTTGAATACTCTTAAAAATTGTGTTTTAACTAATGTTTTTTTGTTAAAATATTCAATTTCAGATGTAAATACCACTTTGTAAGAGATAAAGTTAACTACTTTTTAATTGATAATTAACTCTAATATGTATGTAAAATTCATTTAAAAGAGAGGAAATTAACTCTTTTTTATTTGTTGTTTAACTACGAAATGTAGGAAAAATATATATTGTAAAAATTGGATGCACAATTACATTGATAGTTATAGTATTTTTTTTATATTATTTACTATAATTTTACAAATTGTTGTAAATTTGCCAGTTTGAAGTTAGTAAACTTACAACAATTTGTGAAATTACAATAAATAATATAGAAAAAATACTATAACTATTACTGTAAATGTACACCCATTTTTACAATGTACATATAGGGTTTCATAAGTATTGGAAAGAATTATAAAAAAAGAGAGTACATATGCAAATAAATTATATATTTTATTTATATGATATAAATATCATAAAAAGTTATGACATATTTCATCGATTTATCAAAACAACTTCATAATTGATTCATCAAACTCTGTATTTTCTGTATTCGTTTCACCTTCTTCAAAAATAGTTGATTTTAATTGTCTGAATTTTCGATTTTCTTTATTTTCACCTAATTTTCTATTAATTGTTCTTAATCTAGTTTCCAAAAATCCAGTCCTGTCTACCGGATCAAAAAAAACTTTCTGAAATAAGTTTGAAAAATATAAATATTTAATTCGCAATACTTACATATCCAGTTCCAGTAGAATTTTCATAACATTCAAAAAAATTAACGATTTCTTTAGCAATTTGTAATTTTATGTCTCTTTTCGGATAATTTCCATATTTTTCAATCATTGTATGGTGCAGGACTGCCTGATTCTGAACTAAACATTTCCGAATTTATTGACATTGTACTGGTCAAGTCGCTACTAGATTCTAAAATTAATTTGCAGTTAAGTATACAAAAAATACAAAAATAATATTTTTTATACTAACTTTCTGTTTCGTTATCAGAAAATTCTTCGTCATCCAATTTAATTTGTATGGTTACGCTCTTGTTGCTGAACCAAATAAAATCAAGTAAAACATCTCCACTAATTTCATATTTGTGTTCATCATAATATTGTACCATTCTTTCATCAGGGATATTAAAATATTGCCGAACTGAAAATTATACATGTACATAATAATAAATTTATTTTTCAATTTAAAAAGTGTCTTTTACTTAATAAGTAATTATTTGACGTCTATAAATTTATGGATAAAATAAAATATACAAATATAAATTAATTAATATTTATTAGTAAAACTATTTATTAAGATTATTTTGTTCCAAAAAAATTACATAAAAAGTCATATTGAGATGGAATACATTGTATGTCTAAAAATTTGTACAGACTGAAAAAAAATTTAAAATAATCTTATAGTTGTTATTATTATAGTATTATATACATAATTAATAAATAAAGTCTTTATAAAAATAAAAAGCTTTAGGTTTAAGTTCTGTATTAATATTTGTTTTAAGCCTTTTATTTTAATATAATAAGTTCTGAATGATTTTTTTAATATGTTAAAGTTTTTATTGTTATAAATTTAAAAATTAAAAATCTTAATGCAATTATGAAAACAGACAAATATTGTATTATATACATATTTGGAAAACCATTTATGTGTATTTTATATATTGTGCAATTCCAACAACGGTAAAACATTATTTTTTTTAATAAGTAATCAACTAATAAGAATTCTAAATATATACTTACTTGTATCTTCAATTAGTTGTAAAGTAATTGATGCGGCGTAAATTTTCTATATGCTACTCTTATAAATAACACAGTGTTGGAATTTTCCATTATATTAACTCGATAATAATTTATGCCTACTACACACTACGAAAGTTCACAGCTGAATAAAACCAAATTCAAACGAAACGCATTTGGTGGTAGTTAAGGAACATGATCAGACTTGTCCGTTAAAATACAACATAGATATGTAATATAATACTAATAAAATGATTCAAACACAATAAAGAAGAATTGTAATATTTTTAAGACAGATGTTTTCTTCTTAAAAAAATAAATTAACAAATTTAATGTAGTTGTCAAGTTCCAGTATTTTATGTAGTAAACGATAAAATGCTATTTGTTAATTCACTCCGAAAAAGATAATAATTTATCTATCAAAAATGAAACATACAAATTAAAGAAAAAATAAATTCTTCTAAAGTAGTTAAAATTAAAAGTTATCTTGATGTAGTTAAAAAAAATAGAAATATTATCTTTTTTTGTAGTTAAATTATTGTACATCCTAAAGTGATAGTCAATTTCTTCTTAAAAAGAAGTAGTTTTCTCATTTTTTTGTTAAATCTAACTAAATTTTAGTGTGTTTTTGCACGGATGAAATTCCCTCTCAAAAATTTTTTTGTGTGTATATGTATATATATATATATATATATATATATATATATATACCTGCTCCTAATCGAATCAAATTGATATATAACATTCGGCGAGCTATTAAAAACCTTTCACGTTGAATTTGTTTCGGTTTCGTATAATTAACTTAATGGTAATTAAGACGTTTTTAATGCTTACTTTGAATACAAAACAACGCTTCAGTTCAATGTCTCTTGCCTGCATTGTGTACTTGTTTTTCTTTCAACTTTTTGTTTTGTTTACAATTTATCGGCAAACACAGACAAAACTAATAGATTTTTTTTAATAATTTATTCTAGAATTAAATTTAAACTGTTTTTGGTTATGGACAATGTGGTATATTAAAGAAATTAATATGTTTTGTAATTTATATTTTGATAATATTACAGTATATTTGCGGTTTTTGAGCAGGTTTATAGTAGAATTCTAAACTGGACTGTATTTTATCTTTTTTTATAGAACGAAAAATTTTAGTTACTAATAAATGACATAACATTCTATAATGCTATATAACTCTATTCAGAATACCACCGTTATGGTGGAATTCTTAGTAAATCTATAAAATCTATATAAAAATGTTTCATCATTTTTTTAATATATAAAATTTGTTCTTGGTAAAAAACAACATTAATTCTATAGCACTATAACTTCTTGTAAAAGCACAAGATTGTATCTCCAAAAATATAATTTTGAGATAATGAAAATATATCAGTCTTAACATATGCATATAGGCAGTTTTATAAATATATTTAATTTGATAGCCCTAGGAGAACTTTTAACACAAGTACAAAGTACTTGTTCCGTGATCATTCATTTAAGCACTTTTTTAAAAACTGCCTTATAAAAAAACTAAAAAGAATTTTTATCACACGTTGAAAATAAACAAGTAATCTTATTAAAAAGTTTTTTCCATCCCCAAATGTTTTTATTTAAAACTTTTTTATTATTTATGTTACGACAAAAATTTATTAATAAAAGTTGTAGAAAAAAGTAATAAAAAATAATTTATAAAAATATTTCGTTAGACCCACGGTTATGGAAGTAATTGAAAAAAAATCAATTGCACCCATATTTTAAAAATAACGGCCGAATGATAACACCTTTAGTTCCGAAAATTAGTTTTACACTGACGACCAACTTCTTCTACGATAGTCAAAAACAAACAAAAATGCATAGTCTCATGCCGGATTGACTGAACTAAAAGATTGTATAAGATATGCTGCTTTTATGTTAAAATTTAAATATTAAAATATAAATAAATCAACTAGACTAGCATAAAACAAATTAAATAAATAGGATATTAAATACACAAAATTAACTTCAAACTATTACTACACAAAAACAACCATTATAACTATCCATTGCAATAAATATCTAGGTAGGAAAAAAAACACACGTATCCCCCATTTATTGTTTAATTTAATGGACTAGCCAATAAAATATTCGAAGGTCCCCATTTTGCGAATTTTTATACTTTCACTAACAAAAAAATGTAAATTTCTCTGTCCAACGTCGATCTGATGCCTTTTAAAAGTATACGCAAATTTTATTAGCTATAAAAAGTACGCATTCGCTATTTTTATATCGGCATAAATAACAGTATTTTCACAATTTTACGTGTCATAAATCCGGTCCCTTACTGTCAATTCCCTCCCTTTTTTTTAAAAGTCTTAAACTTAACAATGCATTGCTTTTTGAACGTGTTTTATAAGCTGGGGGGTAATGTTTGTTTATTTAAATAAACGTGTTGGCATTTACTGTTTTTATGTTTTTGTATTTTACTAAATTTTTTTTAAAAATCGTACAATTTACATATTATAATTGAACGGTCTTTGTAAATGTTTGACATGTACAACATTAAAGTTTGTAGTAATTTAATAAATAATAGATTTTTTGCTATTATATTAGTACCACTTTTAGTGTAGGTATTTTTTAAATGTTGATTTAAATTATTCAAATAAAAATAGCTAGTTTATACAATTTTGTTACAAAATTTGTATGTTATACATCACATTTGAAACTATTCGAGTAAAAATTATATAACCACATTTATTCCAACATGGCTTAAAAATATTTGCGTACAATTTATAAAAAAATTTATGTACTAATACCCATTAAAAAGCTATTGTTTAAATAAAATTACTAAATTGTAAACTTACCTACTTTTCTGCAAAACAAATTTGTGTAAATCCATGAAGGTATTGACAGAATTCAAAATAAAACCTGCAAAAATCACAAAATATTTAAATAATTATTTTTATTAATTAATAATAAAAAATTACATATAAATTTAATAAAAAAAAAATGCATAAATGTCAATACACGTCCAATAACAACAAATAATACGTTTAGACTAAATATAATTTTTTAAAGATTGTAAAAAAATTAGTAATTATTAAATATTTATAAAATTAAATTACCTTAATATAAAAAGACTTTATGATTAAGTTTGGTATAAATTTTAATAAAAATTATCTTAATTTGATTCTGCAACTTCGGAGTTTAATTATCAATTTCAATTGGTAAACAAATATTTTTTTAATATTTATAAATAGAAATTTTTATTATACAATGTGGAAATATTTTTAAAATATTAAATTAATTTATATTTAGATCAAATAATAACTGTATGCTTGATTTTAATCAGATGTGATTTATAAACTTTTAAACAATTTATTTATTAAAAAGAACCAATTTTCCATTTTAAAATAATAATGATATAATTCAAGATATTAATTAATAACAGTTATTCAGTATTAATAGCTTAAGAAGTATATTACACAATCTAATCTTTTTCAAATTTAATTTATTTGATATTCTGATTGTTTTTAAGCATTTTTAAATGCTCTATTTAATGCAAAAATATCAGATATGAGTTAAACTTGAAATATGTAAGAAATCAAAATATATTAAATAAAAACAAGAATACAATCTAAACGTTGAAAAAAAAAAACAGAAACCATTTTTAAAAAGGGCTGCAAATATGAGCCACTATTTTTGGCATTTTCACTTTATGTATTTCATTAAATCAACTAATTAATAATAATTTCGAAACAAATTTCTTGTTCGTAGTAATAAACAACACATGCATGCCGTTCTCACAAGAGTCCAAAAATCCTAGCTCAGTTACCATACCAACGTAAATGATAAATCTTCCGTCTAAGTATTGCTGACGTAGTAACGATTGTATTTTATTTCGCATGGCACGTATTTTTTTTCGGTTCACGAATCGCTTTTTTTTTCTTATTTGTTTAAATCAATTCGATGTTTAAATATTGCGCTTGCAAGAGACGTATACAGTTATTTCTATGTCAGTAGTAATTAGAGAAACATGGCTGGCTAGATTTATGTAAAGGTATTTTGTGAGCAACGCTTCTGAACTGAGGAAAGTTACAGTACCATGACTTAGTAACTATGTAATTTTTATTTTTATTTTAAGTGATTGTAAATTAAGGAATAACTAAAAGATAATATTGATAATATGGGTGTCAGATTGAAGTTAAGGAATTTATTTGAGTGTGTTTTCGGTTGAAGAAATATTGTATCGTGTTTTAAATTTTATTTATATATTTGCATGACTGAAGTTACTAAAGAAAATTACAGTTATGTGCGTTTTTTTTTTTTTTTTGGAATAAATTATTACTTACAATTATTTTTATTTAAGATTGAACACTTGATTTAAATCGAATGTAAAATATAAATTTTTACACGAATTTAATTTGCTTGGTTTTAAGTAAGCACTTTTTTCTATTTGCATGTAAAATTTTAATAAAAATGAATTGATATTGCGTAGTCAAAGATTAAAAACTAGCCTATGTATGAAACAAATATATTTTTTCGACTTTGGTCAGAATTAATTGCAGTCAGACTTTTGTGAACACTATTTGAAAATAAATATAATGATTTGATATTAGAAAAAAGTAAGTAATTTGTTATTGGCATTTAATAAAATATGCTAATTAATAATTATACAACACTGTATTGTTTCTTATGATATTTGAAAGGACCAAATGGATTATTTTTAATAATTGTTGTATAACTTTAATAATGATTTGATTTTCGGTAAAATTTGTTTGAACAGTATTTTAAAGATGCTGTTATTCGATTCTGAATCAATCCATATAATATTTTCATTTATTCTAAAAAGTGAGAATTTCAATTATTATAAAATATAATGGGTGGTATTACGAGCTCAGTTTTTGGTTGTTTTAGTTCATTTGTTTAGTCTTGCTCTTATGGCTAGACTCTTAAAACAGATATTAGTTAAAACCAATTTCAAGCTCGTAATACGGGCCATTGTGAACACTGTCAGTTTTATAGATTGGTTCAAACATTGCAAGAAAACAGATATAACAATGTACTGAAAATTAAAGTAAAACAAAACCTAGAATTCTTTATTCCAAACATAGCTTATAAACATTATAGATCACGCAATAACTTCAGCTTTAGTCAAATTGCAAAACTTTAATTGAATAAACAATCTCGATGCTTCCGAACTTATCGTCAGGTTGACTTTTAACCGAACTTTTGTAACATAGAGTAGCCAAGTGACAACATGGGCGTGCCGAAAAACTTTTCCTTCCCCACACATAAACACATACACGGCAACGCTACACACAATTCAGCAAAATAGCAAAGTTTTGCGGGTTTAGAGTTGAATTTGAGATTAGCGAGTTTGTGTTCGCCTAGACGAGGAGGTGTAATTTAAGATTTTCGGCTGGTGAGTTTTCGGGCGCAAAGTTACGCCAGAATTGCGACTTAATTAACCTGAAATTGATGTTATCGTATGGTGTTAAAGTTTTAGTTTTTTGCGGTAAATGTGTAACATGTTTGACAAAGCTGTTTCTAAAAGAAATAACATAATTTAATCTCTACTATTAGTAATTTAGTAAAAAAAACAAGTTTTGGTTTTATTTTTCATAATAACATTTGTTAGTAATTAATTATATATTAATAAATTTCTATAATTTTTAAATAAATCAAAAAATTGTACGTTCAAAATACTAATTTTATCATTATTTAATTTTTATAAATTTATATTTATATTGTCAATAGTGCGAGTCATTAGCTTACAACCAAGTAATCTACTTATTTTTCAAACTACTTAGATGCAATATCAGTATATTAACAACAAATTTTAATACCAGGAATAATATTTTATGTAAATTCTAGTGTAGGCAAAACATTGAACTTTTATTTGTGAAGAATGTGCTTAATATTTTTATTTTATTTAAAAAAAGGTTTTTATGTAAAACTAAAATTAAAATCAAAGATATAAAATAAGAAAGGTAATAAATTCTTACGATACTTAAATCACGACATGTAGCAAAAATTAAATAAACAGTAATATCAACAATTATCTATTTCCTAAATTAAAAACATATATAATTAAATTAATTTAATTTAGTTAAAATTTAAAATGACAAAAACTATATTAAATGAAAAATTATTTTAAAAATATATATATTAAAATGCATATAATTTAATTGGACTCATGTTTAATTAATATTTTGTTTAAAATGAATTGACAGTACATATTTTGTTAATTTTTTTTTGTTCTCTTTTAAAAATATTGTACATTTGATTAATTTGATTTGTTATTGGTCAAATTTGCACTGTATATTTATTTGAACAAAAAACGAATTCGCATCACATTTATTTTTATTTACATAATTCTGTAATATTGCATGCAAAATTTGAAACATTTTGTTTTGTTAATTTCGCATTTTATTGTGTTACATACATTTTCGTATTTACGTAGGTATATATAAAATAATTTTCGATAATAAATTATTATTTTAAATATTAAATTTTTATATAATCTAAAATTTTATATACAAATTGTGCTCAGTAATGAATTAATACTGACAAAAAAGTAAAAATTCTTAAAATTAGCTAATTGTATAATAAAAAAAACTGTACATAAGATTAAAATTAATAAATATTCATGTTATGTTATTATTTAAAAATAACAATAAATGCATTTGCGCTTTTGATCTAAATTGAAACTACATGAAATTAGTCAAAACACTCAGAATTAAAATTTCAAACGGCTTGAAACCTGCAAGCATAGATTTTTATTTCTGGTTCAAGTCAATTCTCTAAAAAGCAGAAATGATTTATGAAGCAGCTTCAATTTATGGGAAAGAAATGCGACGGATTACGATTTAAAGTAGTTTCAAATACGGAAATAGATTTAATTATTGTTACTTATTTTACAGAATTTGGAATAATACTCAAAGTTTTTTTAATTATAGATTTCAAATGTCAAAGAATTCAAAATATGCTATAGAAATGTAGAACCAATACCTTTTTCTGTAAATCGACAATTTGTTGGTTGACTTAAACCATTCACAATCACAGTAATTAAGCAAAAAAGTACTTGCTTAAAACATTTTGTTCATTTGCAAAACAAAATTTCAAACAGCAAATACTTTACAAATTAAGTCATACTTCATTCTGCAATATTGTATTCTTTCACTGTTTCATTCATTCTCAAAACATTATAATTAGATCTATTCGGAAAAAACGTTAAACATTTGAAAACAATTCGTCATATAATTAAGGTAATTAAGGCACGTAACTGATATCCGTCGTATGGAATATTTATAGTTCAAATCAGCTCTGTTAATTAACGGTGTAATGAATGTACGCGAAAACATATTTCTTTGGGAAGGTGGTTGGCAGTTGTAAATTGTAATTTAAACGTTTAACACAAGGGGGGTTGGTTGTTTGATTTTTATCTATGTGTTCCGCTTTGTACAGAGCTGTATTATTTTGGACTTGTGGGGAAGAATGTGATCTAGTTGTGCTAATAATTAGAAATTAGTTAACGGCAATTTTTATTTTTTAATAATTTATGAACTGCATTTTAACTGCAATTTAACAAAATTTTATTAATAACTTCAATAAAGTACACTGTAAAAAAAATTAACAAAATTACAGGAAAATAATGGTAAAATTTTAATATAAAAAAAAATTGTAATTTCATTTTACCATAAATATTCTGTATTTCTATCTCAAAATTTTGTAATTTTTATATAATTCATAATAATTATATAAAGTAAGTAAAAATAACCTAATAAATATGTAAAATTGCTTACTTTCTACAAAATCATCACATACTTAATGTAGAATTACATATTGTTGGTATATATAAAATTACAACTTGCATATTAATATTTGTAACGATTCATCAAAATAATGAGACTTAGTACATATTTTGTGTAATAATACTAATAAAATATTTTAAGTGTAATTCATTTATTTCAAAATACATTTTTTATGTAAATTTAAAAATATACCAACAATAATATTACAGAACTAAACAAATTTTACCTATTTAAGAAAAATTCCTGACAGCAAATTTACTGAAGTTCTGTAAATTTATTACTAAAAAAGAATTTACTAAAACAAACTGTAATATTACATACATATGTACATTTCCATCCCGTTGGTAATATTATATTACATAATGTTTGTAATAGTTCCGATATTATGTATTTTTAAACAATCATGAATAAAATTACAGCAGTTGAGTGATTATACCTAGAAATTTGGACATCATAATGTCTCATAGTTTTAAGGTAAATTTACATATTTTTTTTAGAGTGTACTGACCATGCGCTGACCTCTCAAGCAAACCGTTTGAACAATGACTTTGATATCCGGACAGCTCAACAGCAGTATACCAAAATCCAGGCGAAAGTGACACGCAGTTCTATGCTAATTTGATTATGAAGCCACGGTACATTGTCTCATTTCGCATATATGTATGTTTTGATATAATAGCTGAAGTTGGATAGACGTGGCTGCATTTTAGATTCTAGATTTCAAGATGAATGATGAATGGGGAGATGTGTGTGTTTGATGCAATGGATTATTTAAGGAAATTGGATTTGTTGCTGTAATTACTATTCGGATGATGAATTAATTAGATGAATGAGTGAGATGTGGATGGTTTTTATAAATGTGTATATCTAATTATTGCACGTATTACTCAAGCTTGTGTTTGTATTATGATAATTATCAGAGAATATTTGATACGGTGTTGTACATATATAATATAATATACACTGAGAAAAATGGATAGTTACCGTAACGCTATTTATATTTAAAAAGGTGACACAAACACAAGATATTAAAAATAACAAAATAAGTATATTTAAAAATTAACTATAAATATAATAAAAACAAAAATTTAATACCATCAATTTGTATATAGTATTACAGTCTTAATTCTTAATATAGTATTAAAATATATATGTGAGTAGATTTTAAAAATGTATAAATTTGTGAATACAGTAAACATACTCGTATATTTCAAATAAATATCTACTTATCATTAAACAATTTTTTAAATATCTATTTTTCTCAGTGTAATCTTTCAAATATGATTAATTTCTGTAATTTTAATTTAATTTCTAATCATACAGTTTTATTAACTAGTTTATTAATAATTGTCAATAAAGAAAAATTCAGATTCAATTCAGTAAAAAACCTTTAAATAACTATATAATTTAGGTTTCAATTACATAATAGTTTAAAGTAAATAATTTTTAAAATAAATGTTGCTTTAATTAACATTGCAAATAATTTTGACCGCAATATAATAATAATAGTTTATTAAATATATATATATATATATATATATATATATATATATATATATATATATATATATATATATATAGTTGCTGACAAATTAAAACGGATTAGACATTGCGGCTGTCGCCAGTTGAAGTAGAGCAGAAAATAATAAGCATAACAAATCTTCAATGTAAGATCTTTTTGCTCCACATAGTTTTTATGTTGATCTCAAAACGCATATAATTTCTCGAGATATTTGCAGGTGGCTGTGCTGGGCATATATACATACAAATACACAGCATATACGAATGCGCAGAAATTTACTTGCATAGGGTGTGGTCCACGCCTACTTAAGTCGTTCCACTATTTGCACTAATTGCACTATCTCTCTCTTTCTCTTTCATTGTTTTGCATTTATTACAAGCCGACTTTGAACACATACATATACTATATACAAGTATATGTACAATCAGGGAATATGCAAAATAAACAATTATACTTCACAGTTTCAACAATTTTGTTTATCAATAAACTCTTATTATATTTTTCCAAATAATATATCGTCATCCTAATTAGAAAACTTTGAATCTTTATATAACTTAAAATTTAAAAAAAATGAAACTGCTTTAAGTTTAAGTTCTGTATTAATATTTATTAATAATCGACGTTTCGATGAACTCAACGTCCGTCATCATCAGAAAAACTGATACAAATAAATTTTAGAGACTGACGCTGCCTCTGAAGATTATTACACCAAAATTTAAAAAGATATAATATAATAAAAAACAAGATTGATATGATATAAAATATCACATTATCCTATTATTAGTACAGTAGTTATAAAAATATATGTACCTATATCAATATTATAAAATTATGTAGAATATGTCAAGTAACAACTTTTAATATTTACTTTAAATTATTGTGTTTTGGTAAAATTTTATTTTGTTAAACATTCATTGAGAATTATATTCTGCTTTTATTAAAATCAAACTGCTTTAGGTTAAAGTTCTGTATTAATATTTATTTAAAATCAACGTTTCGACGAAACTCAATGTCCGTCTTTATCGGGATAAATAATGTAAATAACAGAACATAGAAACAAGTTACTAAGTAACAAATAAGTAACTGTGTTACTGTCTTCTGCTCATATTATTTCAAGTTTGAAATAAATGTATAGTTTTCAATTTCCCTAATTGTACAACGAAACATAAATGCATTCCATGTAATTGTTGACCAATTAGCCGCGGTCTCAAATCAATTTAAACTTATTTCTCTCCTGCACTGTTTACTTCATAATTTTAATAAATTCTTCAAGTGGAAAAATTAATAATCAACTTACAGGAAAAAGTGTTAATTACGGTTCTTGACACGCGTATAATTATTACAGCGATATTTATAAGCGCATGCGCGTATCGGCCGCACGTATTTCCCGAAAGCGGAAGTACGGGTATCAATAAATACATTAGCTTCTGGTTACGAACAACTTAACAAATAATCAAGTGGAGAGAAACGAGGAGAACTAGAAAATGGAGTTCGGCGTATTTTATTAAATTGTGACAGATAATTTATGGTCATTATTTCCTGTCTAAGATAATATTAATGTGTTTCGTTCCAATTCGGTTACTTGAGTTTGTGTGTGTGTGTTTCTGTGTTTCATCTTTATGTTTTGCGCGTGTACGCAAGTAACGCTTAATTTTTATACTCAATTACATTTAAAATTTAAAATTTCAAATAAAAGTTATACTTTCAACACATATTGCAAGTATATGAGTACGCCTGCATGGATATCCAAAAAGTGGATGGAGAAATATGGTTGAGAAGACTTTGCGTGAGTTTCCAAGTGATAAAAATAAATAAACACGTATGAGAGGCATGATAAATGTAGATAAAGCAAAAGTTTCTGCACAGTCTTATGGGCACATAGAGTGATTGTGTTGTATGTGAAATTTTTGTCAAAATTACTTTTGACGTTTACTTAAAATTGTTTATTAAACAATTTTAATTAATTTATTTGAATTTTATAATATTAGATATAAAAAAAATATATCAAAAATAGATATACTATTCATATTTGATAAGAGATAGAATTGAAAATTTATTTTAAAGTGAAAAATAAAAGCACTTTTTCATAAACAAAAGAGGTGGGAATACAGACCATAGTTTTTTAACAATTTTAACTTTCATTGTCAATGGTTGTTAGCTCTCAGCAAATCAAAGGAGCTACCGCTTAGACCCAACTAATATCAGTTTAGTGGTACAAGATTTTAATACCTGAAATAATATTTAATTTAATTTCTGGTGTAAGCGTGGCACGAACCAAAGACCTTTGGAATCTAACACGCTACTGCGGCTGCCTGTACAAAATACTATTAGTTATCACTAATTTAAAAACAAAAACAAAAAACTAAAAACCATCATTTAGTGAATTTAGTGGTTCTACGTAAATCCAAAAAAAAAAAAATCTATCTATTTTTCTAAAACGTATATAATGTAAGTATTTATTAAAAATCCACGTGCCTTCGAACATTTTCTCCGGACATAAGCTGACAGCGTGCGCCGTATAAATTTCGGTAATAATACAATTTGGAATTCATGTCGTTTATAAACTTGAATAGTATCCCCCCCGTTGACATATCAATCGGTCGCGAGATAAGCCCGACCAACCTGTTTTGTCCGCACGGGCGCGACAGCGGCTAACATCAGAAGCACCACCATAAATAATGCATTTTTCTAACATTATATTGTGACCCAGATCTTTTTCTTTCTCGTTTACTGTGTGTGTGTGTGTGTGTATGAGTGTTTGTATGGTGTATAGAAGCAGGCTATGGACGAGAAAAATTACAGTAATTTTTGCTATATTGCCCAGCCAACACAACCACCAACTTTAACCCACAAAAGAAATTGATCATAAAAAAATCGCCAATTTGAAATAACTATTTGCGGAAAATTGCGCTCATTACTCTGATGAGAGATATTGTGGTTTATGTAAGAATTATTTTTAGAACAATTATTTATTGTGTAGCATATATACCTTAATGTAAGTAATTATTATACAGTAGTTTTCAAGTAGAACACCAATGTGTTTGTTTGATAAAGCAAATAATTTTATTCCAACATAAATAGTTGAAGTTTTAGTCGATCATTCAAAAATCTATAGCTAATTAAAATTTGCATACATACATTCACAATCACGCCATGTACCCAAAAGGATGTAGCACAAACTCTTTTCACTATCCCGAAATCAGTTTCCTTCAAACATCTCTATTCACACAAGAAATTTTAGCTTCATCCATATTCGTAATACCTCTCATACATGCTCTTGTATTTCTACTACTTGGAAAGTTTCGCTCACGCAAAACACTCTCAATCATACCACTTCAACTACTCGTTGGACGTACACGCAAATGTATACCTTTAAAATCATTAATATAAATTATTTTAATTAACTTTATAACTATATCTAAATAAAATATCAAATCAAAAATAAGTCACTTATATTTTATAATAAATTAAATATTCACATAAATCTACTATATTTATTAAAATTCTAAAATATTTTTCAAATTAATATTATAAATTTGACTAAAAACTTAAAAATAGATAGGCCCATATTCTCACCTCTTTTGTTTATGAAAAAGTGCTTTTATTTTCACTTTAAAATGAGTTTTTACTTCGACTTCTTATCAAATATGAATAATATTTTTCTTTTTTATATCTAATATTATAAAATTCAAATAAATTAATTAAAATTAATTTTAAGTAAATATCAAAAGTAATGTTGACAAAAATATTTTTTAAAAGTGAGGTGAGAATACGGGCTATAATATTCAATAACCCATATATTTACTTATAATATAGAATTCAAGTAGTATAGTCATTTAAAAAAAATATATATAATTAAAATAATTAAATAGTAGTATTGTATTTTAAAAAAATCAATACAAATAAATTTAATAACAAAATATTATTGCAACGTATAGAACAGAACTTTTGTTTTAAGTTTTCATGATTAATATTTGACTGTAAATACCAACAAAGTATAAATAACAACTCATGTTAAAACCAAAGATAACAAATGAACATAATACCAAAAAGAGAACCAAAATAATTTGGACCCAATCCAAATGAAGAAATAACTAGCATCTGTAGCTTGGTAATTATCTGAATGAAACAATGAAAAGAGAATGAAAATAGAACCAGCGATTCTATGAACGAACAACTAAAATTAGAAAATGAAAATTTTATATCCCGACATTAAAACGCTCCACTTAAAAAACAAAACACAATCTATAGTACATGGCTACTAGATTATTAAACAAATATATGTTTTGCTCTTATCTGAGCTTCAAACAGAAACCTATACAACAAAATATCAAAAAGTATATTTTATGGTCTCGAATATAAATTATAGCTTGAACCAACCTTTGGCTTGTTATTTATTCTTTGATTCAATCTACCGATGTTACTCATACGATTTGACAGCGAAATAAAATATTTCGGTTTTTATATTGATGTCATATGAGACCTAAATATGTCATAGCTGACTTGGATATCTTTATAGTAGCACTCTAACTTTGCCTAATAAGGGATCGCTTGTAATTTAGACGTACGTTTTAAGAATTAGTCAGCGATGCTGCATCCTAACCGAAATTATAAGCTTCTTATTTTATTTGTATGTTAATTATTTAGGTATTAGTTTGAAATTTAATTTAATTATTATTCAAATATTTTTAGTTATATTATACTACTAAAACTCTTCGATTTGAAAAACCTTGAATATTTAAATAATAAAAATACTTTTTTATTTTGGGAAATAAACGAATATTGTCTTCGAAAAAATAAAAGCTGTTACTAATTTTTATTTTTCCACGACTATCATAAAAAGTTATACTATTCCCATATTAAATACAGATATAGAAAACTGCTTATATCGTCACGCTGTTCAGAAATAATGTGAGAAATTATTTGTCACATATGTTTTGCCAATTTATTATAAGCTTATAAGCAATCAATTGCATAGACCTTATAACCGTGGTTATAAAGTCTGAATGCGTGTGAGTTTTCTAGCCTATATCTATACGCTAGTGTGTGTGTAGGGTCTATTTACATAAATTTATTTACTAATATTTGTATAAAACTTAAAATTATATAAAAATATACTTTGTATGTAAAATAACATAAAAAAATCCAAAATATTTAAGCTTGCAGAATCTAAGCAATTCAAGGCAATTTAGCTAATGTATAATTAAAATTATTAAATTTTACGATTTTTTTTTAAAACAAATAAATTCGGTAGCGAAAACCATCAACCAATGAATGCTAGGATATCATTTTTCGCAGTGTATTTTTGAACGATACAAACATCCATGCTCCAAGCGGG
Source organism: Clivina fossor (assembly GCA_963966155.1). Lineage (NCBI taxonomy): Eukaryota > Metazoa > Arthropoda > Insecta > Coleoptera > Carabidae > Clivina > Clivina fossor. Next base: position 7,106,787 of record OZ014563.1, on the reverse strand, counting down.
ATTTGAACCCGGGCCCGCCTAGGTACGAGCAGTGTCAAATACACGCTCAGTCATGCCGGCCGGTAATTTTAAGATTAAAATTAATTAATATATTATATTCCACAATCTGAAACACAGTTTAAGATTATCATAATATTTTAAAATGCAAATATAAATTTCTATTTTTGTTTTTTTCATTGAAATACGGATCAATTTAATTAATTCTAACCTGAAATCTATATAAGCACGTCGAAGATCCATTAAATTTTGCATTTCAAATAGGAGACGAGAAATTAACATAATTATAATTTCTCTATTAATGAACGGCTTGCATTTATGATAATCGCCTTCAATTGAATGCAATTATTTTCTATTAGTAAATGCATCGGTCAAGTTTCGCAGGTAGAAAGAAAAAGGCAGGGAGATTGAACGATCTAGTCTATAATTAGGTCGATTTAATAACATTATAATTTAAAATAATGCACATATTCTTAGATTTAGATAACATTTAAATACATACAACTTGAATTACAATAGCTATTGTACTAGAAGAACGTTGTGTCGCATTATTTATGTTATACAATATAATATACAGATTGTAAAAATTAAAATAGTTGAGACTTTTTTTTCAATTAATTTTAGCTTATCTGTTGATTATCTTGACTTAGATTATAATAATATTGAAATTTGATTATTTGTGTTCGAATAAAATTGATACCCAATATACAGCTGCTAAAAATATTAGTTACGTTTTATTAATTCAACTATTAAATGATATATTATGAAACTTTCAATATACTGAGTATATTATTCTTCAAAATTATTATTATAAAACTTTTTCATATAGTTCGTAGATAATAGCTATTTGGCTAATTAATTACATTGTAATACATATTTACAAAATTACAAATATTACAGGAGATCTACTATTGTAGAATAATATTTACAAAATTATTGACATTTATACCATATCAAATTATCAAGTTAATTATTAAATCAATAAATAGTATTATTCAGAAATGCATATATAATAAATATATTATTTAACGTAAATAGAAAAAGAATAATTTTTTGTTATATTTTTAATGTATAAAATTATAGAAAATTGAAATAAACTATATTGTTTCGTATATAGACATATTTCATAAGTTAAAAATAGCCATGGTTTATATTCCATCCATACATCACATTTAAAGTAAATAAAACAGAGAAATAAAAAATATATATTTCCTCCTAATAAAACATATAAAACAATCCAGCAAAAGAGAACAAAGCTCATGGAACAAATTACCCAGATTTCACAGACATAAAACAAAATTCAACAAACTATAAAACCCAGAGCAGATCAGCACCGCCGCGTTTGTACATACGGCTTGCGAATTGAGCCGGATGAAAGTTTTGCGACTCAAAGTTTAGACGGGGACGCGCATGCGTACACCTATTCACGGCCCACGTCTCTGATGAAATGTAACGGAGCAAACGGGCTAGGGGCCACACGGGCCCAACCACTTCTTGCTCGCGAAAAAGCTACCGCTAATAAAAACTGGCATGAGAAATGCAATTTACGGCCCCCGTTGTAACTTCAAAGTCTCGCGTTCGATGCCCTGTCGGAAAGTTCAGCCAGAGCGTTTGTGTTTTGGTAAATAGTACAAAAAGACGCATGTGTCGTTTTCAAATGTTGGATATAATGTTTAAATGATTTATTTGTTATTTTTTGTTTAGTATGTTTTATGTAAAATAACAATTTAAAAATTGTTTGGATATATATTAAATTATTATTTTAACATAGAAATCATGATATTAAAATAAAACGACTTTAGGTTGTAGTTCTGTAGTTAAATAAAATTTGGTTTCCTTTAATTAAAAATTTATAAATTTTATGATCTAGTTACTTATTCTAATTTAATGATTTTTGAGAGATTTTTACTGTGTTAAATATGTACGAATATATGTATATATTAAATTTGTTGGTTTATTTCGTTATTGCATTATTAAAGTTAGCTAATTTTTTGTGGCTTTATGATAACATATTAATAATTAGCGACATTTTACGCAATCGACCTTTAATCTTGCTTAATACTTATATTAAAACTTAATGATTAAACTTAGTAATAATTCTTATTGTAAACATTTCACTTAGCAATATATTTCCAATGTAAAGAAAGAAAATGTTTAGAAGTTCCTTTTAAGAACAAAGTAATATATTTCACAAACAAGTGAAAGGTAAAATAAATGAAAATCGACTTTGCACTATATACGGAACAAAACATAGCCTACTTTACGAATTCCTTTGCCATCCAGGGACGACTTAATCCTCCTACTCCGCCTACAAAATTTACTTCATAAGATGTTCACGGCCTCATCATCATTACTCAACTGCTAAAACAATCGCAATTGTGTGTTTATTTTATTAATTAACGCTAATTTATTTAAGTTACGTAATTATTTTATTTATTATTTGTTGATATTACATTGTATTTTTGTATTGTTTTAGATACGTAGTCCTTTAATTAATAAAAAGTAAAAAATTAATTAAAATTAAAATTAAAAAAAATTACAGTTTTGATATAACATTAGAAGCATCAAATTAATATTGCAAAAACATGAATACGTGAATCAATTTGTTGTTAATTTGTAGACACGCTCAGTGTTTAAAAAACTGTGCAGTTTAAACTATGTAGTAAAGTCGTAGCAAAATGCACTCAGCTCACACATAGTTTATTTTTATAAATACACTGTACAGTTGTTATTTAATTTAGTACGCAGTTACATCGCAGTAAGCATTCGAATTTTATATAGTTTTTAAAACAAAAAATTTTTGGCCACGACATATTTTACTACATAATTTTACATATTAATCACAAATTAATGATATTACTTCGATGCAAATATCAAATGAACTGCAATAGCTACACACATACGATCAGTTAGGGTTTATGCAGTTGAAAATCTATCGGTTAGAGATTCAATAGTTTGGAAAAAACGTCAGGTCACGTGTAAATCTATAACATAAGCTAGTGTCTAAAAAAACTCTGTAGTTTAAAGTATATAGAGAAATCGAAGCAAAATACGCGCAGTTCTCACATAGTTCAGTTTTGTCCATATACTGTATATACAGTGCGATATTTTTATCTCTGAACATATGAACTGAATTACATGTAAATTTCCTATGTTCAATTTAAAAAAAAAAACAAATCAGACGCATAGAGACATCCCTGATAGTTATGCAACCAATCTTACATAATGTGACAGTTATTTGAAAAAAAATGAATTACTTTCAACAAAATATTTAGAAAGCATTAAACTATTCGCATTATTTCAAGAAATCTGTTTAAAAATGTATAGTATTATTTATTATTATTATTATTTATAAATTTAAGTGTTCAGCAATTTACAATAAATGACCATATTCTGTTAAATATTTTATTTTTTATTCAAATAAACATTATATTACGTATGATTGGTTGCATAACTGTCAGGGATGTCTCTATGCGTCTGATATGTTTTTTTAAAAATTGAACATAGGGAATTTGTATGTAGTTCAGTTCATATGTTCAGAGATAAAAATATCGCACTGTATACATAATATTATCTTTCATGTTTCTGCATAATTATAGACCACAAATTTGCTGTTTATTTCATTATATTCTCTTGTCATTATAGTTCTTAATATACTTGAAAACATAATATAGTTTTATACAAATCGGGCGTTAATGGGTTAAGGTGTTAATTGTGATCAATTAGTAAGTAAATAAAGTACGCTTGCTACTTTGTACCGTACTACAATCTAGTTATCACTTTCTGTGTTCTTACTATTTTAAATTTTCCATTTTATCATCTCGATAACGAATTTCTATTCAAGTTCTACTGTGTAAGAACCTCACTGCACAAACATATAAATCATAATCAAATTAAACGTGCATATGCCATAGGAAATATAAACCATTATCTCCAATTAAAACCAACGCCATATTTGTTCTTTCAAAAACACTAGATCCAACTAACGTCACACTGCTATACAATTCCTACATTCGTTCGCGAAATACAAACGTGGGCCGTATATATGTGCGTAATCCGAGGCAGATGAAAAGGATCAGCTATATGTCACTTCAAAATGTGTAACAACATATTCTTGTTTGAAGCGTTTTACTTGCCAACGAAACTAAATTCCGATCCGATGGAATTTCCTTTAGTTTCGCATCGGGCGCTGTTGTCTTTAATCTAATGTCACTCGATGGATGGATAAATGGGGAAGTATGTATGAATGACTGTACCCAGGGAGGGGAAGTAAGTGTGTTTGTATTTAATGTTTGTCTCATCACAAGATATAATACTGTTGTTGCGTATAGCTACTAGATGGGACAATTATTTTCGTACTCGTTACAAGAATAGTATCAGTTGAATAATAAGATTGTTTCTCTCATTTGTTATATGTGTATGTCATGCGGAGAATGCTTAGTCGTATTTTGGCGGTAATTACAATTTAATTTGAGTTACGAAATTTACATATGGTTGATGATACATATATATTATAAAGATCATTTGTCTATATTTGTTTGTCACGAGATTGAACGACAGTTTGTCCTTCGATAGAATTATATTTTATAACGCTGATACAATTTCATAATTGTTTCGAACTATGTATATTTAATTAAATCGTTACTATTAATAAATATTAATTTTATTATGGACTAATGATCATGGCAGTCGATGCCCTTCAATGCAAAAAATTTTTTTTATTGTATACTAGCGGAATTCCGGTATTGTAAATATATTACATATTACATATTATTTTATTTTAGTACTTTGCAGTTACTAAAACTAATCAGCTGTTAAATAAAAACTATTTTAGGATTAGATTTTGTTTCATTATTTTATAAAAACGACATTTCGACACGAATGAACACTTCATAAGGTCAAAAATTTGTATCAACCAAAAAAAAATATTTTTGATCTGATGAAGACAATTGTTCAGACTAAAACGTCGTTTTTATAAAATAATTAAACAAAATCTAATCCTAAAATAGTTTTTATTTTTTATTTAAAAAAGAAACATATTTTACTTCATATATGTATAGCACGCTTTATAAAACTCCCAATCTTCAGTATCAAACTTACAGCTCCACAAACAAAATTTCTCCATACTAGTTCCAAACTCACAAATTGATACCGATCTCGCACGGATCCACCAAAGAATCCATGTTCTTCCGTTGAACCGCTGGTTCTTTCGATGCAATTACACCGCACCGCGTCTTTTTCTTGTTGGCGTGCCTGCTCCAATTACGATTTAAACATATCGAACACATTTTAGCCCCGCCGTCGTATCATATTCGGGGGCCTCAGTCGCGTACCGACGATTTATGACCGGTCTATAGATCATGCAGCGGCCCGCCACCACCACCATGTTTGCCGTTTGTTTAAGAACGCGAGCGGGGCAGGCAATAATCGCGCGAACGAATTTTATGATTTATGCTATCGTATCGTGGCATGAGATCGGTTTTTGCATGTGCTATTATTATACATATATAGGTGGAGATGCTGAGTTGAAAAGAAATTGGAACGAACGAAGAAAACTGTGTAATTGTAAATGTTTTTATTCTTTTTTGAGATATTTGCAATGTTAGTAAGTACAGATATAACACGTATAAAGTTAAATTTATTTGTTAAAATTATTATCTACACTATAAATGCTGTATTTATTTTAATAATATTAAAATTAATTGAAAGTGTTACATTTAGATTCGATTTCTTAAACTTTTGATATTAATCATATTTAACAAGATACCCAGGGGCATACGCAAGGGGGAGATTAGGGGGGAAAATCCCCTCCCGAAAATTCGATGATGTAAGTAGAGTTCATCAAAACGTCGATTTTTTAATTAAAATTAATACAGAACTAAATCCTACAGTATTTTTATTTTAATATAATGAGTTCTGACAGTTTTTTTACTATATTAAAATATTTTGTCTTTTTTTGTAGCGATTAAAAAATTCTATTTATTAGGTCAAAAAACACCATTCTGTGTCACTATATTTATAACATATTTAAAAAATATTTCGGAACTGATTATATTAAAAGAATTTATAACTAAATCCTAAAACTTTTTTAAAAGAAATAAAATTTTATTTATTAAAATAATTTTATACAAACCATTTATATTTAAATTATCATTAACAATAAACATTTTATTTTATAGAAATATGTTTAAACTTATGTAAATGTTTTAAATAAAATTAATAAAAAAAATTATGAGTATCAAAGTTTCTACCGATTTATTGGAAAAGAAATTATTAAACTGAAAAATATTACATTGCTAATAATAATAATCTATAATTGAATCAACAAGTTTTTTATTGTGCAAATAGCTTTTAAAAAAAGTTTTATTAATTACATATACTTTCAAAATACCCATTTAGTTACGAGAAAACTTGTATTATTGATTTCGACAAGTATGACTCGCTAAATAAACATTAATTATTTCACTTTATAACAAGAATAAATAACTGTTTACATTAATACGTGACAGCCAATATTTAGCCTGGACGTTAAATCGATAGAAAATTAATGTTGTGAACTTTAACTAGACGAGTTCTATTGACGTAACAAATTAGAAAGAACATACAAACTAAGTCATTTTATGTTTACCATCCAATGAAAAAACAAAAGATGTAAATCACTTTTTTCTGTTTTAAAGAAAATGTCATTAGCTGGTTAATTTTTTCCTTGAACTTTCTTGATAAAAATAGTTGAATAGAAATATTTGAAATACTTTATAAAATATATTTCGAAAGTAAATTAACTAAATAAAACTCTACGAATTATATATTGTTTATTATTTTATGTAATTAAATCCATAATATAATAAAAATTAAATAAAGTTTGTTTATTAGTCAAATAATACACTGATGACTTTAAAATTTGTTACATATTCTTAAAATAAGTTTAATAAACATTATTCACAACTAATTTATTTTGTTGTTATATTTATTTTTACAATAATTATAATACATTGAAGTCATTCTTTTGTACAAAAAAAAATATTTGTATCATTTTTTTACTAAATAAGTATTCAGACATTTCAACTAATTTAAAATAACCTATAAATTTGAAATAGAATTCGCTAATTTATAAACATTTATTCATTGAAAAAATCGGATTTGTCATTTTAAGAAAAAAAAAAAAAAAAAATACCTACCGCAGTTTAACAGTCACATAAATATTTCTAAATGATTCTGCTTTAGTAAAAAACTAAATATTCGAATGAAATAAAATAAGAAGAAACAAAAATATCTGACAGTTATTTAAATCGTTTTTATAAATGGTAAGCGTTTAGGTCATTTTACATTCCACAGCATCTAATAAAACTAAATGAACTACTGAATTTGGTCGAACTGATAGATACGTTAAATGAGTAAACATTCTTTTTTCGATTTTTCAATATTTAATTTACAAATATATCTATAATTTTATAGAAAAATGTATTCGTTTAAGTGTCATTAATTTTAGAGTTGATCTTTTGAATAAGTTAGTTAACTAATTTCATTAAGAAATAATTTTTAAAACTCGTAATAAATTTCTGACAGAAATCTGCTTGGAATTCTCTGCGGTATATAAGACGAGATTATAACCGAATATTTTGATAAACTACCATTTTCTTTAATTAAAACTTTTCAAAATTTAATCATGTAGACATAAATTTATAACAAATATCTTAATTCAAAGAAATAGATATATTTTCTAATGTCATTTTAGCTGATTTTGATATATGTTAAATTAAAATTGTTAAATAAAATAAAATTACGAACACATAATATATAAATTATCTTTTTAGTTCTAAAATATAAGAAAAAATATAGTCCCGCCCTGGTAATTTTCTGGCAGGGCAGTAATACTTACATACTTGAGTTTCGTAAAAATAAGAATATAAAAACTTTTTTTCTGAAAACAAAGAAAGTGACAAAGAAACCTTTTTCCATACTTTGTCTTTTCAACGAAAAGAAATGAGTTTTTTTTTTGCTACTCGAAACCTAAAAAGCGCTAGCTTTTGTTTTTAGCAACGTTTCCTCCATCTGGCGAATGAGATTTGAATATATATTCAAGACATTCTAAGAATTTAATCACAATTATACAAAAAGAATCTTTAATGCACTTTTTGCAGTTTCAATTCTACACAGCCATTTTGCAAATTAATCGCATTACTAATTGTAATGCACGTTTCGCTATTTATATTAATGAAATTGCAAAAGAATGAACGGCAAGTTTTTTTTAATTACAAAATATTTGCTTTGAAATAAAGTAAGTAGAAAGTATTTTCTTTATGTACAATATTTACTAGTATTTATAATTAAATAGTGATGTACTAGCACTTAAATCCAAAGATTGTCAATTAAAATTTCAATTATTTTTATGAATATTTATTATGAAAAAATTCAAAACGTATAAAATTTTATACTTTAGTTCCGTCGTTATAAAAAAAATTAAGACTCATTTAGAATATTTTATTTATCACGAAATTAGTGTTTTTAAATATATATATATATATATATATATATATATATATATATATATATATATATATATATAAGATATGAGCTTCAGACTAACTATAAATATACTAACATCATAATACAATGTAAAGACTCTTTTGTTTTAAAAATAAAATTTAACAGCTTTTTTTTAAATATAAATACATCATTTCACTGAATTTTAAAAATAAAAATAAAAATTAAATAACTACATTTATTTTCTATTTCAAAACAAATTTAAACCAATAAAAACAAATACAACTGAACAGAAAAACAATATTGTTCCTAAAGCGTTTCCCATGGAACAAATATCAATAAAATCGAACAAACTTATTCCTTTTTTTTTTTCAACTAGAATAAAAGACGAACAGAAGACGATGATGAATCTAGCCAAAAATAATTCGAAACCTATCAAAGTGTAACTAACTTTTTCATCATTTTTGTTTTCGCTTGAGGTCCATCGGATCGCTTCGCGCGCGTTACGTTTCATCGAATATCGTACCACCGCCGCCGTCGCGTCTTCTTCTTATTATACTGCCTATGAACCATGAAATTATCTCCTAGTCCACCGGTCTTGTCGACCATGACAATGGTTTTTTTCTTCTTCTTCTTGTGCCTTAGCCGCAGAGCACTGTGAGTTGGAACCAAAGTGGTAATAGTTGGAAGACCGAGTCCGATAAGTTTCGTCTATTGAGGTTTTGATTAAAATTGGCTGTTGGCAAAATAGAAAAAGTCGGCAAAAAAAAGATTGGGAGAAGTTTTTGTTCAAGTTCGAACTTGTGGTGTTTATGTTAGCATACTATCAAAAGTTATTAGAAGATAATCATAACAATTATTTATAAATATAAAAAATAATTCAGTTTTAAGATTCAAATGGTTTTTGTTAATTTAAATATAACATTAACTCTGGTAATAATAAACAGAAGTTAACTATTAACTCAAGAATAGATTCAAGTCAAGTAATTCTCACAGAATGTTAAATTATGCTTTTTATTGGACTTAAAGATGGTACAATTGTTTATCCGGTAAATTTGTTATCGATGTTGCACCTACCGAATAAAACAGCATTTACTTTAATACGCAAAGTATTGAATTTAATTTGAACAACAAATCTAGTGCATAAACTTTCCAGTTTAAAGTTATACCTTACTATTTCTTAACATTTTTACCGCATGCAACCGCGCATATTAGCTTTGTGTTTTAAGTTTAAGCAATTCACGACGACGACATCAGCCGCAGACAATGGTCGACCTTTGGGTGAAAAAAATCGCAGACAATGCGCGCCGAAGATGACAACATACGGGACAGGTATCGCGTCACGATTTCGGTACATATTATGTCAGACGGGGACAAATATGTGCTTAATACGTCCGCGAAGAGAGAAAGACAATAAAAGTGATTGTGATTGTTTTGTCGTCGTGAAGTTCAACAGACTTTCTTATTTGGTGTTACTGTTGTTTGTTTGCTATTGTTGAAACTAATAGATGGCGCGTGTTTGATTTATTTGTTACAATCTATAAGTTTTTACTAATTACGATTTCGGCAAATACGAGCGGAGAGGTAGATTGCAATATACATGGTTGATTACCTGAAGTTTTAACGAAAAAGAACGAAAACAATTTAAAATATAATTTTATTTAAATAATGGAACAAAATTAATTTAGATTAAATTACAAAATAATTAAAATTATTACAATATATGGGCTAATTCTTTTGTACGTCGATATGTAACTTACAAGTTCTCTTGAATGTATCCGTGTCTAAATAAAAATAATTTAGTTTTTGATTAAACTGGATAAAAATGTACCTTAAACAAAAATCGACTACAATCGAACTTTGAAAAACAACTAAAATTGCTGATATGTCAAATATATCAAATATATCAAATATACACGACTGTTATATATTACTGGAATGCTAAAAATTGTCATAAATAATTATCTATTGTGAAAGATTAACAAAAACAACGCTATATTTTATTAAAAATTTGGAATCAGAATTATTACTTTTTGATCGACCGTTTTATAGAACTTGTACATTTTTATTTGAACTATGCATGCGTAAGGTACAAAAAGATTTAGTAGTAAAAGTGTTAATTTCAATGAAAAATAATTATAAAACATAAATTGTAATTATTGTACTGTTATTGCATGCAATAGGTAATTAATAACGTATTAAATTCTAATAATATGCAAATTAAACGTTTGTAATTTTCTATAAATTCACTATTAAATTTCCTCTCGACATGTTTAATGTCAATCTCACATTTGAAGTTTTGTATCGCATACATAAGAAATGAACTTTTGCTTTTAAATGTCAATTTGTACTAAATATAAGTAAATGTGGCCTACTTTGATATTGTATATGATAAATTTGATTGATACATATCTAAATTATAGTTCTAAATTTAAAAATTACTATGTGCATTTAAAGGTATACACAATTTCTTTTATATTACAAGATAAATTATTTTCTTATCTATGATTATCCAAAAAGTTATTTACAATAATTTTACAAGGCAGTAACATGCTATGATATAATTTAGCAAATTTGTTTGTTATTAATTGTAAGTAATTTTTTATTTTGTTGTTATAATATTTTATACAATATATGAATAAAAATAAATTGAAATTTAATATAAAAAAATTGTGTCAAAATATTCTTGTAAACGAGCTATATGTAAATAATATATTTAATAATTAATTTCTAACTCAAAAATTTGATATAAAAAAATTTATTTTATTTTTTAATATTATTTTGCAAAAACAGATTAAATTTAGTAATTCCTAAGTCTATTTATCAAACAAAAGATGATAAATGGTGTTTTCGGAGTGTAGTCGCTGAAATTTTAGTCAGCGGTAGTAGCATTTTGCAGTGCAATCGATAATTGAATGTCAGATAGTCGTTCGCGGTATTCGTGGCCGAATTAATGTTTTTGTTTGCCGGTTACCGAATTGACGTGAATTAAAACCGGTTGGGCGGGACACTGCATCCAGGGAGCAACTGACACACATTGCAATGTGATGTGTGTTTATGTGTATCTAACGTAATGCCCGGATTTACCCATTTTCTCCACGAAATTTTAATTACTCTTATGTTACTACATTGTAAAAATTTAATTTTAAATGTAATATATGTAATTTTACATATTTTTTATAGTGTACTTAATTTATAAATACGTAAGACAATATTACAGTATCTTCAAATTTTACATCATGAAAATTTTCATGTTGTAAAATCTATATATAATATATATTTTTTTTTTAAGTATATTTATATGTATATATATATTTAATGATATAACTTATTAAATATTAGTTTTTAAATTAAAAGAATTAAAATATATAATTTTTAAATTAAAATTTTAAAATATGTAAGGCTAATTATAAATTTAAAACACTTGCCTTAAGATGCTGACATAAATTTTGGTAACAGTTCTGTAAAATAAAGAAAAACATATAAATGTTATAATTCAGTAAGTTCCAAAAAATATATATATATATTTTTTTTAAAATGAAACAGCTTTAGGTTGTAGTTCTGTATTAATTTTTATTAATAATTGACGTTTCGATGTACTCAACGTATATCTTCAATCTAGTTACTTATTTTGTTAAGTAGTAACTTGTTTTTGAAAATGTACATTAAGTTCGTCGAAACGTCGATTATTAATAAATATTAATACAAAACTACAATCAAAACTCGTTTTATTTTACTAAGTTAGTATTATAAGTTCGATGTTTGACTACTTTAGTTAAATATTGTTTAGTTCTTATTCATAATTCAAAAAAATGTTGTCTTAGAATCAGTATTAATTAAAACCAATTTAAAAATTAATCTTATAACACATAGATTTACGTTCTCTCGACAAATATACGTAATAATAGAATATACTAATATTGTCTTTAATACAAATTTTAATCTGATCAAATTATTTAAATTTATAAATTAAATAGTCGTGGAACAACAAACATTTTCAGTTCAGAATTTCACGCACTATGCCTAATTCAAATTAACAGTCCGTGCTTACGCATATATTCTGCATTTGACTGGTGCATCCAAATCCAAATTTATTAACGTTTTGATGCATTCCGAATTGCATTTCTGCATGCGACAATTAATGAAAATACAGCGCTATGCCATTATCAATCTCGTTCCTTTTTTATTTGTTAGCTTATGACATTTTTATTTACAAAAATCAACTGTGTGTGTGTGTGTGTGTATGTGATTTCAATTAAAAACCTAAAATACTGGTATTTATTTTAAATTAAAAAACAAAATAAATATAAAAAAATTATATTATATTATATAAGTGCAAATTAGTTGACAATTAAGGTCAGCTGCATAAATTGTCATTAACTTAAACAATTATTAATTAGGAAATTTCAGTAATTAAAAGTAATAACAACGTATAAAATTATACATTTGCTATTTTACTAAAAATCTATAAACTACTTAACTCTATTTTTTAAAGTAAAATTCATTAAAGCACAAAAAATGAGGGTTTCTATATATTTCATATTTTTTTATTATTTATTATTTATTTTAATATTTTTTTATTTTTAACTTCAAGTTTACAGCAATATACTAAACACATTTTTAAATAGTTTTAATTTATTTTTTATAAAAAAAATAGCGTAAAACTTCCTTAATAAGATTCCGTTTACAAATTGCAAATATGTGTTTGCATTTTTAAGATACGGGCCCTAAAAAATGTTGCCAATTTCAAACAAAAAAATTTAAAAAGTTGAAATACGTCAAAAACAGTTGAACTAAATTAAAATGTTTTTAATACATGATAAAATAAAAAATAGAATTAAAATAAAAAAATTAGGGTCAACTTCCGGTTAAACCAGAAGTGTTATTGCCAATATATTTTACTTGAACTGAGCATATCGGAATACCCTCTATACCACATTTCGTAACACAATATTATGTGGCAACTATATATTCTTTATTTATTGCAATATATATAACTTTTCAGTGTTTAAGTCACTTTGTTGGTTTATGGACTCCTTGATTGCCCTTCCGCCCCGCATTGCAAAGTTTTGTAGATAAAATTTATGCATCTTTCATTGGTTCGATGAAAAATTGGAATAAAAAGTCATTTTATTTATTTTTATTTTAGTGATTTCTAATGTTGTTTTAGATTTTATATTTCTTTGGTATATACATTAAAAAAAAACTTAAGAGTCAACAGCACAAATTTTTAATTACTATCTTTCCTATATATCTTGTCAAAATGTTGACTTCTAACGAAGCGAAATGTCACATTTCTAAAATTAATTGTTTGACTTAACATGGCATACAAATTTGAGTGAATTTAAAATCTACCGTTATACCATTAGTGAAAAAGCCTGATCAAGTTTGCAACAGACCCACAAAGATGATTATAAACTTCTAACGCAGAATTTTTTCATTTATCTTTCAACGCTAGAATAGATACGAGTTTTTTGTGTAAAAAATGGCAACTTTAATAAACGGAACAGGTGCACAGTTGCTACATTCGCAGGTGTTATTTGGTTAAAAATACAATTTATGTTTCATTTCTTTTGTTTATTAATACAATTAAATATAAATGTGCTTTAGTCTTTTGTTTTATGTTGTATAATTTAATAATTAACAATATCACGGTAAGAAACGAAACAATGTGTAATGAAAACAAAGTAATATTTATTTTGAAATAGAGATTTTCTATGAATTATGAATGATTTTCGTTAATAAATAATTGTCAGACAAGTCACAATTAAATACTTTGTACCTTTGAATCTAATACATTATGCATTTGTGTACACTTTATACTGCATAGATATCTAAAAAAGCTATATTATTATTATTTAAATTGTTTTCTACTTTAACTAACAAAAATATGCTGAGTATTAATAATTAAATATAATTCTATTAAATAAGTTATTTTTTTAATAAATTATTATATTAAAACAAAAATTTACATTTGCGTTCTGATAGTTTTATTACACAGATTTGATATATTTTATTTAATTTTATTAATAGTTAAATAAGATTAGAAATATTTCAAATTTATGTAGCAATATTTTTAAATTGAAAAAATTTATTTGTATAGAACATTATAACATTTTGACAGTTGCATTTTCATTTTCAATATAACATGTTTAAGTATTTAATGTTTATATGAAAAATTATATTTAAGAAAAAAAAAGCCTGCAGCTTTTTTTTGCATGTTTTGCAAGATTACTTGTTGAGAAGGCTAGACGAACAATGGTTAGTCACAAATAGATAAAGCATAATTAGACACATTTAAGCACGAAATAACATATATTTTCTAATGCAGATATCCTTAATCGTGACTAAATGTTGCGACTGATTTGTGTGTTTCACTACATTAAAATATATGTGTGATTAAATTTATCTAATTGTGAATAACCAAGATGTCCGCTACAACTGTCAAATCTTGTCAAGTGTCAAAATTTTAAATTTTTTTTTAATAAAAATTAAATATAAAACATAAACAGAGTCAGTTTACTTAATAAATTCTAAAGTAATTTACATTTATATTCGTTTATAATTAATATTTACTGCAAATTGTAAAATCCAATCTACGATAAAATATAAATAAAATTTCTGAACACAATCGCAAAAGGCATTAATTAGTACGTGAACAATAACATCTCTTTTATTGCGACCATTAAAAATATGCATAAAATTTCGAAACATTTTCTTGTTTATTATTAACTTTTCCCCGATATAAACAATAAACAATCTAGCATTTATTTGCATAACAAAGTGCAGTTAACCGAAGCGACAAGCATAATTTCTATATAGTTTTGCAAAGATTCTTGTTTTTGAGCAAATAACTTATATCTGCAGCGTTCGCATAATCTTTATTTCACTGGTGGAAACAATGGCGTTTTTGTTTAAGTTACTAGACGACTAAGATTAAAATATTTCCATGAATAATGAAAAGTATAATAAATACGATATCAGGCGCGCGTTGTACACGGAAAAACAATGAGCGGAATTATGAAGCCGCTAAACAATACTATATAATGCATAGATTATGAATTACTTACTGAAGAAGACATATTTGTTTTTTTAAATATGAAAACAGGTAATGCATACATAATAATACTTAATCTAAAAATAAGAAACAATAAATAATGTAAATGGCATTAAATTAATAATATTAACAACAATGTTATTTTTTTTAAACATTTAAACAGCATTGGTACGAATTAGAAATAAATAAAAGGTTAAAACTTATTCAGAGAATCTTACTTATCACGAAATTAGTATTATGTTTTAGTGGTAATACTATTAATTCTGATCTGTACTGTCTACTAGATTGTAAAAACATAATAAAATACCAAACACTGAGAATCGACCAGTCCAGAAAATTCAATTATTATAACAGCTATATTATTTTTAATAAATCTTAAATTCAAAACTAATTGTTTGCTAAACTTCATTTCAGAAAAATCTTTAAACACGTTTTCAAGATAAACACATAAATATACAAGAATTTCTTGTTTAATAGTATTTAATTCAATCTAGTAAAGCAATATTTATCAATAAAAAAATATTATATATTGGATATTATAACAAAATAATTTTAATAAAATTAATGACAATATTCTTAGAGAAAACAATATTCTTCAGGGCGAAAAACTAAAATCATCGTCAAATAATTTCAGTATGTTAGATACGGCTTTAACCATATTTTTTCTTCTCTTTTGTTAAGTGCTTCGTTAGCAATTTATAGTCGGCAATGTAATTACTAGGTGAATTGCATTTATACCACGCAAAAATCGTTTTTACGATCCGAAAAAAAAAACTTGTTGAGGAACGAAAAAAAAATTTTCTGTCTCGCAGATGTACAGAACTAGAACTCTGGCTTGTTTTATTTTCTAATTAAAAATAATTTCGGTTTTTTACGTGTTTATCAGTGAAGAATTTTGTACAGGTAGACAGGTTTTTATTTTTCGTCTCAAGTTCGTTATTTGTTGATGAGTTTATTATCAAAATACATTTATATGGAATTTTTATCGAAGATAGTTTTAATGTTGTTATAAATGATACTTTAATGAAACAAGTGTCATGTAAATGAATGTCATTTGTCTTTTGAACTTACGGTACAAATGTAATTGAGTTATTATCAAGAATATTTTTTTATATTAATTAAAATGTAAATTTAAAGAAATTAATAAAAAATGTACAAATAAAATATGAATATTGAAATATATGACATAAATAAGTTATCACTATAATTTAAAATGTAATGAATATTTTCAAAAATAAGATAAGAGAATATTTTGTTTCCAATTTTAAGGTTGGTCTGCAGCTTACCATCACAATTCTTTATCGTTAGCCATTCTTTTTAATACATACACAATCAGCATTTACAGAAATTATAAATTTGACCATAAAAACACTGCTTGTTTATAAAAAAGTGCTTTTATTTTTTGCTTTCAAATAAATTTCTACTTCTATATTTTATCAAATATGAATAGTATTTATATTTTTTATATATTTTTTTTTATATCTAATATTATAAAATTGAAATAAACCAATTAAAATTACTTAATAAGTAGTTTTAAGTAAACGTCAAAAATAATTTTGACAAAAATTAAAAATAATTATTTGGTGTTGATTTTAATTTCGTTTGAAACGTTTGAAGAAAAAATAGTATTCCAGTTAGAGTAGAATGCTTTCTACTCCTCGTAACGTAACATTCTATTTGCAATATAGTTTCTATTCAAGTATCATTAAAAATAATTTGTCTCTCTAGCCATTATCTCAATTTGAACGCATTGCTATCCAATAACAAAAGCACCCAAGGTGCAACTGACTAAAATTCCAACACACACACATACAGAAACACACAACATAAACGAGTCGCTTGCATTCATTTGCATATTGGATTACTGTATCAGTATTGAATCAATTAAATCTCTATGTAAATCAGACAAGTCTGTTCGATTATGCGTTCGAGTGTAAAACGGTTTGAAACTCTGTCCCCTCGTCTTTTGCTCTCCCACTCGGTCCCCGCTCGGATCCCATCATCCCATCCATCCACCCATTCAAACAAAAGCCCGTGTTTGCCACCCGCACCTGACCGATGCGCGACAGTCCAGTCAAGTTATGCGCGGTCGAGATTGCTCTCGTCGCAAATGGTTATAGTCACACAAGTTGGCTGTGGCACAGTATGTTGCTGCCACATTAATATATATAAATAGATGACAATCGCGATGGGTAAATGGGTGAGATGGTGTGAGTATGTGAATGGGTATAAATGACCCAAACCTTGTATCTAGATTATTACAGAAGGTGACATTAAGAGTAATGGATTTATTCTAAAATGGATCAAATATTAGTTTTTACAAACTTAACTATATTTTATAATTTTTAAAGATTCATACTTTATAAAATATTACTTACAGCAATAATTAAAAAAAAAAATTAACTAAAATTGTCTTCAAACTAAAACTACAAATATATTATTTTGAGAATTTAACATGAAAAAGAAAACTGTATTCACAAATCTCCAAAATTTAAAATACAAAAAGAGTACATTTTTTTGTTTATTTGATTACATATTCTCTTTGCAAAAACAATATAAGGCTTTATCCGAAAAAAATCATGACAATTTTTAATGAGTTTGCTCATAAAATAAATAAAGCTCATTTAAAAAACAATCTAAACAGCGATTGTCGGAAGTTATAAATAAACAAATTTAAAAGATTAAAATCTGTAAAAACAAGAAAAATAAAATAAAAAACAGAAAGGCAGAAAAAAATCCCGACAGCATCTGAAAACATACACCGCATTATTTCGAAGCACGTTCGGCAATAATTTCGCCATGATAAGATAAAACAGCAAAACGCATTTACCAGCCCGCTCGGTATAAACCGGCCCATTTGTAGGCACGGCAGCGTTTTCAGAACCGGGAGAGAAATTCGTGATCAGTCCGGCCCCTGAGATGCAGTACGTTAAAAACAACGGACGGTCGACTGAAAAATGTCGGTCATCTAATCAAATTAAAAAGTTTTTATGTTGACACTATGTGTGCAATGCTTCCAGTTTGGGGACCTGCTTTGAGATTATATGACTGTCGTAAGTTCGTTTTTTTTTTCTCCTCGCAGTGTGGGTCGAACGGGTCGCACCTTTAAGTTGTAATCTTGTTCAGGAGTTTTTCACGGTTGAGATTACTGGTTCCAAGGCAACTTTACCTTACTTTTGATTAAATATTAATGGAGGATTTGTGATACAATTAGATAGTTTGGGTTTATACAACTTAATGTTTAGTTTATAAGAACACTCCAGTTTAGTACTGTGAATTTACAAATTACAATAAATGAAAATCAGTTTCAAGTACTAGTAGTTTTTTATTTGTGCCGTATTTATCTTCTATTTACAATAAAAGATTAAAGTAATAAAAATACAAATCAAATATGATAACACTGAATTCATATTTTGCAAATAAGACTGAAAGCGAGCTTTGGCGTAAAAATCTGATGAATAAATAAATTATTATAATTTAACCGTTTGAGTGCCACGGGTTTTTGCTGTTTTCCCGTTCAAAAGTGCCAAGAAGCGCTTTTGCGCTTGTTTTATTTTCTATTCTACATTATTTAGTTAATTATATTATTACAGCAATCGCTGTTTATAAAAATAAAAAATCTACACCTACAAAGTGTAATATTACTCCAATTTTATTTGTACTTAAAAAAGAACGGTAGCCGTAAAATCGGGCATCGACAGAAACCGAGCTTGCTAGAGCGCTGGCAAATTTTGACCGTAACAGAAGAGCGCAAAATAGCTGCTTGGCACTCAAATGATTAAAATATTTCGCATGAGTGAATATTTCTACGTACAAAAAATAGGAGAATCATAAATGTGGATAATAGAATATTTGCGTTTAATTTATATTTATTTATCTTTAGAATATATAACGCCATTTTATTTTATTTTTTTGTGGTTTAAATATTTTGAAATTTTTTATTTACTCAAATCAATGTTAGCAACATCTTATATCAATTCCGCTTAAATTCTTGATTTTAAAAAAGAACATGAGTTGTAAAAATTGTTTCTCAAGAAAAAGATAACATCAATCTGTATGAAGACACTGATTTAAATAAAATTTGGTTTTTTTTAATTAAAGATCATGTCATTTGTATCATTTTTTTTAATGAATATATATGTTGAGTACATCGAAATGTCGCTTATTAATAAATATTAATACAGAACTACAACCTAAATCTGTTTTATTTTAAAAAAAAATATTTTTTAACAAAATTAACTATAAAAAAAAATTGGCATACATTAAATTATTTATATTAAAAACGTAAAATTTATCAATATTAACAATAAATTTCCACAGTCTTTTTTAACTGTAATATAAACTTCGGTTTCCGTGACTTATGTCCTTTCTTAAATCAGCAATTTACTTTTTCAAAAATATAAACCACATATAGAACAATACAAAATCTGTACATTAATCATTATCTTTAACACAGAATCTTACTTAAAACCCCAGCATATACACTCACTAGACAAAAGCTACCAGCAAAACAAAAGAATGGTAAAAAATTGCATCATTGTATCACCCTCGCATCTAACACACTTTCCCTTAAAAACTCGCCAGACCAACCAAGCAAACAACAAACAATCCAAATACCTATTCGTCTGTCAAAATCCGCCACTGTTACCCCCAGTCGGTAAAAAAGAGGCACGTAGTGTCTTTGTGTTCGAGGTGACACGCAGCCGAGGCCTAACAAGATATGTCCATTACCTGATGGCCGAGACAAGCATCTCGGTGCGGCCTGCTCAATATTCATTACCTCGATTGGTTCGGTGATATGTCACATTTAGCTGGCGGTTCCCGTGGTAATTAATGAACGAGAGGGTGCCAGGTAAGATTGGCGCTCAATGTGGGGCAACTGGTGTTTGGATTGTTTGGCGTAGACAAGCTTGAAGTAAACTTGATATTTATTTTAACAATACTTATATCGTTTTAAAATTATAGAATTATTCAGTAAATATTGGGTTGGTGTATAATTATCATGAGTGTTTGTAGGCGAGTTATTTGTTAATAAAAATTGCTGTTTTGTTTACTTTTTTAATATAAAATATTATTATTTTCAAGTTATAAAATTGCGTGTCGATAATTATACCCATACAGCAGTTATTGAAGTAGATGGTGACTACGCTCCGGAATAATCATTTAAAAATGTTGTTGTTCAATTTTTATGTTTCTTTTTTCATAATAAATATTTTTTTTAAAAAACGCCTGATAATTATGCACCAGTATTATGTTTACATTTTGATATTTTAATTTATTGCATAATTTATTTACTGTTAATATTTACATATTTCTAATCAATGTATTCATATTTGGTTTTTTATATTATTACCAAACTATTATTGTTACCAAAACTCCAAGTTTTGATGTATATATGTGTACTGCCAAAATTAGTTAACAAAGTTTTTCTTTTAATTTATGAAACTAAAATATAATAAATCGTTTGACAGCGCTTTGTGCAACCGGCCTATGTATAAAAAAAGATGAATAAAAGGTTTGTCAAGACTATATTTCTGTGTTACAGAAATATGTATTTAATAACAATATTTTAAAAATTATCTAAACAAAACGGTAATTATTAATAACTATAAGTTCGGGCTAACATCGCTTCTGATAATAATTAAAACATTTTACTTCAGTCTTGAATGTTACAGAAATAAATATTATAAGCGACGACATTAATCGCCGGCACTAAACTATTTACAACTTTCGAATAAACTTTAAGACAATTATATCCAATCGCAAATAAATTCAAAACAGCTTAACTGCAGCACTGCAGTAACACAACAAACATAAACGTTCGCCGATTGTTTATAACTTATCGCAGTCAACTTGTCACTAGTGAATCGTCTATGTTGAACGCCGAGACGAAATTAAATGAAACTTTACCGAAGCGTAATTTTGATTAATGTTGCAACGGGCGTCTTTTAATTCTTGAACCCGCTCCTGCATGAGCAGGAACTTATTTAGATCCCATTAAACATTTATAGATCCGTTCTTGGAGTTCCTGCCTTAATTAATCCGTGCAATAGGGAACGCGAGCAGGCACCGATACAGCGCGCCTGTTTCGCGCTCTGTTGATGAATTCATTTGGATCTCGTCAAATATGCAGGAGAATTTCTTTTTTTTATTAATTGCTGCCTTTCAACAATGGTATTGTTAGTGCTAAGATGGCTATGGAGCAATGTTAATATTACATTAAAACAATTAATGGATGTTGGGTATTGCTGAAAACTCTTGCCATAAATCGAGTAATTTATATGAAAATAATTTTAAATTATTAGGTAGATTCTATATTCCAGTTTATTCGTGGTAAAGTCCATATTATTTTTAATTTCAAGATATATGATTAGAAATTAAGTGCATAATAGTATTACAATAAAGAGATAAAATTAGACATCTTTATTTACTAATTTTATTATATTTCTATTTATTTTTTTAATAGTTTTTATACAGAAAAGATGTATTAGTCTAAACATTGTAAAAAAAAATTTAATATCACAAAGTTAAATATTATTAATTACAAAAAAACAAAATATATTTCTTGATCTAATTACAGTAACTACAGCTTTTAATATAAATACCCAACATATTTATAAGCTTGAAATTAGCCATCGTAAGATTTACATACCCTGACATTTAACAACACTGAAACATTCGAACTAAAATCAATCAGGTTCGTAAGAGAAAAACCGCTTGCTTTGCATAAATTACACCACAGCCTAGACAGACACTATACCCATGTATTACTGTTCGCATATATATCTAAACGTACGTTAATAACTTCTTTCAGCGGTAATTTAACAGCCCGGTATTAATTAACATTTCAACAAGTTGATGTCGACCCGCCGTCTTGTTTCGACAGTATGGTGTCATGTTAACAAACCATACGGGCACGGGTAAAATACAGATTTAACAGCGAAAAATCTCTCGCTTCACAGCACTCCCGAAGAAATTGCTGTTAATTACTTGTGTCAAAGAAAATTAGATACATAACAGACATATGGCGAAACCAATACTGCAATATATAATTTACATTTATATATATATATATATATATATATATATATATATATATATATAGAATCGAATTTATCATGCCTGGATAAAAATAGTTAATGATAAAAATATCGTGGGTTAAAAGCATCAAAAGCTTGAATAGTATTTCAATTGAGTTTCATTTTTCAAAAATCCTAACAGACTGCTTTTAACTTACAAAATTTTTATCTTTATATATATATATATATATATATATATATATATATATAAAGATAAAAAGTTCTATTTCTCGTACAAAGTTCAGCAACTTAAGTCCATGGGAGTCTGTACTCCGATTCTCTTTCTGTCTCATCTAGTCCGAACTTGTATCTTGTTTTTGAGATTGAGCTTGATAATAATAGATATTTACTTATTCTCCGACTAGTTATTCTAGGTACTACCATATTCTGTTAACATTGATGGAGTAACTGAATCTGAATTCGTACTCGATGTAATGATTAACATCTAAGAGAGAATGTCATAGTAATAAATTAAGTACCTTTTAAATGCAGAATATGTTATTATAAATTTTATTGTATATATATATATATATATATATATATATATATATATATATATACAGTGGCGCAACCAAGGGGGGGGCCGACGGGCCTCGGCCCCCCCCAAGGCTAGCAGAATTAGCACAATTTTTATTTGTTTAGTCATATATTCAGCAGTCACTTCTAACGCTACAATTATTTACCCCAAAATATTGAGCCAAAATTCATTATTTTAAACTATTAATTATTCGATTCATGTAAGATAAAGTGAAAATCTGGTTAGTATTTGTTTTTTTTTTGCTTCTCTAAGATAAAATCCTTGGGCCCCCCCCAAGACAAAATCCTGGCTGCGCTACTGTATATATATATATATATTATAAATATATATTATAATAAAAAAAACCTTTGGATGGATTATTATTTTTTAATTACTTTATAAATCTAAATATAATATACGGCAAATAAAAACTAAAACATTTTTTACAAATAATTTTAAAAATAATAATTTTGCATTTGTTCAAAAATAAATTTTATTTTAATTATAACTCCAATTCTTATTATTTAAGTACAAGCAATATATCTGTTTCATAAATTTGACCTTAAAATACGAAAAATGAGGGTATATTTTTTTATTAAATTTTTAAAATTAATAAGAATTTTTGAGACACATTTGCCTAATTTGAAAGTTAATAAATTAAAATCATAATTTACTTAATAGAAGAAGAATCTATATCACACGCCAAACAGATGACGTTCATTCATTTCACAAATTTGATTTTTACACATTTCTGACAAATTTCCTATAATAACATCCAAGTGGTTCAATTCATATATTACAAAATCCGTGATCAAGCCGATGCCGTGGCAGTGATAAATGAACAGTCACCCATACGGTTTCAAGGCCATAGAAGCACGAGAGAGCAAGAGCACGTCTTGTTATTTCTTCTGAACGCTTCGGGGCCTATCAGCATCACACACAAACAAACACATACACACACACACCATTCAAACAGATCGTGCGATAAAGCCATTACGACAAGCGATCGTCTAAGCAATTTATGTATTTGTTTTAAGCAACTTTTCAGTGCAGAAAGCAATCGTAAATTTTGCCGGGGAATGCTGGCTTGCAGTGTAGTATGGTCGCGACTCTTCGGGCATATTTATTTCTTAATATTCGCAATCGCTACGAGGCTGCACCAACTTGTGGCGTAGCGATAAAAACGGGGGATTAAATTTTGAAAATAACTCGCCAATCGCGAGGAATTTTAATTTATTTCATACTTTCGTATAACGTCGGTTATTTATTAACGATATGAAAAAAATTTTAATGGAATTTTGAAATCGATCGATTCTTTATATTACAACCGTTAGTCTAGCTAATTGTTCATGCAAAATTTGGGATTTTTGCAGCATTTTAAGATCTAACATTTTGAAGATTTTACTGTTTTTTTATTTGTTTTGTTTGCAGTCTGCCTTTTTACTACTTTGACTGCAAGGAAAAAGTAGTATAGCGTTTGGTACGGTGTCTGTAACATTTTCAAAAAAAAAAAAAAAATTGTATAGAAATCCTTTATATAGCCTCTAGATGACGAATCTGAACTTAGTTTATGTGGGTGTATGTGTGTGCGTCGTCAGCTCGCTCGCTCGCTCGCTCGCTCACTCGGTCGTCAGACAAAATTTTGTGATCGCAACTCCTCCTAGACGGTTCAACCGATTTTAATGAAATTTTCAGGATAAATTTGTCTAGTGCCCAAGATGGTCAAGTGGTTTTGGTTTTTTCCAGTGATGCCAACTTTCCGAGAAAAAAATTACTAAAATTTTTAAAAATTCATATTGGCTATGTTATTTATCCGATTTTGATCAAATATACAGAATAGATTTCCCTAATGCTCCCATTAATTATATAATTTTATTAATATCCAGTGTTGCCAACTTCCCGAGAAAAAAATTACTAAAGTTTTAAAAATTTTATTATGGCCATGTTATTCAACCGATTTTACTCAAATTTTCACAAAAGATTCTTCTAGTATTCATATAATTTATGTAATTTTAACAAAATACAGTGTTGCCAACTTTCCGAGAAAAAAATTAGTAAAATTTTAAAAAATTTATTATGACCATTTTATTTAACCGATTTTAATCAAATTTTCATAAAAGTTTTTCCTAGTGCCTAAATCAATTATGCAATTTTAACGAAATACAGTGTTGCCAACTTATCGAGAAAAAATCAAATTTTTTTAAAAATTCATTGTGGCTACATTATTTATTCGATTTTGATCAAATTTTCAGAAAAGTTCCTAGTGCCCACATAAATTCTAATATTATTAAAATACAGTGTTGGCAACTTTCCGAGAAATGTCAAAGTAGTCTATATATGGGTTTACCCATATACTTCTAATCTTGTTGTTGTGTATTTTTAATCTGAAAGTATAAAACTGTGATTATAAACTATAATTTTTAAATAAAAAAATTAAAATAAAATTTGGCTTCCATTAAAAATCTATAATTCTTATGTTATTATCATCAATTATATAGTAAGAATGAATGTTTTTACCTTTATTTTTTTAAGTTATTTTAACTAGTATTTCAACTAAATATCTTTGTTACCTAAATTCATTAAATTTGTATTACTGAAATCTAATTTTTCTTAATATAAAAAATATACGTAATTCCATTCTTCTAAAAGATCATTTTTAATTCTCTCACCTAATACAAAAAATTCATTTAAAGTATGTCATAAAAACGAAATTCTATTTTTTCTTATAATGCTCTTCCTATCCAGCGTAACTAACAGCAAAATTACCCCTATAAGAAAAATTCTCGCATCAGAAAAAAATCTCAAAACCATTGCTACCTGTTGTTGTAAAGGTGTGGCTGATGTCTGCTACCTGCTGTTTTCGAACAAAAGACTTTTATTTAACCAACAAAACAAGCAGGGGGTGTGCGACAACAGTACGTACAATAAGAAAAAAAAGCAAGTGCCTTCTATAATTTACACCTTTGAGTTGGCGCTGATTGTAGCTTGGTTTTTTTACAGTTTCTTCCTGGTAGGTGCCAAGATTTTTCGGGTAACAGTAGGTGGGTAGTTTATCTTTGATCATAGTTTTGTAAAGTTCTGTGCAATATTTGATTTAATTGATTGGGCTTTATATAAATTTGAAAAAAAAAATATAAATAAAATTTCGTGAGTTAAAAGCAGTCTATCAAGGTTTTAAAAATGAAACTCAATTGACATACTATCCAAGCTTTCGATATACTGGGTGTCCCATTTTAATCCGCCACCTGCAATAACTTTAAAATCGTTCATCGGACAAAAAAATGTTTCGGATAAAAAGTAAATGGTTTCGAGGGGGACATCTGATGCAGAGACCCTTGCCCCATCCGGACCCCCTGGGGGGCGGGAAAGGGTGGCAACTTTGAAATCTTAAATGGAACACCCTATTTTTTATTGTAGATTCTGATAGGCCATTAAAAAGTATGTAAATTTTATTTTAAGACTTTTTGTTTATCTTTGATAGATGGCGCTGCAAACAGCATTTTTTTTCTCAGTTTATCAGTTTTCAATTTGAAAAAAAAGGTGTAACTAAGTACGATATTCAAGTTCTTTTCAGTTATTTGGGAAGAGGGGGGGGCAAGGGTCACTGAATCAGATATCCCCTCAAAGCCATTAACTTAAAGTTATACACCTCGAAACCATTAACTTAAAGTTAATGGTTTCGAGGAAGATATTTGACGCAGTGACCCTTGCTCCCCCTCTTCCCAAAGAACTGAAAAAATCTTGAATATCGTATTTAGTTACACTTTTTTTTTCAAATTAAAGATTGATAAACTGAGAAAAAAAATGCTGTTTGCAGCGCCATCTATCAAAGATAAAAAAAAAGTTTAGAAATAAAATTTACATACTTTTTAATGGCCTATCAGAATCTACAATAAAAAATAGGGTGTTCCATTTAAGATTTCAAAGTTGCCCCCCTTTCCCGCCCCTCAGGGGGTCCAGAGGGGGCAAGAGTCTCTGCATCAGATGTCCCTTTCAAAACCATTTACTTTTTATCCGAAACATTTTTTTGTCAGATGCACGATTTTAAAGTTATTGCAAGTGGCGGATTAAAATGGGACACCCAGTATATATCATCATCATCAGGGAGCTACAATAGCACACATGTAATTAATATAACATTCTTACAATTCGCAAAAACAGGAAAAAACTAAATTCGTTTAATGAATAAAACATTTTAAAGCATAGTGTAAAAAGACTTTACGATTTAGTTCAGTATGAATTTTATTTAACAGCAGATTGATAAGAGAAGCAATAGAAATTTATAAAGTAAAATGTAAAAAGCAATCAATTCTTTCTTTAATTACTAATTTATAAATTTTATAATCTAGTTACTTACCAGTAACTTGTTTCTATGTTCTGTTTATTTATTGTATATGTTATTTGTATCATTTTTCTTGATGATGATGTACGTAGAGTACGTCGAAACATCAAATTATAATTAAAATTAATACAGAACTAAATCCTAAAATTTTTTATTTTAATATAATTATTTCTGAAAGATTTTTTACTATGCTGTTCATATAGAAACAAAAGATAAAACAAATTTAATTAAATTTTGTAGTTTGTACAAGTTTAGCAGTTGGCCATAAAAATTAATTACCAAGAAAAATACAAATTATATGAGCAATTAAATGCTAACAGTCTATTAACCGCCAACTTTTAAAACGCGCCTATTAACTTTTTTCTAGAACTATTGAAAAGTAAACAATTGCCATCGATTCTACTGCATACACGTTCTTCTTCATCATGAAACAAGCAAACGATACGATATAAACAATTGACAAACGCAGAAAGAAGAAAATTGTCGATTGTACTGGGACATATGTGTGTGTGTGTGTGTGTGTGTGTGTGTGTGTGTGTGTGTGTGTGTGTGTGTGTGTGTGTTTGTGCCGCTCGCTATATTTATTATACCTGATGCGTGGAATACCAAAACAGACCAATGTGTTTTTATGGTTAATCTTCTGCAATTCTTTACTGTTATGAGCAGATTTTGTAGTCAGCAAGCATTCTAAACGCTTGGCTAAGGAGTCCCGGCTTTGGTGTATACGGAATAAATAGCTAGAGCCTTTTTGTGCAATTCCCAAGAATTGTATGTACATAGTCACCGGTTTAACTTTGGTAGATCCATAGATATTCTGTAACTAGATAGCGCAGCAATTTACTCAAAAAATTTGTTACTGTATAAATGTCATTTGTATCATTTTTCCTGATAAAGATGTACGTTGAATACGTCAAAACGTCGATTATTAATAAATATTAAATGCAGAACTACAACCAAAAGCTGTTTTATTTTAATATAAATTTAAATTTTTAAAAATATCAATAAAATATTTTTACTTTATAATTTTATTTTTGCATAAATATTATACTTTTGTGACAATACAAGAAAAAATAACTATTTGATTTAATTCAAATTAAACGACTAATTTTTAATTAGTTTCTATTCATCTACTTAGTTGAAATAAAATTATTATTTCAAACAAAGTTTAGAAAAAATAATCGAAAGCTGCTATTTAAATCAACAAACAAAAATAGATAAATATTATAAAATACCAAAAAAATACTTAATTACATTAGATGAATACAATAGACAAATTTATCTATTCTTAAATTAGATATTTTATCTAATAAATTATTAGGTTGGTGCATAATTATCAGGCGTTTTTTTTTTTTCAAATAAAATAATATTTTTATTAAAAAAAGTAAACAAAACAGTAATTCTTATTAACAAATAACCCGCCTACAACAGCGTTTGATAATTATGCACCAACTTAATAGAAATCTGAAGATTATTTATTACCCTAGATAAAACAACTAGAATTATAAATCAATTTCTTTGTGATTTAATTCATTTTTTTTTT
Source organism: Clivina fossor (assembly GCA_963966155.1). Classification (NCBI taxonomy): domain Eukaryota; kingdom Metazoa; phylum Arthropoda; class Insecta; order Coleoptera; family Carabidae; genus Clivina; species Clivina fossor. The sequence goes on along the minus strand of OZ014563.1, from coordinate 7,077,771 downwards.
TTTTAATAGAAATAAAGTTAGACCTAAATTTTGTTTAATGTCAGTGAAAAAATTATTTCTTTATTCCATAACAAATTAAAACAATTAATAATATATGCAGTATAGAATAATTTGCTGCCGAAAAACACTCACAATCATGCCAACTCACTACTCAATCGATGATTACTTTTAATTTCGTTTACATATATGTACTTTCTTTTTCACCAACTATTTTTTAGATATTTGTTCAAAATTTAAATAACTATTTCTGCAATTTTTTTTTTCAATATTGCACGCATCATACACCAACTTATTTCTATTCATTTCTCTTAGTAATCAGTATCTTAAGAATTTTTATCACAAAACTATTTGTCATGATAAAGTTTTGCACTGTCTAGATAAGTAATATTTCTTGTCTATGATTGTTTAATTTGTGAATATTGCAAGTAGATACTATTATGAACTTTTATGTACACTATGAAAATATAAAAGCTTATATATTTGTTGGAAATGGTAATTTAAAAAGTTTTTAAGGTATTTCACAAATAATAAAATATTGATATATTGCTCTCATGTGACAGAACTTATGAGTACTTATAGGTAACTGATATTATTGAAAACTTGTTTATGTACATTTAATGATACATATTTACAGTACGTCTTGAACGTTTAAATATACAATGTTGCACCAAGTTGTAATTATTATCTAAAATAAAAATTGCTTACAAATTAAATAGAAATAACTATGTTTAAAATTAGCCAATAATTAAGAATTAAAGTTTGCTTCTTGCCAAATACTTGCCCGTATTCATTTTTCCTTTTGTAGTATTTTTCGCTACAAACGAACATGATTCAAATTTTTTGCTATCAAATATAAACTATTTTTATAACTTAAATCATGTAATAAAAGTAATTGTAAGATGTGACAAACCAACTAGTATTACAAATATGATTAATTTCTTGAAATGGCTCAATGTAAAGTACTTTTTTATTTTAAATTTTATAATCTAACAAAAAAAATAAAAGTTGTTGAATAACTGTATTGCTTAATTATCTTCTGGCTATGTTAAGTGAACATAGTAAAAAATCTTTTAGTACTCATAATATTAAAATAAAACAGCTTTAGGTTATAGTTCTGTATTAATATTTATTAATTGTCAACGTTTTGACGTACAACGGACATCTTTATCAGGAAAAAAATACAAATTACATTTATAGTAAATAAACAGAACAGAGAAACAAGTTACTAGGTAACAAAATAAGTAACTAAATTATAAAATATATAAATTTTTAATTAAAAGAAGTCAAATTTTATTTAAATCACTTCAACGTGATTGATGTTATTTTTTTTTATCAATTTTTCTTGCTTTTCTTATCAATCTGCTGTTAATATTTATGGGTCTTGCAATTATTAAAAAATTTGGCTTCCTCTAATTACAAATTTATAAATTTTATGATCTAGTTACTTATTTTGTTACCTAGTAACTTATTTGTTTGTTCTGTTTATTTACTGTAAATGTTATTTTTATCTTTTATCCTGATGACGCCGTGCGTTGAGTTCGTCGAAACATCGATTATTAATAAATATTAATACAGAACTATAACCTAAAACAATTTTATTTTATTTTAAGTAAAGTTTTATGTAACTAGCCAATAAAGTATACAATTCAGTATTTACTTAATTTTAATACAACATTTCTAAATAAAAGAAGTTATCATTACAAAAACAAAACAGATTAAATAAAAAAAAAAACCGTATGGAAAGGCAATATCGTAATTTCCCAGCAATTATTTATAACCGAACACATTGTAATTTCATAAGCCGCGTTTCACGCGTACATTACTATCTATAAGTAACCAATAACGATATTTTAAAACGATAATTACTAATAAATATGTAAGCGTGCCGAGTGAAAGTCAATATGGTAAATGATAATAACATCTCGAGTGTTATAACTGGATTGTTTGACTGTCTTGTGTACTTGTACTCTGGTGCATGTTATTGTAATTCATAGAGCAATTACTGGGTATATTCGTGAAGGCCGACCCGATTCAGATGTGTGTCGATTGTGGAGTGAGATAAAGTTTTACATCTTCCAACAGTCTCTGGTTTGCATTCTTGAAAGAAGTTTTATGAAAATTGTATAATTGTTAAAACATATGCGTATCAGAATTTTGTTTATACATAACGCTACGTAGATTTTTATTGAAATAAAATTTAAAAATTGAAAAATTGAAAAAAATTTTCATATGTTTTGATACTGTCAAATTTAAATAGTCGTGTATTACAAAAATTATGTTTTTAAATATATGTGTTTTGATGTATTTTTTTAACTTTAGAGTTTTACCAATTTTTTATAGTTATATACAGAAATTGTTTGCAAATATGTGAGTAGGTTGTTATCTAACCACAACACATTACAAAGAGAATTTGACATTTATTTTTAAAATAATACTGCCAAAAACAGCTGATTGAAGTATGTTTGTCCACGTGCAAGTACTTAATTATATTAACACTATTATAATTGCTGTTGCATCAAAACAAAACATACGTAATATTTTCATCTAATTACTTAGTTAATTATTAATGAAGTAAATTACGTTACAGGTACAAATTCTCGTCCATGCATTTATAATAAAAATTTAATCAGAATCATAATTGACACAATATCCAAGCAATGAAATTAAGTCCATTTCAAAACAATAGTTGATGAAGAATAATTTATGTACATGAAAAATATGTGACGTGAATATTTGTTGTTTCGAAATGAAGCTGTTTTATCTATTGTAATATTTAGTTGTTATATTACGAGCTAGTTGCATGCTATTTTATGAGTACTTATAAATTCACATAATATATCTGTCTTCATTTATTATTTATCACTCAGTCTGTATTTATATCAAAGAACTACAAAGTTATGAAGGTATATTATGAGATATTTATTACTGTATCATTTATATACATATATACGTTATGATCTTTTGCATGATTACGTGTTGTTATTATAGGTTTAGGAATTTATGATTTAATATGTACGAATATATTATTTTTATTTTAATATTAATGTTTAAACGCTTGGTGACTGAGGATACCATCTACTATGTATGGCGAAACGTCTGCGAAGAGGATAGATCGACAACGGCATATATAAATTCAATGGATACCAGCCGTGAAAGCCTGAAGATTAGTTTTTTTTTTATATTTATTTTGTCACGCAACAATCAATTTTACACACAGTAAAACAAAAACACAAAACTTTAAACTTAAAATTACATTTTGTTGTCAATAGTCTACATCTGGACGCGTTTGCTTCTTGAAACAAAACAAAAATTAAAGCAAGAAAACACGTCATTAAGCAAGAAACGCCTTAAGTCGCTCATCAGTGAAAAATTTACAAAAAAATTAACCAAATTTAACGCCAGATAACTTCATAAATGGCTCATCATTTTCAACACATTGACTAGGCATGCCGCAAACCAAGAATTTATTTTTATATTTTTTTACCACCGTTTTTTTTTTTTCTTGTTGCAGCTGCATAATCGAAAGACACTAAACCGACGAAAGAAATAAAATACTTATAACATTTATATACAGCGTGTCTATAGATATATGTTTCGAAAAGACAAATTGCATATAAAAAAATTATGATAAAATTAAACAAGTATGAAGAACTGGCTTTGCTTGTACTAAACTGATTCTTGAAACAATATGACTGCTACATATAACACTTTTAAATGACATTTTTTTGTAATATTTGTGTATAATTAAATGTTAACCCTTAACTGGTACTACTATTTACTTATGATCGGAATAAATTTTTACTCAATCATACCAGTTGAATAATAATCCATTTATCCTTTTGTACGTAACAGATATCTGTGAACACACTGTATATGTATATATGTGGTGGCTGTGAAATTGTTTCTGAAGCCGGTGGTCAAAAGCGGCAACGCGGTTATTTAATTGCTTTACGCTACAGCGCGCTTAGAAAAATCCAGTTGGGACGGCGCAAAAACATCCAGGCTATTGTTGGTGCTTTTAGGACGACGTGCAGGAAAAAAATTGTTATGCGTTTATTTTGGGTTTTGTTTTAAATGAAATATTTTATGCTAGCTCATTTAAGTGTAGCTAAGTAAGAGCATAATTAAAGTTAATATTTAAAATGATGCATTGTTCGTTACATTAATGTAACTTGCTGAAATAATAAGTCAATTTAATATCAAGTTATTTAAGAGTGAAACTAACAAAAATGTATAAACATTTTTTTTATTAATCAAAATTCGTTATTGGTAAATAACTGACTGCTGTGGAAATAAGATTTTTACGTAGAGTATGTGGTGTAACGAGAAGAAATTGGGTAAAAATGGATTAGTATAAAATACGTGTGAAATTGAAAAAAAAAATGTTGTTGCAAAAGTTTTACCAAATTGAATTTTAAGTTACACAAACAATTAAAATGCATACAAAATAATAGCAATGTTATCTATTTTGTCCACATATTACAAAAAAATATTATTATCAAACATTTGGATATATCATAGTAAATTTTATATTTATTTTTATATGGTATAAATATATCTATCTTAATTGGAGAACGTTTAATTTTTTTTTGTTTGCTTTTAAATAAATCGAAAACACAAAACACTAATGAATATTAATTTGGTCACTGATTAAACATGACATCATTTAAAAAATTTATATATAATTTTATTTTCTTTTTTATTATTACTATACATAAAATAAAAGTTTTATCGTATATCTGAATTTCAAATGATTATAATCTTTTTGTAAAACAACTTTTTTTGATAACTGTTTATTTAGTTCAGAACAAAAAAAAAAATAAACAGTAGCTAAACATTCCTTTGAATAAAAAAATCAATTTAGATTCATTAGTTTACTTAGTTCACGTCAAACCGCATTGTGGAAATATATTTTTTTCTCTTTTTATATCCCGTTAACGCCGCCAAATTGATAAAACAGTTTTTTAGTTTTAGCATTTACGTCAATATAATTTAATAAAAAATTGTTTTTTCAATGGACAAAGTTATTAAAAATATTGATAAAAAAAAGTCTACTGTGGCCACCACAGAACCGACCGTCATCATATTAAATAAATTAATGTAATAGAAAAATTTGTATAACAATTTATATTTTAGTTAATTTGTTTTACACATTACAAGAGTTGTAAAATTGCATTATAAAATCTTCTAACTGAAATATGAGTACATTAAAATATTTTCAGAAGAAGGTAAACTAAATTATCACCAATACAAACTCTCAAAACACAATTCTACTTCTTCCAAAACTCATCCACACGCCCAACCAAGTACCATCTCCAAACGAATCGTCGAATTTAATAATAAAAATCTTTTATTGAACAAATTCCCTCGATGACAATCCAATCCATATTTTAATGCGCTCTCAACTCTTCCACCTTCAGTAACTCCGTAATACGAATAGAGACTCCAAACGCGCCAAACGCAATTCGGAAATGTCGGTTGTGTGTGTCGTCACCTGACAGCCCAATATCAGCCGGGAAACCGAAGAAGACGAGCGCCTCGCCGAATGTCGAATGTCGAAGACAAGTCGTCGACGGAGGGGGCACACAGCCGATGTGGAATTGACGAGTAAAGTGGGAACAGAAGTCAGACGCGACGCAATCATATTTTTATTTCATCCGGTCGTTTCCGACGACAAGCTGAAGAAAGGTTTAATCTCTGGGAGAAAGAGTTCGAACTGCGGGTTCTGAAGATAACTGGTGGTTTAAGCGGCGAGCGATAATAGCTGGGTATGAATGATTGAGAAAAAGTTATTGAGAAGATTTGAGAAAAATTAGTAGCGTCATAATAGATAATACTCGTATAAATAAAAACTGTTTTAGGATTAGGTAAATTTTGACCTGATGAAGACAAGTATTCAGTTTTGTCGAAATGTCGTGTTTTATAAAATAATTAAACAGAATCTAATACTAAAACAGTTCTTATTTAATACAATGAGTTCTGAAAAATATTTTACTATGTTAATACTAGTAGGTATAGTTTAAAACCTGATTTTTCGATACGATTAAATAATTTTACATAGTTTTTCATATTTTTATGATAATATGTATATATATATATCATTCTGTAAATCGGTGGCATATTTATGTTAAGACAGTTTTGTTTTTAGTTACCATGACTACAGTAGTTGTTATACAAATTTTTGTATTCCATAAATTTATTTAATACGATGATGTTCAGTTCTGTGGTAGTCACAACAGATTCTTTTTATCATTATTGTTAATAACTTTGTTCATTAAAAAAATTTTTATTAAATTATATTGACATAAATGCTAAAACTAAAAAACTTATTTATGCTTCTAAAATATTTAAAAATAGATATATTTTAAATTAATATTTAAGATAGAAATTGGCAGTCTATTAAAATAAAATGTTTCTAAATATCTTTAATTATCTTACTAGTAAATATTTTTCTTCTACGATTTGTTTCAGTTTTTAGTTTTCAAACACACTAAACTAAAAAAAATCTTGACATTACATTCTAATATCAGATTTACAAATAATGTATACAAATTTGAGCGAGCTAAACAATTCGACTGAAATATACAAAAAAGAAATAATCTAATAATCAAATAAATAAATATTCAAAATCAAATAACAGAAAAAAGAAAAATACCAAACAAGAAAAAAAACCCAGCAAACCGTAGCCATTACATTAAAGCCGGCAGTATCCTTCAACCTCAAGCCCGTTCAACCATCAGTTATACATAACACAAAAATCATCCCGAATATCTATCAAAAATTCAGCCGGTGCGTAACGCGAGACGACAGTTCCGTTATGAAACCTACGTCGCTTCGTGCGCACACGTTCAACCACACTTGATTAGGCCCAGCCAAGATGTTCGCTCTGGCCCGGGAGGCGCAGCCGTTGGCCCGGGTTCGGTACGGGCAAGAGTATACGGTGAGTGAACCGCAGAAATCGTGCACATTGGGCCGGTTACGAAACGAGTTGATAGTGAAGTTAAATTTGTTTAGAATAAAAAATGAGAAAGGAATACGTAGTTCTATTAAAAAAATTCACAATAATTTTCAATTATATTATAAAGGGTGTGATTTATCTGCCCGATAAAATAGGGTAAAATAATAACAAATTCTTCTTAATAACATTGAAGTAAATTTTTAGAAGTATATTTTTTTTATTCTCGTTAATAATATGATCATATATCTTAACAAGTAAAATTTTTGAACTAATACCTACTAATTATCCAATTATCTATTATCTATATAAATCTTTTTTTTAATATTTATTATCTCATGTAGATAATAAAAATACTGTATACTTTAAAAAGTAAGTAAAAATGACCTAATAAGTATGTAAAATTGCTTATTTTCCGCAAATTACATCACATACTTAATGTAGAATTACAAATTGTTGGTATAACTTCCTTAGTTATATAATATTAGAGCTTGCATATAATATTTGTAATAATTAATCAAAATAATGAGACTTAGTACATATTTTATGTAATAATACTAATAAAATATTTTAAGTGTAATTCATTCATTTCAAAATACACCCTTTATGTAAATTTAGATATGTATGTAATTATACCAACAATAATATTACAGAACTAATTAAATTTTAGCTATTTATGGAAAATTCCTGACAGCAAATTTACTGTAAATTTATTAAAAGAGCCTTTACCAAAAAAAAAACCGTAATATATGTACTGAAATATATATACATAATGTGTGTAATAGTTCTGATATTATGTATTTTGAAACAATTATGTAAAATTACAGCAGTTAAGTAATTATACCTAGAAATACTACTCATCATAGTGTCTCATGGTTCATAAGTAAAATTACATATTTTTTTATAGTGTATCTTTATTCTTATCTAAATTAATTTTTCCTTTATTTGCCCCAACACTAAATATAATACATCCAACACAAATTAGTGAAATAACAAGTATCGCGAGGAGCTAGTAACTATGTTTTAGCCAAGTCATTCCCGCCCATCGAGTTTCCAAACTGTGGGTACCTAATGATGTTTTGTCCCCCCGTATAGTTTTCCCGGAGAGTTTTCGGTACGACCTAGGGGCCTTCGCTGCCGAGTCGTGGTCGTGCATCAAAGAAAATTAAATCAACGAGCACTTACAGGCGGAAACGAGCTGCGCACGTGCAAAAACATCGCTTCCGCCCGCCACGGATATACATGCGAGGGCGTAATCCCGACATGACGACTTGCATAAGAAACAAAATACGATCAGGGTAGCTACGGTACGTAAGTGGGTAAATGCGAAAGCTTCGATGATGAAAGCTCAGTGAAAAATATGTTTTACATGCTTGTCTCTTATTTAGGTCATTATTGATAACTTGTTTCTTGTTTGTCTTAAAATGTAAGTAATAGAATTTTATTCTCTAATTGAAGAAATTTTTAATTAGATAAATTGCTTTTAAATTTTGTTTTAATTTTATAATATGGTAAAAAATCTTTCAAAATCCACTACATTAAAATAAAACGGTTTTAGATTGTAGTTTTGTATTAACATTTGTTAATAATCAACGTTTCGACGTACTTAACGTACATCTTCATCAGGAAAACTGATACAAATAACATTACAGTAAATAAATAGAACATAAAAACAAGTTATCTAGATCATTAAATTTATAAATTATTAATTAAAAGAAGCCAAATTTTATTTAAATCAGTGCCTTTATATAAAGAAAAAGAAAAAAAAACATCAATCAGTGTAAAAATAATTATAATAATGACTTTATTACCCAACAGTTATACAACCAATTATATAACAATATATATATATATATATATATATATATATATATATATAAATATAAATATATATAAATGACAAATCAGTTAATATACAATAATATGAATACATATGCAAATATATTATTATAAATAACTTAATTATTTGAACTATTAATAAGTGAATGTAAATTTTTATGAGAAAGATAAACAATTGTTAAAACTTCTGCATATTATGTTAATTGGTGTGTTATATAAAATATTTGTTCTAGAAGAATCACAATAAAATATTAGAGTAGAACAAGACGAAAACACTTTTTGACAACAAATTATCATTACGTACATTATTACTGCTACAAATATAATACAAAACAAGTTTCGTGTTATATTTTAAATTAACAAATATGAAAATCTATACTTTTTACAGTACATGTCATATAATGTATTAAAAACAAATCTTTAAAAATAATTTTCAACTAATACTAATATATTATGATATTTAAGTTACAAGAGTAGGTCATCAAATAAAAATATACATTCTAAGATTCAAAAGAAGATAACACGCGTATCAATATATGTTTTTTAAATCGTTTCATGCTTACCAGAATAAATTATTCGTGGCCATCAATAGCTAGAAAAGAATCGAATCTATTTTCCAAATGCTCAACATATGTATCCGCTTTAGATCGAATTTACCGATCGAATGATATCTTCATAAAGAAACATTTAAAAGAAAGAAAAAAGCAGATGACAAATATTATTTCCATCCATTATAATATATCTTTGAAAAGAAACTGTATTAGAAAAGACACGTTTGAGAAATATTTTCGATTGGAAGAAATTCCGAATGAGAGATATGGAATATCTTGGTAATCCTACAGCTACATATAATCAAATACGTAACAAATATGATCCAAAAGTATTTGGTCTAATAGATATAAGTATTCATGTTACTATTGTGCATTTTTGTATTGGGTTGGCGCATAATTATCAAGGGTTTTTGTTAAAAAAAAATGTTAAAAATGTTATTGTTGAATTTTTATGTTCCATTTTTCATATTAAATATTGTTTAAAAAAGGCCTGAAAATTATGCACCACCTAATAGGAATTTTCCATAAATAGCTACAATTTGTTTAGTTCTGTAATATTTGATGATGTATTTTGAAATGAATGAATTATACTTAAAACATTTTATATAGTGTTATTACACAAAATATGTACTAAGTCTCATTATTTTCATGAATTACTACAGATATTAATATACATACAAGCTGTAGTTTTACATAATTTAAGAAGTTATACCATCAATATGTAATTTTACATTATGTATATGATGCAATTTGCAGAAAGTAAGCAATTTTACATACATATTAGGTCATTTTTACTTATTTTATGTGATTATTATGAATTATGTAAAAATTACAGAATTTTGAGGTAGAAATATAGAATATTTGTAGTAAAATTAAATTACAGATTTTATAGTAAAATTTTACTAGTATGTTTCTGTAATTTCGCAATTTTTTTTTTTACAATTGAAAATTTCGAGCTGATATTTTATAATTAGTTTTTTAAATAAATTTTAATTAGTTGTTTTGTTTACAATTGCAGTTCACCAACTTTTGGATCAAACAAATTTTGTATACATATGATAGAAAGATATATAAATACATAGAAAACAAATCTATATAAGAAGAACGCACGTGCACACCTAAGAGGGGAAGAGAATCTTGTGTTTCTTGTTTGAAAAGACCGCCCAACATCATTATTACCTATGCTTATTATACTTATCACGTATCTACCACGTCAAAACAAAATTGAATAGAATTAATCACAAAAATGACAACGATATATCTTGAAACGAACGAAAACGACTACTAGAATATTTCAACTATTTATAGATTAAAACAAAATTTCTTTCTTTTCATTTTCCTTTCTTTTTCATTTATTTATTTATCCGTTTGTTCAATTCGTTTGATTATTTTATCTATGTTGGAAAGCAAACGAACTGAATATGTAAATAGATTAATGTGTAAATATAACGTTTTTTTATGGAAAAAAAATAATTAATAAAGATTTGAAGCTACTGCATTAAATTAAAATAAAACGGCATTAAGATATTAGTTTCGACGTACTCTACGTACATCATCACCAGGAAAAATTATACAAATGCCATTATAGTAAATAAACAGAACATAGAAACAAGTTACTAGGTAACAAAATAAGTAACTAGATTATAAAATTTATAAATTATTAATTGAGGGTAGCCAAATTTTATTTAAATCAGTATTTTCACACTGATTGATGTTATCTTTTTCTTTATAAATTTATATAAATGTTACAAACTTTGAATTGGTTCAATATTGAAGAGTTTATTTATATAAATGCAATGACATTTATTTACAAAATTTTAAATAATTTAATGCCGGAGTATTTATGCAACAAAATGTGTCTAAGTAGTTACTCATATAATACCAGAAATTTTAACAATATATACAAAAAAAAAATATACAACTTTTGGCCAAAATGTTATTTTTGATGTTCAACAAATTCTGAAATAAAAAATTCTAAAAATGTCATTGCATTTAAAAAGAAATTAAAGTCATTAATGCGACCTAATGTTTTGTAATATGATATATTTGTCATACACGTATATTACATATGTATAATATAATGTTTGTTATTGTAAACTAATTAGAAAAAATGTAATAGCAATAGCTAAATAAAAATACATTTTATTATTTTTTTTATTATTTTCCTATTGCTTCTCTTATCAATCTACAGTTAATACAAATAATTTTGTACTTATTGCACTAATAAAATTATAATCAATTTCCAATTTCTAATTAACGCTCTATAGCTATAATAACTTCCGGTAACTTAACCCAACTCCATCTGCTTATTTGTGGCGAATCAATTTTCTTCATCGGTATAGACCTAACACGATGGTATTTTCATTTCAAGCAAATCTTCATTAATCTATCGAATTGGGTATGGGGCCCACCATACCTGTTCAAGTTCGACTCCAAATGCCAAATGTCTTTCAATCTTTATCATTCGATCATTCGAAAAAATATGCAGACTAAATAACTGCTAGGCTGCTAGAATTTTAAATATTGAATCAAAATTAAATTATTATTTAATAACACAATACATATGTTTTATGTCATTACAAGAAAATGTATCATTAGAAAAAATAGATTAAATTGTTTTTAATTATTTTTATTGCAATGACAACTAAATTTGCTATTTATTATGGACTAATAATTAAACAAACACCTATTTCTAATAATCGTGATTGCTTAAAAATATAAAGTTATTAATTTTTCAATAAGCCATGGCTAATTAATTTAGAACGGCTCGAAAAAAAATAATCAAAAGAATAATTCGATTAATCTTTATATCTAGCCTTGATTATTTTGTGTCTCAATCTGTCTGATGACGAAATGTCAAAAGAAAGTACGTTAAGACAAGTGACATGACATAAATTCAAAAATCGTAGGCTGTTTAGATGAATAACACCGGTTCTCTAAATGTCTCTCGTATCTAGATTATCACTCTTAAATGTCTACGAACGCACTATAAGTTTATTATATGAATATAGGTTTTGTTTTTTCATAGTTATAAATTTATCAAATTTCAACTAGCGATTTGAATTCATTAAAGATTTGTGTTTGGAAAAAAATATGATATTTAGATGGCTTGTAATGTTGACAATTTTCTGATGAACTGATACAACTTAATTAAAATTAACTAGTGCACTAATTTATATTTATCGTACAAGATATAAATTATAAATTTATCAAGATAACGGGTAAAATGCTGAATTATTTCTAAATAAAATTAATTACTAAACTAATTATTATGAAATATTTCGATAAAAAATTATCATTATATTAAAATTAAAAAAACTTAATTAATTAAAAAATTAATTTAAAAAATTTTAAAATGTTTTTCTTAACAATCGTATTATTTTCTATAAAAGTTGCGATATAAAATTATCTATTTCTACCATATTTCAACATATTACTTTATTGTCATTTTTCGCTGAAACCATCACTGAAATTCCCCCGTGCAAATCGTCAGTAGTAAAAACTATTTAATTCCAAGCCATCTAACATATCTGATCGTCTTTTTACTAGCCAAGCTGTGTGATGAGTGCATTTTGTAACGCTGTCGTTAATAATCAATGAAGACAATTTAATTACCCTCGAGCGGGAAACGAGAAAACGGATTATTAATGCATGCTGGCCGGGGACGTCGCGTTGTCTCTCCGGCTATTATTACACCGAGATTTACGTGAATTGGGACAATCATTTATGCAGCAACGCTTTTCGGCAAGAACTTGACGACATGTTTATTTCACTAAAGCTGGATAGACACGGCAAAGTAGTCATTCTGGCATTGCTTTGCTACTGCTACGAAGATACTGTTAAAAGATTATCGCAAATTTTATAGTTTATGTTAAAGTAAAATGTTTAGTTAAAGTGAACAAAACTGATGATATACTATAATATTACTGCTTATACACTGTAAAAAATAAATGTAAATTTACATTGATAATTTTATTACATTTTTTTTATTGTAATTTTATATTTTTTTTTGTAAATTTACTATAATTTATAAAAATTACAACAAAAATTACTATAATTATCAATATAAATTTACATTAATTTTTTACAGTGTATATACCAATAACAAAAAATTATTTTCAGAATTATATATTTATTTTAAAGAAATTTTTATATTATTTTTAAGTAATAGCTTTTTTCATAAATATAAACATATTCAAGTCATAATATTGATCCTATTTACTTCAATTGAAGTAGTATATGAATTAATAGAATTACAATTACTTTTTTCTTGTTAGAATATACAATTTTAGATATTTATTAGTTTAGAAAATAATACCTTTTCGAACAGCGTACTTGTAAGATGAACAATAAATTATTTATTTCTTAAGAAATATATAAATAATAATTATTAGTTTGTAAAGAAATATATAGTATACTTCATGGACGCATGCGTTCGTGCAACAAAATGTTTATATATAAAAATTATTAATATTCTTGCAATATGGTATTTATATATGTGAAATTTTTAAAATATAATAAAAACTAAAATAAAACAGCTTTTGGATTAAGTTCTGTATAATTTTAATTTAAATTTGACAAATGACATAAATAATAAACAAACAAACCATGGAAACAAGTTACTAGGTAACAAAATAAGTAACTAAATTATGAAATTTATAAATTATTAGTTAAAGGAAGCCAAAATTTATTTAAATCAGTATCGCCAAATTGATTGATGTTATCTTTTTCTTTGTAAATTTTTATTACTTCTTTTATAAATCTACTGTTAATATTGTCGAGTTTTGCATTTATTTTCTTCGAATTTTTGGCCATCAAGCATATTAAAAATATCTTTATTAAGTTGTTACAAATTCTAATAAATAAGGTCATTCACATTTCACAACATTTGCGCAAAAAATCAAATCTATTTAACTAAAAATTTATTGAATAACAAGCGATAAATTTCAAAAGCCAAACAATTTGCACAGAACCTAATTTTTATTACAAGTGACATATTACAAGCATGTTAAATAAGACATTGTCACTAAATAGAAGTGAAAGTCCACTTGGTTATTGTTAATATCTAATACATTATATTTATCACTATATTTCGAATAGTTCAATGGCATGGCCAACTAGATTTTTACAGGTGCAGCTTTTAAATTAACCAAGATAATGCTGTGACGTTTGTTTTTTTAGTTCTGCTACAATGAACAATATAGATTACAATTTTTTGTGTGTTAAATGTGTTTATTTATTTTTTAATAACGCTCCATATCATGTAAGGTTAAGAAATAATGCATTTTAATACGCTGGGTGCTTATAATCCTAGATTTATATGATGCAATTTTATTAAAAGTTATCGTAAATATAGTTGTTATTTTATGCACAGTGGTGTAATAAAATTTTAACATATTTGTTATGACTTTATTATCGCGTAAAGTAAAAGTATTAAACTATTATAATAGTGCTAAATAATGTTGCAATATTTATGAAGTTATAAATTAACTACATAAAAATGAAAATATTTTATTCCTAACTACATACTAATTAAACAGAAAGATATTATCAATCAGTGTTGGCTTCCTTTAATTAATAATAATTTATAATATTTTTTTGTTATCTAGTTTCTTGTTTATAAGTTACATTTGTTTATTTGTTATTTGTATTTGTTTTTTTGATGATGATCCATGTTTAGAGAATTGAAACATCTAATTTTAATAAAAATTATAGAAAACTTAATGGTTTTTTACTATTTTTGAAATTATTCAATTTTTTAATTAATATAATGAAATTTGTAAATTTTGCTTTATACAGTTACACAGTTATCTTTTTTTAACAAATATTTATTAGTTTTTCTGTCGCTTTTTGTTAATCTTATCCCATTTTTTTCCGTGGGGTGACAATACATCATGTAAACACAGCATTAATAAAAATTTGTTAAAAATTATTACTATTTAATTTATTGGAAATTTTACTCAAAAAGCTATAATTTATTTATATTTTTTAATATAAAAACTCATAATATTATTTTTTTTTGCTCGGAAATTTATAAATTTTTTTCGTAAAAACATATATTTCATTTAAACACTTTATAATTTCCTTTATATAGTCTATTAGTTAAGTCAGGAATCTAACTATAAAAATAATATATTTTAAAATTTTCCGTGTATTAATTTCTGAGTTATTAATTAATTTATTATAATATAAATTATATTAATTTTAGTAAACTTCTTTTTGATATAAATAATTATTTTTTTGTATAATTGCATTGAGAAAAATAAAACTTAATATAATTCAAATAAAAAGCTATTATCTAAATTTAAAATTTATTTCTTTATCTTATTTCAACATAATAATGTAACAAGGATTTATAGAAGAATCTCTAGTTTTTTCAGTATTATCTCATCTAATTATGAAAATTACCCAAAACTCCAGAGAAACCATTTAGTACATTATGAACAAAATTACGTTCAAATTTAAAAGATATTACTCTTAAACGAAGCAAACCCGCACAAAAACCTGAATAATTTTTTACTGGTACGATAAAACACAACGTAGACGAACGCTTTAACAGTTTATGTATAAAATAATTTCCCAAAAAAAAACAAAAAAACAAAAGAAAAAGAAACTAAATCTACAAAAAACTACGGTAGGTTTAATGGGTTTCCTGTTTTTCTATAACTCTGAGAACGAAACGCATCACATTTCTGATCGTTTAAACAATACAACCACTTTTTTCGGTGCCTCAGCTACCGTTTGTTTCTTTGTCATGATGCTCAGTTGTTTGTCGTCAGTCGGAGCTCGGAGAAAAAAAAACAGTTGACTAATTAAAGAGCCCGAAACATTTGCTAACGAAGTTAGTTGAAAAATGTTTTCGCTCCGTAAATAAGTATGCGGATCCGCGATGTGTTCATATTGAAATGTCAAGGTATCTGCCCTGCACTGTCAACTGATGGATCATTTCTGCGTGGTATGCGTCTATCATTTGTTATAGGATTGTGACGTCACACGGCCAGACAATGATGGGTTACAGATTGTAATGGTTATTATTGATCGACCTGTATTACATTTGTACATGCATTGTAATGTAAACTGTTATTGTAATTACATACAGAGAAAATATATTACATTAATTATTTATTATTATTATTACAGGTTATAACTTACGAAAAATGTTAATTAGAAAAAAAATTTCATAGCTTTATAATCACAGTTTTGCTTATTTAACAATCTAAATGTGGTTATTTAAATTGCATAAACTTCTAAATTACATAATAATGGGTCGTAGTATGCCTTATAGCAAGAACAAATACGCCAATATTTCTGTATAAAATTATAAATAATTATTTTGATTCAGATGAATACTTAGGGCCTGTATTTTGTGTTTTAGTTAAGAGCACGAATAAAATTCTATAAATTCAAAAAAAAAATAAATTTAATACACATATTATTACGGCTTAAGAACATGTAATGTAAGTATTGACCGTTACATTTTTTTTTCCAAAATATGTTATTAAAATATCAACTTATTTTCTGTATTCCCCATACGTAACACATCATCTGACTTTTGTCTCTTCATATTGTCCATGTCTCCAGAGTCGAAACGAACCATTCATATACGCAGCGTCGCCGCTATGTTTCATTCCCGGGCGCCGTCAAAATTCTTGCTGCGTATTTTATCATCTTCAGATGACTGGGCCCTACCACCATCCGACTCACACCATTCCCCACGATGATTGATGACGTGTTGTTTCCCGAACTGACCAACGTGACGCTTCTGGTACGGGTTTGCATCTTGCAATGTGTACGTTGTCACACAAAACCCATTCTTCAAACCACTCAAAATGCATTTCTTGTTTGTTCCGTACGTCGATTTTGGTCAAATTGAGTTATTGCTATAGTCTGCCAAAAATTATACGGTCACTTATAGGTTTGCCAATTACACAGACAGTATTGTGCATAAAAAAGTGACATAATTTTCTGAAAAGCCCTGCACTGATAATTTTTAATCAGCGCCTACTTACGTTTATAAAATTATGTAAAAATTATATAATTTTGAAGTAGAAATAAAGAACATTTATAGTAAAATAAAATTATAGATTTTTTATAGTAAAATTTTTAATTTTTCTGTAATTTTTCTATAATTATTAATAATTTTGCAAATATAAATATTAATTTATTGTATATCCTTACCACAAACAATATAGTTCGGAAACTTTAAACATCATCAGGTTTTGTGATATGAAACAAACAAGAAATCGCCTGACAATTTTTCTATTTGACAAAATCGATTTTCGGAAATACTGATGAAGCACGAGTGATTTGAGAATTAGTTTCGGCTGATTTAATTCTTTAAATAATATAAAAATTGTATAAGTGTTTGTTATTAATATTTAAAAGATATAAAATGTGATATAGATGTTTGAAGAATAGCTCTAGCAGTGGTATGATAATGAAAACGTGACGTTTCAATCCGACGCAAACTGGGACACGCTGTATGATGTATCACCCGTTGACCTGACATACTATGGATTGAGTGTGACTGTATACTTGCATGTAGCTTTTGTTTTTGTTGATTGTTATTTGTTTGTAGTTTTATTCTCATGAGAAATATGTTTGTGCATATGATAAAATTTAATACAGTTTCATATTGTAGATTACGTATTGAGTTATAACTACTGTAATTTCTAAGTAGAATGCAAAATATAAAGAATATTCGAATGAGATCATAAATTATATAGTTTCAATAATTTTTTTTCTTTAAAGTATGTATGTTAGTTGTTATAAACAAATATGATATTAGTAAATAATAGATGACTCAGCTATCTTACACAAAGTCTAATAAAATGTGGTTATAATTTTCTCTAGATAATCCGTATATACATAAAAATATGGGAATTCTCATTGAATATTTTAAAGTTGTCCCTACCTCACCACTAAGGTGGGCATAATTCGTTTGCTCCCTCTGAGACAAACAAATTTTATTCTTAACTTTTCTGATCTGATCAGTAGTTTTCGATATATTTCGATGTCTCAAGATAAAAAAAACTTACCCAATATATATATATATATATATATATATATATATATATATAAAAGTTTTATTTTTGTTAAAAAAATAAAAAATAATATACTCTAATATACTAGATAACGAATAAATGATATTTTTGATAAAAACTAGTAATGTTGATTGGCACCAATATCTCAAATATTGATTACTCCATTAACTCGAAATTTGGCATAAATATTCAAGTATTTAAAACCTTTTCCAGTTATGATTTTCAATTTTTTATTAACATTAAGTTCGGAGATATAAAGCCAAATTGAGTTTTTATTAAAATTCGGCATAAAAAGAAAATTGTTTTTTTTTTTATACAATAATTAGTATATTGTATTATAAGGAAATTATGTGTAAATATAGCCTGTACTACATAAATATTTTAATAACATAATTTGTACCTCCCCTGTTAATCTATTTTTTAAAAATAAAATAATTAAATCATCAAAAGATTTTTCTGTATATATTATTTAAGAAGCATATCTTTTGTAAATTATAGCCATAACTCAAAGATATGGTTTGCGAAATAAACCATAGGTACATTACATAATTTGAATGAGATATAACCATGTAGCCATTTTGTCTACGACTTTACAATAGAAAAAAAAAAACGCTGTTTGATGTGAAGTAAATGACGTTTCAAAATACATTTAATTTTACAAGTTAGCTATTTTACTACTGTGTAGTTCAAATTTTAGAATTGTAATTGGTCAAAAACTGTGAGTTATGATTTTATAACTTAACAGAATAAATATACGTATTATCTGACAGGAGTAGAAAAACAATTTATCTCATCTGATATACACACTATACTTTCTATAAGTACTTCTTCTTCTTCAATATTTCTCGTTATTCTCGCCTGAAACAAGAAGATCCTGTCAATTTGTAATTTTTCTTTTCAAAATATTGAATAACAAAATTAATTGTAGTTATATACTTAGTTCGTTTCAGTTTTGGATTCAACGAGATGGTAAAAGTAAAGAAAGTACTTTCTATAAGCTTGCAGTAAGGACAAATTGTGTGCTATCGTCATCGATAAACATCTGTTCAGATATTTGTTCAATTAAAATTTTTTATATAGTTATATGTTTATATATTTTTGTAATGTAGCTTTTTTTGATAATAAATAAATAAAATACTAAAAACATCAAAATATTTTGCAATAAAAAATTATGATTGCAACTTAAGTATGTGTATGTCAATCACAATTATGTATATAAATAATAATTATTTGTAATCAAAATTAATTCTCATATTACAAGTTTATTCTATAAAAGATTTGTATAATGTTGAATTTCCTGTCGACAACCATTACACAAATACTTCTGTATAATTTTATATAACCTAAGAAAAAACAACAATTTCTAGTTAAATAGATCTTTTTTATTTTCAATTATAAGAGAAGTTAAAACATTATTAGTTAAATGCAATACTTAACTTTTTATGATAAAAAAAAAACATAGATATTTAGTATAAAAATGTTAGTCACGCATTCAATAACTGACAATCTTATTTTTTAAACACTTTTTCTGTTGACATAATTGTATATTATTAACTAATAAAATATATTCTTGTTAAATATAGTGTAGGAAATATATTTGTTGATAGAAAAAGTTATTGTTTGCAATTTAAAATACACACCTTTCGTAAATTTATTGTAATTATTACGACTGATATGGGTTTCAAGACCTTGTCAATGAGTTGATATGTATGTTTTATAAAACTAACAACTTTTTAACTCTAATGCGGTTTCCTTAACATTTATAAATAATGTAAGGTGGATAATAATATATTTATTAAAATAGGTGAGAGTTGAAAAGAAAATAATTATTCTAAATCAGGTAATTGTAATACATAAATAAAAAATGCTGTTTACAGATAAATAAAAATTACATGTGTAACAACAGTATACGACCTTCTAATACACAATAATAATAAAAAATTATATAGCTATAATATAAATAATAATGTACAAAAAATTTCTTATTCTATAAAAATTTTAAAATATATATGATTTAGCATTCATGACATAAATTTAGAATAAATTTTGTAAATCATAGAATTTAACTAAAATAATAACGCTAAATATTAAAAAATAACTTCCATCTTCAGTTGCAAATTATGAAAAGAATTTGAACCCCAACCAGTGATTTAAGTTTACACAAGTACTCAACATACCCACTGGTCCAAGAACACTTAATTATCACAAATACAATATGCAATAAATTCATCAGTTCTATTGCAATAAACATCAACCGAAAAAAAAAAAAAAAATAATAAAAACAAACAGCTAACAAGAAGCGATAAATCCATAACTCGATTCAACTCGGATGCTAATGATAGTTTCAAGCATACTTACGCATTCACAGCGCAGAGTTAATTAATTATTTGACTGGTTGGCGTACATGCAGTACATTGCACACATCACATATGTATAGAAGAACAATTCTCATTCAGAGAATTTTCTAATTGATATAGCAGTCAAGCCAGTGCAACTTCCTTCTGTACTTTTTCTATTTACATAGCGCGTATGTTACAATGATCATTCGGGTTTGGTGCGCAGGTCTGGCAGCCTGCCACATTACTAACGCACTTACACTTTAAATACGACTCTAATTACAATGCCATACACAATTATTCTATTCACATCTTTACAGGAAGTATTATGGATAAGAATGCTCATGCAACATGGCTACGCTATTTTGGATGACAATCACAAGAATAACTCATGGAGAAATGCGAGGTTTTTTTATGGGATATGGAAATGTCATTTGTGTCAGGAAATTATTGTTTTTGTTGTAAAATATATGTATTTGAATGTAAAAGTTTGAATCATAAATAATAAAGACTCGTAAAAAAGTATTAAAATATTTTTTATGTTGCATTACATGAAATTAAATTAATATTCTTAAAATATAGTTTTAAAATTTTAATATATTATTTTAAAATATTGTGACTATAAAAAAAAAATATGTGATAAGAATACATACATATACTTAACTGTGAAATGTGATGTTTTACTGTGTTTTTCAGTTTATCATTGGATAAAAACATGTCAAGTAAAAGTTAATTAACTTCTTTAAGTTCTACAAAATAAAATGAATAGCAGAATTAATTCATTTTATTTAAACACAAGAATTAAATATCTAGTTTAATTTTCTACAAATGAATGTATAGTTTGTTTTTTAGGTATTATTATAACATTGTGAAAATATTTATATTTTTATGAAAATAATGTTAATTTTAATGTGGTCATTTATAAAATACCCAGTATTTATAAAAATATTTTTTTTTTAGATATGTATACAATATCCGTCAAAAAGTTCGTATCATATGAGAAAAATTTTAATTTTTTTGTTTTTTAGAAATGTACTATTCTGATGTAGTGATATCACTTCCAATATAAGTCAAATTAAACAATAAAGTAGAAAATTTTAGATAAATTTACTTTATTTGTAACAATTTTAAAAGTTATTTGAAAAAAGTTGTAGAATGATGATGTTTAAGGTCTCATATACAAAATTTTAGTTAAAAATACAAAACAATTTTTTACAAATAAAGTAATTTTACCTGAAATATATTTATAGTACTTTTAGTTTTTCGATGATCACCAAAAAAGTCATTATATTATTATTATTTATTATTATATTATTATTATAATATTATTATATTATATTATTATTATTATATTGTAAAAAATGTAAACAAGTGTAGTTATTTAATAAGTTATGACATATAGAATCTCCAATAAAAATAGCAATTCTTAGGCAATTTCTAATAAAAAAAATTATCTTTTAAGTAAAAAATCTTTTAATTTTTAATATCAAAAATTTTTTTTTTTTAATTTTTCAAGTTAAAAATCAAGTAATAAGTATTGTTTTTAATTTAACTATTATATATTTTAAAAATATTTAAAAATATAATATTACTAATTCTGTAGTGTACGAAGATTTAATAGATTTTGCAATATTTTATAAATGATGTAATTTACTTATTGTTAATTAATAATATTTTATTTGTATTTAATATTTATAGTGATTTCTGTATATGGAAGTGAGTCGCAAATAAACAGGCTTATAATGCACAGATGTATGCGTGAATTATTTATATTTCTTAAATGACAAATGCGAGTGATCCAGAAGAGATAAAAGAAAAATATTACAAATACCACTAATAATAATACAACTTACATAAAATTTAAAATATATTTAAAATCTAAAGTAAATAGTTTTACATCTTAATCCTGTAACTTGGTATTCCTGCAATAAAAATATATAATATTAATATTATAAAAGTAAGTGTAAAATACTATTATTGTTATCAAACAAAGTAATGTTAATGCTAAATCTCCTACAGAGCTTAGGTATATTATATTTTGCTAATTCATTATTTCTAAATTTAATTCCATCCAATCTATTTGCCCATCTTTATTCTCTCTTTCGTCACGGCAGCTAAACTCAGTTTATCTTAATATATCTCCTGTCATTTTGTCTCCAATTAAACAAGCAATTTTTTTAAAGCTATATTCTTGCGCTCAATGGCCACGTGGAGAGCGTAGACATAAGTAGTAGTTTTAAATGAAATAAATGAAATAAATGAATGTTTGTACCAGCTGGCGACGACGACATCGACCAGTTGGCAAAAGACGCCTGCCGTCTCGTTGCCATGCATGAACTGCGTCCAAGTTATGCGTTTGGTGCGCGGTAGAAAAGTTTTAGTTTCGTCTAGTAGAGATTGTTGATCGGGTATGTATTTGACAAAGAGATTTTGCAAGATGTATACGACAAATTGTAATAATGAAAATGACGAAAATGACGAAAATGTAATATGTAAATGTAACATATTATTTTTCAACTAAAAATTTCCACTTAAATTTAATATAAAAGTAAAAAAATTAAAAGATTAAATGTATGTTTAATATATTAAACATATATAAATTACAATATTTGTAAAATTCACTTTTCCATTAGTTAAACTGACTCAACACTATAAAAATTCTTAGTAAAATCAAAAGGTAGAACTAATGATTGCTCACTGGGTGGCTAATGCAAAATAACCATATTTTTCCGCGAATATCGCAATATTTCAATAAAAACTAAACTTTTCCGTATCTGTTTTCGGTCTGACTAGTAATTTTGTCTATTTACGTAAAGGTCTCGCGTTAGCAAGTAGCTATTATGGCGATCGCCAACTGTATGATTATAAGTCAATCAAGTCAATTTACCCAGGTTTACTTTTAAGCGAATTAATGAAAGTTTATGCTGTTTGCGACGGATAATTACGCTTGCATTCCATGGAAAACATAAAATTTTAATTATTGCTTCAGATCTAACTATTTACTTTACTGTATCCGGTTACTTGAAAGACTTGACGTATTATTAGATACTTAAAATTTTGCTTTTATTCAGCGCATGTTTTAATGTTGTTTGTGCAATCAACTTTTATTTTCTGCTTTACTTTCGTTTGTCATTAAAATATTTGTCATTAATTTTATAACATAAAATTTAAAAAAAAGTTTAATTCATTTAACTCAATTTTATGCATATTTCCAGATTTATTAAATAAGTAAGATAAGTAAAAAATTATAGTAATTTGTTTAGAATGTATTCTCGGAATAAATAGTAACATTTCATTAGCTAATTTTTAAATTATTCCAAAGATAAATTTATTCCAACATTTGGAAATATTTTGCCGTGAAAGCAGTAGGTCTCGGGTTTTAATATATTAAATTTACAAGTTATATATTAGGTAATTCACTGCGATTAAGTGGAAATTTAAATATATGTGAAATTCATAATGTTATTGCAAAAGAATTTTTATTTATGTACAAGCAACTTAAAAAACACTGACTTTTTATAAAAATAAAAGTCTTTTTTTGCAGTGTGTCTGTAATAAACATACTAACGTCGTAGATATAGACAGACAATCAACTAAATTGCTAATAAAAATAATCTAAAACTAATAAATTAAAATCGCAGATAAAAACCCACCTTTGGTAAAAAAAAGTCCAAAATTATCATGTATGTATGTATGTATGTTGACACGTCCGTATCTTATCTATCACGGCTTATAACAGAAACAGTTGCAGACGCGAACTAAGAGAAAATCGCTAGTGTTTGGCGTGCCACAAATGCGACCGGGAGAACTAAATCCGATTACTTCATATTAATGTTGGCGACGACAAGGACATAAATATCCGCGAATGCGGCAACACAACACACAGACAAATCCTCTTTCCTGATCGATTAATTAACGAATGTTACGCGAGTTGGCACAGCATATCGCTCAGTTTGGCTGTTGATTGTATACGGAAAGAAACGCCGACAAGAGATGAACAAATATTTGCCGACAAATTCAATCAAACACATCGCCCTTTTTACAATGGATTACTATCAAGAATTAGTTGCATATGGGCACTAGGAAAATTTTATTCGGAATCTTGGCGTTTGGAATTTTGAATTGCACCAAAAAGGCTTGGTTGCACAAAGCTTTGTAAGTTAACCAATTTATTAACTTACCAACTGACCAATCAATTTATTTGTTTCAATTTCGCAATTTTTAATAATATATAAAATCGGTAAATTATAAATAGTATTTTTTTGCTAAACTAAATTACCAAAATTGGACTTTTTGTAGTTTTGCAGTTTTCAGTGAAATATTATTTTTCCGTTTAAAAAATGTGTAATAACAATTGTATTTATTTATATCCACTCAGCTATTCCAAATAACTGATACATAAATAATCGAAACACATACGCGTTCAACATTTTGATAATAGTACATGTTTTTCTAAGAAATAAATAAAATTTTATTATCATTTCTTAACGACGAGGTTAGTCTATCAATCATCAATAAAATAATTGAATTTAAAATAACAACTTTTTCTCTTAAATCAAATTGGATTTGTAAAAATTCAAATCCTATTCTCAATATTCTCATAACACTAGTCACTGCTCAATATCTTTTAATTTGAATTACGAAATTACAGTTCTGCGTAACATTGTTTTTACTGTCTTCTGTAGTTACTTTCCACTCTGTAATTATTCTCATTAGCATTAAACGATCAAGAAAGCCAAACTACCGATTATAATTAACAATGGTGCAAGAAATGGAAGGTTGTAGTTTACGTGGATCGTTTTCTTCGTCATTTAGTCTCATTTAATTGCGTTTTAATTATTTGTAATCAGATGTATCAGTAGTATCTTTTATGGTACGCTTGTCGACAACAATATGCAAGCGTTCCAGAACGTTTCGAATTGTTTTTACCTAGATTAACTAAAAATTATATGTTTCCTTTCTTTGCTGCTAAAAATACTAGGGTAAATCAAGAAATATATTAGTTCTCATAATACTCAAACAAAACATGTAAACAAATTATAAAGAATGAAAACAATAATAGATATCATGTTCCATACTTTTGCCAATAACACTACATAAATGAAAATATACAAAATTTGGCGACAATAATTTGAATATCTATTTCCGTATTTTTATTTTGTTTGGCACTACAACTCGGAATGGTTTTTGAGTTGCTTTCTGTTTTCTTGAACAGTCTCTTGGTCTGGATTTTTACAAAAATTACAAAAATTAATTATATATATATATATATATATATATATATATATATAATTAATTTTTGTGCTTTAATAATTTTTTAGAATAATTGCATATAGCAACAATTTTACAAAGTTTTGTTTAACAAAAAGCATTATAAATTGTTAACTAAACATTTCGTTAACTTGTGAACTGACAAGTCAATAAAGCGGTTCAAAGACAACTGACAATCTAGTTACGTAGTTCTCTTATTGATTAAGTTAAATCGGTTGTATAATACTTAAACATATGTTAACTTAAAAACATAAATTAGTTATCAACTGACAAATCAATGTGGTGTTTTGAAGAAACTTGAAAATCGATTTGAAAATATAGTTAACTATTGATTAATTAACAATGAGATTAATTAATAAATAAGTAATTATTGTGTTATATATTTAAAAAAAGTTGTAATAAAAAATTAAAATAAAATAGATATTAATAATTGAAGTTTCGACGAACTCAACGTACGTCTTTATCAGGAAGAAAAATACAAATAACATTTACAGTAAATAAACAGAACATAGAAACAAGTTACTAAATAAGATAATAAGTAACTAGATCATTGATTTTATAAATTTTTAACCAAAGAAAGCCAAATTTAATTTAAATCATTGTCTTTACAGTGATTTATGTTATTTTTTTCTTTATAAATTTCTATTGCTTCTCTTATCAATCTACTGTTAATAGATATTGATGGGTCTTGCAATTATTACAGTATCTTTTATATCATAAAAATATTCTAACGCATACTGAGCAATAGTAGATTTATCTGGATGGTTTAGACGTATTGACCTTTCATGTTTTGTTAATCTAGTAGAAACAATTCCATGTTAATAAATATATATGTATAATCATTTTTAACAATATTGAAATTTTCAAGAATACAATCTACAAATATGTAAATAATATGACTGTATTTTGTTATATTTTTACAAAGTTATCTGACTGACATATCTTTATCATAAAAATCCATTAGACGTAATCAAATCCCCTATCATAATGCCCAGCAAGATGGAAACAATCACAAAGCAGACATAGTTACCATCTATACTCAATACCCCTTTCATGATTGGCAAATTTGCGTACAAGAAGAATCCTTACAAATTCCCCATATGCGAAGACTTGCAGCAGCTCCAATAACACGACTGCGTCTGGCATAATGAAACAAAATACTATCGGGTGGGTGTTACGATGCAATCCACGCATGAACGACTCAAAAACTGGATTGGCCCCATAGCATATTTCAGCCAATCCACATACGTCTCATTGTCCGGTACCTTTGCGATCGTCTATTGTTTCTGGCTGAGTAATTAAGAGGAAGTGCACTCAGAGGGAGGGACTATTAAGTGCACGCATCACTTCCCTTCGCTTCCGCCCATAAAGAACTGAAAAAAAAGGGGAGCAGAATTGAATGTGAGAAATGCAGACCAGACTGTCTCAACTATAGCTAGGTGGCCAACAGATTTAAAAAAAATATTTTGAAAAAGTATATACAAGTAAGAAACAAAATACTTACATTTTTAACAAAATCTAGCAATTAAAGTAACAGAATTAATTTATAACATTAATAAATGCTAAAACTAAAATAAAAACGCAGGAGTTTTTACATGTAGAAAGGCTTTAAAATTAAAATTTGTGTATCTTTCTAATTATTTTCAGATTTTTAGCAAGAAACATATCAGAAGTGACGAGTTATTAACATTAGGAATGCAATATTGTATAGTGTGTTAAATACAGACAATAGAATAAAGCTACATTTCTAGGCGAAAATATAAAAATAAAAATATATAATATAATAAAAAAATCTTTCAGAACTCATTATAATAAAATTAAAAAACTTTCTATTTATATTTTAATAAAAAATCGACGTTTCCACGTACTCGACGTACACAAACATCAGGATGATGTTTTGTTTTTTATTTAAGTGCCAATAAAATAAATATATATTTAATATTATCGGCCATTTCTGTCAGTGATTATCGCAGGGGCCTCAATATACTGGTTTGCCCTGGGGCCCATAATGATGTTAAGATAACTCTAATGAAGATCATAATCAACAAATGAAAAGATTGAGAAACTCTGTTACGAATGATATATGTTTGGTTGGTAAATACAAGCACTCTACTTTTCGGCTGGAGGAATTGAAAAAAAGTTTATTTCTTCTTTCTTTTGATTTCGTTGGTTTAGCGGTTGGCGGCGATGGCAAAGTTATAATACTGCTTTTCAATTAAACTTACTAATAACTCGTAGCGCTCCCAATGGAATCACTCGGGTGATCTTTCGATATAGCTTAGATTAAGATGGGGACTCTCTCTCTCTCTTTGCGAAACTTTTCAATAGATAGAAAAGTTGTTCGGTATATGGTGTAGTGTGTTGTGAAATTGACACGAATCAAATACAATACGTATATAAACATGAATTGTATTGTGTGCAATAAAAAATCCGATAAAATAAACAGTGCGTCCCCAAAAAAAACTTTTTAATCATTTTTGAAATAATATTTTTTGAATATTTTACAATTTACTTAAAAATAAACAAAACATGGCAGTTAAAATATTGACAAAATATGACATTATTTATTGCAATAATTGCAATATAAGCCATTACTTTTTTCTCCGCAATGTTAGTATAACATATCTCCATATAGCAATTTTATAACAGAAATTCTTAAAACTAATTTTCCTTAATATTACTTAAACTTTACATTTTATTTAATAATTTTGAAAAAATTTATCTTACAAACAGTTTATAAATACAGATTTTAAATTACCCAATCGTCTGCAATCAACTCAATTCGTGATTTAAGTAAATGACACCAACAAAAATACATTAATTAATATAATTTTCTTATAAACCAGTTACCTACACAATTTAATTCCCCTAATAGCCATATAATAATAGCCATTAAACAATCATAGCGGTATTAGAATTTCCGCTACTACAACAGTAATTTAGTAAAAAAACTATTAAATGAACGAGTAATATATAACATGGGTTTAAAATAGAAAACATTCATTAAAATTCATATCGCAGAGGGTACGCGCAGGTGCACTTGAAGGCATCTAAGCATACGCCTGCGCTGTTTATACACACAAACACACATACTCCTGCTTATTGCACAATGCATGTGAATTGAAAAGCTTTGCAAGCCCGGAAAATGTTGCATAGGGGGATGTGCAAGCTTTGCTCCCTTTACCTCCGTTCCCATGTTTTAAAAGAGCTTTTCATTCCAGTAACGTCGTGAAGAAGATGCGCCCGTATTTCCCCCTCTCTTAGATTGTAGTAGATATATATCGTTTCTAACGTATAGGGCTAAAATGCCTTGTATTATATGAGCAGGGCTGCACAAACTATGAGCTAAAATGATACAGTAATATGACGGTTATGAAGGTACATAAATATATTTTAGATAATTTAAAATTATGGAGGTGGAATAATAATAAAATAGGGGAAAATGAAAATTATTTAGACATAATACAATTTTACAAAATACTTCTTTGGAATTCAGCACAAAAACTAGGAAATTTGCAGCGTTGAAACAGATAAAGAAAAATTAATCTAGATCTACAATATTTTTTTATTAAATTAAATAAATATTTTTTAAACTTTTAAATATAAGCAAATTTATTATGGATAATAAACGAAATTTAAAAAAAAATTTCAAAAAGTTATTGATATTTTGAAAAAAATTATATATAAATTTTACATATGTTTTTAAAATGCCATTAAAATAATACTAGTTTAGAATTGACTTATGTCATAGAATTTTGGTTCATTTTAAAAAAAATCTGTAATACGATAAAAAATAAATTACTCTTTAAATATTAAATTAACTTAGAATAAAACGGCTTTTGATTCTAGTTCTGTAATAATTTATTAATACATCAACTTTTTGACCAACTAAATGTGCGTCTTAATCAGGAAAAAAAGATAGGAGACTCACGTTCAGTTCGTCGAAACGTCGATTTATTAATAAATTTTTACAGAACTAAAAATTAAAGCCGCTTTATTTTAATATAATAAGTTTTTATATTATATATTTTTTTATTATATAAAATTAACTTTTTAATTTAGAAATTTTTATTATTATTGTTAAATAAAACTTTATTAAAGTCAAATACTTTATTAAAGTAATTGTGTATATTGACATAATAAATTGTTATATGAAAGACTTAGATACTAATTAAAATTATACTTTTTTTAATTAGTTTTACAAACAGTTTCCACAACATGACAAGTTGTTTAAACAAAAACAAAATATATAAAAACGTCGTTTAACTACAAAATTATGTATAATTATATATTTTTAGTTTCAGTAATTAACGTCAAAATTTCTTGAAAGTAACAAGAACAACATTATTACATAATATTATTAATAACTAAAATTTTAATTATTTTTATAAATAATTGCCAATTACTCTGGAATATTATTTATTTTGAATATGTATCAACTAATTATTTTGGTAAAGTAATTATAAATATTGAAATTAAATGTCAAAATAAATATAATATATATAAAGGTACAAAATTAAAAAAAATGTGTTTATTAGCATGTGATAATTATAAAAATATTCACAAAATAAATTTTTAATTAAACTAATAACTAAAGTCTTAAATAAAGCGTGTATGGAAATTTTATTTCATATTTTAAGTTACATGGTTTAAAATTTAAAAATTGCTACATATTTGGTTTTTATTTTGGTATAATATTTCAAAATTTTAAAAATAATTTCAAATACATATTTTTTGAAGCAACTAACACAAATATTTACTTAAACATTCTATCTTCAAATATATGTAGGAAAATTATTTAAACTCATAAAACAAAATTTTAAAAACCGTATTTATATAAACATAACCTAGAATTTGTTTGATGTCATATAATTTTCAGTATATAATTAAAACTAGAAAAAAATTGTGCATGTGCAAAATAGTGTGCCTGTCCGACGGGCGCCACTGGTTAACGTAAAAGTAAAACAGATGCTTTTTTCGTGTATGTATGTACGTATGTTAAACGTTGCGAGCAAAAACTAAGTGTTTTTTTCTACTAAACTTTTCTCGGAACATATCGTCTGCGATCTTTATTTATGCCAGTTTAATTACTATTAAGAGACTAATTAGTTGAGTTAATTGCGACAAAAAGTGGAGTTTTTTTTGTTTTGTTAATTAATAGAATATTTAAATATGTAAATAACAAACATTTGTTGCTATTTATGTTTCCATTTTCTGTTGACGATTGAAATTTTATTTGTATAATTATCGTAAAATTTAGGCACAATATTGATACGATTTTTAATTATCAAATAACTGATTACATATTTATTTAAATAAAAATATTATTAATGCTAATTATATTTAAAAATTTAAATAAAGATAAAACTGATACGTCTTTTAATATTATTTGTTAATGAATAGGCTCCTGTATTATTTATGAAATGAGATTTTTGCTTGAAATTTATAGTACCGTATTAATTGGTACATAAAAAGTGTAAAATTAGAAAAAAATGTTATTACAAACATTGATATAAGTCAATTAAGATGGCTTGGCTATCTTGAACAAATGTCTAATAAATGTTTGCTTAAAAAAATACATATATGTGATTGATATTAAAAAGACAGGCCAGCGTAGATGATAAGTAAATTGGTAGGCATAATTGAGAGTAAATATTTTCAGATAGCAAGAATTAAAAAAAATATTATAAATGTAGTTTAAGCGAGAGTTGCTTGTCTAGAGAGAAATGTTTGACAGAAACTTTTCACAGCATAAATGAAAAGAGTTTGTGTTTACACAAGAAAGGTATATATGGCACTTTCTTAGTAAAAAAATCTTTCAAAACTCATTGTATTAAAATTAAAATAAAATAAACGTATGACGATATATCTAGAGTATATGGAAACGTCGATTTTTAATTAAAATATATACAAAACTACAACCTAAAACCGTTTTGTTTTATATGTAAAGCTTTTAATTTTTTACGATATTTTCTGTTTCACTAATAGTACGTTAACTTGATCAAAATACTTTTTGCAATAAAATTTAACATAAAATAAAAATATCATTAATATTTCAATAGATTATATATATATATATATATATATATATATATATATATATTTTATTTTAAAAAATATATTCTTTCATTGTTTGAAGATAAAACTGAAAAAATAAAAGAAATAAAAAAAACTTTTTATACAAATTTGAATTCAAATTTACGTAGGAATTCCTATAAATTAATAGACTTATATCTCTTATTCTTACGCAAATTTTCACGAAATAATTTAATAAACAAAATTAAAACAATAATGAGTATTATCCGCAAAACATAAGTTATATTTTTATTTTAAAAATATTACATTTATATTTTAAATTTATATAATTATTAATAATTGTTCAGTAATTTATATTCATATTATAGTATATAAAAACCAATTTTTTAATCTCCTATTGTTAAGATTAACTAAAGAAAAAAAAGACATTCAATACTTGTAAATCTGATTAACCGAACGGATTAAGTAATACATGATCAGAGAATTAATACGTTCCGAAAATTATGATATTTATCAAACGACACATTTGACATGTATATGATTAACATAGTTAAGTAGTTATTTTATTACGAGCACGTTTTAGTCAGCGGAAACAGATAATGACTTTTCTTGTACTATACGTAACCTAACGTAAAGATAAATGCTAAAGTAAAAGCAATGAATGCATATACTTATATAGAACGATTATTACATGTAATCTTTATACGTTCACTTTTACTACTGCGGTATCTTGCGTTTTGTTACTTGTTACCGTTGAGTAATGCTGAATTACTGTTATTATTTTCAGTGAGAATACTAGAAGTTTAATCACAATGTTGATAGAGAATTACGATAAATGTTTATATATTCATTATGAAATTGCATTATAATATATTTAGTTTTCTTACAAGATACGAAAGAAAAAATTATTCTAGCATAAAGATTATTATACGAGTACTTATTATTTAAAAGTAGCTTACAATTTTCTGAAAAAAGACTAGTGATAAATTTATTATTATTTACTATATTTGTTTTACAATTTCGTAACAGAATATTTGTTTTAATCATTATGTGATCCACTTTCTCATTATAATTTATAACCTATAAATTAAAAAAAAAACTTATTGATTGAACCACAGATTACCAACCAATATTTTAAGATACTACCAGAATACAGCAAAAAGTGCAATTATCTTTTTGTCTAAATTCAAACCTAATATAATATATATTTTTTTATATTTCTATTATTTATAATATCATAATAAGTTTCGAATAAAATGTATTATTAAAATATTTTTCATTTTTTTAACGATAATATTAGATAGTCTGCAAGACTACTTGATTAGTAAAAATGTAACTTTAATGAAAGTTTAGAACAGTTTTTTTACAGCCAAGACTGTAATATAACTACTTGTTTGTCGTGTTGAACACATTTTTTTGAGATTATTTATAATTAAAATTAAATTTCTATTTTTAAATAATAATTTTAATGTTATGTTCATTACCATTTGCAGTGAAATTTTTATGTAAAGTAAATGATTGTAGAAATAAAACAATGTCTCTTCAAATTATTGCTTATTCGATGAAAAAATTCTTTAAGATTTGCATAACTACTGACTAAAACGTACTAGCTGTCTCATTTAAGTCACATATTGTAATCGAAATTATAAAGAATATAAAAAATTATAAAATAATAATAATATATATATCGTACTAAACTATTTTCTCCACCCTCCACGTACTTTGTTATTTATATAGAATTATCACACATAAATTGTTACATACTATTTAGTAAAATTTGTAACTGAATTATATACAAAAACATTGTTAAGTTTTAGAAGAAAAATATTTAAAATCTAATTCAAATTTTACATAAGTTAAATAATATATGTCACAAATTAATACAAAATAAATTAACATCATTTGTTAATAAATGCTAGTCTTGTACGTGTGTCAGAAAGATAAACTTTTGTACACTGTTTCATCATTGTTTAATGTCCATGTTTGTTCGTCGTTCATTCCGTTTGGTTTTGAAATAAACGGCCCAGCCCGTTAGTGAAGTTTTGCGGTTTGGATTTGCCCTACACACAGTTTGCAGAAGCATTCGCTTTGTTACTGATGATTCGTTTAACACGTTCTTCTTGGGTTTAGTTTTTGCTATTAATTTTGTACTGTTATACAACTTGGTTTCTGTGGCAAAAGATAAATTTTGATACTGCCGTTTTTGCGATATTTGTGTTGTTTAATACAATAAGCCTTTGTTTTATTATATTAAGCATAGTACACAAGATTTAGATACAGTTTTAAATTAAGTATTATATCAAAACATTACTAATATGTTTTACAGGAATATATAAATATATATATATATATATATATATATATATATATATATATATATATATTAAATATATTTGTTTAGCATTTTAGTAACTAATCTACATGTACATACGAAAGGTGTATGACATAAACATTTGTAATAGAAAAATTATGAATATCTGATGAAATACAAAAGTACCTAAAAATTTACTTCAAAATTATTATAAAAGCATTTTTTTACAAAAAAAAAAAAAAAGTAAAATACAGGTCAATATGTTTCGTATATTATGTTACTAATACTTTAAATACTTATGTCTTTAATAATAAAAGTCAATTGCACATTGAAAAATATTTTGTAAGAGTAAATAAAACTATATTGTACATTATAATTTTGTTACTTAACAAATTTACTCACAATCACAATAATATTGATATTCAAGTGTTTTTTTAAAAGTATTAAAAAAACAACAAAATAATTAACTAATTAATTATTAATTAATACTTAGTTATTGTAGAGATATAACGATGTTATATTTAGCACAGCTAAAATTTTTTACTAGCCCGCAATTTCAATTTACAAAATTCTTAGAATGCAAAAATATGGTAAAGTAATTAAACTGTAGTCCATTATTAATGATGTCAGTTCTTTATATAGATATTACACTAAAAACAAAAAATTACAGCTCA
Organism: Clivina fossor; assembly: GCA_963966155.1. NCBI lineage: Eukaryota > Metazoa > Arthropoda > Insecta > Coleoptera > Carabidae > Clivina > Clivina fossor. The sequence continues at coordinate 7,042,754 of OZ014563.1, read as the reverse complement.
TTTAAAAGTTCATCTGATAAGAATTGAAACACCATCAAAACCAATATTAAATTAATCAATTATAGTGAATGCCATACTACACCGATTTGAAATTCCAAATTGACATTTTGAACTTTACTTAAAGATTAAACAGAAAACACTTCCATAAACAGTAAAATACAACTAAATAACTATAAGCAAAACTATATGTAACACGCGTTAATTTCATAGATATGCGGCCCTGAGTTTATAATCGAGCAGAATTTAAATTACTTCGATATTATTGTTAGTATAAATTAATTTTTTAATTGTGATATTTTAAAGAAATAGCCAAATTTAATTTTATTTGAATTAAATATATAAATCTAAAATAATCAGATGTTTTATTTTTGAGCTGTATTCATATTTGAAACTAATTTTACAAATAAATAAATAAATTTACAAAAGATAATGTCAATCATTGTGAATGTACTAATTTGAATAAAATTCGAATTTCTTTAATTAATAATTTATATATTTTTTAATTTTTAATTTTTTAATCTAGTTACTAGTAACTTGTTTCTAACTTGTTTGTTTATTTATTATTTATGTCATTTATGTATATTTTTTCCTGATGATAATACACTTAGAGTATATTGAAACGTTGATTTTTAAATAAAATATATACTGAATTCAATCCTAAAGATTTTTTATTTTAATATAATGAGTTCTGAAAGATTTTTTACTTTAGTTATTAAGTATTATGATAACATTCAATTAATATAAATTATCTTATTATCTTTTTGTTATACAGAATCTTTCAAAAATAAACAAAATTTCAAAAGTAAATAAAGCACTTTAAATTATAGTGAAAAGTTTCAAACATATTTGCATCTGAAAATACGAGTATAATTGCAATTACAAGTGTGAGAATTTACTTATTCCTTTATTTTAAGTGCTTTATTTAAATTTTAAATTTACGACCAGTTTCATAATAAACACTTTAACTAAAGTCGACTTTAAGTCGACAAAAAAGTATCGACTTTAAATTCTACTAACAAAACTATTATTGATATTAATAAAACTATGCTTTTTCGTCAACTTTTGCTGTTATCAATTAAACAATGCTTTTTTGTTATTATGAAACCGGCTTGTTATTTAATTTTGACACGTTTTGTATATTTGCAGTGAATTATACAAAGATTATCTAGTGAAAGGTGCAGATAAATATGAATTCGACACCAACAATAACTTATTAACCTGTCAATATGTAAAGTGTAATAACAAAATCACGACTTTTACACCTGACTGTACGTACCGTACATGTTTACCGCCGCATGACTTACGTTTTACCGTAAATATCAATTGCGGTCGGCTGCGTCTACCTATGTACGTATGTAACTTGTTTAATTTACAACAATTTTATGTTTTGCTTGGCGAACTGTTTTGTATTTGCGTTTGTTCACTTTTTTTTTGTTTGTCAACTAACTTAGTGCTTAAGTTTGTTTAAGTGTTTCCGCAATGAACGGTGTCTTTTTTTTCTTGTTCTCTCTCATTCAGTTTTTATCAATTATTCTCTGATTGCTTCAGATTGTAATTGAATGCTTCGGTATCACTAGAAGTAATTTAATTGTAAGAATATGGATAATTGAAGTTTATTATCGCAAGATAAGTTTTTACTTTGTTGTTAATTAAATATTATACAATATGATATATAAGTAGAAATTGGAAATATTTTATTTGCGTATTTTGCTATATTTTTATTCATATTAACTATTTTAGTTAGTTAATATTTAAAAATTATATGTATAATGCATAAAACCCAGAAAATTTTATTAATAAATTTAAAAACACTATAGCTAGTAAAGCAAGCAAAAATCGGTTATATCCCATACCAGTTTTAAGACTATAATACTACGGACAGTAATATAATTTTTTTTTGTATATTTTAATCTACTTTAACTACCTATGTGAAAACAGCAACACTTTTTCTAGCAACACTTCCCACAATGCGAATTCCCAATACTCCCATAACAAAATTTTAAATGGTTAATTTTAGCTTATATACATAAACAAATTTGTTTTAATTATAATTTTTAGATAACTGTTTAAGAAAACAATATATTTAAATGTAAAAAATCGTTTAATTTACTATTTTTTAAGAAATAATCTGATTAACATAATTTCGCACATCATAGTTATTTTTGCATATCCTACAGGATAGGGGTATACTAGATATTTTTTATAACATTCCTAACAACAATAGCAACAATTTCTAATAAAAATTGTTACTAAACATCTTCAAGTTTTAGACTTAGAATTTTATAAAGTATTGCATATAGAGCGTCGTTTATAAAAAGACGTCTTCCTATATATCCTACGGGATAGCGGTGTACTACATATTTTATTTAACATTCCTAACAACAATAGCAACAATTTCTGATAAAAATTGTTACTAAACATCTTGAAGTTTTAGACTTAGAATTTTTTAAAATATTGCATATAGGGCGTCGTTGATATAAAGACGTCTTTCTATATATCCTACGGGATAGCGGTATACTACATATTTTTTTTAACATTCCTAACAACAATAGCAACAATTTCTAATAAAAATTGTTACTAAACATTTTCAAGTTTTAGACTTAGAATTTGTTAAAGTATTGCATATAGAGCGTCGTTTATAAAAAGACGTCTTTCTATATATCCTACGGGATAGCGGTATACTACATATTTTTTTTAACATTCCTAACAACAATAGCAACAATTTCTAATAAAAATTGTTACTAAACATCTTCAAGTTTTAGACTTAGAATTTTATAAAGTATTGCATATAGAGCGTCGTTTATAAAAAGACGTCTTCCTATATATCCTACGGGATAGCGGTGTACTACATATTTTATTTAACATTCCTAACAACAATAGCAACAATTTCTGATAAAAATTGTTACTAAACATCTTGAAGTTTTAGACTTAGAATTTTTTAATATATTGAATATAGGGCGTCGTTGACATAAAGACGTCTTTCTATATATCCTACGGGATAGCGGTGTACTACATATTTTTTTTAACATTCCTAACAACAATAGCAACAATTTCTGATAAAAATTGTTACTAAACATCTTCAAGTTTTACACTTAGAATTTTTTAAAATATTGCATATAGGGCGTCGTTGATATAAAGACGTCTTTCTATATATCCTACGGGATAGCGGTATACTACATATTTTTTTTAACATTCCTAACAACAATAGCAACAATTTCTAATAAAAATTGTTACTAAACATTTTCAAGTTTTAGACTTAGAATTTGTTAAAGTATTGCATATAGAGCGTCGTTTATAAAAAGACGTCTTTCTATATATCCTACGGGATAGCGGTATACTACATATTTTTTTTAACATTCCTAACAACAATAGCAACAATTTCTAATAAAAATTGTTACTAAACATCTTGAAGTTTTAGACTTAGAATTTTTTAATGTATTGAATATAGGGCGTCGTTGACATAAAGACGTCTTTCTATATATCCTACGGGATAGCGGTGTACTACATATTTTTTTTAACATTCCTAACAACAATAGCAACAATTTCTGATAAAAATTGTTACTAAACATCTTCAAGTTTTAGACTTAGAATTTTTTAATGTATTGAGTATAGGGCGTCGTTGACATAAAGACGTCTTTCTATATATCCTACGGGATAGCGGTATACTACATATTTTTTTTAACATTCCTAACAACAATTGCAACAATTTCTAATAAAAATTGTTACTAAACATTTTCAAGTTTTAGACTTAGAATTTGTTAAAGTATTGCATATAGAGCGTCGTTTATAAAAAGACGCCTTTCAATATATCCTACGGGATAGCGGTATACTACATATTTTGTTTAACATTCCTAACAACAATAGCAACAATTTCTAATAAAAATTGTTACTAAACATCTTCAAGTTTTAGACTTAGAATTTTTTAAAATATTGCATATAGAGCGTCGTTGACATAAAGACGTCTTTCTATATATCCTACGGGATAGCGGTGTACTACATATTTTTTTTAACATTCCTAACAACAATAGCAACAATGTCTGATAAAAATTGTTACTAAACATCTTCAAGTTTTACACTTAGAATTTTTTAAAGTATTGCATATAGGGCGTCGTTGATATAAAGACGTCTTTCTATATATCCTACGAAATAGCGGTATACTACATTTTTTTTTTAACATTCCTAACAACAATAGCAACAATTTCTAATAAAAATTGTTACTAAACATCTTCAAGTTTTAGACTTAGAATTTTTTAAAATATTGCATATAGAGCGTCGTTGACATAAAGACGTCTTTCTATATATCCTACGGGATAGCGGTGTACTACATATTTTTTTTAACATTCCTAACAACAATAGCAACAATGTCTGATAAAAATTGTTACTAAACATCTTCAAGTTTTACACTTAGAATTTTTTAAAGTATTGCATATAGGGCGTCGTTGATATAAAGACGTCTTTCTATATATCCTACGAAATAGCGGTATACTACATTTTTTTTTTAACATTCCTAACAACAATAGCAACAATTTCTAATAAAAATTGTTACTAAACATTTTCAAGTTTTAGACTTAGAATTTGTTAAAGTATTGCATATAGAGCGTCGTTTATAAAAAGACGTCTTTCTATATATCCTACGGGATAGCGGTATACTACATATTTTTTTTAACATTCCTAACAACAATAGCAACAATTTCTAATAAAAATTGTTACTAAACATCTTCAAGTTTTAGACTTAGAATTTTTTTAATTATTGCATATAGAGCGTCGTTTATAAAAAGACGTCTTCCTATATATCCTACGGGATAGCGGTGTACTACATATTTTATTTAACATTCCTAACAACAATAGCAACAATTTCTGATAAAAATTGTTACTAAACATCTTGAAGTTTTAGACTTAGAATTTTTTAATGTATTGAATATAGGGCGTCGTTGACATAAAACTTGAAAATGTTTAGTAACAATTTTTATTAGAAATTGTTGCTATTGTTGTTAGGAATGTTAAAAAAAATATGTAGTATACCGCTATCCCGTAGGATATATAGAAAGACGTCTTTATGTCAACGACGCCCTATATTCAATACATTAAAAAATTCTAAGTATAAAACTTGAAGATGTTTAGTAACAATTTTTATCAGAAATTGTTGCTATTGTTGTTAGGAATGTTAAAAAAAATATGTAGTATACCGCTATCCCGTAGGATATATAGAAAGACGTCTTTATGTCAACGACGCCCTATATTCAATACTTTAAAAAATTCTAAGTCTAAAACTTGAAGATGTTTAGTAACAATTTTTATTAGAAATTGTTGTTATTGTTGTTAGGAACGTTAAAAAAAAAATGTAGTATACCGCTATCCCGTAGGATATATAGAAAGACGTCTTTTTATAATCGACGCTCTATATGTAATACTTTAAAAAATTATAAGTCTAAAACTTGAAAATGTTTAGTAACAATTTTTATTAGAAATTGTTGCTATTGTTGTTAGGAATGTTAAAAAAAATATGTAGTATACCGCTATCCCGTAGGATATATTGAAAGGCGTCTTTTTATAAACGACGCTCTATATGCAATATTTAAAAAAATTCTAAGTCTAAAACTTGAAGATGTTTAGTAACAATTTTTATTAGAAATTATTGCTATTGTTGTTAGGAATAATAAAAAAATATTTAGTACACCGCTATCTCGTAGGATATATAGAAAGACGTCTTTATATCAACGACGCCCTATATGCAAAACTTTAAAAAATTCGAAGTCTAAAACTTGAAGATGTTTAGTAACAATTTTTATTAGAAATTGTTGCTATTGTTGTTAGGAATGTTAAAAAAAATATGTAGTATACCGCTATCCCGTAGGATATATAGAAAAACGTCTTTTTATAAACGACGCTCTATATGCAATACTTTAACAAATTCTAAGTCTAAAACTTGAAAATGTTTAGTAACAATTTTTATTAGAAATTGTTGCTATTGTTTTTAGGAATGTTAAAAAAAATATGTAGTATACCGCTATCCCGTAGGATATATAGAAAGACGTCTTTATGTCAACGACGCCCTATATTCAATACATTAAAAAATTCTAAGTATAAAACTTGAAGATGTTTAGTAACAATTTTTATCAGAAATTGTTGCTATTGTTGTTAGGAATGTTAAAAAAATATGTAGTATACCGCTATCCCGTAGGATATATAGAAAGACGTCTTTATGTCAACGACGCCCTATATTCAATACATTAAAAAATTCTAAGTATAAAACTTGAAGATGTTTAGTAACAATTTTTATCAGAAATTGTTGCTATTGTTGTTAGAAATGTTAAAAAAAATATGTAGTTCACCGCTATCCCGTAGGATATATAGAAAGACGTCTTTATGTCAACGACGCCCTATATTCAATACATTAAAAAATTCTAAGTCTAAAACTTTAAAATGTTTAGTAACAATTTTTATCAGAAATTGTTGCTATTGTTGTTAGGAATGTTAAATAAAATATGTAGTACACCGCTATCCCGTAGGATATATAGGAAGACGTCTTTTTATAAACGACGCTCTATATGCAATACTTTATAAAATTCTAAGTCTAAAACTTGAAGATGTTTAGTAACAATTTTTATTAGAAATTGTTGCTATTGTTGTTAGGAATGTTAAAAAAAATATGTAGTACACCGCTATCCCGTAGGATATATAGAAAGACGTCTTTATGTCAACGACGCCCTATATTCAATACATTAAAAAATTCTAAGTCTAAAACTTCAAGATGTTTAGTATCAATTTTTATCAGAAATTGTTGCTATTGTTGTTAGGAATGTTAAATAAAATATGTAGTACACCGCTATCCCGTAGGATATATAGGAAGACGTCTTTTTATAAACGACGCTCTATATGCAATACTTTATAAAATTCTAAGTCTAAAACTTGAAGATGTTTAGTAACAATTTTTATTAGAAATTGTTGCTATTGTTGTTAGGAATGTTAAAAAAATATGTAGTATACCGCTATCCCGTAGGATATATAGAAAGACGTCTTTATGTCAACGACGCCCTATATTCAATATATTAAAAAATTCTAAGTATAAAACTTGAAGATGTTTAGTAACAATTTTTATCAGAAATTGTTGCTATTGTTGTTAGAAATGTTAAAAAAAATATGTAGTTCACCGCTATCCCGTAGGATATATAGAAAGACGTCTTTATGTCAACGACGCCCTATATTCAATACATTAAAAAATTCTAAGTCTAAAACTTTAAAATGTTTAGTAACAATTTTTATCAGAAATTGTTGCTATTGTTGTTAGGAATGTTAAATAAAATATGTAGTACACCGCTATCCCGTAGGATATATAGGAAGACGTCTTTTTATAAACGACGCTCTATATGCAATACTTTATAAAATTCTAAGTCTAAAACTTGAAGATGTTTAGTAACAATTTTTATTAGAAATTGTTGCTATTGTTGTTAGGAATGTTAAAAAAAATATGTAGTACACCGCTATCCCGTAGGATATATAGAAAGACGTCTTTATGTCAACGACGCCCTATATTCAATACATTAAAAAATTCTAAGTCTAAAACTTCAAGATGTTTAGTATCAATTTTTATCAGAAATTGTTGCTATTGTTGTTAGGAATGTTAAATAAAATATGTAGTACACCGCTATCCCGTAGGATATATAGGAAGACGTCTTTTTATAAACGACGCTCTATATGCAATACTTTATAAAATTCTAAGTCTAAAACTTGAAGATGTTTAGTAACAATTTTTATTAGAAATTGTTGCTATTGTTGTTAGGAATGTTATAAAAAATATCTAGTATACCCCTATCCCGTAGGATATGCAAAAATAACTATGATGTGCGAAATTATGTTAATCAGATTATTTCTTAAAAAATAGTAAATTAAACGATTTTTTACATTTAAATATATTGTTTTCTTAAACAGTTATCTAAAAATTATAATTAAAACAAATTTGTTTATGTATATAAGCTAAAATTAACCATTTAAAATTTTGTTATGGGAGTATTGGGAATTCGCATTATGGGAAGTGTTGCTAGAAAAAGTGTTGCTGTTTTCACATAGGTACTTTAACTTAAGATCCATCCTGTATATGAAAAAATTGTTGTACATTTTGCAAAAAAAGTAAAACAATTCTTAAATTTTTAGCGTCTAGATCTCTCAGTATAAGTAGACAAAGAATTACATACTTGGTAAAAAGTTCTTCGCATTTGGTACTTAAGCACGTACATGATTCTAGATATGAACTTATTATTAACAAAACATCTTATAGATTTAATAAGTATAGAAATCATCTTTTATTTTCTTTCTTTACAATGTTCTATAAATAAAAATACTAAGTAGTCCGAAAAATATTAGTTTTTGTTACACGCTGTAAAATTAATTCTAATACAATATTTCGTAAACTAAATATGTTAGTAAATATAATGATAAAATAAAATTTTCTTTCATACAATGATAAAATGGAAAAGTTTTAAAATTTTTGTTTTGTTTTGTCTCATTCTATCACTATTTACTTGTACAAGTAAATAGTTTTTGGTTTGTTTATATGTTTTAATGATATATACATCGTATAGTTAAATACTTAAATATCTTAATAATCATACTATTAATGGCAATAATTAATATCTTTCATTAATTTCTATATATTTGAATTGACATATATTTTTATTTAATGTGGTTTATTAACCAAAATTTTATTTCACTGAAAATTATTGTATCACTAACAAATGTTTTATGGAATGTAACAAATAACTCTGTTAGTTTTGGCTATACAGAAAATTTAAAATAAATCGAAAGCTTGCCTTCAAATTTGAATAAGTTTCATTTAAGAACCTTTCCACATTGTACTGATATACCCATTAATTGCTTACATATATTATATATGTATTATATAATTATAATTAAATATAACAAATAAAATAAAACATCATTGCTGCTGCCTCCGATCCTTACAATTCCCATATTGCATTTCTACATCCCGACCAACAGATGAAAATCTGACAGTGAATTACGACCGCTTTCGTATTGTCCTCTTTCACGAGACATGAACCCGCATATCGGTCTCAATAATACGTTACTCTCGATTTTTTATTTTATTTTTGCGATGCTCAAAATCTCTTAGAAAGAAGACGAAAAACGACATCGGAAAGCAAAGACACCGAACGACCGAGTCGGGGCAGCGGCGCGATTGAATAGTTTCTGCACAAGTGTCCACACAATAGACGAGCATAATTAGGCTCAACTGTATTGTATTTGCGCCGAGATAGAGCAGCTTTAAGATGAGGAATTAGACGGATTGTGTGCGTGTAAGTAAGATGTGTCGTGACATGATTTAGAATGTGATTTTCAAGTGTTTGAAGAGAAGTACAATGTAAAAGAGTTTTTGGTTTGTCTTCTAGTTTATAATTTAAAATACAGTAAAACTTGTTAAAACGCTTGTGAAGAGAAATAGATCTATTGGAACAAGCTGCAAGAAGAAAGAAAGAGTTGAAGTACATCTATCGCAGATATAAATGTTATTTCTTATTTAATGAAGTTAATACTTTGAAAGCTAACATTGAAACTTGTTTTTCTGTTTTTTACGTCTGATGTTGCTGATAAAAATAAATAAATTGTGTTTTGGCAAAATCTAGAATGTGATATTTGTAGTGTTTGAAAGTAGATATAATGTGAAACATTTTTTTTAAATACAATAGAACTTTTGTAGACATGTCAAAACCGTAAAACATGTAAAAAAATAAATTTTTTAAAAGTCATTGTAAAAAGAAAGAAAGAGTCGGTATTAGACAAAACAGAAATTACTAGACTAGAAACGGTTCGAAATGCAATCATTGCAGCAATAAACGTACGTATGTATGTATATTTTTTATAAAAATTAATAAAAGTTAAGACTTTGAAAGCTAACATTCAAACTGTACTATTTATAGTTTTGCATAGTCATATCGCACATCACTCACAAACACACAATTATTTCAATAATATTACGTATATATTACTGGCTTTCTTTAAAAGACAACTACTTCATTGTAGTTTAGTAATTATTTTCATATACCTTTATATTCTATAATAAATAACCAAATATATCAGAATATGTATTTAGTAAAATAAAATGGCTTTAGAATATAGTTCTGTATAAATTTTTATTAGTAATAGATATTGCAACGTACTGCACGTACATCATTCTGATGATAATGTACTTGGAGTACATCAAAATGTCGCTTATTAATAAAAATTAATACAGAACTATATCCTAAAGCCGTTTGATTTTAATATAATGAGTTTTGTAAGATTTTTTTACTACGTTATGTATTTAGTAGATTATTAGCATCACTCAAATAAACTGATATTAATTAAAAATCAATTAAAAAGTCCAGATATGTTTACATATGAAAGTGAGAGCTAATTTGTTTCAGTAATATATAAAATATATTTGCTGCAATTTGTTGCTATTTTATTTATGACTCACTAATTTAAAATTAATATGCAGATATCTATGATATTTGTTACGTCGTTAACTAAAAATGCATTAAGTTTTATATGAATAAATCTATTTTCAAATGTTACATGAATATGCAAACATTTACTTGCATTTTAACATAAAATAGAAATGTAAAAAAAAAACCTAATTACCAACTTTCTATTCATGTAATAAATCAGTTAAGAGAGAAAGTTATTATCACCAAGAGATAATAAATATAGTATTCATGTTCAGTTAACGAAATGCAATTTATATGTATATAAATGCATATTAAATATATTATTACTAATAAGCATTACAAATTTGATATTAATTTATAGTGATAAAAAGAAATATTTGTTCTTATATTGAAATATTGATCCAAAAGTAAATAACTGATAATTGTCTTATTTTGGTTTAATTGGTTTATTATTTTTATACTATAGTATTAATAAATATTTAAAAAAGTCAATTTTTTCTTCATAAACTAGTATATTGTTTAGTAAAACTAAAATCTAGTCTAAAATTTTTGGGGAAGGGGGCTGGCTGCAGCTTATATATTTCTATTAATTCTATATATAATAGATTTAAAAGTTTTAGGTTTTTATGATGATTCATTTGCAGTATCGTACGCAGAAAAATATTTCTGGGAGGGATATAGTTTTAATTTGAAAAATAATAATTTCATTCATAATAAGTATAAGATTTTGACATAAAGCCTTTAATTTTATAATAATTAATTCTAATTTTTTTTATTGTTTTTATATATATGTAATATATATATATATATATATATATATATATATATATATATATATATATATATATATATATATTACATATTTTTTTTATATATATTTTATATTTTTTAATAAATAAAAAAAAAATTATTTTGAAAATAAAGAGCAGTGAGTATATTTATTTTACTAAGTTTTAATATAATCAATTAACCGATATATGAGTCCAGAGGCATTACTTTTCGGTCGGTCTTTGTATATGCAATCATTCAGTGAAAGTAGTAATCAACAATGCAGTCCTTGATTGTATTAAATTTATGATTAAAAATAAGTAAAATAATACGACAAATAAAAGTACTTTAACGAATCAGGTGCGCCCAGCCATTATTATAATACTAAAAACACCTGCATTTAAATCTAAGCCAAAGATTAAAAAACACAATTCGCTATTTAACAAAAATTTAATTCAACCAACTGAAAATTTCAATGCAAAGTTAAGCAGCGGAACAATAATTACAATTATTATAATTTTCATTTGCATATAATCCCAGCCGAATAACAGCCAAACAAAACCCAACCCGACCTATTGTCTTTCTCAGCAATATTCGCAAAAACTACGCCACCCCGTATAATAAGACTCCGGTTCAACCAGGACATTGTACTCGGGGATTAATGCAAACAGAGGAAAAAAAAATTGGCAGAATGGTTGCCGCGCGCCGTAGAGGGTCCTTGTGAAAGAAATCCGCCATTTTGAGAGTGTTTCAGAGGCTCCTTGATAACCGCACCCATGGCTACGTGTGCGAGGTCTTTGAGCACGCCGAAACCCTTCAAGAACCTGGGCTCTATGTCTGTCCCCCTCCGCGTTGTTCCCCGTTTCAACCGCTTTTTGAAAAGGGAGCGAAAGGGTGCCGAAGTGCACACAGGCACCTTGCTGCAGGGCCACTGACGGTCTGTCGCAGACAGCAATCTTCCCTGATGTGTTTATTGTTCGCGATGTTTATTATTTATAAGCGCGAATGAATCGAGCGGTTAGGTAATTAGGGATTTAGATTTAAACAACTTGTGTTATGGTATTTGTGGAACAATTTCTAGGGTATTTATTACTAAAGATTGAAAATTATTTTATTACAATTTTTATAACGTATTCTGTAACTAAAGTAATAAAACTGTCAAGATACGATATGTTGAATTGAATTGATTAAAAAAAAAAACTTTTAAAAACGATAAATTAAATAGCAGCCTATTTTGTTTTACTAAACAAATAAACAAATATTATTTATTAATAATCGACGTTTCGATGTACTCAACGTGCATTTTTATCAGGAAAAATAATACAAATAACATTTACAGTAAATAAACAGAACATAGAAACAAATTACTAGGCAACAAGGTTAGTAACTAGATCATAAAATTTATAAATTTTTGATTAAAAGAAGCCAAATTTTATTTAAACCAGTGCCTTTAAAAAAAATTTGACTTTTTTTAATAAAAAATTTATAAAATTTTATTTTGTTACATAGTAACTTATTTCTATGTTCTGTTATTTATTGTAAATGTTATTTGTATCAGTTTTCCTGATAAAGACGTACGTTGAGTTTGTCGGAACGTTGATTATTAATAAATATTAATACAGAACTACAACCTAAAGCCGTCTTATTTTAATTTAAGACATATTTCAAAGCAATTTTACACATACAAATATACATACACAATAATGTCGTAAACCGATAAGGGTGTAGCACAAACTTTTCATTCAAAGAGAAATTAGTTTCAGCCAAACATGAATGTATTGTGTTAAAAAATAATATTAGAAACTTTGATAATGCTAACTGTTTGAAAAAGAAATATTAGCATAATGCCAAATTAAAATGCTAGTAACTATTTTAATAACTACTTAATAAAACAAGAAATTTTTTTCTTTTATTCTACAAGGTAAAAAAAATAGATAGTTTTTCAACTTTAATAAAAGTCGGAGTAAAACTGAACGAACTCAAATTAATTTATAAAAAATTCTTATTATCTTTATAAAAGATGGAAAAAAATAAAATCTAGGCAAACAGAAAATGTTCAACATGTAGAAACTTAAAAGACAAAAAGAAAAAAAATCAACTGGATTTTTTACTTGTTGAAACTAAGACATGAAGAAGGCATAGCAAGAAGAATTAATTTTTATCTCACTGACTATTTAAATATTTGCAAGTGCTCGCGAACGTCAGTTCCACACTTGTACAAATAAGTCGTTGTTTCGTTTGAAGTCTTTGGTCAAATGTACACTGGGTCCCAATTTGAATATCCGGTACAAATAAATTATTTTTTAATTAGCCAACTGACTAAATTTAGAAAACGGTAAATAATCTAATCAAGTAATAAACCTTTGATTAAGTTAACAAGGTTTTCTGCAACTAGCCCTTACTACACTGCTGTACATTCACAATTACGCCATATATCTCCTTTCGATATCCCGAAATTAGTTTTCTGCAAATATTTCTATCCAGATAAACAACTATAGCATATCTACATTCATGATACCTCTCATACCTACTCTTCTATTCCTATTATTTGGAAATTTTTGCTCATGCAAAACGCTCTCTATCATACCACTACTTCTACTCATCAAACATCCATGCAAAAGTATACTTTCAAAATCATTCACATATACTCTTTTAATCAAACGTTAATTAGACATTTGCTTAAGATGACAGAACCATCTTAACCGAATGAATATTTTTAAACATTTTTTTTGTTTGATTGCCAAAATTAAAGTGACTGGATCTATTTTCATGAAACTAATATAAGTAACTGGAAAAATTCAAATATTTAGCATTTTTATCAAAAAAAAAAAAACGTTAAAAAAATTGTTAATGTTTCATACTATAAAAGTAAAAAAATTATATAAAGCAGTAATAATATTCTTTGACAGGTACTACAAGTTCGGTTTTAAATAATACCAGATTTAAAACAATGCAAATTTTATAAACTAAGGCCGAATTTGTATTACCAGCTTATAATTCATTATCTGTACTATATAGTTTCCCGTTTCACTTAGAATTAAATAAACTAATACATAGTTTTTCGAAGTGGACAAACAAGTTGAAACGTTGTGTAGAAAAAGATATAATTCTAGATTGAGTCGTTTCGTATTGTAGTTGGGTGCTTGCGTGTAAAAGAAAAGTACATAAAGTAGGCGCTATATGCTATGGTTAGGTATTACTTTTTATCAGATTTTACAAAATAATTCAAAATTACATCGACAATGATCTGATAAGTGGCCATTGGCACACTGACACCCACACTCATAATCGCTTAATCGCTAACATGCTTGCTTATTGTTGTTGTTACCAACTTAGCACAAAAATGCACGCACCTGCAAAAATAGGACTCGAAAATATCGATATTGTATATTATACATGGTCAAGAAAAAACTTGCCCTGTAATAAAGCAATTTGCTTACGAAATCCTTTAAAATATTTTTTTCTACTAGTATTGAATAATATGTTTTTAACAGATGCGTATTCTGTTAAGACGCGTTCCTCGCTCCCGTTACTTTCTTATCAAAATACGATATTTTTGAATAATATTATCAAAAAGAAAACCTAATGCGTTATTTGCATATTTGACAAAAAATTATATCATTTTTGTAATGTTTATATAAAAAATTTAAACCTAGAACAAATTACATAAAATATTGTTAATTTAATTAAAGGTTAATTACCAAAATATTTATTTAATCTACATGAAAGGCGTCGTTAAATATTTGACATATAAAGACAAAAAAAAATTAGAAAAAATAACATATTAGTATGTTTCATTCATAATAAGTAATAATGTTTAAGTAATGAGAAATATTGTATAGTATATAACCAAATTTGTATTTGTTATAGTTTCTAAGATTCCTATATAAATGTCTGACAAAAATAGACATCCAGTACTATTATTAAACCAAAAAATTTTCAATGTAAATTCTACAATACAAAAATATAATAACAACATAAATTCACTGTACAGTTTTAAAATAATTACGGAAAGTATGTTAATATAGATGTGATAAAAAGAATGATAATAAATGAACGAATGTGCATCGCATTTAAAAATGACATCGGAAACGAGCTAACATTTGCCACGGAAAGAGGAACTGTATTAAGTAAATTTATGATGAAAAATCTTTTATGTTTTTTCTCTCTCTGTCTCTTCTGCGTATATATGCATTATGCATAGCGCATATCCTGAATTCAGACGAGTGGAAAAAATCCCAACTTGACTTCTGGCACAAATATTAATTCTTTAAGGAACGCGTAATAAGAAAGTGCCATAGAACTTAATACTATGCAAATGTGCCGCCACAGAAAAATCTACTAAATAAAGAAGGAAATAAAAAAAACTGAACATCATTATTAAAAAAAAACCACTAATGGAAAACATAATGCAATATAAAGTTATAGATTGTTTTTATGTAATTTTTTAGAAATAATAGCAACAAAATAAGCTTTTCAAATTACATATTTGTCAAAATTTGGGAACACTATAAAAGTATTCTATTTTATTAAACAATTAAAATTTTACTATCTTAAATTTGCTAATCAAACATGCTACCATACAACAGCTTATATCCGTAGCAGATAAAACTTCACAAATTTAAAATTTAATAATAAGTTTCGCAATTTTTTTTCTGAAAAAATAAAAATATACCAGGGTTTCTTGTATCCTTAGCCGTTGTAATAACGACCCTAGTTTCAAATTGGATTATGTACCGAAATGTAAGCTTATTTTGAGTCTTCGTCAGCCATCACGTCCTGTCAAGGATTAACCCATATAATTGTCCTTTTCCGTTCGACAAGCGAAAAACACAAATGAACTGGGGACCTTTGCGTTTCACTAATCGGATCTAATGTCTCTGGTCACAAAATTCACTGTGTGTATTAGAATTAACTAGAATGGTAAATAAATAGATTATATTTTCTATATGTGTATCTAATAAATCTTGTAAATTAATAAAAATTCTATTTTAGAGTAGTATTTCGTCTTTTTGATCATGCTAAAAAAATGCTAGTTTTCTTACGAAATATTTAGGATAATATTCTGTAACTATAATATTATTAACATAGTAAAAAAGTCTTTCAGAACTCATTACCTATATTAAAATAAAAAAGCTTTAGAATTAAGTTCTGTATATATTTTATTTAATTATCGACGTTTTGATATACTTCATGTTATTTAAATGAAATATATGTTGAACTTAATCCTGAAGCTTTTTTATTTTAATAATTTTATTAATCTACAGAAACAGATTTGTCAAATCTTAATTAATTAATTGAATAAATGTATTCCTTTTTGAAAGTCTTTAAAACTAAAATTATAAACAATTTTGTAGCTACAAAATAATTATGTATATCAGATCAAAGTTAAAAACCTTGATCTAATTAAGAGAATTACAATTTATAATTTCTGTTCATTGAAACACGTCTAAAAAAATAACAAATTCACAAGCATCATTTACCGGTAAAACAATACAGCATTTAAAACTAAAAATTACACAGTTCAAACTTGGAAATTTTAATAGAATCGCCGACAAACACAAAAGGCAAAAATTAAACAATTAAGAATTCTCTATAATTAATTTTATAAGATCACGGCAACGTGTAGTTTGGCTTTAATGTTTTTTAATTGCTCGCACCGGAATAAATCGTAATTATAATAATTTAGTCGTGTATATTTACTCAGAAGTAATTTTAAATTTTAATGGATTTAGATGTTTTAGCTTCCTAATGACTGACAATCATGCGACTCGCCAGACATTTGGAACAATTTTTGTCCAAATTACAAACACATGTTATTTTCTAGTATCATGTTATCTTAATGAATATCATTTATTACTGAATAATTTCTTCCTTTTTCTGAGCTCCCGTTTATTTAATTCATATGTTTTGAATCGACATGACAAAATATATTTATAATTATTAACAATTATGAATTATTTATTTTAGTAATTCTTTGGTTTTTTCCAAATATAAAATAATTAAAACTAATACGTGTACATGTATATATAATATAAATCATTTTTAAATAGTAAAATCTAGTACGCACTCTACCACCATACTCTACTGTAGTAACTCTACTAATGTAACGCAAGCTTAAAAGATATATAATTTTTATATTACAAAAAACTAAACCCATTAAGCATTGTATGCTGAAGACTATAATTCATTTAATATGTTCTTAAAAATTTATCGGCATTAAACTAAATATGGATGTTACAGCAACAAAGAGTAACCTTCATCATAAAGAGAACAACGCAAGAAGATCGCATTGCACATACGCCCACGCTAGTATGCACTCGCCTTATTGCGACATAGCACGGGAGCTCCAGAAAAACTATTATGTTAAACGCTCAACAGCTATCCCAGTGCGCCTTGGAACTTTTTACGAGTGCGCCAGCGTCGTTCGTCAAACGGGGCACACTCATACATCCTTCCTCATTGTGGGAACGCTTTATTGTTATGGACTGATGGCACGGAACACTGCCCCCCCCTCCCCCCGGCCTCACCTCTTTCTCTACTCTTGTGTTCGACATAAATTTTAATTGGTTTTTCAATTGTTTATTATAAAATATCAGGTTACACGCGTGCGTTCCGTTGTTCATTTGTTACGAGTCGGTAAAAATATAGCGGTATAAAAATTTATTGTATCGTTAGTCAATGTTTAGTGTCCTCCTACCTACTCATATTGAGCTAGCGACTTACCGAGGAGGACATTTTTATTTCGTCATCATTTTTATTGCGGTAACTAATCGTATTCGGATGGGATGGGAACTTGTAAACAGATAGTTTCTAAAATTACATGAATATTTTGAAAATAAGTTGTTTAACACATGGTATATAAAATATTCTTCAGCTAAGATTGTAATTACGCAATATTAAATGAGTAATTCTGAACGACATACATACATAAATGTAGATGTCTCATTTGCTACTGAATAAAAATATTTGCCGGAACATAATATCGGCATAGTGGAAAGAGCTTGTGTTTCACACTTTTGGGTACATGGCGTGATTGTGTAACGTATATATGTATGTATCAAATCAAAGATCTGTCTATATGTATCTTAAATTTTAAAGTACTCAGAACTTAGTTTTTCAATTATATAACGCACATACATTTTACTATTTACAATAGTACCAGTGCATTACAAATTTTTATTAATAATAAATGTCAATGTTTATTACGAAACAAAAATTATATTTGCTCATTACTTGGTATTATATTTTATTCATAAAAGAAACAAAATTTCTTTATGTGTCTAAAAAATATTTAATTTATAAAAATTATGTTTTCTTAATTTTGTATTTAATTAATTAATCAAAAACCAGGCGAAAATGTTTTTAATTCACGTCATATTTGAAACGTTAAATTTACTTTGAAAGACAAAATTACGTACAGTATAAAATAAATTTACATTGTCCGTAAAAGCGTGTTTATTTATAATTTCAAAATATAGAGGGGGGGGGGTCCGAGCAGATTTGCTGTTGAGCAAAATCTGAGCGTTTGAACTCTTAGCATTTCCAAAAAATACAAGATCGTCGGTTTTTCAAAGCAATGTTACCGAAAAACCGGTACAAGAAACCGACAAAGAACACAACATATCCACTCCCAGCATCAGTCAGAGTGAGATGGTCGTAAATGAAAAGCGGGTACTGTGTATCGAGCTTTTGAAGTTTTTCCATTAAAATCTAATGTCTGTAATTTTCTTATTGAAGTTACATTCAGTCGACGAATATTTAAGCTCGACTTCGGGTACATTCAAGTGAAAATTGTGTTTTAAAATTGTTAACCAAATTAGTTCCATAATTGAATCAAGGTCCTGAAATGGAAGTAACTTTTAACATTAAGTGAATTCCGAATTTCAATATGAAAAGACGGTTCGTCCGGGCCAGTTGTTCGTTGCGTTCTAGTTTGCTAAATAAAATTATGTTGCATTAGACCCAGGGGCGTAGCAACCGGGGGTGCAAGGAGTGCGATGCACACGGGCCCATGAGCGAGAGGGGCCCACGAGCCAAAGTGCCCAATGGGGCCTTATTTTCATTAATACCATTCATTGGATTAAATACATTTATTATATAAATTAATTTATTATAGTAAGTCAAATACATTTTTATAGATTCTTTTAAGTTTACAAACACAAAAACATATAGTACAAATCAAATTTAAAGTTTAGGTTTACAAACATAGTTCATTAACTTTAACTAAACTTAACTTTTCTCGCTTTCATTGAAGCAAAAATGCTAATTATTGCACTTAAATTTAATTTACGTGCTCTTTTATTTTCAATGTTCAAAATCGCAAAATTTGATAAGCGCTTCTCCCCCATAGAGTTTTTAATAAGTTTTAATTTTGAAAATGTTCTTTCGGCGCTAGAAGTTGATACGGGGAATGTTAAGAACAAAATAAGAGCGGTACAAAGTTTCGGAAATGCCGAACTAAGAATAGAATATTCTGTAAAAATTAATTCTCCTAATTCAAATACCGAATTAATATTTTGCAACTGTTTTTTAAAGGTTTTCCTAAAAGATAATATCTGTGTCTTAAAATCTGCGGTTAAATCGTCAGTATATTTGTCTAGTAAAGGTTGGCATAAATCAATTATTTTATCATCAGATAATTGTTTTAAATTTTCTGGGAAAATTACTCCAAATAATTTATTTATTTCCGTAAAACTTGAAAATCTATCTTTTAATTGTGCAATTATAATATCTAACGTAGCGTTAAAAACGTTTATCCTAAAATTATCTTCTGAACTATTAAATCGAAAATCTTCACACATTCCTTGTCTATGGTTAAGCCAACATTATTAGGTACATACATATATATTTCCTGGCAAGTTGTTTCTTTAGGCATTTAACTTTCATTTATTAATTTTGAAAATACAGATTGCATTTTAACAAAAAATAATTTTAATTAATTTTGATTATCATAAAAATAAAACAACTTTTATTTGAAAAAATTTTTCGAATAAGGCACAAACAGACATAAATTTAAAAAATTAAAATGACATTTAGAATTTAAAATGTGTAAAATGTGTGTAAAATTAAAATTTTAAACAATGCAAGGAGTAAGGAGGGGCCCCTTAATCTCAGTGGCACACCGGCCCACAAAGTTCTTGCTACGCCCCTGATTAGACCAGCTAGCTACATTTTTAACTATTCGTTTTCGTTTTTTTTTTTCGTAACGTTGGTAATGCTTGTTATTTTACGAACTTTGAAATTATTTATCGAAGAATGGTTTTTTATTAAAATAGTTTCATTAAGGTTGTTAATTTACATACTTAACAACTTTTAGAAACCACTTGAATATATTAAATAACGTAGAGGGCATACAATAGATAATAGTAAGAAGTGTATGGAGTAGCTGTCGTTGCCCCACATTTTTCTGTATAAATCTGTATGGGACTAGGAGAATTTTTTTTTAATTTAAATAATTATTATAAGTTAGTAAGTAGTTTAGTTTAAGAACTATTAGATCTACATTGAAACATAACACTAATTTTGTGATAAAGACAGTAGTTAGACTAAGACTTATTAATATATATATATATATATATATATATATATATATATATATATATATATTTTTTTTTTTTTATTATTTTACAGACAATGTGAAACTACTTATTTCAGCACTTTTTCTGATTTCTGTAACAACATGCACAATACAATAATATTGTTTTGTTAATGTTCAGTAGCGTGTCGTTTGCAACTTAAAGCGTTACTTATATTTTTTCCAGAACGCTGCACGTATGAGAACACATCATAAATGACAGTTTAATGACATAAGTTTCCATTATTCTGCTTCTTTTTCCCAACATTAACAATAAACTCACGACATTTATAGAAAAAAATAAAAATATATGAAAAACGACAAACAAAAACGCATCAACAAAAGTCATAATATTTAAACGCACCGACGCAATTATTGAGACCCAAGCAGTAATTTTCAATTAGGAAAATGCAGTGTCCGTAACATTTTAAATATATGCAGTAAGGTCCAAAAGTTTTCGGCTTTAACATAATGTATTTAAGCTTCAAGATTAACTAGCATTTTCCTCTATTCTGTAGAAAAATGTTAAATGTAGTAAAAAAAATCCAGACTATAACAAAAAAAAATTACTATTACAAAAATAAATTATGAATTTAAAATTAAAAAAAATATTTTTATACAATTAAACTTTAAAGTCATTTTTTAATTGCTAATTAAAATAACATAAATCAACTAGACACCGTTGATATTTTTATTGATTTATATTTTTTTATAAGTTAAAATAATATTAACTCAGCTATCAAACAATACCATACTTGAACTGTTATTTTATTATTCTGCATGTTTTCGATCGAGTCAAATAATTATAATTTTATTATTTTTTTTTTGCTAGCAAAAATTAAATCAGTCAGTAAGTTTTAAGTTTCTGCTTTTATACTTGTATTAACAATTCTTGCGCAAAATATTAAATTTTAAATGTGATTCAATTTTTAAATAAAGAAAGCAATATGCAAATTTTGATCAAATGCTAACGACTATTGTAATAATAAAATCAAAAGAGAAAATTTGCCAGCTCAATTTATTTCTAAAACAAAACAAAAATGCAAATATACATATTACCATTATTATCATATTTTGTTTTAAATATCATAGTTTGAATACGATGCGAGTTACCTATGTTCATGATCAGCTTGGACTTTAAATGAAAAAATCTAAAATCATTTCTTCATTGAAACAAATGTATTGTTAGGTTTAAACAAATCTGATTTGTAAAGTTGGGTTGTATGAAGATATAGCATTGGTTAATTTTGTGCAAATGTGCAGTAAATGTAAGACCGAGAACTTTTAAGCATTTTTACTTAGTATGGCAATGAAAAAAAGTTTGGTTTCATTATAAAGAATTCATTACGACAGCCTTGGAAAACACCACGAAAAATAACAATTTTGCACAATGAATAGTAATCTGTTTTAGAGTAAACAATATTCTTCCGAAGCAAATTAAAAAATCATGACTCCGACGAGAAGGACGTCGGAGGGTCTACACTGTGCAGACATTTGTCGGACTCCGAATTACTAATCAGCAACTGGATGCATTAGACTGTGACGCAACGTAGTCTGATACAGACTGCAGACTGACGGTAATTACCGCTGTACAGCCATCGTCTAATTAAAACAAACACCATCGCTCGGTAAACAGCCATCGTAATCCTGCCAAGAATGAGGGAAATTACTTCAGTCTTCCGTCTGTGCTGCCTTTTCTTGTGCTCATCAACTAATTCAGTTTGAGGCGTAATAAGAAAAGCAGAGCCCGTACATTGTAAACGCATTTATAACGCGAGTGTGTATGTGTGTGTGTGCGTATGGGGGCCCATATAAATTTCATAATGCGAGGAGACGTGGTGTGTCTTAGCATTCCCCGGGTGTAAGACGTTACGGTAACCGTTAAAGCTAGCGTAGCGTAAGGCGTAAGACAGTTAACATCAAACAGGATTATTTATTTAGCTGATGCCGTGGAAATAATTTGTATACAGTATAATTAATTGAATTTGCACTGTGATGGTAATGCTTTTAATGTCGCTATTATGTGATTTTTAATTTTTCAAATTAAACGCTTACTTACTGTATTTATGGCTATATGAAATATTTCACTAATACTTTGAGAACAATAAATTCATAATTGTTTCATTATTTTCAATAAAAAATTTATAATCTAGTTACTTATTTTGTTACCTAGTAACTTAATTCCATGTTCTCTTTATTATTTACTGTAATATTAATTAATAATACAAATAATAAAATTAATACAGAACTAGGACTTAAAGACATTTTATTTTAACAACAATATTAATTTATGTAAAAAATTTGTATTATTTTGAAATATAAATAATAAATAAAAAAACTATTCTTTTTATTGTTCTTATAAAATATACAATATATATTAAAAAATCTGTCACACGATTTGTCAATATCTATAAAAAAGAAATGTTTCCGTAAAATTAATTAATACAAAAATACTTTGTCAACTGATAACATATTTGATTGACAGCCGTCATTTAATAAAAATCATAAAATTTAAATTAACTTTATCAAACATTTCCGATTGGGAATAAAAAACGGAGCGAGAGTCAACTCAGATAATTGATGGAGCAAAACTAGAAAAAATTCAATTTGGCTTCCGATTAAAACTTACTCTTCTCTTCACTTTAATACTAGAAAGCGATTTTTTATGAAAGTTTCGAGTGACAGAACGAGAATAATTTCGGATGAAAAATTCTTTAATTTTAATATCTGCGCGCCGAGGAAGAATTAATATAAATCCATCAGTCTTCCATATAACAATGGGAACGCAGTTGAGACGGATTTAGGATAAGAACTGTTTGTCAAAAACATGCACTCGACACCAATGAAGAGATGTGTGTAAGTTACTGACTGTGATTTAAATTAAATTTAATTAAAATTTTGATTATTCTTTGTGTACTCGTATTTTTATGATGCTTCACAATTTTGTCTTAATAAATAAATTTTAGTTGAAAAAATTAGTTATTACTAATTTAAGAAATTAATTATTGTATATCCTGTTAATATTTAGACTTGTAAAAATATTCTTTATTACTTTTTACAATAACAAAGTTCTGTTCGTGGCTTTTTATTCAATAAACTGAAACTCATTTATACTTACGCAGCAATGACAAATTACTTAATTTCTAATAATTATAAACTAGTTATTTACGTATACAGTATACGTATACGTAAAAGTATTATCAAAAAAGTAAATAAAACATCAATTTTTATTAACAAATAACCCGCCTACAAAAACGCCTGATAATTATGCACCGACCCAATATTTAGTGTTAAAAACAATACCGTGTCCGCAAATTTCATTCACCCCCAAAGTAGAATTTGCCACAAACCGTTTAGTCCATGTCGGTTGTCAACTTCTTGCCGCGTTGCCAAAATCGCAACCGTCGCCGTCGCCCAGAACAATGCGTGGCTTCTAAGTCCGGGTGTGCTCGCACCCAAATACGGAGTAAAGTGAAAGATAAACAAAAACTAGAATTCAACGCCGTGCGCACTTAACCAGGGCCTCGAAATGCTATAATTACAAAAATACACAGCCACAGCGGCAACCGACAGAAACGCGACAAAGACGGCATCCGACATACGTTCGTTGACGCACTATTTAGTTTTGTGTTGTCGAGGTTTATTGTTAATCTCGTTAGGTGACGTTTTTTTTTTGTCTTAGCGGCGGTGGTTTGTTAGTGATGTTTGTTAATTTTTGTTCGGAGTTTGTTTTGTTATATTAAATTGGAAGATAAAACAATGGCGCTAGTAGATTTAATTATATTTCGAGTTTGTTTTGTTTACACCAAAAACTTGTTTGAAATATGGTTATGGTATTCTAAAAATGTACATATATGTTAATAATAAATACAAACTAATTTATCTTTAACAAACCTTTTACCTATTCTATTATCAAATATTTCAAGTTTAATGAATCTAAAATAAAATGGCTTTAGGTTTAAGTTTTGTATTAATATTTATTAATAATCGACATTTCGACTAACTCAATGTACGTCTTCATCAGGAAAAAAGATATACCTATATGATATTTACAGTAAACAAACAGAACATAGAAACAAGTTACCAGGTAACAAAATAAGTACATCATAAAATTTATAAATTGTTATTTAAAGGAAACAAAAATTTATTTAAATCAGTGCCTTCACGTCGATTATTAATAAATATTAATACAGAACTACAACCTAAAGCCGTTTTATTTTAATATTTATTTTTTATCTCACAAAAGAATTATTCCAATAATTCGACACGAAACAATATCTGACTAATATATTTTGTAGATCCTGACTACATAACACATGTATATGTTAAAAAAGAATTAAATAACGTCGTAATAGTGATAGAAAGAAGACGCGCAAAAAATCTATTTTTCTAGTAATTAATATTTATGAAATAAGTTATTTTATTTTATTAATTAACAAAAAAAAAAAAAGATTTTATTGCACAAAAATAATAACAAATAACAATAAATTTAATAAAATGAATTTACAATATACTGATATTTCTATTCCTGTATAGCTGTGAATTTAACATGGTTATCTATGTACTTATGTACTTTTTTGTATTTACGACTTTAATAAATAAATAAATGAAAATAATAACGTTTTAGAACAAATGAAAATCGAGTTTGCAGTTTAAAGAAAAATAAATAAATAAAAGTTGTGAGATGGGTATTTTCAAATTTTAGTCGTGTTTATAGTAAGCAGTGAACAAGTTACTTGTACTTGTATTACTAAATACTTAGAAAATGTAGAATTGCTGCTATTTCTCATAGTTACCTATTAAAACTAATACCATTTCTTTGTAAACTAGCCAACTTACATTAATTGTACCAAACAAAAAAACCGCAACAAGAATTTTCTAACAATCTGTAATAATAATCCTTTTCAATTTCCTTCCATTTTCACAATAAACCAAACACATCATTGCTACAATTTCTAGCAAGAATCCCATTTCGACTTCCGCATCATGATTATCTTCAATCCATTCGGCATCTAAAACCGTTCAACGTCTGAACAATTTCATTTTATAATTCCACATTCGTACTTTCCGCGAACACTTCAGCTTAGCACCATTACGCACAGATGTCCAGTCCGGGCTCCGTTCACATGCGGCATCACGATCGGAATCAGGTTCTTAATTGCGGATCGGAAACGTCTCGCCGCGGCACTTATCATACCTGTAAGGTTATGGCACTCGGGGCCCCCGGGTTATGCCAACTGGGGTGTTATAGGCTCGCGCGCGCTCCGATCACAGCTACTGAATACTGAAGAACCTGCAGCCGCGAAGGAATATGGGCATGTTGGTACGTGCGTTATGAGGCGATATTAACACGTGACGATGCGTTATAGGTTTCGTGGCCGGTTATGGAATTTGATCGCGTGGTTTTGTTACATAATTACGATTGTTAAATAATAAAAATAGTTTTCAATGAAATATTTACAACATAGTAAAATATTTTTCAGAACTCATTGTATTAATATAAAAACTGCGTTTTAGGATAAAATTCTGTTACTTATTTATAGAAAAACTGAACGTTCGTTTTCATCAGATCAAAATTTAACAATGACATTAAGTTAATTAAAAAAAATTAATTATTATAAAAATTATAATTTGTTTTTTTAATTAGTAAATATTTTTAAAATGTATTAATTTTAACTTTAAATGATATTTGTAACAGTTTCTGCCAATTAACTTTTTTTTTATTTATTTGAGCACATTTTACTATTGTGTGTGTGTGTGTGTGTGCAGGACAGATAATTTTCTAACAAAATACTGTATTTATTTGAAATAAATTAATCATTTGTCACATATTTTTCAAATAGGACAAAAACATACATATTTAGCAAATTATAATTTATTATAAACGTATATTTATTAAATAATATAAACACACGTAATTCATATATTATATTTTAATACCAAAAATCCAACAAAAAATATATAAATGACATTTTCTAAACCTTCAACATAAAATATAATTAAATTTTAAAATATATTTACATGTATATATATATATATATATATATATATATATATATGTATATAAATTTAAAATTAAAATAATGACATCTATATTACCTGATTTGATATTTCAAAAACACTTAAGGCTAACATTAAACATTGTAATCAAAACAATAAAAATTAAATTAAAGTTTGACAAGACGTGAGAAAAATGCGATCGTAAAAAAACAGAAAAAAGATTTGGAGCGATAGCATAACCTATAATTAAAAACCAAATTACCATTAGCGAAATCAATATACGGAAGTCTGAAAAACACGTTGCTCTAAATAAATATTTATAAGATGATCGGATATAATAAGTGTTATCTATTTAAGATTTAATTATTATATTTATTAATCTCGAAATATCAACATGGCAATTAAATTAAATGACTGTCCAATTTAAGTAATTCATTTAAGCTTTTAATAGAATTTATATATTAATTTTCGTTTATATTAGCATAGCAATTAGTATACGAGAAAATGTTGTGTATGGTTTATCCATACAATGTTTATACAGAATGAGTGACTAGCGAAAGAGATTAACTAATGAACATAAATAATTATTATGATTTAATGATAATATTATTTGTAATTATTTTAACGGATATTGAGTTTAAACCTAATTAAATATTTTTTGCTAGATTATTAATTATAAATATTTAGAAACAGGGTTTCTCACAGATTTAATTTTTATTTGAAGTTAATTTAGATAATTATGCGTATTAAAATAAAAAAGGCTTTACGATTTTTAAGCTCTGTATTAATTTTAATTAAAAATTATCATCATTATCAGGAAAAAATCACACATATAACATATATAATAAATACATAGAATATAGAAACAAATTACTAGGTAACAAAATAAGTAACTAAATTATAAAATTTATAAATTTTTAATTAAATGAAGCCAAATTTCATTTAAATCACACTGATTGATATTATTTTTTTTTCATAAATTTTTATTGCTTTTTTTATCAATCTACTGTTAATATTGATGGGTCGTAATAACAATAGATTGATAAGACAAGTATTATTATTTTATAATATATAACTATTTTTTTTCTTTTTCTAAATTAAACACAATAATAATAAACTTAACTAAATTGTGAGATATCAATTAAGCATACTCTTACTAAATTACAGCTATTTTCATTTATTATTCATTTTAAATTTTTATTGTAAAACCGTAATTCTAAAGGTGGTCTAATGTATCAATTCAGAATATTGCAGAATTCCATAACCGTAAACAGAAGATCAAACAATAATTCGCCAAAATTAATAAGCTCCGTCCGCGTTTCCTTCAACAACCACAAATTCCTAAAACTGTGTTCAACAGTTGCATACAACGCGAAACCTCATCGGTCATTGAAACACCGATTCAATAGTACAGAGGCAAATCAATAGAGAGAAACTATGATGGAACCCAAAACCCAAACTAGACGACGTTGAAACCGAGCAACCAAACAACACAACAGTAGTTTAACAAGGAATGACCACAGTCGTACGCTTAGCTCATAAACATGTCGCTACATATACCGCATCGCCGCCGTCGCCCGGACGTAACCGGGGAAATTTGTAAATATACCGTGCGCAATATTGGTCGCACGGCGGTTTGCCCCACTATATTATACAATAAATTTATATATGTGCGTTTGACAACTGAAAACAAGCGCGCTTGTAAAGTTTATACATACACAAATGCGGTGCCTTATGTTTGGAAATGTTGTTTACTAGGGTTTATTCACTAGAAGGATGCAATAACGATAACGATGCCATTAATTTGTTAATATTAAAAATAAAATAAACCAAGCAATACAGTAATATGGTTAGATATATGGCTACTACGCTTAGAATGTGGCAGCGTTATAATGGCTTTACAAGATTTATTTTTCTATACAAAAATTTATACAATTACATATAGAAAATATACAAAATAATATTTTAGATTTTTACGATTTATTTATATCTAATTTGAAAATTACGTATTTAACAATAATAATTATTGCTCCAACTAAATATATTTCTTTAATTGTACACACAAATATGAATTGTTCATAATACATAATCTAAATGTGAGTTTGACGTTTTTAACACCGATGCGCATTCAGTTTCGCGTTGAAAATGCAAGAAATTCATACATTTTTCTATACAGACTGAAGATGTGCATGTATAAAATATTCTGTGCAGATTTCTATATAGAATTGAATATTGAATCTTATGATACGTAAAATTTGGTTTATTTGTATATTTTTATATAGAAAAATGCATCGGGTAAAGCCAGCATTATGTGTGGTTTATACTTGGACGGATAACCGTTCAGGTTTGCTATCGAAATAGTCATTGCAGTTCGGTGTGACTTAGTTGGACGTAAAGCTTGTAAAAAACATATTATTACTATTATTATATAAAAATCTAATAATATTTTGTTTGCCTTAATACTTAAATTGAACTTAAATAGGTATTGTTTTAATAATAATATATACATGTTAACGATCAAAATTTCTGAAGATTTATATTTTAATATGGCAATAAAACTTACATATCCGTTGTTGGAGATGATGAGGAAAGAATTGTTAATACATGGGTCTCTTCAGCTGTATATGCCTTAGTACTTCGGCTGTAACAAAACAAAATCAGTATTAGATAAAGCAGATGGAAGAACGGTTTAAAGTACCCGAAACGTACGTTTTAAAAAAGATTCAAGCATACTAAGTCTCTTTCCATTGATAAGAAAACAAAAAACTGTTTTTGAGAATATTTCCAAAATCTTAGCTCAAATTGATGAACAACTCATCTTTTACAAATGCAGGTTAAAACAGAAGTATTTGTCAAGTGCATTCAGTCATAAGTGATACAAAAATGTACTAGTTTCAAAAGTATTAGGAGTATATTGCTACAAGAAACATATTGTCAAACACTTACATTAATGCACTGTAAAAGTTATATCTTAAATTTATGTAATTTTACATAGGTTTTAATAGTAAAAATAACAATATTTTGCAATTTTACTGTGATAATTTACGTAATATTACACTTTTTATAAAAATTACATTCACAAAATATGTAAAATACATAAATTTTTTATAGTGTGTTTTAATAAATTTATCAATATTTATAAATATTAATTAAGATTTAAAAATGTCAATAAGATTTTTATAAAACTATTTAAACTTATTAATATGATACTTAACGAAAAAATTATATTAATATGCTTTTTGAATAGTTCATATTCACTGTATATAGACCCTTAAGTTGGCCTCGTAAAACAGAGAAATGCAAAATGAAATACAGAGTAAAGGCAAGCTGTGGCTGCATAGACTATATAAGCCACTTAATGTATAGTTACACACAAAAGTATGTTCCTATTTTACAGAATTATACATCGTTGCGGTTATTATGTTCGCAGAAAAGCTCGTATAAGTTTGCTTGCACTACTTCAGACATTTTGCCGTGGCGCTACAAAACGCAAATAAAAAATAAAACAAGATATATCAAATTTTCTGTTTTAATACGTGTGTTATAAAAGTTAAAAGACGTAAAATATAATAGAAAAGTTTTGTAGAATGGTACATTCAAAATTTATATAAAGGTTTGTGCAGTTAGAGTTAAAGTAAAAATTAGTCAATAATATACATATAATTGGAATTCTGAATATTTTGTTTTTGGTTGTTATATCAATGGCCCCCACTTTTTTGGTAAAAAGTGCTTTTATCATTAATTTCAAAATAACTTTTTGTTTTTGTTTTTTATCGAACATAAATAGTTTTTCTTTTTTTGATAATTTTTATTATAAAAATAAAAAAGCTTTAGGATTAAATGCTGAATATATTTTATTTTTAAAAATCAGCCTACTTCGAATATAGCAATTATAATATTTAAAAAAAAAAAAAAATGAAGGCAATATAACTGCTTTGGCAGTTAAATTTGGCAATGTTAAATTTGTAATTCCAGTAAATATGTTTATTATTATCTCATTAAAAAAAGAAACGGTAAAACTTGCAAAAAGCTCTATTCTGTCTAATGCTGACTCTTTCTCTTTCCTTACAAATTAGTGTTAGTGGTAGATGCAGACTTAAGAATCCAATTTTTAAGAGCAGAATTTTATATAAGTTCGACTGAATTTAAGTGTTTCTATATTAAAAATTTATCTCGCCAAACATTTTTAAAGTAAACTCGTTCATACGCTGTTTCTAAAATTAAACAAAAAAATACTGAACAAACATTCTTGCATGTACTCCGTTTCATAACATTATTTTTCTTATTTAAACAACATATTTTATTTACAACCTCTGACTACATTTTTTCTTTCGAAAGAAAACAAAAGTAAAAACAAATTTTAATTTGTAAGATAAAACAAATTATACTTTCATAAAACCCTTAAAAAAACAACGTCGGAGATAAACGTAGGCTGCAGGTCAGCCGACATTATACTGCGCAAATAACACAACATGACGAACACAACGTAAAAAAAATAAAAATAATAAAAAAAAAACCAGCTTAAGAAAACAAAACATCTGCCTGACATTGGCTCTACGCACACAACTTATAATCATTTAATTATACCGCCCCCGCAAATGGAAAACTTAAACTTAAATGAGGTGGAAGAACGGAATGGAGTGGAACGATGCATTATCAAGTTGATTTTTTATTTAAATGTATTAAATATTTAACTACATACACAGGAATTCATGTTATGTACCACAAAAATGAGACATAAATTCGTATCAAATAGTGTTATTAAGGCATGCAATTTTTTGTTTTGTTCTCATTTACGACACCTCTTACATAATATTCGAAAAACGTTTATTTCTACAAAACACTTTATGACAATTAAGTTACTTATTCTATGTTCACATTAATGTACCCGTTCGATATTATATCTATAAATTTTTTTCACCTAATTTTTATTAATCATTCAAGATTATTACTTTTGCACTAACATTTTTTTCTAAATTTCTCTGTTTCAAAAGTCTTTTAATTTTTATGTAGACATTATATGCTGTAGAAAAAATATTGTTACATTTTTCCTATTAACAGAATTAATCTGTTAAGTTTTTATTTATTTTTCGACTTAATTATTTGTACAATCTGTAAATTTTATGACTGCTGTATCATTTATGTATTTGTTTCTCAATTTTCTAATAAGAACATGTAACTTAAAAAAACAATTTCAATATTATTTCACAGTAATTATTCTTAATAAACAATTATTTCATTTTAAAATTTAAAAAATTCCAGGTCCTGAAGAATATGGAAAATATCTTAATCTTAATATCACAGAATCTTAAACGAGAATGAGAGTTTTATTATAACACCTAACCTTTGACTACATTCCTATCAAAATTTTGTACATTTATATATATATATATATATATATATATATATATATATATATTACATTATATATATATATATACATATATATATATATATATACATATATATATATATATATATATATATATATATATATATATGTAATTTTTCTTTCAACAATCTACAAGAAGATCAAATGAATAAAATAAAAATGTTTTTGAATAGATTGTGTACAAGATAAGTGAATGTAGATCGAGATTTATAGTTATAGCATATGGTATAAATATTTATATGTTGTTACGATGTTGAATATGTTTGAATACTGATCAACTAATTACAATTGTGCTTATTGTTTAGCTATAGATAATAATGGTGTATAAATCTTAAAATAATATATTACTTGCATCGATTTGATTTCTTATACAGTGTTTTTGATTTAATTTAAATTATATATATATATATATATATATATATATATATATATATATATATATATATATATATACTATATAAGAAAATGGACATCTTGAGCGAATGTCTAACGAACGTTTGGTTAAAAAGATTTATATGAATGAATTTGAAGGTATATGTTTGCGTGGACATCCGATGATTAGTTGGAGTGGTATGATTGAAAACGTTGTGAATAGGCGTTCTACTTTAGGTTCTACTTTTGTAATAATTTATTAATAAATCAAAGTTTCGACGAACTGAACATATGTCTTCATCAGGAAAAAATATATTTATCTTTTTCTCCTAATGAAGACGCAAATTCAATTAGTCGAAACGTTGTTTTATTAATTAATTATTGCAGAACTGGAACTTAAAACCGTTTTATTTTAATATAAATTATTAATTAAAAGAAACCAGATTTTAATTTAAATCAGTGCTTTGATGTTATCTTGTTCTGTTAGAAATGATTTTGTTTAAGTACATTATGGTGACAGTCGATTCTGTGGTAGTTACAATAGATTTTTCATTCTATATTATAAAAAAACATTAAATCCGTTTTGTATATATTAAAAAAAAATCCAAAGACAATCCATTCGCTGATGGTTTAAGCGTGTATATCACAGTATTGCGTGCACGGATATACTTAAATACAAGATGGATTACAGCAGTCCCGTACGCTCTGTAACTCAATACAGTCTCGCGTATTTAAAATCAGCCTGCCCAATAAAGACAACATCATTCACCTTCACATCGGTGCGACAAGAACAACGATATGTCCCTCCCCTACCCTGCCATGATGAATCGGTACAAGAATTATGAACCGTTTCGCTAAATCCATCATAACGTATTTGATACGAAATCGCTTATTACATATAGTATAAATACAGAGAGATTGAGGTTGTGAAGTCAAATGCATTCATTGCCAAGATGGTAGTAGGTTTGTACGTATAGTATTTTTTCGTGTCGTTGGATTATTACGTCATCTTTGACGATGGATTACATTTGCGCGATCAATATTTATGAGAGCTGTGACGTATTGCATGTAATCAGTAAGATGCTATTAGTGAACTGTTATGGATGGTGTTCTTTGAAGTGGGTGATTTGATTAAAATTGAAGTGGCTGAAAGGAAAGAGAAATTGAATTGGAAAAAATGTTTTTGTCAATATTTTGGTTTTAGCTATCTCTGAAAGCAGTTTAATGTAATGAATAAACAGTTTTTTGATCAGTTAATATAAATTTTAATTTTAAAGATAATTTAACTCTTTAGGTACAAAATTTTCAAGAATTGTTTAATAGTGTATTATTGTTTGATTTGTATTAACATAGTAAAAAATCTTTCACAACTCATTATATTAAAATGAAACTGCTTTAGGTTAAAGTTCTGTACTTATATTTATTTATAATCGACGTTTCGACGAACTCAACGTCTATCTTCATCAGGAAAAATGATACAATAATGAGGCCTTTTAAAGTAGTTTAGACAATACAAAGATATCACGAATATCTATGCATCGAACCAGGGTTCACACGGGTACGAATGATATCTGGCACACGTCTTAAACCGCTTGGCGGTTGAAAGTCGGTGATATTAATTTAAATTTGTAACTAAATAATTATTCAGAATAAAATTATGTTAGAGATAACAAAAACAAAACAATTTATATAAACAAAACAATACTATTACATTATTCGTATTTAAATACTATTGTATTTCACTATAGTAAACAAACTATTTCAGAAAACTGTATTCATTTGTTTAAAATTTACATAAACACTGCAATTAAAAACAAAACAAAAATAAATTCTTCAAACCTCTCAGCTTGTTAACACGGTTTACCTTTTTAAAGAAACAATTTTTTTTCATGGCCAATTTTTCATGTTTTTGTATATGTTTATCATCAACCATTTAGACATTTTGAAATATTCTGCAGTATTATCATTTTTTTCCCCCTATTTAGAAACGATGCAACGTCGGTTAATGACACCTTATAACTAATGATATTCTAAACCTATACATAAATTAACCTTAATACCTAACCTATTTACATGCAAATTTTACAATTTAATTGAAAACAGAAGAAAATAACTAAAATGTGTAGAGAGCAGACAAGTATGCAGAGCTAGTACAAAACAACGTGAGTCAAATAGGCTATTTACTTATTTCACTGACTTCGAGAAAAATATTTTGTCTACACAGTGTCTTGTTTTGTTTGTACGTATTGAATAAATTAAATTTATTAATTTGAGTTTCTGTAATAATTATAAATAAATAAATATGTAATTTATAATCAAATTGTTTTTAAAAACTACACTTTATATCAACACACTAGAAGCCGGTTTTATAATCAGTGCTATAAATAACTAAAGTCAATTTTAAAGTGACAAAAGGCATTGGCCCGTATTCCCACCTCTTTTGTTTATGAAAAAGTGCTTTTATTTTTTACTTTCAAATAAATTTTTACTCCTACATTTTATTAAATATAAATAATATTTATATTTTGATATATTTTTTATATCTAATATTATATTATTCAAATAAATTAATTAAAATTACTTAATAAGTAAACGTCTAACGTAATTTTGACAAAAATCACTTTTAAAAGTGAGATGAGAATAGGGATTATTGTTTTATTGATTACAACAAATAATTTTGTAATTAGATATTTCAAAAAAATTGACAATAAAAGTCAGTAGAATTTGAAATCGATGCTTTTTTTATTCGCTTAAATTCGGTTCCTGTTTGTGTTTATTATAAAACTGGTTCAGTTCGAAATTATAACTGAAATGTGACAAACAAATTGGGACACTCAATATACAGTGTGCTCATATTAGAACGCATCTTAGCGTTAGCTAAGCGCGCACAGGTTGTCAGTTTTCTATTATAGTTAATTGATTCAAACGCTCTGTTTGACGCGCTATGACCGAGACTGTTCGTAAAAAAAAAGAAACACAACTAACATAAAATTACCATATATCTTAGCGCTCGAAATAATTTTTCAATGTCATCCCGAAAGCAGTAGAAAGAGAGAAGTAGATTAGTAAATTATTTAAAATTATTCATTTCACGGTAAACGGAAACTATTACCGCACCAACACACCGTACCGTGTTGAACTATTGCGGGTGTTAGACAGTCATAAGTTGCTGCTACCCTTAAATTAGCTAGCTACACTACGATACGATTTGCAATAGTATTGAATTTGTACCTTAATATTTGCTGGTCAATCTATTCGGGTATTTTAAATAATATACAGGATGTAACAGAATAACTATTCCTAATTTTCAGAAATGATAGAGGACACATAAAGAAACATTTTGTATTAATAAACTAGTGTCCGGAAATTTTTTTTTCTTTTTTTTTCGGCAGTCGATTGTACATCGTTACAACTTGTGTATCGAAAATGGTGGTCGTAACTTTGAACAATTTTTATAAAGTTGAATGCACTATATTTCTAATAAAATGTTCCTTAACTTAACTACGCTTTGATGTTGTAATAATTAAAATTGTTTTTAACGATATCTAGTGTATCTTGAAACCGAGAAATTTCCGAACACTAGTTTATTAATAAAAAATGTTTCTCTAAGTGAACTCTATGATTTCTGAAAATTAGGAATAGTTATTCTGTTACACCCTGTATTCGGAATGCTTGTAAGATATAGATTAGAACAAAAATAATAATAAAGTTTTAAATTGGAAAAAGTCGACTGTTAATATTAAATAAATAATTAATAATTAAGCTGTATGTATAATAATGTATTACAATTATACAAATCAAAATTAAAAAAAAAAGTAAAAATAATAAAAAAATTTATTATAATATTATTAATTTTCAAATTTAACAAAAAAAGTATCTTATAAAAGTCTGACTGTATTTTTAATTGACAAAAAACATTTTTCTAATAAAAATTTTAGAAAAATAACTACAATGGAATTTCCACTTATATCACACAACACACATCGTATACCAAACATGGTATTTGGCGCAGAGTATGAACCACAGTTCCGCAACAACGACTGTTAATCACGACCCGAGTAATGCATGGCTTCGAATACCAAATAGTGGAATAGTATGGGGGTATCGCACCGGTGGCGGCGCGTCGCGGCGCCGTTGAATAATAGCGAATACTGTTTGAGCTCCGCGGCTCACTACCACAACAATGGAATGCATAATACTATCGAAACCGCATTGCTGTCAAGTCGAGTGTTATTCTGTTAATTTCACAGCCGAATCATTCCGATACTTTGCCAGTCATACACCCCATCCCTCCTCGCACTCTATAGTACGATAATTAAGTGGCTGGTTAGATGATATTGTTGGCGAATTGATATTTAGTAGTTTTATTTATTCATGTGCATTTATTTTGAAAAATATGGAGGTTAAGTTGAAGTTTAGAAGTCAATATATTTATCAAGAATTAAAAGAAAAAAAAATCTGTTTTAGGATTTGATTATTTTTAATTATTTTATAAAAAAAACGACGTTTCGACTAAACTAATCGCTCGTTTTTATCAAATCAAAATTTATCAAAATAAATAAATAAATTTTGTTCAGTTTCATCAAAACGTCGTTTTTATAAAATAATTAAACAGAATCTAATCCTAAAACAGTTTTTAATTTAATACAATAAGTTCTGAAAAATATGTTATATGTTATCAAGAATTACTTATTTTGTTTTAAATTTGGATTATAATTTTTTTTTTGTTGTGAGTATTTTCTTTATTTAACAAAAACACATTTTATAAAACTTAATTAACATTAGTAGGTACCTATAATTAGTAGTAAAGTTCACTAACATGCCTTATCTCCAAATCACTCTATTGTACTAATTGTTGTTTAAAAAAAAAAAGTGTTTACGCAAATCTAGAAGTTTGAGAGAAGAGAGTAAAGTTCGTTCAGTTTCCGTTCATTTTATATTTGTACGTATTCATATAAAATATTAATTAACCTGGGCAATTATTTGACAATCTATAGAATTTCCGTTTAATTTGTCTTTTACTAGATTGAAAAATAATGAGCCGTATTTTCACCTCATTTTTAAAAGTGATTTTTGTCAAAATTATTTTTGACATTTACTTAAAATTACTTATTAAGAAATTTTAATTGGTTTATTTGAATTTTATAATATTAGATATAAAAATATATATCAAAAACAGAAATACTATTCATATTTGATATAAGCTAGAAGAAATTTTTTATTTAAAAGCAAAAATAAAAACACTTTTTCATAAACAAATGAGGTGGGAATATGAACCAATATTTTTATAATGTGCAACATGCTTTATTCAAGTAATTATTACGATAAAATAAAATAAACATAATTTAATTTAAATTAATAATCATTGTAGATAAAATCAAGCTAATTAAATTTAAAATAAATTAAAAAATTATAAGAATTATAATTTAAGAGTAAAAATAAATTAAATTTCAATTAATAACCTATGTAGATAACATCCAAGCTAATGCGATCAGAAATTAGATACAACCGTTCTTTTCCCATCATTACAACTTCGAGCTCATCTAGTGTTTGAAATTCGGAAGTTAAAACTTTTCGTCCACACGATAAATACCAAAAAGAAACATTTATTTTATCCTTCAGTCTTTTAACAGTCAGCCCGCAGTCCCGGCCGTCTGACTAATGGTGCAAGTTTTAGGGAAAATAAAGCATCAGCGATCCGAAGCAGTTTTACCAAGCTTCAACTGTTTTCTTTATTTAGCGCGTCGAAATACGTTTTGTTGTGTATGAACGATGCTTGCTTGTTTGTCACCGATAGACACATACGAACCAATACGCTAAAATAACAAGTTACTTGTTTATCATCGGATTACATACCGCGTCTTTGACGCAGATGTTTATTTGTTATTTTTAGCAAATGTTAAACAAGAGATTATTAATGAGTGATTTGTTCAAAGGATATTTTGTCTCGTATGTTAAATCTAATTTATTCGAAGAATATATAGTTACAGAAAATAAGTTGATATATTCTTTATATTATAATTTTCAAAAATATAATTTAAAAATAGAAATAAACAAGTAAATAAATAATAATTTTTTACTTTAACTATAATTGTAGTATATTACGATAATAAAATTGGTAAATACACTCTAAAATTTTTTTTTTGCAAAAAGTATATATGGTATATATATATATATATATATATATATATATATATATATATATATATATATATATATTATTTCAATATTTTCAGTATTTGGGACTTTAAGTCCTGAAAAAAAATTTTATTATTTCTTTTCATTTGTATATTTAACAAATAATAAAATATGAAACCCATTAAATTTTTATATATTCGAAACATATTTTTAGTCACACATTAATATTATTTGGAAAAATGTACAAACTTCTCATAAAATTACCAAAATTTATCATAATTAACAGTCCATATGTTCTGCAACAAATCGTCCTACAAAAAATACTTTATAGTCATCAGTACTCACGCACTCCACTAATTCAAAAAACTTTATATACTGATTGTTAATTATAAATAACTCAGTAGGTAATATATGGCTCGACCATCATTTGCATATTGGTATATATTTTTAACGGCATTCTTTATCGTATCAGCCACCAAGCGGTTTTTTTTTTTCAATTTCATTCATAGATAATCTGTAAC
Source organism: Clivina fossor (assembly GCA_963966155.1). Classification (NCBI taxonomy): domain Eukaryota; kingdom Metazoa; phylum Arthropoda; class Insecta; order Coleoptera; family Carabidae; genus Clivina; species Clivina fossor. The sequence continues at coordinate 7,003,544 of OZ014563.1, read as the reverse complement.
AACTAGATGAAGCATTTTGTATATTATATATCGTATATTGTATATTGCCAATTGGCAAATTAAATAATTATGAATTATATGTTACTTGTGGCTTTTATATAATACAAAATTTTCTCTCATTATAATAATTATTACCTAGCATGACGTTCTAAACAAAACTAAACTAAAAATACATGCCAAATAATCTTAATCAGTCAGTAACAGTTATAGAATAGTATGTATATGTATATTATTTATATTTGTTACATGATTTATGAGAATTAATCTTTCTTTAGTCGACTATACAATTTCTGACTATTCTGGGCGGCGTATATTACTTTTCTTGCACTTCTTCACACATTTTCAATAATCAAATTTAAATTTAAGCGAAAATAAACAATGGAATTGTCAATTAACTTAACTTGACTTAATAATTTTTAATATAGCCATCGTAGATGTTAAATTAAATATACTTGACCGTGTTTTTTTGGTCGAATATGTATGTAGTTTGTGACAAATTTGACGGTGCACACATTTCTTGTACTTCTTCACACATTCTCAATAATTAAATTAAAATTTAAGCAAAAATAAACAATGCAATTGTCAATTGTTTTAATTATTCTATTGATTGATCTGATAATAATTATCTGAAATTTTATTTTGTTGTTATGTTTAGAATCTCATCATTTCTAAAGAAATCTAGTTATTATCTAAATCTATTGTTTATGCGCTATCTACACATATTATATTCTTGTCTATAGTTTCAATATACATATAAATCCGTATCAATTAAGCTGCGACTATCAAGCGCGCCAGGCAAACGTGGGAGCCAAGTATTCTTTTGTTTTTTCAATGGCATGCTTCGATAAAAATGAACCGGTAGCGCTGTATGTAATTTATGTAGTTATACACCCTACGATACCAATATACTATTTCAATATTGAATAGCTCATTATAACAATTCTTTTTAATTATTTTCTAACCCCCGGCCAAATAGAATATTTATATCACGTGTCGCGCGAGATATATGTATTATTCATTCATGTTAACAATTCTATTAGATTTTTAAAACCAGATGACAATGACTTCTAGCCTTAAAAATTTGTTTATTTTTTTTACTTTTTTAATAAATGTTATTGCAATTTTTTTTCGTTTGTAAATATTTACTTGATTTATATCTTAAATAACTACACTAACATAACTTTAGTTACAAATTTTTTAGACTTTTTACATTAAAAGCAATAATTTTTAAGAAATAATTTCATATTGCTAGTAACAGCATGAAATTCGGTAATTTGTTTTTATATTGTCTAAGCACTAAAAAAATTGTTATGGAAAATTTTCTACCAAAATTAAACAAATAAAAATTAACACATATTGTAAAAATATGTCTATTTATGTAATTATGTATAGGTTTTAACAGTAAAACTAACAACATTTTTATGAAAAATTACAATTACGAAATATGTAAAATTACCATAATAAAAAATCTTTCAAAACTCATTATTTAAATAAACTGCTGTAGGTTCAAGTACTGTAGTAAAAAATCTTTCAGAACTCATTTTATTAAAATAAAACTGCTTTAGAATAAAGTTCTGTATTTATATTTATCTATAATCAATGTTTCGACGAACTCAACGTCCGTCTTCATCAGGAAATATATTATTTTTACTAATGAAAACGAACGTTAAGTTTGTCGAAAGGTCGATTATAAATAAATATAAATACAGAACTGTAATCTATAGTAGTTTTATTTTAATAACTATTATTGAAAATAAAATAGTTATTTTTAAATATATCTAAAACATGGATAATTACATTCGCAAATATGATACATTATTGTATTAATAAAATTTTAGTATATTAGCTAAAATTGAAATATAAAAAATATGAATAAAAAAAGGTAAATAAAATATTTTTTCATTTAAATTTTTTTCATGTTTATTTATCTCTAAACACGGCTAATTAATTTCCCGAAAGAAACAAATAATGCAAAAATTTACATTTCCCACTTTCAAAATTATTCATATACCGCGTGTGACGTATTATCAAGATGTTCCGCCATTTCGTGGTGTGTATGTTTGTGTGTGTGACGAAGCACGCAACAACTGTATCTCATTAAATATTCCGAGATATTTTTTGACAGTTAAATAATCGTCGAGCATTTTGTGGACACGATACATTTATATAAAATATTATTTAAAAAAATTTATTCAACACATTCGAAATTGATGCTATACATTTGTTTAATGTTTTGTCATTATTGAAATGAGTTTACCATATTTGTTTCGGGATATTTTTTTTCGAAATAATTTTTATTGATTCGTTTTTTATGTAATACATACATATGTCTGATTTTGACAACTAATAAAAAATACATATTTGAAACAAGTGATTATTATCTCTGATCATAAATTAATGTTATCTGTTAATATTTTTTTTTGTCTCTGAAACTGACATCCAGCGATTATTGGTAATATTGACAGTTAGATATATATATATATATATATATATATATATATATATATATATATATATATATATATTTGAATAAATATGACTATTAATTTTTTTATTTTGTGTTTTTATTAATATCTTATATTATTCTGGTTTTGTTAGTTTGTATCTAATGAGTTTCTAAAATAAATAATACATTTATAACGTATACTAAGTAATTTTATTTTAACCTGATAAAGGCAAACGTTCAGCTTTTGTTGAAACGTCGTTTTTATATAAATAATTAACAGAATTTTATCCTAAAACAGTTTTTGTATTAAAGAAAAAAAAAACAGTTTTTCTTAGTACAACAATTTTTATTAAATTAACCCTTGTATTATAATATACTTTATTAATTTAATAAAAATAATTTCGAATTTAATATATACGAAATTCCTGCTCCAGTTTTAATCCCTTTATTAAATTATAATACCATCGTATAGAGTTCAACGGTTTGCGTGTATATATCTCATAAATTCCAGTCTCGAATAAATTCTGGATGCATATAATTACATTCAATATATCTTGTTCCTCAATGTCGGGTTTCTTAAACGCAAAAGATAAATGTTTCGACCCGCAAAATGAACAACTTTCTAACAATAACGTCTTTATCTTTTCTATATATTTTTATAACAACAATGTTTATATGGAACTGTAATATTTCGTATTGTTTTTAAATTAGTTTTTGAAAATATATGCTTTATTGTGATTTATTTTGCTGTGGAATTTTATTTAATTGATTTAAAAATTAATCAGCGAGCGAAAATTGTATAATTGATAAAATTTATTGTATTATTGTTATAGAATAAATAAAGATACATCATTTTGTGACTTTCTAGTTTTTGTCACAATACGTAAAGCAAGCTAAAATACAAGCTGTGCAATATAAGTTCTTAAATCCTACGCATCTGAATTTATCTTACAAAATTAAGTAAAGTAAAACTTCCTTCATACTGCTGTTTAAATTTTAGTTTTATGCACAAACACAAAAATTTGACCAATCCAAACATTTGGTGTTAAAACTAAAAGTGTGTCAAGTGTTTGGATTGGTGAAATTCTTCTGATTGTGCGACAAAATTGAAACTAAAACAGCAGTCTTAATGAGGCTTAATATAACAAAAAAAAGTTTAATGATGTTTTTTTCATACATATATAGATTCATACATACACAGTCACACAAACACCATATATCCAAAAGGATGTGGCAAGACCATAAGTTTGCACATTTACATTTAAGTAAACATATAAAATTTGTTTATAAACAAACAGCATCTTAGTGTGCAATAGAACAATTGAAAAAAACAATTTGCTAACTACAAACAACAAACAAGTAACCATTGTTCATAACAAGATCGTCGAAAAAAACAATTGCAGATTCTGTTATAGATTGAATGACATTTCAAATAGCATTGCCAATGCCAATTGATTAAAGCTTAGAAAAGCTACTACTTTAAAAAAAAAGCTTTAATTTAATACCATATAGAACATGCAAGAACTGTAACCAGTTATAACTCAACTATAAGTTCATTTATTGATAGTGATATAAATTATTACCTTCATTCCTTTATTCAGATAACAAAACTCTTGGTTTATTTTTGTTTCTTAGGAAATATAATTTGTTTTGTTTTCCATGAGGAATTTGTATTTATGAATGTTCATGGCATTTTTATAAGATTTCAAATTTCTTTGTTCTTTTTACAGTTTTGAAACAAAAGAGTACTTTTTTTTAATACTGGATTTTTTAACACTTTTGCCACTTACAATTTCCTTATTGCTTTGATCGTGTGCCATAATAAAATTTAACAGTAAATTTTAGTTCTCAATTGTATTGTATTTACGTGTTCGTTTTGGTATTTTAGCTAATATTGTTTATGGTTATTTATTCTTGGTAAGTCATTTGTTTTCTATCGATTCAAATGTCATACATCATAATTCAAATATTTTTTTAATTAATTTTCTACTGTTTTGTTTATTTTCTTTCCATTATTTTTACTTTTACCAATTGTATTAGCGGCTTCAGGTAAGAATGAAACATTCTTAATCTAAGTTTAATACACTGTAAAAAAATAGCAAAATTACAGCAAAAATCCGTAATTTTATTTCATCTTTTCTATTTTTACCTCAAAATTCTGTACTTTTTACATAATTCATAATAATCACTTAAAGTAAGTAAAAATGACCTAATAAATATATAAAATTGCTTACTTTCTGCAAATTCCATCACATACTTAATGTAGAATTACATATTGTTGGTATAACTTCTTAAATTATGTAAAATTATAGGTTGCATATTAATACCTGTAATAATTTTAAAATACATCCTTTATGTAAATTCCCAAATGTATGTAATTATACCAACAATAAACTATACAGAACTAAACAAATTTTACCTATTTATGGAAAATTCCCCACAGCAAATTTACTGAAGTTTTATAAATTTACTAAAAAAAAATTGTAATATTACATACATATGTACTTATGTACATAATCCGTCATATTACATAAAGTTGGTAATAGTTCTGATATTAGGTATTTTTAAACAATTCTGTGAAATCACAGCAGTTGAGTAATTATATCTAGAAATACTGTGCATCATAGTGTCTCATAGTTTGTAGGTAAAATTACACATTTCTTTTAGAGTGTAGATAATACTCTAAATTAGAAATCTAAATATGTTCAGTTTACGATGCATTCACACAAAAATTTAAAAAATCTGGTATTACGATTTATAATCATTAAACTGATATTGATTGTGTTTGAGTGGTTTGGAATCTATTATATGCTAAAAGGTACTTGCTTAGATATAAACTAACAACGCGTACTAAGAAACTACTCGTATATGGTTCAATATCTCAAACATATAACTTTATTTTCCATCTATAAATTATAAAAATGCAAAAAGTTTATGTTACATTTTTATAAGTATTACTTACGTCATTTGTATAAATTTTTCTAATGTTGCTTTCCGTTGATATATGAAATAAACAGAACTTCAACCTAAAGCTTTTATTAAATTATTTTCACGTATAATCTTACCTTAAAAAGTAATTATAAAATTATATTGCACCAATAAACTTGAGTACTGCACAAAACAGTAGTGACAAAAGCAATTTGCATAAAAACAGATATTTCTAAACAAAAACTTGTCTGTATTGTACAGCGAAACTGCACTTGCTACTATGAGTGCAATACATAAAACACAACGAAATGTTTTTAATACTTTCTGAAAGGAGATTCATTACTATGACGCTCGATGATGCTTGACTACTAATAAAAAAATCCGAATACCAAACGAAAAATAGAGGAAAAAATCTGTTGATTATACTCGACCACAGAGGGAGAGAGAGAGACGAGCCAGAGAGCTGGCAGATGGAAACGAGAATAATTACTGAAGTAGAAACAAGCAAAATTACGTTGAAAACATTTCCAATCAGACCGATATTACCAGAGCCAAAGATTTTTTTTTCGTTTGTTTTTTTTATGTTTTGTTTTTCCTATTTTAATTTTTCACTTTTAGGTTTTTGACAGACGGTGAAAAAATGCAGAGATGTTTTATTACAATAGTTGTTGTGTTGAGTATTAAAGAATTTAAAAAAATTACAGATCAAAAAGAGTTTTCAATAGTGTTTAAGTTGATGTATCGATTTTATTTATATACAGAAAAGGAGTGCTAATATGTCGACTTGATTCATAAATAAATGTGTTATTTATGTGTGTAATACTTATAGTTTTATAGTGTCAAATAAATACGTAAAATACTTTTCTGTAACTGTCTAATCAAAGATGTGGAGTTGGACTTGAGGAGTTGAAGTCAAGGAGTCGAAAAATTTTGTCGGAGTCAAAAAATTGAAGAATTTAGCGAAGTTGTAATTACAGTCTTAGTAATTTTTTTGTCCCAACTCTGACTTTATAAAAATATAAAATATTAAAAATAATAAAATTTATTATATTTTCCATATAAAATCAAACTTTTTTTTAAATAAATAAACCATATTTTTTCAGATGTGTAGCACACATCTTATTTACAAATTTAAAACCATAGACACAGCTATAATATCACGGTATTTGAAATATTTTGTTCCTTAAGCAAGTGTAAATTGTATATATATAAAACTTTTCACAAGTATATAACATCATAATGAAGCATAACAGTAACAGTGCATTTTAGTTTTGTTTATATCTAATGCCAAATTAATAACTCATAATACCAGTAATTAGATTTTAAGTTCAATTTTCCATCAATTCGATCAAGTAACGTGTTCCCTAGCACATTCAACATGTACGAGTACACAGTATTCCATTTTCATTGTTCGCTTTTACTATACTACCGTTATTTAAATTGTACTCAAATTAATTATCGAAATTGGTAAATTACAACAACAAAATTAATTTTGTTTTTATCATTATAAATAACAAAAGTTTGAAATAAAACGGCTTTAGGTTGTATAGTAGTTCTGTATTAATATTTATTAATAATCAAAGTTTCTTCATCATTTTTCCTGATAAATATGTACGTTGAGTTTGTCGAAGCGTCAATTATTAATAAATATCAATACAAAACTACAACCTAAAGCTATTTTATTTTAATATAATCAGTTCTGAAATTTTTTTTTATTATGTTAGCAAAAGCTTGCTTAGAGCAGACAATAAAAAAAGAATATTCTGTATATTCCAGATATATATATATATATATATATATATATATATATATATATATATATATATATATATATATTGTATAAACCAGAGGTTCCCAAACTTTTTTTCCCCGTAGACCACTTTCAAAAATTTACTGGTTTCGGTGGACCCCCTGCTGCTACATTTCTACCATATTCCCAAAACTCGTCAAAAAATGTGAAGATTAGATCTAACGATGGATATATGCGTCGCGGCTGAGTTCCAACTCTAAATTCGGAGTGGTAAAAATAAAAAGAAGAATAGTATATTTTCATTATTCATTAAAATTTTTTATTAAAATAATATGATTAGACTTAATAGACTTAAAATTAAACATTAATAACGTAACTTCAACAATTAAAAAAAATAGTCATTTTTAATGGGAGGGATGCACTTGATGAATTGATAGCAAGTTATCAATATTTGGCTTCAGTTTTGTCAGGAATAACCGCAAATCTCCCCGTTCTGTGATATTCAATTTGCTCCTTTTTTTTGTTAATAGGTTTGTCACCACACTAAAACTTTTTTCGACAAGGTATGACGAGGGAAACGCTATCAAAAGTTTTCTCGCAATTTCCCACAGTCCAGGATATTTTTCGGCAATTTCTGCTTGCAGCCAAAATGTTTGATAGCCTTTTTTAAATTTCACCTTCAGCTCCTCATTGGTGGTAAGCTCGAGTAGCTCCTCTTGCAATACCACATTCGCCACTTCCGTTTCATCAAATGGATTTATGATCCATGGTGGTATTTCCATCGTCAGAATATCTTCAAATCTATTTTTGAAGTCATCATGCAAGGCATTTAAATGTTGAACGTATGTCTGAATATCCTCATCAAGACATTCTGCCTGTGACAAGTTTGGAAACTGTGCGAATTCGCGCCGACTAATATTTTGCTTCATAAATTTCAATTTTCCAAGAAAAGCCGAAATTACACCCTTTGTTTTTATTAAATTTAGGCTGTCCCCTTGCAACTGCAAGTTAATGTCATTAAATTTTTTGTACAAATCTGTCAAATACGCGATGTCTGCTTTCAATTTGATCAGATTTTCTTTTAAATCTGGATCTTTACTTTCCAAAAACTCTAAAACTGATTCAAAAAGTGAGTAAAATCTTGTTAAACATGCACCTTTCGACAACCAGCGTACTTCAGTATGTAAGAGTAATCGTTGGAAGTCTTCATCATTTTCGTCGCACAATTGTGCAAATAAACGGGTATTTAACGCGTTGCTTCTTATTTTGTTAACTGCTTTAATCACAAATTGAAGCGATTGGTGCAATCTATCACTCAAATTTTTCGCTACCAGGTGTTGTCGGTGTATGACACAGTGAATTGCAGTTACTCCTGGTATAATTCTTTGAAGATGGCTTATAAACCCACGATATCGCCCGAACATGGCAGGAGCTCCATCTGCTGCCACCGAAGTAATGTTTGTAAATGGAATCGATTTTTCCTTAAGAAAATCGCTCAGGACATTAAATATTGATTCTCCTTTTGTGTCCGTCTTCAAAGTTTTCGCGAATAGTAGCTCTTCATGGATTTCTTCGTCCATAACAAATCGAACATATGCCAATAATAAGGCTTCATTGCCAGGTAATGTTGATTCATCCAATTGAATAGAAAAATGAGTTGTTTGCAGATAATTGCACAAGAAGCTTTCAACATCAGAGCTCATTTCATCAATACGCCTTTGTACAGTGTTGTTACTCAAAGAAATTTTTTTAAGTACGTCAAATGGAGGTTTGTGCAGAACAGTTTTTAAAACCTCTTCAACAGCGGGTAAAATTAACTGTTCACCGATGGTGTGCGGTTTTCCAGATTTCGCGATAAGCAATGAGATATTGTAGGATGCCCGCAAGCCATCATCGTTACTTTGAGACGTTGAAGCGAACATACTTTGCACGGTGGGTCTTCTTTCATATTTTTCCTTCAATGTTTGAAAATATTTTAAATCTTTGCCTATTTTATCAGGATGACACCTTCTTAGATGATCTTCGAGCTTCGATGGTTTCATCGAGTCATTGCTCAAAACTTTGTTGCACAAAAGGCATATGGGCAATCGTTTGTCGGCCGTTGATGGAACAAAACCAAATTTCAAATATTGAACACTGTATTGTCGACATTTCTTCTTAGATTCAGCCATGTTTCGTATCAGTTACCTACGTGTAAAGAAAAAAAAAAGTTTGTTTTAGTAATCATAAGGTGATTTTAACAGGATATGGCTATTTGAACAGAATTGAATGGGAATAATTAGTTAATTATTGCAATGAAAAAACCAAAATGCCGGCGGCAAAACTGATTTTAATTATTAAAAGCAATAAGCCGCTAAGATTGAATCTATTTTAATGTAATGCAAAACATTTTTTGATTAATTATATTTTGATACATTTCTGTAAATTCGAGAGAAAATACTTTTAAAGAATATTTTGACGTCAAAACACCGCGATTTTAATGTTTTATTTATTACGTTGATACATTACTATACGAGTGGTACATTTTATGAAAATATTTTTAGTCATTTAGCATTAGCAACTACGAGGGCACTGAAATATGTACAAACATGCAGGTCAATTATAATAACTCTCTTTTAGTGAATCACCACAGTCGGGTAAATAAATAATTTTATAATAAAAAGTACTAAAAGTTCAATCTTTCTCGGCTTTCTGTTCTTTTATAGAAGTATCGAATAATGGCCCTGTTCAGTATTTAATTTTTATTACGTACCTACTACACGCAAACATAACAAATAATATAATATTACTACAATATAAAATAAAAGTATGTATAACAAATAGGCAGGTATACTTACTTTTTCCGGCACTGGCAAACACTGACATCGATTCACTCACACGTTTCTTTTCAAAATTCCCGAAACAAATGAGCACAGCAAATGAGTAAAGCAAATGAGTAACGTTTGTTCTTGGCATTCGTATTTATATTGGTGAAGAATCAAACAAGTTCATGCAAGATTGCAAGCACAGTACAAGTCGTATTTCGTCCCTATGCACGTCTTAACTAGCGTTGCTGGCTGGCTAGCGGGCGGCGCTTTGCAAGTCTCGATACGCGTTGTACTCAAAATATCGAATATGCAAGTTTTTACAAGTTAACAGTCGCTGACTTTCTTAAAATACACTACTCAAAAAAATTAACGGAGGTTTAAAAAAAAGGAAATTAATACTAAATAAACAGGCTATCAGATCCATATGCCGGCCTAACTGAAAAAAAATTTTCACACCCGTGGACAAAAAAAAAACAAGCAAAAAATTTGCAATATTATTTTTTTGCGCTATCTGTTAGTATTGCATGAGAACCGTAACTCCTAAAATATTTTAGCAAAAATCTGAAAATTTGAATCATAAAGCTTCAAAATGCTTTTTTTAAAGTCTCAATACGACCATTTTGCACCGAAATAAAGCCTGTCAAAAATCACCGAAAAATTTGGAATTTTTTTTAGTACCTAGTGTATTATCTGCCTACAATGTAGGCCCTACATTGATAGGTACAGCCAAGCCAACATTTTAGTTCTTTACGATCGAAACCAGATAAATTTTCGTGGACCCCCACTTACAACCAGTGAACCCCCATTTTTTTTTCTCGCCATCGTAGACCCCCGTCGAGTCTTCCGTGGACCCCTGGGGGTCCACCTGGACCACTTTGGGAATCACTGGTATAAACAAAACCCAAAACATATTTCCCAAAATTGGTAAAATGTGTCTAACACTTTGTTTGGTAAATACAATAACAATAATAATAGTTTTACGTGTTATTATTGGCTATCAAACTTTCTGCTTCATCGGCACGCGGCTTTTTATTTTTCATTGAGTTCTTCACGATACGGTTTTTCTTTTATTATTTTCGTTTTTGTTGTTTATTGCTTTATCGTTCTTTCGATTTCAGTCTTGTGCGACAAATGGGATATGCGGTGTTATTTGTATCAGTGACGCTCAAATTGCTATTGCTTTATGTTTATATATATATATATATATATATATATATATATATATATATATATATATATATATATATATATATATAATATAAATGTATGTGTGTGTAATTGAATTTATAAACTGACTTTTTTAAACATTTTATGTAGTTAACATGATAAAAAATCTTTCAGAATTCATTATATTAAATTGCAAATTAAAAAAGTACTAGAATGTCCCAATCATCCTTATATCACTAGATTCAGGGTTACCAATCTTGAAAAATGGAAAAAAATCACTAGATTCTGGAAAAATCACAAAAATTTAAAGTACCTCAATCGTCCCATTGCCTACTTCAGGTGTCCGTTTAATTTATTGAACAAAGCTTTACATTTTACTGTATGTACCAATACTGCACAAAAACAAATCAGATAGAAAAACAAAACGGTTTTAGGTTGTAGTTCTGTATTAATATTTATTAATAATCAACTCAACGTACGTCTTCATCAAGAAAAAATTATATAAATGTCATTTATATCATTTATCCTGATGAAGACGGACGTTGAGTTTATCGAAACGTGATTATAAATTAATATTAATACAGAACTTTAACCTAAAGTAGTTTTATTTTAAAAGTTACTTATGCAATTATGTATTTTATTCAACTTGTATAACATTTTAAAATGATATTTATTATGAGCTTATGTAAAAGTACTCAGTGATGATGTCCATAGACTTAGTAACTTTTTTATGTGATATACAATAGAACTTACAATAATCGGCTATATCTTTTTAATTAATTTTTATATGACGATGTATGTTAGTAATCCCTTCTGATGCAACTTTACCCGACCGGAGAGACAAAATGTTTTAAACGACTTTTTTCAACGTTTAGACACAAGCGCACGTTACACACGACTAAACACGGGTCATTTACCATACGTTTATCGGGCTACTGTTCATCCGTCGCACGAATAAAATTCTCGCTATTGTGCCGAAAATCGTGTCATCTATGATCTAGTTTCTGATAGCGCAAGCCACCCTCATTCTACTCTTTATACTATTTTTACTAATTTTGTTGTTTGCGCCTGCCTTTACCGACAATTGCAGCACAGTTGAATGCCGAATACGAAGTTGGGGAAAAAGAATTGATGACAATATTTTTTTTTGTTTGTTTGGCAGCGGTAGTTTATAGTCGCTGAATTTTAGTGGTACTGGATTCGAGTATTAAAAATCCTTTTGATCTATGATTTCCAGTTTTTGTAAAAGAATGCGAGCTGTGTGTTTCAGTTTGATGTAAAGTGGTTGATAGCTGAAAGAAGTTTAATTAAATTTTATATTTTTTTCATTATTTTAAAACCTAAAACAGTAGCAATATTAGAACTGTAAGTTTGACATTAATCATAAAATTTTATTATTTTATTAATAATATTATTTAAAAAATAATAATATTATAAAATCTATAAACAATAATAACTTTTTTTTATAAACTTTAATAATTATTATTACGCTTTTATAAACTACTATCAGAATTGATAATTTTAACTCGTATTTATTTATTAAAAACTTGAAGTAATTACCTACTTAAATATTAAAATTAAACGGCTTTAGGCTGTAGTTGTGTATTAATATTCATTAATAATTGACTTTTCGATGTACTAAACGTACTCAACGTAATCAACGTACATCTTCATAATAATATTAGTAATTCATATTTTCAATTATTGTAACTTAAACGTCATTCACACTTTTCTACTTATCTTAAAATTAGTTTTATGTTTTAGTCGTAATGCTATTAATTCTGGATTATAAACTCAAAAAAAAAAAAAATGTTTAAAAATAGTCTCAATTTTTAACTGCAATAAACCAACAATAACTGATAAAACTAAAATTGCGCGTTTCATTAGGAAGGAATCGGGTACGAAATAGATTAGTGTATGATGAGTGTGAAATTGAAAAAAAAGTTGTTGCAAAAGTTGGTCAGTTATAATGGTTGTATCTTGAGCGAATGTCTAATAAACGTTTTGTTAAAAAAATAAATGTAAATGACTTTGAGGGTATGAGTAGATGAAGTGATATGATTGAAAGAGTAGCTTGCATGAGAGAAAGTTTTAACTTGCAACTATATTTATCAGTATTCTTTGCCAATAAAACATATCAGAAAAATGTACCACAATATTATTTAATAAATAAATAACATTAGTCTACGACGTATTTAAACTCAAACATGTAGATTTTAATCAATTTGTGGTATTAGCAAGATTTTAATAGGTGTGTCAACAAATGCATATCATCGCCGGATACTCCTGCTACCACTGCCGCCGCCAAACAATGATGGATGTCCTCGTAATTGAATCATGAAAGCAGCCCAAAAACCATTTTTCATACCACGCAAATTTTTACGGTTTTGCACCCGCCGGGCTTGTCGTGTTAATAGACTGCAAAATATTTTGTTGCCACAGGTTGATTGGAAATGAGTTTTGTTGTCGAACCCGACTAATAAGGGCGGGACAATTTTTTTTGGTTGTTATTTTTTTGTTTTGTTTTGGGAGTGGATGTTCGGGTTAATTGAAGTTTTAATTTTGAAGTAATTATTAGTGGAGGCTTCACATGAAAATTAAATTATTTTGTGTGTGAAAGTTATGTGGTAAATATAATTGATAAGTTTATTTGTGAAAGAGTGTAAATATTATTATTTTTAAACAAAAAGGTTTTAGAATTAAGTTCTGTTTATATTTTAATAATTTATAAATTTTATAATCTAGTTATTTTATTATTTTATTCTTAGTAACTTATTTTTATGTTTGAATTTGGCATCAGTGTAGATGGTATTCAATTAAATATTTTAAATTTTTATATATTAATTTAATTAATTATTGCTCTTATTAAGCATGATGTATTTTGAAAGTAAATATATTTTAAAAATATACATTTTAAACAAAATTTTAAAAATTCCACAAATATTTTCAGCTTCCCTTCAGAAACATTTTCACCCAGAAAAGTATTTAATTTCTAAAAATTTTCGCTTCGCTAATTTTTCATAAGAAACACGAAAGAAACGAAGTACGAGTAAAAAAAAAACTTCCAATAATTAACAAGAGAACTCCGAATTGAAGTATTTTAACTCTTAGCAAATAATTAAATTCGAAAACAAAGCACATGCCATGCTGAGTGCCGCAGCCAAAGTTAGAACAAAGTTCCCAAACTTTCCATCGCATAAATTGATTTAAAATGTTTCTACTACATTGAAAAATATCACTTTAGTGTTGAGAGTTAATGGTGCTGCTAAACTCCGCAGATTTTCTTCAGCGCTCGGTGGCGCGAAAAAAGCCCCCGAACTCGGCTCCACATAAATAGACTCATTGTACGCGCTGAGATGGACTCGACTCGTCTTTCAACTCGAGCGCCTTCTTTTCAAAACTTAATTACGAGTTTATTTATTAACAAGTTTCCCCCAAAAACTGCCATATTTCAAGATTGCGCCGCGCGCGAAAAAATATGATATACGTGAGTTGTAAACATTCTTCCTTTGCGATATGATTTATCTACTTCGGCCAGTTGCAATGGTTACGCGTACAAAAAGAAAACGATCGCTTTATTTTTGTCGTGCTACAGTACAGAAGCAATATACTGAATATAAATATAAAAAAGTCCATGTAATATAGTAAAAAAATTTTTAGAACTCATTATATAAAATAAAACTGTTTTACGTTCAAGATCTGTATTGAAAGTTGTTTATAATCAACGTTTCGACGAAATATAAACGCTCGTCTTTATCAGAAAAACTGTTTCTATGTACTGTTAATTACAGTAATGTCATTTGCATCAGTTTTCCTGACGACTATAAATAAATTTCAATACAGAACTTGAACCTAAAGCAGTTTCATTTTAAAAAATCCATATATTTATGCATATAAATATATAAAGGTATATATATATATATATATATATATATATAAACAAAAAATAACTATTTCATTAAATAGAAATAGATTATTAAATTTTGGCTCAATTTGACCAAATTTTGGTAAAACTCTGCCAACTTAACGTGGTAATTTACTGACGTTACTTTTACGTGTTTTACGAATATTTTGCAGTAGAAATATACTAAACAAAAAAAATATTTAGATGATTTTTACAATATTTTATCTAAAAAATCTGATGTGGCCACTATAGCACAAAAAGTCATCGTATTAAATAAATTTATGGAACAGAAAAATTTATATAATAACTACTCTAGTCATGGTAACTAAAAACAAAACTGTCTTGACATAAATATGCCATCCTATTTACAGACTTATGTATATCATAAAAATATAAAAAATTATAAAATAAATTATTTAGCCGTATTAAAAAATGTTCCAAAAACAAAAGTTGTTAGTTATAACCTGTTTAGCAACTATTGATAAATTTTGAAATATGTTTCGAAATATTTGTAAAACACATAAAAATGACATCAGTAAGTAAATTACCACTTCCGGTTGGCAATTTTTTTACCAAAACTTGATCAAATTGAGATATTCACCTTTGTATCTTAAATATGAAATTTAATAAAAATCCGTTCAGCCAAATTTGCTCTACAAGTGTCCACAGACAGACCGACAAAAATCATACTAAAAACAGTTGTTTCATGTTGCTATAAGCTTAATTCTTTTTTATTGTAAAAATCTCAATATGTCAAATTTAGAATGATTACAATACCTTTGTTATCATATGTGATATGATGGTCGGCAAAAAAATTGCAAAACACTATTTATTGCTAAAACAACTCTTAAAACGACATCTCTTGGCAATCGGCCGACCATTCACCAGAATGCAATGAGCTGAAGAATTGCACGTCTCCGAATGCATCTGCGATTGCCAGACAAATGCGGTGCTGGCAACGTCTTGAATGACTCCGTAATCGGAAGTGCAAGCAGACGGAAGCAGGAGCGTAGCAGGACGGCCATGAAATACTGGCTGGGGCTGTATAAGCGGTTTTATCATGGCGCCCCCTTCAATTGGGGAGTTTATCAGTATGGGGGATCAAATGGCTGACTATTGGCTCGAATGATTCGACTTTCGTTTTCAATTTTCGACTTTTCTGATGGTTGATTTTATTTGCTTTTATCGGAGCGGTCTGGTGCGTTAAGTAAGTTGCAATTGCATGAAAGTTATCTATCAGAGAGAATAATATGTGAAGTTGCAGTTTTCTAATGAAATATGTATCAAATTTAGATGGTTTTATTCTTGAAACATTATTAATTTTTAATATTAAAGTGTAATAGTATATTATTTAACGAGCAAATAATGGCACCTATAATGTACGAGGATGTTGTTTAGTTCACGAGCGTAGCGAGGGGAATAAAACATCCGAGTACATTGTAGGCATTATTTGCAAGTCAAATACTATACTTTATCTACAACTGCTTATATATTTTTAATATTGTACTTACTTATTCAAATCTATGATGTTAACAACAACTAACTAACTAACTAACTACAACTGTCATTTTATTACTTTGACTGATAACTGCTGCCATCTGGCGTAGAGATATTTACTTTGTTGATGTTGCCTAGCAACGAAGCCTGCGTACGGAAATCAAGTTAATAAAGATCGTTTCTTTATTTCCCTTGGTTAATAATGACTAATATTTTATTAACCTTGGTTAATAAAGACTAGTATTTTATTTCCCTTGGGCTATAAAGACTAATATTATTTATCTGATTTTATATATATAATGACCATATAACAAAGCAGTTGTAGATAAAATATTTTATAATTGTAAAGTCTATGTTTATAATAAAATAATTACATATTTAGTTATCAATTTATGATAATATTTGTAGTAAATGTATTCAGAGGAGTCCGTTTGTTTTGTTTTGGTTCCTATGTTGATGTATGTTGAGTTTATTTCATATTTAAACATAAAACTCAAGCATTACAAATTATTATTTAAATAAATTTAATCAACTACCTAAAATTACATAACCGCAATACTGTTAAACAAAGACAGACTTTTTTGCAATCAATTTATCATACATGAGCAAAACAAAGATGAGCTCGCGATAACAACATACACATAAACCTCGAACCGTTGATGTGATAAAGCATATTTAGATATAATTACACTGTTCACATACAATTTACCATACTCGGTTGATTGTTTTGTAAGTTGTTTATTTAGGCAATCAGCGGGTCGTCCTGGAACCGTAGTAGTGATGCTCTTGGCTTACAGCACCGTAAAGCTGCCAGGTTGAAAATTAGTTTAGTTAGAACGATGGTTTTTAATCTTTTTCTACTTATGTGCTTCTTGTCAAATTTAACCATTAGCTGCGTATCTTGCAATAGAAAATCCTTATGTATTTATTTTATATAATAGTTTAGTAATAATAAATATATCTATTAAAAGTAAATTACGTGATTTGTAAGAATTAATGTTTCTTTTGTTGAATATGCAATTTTTGACAAATTTGGCGGTGTGCAATGTATTTTTGGTATTTCTCCACACATTTTCAATTATTAAATTTAAATTTAAACAAAAAAAAACAAACACTGCAATTATCACTACATAATTTTCAATATAGCCGCCGGAAATGGTCAAATTAAATAGTGCTGCCACCAGTAGTGTATATAATAAGTATACTGTATAATAAGTACTACTGTATAATAATGTTCTCATTATTCTATTAGTAACATAATGACCTCCTTCTACATAGGCAGTATAGTAACGAAATATCAATATTTTGATTTGCTTAAAAAAAACATATTTTTACGACGTTCTAATCAAAAATACACTTTAAATTATTAAAAATATAATAAAATCCAGATTCATTTTCTTTGATATCATTGTTTGTTTTAGGTGTTTTTTTGTTTTGTTTTTTTTTTTAAGTCAAATTTTCACTTATATAAATGTGAAACGCGAGTTTCATCTGCCATCATTGGCAAATCTGAATACCCCTTTAAAAAAATATTGTATTTTTTATATTTGTGTATATTTAAATTTGCATAATCATTAAAAAAATACATTACCATTCAGAGATTAAAAGTTCCATTGGTTAAGAACTACTGGTATAGGTTGTGTTTAGCGCGTGTGGTTAGCGCGTGTGGTTAGCGCGTGTTTATATTACGTGAGGGGATGTAAAGAAAATCTATTTGAAGTGTGAATAATGATTTAGGAAATTGTTTTTATTAGGTTATTCTTTGAGTTAACACGTTTGAAGTAGTGTGTCTTTTACTATAGTAGTGGAACAAATGATAATAGCTATAGAAAGGTCTTTTGATATTGAAGAGTGACAATGCAAGATTTTTATCTCCTTTTAATTTATTTGATTATATGCTAATCAAGAAATTGACAATTGAAAAGATATATTTATTATTTTATGCACGCATAACTAAACATATATTTTTATTGCAATTTTTTTTCTTAATATATTAAACAATAAAATAAATTTTTACGTATATCCGGTTACTTTACAAGACGAATCAAAATAAGTTTCTTTATTTTTATTTTTTAAATATGACGTCACAGTTTTTTTTTATGATGTGCATTTATTGATATGATAGATAAAACATAATTATTATATTTTAATAAAAACAAAATGTGTGTTCTAACGAATGCAACTGGTATATACAATATTGTATCATTTACTGTAATAAACATTCAGGTTTAAATAAGCCTTTCGCCATAGTTTCAATGGTATTCACGTTATTATACTATTCCGCACTAGAATCAGTATACCGCTGCCAAATAATAATTTTATTTATTGAGACACTTAAAGGGGCAAAAAGTCATATTGCTTATAATTATAAATAGTTCTTAATACAAATTTTTATTTCAAATTTAATATAAAAATAATTATTAAAATAAAATAAAAAATTTAATATATCACGTTTTTAACATGGACTATAAAGTATAAAATAATTTTTCCTAGCCCCATACAGATTTATAACCATATACAGAAAATGGTGGGGCAACGACAGCTATTTCCTACACTCTTTACGTGCGTCCCACGTTTTTCTGTATGGGGTTATAAATCTGTATGGGGCTAGGAGAAGTTATTTTATACTTTTCAGTTCGTGTTAAAAACGTTGTATATTATTTTTTTTTTATTTAAATAATTATTTTCTGCTTTTTAGTCTTGTTTAAGTTTAACTTTTACCTTAATTATATTTTAATAATTATAATTTTATTAATTATAATTATAATTAATTAAATTATTATTATTAATTAATTAAAACTGTATTGTCATCCAGTTCTGAGCTATGTTTAAAATTTCAAGTCTCTAGCTTATCCGGAAGTTAGTTTAAAATCGATTGTAAAATTTGTACCGAATAGACAAACAAACAAATAGACAAGAAAGAGTTAATAAAAACATGTTAAAATCATATCTAAATATAACTCTAGATAACCCGATAATGTATTTTTGGAATTTGGCAGTCGCAAGTGTTTCAAATATTGATATTGTTTTCAACGTAACTATGGTTTAATAATCCGAAGTGGCCGGATACTATATCGTGTTCTAGGAATGAAGCTATCTATCCCTTTTTGAATTTGGCCCTTGGCAACTAATTTGAATAGAAATAAATTTATATTGGTTTACGCCGAGTTAATAAGTTAATATAAATATCTGGAATATTGGCTTGACTCTAGGCTAGTTCAGCGTAATAGAATGGTATCTGGGTTTGAGGTTAACGTTGATTTTGTGCCAAAATGTTCGATATTAAATTGTGTCTATATCTCTATGTAAATACTCGCTATAGAGTAAACAATTTCATAAGTATATTAATAACCAATTTTGATTTTTTTTGCTAACTAATATTGTCTATTATTATGTATCGTTATCATATTTATATTAGTAATTAGACTTAATTACTTGTATTTATTAAATTTATTATTATATTTTAAAATAATTATGAAATAATTGCGTCAATCCAAGCATAAAACTATACATTTGTCTTCTTTTTTTATCAGTCCAAAATTGATTGATCGATTCTATATCTACATACCTACATTAGCACTATTATATTATATTGTTTTAGTATTTACCTTCAGGCTAAGAAAAAATCTTAACACCGTATATCCATATGTATACAGTCCATTTCACATATCTTTAGGCAGTACGTCAATTGCAAAATTATACCATACTCATTATTACTTTTCCAGTTTCTGGTTGAATAATTCCATCTATGGCCATATGTATAATGATTTTCTATCGCGTAAGTAAGTGAATATACGATACTTTCCGTAAGTGAGTTTAAATAAAGTTTTATAGAATATTAAGAGTTAAGATCGTAGCACGTAACGGTATCGTGAATTTGTTCACTTTATGGAGCGTAGAATCTAAAAAATTTAATGTATATTTATTATATTTGCCGGTTGTAATAAAATAACGTATGGGAAAACTATCTGGCTTTTATCGTGTTTAGAAAAATTTGATAAATTATTATCAAAATATAGAATAATTTATCTTACATTTTAATCATTAATTTTTAATATAAAAGTAATTTTATATGTTTTTTTATATAGTTAAAAAAGTTGCAAATATTGAACAAATTTGAAATTTTTTAATATATTCTTATGTCAATAAATATGCAATACAATTTGTAAAATTATATAAACACATGTATCTAGTACCATTTTACAAGTCTATTCAGTCCTGTCCTGCAATCCGAATAGAACACACAGGTGTCTCATAAAATTTAGTCGTACAAACACCCAAAAACCATTCTAAGATACTACCCGAGCCCAAAGCCTTGCAGTCACCTAAAGATCTCTGACCATCGATAAGATCCCCAGAATCGAAACTCTCATATATAACGACACCTTTCAGTCGATAAATCGTTCGACGTGCAGGTCCTATTTCTATCTGACCAATCTACCACCACCCCTCAAACCCCCGCCACTGGCCTTAATTAAAAAATCTGAGCGCCTCCCCATCTCCGTATCTAGCCCATAGTATTTCGGTTTATCCAGATGGCGCCGTACCGTTCGCGAGTTATTTACTGCCCTTATGTTTGTTTTAAAATTTACATTATTTCGTTGAATTATGGTACGGAGCAGATGCTACCCCTACTAATAGGTACGTTTAATTTCCGAGCGCCTTTTCCATGTGTTTTATTGTGATTAATACGTTTGCCAGGTACTTAAAATATATTTTTTTAATTACCTTTGGTTGCATCGTAAATTCTACGTTTATTGCCTTTGGTATTATTTCTGATAAAGTTATTCGGAAAAATTAGGTTATATTTGTGTTCGCTCTGTATTTATTCGTGAAGCATTAAATGAATATAATTCATTTTTATTTTGTTTTTAATTGGAAATATTTTTAGCTTGATATTGAAAAATGTTTAAATTTAGAAAAATTTTATTTATTATTTTTAGAAAATTTCTATAAATGAAATAGCTTGTGCTAAAAGTATTTCATATGTAGATGAACAAAATTATTTGTTAAAATAAAATAATAAAAATAAAACAGTAATTTAAAAAAACTATATACGTATTTCGAAAGTTCTTCATCAGTAGCAAAAGATACCGTTGTTATAAAGTCTATACAATTTAATGTGTTTCGGTTTTCTAGCATACATCTACGCTAGTGTGTAGGGCCTCAAAGAACTATATACTACATTAAACTAAAATAAAAATTTATAAGTATAAATATTTACTTTGTAAGATAAATTATTATATTAGTAATAAAAAATAAATATATACTAATTTTTGCTATTTTTATTAAAAAAAATCTAGCTTATATACTTATTTATAATAAATAATATACTAATAGAACTGTATAGTTTGTTTTTATTTACAACAAATAAATTGTTTTTTTAATTAATCGCCCGACAATATTTTCCAAAACTAATTTGTGAAATACAAATTTAAAACCTTTCAAAATAAAACTGCATAAACATAATATGCATATTGCGTTTGGCAATTTGTTTTTCGAGTTGTAATATAAAGGCACTATTTGTTTTTCATTTCAAATGAATCCAATACGAAAATCATTTCATCGCATATTTCCAAAAATTATCAAGTATGCATGTCAAATATATATATATATATATATATATATATATATATATATATATATATATATATATATATATATATATATATATATGTACGGGCCCTGGTTTTCGGCAGTTGTAAATAACACCGCGAATTTATGACGCCATATAATTGGAAAAACGTGTAGTTTTTAAGTTGGTACAGCACCATTTATCATAACACATGCATACAAACATACATACTATATACATTCAGCTGCAATCGGTTCGTTTTTTTTATGAAAACATAAAAAGTGCCGTATAAAATTCTTATAACGCGATAAATTTTCGTCTGGCAAGAAATAAATAGTGTTTGCTTATAGAGAGATGGCGATGCAATGGGGCGGCGTCAGTGTTTTGTTTCGGCGTAATAAAATGACGGTAAAATGAATGTTTCTATCGGTTGAGTCAATGAACTGTATCAATATGCAGATGATCCCCAACTGAGACGATTTTTATATTTACTGTTATATAAGGGGATGTAGATTGTAAAATGAACGTTAAATTGAATGCACTTTTTTTTCAGTTTGTATAAAATATACTCGTATTTTTTAAATTTAAAAATCTGACAAATATGTACGTGAGAAATATTTTCCAAAATTAAATAATACTAGATTGATGTATAAGTTCGTAGAGTATTTAATGAAACAAAAAATACGCTTTAGTAGCCTATATACATATAATTTGTACCAATCCATAGCAGATATGATGCAACCAATCTTGGTATTAAATAAACTTGTATAATATATAATAATTTTCTGATATATATATATATATATATATATATATATATAGTTAAGTTAAGACCAACAAATATATATATATATATATATATATATATATATATATATATATATATATATTGGATGTTAATAATGGGTAAAGCAGCCAATGTTATTGTTATTAAAAATCAAATACTCATTTGAAATTCACAAACTTTTTTTTATAATTGTATAATTACAAATTTTTCTAATAAAGTTGGTTTCCATTTTCAGCACTTGATAAAGGCACAAACTGTGACCGAAAGCTTGTGAATTTCAAATGAGTATTTGATTTTTAATAACAATAACATTGGCTGCTTTACCCATTATTAACATCCAATATATATATATATATATATATATATATATATATATATATATATATATATATTTGTTGGTCTTCCATTTATAAAATCTAATAACCTTCTAATACATATCTAACACCATATAACTTCTACATCACACACATCTAATTCCCGGTGCCATATCCCTCATACCGGAGACGATACGATATACAGTTTGGCAAAGTACACAAAAAATCAATTTGGAACGCGGTCCAAGATATGGAAAAATATTATGATATAAAATTCTACGATGTCGCTAAAGTCATGTGTGTTGGTGTGTCTGTGTGTGTGGGTATGGGGTGCAGCAACACGATGTTACATCCGATAAAACTGAATTATTACGCGGTCGGAACCAAAATGGCGCGAAGAGCAGCGCCACGCGCGCCGCCAACGGTGTCGCCACCTAGCCGGAAAATCCGACAAAAAGAAAACGATGACAGCGCCGCGCGAGAATCGGTGGCGATGGCGCTAAACGCGAAATATGGCCGGGAGTTAATGGTACAGTTCAAATGGGCCGAATTATCAAGATTGAAAGTTGCGTAAACAATTGCTAATAATAAATGGATTTTGTGTATTGCTCGTCAGAAGACTATTTTTGCCAGTAGAAAATTTCACGAAAACTATTAAAATTATAATTTACTTAAATATTGTGATATATTAAATATACACTGTAAACAATGTAATGTATATTTATGTAATTTTTCATAACTATTAACAGTAAAATAGCAACATTTTGTAATTTTTTTACATTGTACAATAATTTAGATATATTTCCTTTCGTACGTCTTTGGTAAATCATATCTTGTATGTAACTATACATAGTAAACATAATTTAATATTAAATATTTTTTAACTAAAATTTTAAATAAAAACAAATGTCTCATTTAAAAATATAATAAAATCAAATAATATATTGAATGAAAAGAAGGCTTAATCGAAGATTGAAATTTTGTAATGTCTAAAAAATATTAAATATTAATTTCTAATGTTTGAACATGTATTATTTTATGGCGTCAAAAACTATACAAAAACTATGAAACTGATTTTATTTTTCAAGAACTATTTACTGCATTAATAAAAATATGAGAATGTAGTTTATTTCTGTTATTACTTACAGTTTTATCTGTTACTAATAATTTTGACTGCATATTAAGTTTGCTGTAATAAAACTATAGTTTCAGTATCTCAAATATATAGCCAAAAATTCCATATAAACATTACACGAATTAATGTTGGCACACAAGTATTTTATTATTTTTAAAATTAAAAATGTAAAAATTGTTTTTACTTACTTATATAATAGCTAACAAATAATTTAATTTGCAATATTTTTTCTAGTTATACTTGTTACTTGTTACAGATAACAATAAAAATTGATTGATCAAAAAATAAATAATTATAACGGTAATATAAACACAAATTGAATTTTTACATAAACATGAAACACATAAGAAAAATGCTCAATAAAATTTTTCGTCAATTTCAACCGCAAAAAAAGCGTAATAACTTTTTACACTGGATTAATTTAAGTTTTTGTTGTTGTCATTATTGGCTAACGGTAAAATAATGAATAAAACTTACACTTAAGTATATTCAATACATAAATAAAATTAAAAAAAACAACCTCCATTATATAAAGTAAAGAATGTTAATAATTAAATCTTTTTACAGTGATCATACTTCATAATACAGCCTACATAACCTCACTGCGTTTACATTACGGCATCTAGCTCGATTTGAAACATTAAATCCTTCAGTAGCCGAACTAACGGTATTAAAATAGTCCGTGAATAATCGACTAGTTTTGTAAATGCGGCTTGTGTAAAAGCATCGTTAATGACAGCTATGACAAAACGAAAATAAAGAAAAAAATAGTTTTCGAGTTGAAGGCATAATAAGAAGATAACAGAGAAGCGCATGAAAAAAAAAAGTAGATAAACCTGAACAAAAGCAACTACCGGATATTATAAAACGAATTTTTAAATCCATTGTTCACGGTTAGTTCAAAAAACAAATGCGACAAACTGAGAAACGGTCCAGTTACTTCGACGATGGGTTTACGTGTTTGCGCTGCGTTTTTGTTTTTGTTTTATTCTGTTAGTGTTTTGCTTTACATTATCGTGAGGTGCTCTAGTATATAGACCACTTTGTAATAATAATACAGAGAAAATTGATAACTATTTTAACGCTAAGTGTAATAGCTGTGTAAGAATAACTAAAGTAAAATGTAACTGTGTTTTGCTGCGAACAATTTAAATAGCTAATAAAGTGTTATTTTAAATTGAATAAAAAATAGCAAGCTGTAGATACCTAGATGAAGAAATAAATAATTTATAAATTAGTTAATGTAGTAAGCGAAAATTTCCAAGTAGTAAGAATAGAAGGGCATGTATGAGAAGAATTATGAATGTGGTTGTAGCTAAAGTTGCTTGTCTGGATAGGAAAGTTTGGAGAAAACTAATTTCGAGATAATGGAAAGAGTTTGTATATGTATATGTTTTATGCTTTATAAGAAGTTGAAATGTTTACTATAAAATATCAATTTCAATTTGTATTTAAAACTTGTAAATAAAATAATTTTCTTTAACTCATAAACAATAATAATTTAAAAAAGCTGTATACGTATTTTGAGAGCTAAGCTTTCATAGCAAAAGATAAAGCTAAAGTCAATAGGACTTTATATACTTATACAAGCATGATAT
Source organism: Clivina fossor (assembly GCA_963966155.1). Taxonomy (NCBI): domain Eukaryota; kingdom Metazoa; phylum Arthropoda; class Insecta; order Coleoptera; family Carabidae; genus Clivina; species Clivina fossor. Next base: position 6,977,636 of record OZ014563.1, on the reverse strand, counting down.
GATGATGATGATTTGCTGATATACAAACATTTAGTTAAATTTTATTTATATCTCGTAGAAATTAGAAACTTTATTTCAACATAAGTTAGTTTTTACAATAACTGCATATATTTAAAAATGACAGCTAATTAGTTTCAGAAACTTCTCATAAAATACCTATATTTTTAAATATTTTTTATTTCACATTATTTACTAAAGTTAATCCATTAATTAGTCCATAGATTACCTAAGTGATAGATCTGGAGCTTAGTTTAAAAGTATAACTCTTAATTAAACTCGAGATTTTTAACTGCTTCTTGCATTCATAACTCAAATATCTTAGAATTGCAAATTGTTGCACTTAATATATTCCGTTTTATATTTATTTTTCAAGAACACTTTTATTTGTAACCTATCGGTCAATTTATGGAACAGAATTAATTTGTAATATTTGCAAATTTATTAATCAAAATACGAATATAAAAGCAAGAAAAAAAAGAACAAGTAAAAAGCAATCGAAGTAAAGAAACACGTCATGTTGGTGCCGGGTACATCGCCGGGGCATGGTAAATAAATTTCGATGTTCGGCGGTCGGGCATCGCGTATGGGGCATCGCAAAACAAACTACATAAACAACACGCATCCAATTATGCTGAACAAACATCCCAATAAAACCACGAATACTAAATCTACCGAACGTCTGACGCATGGCAAACCGCCAGGACGCGCACTCCACATGTACGGGGCCGACACCGATTCATACAAACAGTATGCAGTAGTGCAATGGAAAATATTTCGCACTCACTTTACTCTCTCTGGGTTTCATTTCGTTAGTGTAATGTTTTTGTTTGATTTGTTCATACATACGGGTGTATTCTGTATTAATTCTGTTAAAAATAACTAAAATTTTAAATTCTAAAATTCCGTATGAAATCTTGTTGCTATATAACAAAATTTCTTACGGAAACTCAAAATTTTTATTTTAACGAACCGTTATTTTTAACGGAATACACGCGTTAATATATTTTGTTATTAAAATTTTGTTGAACTCGAAAATTTTACAATTAATATGTGATAATATATAGCGATTCTTTGAATGAACTCGTCATCTGATTTGAAACAAACAAATATTAAATAAAATTAATTCTTAAAATTGGCGATGTAGTCTAAGGCGTAGGGCGCTCAACCTGAGATCGAAAGATATTTAAATTTTAAATAGCATTACAATTAAAACATAACACTAATTTCTAGATCAGTAGGACAGTTTGAAAGAAGCTGTAGGCAATAATTTTGCTAAACAAACTTTTTTTATTTATAATTTAACGTTTAAATAAATAAAGCAAACTAAAAAATATAACTTATTACATGTTAATGAAAAATATAAATATAATTTTGTAATTCAATAGATTAAAATTAAAAATATAAACTCTTATTTTATTCTGTCATTGTTTTTCTTTAACCTGCAAAACGATATTGTTTACAAATAAAAATAATAATAATACGGAACTTACAAAAACTAAATAGAATTTTTTTCCTTAAAACACTATCATTTCCTCCACATTAGTGATTAATTATATAGAATTAGAACCGTTTCAGACATCATCTGGTGAATGTACATAAAAAAAAACTAACCTAACGATAAACACTATGTACACGTATACTTTTATTTCACATTTTCGTCACGATAGAATTTTTTTCAAACATATTATTTACTTGTTTACTTTATATTTATTTTAGCGGCCGGCAGCGTGACAGCATACACACACACACACACACCACGTATTTAATACGATAGTACAAACACATGAAAAGCATGGAGGATAAGTCAAGTTATACAGAATAAAATCTCTGACAAGAGTGACATGAACTGACAAGCGACGTACAATAATAAAAAGACTACATAGCCGGGAGTGATAATGTAATACGGCCAAGTAATTGAAAATTCAGTTTTAGTTGGGCTGATTGTACGGTGGTATAATATATAAAATTAATATTTTATTACGGTTAAAATTATAATTAGTAATTAACCGCTGACAATAGCAGAGCATGTGCCTAAAGGAATTTCATCTCGAATTTGATTAGCCTGATTAACATGAAAGGTGATTGTAGGTTAAGTTTTGAATTGGTTCGGATTGGAATATTTATAAGATATTTCAGTGTTTTGAAATATGTATTTATATGAAATAAAAAGTTAATTAAATATGCGAAATATTTATAATTAGTTATTTACGTATTTCTCTAAACTTTTTTCAATAAAAATTTAAAATATTTTTTGCTATAAATGTAAAATATAAAATTCTCAGAAATATTAAAGCAGGTATGAGAGGTATCATGTAGCTTGTCTTGATAGGAATATTTGGAAAAAATTGATTTTAGGATAGTAATTATTAAAATTTCTAAAATTATTAGGAAATTATTAATTTATCACATTTAATACAAATTTTTTCAAAAAAAGTTTGACAAAAATTTAAAAATAATTGAAATATTAAAATATTATTGAAATTTGTTATATTATTTTAATATAATTTATTCATTAAATATGTATAATTTATACATTAAGAGACAGTATTTTTTTGTTTAAAATTTTATATAAATAAAATTAGATAAAAATAAAACGGCTTTAGGATTTAGTTAACTCAGAACTAAATCCTAAAGACTTTTTATTTTAGTATGGGCTCTAAAAAAAAATCAAAATTAGTGTATTAATTGCAATGGTTATTTATAGTCGAATGAGCAACACTTCATTATTGAGAATAAAACGTTTTAGATTCAAGTCCCGTCAGATGACATAAATTTAATATATTCAATATAAAATTTAATATTCAACATATTCAACTAGATCATTATTCGATAAAAACCATATATTTAAAAATTTCAGTGTTTTTATTTTTATTTATTTTTTGTAGTCAACTTTAAATCAAAACAATTTTCTCGTAATATGTCTTTCACATAATAAATTCAGTCTGAGTAATCTAAATATTAAATAATACCTCCATGCATTAACGTAAATTGGTCACATCCTCCAAAAACCATCAAACTTAACTCCGAAATCATTCGAGATCGGCTCATCGAAAATTTAAATTTACATCGAGGCGGGGATTGATTGGCGTTCATTGCACGTTTTTAAATAATCACTTACACCGAAAGATTTTCATCGAACATACTAATACCACCTCATATATCATTATATCAACGCTGCTTGCCTGGGCATACGTCTGCAATAAAACGCACAAACAATTTACTCAAATCTGATCCAACAGTAGTTAAGAATTATCCGGAGTCGATTGCCGTTTAAAAACCAACCGGCGTAAGGAAAAATTACAGAAGAGTGAAATTACAACACGCGCGTGATACGCGCCCAAAATCTCTAGTTTCTAATTCGTAAGGCCCCCGATGCCACCCTGTGCTACGGTTATTACCGTAATTAGTCATTTTGATTTTTGGATGAAAGAGTATCATGTAGAATAATTGCCAGTACATGGAATTTGATATCGGGCGTAATTGAGTAAACGGTACAGTTTTAATTTGAATTTTTTGATACCGAGTTTATTAAAATTTCTTTGAAATTAATTTTTGTATTTAAATTTAGTTAGTTTTAAAATGTAATCTTGATAAAACTTTACTTTATAGTCACCAAATATATTTAAGTACTATAAACTTTACAGACTGTTAATTTCGTACATTTTATGAATATAAATCACAAAATTTTAGTGCGAAAAATGATATTTATATATTTTATAGTTAAAGATTTAATTATATTTGTACCGAATTTTAAGATATTAAATATTAAATAACTATTAAGACAGATAAATAAACTAGATTTTATTTTTGAAATATATATTATACACAAATGTATAACAAAAATGTGTAACTAGTTTGTCAATAAATTTGAGTATATTAATATTTTAAATTTCTGATTGATAAAATAACAAAAAATATGAAGTTTATAATTGTATAGTAAAAAAATATCTAAATTATTTCTAGTAAGAAAATAATAATATTTTAATCTAAATTAATATCAAATAAATATTTTAGTAAAATTAAATTAATAGTATACAACGTTATACAAAAAGGGTTTAATATTTATTATACTATTCAAAAACAGCCTACCATTTTTTATAAAAACATACATTATTTTTAAATGACTTAGAGTGTGTATTAAGTCGTAGTAAAACGGTAGATTCGTAATCTAAATAGTTGTTACCGTGTAACACAAGCACAGCTCGTTATGAAAAGAATAGAGTAGGAGAAAAAAATGGTTTACTATTTTTAATGCTTTGTCATTCCAAAATGACCTAATCAACAAAAATAATACTGCTGTCGGAGCAACACGCACGCTCACACTTAGAAATCATAAATTTATTCACGCAACCAAAATAAGAAGATTTTTGAAATTTAATTTATAGTACGTTTTATGTTTATTTTATTTTTGAGCATTGTGAGTATTAAACATTGTTATTAACAATTGTATTGGTTGACTTTGAAGAACAATTGAAAAGAATGATTGACAGAATTATTGTTTGTATGTGAGGATATGAATCTTGTGTTTATAAGTACAAAGTATTCGTTTTTGAGAAAAGTGACTTGACGACTGAATGTAACGTATCTGTGGATGGTACACGTTTAGGGCAGGTAGGTGAATTTGTGTTTAAAGATGATCGCTTTGTTCGTGAGATTGAAAAGTTTTGGTAGCTTTGGGTACTTTTGCTAGAAACGTAAATATTTCCAAAAAAAAGATCAATTTTAGGCACTTTTTTTAAAAAAGCCGCCATTTTAAAAATAAATGTAAAAATTATACATTTTGTAGGTTCCAACGAAATTTACTTGTGTTACAAGTACTAACATTTAATTTGTTTTTGTTTCAGAAATGTAGAACGCGAGTTTTATCTGCCACCATTGGCAAATCTAAATTTTGACCTGATCTATTTGACGCCATTTTTTAAAGTAAAAATTGGACTTTTTTGAAAAAAAAATACTGTTGAAAATTTCAATAAATACACTTTTCAACAATATAATTTTTGTTTACTATATTTGTTGTAAAAGTTTTCCAAAAAAATGATGAAAAACACCTAAAAAAACGATGCTACAAACGGGAATACCTTCTTAAACAAAATCATCAAGAAAACAATACAACACAAAATGCTCGATTCAACAAAATTTCCCCTAACGGTACAATTCAGCTACTAAAACAAATCACGAAAACAAATGTCCCCGAACGATACTATACATCATAACACAATATTTACCTTAACAACGCCGCTGCATGGTGACTATTTTCAAAACGTGAGAAATTTGAATAAGGCGACATTGCCTTCTACAAGTACACACGCGCAATACGGCACACCATGGCAGTGACCCCTGCACACCAAGAGATTGTGACACTGATTATGTTTATCGATTGCCTTCCACCTGGTGATGAATTACGTTGAGTGTTTACCATCTACGAGGTAGACACTACCGTTTTTGACTCACTTTATCAAGACGAAGTGTTTACTGATAATTCTGGTTATACACGCTGTTCGTTTCGAAGATTAACGTAGAACGCCACAAATACAATGGCAAATCAAACATATTTTTCCAACTATATTATTGACTAATCATGATTACGGCATGTGTTAATCAACTAATTATAACTATAATTACTTTATGTTATTAATACGTTAAGTTATGTTTTACATTCAATTGTATTTTTGGTTTTAAAGTAGCGTAATTTAGTGTAGAACAAAACTTTATACACAGCGATTTTTTTCTATTTAATATTTTTTGAAGAATAAAGATTTAATCAGAAAATTATCTTGGAGACTTCAACATGCGGTTAGAACACAAAAATTAATAATTATGTTATTTCATTTTTAATAAAATAAAATATTGGAGGGGCACTATAATTTTATTACAAATTTTTACTTGAATTTCCAATAATACGCCCAATCAATGAATATACAGTTACTTTCGTATCTAAAGCCCAATATTTAAAAAAATAAATTAATAAAATATAAAAAAATTGTACAAAATTACTGTAGTTGTGGTAACTAAAAACAAAACTGTCTTGATATAAATATCTGCCACATATTTACAGAATTTAATTTATCATAAAATAATAAAAAATATTCAAAAACTACTGCCAGTATTCTGCTGTTTCTACTTAAAAACTGGTATACAATAGTTAAAATCTTGATTCAACAAATATGCTATAAAACTTTGACAAACAATTTATAATAATACAGTAAGTAAAAAATTAATCAAAAAATAAAATGTCAAATATTATAATTGTTTCTATGATAGTTAACTAAATTATAAATATGTCAAGTGGTAATTCTGTGTATTTAAATATCAAATCTGCGATTAAATTTTATAATTTTCTAAATAAGTATTAAAACAAACATAAAATAATGCCACTTAAATGGAATTAAATTTAATATCAAGCAAGTCAAAAAAATAGTTGCATACGCTTAAAATAAGTTTAAGTAAAGTCAAGTATTTTAGTTTTTATTAAAGAATTTATATTTATTTTTACATAATATTATATACTTTCCACAACTAAAAAACAATATAAGTTTATAAAAAAATTCAGATAGAAGTCATAACTTAATTAAACAACGTTGAAATACACACCAAAGCGTACAATATGTAAAGATAAACTTAACGAAATGTTATGTCTAAGCTCTCTTTGAAAATAAAATAAAATTAAAAAAAAACAATGAAATACATTAACACACACAGTATAGTACAAAGCCTGTTCTCGGGGCGAAACAAGGAAAAAAATAAATAAACTGTAAACAAATACGTTATGAATTAGTTATAAAAACATGTTGTTAAATAACTTCAAACCCTTTACGTGCGTAAATATATATTTCATCTGTTTATCGACGGAATGTAATGTGTAATAAAGCGAGACGTAGAAGGAAAGGGTGAAAAAATACTTTTACCTTACTATACAACAGGTATGGAGTACATGCGTGCCCGGTACCGTACGAGGTTTTAATACCGGATTTCATGGATTTTATATTAAATGTTGACAGTGTTTATTCTGCACGCCCGTTAAAGTAAAATTTAATCGTATAACGTAATATTGGTCTTGCATTACATTGCATATTATGGAATCAAGTGCGAACACCAGTGGATTGGCTTAACTTAAAGTATGTTTGTTAACAGTGACACTCAAAATGTAAATTGAATTTGTGTTTTATTAATTATAAAAAAATAAAAAATTAAAAGGTTTTCAGGTTACAGTTATGTATTAGTTTATTAAAATTTGACGTCTCGATTCATTAGACACGAATCATCATCAGGGATCTAAATACCAACATTTCAAAATTATTAAGTATTATAATATTGAACTTTTTGTATCAAAATTTTAAGAATTTTTTAGGCTGGTATGTCATGGTCCAATCACAAAAAGTATTATTTTATAAATAACTTGTAAAAATTGAAAATATTGTCTGACAATTACTAATTCGAAAAAAAGCCAATCATTATTTCAAAATACAAGTCATTGCGATCAATTCTCGTGTGTATCATGTACATTAACTGAGAAACAAATGAAGAATCTTACCAACTGCCTAGTCGAAAAAATTGTAGCCGTAACTATATACCCCGTCTTCTCATCCGCAGCGTAAAATTCAATTTCGCGTTGTGAATTTAATATTCTTTTGTTGTTGCTGTGGAAGTGCTTACAGTCGGGCTCGTCACGGTGGCAAAAAGAAGTCGGGAGAGCATGGTAGATACATATACAAGTCTGAGGAGCATATAACGGGATCGGTTTGCGAAAACACGGGCAGTTTTTGTAAACGCCATCGGCTGGACTGCATGAGTTGAAACAAAAGGTTTGCACCTGACTTGTAATGGTCAATTGACGGCTGATGGAACTTAATGGTGGGTGAACGAATTGTTTTTGGGTTTTTTGCGTTAATTTGTGCAAAATTGGCAAAAAGTGGAACGTGCAAAAGTAGACACACTTTGTTGGAGTTAATGTTTTGCAGAATTTTAATAACATGCTTAAAGAGATAAAAAATAATAAATTTATTTTGTGCTAAATATAAATATTATTCAAAAAATTATTTAAATTTAACGGAATAAAACTAAATTATTAAAGTAATTTATATTATAATTATAAATTAAATAGTAGTCAAAATTTTACTATAAAAAATCTGTAATTTCATTTTACTATAAATATTCTGTATTTCTACCTTAAAATTCTGTAATTTTTTCATAATTTAAAATAATAACATAAAATAAATAAAAATGACCTAATAAGAATGTAAATTGCTTACTTTCTGCAAATTGCATCACATACTTAATGTAGAATTACGTATTGTTGGTGTAACTTCTTAAATTATGTAAAATTATAGCTTGTGTATTAATATCTGTAATAATTCATCAAAATAATGAGACTTAGTAGATATTTTGTGTAATAATTCTAATAAAATATTTTAAGTGTAATTCATTTATTTCAAAATACGTCCTTTATGTAAATTTAAAAATGTTTGTAATTATACCAACAATAATATTACAGAAATAAACAAATTTTACCAATTTATGGAAAATTTGTAAATTTACTAAAAGAAACTTTATTAAAAAAACTGTAACATTACATGCATATGTAGTTATCCATCATGTTGGTAATATTATATTACATAATGTTTGTAATAGTTCAGATATTATAAATATTTAAACAATTATGTAAAATTATAGCAGTTGAGTAATTATACCAAGAAATACTGGGCATCATATTGTATCATGGTTTGTAGGTATATTTACATTTTTTTTTTAGAGCAAGTGTCAATAAACCAATATAAAATGCTACCATTACACTACTAAACTGAATAGATAAAACATTTTACTTTAAATACTAACAATATAATTACTTTATTTGTATGATATAATTTTTTATATCTATAGATAAACTTCACTAATTATCCACAATTTTTTCTCGTCCGTCAGCTGTCTACATAAACTGCATTTATACAATCACAAACCCTCCGTAACTTTCACAAATAACTAATGACCGCAGAAGATAACTCCCAGCAAAAAACTGGCCAAAAGACCAGCAAATAGTCACCGCATGCGTGTGCAAAAATCCAAAGCAGACGCCGATTGACTACGCATAGGAAACAAGTATATCGTTTGCTCGAACAGAATAACAGCAAAATATCATTTCGCATCTGTCATTCCATTATTCGCGCGCATAAAAAAAACTGTACGTACGTACACTGTGTGATCAAAAAATACGAAGACTGATGTTCAGAAAACTTATTTTACAAAAAAAAAATCAATTTTGAGATTCTACATAACTAACCTAATTTAATATACACAAAGAAAAAGGATTCTTTCGAATAAAGAAAATCATTTTCATTCAAATAAATATTTTTTAAAAAGTAGAAAATAAATATTTGTTTGATTGAATTTATAGAATTTTCAGGGCTGGTATGCCGTGTCATCTATCCTCATCGCATACGTTTTGCTATATATCGTAGATGGAATCCTCAGTGCTCTGTGCGTTCTGCTCCACAATAATAATAATAAGTTTATTTATTTAGCATATGCAAATAAAAGTATTATAAAATTAATACAAATTATTATTGATAAATACAAAAAAGAATATACAATAAAATAAATTTACAAGATTTCTTTCAATTTTCGTTTGAAAGATATCAATGAATTAGCAATTTTTATATCTGTTGATAAGATATTATACATATTTAAATCACTAACAAATATAGACTGACTTGTCAAAGTCTTATTAGTTTTCGATATATTTAATTGCTGAGCTTGACGAATACAAAAATTCTGTGTTTCGTACACGTATTTTATATTGATTGATAAATATGTTGTTATTGTAGTTGACGAATTTTATATACAGTCTGGTATATAATATACTTGTATTTGTACTTCTATCGTCCCCTACAGATGCCGTTAATTCATTGTTAAATGCATAGGTATTGTATGTTAAATATTTCTTTAATTTGTCAATTAACAAATGATTGAGACGCTTCAAAGACAATTGAAAACATAGTATCGAGTAAATTAAGAATATTTTATGCTACTGGCCTTAAATCTTTTAAACCTATTATAACAATAATCAGCTGATAACAAATTAACACATTTAATTATAAGAAAAGACATAAAAAACCCAATTCTTGTAATTTTTGAGCACACCTTGTGTTGGTACGTGTGGAGAGAAAAATGATATGTGTCCGGGCGTACGTAACGATTTTTCCAACCCCGCGATTTTTAATAAACCAACCGCCCCGTCAACCATACATTCAAATAAAGCTGTCCCTCGTATTCCGGGGGAGGTCTCCTCTTAACAAGTGTACGTATGGAAGTATGAAGTTTGCATGCGTTTACCCCTGCTAGCATTTTTTCTTCGTTTGGGAGTAGATTGGCGAAAGGGAATAAGAAATCCTGTTTTTTTTTCTTCCTTCTTAAATGCATCAAACAGTGATATGGTTGCGTTTCATTTCACGCGGGAATCAGATTACTGTCAGATCGATTATAATAAATGGTTGTTATTTTTTTGGAAAAGTACAGTTACAATATTAGTTTTGAAAAAATAAACTAGTAATATCCAAAATATTTCAATATTTTTATATTTTTCCTCAACAACTAAAATAGTTTTAACATTTCATTATAATCGCATTTTTTTAAAATTAACAAATACAAAATATTGTAAAATTAAGAACAGTTTGAAAATGTGATAAAATTACGAAAATTAATATATAATATTATATAGAATTTATAATGTATAAAAAGCTAGCGGCTAGAAAAAAATAAAAATAACTAAAAATAATAATAACAACGTTGACGTCACTAACAGAATAACATAGTTTTATGTATGTCATCCCAGAAAATTTATTACATTTTTACAATATTTTTGCTGAGACAATAATCTCGTTGCAAGTTGCCAACATCCCAATTCTATACATTATGATCCTAAAACTAGTTTATCAAATTCTGTAAAATAAATAAATTTTAAAACAAAAAGGCTTTAGCATTAAATCCTGCATCAATTTTAATTACAAATCGACGTTTTGATATACTCTACATACATCATCAATATTTGCATTTATATATTTTTTTTTAATGACGATGTACCGAGAGTATATCGAAACTCGATTTATACAAAACTTACTATAATTCTAAAGCTTTAAATACACAATTTTATTGCAGCGACAAGTTGCACGAATTATAATATGCTGTAATTTTATTGCATGATCTTGCAATTTCTAGTTACTTTTTAGTAACTTTTACTAGTCGCATTATTTGTTATAAAATTTATTATTAATTATAATCATTTAATTAAATTTATCGTACCGAGATACATTTTAATAGTTTAAAATAATATTTATTATAATGTGATTTACATTACAAATCAATTGTAAATTATTTGGTTAGTTAACTAAAAAGTGCAAATTTTTTGTATCCTGTAAAAATACATATATTTTTTGTGCAATTTTCTTATGCGATTTGGTTGCACAAGAAAAAACAGAACCGTGTAAAACAGGCACACATTTTCCCTCAATTTCCGAAAAAATAACAAGTGACAACTCAAGATTTACATTGAGAAATAATATTTGTAACATACACGCCGTTATTTCGACCCCGTCCCATAAAATCAAAATAATAGTCCGGCCGTCGCATTTGCCGATACAAATTATTTCGGAAGATTTCATATAATTCACATAAATAACACCGTGCCAGAGCACGAAGAAGGGTGGGGATTAAACGAAACACAGCGCGAAATAGTGTTTGCCAAATCGTTTGTCGTGGTCCGCTCTCTTGCTTAGGTCAATATTGACTTGGTATGCGGTACACGGAACGCGATCGGGACGAATTATAGTCAGAGGGGAGTAGAATATGATAGGATGGGAGGAATACAGGAAGCCGATCCTAATGGTGCTTGAACATTCGATAGTTTATTTTTTTTGTCAAATCCAGCCGAAATGCAATATGAGATATCGGATTGTTAAGTTGTTATTGGAGTATGTTGAGGGAAATGAAGCAGAAACGGATTGGGGAATAATTTGATATTTAGATTAAATAAATAGAAAAATAATGTCAAATATCGAAATAAAAATAGATTTTTTTAATTGCTGTTGTAACATATTTAACTTAGAAGCATAATTCTTTCACTGAATCCTCTTACAATTTCAAGTGGCGTCTAAACAATTTAAATAACAGTATTAGTAGTTATGTAATTATGGAAAAATATGGTAGCAGTTTTCCAACATTCGATATGTTAAAAACAAATTTTCAAAATATTATAATATTATAAATATCATTCCCGCAATAAAATTTTGTGATTTATATTCATAAAATGTGCTGTAAAGTTTATACACTCTAAAATAAATTATGTAATTTACCTACAGACTATGAAACACTATGATTCTAGGTATAATTACTCAACTGCTATAATTTTACATTATTGTTTAGAAATACATAATATCAGAACTATTACCAACATTATGTAATATGATATTACCAAAGAAATGGAAAAGTACATATATATATATATATTTGTTAAGTTTCTTTTAAAAAATTTACAGAAATTTGCTGTCAGGAATTTTCTATAAATAGATAAAATTTATTTAGTTCTGTAATATTATTGTTGGTATAATTACATACATTTGCAAATTTACAAAAATATGTATTTTACAATTATTACAGATATATGCTAGCTGTAATTTTACATAATTTAAGAAGTTATATCAACAATATGTAATTCTTGATTCAGTATGTAATGCAATTTGCAGAAAGTTAGCAATTTTACATACCTATCAGGTTAGTTTTACTTACTTTATTTGATTATTATGAATTATGTAAAAATTACAAAATTTTGAGGTAGAAATAGAGAATATTTATAGTAAAATAAAATTACAAATTTTTTATAGTAAAATTTAACTATTATTTTTCTGTAATTTTGCTATATCTTTTTACAGTGTACCTACTAATTTTCAGCAAAGTTGTGTTAATTTATTTGAGCAATATACGAAATAAATTAGCAATATTTTCGATTAAGTCCAGCTCTGAATTATCCCATCTCGATATTGTCAATATCCAAACTATTCCAATATCACACAAAACGATACTATAAAGTCGAAACCATTATCCCGGATAAGCACTCTCACCCTGCCCGACCAGATGGATTCGAATATAAATAAATATAAATAAGTGTCACCGGGTGGTGGTCACCCCAATGCAATCGCAATCAAGGTCGACAACTGACTGCTATAATTCCCCCCCTAACTGGTGACTGTGTATCATTTCGTTCGGGCCACCCCCCCGGTAAATGCATGGGATGTACCACTGCGGTACCCATAGAATATTCATGGGAAACTGAGTGTCATTTGTCATTTGACAGTGTCGTTTTGGCACTCGTGGGGGCTGTTGACTTTTTTGTGTGTATGTTGTTGTTTTGTTCACTGGGTGGAAATGTAAATTTGTTAATTTCGTTTAGTTTATTTAATAAGGGGGAGGATTGTAAAATTTTATATTTCAATATGGACAAGTACATTTAGGATCTCTGCGTGATACTAAAAAAAAAAAATGCTGGTAAAGAGATTTAATTTTCAAGGTTAGGTGCTAATAACATTTTAATATTGAAATATAAAAATGCATTGTAATTATAATTTCAACTTAATTTATTCAAATGTGAAATGTGATAAAGTAATATTATATAAGAAATTTGTAAACTGTAATACTTTATTACTTACATTTTTAAGATTTCTTTATTTTATGGATAGAAATGTTTGGCGGAAACTAATTTCTGCTTACTTGAAAGAGTTTGTGCTGTACTCTATGAGTACATGACGTGATTGTGTACGTATATATGTATGTATGAATAAATAATAATAATTAACAAAATTATAATCAGTTCAAATTTTAATAAAAAATTTGTAATAATATACAAATATTTACACTTATTATAATACTTATTCATGATTTATTCTTTTTTTGTATAATAATAAAATATATTTTTATCATTTATGATAACTGTTTAAAATTTTAGCATTTACATTTAAATTAGCTGAACATTTCACCAAAACATAATAGCTTACGCAGGTAGAAAAACAATCAACCCAAAGCAAAATTAATAAAAATGTAAATGATACAATTTAACTGTCAAATAAGACAGTTTATTCAACTGTACATGTCGTTTAATATCATAATTCCGCTGTCATATAACCACAACAAAACACACATAAAGAATTAAAAACAAAAACAGAACCACAATCAGAGAAACAAAACACAAACGGTAAAATATTAATGGGACCACTTAACAGAAACCTTCTGTTGTTGTTTTTTTTTTGTTCTTTTTTTTTATCTTCATCATGCAAACACATAAAACATATTTATGTTTGATTGATCAAAACTATGGTAACCATAGTAACAGAAGCTTGATGTCTCCATAGCAACCATACTCATTTTGTTACCTAATTAGCAGTTGACAGTTAATTGATATCTTCTTCGTGTTATTAGCGGGATAATCTGTTTGGACCCACACGGCTGCAAGAGAACCCCAGTTTTCAATGAATGACAAATTTATCTTTTGGTCTTAATGTGAACGACCAAGCATTTGCAAAATTGGCCACCTTTAACGCGGTAATGGCCCAAATTATCTTATGCTAATGAGACGGAGACACTGACTCTGATTTTTGAATATACAGAGTGTTCAAAAATAGATGTCACAAAACTTTAAATATATACTTTAATTATTACATTGAGTGTCAATTTTTATAGAAGAAAATAGAGATGTTTTGCATGAAAGCTATTATAAATGTAGACGAATTAAGAATTATGCATTATGAGAGAAGTATTTGGCATAAGAATAATTAATGGTTAAATGTGCCAAAAATATCCGCATAAAGCATTGTTAACTTAACCAAAAAATTAATTAGGTAACTAGATTTTCAACTGTCTTAAAACCGTCTCATTGATTAATCAGTTAGCAAATTAACGAATTAATCAACTTATAAAGCATATATTTTTGTAAAATTTCGTATGATTGAGAATGTTTTGCAACAGCAAATGTTTCCAAATAATGAAATCAAAAAAGAATATATGATAAAGGTGTATCATAAATGTGGATGAAGCAATAGTTGGATTCCAGAATAAAAATATTTGTAAATTATGCGAAAACTGTTAGCCAATAATTATAAAATTAAATCTAAAACTATCATATTCTAATATTGAATAAAAAATGATATGTAAAAAAAGTCTAAAAGAACAGAGCTAGTATTAGTTTGGATGTGCTAGTTTAACTATAAAATTCAAATAAATGCTAATTTTTATTTAGAAAATCTCTTTTAGATATTAATAAGTACTATTTAATAAGTATTATTTATTTTCAAATAAAAACACATTTATATGCAATTTGTTATTACATTCTCAAATATTCAAAAAGAAATTATACAGGTAGGTGAATTTGGGTCTAAAGATGATCGCTTAGTTTGTGAGATTGAAAAGTTTTGGTTGCTTTGGGTACTTTTGCTAGAAACGTAAATATTTCCAAAAAAAAAGGCTTAATTTTATAAACTTTTTTTAAGAAAGCTGCCATTTTAAAAATAAATGTAAAACTTATACATTTTTGTAGGTTCCAACGAAACTTACTTGAGTTACAAGTTACAAGCACCAGTGACAAATCTGATCACTTTCATGCCATTTTTTTAAGTAAAAATTTGACATTAAAAAATTTTTTTGCTTAAAACCTCAATAGATACACTTTTCAATGATATAATTTTTGTTTACTGCATTTGTTATAAAAGTTTCTAAAAAATTTTTGAAAAACACCTAAAAAAAATCGATACTACAAACGGGAATACCACCTTAAATAAATTATTATGTCGATTTCATTATTTTATTAATATATATAATTATAAATAAATAATATTAAATATTTTATATAATTTGGTGCGTAAATCTAGAACACGCTGTATGTAAACTAGACGGTTGGTTTTTATTAATGTGTTTCGCATAAAGAAGAATGTTGTATGTTGACGACTCCCAGTCAAAAAGCTGTTCCATTTATCTCCTTTGCTAATGTAAACGCCAGGCCAGATAAATCGTTATGATATGTTCTTATTTCGTCGATTTTAATTGCTTTCTCGACATGATAATTAGTGTTATCGGATGCTATTTTCATGTAATCGAGACGAAAAATCATATATTAGCTTCTTATGTTTTATGTATACATATATACAACACTAATATTATGACCAAGCAAGAAATCCTAGTAGCTATAGCTTAAATTACTAATTAATATAATTACATTTTTAGAAATATATTTTAGTTTTCAATAATTAATATAATTAGAAGCAATTAACTAATATTTTAATAAATTTAAATGTTAGAATATTTAAAAAATTCGGCAAATTAAAATAAATTAGTATATCTTGATTTTATGCTTAATTTCTAATTTAACGCTAACAATAATTAATATAAATCTTGAAAATTTTATTTATATTAAAAATAAAATTTGTAAAATCAAAAATAAAAACTCTTTATTTGACAAAAATAAATTTTAAATTGAGTTTGTCGAAATATCAAATATTAATAAATATTAATACACAACTATAACCTAAAGCTGTTTTATTTTAATATAAAAAAATATTTTGTTTTAGTTCTGTAATTTTAAATTAGTAAAAATAAAATTAAGATAAATATATGTTAATATTATTTCTTTTGAAACCAGAATATTATTCTCAGAAAAAAATCTTTAGATGATTTGTTTAATGTTTTAATTATTTAATCTAAATAGATGAAATAGATGATTATTAGTCTTCTAATCATATTAGATGAAATATCTAATTAATAATGTTTGGTGTATATATTTAATATAATTATTCAATTATTTATCTAAATTGTATTTGAACACAAAAAATGTTTCAACTAATTTCTATCTAGATAAAATATCTAAAGTTATTGAAATAATCATTTAATTAAATAGACAATTTATCTAATTTAAATTAGATAAAATAGATATTTTAATAATATACTAAAAAATCTTTCAGAATACATTACTTATATTAAAATAAAAAGAGTTTAAGATTAAGTATATGCCATTTGTATAATTTTTCCTGTTGATGATATACGTAGAGTACGTTGTAACGTCAATTTTTAATTAGAATTTATACAAAACTTAATCCTAAAGCCTTTTTATTTTCAATATTTTATTTTTTTTGTGTAATTATAGTAACTTTTAATTTTAACATTTTTCTATATTTCTTTAAATATTTGAGATAATATACTTTGATTTTATCTATTCACCTATATGTGAGTCATTAGTACTTCTAGTATAAATTATTCAAATTATTATAATTTGTTATTGATTATATTAAATATAATATTATTACAATTAAAACAAGGACAAATAATAATAAAATTAATCGATACAAATTATGATTAATAGCTAAATGCATTAAATATTAATAATATCAGTGATATTACTTTAATTGGAAACCTACATATAATTTCTAGCAATAGCAAAAATATTTATTTATTATAGGTTAGAGAGAAATAATATCAAGGACGTCATCATATAATTAATTCAGGTGACTAAATATCGAATGCATTATTAAACAATAAATCTGTGACAAACTGTATTTCGTGCTGTAAAAATTTCACCATTTAATTTACATAAACTGAACGAAAAATATTATTAATCATCGATTAGAATTATTAAAATTTATATTGCGTATAAAATAATTAAATTGTAATTACTCTCTTGTTATTTGTGAACGTAATTAAGTACAGGAAATATATTTTAATTTTGCAATATAATTGCAAAATGTCAACAAGCGCGAATTTATATATTTACTCAACAATATGACGGTAATATATAACTAAAGATATTTTACTCTATACTTTATGTTTATATATATAAAAGGAAATATATGTAAATGCCAAAAAAAGATGATTTCAACAATTTTTTATATCTTAATAAAAAAAAAACTCAGGTTGAAAAAACAAGTTCAAAATTTTACCTGTGTTCATATATATAATTTTTGAATATTGTTCATGTAAAATAAATTGGTCCAGAACGGAATTTCATCGCACAATAATTTTGTTTTCACGCCAACCAAAAGCGTCTTTTCGGCGGCTGAGTGTACAACTGCATCCAAATCGGTGAGAGATGTACTTCGAGTCTTCAAACAAATCATATTTATAGCTGAAAATAAATATGTATATATATATATATATATATATATATATATATATATATATATATATATATATATATAATTACATGAAATAAACAGTTTTATTTTGTACGATTTTATTAAGATATAAAAAAATATTGAAAATCACTTTTTGGCGTTTACATATATTTCCATCAATTAGAAATTTATAAATTTTATGATTTAGTTACTTATTTTATTACTTAGTAACTTGCTTTTATGTTCTATTTATTTATTGTAAATGATATTTGTATCGTTTTTCTTGATGAATATGTACGTTGAGTACGTCGAAATGTCGATTATTAATAAAAATTAATATAGAATTACAACTTAAAGTGTTTAATTTTAATATGAGTTCTAAAAGACTTTTTTACTATGTTAAAATAAAAAAAAAATATTTTTTTATATATGTAGATAATTTACAACACAGATCAAAACCATTGTTTATTTAAAACCTTTATACAATATCGAAACTTTATGCACTAAAGAAATATAAATCTAATTCTCTACTGCACATGCTCAGTAGCATTCGGATATTATATCCGAGTTTCCTATAAACAACACTATTATTATCGTTGAAAATTATAAAACTAATTAAAAGTTACAATCATTCTTTTTTGTATAAACAATAAATTTGAACGAAACCATTTTAACAAAGAGCTAATTAACGCTAATTGTCTAATAATAAATACGCCGCATAATACATAACTCCTTAATTAAGTCATAAGAAACTAGAGTAACAATTTACCCGACTCTAAAAGTACGTTACATATATGCTTTGTGAGAAATATAAATGGTGACCAGAATCAGGTTATTGCAAATTATAAGTAATAATAACTTTCGCTGACCGACCAAAGCTGATAATATACGATTACCGTTTGTATGTTTTAAATAAGTCTTTAAGTAGTCTTAATTAACATTAAAACATGCATAATTTAGCAATTATTAAGACGTTAATAGATATTAACAACTTGTCTACTATTCAAATTCATTTATTGCCTGCGTATGTGACATGATACTTGTAGTATTGCTGTAGGAACAAAAAACAAATAAAATATAGTATGCTAGATTGTGGAAATACAAACTAGTTATACTACATATAAATATTGCGTTTTAAAAACGTTAAAATTTGATTTATTTTTTTAGAAAATAAATTATTTATGTGCGAAATCTGTTGCTTGATATTTATTTTAAATAATATTAATCATAACAAAATAAAATAAAACTAAATATCTTATGTTACAATTGAAATTTTTGGTATAAAAATTTTATATTTACATTTTGACTGTTTTAAATAAAACTCAATATTTTTATCGTCGTATATTGTCAACGTGGTTGCTATAGTTATGTCATTATCTCACAATAAAAAAAATTATAAATGATCAGAATGACAGTGTGCCTTGAAGCGGAAAAACATGAAACTACAACCCCTAGTGTGCATATCGTGACTTCTAAAATTATTTATCGTAAACATATTACACTCCTTATCAATTCTGACACGGACAAAGCATATTTGCTTTTTGAATAAAAATAAAAAAAAACCGACTCGATATATATCAACGCATTAATATAGAAAAAAAATAATCAACATATTCCTGGAAAAATACTTTATAATATTAATGCTGTTTTTATATTAGTTATAAAATATAAAGAAAGTAAAAATATGTAAGTTTATATAAAAGAAGAAAAAAAAACACTTTCTGGTTTATAAAATCTATAAAACTTACCCAGGCTACATATGTAGACATGGCTATTAAAATGTTTACCTATTTGCACTCGCGTTTAACTTCTTGAATATAAGAGTTATTACTTATATATTTCGCTTCTTGTGCTTGAAACTTGTATATATAAATAAAGCCAGTACAAAAAATTACCGAACTTATTAAAATAACTTATAATAATAACTACATAATATCAACTATAAATACAGATAGATACTTCATTCTTATACCTAATGCAATGATTGTTTTGTTAAATACGATAAAGAAAGATAAATATAATTTTTGTTTACATTTTGTTACCTAACACCCATACCATATATACCTAAAATAAAAGCGCCAGTTAACACTTACTATATGCTGATAGTGCAAATAAAAATTTTAATTTAATTATATTTTTATTTTGTCTTTAATTAGTCCAAAACTTTTTGATTGCACTTACAATCGCGATATATACATATGAGAATTCTGTTGAAATCAAGAATTGTTTTTATAATTTCATATGGTGTTTTATAAGTAAGAAATATCGTAAACCGATGAATTTATGGAAATATATGAACAACGAACTGGTCCATTCTATAGTTTATATACCACATCAAAACAGATTCTTATAAAACAAATTGCTAAACAAATTCATATACAGTAAAATATATGAACGATACGTAAGTTTGTTATTTTTATATTTCCACACTTTGCATAACGCAAATTGGTTTTAAATAAAACTATTATGAATGTAAAATTATATTTATTGTAAAGTAAATCAAATAATTAAATTAAAATAGTTTTATATTAAATAATATTAACTATTAATTAATGTCTACATACTTCTAGATAATAATATCAATAATACGTATATAATATTTTCATTGATTTTTGATTAAAAAATTCGTATTTACTTCTAAAATATAATCGTTTGTAATTTGTTTTAACATACATACACTTGTGCCAACTTCACACGGTTGCCAGGTTGCCACGTATTCACACTGCGACTGAATTTATATTTTTTTATTCATTTTATATTACATATTTATAAAATTAGGAAACATATTTATATTTATAACTAATAATGCAATGACAATATTTCGTTATTAATGAAGTACAAATTAATATATTTTTAATGGGGAAATATTTTCATTAAAAAGCATGATTATTGTTTCGAAAAAAACCACTTTAAAAAAAATTTATTATACTAGTATTCAGTTCGTAAAAATAGTATTATTTTATACACTTTTACATAAATGACTATTTCAGTACTTGTATCAAAATAAATATTTGTTGTTTCTGTTTTAATTACAAAAAAATTAAACTTTTGAAAAGGTTTTCTTTTTTAAATATTTCTTTAGATCCCGTTTAAATAGTGATACAAATTTTCCAATCCACCACTACTTAAAAAATATAATTACCTACGTAACACTATCAAAAACAAAAGTATACAATAATTTAATGTTAAAATTTTGTTTTCAATTTATTCATACAATCAAATTTATTATCGCTCAATTTATTTCAATCATAATTTATTACAAATCTGATTAATTATTACCAAACAGCATTTCACACACTTCAAACGTTACAAAGAAAAAAAAATAATTTGTAGTAAACATAACAAATTGCACGTTTCTTTACCGGTATCAAATTTGATCAGCAAGCCCATCAATTTAACGAAACCTGTACGGCTAACCTTCGTAATTCTGTCCGAAGATAAATTCAACATCTAAACACAAATACTTTCCAAAGCGGAGATATGTTACTGTTTCTGTCATATTTATTTATTTGCGCACGGCCAATGAATATTATATTCTAAATCGTGATTTCCGCATGATCGTCTAAGATCCCGTTTTTGTTCGTTTATCGGTTTTTGTTTTGATTTCTTATTCTGGCCTGATGCGCGCGCTATCGGTACGAGTATCAGGTCACAGTGATCCGAGAGTTGGCTGAGGTCTGGCAAATGAAAACTGATATAATATCGATGTACGTCCCTAAAGTATAAATTCGTGTCTCTTCCTTTAGTTTGCTCGATCAAAATGGTATTGAGGATTGAAGCAGTAAATGTGGTTAAGGTTGTAATCCGAGACGGTTATGCAAATAATCGAAAATGTTAGTTTTCAGTGTGTGCTCACTGGTTTTGGAAAAACAATGACATGTATTATTTAATACCACATTTATCAACTCCAGATAAAATATGGAATAGTTAATCTTAGAATAAATAAAATATTAGGCTCAACTACAATTTCTTCTTCTTTTATCTACAAAAAGTCTAACGAAGTCTCCGATTTATCGTATGTGTCACTCATTTAATAATTAACTTTCATGTTTTGTTCGTATCTTTATTAATCATTTACAAATCTCACACACTTAATGTTTTTAAGAAAATTTATGTATTATGTGAATATTTTATAAGTTTATGTTTGTATTATTTGCGCCATTCAATTGGGCTTTTGCCTGTTTAATGTAAATATATAAATAAATAAAAAAAATTATTGTATAGTTAACTATTCCACATCTTATTTTGTGTTCAGCTGCACATATTAACTAATCAGAATTATTGAATTTTGTTAATGTTAAAATGTTGACATCTCACTATAATGTATTTATTTAATATAGCAAAGTTATAATTAATAAAAATAAATAAAACTTAATAAAAATTATTATTAAAACTATTACTAACTTAACATTTAAAATATAATATAGCTGCAAATTTCACTTAAAATTATCGAAACTACTTCAAACTAATTTAAAACTGACATATTAATTATTTTTTCATTTTATAATCTAGCTGAGTACAAAATCAACAATATCAACAAAAATTGTTTATTTTCGCATATTTTAAAACAAAATTAATTATCATGTACATGCATCAAAATACCAATCGGTTAATTTAAATACTGGCCGTTAAATAAATTCCTAAAAATAGCACAAAAACCAATATACACCGCAAAAAAAAGGCAGTCGGCGTCATATTTGCAAATGATTAATTAACAGGTAATTTGAAAATAACATCGCAATTAATTTTTCAAGCACGCATTAAATACCGCAGTGTACCCAACCCACATACGCTTCATTCGTAACGCCATTTAGTCAACAGAATGCATCTAAATGAAAACGCAATTTGGCAAACAACGCCTGTGCAAAAACATGTATATACATATAAATGCAATTGCAGCAGGTATTTTCAATTTGATAAAGACCATTGAAAAACGCATGTAAATTAATCAAACCCTATGTGTGTGACCATTTACAACTGTGTGGTCGTCCTGTTCATGCACATTCATCAAGGGAAGCTATACAATTTGGTTTATTTGTTACAGTATTATTTTTATTTATTATGCGAAATTTGCAAATTTTATCGTAAATTATTTATTTATTAAATATACACTATTGTAACATAGTAAAATATTTTTTAGAACTCATTGTATTAAAATAAAACAAACTGTTTTAAGATTAGATATACTATTGTAATTTTTTTTTTTTATTAAATTTAAGTTTTAACTTTATTTGTTACATTATTATTTTTATTTATTATGCGAAATTTGCGAATTTTATCGTAAATTATTTATTTATCAAATATATACTATTGTAACATAGTAAAATATTTTTTAGAACTTATTGTATTAAAATAAAAAAACTGTTTTAAAATTAGATATATTATTGTAATTTTTTTTTTTTATTAAATTTAAGTTTTAACTTCATTTGACTTTAATTTCTAGACCAGAGTTGTAACTGTGATCAATTGACCTAGATCACAGATCTAAATCAAAATGTAAGATCTCTGATCTGATCTAAATTATGTTCTTTTTGGAAAATTCAGAAACAAATACATAAATGTTACATCAATCACAAAATTTGCAGAATATACAAATCATGAACTCGATAAATAATTAAAATTAACAGATCAATTTTGTTATTGTTTTGTTTTTTTAATTAACAAAATTGTTCTGTTAATTTTAATTATTTATCGATTTTATGATTTGTACATTCTGCTAATTTTATGATTGCTGTACTATTTGTGTATTTGTTTCTAAATTTTCCAAAAAAAATATGTCCCGAAGAAAGTGGACAATATCACCGAAAGGTTGACACAGAATCTTTAATTAGAGTTTAATTTAAACACCTAAACTTTTACTATCTTTCTATCAAATTTTTTTATACATTATAATACATGCCAGTCGTGAATTTTTTATTATATATAAAGCGTAGCCAATATTTTGTAATTACAAATAACTTAAACAACGCATGCATACTGAAAAAACAAAACAAAATAAAATTGAATTGAAATTTATTTTGAAAAAAACCAATATTCCATTTATCCCCTATATAGGAGAGTTATTCATTAACAATAAACCTTTCAGTACAATAACTTCTGATATTTTTTAGTGACCTCTCACCCGATACATTTACCCGTATAACAAAGGATTAAACTGGTCAGGCACTTAATAATATATATTGACATTGTTTTATATTTATACGTAGTTCCTTTTGTTGCCCAGTAGTCGGAGCGGTTTTGAATTGCGGAAATACGCTATACCGCTCCGTACACACGTTATTGCGGTCATAAAAGAATAGGAAATTGAAATTTATCGTAAAAGCTGTTAACATTTCACTTGCAGTGTAGAAAACTTCCAGCGCCAACTTCAAAATTGGTTTTGTATTTCTGCTGTTTGTTTGTTGTTTTTTTTTTCTTTGGCTCGTTCGCTCTAGTTTCACTTGTTGTCTATGTAAAGTCATTAGTAAAGCCGTAAACAGTCGGTAAAAAAGGCAAACGAATACTGTAAAGTAATGACTTCTATTGCATTCTGGACTGTGACCTTACTGGTTTGTGTGGTAAAGTTCAAATGTTACTGGACTTTGCAGTTAAATTAGGTGCGTTATATTATTTAAATCGGGTCTAAACTCACAATTCTATATGTGCACAGTTCTAGATGATACATACAAAACGTTCCGTGTAGATTATAAAACCATGGTTTTATAAAAACTGAACGAAGACGGAACACAGGGTCGTAAGTCTGTACAATAACAAAAAAGTATCTTCTTGACAAAATATTATTATATTTATATATATTAAGGTAAGTGACAAAAAAGTATGGTCTATAAA
Source organism: Clivina fossor (assembly GCA_963966155.1). Taxonomy (NCBI): domain Eukaryota; kingdom Metazoa; phylum Arthropoda; class Insecta; order Coleoptera; family Carabidae; genus Clivina; species Clivina fossor. The sequence goes on along the minus strand of OZ014563.1, from coordinate 6,952,674 downwards.
ATCCTAGGTAAAAAATAAAACTAATAGCATAATTTCATCCAAAAAAAAATATAAGAAATTTGAAATAAATTATCTAAATCTTCCGTCATTCAATTTAAAAAAATCCTGATTAGCGATCTAAATATGCACAAATTATCTCATTATTAAAAAATATAGGAGTAATATTTTTCAAAATTTGCTTTTGATGATCGAAACTTAGTTTCTAAAATATGTATTTATCCTCATAGTTTTTGATTAAATTTATGGTTCAGCAAATTTATTCCAAATATTCTTTTTTTAATAAAAGCTTTGAAACAATATCAGTAATTATAAACAATATCTTTGTATATAATGAAAGAATTATAATTTCATTTGTTTGACCTACTAAAATAAATAAGTAAAATAAAACGGCTTAGAATATAGTTCTGTATTAGTTTTTATTAATAATCAACATTTTGATGTACTACACGTATACATCATCAACATTTGTGTAATTTTTTCTGATGATAAAACGTAATAAAAATTAATATAGAATTATACTCTAAATCCGTTTTATTTTAATATAATGAATTTTGAAAGATTTTTTACCATGTTATAAGTAAGTAAATTTAGAGAAATTTTAAATGTACTACATCTACATCATTGGATATCGCAAGTACTAACGCATGTAAAATGAAAATTCAAAAAAATGTATTGCCATTTCATTACCATAAAAATATAATAATTGAACATTTAGAATTTATAAACATTTGTTATTAGTTAAAGAATATACTGCTATGTTGTACATATTTTTACTATTTTGGAGAGATATACGACAATCAAAATTAAATTCATTACTATTAATTATAAAATTTTTAATTTAGTGTTACAATTACAAACCTATTCATTATTTTACTTAATTAAAAGTTGCTCTTATTAACTCCCTTTTTATTACAAAATCACTACGTTGTTTCATAATTATCAATTTTATTTTCTTCATTAGCAAGAAAATTAATTTATATTAAAAAAAAAACAACTTAAATTCGCTTGATTAAAAATTAGTCAGTACAAATTCTAAATCACTATTTTTTTTTCTTTGTCTAATTCAATTTGCTAGCAAAATACAATTAGTAGAAGAGCAAATTATAATCTTGTACATAATTTACAAAAAAAAAATCTAGTTATAATTAAATATGACGTACTCGCAAAAAAAATCCAATAATATCTAGCAGCCTTTACTTTAAACACAAACACACACAGCCAAACAAAAGACTATCTTCGCAGTAGAATGATTTGCACAAAATCAAAAAGCATTAACCCGTAAAAAAATTCGTCGAAGTGTGGAAATGTGTAAAAAAAATAAAAGGAGCAGGCGGCGTTGACAGACAGCGGAGCATCGTCCGTGTCAGTCATCGGCGACAGGATGCAGGAGGAAGTGACTCGGGGTGGCGCGCAGACGGCGCCATTTTGTTTTCCGGCGCATCTATGGACGCAAATGCGGGCAGAGTGAAGCCATATGGTGTCCATGGGTGAATACGATATCTTGTGAACATTTGGGGCTCACTGACTGTGCAATAGAGACCGCCCACGTAATTTAAGAACAATAAAAAAAAACGTAGGGAAAGAGTTTCGCTTATAGACATCGCAGACGGCGGTGCAATTAGTACAGTCAGAATTAAAAGTTAATGACTGGCATATACTCTACGTTTCTCATATGTTTATCTTATAAAAACGTTGTATTATTGTAAATAAAATTATTTAAACTAATAAAGTATCTAAAAGTTTAAAAATATAGTCTTGTTATTTATATTATTTTTGTTTTGTTTGACTTATTTAATTTTAGTTTAGTTTAGTCACATAAAAAGTGTATAAAAACTTGAATAAATTTTTTATTTCACCTAGAAATAAATAACTCTTCATAAATATATAAATATATATATATGTTGCACGATACATATAAATTTATAAATTCATAACGTTACCATGGTAACACGACTTTACCACTCATCAAGATAATTCAAAATAGGTATAGAAGAAAAATGCAGACAGACATACTAGTATCTAGTTTAAAACGTATGTTATTTGCGCATGCGTACTCACACAGGAAATAGATTAAAATAGATATAGATATCTTTGCGTTCTATGCTCACATAGATTTAAAGTGAATCGTAGCAGCCTATGAATTTTCATATAAAGTATTTTATGCGCATAGATCACGGTCAACATGATGTTGTTGTTATGTTGATTCTTAATCTTCCTGTAACTAGACTTGTTCTGTTTACACGATGCATAAAATGAATCATCTGCATTATGCCGTTAGTTCTAAAGCATAACTTCGCTTCGTTGCTTTGCTTACAATGCGAATATATTATTTTCTGTAAATGTCTTACATAGTTTAACAGTACATATATTTTGCTTTTTGCTGTTTGATACAGAATTAAAGTTTATTGCTTTCAAATTTATTGTTATTTTACTCGTTTTACATTATGCATTCGAAAATACATAAGTTGGTAATTTTTGGATTACTATTTTTTGGAATCATAACCCAAAATCTAATCATATTATTGAAATGAATTTAAAAAAAAATACATTTGAAAAAAATTAAAGAAAATATTTTTTTACAAAATCTTTTGATTTCAATTATTATTTTTATTGAATTTATAGAATTTTTTGAGTTGGTGTGTTATGGTCGATCTATCCATGTTGCAGATCGTAGATGGCATCAGTGTTTGGTGACTGAATGACTCTGACTGGCCTGGATGTTGCAAGTACAAGTATAATTTATACCATATTGCGAACCAGAAAATGTCATTCCTCACCAAGCATTGAGGGTATCACCTACGATGTATGGTAAAACGTCTGCAACAAAGATAGATCGACCACGTCATACTAGCCCAGAAAATTGAATAAATTTAATGCATACTAGCCGTATTTTTATTTTAAGCAAATTATTTGAAGGTACTTATATATTTATATATTTTAAAATCTTCAAACAAAAATTATTTTAATGAAAATTATAAGTTAGTTGTTATAGATTATTCATTTGAAACTATCTAAATTTTGCAAATTGTCTACGTATTAATTTATAATTTTAATAATTTATAAATTTTTAATCTAGTTACTTTTTTATCTGGTAATTTGTTTCTATATTTTGTATGTTTATTATTTTTGTCATTTGTATATTTTTTCTGATGATAATATATGTAGTGTATATTGAAACGTCGATTTTTAAATAAAACATATAGAACTTAATTGACATTAGAATTTCCGTTATAATAATGTAAAATTACAAATAATAACAAACAACCAAATAATAATAATTTGCATGCCGATGTAAAAGTTCCACTCCAATTAATATTTAAAATAAAAAGAATACTCTTCTATGTCCAACAACAGTATTTCTCCAATAAAATTTCGTATTTACGACCATCGAAAATTTATTGTCAACTACGCTCGGTTAAAAAAAAAAGAAAATTTGATTTACACTTATCTTTTAATCCGGACTATAAAACAAATCATTTTATGGGTCTAGGTTGTCAGTCAGCGATGCAAAATAATAAAAAAAACACTTTTAACTCACTGACACAGTTTGATGGAGGCCTAGACATTGTGTTTCGCAAACATGTATTCCATTTTACAATTGTCATTCGTACTGTTAATTATTAATGTAATAATCGGACGCAGATTTATGTTTATGCTATTACGGAAGAGATTACAGTTTGCAATACTAAATCCCCGATATTGATTAGAGCTATTTTAATGAGGTATTTTATTAGTAGCAAAATATTTATAGCTTAGCTGAACATTTTTCCCCGCTGTTCTATCAAACGGAATAAATGTTGTGTTCTTTACAGACCATATATGTACTATTGAAGTAATATTGTTTAAATATTTATGGGCTTAGATTTATCTGTCAGTTTAAGTTATAGATTTGTGCTAACTAAGACATTTAGTTTGTATTAGTCAGTGGTAATAAATTGTTTTAACTGTTTTTTAAAATACATAAAATAGTGTTTAATATTATTTATTAGCAGTATTGAAAGAGAGATATTTATTTTACTTTAATATGTTCATAAAATATTTTATAACATTACTTATATTTGATTTAATATTTATATTTTTAAATGTTTATTTCTCTACTAATTTTGATATTTATTTATATATTTTTGTACGTTAACTACACATAGTAAACATGATTTTACTAAATATATATTAACAAATTATAATCGTGTAAGACAAGCTTTAAGTAAAAGCACAAAATTACATAATAATTTTGACCGCAATTCAATCACAACTGTAATAAACACAAAAATATATTTTCTACTTCAAATAATAGAAATAACTAAATAAAACACATAAATATGTATAACTTCTTTACAAAACAAATTATATACGAAGTTTATTCAAAGTTTAAATGAGTATTAAAACTGGCATTTACCATAACATTATCAGGCTAACGAAAAGTAATATTTTAAATTTTAAATAAGCGAGCGACTGGCACAGCGTGTCGGCCAAAAAGTTGTAACATTTGCCGTCGCTTTATTTTTAAGATATAGGACATAAACTGGATTTCAGCTGGTGCCCATGCCCACTCGTTTGCTACCGAACCGAAGAAAACTTTTTTCAGCTGTGAGTGAGACAAATTTGCCACAGTCTACATTTTCACCAAACATATTTCTTGGCGAAAGTGGATAGTAATGTAAAAAATATTACGTACTGCTTTTTCTTAGAGTGAATTTTCAGTTAATCTGGTTACTGAATCAAAGAAGTTAGTCAGGGATGTTCACGACATTTAAAAAAAAAAAATTAATTTAATTTATAATATATTTTCCTATAATTGAACAAGCAATGCAAAAATAAATAAATCTTATCATTGACCATTTATCAATTTTTATTTTGTTTAATTTATTTAAAAACCAACTATATAATTTCATTGCATGTATGTATTGAAGTAACTAAAGTCAACAAAAGCAAACAGCATAGAGCAAAAGCCACAATCACAGAGTCAAAATCATCTCCAGCAGATTTATACTTAATATGATTTACATATTATCCAATCAGGGTTTTATCGGATTAATTTTAACTTCGAAAAGTCGGCTAGCCGAATCCGGAGCAGCACGCGTGCGATCGTCGCATGTTTTACGAGCCTCGTTCGCGATAGAAAATCTTTAATGAGTTATTCATGATGACAAAGATTTAGCGTCCGAAAATTCTTTATTTATAAATGGCTTTAAAATTATTTGCGCTTACGTTCTCGGTGCTCGTGTAAACGCTTAATGCTCTTATAAGCTGATTTGAATACAATTATATTGTATTTATTGATTTAAAATAATAAACACTGGACTGGAGTGAAAACGCTGATGATAAATATAGGATGTCTCTGAAGTTTACTAATCTTTCTTTATAAGTTTGTAGTGTGTTCCATTACACGGCATTGATTTTCAATAGAATTAATTAGCTTTTCTTATAATTAATTTATATTTAAAGTAAAATTAATCTGTTTTCAATCTATTATTATGGTTGCAGTTTTTATGTAAATTAATATTGAATAAACATGTTTTATAAAATATTTTTACTACTTTGACTGCAAGGAAAAGTAGTAAAGCGTTTGGTACGGTGTCTGTAAAATTTTCAAAAAAAAAAAAAAATTGTATAGAAATCCTTCATATAGCTTGTAGATGACGAATCTGAACTTAGTTTATGTGGGTGTATGGATGTGCGTCGTCAGCTCGCTCGCTCGCTCGCTCGCTCGGTCGTCAGACCAAATTTTGTGATCGCAACTCCTCCTAGACGGTTCAACCGATTTTAATGAAATTTTCAGGATAAATTTGTCTAGTGCCCAAGATGGTCATGTGGTTTTGTTTTTTTCCAGTGATGCCAACTTTCCGAGAAAAAAATTACTAAAGTTTTTAAAAATTCATATTGGCTACGTTATTTATCCGATTTTGATCAAATTTTCAGAAAAGATTTCCCTAATGCTCCCATTAATTACATAATTTTATTAATATTCAGTGTTGCCAACTTTCCGAGAAAAAAATTACTAAATTTTAAAATTTTTATTATGGCCATGTTATTCAACCGATTTTACTCAAATTTTCACAAAAGATTCTCCTAGTATTCATATAATTTATGTAATTTTAACAAAATACAGTGTTGCCAACTTTCCGAGAAAAAAATTAATAAAATTTTTAAAAATTTATTATGACCATTTTATTTAACCGATTTTAATCAAATTTTCATAAAAGTTTTTCCTAGTGCCTAAATAAATTATGCAATTTTAACAAAATACAGTGTTGCCAACTTATCGACAAAAAATCACAAAATTTTTTAAAAATTCATTGTGGCTACATTATTTATCCGATTTTGATCAAATTTTCAGAAAAGTATCTCTTAGTGCCCACATAAATTATAATATTATTAAAATACAGTGTTGCCAACTTTCCGAGAAATGTCAAAGTAGTCTATATATGGGTTTACCCATATACTTCTAATCTTGTTTACATAAGTTTTGATTGCTGAGCTATAACTAAAGATAAACAAGTATCTTACTTTATTTATTTGCTTTAATATATTTGCATTATAGTGAAATTTGTAATAAATTAATTTGGAGTGACAAAAGTATAAAAGTTTTTTAAATAGCTGAAAATGGACAAAGTAAATATTAAAACACAAAGTGAAAATAAAATATAGTCAAATTCACGTAAGAAAAAGATTTTATTATATTTATAAAAATAAATAAATAGATTTTGTTATTCTTGTTTTTGTTACTGGGCCCATTCTAAATTAATTGTGACCCCCACCTTAAGATGTAACAAATATGATAGATATCCAGATAATCAAAACTAAATTAAATACTTTTGAATATGTATATATCTGTGATTATATAATTAGTTTATAAAAGTAAAACAATTAATTTTGTGATGTAAAAACGCTTCCCTGGTTTATTCAATAATTACTCATAAATACAAACACCCTGTACATCATTTAAAATCTATAATATACCATATATCTCTTATACGAATGCATTCTTCGTAGCCCGACAACTTGAGGTAGGTATTCGGTATTCGGCAAAAACATAATCCTATTACTTGAGGCTTTGCGTTCATGTTTGTTGCCATAAATCAGTATTATTTTATTAATCATATCGCTACGGCAACAGCAAAAGCAACGGTTGCCTCTTTCTGTTTACCGGCGTGACGCGGTCACCGCATTATCCGCGCACCCGCGGAATAAATCAACGTAGTAGGCATTTTCGCGTTGTCATTGCGTTTTCATTCCGATTGGCCGTGGTGCGTTGTGCGAAAATCGCGCTCGCGCGACCGGCCGTTTGTTTTATTTATCAAATGTGGTAGATGGCTGTGACTGTGCTGCATTTGTTTTGTATGAATGTGTGTGTGTGTGTGTGTGTACTGTGGCGACCACACAATGCGCTAAAATTGACGGAAATGTGTTGGTTAACCTATTTATTCACTTCCTGAATTGTGGAGGAAAACTGATAAAGTTTTAGATTTATATCATTTGCATGCACACGAATTTGATTTTTATACAAATATAATATTGAATAAAAATCTAAATATAAAATTGCAAGAATATCTTACTTGTTATTGTTTGTTTTATTTTTCATATATAATTTATTTTTTGGAAGAAAATTATTTATGCAATCTTGTATACAAATTAATTTAAATCTTAGTAAAATCATGGTAAAATAAATTAAAGATTTTTCTTCAATTTATGTAAAATCTAAAATAAACTGCTTTAGGTTCAGGTTTTGTATTAAAATTAATTTATAATTGACGTTTCGACAAAACTCAACGCTCGTCTTCATCAAGATAAACTGATTTAAATGACATTGCAGTATATAACAGATCACGTTATGTAAAATCTCTTTAATAAATTAACAAAAAATAGATTACAATTTCAACAATCATACTTAAAATATGCACAATCTAGTGTATAAATTTTGAGAAAATCGTTTTTTCTTTACAACGAGCTCTATGGAAGTTCTATTATTTTTTCTTTTCTTTCGTTTAATTTATTATTATTAGTATTAATATTCGACAAGTTCAATAATATTTTTTTAAAATAAAACTTATATTTTTTTTGTTAAATCAGTTGAAAAACTGGTTACTTTTCTACAGAAAGTTATCTTCCAAAAGTTATAACACATATAGCCAGATAAAACGTATTTGACGATGTTGTCTCTTTTACAACCAGTTCGTTTAATGGACAAAACACCATACGGCACGGCACCAGTATGACGGCGCGCTTGCCTTTCCCCCAAAAACGGAAACTATACAGTTGCTTCTTGCCATTGTAAACTAAATACGTGTATAATACATCTAGAACGTGTGAACTATAAAACAGATAGTGTTTGTCATAAAGCCGGGCTTCGGTTTATTCCATCGTAAAATACGATAGTGTTCGCAAACGCAAGACGATGTGCTATGCGACATAGACTGTGATGCGCATTTGATCGACACCATCTTCCCGCTATTGTTTGTGTTGTCGCTAATATGTAAATATTTCTTGCATATGAAGGTTAAACTAGAAGTAATTCCTTTGAAATTATTCTTTAGTTAATATAATGTGGAGCTGGTGATATTTGTTTTATTTTCATTATGGAATTGATGACGGTTTTGTTGTACTCAATCAACATTTATTTAAAATAAAAAAAAAATTAGAATTTAAATCTGTATTTATTTTTATATAAAATTTTGACGTTTTGGCGTATTTTACATACATCATCATTTTCCTTATGATGATATATGTAGAGTATGTCGAAACATCGAATTTTAAATAAAATTAAAATAGAACTAAATTCTAAAGCCTTTTTATTTTAACACAATTAGTTCTGAAAGTTAATACGTTAATACGATAATAATAAATAAAAATATGATCTTACTGTGGCGAAAGCTAAGCTTTCACTATCATCATGATGAAATCTTAGCTTTCGAAATATGTATTTAGTTTTTTTAAATTATTTTTTGGTTTAAGAACTTGCACATGAGTAATTTTCCTATTCCAATGTTACTCTGTAAGTTGTTACATCTCTCTTTTTTCGGAAGCAAAAACTTAGAGTAAAACATTGGCATTATTGTTTTCAAGTTATTTTCTAAATTAGTAAAATTACGAACATACAATGTATATATTTATATATTTTAAAATATTTTTTTTTATGACACATGCTTTAAAAGTAAACTGGACTTTCTGTGAAACAGAAGACAGATTTTCACTGTTGACGAGTCACAAAATTGAGATTACAATTTTCAGCTTTCAGTGATTTTTAAAACTATAATTGCAATGTCCAAACCTTTTGGTCGCTAGTCAGTCAAAATGTTCACTTTCAAATCCCGATCGGATGACATGATTTTTTTTATTTAATATTAATAAAATATCACTAAAATTAATACATATATAATGTTATTAATAAATTGCCACATAAACTATAAAATCGGAAGATTTACTTCTTGATCTCGCCTTAAACATAAATACTGTATTATGGGTCTTTGCTTGAATGTTTTACTGTCAAGGTTACACAAACTATAATTTTATGTCGAATACGAAATATGTGATAATTTTCTGAGAAATGCGTTTTGCGCATTATGACATATAATGTTGTGGTTTTTGATATGTTTTATTATCCTAAAAAAATTATATTGCGTTTAACTGGAATAAATAATGTGAATTGAAAAAAAAACAAATTTTGTAGGTTATAAGAAATTTGTATAAATTTTTATGTACGTTTTGATTTACGATGGTATAATAATTTTAAATTATTTTTTTGGAAAAATGATGTCAGTGAGCTAAAATATATTTTTATTCGAAAAAATTCTAAGTAATTGTAAAAACAAACTAAATTATAAAACATTTTTGACATTTAATAGCAAAGTAAACATTTTTTTTTTACTTCGAAAACAATTTAAGAAATGTAAATTTTACCTGCTTAACTTAATTTACAATGATACTTATTTACTCAGAATCTAATATTCCACAAGAATTTTCACTTATTTATAATTCAACTCATTTTTTTTAAAAATTTATATATATATATATATATATATATATATATAAAACAAATGTATAATTGAAAATATTCAATTAAAATGACAATATACTAGAAAGAATATAAATATGTAATGGTTTGTAATATAATTCTATATTCTATTTGAAAATATATCCAATAAACATAAAAATCGGTACAAAATCTCGGAAGAATATTATCTTTTTATTTTCCAATAGTATAATTTTACGTTACGGCAAAGCATAATTTGTCGTTTTGACATACGTACGTGTAAAACAGTCTTTTTCAGAGTTGTAAAACTATTTGAGATGCAAATTTGGTGTTAGTTTATTGTTTCCTGTGCTAGTTTTAATACTGGTAATACCACACACAAACACACACAATCTTGAAATAATATGGTTGTAAATATTTTATATTTGTAACGCAAAATCTTTGAGTGAATTACTCATAAAAAGAAATTATTTATTTTCATGCATTAACATAAAAATACTGTTTGTTTTTAAGAAGTCTTGCGTCATTCTTTTTTTACATAAAAATTTGTTTATTTTATTTGTTTCTAGCTACAGAATATCTCGATTTTTATGTATATGCATACTGTAAAATAAGAACATTTAAAAAATAATGTTTTAAAAAACACGAAATGGGCAAAAATTTATTATTTAAATTTTATTTATTATATTGACATGCACAATAATTGATAATATTTAAATTAGTACTGTTTTTAATGTTTCAGAGTAAATTTCAAGACAAATCTAAATATGGAATTAATTGTTTTTTTTTTAGATCAAATTTGAAAATAATAATAGATATAACTGTGTATTTTGAATAATTATAATAATTAATAATTAATTATTATTAGTTATCAAATTCACATTTTTACACAACATTATTTATATATTTATAAAAACATATAACAATTAATTTACTCAAAGCGCTATAATAATAGATATAAATTAAATAAATAAATAAATAAATAAATTAAATAAGAATTAATGGATTTATTTATTTTTGTCTGAAAAATGTTCAGAGACAGAAATGCTTAAACTATACCAAATTTAAATATTCTTGAAACACATATATATTTTTAAAAATACCATAAGTATTATAACATTGAAAATTCCATAATAATTAATTTATTATAATTACACAAATTTCACATCAAAATTATTATTATTTTATTTAAAAATATTGGAAATAATTTTTTCAATATTTTAAAAATAATTGATGAAGATAAACTTTATAATAGAATTTTGAATTGAATTTTTCGGCTCTATTTTTTTTTTTATATTTTACAATCTCAAAAAATCTTACAATTACAAACACTTTTGTAATCTAAAAGCTTCGTGCATTTTTACTAAAGCTAAATCAATAAAATTCGTCTGTCATTTGAACTACAGAACAATTTAAAACAAAACGGATAATTAATCTTCCGTAGTCAAGTGTATTTAATTAAAATTTAAATGTATTATTTTTTTTATATTTGTCAATTTATGAATTGCTGGTAAAAGAATTTGAATTGTTTGTACAGTTAAACAATAACATGCTAAAATTTTAGCTAAAACGATTTTTTAATAACGATATATCAAGGATTTATTTAAATATATTTTTAATGCTAAATAATAAAACAAAACAATAGAATTATTTTAATATTATACAATTAGATTCTATCAAAATATAAATATTTAAATACCAAAAATAACTCCAAATTCTGCTATATACAACAAAATTAAAATATCACTGCTACTAAAAAAACACTTACATAATATCAAAACAAACAATCTCCAATTACCTAGCTTTTCATATTCAACCATAAAATATTTTAATTTCTAATCCCACCCACGCAACATTTTCAATCATAAATTTACCAGTTTAAAACCTCTGCTTACCCATCAAACTCTCATCTTTCTAATCTAACCAACTAACAAAAATTTGAAAACCATAGACCACCAGTTTTCTGCCCATAACACACTCGTTCATTAACAAAATCCGTCTTCTCGAGACTAACATCGCGCGACAGACTTGGCCCATTTGACAACAAGCCCGCCCGGGCCGCGAGTAACCCAATACCGGCTAGAATTAAGCAGATCGAAATCGTAAGATCATTGCCTAGATCAGAAATGGGGGACAATGATTGCCCGATTAGGTACTGATTGTTGGCCGTGAACGGAATTTGAAGATCACGTTACAATCGGGAATGGAGAAGAAATGCTGCGAGAGTCACACAGGTAGGTAGATAAATCACCTGGTATCTAATTTCTGGAGATTTACGATGGAGTTTCTGTGTAATCGATCAAAAGTTGATCTTACAATTAAATGAAACTGATGTTGAAATGTTCAAATATAGAAATTAGTCATTATTGATTAATTGGTAAGTAAATTAAGTAAAATATTTGTTTTGTTAAGCGTGGATCAACTTAACTTAAATTACATTATTAAAACCTTAGAATAATAATCTAAAAAAAAATTAATATAGAATAAAGCTATTTAAAATTTATTTTTTTTAAGGTTTTCTTTTGTTACAGACTACTCTTATTTACTTTTTAATTCTTGTAAAATATAGTTTTCGCAAGTAATTAAATGATTAAATGTTACATATTTTAGTTTTGACATATTGCAAAAATGGTTAATAATTTTCAGTCGTATTATTAAACAAATTCAAAGTTTTTAATACGGATGGTATAAAATAATAATAATTCCAGCAAGATCCAACAATATTAACAGTAGATTGATAAAGGAAGTAATTTGCAAAGAACAAGATAAACTGATTTAAATACTATTTATTTTCTTTTAATTAATAATTTATAAATCATTATTATTATTATTTTAATTATCTATAAAAAATTATCTAATTACTTTTTTTAATATTATGCCATTTGAATATATTTACCTTGAGTATATTCAAACGTGGAATTTAAATAAAATATATACCGAACTTAATCCTAGAGCTTTTTTATTTTAGTATAAAATAATGTGTAATATTTTCTGAACAATAAAATATACATAAATTTTTTATATCAAACTATACTGTTTATTTATTATATTCAGCATAATATATTTTATGATACCATTACAATAATAATCTATAAAAATGAAAAAATTTCACAAAATTTTATTTAAAATATTTTTAAAAATTACATTTTAAAATTGTATATATTCCATAATTAATTTTATTTTCACACTGTTATTAAGCGAATATATTGTAACAGAACAACGTGTCACTGTCAAATAGAGTCAATCATTATTAATGAAAGGTAAATTAAATAATCAATATTAAATGTCAACTCTAATTGCAACGTACAAAATTCAACAAAGGGCATAAATTTCACATGCAATATTACGCGTATTAATGATGAATAAAACTAATTGCCAAAGCTAAAAGATTATTTATATTCACATTTGTATATATATTTTTATTAATGCATGTATTCGTAAAATTTTTATTGAATTAACGAGATAAATTTGCTAAAAATATATTTAAAGCTTCAATAAATTTCAAATATGTTTGTAGTATTATATATTATTAAATTATTATATCAAAATATATGGATATATGTATATGGATGCTAATATTATTACGTTTTTAAAAAAAAAATGATAGATTTTTTTCAAAATACAGAACACACATACACATAACTCTAAAAAGCAGAAAATAATTATTTAAATAAAAAAAAATTAATATATCACGTTTTCAAAACGGACTGAAAAGTGTAAGATAATTTCTCCCAGCCCCATACAGATTTATAACCCCATACAGATTCCTGACTCCATACAGATTGTCTTGAAAATTTGTGATTGCGATATTTTAATAGCTATGACAATACTTGTAAGATTTAAAACGAAAAAGTGAGGCGATTTAAAGCTTACAAGTATTGTCATAGCTATTAAAAATTCAGAATTATCAATTTTCATGACAATCTATATGGGGTCAGGAATCTGGTGGGGGTTATAAATCTATATTGGGCTAGGAGAAATTATTTTATACTTTTTAATCCTTTTGAAAACGTGGTATATTAAAATTATTTTTTTTTATTATAATAATTATTTTAACTAAATACTAAATAAAATACGATTTTTAAAAAATATAATATTACATTAATATTTAATTTATTATAAGAGTATATAAATTTTGCGCTTTTTTTCATGTTCCACCTAAGGCAACTGCTTTATTTGCCACACTCTCGGAACAATTTTTGCAATAGAAACATAAAATATTGTAAAGAAAATTATATTAGAAACAAGAAAAAATACTTAATCTAATATCTAACAGAATCAAATCCGTTTCTTATAATCAATGTCATAGAATTTCATTTCTTTCTCTCGGTCATATTGCAAAATATAAATAAAATTATCTCCGGTTTCGGCCTGACTATAGCTACATATATGTAACATACAAATTACAATTGTGCATGACAATATCCGATATATAAATGGCACATGCGTGTTCGCGAAATGCAAAGCCAACTTGATTGCGATTTATGCTGCAGTTTTCTTACCTGACTGCGATCTAATGTGTCTTGTTTAATAATATATATTCGTTTAATAAACACGGTGTAACATTTTGAAACATTGATTCACTGCACGATATACAAGTTACCGCGGTCACAATTTTTTTTCTCTCTTTCTCTCTCTTTAAGTTTCAGTTACTTAGCTGTTCAGTTTTTTTTTGTTCAATTTTATTTTATTTGATTGCTTAAAGAATTTTATTATGTTTTCTTTTATATGTCGCATTATATTTTCGGTTTATAGTGTTACCAATCAGAAGGAATGTTGTTTTTATTTATTGTATGTGTTACAATAGGTCGTTTCACTAAAATATTATCCGATTTTATTAATTGTATTTTGTGTATTTATTTTTATATTATACTTTATGTGTATATTATAAAACATATAAAATACATTATTTTGTTAATAAATTATAGTATTTTTTCCAAATAGATACTAATCAATATTTATATTATTTTTTATCTAATATTTGTCTGTTTGTCCGCATGTTTGTAATGAACTTGATTTTATTCTAACGTTTCTTGTTTTTCATTTCTAGTGCGCAAATATTGAATTTCTGCAATTAATAACAAATTAAAACTTCTAACTAATCATAAACACAATCCTAAATAAATTAAACATTATTTAAAACAAAAATTATGTATAAGCTGTTTTACATAAACAATATTCAACAATCTATGTCCAAAAATTGTCAAGTTAGAAAGTCAAATTTTAACTGCACAATTATGTATATAGTTTCACCTGCAAAATTTAAAATTCTCGCTGCACATTTTGTGTTCAAGAGCCTGCTATTGTAATCATACCAATTTAAATTTTTCGAAATTTTTACAGATAAGCACGAATTAGGTTTTTGTAACATGAATCAATTGTTTTTACCGAAATGTTAGTCTGTCTGTAGACACTTGTAGAACAAATTTGGTTGTATAAATTTTTAAGAAATTTCATATTTAAATTTCGGACTTGAATATATTTCAATTTGATCAACTATTTGTATAAAATCGTCCATCAGAATTGATAGTTTACTGATATTATTTTTATGTGTTTTGCAAATGTTTCAAAAAAAAAAAATTATTTAGTATAATTGATATACAAGTTATAATTAATTAATAATTGTTAATGTTTTTGTGATATTTTTTTCTATTTTGTCATATACTCGTATGTAGATACGTTTCAATGATTACGGTAAATTATAAATTGTCAACATAATATAATACTCCCTTATTATCTTTTTTAATAATAATTTCAGTGTCAAAATTATGTAGTGATAGTTGGTACTATGGAAGCTACTATTTTTTTTTTTAATAATTTAACTTTAAAAATCTATTATAAAATACAAAAATAAAAATATAATATATATATATATATATATATATATATATATATATATATATATATATATATATTATATTTAATGTTGACTTTATATAAATGTTGATTAGGATGTTATTGGGATTAGAAGTCAAATACAGAATATGAAATTAACAAACTCAATTCATTGTATACGTTGCAAGCTTTCGGAGGTTTCTTGTCTCCTTCATCAGGCTACACTGGTAGAGAATTCTGTGTGATATTAATCATACAAGTATTTAGAAATTTTGTCCACAATGAAAAACAATACAATACAATACATACAATACAGTTTGAAATTAAGATTGAAATTAATATTTAAATGTTTAACAATTGTACGTCAATAAATAAAATTAGTTTTAAAATAGTTAATATGTTAATGTCCGTAATCTAAAAATTATTTTATTTTTTCACAACTAATACAAAAATACTTGTATGATTAATATCACACAGAATTCTCTACCATTGTAGCCTGATGAAGGAGACAAGAAATCTCCGAAAGCTTGCAACGTATACAATGAATTGAGTTTGTTAATTTCATATTCTGTATTTGACTTCTAATCCCAATAACATCCTAATCAATATATATATATATATATATATATATATATATATATATATATATATATATATATATTGTACAAATTATTTCAAGTATTAAAATTTTTTACTGAATATTGTCACGAACAGTTTAAAATCTTTCATCTGCTTTATAGATATTTTTGCAATTTTATTTTCCTGCGTATATCAAAATAATGAAATGACAGTCTGTTCATTACTTCTCAAACATGTCATGTAAAGATAATTATATATTTCGCATTTTCCTCTCGGTTGACAAAGCTTTTAAAAGGCATAGAACATCAGCATACATGTCATAATTCAATGTGCCTTTAATATCTCTCATATCATTTCAAAATTCAAACGAATCACAGCCACCTTTCTAACTTTACATCCATATCAACATGGAAAGTAGGATAGTATTATTACAATCATTTCACTCGTGTTTTCAACGCCGAATAATTTCGTATTTTAACAATCGCTAGGAGACCGAAAGACGTCTAAAAACGGAGTGTAAGAAGAAGACGAGATATTGTTTGTGGTTGCTCGCTGCGAAAGGTCTAAAGACTTTAGAAAGTGTTTCTTGTATGGTACCGGTGTATATGGAAAGGAACGAAATTATGCCCAGGCTTCAAAGCAGCTTAGTCGTCATTTGTTTTACGCACAGCTTCTTTTGATCATCTTCCAATTAGTGTAGAGGCCGTGCGTATCGTGTCAAATTTACTCACAAACGATTCGCAAATGTTTTCTGTCTTGCTTAACCATCTTGTTTATCTTGGCATTTATAATGCTATAAAGACATGCAGTGTAGTTGTTTTGTTAAATATTTTATGTACAGTTTAAGATAGAGCCAGAAGAGTTTCACTAAACTTGAAAATTTTGTACTAATATAATTTTATGCTTGCGTTTCTCTCAATTATAAGAAAGTTAAAGTAAAAATAGGTTTTTTAGAATTTATTTAAACATAGTATCAAAAAATATATAATATAGTATAATATAATATAATATAATATAAATATAATATAATATAATATAATATAAATATAATATAATATAATATTATAATACATTCTCTTTAATAGTATTCAATTTAAGATCTCTGATATTAGCATTTTAAGAAATTATTATTTTTTTACTTATTTTGCTGTAAATGGCAATACAAAATTTTGTTAATATTTGAAGAAAAAAATAAATTATTATATTTATAAAGAAAAATTTGATATGCAAGAAAGTCTAAAATTCGAAACGTCGATTTTTAATTAAAATTTAAATAGAATTTAATCTTAAAGCCTTTTTATTTTAATTAGGTAAAAATTCTTATAAATATAAAATTTTTCGTCAAGAAGTATTAATTCATTTACAAAACTAATTAGGTAGTATTTCGAAGCATGTTATTCGATCCTTTTACGATTCTTAACTCTATTGTATACAATTAATATTATACAATTCATTTTAGTGTTTCTCGATAAAGTTTGTGTATATGGCTTCATGAAAAACTTGAATAAAGGATTATTTTATTTTATAAATCATTTTTCAGTAATTTTTTTTAACATATTGCCAATAAGTCCGTTCGTCATTAAATTACTAATTTTTCTTGGCCAATATAAGTAAAACGACGTAGTAAAAAATCTTTCAGAACACATTATATTAAAATAAAACAGCTTTAGGTTATAGTTCTGTATTAATATTTATTAATAATTAACGATAATCAATATTAACAACAGATTAATAAGAGAAGCAATAATAATTTATAAAGAAAAATGCAATGATTTAAATAAAATTTGGCTTCCTTTAATTAAAATTTATAAAAGGAATTTATTATGATTATGTTGTTTATTTTGTTACCTAGTAACTTGTTTCTATATTCTGTTCATTTACTGTAAATGTCATTTGTATCTTTTTTTTCCTAATGAAGACGACTATTGAGTTTATCGAAACGTCGATTATTAATAAATATTAATACAGAATTATAACCTAAAGCTGTTTTATTATAAGTAAAACAATTTTGCAAAATAAATAAAAAAAATATTTTTGTTTCTTAATATTAACGTCAATGTTCAGAAACAATTTTTTCTGATTGGTCTTAACTGTCTTTTAAACTATTTTTTTTAACAATATCCCAACAGAAAACAATGATGGTAAAAAAATACATAAAAGCCAATACTTACGTACTGCTCACAATTTCTATTGGCTAATATTGAAAAGCTCTGCATCTTTATTGGCCTTAATTGTACTTCAAACAAATGAACCAATCTCATATATTTTTTAATATTCCAATAGGAGATTTTTCGAAGGGTAAGCGTATAGAGTCACATGGTGGTGCACGTGTGTAATACGTAGGCAGCCATTGTTCCCACGTGGCATTGTGTATACACGCACCGGCCAGTCTCTTGGACAGATTTTGCTTGAATTGAGTCCTAGGCTAATGTACATAATACACAACTCGCCATGTTACCAAAGTGACAACCATTTTTCATGCATAACACTGTACGTGAGTACATTGGAACGATTATAATATTATCGCTCATGTTTGTCATGTCGATGGCTTTGTTTTAGTTTACATTTTGTTTGTCATAGTTTTTATTCTAGAACGAATAACATACCTACGTGTGTGTGTGTGTGTGTGTACGTATTTATTCATGATGGGAATTTTCAACATAGAAGGGTAAATTATTGTGTATATGTAAATATATGTTTGAAATATATACAATTTGACATAGTAAAAATTTTCCAGAACTTATTATATAAAAATAAAAAGGTTTTAGGATTAATTCTGTATTAATTTTAATTAAAAATCGACGTTTTGACGTACTCTATGTACATCATCATCGGAAAAAAGACACAAATGACATGTTTTCATTATATATATTATAAGATTACTTCAATATATTAAAAGATCTTTAAGAACTCATTATATTAAAATAAAACGGCTTTAGGTTATAGTTCTGTATTAATATTTATTAATAATCGACATTTTGACGTACTCTATGTACATGATCATCAGGAAAAAAGATACAAATAAACAAAACATAGAAAAATGTTACTAGGTAACAAAATTAGTAACATGATCATAAATATTTTTATAAATTTTAATTAAAAGAAGCCAAATTTAATTTAAATCATTGTCTTCACAGTGATTGATGTTACCTTTTGCTTTATAAATTTCTATTCCATTTCTTATCAAAGCAATTGTAGCTAATACAGTTTTCGAGATCCCAATAGCAGCATCTGAATTTGAAACACGCAGTATACTAAAAACAAATCAATAAAAAACTTGCAACTCATTATTTTTAAAAATTAAATAAATACACTTTTTGTTGCGACAGAATTATGATCGAATATGTATCCGTAAAAATATGCGCGAATTACGTATTTTAAGTTCGTTGGACTTAACGGAGTTTCCCGTGTTATTATTCCGCCATCGTCGCATAAATATTCAGTTTACGCCGAGAAGAAGAGAATAAGAGCACAGCGACCACCGCGAAAAATTTATGCGTTGTACGCGAATATTTCTGCAGTTCGAAGAACAGAAGGTGTGAGCCCATACTCTTGTCCAGTAGGTGCGACTTTATTGTAAAGTTATGCCTTGGCATTATTTATGTATAATGTAATATCAGATAATGAATTTCTCGAAAATATATTAAATATAAACTCCGTGTTTTTACGGTATGTGAAAATTGTGCGAAATCAATTTTTAATAAGTTTGGTGAGAAGTAACTTGATCACCTATAATTTTGATAAATATATATTTATAATATGATTAATGCAAATTGGTTTATAAGAAACGTGTCGATATTATTTGTGGATTTCTGATGTCTGATGAGCACATAATACTATTTTATTTATCGACAAAAATAACGTATTTTTGAAAAAAATATTTATGTAGAATAACAAGTTTTTTATGTCTCTTTTACGGTATACCATAAAACTAATGAACACTATTGCCTGAGACACAACATTTGTGCCACACGACAATCAACGTATTAAACTTCAGGCTTTCACGGTCGGTATTTATTAAATTTATAGAAATATTTGGGCTAGTATGCTGTGGTCTATCTATTCTCGTCGCAGACATTTCGCCATATATCGTAGATAATATTCTCAGTGCTTACAAATTTCTAAAAATTTCAAATTTAATGTTCTATTTTCTCATAAATGAACAAATCGAAATAAATACCAGTTAATAATTGAAACCACTTATAAATATTGCTAACGCAATCAATAACATTTTTCATGGAAAATGTACATTTGATTAATATTTAATCTGTAAGTTTTATTTATGGTTGAGAACTTCTGATCTAACTGATATTACTTATCGAATGCAGCACGCAAACAGTGAATTGTCTGAAGATATTTCTAGATTATACTTTGTGGTAGATTCATCATTTTTTAACAAGAAATTATACAGCGAACTTCTATCGTGAAAGGTGCTATTTATAACGATAACACCATAATATATTTGCGAACAATATAGATTTTTTCACCAGATACATCTTTAATAATAACAAACAGATAAAAATAACAGCGTTTTTTATTCTTTTATGCACGCATGTTTGTAGATAAATACATAAGAAAATTGTTTGTTACGGTATAAGCATATATTAGCGAAAAGTATACATATTGAGTAATCAATGATTTAATTTATATCCGAGAAAAAACGTATCTTATGAGAGACATAAAATAATTATATACATTTTTTAGTCAGTCAGTTGCATAAATAGTATAGTATGTTAAGAGGAATAGAAAGCAATAATTATTGTATTGAGCTTAGACATTTGTAATCGAGGCCAAGCATAATCTGGACGAAACACAAAAAGAGCTTTCTATTCCGAGTGAGATATACGATTTTTTCTTCAAGTATTCTAAACGAAACTAAACTAAAAATAAATAAACCAAGTAAACTTAACCAGTTACTAACAGTTGCAGAATAGTATGTATATGTATATTATTTACATTTGTTATGTGATTTGTAAAAATTAATTTTACTTTTGTCGAATACACATATCTACATTTGCACTTCTTCACCCATTTTCAATAATTAAATACAAGCAAAAATAAACAATGGAATTATCAATTAACTTAACTTGACTTAATAATTTTTAATATAACAGTCGAAGATGTCAAATTAAATACACTTGACCATGTTTCTTTGGTCGAATATGCAGTTTCTGACAAATCTGATGGTGCACTTCTTGAGCAGTAATTCAGTGTTCGTAAAAATTATAGAAAATTAAACTACTTCGTACTTTAACACATAGATTTTCAACATTTTAATACATCGCGTCACATAGGCTTTAAAGAAAAAAATAATACTATATAACTGAAAATCAGAATTTCTTCTAAAAAAATACTAGTGTATCAATACAACTACAACTAATTAACAATCTAACATATTACAATTTGAGCTATTTAAACGAGTTTCTATGCAGGTTCTACTGTAATATTTACAAAAATAAATTTAAAAGCAATTCTAAAACATAAGCAATGTGTAATTTACCATAATGCGCATGCTCCATACAGATAGAAACCTGTTTCATAACTTATAGAAACAAACTTAGTATTGATATAATTATGACAATATTTACATTCATATTTATGATCACTATAAATTTTTGTGTTTATCGTAAAATTTCAATTTAATTTCATTTATTATATGTTTATATTTTTATTTACTCTATAAAATATTTATGATCTGCTGATATTTCCTGTTATAAACATTTATTAACCGACCGCAATTACAAATATTATGTTCGGCTTCATAAAAGTAAGATATATAAAACAATTAAACGTGCCATTATAAGGTGGCGTTGAAAAAATCAAACGAAGTTCATAATTAATTTTATTTGAGCTACCGCGCACACCTAATCAATTTCTAGTATAATAGGTGCGTTAATAGCAACATTACAACGCGCTAATTAACCTGGAAAGGCTGTTAATTACTTTCGGAGAAGGTCATGTTAATAAAATATATTATGAAATGTAACTTGAGCCGGAGTGCACCGAGCGTATAACGTAATTGTGTAACTGTTTTCTTGTAAATTATATTATTGTGATTAGAAATTTATTGTTAATTCATTAATATATTTTCAATACGTTTTTATTAATTCGCCTTCTTGTTTGACTGCTCGGTACAGATTTTGCAATTGATTTTAAACTAACTTCCCGATTGACTAGAGACTTGAAACTTTAAATTTATTATCACTTATTATCAAACTTTCCGTTCTCTAAAAAACACTATTTTATGCAAAAATTAGTATTTTATTTGGGACAAAAATTTATTACAACATTCAATATAAATTTATTTTTTAACTTTTTGCTTAAACCATAAATGTATATCATAAACCTTATTACCGCCATACTTATTAAAATCAATCAATAATAAAAGTAAAAAACAACTAAAATATTTTGTGATTGTTGGCTGTTTTTTAGTCTCAATTACTTTCTCACGCCTACATCAAAAAGGCACTCAGGATTCGAGATCGTACGAGCCGTGGGCGAGATTTTGCATTGTGCATGAGATCAATTAATGAATACTCTGTATAGAACCGTATGAATACGTTAGCTTACATATATGTAGTCTCAATTATGGGTTTCCATACTTTTTGGACAAAATGGGCATACAACACTTGCGCATTGTGTTTGCAAAATTTTGCTAATTATAAAAGGTAATTAATTTGGTCATAAAAGTGGCAAAATCAAAATTTTCAATCTGAAATTTGTAAAATATTTTTCTTCTACACTAATTTTTATTGTCAAATGGAGATTTTTTTATTGTTTCACATAAGTAGACGTTTGAAAATACATTAAACAAATTTGTTTGTAAAAGTATCCATAATACACCAGTGGAAATTTATATAATAATTAGGAATGAAGTAAAGGTGTTAAAATATTTATTATGCAATTTATAATTGAATTATTTATTGAGTTTTGGTAACTAGGTTATATATCGTTATAAGTCAACTACAAATGATAAAAAATATATAAAATTAAGAACATATTGTAATACAATTCATTTATATGCATTTCAAAAGAAATTCATGAAATTTATTTTAACAAAATATTTAAATTTATCTTGTAAAAATATTTTTAAAATGTTTATGTATGTATGTATGTATTATTATACACAAAACAAATATTATTAATATTTAATGAAAATATTCTTATATGAAATTGCTTTGCTGTTAAATAAATAACAAATATAAAACTGATATCAAATACAAACAACGAAAAATAAACAGAATAAAAATCTGGATCGATATATAAATATTATTTTCATATATCATAAATTTTTAATTATTTTTCGTATTTATAATATAATATTGAAAATACATTAAAATATTATTATTTTAAAATAGCATAAATACAAATGTAAATAAATGAAATATATATTATCTGAAATTTATTTTTAAACAGTAATTTATTATTCAAAGTATTAGTTTTAAATTCTCTAAGAAAAAGTTTATTTTAAATTTTAATAGTATTGTATGTTTAAATTTTTAATATTATAAATAAGCTAGTAATAATTTATTTACAATAAAGTATACTAAACTTTTATTGTAAACTGTTTTAAGTTGTTAATATAAATAAAAGCAGTTTGAAGTAATTAGACCAAGAATATTAACAAATCCTGAAATAAAAACATACGGCAAAGATATTTTAATATATGTACGTATTTTTCACTCAGAAATGTTATATTTTAACTTAACGTCATGATTAAGAGCTGTGATAACTTTATTAAATTGCTAATAAGGTGTTTATATTCCCTCGGAAAAAATATTCTTACCTATTTCAATTTCTACCAGTCCATTTATATACATAAGACTACTTAACATGGGACATTCCGTCAGGTAAAGTTTTGATGAGGATTACATAGTGTTTGTTTTGCTTATCAAGATTTTCAGTTTGAGAAAGAATTATTATGTTTGTTTTTCGGTGTTTTTGAAAAGATAATAAAGTTACCGTTTGTTTTATATAAACATTTTCCTCGTTAGATATAAAAATATGGAGTGATAAATTGTTAATTTCAAATTTAAATTAGCTATTAATATGTATGTACACTGTAAAAAATAAACAGCAAAATTACAGAAAAATAATAGTAAAGTTTACTATAAAAAATCTGTAATTTTATTTTATATAAATATATAAAAATTTTATATAATTTATAATAATCACATAAAGTAAGTAAAAATGATCTAATAAGTATGTAAAATTGGTTACTTTCTGCAAGTTGCATCACATACTTAATGTAGAATTACATATTGTTGTATAACTTCTTAAATTATGTAAAATTACAGCTTACATATTAATACATCTTTTATGTAAATTTTCAAATGTATGTATTTGTATCAACAATAATATTACAAACTAAACAAATTTTACCTATTTATGGAAAATTCCTGACAGCAAATGTCTGGGCTAAATACAATAAAGATCGCTTTCTGCTTCTCATAACATACTATTAAATAGTCAAGTTTATGTTAAATATTTTAGCTAATTTTAAATAAATTTAACATATTACATAACTTTATGACTACAACAGATAATTATAAATTGAGTATTGCTAATAAATATAAATTTTAATATTTTCAATTATCGACCATGCTTCAGTATAACATTCTCCATTATAAATGCAAATATTAAACCTACTCCGTCAAAATAACATCTGGATTTATAAAGTAAAAATTATTCAAAAATACTTAAATTTTATTACAACCATTCAGAACAAAACATCCTTGCGTTAATAATTTAATTCTACACTTGATATGTTTTAGTTAAAAAAAACCAACTGTAAATTATAGCACGATCCTAATAAAGATAACAAAATTTTTCTTAAAAAATTTTTAATTTTCGACATTTTCATCAAGTGATATTATCTTTACAACCAGATCATAAAAAGAGATAGTGAGCTGTGATAGTGTATAAGTAGCTAGGCGGTGCGAAATATAATAACATTGGTTTTCTAATTATACATTCTTTTAGCATTAATTTAATTTACGTATAGAGTATGTACAAATAATTTATGCCGCTTGTAATTATTCATAAAATAGATGCCCGCATATATTTTCCCATGTTAAACATGTATACAGATGTTAAATGGCGGTTCTTAATGATACAGAAGATTATATACTGTCTTTATTTTGTCTACTACTTCTGTTTGAGTATTATATTATGATATAACGAACATATATTTTGTAATGTTTAGTTAGCGTTGATAGTTACACAATTGTAACAATTTTATGGCTACGTACTAAGTTAAATATATGTATGATGATAAGTTTTTGCCGGAAATTTTATGCTAAACATATATTTAAATGATGCGTACAGATGCTATTACAGTTTATCTTTAGTATGTTGTCATTAACGTACATTAAGAAAGTGAAAATTTGTATAATTGTTTGAAAAAAGAACGTAATTTATTCTTGTTTTATTTTTTGTAATATATAAATTAATATATTCATTGTATATTTATGCTAGTGGTGTCAAATCAGTTAACAGAATATTACCGGTTAATCGGTTAAACACAATTAACCAATTAACCGTCAGTAACAGATTGCTCACTAAAAATTGGCAAATCGTGCTGTTAAATGTCGAATTCATAGGCATGAAAGTATGGACAAATAAATACAACATAATAACGTACATACATACACAATTATGCCATGTATCCAAAATGGTGTGTGTGTGTGGCACAAACTCTTACCACTATCTCGAAATCAGTTTTCTCCAAAACATCCCTATCCAGACAAGCAACTTTAGCTTCATCCACATTCATAATACTTTTCATACATGCTCTTCTATTCCGATTACTTGGAAACTGTCACTCACGCAATACACTCTCAATCATACTACTCCAATTACTTATCGGACGTTCACGCAAATGTATACCTACAAAATTATTCACATATATTCTATTAACTAAATGTTTATTAGAGATTCGCTCAAAATGACCTAACCATGTTAACTGACATCACACCAAATTTTGTAATTTACAAAAGTTTGCTGTGAGCAAACTAATCTATTTCGTACCGAATTCTTCCTAGTTACACTACACACACGTAAAAATCTCATTTCCACAACAGCCATTTTTCTTTTATGCTTTGCAGCCAAACCCAACATTCATTACTATACAAAACTATAAATATCACATTTATTATTTATTATTAATAACAAAGTAAATAAAATTTAATATTAAACAAATTTATTTAATAAATAAATAACTTTAAATTTAAATTTGTACAGTATAATGAAATTATATAATTTATTAAAATGTTTTATATTTTATATATATATATATATATATATATATATATATATATATATATATATTAAAACATAACACAAATTAATTTTTAAATCTATAAATAACGAAAAGTATTTCAAACATATTTTCCTAACACAAGCTCCAGCCGCAATATTAGACCAAAACTTTCATGTAACTCGTTTCAAATTACAAGTCATGTACAATTTAAATATTCATAACTTCATCCTACATGATAAACGTCACAGAAACGATCAAGATACCTGTGTGTAACACAGTTGCTATGACTACAGCCAAACAAAACAAAACATAAACGATACGGGAACGGGACAGGACCAACTGTTCGAATTCAATTCATTTCGGTAATTTTCTTTTCCGAACGGCCGCGCGTAGACGTAGTAGTAACTCTTCTCAAACGATAAAAGATTCACCTTTCTGATAATCTCTCGCTCGATTCGGACAATACGGGCCCCCGAACGGGGGTCATTGTGGCCCAGTGACAGTCAGTAGAGAGCCCCAGACAAGGCACGCGTGCCTCGGGATATACACCGAAACTTTTGAATAAATGTCGTTTAATTCTTATATTTCATAACGGATGCATGGTACTTAAGCAATGGGGGGGCTGACACATTCGAAAAATACCAGACTTTTTCTACATCGAATCCGCGTAAAAAATGTTGTTTTGTCAAACAGGTATTTTAAACACTTTTTTTCTCTACCGATGTTTATTTTTTTCCCGTGTGTTTTATGATATGTAAACGTTGTATATTTAAAAATTACATGAGTTATATTTTGTTGAAATTGTATAATTAACTGCCAGATAAATTATTTTATTATACGATATGTTACCATAATATAGCTAATATTTTTTCTATTACTAATTTGCAATTTTACTTAAAGTTGCATTATATATTTATATATTATTTTTTAAATATTAAAGTTTGGATTCATAAACACCCAATTAATAAACTTATTCGGTTCTCATCTTTAAGGCCTGTAGCATTACAAAATATTTTGTCTTTTTCTGTCAAAAAAGTATTTCATTGACTGGGAAAAAACAAAAGATTCTGTAATAAATTATAAACTTGCTACCTTATAAGTAAATTTAATAAAGAAGCAAACTTAGTCTACCTACGATGTATGGCGAAACGTGTACGATGAGGATAGATCGACCATGGCATACAAGCCCAGAAAATTCTATAAATTCAATGGATTACCTTTATATTATAGTTAAAATAAACAAAACATAATCTTAACGCATTTTTCTTATATTTAATTAGTTCTGAAAAGTTTTTTCTTTTTTAATGTAGTTAGCAGAAATAAATATATTTATTGAATTTGCATTAAGTGAACAGACCAATTATTGTTAATACTAAATTAAATACCAAATATATAATTTATTATAATAATTTTAAAATTTTGCTTTAATGTTATTTGTGGTAATATAATAGAGTAATAATAATAATAATAATATAAAATATTTTTAGTTGTGCATAAAATATTTTGATGTATAAATGAAATAATAAATTAATTAATAAATAACGTAATAATTGTGATATTTATATCCAATTGATATTTTAACACAATGTCTAATTAATTATGAATATATATGTGTGTGTATGTATATATTTTCTGCTAGTGCCATAATATTGTTGACATACAATAGCGCATAGTTTGTATGAACTAATCATACGACAAATTTGATTAATTAGATATATTACATTAATTATAAATTTTAATTATTGCATTTGCAACACTTTTATACGTATAATGTATCTAGTTACATATTGTGAAATATTAAAATAATACTGTTATAGAACAATAATATTATTATATCATAAATATTTATACTAGGGTAAAAATTATTTGCAAAATTTTAGTTACAATAAATTAAATCTTCTGTAATGTATCCGTTGATAGTGAATGTTTAGAGCCGGTAGATAAATGTGTTTGTACCACACTCTTTTAGATACATGGCGTGATTGTGAATGTATTAATTAATATTTTTATTTAATCTAGTATCTAGTAAGCAATTTTCAATTTAATGCTGCTAGGCTAAACATTTATTAAACATTAATTCGTGTTTTCTATTTAGTTGTTTTTATTTTTAAAACCTACACAAACTAAAAATGCAAACTATTTCTTTTTATTTATCAATTACATAAAGTAAATTTGATACAGCAATAAATAACTGACATATTGAAATTAAATTATGTTGTAAATATGAATGTTTATGATCAACTAGAAATTAAGATTTCAATTTAAATAAATAATTATCTGGAAACTTGAAGAAAAAACAGCATACCTATGAATTTAAATTATGGTATTATATGTTATTCAATTTATTTTTATTATATATAGTAAAATATGTGAAACTTTGTATCTACATTACCAAAACGTGAATTTGAAATTTTCTTTATGTAAAACACAAACAAAAACAAATTTACATAAACAAGTGCCGTAATATCTACATGTGTAACAACCTACATGTTATCATATGTAACGTATTGTGTCTTGTGTAGAAAATAATAATCTAATAATAGTTATATATTATAGCGTCGTAAAAATAATGTTTTACACAACAATATATTCTTTTCAATAATGCTAACTAATGTTACGTTCGTATACGTGTTGGCCACATATAAGTATTATGTTGGTACAATTTTATATAAAGTTTTTATTTTACATGATCAATTTATTGTTGTAACTTAATTTATTTTGTTTCATAAATTATTTGTCAAGGTTTAGTGTTTTGTTATTATAATTCATTTTTTATTGTATGAGAACAGTTGCGATATAAAAATATATATATTTTAAATATATTTTCATATAAATAAATATGAAAATTATACGTAGGTATAATTTAATAAAATATATTTCTAAATTTTTATAATATTATTTATAAAATATTTATTCTAGTAATATAAAAATAATACAAAAGAGAATACAACATACATTTTGTTGGTCATAAGTGTATTTATGAAATTAATATAATAATACTAAAACGTTGAGATTTTATTTTATAAAAATTTTTACAAATAACTCAATCAATGAATATAACAAGCCGATTCAGTGATTGAGTAACTTGTGAAATTTTTAGGAAAAATAAAATCTCAATATTTGAGTAATATTTTTAATATTTAATTTAAAATATTTTTTTCCATCATACACGTATGACGTTATAAATTATTTTGTGACATTTTAATTTAAGAAAAAAAGAAGATATTGCAATCTGAACTAAACATATTTATAGCATGCAACCAACGGCAAATAATGTATGCAAATCAAAACATTACTTGCTGGATTCCAATTTATTACGAACCTTCATAGTTCATATATACTCACCCAATAACACGCAAACTATTTCAAATTAACCACTTCACTTACTTACACCCATATTAACCTACAGCATTATATATTATATAAAACACGTACGCTTTTTTTTTTCACCTTTATCACCTTACACTTAATTTGGCGCCAATATATTTGAAAGTAGATTGGTGTTAACCTTACTTTACCTGACACATTATGCACCCGCATCACGAAGTATAATATAGAAGGAGTGCGCACTCGTTCAGAAACATGGCTACTAAAATGTGCTTTAAAAAGAGACAGACAATGTTAGAGAGAGATAGCATATAGTGTCTTGTATTTCTTCTAGGTAGGTGATCATCCTTATAGTATATTAATTTTTTATTTATAACATTCATGGAGGTAAATAAATATTTTAAAATAATATTATTATATATTTATTAAAACTGCTAATATACATAAATTAATTCATTTACAACAGTATGTAGGTACATTACAAAAAACCAAATAACTAAAAATGAGGAAAGTGGAGAGTTGAGAGTCAAAAGTGGAAAATTAAACAAAGTATCAATAATAATTATTATCTATAATTATTTGTCATAATTATAAAATCATATGTTATAATTGTTAATATATTCTAACTACTAAAAAATATATATGTCTTATGAAGAACATAATTTTGTTTTTTTTTTCTAAAATCTTTACATTTTGATTTCATATTTTTTTGCTGCATATGATAATATTGCCTGATCCTCATAACAATAAATTCGTGAATAATATATGAAAATATTATTATTTTATGTTCAGTACATGGGAATTCAAATTTATAATTTTCTAAAATAACCAAAATTGTTTCTTGTTTCTAGTAAAATTGCTTTGCTGGATAAGTGTAGAAGTGAAATGTTTCAAAAACAAAAGACAGACTACACTTGACACTTTTTTGAATTAAATTAAAAATGTATGTATTTAGTATACCTGATCCGTTTGTATAAATTTCATAATAATTTTTTCTGCATACATGCAAAAATTAAATATATTAGTGTTTGGATATACTAAGAAACCTCTATTTTTTAAATTCGTTAAATATGCTTGAGGGGTATTTACAAGGTCGGTTTTTAAACCTTCTCTGCACAAGTTACAGTCAGTTTTCTTTAGCAAATAGTAATAATTGGGTTGTATCATTGTTTGATACATTTTCCTGTTCGGAGGATTCCAGTTCAGATTGTTCAAAACCATGCATGTTCGTGGCGTTTTGCACATTTTGAGTCGTTATTTCTACAATCACAAAACAAAATTTTTATTTTATTACACAAAATATAAAAATAAGTATATAAATAAATATTTATATACTAAATACCTGATACAATTTGTGTTTCGCTCGCTGCTGCCTGTGCAGGAGTGGAAAGTTCATGTTTCTTAATAATTCTTCTCTTTTTTATAATTTTAGTCATAGATTTTGGGCAGTTTGGAAAAATGCTAGGTACTGCATCGTTTTTTAATCTATAACGATTTAAAGGAACCTAAAATAATCATACAAAAACGAAGTAGCATCTTTCAAATCTTGTCACTTACAAAACTGGGTTAAGTTTATATACAAGTTTAAATAACAACATTTATTACTTACTGTATTTATTCCATCACTCCAAGACCTTACAATGTCTTCTTCGCAAAAGTGTTTTTCGCAAACATAATCTTTTATTCCCAATATTTTATCTTTTCGAGGAATCTATTTTCTCCATTTTTCAAGCATTTCCTGGTTTTCAGGCACCGAAAATACTGTTACCTTTTCCTTATTATTGTCATAACCACTACGACAGCGTGGAACAAAGCACCTTTTACCCATTTCACGTTTCATATTTTATAAAAATTATATAAAAAACACAAAATAACGACACCGGCAAAGCTAGTTCTGGTACACAGTCAGACACTATGTGTTATCTCTCTCTACTCAGTTGTCACTCTTTCTCGACACAACTTCGCTGCCATTCGTCTCTATACAGCGTTATACGAAGTTCGCACTTCTTCTATATTATACTTCGTGACCCGCATCTAGTGGTAATGTTGCATGCAATATGGCGTTTGTTTATACCATAGACATGGATAATAATGTAACAAGACAGTTCTGGGCCATGTGCTTATTGTGATCTGTATTTCTAAAATTTAAGTAATTTTGTATCTGTTAGTGACAGATTTATATATTAGGGTTCGAGGCAAATCACTTGGCCACTTCAAGATATTTTGTCTAAATATTTTGAAGTATTTTAGATTTTTGTTAATATTTGAAAAGTTACAAT
This sequence comes from Clivina fossor, assembly GCA_963966155.1. Taxonomy (NCBI): domain Eukaryota; kingdom Metazoa; phylum Arthropoda; class Insecta; order Coleoptera; family Carabidae; genus Clivina; species Clivina fossor. The sequence goes on along the minus strand of OZ014563.1, from coordinate 6,920,423 downwards.
TTTAGTTTTTGTTGCATCAGTTCAGTTCACGCTCGCCTTCGCTTTAGTTAAGTTCTCTTTAAGAAGTGTATTACGCGACAATATAGTGAAATGTATTACGCGACAATATATGGTGCTACCGCCGATAGTGTTCGTGGGTCATCCATATACACAAATGAGAATGTGTCGATTTCGGTATTACCGTGGTACGCAAATACCGCATATAAACCGGCTACCGCGACAAATATAAACTTTACGGCTTTATTAGACGCTGAGACTACGTATCTCAATTCCGTACCTGTGTATGAAGAAACTGCCGTAATGTCCAGCCTCATCGTCAGCGAAAACGCTAAAACCGCCAGCGAAAACGCTAAAACCGCCGTCGTATCCAACGACACCGCCAGCGAAAACTCTAAAACCGCTATCGTACTCTGCAGTACCGCAAACGAAAACGCGAAAACCGCCGTCGTATCCAACGACATCGCCAGCAGAGATATCGAACCCGCCGCCGTATCCAACGCTACCGCCAGCGAACTCGCTGAAACCGCCGTCGTATTCAACGACATCGTCAGCCGAGATGCTAAACCCGCCATCGTGTCCCGCAGCACCGCCAGCAAAGACACCGAATTCGCCACCGTATCCAGCGGTATCGCCAGCAGACGCGCTACCGCCAGCAAACACGCCGATACCGTCGCTGTTAGTATACAATTTGTAGATTTGTGTTTGTTTTTCAAAATTTTCATGATTATCGCAGAGATTTTTCGCAACGTAAGTTATATTGTTGGAAGTTTAGCAAAAATGTTAGAAATTATAGCTATTTGTGTAAATAATGCTGACATTTTCACCGGCAAATTCAACGAGAATAAACGTAAATTATTCAAAAAGAAAAAGTTTCGCTACGTTCGAGTAAAACATTTACGGTGCCTACATGTGCGTTTACGCAATTAGTTAGATTTTAAGAAAAAAACATTGGATTCGCCCGCCGTTGCTGACACCCAGCTATGAAATCAGAAATAAGTGCATAGTTTGGTGATTGATGATTTAGTTCAGTGGTGTGCTCGCAAGTGTCATCAGATAAATAAAATTTAGTTCGCATAGATATAAGAAAATCATAGTTCGTATTAGATAAGTGCATGCTAATTTAAGTAATATTTTGTTATAATTATATCTATTTATTTGATATAATTATATTTAAATGGAGGGCGATGTAACAAGACAGTTCTGGGCCATGTGCTTATTGTGATCTGTATTTCTAAAATTTAAGTAATTTTGTATCTGTTAGTGACAGATTTATATATTAGGGTTCGAGGCAAATCACTTGGCCACTTCAAGATATTTTGTCTAAATATTTTGAAGTATTTTAGATTTTTGTTAATATTTGAAAAGTTACAATTTTAGTTTTTGTTGCATCAGTTCAGTTCACGCTCGCCTTCGCTTTAGTTAAGTTCTCTTTAAGTAAGTCCGCTTCGAGTGCCAGAGGCCTCGAGAATCGCTTTAGTTGTTAGAATTTGTTTATTAGTTTAATTCGTAGTTTATATTTGTAATGTAATTTATATTTCGCTCTGTGTTTTTTTGTATATTTCGTAATTTGTGTTCTTGTGTTATTATTTAATAAAAGATTAAATTAATAATTGTTCATCACTACTTTTACGCACGCTCCCTAAAGTTTATGAATATATGCAAACCGCTCAAAGTGTTACAATAATGTATATACTATAGATGACGCTAAACTAAACTAAACTTCGCTAAGCTGCAAAATCAGATAATGATATTTTAAGATTATAAAAAGACAAATAGTTCAAGCTTGCAAAACAATAACACTAGTGACGTTATTCTTGTCATTAAATTTAGCTTAAATCTTTAAATTCAAAGAATTTTAAGTAAATTTCAATTCTGGTCACTACTTTAACTATTTTAAGTGTAATACATTAACCTAAATTCCTTTAAATATAAATACTCATCGAAGGTGCTTTAAATGCTAAATTTGAAGTTAGATTCGTAAAAACTTAAATATGTACATTGCAATATAGAAATATAATCTTTTAACTGGTTACGCATAAAGATGAATGTTTAGAATTGCTTTATTTAAATTTCTTTAAAGTCTCATTTAAGATCTTCAAATTTAAATGTGATGACTAGAATAGCGGCATAGAACAGTGTAACTGCATCTGTATTTACTTCATTTTGAGGAAACTTTGTAAAGAGCTATTATATAGAATATAGTTTATTAGTTCACATATTTTTCGATTCTTTATTTAAATATTAAATTTTGTTGTGAGCGAAAGTTTCCAAGTAGTAGGAACAGAAGAGCATGTTTGAGAGAAATTATAAATATGAATGAAGCTAAGTTATTTGCCTAGATAGGGATGTTTGGAGGAGGCTGATTTAGGGATAGTAAAATGAGTTTGCACTACATTCTTTGGGTGATTGTGTTTTATTTTAAAATACGCTCAGTTTATTGCACAGTTTTAACTGCACAGATCGAAATTGCGTAGTTATTTTCTCGACAAATATGTCGTGTACTAAAGAATATTTGTATTTTTTATTGAAAAATATCATACATTGATTTAACTACACAATAAAGTGAGTAAAAACTGTACAATATATGGACAAGACTGAGCTATCTGTACAGTTAAAACTGAGCGTGTATGATGAAACTAAATATAGATAAAAAATTTATATGAAATTTGATACTGTTTCAAATGCCTGAGAGTGACTTATTTTCTTAAACCCGGTTGCACAAAGTATTGTTGAAAGTTTTGTAAGTTAACAAATTTGTTAACTTGCCAATAAGACAATTCAAAAACAGTTGACAATCTAATTGCCTAGATAATTTATTGATTAAGTTAGTAATTCTTTATGCAATCGGGCCATAATTTATTCTAAAATTATGTAAGGAATGTACAATCTAGTTGCTATGGATTGTCTATGAAATATACAAGTACCTACCGAACAGTTCCACTGTCGGCAGTAGGTCACGGAAACAAATGCAACACGCTGGCACGCTAGATCTAATTACGGGGTTGAAAAATCTAAGCGCGCACGGAGGGACTTATTAGAAATGAGAGTGTGTAACAACTCAATCAGTCAGACGATGTTAGTATTAAATATAGTTTGTGCAATGTTCGAGTAACAATGACAGCTAACAACAACAATACAACTCGAAGTGTTGTTATTTAGAGTATGAATATGTTATCGTGCATGGCGTTTGGCGTGTTAATTTATAGTTTGATTAGTTTTTGCCATACTGGGTTCGTTAGTGTAAAGTTTTTTTTTTTTAATTTGCCTTATTTTTTCTTTTGTTTTGAAAGGTGAAAAAGGAATTGTAGATTTTTTTTATTTGCTTGACAGGTTTATTAATAAATTGTACTATAATTATACGCAATTGTTATGTGTTTTTGCTATAATTTAAAAAAAATACATGTATGTATATTAGGGTGATTTTTAATAAAGTAGAAAATTTATTTTTCTTTTGATGCCCTCTAGATCATTTCAAATGCAACAAAAAAAATCGGAAAAATATTTGTAGCTCTTAATTTTAACAATAAACCGTTTAACTGAGTTCAAATTCAGTATAAATCCTTTTTTACATTAGTTTCGAAAACTTTATTTTGAATTTTGTAATTATGTGAATTTATTATGTGAAAAAATATCCCGTACTGAAGTTTTTGAAATTGTACAGCAATATTGAAACTATCAATTGTCATATCCTTTGACTATCTTCCCATTAAACAATTTTATATATACATATATTTACTACTAATAATGTGCATATATAATTCTTAATGGCACTATATTGTTTGATGTACATGATACGATGATACTACTATACAATAAAAAAACACATTTTTGATGTAAAATAAATAATATTCTAAAATAATTTCAATTTGACCATATAATTTTTCTCATTATAGTGAAACAATAAAAACAAGTTGTCATAACTAAAAAATTGTATAAATGTATACATTTCCTACAAGTTATTAGAACGGTATTATTGATTAAAATTGGCGGCCAGTAGGGTATTGAGTCGCCGACTAAATAACTATTTGAAAAGCGAAAGAGTAAAAAAAGCGTCGAAGCGATAAATAAAGTGAGCTATCCGGGGGACTGATTCGTATATGTGTACGCTTAAAGAAAATGAACTCGAAAAAGGAAAGCAAAATACAATATATTCAAACGGCAACATAAATTCGACTCCAATTTACCGTGACGTTTCCTTATTTTCTTTACAACTCGTCTGCGGGTTGGGCGAGGGGATGTGGCAGAGCAGAGAGAAATGCATAGCCGTCAATCACCGTACGTTTGTTTTCGAGAGGAATGCTCTGATAGGGTACATGTCTGTCACTTTTCACACCCTTCACGTCAAATAAAAACAAAGAATGGAAGAAGAAAAAAAAAACAGTCGCCGAGGCACAGCTTGCTTCGATGTAATGTCGAACGAAAATTTACGGAATTTTGGTGAAGGATTTACGAAGGAAATTAATGATCTTTCTCGATGCAAGACTTGTTCTTGTTTATTTATTTGATGTTATTTTTGGTACAAAATTGAATAAAAGTTATTATTGGTTTATATAATTTTAATTTATATTTGCCAATTAAGCAACTTCATTTTATTATAATTTTTTATATATTCATTATTTGCTGTCAATTTCTTATAAACTCATTGTATGGCACTACGTTTAAAGAGAATTTGTACTTAAAATATTTTGTAAACACATAACACATAAGTTTATGTCAATTTATGTTCTATGATCCAATAACTGCTATGCATTTTAAAATACTGGTTAAATTCAGCAACTTTTCATGTATATATGTAATAACCTAGTATTATTTTTGTTATATATTACATAAATTTATGTATACATATTTGCAAAAAAAAAATGTTTTATATATATATTTCTAATAAATTCTAATACATTAAATTGATTTCTAATAAATGCACATTTGAAAAAGAAAACAAAAATATAATTTTGTTATTTGTTTTAATTTTATATAACTTTCAAAAAATCCAATTACATCAAAATATTTTTAAAAAATTCTGAAAATACCTTAATTTAAATACTTATTCAAAATTATACGTACATAAGTACCTGTAAATTTGATCATCAACATAAACATACCCCTCAGAGTAAAATTATGACACCGTGTTTACATTACCGATTATAGTAAAATGAAAGCTTTCACAGTATATCGCTAATTTTTCTTTTTAGCGCTTTTCCTCTGCCCTGATGAATACAAATTGCACCCGACTGCGAAGTTTAGAAGTAAGTGTGCGTGGCGTCGCATTAAAACGACGCAAAATGATGGAAATAAAAACGTCACAACGTCGACGAACTTAACTGCCATCGAATAAAAGAAAATCTTTGAACTCTTGGCATATGCTTGAATGTTGCAACTAATTCATAATTTTCAAATGTAATATTTGGCTATAGTTATTATATATCAATTGTAAATTAATGTATAATGTAAATAATTAAATATTATAATTAATAAAATGTATAATATCTCGATTATTTTATGTGTCAAAATCGTAAAATTGGCGTAATTATCTAATTTAATTAGATATTTCTTCCTAGTTTATTGTATATTTATCTATTCCTGTTCGTTGATTTACCTAAGATTTTAGATTATTTGTCTAACTTTTATTTGAAAATAACAATTTAATTTCAACTAATTAAATAATATTTTATTTATAATAATTTCTAATCAACTAAAAGAAGTTTGTAAAAAATATATATAATTTTCTGTTCAAATATGCAATATTCGATATATCCTTGTCGCAAACGTTTCGTCATACATCGTAGATAGCAAAACATCTGCGACGAAGATAGATCGAATTATATCAGAAAATTCTATAAATTTAATAGATACCGACCGTGAAAGCCTGAAGATTACTAATAGTGTTGTTATTTACTAATAATAATAAATTTCCAATAATACAAATATTTATAAACTAAAATATCGGCCCGATTGCACAAAGCATTGTTAAATGATTTATAAGTTAATCAGTTCGTTAACTCATCAAGTGACCAATTGACAAGTTGACAATCTAGTTACACATTTAACTTATTAATTAAATTAAGAAAGCTTTTTGCATCCGGATCTTTGTGATATTACTTAGGTTGGTATTGAGAGTATTAAAAATATTTCCAGTCTAAATAATCTTCACTTTTCGTCTATAGTACTTTTGTAATCGTCCATCCAATCTCCCCCTTTCAGCATCAACATCAAAACACGTCACCAAGCCATTTAATTAGAAAAATCCTCGCATTCTCTACGTCCACACATCCGCATACATCATCAAAAGATAATGTACTCCTCATTTTTCTACACTTTCATGCCCCCCAGCTAACAACTTATCCGGCATGTCTCCGCCAATTCAGAAGCGGCGGACGTGTTTTTAATTGTCGTAGCGAGCGAGAGAAACGGTCGGTCGAAAATTTTATTCAATTACAGTAACAAATTTAGTACATATCTCGTGCACCTCAGAATGTGCGGTATTTTATTTTCATTTTGGGCGACGTATAGCCAACAGCAGGGGAGACTAGCGGTTGTTGGGGGGTGTCGAAACGAGACGAGATGAGAAATTGCTATCAACGTCACTATATGTATGTTTGTGTGTTTGTGTGTGTATTCTAGAGACTGCTTGACATTTTCCGGACCTTTTTAACGCCGGTTTTATTGGATTTTTTACGTGTTTTTCCGTGCAAAAGTGAAAATGGTATTACGTAATTATGGCAAACGTTGAGTGCTGGTAAAAATGGTGTTTTAACGTTAGTACGTTGTGATAAATATTGATGTAAGTAAATTTTATATTTTTGAAAATAATTTTTGCAGACATCAAGCATGTTGAAAAAATATACAGAGAATCTTGTTATTTTAAATTTAAATAAAAAATAATTATGTAGTTTATTGTTCGTATTTATTTGAATTTCTTAAAAATTTTGCCAGCCATTTTAAAAAACATAAAATAGTAAATACATACTCATAAAGTATAATACAATTTCTTAGTATTTTTAATTAGCAATTATTTTCCGCCAAGCATTTTTAAACCGTGAAAATTTTTTAGAAATTTAATAATATTTAAATGATTTCTACTTTCTACTTATATTAGACAAATTATCTAATTGACTATATTATATAGTGCATTGTTTTAATGTAATTATTTTCATTATTTAATTTTAAGGTCCTAGACTTAGAAACAATAAACAAATAAAGAACCGAAAATTTTTTTAATCTACCATTTGCTCAAGTAAGGCTCGGTTGCTTTGTATGTTAACCAATTCGTTAAAATGTCAACTGACCAATCAATGAGGTGGTTCAAAAATAGTTGACAATCTAATTGTCTAGTTAATTCATTGATTCAATTAACAATACTTTGTGCAAGCAAATCTAAGTTGATTTGACTATACCATATTAATAAGATAAAAAATAACAAAGTTGCAAAAGAGCATTTTTTGAAAAAATATGAAAAAAAGTGAACAAATTTTTAAACTTAAATCATGATGTTAGACTAATATGTGTTTAACAACGTTTTACGCAACCGGTCCCATAAAAAGCATTTGTACATGACAAAACATTTACGCAAGGATCAATAATTTTAAAATTATAAACCAGTAATATTATACTGAAAAGATAAAGTTATTTTGTTTTAAAATAAAGTAACTGGATAAAAATTTAGAAAATAATAATTTATCATATTTCAATTAATTGACTAAACAGTTGGTATTTCTTATATACATTTACATATTTTTGTAATATTATACAGATTTGTATAAAATTATTAGCTTGTAGTACAAGTAAGCTATTTAACATTTATATTAAGAGAAATTCTTTAACTCTAACGTAAATATCATACTAGTATTGATATCAGATACTCAAATAAGATAATACTTTTTTCAAACAACTTAAGAAAAATTAATATACAGAAATATTTTTCATTTAAATTTTATTATATTAAATAAATACGTAATAAAACAAAAATTTCCTACAATTTACTTCTGTCAGTAATTAACCTCGACTTAACATAAAACAGTAACAAACGCAGATCGGCCATACTTCATAAATCTTTTCCATTTAATTGGCTTAAACCAACTGAACAAGCTGCTTACTACGTTTTTTTTTTTTTATCCAACCACCCTTTAACATTTAATTCCACAACAGGAAAAATATAATTAACCACCACATCCCTCAGTCCACTTCAAATTTAGCGTTTTACGCGTGCGCAGAAAGCATTGATACATCTTCATTACCGACCTCGACGAGAAACGAATTTAACTAAAACAAACTGCGACGCCATAATTGAAATAAATAGTATAATACGGGGACTGTATTTATTTTATCCGGGGGTGTGCTTTTTCGGAAAAGGGAATTCTGTATGGCGCCAGAGTAGGACCCCTTTTCGGCGTATAAGTTTTTGCGTTTTTTTTTTTTTGTGTCTACTTTTGCTAAAGACTAACAGCCGAGTGTTGTAAAAGTTTTTTTTTTTTCTCGTACTTTCTTTTCTTGGAGTCTTTTCTTGCTGGTTGCTTTTAAGGCGCTGCTAATACAGGGAAACGTTTGCATCGGACGCGAGTTTTGTATTCCTACTTTTGTACAAATGGAGAAAAAATGACGCAAGTTTTTCTCGTGATAAAGTTGGTAATTTCTTTGTTTGTGTGTTAGAATTTTTGTACGATTTAATGATTGTTTTTGGACGGGTAATTGTAGAATGAGTAATTTATGTTGACGGTCTAGTTGTTTTCAAAATAACTCAAATACCAGTTTCTTTCAAACAGTTTTCATACAAGCATAGAAATTTATGAAAAAACAGCCGGTCTCTCATTATTAGTACTTAATTTTTTTTAGTAAAACAAATATTTATGTCCTATTGCACAAAGCATTGTTAACTTAATCAATTAGTTAACTAGGCAACTAGATTGTCACCTATAGTCTATTGACAAGTTAACGATCCTAATATTATCTGTTTTAAATAATTATTATTTATATTATATTATTTAAATATTATAGTTTTAAATTTTATGACAAACAAAAACGCCGGCTAGCAGGATCGATCCATCCATCGCAGTATTATATTTGGCAGTACCTAACGCTAAAAACACGCTCGGCTACTGCGTTGATGATAGTCACAATTATACAGAACATTATTAGACACATTTAATTACCAAGTAACATATATTTTCTAATGCAGACATGTTTGTAATTAATAATTGTCATGACTAATATGTTTAAGTACATATTAATTATAATAATATAGTAAAATATTTTGCAGAACTCATTGTATTCAAATAGAACTGTTTCTACTAGATTGACAGAACGTAAAAAGTAAATTCATCTAAATCATCCAGATAAATCTGCTATTGCTGAACATGCTTTATGATGTAAAATTTGAAGATATAGTAATCATTGCTAGACCAATCAATATTAGCAGCAGATTAATTAAATACTAACATGAATCACTGTGAAGGCATTGAGTTAAATAAAATTTGGCTTCCATTAAGTAAAAAACTATAATTCTTGTGATCTAATTACTTATATTTTACCTAGTATAACTTATTGCTATGTACTGTTATTTACTTTAATGTTATGGTAAAAATTTTGACCTGATGAAAACAAGCGTTAAGTTTCGTCAAAACGTTGTTTTTTAGAATATAATTAAACAGAATTTTATCTTAAAACAGTTTTTATTTTAATGTCTAATAATGATTTGTCTAATTACTAGGCGTCCAGCTTTAATGTCGTAAAAACAAATTATCTGTTATTGTTTTGATTTTCTTAATATGAAAAATTACAGAATAATTAAAAAATATGATGATAATAACCAATAAAAATAAAAAAATTAAAAAAGTATATATACTTCGTACGCAACAGGGCGGAACATCACGTCAAACACGAGAATTTATCCCGGCATGAATTTCATAAGTTTGTTTTTTCAGTTACGAAACTGAAATTACAATGTGCCGGGTTTCCTTTTCTTTATATATTTTTTTTTCCTGTTTCACCCTGCGCGCTGCAATGCCAACATAAATTTCAGGATTGCTGAAGTTTTTCTTTTTTTTTTCTTTTGACATTTTGTACGTCGCACTTGCCTACCATCTCATTTCTTTTATATTTTTTGTTTCGCCTTGCGCTTACTTAGATTATAAAACTTGACTTGTAATTATGATAAAGTTACAAAATGATAACCGGCGAATGTTTAATTATTTCGCGGACACACAGTATGTGTGTGTGACCAATGCACTAATGAAGAAAAACGTTGTTTTAATGCTTGTCTAGTTACAATATTGCAGTTTTCTTTTAAGCGGATTCTTGCAGACAAGAGTAAGATTTATGAAATTTAAAATTATGCTGTTTTATGATCATATCTTTGTAATTAAAGTTTTTTATACTTGCTTTTTCTCAGCTGGTATATCAACGTTCATTTTGTAAAATTATATATTGTAATTTTAAATACTATCTTTGTTTTAATATCAGATTACATACAGTAGAGTAAGATTAAGTAATTTTATTTAATATTGTTTTAAATTAAGATTTTTTTTTACTCTTTGTAAAAAATATCCATTCATTTTCTGTTAAATTGCAAGTTTCATGATAAAAAAATTGCATGTTAGTTTCTAATTATATTTAATGCAAATTTTTTGATATAAATTATAATTATATTAAAAATTGTTTATTTATTTTCTAATTAGTCTAATTTAGTCTAATAACTGGACCCGGGTTTGAATCCAGCTTGGTGCATGGTTATTTGTAAACTAATTTTGTATACGTTATTTTGTTTACATAACAATCTCATCTTGTAATTTTTTGTTAATATTTTAAAGATGATTATCTAAATATGTATCAAAATATAATTTAATCCAAAATATATTTTTCTAGATAGTATTTCTGAAATGAATAATGCAGTTATTTTGAATGAAGTTATCAATATTAAATTGAATAGAATATTAATAGTTCAACTAATACAACACGAACTATCAATAATCAATAAAAATTACTTGAAAATAAATAGGCATTCCAACAAAAAATTAATTTTATTCTAAACCAATATTCCGATATGTTTTTTTTATTTTCAATTTAATATCTCTCTATGTCATAATACTGTAGCACAGTGGTTTGTTGAACACCCCTTGATGCTTTCCTATTTATCTTGTATCGGAACAAATTACATACGAAATACAAGTCATATATCATACGAGAGCAATCGAGCGAGCGAACGAACGAACAGAGTGAACGAGTCTATAAAGACATGCACGCTTATTGTATGGAAATTAAAACAAAAACCGATTAATTGCTCCTAGATAGATCACTGACACGTATTATCAGTTTCAATCGGAACAAATCAATATTATGCTTGAAATGAACCAGAATTATGATTAGTTAATCGAAAGATTTTTGATTAGAATTTTAAAAATAATCAGTTAATATTCTAAACAAAACAAAAAAATAATTAAAGAAAGCTACTATTTAAAGTTTTGTTTAATTTTGTATTAAACGTCAAATTTTAATATAAAATTAAAATGAACTAAATAATAAATTATTACTTTCTTTCAACACAGAATATATGCGTATAAAAATTGTCACAAATATATAAATTACATATTGAAATAAATTAAAAGGCTTTAAGATTTAGTTCTGTATTAAATTTAATTATAAATCAATGTTTTGACGTACTCTATGTACATCATCATCATCAGAAAAAGTGATGTATGTAGAGTATACGTCGAAACGTCAATTATTAATTAAAATTAATACAGAACTAAATCCTAAAGCCTTATAAAGCAATTTGTACAAATTTAGCAAAAGATTTAAAATTACACTTATGATTTAATCTTAATCTCGTTTCCAGTGTCATTTATTGTTTTTCTTTATTTTCTGATAAATATTCTAATATTTATTCCGTATTAATCGTTTTCAAAATAGTAAAAAAATAATTTAGTAGCTTATAAAGAGAAGGTTGTACGTGACATTCAGTATTTGAATTTATAACATCTATTTAATTTTTGTTATTTATTAATAATCTATTAAATAAATTTATTGTGCCCGTAATTTAATTCTTTTTATTATAATTTATATATATTTTAAAACAATAGTATAAGCATACAAATTTAAATATAATTATTTAAAAATTTTTTTTCTATTAAAACAATACCAATAAAATATTCATTTTTATATAACAAATTCTGCTTATTATTTAAAACGACTGCATTATAAATAATATAAGCGAAAATTTGCATAACGCAAAACTGTCAGGAAAATTTGCAATGTAAATTTTAATATTTAACTATAGTATACGTGCTAGGTTGTATGTACACGTTTCTATTCAATATAAAATATTATATATATATATATATATATATATATATATATATATATATATATATATATATATCTTTAACTATGAGAACTTGGTAAGTAACTGTAATAAAAACAAAAGAATACAAGTTTATCTTGTACAACTACAATAAAAGTATAATAATACAAAGATTTTTTCTGTTATAAAAATACTGTTTTATTGTATTTAATATGCACATAAAAAAAATTACCTGAATACATTTTCTAAAGACGTAAGAAAATATTATTTTAAATGAGTATTCAGTTACTTTACCTACTCTTGAAAGTATCTTCTTAAGTTTTCAAATAATATTCCAAATGTAAAACTATTTTGTATTTTTTTTCTACACTGTAAAAAACTGTAATATAAATTTATGTAATTTTACATAATTATTAATAGTAATATAGCAGCGTAATTTACGTAATATTACAATTTTTCTGAATAAATACATTCATAGAAACAAAAGTTTTTACAATGTATGATACAAAATTATATTTAAAAAAATATATACTAATACATTGTCTCGAGTTAGAAAACATGACACATTAATTTAAATATTATTATTTTCTAGTATTTGTAGCGAACTGAAAGAGAAGTTTGAAATGAAATTGAGCGAATGAATAAAAATGAATTCCAGTAGTATATTTCAATACGCAGGTGGTCTTCAAATTGGCACTTCCAAGAAACAGAACCAAATCATACCATAACCTGCTTTTATTTTTACGTGAATTTTTTAATGCGATCCAAAGTTCTAACCTAACCTCACCTAACCTTAGCTCAGCTCCTGCTTCGTCGCGTCGGTTGCCGCACCGCAGCCGCTAAGCGCAGAGTGATCTGTAATCGTAAAAACAGCGCAGCGCGATGGTAATAACAGCAAATGCATGTTAAAAACGTTCCTCTTAATAGCACCAGTAAAAACCGACACATAAATCCAAAGAGTGTAAAGTTAGTTTATTATTCTACGTGCCCGTGTGTCGAGTACACACGCGTAAAATTTTATTTTCGAATAAATAGCAACGACACAGCGGTGTCGAGACTCTTACGAAAAGGTGAAATGAACAGGTACATATTCAGTCTTTCCAAGCAAGAGATGTAAATTCTTTTCTCATATAAACTGCGTACACACTTGTAATGCATATGGAGTACATGTGAATGATAACTATTTTTCTCGCTTTCGGTGAAGATTTATCGGGGAGCTATTATAGAATCGTGTAGAACATCTTGGATGTATTTATTACTCGTGTTCTACATGATAGTTTTTAGAAAAATGATTTAACCTCATTTCCTAATGCATTCGAAAATCATGAAATAAATATTTTAATATGTTCAAAGTAATAAATATGGGACAATTGCATAAAACGTTTTTAAGTAGTTGTTTGGTTAATTAATTGCGCGCGGAAATTTTTTGTTGTTTTCAAAACGCCTAATTGATTGATCAGAAGACAATTTAAGAATAACCAATATTTCTTTAAATAAAAACTAAACAGAATCTAATCCTAAAACAGTTTTAGTTAATACAATGAGTTCTGAAAAATATTTTACTATGTTAGATGTTTCTTTATTTTAGATAAATTTGTTTAAAGTTATACAGATCTTTATTTTTTTTAATATTTATTTATAATAAATAAATACTATAACATAATATAACACACAAATAAATATTATAAATTAAGATAATACAAATTATTATTATTTTTACAAATTTTTATCTTTATATTGAGATATTCTCCATCATTATTCAAAAAATCAAATTATAATTCATACACTATTAACTCAACATCTCAGCTCAGCACATCATTACATTTATATGATAAACACAGAAATCCAGCACATCGTACGATGCCGAAGACAATATCATCTGAAGAGGGCTGGTGAGGTGTGGCCTTCCCGATCGGATTGTGTTTGTATGCTAATAGTTCACATCTTTGGCTGGAATGATGACAGTATTGCCTCGTATGTGCGTGTGCATCGTAGCTTGTGTCGAAGCGATGCGGTGCCTCCCACGACATACACACACAACATTACGTTGTTTGTTGTGTTTGCGACCCTGATTTTTATGATAAATAATTCCGTCATGCTAATACGCGTGTACATGTAACGGACTGGGGGCTGTCCTGACAACAATGTGAATATGGAAAAATATTGTTTGTGTGTATGTGTGTGTGTTTGCTTCGATAATCAAATTGTTTGTAAAGAATTTTTACAAGATGGGTTATACATATGAAATGTAAAATTAAATTTTAAAAAAACTTTCAGAATAGTAAAATATTAAAATAAAACTGCTTTAGGTTTCAGTTCTGTATTAATATTTATTAAAATAAGTAACTAGATTATAAAATTTATAAATTTTTAATTAAAAGAAGCCAAATTTTATTTAAATCAGTGCCTACGCACTGATTGATGTTATCTTTTTCTTTATAAATTTTTATTGCTTCTCTTATCTGTTAATATTGATGGGTCTTGCAATTATTACAGTATTTTTCAATTTTACATTATAAAGATTTTCATTTTTATTTTTTTTTTCTTATAGTAAAATATCTTTTAAAACAATGCTATATATCTGAAAAAGTGCTGCACAAACTTTTTTCACAATCTCGAAATTAGTTTTCTCCAAACATTCCTATTCAAACAAGCAACTCTAGCTTCTTTCATACACCCAATAGTGAATAATTATTAGACTGGTGTTCCATCTCTGAAACCCGTTTCACACGATGTATTAAAATTTGGAAATCAACGCGTTAAATTGCGCAGTAGTTCAATTTTCGTAAAAAAATTAACGCAAGTTAACGCGTTTATTTTCTACATTCGGGTTTCATATATAAAACAACAACTGATAAAACTAAAATCGTGCAAAATTTGTAAACAATTTGGTTCAGAACCACTAGTTCTTCATTAAAACACAACACTAATTTTATGATAAATAAAACAATTTAAATAAATTTTTAAAAAATGATTTTGTCAAGAATATTTAAGCTTGTACATCGAAACGTCGACTATTAATAAAAATTAATACAAAACTAAATTCTAAAACTGTTTTATTTTAATATAATGAGTTCTGAAAAATTTTGCTATACTTATTAATATATTCTTTTTTATATTTGTAGATTTTAAAAATTTTGAAAAATTGCTTTCAGATTCTCTAAATAATTTGCGAATTTATACTATTAATACGATAAAAATAACATTATTAATATATATTGTTATATAATAATAATAACAATATTATTTCAATTTTCAACGTATAACTTACCATTACAAACAAATATTGATATAAACAAAATTACAAATTTAATATTAAGTTCTAAACTAATAGCATTTCATATTCATCTGTATTAGTCACAACTCATAAACAACCAGCAAACTAAATAATCTCAAATGAAAAATATTCACTGTTTAGTCATGCATGAACTATGTATACATATTTTCGGAAATTATGTTGTTTTGAATAGAACCAAAACTACATACGTCCATATGCTAAGGGGGTGATTATAAACCCTGTAATGTTCGTATATATCAGTCGTATGTCTGGTTAGCCACGTGCTATACTGATTTTCGGGACATCTGCTGTTAATTTGACGGGACTATATTATATTCTCACATCATTTAGCTTTACAAAGTCTTTTCATTTTTCTCTATATTTATGGATTTCTGTTTGAATGTGCATGATTTTGTTATTTGGCTCTGCTGGTACTAAGTCCCCCACTATTTTTATGTCAGTTTCAGCAAGTTAATTGAATTCAATTTTTGATAGTTGCTATTTATTAAGTTTTATTGACTCGGAGAAGTGCATATGTTGTAGAAAAAATTTAATAAATGGTTATTGAAGTAGTTTTATAAGTTAATGGGAATATGTAACACAAAAAATAAAGTAACTCTATTTTAATACATTATCGGCCGGTATTATCTCAATCAAACCAAACATTTACCCAAAATGTCCAAACCATCTTATTTGAATAACATCAACTTTTGTAACTACATTTTTATTAATTTTAGACTTTGCACACAAAAACATGATTTAATTAATTATAAAATTTATACAATATTTTCAAATCTAATTAAAATTAATTAAAACAATTTTGTTTTTGGTATACAAAATTTATTTAACTGTAAATTTACATTAAACAAATGTTCTTGAAATATTTATCAATTAATTATATATGGTTACAACAAATACAACAATATCTAATTAATTTTTTAATTATTTCCGCCCGAAATTTTCAATTATTTACAAAAATAACCTACACATTTGCTGATAAGATTCGCATACCATAAATGTCCACACAATATAACCAAAATTTATAAACAATATCCCTATTAATTGTTAATTATCATTGAAATATCAATGCAAAATATTCCATATTGTCATTATGTGGTTCACAATAAAACAAAAGAAAAATGAAACGTATTAATTTTAAACACAGTTATTATATTAAAAACACAATACAATTCTAGTGTTATAATATCAGAGTAGGCTGTGTGATGTAGTATGAGGGACAATGTAACTGTATTGTAAAAGTTAATATAACGCTAGTAATGCACTAAGTCACCATTCATAAATAATGCAGAATGCGTGTCCTGATGTGTATGTGCCCATATATGAGGGGTGTCCAAGCCGAGAATGACGTGCCTGGAATATTCATTTGTAATCGATGTAAATTGTACATCCTTTTACTGACATTTATTAACAATATTTCCTTTTCTATACTGGTACTATAACCGTTAGTAATCTGTTAGACAAATTAAGTAGATACGGTAGAAAAATAGATTGAAATAAAATTTAAATTAGAATTTCAGATGAAGCACGGATCAAATGATACTTTGTAATTAAATTGATACGCTGCGTTCATAAAATGTATACGTATTAGAAGAAACATAAATTATTTATTATTCCCCCGATGAAAATCATATACGATGTATTAATTTCAAATTAAAAATGTACGAGTACATTTCATATTACTACTAAAAAGAAGAAAAAAAAATTGATTCTAAGATTTCCACTGAGGTAACCACATTTTCTAAGTTTACACTGCAAATTTGAGCTTATGACAGTTACGTCTTAAAATCAGTTATAGCTAAAACCGATTTTACATCCGAGCTTGTACTATCAACCATTATTTTTTAAGAAAGTTAATAACATTAATATTTTTTGGATATCAACAAAATAAGTATATGTTTTAGCCAAAGTAAATTTTAAATTTTTTTAAAGCTATCTCAAAGGTTCCAATACAATTTTCATTAATTTTTGAAAACCTTACAGATCACTATATATAGTATTTTTTTAACAATTATCTTATTTAGATAACAAAAATATACTTAATTTTTATTTTTATGTTTTATTTTTCATCTGATAAATATGTATAATTGTTAAAAAATTAATATTATTTATAATATTAATTGAGAGTGTTTTGCGTGAGCGAAAGTTTCCAAGTAGTAGGAATAAAAGTGCATGTACGAGAGGTATCATGAATGTAGATAAAACTAAAGCTTGTCTGAATAAAAATGTTTGGAGACAACTAATTTTGGAATAATGAAAAGAATTTGTGCTATACTATAATTTGTTTGATTATTCGTTCATACACTATTCATCATAAAATTACAATTAGCTTTCAATTTTTTGCCAATTTAAAAACACAAAACCAATACAAAAAATATAAATAAGCAAATACGTTAGATCGCCTTGTTTGTCAAAAAGATTAACTAAATGATAGATAACTATTTAATATTCATAATTGGTACGTGTGTGTGTGCGTTTTTTTTCTATAGGTATAGAAAGTCACTTACAAAACCTACACACGTATTTTCACATCTAGAATAAAATAATTTATAAATATTTATCACCGAATGTTACCTATTAATACTGTACATTCAACTCTAGATTAACATATGGAATTAAATGCCTACTAATATAGATAAAAGTCATAAATCATTAACAATTATCTATATTTGATTTGCTGCAGATTAAAATATTATTTAGCACCTACCTGCGTTTATTTGCACAGTCAAAGATTTCTTAAGCGTTTAATACCACGTCAAAGTTGTTTACGCATAAATTACATTTTAATAAATCCAAATAATTAAGGCTGAAGTAAATACGTTTGCTAATTTTTTATAATAGTACTAATTTTTTTCCGGGTTGTGAATTTTAATTAGTGATTTTTATGTAATGAACAATTTATTGCTGTTTCAGTAATTAAATTTAATTTAAAGCAGTTAATGTGTTTTGAAAAAAACTGTAATAAATTACAATAAAATATACAAACAATTTCTTTATAAAATTAATTCACATAATTTTCATGATTAAAAATATAAATTAAAGTCGACTCATTTAAAATTATTCATAGGGAATAAATATAAGTATATTTTTTTTATTAAAAAAAAATTTGGGAAAAACTTGTATAAGATATAATTAGTTTGTATATATTAGATACAATAGTTATTTTAAATTTAGACTATTTAAAAATTAAATAAATATTTAAACAAGAAAATTTAATTTATTTATGATTTTATATGAATTATTTCAATATGAAAAGATAAATATTTAAGACATAAATTTACACAAAGTTATTAGTACAATTAATCATCAAAATAAATGTATTCACAATTGTACAGAATTCTAGAAAAAGGCTTACAATAAGTATAATCTTTCTTACAGTTCTTGTAAGTTTTCTAAAAAGAATTAATTAGATTTCTATAGAACTTAAGTCAACTATATCAAAGAATTACATCACGATAAATCAAACTTTTCTTTAACAAGACGAAACACAAATACAGACAAATTACTATGAATTGTTAGAGGATTACAAGTACATGCACAATTCGTAATTATTTATATACCCTGTACACGCATACACTGACAAAAAAAGTACTGAGATATGTATAATATGCAGTATGTTTCGAAAACAGTTTCAAAGAAAATACTGTATGAGAAAGACAAGACAACATATTTTGCTTAGAGATTTATATTGAAATTCTTCAAGCGATTAATTTCGACTTACGAGAAATTTCTTAGTAAATTCAAAGCTTTTAGGATCATAAGATGATTTTAATTTTAAACATTAGTTGTTGTTGCTTGCATTTTCTGTAGGTACGTTTTACATCTAATCTATAAATGTATACAATGTTAAACTAAATTTAAATATTTACTAACTTCCAAATTAGTATTAATCATTTTATCTATATATCTTTGGAATATAATATTTATATTTGGTTTTTATTAAAAAGTGATCTATTTCAGTTTACGGAAAGTTCAGTTTTGTTTTGAAGCATGTCTACCATAATAATATATTATTCAACAAGTATATTAACTAATTTCTGGTATCGATTACGTTTCAGTAGTCTGCAACCTAAATTGTAGGTCCATTAACAATGCAAGTAAAATATTGTTAATAAAACTTAATTATTCAATATCTTGAACATATAGTATCATAACATAGAAAAAAAATCTTTCAAAACTCATTGTATTAAAATGAAACTGCTTTAGGTTAAATTTCTGTATAAATATTTATTTAAAATCAACGCTCGTTTTCATCAAGATAAAAATACTTATAAGTACATTTTTATCCTGATGAAGACGACTGTTGAGTTTCGTCGAAATGTCGATTTTAAATAAATATTTATACAGAACTTTAACCTAAACCAGTTTTATTTTAATATAGTACCATGTTTTGCTTAGAAATTACAGGAACTAATAGACCAATAACTAACAAAAATAAGGATTGCAACACAAGCCGTAGGCGAGTTCCATAAATTATTTTAGGCTCATTATTATCAAATTTTGAAATAAATGTATCCTCTGAATAATATTAAAATTAACCATTGAAATATTATTATTTACTCTGGGAATACATTTTTTTAGCCAATACGATTTTTTATTTATCTCCAGAATAAATAAAAATTGAAAACACTGGCCCTAAGTAAATTATAGCGATATTTGCACTGACATGTTTATTTTACGATTTTTAACAATTTTAAAAAATTTGTGATTGATCAAAAACCGTGAATTATAAACAGTATAACTTGACAAAATATACATATATAATAAATGTATGATTTAACTAAAGAAATAAATAATTGGTAATATTTTTGTTCTAATTTTATAGATTAAAAAAAAATGGCTTAAAAACAGTTCAAAATGTGTTAACTTTTGTCTGAAGGTTCTTTTTTATACATACAAAATAATAAATTAGTAAATATTTTTATTATTTACTTTTTAGTTACTATGACAATCTACAATATATAATACTTGCGGTATACATTTCACATTGTTTAAAGAAACATATATGTCACTATAATTATTTTTAGAAACAATAAACCGTAAAACTAATATAAGGTGCTGAATAATTTTTTCTACATTTATTACACGAGATGTCAGGACAGTTATACACCCATGTGACAACTGTAAAAAATGACAATCCGGTCATCATAAAATAACTAAAATGAATTGTGTTTTTTTTTTGTCTATTTGTCAAGTGCGTTCTATATGAGGGAAGTACATGTACAAATCGTAGGCGTTTTTATTTTAAAAACACGATTGTCCTTTCTTATTGTTCTTTGTGGTTACATGCAACGAAACAACAGAGTTTCTAGTAATAATTAATATCAAACACTAACATGGAAAACGTAAGCAATTCCGGAACAAGATATTCAGATGATTGGTATTATATGGAATATGTTCAAACTACACTTGTTTGTTTGTTTGTTTGAATGCAGAGGTAGATTAGCTTAGCATCTGAGCCTCAGATACCCACACTACAATAAACATAACTATATTTTATATTGTTACATATTAAATAGAAAGTTTATAATTAGTTAATTAATTGTATTTGCTTTGTGTTAATAGTTATAAATGATATTTATAACTCCTTGTGATCGTAAAATATACAATAACTTAATTTTACTGTGATGTCAAAAACCTAAATTATTTTGTAATTAAACTTTGATATAATAGTAAAAAAAAAGAAGAAAGAAGTCCGTTTGAGTATATACAATGCTGTTTTGGTGTCTACGTTGATGTATGGTAGTAAATGTTGGGTTTGGTTGCAAAAGTATAAAAAAATGACTGTTGGAGAAATAAGATTTTTACGTGGGGTACGTGATATAACCAAGAAAAATCGGGAACGAAACAGATTAGTGTATGATGAGTCTGAAATTGAAAAAAAATGTTGTAGCAATAGTTGGTGTTAATCAGTTAAGATTTTTCGAATATCTTGAACAAATGTCTAACATTTGGTTAAAATAATGTATATAAATGATTTTGAAGTTATACGTTTGCGTGGACGTCTGATGAGTAGTTGGAGTGATATGATTGAAAGTGTTTTGCGTGAGCGGAAGTTTCCAAGTAGAAGGAATAGAAGAGCATATATGAGAGAAATTATGAATGTGGGTGAAACTAAAGTTGCTTGTCTGGATAGGGATGTTTGGAGGAAACTGATTCCGAGATAGTGGAAAGAGATAGTGTATATAATAGTAAATATATTTTTACTAAAAATATATTTAAATTTGTTCTGTTTATTTACTGTTAAATGTTATTTGTATTTTTTTCCTGATAAAGACGTATGTTGAGTTAGTCGAAACGTCAATTATCAATAAATATTAATACAAAACTACAACTTAGAGCAGTTTTACTTTAATATAATGAGTTCTAAAAGATTTGTTTTTACTATCTGATCAACATTATTTCCTGAGACACAGCGTTTGTGCGACACGGCAATCAACGTATTAAACTTAATATTTTTATTTCTCATTAAAAAAATTGTCGCCAACCTCAATAAATAACCTCACATCTGTTCAGCATTCGCCTCGTCCATAACCAAGTGTCGACCCTTATGAAATTATAAATTATGTCGCCGCAAAACACCCGTACATACATAGGTTACGTACAAACACACAGCCACACATCGCAGTATAAGAATAGACTTGATAATGATACGACAACAATGGCTAATGTTTAATACACGATCCGACTGGCATGCCCACGCTTCTGCATAGCGAGGTGCGGTTCCCTGAGCCTCTCCGTGCACTGGGTGCTGGGTTGTCACGGCTTGTCGCTGACGGGGCACCGTGTTTACACCGCGCAGCACCCAGACCACCCAGCCAAATGCTGTGGCCATATTAATTTCGTTTAATTGTTTTCTGGTGCTTTGAAATGTAAACATGGTGGGACCGGACCGGAGCGAGTGGTGAGGTTGAACCAGTGCCGGCCAGGCTTGGCATGGGGTATTGTTTTCGGGACCGTGATGGTTCTGGTGTTTCGTTTAGTCAGGGTTTATTACAAGACTATTTGTTGGTTTTTAGTGCGGAACGCGTCGGCCGTGACGATTTTGTGAAGAAAGGTCAGATGTTATGACAGGCTGAGGTAGAGAGAACTTAAAGGTATGGTGGATTGGTGCATTGTAATGCGATGCATATTAAATTAGCTGCAAAAAAAATAATAATTTACATTATTAAGTAGTTAAGATCCAGATTTCCAAATATTGAAATAAATTAATTCTGGAAATATTATCATTTGTTCTGAAGATACAATTTTAACCAATTACATATGATTTTTTTATTTATCTTAAGAATAAATACAGTTAGAGATATTAGCCCTAAAATATCTTAAAACTAGCAATAATTTTCTAAATATACCTACATCTAAATTGTCCATTGAATTCATAAAATTTTCTGGGCTGGTATACCGTTGTCAATCTATCCTCGTCGCAGACGTTATACATATTGTAAATAATTAATAATTAACATTTTTTTATATCTACCCGGAAACAGTAGAATATCCTCACAAATTTTTCATTAAAATTTTTAATATAAAAATATAAACAAAAGCGAAATAACGAAAAGGGTTTGCAGAATGTCATTAAGAATAAAAATTTTACGTCGCTTCGAAAACATTATAAACATTTAATTACCATTAGCGTACGGGGGCCATCATCGGACGAAAAAATCGTAAAAAAATATATAAAAATCTCAGAGCATCTCTCGCTGGGCGTTCATATAGACCTCACCATCATAGTGTAACAGCCAACGAGTTTCGAGACATTGTTTATTAAATATCTCGGCATTCCGGCTGTTTCTTATTAGTAACACCGTTAAAATGACGGAATTTACCATCCATTAAATATTAATAATAATTCAGTTATAGTTTCGTTTTTATGGGATTTCTATAAATTTTGTTTGATTTAATCGGTCTTAAAAATGGATGAAATTACGATACATTGTTGAAGAACAGAACATTGGAACGTTAAACACTAAAAATCACGCTTGTATTTTATGTGAATAATAATTTTTATTAGATCTGTCATTATTTTTTAAAAGTTTATAGCCCTGGTATTTTTAAATGGTATTTTTTGATGGCTGAAGTTTAGATAAAAACCGAACGTAGTTGTTCTATTACTGATAATTTATTTGTTACTTGAATTTTGAAAATAATATATTTTGCAAAAATATTAAAAATTTTAATATTCAACAGTGAATCATAAATAATATTACAATAGTATATCTATCTATGTTTGTTAATATAGTCAGAATTAATTTTATATGCGCTATTTTAACGTTTACTCTAATGTAAACAATTAATAAAATATAAAGATTTTAAGATTAAGTTCTGTATATATTTTAATAAAAAATCGTCCTACTTTACGTCCATCATCTACAAGAAAAATTTTACAAATGGCGTATACAATAAGTAAATAGAATATAGAAACAAGTTACTAGATAATAAAATAAGTAACTAAATTATAAAATTTATAAATTAATGGTGTAGAAATTTTATTAAAATGAAAGTTTGATGTAAAATTTATATAATAAACATGCTTCAATTTTAACAATTATTATGTAATAATTTAATGTCCTTGGGATTAAATTAAATTTTATTAACATTAAAACTGCTATTATATTAGTATAATTTTAATAGTATTTTAAAAATATGTTTTTATTTACAATAAAAATCGAAACTTACTTGAAAGTTAAAAAAAATATAAAAATTAATTTTTTCATAATAACAATAAAGCAAATTTTTATATTGTTTATGTTATGCCTATTTTGTTTTACTAATTTATAAGAGTATTTTCTAGTAATCTATTATTTAGATAAACTTTTAATTTGTTATCTATTATTTCATATAGATGGTTAAAACACTGTATATTTATTTTTATCTAGATATTTTTATCTGGCCCAACACTGATTCTAGTAATACATATACTTTTTTAAATTTTAGATAATATTAAACACAAATGCAATAAATATTGTATTGTTTCTGAGCTATTAAAATTATACTTACTTTATAATACGTATACTATGTATAATATCCATTATATTATTTTAATTATTTATTCATACATATAAATAGTACATAATAAATTATATAATAATTAGAACAAAATTTTATCGAAATATGCAGAGTCATATATTTTAGAGTGTGAAAGTATTTGTGAACCTGTCGATTAGAAAATATGCTATGCTATTCATAGCCTACTTATTGGCTTATTAAAATAATTGCTTAATTAAAAATATATTTGATTGCTTTTCTAATTTATTGGTTCAATAATTATGGACGTGTTTTTAATATTATTAATCGAAAAATAATTTTAATTCTACTATTACATAATTTGTGAAAATTAGTACTTTCTAAAGATATATTTGTTGATTAAAATTTGAAAAATTTAATTTATTTTCGCAATAAATTAATTAAAAAAATTAATAAAAAGGCTTTAGGATTAAGTTCAGTTTATATTTTAATAAAAATCGAAGTTCTTATAAGCTATTTAAGTAAAAATCTTTCAGAACTTATATTAAAATAAAATCATCAGGGCTTTTTTTTAAATCAAAAATATACAATAAAATAACTACGTAATAACTACGAATGTCAAACTTGAATTTGCAGTTCATTAAGAACTATTTTATTTGTTGTTTTGTTTTAATTGGTATAAAACACAACCATAATGTTTATCTTAATTTAAATTTTAAAATTTAAACATAACATACAGCAACGCTGCTCGATATACTGACATAGATACATTGACAGATGATTAGTATGGTTTTCTTTGTCTTACACATTGTACTGTTCGAAATAGTAAGATGTCACTGATAGAAAGCAAAACACGTGGCGCGCAAGAATCCTTGTTATTCCGAATTTTTTATAAAATTATTGTAATAAATTTTAAATATGTTATATAATCTTTCAATATTTCGTCTTAAAATAGTAAATTTTACAGCCCATTATAAATGGCATAAAAAAAATAACAAAAGTGAATAACGCATAACTTTAAATTGTTTATATATTTTGACAACGATGTATCTCGCTGCAAGCATACACACACATATCCAACAACTATCAATATATTAAATTTCATTTGTTTTTTCCTCGAATATGCTAATTAATTATTGGCCATAGATTACAGCGTCTGACATTTTTCCGAACCTATATTTTACGTTCAAGTCAATTACCACGGTTCTAAACGATTAATCACCGACCTACGCTATAGTATAAGTTCGGCACTCTTTCTACCAGGTCTACACAGTTCAGGTGTATAGCTCAAATTCACCGGCAATTGTTTATTTGGCAGATTAAAACAAAAACAAAACGAAAAAATAACAACACAGCATCGAAGCAAAAATTGTGCGACCGTGTCACCTCAGCTGGACCATAACTTGGCAAATTATGATTCGTGACGATAGCAAATTAGAATAGTTTGAGGTAGGCAATTAATTGTCCCAATATCTTAATCTATATTGACTGAAAGCAATTATATGTAAATAATTTTAACATAGTAAAAAATCTTTTAGAATTCATTATATTAAAATTTTTAAAAAGCATTAAAATTAAGTTCCGTATATTTTTTATTTCAAATCGACGTTTCAATACACTCTACGTCATCATCTACGTCATCTCATATCATCATCGAAAGATATATATATATATATATATAAATGAAATACATAATAAACAAACCAAACCTAGAACAAGTTATTATTTTATAAATTATTAATTAATGGAAGCCAAATTTTATTTAAACAGTGTCTTCAAACTAATTCAAATTTCTATTGTTTGTCTTACATTTTACATCATGAAGATATTCAAACTCGTTTGTTTATTTATTATTTATGTTGTTTGCATATTTTTTCCTGATAATAATATACGTAGAGTAAATCGAAACATCGATTTTGAAATAAAATATATACAGAACTTTATCCTAAAGCTTTTTTATTATAAATAATTTTACTATCAATATATATATATATATATATATATATATATATATATATATATATATATATATATATATAAAACAATAGAAGATATTTAAAATGTTTTAGAAGTCACAGTATTTTTTTTTGAGAAAACCAATAACATTTCAACATGTGGTTACTGAAATATTTATCTAACCAAAGAAATTGTCTGTAATTCGTGGTTTTGTGGTCATTCCGCAATTTAACATATTGTCATCAACTGTCCATTTTAAATACATAGGTATAAAGGTTTTTAAAACTTAATGTTCATGTTTTACATTTATTAAAATGGAGATAAAATTGTAAATTTATATTGTTCTTTTGGTACTATACATATTGTATTATCTATAATATTATATAAATCAAGTCATAGATGTAAAATATTGTAAAAAGATAGTAGAAAATGAGATCGTATATTATTTTATCAATACAAAATAATTTATTCAGTAAATAAAATAGCATATTTTTTCTTTAGAATTTATATCTTTTTATTATTAATACAAATGAATATTAAGTATTTAATTAGAATATTAGACGGACATTTGCGTTTATTCTTTATCAATTCTATTAAATATAACGGCCTATGAATATATATATATATATTATATAAATTTTTTAATCTTACTTTGTTATCTAGTAATTTATTTGTTTATTATTTATATCATTTGTGTATTTTTCCTGATGATGATATACGTAAATTATATCGATTATTAAATAAAATATAATATACAGAATTAAAACCTAAAGCTTTATTATTTTAATATAATGTGTTCTGAAAATTTTATACTATATTAAACCAATAATAGTTTTATGCAACTTGGTACTATTTAGGTTAGAGTATTTTGTTCTTGCTTAAATCGCCATTATTTTATTTTGATGAACTAATTAAATCATTAGCTAATTTTTAAATGTAAAAAAATGGGTATGAATCCAGGACCTTCTACTTTCGCGACAACTGCGCTACTAACTGGGCCACAAGATCAACAACAAGGTAATGCAATTATCTTTATTTAAAAATTAACTAATAATAATTATAATTATAATAATAATAATTATAAATAATAATAATTGTTAAAAACAATAACTAACCTGATAGGGAATTTAATAACATTATAATTAATCATAACGCAGGTTCAGGACCAAAGAACAAAAGTTTATCTTTTGACATTAATATTAATAATAATTACTTCATCAAAATAAATTAATGGCGATTTAAACAAAAACAAAATACTATAATCTAATATACTTATGTATAATACGCCATGTATAATGAAGAATATAAATATTGGTACTATTTGTATATTTTTGCGATTTCTTAGCAACGAAAAATAAAATTCAACAACTTTGTTGTCCGTGATGCGATAACGGGCTATGCAAAGAGCAGCAACCAGCGAAATGCACAACCTGATCACGGGTGCTGGTACTGCTTCATTTGAGACGCAATTTATTTTCATTAAGACGAAATTAAACAGTAAATATTAATTTCTCGATTTTCATTTTTCATCTTAAAGTAGCACGCTTCCGGCAGCGTCAAATTAAATTTTGACGATATAATTCTTTTCGTTTCATAAATACAGTTATTGTTTTTACGTTGAAGAGTTGACAGCTTATATTAGCCGTTCGTATATTTTTTCTTAACAGCCAGGACAGCGAAACATTTTTAGGATGTTTTATTAATTGCTATAGTAATGCATATAAATGAAGAAAAAATTGGTTTTTGGAAATATGCAAGTTATTTATTTTACTAGTCTTTTTATATTAAATAAATAGATGATAAAAAAATATGTGAAAAATTTATTAAAGATTTTTTTTATTAGAATATATTTAAACGTGTCAAAGAATATAGATTTATTACATGTAAGTAGGACACATAAACTCTAACATGTAAATATTAATATGTACCAAATGAAAATAATAATCTAAAAAAAATATGTAAATTTTGTTGAAATGTGTCCAAAGGGGTATTTATATCAAGACAGTTTTATTTTTAGTTACCATGACTACAATATTGTTGTTAGAAAATTTTTTTATTTCATAAATTTATTTAATACAATGACTGTCAGTTCTGTTGTGACTAAAATATATATTTTTAATATAATATTATGGAAATTAACTTAAATGTTCTGAAAATTATTTAGTTTTTTTTCTGTGTATCATACAAAACCTATCACAGCATCTAAGTCTTCAGTATCGTCATTACAAAAAATCATTGCACAAAAATAGCAAACAGCAAAGACATAAATTACAATTAATAACGATTATATATTATAACAGACTCACCACTTGCTATATCTGGCTTAACATCTGACAGTGTCCAACTCCGAGATTGTCCTTTACAAAGAGTGGATCTCGCGCGTAAAAATCTACATATGGCATTATATCTGCACTGGTGCGTTAGTCATCATCAGTTAACTCACCTTGTTGTTGTCCGACATTTTTGAAAATTACGACCACAACTCGATTCGGCGAGATCTATAAAATAAAATTTTAAATGAACTAGAGATGTGCAATGTTTTGAATAAACGAAAATTGTAAGATATAACCTCAAACGCAAACTGTTTTTGTCAAATTAATAAATATTTTGCTCGGACCACCTCTGAGAATATGATTACGAACAGCAAGATGTAGTTTATGATTTATAATAGTGTAATTATTTTTACAGTTTTGAAAAGATGTACACTAATTTTAGTAGAATTTTATTGATGTATTTTATTAACAGTAATGATAGAACAACTCTTGTAACACAAAATTGTGTTTGTTTTCTAAATTTAATTTGTATTTCCGTAATGTTTAAATTTTGCAATTAATAATTTTATTACTTATTATCTTTAATAGTTACTTATGTATCTAGAAATACAAACACACTTTTTTATATATAGTGATGGGCATAATTGAATGATTTTAATAATCGAATGAATATTATAATCGAGTAATTATTCAAATAGCGATGAGAATGGTCAGTTGCCTAAATTTAAATTATGTTAAATAAATTATTATTTTAAATATTTATTTAAAATATTTTATTAAATAAAACAAAAAGTGTTACTGGTACAATAAAATAACCTAACTAATATTACAGTTATTATATATATATAAATATATATATATATATATATATATATATATATATATATATATATATACTTTTATTATTACTTTTCAGTTATATAGGAAATTACAATTAAATATAAAGTTATATGTTGGCATTTTTTCTTATTATTTTTTTTTTCGTTATTCAGTTTTATGCATACTACATATAAAGGTAATCATCATTCGAATGATTTCAATTTTATTCGAAATATTTCAAATGATTTTCATAATCGAATAATCGATTATTTTTTATTCTAATTATCCCATCACTAATATATATATATAAATAATTGTTAAAATAAAATAATATTTGTTTATGTTAACTAACAGTTAATTATGCAGACATTAACAACGTCTATTAATAATTAATCAATAAATTCGTATAATATTGTACATCAAATACGAATGAACCAAGCAAAGAAAACCAAAACAAGTTTTCCAAGTTATAAAACGAATGACGATCAAACGCAATTAGAAATAGTGAATACATAAAGTTGATTGATTTCTTTAACATCGGCTACACACTGTGTGGCAGTCTTTGTGTTTGTTTAGCCATCGTACTAAACTAAAAGTTTGATTAATTGCGGCTGGTTAGCGCGCTAACAAATTTTCCAAAACGAAAAAAAAAAAAAAATTAAATAAGTACGTCCGGATTCCAAGCACTTATCAGTTTGCTGTCAAATTTTTAAACAAATGCAATATTTTTATCAATGTCCAGATGATGCTAACGAACACATACAACTTATAAAATTTATTTTACTATTTTTATTTTATTCTTAAAAACGCTCATTTGATAATTTATAGTGATAGTTCATCGTATTTTAGTTTTGGAAAACTACATTTATATGTATTATGAAATATTTTTATAGCTTGTATTACAAAATTTATTGTAATTAATTGACTCTATTTATAAAATATGAAAATTTAAAATTATGTTTTATATGTGTTTTTTTTATTCTGGTTGGATTATATTTGCAAATTAGTTGACAAATTAGCCAAATGTCAAAAAATTTAAATAAAAATGACTATATTTAGAAAGATACGTTGTTATTAATGTATCCATTTTTTTTTTTTGTATTTACATTAATTATGATTTAAATTTAAATATTTTTATCGTGTTTTTGCTGCTTAAATAAATATGTTTTTTAAGTATATGTAAAATATTACTGATGTATTATTATATGATTTTTAATATTCAAAATATTAAATTTAGGATTAAAAATTAAGAAATTTAACATGAAAAAATGACTATTTTTTTGTACATCCGTCATTTGGTTTCAGTTCCGAAATTTGAAAAAGTGCTTGATCAATTTTTGATTTCAGATTAACGTAGGATCCGGAATCATTGATACCACACAAATACACAGTCCCATTCAATGCATTCGGGAAGGATGAAGGGGGAGTCATTTTGATTTGAATAAACATTCTTTTTAAACTTTAAAGTATAGCATTTAAGACCTGTGTTTCTACTTTGTCGAGAAAAACAATTTTGAAAATGAGATAGAAAAACTCCTGTAGGTACCTCCTTAAAATATTTAAAATATTTGTAAAATACGTCTGGTTTTTCAGTCGTTTTATTTAAATATAATGAGTTCTGTAAGATTTTTTTCTATGTCATAAATTTTATTAAAATCAGAAATATATTTTTAATTTATTTCTTTTTGGGACCGATATGTAAAATAAATACTATAACCAGATTAGAACTACTACATATTAAAACTAATTGTTAAGTTTTCATTCTAATGTACAAAAGAGTGTTTACAAAACCAAATATAAAAGAAACCAATATACACTAAATGACAATAACAACATACACACAACAATAATAATTCATACACTAAATAACAAAAACACACTAAGACGTAAATATTATTGATAGGCACATTCGACAATGTAAACTTATTGATGAGACGAAAACATTTCAGAATGTTAAGCATATTCACTCTTCAGATAGCTGTTAAAGTAATCACTGCTTAATAAGAATAAAATATCTCTACTATACTTGTGTTGTGTTTTATTTAATTAAATTAAAACCCATATTCCTAACAGGTTATGGGCCCAGGCAACGTAAATTAAAATTAATAATTAAATATAATTAATATAAACTATTTAACAATAAAACACGGATACTTTCAATATAGTTTTAAATAGTGTGTGCGTGTGTTCTGTTAATAATTACAAGTTATAAAATAAAGCAAAATGGACTTAAAAGTTGCTAAAAGAAATATTCAATCATTTAATGGTGAAAAATATAGTGTGTGGAAGTTTATAGTGAAATCTTTATTAACAGAACTTGAAGTGCTTAATGTTGTGACGAACCCGATTCCTGAAGAAATACTACAGGAGTGTACAAAAAGTGACCCAACTGCCAGAAACACAATTATCGAATATTCGAATATTCATTTTTGGGATTTGCAAAGCACGAACATGCCAAATTAGAAGAAATAGACGTCGTGTCTTATCTTTTATAAACTTTATCATCATTTCAATGACGATGTGATAACAACACAAGAAACATTACTTGAAGATAATTTAAATATTACTTTTGTGAAAATTAAATTATTAAACTATGAAGTTAAACTGAAAACTAAAGAAAATATAAAAGTTTTACAAACCGCACACTCTTCAACAACAAATTTTTAAACTTTCTAAATTTAAAAATTAATAAATATAAAATAATAAAAAAATACGTAATAAATCGAGTGAACCAATAATACAATGAAATTATTATCACAAAAGTCTGAATAAATTATTAAAATTTCAAACATGCAATCATTGTGGTCGAAATAATTATTTAAAACGTGATTATACTTATTAAAAACGTATGTTGAAGAACGAACCAACAACAAATATTTTCAATCTACATATGGTTCAGACACAATCCGCAAGCAATAGTTTTGCTTTTGTTTTTGGAGATCATCAAATCAACATCGACAACAATTATTTAACTTTTATCCTGGACTCCGGAGCCACGGACCATACAATCAACAACATCGACGTTTTTACAACATGCGAAGATTTGGTCAAACCATTAGAAATTGCCGTGGCAAAACCAGGTTCCACCAAACCCACAAAAGGAGGAACAACTGAACAAATCAAGGCACATGTGGACGATAAGAAAACGTTCTTGTCACTCCAGAAGTTACCACAAACCTCCCATTAGTTCGACGTTTTTAACAGAGCGGGATGACGGTAATTTTCCACCCACAAGGGGTAATTATTAATAATAATAATAAAAAAATTAATTAAAAATCAAACCATCATCCCAGGTAAGCTCTTTTAATAATTTAATTGAAGTTAGTTTCAAAATTAATAAAACATAGCTCATTTATGCAATAATGTAAATATTAATTATAAATTATGGCTCGAAAGACTTGGCCATATCAGTAAAAAATTTATTAATATAAATATAAATAATTTGGAAGATATAAATTTGATTAAAAATCTAGATCCAATTGAGCTATGTAAAGCTTGTATAGGTATATAGAAAACAAGCATAAATGCTTTTTAATAAAGTAAAGAAACTAAAAATTCAAAATAGACCGTTATTAAAAATATACACAGATTACTGTGAAACTATTACATCAACTACAGTAGAAAATTAAAATTAATATTTAAAATTTAATTGATGTTTTATTTATTTATTAAAAGGTAACATATTGAATTTCTTCTAAGTGGGAGATCGTAAATAAATTTCAAGTTTTTGTAGTTAAAGACACTGCTCTCTTTAATTTTAAATATAATAAATTTATATAGTAACAATGGTCGAAAATATCTGTCAACTGAGTTCAAATATTTTAGTTCAATAAAAAGGCATAATGTGTTATTTATCACTACCACATACACAGCCATTAAATTGTTTAGCAGAGCGTATGAACCGAACAAAAACGGAAAAAGCCCGTACACCTTTAATCGGTTATAAAAAAAATTAAAAACAAAAACGGAACAAGCCCGTACATTTTTGATTGGTATAAAAAAATTTTAAAAACAAAAACGGAAAAAGCCCGTACATTTTTAACATTTTAAACCAATCTTTTAGGGGTCAAGCTGTATAAACAGCAACTTATTTAATAAGTCGCACCTCTACAAACGCTCTTGCTAATAAAAATAAAACACCATATAAATTGTGGCAGAAACACAAATCTAACTTAAAACATTTAAAAATATTTGGTTCAACCGTATATTAAAAAAAATATATACAAACTTGATATAAAATCAAATAAATGTATATAAGTAGTGTTGAGCCAAATGGTTATAAGTTATAAAATGTGTAAAATAAAAAATTTATTATAGCTCGTGATGTCATTATAAATGAAACAAATTTTATCTTTTTGACGTTCGGCTAATAATAAATAAAGAAAATAAAATGCCTATAAGTAATTTTACAATACAAACTGATTAAAATCAGGAACTGAACAAAATATACAAACTGATTAAAATCAGAACCTAAAATAGTTAGTAAGTGATATAAATATATCAGAAACTAACAAAATGAAAATAAATCAGAAACTGAATAAAATTCAGAAACTGATAAAGTTCAATTAACTAATATAGAAATTAGGTGAGATTGAAACTCATTAATTAAAAAAAAGGGGGTTAAAATTTGATACTTAACATCAAGATAACTCTGAACTCAGACGTTGTGACAGAAATAAAAATCGTCCAAAACCTAATTACACTGAAAATGAAAATAATAATAATAATTTTCAATTTAATTTTTTAAATGCAAAATATTCTCTAGAAAAATCCTAAAAACTTTTAGTGAAATAAATTCTAGGGATGATCGAATTCAGTGAGAGCAGGCTATAAAAGATTAGTTAAAATTCTTTAAAGATAAGCAAAACTTGATATTAGTTCAACGACTCCTTAACATAAACATAGTAAGTTGCAGATGGGTGTTTACATTAAAAAAAAAAACGCAAAAGGGATTCATCAAAATATAAAGCTAGGCTGGTAGCAAAAGGTCATAGTCAAAAATATTTAATAGATTATGAACAAATTTTTGCATCAGTGTGAGAATGTTTACATTTAGATTTATTTTTAACGTTTGCAGTTAATTTGATTTATTATTAACTCAAATCAAAGTAAAAAAAAATAAATAAAACTGCATTTCTAAATGGTATTTTAAAAGAAACTTTTTATATGATGGTATTTGATGGCGTTAGTTCCCAAAGCAACTAAGTATGTTTATTTAACAAATCATAATATGAATTAAAACAGTCTTCACGCGGTGAGTTTTTTACCGGAATATTTCGGTTTTCTCATCGAAAGGTAAACAAATAAAATTCACACGTTTGATACAACAATTATAAATTAGAAAAACTTAAAAATATCTAAAGTTGATCATTGCTTATGTTTCTTAGATAATAAATATATAGAACAAAAATATTTATATTTTATTACATGTTGATGATTTATTAATCGTCACATAAAAATAAAATAAATATCAACGAATGAACAATGAAAGTTAAAAATGTATTTACAACATTGTTTTTAAATAATAGATTTGAATGAAATAAAATTATTTTTGAATAAAAAGAATAACTTGCAATAATGATCAATTTACTTTAGATCAATCAACGTATTTAAAAATTATAATAATATGAAAGACTGTAAAACAATAGATACTCTACTACCTAGAAAACTTAATTATGAAAGTTTAACTGTAGATAAAGATTATAAAGCATCATGTGTAAATCTAGTTGGTAGTTTAAAGTATACTATTGTGTACGCGTGCTGATTTTGTGTTTACCAATTTCTTTTTTTTTATTAAGTTTCAAATAAAACAAAAATTCTAAAACTTTAGAAATGTTTGAAACGATTTTAAGATATGTCAAAGGTTCTCTTGATTTGAGATTAACATATATAATAAACAATAAAAGTATATAAATAAAATTAATAGTTATGTTGTTTTAAACTTGGGTATAACGACATTGACAAAAAATATATCAGGATATATATTTAAAGCCTTCGAGTCATGTTGTGTAAAAGAAGCTTTTTGCTTAAATCTCAGACAAATAGTATTAACATAAAAATACTTAAAAACCCATTCTTATTTTTAAAACCAATACAGGTTGTAACAACATATCAAATAATTCTACAAATCATAGATGAACTAAACATATCGATATTAAATATTTTTTTTTTCCTTTTTTTATAGTGGAGAGCAAATTTAAAATAAATTAATAAATAAGATGAATATATTTTACAGATAAGCAGTTAGCCGATATGTTTACGAAACTGTCGGGAAAGAAAAATTCAAGAACTAACAAATAGATATTGTAGTCTCAAATAATTATCAATTACTTAAATATAAAAGTTTATTGTTATAAAACATTATAATAAGAATATTCTATATATAATATGCTTAAAGTAAATATTCATGTATAAATGATCTATACGTACATATATTCAAAATATATATAAACAATAATATTTTTACAGCTATAAAATTATAGAAGTGTTTAATTGAATTTTTTATTTGTTTTGAGTGAGAGTGTTAAGTTTTCATTCTAATGTACAAAAGAGTGTTTACAAAACCAAATATAAAAGAAACCAATATACACTAAATGACAATAACAACATACACACAACAATAATAATTCATACACTAAATAACAAAAACACACTAAGACGTAAATATTATTGATAGGCACATTCGACAATGTAAACTTATTGATGAGACGAAAACATTTCAGAATGTTAAGCATATTCACTCTTCAGATAGCTGTTAAAGTAATCACTGCTTAATAAGAATAAAATATCTCTACTATACTTGTGTTGTGTTTTATTTAATTAAATTAAAACCCATATTCCTAACACTAATAAATTGCTAAATTATCATAGGGTTTTGATTTTTATTTATTTTATAAATTTGTTAAAATCTTGATCAATTAACCTGTAAAGAAATATAAAGTCATATATAAACTTGTTGATTAATTGCTAATCGATGCAACGTTAATACGATTATGATTGACTGTTTGTCAATATAATTGAAAATAAATTTTATTGGCTATCGCAATAAATATTCCGAGTGTTATTTCTTATTTGTATCTCGGTGACAAACATAAAGGAAGGAATATTTATGCAAGGTCATTTGTATTGCTCCTGTTACTCGGTTTCGAGAAAATTTCTGCGTACGTGAGTCAGCATTGTAATTTATTTTTATATATTTTACAAAATTACGTCATCTGGAATAAGTACGTGCTTATAATATTTTTATAATATATGTATATTTTTGTAAGGAACCACATTTCAAATAAGAAAATTGTATTAAAATAAAAAAAAGTGGTACACTTCGTAGTATTTTTATACAGAAATATATTTAAATATTATTTATTTTACAAAAAAAAGTACAAATATACAGAAATATATTTAAATTTTATTTATTTTACAAAAAAAAGTACAATTTATAAATTCTAACTGAGCTTAGACAACACTTATAAACTATATAGTAAATTGGAAACAAATTCTAAAAAAATTTGATTTGATTTTGAAGTTATACGGATACGTGGACGTCTGATGAGTATAGTTATTGGAGTGGTAAGAATAGAAGAGCATCTATGAGACGAATTATAAATGTGGATGAAGCTAAAATTGCTTGATTGGATAGGGATGTTTGGAGAAAATTGATTTCGGGATAATGGAAAGAGTTTGTACCACACCCTTTTGGGTACATGGCCTGATTCATTGTGTATGTATGTATGTAAAAACAACAAGACTAAATATTTAAATATTTCAAAATCTAAGCAAATATCGCATAAATCTTTATATAAAGTTATTAAATAACAAAATATAAGTAACTAGATTATAAAATTAATAAATTATTAATTGAAGGAAACCAAATTTTATTTAAATCAATACTTTCACATTGATTAATGTTGTCTTGTTTTTTGCAAAATTTCTATTGTTTTTCTTATCAAACTACAGACTTAATCCTAAAGCTTTCTTATTTTAATATAATGAGTTCTGAAAGATTTTTTACTATTTTACAATTGATAATATTTGTTAAAAGTGTATTAATTATTATCATTATTAATATCAAATTGATTATCATATTAAATAATTAATTATTATTTATTATTAAAGAATCAGCTCGTGTAAAAAATAATACTATGAATTATATTTCTGAAAACTTTAATTATTTTAGAATATAAATAACCACGTTATCCGAGTAACTGCAAAAATTAAAAATATTTATAAGATAAGAGCAATAAACATAATTTTAATTTTGTTTTTTTTATTTATTTTGCATATTATATATGCCACAGAATCCATTTTACAGCTATTTTGTTGCTTGGAAAGTATTTAAAATTCTCTCCAAGCATTCTGCTGTTTTATTACAAGTTAACAATTTTATTTCTTTTATTTTAGTGCGCTGTAGCAATTAAAATTAAAACAATATTAATAAAACTAAAATAAAAACGATTTCGTTCTCGTAAATTAAAATTTTAACCACGTTTTTAATTTGAAGCTACAAATTAACAATTTCAGGATGACAAATTTAAACTAGACTATAAAATAGAATTTAAATCACGCATACGACATACTGAGCATATAAATTGAATACAATATATTATTGTAAGTCGTAAAAACTAGTTGGAAATTTTGCATCATATCAAAGCTGACTTTAGTAGCAATTACGAGGTGGGTGTATTAATTAAAGCGTCGTAACACAGTCTTAATCATCTAGTCGTGGCCAGCTAGATTGCTACTAGGTGTAGCGCTAGTGTCGGTAAATGCATATAAACCTAACCTATTTTACCGCCATTCAAAATCCAGACCGAACCCGATTTGACTTATACATACAGCTGAGCAAGTATTTTCCTATAGAAATAATAACTGAAATTTGTTTTACTATAGAGTTAGGCAGAGAATTATACGACATAGAAGGAGTTAATGTAGGTTTATACATTTTTATTTTATTATAAAAAAAATAGCGAATTTAAAGAAATATAATAGTAAAATTTTGCTATAAAAATCTATAATTTGATTTATTTTTTAGATAATTCATAATAATCTGGCTAGAAATGTTTGGAGAAAATTAATTTTGGGATAATGGAAAGAATTTGTGCCACATTCTTTATGGTACATGGCATAAATATGTATGTATAAAATACATATTTCAAGTTATTAAACAGATACTTGAAAAATAAATGCTTTTTTCATATTTACAATATTATATTATTTATTATAAATTAACATTTTTAGTCTCACCTATTTACACACGCAATCACAGCCAGCTAACGAATAATTTTCTCAATTTTTATTCCATAATTACTCATTCAAACCATTAATAATCGTTCCACCTGTTTAACTATTCACCATCGAACTCATTCGAACAAATTCCTATCTAGTTGCAATCAGATATTATTCTTTGAACGCTTATTGTCTAATTGTTGCATCGCTTCGTGTATGTCGCGCAAAGAATATTAATAGTTGTTAATTACCGACCGAGTTTTATGTTTTTCTTCACTCCACTACCGCCGACTCCCTTCCCGGCAATCGTTATCGTAAGAGCTTTGGTGATTTGGCCCTGATGCGCAGGTGTATTATTAAAGACAACCGTTCGATTATTCAATGTCGGTAATTTAGTGTAGTTGTTATTATTGGGTTTCGGATGGAACTCGCTTTATTGGTATGTATGAGTGCAAGGGTTTTGACTTACGACTATGATTATTTCCAAGTGATGTATTTTTTTATAAATGCTGGTGGAATGCGTATGCCTCCACGACTAATTGTAAGAATTTAAAACAAATTCAATTTTATATATTTTATTAACGCATTTTTTAATTATTGTTTTACACATATTTAATTAAGCGAAATGAATAGATTAAATTAAAATAAAAGGAGTAAATTAAGAAAGTTTGTAGGTACATCCACAATCACGTCGTGAACCCAAATGGGAGTGGCACAAACTCTTTCCATTATTTCCAAATCAGTTTCCTCCAAAGATCCCTATCCAGACAAACAACTTTAGCTTTATCCACATTTATAATACCTTTCCTACATGCTCTTCTATTCTTACTACTTGGTAACTTTCGTTCACGCAAAACACTCTCAATCAACCACTTCAACTACTCATCGGATGTCCAAGCAAATGTACCTTCAAAATTATTCATATAAATTTTTTTAACCAAACGTTCATTAGACATTTGCTCAAGATATCCGAACTATATTAACTGATTAACACCAACTTTAATAATGGATTATTAATTAAAATGTATAATTTTTTTTTATTTAGAAGTTTTGGCCGCTAATAAGGAGTAAATGTAAAAAGTAAGTTTTACACTATAAGAAAAAACCAGAAATATTTTACAGCAAGTTTAATTTGCAAAGTCTCTGATTTTCATAATTTAAAACACACGGAACTAAAGAAAACGTGACAATACAAAGAAACTTGACAATAACGTATTGACAGTACCTACTAACAGCTTGTTGACAGTTGA
This sequence comes from Clivina fossor, assembly GCA_963966155.1. NCBI lineage: Eukaryota > Metazoa > Arthropoda > Insecta > Coleoptera > Carabidae > Clivina > Clivina fossor. The sequence goes on along the minus strand of OZ014563.1, from coordinate 6,880,355 downwards.
TGACAAGATAAAAATACTGGTTGTACGTCAACCAATCAGAAGTATATATTTTAGCATTAGCACAAAAATTTTGAATTACTCCTCCTAGTTAAGAAACAGATTATCGTAGACATAATATAAATTTAACAAAAATTGTATCTAATAACAATTAATCAGAAAAAAAATAATTATAAAAAATACAAAGACCATCTCATGCACATATTTATACCACGATCATCTTTATATTTAAATCTAATTTATAAAACAATCTCGCATCAACCTTTTCATCATTTCTTTGTTTCAAAGATTTTTTTTTATCTTTACGAACATTTTACGTTTCGTGGAGTAATTCACCGAAATCTACCTGAATGCTGAATACAAAACATATCAGATAAAAATCTAAAAATATGTAATTTGAATTCGTGATACGTAATGCTTTCTTTACTGTGTGCGTTTGCTTTTTGTGTAATGTTTTCGTGATGGCTAATACAGATGTAAAGCTGAACATGCATGACAAGCAAAATGATAAATTATGACTCCGACTATGTATATAAACACAAAGTCGGGAAGCTACTATAAGAACTGTATACATACATAGGCAGAAAGGCACTGTATGGCTTATTCTATTGAATTATGTGGTCACTATAAGTGAATTACAGTGATAGGAACTATAATGTTTATTTAAAAAATGGATTTAAGTTTGTTATTAAATGTTGTTGTGAAATTTAAAAACCAATAGAGATTCACGAATAGAATCTGTTATTTATGAAAATGTCCAATGATTAGTTGCTGAAACTAATCAGCTATCATTTTTAAATTTATAAAGTTATTGAAAAAAACAATAATTGCATTCGCAGTTTTTAATGAATATAAATAAAGTTAAATAAATTAACGTCAGTTAATTTTATTAATGAAAAATATTCGAATAAGCTAATGACACAGGTTGTTAAATGCAAAATTGCTGAAATTAATTATGCAATTATTTAAAAAACAAATACAGCGTTAAAAAGACGAAAGTTTGCAGTTTCATTTAGCATAAATAAAATTTAGCATATCAGAAATGTTTGAAAGAAACTAATTTTAGCATAATAGAAAAAGTTTGTGCCACATATTTTTGGGTTTATAGCGTAATGTGTATTTTGAAAATATAGGTAATCAAATATTATTATTAAAAGAAATTCTACGTTTTAATCTCTTTGTCTTTAAAACAAAATAAAAATGTAAACCTAGATGTATATTTTTGTTATGACTAGTGTAGTTGAAAATATAAATCTCTATTTTATTTTATCGCTTTAGTAATTTTTCTTTGTTATTGTTTATTTATTATTTGTACATACTTACATAGTGCGTATTTTATCTAATTATATAAATAAATCAAAAAACTTATCTCTTAACAATGCTTATTCAGTAAATATTTGAAATTCTAGATAATGTTAAAATAAATACGGATTAATGTTTACTTATTTTATTTTTCAACATGACTAAGTGTGTATCAAAATAAATAAATATAAAAAACATAAATAAAATCTGAAATGTTAGTAATAAAATAACAATTTGAAAAAGAATTTATGCTAGTGTTAAACGACGTTTATGATCAATCAATTATTTGAATTTTATTTTATATTAACAGTTTTTGTCTAATAACTTGTATCAAAATTTGTTATTTATAGCTAGAAAAATCATAATAATTTATAGTGATGACAATAAATAAAATATTGGAATTTATTAACAATTTTTAAAAGCTGAGTGACATATTTTATGCATTACTATGTTAAGTTTACTCTTTATAAAATTTATCATATTAGTTATCCATTTTTATACAGTTATTATCTATAATATTTTGGTTATGCAAAATGTTTGTGCAGTGTTTTTTGTTGACCTTATTTGCTTTTAGTAAACTTATGTTATTTGAATTAATGGTCAATTTTAGTTTTATGATTTACTTCTGTATAAATTTTAATTCGAAATCGACGTTTTGACGTACTCTACGTACGTCATTATCAGAAAAAAAAAATGAAATAAATGACATATACAATAAATATACTTAATACAGAAATAATTTACTAATCTATAAAAAGCCTATAAATATCAATGATACTGACTGAGATAAAATTTGATTTTCTCTAGTCGAAGTATAATTGACAATGAAAACAAATTCGAAAAGGAACCGACTTTTAAAAGTTATAACTTTTCAATTTAAAACATTTCCATAACGAAACGTTTAAAGACATTTAATTTTCCTCGAAACCGATTTCCGCCGTTTGACAAAAACCATCCTGCTGGAAAAAAAAAACCCTTCCAGTTCAAAGGTAGCATCGATAAATGCATTTTGTACGACCTCTCGGGTCAATGCAACACAACCTTGCACACGGTGCACACACAATACCCGGTTCAATCGTTTGAAAGAAAATTCCTAGCGCGCGGTGTTGTATGGTCTGGTATAAGCGTCGTCGCAAACGCGGTCATCGGTCAAAGGTCGCGAACAGCGCCATCTCTCCGGTCGAACAGCCGAACATCGTTCTTGCCGGGGTCCGATAAGTCACCCCGGACTCCCAACATTCAATCAATTTGTTACCGGACGATGGCCGTTATATTTTCTTCGACCACCAACAGAACTAAATTTTGATTATTAATTACCGAAGATGAATCATTTTCATATATGAGATGCTCATATGTTATTTTAGATTGTTGTTTTTTTTTGTCGAGTTGTGTTTTTTTTTTGTTTATACAAAATTTTTTATATAGAAATAAATAATTCAATAGTTACATACTGGTTTTTTTGTATAATATTTTTCTTTGTTTTTGTGTGTTTTTTTGTAATATGTTTTATGAATTTTAAACGTACTGAGAAGTTGAAACGATGTTAAAAATATGTGTCATTGTTCACTCAGTGTCTGAATTTGTCTGGGAAAAATTGTTTTGTTTTCCATAAATGTGTGATATTTTTTATTGGTAGTTAGATATTGCATAGCTACATTAAAAAATTGATTAACTTTTAAACTTGTGTTACTTCAAAAATTGTCACTTTAAATTTTTGTTTATATATAAACCTAATAGGTCAAATAACAAAAATGCAGGATAGAAAATGGAAAAAGTGAATCCTTCTTTTACTGACATATTTTTTATAATATAAATCGTTTAATTTCATGTTAGAAATCACTAGCAATTTCTGTATAGTATTTTTTAGTAATCTAGAAAAGAAAAGTTCTAAACTGTCCAAACATTAAATAATTCTTTTATTTGTCTTTTGTTTTTATTCTTGTATTTATTGTGTTATTATTATCTCATTTATTTTAAAGTTAATATTATTTACATATTTTTAAAATGTTATTTATTTCTATTTACACTATTTTTCATAATTCTTCAACTGATATTTTAAATAAATATAACCTAAGATTCTTTCTAAACATTTCTTTATTATTTTGTAACAGCAAATTTTAATTAAATAAATTAATTACTAAGATATAAAACAATAACAATACTTTTTCAACCAATCTTACTAAATTTAATACATAATATTAAACACATTGAGTCATATATATGTATATATATATATATATATATATATATATGTATATTATATATATATATATATATATATATATATATATATATATTATATATATATATATATATATATATATATTATATATATATATATATATATATTATATATATATATATATATGAAAAACATTAAACACATTACTGTGCGTTATTAGTAAAACTACCACGACCAAACAAAACACTATAATTTATAATTTTATTCTATTCACATTTTGAAAAATACAGTAGAACATCAAGAAATAATTCAAAACAAAACCACGAAAAAATTCCTAATGCGTATTAAATTACTATTGTGAGAACAAAGATAAAAACTCAATGATAAACTACCTGTTAAAAGTTTTGTTTATTTAATGGAAATAATAATTACGGTGATATGGGGGGGTGGTTGACAATTTTTCTAATTAGATTACGTATCGTTACTTTGTTACGAACCGTCTGTCGCCTTTCGTTTAATTTATAACCAAATACGTAAAATGGAATTAAAATCATAAAGTAATGCAAAATTAAGGTCACGTGAAACGTTATTTATTATTTTGTAATTAGTCACCAGTAGAAATCTAAATGACTCTTTAAATATTTATAACATTTGTCTGGTAAAAAAAAATATTATTTTAAAAGAAATATATTTTTGTTTATGATATACATTATTTTGTAATAAGTAACTTTTTTTGTATAAAAAGAACAATAAAAGTTATATTTTATGTATAAAATATAGATTCATTTACATAAATTATTTGAATGATATTTTTTTGTTCTATTATTATTTTATTTGTCATGTTATTTCTTTTATAGAAAAGTCAATGATATATTCGTAAAAATTTTATTCAGAAAAATAATAGTTTTTTTTGTTTCAAAATGAATTATTATGAATTCATTTAATATAATTATGTATATTATTATTATTATTTATAAATATTATATAAATTATTTATTAATACACATTTAAATTATGTATAAAGCTGTTTTATTTTAATATAATAAATTCTGAAATGTATCTTTATATGTATATAATATTTTCGTATTGTATCTTTTAAATAAACAATTATGCCTTTTGGGTATTAATTATAAATAAACAAATAACAGTAATCTAACCTGCTTTAATTTCAATATTAACTCAAAAAACCACCAAAAATATATATTTTCATTTCAACAAAATATTTCATTTCTTTTCTTAACTTATAAAAACTAACTTATTTATATAGTGTACATTTCATAATTCATAAATTAATATTTTTACTACAAAATATTAACAAAAATAATATAATAGTATTACGAGCTATAAGCAAATTTTTATAAATATTTTATGAGAAAAAACACTTTATTAAACTTGTTGAAATATTCAATAGCTTATTAAAATTTATTTACAGATTTTGCACTCGACTTTTTAAGCTTGTACATATTTCAACATTTTAAAACAACATACATACACACACTCATTCTAAATTAAATTCTTGGCAAAACAAAAGAAAAGAAAAACTTTATAATCATGTAAAGCATATTCGTTTAATAAAAATAACCACGAAACAATGCATATTTAATATCGAAAATAAACATCGAATGTAAATAATTAAATCTTGTTTGCACACTGTAAATATTTACGAAACAATATTTTTCATTCCAACCAGCAAAAAGAAAAAAACGTGGAAAAGAAAAGTAAAAACTAAATAAATAAAACATTAATCCGTGCGAGCATCATAAACCTCTCGAGCTATCCAGATTTATAGTAAAACGCAAAATCAATTGGTGTAGAATTTAGCAGTGCGAAATATGAGACGAACGTAATTTCGATTATCGAGTAGTTTCCACCGGTTTCGTATCATAGACAATAATAATTATAACTCTAGATTATGCAAAACTAGCTATAATAATGATAATTGTTTTTTGTGTCGTTTCAAGTTAAAGTATTCAAATAATAAGATTTAAATTTGAATAGGTTAGTTTTAAAACTTTTTTGTAAGCTGCAAGATTAACAAAATATTTTCCATTACAATTTTGTTTATGATAAAATTTACAACAATCTGAGATTTTATAACTATTTGCTAAGTGCAAAATATTTGTTTTACTAACATATGTTAAATATACTAAAATATAGTTAAAATCTGGTAACTAAAACTATTAAAAAAATATGCATAATTATTTGAAAACATTTTTCATACTTTTTTATGTAAATATTAAGTAAGTATAATTTTGATTAACATGTGATATAATTTGTTCATTTCTTATAAACTTATTGTATTGTACTATTTTTTCAGGGAATTTGTTCCTAAAATATTATGTAAACATATATTATTTACAAACATTTTCGCATAATATGGGTTTATGTCAGTTTACGTTCTGTGGACACATTTTACATGTTTATTAAATTGTGTAAGTTTCAAAAATCATATTTCAGTGCTAATTACTAATATTTAAAAATATTATTTTTGAAATATTTTTAATTAATTTGTAGTTTTAATAACAATATAATAATATATTGTTCAACAAGCACATTATGATAGATGACTCACAAAAATGAATTAGTAATAGCGATAATATGCGAATGGAACATTATCCTTTTTATATATGATAAATACGATTTTTTTTAAATAAATCAGTTGTACATATATTATTAATATTACAAGTTTACATTTAATATTTATAAAGTCGAAATATTAAATAAAAAAATTACGTCATTTGGCGGAAATAGAACCCACAATTTGTCGGGTCGGGTCCTTTGCAGTTAATATTTGGACTTGAAAATTATTAAATACAAACTATCCAATTTGTACGATTATACAATAAAAAAAACTTTTTGATGTAAAATAATTAATGTTTCAAAATAATAGTAATTTCAAATTTGCCAATTGTATGATATCCATTTAACGACTCTGTAATCAAAGTTTTAATGAATTGTAATTGGTGAAAAACCTAGAGTTATGATTGAATAATTCACGATTGTGAATTAACAACAATCAATTAAAGTGAATGAATAATTATCAAACAAATTATTGAACAGACACAGAAATAAAAATATATTATATCTATATAAGCTGTTTATTTTGAAATTTATGTAACATTTAATTTCAAGAAAATATTTTTGCTTATCAAAAAAAGTATAGTTTACTAATGTAATATTTTAATGTCAAAAAGAAACATATACTTTTAAAACAAACGACTCTGTAATAAAAATATAAAAGTAAAAAATTATGAGTTTGAGTAAGCGTCCGAAAGTTCTAAAGCTGAAAACGATGGGTTCTAATTTTGAAAATTAAATATTTTAAATTTTGTTTACCTAAAATAACCGTTATAAAAATCAGCATAAAATTATAAGAATCCAAACTGCGCCATCCTGATTGCATAGGTTGTCTTTGGTTTCAGCGGCTTCGTACCAATCCCTTTTTTTTTTCAAGACACCCCGTAGAGTTTAAAGTGCATATTGCGTTACTTGACCTCGCGTATGATATACTACTATGCTCGGTGACCGAAGAAAATCTTAGTTAATTCAAAATAAATTGTTTCATTATGGTGCCCGTGCTCGAGTCCCTATTCTTATATTCTGGCTGTTTTATGTGTATATATGTTGAGAACGAGTGACATATTTTATAGGCATATAATAACTTGTACGTGTAGACAATAATCAATATTTTACGCTTTTGTAAATAGTTATTAATTTTTTAATGACTTTTAATTAAAATTTTTTCGCTTTTTTTTGTCATCGGCGTTTGACAGGATATTAGGAAAATTTGTTGCTCGCTTGACGTCAGTTTCATTTTAATTTAATTTATAACATTCTAAAAATATATACTTGTAAAATAAAAAAAATTAATAAATATTTCGTTGACTTGTATTTAAAGTACAAAAGTTTGTGAGTCACTCAATTTTAAATAAATTTATATCTTGAACCGGGACAGCAATAAATTATTTATTTATTTTCTTCGGTATTGAGCACTGAAATTAGCATATTATGTTACGTAGAGTAGAAAGCGATGATTATTGTTTTGAGTCCAAATATATGTGGCCGAGGACAAGCAATCTGGGAAAAACACAAAAAGAGCTTTTTATTCCGAGTCAAACATATATGATTTTTTCTTCAAACATTCTAAAAAAAATCTATATTAAAAATAAATAAAAATATATGCCAAGTAACTATACCTTACTAACAGTTGTAGAATAGTATGTATATATGTATGTATACATATATAAAATATTTATATTTGTTACGTGATTTGTGATAATTATTTTGTTTTTGTCGAACATACAATTTTTGACAAATATGATGATACATTGTATTTTTTGCACTTCTTAATTCACACATTTTCAATAATCAAATTTAAGTGAAAATAAACAATTTAATTATCAGTTAACTTGACTCAATAGCCATCAGAGATATCAAATCGTGTTTCTTCAGTCACAAGTCGAATATGTAGTTTCTAACTACCACCATATACCAGATTGCCGAGCAGAAACTGTCATTCAGTCACCAAACATTGAGGATTTTATCTATAATGTATGGCAAAACGTCTGCGACGAGGATACATCGACCAGGGCATACCAATCCAAATTTTTTTATAAATTCAATTTTCACTTGCACTTTCATGCTTGTAGCAAATTTTAAACCAGTCAAATATAACTTATATCAGTTTATTGATTATTATATAAAGATCATTAACCTTACATTTCACAATTTACGTCAGTTCAATGATACAATATCAGAAATTATTTTTTTATGTAAATTCTTTCGCAAACGTGGCATGAACTAAAGATTTTTAAGAGTTTCATTTTAACACTTTTAAACCGAGTTACGACTGCCTGTAAACTGACATATGCGTATAATTAAAACTCATAAAAATTAAAAATGTAAATTACTCATCAACGGACTAACTAAGAACGCAATTTTAAAACCCCTAGTTAAAAATTCGCATGATCATCGCATTATTTGTTGAACAAAAACTATTACAACAAGCCATTAACCATCATTACAATTACTACAAATTATTCCTGACTTCGTGTATAATGCGTATGCGTATTAAATATCTCGGTTATAATTTCCATAAATCAATTAATAATTATTGCAATGTAAGCAGGTAAATAACAGCCGCAAAGTCAGGTCTACGCGAATACGTAACGACAAAATGCAATATTCATTGTTTACCAAGGATATCGAAACCTAGGTAAGCTCGTATGTTCGTTTATTCGTCGCACATCTGGCGGCACGGATCAACCCACCTTTTGTTTTATAAATTGCTTGCACGAATTGCCGACGTGTGTATACAGTGTGTCTTAAAAGATTACAGGTAGATTGTTCAACTTCACTAAGAATAATTTTGTGTGTTCAATGCGCAGAAGAAAAAAAAAAAAGTTTCAGCTTTAAACGGAAGTAGAATAATCATTAACTAAAAAATATTTCAGAAATTATTATATAAAATAAAACTGCTTTAGGTTAAGTTCAATTTCAAGTTTATAATCAACGTTTCGACGAAACTCAATACTCGCCTTCGTCAGGAAAACTGATACAAATGACATTAGAGAAAATAACAGTACAACGAAACAAGTTACTAGGTAAGTAACTAGATCATAAAATTATATAGATTTTTAATTAAAGGAAGCCAAATTTTATTTAAATCAATGCCTTCACAGTGAAGTCATTGAGCTGATTATAAATAAATTTTAATACAGAACGTGAATCTAAAGCAGTTTTATTTTATATTGAACTAATCCGTTCTACTAAATAAATAAAACCAATAAATTAAAATATGATTTTACTGTGACGAAAAGTTAATAAAATAAAATAATTTCTCTTAAACCACAAATAATAATTTAAAAACCTAGCTTAGCTTTTGAAATACGTATATAGCTTTTTTAAATTATTGTTTGTGGTTTAAGGAAAATTATTTTTTTTATATAAAGCTAAATAGCTAACCAATGACGTAACAGGTAATCCGATTACATCAATAAAAATCGTCTATTTATTACTATTATTAATTGACAGATATAATGAAAATTGCCGCTTCTTTGAACGAAAATATCTTAATTTTTCATTACAACTCCGATCGCAAGACACATTCACTTGATCAGATCGCAAACTTCTCAAACACACGGTGTATTATAAATGAGTCTTCGCGTGGTCCCCGACCATATATGAGCGTGCATTTTTCAAACCCCGTACATAATTGAAAAAAGTGATTAATGGTGGAATAAAATGTAGGTATATATACATCGCTCATCACTGCGGCTCAAATTAGCATAAAGGATAAGTCAAAAGGATATGTTAATGCTACTTAGGCCGACGATATGTTTGTTTTGTTTTCGTCGTGATTTTTTTTTCACATTTGTCTTTTGTTTTGTTTTTTTTTTTTCGTCTGAAGAGTAAACAACAGGGGTCTGTCCTTCTCTTTTTCGTGTTCATTTGAGAGATAATAATGTAATTTTATCGTCTAAATCAAACAAAGCCATGCATGTACAATTGTACTGTGTATTTTTTGTGGTATGCTATACAAATATACATATATGTATTAATATTTTGTAGGTTAAGTATGTTTAGTTTGCTGTTTTTATTTTTTTTGCGCTGATAAACTAATAGATATATTTTTCATGCATAACTCAAGAGAAATGTTTGTATGTGGCATTGTTCCGATTTTTTTCAGAGCAATATTTTAAATTTTATATATGATCAAATGTGAAATGTAATGCAATATATTATATGTATAAATTATTTATGATGTATGTGTCTGTCGATAAATTGTGAATAAAATATTAAATATTAACATGAATATGTTTAAATATAAAATATTCAGTATGAAGATCGACAACATTTACAAGAAGAAAACTGACAAATTTGTCACTTTAGATCGATATCGAGTTTTTTTGTGTTTAATTAGCAGAACAGACACTGAAGGTATAGTCCGATTGGAAAAAGTGGTTCATTTAGACCAGCCAAAATTGACCAAAAATTTAAAGACGCCTGTAGAGAATGGTGGGGTACAGCTATATATACCAGATTGCTGAGCTGAAACTGTCACTCAGTCACCAAGCATTGAAGATGTATGACAAAACGCATGCAACAAGGACAGATCAACCACGGCATAACAGTCCAGAAAATTCTATAAATTCAATGGATAACAGCCGTGAAAACCTGAAGATTACTATTTACATGTAATATTACATTTCTTATTTTTTTGTTATTATATTATAATACAAGTATTTTCATTGAATTGTCAAAAATAAGAAAAAAATGATATATCAATTAAAATAATACAAGAAAGAAATGTAGTAGAAAATTATAGTCCAATAGCATATCGAAATATGTATGTTATTTTATGATACTTACAATTAGTATCTATCTATCTTAACGTATGTATTAACAGTTTTTCATATCCAGTTCTGTATAATCAAAAACCCGCACGTATTTATTTCTTTAAATAATTGCATTACGAGGGTCATTAAATTTAAATTTTTTGTTAATCATAATTGACTAATTACGCCCATACTTAAACACATGTTGGTTTACAAGCATAGAAATCGCAGCACAAGCCTTGATGAATGCTGTAAATTAAATTTTTATACTCGTAAGAATTTAGCACCATTTTGTGCTCGTTGTACAATATACTATTTTACCTGAATGTGACAAAAACTAAATAAATAATAATATATTGTGTTACGAGGAGTAGAAAGTGATCTTTATTGTGTTAAGTCCAGATACTTGCAATCTAGTCATAGCCGAAGCCAAGCAATCTGAGTGAAACATGAAAAAGAGCATTCTGCCCCGAAGGATATATACTGATTTTGCTTCAAGCATTCCAAACGAAACAAAACTAAAAATAAATAAATAAATAAATAATACAGTATTTTACTAGTAATACAATTACCTCTTTCTACATAGGCAACATAGTAACGTAATATTAATATTTTAATACACTTGAAGAAATATTTGAGTAGAACAATTTGCCAATCCGCTACTTCTCGTGTATACTTCATGCATACTACAAAAAACCTGCAGCAAATATAGATCGTAAACATAATTTAAAAACTTTGCAACACAGTTACCCAGATCTATCATAGCTATATACAACCCACTTCCGAAAACAAACTTCGTCCGTCCTTCGAAAGAACCCGTTGAAGGACAGCATCCAAAGCACTGGCTTCATCGTTAAAGTGCAGACATTTCTGTCCGTCCATCCAGCTGCCACGACCTTGCCGCACTCGTAACCACTTCAAACAGGCAGATTATAAATTATTAACCTGTCATATAGATGTATACTAAAGCTTGCTGACCCGCACAAACCACGCAGTTCAACTTTTCATACTTTATCGAAAATTATTCTCAGACTCGTACATCCGTAGCACTCGATTGATTTTAATAACTGTTTCGTACTATCCAAGTTCCTTCGTCGATTTTCCCGTTCGGCTGATTGTGTAAAATACGCGCGGCGCGTTTAGCTTCATTACGTTTGATTTCATTATCAATTTATCATTAGATACAATGAAATTTTCTTCTTGAGAAACACTCTTCGAATTTAGGTTAAGTTCGGCTAGGTTAAATGCAAATTTCTTAAGGATAACGAAGTTGAAATCTATTAGTGCATACTGTTTAAGTGGTTTAGAAATCTTTCTTAACTATGACAGGCTTCTCATCAGTATTAATTAAATTAATTTAGATATCTAGTATCGACTTTATTAGAAAATAGACAAGAATATTAAATATAGAAATTTTAAATTTAATTTTTGCGATATTCTGTTTCGATAGTTATAATAAAATATCAGGAAGTAGTACTTTTAAAATATAATTCAGTTACCCTAAAATTAAAATACTTTAGTTTAAAGATTTGTATTAATTTATTAAATTACGACGTTTCTATTAATTAGGCATAAATCATCACCAAGAAAATAAATACAAATAATAAACAAAAGTAACTTATTGTTAAAAACAAGTAATTATCACTGTAAAAAAATTGCCATTTTACATAAAAACCATAGTTAACAAATTAAATATTATTTCAGTAAAACAACGTTTTACATAAATTTTCTAGAAAAATATTATAATTTTTTAATTTTAAGTAAAATAATTAATTTACCATATGTTTTTTTTTTTTACCAAAAAAAGTAAGTTATTACTTACATAAAATATACGTATTTTATATTTATATAATGTAAGAAGAATCTGTAAATAATATAGCCGTTTTATTTTAATATAATAAGTTCTGAAAGATTTTTTACTATGTTAAAAAGAAATTTTGAAAAATATCTTCGAAAAACGTATTTTATTATAATTGAAAATGTACCCATATATATATATATATATATATATATATATATATATATATATATATATATATATATATATATTACGTTTCGAGTAAAAATAACTACACAAAACAAACTAAAAATAAGTAATATAAGTTATATGTTATGTAATAGACATATTTAAATATTTTATTGATGATATATGATAGGTTTAGTTACATATATAATAAAACAAAAATTTGAAAAGAAAAAATTATTTGTCAAAATACACTAATAAATTTCGACTGAAATAGTGAATAATTGTGGGCTAACAACCCGCATTAAAATTTGTTAAGAAACTATATGATCAGTTTCTCAAGCGTATAGTCCCATATTCTTCTCAGGACTTACGGGAACTGTAATTTATTTACTAGTTATTTACATGGAACACTATTTTTGAAATAGTTAAATTAAAGTTTCAGAATGATCAATCAGTGTAGCCAATTATCAAAACAGATAAAAATCTTTTAATAAATAAACTGTCTTTAGAAAGTTTTCGTTCCACCAATCTAGTGTCTTTTATTTTACAAAACAACAAAATTCAAATTATAATACCGACCATGCCATCATTGCAAAAAAAAAGAAAAAATAGAAAAAAACAAAACCGATTGCGTGTTCGTTTATGATTTTGTTTGTCGTGAATGACGGGTACACGGACTAAAACATATACCGAACACAATATGGAATCACAGGGGCCAATCGTTTTCGTATTGCAGTTGCCCGGTTACTTCCATGCACGAAACAAACGGGGGACGATGCCAGTCCTGAAACTTCGTACCGGCTTTCCAAAACGAAGAAGCGATCGTACAATATGTTCGACATAAGTTAGGGTCTATGCATCATATTTTTCATCCAGGTGGCGTTCTTGCAAACGCTACTTTTGCACAGATTTTATATATATTTATAAGTTATCGTTTTTGTTGAATACACTGTAAAAAAAAAAAAAACTAAATTACAGAAAAATAATAATAAAATTTTACTACAAAAAAATCTATAAATTTATTTTACTATAAATATTCTGTAATTAAGTAATTTCTGAATAATTCATAATAATCATATAAAGTAAGTAAGTAAAAATGATCTAATAAGTATGTAAAATTGCTACTTTCTGCAAATCGCATCATATATTTAATGTAGAATTAAGTATTGATGGTATAATAATTGTAAACATACATCGTTTATGTAAATTTCTAAATGTATGTAATTATACCAACAATAATATTATATAATTTTTATGAAAAATTCCTGACAGCAAATTTACTAAAGTGCAGTAAATTTACTAAAAGAAACTACTAAAAAACTGTAATATTGCATACGTATGTACATTTCCATTCCGTTGATAATATCAGTAAATTTTCTGTTAGAAATTTTCCAAAAATAGGTAAAATTTATTTAGTTCTGTAATATTATTGTTGGTATAATTACATATATTTCTAAATTTACATAAAGGTTGTATTTTGAAATAAATATACAGTGTGTTCCCGGATTGAGTTCACTATAGGTGTAATCAGCAAAAAATTTAAGAATTTCGTTTTTATGTTTTGGGATTCCGCCCTGCTTTGTCTGAAAACAATTTAAAGCATATTTTTAGTTTTTTAAAAATCAAGGCGACCATGAAAAATGTAAAAAACTATTTTATATTCAGGTCAAAAATATTAATATGCAAGCTATAATTTTACGTAATTTAAGAAGTTATACCAACAATATATAGTTCTACATTAAGTATGTTGTGTAATTTGCAGAAAGTTAGCAGATTTACATACTTATTAGGTCATTTTTATAGTAAAATTTACTACTATTTTTCTGTAATTTCACTATTTTTTTTAATATTGTTTGTAACACTCTGTACCAAGATATCATTTCAACATCCTCTTTCAGAAACTCAACCACCTTTAACCTCAACATCAACCAGCCCTCACATAAACACAAACAACCATCGAACAAGCAACGCATCGAATGGCAGATAGACATTGCATCGGGGCCCACCGGACTCGCAATCCGGGGCCAGCAGTGTGCGCGTCGCTTCTGCGGCACACCGTGCACACCGGCCGTACCCCGACTATTTACACCCCGGAATTTATGACCGTATTGTCATCGTAGTCGGCTACCAAAACTGCCCGGGTGTGATTGTACACGCTTGAATTATGGGCCACGAATCGGTCGAATAAAATTCGGAAACAAATTGTTTTATGATTTAAATCGTGAATGGTACCGTGATGAAATATACTGCAAAGAAGGATAATGTAAATTTTGATTTATTGCGATTTATGAAGATTGCATTGTTTGGGTGTTAGTTTGTTATTTGTTTTGATATTAAAAAAATTAGTTTAATGTATAAGTAACGTAATACTAACGTAATACGTAATAGGTAATGTTCTGTTAGCTACTGTAAATGTCATTTGTATCTTTTTACCTGATGAAGACGTACGTTGAGTTCGTCGAAACGATGATTATTAATAAATATTAATACAGAACTATAACCTAAAGCTGTTTTATTTTAATATACTGAGTTTTAAAAGATTTTTTACTGTGTTACTATAATAAAAATAGCCATTCAATAAAGTTACGTCACACAAAACATTATTAATTCGTACAATAGAAATGCGTGCACAGTCTAGCTATTGTATAATAAAAAGAGATAGAACATAACTTTGTTATGGTAAATTGAATCAGGAATATGTGAAATATCTTCATTGAATGACTATTTTTACTATAGCATTATTATCAAAATTTAGAATACTCATTTTTAATTAATTATCAAAATTAACTAAATTTAAATTTATAAACATTAATGTATTACTGAGACTTTTTCTTAGAAAGTATTTTTTATAAAAATTAAAACTAACAATCTTTATGTTGAAATTTAAATATTCTATTACTAAACTACACTAACACTTAAATACTCATAAAAAAAATCATGTACAATCTACAAATGGTTGCCAACTTTTTATTTATTTAGACAAATGAGCGAAGCTATTCCATCACATTTCAACCAATTACCACACAGCAATGTTTATGTCGCCCATGGCAACGGTTGGCAACAGTGGTCTTGTGCTCGTGCATCCCATCAGCAGTTGGCACTATTTAATTTACCGAACACACCAACTGACCACAACGGGGGGGCCATCAATCCATTGGTGAACCAATGTCGATTTAATGGTAATTACAATTTACAAATAATGTCCGTTATCATCTCTCTAGCTAAATAACCGTATTGATGTCTAATTGCTATTTTGTTTACGACATCGAGCCTCATAAATTAACGATAAATTGTTTAAATTTTATTGCTAAATGTCACTGAAATACAATGAACATGTGACATTTTATTCGTATAAGGAAATTAAAAGTACTTTATAAGAATTTAATGAAATAGTTTTGTCAACGTATTGTAACATATTATGTTAAAATTAATACTAAAATTTTGAACATATACTTTAACTTTTGTCAAGAAGTTGAACAATATATAGAAAATTAAATGTAATAACAATATCTATTGGTTTTCGTTAAAAAAATTATCGTAGCAAAAAAATATAGTAAAATTTTTGAGGTAAATTTATAAAATTCATACAGCAGCTAAAGGTATTTTCAAATCTAGATAAAACATAGAATAATTAAACTTAGATTAAGTGCAATGTAAAAATATGCACATCTTATCCGAAGTTGTAAATACGGTCCCGAAGAATATTTAATAACTAAAAATATATTTATATAAAATATCGTTTACATTAATTATGTTGCAATTATACATTTTTATACCTTCTTTTAATTTTCTATGTATAGCAATTTGCAAAACAAATATATTAACTAAGTTTTTATATATTTATTTAATTTAGAATTCCAAATTTTAGAATTTTATCCGTGGAATAATTTTAGCAAATTACATATCATTTTTCACTTATCTTAAGAATAAATAGAAATATTCACGGGCCCTGAATAAAATCTAACAGCATTTTTAAATTTAAAAAACACAAAAAGTAATATAGTTCACAATCTAGTTCTTTAAAAAAATTAACAGCAACCGTGATTTTCGTGTAGGTGTTAGTCAATTGTTTATAGCGTCTCCGTCTTCTAAGAAGGATTAAAAGAACTCGCATCTAGCATTACGGTTCCTAATCAGCAACAAAAATTATTGCACCGTGAAATACACCACATATACATATATACACTAACAACCAGAGACACTTGGCAATTAATTTCGATGGATTTGAAATAAATTTCGTGCTGCCCACAAAGTGTTGCGGGCGGGCCCATACTATCCTAACCTCACTCTCTCTTTGGTTCGGTGTTTCTCTCTCTTTCTTTTTCTCCGCTTCCACTCTATTCTTGTTCGTATAATACAAATGGTTCTTGTTAGTGGAATTGTTTGTATTTGATAATGCTCATTTGTTTCTCGTCCGATTTACACAGCCACTCTTTTAAATGTTTTCTTATCAAAACGCTCATGCGTATACTCGTAAAAACCGAACATGGCTTTAATTGTTTTGAACTATATATTATCGTCGATGAATTGGAACCTGGCTGGTTGGAATTTTGAAAACAATCTGTGTGAGATTCTGTGTTTAAAAACTGCAATAGAGTTAATTCTTTGCTAAGAAAAAAAAAATGAAATATGATATCATGTAGTTATAGTTACAGTTTAATTATGATAAGACAATTTCAGTTAGTTTTTTTAAACAACTTAATATAATTTTTGTTAAAATATATATAAAGATTTGTTTTCGTGAATTAAAAGCAGTCTGTTAGGGCTTTAAATAAATGAAACTCAACTGGAATACTATTCAAGCTTTCGATATATATTATATCATCATCAAGGAGAATTCGCAAATACACTGGAAATTTATTTCATTTAATGACCTTAAATGCAATAATTAAACTGCGCATATTCTCAACAGTTTTATACTTTTATAAAAAAAAAATTTAATTATTTTATCATTATTGCTAACTTTGTTAATCATTTTATCGTATTTTAACATTATCAAATAAAGAATCATTATATTTTTTTTGTAACAATTGACAGTATTATACTTCATGTCAACAGTAGTTACATTTCTGCAATACGATATTTAATTAAATTCATAACATAACATATCCAATCTATCTGAATAAAATATCTTTACCAATAAATTCCACATTGTCCATACTCCACAATCTTAACATAAAAATTAAAATAAGCACTCAAACACCGATCGTAGGCGTCAGAGACACAACCTCCTTTTACCTTAAGGGCTACAAGGACGCCTAGCAAAATCACAATCTTCGCCACTCAAACTGTCCCAATAAATTGATAAGACATCGGACGTTACTATGTTATTACCGGTCCGATCGATTTGCCATTTAAAAAGACCACGGCAGCTACAATTAACATTCGCCCGTGGCGGAATATTAGCACGGATGCAGATTGGTGCTGCATTTATACACGAGTAGTGTTATCAAATAAGTGGAATCTCAATTCTTGCGCTCATCGTATGGAGTACACAGCCCCACCATCAGGCAGTTGAGATTTGATTGTGCGAGGGATGTAATTAAAATTTACCGGTGTGACACCTAATTGTTGTGGCTGCAATAGCAGCCAGCTGGGATTGTGGCTGGACGATTGAGGTATATACCGAGGATATTAGTGTGATTGTGCTAAATGTACAGTCAGAGAAGGAAATTTTTGTTAAATGTTTTATTGTATTTCTATCTTTAAATTTAATTATACTGAAAATAAATTGATAAAATAACTATTCACACATTTAAGCGTAATTCCGAATTTTACACAATACAAATTTCAGTGTCAGATAAAAAATAATTTCACATCGATCTACATGGAAAACAATTTCTTTGATATTAATAAAAAAGTTTCAATAACAAATATTTCTTTATTTTAAATAAATTTATTATCTTTATATTTAAAAATTGTTCCTTTACTCGAAAGAATCCTTCTGTTATCATTATTAAAAAAAAAAAATTCATAGCGTATGCCATTGTTCCAAATCATACAAGAATGAATTTTTTTGTAGTAACATATATACCAATCAAACTTAACTTGCTTTTGGCTCAATTGGCATGTGACAAAAATACAGTGTTAAGTATAAAAATAAGAAATTGCAAATATTAAAATTATATTACATAAAAGATTGATAATAATCTGCTATTGCACAAAATGTGTTACAAAATCTTCATGATGTAAAATTCAAAGATATTGCAATAACTGCAAGATCCATCAACTTTAACAGTAGATTGATAAGTGAAGCAGTAGAAATTTATAAAAAAAAAGATAACATTAGTCAGTGTAAAAAATTTATAAATTTTGTAATCTAGTTACTTAGTAACTTGTTTCTAAGTTCTGTTTATTTACTGAAATGATATTTGTGTATTTGTTTCCTGATGAAAACGTACGTGAAATAAGAAATGTCGATTATTAATTAAAATTAAAACAGATCTATATTCTAAAGCCGTTTTATTTTAATATAATGAATAATGAAAGAGTTTCTATTATGAATAAATACTTGTAAAATGGTTTTTCAGGTGCATACATAAAATTGCAAAAGAAAAACATTCAAAAATAAATCTCAGCTTTTAATAAAACTCCACAATGTATTTTATCCTCCAAACATTAACTTTTCTTTTACAAAAACATCATCGTATCACTTGCTTTGTAACTGTGCGACTTTCCACTAGGCCTCAACATTATATACCATCAGTCTCAAAATCTGTCCAAACCAGATGCGGCATCTGACATTGAGAAACAGCACGCATAGTCGCTCTCCTCTCCACTCCAATCTCTCAAAAACTCCACACAAACAAACATACACATATTAATACCATTAAAATTGTGAACCACATGATTCAGATATTATAATTTTCTTAAAGCCAGTAATGATATGTCATCGAAACCAGCTATGAATTAAAGCAAGTAAAAAAAAACCGAGTTTTGTTTATTTTACGTTTTTAAATGGGTGTAGAGGTCATCGCTAGAAAATCTCGTTAACTTTGCGTGAATATGGGTTTATGGGTGTGCGTGTGTATGTGTGTGTTCGTATCCCACAATTTTAGTATTGTTGAGATTTAATAACGCCGCACCATGTATGAATATTCATGGGAATATTAATAGCATATTCATGTACTTAATATGTGTATTTAATTTTTTTTTTACTGATGAACAACTTTTAATTTTTTTTATTCTTTCGATTTTTTTTATTTGTTTTGTCCGACTGTTTCAGAAATTTATAAAAGTATTTGGAGGATGTTGTTAATTTATTTTACCGACTCACGAAATATTTGTGTAGTTTTCTTTCATTTTAAAAACAAATAATGTATTTACCTCAATTACTTTGAAATAAATGTAGTTGCAAAACAAATAAATATTTTATATATTATAAAACAAGCAATATTTATTTATATATTTATACATGGCGTAATTTTGTATGTATGTATGTATCATATAATAATATCTATTATTTCTATTATGAATTATTCTAAAAATGTATCAATAAATTATATTATTATAATTTTATTTATATTTAGAAAAAGAGTAATTTATCAAATATAAATAATACGCGTAATATTTAGTATAATAAAAGTCTAAGTATCAAAAAATTGCTACATATAAATTAAATTAGTATATTTGTGTCACATATCATTATCATTAATATAGCATAATATAGCATGTCAAATTTTTCACTAAACATTTATATAATGATATTATATGACTATAAAAATATAACCTAACAAAATGCGTACAAATATTTCACGTATAAATGACCTTCGTTACATAAAAAAATAATCAATTCATCCATTTATATTAAGTTAATGTAATCAGCTTGTAAAATTTATACCGTGTAATACATGACTTCGGGCAAATTTGCGTGTCGTGTTCTATGACCCAAACATTATAAAATGAAATCAAGCAAGCGTTGTAAAAAAAAAATAAATAAAAATAATAGAAATGATCTCAGGTTTATGTAGTTTAATGATTAATAAATTACGTACATTTGATTTACAAGTTACAAAAAATATTTACATTTGATTCATATATTATTATAAAAATAGTAAATAAAAATATTGTATAAAAAATTAATGATCATTTCGTTTACTATATAATTATGTAATCATGGAAAAATATTTTGTTTAGTTTGTACTATATTCTGATTAATATACTTTTGTATAAATTTTTGTAATAATGTTTTATTCCCTTGTTTCTTATTTGAATATATAATAATACTTATGTATATACAAATACAATAAATCAATATACAGTATCTTAAATTTTATTTTTAATATAATTATATAATTTTTGAGAAAATGCAGTTAGAGAAAAATCGACTAATCAGGCCTCAGTTAATAGTTTTTTTATTATTATTATTATTATTAATTTATCTCAAATACATTTCAATATTCAAAGCTTTTAAAGTCTAATATACTAACAAAATCTTTCTTCATCTTTCTTATATTAAAATAAAAAAGCTTTAAGATTAAGTTCTATATAATTTTTAAATAAAATTTGACATTTCGATATACTCCATATATATATATATATATATATATATATATATATATATATATATATATATATATATAATCATCAAAAAAATTTACAAATAATAACAAAATATAGAAACATATATATGATCTTATATTTTATATATATATACTTATATATATATATATATATATATATATATATATATATATATATATATATATATAATATTTATTTTGTCGAAAATCTACTTATTAATCGATCTTGGTACTTTGTAAAACAGATACCAAAGTTATAAAATTTCTGTACTAAAATACGGAATTTTTTTTTAAATAATTTTATATTAAAATTATTTATGTGACAGTATATTAATATTAATTTATACTAATTTAATACTACATTAGACCTGTCAAAGTATTCCAGCTTAAACGACAAAATATCTTTGAAAACAAGCGCGCAACAAGTAACTTACAACAGCATAATTTGCGTTAATTTCCGCGGTACTTTACACTCCTAGTCAAAAAGCAAGAGCATCCACCCAGCATGATGTCCGCCCAGTGCTTTCCATCAGCACACTATGTCGCGCTGTGCTCGAACAAAACAATTTCATTTGCAAGTTATGGGCCCCCGATTAGTGCTCGTTACGGCCCTCAACGCGGCCATTTGGGGGCGAAAAACGCGGGGCGCGCGTCACATTTCTAGGTTATGTTGATTGGAGCGTGCGCGTGCGCAAAAGCGGTCAACAGCTGCGCATCGGGACAGATGAAGGCAGCCACGCAGAGCATACACACGAAGTACCCAAGAATCAAGAGTGCTTGGTAATGAAGATAAATGATGTTAAACTAATGCCATAGCCCTGCTATTTGTATTCGATAATTAGATGTGGCTAGCTTCGTATGTATACGTATGAAGCATAAGCATTCACTTTAGAATCTTTAGATAGTTCGCTTTATGACTGACTCGTTTTGGTTTGCTTTGGTTAGGTGGCTGTAGCAAAAAAAAAACAACTGACGAATGAAATGATGACTTTTTCATTTTCAAATGTTTATTTTTTTATTTTTCTCTTAATTTCATTTATTATTTTTCATTGTACAGTTTAAATTTTTGTATTTCTTTTTTTATTTTACTTGTAATGGGCTTAATGTATTTATAATATTTTGTACATATATACATACATAAATACACAAATACGCCATATACTCAAAAGAGTGTGGCACAAACTCTTTCCATTATTCCGAAATCAGTCTCCTCCAAACATTCTTATCTAAACAAGCAACTTTAGCTTTATCCACATTCATAATTGTATACTATAATTATAACGGAGATGGTCATTTTAAAAACTGAAAATAAACAGTAAATAATATGAAAATGAAAAGCTTTTGGTTCTATGTTCTGATTTAATTTAAAATATAACACAGCATAAATCTCAAGTTTTTTATTTTAACATAGTGTGTTTTGAATGATTTCTTACAAATAATTTTTTAATAAATAATATAATGTAAACATAGTATAAAATTTTTAATTAATTAATTAAAATTCCTTAAAATTCTAGTGAAATCATTTAAAATCAATTAAATTTTTTCTTAAAATCATCTAAAATCTCAAATAAAATTACTACAATCTTGAAAATTTCCTATAAAATCCGTCAAATCAACGAAAAATTACTACAATCTCAATAAATATATTTAAAATTTGTAGAATCTGATGTAAAAAATTTGAGGAAGTATAGTTTTCCGTTCGGATATTGATATTTATTAAAATTTATAATAAAAAGTTTCATTTCTATTGCAACGAGAGTTTCACAAACACTAATTTCTGTTAATAACATGAGGATTTCTGCAAGATTTTCAGTATTATAATTCCTCATCAAATTTTTATTATTCATGTATTATATTACTAATTTATGTAAACGTAGTTATTTTTAAATGTCAAAAGATGTTTGTCATGTTGCAACTACCATAAATGTATTCATATTTATTAAACATTAATATATGTATAAACAATTAATTATGCATATATTTATTATAGACAAGTCAGAAACATACACATCACACATACAGACAACAACATACGAGTACTGCAACCATATTATAATCTAGACAAATTGAAAACCGTAAAATAGCCTTGGTCGGGAGACTTGCAGAATAAATTAATAATCGTACAGAGAGAATTTATAATCATCAAACAAGAAAACGTTACAAGTCAGCCTCTCTTGCTTACAAGATTCACCAGGAGCATGTTTTCTACGTCTATACCAGACAGACGCAGACGTATACACACTGCATTTAACATTAAGCATTACGCACAAGGGCCCCGTGCCAGCAAACATGCTAAAACAATTGCCCCGTGTGCTGCAGCCCAGCTTACGTCATTTATTCTCACATGCTTATATGCCTGCCTGGCCTGTCTGTGTAACAATGTGAGTGTGTATTTGTACACCCCCATGTTTATACTACGTATGTTATTAAATAAATATAATCGTTTGTTCTATAAATAAACTATTAAATTTTTATTTTACGTGATGCTAAATGTATGTGTGTGTGTGTGTGTGTGTGTATGTATGTGCTTGAAGATGGGGCGGATGAATGCATAATGCAATATCTGTTGAATAAAATAACAGATATGAATGTACTGTTAACTTAATATGTAATTAATAATTTTTTTCTGAATAAGGGGAGATATTAAAGATTGTTAGATATTTGTTAATAATTATATGTCGTACTTTATCGATAATTAAAAATTTATTTATTTTTGATAGTTTGCAATATCTTCTTTATTTCTTAGATTTGTTTTATAATTTGATAAGAAAATATTATGATAATTATTTAAGGCAGATAAAAAGTATTTGTACTGCTTGTAGACTGTAGAGGAAAGAGGAAAAAATTGTAGTTGAAGAATATACATATATATATATATATATATATATATATATATATATATATATATATATATATATATATTAGGGTGGGTCGAAAAAAATAGATTTCGTTCTCTAGAGTCTAAAATGAAATAGTTCCATCCAAAAAGTTGTGGAGATGTGCTGAAACATTTTTCTGATGAAAACCCAGGCAGCACCGAGCACCTCAAAACGCCGTTTTTTGCACTTTTCTTAGATTGTAGTTAATAACTTTTTTTAATTTGCTTCAAATTAGCTGAATTTTTTTTCTGGTATTCCCAGATCACGTTAGCTAAGCGTACCCTCTAACCGCTGAATAAATAAATTTTTACTGCGAAAATGCTGTATGAGAGATATTTTCATCATTTTCATTTGATTTTGACATTTTTCAAAAAATAAAATTCAATATTTTAGTGAGAAAAAAGTCCATTTTTTCAAAGTTATCTAATATTTGTATTTTTTTAATACAATATTTTTACGTCATTATATTACATAACTAACGATTTTTCTCCTCTTTTTTTTTAACTCAACCTAACCAGTTTCGTGGTTGACAAATCAAAAATAAAAATGTTTAATTCAGCTAAAATTTGCTAAATTGACAAATCACTAATAAAAGATTTTATTTGACAAATCACTAATTAACATACCAAAAAAATACTATTAAAAATATCTCTTAAATATTATAAAGACAACAAAAACACAAATCTAATTAAAGTTAATAAAACTAAAACAATGCTAATTTATGTTTTAAACATATATTACATCCTTAAAATTTTCCATTAAACGAAAACATCTATCTAATTTATAAATGACAGTATCTATTAGTTCCATGCCTATCGATATTTTATAAAAATTAATCCACTAAATTACATTTCAGATTGAGTTATTTAGAGCCATCGTTTAATTAGTTGCAATAAATTATAATAGTCATTTTTTTTTCTTCTTAGTTTCAATAAATGAAAGGAAAATTTTACCTACACAATGTCAGCGGGGAAAATATATATCGCTTCATTTTATTTTAATTAACTCTAATCTGCCATAATAAAATTTAAATTAGGCAAGAACCTCTCATTAAATACGTTACCAGGTAGAAATGTATTCCCTGCCTGTAAAATAAATAAAAACATTTGGATTTTTTTTTCAACCGTCAATAAACGAAAAATAAAAATTGTTTTAAGTATTCATAACCTCTCTCATTTATTTTATGATTTTTTATCATTTATTTTTCCAATACATATAAAGAAAACATAAAATTGCGCTATTATTATTACAAGCGTTTAAACAAATGTTGTTATATATTTTAATGAATAATAATAAAGAAAATTAACATAGTAAAAAGTCTTTCAGAATTCATCATAATAAAATAAAACGGCTTTACGTTGTAGTTCTGTATTTATTAACAATCGACGTTTCGATGTACTCACCGTACATCTTCATCAGGAAATATTATAAAAATGACGTTTACAGTAAATAAACAGAACATAGAAACATGATAAATAAAATTTAGCTTTCTTTAATCTTCCAGTTGACGGGCTGGGTCTATGAGACCTGGCAAAACCATTTTTGTCAGACCCAGCCCGTGTATTTGTGTAACTTTTTTCCAACTATTTTTATTGTCATATTTGGAAAGACGCTAGAATTATATTTTATTTATATACAAAACGTTCTTGGGACCTTCCCTTATCTAGTAATAAATTATTTGTACGGATTTTTTTTTGCCAGAGGAAGTCTCTAATTTTCAAGTGCTTATTCTTTTTTCTTTTTTTCTTTTTTTTATTATTTTTTTAAATTTTGATTAGCGATTTTGTGCATGAACGTTTTCCAATTTTTATATTTTTTTTGATGGTTGAAAATTTTATTTTACGTTTAAGCATATTTTTCGTTGTTGTCTTTTCTAAGTTTTTTATTTACGATTTTTTTCTGAAAACTACGATAAATGTAAATTTTTTTTCTAATAAATGGTAACTCTCGAGTTAATGAATTTTCAAAACCATTTTAACTTTCAGCAGTATAAAATAGACCAGACTAACAGTAGGTAGAATCCAAAAATTCAACATATTAGTGTGTTATAAGGGAAAGGGTATACTTCAAAGTTAGTGTCTGAGAGACCCAGCCCGTCGAACGGTGTAATTTTTAAACCACCCGTCAACTAAAAATTTATATTTTTTTTGATCTTTGCTTATTTTGTTACCTAGTAATTTGTTTCTTTGTTCTGTTTATTTACTGTAAATATTATTTGTATCATTTTTACTGATGAAGATATACGTTGAGTAGATCGAAACGTCGATTATTATTAAATATTAATGCCGAACTACAATCTAAAGCCATTTTATTTTAATAAAAATTTAAATTTAAAAAAAAAAACCGATGAATATAAGAATTTATACTTTCATCTTCAGGTACAAATTATAAACTAAGATCAAAATTAAAACTACTAAAAATAAAACTGCTTTTAACTTGTCATCAAACAAATATTTTAACAAATGCCGACAGCAAACATCATTTCCAATATGTCGCCGTCTTCATTATTCACTCACTCTGAACAACTAATTTCAGTGCACACAAGCGACAAACTTATACAATTGCGTAGAACAAATATATCTTTTCGGTAAACAGTCATTCATTGTGTCGTTCATCGCTAGCCGAATTAAAAAAATTTAAAATTAATAACAACAACAACATATTTAACGTTGAACAAATTAGTTTCATCCGCCATGTGGATTTAATATATTAATGAATATTTAAACCGGAACACAAAAGATCGCAAGGCGAGGTTGAAGTTTTTAATAAAGACCATCATGTAGCTCTGTATTCTTTTCTGCCTGTTCTGTCTTTCGGAGCTGTTTGAATTGAAATTGTCTGATTAGCAGCGCCAGGTCGGTCAAACAAACATTAATACGAGAAGAAAATGATTATTTACTAACACTGCGGGTGGCGATGCGCGCACACACTCACAAACACACCATCAACTTTGGACCTTGTGGGGTTTTAATGCGGTGTGCGGGAAGGGACTAACTACCTCATGCATTTCAGATGAAGCCTTTTGAAAATATTTATACACATTGGATGTGTATTCGCTCGACGCTCCGACAAACAGGTAGAATTGGTGAGATGTATTTTGTTTGGCTTCGGATTTCTTGCACAGCGGTGCTGTGTTTATGAATCTTAAGCGGGCCTTACACGATCATTCGGAATGACATTCAGACTGAAGATTGACATTTGCATTGAAGGTGTAAGGTCAAGACTGCTCTGTAAAAAAATTATGTAAATTTATATATTCTATGAATCTATTTTTTCAGAAAATATGTACTATTACTTTATTGTTAATAGTTATGTAAAATTATATAAATTTGTTTTACAATTTTTGTAGTGTGATGAATGGATTTACGAATTTCTAAATATTTTGAAATCTGAGCTTCAATCAATCACGGGAAGCGGAGAGGAGAGACTGACAGTCTGAATATTTCTTCCAGTTGCGAAGAATCTTAGAGCAACAGCTAATCTCTCACGACCTGATATTGAATAAATTTTTAATTAATGGAAGTCACATTTTATTTAAATCAGTGACTGCACAATGATTATGACTTGTTTCTATGTTCTGTTTCTTTACTGTAAATGTTATTTGCATCTTTTAATTAATACAGAACTATAACTTAAAGCCGTTTTATTTTAATATAATGAATTCTGAAAGATTTTTACTATATTAAAGTAATCTTATAATATATAATTAAAAATACGATAAAAAATAATAGCTTTTCAAAATAGTTATTGTTTTATAAAAACAAAACAAAAATATTTAATAATTTATTCTTCCATTAAACAGAAATATTTATCTTCCAATTTTGTAAATACAAAAACATTACTTTTTTATTCGTTCCCAATTCTAAATAAACAACAAATTAATTTTAAAGGAAAAAAAAGCATCTCAAAAACGTCAAACAAGTTCATAAATATAAAAATAAAAATATTAAAACGCCAGACAGACACAGAGCGACCCAATAAAATCGCATCCTTTAAAAATAGATTCTTTACGCATTCCCATTTTCCCGAAATTAGCATAAAAAATAAATTGACTCTCCGATTCGTTTTTTTTTTTTTTTTTTCTCTCTCTCGATGAGCAAGACTCTTTAAAAGATAATTATATTACAATTTATGCTATAGTCCACCCCCTTCTGCCTCTCAGCAAAATGGCTGGCCATGGAATTTTCGTTAGGCTGTTAGTATATATATATACAGGTAAAAGCTCGCGTTAATGATCACACAAACATAAATTATAATCAACTTTTGGGATGATGACTTTAATTGGACTGAAACTCCAGTGAGTGTTCGTCTCGCATATGCGCACTGGGTTTAGGTCTATTCACAAGTCTGTATCTAGTCTATTTTGTTTTGTTTTACACACATTTTGTACCGTACTAATCAGTAAATACTTATGCATTTTTAGTTTTTTTTTTTTTAAAAGAATTGGCAGTCTGTTTTTAATTTCAAAACACTTTTTTAATACACTATAAAAAAATTATGTAGTTTTACCTACAAACCATGAGATACTATAATTCTTAGTATTTCTAGGTATAATTTCTCAACTGCTGTAATTTAAAATAATTGTTTAAAAATACATAATATCAGAACTATTACAAACATTATGTAATATGATATTACCAACAAGATGGAAAAGTACATATGTATGTAATATTACAGTTTTCTTTTAGTAAAGTCTCTTTTAGTAAAGTCTCTTTTAGTAAATTTACAGAACTTCAGAAATTTTCTATAAATAGCTAAAATTTGTTTAGTTCTGTAATAGTTATTGTTGATATAATTACATACATTTTTAAATTTACAAAAAGGATGTGTTTTGAAATTAATGAATTACACTTAAAATATTTTAATAGTTTTATTACATAAAATATGTACTAAGTCTCATTATTTTTATTAATTATTATAAATATTAGTATGCAAGCTGTAATTTTACATAATTTAAGAAGTTATACCAACAATATGTAATTCTATATTAAGTATGTTGCATAATTTGCAGAATGTAAGCAAGTTTACATACTTATTAAGTCATTTTTACTTACTTTATGTGATTATTATGAATTATAAAAAAAATTACAGAATTATGAGAAAGATTATACAGAATATTTATGTTAAAATAAAATTCCAGATTTTTTATAGTAAAATTTTACTATTATGTTTCAGCAATTTCGCTATTATTTTTTTACAGTGTAGTATATTATTCAACGTCCGTGCAACATAATAATTGCAGTTTTAAGTCTGGCATAAATAACATTTAAAAATAATTACAATATCAAAATTCCATCAAAGCAACAACGATAAGTCGTTAGATATTTCAAATACAATTTATAATTGATTTTCTAGCATTTTCCAGGCAGGAATGCCGTGGTCGATCTATCTTCGTCGCAGACGTTTTGCTATACATCGTAGATGAAATCTTCTACTACTTAAAAAATTTCAATTGTAAGGCTTATATCTATTACCTTTATAAACTCTAGATTGTAAAATTTTAAAAATTAAAAGTGTGTATGATAAAATATTTATTTATTGTTATTTGTTATTTAAGTATTGTTAATTTACATGAACCAAAATCTTCAACATTCAACTCTATATTCCCTTTCAATTACACTTCAGAAATGTGAATGAATCCTTACTCCTATATAGTATGAAGAACGCATACCACTTCCTGAGCCTCAAGTTTGCTCGATCCCCGCTATTAAACGGGTTAAAATAGTTTGCGAAGTATTTAAAGTCTTACGCAATGGTAGTTTGTCGGCAGTGAACAGGAGGGGGGGAAGTAGGCGCGTTGACGAATTGCGTTTTGGGGCAAAGTAGTAAGAAGCCTTAGGTATTTTCGCAGGGAACATTATAATGCCGTCGTGTTCTGTTTTAGATCTGGTAAACATTTGCTACTGCTTCTAGTACGCGAAACGGCGCCAAGGTAGAATATGTGTTTTGCAATAAATACGTTGTTGCTTGATATGTTTATGAATACACGGTTGGTTGTAGGTTGTATCTTCATTTGTTTTATGCGATGTTGCCCTGTTATTTAGTTAAAATGCTCGGTTTGTTTTATGATTATTTTAGGTGATAAATTTGCGATGTTGTTTTGTACATCTGTCGCAATTTGAAAATTTAAATGTATGAATTTACATCTGTAATAAAATCGTTATAATGTTGTTGTTGTTGGTAATCATCCAACTTGTATATGTATGTTGTAAATATGTAGAAAAATTACGACAGTCCTAGACCCTTTTTTGAAACTGCAAGACGTGCTTTCGCATAGAGAAGCGACGAGTTCCGAACATTAATCTAAACTACTGATGCTTTTAAGACAAACAGTTGATCAAACTATTGTGTTTGATTCTATTTAATTACTGCCTAACCTTGTGGCATTTTTTATTTTACGACGAACAAACCGGCCGGCCAGCGTATTTGAACCATCGAATTTAGAATTATATATTATATTCGGTAATACCTGTTTTAAACTTTTGTTATTTAATGAAAGTTTTCCTACACAATTTTTTTTTTAAGACAATTTATCTAATATTTTCTTGATTATTGATTTATCCTGCAGTTTTAATTTGATTTCGAGTATTTTACATGTAGTAATGTTATTGAAAATATTATCTAATTAAACAAATCATTTAAAAAAATTAGCCATCTAATTTTAATTAGATAAAATAGCTATTTATTTATTTTTCTGCGTAAAATTTCATTAAAAAAACTATTTTGAAACATTAATTTTAATTACTACCGTTTATATTAATTAGTTAATTATTTTAATTAACACAATATGTTATATCTGCAACTATCTACTTTATTATTAAACAAATTATCATCTAAATAACAATATCTAATAGAATTTCTGAAATTAAATAATACATTGTGGGCAGACGAGTTAACAATATAAATTTATAATCACAGAATAGCACAAACTCAATAAAGCTGATGCACCAACGCATTGTGGAACATCATTTATTTGTTTGTATAATCACACACGATGCATGTACATCTTCTTTTTCTTTTCCATATATCTACCCTCCAACGCAGTCCTGTACTATCGGGTTTAATCACTGCTCACTTGATACAACAACAATATATTTTCCTTTTTGAATATTCATGATAGAAACGAATCGTATTTTTCCCTAATTAATTGTTACATGCTGCAGGATTGCAGTGAGTAAGAGAAAAATAAACGAAATTACATTGTCTACGCCACTGGTGGATTGTCAAGTTGGGTGAAGATGGCTTGTTGCTTTTGCATCGTCTTGCATTCTGATTAGATGTGTGAAAAGATTTAATAAAATGCTTCGTTCTTTGAATTTAATCACGTGTATTGTAATTGTAAGGAAATTACCATATTTGTGGGGAGTTGTTTATGGAACAGACAAAGAATAATTGATAATTGTTGTCATTTTATTTTGATGTTATTTATGATGGAGTACTAATAAAGGCAATGAGATTTACACGATTTATATTCAGTGAATTTTTTCTGAATATCTATTATTATTAAATCAAATTTGATATTTTGACTAGCTATTGCCATTATTTTCAACAAAATCAGTAAAAGAACAAACTATTATCCCTATCCTGTAACAAAGTTACTAAGTTTTAGCAATGATGCTCACTGTAAACAAATTTTAATTTAGTGTCTATTAATATTAATAATGTTGTTAGCAATGTCACTAAAACTTAACAACTTTGTTACAGAATTGGAATCATGTTTGTTTATCTACTCGTTCAAACTAACAAAATCAATTTAAATAAAATATTAGTTAAAGCCGAGTTTGTAGTACTAGCCAGTTGTTCAAAATTATTTATATATATATATATATATATATATATATATATATATATATATTTCAAAATTGTTACATTTAATTTTAATATATTGATGACACAGAATATACCATATTGTAAACATCAAAATAATAATTTAAAATCATATCACACATACTAAAATAATTAGCAAACAAGCAACCACTACAACTATTTACTTAATCGTAACAAGGCGGGGTAGTTTATCCCTCAAAAATCTCTAAGAATTCAACCTAACCTGCAAACAACATATGTTCTCGCGCCATTAAAACGCTCCGAAACGAAAAATCACCATGGCAACCGTCAGCCGAAACGGGAAACAAGAAATCAACACATTTGTAGGTTAAGCCCAGTATCCCATGTGCACCTTGTGCGTTTCATCATTCCTGTCTGACAATCTCAACGCACACACATACACACAGTACGGTCGGTCAGTCAGCCAAACAGCTCGAAAGAGAGAGAAAATTATAAATAGGATACACAGGTTGACCTCTAGGGGTCGCATCCCTGTCAGTCGGCCGCGGCCCGTTTCCTGCTGCGATGACCTTCGTTGGCCTCGGGAGAACGTTCAATCTTCACCGAAGAAACCAGGCATACGGAACGTCATCTATGGTAGACCACGTGATAACAACTGTACAGGGTGGACCATTTTTTTTAAGTTTGTTTGAAGTAAACTGCTGTTGTTGGAAATGATTAATTTGCATATATCTGTTGTTCTTGAAAAAAGACAGTTTTCGATATTTTATTACAGTTTTTATATTTGCAAAAAAAAAGCAAATAGAGAATTTTAGATATATTTTAGGTATATAAACAATTATAGCACATCATTTTATTTTAAATGGTGATATATTAACTTTGACAATTTTATTACATTTTTCTATTATCTACAAGATGTTAAAAGTAAATAAATATATTTTTGAAAAACTTTAACATAATGAATTAAAAAATAAAAGTTAAAAATCTGAAAATTCATTGTAACAAATAATTTTTACGTTAAAATATGTACGAGTAAAATAGACGTTATTAATATTTTATATACATCCGAATTATTTGTCAAACTTAAAAATCAATAATATTTTATAATTTTAAATAACAGTAGTTTACTTGAAGTAAACAAGAAAAATAGAACACCCTGTACAGTATCATGGTAAGTGAGTAGGAGACTGTAGTCTGTAGTGACATGTGTGTGTGTAAGTTTATGACCAGCCTGTGAATGTGGTCACATGTACAGGAAGACAACGATTTGTAAACAGACCTCATCTTTCGTGTCGCGTCTGTGACTTCATAATGACGTCATGGTTTGTGGACATTTCTATTTGAGGTTTTTTTTTTAATACGAGTTAATTATAGGTTTCAAATAGTAGCTACCTTTAGAAAACGGTTGTTTTCGGTTTAAACATCAAAACGTTTCTTGGGAATTATTAAAATAAAATTTTATAATCGTAACGATACGTATTATATGTAATTTAAGAAAACTAAAATATACATATAGATAGTTAATTCGAAAAAATAATTATTTTTATTATGTAGATTGT
Source organism: Clivina fossor (assembly GCA_963966155.1). Taxonomy (NCBI): domain Eukaryota; kingdom Metazoa; phylum Arthropoda; class Insecta; order Coleoptera; family Carabidae; genus Clivina; species Clivina fossor. The sequence continues at coordinate 6,846,823 of OZ014563.1, read as the reverse complement.
AAAATTTGTAACGTATAGTATAACATTATGCATTAAAAATATATTTTTGAGCTCTTAATGGAAATAGTGACGCATATGACATTTTATAAGTTTTAAAATAATGTCGGTGAAAAATTAAAATAAGTAAAAATATTTTCAAATAAGAATAGTTTTATATAATATTTGACAAATATTAAAATAAACTGAAATATGTATTTGAACATCCTCTATACTAAGAAAAAAACAAAAGAATCTCGATTTTACTCAAGATGGCGTATTTCTCACAATTCCATTAAAGTCCTCAATTGTTTATACAAATCTTATTTGACTAAATTATTAGTTATATGTTAATCTTGTTTTTATCTAAATAGTTTAGTGAACATGAAATATTTATAATATTTATTAATTGGTATGTCGTGGTCGATCTATTCTCGTCGCAAACGTTTCACCATACATCGTAGATGGCATCCTCAGTAATTGATGATTAAATGAATGAATCAAGTCATCAAGTCCGTCTGCAAGAGGATAGAACGACCACGGCATATCAACCCAGAAAATTCTATAAATTCACCTGCGTTATTATTTGAAAATAAAATATCTATAAAACAACTCAATATACTCGAAGCATTACAAGTAATTGAATATTTTATTAAATGTAATAGAAATTTTAGCTTTTAATATCCATTATCTTACATAAAATTAATAGCTATTTTCATTAAATATACTTATTGTACAATATTCCAAAAGCAATTAAAATTCATTTGATGAACTCAACGTACCTTTGAACTGTGACATTTTCAAATAGAAACATAAAACAATCGTATTTCATTTATTCATTACCTACTACCTAGCAACGACAATACGTAGTAGGTATTTGTTTTCATAAAACAAAATTTATTTTTCCGTTTAATTAACAATTTACATTTTCTATTCAAATAAGCATTAAATGTAATTTTTGCTCTATATAAACAACGGAAATTGAACAACTGCTTAACGACCTGGAAGCATATTTAAAATATTTTTGTCTGAATGAAAAAAAAAAAGAGGAAATTTTGACAGAAACATCTTTCAAAATTAATACCAACTGTAGATGATGTATGTATTAGCTACTTCCCGCATAGTTTTGAGCACACCCTCTACCACCCCTAAACGCCTACAAGATGTGTAGATATGTGTTCGTAGTTTGTGGTGATTTTGGATAGATTTTGTCAGGCCTACCACGGTGACAATGATAAATTTCACTAAGGAAATCGGACACCCATTATTCGCTTCAAAGTTAGATTATAGCAACAGAGACAGATTTTTCTAGAAATACTGGTAAAGATTAAGATAATTTTTGTTAAAATTTGAAATTTTTTATAAATATATAAAAAAATACAAAAAGAAAAATTGATACAGTATTTAAATTACTATGCCGCAAATATGTTAAAGCTACTTGATAAAAAATTATCAAATTTTATAAACTTTTTTGTCTCAAATTAGATTTTATGTCAAATCAAAAAACCACTGCTTTTGTTTTAATTGTAAATATGCAAAAAAAAATATTTAAATATTAGATCTGAATTGCATGGCATATGTACTACTATTCAAACAGTAAGTAAAAAACACTTTAAAAATTTTTAAATTATAATTTTATTGTTTATATAAGAATATAAATATTATATAATATTATATTATAATATTAAGTGTGTAAATATTTTATACAAAGTGTAAATTGATTTCACATAATTTTTTTTGTTAAATATTACCTACTATGTAAAATTATATAATACTTTAGGAAATCTTTGTTACACATAACTTTTATTGTAATTACAACAGTGTATTCTTTCAGTTCTGTACAAGTTTTTCATTAACCAATTCTGCCTAGACTGTAAAAAAAGTTTGTCATTTTATATAAAAACCATAGTAAAAACATACATATTATTTCAGCAAAACGATAGTTTACATAAATTTTCTGTAAAAATAATATAATTCTAATAAATATCTATAAATAATATCATATACATTTTGTAAAAATACTGATGTCTGTAAATTTACATATTAAACTAGTGGAAGTCAATTGTCTCCAGATTTTATGTTGAGTTACAGATTTTTTTTTACAGTGCATAACTTTTATTTATAGAAAAACTTTATACGGTGTATTCTTTCAGTGCTGTACATTTTTTTCATTAACCAATTCAGCCTACTATAGCATCAAAATCAACTGTAGCACTGCCAGCATCCACATTCGGTCCATTGCCTTGTCTATCTACCAAAAACAAAACACCCCGATCAATCTCCCGTCTCCAGCCATCCTACTCAAGCGTTACCCGACTTCGCATTCGAATCACAAACGTGAATGGTAAGAGCCCAGAAGTAAAACGCCCAAAAACTGGTTTACTCTTCATCGGAGAGCGGAGCCGAGGCTGCCGCCCGGGTTCTTTTCTTCCCGTTGACCGCATGGTGGCATATAAATAGACGTCCGGCATGGTTTACGAGCGCCGCATACAAATGTGGCGGATTACGCGCGATCGAATGAGATATTGGAAGGCCCCCGGGTTGAAGACGCGTCCCGCAACAATATAGGCAATTCGAGCTGGATAGAAGCACCAGGAATACGGCGCGGTATTATCGTATTCATGACGCGGGGATTAAAAGATTTTTCGCCTGTAAGTCGGTTATGAGTTGGGCGATGAAAAAATTAATTGAGTTTTTCTTTGCTCTTAGACTGCTGTTCGAGCTGGTAAAGAAGTGTATTATTAAATTATGCTTTGAAAAATTTTGGTCGATAAAAAATGAAACAACAAACGGATTAATTATATATTTAAAAAAAATTTAATTAACAAAAATATTTATTATTTTTTAAAAATTTAATACCTAATTATGTTTTTTTAATTTTTTCTTGAACTAGAGTTTATAATTTTGTAAAATTAAAAATCTATAAAATATTATGATTTGTTTGTTACCTAGTAACTTGTTTCTATGTGTTTACTGTAATGTCATTTGTATCAGTTTTGCTGATAAAGACACGAGCGTTGAGATTCGTCGAAACATTGATTATAGATAAATTATAATACAGAACTTTTTTTTAATCGTATAATAGTTTCTGGAAATTTAAATAATAAAAAAATAACTAATAAAATATATTAATGTAGAAATAGAAAATAGTTTATTTTAAATGTTAAATCTTTCTTAGAAATATTTCAATGATTGTTTGCTTCCCAAGTATTTGGGTGGCACTCTGAAATTTAATAGTAGTGTATTTGTTATTATATATTATTAAAAAGACTAAAAGTAGTACTATCAACAATAAATATCACAATGGATTAATTGAATATAATAAATTAAACTTTTTCAATTTGATAAATTATAAATGCCACCAATTATGTAAATATTTATGGTTCAGTAGTAAATTTTCTGTAATTTTTATAATATTATAAATATGTATTACAATGTAATTAATTATCCAAAACGCTAAATTAAGTTTGTTTATTATTATTAAAAACAAAAAATTGTTCATTTCTATAGCTACCATTTCTTAAACCAATATGACCAAAAATCCGTACAACCTGCGAGATCATACAATCCTCTTTTCATCTTTTTATCAAACTCACTTAAAATAATTAATTTCAGGAGAACGAAGTTCATTTTACTATGTCCACATCAAGGTCCATTTGCCTTGCACACTGCAAGCAAGCTACTCAGCCTTTACTGCAAGCAAACATACACCGAGAATATTCCAGTCAATTTTAATGTTTGCCCTTTGAAATGAGAACCAGGAACCTGGGGCTCCTAAATTCTTGGACTCAACGAACAGGAAAATAGACCGAAAAAAAAAACAAACTAAAACCAAATACGTTCTGTGTTTAGCTATTTGCACTTCAATGCCCTTCGGGTAATTAAACGATCCACCTCGACTATTACAACATTACAAATATCAAACATTTCTCTAGGTTCGGGTATTTGGCCGTTCCGATTAATATCAGCGATAGAATCTCCAACAGATGTTGGTCTGATTTAGGTTGGCTAATGGTGCCCAGGGTTGGTCATGGGTAAGCTCTTGGACTAGTTTCACCCCTTTTGCTAGTGGGAGAGAAGTAGCAGTGGGTGATTTCAAGGTCAGCAGTGCGCGACGTTTTCGTAAAATTAATCGTCGAGAAACGGGATACGAAACTAGGCCAGTTTGTTTGGGAAGCATAGAGATCCCAGTTGGTGTATACAGTAGTCGAATCTAGGTTTTGATGCAATGCTGGAGAGAAATAACCAACACGACGCCGACTAATGGAGTGATATTATAAATTGGATTGAGATAAATGAGAACGGCTTGGCTATATTCGGCAAAAACATTTGTTCTATATTTGTTGGCCTATTTGAAATTTATTAATGGATAATTTGCTGAAAATATATTAAGATTTATTTTTCAATTTTACAATGAAAGATTTTGATATATTTTATTTTAACTTTGACTAGATTGTTATAACTTCAATTTCGAATTTCAGAAATAGCATTAACTTCCTTATTTCCAAAAAATTATTACTATAGCTGATTTTAAGGTTTTTAGTTCATTTGTTTAATCATGGTTTTAATGATAATTTCATTGCTTTAAAATCGGTACATCAAAACGTCGATTATAAAAAAAATTAATATAGAACTAAATTCTAAAACCATATTATTTTTTTGTAATATTAAATTTAAAAAAAATATATAAGCAACAATTTATTTATGTAAGAAATTTAATACAGAACTAAATTCTAAAGCCATTTTATTTTATTGTAATGTTAAATTTTAAAAAATATATAAGCAACAATTTATTTATGTAAGAAAATTAAAAATAAATAATTTGTTTATCTATGAAATTTTGTATCAAAACATATTATAAAGTCTATTTTTTATTTAAACATTGTAATTGTCAAAAAAATTTTGTAAATAACAAATTAAAATATTTACACAGAGATTTAATATTTGGTTTTTATAATTTAGATTTCCTAGACAATTTTGATAAAACTTCTTATAAATTTTATTGTATTTTCATTAGTAACATAAAAAGTTTAACTATGAAATAACATCACAATATATAATTGTAATATATTTTATTACAATTTTTTCAAACTGAAACTATACAGTTGTAAAATAAATAATTTATAGGAAATCCTGTACTTGTTAAATTAGAATTATATTATAATATTTTTTTCTATTGTATATTTGTGAAAAAAATTCTATATAATAACTATTACGCGTTCAAGTGTTTTATTTTTGTTTTTGAAAAATATATTATTTTATTCTAAAAAATCTATTTAATATTAATTTAATCACTTCTCATGATTTATAAATATATTTAAATTAGATACCATTGAATACATTCAAGTAAATTGTTCTTTAAATAAAATCAACGTTTAATCAAATTTCTACACCAAGAAAAGTATAAATCAAATGAGTACATCAATCAATAATATCCATCAAAAAAAGCACAAAGTAAAATACACAAAACGTGTTAATCGTCTGACCAAGTATCATTTAAATCTGTCATTTTAAACACAAACGACCACAGTTTTATAATAGGTAGGTGGTAGGTCAATCCAATGCCAAGGGTTGCCAACCTTCCAACGTTGAAAAACAAAAACGAAACGGTACGAAAGTCAAACATTACCGAAAAAGCAAAGAGGGTCGTTAAAATATTAATTGCTTTTCTATTTGCATTAGATTTCGGCGCTCAAGATGGAATTACTTATTTACTTAAATTTAAATAAACACCGCACCGAAAATTATTCCGACAACTTTTTTCTTTCCTCCTTCTCTCGTCGGACGACAGAACGTTTCGGATAATCGATTTCGGTTATAAGCGAAGGACTGACGAAAAAAATCCATCAGTGCGACAGATAGGTAAACACTTGGAAATGAATATTTCTCGGTTGATTTTAAATATTTGTGTACAGAACGGCAACGGCACGATGAGTTTCGGTAAACATCCCTTCCCCCAACCCCCGTATAATTAAAGAACCCATTCCGAAATGTATACCTTATATTTTTTTACTTTTTTGCGCTTTAGCCAAAGTATGTTTTAAGTTTTAAAATGAGATATTTTATTGTTTGTTGTTGACGATTAGTTCGCAAGAAATTTGTTTTTATTTTACTTTGAAGTACCAGGAAATGATTATAAGATAAAATAAAACTGCTTTAGGTTTAAGTTCTGTATTAAAATTTATTTATAATCAAGGTTTCGACTAAATTGACAGTACATAAATGGACAATACGTCTAAATCATCCAGATAAATCTGTTATTGCTGAACATTTGAAGATACTGTAATAATTGCAAGACCTATCAATATTAACAGCAGATTGATAAGAGAAGCAATTGAAATTTATAAGGAAAAAAACAACATCAATTACTGTGAAGTCATTGAGTTAAATAAAATTTGGCTTCCATTAATTAAAAGTTTATAAAAATATTATGTTCTAGTCACTTATTTGTTACCTAGTAACTTATTTCTATGTACTGTTATTTACTGTAATGTTATTTGTATCAATTTTCCTGAGTTGAGTTTCGTCGAAACGTTGATTATAAATAAATTTTAATACAGAACTTAAACCTAAAACAGTTTTGTTTTATATAATGAGTTCTCAATTTTTTTTACTATGATTATAAAATATTTTAGATATTTTTAGAGTAATCACTAAAACTGAAATTGGACTGATTTTTTTTATTGCCTGTCTGTTATTTATAACATAAATTAAAAGTTAATAAATATACAAATAGGGTAAAAGTAAAATATTATAATATGTTTTAAACCAAGACGTAAATGTAATAATATACCTGTATTTTCATTAAAAATAGCAATACTTTGTACATATTAAAAAATTAAATATTGTGACACTTAAAACAGTAAATTTATTAATACTTCATAACAATATTGTCCCACTTTCAGTGCTAAAAAAATCACAAGCAGTATAACATGACCCAATTTCTCCATAACAATAAAATATCACAAAAACCACGCAATTAAGTAATTCTATATCATCCGAACATATAAAACTAGCACACGCGAACACCAACGATAATTCAAAGAAGAAAATTCAAATGCATCCTTTTTACTTTTTTTTTTTCAACGGACGTAAATTCCGGCGACAGCGGACAAAGCCCGGAAAACCGCAAAGAGCCCTGCGTTACTATCCCGTACCGGCGTCCGGGGGTTATTCTTTGTTTAAGAGCGTGGATGAAATTTACGACCACTCGTTTTGCATGTGTAGCGAATGTGAAACCAATGCAATTCAAACGGGACAGTATGCCGGTCCTAATCCTTCGATTCGATTTAGAGCCCTCGATTTTTTAAGACGCGCGCACACTAAGTCCTCCTCCCGATAATCCTGAGACCCTAGGGTCGTAATGATAGAATGCTTGTAAATCTCTGTCGAAAGGTGGTTGGGTTTTGTATTCAGATAGGATGTTGCTATTTCGTATATCTTTTGTTTCTTTCTGCTGCTCTCGGTATCTGTTTAATGTTGCTTTTGTTTTTGTGCGCTAGAAACAATTTTCTTGAAACTTAATGCGTTTATCAGATATCTATTTACAGAGACAAGAACGTTGTTGAGGATTTAGGTTTGAATTGTTTTGAACAACTAATCTTTGAAGATGAATTGAAATGCTTTTCTATTCTTTTATTCTAGTCTTTGAGTTTTAGAGTTTTAAATAGATTACCTTTGATAAAATAGCTGTGTTTAAGTAGAATTAGTGTCTTTTTGAGCATTTTTTACTGTAAATAATATATAAAATTTAAATTCCATAACTGTATGTTTTAACGAAAATTTCAACTAAAATGTTCGAAAGTAAATCAAAACTTAAAATTAGAATTTAGTTTAATTTAATTTTGTTAAATTATACGTACATGTATCTAGTATATATTAAGCAAATATTTAATAAATATTTAGTTTAAAGAATATATGAGAGTGACATTAAAAATATACGTCTACACGAGTGTCCGATAAATAGATGGAGTGGTATGGTTGAGTGTATTGCGTAAACGAATGATAAGAGAAGCAATAGAAATTTATAAAGACAAATATATCATTAATCAGTGTGAAGGCACAAATTTAAATAAAATTTGGCTTCCTTTAATTAAAAATTTATAAAAAAATTTCATCTAGTTACTTATTTTGTTACCTCGTAACATGTTTCTACCTATGTTCTGATTATTTACTGTATCTTTTTTCCTGATGAATACATACGTTGAATTCGACGAAACGTCGATTATCAATAAATATTAATACAGAACTATAACCTAAAAACGTTTTACTTTAATATAATGAGTTAATATCAAATTACGTGATAGACATTGAAGAAGTGTAACTTTTATAAAATATTTTATAAATATCATTTTTCAACATTGATTGATAAATTGCCTCTAGATATTTGCTGCTTACTTTATTGTAGAAAATTAATAATTAAAGTTTTATTAACTTAAAAAACTTGTCTATTAAAATTTTTATAAGATCATATAGAATCTAGTTCATACGGTACCATGCACGATAAAAATTCTTTTACATAATAAGTAAGCAATAAATAATTTTAATATTCTTGAAAAATTTCTGTACGCTTGTTTAAAAGTGCTTTATCACAGAAAGTTTTTCGAATAATGCAACTCGTATTATAGTTAAAACGTATAAGTACTCGCCTTCGTATATAGAATTGTACGTATGTAATGGAGTGTATGTGTGTATGGCTTTGTATGCAAATTACTACACGTATTCGCGTATTAAACATCCGAAACGCGTAAAAGATTAAAACGTTTGTATCCTCAACGATAAATCATTTTCCAACCATTATCTTATATTATTATCCACCATACATAATCATTTCATAATAATTATAGTCAGTTAAATATGATCACTAGTTTGATTGCATACAAATCTGTTACATATGTTCATATATGATCATGTTCAACAATTAAATGTTTTAGTATTTTTTTTCTAACTAATAAAAATAAATGATAGTTGGCCAACAATACGAATACTAATGTTGTGCTCTTTCAAAATGTATTTGAAAAAGCTTTTTATAGTTTTAGTACATGTTACAGTACATTCTACATGACATTCTTACATACACTGTAAAAAATCGGTATAAATTTACAATAATAATCATTTATATTGTAGTTAATTAATTTTGTAGCGTAAATTTGTTGGCAAGAGAAACTATTTGCCAACAAATTTATACTACAATAAAATTAAATTAATTTTAATAATATTTAATTATAACTTTAAATTTTTTTGTATTTACTAAAATCTGTAAACATTACAAAAAATTTATAATAATTTTGGAATTTTACAATTTTTATATATTTTACATGTGATATTTTAATATATAATCTATTATATAATATAAAAAAATTTCTATGATAAAATATGTTAATTATTTATACAAAAACGACGTTTCGATGAAACTAAACGATCGTTTTTATCAGGTCAAAATTTATCAATAACATTAAAGTGTTAAAGTAACAAGTTACTAGGTAATATATAAGTAACTAGATCATAAGAATTATAGATTTTAAATTAATGAAAGCCAAACTTTATTCAACTTAATTATTTTAATTACTTTACTTATTACTTTTATTTACTTTAATGTTATTGATAAATTTTGACCTGATGAAGACGAGAGTTCAGTTTTGTTGAAACGTCGTTTTTATATAAATAATAAACAGAATTTTATTGTGAAACAGTTTTTATATTAATATTATATTATATTATTTTATAATTTATAATATAAACAATGTATTCAATTGTAATTAAAATACACTAAATTTTCATTTTTTAAATATTTGCTTTACTATCTGAATTTTATTTAAAATCAGTTAGCAAACATAATATTTTGCGTCAAATTTCGAATACAACCAATGTCAGAATTCTAATAACCTGAAATTTATTCAAATAGTCCTGCAATATTACAGTACATCAAAAATCAACTAAAGAAATCGGAAATGCAGCCCTAGCGATACCGTCAATACCTTTTTCAGAGGTACAGTTCTCCATCTTGAAACCCTGCTCGATACATTTACATATGTTTGCAGACTTTGTTTGAACAAGCAAAACGGGCGAATATATTTATTTCGTCTTTTTGCCATTCAAGCCCCATGGTATAAGATATATATATATATATATATATATATATATATATATATATATATATATATATATATATATATATTTATTCCAACCCGATAAAAAATTCCAGTTTACGCCTTTGAACTGGAAGACGAAAGTCAATGGACACGTTCGATTTTATCGGGGCAGAATGGTAGATTTACAGTAACTGTACCTACACAAAAACTTATGCTCATTACGGCGTGTACAATGTTTTCTGGTTTTCTGTTCTGTGTGTTTTGTAATAAACCTTCCTCGTTCGGTCGTCCGATGCTTCTCAACGACGTATAGAAGAAGTTTTTGTAGCTCGAGACTTTTAAGCGGAGCAGCTTGTTTGTATTGGCGTCCAGTCGTGGTTCTGTTTGAGCATTTTTTCGTTTCGTTTTACGTTGTTCGTTGTTTGAAAAAAAAATATATACGGACTTGCAGATGGCTGGGCCTGTGTCTGTGTGTGTGTGTGATTGTATTATGTATTCGTTAAAATAACAGTTTGGTTTTCGAAATATGGATTTCACTCGTTAACGAGGTTGAATACGAGGCGAGAATTCGCTGTCGAACGATCAAATTGGTGCTAATTTAGTGCTGGTCTGCTTTACAATATAAATCTCTTGTAATGATACTTTTTTATGCATTCAGTATAGTCGTGCGTCAAGTAATATTTTTTTTTTGTATTTTTATAATGTGATTTTCAAGTTTATTTTAAAATTAAATATTTTAAATTATTATCAAGAGTTACCCAAATATTTAAGCCAAAAATATGCCACGTACTAAAGTTAGTTATAGTTTATCTAGAGCTCATAAATTAATGTATTTGATTGAAGTTGTACCTAAAATTATTTTGTATACATATAATATTTAAAAATATGTTCTATTGCATGAGTTTATGTGAGTTTATATTCTATAAACACACCATAACAATTTTTATTTGCAATATTATTAATGTTACAGAGCTAGAAATTAATTTTAATTATATGACAGAACATTATTTAAACATTATATTGGCATTTATGTTTTTCTTATTAGTAATAATAAGTTTCCGTACACTGTAAAAAATTAATGTAAATTTACATTAATAATGTTAGTAATTTTACGATGTTTTTTGACTTATTAGATAATACATAATTAATTATGTTTTTATAAAAATCCAAAGAAAATTGAAACAAATCAAATAAAAAATCTAGTATAAAAATAAACAAAAAAATATTTCGTAATTCAAGAGACATGCAAATTTATAGTTATCTAATTATCTATAGATTGATATCTATCATTTATCAGCTTATCACAAAGCTTAGAACAACCGTGTATTGTATAAAAACTTAGTTAACTATTTTATCATGAAGAAAAACATAATCCAATAGAAACTTCTAATTAGCAATTCGAGAAATACACAAGTATTCAACTTATCAAGTAGTTAATATCACTGACGTATCAAAAGGCAAATCTAATCTAAGCTATATTACTGCTATTGCTGGGTGGTCAAATCTCATTTTGATTTTTAAGAAATCTATTGTTAAAACTGCCTGTTAATCTACATTGATAAGATTTTCTTTAGTTATAGTAAAATTTAATTTTGAATATCAATCTTTATTTTTGATAACGATAAAGAAAACTTAACTTTGGAATACTCGTATATATTTGACATACATTTTCTCTCAGCTTTAGTGGTTAAAAAATTCTTTTAATTTTATTGCTTAATTGTATATATATATATATATATATATATATATATATATATATATATATACATATATATTATATTATATTATATTAATTTTACAGATAATACACACATATTATAAATATTTTCACTTAATCGTATTTTACCAAATTAATATATCAGCAGAGGAAATTTGTAAATAAAAAAATTTAAGTAACAAAATTTTTGCAATTTTTTTACAGACCAAATGCAAAGAATTGTAATTGAGCTTCAACATAAACATTTGTCAGATTAAGAACATTTATTTAGTGCATTACTTCGTTGATCGCTTCTTGCTTATACGCACTGTATCCGTCTGTCCGTCCCTCTTTTAGCGTAATGTTATTTTAATTACGACTCGTAAATTATCTTTAAAGCTAAAGTTAGTGTAGTTGTTTCAGTGCATTCGAAATTTATGGCTAGGCTTAGACAACACCCTTTTGTCTATTAAAAGCGCTTAACGGCCTCGGTACTATTCTATTCTCAATGAATTTGAAATATTTTTTAATTGTTTATCGTTAATGCCTCTACTTTTATTTATTATCAGATTTAAAATACTAACAAAAATATTTATTAATAGTAGGATTTAATATAAAAGTAACCATCAATTTAAAAAAAAAAAATTGTATTGTTATTGACAATACGGGTTATTTATTAATTAATATGACAAAAAAATATTGTTATTAATGTTTGATATATAATTAATTTGAAAAAAACCAACAACAGCATATTATTATAACTCGAAATAATTAGTATTATAAAATAATTGTAAATTATAGAATATATAATACAAGAAAATAATTTTACTTGAGTTATATAAACACATGTATAAGTTTTACCAGATAATAAGTTGACGGTTCCATTAAAATTATATGTGATATACAAGTGGTAAAGCATTACGATCTCACAGTATCAACAACAGAAGAAACAGATGAAAAAACAGCGATGACAAAAGAGAAAACAACACAAATGTGACATATTGTGAAGCAAACCTAAGACTTTAGCCGCAGTCGCATCTGTTTGTGACCGACAAAAATGTATCCAGGCAGCAAAAGAAGCGTATTTTGTTTTTGCGGTTTTTCCATGGCACACTGCGACCGGGCGTCCGCGAGAAAAAAGAAAATGGATGAGACAAATTGTGGAGAGAAACATATTTTTCTCACTCTGAAATTGGGAAACGGGAACGGGAAAAAAGGCCTTATATATATACAGCACCATTCACATATGAATCATCATGCTCCATTTACCTCTATTCGCACATTTTTTTTCGCTTTTTCTTTTCTAGCAGCAGCGCCACTGCCATATATTTTATATGATTTTTAAATATTGGTCATCCGTTCTATTTTCAACAGCTGTGCAATCTCTCAACCCCTGCTGTCCCATATTTTTACAGGTACATATTACAAATTTTGATCTTATTTTTGTTACATTAAATTCAATTTGATATTCTTTCATTGTAATCTAAGGAGTGACAAATTGAAACTTTAAAACCTACTTTACTTTAGTAGAATTAGTGGTAGAGTACGGTTTGTAGAGTGCATATTATTTCATTACTAGTCCAATATAAACACTTTGGAATAGTGAAAAACGAGTACTAGAGATAGCAGCGGGTAGAGTAGAATGGATAACAAATGTGGAATAGTATACTCTACTTATCACAATACTTACTTTACTCTACTAGTATACAGTTGAGTAAAGTAATGTTACAGAGTCAGATGCACTAATTTAAGCTGTTATACTTTGACACAAATTGTGTTTTGTTTAAATAAAAAGAGTTTGTGCCACACGCTTATGAGTACATGATATGACTGATTATGTATGTATCTAAATATTTATTTTATAATAGTTTCTGCAATTTTAATTTGTCATAAAAGTAATAATAATGTTAATTATGTCGAAATTACTCAAAAGCCTTGTCAAGTCATTTCATCTCGTCTTGTCAGTTTTATTGATCTCGTAAATTTTTATTGATTTTTGATTTGTATCGTTCAAATTTTTGATATAAAATAATTTTACAAATTTTCATTATCATCGGTACTTTTACATAAAAACCTGAAGCAAACGATTTACGCTAGCTTTCACGAAATATATGTAATATTATTTACAGATTTTTTTACCTTATATAAATATAAAATGCGTATATTTTATGTAAGTAATTACTTACATTTTTGTTAAAAAAAAACATATTTATTATGGGAAATTAATTATTTGACTTAAAAATACCGTTTTGTTGAAATAATATGTATTTTTTTTATTTTGTATTGTATTGTAAAATAATATTATGTAGATTATATTGAAACGGGACCAACCCTGGCGGAGAATTTTTTAGTTTTTTTCTTCTTTTCAACAAGTAGTATTTACTTATGTTATAATTATTAAATCGTAGCTTACAATATTAGTCCTGTATTATATCTGCATGTGTTTATGAGTAAAGATTGTATAATTTCTTCCGTATTAGAAAAATGCAATTAATCCGGCGCTGAGAATAGTTAACGCACTTGCAGCTGTCATCAAAATTCCTCGCTTTGTGGAGTCTAATTGTTTTGTATTTGTCTTATCTTTTAGCTTTGATGTATATGTGCGCATTTGCGCTTTGTAATTATGACAATAGATAAATGTTTTGTCTATTCATTTTATTATTGAATATTTCTTTATGTTATAATATTATTCTTTTGTGAACAATTTAGAATTATGAATATATAATGTAGGCATTATGTTAACTCTGATAGAACATTAAATAAATATATGTTGTTTAGTATTAAATTAATCAGGAAATTATGAGGAATACAACTATGATAATTAAATTGAGATGTAATGTTTTTTTTAGTTAACGAGTGTTTAATAAGTTATTTTGTCACTATTTAGAGATACGCAGTGTTTCGTCCGGGGCATACTTCCCCCTCTAGCAGTTCCCGGGCCGAACGTTTCAGCCAATAGGAACGGAGCATTCTGTTTTGTGACCATATTTGGTTATGTTCCTTCGCATGTATGAAGAAGTGGGGAGCTTGCGGCCTTTATAAGAGCTAACAGCGGACTGGCTCGGGGATTAGGATTCTGATTCTAGGATTGGAATCTCTAGTCCCATGGTACCTTACACATACGCACCTACACGTTTACACACTGACTGACCATCATACTCTTGGCTAGTGACGTCATAAAGACGAGCGTTGGCAATTGTATGTTTGTGAAGTTATTTACACTCTGACTGACCATCATACTCTTGGCTAGTGACGTCATATTGGCGAGCGTTGGCAATTGTATGTTTGTGAAGTTATTTACACTCTGACTGACCATCATACTCTTGGCTAGTGACGTCATATTGGCGAGCGTTGGCAATTGTATGTTCGTGAAGTTATTTACACTCTGACTGACCATCATACTCTTGGCTAGTGACGTCATATTGGCGAGCGTTGGCAATTGTATGTTTGTGAAGTTATTTACACTCTGACTGACCATCATACTCTTGGCTAGTGACGTCATATTGGCGAGCGTTGGCAATTGTATGTTTGTGAAGTTATTTACACTCTGACTGAACCTCATACTCTTGGCTAGTGACGTCATATTGGCGAGCGTTGGCAATTGTATGTTCGTGAAGTTATTTACACTCTGACTGACCATCATACTCTTGGCTAGTGACGTCATATTGGCGAGCGTTGGCAATTGTATGTTTGTGAAGTTATTTACACTCTGACTGACCATCATACTCTTGGCTAGTGACGTCATATTGGCGAGCGTTGGCAATTGTATGTTTGTGAAGTTATTTACACTCTGACTGAACCTCATACTCTTGGCTAGTGACGTCATATTGGCGAGCGTTGGCAATTGTATGTTTGTGAAGTTATTTACACTCTGACTGACCATCATACTCTTGGCTAGTGACGTCATATTGGCGAGCGTTGGCAATTGTATGTTTGTGAAGTTATTTACACTCTGACTGAACCTCATACTCTTGGCTAGTGACGTCATATTGGCGAGCGTTGGCAATTGTATGTTTGTGAAGTTATTTACACTCTGACTGAACCTCATACTCTTGGCTAGTGACGTCATATTGGCGAGCGTTGGCAATTGTATGTTTGTGAAGTTATTTACACTCTGACTGAACCTCATACTCTTGGCTAGTGACGTCATATTGGCGAGCGTTGGCAATTGTATGTTTGTGAAGTTATTTACACTCTGACTGAACCTCATACTCTTGGCTAGTGACGTCATATTGGCGAGCGTTGGCAATTGTATGTTTGTGAAGTTATTTACACTCTGACTGAACCTCATACTCTTGGCTAGTGACGTCATATTGGCGAGCGTTGGCAATTGTATGTTTGTGAAGTTATTTACACTCTGACTGAACCTCATACTCTTGGCTAGTGACGTCATATTGGCGAGCGTTGGCAATTGTATGTTTGTGAAGTTATTTACACTCTGACTGAACCTCATACTCTTGGCTAGTGACGTCATATTGGCGAGCGTTGGCAATTGTATGTTTGTGAAGTTATTTACACTCTGACTGACCATCATACTCTTGGCTAGTGACGTCATATTGGCGAGCGTTGGCAATTGTATGGTTGTGAAGTTATTTACACTCTGACTGAACCTCATACTCTTGGCTAGTGACGTCTTATTGGCGAGCGTTGGCAATTGTATGTTTGTGAAGTTATTTACACTCTGACTGACCACCATACTCTCGGCCAGTGACGTTATAGATACGAGCGTTGGCGATTGTGTGAGGGAAGGTCCATTTACACACAGACACAACACCCTATATTTATGACATGATAATGTTATTTATATCGTTGTTTTCTGTTACATGTTTCGCTCACCAGATCAACCGTCGACACTGGGGTCCCTTTCCCCCCTAAACTTACATATTTTATACCATTCAATAATAAAATGTTTACATCTCATAAATAAAATACACATGTGTTTATTATAACTAATACCTAAAGTATTTAATGTACAACATTGACAAATAAATGGACTTCAAAGTTCAGGTTTATTTTTGACTTTTATTTTAGATAACTTTAAGTTCCGATACTTCACCATTTCACGACTCCTTAGAATTTGAGTTACTAGTATTTTAACATAACGTCGGGTCCTTATTTAGACGATCATAGCCAAAAGTAAAGTAGTAAATGAAAATTCTTCGTTTAGAAATTTGAAAAATTAAATAATGTTAAACTGCCGCGTTACAATTGGTGCCTACGACCAGGATGTGGAGTTTTTTGAAGCTGAAGTGGAATGTTATTGGAACTTAAAGAAATGTATAGGAAATCGATGTAGAGGCAGTACTATGGTGGAACCGCCAATGTTTCTATTTTTGTTGCAGATATTTGGAGATAAGGGGAGCTGGAAAATCTCAGTGCCAGGGGGTGTAGGATGCTAATTACATCAACATTATTTTGTGTATCATTACGTTACAGATAATACAAACAAAATTAACTATGAATTAACATGTTTAATTTTCAGTCACGGGCCTTATTTCACCAACTGGGAATTGTTATTCACTTTCAAATGTATTTCAGTAAATAACAAGGGGGTGATTGAAACGGGACCAACCCTGGCGGAGAATTTTTTAGTTTTTTTCTTCTTTTCAACAAGTAGTATTTACTTATGTTATAATTATTAAATCGTAGCTTACAATATTAGTCCTGTATTATATCTGCATGTGTTTATGAGTAAAGATTGTATAATTTCTTCCGTATTAGAAAAATGCAATTAATCCGGCGCTGAGAATAGTTAACGCACTTGCAGCTGTCATCAAAATTCCTCGCTTTGTGGAGTCTAATTGTTTTGTATTTGTCTTATCTTTTAGCTTTGATGTATATGTGCGCATTTGCGCTTTGTAATTATGACAATAGATAAATGTTTTGTCTATTCATTTTATTATTGAATATTTCTTTATGTTATAATATTATTCTTTTGTGAACAATTTAGAATTATGAATATATAATGTAGGCATTATGTTAACTCTGATAGAACATTAAATAAATATATGTTGTTTAGTATTAAATTAATCAGGAAATTATGAGGAATACAACTATGATAATTAAATTGAGATGTAATGTTTTTTTTAGTTAACGAGTGTTTAATAAGTTATTTTGTCACTATTTAGAGATACGCAGTGTTTCGTCCGGGGCATACTTCCCCCTCTAGCAGTTCCCGGGCCGAACGTTTCAGCCAATAGGAACGGAGCATTCTGTTTTGTGACCATATTTGGTTATGTTCCTTCGCATGTATGAAGAAGTGGGGAGCTTGCGGCCTTTATAAGAGCTAACAGCGGACTGGCTCGGGGATTAGGATTCTGATTCTAGGATTGGAATCTCTAGTCCCATGGTACCTTACACATACGCACCTACACGTTTACACACTGACTGACCATCATACTCTTGGCTAGTGACGTCATAAAGACGAGCGTTGGCAATTGTATGTTTGTGAAGTTATTTACACTCTGACTGACCATCATACTCTTGGCTAGTGACGTCATATTGGCGAGCGTTGGCAATTGTATGTTTGTGAAGTTATTTACACTCTGACTGACCATCATACTCTTGGCTAGTGACGTCATATTGGCGAGCGTTGGCAATTGTATGTTCGTGAAGTTATTTACACTCTGACTGACCATCATACTCTTGGCTAGTGACGTCATATTGGCGAGCGTTGGCAATTGTATGTTTGTGAAGTTATTTACACTCTGACTGACCATCATACTCTTGGCTAGTGACGTCATATTGGCGAGCGTTGGCAATTGTATGTTTGTGAAGTTATTTACACTCTGACTGAACCTCATACTCTTGGCTAGTGACGTCATATTGGCGAGCGTTGGCAATTGTATGTTCGTGAAGTTATTTACACTCTGACTGACCATCATACTCTTGGCTAGTGACGTCATATTGGCGAGCGTTGGCAATTGTATGTTTGTGAAGTTATTTACACTCTGACTGACCATCATACTCTTGGCTAGTGACGTCATATTGGCGAGCGTTGGCAATTGTATGTTTGTGAAGTTATTTACACTCTGACTGAACCTCATACTCTTGGCTAGTGACGTCATATTGGCGAGCGTTGGCAATTGTATGTTTGTGAAGTTATTTACACTCTGACTGACCATCATACTCTTGGCTAGTGACGTCATATTGGCGAGCGTTGGCAATTGTATGTTTGTGAAGTTATTTACACTCTGACTGAACCTCATACTCTTGGCTAGTGACGTCATATTGGCGAGCGTTGGCAATTGTATGTTTGTGAAGTTATTTACACTCTGACTGAACCTCATACTCTTGGCTAGTGACGTCATATTGGCGAGCGTTGGCAATTGTATGTTTGTGAAGTTATTTACACTCTGACTGAACCTCATACTCTTGGCTAGTGACGTCATATTGGCGAGCGTTGGCAATTGTATGTTTGTGAAGTTATTTACACTCTGACTGAACCTCATACTCTTGGCTAGTGACGTCATATTGGCGAGCGTTGGCAATTGTATGTTTGTGAAGTTATTTACACTCTGACTGAACCTCATACTCTTGGCTAGTGACGTCATATTGGCGAGCGTTGGCAATTGTATGTTTGTGAAGTTATTTACACTCTGACTGAACCTCATACTCTTGGCTAGTGACGTCATATTGGCGAGCGTTGGCAATTGTATGTTTGTGAAGTTATTTACACTCTGACTGAACCTCATACTCTTGGCTAGTGACGTCATATTGGCGAGCGTTGGCAATTGTATGTTTGTGAAGTTATTTACACTCTGACTGACCATCATACTCTTGGCTAGTGACGTCATATTGGCGAGCGTTGGCAATTGTATGGTTGTGAAGTTATTTACACTCTGACTGAACCTCATACTCTTGGCTAGTGACGTCTTATTGGCGAGCGTTGGCAATTGTATGTTTGTGAAGTTATTTACACTCTGACTGACCACCATACTCTCGGCCAGTGACGTTATAGATACGAGCGTTGGCGATTGTGTGAGGGAAGGTCCATTTACACACAGACACAACACCCTATATTTATGACATGATAATGTTATTTATATCGTTGTTTTCTGTTACATGTTTCGCTCACCAGATCAACCGTCGACACTGGGGTCCCTTTCCCCCCTAAACTTACATATTTTATACCATTCAATAATAAAATGTTTACATCTCATAAATAAAATACACATGTGTTTATTATAACTAATACCTAAAGTATTTAATGTACAACATTGACAAATAAATGGACTTCAAAGTTCAGGTTTATTTTTGACTTTTATTTTAGATAACTTTAAGTTCCGATACTTCACCATTTCACGACTCCTTAGAATTTGAGTTACTAGTATTTTAACATAACGTCGGGTCCTTATTTAGACGATCATAGCCAAAAGTAAAGTAGTAAATGAAAATTCTTCGTTTAGAAATTTGAAAAATTAAATAATGTTAAACTGCCGCGTTACAATATGAATCAATTTTTTTAATAATAACTGCAAAATATATTTTGATTTAAAGCTAGCTATTCTTTACTTTTATGTCAGTTATTTCACAAAAACAAAATTAAATCCCAAAACCAAACTACTATGCAGCGACAAATACACAGTTATCTAAAATTCATCTTGCAAGATCCAGTAAGCCTAAGACTGTATATAATTCATTGCTGTAAGTGCAATCATACAATATTGTTGTGGTGTTGCATTTAGCATACACTACGCAAAACGTAACGCGTTTGAGCATTAACAAAGCCATAGAGAATCGTATAGGTAACAACTACTACGTTCATATATACACCCAGTTTGCATATATTCGGGCTTTAAGCTAGTCGCAGGTCGCATTTAGAGACGAAGCCCCGGACTGACTTAACACTGTTGTTAGCGCTCCTAATGTAATATACATACTGCATTCATTGTTCTAATTGCAAGTAACACTGCGTATGTTATGCCGCTTCTGTTTTGCCCGTAGTTGGCTTATGGAAGGCGAGAATTAAGCACCAGCTACGTTATTCATATTTACGGTGTAATTTCAAACGGTATCGTACTTTGAGTTCTTGCTCTCTGCCAGGTCTTTGGCGTTGTATTTTTATTTGATTTAATAGCAAATGAGTTAGTTGGAATAAATTATAAATTAAAATAAAACGGCTTTAGGTTGTAGTTCTATATTAATATTTATTAATAATCGACGTTTCGATCAACTCAACGTATGTCTTCATCAGGAAAAATGATACAAATGACATTTACAGTACAAGCAGAACATAGGAACAAGTTACTAAGTAACAAATCGTAAATCGATTTAAAAAAATTGATTTTAATTGATGTACCCGATAGATATTTATTTAATATTTGACCATTATTAATTTCTATACATAATATTATAAATATTAATCTAAACATATTATAACAACAATTTGGAATCCGGAATTTACATAACATACTAAAAAAGTTATTACTTCTTCATCCTTTAAAAAAAAATTGGTTCTTAATTTTATCGTGTTTGTTAAAAAAAAATACATAAAACTTTAAATTTTGCTGTTCTTATCATAAAACATTAATCAAGCAATAACAATTTTGCATAATATAGGAGTTTTTTCCACTTAATACTTTTGTAATAAAATTATTTAAATAAAATTACAACTTCCACATGCATTACCTATAAGGTAGACAAGCAAAATACGTGTTATTAATGCTAAACCCATCGGAAAACATTTGCGAGAGAACATTATTTCCAATAACCCAATACTTTACCAAAAATTCGACTGGAAGAGAAACCATAATTACGTACCGTCCCCGTCTACAACTCTATAATGTATGTATTGTTCAATGACTGTATCTGTATGTATGTATGTATATAACCACTAATATCGTTTGTGAAATAAAAAGTATTGCATATATATAGCGTATGCGGTTTTACTGAGATCGATGGCGCGTATCGCATTTTAAAATAATCTATAATTTGACGGAGGCAAAATGGCCCCGAGGCCGATTGTAAGCTGCAGCACGCACGCCTCTGACTTTATGCGAATACGAGATGAAATCGATTTAGATGCAGAGACATTTTGTTTGCGCAAAAACATATTTTTATACTAACCAACAATCATATGTTTGAAAAGAATTAGACAGTTATAATGGCAAAATTAAAAATAAATTTTTCACCGAACAAATTAAACAAGTAATCTAAGAAAAACATGGAATACAAGAAGATATGCTAATGTATTACTATATATTAAGTAATTAATACCAGTTGCATAAAGTATTATTAACTTAATCAATGACTAGATTATCAATTGTCTTTAAAACGCTTTATTTACTAGTTCAAAGAGTTAACTTATAAAACGTTTAACTATGTTTTATACAATCGAGTCATCTAAATACCGGTGCTTATTTTAGGTATAGATGCCCAGGGGAGTTAACCGGCCTTCCCACCGAGCATAGCGGATTCCCAACAGAAGGGGGCCGGACAGTGTAGTGTGTACAATTATAGATTATTCTTTATTATTATTATAAATGAAAATTTATATATATAAAAATTTTGTACCTGTTTTACTAATACTATCTATTATTACATTTATTTTACCTAATTGAGTTTAACATTATTTGTATATTAAATACATTGCTAGGTAATAAATTTTATTAAAAAATAATAAATTATAAAATATGTCAATTTATATCATTCCTTGATTAACCTAAACTAAACAGCCAGAATGTGCATTCGCAGACGGTATTATAATTTTTGAAAAAATAATAGAATAAAAATTGTTTCAGCATAAAATTCTGACAAACATGTCTGCATCATATTAAAATTTACTAACAGAATTTTATTAATTTTATTTTATTAGAATATTATCCTAAAACAGTTTTTATTTTAACTTACAAATACATTATGGTAATTGAATTGTAAAATAAAAACTGTTTTAGAATAAAATTCTGCTCAATTATTTTATAAAAACGACGTTTCGACGAAAATAAACGCTCATTTTCATCAGGTTAAAATTTACTAACAGAATTTTATTAATTTAATTAATTTTATTATTTTTTTACAGAATTTTATCCTAAAACAGTTTTTATTTTATATTACAAATACATTATGGTAATTAAATTTTTTTTAAACTAAAAATTATACAAAATTAGAGAAAGTACTAAGCTTTAAATATCTCCGAATGACACACAAGGTATCATGTAAAAGCATGAAAAAAAAAATCATCTAAAAATAAAATAGAGGACGAATACAAAAGTAATGCATCGACTATATACAGAGAAACGGAAGCTCATTACAGAAATCAGAGTGCTTCTAAGCAAATAAAACAAATATAATAGGCTATTAAAAAAATTAAACGGAGATAATTTAAACCAATCAGAAATAACCAAATAGTCTGTGATAAAAGTTTAGTAACTGATAATCAACATTTCTATTTGTTCATCGCACAATCAACATGTCAAATTTTTACAACTGAGTGTACTTGCTAGCAGCAACTTAAGACACTTCCAGTCAGAGTTTTTATTTGCATAAAAGTATTATTATATAATCGAAAACAAAATGGTGTAGATTCATAAAGAAAATGTTATAATAAACAGAAAACCTCAACATTTGAGGTTATAAAATATCTTAAGGCAATTTTTAAAAAGTTTCGTACGAATTTTCCAGAACTTTATCTTAATTTTGCAGCAGAAATTTGCCAGCAATGTTTTACATCGTCAAGTGTTTACCATACTGAATTCATCTCGACAAGTAGTTTGCAATCTCCGAGGGGATGACCGCGTTTGCATAAAAATGACTCCATCATGATGTGTGTACGTTGCCGATCTGCACACATACACACACACGTACCCTGGCTATAAACGCATGTTCATCTACGCACTATCCTACATACATACGATTTAAGCTATCCCCTAACATCTACATACATCCACACATGCACAAGAATAAAATTGCTTCGACTTTGCTTTGCCGCTCGCGTTTTCTCTATTGGATCACTTCAATTTTATAGACGGTTTTACGCGACAAGGCTATTCAAATTTTCACTATACGGAACATTCTGATCTATAATAATGTGATGATAATGTGATTCAGGGATTTTGCGATTCTGTTTATTAACGCCGTAGAATAAAAGCGTGTAATGGGGATTGTAATCGGATTTTGCTACCGATGGAAAACTTTATTTATATTTTAATCTAAAAATGTTTTTCTTTTTTAGTATTATTATGTATATTTTATTTAAAGCTCGATTTTAAAAATTAAGTAATTTGAAAAAAAATATTTGAATAACTGTTATATAAATGTTATTTTTTCGTTTGCATTATTTTAATTGAATATTAATTATTATTACTGCTTTCATTTTCTACTTTTTAATACATACAAACATAATCACGAAATGTACTCATAAGGATGTGGCACGAACTCTTTCCATTATGCTGAAATTAGTTACTGCCGACATTTCTATTCACACAAGCAACTTTTTTTATCAATATTTTTAATGCCTGTTATACATGCTCGTCTATTCCTATCACTTGACCATCTTAACTAATTATATTATATTATATGGGTATGACAATCTGTAGTTTTTCATAACTTATGTAAGATTTTATCGAATATGTTATATGATCGTTTGTACAAAGTATATCAATTCCAAGAGAAACATTAGTTATTTCTTAAACTAATATTAATATTAAAAGATAAACTTTTATTTGTAGGTTCTAAACTAAAACAAATCAATGCATCCCAAAAATCTTTATTACAAACTAGTATAATACTGACCAGTTATATTAAATATTGATAATTTATTATTATTAATGACCAATTACTTAAAATACATTTTGATATCTTATAACAAATATTGACAAATTATTATGAAATATTGACCGTTCTTTACTAATCAGTCTAATATTGACCATTTATATTATTTACTGATATTTTATTATAAATACCGATCATCTATTTAAAATATTAGTTCCCATAATTCTTAAGTGGAACATAGAGGGGCTATATGCCATATAATTTCTTAACAATTTTTATTTGCATTGTCAATTACATTAGACACAAGTTTAACAACATTAAGATAAATTGGCGCATATGTCTCTTTCTATATTTTTCCTATATTAAATTTATTATAATTATTTCAAATATCTATACTATGTATAACAAAGCAAACTATATTTATGGTATTATGCTAAATAAATAAATATTATTATTTATTTAAATAGTGCAAATTGTTAACAAACAGCCAAGAAAGAGACCTGCAGCTTATATAGGGTTCCAAACCACTCAGATAAAAATACTGAATACTTTATAAATTTTTTATTATTTCTTTTATCAATCTACTGTTAATATTGATGTATCTTGCAATTATTATTAATATAATGAGTTCTGAAAGATTTCTTTACTATGTTATTACACTTTTTTATTCAAACAACTAATACATAATTCAGAATAAAAACTTGAAACATTTATAGCTTAGAACCAATTTATTTTTCTCCATTTTGCAAATGGGAAAATTCTTTACAAACACTCCATACAATATTAATAAGATATTCTTTTACGACTAGTTCGCACATAACTTCTAAGCTTTTCTAGTGTGCAACAAGCACACCAGAAGAAGTTAATTCAGCATTACATTGTATTGTAAAACTGATCATATGAAATGAACGCTCTATAAGGAAGCCAGTTAGTACAAGATTCTGTGACATTGTAAGGAAAATTATTTACACAATGTTTTGTCTACGATATGTTAGTAATATGCATGCAATAGGTAATCGGACAAGACTTTACACACGAGCAAATGTAATTTCTTTAACTGGATAGTAATATAACGTAAAACATTAATTTTAATTGATGTATGAATTCATGCGTATTTTACAACATGTAAATTTCTACTTTCTGTATTTAAAATAATAAAATACTGGGCATAAATTATAATAATAAAAATAAAATTTATTAGAAAAGCAAAATCTATTATTACATAGATACTGAGTGAATCTATTATATGAATTTCTTCAATATAGTTAAATTTTTATACTTACGTTATTATCAAAAGTAATGACGTTTATGACATTTATTTTCAATATACTATTTTTCTTTAATAAATAGTCATATTGATTAATTTTTTAATATAAAAAGTTTATGCTAATTAACAAATAACACACTAATAGTACAACGCTATCAGAATGATTATTATATAGATATGTATAAACATATCATAAGAAATAAAAAAGCTTTAGATTTTAGTTCTGTATTAATTTTAATTAAAAATTGACATACATTATCATCAGGAAAAATGATAAAAATTACATACATATAATTAACAGAACACAGAAACAAGTTACTAGGCAACAAAATAAGTGACTAGATTTTAAAATTTATCGATGGTGAATTAAAAAAAATTAAATTTTATTTAATTAATAATTTATTAATTTCATAATCTAGTTACTTATTTTGTAACCTAGTAACATGTTTCCATGTTCTGTTTATTTATTGTGTATGTTATTTGTATTAGTTTTTCTGATGAGGATGTACATTGAGTACGTTGAAACCTCGATTATTAATAAATTTTAATAAAGAACTACAACTTATAAGCGTTTTATTTTAATATAATAATTCAGATCACTATACCAAGGTTTAGAAGCATTGAAATGTATAATATTTGTAACCAAACTACACAGGTCGTATAATAATATACGTATACAGATATATGTTGTAAACATGCATTTTGATTAGTAATTTGCAATCGCAATTTATTGCAAGCGACGGATTAATTTGCAATTGAACCTTGTGGTCTACATAGGGTGCTGTTTAGGTTGATCTGCGTATTGGAGCGAGGTTACCCAGAGTAAATCTTTCTCATCGCTGTGTTACAAATCTTTTGACATTAAGAATTCCACATTTTTTTTTCGACTTTATTATTTTGTTGCCGATTTAAGTCGTCGAAACATCGATTACTAATAAATATTAATACAGAACTACAACCTAAAGCCTAATGAATTCTGAAAGATTTTATACTATGTTAAGACTTATTCAAGAGAACTTAGAGTTACGCGAAAATGTTTTTAAACATTGTGGCTGGCACTGCAAGTTCGGTTTTAACTAATATCGGTTTTAAGATAATGTAACTA
This sequence comes from Clivina fossor, assembly GCA_963966155.1. NCBI lineage: Eukaryota > Metazoa > Arthropoda > Insecta > Coleoptera > Carabidae > Clivina > Clivina fossor. The sequence goes on along the minus strand of OZ014563.1, from coordinate 6,819,977 downwards.
TCACCAAACAAATAAACCAAAACATCCAAAAACCGAGCTTGTAGTACCAGCTTACATATATACACAATCACGCCATGTACCCAAAAGGATGTGGCACAAACTCTTTCCAGCATTCAAATATTAAATTAATCTACGTTAATACGCCTTTGTATAATACAAAAAAATTATCAATATCTGAAATTGAATGAAAAATTAATAAATTTATCCAAACATGTAAAATAAAGCAATATTAATAAATATATAAAACTATAGAAATTATTACATTAACCAGAAATATTATTTTTATTTTTTTTAATCATTTAGTGAGTTTGAAAATAAACGTTCTGTACTGTAATCATAATTATCATTTTTATTGTTTACTATACATTCAGATCTTTTAAAAGATAAGTATTATTACCACTATAAAATGAAATAAACATTTATTAAAAATAAATTTTTAACGAATGCTATAAATAAAAATACGGAAATAGAATAAAAATACATTAGAAACGAAAAACTTATTACAAATAAATATTCGAATAAACAATAAATAATCTAGATCGACCTAATTTTACAGATAATAATCCGGTAATAATATTATCAGTAAGTCATTTTCATTTCTGTCAAATAAAATAAAACATATATAAATTACTATATCAATAATAATTGTCCGTACAATTTTCCAAACAAAAAACCTATTAATCCAATATTTATGAATGCTAAACAAAACAATAACGTCATTTTCATGACAATACCAAACAGAGACAAAAAAACACATACATACACACACAAATGAAAGAACAAAAAATAAAAAACGAAACAAAACAAATTTTAACTAAAACTGTCAATACCAATTGTTGCAATGTCATCGGTTTCAAAAATCTTGTCACGTGTCGCCAGCCAATGGCTAGACAACTTAGGTACTATCTACACTATAGTACACTGTAAAAATCTATGTAAATTTACATCGACAATTATGGTAATTTTATCATATTTTTTATTGTAATTTTTATAAAATATTGTAAATTTATCAAAAAAATATAAAATTACCGTAATTATCAATGTCAATTTACATTATTTTTTTACAGTGTATTACTTACTACATACACTGTAATATCTTAAAATATATTTTAAATTTATGTAATTTTACATAGGTTTTAATATCAAAAATAACAACATTTTGTAATTTTACTGTGATAATTTACGAAATATTACATTTTTTTATAAAAAATTACATTCACAAAATATGTAAAATAACATAATTTTTTTTGTAGAATTACATAAGTTTTTTTTACAGTGTAGTTAAGCATTAGTCCGATTAGTATTATTAATTTTTTTTCAAAATTTTGCGGTGCAACCCAATTTCATAAAGTTACAAATTTTACTGAATATTCAAAAGTCATTAGCGTCACTTCTAGTTTGTTTTTTTTTTTTCGACTTCAAAAATAATTTTAATAGTAATCTATCAAAAGATGAAATATTTGAATAATATTTAAAACATATTATTTATGACGAATGCCACCAATACATATGTATAACTATATCAATAGTACAAAAAAAAAAATAATAATAATTTCGATCAATTTCAATAGATACAGATTCAAAAAAAACTATTTATACAATTTTTTTGGCAGTTCTACATTATAATAACCCAAAGATAATAAGTTACCAAATAATAAAACTACACACTAAAGTGACGTCATATACAGGATGATTCAGAATTAAACGTCCTGTATATGGCGTGTTCCTCACAGCTCACACCAAAATAAGAAGAAAAATTCCTATAAACAAGGGTCCTTAAATGCAGCGTTACCAAGAGACAGGGTGTTGAACAAATAGTCAAACACTAATCATGTAGTGCTGATAATACCTTATCATACCACATTCTAAAATAACATTTTAGGACCCCTTTTTAGCTTCTTATTTTGGTGAGAGAAATACGCCATATACAAGATGCCGTATAATTTTGAATCAAGCTGAATTGAGCTCACGCAAGTTACAGAATCCCACTCAAGTTCATAGTGTAAATAGCCCCTTAGAGTTTAGGATTCCAAAGCACACTATCCACTGAAACAAACATCTAAGCTAAGACAGTACTAGTTGTGTATAAGTTCACATGCACCACCATCGATCGAAAATGCTCCGGAAAACTAGCAGTGAGATCACGAAGACATTTGTTGTTTTGCTCTTTCATTTCCTATTTCTACCCTATCCCCACCCCTTACCTCATACTTCATTCCCAACATCTTTGCAGTGCCACGTATAATAGTGTAGCCGTATGTAGTGCAAACGATTGTTGCGTTGTCACATAACGATGGGGTTGCCTTTACAAAAGAGAGGACAGACAGAACAGACACGTCATGTACGAAGGGCGGGGGGGGGTGCTGCGCGCGTTTTCTTCTTCGCATTTGTGACAACGACGGCGCAATGTCTTGGCACAGCTGTGCAAGACAGGCTCCCGACAACTTGAATGGATAATTAACTAACAAGTGGGCTCTGAAATTTAGGCCTGGTTAATTACGAAGCTTGATTGGACATTTTGTCATAAGATGTATGGTTGTATATTTGGGGTTTTGCAGGATTATAGAATATACGTTAATTCCATTAGAATGGATAAGGAATTATTAATCTGGCGATATATTCTTATTTTAAATATCTAAACTAATTAATTTTAAAAGTCAATTTGACATGAGGATATTTTTCTGATTCTTGTGTTTTCCGAGTTTTGATTTAAAGGACAAAATATAATGATTTAATGTTGAGTTTTTACCTGTAGCAAATTCTGACTAAAACCTAATATCTGAGACACATGCAAAATTTAATGATCATTAAGGTACATTCATTGCTGCGGTTTTAACAGTAGCAGTAGAGTGTAGATGCAGTGGTAATTATACTGCTACTGTTAAAATTGTAGTGTGAATATAGCTTAATGATCATTAATATTGATGTTATAAATAATAAAATTGAATGTCCTGAAATTTTATCTGGTTTGCAGTTTCGTGTGCAATTGTAAAATATATAATTATGTAAAATTACATAAAATTATAATTAACTTTTAATAGAATATTTATTGTTAATTTCATTAAAAATTCGGAAAATTACAGAAACATTATGTAATTTTATGTAGCATGTAAAAATAAGTAATATTATCTGTAACAACTACAAAATTTATGTTTTTTTTTTTATATGAAATATTATATTACAAATAAATGCTTCAAACAAACTTATCATATAAAACAAAACATAATTATTAATTACTAAATGAGAAATTATTTATTTATATGCTAATAATGCAAAAAAATTAACAAAATAATGTGAATTATAAACACTACATACATTCTAGTTAAATTTAAATAATTTATGAACTCGTTTACCGTATTTAAATAAATTCATACATATATTCATGCATTTAACATTTCTAAGTAATTCGCGAAAGCACACTGAGGATTCCAATTTGTCACAGTATAATAAACGAAACATTTAGAAATTGCTTCATTTTCTTAGAAGTATCTACAAATTGATTTAATCCACCAAGCAACACACTGAATTAAGCTGTTAAAACATGCATAACCAGTGTCCATAACGTATCGCAGCAATAATGTTCGGATTTTATTAGTCTCGTCGTTTAATACAAATTTCTCGTTGGTTCATTTATGAAAATGATAAAACGTCCATTGCTTAGTTATTATTCAACCTGGTTTAAGTATGCAGTTTAGAAATCATAGACGAGAATAGTAAAATATCTGGACAACATACAAAACAATTTTATGCCAATTTGAAGTCAGTTACATTCATTACAGTTTACTTATTTATTTTTTAATTAAAATTTATATATATATATATATATGTGTGTGTGTGTAAATAAATTTGTAGTGTAGTGTAGCAGTCAATTTGGAAAACGATGCTAAATCAAACTCATTTAAGTTTAATAGGCAAGCTTTTGATTTATTTTTAAATCTTCTTCAAAGGCTTCTAATATATATGCAAACAAAAATAGTATTACTCCAAAAGAAAACTTGTGATTACAGAGAAGCTGGTCATTCCGAGAACATTGGCAACCCTTTTGCTACCAAGTATAAACTTTGTCAAGAACTGTAAAAGCTATTAATTTTTTTATCTATTTTATTACAGAACTCTATGGCAAGATTTTTCTTTCATTAAATTAAGTGATATGTTTCAAATTTCAAACGAGTAAATTGCTACAACCAGATGATTAAAAATTGTTTTAGAAATCATAACATAAACCAAGTAGACCTTAGTCATTACATTATTATTGCTGTTACAAAAACATTTTGCCTAATATTTTCAAGAACTTTTATATTGTTAAAATCACAAAATTGTATCTATAACTTGTTTAAATATAAAATTATATTAAAATAATAAAACTTTAGTTTTGTATAAATTTTAATTAAAAATCGACTTTTCGACGTACTTTACCAAAATCTTCATCAAATAAAAATGATATATACAATAAACCAACAGAACATAGAAACAAGTTATTGATTTAAATAAATTTTGACTTCCTTTAATTAACAATTTATAAATTTTATAATCTAGTTACTTATTTTGTTACCGAGTAACTTAGGAGATGTTCTGTTAATTTATTGTATATGCCATTTGTATAATTTTTCTCTAATGCTGATGTATGTAGAGTACGTCAATACTTTGATTTTTAATTAAAATGAATGCAAAACTAAATTCTAAAACCTTTTTATTTTACTAAAATGAGTTCTGAAAGAGTTTTTTTTATTATAATAAAATTATATGTTAATTTTAATGTAATTTCACCTAAATTAAGTAAAGTATATGCATTGGAACTTTAACAGAAATTTGACATAACAAATCTCAATTATCTATTTTTGCATTAGTACAGAATTTTAACAAAATTTCTAATAAATGACATAAATATAAATAATTTTAATTTGTATTTATGTTTTTACAGTAAAATTATTAACAAAATCTTGTTTTACTTTTACATTTGAAGTGCAATAAACTAAAAATAAAGGATAAATTTTGTTTTAACTATTTGAAAAAAAAAATTATATTAACTATGTATTGTTACTTTTATGAATAATAATAAATTACAAATAATTTTGTAAAGGAGACGAGAAAAGCATTACTAGAAAACATAAGTTATGAAACAGAATATTTAAGACATTTAAGTAGACAATGCATGGCATAAACTTAAAACTCAAAACATTTTTAAATTAATTACATATTACGGCTTCCATTTACACAAAATGCGCCATCTAATTGTTATAGGTTATCTATGGTTTGGGGATTTAAGATTTACGACGTATTTTATGAGCCACATCAATGTCTCTTCGTATACGTACAGTAGCTAACATACTGGCCGTTAGGTTGATTATAATATGCAGGTATTGCACAAACTTTTAAACTTATGATGCTTTTACTTGCTTATTTTACCCGAGTTGCAAAACAGTTGTATGGTAAAAAGGTTGTTTCCACCTTTTTTTAAGGGGAAAAATGGTTGTTAATTTTATTATATTGTAATGCGTTTCGTTCGCCTTTTTACGAGATAATTAAATAAAACAAAATATGCACTTATTAACTAGATATTTATTATTTAAAACGATTAAATATAGAATGTAAATATAAAAATATAAAAGTATGAATATAACTATAAACTAAATGGTTATAAGCTTAAACACTAGTAATCAAACTAACACTAAATATTTATTTCACTATTTATATAACTGTTGCACTCGAAGTGAACTTGTTTCAAGCTTAAGGTTTGCGTAAGAACTGTGTTGACTTTAGCATTCGCTGTGTTTTTATATGGCCATCGTGTTTTCGAGAAAGCAACTCTGGTTGCCTGTAGAATATTCCATAGCTGGCCCGATTCGTAAACATATAGAACTTTCTGGTAGGCGTCGCGCGGTCAAGGTTATTCATTTGTGGTAAACAGACGGGTCCTGGCTAGCTTACTTTGCTACATTGCCCCCTCCCTAGAGTGTTCCGTCCCGGGACACTCATAAATTATTGGTGAGGGGCCATGGCGAAATCGACACGTGGTCCCGCGAGCGCAGTGGGAGGTATGATAAAAGTAGCATTCCACGGTCTTTTCGGCTTTCTTGTTTTCCAGAGGATTGAAGCTACAAACAAAAATGTCAATGCCGGTATGCTGGAAAAGAGTTTCCAGCATATTTCTAATAATTCGCCAATCTAAACCGTCAAGGCCACAGCCTACTCTGGGGATCGCCAATTTTAGGATATTGTCCCGTAGGAGTAGCTCGCGTAACGTCTGCAATGTGTTCCACATTGATTGGTAACTGGGCTTCTCTCGAGACAGTTCCTTTGTAACCAGGTAGTAGATGTTGCGGTGTTCCCTTTGCAGATGTAATGCGGCCCCAACAGCAGGCAGCTGTTCCCGTAGCTCGGTGATCCCACCAAACTTCTTGCGGAAAACGGTAGCAATCCCTCTGGACATTTGCAGGTCCTGAGCGACGCAATGTGCAAGTGCATAGTCCTCGGGTACGGTGAACAGGTCCTGTTGAACTTCTCGGGTGACGCCATGACGGGCCTTGCGACCTGCAGCGTAAGAGGACATAAATTGCTCGAAGTCCACCTCTTCGCTCCGTAACTGGTGGACGTGGCCTTCTTCGATATTAGGATCTTCCTCGTTTTGCCCAGCGAACGGGGCTAGACGATTATAGTGGATGACCCTTGGTTTTCCATTGGGCGTCTTGCGGATCCGGTATATGACATCGTTAATCCTTTTTATGATTTGATACGGCCCTTCCCACCAGCGTTGCAGTTTAGGAGACAGTCCCCGACGACGTTGCGGGTTGTAGAGCCAGACTAAGTCTCCTGGCTTATAACCTCCCATATTAGCATTAATGTCGTAGCCGTCCTTCATCCGATCGCTTGCGATCTGTATGTTGGAACGAACCTGTTGATGTATTTCATCCATCTTCTTTCGTAGGTTGTCGACATAGTCTTCTCCGGCCAGGTCCTCTCCAGGTTTACAGCCGAATTTTAAATCACAAGGCAGGCGTAGCTCATGTCCAAAAACAATTTTTGCAGGGGTTTGTCCAGTGGTTTCGTGCACGGATGAACGATAGGCCAATAGAAACAGATGAATGTATTGGTCCCAGTCTTTTTGATGGTCGGAGACGACTTTTGATAGGTATTTACCCATTGTGCGGTTCATCCTTTCTACCATGCCATCAGACTGCGGATGTAAGGCAGTCGTTCTGGTCTTCCGTATTCCTAGTAACCGACAAACTTCCTGGAAGATGTTGGATTCAAAGTTTCGCCCCTGATCGGAATGTAATTCCATCGGTATGCCGAATCGACTAAAGAGCTCTTTCACTAGAACTTCGGCAACTGTGGTAGCTTCTTGGTTTGGTAGTGCATACGCCTCTACCCATTTACTGAAGTAGTCCATGGCTACCAGGATAAATTTGTTTCCTTGCTCACTCATCGGGAAAGGACCAGCTATATCAATGGCTATTCGCTCGAATGGACTGCCAACGTTATATTGTCGCATTGGCGCCTTACGTTTTCTATGCGGGCCATTACTTGTAGCGCATGTTACACATTTTCTGCACCACATTTTCACATCTTCGTGGCATCCGACCCAATAGAATCGTTCCCGCACTTTCTCGATCGTTTTCTTGACTCCTAAATGCCCGCCAGAGGTCCCGTCGTGGAGTTGTCGTAGTACATCCGAAACCTTGTTTCTCGGAACCAGTAGCTGCAATTTCTCCTGGGATCCCTCTTCATTTTCCAGAGTCCTCATTAGGAGCCCATTCCTAAGTACGATCGAGTTCCATTGCGACCAATACGATTTAAGGGTGCGACTATGTGGTGCCACTTCTTCCCAAGTTGGCCGTTGATCTATCGTTTTCCACCGTTTTAAGTGTTTTAAATCAGTGTCCATATCTTGTTCGTGGCTAATATTCTCTATTTGCCAGTCGTCATCAACGGCGGTCGTCCTAAAGAGAGTGGTCGCTTTTTCCTCAATTCGGGAGCAACTTTTACAATCCGGCAAGCATGGTCTTCTTGACAAGGCATCGGCATTACAGTGACTTTTACCAGCGCGATGTTCAATGTCGAAGTCATATTCTTGTAATCGTTCAATCCATCGTGCCACTTGTCCTTCTGGGTTCTTGAATCGCAGCAACCATTTGAGGGCAGCATGATCGGTCCGCAGCAAGAATTTGCGGCCGTACAAGTATTTGTAAAAATGCTCGATGGATTTCACTACTGCCAGTAATTCTCGCCGAGTTACGCAGTAATTGCGTTCGGGCTTTGACAGTCCTTTACTGTAATAGCCGATGACCTTTTCCTGTCCTTCCTGAATCTGCGACAGGACTCCGCCAATGCCTACGTTGCTCGCATCTGTATCCAATATAAATTTGCCTTCCTGAAGAGGGTAGCTTAAGACTGGTGCACCCACTAAGGCCTGTTTCAGGGTATCAAAGGCATTCTGACAGTCTTCATCCCAATTGTATTTACGACCATCTTCGGTTAGACGTGTAAGTGGTTTGGCTATGTTGGCAAATCCTAGAACATACCGACGGTAATAGGAACACAAACCAAGGAAACTTCTGAGTTCGTGTTTATCTAGCGGTACTGGCCATTCTTTGACAGCTTGTGTCTTTTCCGGATCAACAGCTACTCCTTTTCCGGAAACAATGTGGCCGAGGTAGTGTACTTCTTTCTGGAAAAGGTAGCATTTCTTGGGACTCAGCTTTAAATTGGCATGTCGCAGCCGTTGGAACACTTCTTCCAAATTCTTCACATGATCCTCGAAGGACTTTCCAATCACGATTATGTCGTCTAGATATACTAGACACGTTTTCCAGGATAGTCCGTTCAGGACATTTTCCATCAGCCTCTCAAAGGTTGCCGGAGCATTACAGAGTCCGAACGGCATTACTTTGAACTGCCACAGTCCCGATCCGACACTAAACGCTGTTTTCTCACGATCTCCTTGATCCATGGCAACTTGCCAGTAACCGTTTTTCAGGTCCAGAGTCGAGAATATTCTTGATCCGGCCAGCGTGTCCAAGGTATCATCTATTCTTGGCAGCGGGTAGCTATCTTTCTTTGTTACATTGTTCAACAGGCGATAATCAACACAAAATCGTGTTGACCCATCCTTCTTTTTCACCAGAACCACTGGCGACGCCCATGGACTGTTTGAGGTTTCTATCACATCATCCTTTTCCATGTCTTGGATGATTTGTTCGGCCTCCTCACGTTTCGCCAGTGGTAGTCTTCGCGCAGTTTGGCGTATAGGTCTTGCATCACCAGTGTCGATTCGATGATGAACAATGTTGGTTCGACCAGTACGACCTCCCCCGGTTTTGAATATATCTTGGTAACGGCACAATAGATCTTTAACTTTGTGTTGTTCTTCTTTGGTTAAATCTTGACAAGCACTCATGACCGTTTTGTTCAGATGTTCCGGAAATTTAGTTAACGTGGTTGCCGAGCTATTAATTTGTCGGACGATAGATGACGGTGACGAACAGCAACCAATCGACGTTCCATTACGTAATGTTACGGAATAATTGTTGATATTCATCAGCCGTACTGGAATGCTCTTCGTATTTCTAACTATAGTTTTTGCAATCAGCACTCCTTTATCCGGACCCTTGTCACCGTATCTTGGTTCCAACATAATGATTTGTTTTTCCGGAATCAGACGGTCTAGTTTTGCTTCCACAAATACTTCGCTGCGTGGTGGTAGCTCAATGTCGTTCAGCAAAACTGCTTGTGCCATCGTGTCTTCTCGCTGATGTAGAACAACTTCTTCATCATGAATCTTCACGATTCCTAGCTTCAGATTTAATTCAAAACCGTGCGTTGTCATCACATCCATTCCAAGAATGATTTCTTCTTCTATATCCGCAACCAGCACTCGATGTAAAAAGCTGGTGCCACCGATGGTAAAGTGGGCATCCAACTCGCCGCACACATTGGCCAAGTCTCCAGTTGCTGTGCGTAGTCTCCAGTTGGTCGGTAACAGCTTGTCTTTGGTTTTGATCATTCCTGTCTTCACGATGGTCTTCGTGGCTCCCGTGTCTAATAGAAGAAGAGCATTCTTGCCATTAACAACACCATCGATGAACACGCTCTTTGAACAGTTTTTAATTATGGCCACTCGTGCATTACGTGGGGCTTGTGTACGGCGGGTTGAAGATTGCCCCTTCCCATCAACCCGTTTTAGTTTTCCTGTGGCTGTTGGGGCTTTCCGCACCGGCGTCTAATATGCCCCATTTCGCCACAGTTCCAACAGCGAGGTTGTCTCCTCTGATTTTTCAGTGCTTGCAGTACTTGTTGCACGATTTGTTCAATCGAGCCGTTATGATGTTCCTCCTCCTCATGGCTGTTGACTGCACGAACTCGAGCGTGGCCCCGTGTTGATGCCTTGATGGCCTCAAATTCGAGTGCTTGCGTTAATGCCTCGTTAACCGTCTGAGGATGGGCTAGCTTAACGGCTTGTTGTAGCTCTGGGTCGCGAACTCCATTCAAGAACTTATTAATTGCCAGGTTTTCGTAGATGTCATCTGGAGCCGTTGGATAAGACATTCGTATCAAGCGAACAATGTCGGCTTCGAATTCTTGCAATGTTTCGTTCGCCTTTTGGACACGATTGTCTAACTGTGTTAGGTACAACCCTTTTACATGCTTATGTCCGTATCGTAGCTCTAATTGCTCGACTAGTTGGCTAAAGTCCGTACGGTCTCTCAACGGCACACTTTGTAATACACGTAGTGCATCCTCACGTAGAGACAAACTCAATACTTGTGCCTTTCTTGAATCAGACCAGCCGTGGACTATTGCTGTCGTCTCGAACAGTGTCAAGTATTCTTCCCATGATGATTTCCCATCGTAAGTTGGTAGTTTCGGGACAGGACTTGGTTGACCAGCTTCTTGTTTCATCATAATACCGTTGGCGGATGTAGCACTCGAAATTGCTTCAATCTGGTTTTGCATCTCGGTTCTGATTTTATTTTCCATTTCGGTTCTGATTTTATTTTCCATTTCGGCTCTGATTTTATTTTCCAATGCGCATATATCAGATTTAATTTCATTATTTTCAGCTTGTATTTTGTTATTTAACTCAGAAATATTATTTTTAACTTTATCTTCTAATTCAGAGATATTATTTTTAACTTTATCTTCTAATTCAGAGATATTATTTTTAATAACTTCTATGTTACGATTTACTTCTGTTTTTAATTGTTCTACTGTATTTTTAGAAGTTTCTTCCATTTTTCTAGAATTCTCTTCAAATTTCTCTGTTAAGTTTTCTTCTGTTTTTCTAGAATTTTCTTCCAATTTCTCTGTTAATTTCTCTGTTAAGTTTTCTCCTGTTTTTCTAGAATTTTCTTCTGTTTTTCTAGAATTTTCTTCAAATTTCTCTGTTATTTTTTCTTCTGTTTTTCTAGAATTTTCTTCATATTTTTTTGTTAAATTTTCTTCCATTTTTCTCATCAGTGCGCTTATATCCGCTGGTATTTCAAATAGATATGTTTCAGGATTCTGACCTGCATCTGCTATAGCTTTTCTAAGTCGTTCTTGTAAAACGATTTTAGCCCCTGTTATACTTAATTCACGTTCTTCGAGTTCTTGTTTCAGTTGTTGAATTTTCAACTCATTCAAACTAACTTGTTTTGTAGCCATTTTCACAATATTTTACGCGTTTTTAATTCTACGTTATTATTTATTTCTAAAATTATCTCGCACTTCACACCGGACACCAATTGTAATGCGTTTCGTTCGCCTTTTTACGAGATAATTAAATAAAACAAAATATGCACTTATTAACTAGATATTTATTATTTAAAACGATTAAATATAGAATGTAAATATAAAAATATAAAAGTATGAATATAACTATAAACTAAATGGTTATAAGCTTAAACACTAGTAATCAAACTAACACTAAATATTTATTTCACTATTTATATAACTGTTGCACTCGAAGTGAACTTGTTTCAAGCTTAAGGTTTGCGTAAGAACTGTGTTGACTTTAGCATTCGCTGTGTTTTTATATGGCCATCGTGTTTTCGAGAAAGCAACTCTGGTTGCCTGTAGAATATTCCATAGCTGGCCCGATTCGTAAACATATAGAACTTTCTGGTAGGCGTCGCGCGGTCAAGGTTATTCATTTGTGGTAAACAGACGGGTCCTGGCTAGCTTACTTTGCTACAATATATTAATGCTTATATATATATATATATATATATATATATATATATATATATATATAAGCATTTCCTGTAAATTTATTTGGTTAGGCAAACAATTACAATAGATTATTCCAAGAACTATTTAATTGTCATTTTGTCAACTTTATTTGCACTATTTATTTCATCAACAAAAAAATATGGTCACCGTAAATTATGAACACCATTTTGTTATAGGTAACGCTTAATATCTTTCTGTTCGCACAAACATTACACAAATCCTTCTATAAAACAAAATATTACTTTAAAATTAATTACGAATTTAAAACTTACCACGCTGAATTCAAAAGCTTATTGTACGATATATTTTCAAGTTAATTGAACTTTTAACCTTTTTAGCATAAAATTGGATAATTGCTTTAAAGCTAGCTGCTATTGTTTCAATGGTTAAACAATAAATTATTCGCACCTGCATTGTTTATTAAAATTCCCGCACGACATTCATGTAAACAAAAGAAGAGAGTGGCCGTAATTTTAAATCAATCTCAAATTTCGCATAATACATGATAACGGCATATCTATTGATAAACAATTTAGGTTGCAATTTAAAGCATTGACGCGTTGTAAATTCGAAAATACCAACCCCAAATTGGTTATTGTTTCTGAACGGTGACGTTTCGGACAAACACCTAATGCTTTCTGTTATATTTCTTTTGTTTCAAGTAATGAAAGCAGGAAAAACACTATAATATCTAGATGTAGTTATACCTATTATTGTTTTCTAAACAATATGAGAAAGTTTATGTATATCATAAATTTTGTTTTAAACCATTTTTAATTCAAACAAAAAATTGAACCAAATATCCAATTTTCGAATCAAATATTCGAAGTTACCAAATCATGCGACGTTTCTAAGAAAATTGTTAATATTTTTTTTGAAATACCGATTTTTTAAGGTTTCTATAACGTTGAAAATTTAAAATTTAAAAAAAAATTGATAAAAATTAGATCTATAGTGAAGCCATAATGCGGACAAACATTTTTATTTGTTATTTCTATATTTACATAAATAAATAAATTTTACTTTATATTCTCTAGAAAGATTAGAAATCTAAAAAAAATGTCAATTACATTTATTATATGCGCTAAAAAATTTACGTTAATTTTCGTATCTACATTATACAGAACTCGTGTGTTATAAATATCAAAATTTGAATAAAATTTTGCATTGTTTTGTTACACTATTAATTAAGAATTTGTTCTACATGTCAGAAATAGAACTACAGTTTTTATTGTTTAATTGTTTTCGCGAAGTTAAAAGAAAATAATTGATTTTGCGGTTTATAATTTTACGTATTTTCCTTGGGACAAGCATGTCGAAAATGCGTGCTATTTGTTTGGTTTCAGATGTTGGCAAATCTTTTGATTTTAAAATAGAATTTAAACTAAATTTATTTTCAAAACTATATAAATGTCATCATACAAAATTAATTCGGTTAATAACTTATAATATTATTACTGTTTTTTGAGTTATGTTTATTAACATTTCTTATATTTTTTAGGAATTTCTGAAATAAATAAATATATGTAATTTATACATTACCTACATATGTATGTGCGTTTGCAAACGTATACAAAATATTTATATTTTGAAATCTATTTATGTCTTCCGAAAAAAAAAATATCTATATAATTGTATTGATAGATATAATGCTTGACTAAGTTTCAAGTTTTATTTATCAACACAAAATTCAGCTCAATTACAAAATTTACTGATTTGAGTCGAATGTATAAAACACAGCTAGCTATTTTGTAGTTATTCTAAAAAATTGTAAAACAAATATGATAGAACACATAGGAACAGCTTTTAATCCAAATCATTAATCCCAACTATTCTAAATTCACAACTACCCTCTTATCTTTTATCATAACGGCATGAACGCCAATTATGAAACCATTGGTACCGCGTTCAATTGATGAGCAAATAGATTTTGCCACACATACACACATATACAGAGAATGCGAACGGATCAAAAGATGTTTCCCGAATCGGTACAAAGCGATCCGTTCTTCAAACGTCTCGCACCCGAAACGTGCACACACACACACACACACACACACACACACAAACACACACACCCACACACACACAACCCGATTTCGGTTATCTCAAATGAGCTCAAAGCTTCGGAGACGCGCGCTGTGTCGCATTGCTGGGAATCGGGATACAGATCCGGAGACTTAAGGCAGCAACTCGATATGCTCGGTCGTGGATATTTGTATGCGATCCGGTCAAGAGAAAGACAGCAGAGATGAATGTACGAGATTGTAGTGAGGAAATAACTAATAAGATGTTTGAAGTAACTACTCTCTAAAAAACTAATTATGTAATTTTACCTACAAACCATGAGATACTATGATTCCCAGTATTTCTAGGTATAATTACTCAACTGCTGTACATTTTACATAATTGTTTAAAACTATTAGAAACATTATGTAATATGATATTACCAACGGGATGGAAAATTACATACGAAAATACTATAAATTCATATCAGAAGTAAATTAATAACATATTTTATCAATATAATATCGAATTAGTAACTATTGTAAACAACTTAAAAATTTGTTTACATTCAAAAAATATGTACATTGTACACCGTCAAATTTGTGGCATTTTTTTAATCGTCAACGAACAAAAATTTAACTCGTAAAACAAACAAACACGAAATAACACAAATCGTGGGCGTTATTGGCAAACATTTTGAAATATCATTACATCTTTTTCGTGTTCAAGTGACTGACCCTTGTTGAATAAACAAAACGATCGCGCGGCGCACACTTTGAAAAAGGACGAGCATCAACACAACAAAGATACGATCGAGTGAGAAGACAATACCGGACTAAATTGGGGGGATGCAAGTGAAAGAGGCCGGTAGTAATATTTATTAAGCTACTGTTTACACATGAATGACCAGCGAAGCACCGAAATCGGGTACTGTGTATATATATGTGAACCGGTAGGAATGGACACTTTGCAACATTGTACGATGGCGAGTGGTTCATAATTACCGGTCAGCCAACCGGCACACCCCTATATAACCTTTGCAGCCCTTTTGGCTGTGAAGACTACTATGGGGGTGTACGGTATTTGCTTACGGACATAATGTAACTTAGTAATGATGTGCATTTGTTTAGCTTAACTTCTGTTTGATGTTGAGTTTAATAGAAAAATTTTTATATTTTTAATAAACATAACAATAAGTTATTAATATATTAATATTATTAATATTTTTCTAAAAAATTTCCGATCTACGATAGTTTAATTTTACTTGTAGTAGGTACATATTACATTTAAAAGAAACCTTAATACACAAACAATAAATTTAATAGAATATATTTTGTACCGACTGTTACATATAGAGTCGTAATATGATATGTTATTATTATTATATTTCACAATAATAATTTGTTAGATAAAATTTTTGTTGGATATTTATAGTTGCAATTTAAAAAGATCCTTTTGCAGTTCTTATAATTAAAAAAAATATCAATGCGAGTAATATTACGTTGTTCTAAGTATGAGCCAATTACTAGTATGTTGGATAAGTTGGAATGGCTAAATATTTCACAAATATGTAGTCTGAATGCCATGATGTTCATATTTAAGATGAACAATGGCTTGCTACCCATATATTTAAGTAGAAGTTTAGAGTTTAACAGTGATAAACATGATTATGATACAAGAAATGCTAGCAATTTTTATATTTCTAAAACAAATTGAACTAGTTCAGCAAATAATTTGTTTCATAAGGGATTGATTGAGTACAATAGCTTGCCGGAAAATGTAAAAATTGTAATACAGTACATGAATTTAAACAAAAAATGAAGCTGTATTTTAAAGTATAAATTCTTTTATTCTTTCTGTAAAATTGATATTAATTACAGAATTGTTAATATTTTAAATTGTAAATATAATACTTATATATTTTATATATTTTATATATTTTTATATATTTTGTATATGATTGTATAAAATAACTTTTTAATAGTTAAATAAATTATTATTATTATTATTATTATTATTATAAATACATCTAAAATTCTATCATTGAAAGCTGAAATGTATTTGAAGAAGTATAGCTAGATCTGTTTTATTACCAGGTTAAAATAGTTATTTTGCTAATAAATGTACCCATAAGGGTGTGGCACAAACTATTTTCATTATGCGAAAATTAGTTTCCATCAGTAATATGCTAATGGCAATTTAATTAGTTTATACGCTAGTCAGTAAATTACCGATGACCACCGTCCCAGGGAACGCAATTGGACAAACGTCACGATACCCTGTCACTCATTAGTGGGGTGAACAAATAATCGACACATGTTGCGTTGCACTCATGTTTTGCGTTTTGAATATATGCTTAAATTAGTGTATGTATGTGTGTGTGTGTGTGTGTGTGTATGGTTCATGTATGTTGCTCATTCTATGCGTGCGATATGTACGCATTGCGTGTATTACCCGTGTACAGTTGCGACAAAATATTTTATCGCGTTCGTATGCGCTATTGTGAATAAGACTAATATTTAAACAGAAATTGGATTTTGCAATTTACAGTAATGGCCAGATTAAAGGTTTTGGATTCATGGAAATTTGTATGTTAGTTTTCTATGTTGAATGAGCTGTAGAATGAAACAATAGCAAGTTCGTTGTAGACTTTATATACCTATTTTGCTATTCAACATTTCTTGAGTGAGAACTAAACAAAATTACTTATGTTAGATTTGCATTTAAAGTTGCCTTCTGCAGATTCTCTTTAATACAGAATTTTTTACAATTTTACTTAAAGCTTATACAATAGAAACTTGAGAAATGTACATAAATTATTTACTACTATATTGCCGTAAATTTAATTTATTTGCAAAACATATATTAAAACTTTTATAGATCTTTTTCTATTTATTGTTTTCTCAAATGAAATCTTATATTTTAAAAAATTGTTTTAATGTTACTTCGAAACATTTAAAAAATTAACATGTACTGCAAAAAAGTTGTCATTTTACAAAATTTTACATAAATTTCCTGTAAATATAATATAATTTTATAATTTATGTAAAATAATTAATTTATCATATTATATACGTTATTTTTTACCGAAAAAGTAAATAAATTTACATAAAATATTTTATATTTATATAACGTAAATTTTTTTCTGTGACATCTGTAAATTTACATATTAAACTGGTGTAATTTTAGTGTGTACTAAAAGTTGTAATTTGACATATTCTACATAGTGACAATTTAAAAAAAATAAATTTTTTTATGTGAGTTTATTCGTT
This sequence comes from Clivina fossor, assembly GCA_963966155.1. Classification (NCBI taxonomy): domain Eukaryota; kingdom Metazoa; phylum Arthropoda; class Insecta; order Coleoptera; family Carabidae; genus Clivina; species Clivina fossor. The sequence continues at coordinate 6,802,488 of OZ014563.1, read as the reverse complement.
CACAGTATTATAAAACTTCTATTTTGGCAAATCATTCCAAATTTTAAGGTCTTCAGTGTATTATTAATTTTCGCTATGTAGAAATATAACATACTATAATAATATTAATATTTTGATAAGCTTGAAGAAAAAATATTTTATTATGAATTAAAATATTTATATATCGAATCGATTTTGTCGAAAATACATACATATGTTCATGTTCCGAAATTTATTACATATTTTCTCATTTTTATCGTTTGTAATTTTATTTTATACCACAAGGTTTTAAAGGTTTACATGCATGCCTTTTATTTCAAAATTTGTAAAACTTTGGAAATAGGAATTTATGGCTTTTAAATTTCAAATGATTTATTTGACAATGAAACGAATTTAAGTGTTTTATTCGTAAATCGTAATTCTGTAAAACAATTCAGAGATAAAATACGGCGGTGAACTAAATTTTAAAATTATGCGAAACATTTTTTCATCGATAAAATAGTCGATATTTTTCTTATTACAATCACAACTATACGCCAGAACGTGATTAAAAAGCTAATGTTTGTGAACTAAATAATTTACATTAATTATTAATTAACTAAACGTATTTTTCGTAAATAGCAACATTAAAATACACATAAATATGTATGCTCTTCAGTTATAAGTTATTGTAATCATACCACTTTTGAGTTCTTGAGATTTTTATAGATGTACGCAAACTTCAATATGTATATCTGTCTGTCTGTCTGTTTGTGAACACATGTTGAGCAAATATGGTTGAATTTTTAAGAAATTTATATTATGACGGTCTGTATTTTGTTTGTAATTTTTTTAATAAACTTAGAAATGTCCTTATCAAAATTTGAATTTGTTTTGTTTATATATCGGAATTATTTAATATCTATCAACTGTTTGTTGATAGTACACTCTAGCATTAAAATTTCCCATTGACTGTACTCGCTCGTATACACATCGTATATGATCATCGATGTGTATATGTATGTGGCCAAACGTGCTTAGCCGCTGTAACTAGTCGTGTTTGTGCAGACAGACATTACCGTTTCAACCACCGTAAGCAGAACCCCCCCCCCCCTCGACGTCCCATCTCGTACCCCGGATGATAACCGGTCCAATATATGCGGTAAACGGACAAAGGAAAGCCGCGGCCCTCTGTCGGGCGTCGCACTGAACTAAACGGGCCATCACGTAAAATAAACAAAACGTGTGAAATCATAACCGCACTGACATCTGCTCGGCGCTCGCACGCTCGCCTAGCCCCGGAGTCTGCAATAATAAGCCCCACGGCGGAGTGAGGTAAAACTTCGCCGGAGTATTTTTAAAACAAATTACATTTTGCCTCCCCCGGCGTACATTGCATCGCTGCCGGTTCCATTTCAATATTTGCTCGCGCGCAACGAAACTTTACCGGCGTTTTACTTTTTTTTTGTGGTTTTCTTTTTTCTTTTTTTGAAAGTTGTGGGTGTTCGTCTTTGTCAGTTTCCTTTTCGTAGTAGTTGCTTTCCTGCTTTTAGTTATAAGATGAGATTTTTGGTGAATGTATAAAGATAAATTTTAGTAAAAACGGTTTTAAAATGTTGATGATGATGAAATTGAAAGTAGATGTTTAATTTAAAAATTACTGGTTATTAATGAATTATTAATTAATATTAATAATTATTATTATAATTTAATTGAAATCACAAAATATAGTATACAACAAACGTCAAACGAACGCGATAAATAAACTTATAAAACTTATAATATAAACTTTTAACTTGTATTGCGTATGTAATGTATACACATGTCAATTTGTATGAACTGTTAAAAAAAATTGAACGAAACAAAAATTCGAAATTTTGGCGGAGTTACAGCGACCAATACAGTTATGTCAGAGCAGGTAGAACATGGAGATCGGACAGTTAAAATCTAACTTCAAACTTATAACGTGTTTTTTTCGAAATTATGTTTTTCAACTTTGTCCCGCTGAGATCCCGGAAACTATCCATTTGATTTACATCGCTTTGAGACATAATTACAGAGAATTAATTTCTTTAAACTGATACTGACGATTTTCGTAATTTTTCGAGATTAAAAAAAAATTATTTATCATGGTAGCTTTTTTATTTAATTTAAGATATTCTAAGGAAACTTTTGTAATATGTTTCAAAACTTCACGGAAAGCGAAATTAGTGAGCACGGGTTTTTTGACAAAAGCTGATAAAACCACGCGTTACGTCACAATTTGAAAATATTTTTTTAACATAAAAATTTAAAATCCATGAAAAAAATTCTCAAACTGCCTATTTTCAGAGCGTTCAGTATATCTAATGTGACATACATGTAACAAAGTTTCCATAATTACGGTAAATTATAAATACATATTATATAACTGTCAACGTAATATGGTACTTCTATATTATTATCTTTCTTTAAATAGTAATTTCTCTGTTTAGAAAGTATTTTGTTTAAGTATATTGTGGTGTCAGTCACAACAATTTTTTTTAAATTTCAAACCAACAAATGCAAATTAAATGTACATGCATAAATGTTATAATTGGATTTAAAAAGATGAGATATTTCTTTTTGTAATGTTGATATTTAATTTTTTACAGATTATAATAATTATCTTTACTTTCATTCAAAAAATGTTTACGTTCTCTGTGAAATTTTTTAGTATGTTAATCTTGTCAAATATAAATAAATAAGAATTTAAACGGATTATACGTAAAATGTTGAAAGCGTTGTCAGTTTTAATGTATTTATTTGCAAATTTTTAATAGGATTACGGTTCGTTTATAAATTATTTTTGTCAGGATATTTGAAAAAGATAAAAATATTTTAATATTATTTACATATTAAAATTATTGTTAAAAATTATATATGTCAAAATAATATGCAAATTATGTTATTTCTGTAATTTATGTTATTTATATGATAATTTTTGAGTATTAAAATGTCAAAAGTCATTAAACAGATTCAGTTAAATAAATTTGCAAAATAATACGTAATGACCTATAAAGTAAAAAACTAATTTAATACTTGCGCTATTTTAATCTCTAAATAAAGAAACCATAATTCAAAATTTGCAAAACAATAATTTATTGTTAATTATTTTTTTAATTTGATTGATTAGTTTATTTTGCTGTAAAAATTGCTTTTCATTGTATTGCTATAAATTTGGTACGATTTTATCAACAGAACTTCTATGTTCTGTTTAACAGTAATAATATTGTTTATTTGATAGCACACTTTTATTTAGAATATTAAAAAAAATATGGTTAAATTATTATTTTAATACTAGCTAAAGTATACGACGTTGCTCAGGTTCTTTAAAATTAATTGTTTAACAAAACTTTTTAATATAGAATAATACCTGGACAGAGCTTTTTGTATTCATTGTTTTCTTAGATTATTTATTTAATTAGTTTGATTTCAAATTTATTTAAGTATATAAAAATAACAATTTTAATTTTCTTATAATCTATTATTTAGATTAAATAGCCGTATTTAAAAAAAATTCTTCACCTAAAGTTGTATTCATTTACAATCAATCCATTAATTATTACTGAATTCAGAATATGAAGTAGAATTTTAATATGTAAATATGATAAAAATGTCGACTGGTCGATTCAAGTGAAGACTTCTAAATATCTCAAAAAATAAGTACCGGATCACCGTACTCTACTACTAACTCTACCAATGTAAACTAGGCTTAATATCTAAATAGATACTTGTATAAAATACAGCCTGATTTAAAGTATAATTATTATAAAAACATTTTCAATACAAAATTTTACTTACTTTTAATGAAGTGTTAATTTATTCGCAATCACTTCTTAAAGTTTTTTCGATACACACATTTTTAAACTGTCACACACATAAAAATAACAAACATGTTTTCTTTATATTAAACACACTAAAACACTGTAATGTAATATAGTAATATTTATTAAACATAATATTTAATCCCAAAGATAACTTAAACTTAGCAAACAACAAATATATTAGAAATCTAAAAAAATTAGGTTAATACACTTTTAATACTGTTTAACATTTAAAAAATACACGAAATTGACACTTATGTACATATCAAATAAAAACTATAATTGCGAGTTAAAATATTAGAATTTATTATACACGATAAACGAATATTTTGCTATAAAATCCAAGCACGAACTGAAACAAGTGAATGTTATAGCTAGAAAAATTCTTTTATCAATTAACAGGCAATATCTGGATTGGTCAGTAATCAATAATGAAAATATATTAAATAAATCTAACAAGTTATTTATTAATTATCAGAGCATATTTACCAGCAAATATACACTTTTTAAGAGCTGCTTTTGTTTACAATGTGTTAGAAAAGGACAGATAAATATTTTATTTAAAAAAATAAATTATTAATATTTTGATATTATTTTTCCTGTAACGAATATGTTTTATTATATCAAAATAATAGTACAGTATATTCCGCTAAATGTGATCAGATTGATAACTGAAGTTGTTAATAATAATAACCGATTGATATTCATAACCGAAAAAATTATAAACACAAATTTTTACTAACTAGCAGTGACGGTTCGTGGATTGAATATTTGGTGGGTCAAATTTCTTGGACTGCCATAATAAAATACACAAGCAAACTTAACGTTGTCGCTATCCGCCGCTAAACTGATGATCGCTTACACATGGCCATTGACCGTGCGTAAGTGTGTAATAATTTTAATAATAAAAATAAGAATTAAAATTCATAAATAATTTGACCACTTAAAACAATAAATAAGTAAAAAAAATCAAAAACACGTCAATTTTATTTTTCATTGGGCTATCTTAATACAAGATAAAATTTTGGAAAAAATTACATAACAATTAAATTTAGAGAAAAATATATGTCAGAGGTGCAAAAAAGTAACTTTACAAATCGAATAGAAAGAAACTAATACCATCGGTGGATAGCTCTTAAAAAAAGAAGGTATTCGCACATTTACACTTTTGTTCTAGAATGCATAGTTTCCGAAAAAAAAATAAAAACCAATTTTCCTCTAAACTTTGGGGATGATTTTTACCCCCTAAACCTTGACGGTTGCCGATAAAAAAAATACGTGTCACTTAGTTTTTAGTGTTCTACTTGAATACCTGAAGCTCATTTAAATCGGCGTTTAACTCCACGATGTTTGCTTGTCAGTGCCTTCACAGTGATTCATATTATTCATTTCTTTATAAATCTCTATTGCTTCTCTTATTAACTAGTAACTAGTTGCTACGTATTCTTATTTATTTTAATGTCATTGATAAAAAAATCTGACCTGATAAAAACAAGCGTTCAGTCTTGTCGAAACGTCGTTTATGTAAAATAATTAAACAGAATCTAATCCTAAAACAGTTTTTATTTTAATACAATGAGTTCTGAAAAATATTTTATTATGTTAAGAAAATATTTATTATTTCCACGGTATATCTTTATTTAGATTATTTTTTTATCTGTTCCAATACTGTCTATAACAAATATTCTAAATCTCAATCAAATTTTAACACAGCCACTGCTCTATTTCAATCCAAAGTAACATCTCGTTTCCTTAAATTTTTCATATCGCCCCGACTGAAATACTCATCGCACTGGGAAGGAGACATACAGTATTTTCATATTTTGCGCGACCACAGAAAAACTTGTTTTGCTTTTATGTTTTGTACAAGGGCGATGCCGGCAGTTGCTCGAGCCGGGCTAAGCCGTCAGTTGAAAGTTGTTCGCAACTACCCAATATTGCTCGAGCGCCAGGAATTTGGCTGAAAATTGCACGACGGCCCTCCCCCACTAACGCGTCCCTTGCCAGACGTGCTGAAAGCTGAAATGGAAAAGGTCAGACGCCGAACGTTTACGGCTGATACGCGCGCGCGTCACGGCGGCACTGGCTTGTCTTAGAAGGATTTTGGTTATATTTGCGGAATTTTGGCTGCTAGTGAAATGATTGTGGACAAATTTAAGAGGGTTGGTTAAGTTTGATTAAATAATTTGATGGTAATAGAGTATTTTGTATTAAATTGAGATTAATACTAGAATGGGAAATTTACACGTTTTATTTTTACCGACCCCTCACATATAGTGTGGAAAGTATTGTAATCATACAGATAAGCGCACGAATAACGTTGTCCCATTTTTTAAAGTATGAAAATTAACTGCAGAAAACGATTATTTAGGTTCAAATATATTATTAACAAAAAAAATACTATAAAACACGTTTTAATTTATTCATATTAATTATTTAAAAATCAATATTTATGCATCATCATTCTATTGACATTATAACGTCATTTATATTTGTTTGACACTTGCATAAATTACTAAAAACATTGTGAGATATTGTCAGATTTGCGCAGAATTGTTTGATTAATTCTTTGCTAAATATAAGGAAAATGTTTATTTTTGTACTAAGATTATATTAATCAACTCAATTCAAAACAACAATTAAAATTCTAAAAAAACAGATTTATTTGGAAAAATTAATATATGTATATGAAAATTTAAAAATTTATGCTAATCCAAGTTGAAATTTCACTTGATACCTTTATAATTGTTAATCCTAAAATAAACTGTAATAACACAATGTAATAAAAAAAATAGTAGTAAAATAAATCCATTGATTCTAAATGACAATACCGAATCAAATACCTCGTTTACATTTCGTTACATTGTGGCAAAAATTAAATTCTTTTACGAAAACAAAAAACGCGTCGGCAGCAGGTGAAACAAAAGCTGGCCTTCCGTGCATCGAGGCACAAATACAAATATCGTATACCGAGTATACACTAAATAAAGCAGGATAAATATAACCAACCACTCAAAAACAGGAAACATTATGGTTGTTGGTGTAGAGTTCGGAGTTCGGCGAGAGACTGGACTAGGTTAGGTCAACTATACAATATTATGTCGGTGTATGAGAGACCGCAGAATAAACATTGAAGGTTCGTACAAAAAATACTGGACCTGCTGATACAGTGCTTGAATTTAAAATTATTATTAAACATTTCGTTTAGCAGAATGCAGCAAATATTATGTTGGTGCACACTAAACTGTAGATAATCGTACCCTCAACCGACAGACAAATAGATTTTAATACGGAAATGCTATATTAGAGATATTTTCTACATTTTCATGTCATTTTCTCATTTTTAAGAAGATAAAATTTAATATTTTGGAAAGAACATTATTAATTTTTATATACTAAAAAATCTTTCAGAACATATTATATTAAAATAAAACAGCTTTAAGTTATAGGTATTAATATTTATTAATAATCGAGGTTTCGTCAAAGTCTACGTCCGTATAAAGACGTACGTTAAATTTGTCGAAATAAATATTAATACAGAACTATAACCTAACGCTGTATTATTTTATTATTAATTTTTTCAGAGCTATGCTATGCATTATATACAAGTAATATATATTTTTTGTCTCTATATAAGCTGTATTATTTCACCGAGATGCGTTGTACGAAGCAATTATATACGATGTGTCTAAAAACAAATTAAATACAATGCGCTTTTTATATATAGATTTCAGCAATAAATGTACCTAGCAATATACAATGTAGAATTCCTAAGACGGTGTTAAACACATGCTTAAGTTGTCAAATGATCAATCTATCAAGAGTTTTGAAAACGGTTAACAATCTAATTGCGTAATTAATTACTCATCAAGTAATGCTTTACACAACAGTTCTTAAATGACATAAATATTTTGTTCAAACCCGAGTTAACTAGAAGAATATCACGAGATCTAACAATATATTGTGTTCTTTATGAATAAATATAAAATTATTATTTAAAACTTTAAATACACTGTCAAGTTATGTTTGTAATTTCGGTTTCCAGCCCTGATTTATTTCTTGAATTAGAGTTTGATATAAAACTATCTAAGATTTATAATTTAGTATATGATTTATCAATTTAAAATTGCTACTAGTACATTTTTTGAACAAACCTTTCCACAGAGACAGAACAGAGCTGGAAAATTCTGCGGTGGACTCTGATACATAACATTCAGAAGGTAAAAGTTTATTTTACAAAAGCCTGTATGGAATGTTTTTATAACGCAACGAACCAGCAACACAAAAATATTTCACAGTAAGTTTACTTTAGTTTTAGATTTTAGCCGAATGTTCTATATACGTACGAGGAGTCAGTTGACTACGTATGCAACGTACTAGCTACAGGCCTTACCTATACATACATGGATAGCATACGGTATAATATTGTGTTATTTCGCCCGCTTTCCCGAGGATTGTTTACGAAAATATTTCAACATGAAAATATCCGCATTTTTATATATATAGCAACTCAAATATCCGTTTTAATAAAACATGGAACCAACCAACAAGGTTTTTGCCTTTATAAATTTCGAGTGTTCTGTGTGTTTTTGAAGTTTAAATAAAATGCTTTGTAACTTCTTAATAAAAATCTAAGAAAGATTGTTTACTTTTTCTGCTACAAGAAATCTTAAAGTGTTTCTGGTATAAATTTTATTAACCTATTTATTTGGTGATGCTCAAAAAAGCTCTCGGATTTTTTATTCATTTTTTACATAAATTACAATATAAAAGTATAAAAATGCTTAAATATTTTATAGTAAAAAGAACTAACTATCGAAAATACTTATTTTCGATACTAGACTTAAAAACCATACCCCATTTTTTAATAAGCAAACACATTAGAATAAATTTATATCTGAAACAATTTTAAAATTAGTCAATAAAATATTGTCATTTATTCTGATAAAATAAAATAATTTCCCTTAAATTACAAACAATAATTTAAAAAAGCTATATACGTATTTTGAAAGCTGAGCTTTCATCATCAGTAGCAAAAGATAAAGTCTTAATGAATGATCTAAGGTCACACTTGATGATCTAAATGATCTAAATCACACTTGATCTTGTTTTTTGACCACTGAATACATTAAATATTTGTGTTACTTTAAGTCACTGATTAGGACTTCATAGCTTTATCTTTTGCTACTAATAATGAAAACTTAGCTTTCGAAATACGTAAATAACTTTTTTAAATTATTGTTTATGGTTCAAAAGAAATTATTTTATTTTATTAATTACATACTAGATATACATGAAAATAACTATGACATTTCGTATAATAAATTTTAATTTTCAGTATACACCTACCAAAAAATTATATATCAGTAACATTTTCTATTAAAGATTAAATAATAATTTTAAAAAACATATTTTTTAGTATTATCACGTCTTAAAAGTATTTACTTTCATGGTATTATATTCTACAGATTATTTAACCTCGAGATTGTAAAACTAGTAGTATTATTATAGGAAATAAATTGTTATTATTAACACCGATTATGTTATGTAGGTCAAACTATAATCTTAAATCAAATAAATTAATTATTTTAATTCTATTTTATTACCGACATACTGACTGTATCGTGTAACCAATACGAAAAATTAAATTAAAATCCTTGTAATTACTGTTTTCATAATTCGTAATTATAAAATATCTGCAATTTAAATATAATTAATTTTATTTATTAGTATTAAATCAATTTTGTTTGTAATAGATGTACTTGAAATATCATTCGAATAAGAATTATTATTAAATTTGATTATTACAAAATGTTTTATTTAATACATAGATACACAAAATCAATTTCAAAAATTACATTAACTCTCCTTATAACTGTAACTCATTTATTAGAAAAAATACATTTCTTGTACTTAGAAAAATAATTTATTTCTGTAATTAATATTCGTTTAATATAAAACTAGAGTAAACTAAAACAAATGACAAGACAAAATGGTTCTTCTGTTTTTTTTAATAAACATGGAAACACAGAGTACGGGCGATGTGCCAAAATATTTTTCTTATTTCAATGCACAACATTTAAAATCCTTTTCTTTTTGAATAAACAGAATACAAAACCATAATTGAATATTTTCTGCATCAGTTAGCTGCATAATAATTGTAAACATTATCGTTCTAGTACAATTGGCAATAACAAATGTGCCGATTTGTCAAATACAAATAGTTTTATTGTATTCTGTTATAGATATATTTGTTTTTCTAAAGAATAAAATAGTTTTTAAATTGAATATTTATTCAAGGTTACTACCATTAGTGAAGTAATAAAAATCTATGTGTATGTATAATATTTAATAATTGTAATAAAAAAGATATATTGGCTATTAGAACAACGCAGGAAATACGTATAATTAAAAATGTAAAAAATTAATGTAGAAAAATATTACTTTTATATCTATGTAGCTATAAATATAATGTATAAAAATATAACATTTTCAACAATCTTTATGTGGTATGCAATTATATATTATGGTTATTAATCTTGAAAAACAATTAAAAAAAAATATGCTATATATTATATATAAAAAAATTTTAATTTATACTTATTGTTCATTGAAAAAAATAAATAACAATAATATATTAAGTTGGAATTATTTAATGTAAATTGTTTGAACATATATACATATTTGAATTCAGAATTTTGTATAAAAATATATGCTTTATTTTTAAAAGTGTTTTTTGACAAAAGTGCTTTTAACTTTTATTTAAAATTACTTATAATGCGCTTCAAAATAGTTGTTTTAAATTTTATAATATTAGATACAATATAATAAAAAATATCAAAATAAAAAAACTAACTATAAGTAAAAATTTATTTTGAAATGATTGATAAAAGCACTTTTTTTTACAAAAAAGTGAGATGAGAATATTACATGAAAAAAAATTATTACAACACTAATGCTGTAATGTAACTGTTAATTTTTTTGTTAATTTTACTTATTTAAATTTTAATTCAATTTAAAGGCATGTACTTTTTGATTTAGATAATTACCAAATATTGTAAAATATATTCAAATATTGATGTGTTTTAATATTCAAAAACAATATTTTATAATTGTCACCAATTCTCTGTAATGTTCTACTTTCCAAAACTGTGGTACCACAATTTTTTATTATATAAGTTATTTTGTAGTTTAATTTATTGTGTATACTGTCTTTTCAATATTGTATATAAATATATGTTTATTTTCCGGTTCTATAATTAGGTATATATGTTGAACCGGGTATTTAATAAATAAATAAAATAAAAATTAATACAATCTCGCATCTTAATATATATTCGCAAAATTTATAATATAATATATTTCATTTAATTTCTGTTTTAATTGGCATTTTTTTTTTATTATACAACGTGCAGAACAATTTCGAATTATTTAAATGTTTTACAATTTAAATACCTACTATTCACTCCAATTTTCAATTTCCCGTAAAACGTGCTGACTCACAATTGAAACTATTCTACCCCCCCCCCCCCAAACCTTATTTCCAAAAATTCCTACACTCATCCCTAAACCGTGCTCACTTCCATCTCACCATTCACCCTCGATCCGTAACCAACTTGGACAACTTTCAGTTTTTAATTTGACGGTCAAATCTGCCGGCGTACTACCGATCGGCGGGGGTGACTCCGTTCCGTACCGGACGCGTCAGTTGTTTGACAAAGTTCTCGGCCGAAGCACACACACACACATATGCGACTGGAATGCGGAATGCGTTTGTGCCGATATTGAGCGATGGGGGAGCGAGATGGTTTCCTGAATTAAGGGGGGGGGTCAGAGGTAAAGGTTGGATTCGAAGAGGATGGAACACGTAGGTCTAATGGGGGTTGGGGGTGCATCTGTCACTCAAACGTTAGAAATTAAATAGTTTTTATTTTCGGAAAGAGGGGTTGATGGTTGCCACTGTCAGTGTGTAGTTAATTTGAAAATGTATTGTGTTTGATTTTAATATTTGTTTTCTAGTCGAGGCATATGTTGATTTAAATGCAATATATAATTCGAAATAGATGTTTAATTAATATTGTGAAATATATTTAATTGTAAATAAGTTTTAAATACACACGACTTTATTGTAATGTGCATTTGAATATGAAATGATTAGTATGAATTCTAAATTCAGCAGTGGAAACTATAAATTTGTGTAATTGAAAGTTTACTTAACATTTTTTGGACAGAGTTTATTGAATATTAAATATGCAAAAGAGAATAATTGATTTTTTTTCAAAAAAATATTTTTGTTTCATATTATATGTATTTATTTATGATTTTTGTTTACAATTGTTGTATTATAAATAAATAATAGAATATTTATTTATGTTGAATGATAAATTTAACAAATACAAGTAAATAAATGTATGCACGAATATAACTAAAATTTGTTTATTTTTTCTATATTACGTTTTTAAGGTAACTAGTTTTTTGTAGGTATATAGTTATACTGGTATAACAATAATTTAGTTAACAAAAAGAACTTTTAAACAAAAATCCGTTGTAGCCACCCTAAAACCGACCGTCATCGTATTAAATAAATGTATGGAATAGAAAAATTTGTATAACAACAACTACTGCAGTCCCGGTAACTAAAAACAAAACGGTTTTGATATAAATATGCAACCTATTTACAGAATTATAAAAAAATTATATAGCCGTATCGAAAAATATTCAAATAAAAGTTGCTAGTTATAACTTGTTTAGCAAATTATGTTAGATAATTTTTTTTGAAGTATATCTCTGTTGCGAAATATTCGTAAAACTCATAAAAGTGACAGTAAATTATCACTTCCGATTGACAGATCTTTACCAAAAGTTGATCAAATTAAGATAGTCACCTCCTAAGCTTAAATATGATATTTTATAATAATCCGTTCAGCCGCATTTTCTCTGCTCGTGTCCACAGACAGACCAACATACAGATATCACACTAAAAACAGTTGATTCGTATTACACTATAAGCCTAATTCATGCTTATTTGTAAAAATTTTAATATATTATATTTGGTATGATTACAATACCTTCCTCATCATATGTTATGTGTATATGTCATACTATTATAATATTATCATCAGTTTAAATGTGTTCTATTTTAATTGTTTCTCACATAACAAAACAATGAAAACAAACACACAATTTATAACTTGTCAAATATTTTTCGCATGCATTCGAAATGATTCACCACACTTGCTTACTGCAAACAATCCTCTAAATCTAAATTAATAACAAAACTAATTTAACACTCGTGTTATTTTAGATACAGTGTTGATATTTTTGTCTATCATATTGCACTCGACATTTCAATGAGACAAATACGATAATAGGCGCCAGTGTGCCAAAACAGTGGAACATCTAGAAACGATATATATTTATAATTGATGTCCCCGTAAAATAATTAAATTTATAAATTTGGCTTCGGTTCAGGAATTTCGACTATACCGAAAACATCCCACCTCGAAATAGCTTCATAAATTTTCGATGAAAATTAACTTACAATTTTGTTTGACATTTGCATAATTCAAATTGAACGTATAAGTTGTAGATAATTTTCTATCTGCGTGCCATTTGATTTTATTACAGTTTCTAATGAATAAATATTATGTAAATTATATGATTAGTTGTTTTTATGATCAACTAATGAAAAATAAATGTTGTTATGCCACTAGTTCATTAGAATAATAATATTCGTATAAGTAATATAAATGTTATTATAGTTTAAGCCTAAATATAAACGTGTTAATAAACAATACTGATTTAATACAACATATATTGGACTTAATCGTAAATTAATAGTATTAAACATTTTCATTAGTTCTTTGTATCTATCTACATATGTTCATTTTAATAGTTTCGCAAGAAAATAAACATTCTGTTTAACTTAATCTGTTTCAAGGACTAATTTTGTACTGTTTTTTCAATTAATATTTTTGCAGCTATTTGTCTATAATAAAATGTAAATGTTATTTGTACTTTATTACAACAAAATTATAAAAGACATTTGATAAATTTAATGTGGTTGCAAAAGTAGATGCAAGTCAGTTAAGAACAATAAAAATAAATATCTGATTTCCAATGAGAAACTGGGTTGGTATGATTGAAAATGTTTTGTTGAAGCAAATGTTTCCAAATAGTAAAAATTGAAACGCATATTATTTGTTAACTATTTTAAAAATAGACATTATTTTGTTTTTCTACGGTAACTTGTTATTAAACTAGTAAATTTACTATGCCACTAATAAAACTTTAATTATAAAAGGCTTTAAGTTTAAGTTCTGTATTAATATTTATTAATAATCGACATTTCGACGAACTCAACATCCGTCTTTATCAGGAAAACTGATATCATTTTCCCTGATGACAACGGACGTTGAGTTCATTGAAACGTCGATTATTAATAAATATTAATACAGAACTTAAACCTAAAGCCGTTTTATTTTATATAATGAGTTTTGAATAGGAGCTACGTTCATAGGACATTTTTCACTAGAAATGACTCCCGTAATAAAATGTTAAAGTTTGATATACTAATAAATTACCCTGTATATTAACGGCTGATTTTATTAAATTTATTGGTCAGTTAACAATTGAAAAAATCAATTTGATATTTTCCTAAATTATAATTGGGCTTTATTAAAAATGAAGAAAGTAAATGAAAGTTTCCATTGGATAGAAAGAGACAAAATATTGTATAATACTACAGATCGGTTTAGAATACTATAATTAATTTACGGTTATTTACCAAACTAACAAAAAAAAATGGTTTATAAAACCCAAATCTTCACTGAAATAAGTTTAATAAACAACCAAATTTTAAGTGTAAATTAAATTGTTTTATAAAACTAGCTTTTAATATCAAAAAGATTTAAAAAAATATGTATATACAAATGAAATAAACTTATGTGTAGTAAACAAATGTGTAGTTTAAAATAATTTAATTTTTTACTAAGCATGTGTGTATGAACTTTAATATAACATTTTGTTTCATAATATACAAAACTTTATAATAATATTTACTTAAACCATAATTACAATGTTTTAAAACATACTAATTAACTTTCAGATGTATAATAATAAATAATAAATTTATAGTAACTTGTTTATATTTATCAAGTTTCTAATTTATATATCATAAATTTTTTTGAGACTATATCAATTGCATTATTTCACATATATAAATGATACTACAACATAAGAATATAACAACAAATAGCTTTTATGAATATCAATACTACAACGAACATAGATGCTTTAGTTAAAGCCTTAGTAATTTTGGCCATGTTTATTACTCAGCAGTTTGTTACTAACCATATAATTGCATTTAAAATATCTGACACGTTATTGTTGTTAATATTTTATTTGCATGAGTAATAACTATTATTACATGCTCGTTGAATAATATGTACTATTACTACATAATTTTATCAATAAAATGTATATTTATTTTTTTTGTAGTAGATAGGAATCTATGCAAACAAATATTAAATTTACTCGTTACAAGTTAAACGTTATTATTCAAATAAATATTTCCGAAAAAAAAAAATCAATTTTCCTACTTCCGCTTCGAAAATCTAGTTGAATTCATATATATCCGCATTTATATGAACCCAGACAACGTGTATTTTTTCTCTGTCTAAATGCATACATAAAATACGTGTTTTATTTCTCAAATATCTGACGGACTGGCATTCGAAAATGCTACCATTTCTTTTATGTTTCGGTGTGTTTTTCATATTTATTATATTAAAATGAATGCTGAAAATAGAGTGGAATACTTTGGTGGTCTACATATTTTCCGATGTTTGTTATTAGGTTAATTAAAATATTTGAAGTTTTGTAATATTTTTGGTCTGTATCTCTGAGATTTGACAAAATAACTATTTAGAAGAAAAAATAATTGCTTGAATTTTTAGATATTTTTCTAAAAATAAAGTAAAGCTAGGTCTAGAGGTCTAGACACACGTTTTATATGCATAGTTCTAAACGTTACAGACAATACATACATATATACACAATTACGCCATGTACACATAAAAATATTGCACAAATTTTTTCCATTTGTACAGAAATTAAAACAATATTGCTAATTTAAAGTATCAAATATAAATTTTAAATGGAAACGGGAGTTCAATTTATAAGTATAACTTTTATTATTTTTAAACCAAAAATTTACATGAACATCTTAATATAAACTTCTTTTAAATTTCTCGAATTTTTTACTTTCAAATTGATTGTAGTTGGAGTTGCGAAACAGTCTGTCTCTGTGGACTTTTTTCCCGTATTAATTTATGCGAGAAACAAACTTAAATTACAAGTTTAATTCAACGCGAACTTAAAAAACAACAGTTTAGTTAGTTTCATTAAATAGTCCGTGTGGAAAATGGGCCGGATTGCTGTAATGTTATGCAGAGCTCGCACTAGTAGTAGTGTTAGTAAATTCGAAAATAAACTCAACCATTTTCCTAAATTCGTTACTTTTTAGTTATTATCCACAATTTTGTAATATTTAATTAATTTATGCTTTTCATTAAAATATAATGAGTTTTGAAAGTTTTTTATTATATTAGAAATTGTCTTTTATGTTACATTTGCGAGAAAAACAAAACACGTTATATTATTTTTTTAACAAATAATGCCTCCATAATATTTATAAAAATACATTACTTTAATTAAATAATTTAATTTACTGCCAAAACTTGACTAACTAATCTTAAAATATATCCTATTTACTTCTGTAAATTAAACAAAATTCTAATTCTCTTTGTAATAATAATAATAATAATAATATAAATCAGACAGCTAACAGTAAAATTAAGTAAACACCATAAATTTTACACTACCCAGTTAGTTTCCGAAAGTTAAACTTTAGCAAAATTGTTGAACAACAGGCTTATGTAAATTGTACAAGGCAGAGACGCGAAAACCTTGCCGAGACATTGTATAGCAAAATGTGTGTAGTTTTGTTTAAATAATTTCGAAAATTGTCCATTTGAGTTTCTCAGCCGGCAAAATATCTTTATTACAACCGCTACGCTGTTATTATCCTCGCGAGTACAATGAAGTTAAATAAATAGAAATGATATTTAAAATAATAGAGACCAAGATATAAACTGCCTGCATATCATATTTAAATACAGTTTTGTGTGGCTAAAAACAAAAGACGAATATTACTGCGTGGTTTTGTTTATTTATATTGTATCAAACAACTGTTGTTTTATGCTGAACAAAAAAAAAATTGAACAATAAGCTTGGAGAAAAATATAAACATTGAATTTAAATTTTAATGCGCTTTTGTTAATATTTAACAATAATTTTTGCAATGTAGAATGAGTTTCTTTGTTCTTGTTATTAATTTTTTTTCTGTTGTGCTAAAATAATCGAAATTTTGCCACATTTAAAAATATTTGAAACGCATGATTTTTTTTAGAAATACATTTGTTTATATTTTTTTAAATTGTACTTGAATAACACTTTGAAAATAAATAATTAGTATTTACCTTTTTGTAAAATAGCTTATAGAAATTCTATAATTGTTAGTATCCATTGTTAAAAATTGCACATAATACACAAAATTAAAGTTGCAGTGTTTAAAACACTATTACACAAAAAGTTAATTTAGAGTTTATCGTAAACTAACATAATACCCGCGCTTTGCTACGGACACATTTTAACTTAATTGCAGTTTTTGGTCAATTTACATTTGCCTGCGGCTCACGCAGATTTATTCCCACTTCTGAATTTTTACCATCATTGCGGTAGTATTAAAAAGCTCTGTGCTAAGTTTCAACTTTATAACTCACTTTTAAGTTGCATTTCAAAACCGGACAAACATATCTGCGGTATAAACTAAAAAAATATAAAATGTATAAAATACAAATAAGGACGTATTAATTATCTTATATTATTTACATTAATAAATGAGCTAATCATGGCATAACTAAAAATATAAAATAAAACTACTTTAGGTTTAAGTTCTGTATTAAAATGTAATGTCATTTGCATCAGTTTTTCTGATGGAGATGAGCGTTGATTTTAGTCGGAACGTTGATTATAATAAATTTTAATACAGAACTTGAACCTACAGCAGTTTTATTTTATATAATAACTTCTAAAAGATTTTTTATTATGTTAACTAAAAATATATTTTATATTGAAAACAAAAATCCTAAAATTATATTTCCATTTTCTAATATATCAGCGCTTTTATTTTTGTTAAAAAAAATACTTTTTTTTTCACATCGTAATGGATTTTAAACATTCGCTTGCCAAAATGTTTTGACTATCAGCAAGCTGCACGAACTAATAACTATTGTAGGAATCAGAGTTTTAGTCGGGGAATGATTTAATTATAACCATTAGTAAAAAAGCAGGTAGAATTCGGGGCAAAAAAAAATCGCTGCTCCGGCTTACCCTTTCGTCTTCTCGCATCTCCACCGAAAATCGCATTGAGTTATTAACGTAGCGGCTATTATATGTAATTTTGATTTTTAAGACCTACCCACATTTTAAATAATTTATGAAATTGCTGATCATTTCACTCTGCCAGAACATGTGTTTTGAGTGAATTAAGTAACAGCAACGAACAGAAATTATACATTGTACATATGGTCGTATTAAATTCGACTAATGTTATTAATATACATGGAGGGCTGTATAATACCGAATCTGTTATTGCAATTTTGCTTATTTATGTTATAATCTGAAATATTGACAGGAATACTAAGTCAACTGTTAAATGAATGGTTGAAATGTTTTTACGAGTATGATGGAAGTAGATAATGTACTTTAATAAACTACACTGTAAAAAAAAATAGCGAAATTACAGAATCTGTAATCTGTAATTTCATTTTACTATAAATATTCTGTATTTATATCTCAAAATTCTGTAATTTTTACATAATTAATAAAGATTACATAAAATAAGTAAAAATGATCTAATAAGTATGTAAAATTGCTTACTTTCCGCAAATTGCATTACATACTTAATGTAGAATTACATATTGTTGGTATAACTTCTTAAATTATGTAAAATTACATAATTTTAAAACCATTAAAAACATATTTTTCAATTTTAAGTATGTCACAATTTAATAACACATATTGTCTTAAAATCTGTATATTACAGAAGTATTATTATAATATATGCTACTTTAAAAATACCCAGTATACAATCATAATACAATAATAATAAGTTGTACTATAATAAAATAAAAATGACTCATTGTAATAAACAATTGCCAAACGACATTTACGTTTTCACTTGACACATAAAAAGGTATTAAAATGGCTGTCAAGAGGTAACGCATTCACTCTTCGTATAAAAGTATATGTGTACATGTAATAAGTCGAATGATTTATAGAACAAAATTAAATAAATTATAATTTCTTATATAAACAAAAGTTTCTACCGTGCGAAAGTAAGTCGTTTTGTTTATATATATAACTGTGGTATAATGTTTTATTATGACTTTTATTTAAATAGCAATTTTAATACCTTTGTCAAGTTTTATACTTGTCAAAAAAGTAATTGTAGAAAAATTGTTTAAAATATTTGAATAAATAATATACAAATGTAATATTTATTACGTTTAATTTACATTTCAACAATGGAATGATCAAAATTTTAAGAAAATAAAAATGAAACATAAATATATTATTATTTTTATAAATTAATGCTTGTGTATATTTTAATTTAAAAAATTTTCAAAAGCAAAAATTATATGCGTGAAGATTCCATGAATAAACTACATAAAAATAAAACTGATTAATTTTGACATTTATATTCATTTTTCTCTTTCACAAACGAAAATTTATTGCACGAATTTAAAAAAATCTTGAAAAACAACGTTAAATATAAACATAAATTAGTTACTCAATTTGCCGCACGCAAGCGCCACCAGCGACTCTATATCTTACGCAACACTCATTTTTTTTATTTCAAAAAACAAAACAAAAAAATGGACGAATACAAATCATATCACTATATCTGTGTTCCATTAAAACACATATTACAAATCACTAATAATATCAGTGATCAAGCTGGCCACGAACTTTAAACAAAATTAAGACTTTAAGTTTGAAAATTGATTCCTATCGGTGATACGTCAGTCGTAACTTGACACAATATTTAATCAGTAACTAGCTTTAGTTAAGTTCGGTTGAAGTAGAGTAAAGAGTTTTGATACACGATTTAACAGATAACGCAAGACAAAAGCTATGCCCAGCATGCATTTAAACCTTGGTTTATAATTTATATGTAGAGACTAATAAATAGAGTCACTATAAAAACTTTATTCGGAATTCCATAGAACAATTTATGGAAGATATACAAAATGTAAGAAAAAATCAAAAATTCTATTTTTTAACAGTGACTAGAATTGATATAAAAGATATAGTAAAAAATCTTTCAGAACTCATTATATTAAAATAAAACTGCTTTAGGTTAAAGTTCTGTATTAATTTTTATTTAAAATCGATGTTTTGACAAAACTGTACGTCCGTCTTCATCAGGATAAATAATATAAATGACATTATAGTAAATAACAAAACATTGAAACAAGTTTTAAGTACTTAACAAATAAGTAACTAGAACATACAATTTATAGATTTTTAATTAATAGAAGCCAAATTTTATTTAACTCAGTGCCTTCACAGTGATTGATACATACATACATACATACACAATCACCCCATGTACCCATAAGGGTGTGGCACAAACTCTTTCCATCATCCCGAAATCAGCCTCCTCCAAACATTCCTACCTTAATTTAATTTAAAAGAAATGTATTACTTTAAAACAAAACAAAAGCAAGAATTAATTTGAAAACGTTTTGTTTGCAGATCTATATTTATTAAAAATTTCCGACTTAATTTTTATTGTACTACGTATCCTTAAAATTTGTGAGAATATATAGTAACAAAACTCTTGTTTCGAATCTCTATAACAACACATTGCCATAGCGTTATTAAAGTTATTAATATATACGGCTTTAGAGGCCCAGTAAGAGATAACCAGCTGTCCCAGACGAAGATGCGAGATAACGATATACCACTATGACCTACATCAACATAACACATGAAATATTCGTGGTTTTTGGTGATAATGATTACCCGTTTACTCGGTCGTTTAAAATGCGAGTTTCTCTTTTTAAATATGCAAGATAGTGTCGAATTTCGAAATTTTGTAACGCAGTCTCAACGTGTGTTTTTATATATAACTTGAAAAAGTCTCAAGTCTTTTTACTCTATTTTAAAAAAAAATTTAAGTATTCAAAAATGAACCTGAACGAATTATCTTATAGGTATGTATTTATGAAACATACATCATTATTTTTTTATATTACGAATAATTTCTTCTAGCCCCATACAGATTCATAACACAATACAGATTCCAGATCCCATACAGATTGTCCTGAAAATTTGTGATTGTGAATTTTCAGGACAATCTGTATCGGGTCAGGAATCTGTATGGGGCTAGGAGAAATTATTTTATACTTTTTAGTCCGTTTTAAAAACATGATATATTTAAAAATATTACGTTCAACTATAAATTATTAAATTAGTGTCATTTGTTTAAACCAATATTTAAATATTAATAACAAATATTAATATGTAAAAATAATATACATAAAATTGATACGCATATTAAATTTATTCAATAATATAATGCAGAGTGTAATATATGTAATATTAATACTGACAACATATATTAACAAATTAATTATTGGTAAATATTTATTTTATGGTTATAAATGTAAATGTTAATTTTATAATTTACAAATTAATAATAAATTTTTTGTTATACAAATGTTGCTTGTTAATTTGCGAAATAGATATATCGATAAAAATTAAAAATTTGATCAATTTTATTTTTATCCAGGGCCGTTAAAATATAACTAATTAAATAATTTTTAAAAAAATATTTTTTTATATAATTTTTTTGTATTTTTTTTTATTCAATATGTATTACAATAAACTTAATTTAAACGAATTCAAGTTATAAATAAAGTTGCTATCAGTATCTTTAATACTATAACAAAATCTCTATATATTTTTAAAATTATTTACTGCACAGCTCGAATGTCTACAGTAGATGATTAATAGTATAAGGACTAGAAAAAAATGCAAAATAAACAAACAAATTTAAATTTTTCAATTAACTATACAAATTAATGCATATCGTTAGTCCAACACTGATTACGCAAACTGAATTAATTCTAAAAACCTAACAAGAACTTCAGCCATTCAAACTATTTATTCTGTATAGCCATATATGGGTCACAACATGGTGCCCGAACCATCGAAAGACACCTTTCAAAATTCGAATTCATCGATTATATTAAAATCAGATAACGTTAATTAAAATGAATTATTAAATCAATTGCATAATAAAAATAATTACAAGATATTAGCGTTCGGGAACATGACTGCGATAAGCATATAGAAAAATAGAAAAGAGAAAAAGTTGAAAGCAAGTAAGAAAAAAATTTGAAAAAAAAACAAGTGCCGATCACTGGTCGATGTGTAGGATCACATATATAAAACATTCGACGATCGTTCTACGATGACGTCATCGTTCTATCGCTATTGTCAATCGCGCGCTCCAATTAAATCGTCGTGACAAGTTTCAGACATTGTGTAATAGCGGCGATTCGATATAAAAACGAAATGATAGAAAGACAATATTTTTTTCGAGTTAGGTTTTCTGAGGTTAGGTTAAAATTTATGGAATTATACGATGATTTGACATAAATGCCTGTCACTATCTCGAAAACTACCTAGCATTTTCTATTATTGGATAAAATATAATATAATTAAATTAATTAAATCAAATGGCAAGATTTTTAAATATGTTTTATTATTTGTAATACTTACATTAAATTCTAAATTTTAAAATAAGAATATATAATTTCTGATAGTATTAAAAATTAAATCAATAAAATATCATTATATAATTATAATATTAAATATTGAAAGTAAAAAGTATATTGCCAAATATAACCCGGAATATCAATTATTTTTAATTTGTCTGGTCAGTTACTATATATGTATATAAGTTTACAAGTTGTTTTAACTAAGATATTTAAAATTATACTTTCAAATATACTTAAGAAACATTAAAACCATAAAAATTGTTCATGAAACTGATAAATATCTCAAACATGTAGGTCAACGTTCCATTTGAGAATTACAATAACTAATTAACATTTTTGGTTATTATATACT
The DNA here is from genome assembly GCA_963966155.1 of Clivina fossor. Classification (NCBI taxonomy): domain Eukaryota; kingdom Metazoa; phylum Arthropoda; class Insecta; order Coleoptera; family Carabidae; genus Clivina; species Clivina fossor. The sequence continues at coordinate 6,779,416 of OZ014563.1, read as the reverse complement.
ATAGCAAAAAAAATTTTAGGACTCATTATATTAAATTAACATGAGTTTAGGATTTAGTTTTGTACTATACATACGACATTATCAGAATAAAAGATACAAATAAATAAATAAATCGAATATAGAAACAAGTTACTAAGTAACAAAATAAGTAATTATATTATAAAATTTATAAATTTTTAATTAAATAAATCCAATGTTTTCAGAGACAGGTAGAAATGTTTTTACTAGATAAATCTAGATAAATCTGCTATTGTCCAACATTCGTTAGAAAATCTTTATGATGTAAAATTCGAAGATATCATAATAATTGCAAGACAATAAAAAATAATAAATAATCGTTATGAAGGCATTGATTTAAATAAAATTCGGCATCTTTTAATTAAAAATTTATAAATTTTATAATCTAGTTACTTATTTTGTTACCTAGTAACTTGTTTCTATGTTCTATTTATTTACTTCAACGTTATTTGTGTAATTTTTCCTGATGATGATATACGACGTCGAAACATAAATTATTAATAAAAATTAATACAGTACTAAAAGACGTTTTATTTTATTAATTACTATTTATTACCTTATTCTATCTATATATATATATATATATATATATATATATATATATATATACCTATATATATAATTAAAATTCTTTAAAACAAAAGCATACCTAACAATTGAGTTTTCGCCAGAAAGCCAAACATTTTCATTGCAAAACCAAGTATATAAAGTATAACTATATATTTAACCAGTATTAAAGTACACTTTGTGAGTTTTCTCCGTCACCAGTTCCACTGCTCTTTCCACTGGAGTCCAAAACTCAGTCAGCAAACACAAATACTACATATTTAATCAAGTGTAATACCACTTTAAACCCAGCCAAATGCAGAGTCCTCGCTTGCTCTCTCTCTCTCTCTGTGTCCCACTCTTTCGCACCGTCAATGCTGAATATTTCAAACTAAGAAGCAAACGGAACAACAATAAAACAACACCCATACCCTCCCTCTAACCTACCTATCTACAGCCCAGCGAACAAACTTCAATCCGGCTAATTGAAAAGTTGGCTGCGTCTAATTGGGTTACTGTTACTGGGCTTCGCCTCTTCATTGGGAAGTTATTACGCGGCTGTGCATGACCTTGAAACAGCTACCATTACCTTTACATCCACCCCCTAGAACAGGTGCCATTCGAACGAAAATGTTTAATCTGGCAAATTAAGTCGTACACTATATCAGGTAACTTATTTTATATTTGTATTCTTCTAAGCCATTAAACTAAAGAAAAAATTACGTTAGAATAAACAGAGTTAATTTTAATTAATTACTAAATACACCTGTCAAACGTCACACATTTAGGTATTTGTATTATGTTTAAATTTTAGGCTAATACTATTAAAATGTAATTTTGACACTGTACATGTCAATAGAAGTATAAATAGTAACAGTATTTTAATTTTGTAATATATTTTGTTTTTATTTTCTTGAACTTGTATTTGATATTGATAATGATCGCAAGATCGAAACGCGTCATACAATAAAAAAAGAAAAAAGAACTGTAAAAAGGCTAACAAAAAACAACAATATTTTAATTTTGTATGTGAATGAAGAAATAAAAAGTAATAATGCAAAAATTTTGCAAAAATAAAGTGTTAATTTTTCACACAAAATTAATTGTCATATTTTGTTCTTTATATAATAACCAATGATATAAAACAAAAAAACAAACAAGAAATCTTGCTGGATAAATAAAAATAATATAAAATATTTTTCAAGATTTCATTACCATGATATTTGTATCAGTCGGATGAAATTTTTATGTTGAAATTTGTTTTTTAGCTAAAGTGTTCTCGTTCTACGGTCGACGAAAAGTTTTGTTTCGTGTGCAAACATTTCCTAGTTGCGATGGCTTTTTACTTTGCTTTGCTTCATGTCAATATCAGGCAAATATTCTTTGCTGTTAGTTGTTGCTGTATTTTCCCAGTTTTCAAACGAGAAGTAATACGGATGGAAAAGTTTTGACTTTTCTATATTTATGTATTACTATCTACGGATTTCACTGAAATTCTCAACAACTGTGAAATATTGACATATACAAATAAAACAACGACAACATCTCTTAGCAATAATAATTTTTCAAGCTTTTCTCAGCATAATGAAATTTTATTTATTATATTTGCGATCATTTTAGAAATAGATTATTAAGTTTGTCATAGACAGATTACTCAATAATTAAGTTTATCAGAATAGATAATGGACCATTGATAGGAAATTATAAAATAAAACGAATTTTATTAACCATAATATCAGAACTATTACAAATAATTTTGTAATATAATATTATCAACGAGATGGAAAAATGCATAGATATGTAATATTACAGTTTTTTAGTAAATTTACAGATCTTCAGTAAATTTGCTGTCAGAAATTTTCCATAAATAAGGAAAATTTGTTTAGTTCTGTAATATTATTGTTGGTATAATTACATACATTTCTAAATTTACATAAAGAATGTATTTTGAAATGAATGAATTACACTTAAAATATTTTATTAGTATTATTACACAAAATATGTACTAAGTCTCATTATTTTGATGAATTATTACAGGTATTAATATACTAGCTGTAATTATATATAATTTAAGAAGTTATACCAACATTATGTAATTCTACATTAATTATGTGATGCAATTTGCAGAAAGTAAGCAATTTTACATACTTATTAGATTACTTTTACTGTGATTATTATGAATTATGTAAAAATTATAGAATTTTGATATAAAAATACAGAATATTTATAGTAAAATTGTACCACTATTTTTCTATAAATTCGCTATTTTTTTACAGTGTACGCTTAAAAAAATATATATTTCGCTTTAAAAGCAAATATTCCTTGAGAAATATTTCATATTGATACCGATAATCACCCGGTAAACTACTCTTCAAGCGAAAACCTCTTTCGTTAGCAATTTCCAACCGTATTCAATTCATCGCACCATATAGCGTACGAAAACGAATCTGACATATGGTATGAGAAATATTTTTGGCACATATATACGTTGGCTGCGATGCCTGGCGTTCCGTGTTTGCTGTTTAGGGTGGGGGTGGGAAGGCCACCCACGTGCGTTGGGTTCTTAACGGCTCGTGAACGCTTAACAAAACGCGCGCGCAAAAGCGTACGCACTCATATCTCATCATACACGACACAGCGACCGCACAACGTGTTATATTTTTTTCCGCTTCTAACGCCTAATCGTCAAACGACCAAAACACTTTATGACTTACGCTTAGGTTCTTTAATCTAGTGCCGTAAGGATGCGAAGTATAGCCAGGATTGTGTTGGAATTTTTGTCAAAAGAGTAACGAGCTCTTAATGAAGATAAAAATTGTAATAAAGTATTTTTGGTTTTCATATGTTTGACATTATTTCAGAAAAGTTATTAAGTTTTTGGTAGTGACTGACTGTATTAGATATGGCAGTTCTAAAATTATATCAAGTAAAACTACATATTTTGGTTTTGTACAAATTTATTTTTTTTGTATTATTTTGACAGATTTCAGTATTTTCAGTGTATGCATTATTTGTTTCTGGTAAACTCGGGTGGACTTGATTTTCATTTGATACATGGTAAATTTTAGATTGTACATGTTATATTTGTATGCAATAAATAAATCTATTTTTTTGTTGCACAGTTTGTTTTGAAAGCTAACACTATTTACCTTAACACTCACAGTTATTTTTGTTGGGAAATTCTTATTTATGTTTGTGCAGTATCAGTAATTTTACATATATATTATATATTACTTCATTTTTACAAAGGAACTGTTTTACTGTAATTGAAGAAAAAATAACTAATAAAATTTCTTTATGTAAACTTGAAGAATAAGTTAGTAAAATCTTTTAGAACTCACTATATTAAAATATAACTACTTTAGAATTTAGTTCTGTTTATGTTGGACGTAGACAAATAGAACAGAATAAACCATCCAGATAAATCTGCTATTGCTTCATGATGTAAAATTCGAAGATATTATAATAATTGCAAGTCTTGTCAATATTAACAGTAGATTGATAAAAAAAACAATAGAAATTTATTAAGAAAAAGATAACATCAATCACTGTGACATAGCACTGATTTAAATGAAATTTTGTTTCCTTTAATTAAAAATTTATAAATTTTATGATCTAGTTACTTATTTTGTTACCTAGTAATTTATTTTCGTTTTGATTATTTACTATAAATATCATTTGTAGGTATCTTTTTTCCTGATAAAGACGTATGTTGAATTTGTCTAAACGTTAATTATTAATACATATTAATACAGAACTACATAACCTAAAGCCGTTTTATTCTAATATAATGAGTTCTGAAAGATTTTTTACTATATTACCAGGTATGCTGCTCATATGCAAATATGCTTACTAAAATAATATTATTTTATCTTTATAATATACTAGCTTTTTCAGTTCTAGTACCGTAAAGAAGACATTATGATTCACTGTACTATGAAGACATACTGTCTGTAGCTGTCATGATTACCATAAAATAAACATTATGAGACAAATAAAAAAATTGTTATTTGTATTTCTTAATTAATGACAACCATTTCTAAACAGTTTGTAGATTTAGCTTAGAAATGCCATTTTGAATTAGTAATAATGTTAGTAATAATTACTCATAAAACTTAAAACCTTTAATATATAGTCATATAAGAATATTGAAGGTAATATAACATTACTGTTGTCATAAATCATTTAATACTACAAATCAATTTGTACTTTACAATAACGTTACATATTTCGTTCCCAAGTCGCACAATAGCTAAAATCAAATCTCTTAAAAAATAATCGTGCTTTGCAACTATTAAAACTAATAAGTATGACCATATATGCGCCCATGTGCGAGTGTTTTAGTTTTCCATAAAAGCATAACAATACTAATTATAATTAATGGCTTTCTATTATAAATTTATAAATGACACACCTACACCGACCGCATATAATCCTCTTATAAGTTAGATAAGGGGGAAAAAACATTAACAGAAAATGACTTATTGTTCCAAATATCAAAAATGGAAAATAAAATACAGTTAATGAGAAAGCATAAAAAGTTCCGATTATTAACTACGATAAAATGCAATCAAAATACTGCTACTACCTTTTTTTATCAATTTCATATTATAAATTTCGATTGTTATATTTTTTTGTTTATAGTCGAAAATAAATCACGTTTCTTCCTACTAATATTTTGCGATTAAAACTGAATGTATTAAATATTTATGTAATCTACAATGCATGTTGGAAAAGTTCAAGCTAATTAATAATTTTAAATATAGGTATAAATAGAAATGTTTTTTAGATTTATTCCTACCCACTACACACAAAAATTGAACATTCTATTTGTGGAAAACAAACTATTATTATTTTTAAATAAACTTATAATCATATAAAGATAAATATAAAATTAAATGTGATAAAAAATTATATATCTATTTTTTAACTTTATGAAGATAATTTTTTAAGTTAAGTATAAAAAAAAATTGTGCCACACCCTTTTGGGTACATAGCATGATGTATGTATGTAAATAAAATATTTTCTAATTTCAGTCCTACTTAATAAAGCATAATATTATTAATATATCGTATAAAAACTACAATCAAAATATTTTATATTATTACATTATTTTCCAATGTACAATAAATATTATTATTATTTTGTACACTTATGCTACTACTAATCCATATTAATGTGCAATAAAAGTAATTTATAATCGCTAGAATCTAAATTTAATTTTATATTAACCTATAAATATGTCATTATGTTTACAAATTCAACATATGTTCATAGAAATTATATCTACTCTACTAGCTATGGCTACATCGGCAAAATACTATCGTTTTAGGAGCTTCATACTAATGATAATAATAATAATATAAAATGACGTATGCAAGTGTACATTTCCTATCGTACAGTTGGCAACATTACCGACATCATACACTACAAACAGTTAATAAACTTTTGTCACCAAAATAAATCCGTTTGCGAAATATCCAGCAGGAATTTGTCAGCTTTCATTAATCATCAGAGCAGAGGGTCCCCCCGTGTTTGTCAACCCGTACTAAAATTTGTCCAGAACGCGCATGTGCGCTAGCGATGTTGCCAATGTTTACGTGCATTGTTGCCTTTTTATTTTTTTGACTTCGCGGTGGCATGGCATTTATCTCTTTGTTACTAATACGCTATTATTACACCTCTATAAATCAAAAACGTCTTTCGCGTCTTCACACTTAATTTATTATTTAATAATAGAATACGAGAGTTGTAGAACTGACACCGTTTTTACTCGAGTTTCGGATCGAAGTGCGCTGCGCTATGCGCTTTTTTTCTTCTTCCTTACCGTTCACGAAACAATTCTATTGATGTGACAGGCATTGCTCGTTTTTGTATAGTTTTTAACTGGTATTTTACGGGAATTTATCTTTTCACTTACTAGCCCGAGTGCGGTATATCAGAAATGATAAATCATTTGCCATGCGGATATATTTTTCTTAATTTTCAATGGATGTTTTATTGAACGCTTTTTATTGAGATATTATTATTTTGAAATTGATTGCACTCAGTTTTAATTTCGGTTTTGATATATGGATTGCACTTCAAGTAAAATAAATGACGATACTTTGTGCTATAAATAATGTTTTTCAGACAGATATTGAGGGAAAAACATATTTAAAATTAAGATAAAAGAAAAACAAATTAAAATAAAACAGCATTAGGATTTAGTTTTGTATTAATTTTTATTAATAATCTACGTACGTACATCATTATCGGGAAATATAATACAAATTCCATACATTTTATTTTAAATAAAATATTTTGAAGTTATCTGCATGTTTAAAATATAACAAATTTTGTAAAAATTGAAATTTCCAAAAAAAAAATCAACCATTTCTCGTTCATTAAATCATTTGAAAATAAATTTAAAACAGAAGAAAAATATTGTAAATAGCTCGTTACTGACATCCGGACTAGTAGAAGAAGCGAAAAGAATAAAAGACTTGACGCGGAGCTTTCGGGTACCAGACATCCACGCTTGTGTAATCATCGCATCGCGTCTTTCTCATGACCATGTAATAGTCTTGTTCGTTTCATATTTAATTGCTTTACTAATGCCGGAAATGTTAATAAACACGATGTATTTAATTAATAATCGGTTAATGCACACACACGAACATTGAATTGAATTTACTCGCTCGACTTTTTATAAAACATCACGTAATTATAATTGTTCCTCTTTAATTATTTTTTTTTCTGTGTGCTACATCTTTCACTTTTCATAAGACATTCCACTAGCTTTTTTTTTGTTCTTGTTTTAAAATGTCAATAATTAAAAAGTAGCTAACCAGTTTGATTTTTTTAAAAATTAATTAACTTAAAAGAGTCTTTTGAAATATTAGAAAATTATAGGTTGCTTTTTAAATAGAGATACATTATTTTTCTATTACTACATCAGCAATTTTTTTATCTACATGCTACAGAATACTGGTTTTTTTAACATAGTGTAAAATGTAACATAATAATTAAAACTTATAGAATAGAACTTGTATAGAAACCCATTAAAAAGAGCCCTATTAACACGTAACTCTATAGTTATTCGTCATCAAGGATGGTGGAGAAAAATCGACCAAAGGCGTGGCAAAACCTATAACAAAAATTGAAGGTATAATTCGATTGGAAAGTTTGGGCCATCCAGGCCAGACAACATTGACCAATGGCGTATATCAGATTACAAAGCAGAAACTATCATTCAGTCACTAAGCACTGACTGATGCCATTTACGATGTATGGTGAAACGTTTGCGGTGAGGATAGTTCGACCACTACATACCAGCTCAGGAAATTCTGTAATAACAAAAACAAAACTCAAAAATCAAATAAGAAATAATATACCCTTGCTGTACTTACAATCTAGTTATTTTTGCAAACTCTTTTGTTTTACTTACAATCTGGTGTTAAAAGTATGTATAATTTCAAGAGCTCTATTTTCTGTATAATTTTTCTCACGCCTTGAAAGCAGATTCTGTTTTAAGTTTTACTAAGATTATAAACAAAAAATCTGAAATTATAGATGAATTTTAATTTTATACCAAATTTTTTCAATTATTTTTAATTAAAAAAAATTAATCAAGTGTAACTCTATGAAAGAAGTTTATAATTCATTAAAATATTATTTTTTAATTGACTGAAAACTAACGACTTGTACTTTTGATATAGCAAGCAAATTGGTAATAAAATTTTTGTATGTCGTTAATCATTTTTAGTAATTGCATAAACAAAATATCCTAAATTGCTTAGTTGTTTCAAATACAGAACATTATTTGAGAAAATTGACTTGCGATATAAGACTCATATTAAAAACAAAGAAAAATATATACAATATGATTTTATTCAAATATTATTGATCAATAAATAATATTCTTTAAATTTGCAATATCATGTTGAAAGAAAATATTAGCTAATATCAAAATGGCAGAATATTGTACCGTACCAAACATGCAACTGATATTTTGTGCTTCCGACTGAAAAATTGCAATGTATTCAGGTAAATAATCTAAGTATCCCAGCAAGCTGTGCTTGTCATTCTCATCATTTGTCCATTGCATACTAGATACGAACACTCGTCTTCCATTTATAATAAGACATGAAATAATGTAGCGTTACGTAAAATCGCGTAGCCGAGCAAAGCTGGAATATAAATGATACACCTCGAGCAAAATATTTTTATAATATATACGTAACAAATGTATGTACACGTACGAGTTTCTAGCATGACAACAAGTATAATATATAGTTAATATGACATACGCCGTAATGACATAGGTAATAGAAGTAATATATGCCTTGTGTGACTGATAGTTTTGTTAGGGGCATATTACGTTACTAGCTGTGCTAATATTTGACGTAAAATTTGTTTGTTTTGTCACCTATCACTGTTTGTCAACATGTTTTTACATTCATTTCACTAATATTTTATTTTTTATTGATATATTGTAGATTTCGTTTCATACACCAAGATTTGAAAAACAAAATATTAATTTACTTATTGCACTTGCGGCACTGCTTCTTTTAATTTGTAGTTCTTATTTAAGAAAAATAATAAATACAAAATTTAATTATATTACACGTTAAATTGCAATATACAAGTTTATGAAATAAATTTTAAATAATAATTAATAAAACTCACTGACTTTTCTAATTTAACTCATTAAAATTTGTTTCTAATTATTTCTTCTGCTAATTAATTTTGATGAAAAGAAACGCTATTCATTCAACTTGCGAAATTAACGAAATATAAGATTATTATCTTTGCAGTTTCTGTTGACATATCAAAAATAATTGCTAAATAAAACAGCTAAATGAATTTCTCTTATAAGATTAAAGGTTACATTAAACACTTACAGTTTATTAAAATATTTAATTAATATTTATTTAAAAACATTTTCTGGAAATTTAATATCATATATTTTGTTAATGTAAGATTTGTTTAATATCTTCTTTTTCTGTAGCATTTAAGTTCAATGTAAACTTCTTAACATAATAAAATAATCTTTCAGAATTCATTATATTAAATTAAAAAAACTTTACGATTAAGTTTTGTTTACATTTTAATAAAAATTGACGTTTCAATGTACTCGACGTATATCATCATCAGGAAAAATTATAATAGGCCTCCATTCATATTTATTTTTTGCAGCCGATTTCCAGTTTTTAAGGCTTTTAGTGTCTGATAAATCCATCTTTTCTATCGAAAGTTGTATGACTTTTGTCTGATTAATATAATTAACAATAATTATTAAATATGATTTATTTAAACAAAAAACTGTAATTCAACATTAAAAATAGAAAGAGTTGCACTAACAAACTTAAAATAATCAAAATACATACAGTAAAATCAAAATCTAGCTAACAGTTGTTAGAGATATTTCAAAAATTTAAACACACACATAAACCGAAATTATGAGCAGTGAAACCTGTTTGTTTAACAAAGATAAATGGATTATAACCCTAGCGAAAAAACATTATTGTTATCATCACCAGCCCACAAATACATAAAAAAAAATCTCCAACACGGACATCAAAATATGTTTTACAATCATTCGCGCCGATTTTATTTCGAAGAAGAACTTGTCTCAATCCCCGCAATGTTTGTATCGCCAAGGCATATATACACATACTGCGAGACTACCTGAGTACATAAGCGAGAAAAAAAATAAACCATCATATGTCGTACTGGGTGAGTTATGCGTTGTAATGTCTCCCCACATTTGCCTTTCGATGTATATATATATATATGCGTGCCTGTGTGGGTTATTTATACGTGACAATCCCGATAATCGTAAATTCCGGTATACGGTATTAATTAACAGGAGACCTCTAATATATCAACCGTTCTGTGTTTCTCTTTACGGGATACATATACACGGGGTGTTGCAAAAATTATGCTATTACTTAAGGATATAATTTTCTAATTTGGAAGAAAGATGAAAAATATATAAAAGTATTATCCGAGCGTGTTAATTCTTTAGCACTCTGCTATTATAATACTCAGATTGATAGTAAAAAAGTACATTTATACGTGTAGTCACAATAACGCTATGTACCCAAAATAGTGTAGTACAAACTTTTTTTACTATTCCGAAATTACTTTCCTCTAAAGATTTCTATCTAGACAAGTAACTGAAGGAAAATAGATTAGCACACTTAAAATTAATTTTTAATTGCATTTAATAATAATAATTTTAAACAATTTTTCAATATTTCAATATTTTCAATATTTCAATTGAAATATATACAAATTTGTTTCATTTTACAATAAAAGTATGTCCTGGATTATTTTGTAATTTTACATGAAATTAATTTTATATAGCATGTAATTTAATTTAACAAAAAAATTATGTAAAACTAATTTACTTTTTATGTAAAATATTTATATATACATAAAAAAATATGTATTTATTGCACATAAATAATAGTTATAATACTAAAAAATTAATGTAAAATTACATAAAAACTATAACATAGAAAAAGCTTATTACTCCCATGTTACTTATAGTAATTGACGTAAAATTATATAAAATAACTAATATTTTAATATAAGTACAAGTTATGTTACTAAGTAGCTAATGTATAATTATATAAATATAACTATATATAAATAATATTAACAATTGTGAACGCAATTGTAATATATATATAATTATGTAAAATTACATAAAATTATAATTAACTTTTATTATATTATTTATTGTAAATTTCAATATAAATTTGGAAAATTACAGAAGCATTATGTAATTTTATGTAGCATGTAAAATAAGTAATATTATCTGTAACAACTACAAAATCCTTATTTTTTTTATGAAATATTACATATTACTAATATTATTACATATGTCTGTAAATTTGTTTTTTTATTTTCTGTAAATTTCCATATTAATGAGGTAAAGTAATTTTACATATAATTTTTTGACTATAAAAATTTACATAAATTTACAAAACTTTTTACAGTGCATTAAAAATGCATTATAATGTATAGAATTATTTTCTAAAGTGGACATTCTCATACCAAACACCATGTATATTCTCGTTTTCACATTCGCACGAGATGATTTAGCAATGAAACGGCAGTGCAGATTAAATTTAAAAGGGCGTGTATATTAAACAGATACAAAACAGACAAAACCCGATTGGAAATTACGATCAGCGCAAGATAATCGATCGTGTAGATTTACGATTCGTGGAAATAAAATAAAGGTTGTTGGCGATGCTTGATCGGAGGACGCGATGCCAAACCAAAGTTCGCCACCAGAAGGAGAATTCGAATTACGGGCAATGGCGAAACGCCGGAGTAAGGCAGATACAGGCAAACGAGTGATTGCTTAAGCCGATAATGGCTGATTGTGACTGAAATGGTCTTTTGAATAACCGTTTCATTGCGAACGCAACACCACCTTATTTATTTTACTTAATTATCCCTCCGCTCGCGCGTTTTATTGCTTCGCGTGCACTTTTAACTTTTACCTTGCTCAGTTTTCTTAAGTTACGCAGTTTCGGCTTTAGCAGTTTGACCGACTTTCTTGTTACGGTTTGCTTTAAAGAAATTGCACGGCTTGAAAAACCAATGAATCTGTAAATCTTCTCACGGGTACATTCGGAGAAACCAGACTTTTGAGATATCGTCAAGTGATATTTTAACAATAGATTTTTTTTTTACATAATTTATTAGTAATTATTTTTTGCTAAATTAGTAAACGAATGTCTAAATTCATACAGAAAATTATATATATATATATATATATATATATATATATATATATATATATATATATATATATATATATATGTGTGTGTGTGTGTGTGTGTGTGTAGTATGAATGTTGACTAGTATATATACCTTGATAGGATGATATTGGGAACTGAAGTCTTACAGAATGATGAAATACTAACTCAATTCATTGTAGACAAGCTTTCAAAGATTGATTTTCTCCTTCTTCAGGCTCTGATTTAATAAAAATATTTGGTAAATACATGGATAGTATGTTAACTTATAAACAGTACATGTAATGCGAACACTTACAATGGCAGAGTATTCTGTATATGAAAACAAAGTACATAATTGATGTTAAAATTGTCCACGCACTTATATGATAAATAGAAAGCTTGTCTACAATGAATTGAGTTAGTGTTTTCACCATTCTGTAAGACTTCAGTTCCCAATATCATCCTATCTATATATATATAGAATTAGACATCAAGTAGAAGAAACCGTAAGAGATGCTACTATTTAATTACTCCTATAAATTATTATATTTATTTTAAAATTTGGAATAAAATTATTTATTACTGTTGTCAAAATTTATATAATTTTAAATTGTCAGTCATTACTTTAAAATCAGTACACTGTTAAGTCCACTTAATAATTTGTTCATAATTTATGAATGTATATTTTAAATAAATTATGAATAAAAAAATCGAAATTTATTTTTCGCTAAATATTTGTAGGAACATGTGGAAATATGTCATCTATCAACTGACAGCCAAAAACCACCATTGTACTACATTTCCACCTAACTATTGTATAAAAGTAAAATAAATAAATAATAAAAATAAATTGTACAATATTATAAAATTTATGATTTAATTTTTAATTGTCTGTTGATATAATGCTGGTATATGACATAACTATAAATATTTTCACAAATATTTAGTGCAAAATAAAACAATCTCAATTATTTATTTATTCAATCAAAAATACATATTAAAATGGATTTCAAAAACTTATATTTCGCTTTTTCGTTAACTTGCAAACTGATTCATTAATTTAAAAACAGTTGATAATCTAATTGTCTAGTTAATTCATTGATTAAATTAACAACGTTTTATATAGTTGCCGATACTATTTACAAAAAAAATCACGTTTGAATTGATCTAATAAATAGTTTTTCAAAATTAACTTTGAGTAACATAATTATTAAAATTTAGTGTTTGTCATACACAATTCTGAAAACAATAAATGTGCTGAAAATATCATAAAATTTTGAAAAACTAATAAAAAATTGTATAAAAAACAATAATACAAATTCTCGCGTGTTTTAGTGACTGCATTACTAAAAAGTTTTTAGAATTATGTTGAAAAAAAGCTGTGATCAATTTTAGTGACATTAATTTAAAAATAATTTAAAAACTATATTAAATAAATTACAAGAAATAAAAACTGAATATTTTTGACACAAATGTACATTGAATAAAGCTTATGCCAATTGGGTTAATGTGAAAGTGTTTTTGCAATATTTATTACAAACTTAATCTAACTGGCATGCACCAGTAAAATAAAATATATAAAATGCAGAAATCCACAGTATATTACTTAATTTAATTTATGTACCATCATCTGTAGGTACATAAAAATCTCGTTACACTAATCAGACCAAATTGGCTAATAATCGGCGCAAAACTACATTTATTCTATCGGATACGACACAATCACGGTGTGTCCACTAAATTGGGTAGCGTTGATGTGAACACACGATGACAATTCGGACAGTTTATGAGCGTGCTCGATGGCTGATGAGACCTTGTCTGGAGAACCGATCACCAGATTGCACACACACACACACAGAACAACCTAATATATAAGAACTGATTCCGATTCGCATGGATACTTTTTCGGGATTGATGTTAGATAGATAAAATAAATGGAAAATGAGAATTGATGCACGTAGTACGAAATATCGGTTCTTTATTGACAGATAACTGCTAAGATTTGAGTTTATGCGTTTTGGAAATTTGAGGTTATTTTAGGTTATTTGTTAGTGGTTGATAAGATTGATAAAAATAATAAAATAAATTAAGTGCAATATGTGATGCATAGAAACGTTATTGAAAATTACAATTTTATTTGAAAGCAAAAGAGAAATGTAATAATGCATATTAATATGTTTATCTAATTAGATTAAACTAAAAATAAAATCACAAGTCTACCAAATTAAAACTATATGTATATTACCTTAACTCAAGTATTATAAATTATGTAAACTTAACAGAACTATACGAAAGAGATGTTTGAAAAAATTAGAGTAAATTTGTTTTGAGATAAATTCATATCATTAAGCAATAATTCTAATAAAAAAAATAATAATTAATAAAATAATATATATTCATTAATTGCTTTAGTTTATTTGAAATTGACAAAGTTTGTCTAAAAAAGGATTAAATGTAAATACTTTTAAAATTTTATGTCTGAAAATAAAATACTTTAAAAGTTTATCAAGTAATGTGAGCTGAAAATAAATAAAATACAAAAATCGTTGTCTTACAGTTTAATTAAAAGTTTACAATATTCAATACTAGCAAATACTAAATTGAGTTTATTTATAAAATAAGATAAAAGTTGTTAATAAATATAAAAGTTGTGTAATAAATATATAAACATTATTTTTTAACTAATAAAAAAAATAAAGCAATTGATAATTGTTAATTCTTCTAAATTTTTTTTTCAGTAGCCCCACTTTTTGAAAATACTTTTTTAAGAATATGAAATCTAGAATATTAATTATTTAAGACAAGAAAAAAAGCCGTTTGTATAAATCGGCATTGTCAATTAGCAGCATTATTAAATTGGCAACTAATCAAACAGTTTCAATCTAACGTAATATGATTTTTTAAAACTTATCATACAAAATTTCTTTTACGTGTATCATGTGTATCTTAGTAATATAATAATTTAAACACGTCACATCAATTTCATTTTTCTTCTAAATTTAAAAACAAAACGTACGTTTTATAATGCAACCCGCTATTCGACAGTACGTTTTATTTTGTCCTCTTGATCTATCCATCTATCATCCATATACCTAGACCATATACCCAGTGTTCTATTCCATTGCGCAAAAGCTGTATCCTTCCGTGTACGCGCGCCCTTTTGATTACTATGCACAACGCACCGAATCTTCAAAGACCCAGAGACCCGAGTTTCGTTTGAGCCGTCCTGGCATGCGAGCATGTTAGAGCGCAGAGGCAGCCGAAGAACATTTGATATGCAGAGCAAAGGATACCCATCCCGCTCACTCTCTCTCACGCTGCCTTTCCGTCTCTCGGCGCACAACCATCTCGGTCGGCTGTGGCGTGCGGCAGATGTCTTATCGCATCGCGTCCATCTTGTCTCGGAGGGAATAATGATTGCACCGTGATGCCTCGAACAGTTGACTGTGACGACAGCTCCAGATTGGATGATAATTGGATGGAGAAATGACGATTGGTTTATAAGAAATGACATCGTTGACGTGTTTGTCATAGAAGAATTTTGAATGGCTTTTTATTGTAAACAAAATATACCAACATTTACTATAAATTTTTTGTACAATTGCTAACATAACCTGCAGAGATATTAAAATATTGGAATCAATAAATCAAATAAGTCTGCTACTAATTTGTTTACCAAAATAATTACATATATAAAAGTTAACTTGTATACAGTAATTTTTTTAAAATGAATTTCAATACTAAACAAAATGTTTGAATGTCCAGAAAAAGTTGAATAAACAATTAGCAACAGGTTTCAAGTTTTAATCATTTCAATATTTTAGAAAGTTTTCATCTTTTCAAAATAAGGAAAATATTATCAATGCAAATGACAAAGTAATCCAAAGATCAATTGTTTTAAAATATTACCCAATCAAAATCGACCACATACTTCTAACACCTCATAGCAGTACTATTAATTAGTGTAATCTTATTAACACGTCAATGATCTTTGATCATTGTGTTACCTTTAATCGCTGACTAGATCAGCGATGAAATAACGTTTCAAATCGTTACGTTATTGTACACCGTTATTTATTATTTATTTTTGTTACATAACGTAAATAACATTTAAAAAATTATTTGTTATGTTATATAATGTTTACGTAAATAACGTTATAAAAATTATTTTTATTTGTAACTTTGAAATTATCTGTAAAGTGTAAATTAAAAAAAAAATATTACAAAATTAATTTTTATATTTGAAATACAAACAAAATATTTCTTCTGTCTTTAATAATGAACAATAAAGTTATCAATGATATAAATGTAGAAAATAATACCCTGATGAGATTTAATAAAATATCGCATGCATTCTTTCTAAAATTTATAACCGAATATCTTTATTAATTATCGCGTTTTCATTAAAACATTATACAGCATAACTGATTTACAACTCAATTAAGTATAACATCCATTTGTATATTACTTACTCCAAACGCTACTAAAAACAAACGAGTTGCGAAAACAAAGAAAAATCAAGCGTCACCCCCTTTGGCCAGGACGTCGCGCGGTGACTATTAAGATGTAATCGGTCTTATTAAAAATATAAAATATGGAGTGATAGGGCGCTCCTTCTCGGGCTGTCGTCGGAAATGTGCGCCAGGCACGGAACTCTAACGTTTGACCACTCAATTCCCCAATCACTCCGGTTTGGCGTTCTCGTGGTCACGTGGGCGACTCTCGTTCACACTCTCGGTCCCGACAAATAGATGCTTATCATCCGCGGCCCGGATGATATCATTATTTTCGTGTTATTTAATGGCCCAGAGTAATGCACCGATTTGTTTTCTCTTTGGGATAATTGTACATAAATATAAATGTTTTGGGTTTGAAGTAGATTGAAATAATTTGATTTTTATACCGCTTGTTTTTGATATAAGCTGAAACATTTGACATAATTTGATATTACATTTTAATAGCAAATTTTATAACACTCATAAACGTCTGACACAATTTTTTGAAAATTAAATATTACAATCGTACGTAAAAAAATCACAATTTTAATCTCGTATTGCATTTTTTTTTTTAACGTTTTTACAATCATAGTTTTGTCAAGCTTACTTGTAACTAATAGACTAAATACAGAAAATGTATCTTTTTAGTTAAGTATTAAATTTAACCAACTACTAAATTTTTTGAACCGTAGGTAACTCAAAATACTGGCCCTAAATATATGTCTTTTTGTTAACTAACCATACTTTTGCAAATTTTAAAGTTGGGAGGCAAAATTTACTAGTAGGGCGAAAAATAACTTGTTTATTAGAACGTATTAAATGGAAATAAATTTAATTAAACAGAATTAATTATAAGAATTTGTTTATCTGGAGTTTACATACATACATACACAATCACGTCATGTACCCAAAAGGGTGTGGCACAAACTCTTTACATCATCCCAAAATCAGTCGCCTCCAAACATTCCTATTCAAACGGAACAAATATTTTTTTTTTAATTGTCAGGTATGTATCTAAATGGGTGTGGTACAAACTTTTTTCATTCAAGCAGAAATTGGTTTTCGCCAGACAGACAACTTTCGATTTATCCACATTGTCGATACCTGCCTGATGTCTGCCCATCTATTCATCGGACGTTCACACAGGCGTACATATTATAATGAACTAATTAAATTCAATTAAACTACATAATTTATTACAAATTGCAATTAAATTTCAGTTCATAAGTGACCAAAATAACACCACCAAACGACAAACCAAGTTAACCTATCTAATTTTCCAGTATTTTACATCTACATCCGTCTACATACACACATGCAGCAACCGTATACTGTACAAACACCCGTGACCATGCGAAACATGAAGAGATTTCAAGCACGGCACACGATTGTCCAAGTACTCATGTCCTTAGTTGCATCCGGCTGGGAGCCGCCGGCATGAACGTATCATAAAACAACTATACACAAACACACACACACACACATACAAGGCGCATACGTTCGTCTGTGTTGCAGATGTTCGTCACAGCACATGTCGTCGGCGGGATTTGTCCAGCAATAAAAACAGTCCAAGTGCATCGCGCCATACGTCATGCCTTTGCAAAAGTCGACGGCACGCTGGCCGGGTATATCGGCAAAAGCTAGAAGAGACTTTTTCGGTGTTTGACTGGACGTGTGTCATGCGCTGGTGCCCGTAAACAGATTGGTACGTGGTATGTCTTAATGTGGATTTTATGCTTAGTTGGCGCGATTGATGGGGTTCACTTGTTCGTTTGTTTGTTTTAGACATGTACCAGAGATTGTCTTTTTTCTACACTCGCTGTTACTTGGCAGCGTAAATGGATGGAACATTTTCATGATTTAAGATGGTTGTACTTGTACTTTTTTTCTTAACGAAAAGTTGAGTAATATATTTTAGAATTGTTTTATACTATTTTTCAAAACATTTTCTTCATTCCACATTTAAAATATTATAAAAGAATAGGTATTTATGAAATTTGTTTTTACTTAATTCTATGTATCTCAAAAAATCTGTAACATATTCAAGTTAAATTAAAAAAAAAACTTGTAAAAAAGCTATAGACTGTTTCTACTAGATTAACAGAAAATAAGAGGTCAATACGTCTAAATCATCCACATAAATCTGCAATTATTCAACATGCGTTGGAATATCTTCATGATGTAAAATTCAAAGTTACTGTAATAATTGCAGGACCAATCAATTTTAGCAGCAGATTGATATGAGAAGCAATAGATATTTATAAAAAAAAAAAGATGGCATCAATAATTTAAAAATGATTTAAATAAAATTTATAAATTTTATGATTTAGTTACTCATTTTGTTACCTAATAACTTGTTTCTTTGTTCTGTTTGTTTACTATAAATAATGAAGATGTACGTTGACTTAGTTTAAACGTCGATTATTAATAAATATTAATACAGAACTATAACCTAAAGCCATTTTATTTTAATATAATGAGTTCTGAAAGATTTTTTACTATGTAAATACATTTTTTTGCAAGTTTTAAGATAACATCTATCGATGTGGGTGGACATGTCTATCTTAAAATCGGCCAAAGACACCGACATGAAATTTGATATTTAATTTTATCTATATCTTAATTTAATTATACATTGGTAATCATCTCTAAACTATCAAAAATATTTTATCTTTTTTTATTACAAAAGTATAAATATATCTTTCATTTATTATTTTTTTTAATTGTGACAAAATACAGAGTGTTATATTTTTTTTTGTTACAATTAAATTAATGTTATTTAAAACAATAAAATTAAATTAACTAAAATTAAATTTTATATATAAACAAATGCAGTTTATAACAAAACTTTAAAAACTAGTATGTTTTTAAATATATATTAAAATTTATTTGTTTCATTCGCTTATTTCTAACTATTTGATTTTGTAAATTATATTTGTTCAATAAACTCCAGAATTTGTTATATTTTATTAGTTGAAACTACCTGTTATTAATATATTTTGAAAACTATATTCTTATTTCAATTAATACTTTCATAGAATATCGATTCAATTCTATTTCCTCCGTTCCAACTGACTTAAAATAGGAATAACATTGGTTATTATTACAAGCTAGATTTTTGGATATTTTAGTTCATTTGTTTAGTTCTACTTTGATGGTAGTTACATAGTCTTAAAACTGGTATTAGTTAAAACCAATTTTAAAATCTAGCTCGTAATACGAGCCAAAATGTCCAAACACACCCGTTCAAATATATATTCATAACCATTCACAGCAATAGTCATACATTACAGATAAACCAAAATAAATTTATGTTCCTGTTAGTGGTCGGCAGGCATTGCATTATACCTCTACACTATCCATACCGATATACCAACATACCACGAGTGTAAAGCTAACGACGCCCAGCGCCCTCATGGCGACGGACATTGTGCAGAATTATCGTTCCCTCGGGTCATTTTGCTAGAGATCACGTGACGTCACGGCCGGGGGATTAGGACTCATCTCCGGGGATTAAGCAACGACGACGACGACGGTTGTGTACACTACGCGCTAGTGACGATGAGGACAGATGCACTCTGATGGGTACCTCTTCCCTATATTGGAAGTGGTTGGGATTCCGTTGTTATATGTACAGCAGAATGGGGAGGTTGCTTGGAGTTACTTATCGTTAGTTGGACTATAGGGAGAGAGAGCCAGTGTCTTTGGTTAGTGTATTCGTTCCGTGTTCATTTATAATGAAATATCGGTTTTTCGATAGATACTGAAATGGATTCTAGATAAAGAAAGATATTGATTCTGGACATTTTATTACAGTTTGATACATCAAACCTTATTTTGAAAATAAATTATTAATATACCAACATAACTATAAGTTATCTAAAAACTAACCAACTTGAAAGACCTAATATAATATATTTATCGGATTTATCGTCACACAATAGTTAAAGAGAAAATTTTCGTTGGTTAAAAGCAATCTGTTAGTCCTTTTGGTAAATGAAAATCAATTGAAATACTACTTATGTCTAATTCTATATATATATATATATATATATATATATATATATATATATATATATATATATATATAATATATATATATATATATATATATATATATATAAAATATATAATTCATTAATCTGGTTAGTTGATAGATATATCATTTAAATACAGTTAATACTCAAATATAAGTATATATATATATACTCGATCCCAGGTTGAGGCGATATGATTTTTTCATTTTCAGATTATTCCTTTATGATTATATTTGAGTATTAACTATATAAAATATATATATATATATATATATATATATATATATATATATATATATATATATATATATATTGTATTGTATTCGAAGTCATCGTACAATATAAATATTTTTTTATTAGTTTATATTAAAGATAAATTAATAATTTTATAGAAATAATACAACAATTATAAATAAATATAAAGATTATATTTTGAAGAAAATATATGCATGCTGTTATGCATAATTCAATATTCAAGAATCTCTATCTAATTTCGTTAAAAATTATAATTTTACTGCGGAATTTGGAATTCTCATTGTATATTTTGTGTCTAACTGCGCGATACAATAAAGTCTGTGATAAATATGTGCTGAAATTTCAATTTTCAGTTTCAATTTCTCTTTGTTCATAATAACATAATTTCACTTTAGGCTTAGGCTTTCCAATTTCAAGTTTCCTAGCTTCAAGTTTTCCAATTGTTTTTTATTACTTTTATATGTTGCATACGTAACAAATATGACATTTATTCCAACTTTATGAATACAAAAAAGAAATTGAAAATAAATTGATATTTGTATATTTTTTTATTACATATATATTCACATAAAGTGGTACAATTAATTATACCACTTTTTTGTTTTCGCTATGCGTAGAGCAAATAAATACAAACATTTTAGTTATGATTTATTTTAAATAAAAATTTCTTTAATTATTTTTTTTTTGAGATTAAATTCTTGTTTTTGTTGTTCAAAATATTGCGTTTCAGCACCTTTATTTTTTCCATGACACCACTGACTGGTATCATACATAGATAAACAAACAAACAAAAAAAACTAATTTCACATACAATCACTAAAATCAAAATCTAACACAGCACACTAAACATCTCCCACATTACCCCTTTTCATGTGACACAAATGTCGTGTATCTACCGAGCTTTATCAGCTAATTTCCGAACAAGCAGCCAACAGTCCGCCACAGTTACACTAGCAATCAAAATGACGGATCATAGCTCGAGCTTTGTGCTACGGCTACGAGCCCCGTATCACAGCCAACCATCGCGCATCTGTTACAAGTTGCACTCGTTGTCATAGTCACCGATGGTAATGGTGTAGCATTTTGCGCCTTCGGGCTACCAAACTAAGACAAGCCCCCCTCCCTGTCCACCGATCAAACACCTCTTGTCCGTCACGTACCGTGTGGTTATTACTCGAGCAGGACCACTTTCTAGTCTTATAAATTATGGATGTGAAGGGTTTTTTATTAGTACCAGTAAGATAAGTGTATTGGTTGTTATTGGATGAGATTGTAAATCAAAGATTGTCGTGGACTTTTATTTTGTTTTTGTTTATAATGAATAAACGAATATTAATTAAAAATCTTTGAAATTATTTTTTAATTAATGTATTTAACTGATTATTTTCAGGTTTATTTTATGTATTTCATAGCTCCTTTTAGAGTACTTTTACTTTATTAGAATTGTTTTTAGGCTTATTTATATTTTAAAATGTTATATTTCACATTTTTATCTAAAAGGGGCTATGAATACAGGCTATAATCTCTTCTTTTTAAACTAAGATTTATTTATTGTTTAAAATAAAAATTTAAAAAGCACTAATATCGTTTATATATAATTAAAATTATCTTTATATGAAAACAAAACAAATTTATAACAAACAATAATAATAAAATTAAAACAATCAAACCGTTCGTTGGTAGTAACATGCATTTTTTAATTACTGATAAGTTTAAAAACATATTTAGCCATTGTTTATAGTAATTAATCAAAATATTTAGAAATGCTTAATTGTGATTATATTAAGAAAATGTAGAAAATAATTGAATTTTAATTAATACGATTTATTTTTAGCAATAATGTAAACTAATCAATAGCTAAAACATTTTGTTTACAAAATGTTTCAATAAACTTTAATTAAAAATGTTTTTTTAAAAATATTTTTAACAAAAATTTAATTATATAGAATGAAAAACATTTATCCTTTTTTTTTAAAATATTTGGAACAATAAGTTTATATAAAATGAATTTGTACGAAGGTCGACCAAATGCTGATATTAAAATATCTTGCCAAGTTATCGAAACTGTGGCTAAAACATTGTTTTACAATTATGCCAAATTTTATTTATTCTGAGAAAATAATCAAATAAGGCAAAAAGTGATACATCGAATATATATATTTTTTTAAATAAAACTGCTTTAGGTTAAAATTCTGTATTAATATTTATTTATAATTCACGTTTCGACGAACTCAACGTCGATTATAAATAAATATTAATACAGAACTTTAACCTAAAGCAGTTTTATTTAATATAATAAATTCTGAAAGATTTTTTACTATGTTATATATTTTTTTTATTTATATAGATAAATTATTAATTAATAAATATGTAACTTGTTTCTATATTCTGTTTATTTACTGTAAATGTCATTTGTATCTTTTTTGTCAGATAAGAACGTACGTTGAGTTCGTCGAGATGTCAATTATTAATAAATATTAATGCAGAACTATAACCTAAAGCTGTTTTATTTTAATAAATATGTAGTTTACAAATATTTGTAAATATGCAATATTAATTAAATTTAGTAGCGTAGAGCAGCAGAATTATAATATTATAACAAATTTCTGATATATGTCCTTTAATAATTATCTGTGATTATGCATTAAAAATTATTTCTAATAATAAATTTCTGCATATTAATTTTTGTTTATAATTTAAATTAGGTTTCTATGATTATCTATAATTTTTTCCAGTCCTAAAAATAAAGTATTCCAAAAATTAATAATTCATAGGTTTCAAATTGAAAGATATAATGCTAAAAACTAGTATCATTATTTTTTTTAGGGATAATACCGTTCACCGGAACGTCTTATCCGTATTACTCGAATATGTAGATATATAAAAAGACGACTCTATGTTTAATTTCGCTAACATTTCTTTATAATATGTATAAGAAGTACTATTTTAAAACTAATGTATGAAAGAAAAGAAAATTTGGTATATTTATAGTAAAAAGTAGTGACAACAGTCATAATGAGCAAATATCGCTGTGCGAATTCATTAAAAAGATATTTCCAATTTCTATGAATCCTAGTAGAAAATAACTATTCCAAATTAATATTTAAAAAAATATATTAGAAACTTACCTTATTTTCATTAACATCACTATATTTTAATTTTTTATTTAAAAGAATATTTAATATTAAAATGACTAATGGAATGATTTAGTTATGTAATTTATTTATAAAATTAATAAAAGAAACTAAGAATTGCTAATAGAACTCTTCCACAACAATTTTTCTTGCATTTTGATCAAATAGGTCGCATATTTATTTATGATTTACAACACTATAATTTAGTCACAAACTTCCTGAAAATGATAAAAATAGCAAAAAAGGTAAAAATAAATGAAACGATACCAATCCACTGATAATAATTAATATATTTACATTTAGCTGTGACTAAGACCATGTTTAATACAAAAATAACTTATATAATATATAATAGATAATTATAATACAATAAAGTATTTACAGTAAAATTATATTTGAATGAGCGATGAACGAGGATGAGGGGGGGGGGGATATATAAAGATGATTCTCAAATGTTTTCATTACTCCTTTGTCTGTTTTTGTGGGAAGGGGGGAGAAACAACACTGTCAATTGTTGATCACGGACAACTTGATCTAATATAATTAATAATGTACGTTACAAGAAAACGGTGTAAACACCGTCTCTCCTGTCCAATTGGTTAATTATATTTGCTCACCGCGCTACAAGAAAGAATACTTAAAGTTTGTACAGCGAGTAAATTAGAGTACACGCTAGCAAATATAAAGAACCTACTAGCGTACAATATACAAGTGAATGCACAGGAGGGGACTTACAATTATTTATCGGCTAATAAACAGTTTGTACACACAAAATTAAACTTAAATATAACATGCAATTTTACAATATGTGTAGAAATTATTTTCTGTCCGATCCTGTGAGGAGTATAAGATAGATGAATCAAAATATATTTGAGTAATATGATTATAGAATTTGATTAGATAAATATAATTTGAAAATTAACAAAAACACAACAAAATATTTGACGAGTTTTACACAAATATTTTTTGTTTCATCTTCACAATGAAAAAAATTAATCAAAATAAATAGACAGCGCTGATTTTTATGACAAATTTCTAGTAGTTAATTCTAATTCATATTTCAAACGATTTTTTTAAAAAACATATAATAAAAATTTATTAAAAAATAAAAAAAAAACTAGTAGATCTTGATTCATTACTTACTTACGTTACTGGCATTTAGTAACATCATAATATCACTATATTAGTTAAAATAATATGAAGATGTGATTTACTAGAAGAATCTTAAATAAAGTCCATATAAATTAAAATTTTATTATTAATTCAATGACTCATTTCTGAAACATAATAATGAATTAGAATAAACCATTTTACTTTTGCCCGGAGAAGGTTTTGAAGGGAGAAGTTTATGTATAAAAGGGCTGATAATGAATTATCGAGAGATAGCGATAGGGAGTTTTTTTTTTTTGAGAAACAGATAGGGCTGATATATTACGAAGCTACAGCTAATATCAACATTTACGTGGCTACGATCGTCTACATGTCTGAATATTGACAAGTATATTTGAATTCCAATAGGTATAAATACGTATTAGACACATTGTTAATGTAGGTACATTTATAAAGCGCAAGCTAATACGCATGCGCGGACAAAATTAATTAATTCATCTTTTTTTTTTAATAATTTTTTTAAAACTTGGAACGCAGCCGAAAAACCTAGTATTTTTAATCGTGTGACATAGATTTACATTTCGGTAGCATTTTTTTTATTATTTTAGTTAAATGATAAATTTTTTTTTAATAATTAAATACAGTTCTGTCGATAGACGGCTATTACGACTAGTACTTTACACATTTACACAGCGCACGCGCAATTTTTCAAGTCTCTTATACGCGCACGTCACGAACGTCCATATATTATTTTCTTGTTTTCGCACAAAACACTATCTTCTTTGTCTTCAAACTTGCTTAACTGCTCCAGGTTTAATGCATGCATTTTTAAAAACTGTTGCATAAAGGTTGAGTTAAATATTTGTTTTAAAATTTAAGTTAAGATAACTTAGGAACTGTCGCCGTGACGGTATCGAAACTGTGACGTCACACCTGAACCTCACTGCGGATAATTCGTTCGGCGTCTTTGAGGAACGCCGTTGTATCCTCGGTGTCGCTGGGATATAAGCCAGTCGGAGTGGTCAGCTGAGGCTGACCATTGCTAGTGGAAGGAGCCGCTGCTGTGGATGGTGCCTGCGTGCCCAGAAAGGCGACATCCGGTGGCGATGAAGCCATCGTGCATGGATCATGGCTTCCTGCAGATGGCAAAGGACGTGACTTTTCACTTACCGTTGACACTACTGTCATTATTGGCTGGAAATCTGAAACAAATGAAAATTCTGTTAGTTTTATCGACAAATCCAGTCGAAAGAAAAACTATTTCCTCAAATTTTGTACACCAGATTGTACAAATTTTAAGTATAATTAAAATAAAAAATCTTTAGAACCAAGTTCTGTACATTTTATTTAAAAAATCTACATTTCGATATACTCTACGTATATCATCGCCAGGAAAAAATATACAAATGACATAACAAATAAATAAACAAAACAAGAAATAAGTTAGTATGTTTCAGTATGATTGTTGAAATCATGAATTTTATAAGTTATAAGTTTGTAAGGATTGTATTTTTACCTACATGACTTTAAGAAATCTTTAATTGATTTTAATTAATTTGTATACCAGATTACACAAATCGTTTTGCTCTCGGTTTTGGTATACATACTACTCAACACAATTAAAGAACATTATAAATATGTTCCTAATATCCCAAATCAGAATGGCAAATTATAAGCTAATTCCATATTGTGCACGCCTCGTACAGTTGCAAATTAATTCCAAACTTTAATAGTTGGTTAGAACAGTCTTTAGTTAGTAATAATAAATAATTATCTATGGACAATGTATTTTACAAGATTTGATAAAAAATAATAATAAAATATGTTCTGTTTCAGAAATTTTATTTAATAGTATATTAATTTTTAAGAACATATTTTTTATATAAACAAATATCTAGAAAATGTTAAATTAATTTTTTTAGTACATCTGCTGAATCTTCATAAAAGGTGCCTCAAATACCTACAACAAAATCATACATAATTTCGTATGAAAAAGTTATAGATCAAAAGAAAATTTCCCAAATGTCTAGAAATATCTATCTATTAACCTATCCATTTTTTAGAGCAAACAAAATTGGCTAATTTGGTCTGTAACAATAATAATCAAACAGTTTATAATTCAAACTAGGCAGACACAACCTAGACCAATTTAGTGGTACAAATAATAAAGTAATAATATTAAATTCTTAATTGCAATTTGTGCAAATCTAGAACCTTTGGAGTGCCTATTCAATATACTATCGCAGGCCTACGGCTACAAATTAATAATTTGAATTTTTATATATAAATACAAGATCAAATAAATCACTTTCAATTAAAAGTATAGAACATCATTAAACTGCAAGAAGACGAACGAAAAATATATATATCAGAAGAAAAAAGAACAGATTCATTCCAGTTCACATTTATTAATTTCCAGTAAAAAGAAATATCCTGCAGAATAAATTAGATATTAAATTATTTCTGCGGGATCATGTAGTGCATTTTAATAAACTAGTTCGGTTTTTTTTTACTGTCCGCCATTGCTGCGTATGAAAAAAATCTCTTTTTCTGTACTGAATCGATAAATTTTAAGCTTTTTCCAGAGCGCGACCCTGACAAGCACGGACCTTGAACAGATAAAATTAATCTGGTATTTGCACAGCAATGCAGTTGTTCATCATTCCAAATTTCATAAATTCTGTAGCAGTTACGATTTCAAGAAAAATTACGCGACTAATGTTTTTATGGATGCGGCCTTGTGAGTGCGCCATGTACGACTTTGTCCCGATCTCGGACAAGAACGAGTTATTAAACAGGTACTTGATGCGATAAAGCTAAAAGAATTAACCTTACTTCTTGTGTGCCATTGCATATCGCTCGATATAGAACTGTATTTTATGAAGAAGCATAAAGTTTCGATATTTAATCTGGAAATATATTGATTTAATTTATTTTTGAAAAGATATTTTATAATAATTACGCTTATTTAATGTGATAATGTACATGAATGTTTTGTTAGTGTCACTTAATTGGCAATTACAATATACAAAAAAATAAGTATTTTTATAAATCAGAAATGCAATTCATTTATTTTTTAATCTTGTTCCTATATAACTGATAAAAATTGACTAAAAAATGTGTCAAGCGTTTGAATTGATCAAATTCTTGTGCTTGTGCGTAAAACTAAAACGGCAATCCGAATGAGGCTTTAACAAGAAGCTTATAATAAAATCGCAATTTGGTTTGAAATCACATGACGTGGTAGGCTGCAGACCGTGAACTTTGTATATATGTACATAGATATATAGATTATAGAGTGGAAAATAAAGAAAAATACATTATGTATGTTAGATTGCGCATGCGCAGAGAAACAGAGCTAGCCGAAGCCGAGTTCACTCAGCCGAAGAATATTTATTGGCTGCGATAGAAACGGAATTAATTCGTGTCAAGTATTACATTTTAAATCAATGTTTTTCTTATCTTATTTTTCAATGTTAGAATAGTACTTAACTTATATATTTAGTTTGTTTTATTTTTATCATTTATTTATTAGCTGATTAAAATTTCTTTCTGTAATTGCAATGGTTTGGAATTTCTTATAAATAGACGTTAGATTCGAAATATGCAATTAATACAGTGAGAAAAAAATATAATAATTTTTCTTTTCGTGATAAGTTTATCAATTCGTATAACAAAGAAACATGAAAAACGTATTTTTAAGAGTAGGTATTTTAATTTAAAACAAAGGACAAATTGTTCTATTTTCTTCGAAAACTCAATTCAAAATTTTTATCGAAAGTTATGTACAGATTATATTAATAACAGCTAGTAAATATATACAACACTATACAAGGTATTAATACGTTCTTTGTTTCAGAATTCTGATAAAATATTATTGCCACTATTAAACAAACCTATACAAACGAAAGAAATCAACATTTTACGATAATAGAATAAAACGCGAAAAGGATTTAATTCCCAAAATAGTAATTTTAAAAATAACCAACAAAAACTAATGCTACAATTCTGTATCTTTCTATAAGCTCTGTAGTATTACAGAATATTTTGTCTTTTTCTAACATAACAAATTTTCTATTTATTAAAAAAAGATGACAGATTCTATAGTACTATAAAACTGATAGAATAATACATAATGCTGCTGTAAATGCAATTAATTTAAGGACTTTTTTTATCATTTTATTCAAAAAATATATTTTTTCAATAATGTTTAGAGTATATATAAAATACTGAATAAGTACAGTTATTAATATAATTTTCAGATATTATCAACAATATACTGTATTTCGAAAAAGAAAAATACTTTCGAAAATTTAAAGTATACAATCTTAGAATTATAATGATTTAAATGAAATTTTATTTATGTTTTATTATTACACTTAATTCAATTTTTTTTTCATTTAATATTTCGTCTTTATTATATGAAACTAAAAAAAATAAATATACAATAAAAATTTAGAATAATACAATTTTTTTTTGTTTGCTTTATTTTAAATATTTTCTTTTAAAATGAAAATTTAAAATTTTACTATAATTTTAATAAATTAATTAAATAATTAAAAAAAATCTTACTAGGCGTCACTAAAAATAATATTTATGTAATAAAATATAATTACATTATGTTTATTAAAATTAGCTTATATTAAAAAAAAAAACTAAAGAATTAATCTACCCCAATCCAATATCTTGTAATAAATAATCAATAAATGAAACCAACGATAGCAGAGCTTTACGCGTAAATCTAGCCACATACAAAATCTTTACTATTATTGTATAGTTTGCAAGTAGCCCAATAATTAGGCCTATTCAGCAACAACAAGCGAAAGACACAATTTCATCCGCGTTTTCATCACGCATAGAATATAAAACCTGAACTGCAAGATTCGGTATTGTTCTTTATCATTATTTGTGTACATATGTGTGCAAACGACGAACGAGCGACTATGTGTATGTGTGGATGAAATAAGCCCGGATCATGTCCGGGAAAGCGGGCGACATTTGTGTAGCATCCGGTGCACAGTGCAACCGCCATTCAGCGCATGTCAACCGCTGACAGCCATGCTGCTTGCACGCACTTCCTGTTACTGCGAATTTCGCCAACTATGTTAGGCATATTTTGGAGTTACTCCACAATGTATTATAAATTATCTATAATATTATAAAAATAAAGTGGTGTTTGTCTGATAACTCAAAAATTAATAAACTGAGAATTCTTATATTTAACATTATACTCTAGTAATAATAAGCAATGAATAATCACTAATTCGAGAATAAATTCTAGTTAAGTTACTCCATCAATATTTACAGAATAACTAATCGGAGCATAAAATTATTACCAAGATCTGACTACAAAATATTACCATAAACAAAAGACTAATATAATATATATATATATATAAAATGTAAAAAATTGTTGCTGTTGCTATATAATAGTTTTTAGAGTGTGCTTTAAAAATTTCTATTTTTTGTAAAAATTTAAGCAGGAAAAATAGTGTTATCTATGTATATAAACTTAAATTTAAGACCAAAATATTAAAGAAATAAACCGAAAAAAACAGTGAATGAAAATGATGTGTCAAGGTAATTAAAATGTTTTGTAAAAATTTTAGCTTATAACGTTCGAAGTAAATGTGTCACCACATTAATAAGTAAATTTTATTAAAATTCATGAAATTGGTTATATATTTAAAATCCTATTCTAAAAATATTTTACATTGACATTTTCTTTTAATTTTCTTTTCCCTTGTAATATTAATTTGTACAAAAAAAACTTCTTAAATAAATAATTAAAAATTTCTAATTTTAAACGACATTTTATTATATAAATAGATAAAACAATGTTACTTTAACATATGCACTTCGTTAATATATAATACAATTTTTAAAATGATCTTGAAAGAAAAATCTACTGCTATTAATATTTTTAATTATAATATAACAGAACTGAAATCTAAAGCTTTTTATTTTAATAAAAATAACTGACCCTAAAAAATATAATACTTTACATACTGCTAATTATTGAAAAATTACATATTTCATTTATAATTCTATTTATTAAACGACAACATGCAAATATTTTTTTATGACAAAATTTACTCGCATGTTAGAATCAATTCCTAACCTAACCTACCTCAGTCAGTTGTCATATTTAATTAACATTAATCATGAGAACACATATCCTTTCACATAGATAATAAATTGCCGTCATACATACATATCAAAAAAATTGTATAAAAACTTGAAAAAAATAAACAAATTTAAACTACAATTATTGTTTATCAGCAGTGCGTGGCGGAATAGAAACAAAACACAATCACTTTGCGTGACATTAACAAACGTCAGCGATAAAATTTCAATGACAAGCTACGATATCCCTACATCTATGATAACCGTAATAACATTTAGCGAGGTAAACGGACGACAGTGGACCGAAATGCTTGGTTGACTATAACTGTGTGACGATCAAGACATGATGATTATAGGTGGTGTGTCGCTGATGGACACACACACACACACACGGGAAAAGAAATTACTCGAGCTTGTCGCAAATAAACAACAGCGCGTAACCTCATCGAAAACAGTGAATTTAATTTCGCCATCTTTTGTAGATGATATGATGAGATTCCTTGCGCTCAGCTACCGAGAAACAGCCCAAAGAAATTGTTAATAAATAGTTGGATATTTGTTCTGCACTAACGGTTTCTGTTATAAAGCGATTCTTTTGAAATCTAATCAACTTATATTAACCAAAAAATTATGTTCGAGTTGAAAAGGTATACGCACGATGAAAGAAAGCCGACAGTTCTCATAAAAATAAGATGTAAGTATATAATTAATAAGTTTTTTTAGTTATCAAAAAAACTAAATTGCAAAATTTCATTTTCATAAGACTGTTATATAATAGTAAATACAATTTAATGTTAATTATTCTAAATTAATTTTCAAATATTTAACAAAATACCTTTTTTTAATTCTTGTTACATAATATTTTCATTATATGTGCGTTTCTTGATAAGCAATGTTTTGTCAAGGGAAAAATAATTTCTTCAAATTTTGTACAGAAGATTGTACAAAATTTAAGTACGATTGTTCAGATTGATTGATTTTGAGAAAAAATTTTAATTGATTTTATTATTTTTGAACAGGGGTTTAGAAAATTTTAATTAATTTGTATATTAGATTGTACAAGTAACTTCTCCCTCATATTTCATCATTACAAACATCAGTATTTTTTAAAATTATTAGGTACTCAATACTTTTTAACCAATCAAAATTTGGTTTATGATAAATGCAAATTCTATTACAAATATGTGATAAGTGTTATCTCTATTTGATACAGTGCAACTTTTATATTATAATTATTTTAAAATGTTATTCATATCATACCAAACACTCCGAATAGTGTAATTTTCATGTATTGATTATAACTCATTTATATAAATAATATATTATCGTTCAATATACTATTTCCATGTCACTTATTTTAAAAAAAAATTAATTTATGGTTTATATATGTAGACTTGTAAAATTAAAACAAGATAATATTAAAGTGTACAAAATAATATTAAACTTTTATTTTATGACATTATTATACACAATATAATTAAAATTAATAACGATTTTTTGGTTTACTAATATAAATTTTCTAATAAAAATACTTAATTCAAATTTTATTATATATAGTTTGATTTGTTTAATTCTTATTATGAATATAATATCAATCAAAACTAAATTTAAAATTATACATTGTCCATAGAGTATATATTATACTTTTAAGAGTAATAATAATGCAATCTAGTAATTCGTTTAACATTTCTTGCAATTATCAAAACATAAATGATAGTGATAAGAGAAGAAACTAACCTTTATA
Organism: Clivina fossor; assembly: GCA_963966155.1. Taxonomy (NCBI): domain Eukaryota; kingdom Metazoa; phylum Arthropoda; class Insecta; order Coleoptera; family Carabidae; genus Clivina; species Clivina fossor. Next base: position 6,746,205 of record OZ014563.1, on the reverse strand, counting down.
AGAAGTAAAATCCTCGACCAGCTTTTGACTGCGAACGGACGAAGCTCCGGTGAAAATATTATCACCGCTGTTTGTAGGACAGTACCGACACCTCCAGAGCACTACCACGAGCATCATCACGAAGAGAAGCACCGCGGCACCGCTTCCCGCAAGAAGTTCAACATCATGTCTACGCGGTTCAGCACCACCACCTTTCACTGCACTCACCAACACCGACAATAGCGGCGAATTAAACTCGATATCTTCATGCACCTCATTGTCTTTGAGACCCGGCACTGCACTTAACTCTTCCTGACTTTCCGTCGACACTTTCTGCGCACGACCCGTATCCAAATCCATCATTTCCGATTTCAGATTATCGATGCCCGGCTGACGTGAAACTAATTCGACTTGAATGTGATAAACGGTATCAGGCCATAACGAAAGGGTTACACAAGTGGAGTCAGTGAATAAGTTGCCCTTCAGACCACCGCCATCAACTTCCCAGGTCACCAAGTAAACACCACGAGTTGTTTTCGGCTCCCAGGCAATTTCTCCAATCACCAAAACTTTTTGATGAATTAGCGACACTTCGCGTAACACCCATTTGGAATCTTCGGCATCTGTGACGGGAGTTTTACTCGTTGTAGCTTTAATCTCGGTGTTAATAGTTTTCTTCTTCTTCTTGTTCTCGCGCACGCTATTTTCATCCGGACTGTAGATAGTTACTAGGCCTTGTGGATCGACAACCAGTACACGTAGTGTTGAACCGGCTTGATCGGAGTTCAACGGAACACGTGTCGTTAGATCCAAAGTTTGGATGATTTGCCGCCATGGTCCCGATTGGCTTTTCCGCATCACTACGTAGATAAGCGGAGTGTTAGGACTAACAGATGACGGCCTAGGCCATTTTGCCAGAGGGCCTACAACTTTGATTACACCCTCTCCTTTGGTGTGGATCACAGGTTGAGTTTGTTGTACTGTTGTCGATGCTTCCGCGTGAAATCTGCAAGCTTCCTGGCAGCCAGGGAACTGTAACACAATAAAAAAAAAACATGAAAATTAATGCGCTGGCTTTAAAAGTATAAAGCTGAAATGAAATTGGAAAAACAGGGCGTGTCGCAATGAGTAATTATTATTGATTATAAACATCTAATTTGCATTCTCTGGCGCGAGTGTACCACATAAAAATAAACATCATCCCGGCGAAATGATGATTTCAGGAACGTGAACCAGTGTAATTACGCGGAGTTTTTTAAATTGCACCCTGAAACTCAATTAGATGCAAAGTACACTGATCCGAGCAGCGAGCTGTGTGCAACCGGCGAAGCGAGGCACAGAGGGGGGCAATGCTCTTGTTGGTAGATAGCCTCAAGGTCCAGAGTCCGCTTTTGCTCTCTACCGTTCACGATAACGTTCATTCGTTCGTTTAGGTCGTGTTCTCTTTCGTTTCGTTTCTTTACTCTGTTCAAAGCTATGAGGGTCCGTCGTCGTCCGCGTTTTGCATTTTAAAATGATTAGCTCTAACTAAATTAATTCCCAGGACAGACTATTTATAAACGAGAAACAATCATAACTTTGATGTTCAGCTTCTAAGACAATGATATAATCTACGATCGATTATTCCAAGATTAAAAGTGACAAAACCGCAAAAAACTTGCGTGTCTTATAAGTAAATGTGCATTGCTGCTGATTATATTCTTTTGTTTAAAGACCATAATGAAATATATATGCTGCTTTTTAATAAATTTTTAGTATATTTAAATGTAAAATAAATTAAAACTCAATATAATATTATAGTTATTATATAATACATTTTTCTGCTAAACGTTTATTAATAATTAACATTAAAGTTATCAAGAATTCTGACATTCAAGAGCAATCAGTTATTATATTTAAAAAAAGCATTGCTAAATGAATTATTTAATATCAATTTTATAATCTAAAACAACTTTAAAATTAAATAGGCACTACTGTGTATTATTGAAATAGAAAAACAATTTTTTTAGCTCATTAGTACTTTGACGATGCCACAAGGGGAAACTATAGTAAGAAATTAATTAAAAAATACAGTGAAATTTAGCCAAGTTGCTTCTTTCATTCCAATATAGATTCAAAATTTCACAAATTTAAAAAATCGACTATCAACTATATTACTATTGTGCATTTACATTTTATATTATTTCATAATTAGACTAGTTATAGACTTCTGAACAAATCTTAAAATTAAAAGCGTTACAAATTATTTTTAAAAAAAATTCTATAGATTTGTTCAGAATATTATCATAAATTTGAATGAGAAATTAGAAGATATTTAAATAAAGACTGAAACATAATTCCAATGACAAAATAGCATAATGCACCTATAACTTTCGATAATAAAATATATATATTCTTCGACAATATTGTGGTGGATGTAAAAATCCGTTCGAAACTTTTAACGATCGCGAACATGTGACGTTCCCGATATGGACTGCAGTGTGAATGCGCGCCGCGCCGGCTCGATTTAGCGTTTCTGATCGAAAGCGTAATAAAGCTAAAGTCTTACAACTTCGTCGGTGCGGAACTTTTTGATTCATCTGCATTTTACTATGTGAGTGGCGAAAATGCCGGAATGGCCGGAGCCAGGCGATTCGCATTCGAGGGGGGCAATAAATTTCGTCAGCACTTAACCGAGTGCCAGTGTTCTCGTCTATAAATCGTAACTGGACCAAGGGTATATATATGTTTGTGTGTTTGTTCGTTCGCGTAATTTATATCTTAATTCAATAATCCTTTATCATTTTACTTTAACCGTGAACGCGGGCCGGGTAGTGACTTAGCTGGTTCGGAAGTTGTTTTCCATTTGTGTTTCGTGCCGGAAGTGCGTTATGTATGGACGATGGGGCCAGGGCGCCATCTTGCAGCCGTTTCCGTCGGCTTCGGCTTGGATAGAATCGAGTATAAAAGCAGGTTTCTCTCGCTCAACTTCTTTGCTTACTTGTGCTGCTCAAGTGCAGCCACTTACGGGATTTAACGCACTGTGTAAACTAAATATTTTTGTTTTGTTTTATGCTAACACACTTTATTTCTGTACTTTACTTTTGAATAGAAACGTCGATTTTTAATAAAAATAATACAGAATTTAAACCTAAAAAATACATGTTTATTTGGCCGAAAAAAAAAAAAACAAACAAGAATATTAATATCAATTATGAAAAAATATTTTTGAATTTGCATATTAAATTGTATTGGTTTCCTAAATATTTATCACATACGATCATGATATTTCTTATATTTTATTCTTGTCATATAAACTGTTAAATTCAATAGATAATAGATATGTTAGCAACAGCTTGTTAAAAGTATTAACGTTTCTGTAATTGGAAAATTTATAATTACAAACTTTCATATTTAATTTTAATTAAATTAAATTTTCTCTTCTTTCTTTTTTATCCAAATTATGTAAAATTTTTATTTATTATAACAAAAGAATAGGTATAATTTCATTTCATACATTTTACAAATGATAGGTTATTATTTATAGAGAGATGTATTTGTTCAATTTTTTTCGATTTGTTTTCAAATTTTTAATGTATTTAAACTTGTACTTTTAATTAAAAACTATACTTTTATTTCTAAAAGTTTATTCTCAAATTTTGTTTTGAGTTATTATGAGATGGATAATATTGTAACTTTTAACATAATTATATACTTTACTAAAACATCATAAATTTATTTAATCAAATCAATTAAAAACTACAACATAGTTTCATGAAATATCCACATAAGTAACTAAAATATTTATAACACATATAAACAAATAAATACTTATAAATCATAGAACTAAAGGATTAAAGCTCAATTAAAATTAATTACAAAAATATACTATATAGTTTTATTTTGTTGAAAATATTACTATACTTTCAGTAATTAACATCAAATATTTCTTTTTTGTTTAAAACAAATGCTTATTTAATGATTCGTTTTAAAAAAAAATAATTATAAGTTTATGAAAACTTTGTCAAAAGTTTAATCTAGCGATAAATTTTCTCGAAAAAGAAACAAAATTTACATTCGCTTCCTGCTTAAATACAAAAACAATAAATTATCTCTCTCCGAACAACAGTTAGAACATTCAAAATATTTTCTTTTATCAAGTAACCGATAGAACAAAATCGAAGCAGCTCATCCTCGCTAGTTATTGATGCGTAACACAACTCCGTACGGGGGTATAATCAGTGATTTGTTGCTTTTTTCCGGGCGAAAGTTTCGAGATGTCACGTTCGAAAACTTCGACGGCATATAGATGATTTTGGCGTAAGTTATTGCCTGCATTGTGCAGTCGTACACGCTACCTCCATGTATTTAATCAAATAAAGTGAATTTCCTAGTTTTTTTTACGCGCGAATTCGAGATCTCAAGCGTCTTTGTTGCGACAGTCACATAGTGTGGCTGCTATTACGAAGTAATCGATCGAATGCTGACGCTGCCATCGTCACCAACAAAGAATTAAACGTCGCCGTTCAATAGAAATGAAGCGAATTCTTTGACAGTAAACTCGGAAAACGGCGACAGATGTAACAATTTCATTTATCTTCGCCCGCAGAAATGTTTCATTACGGAAAAAATTACAATCTGTTTATGACGTCGCGTCGCCCTGAATTTCCTCTCAAATTTTGCTATATTAGCAGTCGTAATTTAATAAATATGATTATGTTAATTTTTCACTAGATCTTGAAATTCCTTAAGTGTTTTCCGAGTATGATATTAGTGCTGAAACACCTGATTGACAAATAAAACGAACCAAGAATCCTTGATAAGCAAAAATTATTAATTATAATGTTAAAGTATTCAAGTAATATTTATGTATAATCAAAATTGTAGACAATTAAGCATTACTAACAAACATAAGTAATTGACCTGTATGGACCACTTAAAACATCATACAGTTTAATTTGGAATGCAAACGGTACGAATCATTAACGAAATACTTGCAGTTAATAGTTGGTTCTAAATCTTTGTAAACATAATTAGATTAATAAATGAATCTTTCTATTACTTCATTAAAATAAACAAGAAGTTACAGTGATAAATCGTTCGGAAATAATGGTAAGAAAACAAAAGATATTAATATTAAACATAGGACTACTATTTAGATAACATTTATTCAACTATTGGTATAATTAAACATAGTTGAAGTTAATGGAATGGAGAATTAAATGTCGTGTTTTGAAAATTGAGCGTTCCGTCAAGATTGACTGTGAAAAACTCGTAAAGAGTAGGAGGATAAAATCGGCTGACAGTGTGAATAATTATATTCTTTGTTTGATGCGTTCCCTTTTCCTTTCTATGCGCACGAACTACCTCAAGAGAAATTGTTCCACACAGTTTCGGGAATTTCCAGCATCAATCTCTAACTCCCTCTTTAATACGCCCTTCCCCTTTTTTCTAGAAAACCGGAAGAAAAGCTTCCTCAAAATAATCCAATTTAAAATTATAAAAATTTGAATGTCCTTTTCAATAAATATATATATATATATATATATGATGTTTTTCGCGTCAAAACAACTGATATTTCATTACGAACCCTCGATGAAACAAGACTGGCCGTCCGCTGCTGATCAGGCGCTGTTGCGCGCAAGGGTGAGCATTAATTCGGGTAAATGGTTTTAATTTCAAGTTGACAGTTGAACGAATTACACCATATTCATTTCGAGCAAGCAAAGCCCCCGATGTGGGACTCCAGTCGAATTAATAAAAGCATACAGACTATCTGTGACAGTTGGTGGACATTTCGGTGCATCAGTGTGGATTGGATTTTTTTTATATTTCGTTTTGACTAAAAATAACTAGACATCCCCTGCACGTAGCAAACAGCACTAGCTGCCTGTACATGTACGTTAGTTTGTACTGCACAAGCTTCTGTCACATATAATTCTCTACTTATTTTTGTTTTTGCCTAGAGTTAAATTCAAGTTCATCGGAGTCTCCTTCTAGCATATGTATTTTTAATAAACAAACTGTTTAATAATCTAAAAATAAAAATCACAAAATTATTTATGTAATTTATGAACAAATATGTATTATTGTCAATAAATTACTTTTGTCATTATTACTTTCGAGTTATTAAATAAACATTTAACCGGGAAGTAATAGAAAAAGTAACAAAATATTATAAATAAAAAGAAATTATTGATATAATAGTCAAAATTAACAACAGAAGTCATTATATTAAAATTTAAAAAAAGCTTTAAGTTAGTTCGGTAATATTTTAATTAATATTCAACGTTTCCATTCACATGTAGTAAAACGACACGACAAATTTTAATTAAAATATTACAGAAATTTAACTTGAAATCTTTTAATTGGGTATATACATATAATAATTTCAATCTTATTGTAATTAGTTGAATTCAATGAGGATGTTTTTGATATCAAGTTGTGTTTCAATTAATTTGTAAGATTATTTACAATATACCATAAGTCTGCACGAAGTCCATAGAAATTTGGGTACTTCTATAAGCTCCAATACTGTTGAATTATAATCCTCCACTAGTATATCGTAGATAAAATCCATTTAAATGTAAACGAATTTTGTGGAATTTAGTTCGACTGATCGAAGAATTAGCGATCAGTACACACGCTCGTGTTCAAAACAAACATAGAGAAAGACCTCGTTCGTTTTGCGTTTTAAGTATTTTTTTATTTAGCGTTCGCACACTGGTTTTTTCGCAACATCTACAATTAAGTGCCATGTGGAAACGACTGGGCAATCGTTGCTTTTGCTCCACTTATTTTGCGCGCACCGCAATTAAAACTAAACGTTGTAATTTATTCAACTTTCATTTGTATTATTTGTCGGTATTATAACATGTTTTAGCATTTTTCTTCCCTCACCGACCAAAGAAAATGTTTACTTTTTGTCGTACAGCAATCAACTGCGCTCCAAGTTATAATATAAGATATATAGTATTTACTATAATAGTAGAATAACGGTTGTGTCATACACTCGTAACATTTGTATTTTATGTATTAGAAATTGAAATGTTTCCTAGTTTATTATCATTTATTAGAAAGCATAATAATCTTCATAGGAAAAGTATATCTAATAACGTTATGTATTATTCATTTTATCATATTATATGAATTGGAAATAATATTTATTTTTAATAAAATGCAGAGATAATAAATGTATCATAAACCCTGACAACAATAAACAACAAAAGTAGTTGTAATTATAAATATTTATCTCGTAAGATTCGTAGCGATGCGTGAAATATTTTGTCTTTTTCTAGAGTGGAAACTTCTTTTAATAGAACAGAATTGCAGCATCAAGTCAGCCATACATTTTTTTCTAATTTGTTGTATAATTACATAATCTTGTTCATTGATTTATCCAAAGTTTTAGATTATTTATAAAAACTGAAAATAACAATTTTATTTCAATTAATTTGTAAGTAGATAAAAAAATATATGTTAGAAATAATGCAACCAGTCTATGAAGACTATAGTCAAAATAAATAATAAATAAACGTGTAGAATATATCCAACTCTTTCCAGATTAAAAATAAACCAATATAGTTATTATTCCACTCGAGATATAAATAACATTCCCGTCTTTATCTGTATTTCCCAGTTGCGTAAGAAAGCGAACAAGACAAGAGGCAGAATTTTCCAGGCGTCAAGATTAATGAGCGTCATTTAATTGTTAAATGGCATGGACGCGCGCCGCCGGCAGCCATAGCATAGAAGCGTCGAGACGCATCCTCTAGCCATACGGATGCGCGGATCGGTACGGCAGTTGTGTTCGGTCCCGTGTTCCATTCCGTAAATTATATTAACGGCTGCGAACGTCACGTTGTATGCTGTTTTATCCCAAAGACATCGTAGCAGGGCGATGGGAGCGTCACGGCCGACACGGTATGCTGATAACGCTCAGCTTGAGGTCAGGGGTCGTATTTGGTAGCTTACGCCATTTCGAGATTTGGGCGATAGATAGTTTTGGCAAAGATGAGAATTTCAGGCTGATGGAAATATTTCGTATTTCAAGAATTTTACGGAGATATATACTTGATATATTTTATAAATATCATATAAAATTTACTATGGTTTATAAAACAATGAACAAAAATTCACGTGTTCCTGTAATTATTCAAAATATAAAACACAGTATTTATTAACATAGTAAAAAATCTTTCAGAAGCCATTATATTAAAATAAAACGGCTTTAGGTTATAGTTCTGTATTAATATTTATTAATAATCAAAATTCTTATTCAAGAAAAATGATACAAATGACATTTACAGTAAATAAACAGAATATAGTAAACAAGTTACTGCGTCAATTATTAATAACTATTAACACAGAACTATTATCTAAAGCCGTTTTATTTTAACAGTACATATAAATTATTTATCTTGTAAATTATATTCTAAAATTGCAAAATTAACTTTGAAGATAAACTTAGCGTGCAAAATTTTTTTCAAACATCCAAAAAATCAACAAAAACAAAATTATACTATTGTACATTTTTACAGTATATTTTGATCCATTATTTTAGTTGGAATTGTATTATTAAAAATGCAACATAGTTTCAAAATGTCATGGTTACATAAATTCCGAATCTTATCAAAAATATAAAAATAAATTATAATTATATTATCAAACAATAGTAAATAAATTAAAATAAGTAACTGAATTAACGTATTCATATACTTAGTTTAAAGGTATGAATAAAATAAGTTATAATAATTTAAAACAAAGATTAGTCCGAACTGAACAACAGACATAACTTCTAAAAATAACAATCAATAGTAAAAGAGCAATTTTGCAAAGCATTTAGGTTTCACTATAACAACAAAACTAAACCAAGCACGGATTATAAAATAGAACAACTGTACACAAACACAATGTTTGTTATAGTGCGGTATATGCCACCACACAGCAACACACACGCACAAAGGTTGAAGCAAATTTCAATACCAAACTATCGGTGAATGGAAAAATACAATTTGCATTGTTCCACTAATACTATATCAATAGTTCTGCGTCCATTATATATACCTCTGAATCAATCCTTATATGATTTGTGCTAAGTCATTGTTTATTCTGATTTCTCGACGATATGTAGGAAGCAGTAGGGTAAGCTACTAAGCGATTTAGCGACATATTTATTAACCTGTAAAATAATACCGAAAAAAAAACAGAGCGTGCGCTGATTTTCAAAATCTATTTTGTTTTTCAAAACATTTACCTCGAAAATGTTAATAATCAAAAGCAAAGTTTTAACAGTTTGTTTGCAATTATTATTATTATTTTTTAATTGAACTATTGTTAGTGCCTTATTGAGCTATTATTTTACGAAGTACAATGCTTTTTTGTAAAAATTCAAAAAGTTTCAACGTACTTTTGTCCGTTTTTGCAGTTTTGACAGCACAATACAAAATTATATATGCAGAAAATTTGATTTGTTTTCATTTTTTAAAATTAAAAACAGAGTCGTAAATTAATGCAGTTCTATACAAAAACAAAATTAATCTATTTGTAAGTTTTAATAAATGATATTTAAACAATAAAATATAATTATATAAAGATACTATAATATGAACATATATAAAGTGTGTCAATAAACTCATATAAATAAACATTATTGAAAAAAACTCTATTATGTTCGAAAGAAATATTTTATAAAAGAATATTTTTCTATAAATCTATGTACCACTAAATTCTAAATTTGAATTTATAGTTTTTAGACACATTACAGCAATAATCGAAAACAAGAATAAAAATAGTCAACAAATATACTTTTATATAATAAAAGTTAAACAAAGTTTAGATAACTAGTACTTTGGATAAATTAACGAACATAAGTATATAAATATACATCAAACCGGAAAAAAATTATACGTAATTGTGACTTGTCACAGAAAAAGAAATCTGATCTTCATTCAAGTCATATAAAATTCATTATTACTGTTTGAATTTGTAAGTTTAAAAAAGTGTATTTTGGAAAAACGTGCGACAAAGTTTTGCATTTTTAATAGCACATTTTCACACCATACTTATCAAAAAGTGTAAAAAAAACTATCTAGTATTAAACAAAATAACGTAAAATCGGTTTTATTTGTACAAAAAAGAGTGCAGATTGAAGATTTTATTTAACCTTTTCCAAATTTTGACTACAATTTCCATTATTCTTTGCCATATATATTAATAGAGCAACTAAAATATTTAAAATATGATCTAAAGATGTTTTCTTTAACCTTTGAAAAATACCCGTGAATAAGAAAAATAATGTTAATGTAAAAATAAAGGATTCACTGTATCAGTTAATATTGAAATAGCTAGTATTAAGCTTCATATTTTAACCAAAAAGTTTCATAAGTTAATAGTTACAAAAACCAGGACAAAATTTTTTCCAATACTGTTTACATTACGGCAGAAGGAAAAATGATATATGATAATAAATATTTATAATCGTCAAAGATAAACGACAGTGTACAAAAGCTTCGCTAGCTATTAATCAATAGAAACCGTACTCCGAGCATCCATATTAATCATAAAATGTCGAAGACTCAAGTTTCAAAATGCCAAAGGGCGTAATTAAGCAATACGTAAAAGACAAGCAATCTTTATACATATATACACGAAGACACATACATCTTGATCAAGTTTATACAGTGTGCCACAGTTTTCCCAACTGATTGGGTAAGTGTAACTGATTCCAAAATTAAAAACGGATACGGTCAAATACTGTAATTATTCGTCCGATGAAAATTTACGTCGCTTAATATTAAACATTCATTCATTTGTTTTTTTTTTTAATTTTAAATTGATATATAACACATTTTGCTTCCATTTAATAAATTTGATATATGATAAATAACGATTCTGTGAATCAATTCGAATATTACTAATATTACAAGTTAATATTTAAAGTCGAAATATTAAATGATAAAATAAATTCTCACCACTGGCGCAGTCACCTGTGATCTAAAGTACTAAAGTAAATTTAACAAACATTTATGAAATCAAGTATGTAATAATTTTATTGCATTCAGTATTCAGTTTTAACCTCAATTTGCGTTTAAAAAATAATAAGTCAATTATGGTAAATAATTATTATAAAAATAAATACCAGTAGCTGTTTAGATATAATAAATGATTTCTCATTATTAATTAAATGTATAATTATACTTAATTGTTATTTTCATTTATATTAATAATACTATAGCTTTCGTAGCTAAACAAATATAGTATTCATTCTAATTGTCGTTATGTTATCGTTAATGATTATAAAAGTTGTTTATATTTGATAAGATTTAAATATTGGAACAACGTTTTTGAACCCTTCTAACCTTTCACTCAGATAAAATTCTTATTCAGTTTGTACAAATTACTATGAACTCAATAACAAAATAATTAAAATATTGATTATTTTATTCACATACATGTAAGATTTTGCTCAACTAAAATGTATACGTATTTCAAATCTCAATTATTTATATATGGTATATCATTTTCATAGTAAATTAGAACTTATTATATTAAAATAAAACGGCTTCAGGTTAAAGTTCTGTATTAATATTTATTTATTATCGACGTTTCATCTGGAAAAATGTAGACGGACGTTGAGTTTCGTCGAAACGTCGATTATAAATAATTACTAATACAGAACTTTAATCTAAAGCCGTTTTATTTTGTATCATTTTCGTTTTAAGTTTATAGTAAATTATTGTTTAAGTAACATTAATACTTTACTTGAAATTAAAAATATATTATCTGCGATGTTTACGATATCAAGTAGCGATATGTGCGATGCATGTGCGAAAATTAAAGAGAACGAAGCGCATTCTTCGTATAGTTCTATAGTTGGTAGTAAAAACCATAAAATTTTATAAATTTTTAAATAATACACATATTTTTTGGTCTTACTAGTGTATGTGTCTTTTTTATTATCTAATTATAATAGCAAAGTCAAAATATTAAAATTTAATTCCAGTAAAATCCTATAAACATTTAGATAAAATTAAACTTGAAAGCAAAAAACTAAATGTTTGAACGTTTTCCATTGGTCTAAGTAGTGCAGCTAAAAATGTAATCGCATTTAAAAACTATTATTGAATGTAGAACAGTTTAAGTGTTTTCAGATAATAGCCGAATGTGTTCTCACGAAGCGAAAAACTGTATCAGAATAAAACAAGAGCAGAAGGGAAAGAGTTAAGGTTAGGTTAATGCAATTGAGACGAGAGAAATTGAAGAGCGACAGAACACCAATGGCGTCTGGCAGCAATTAATGTCAAATTATATCGAATTAACTCGTAAAATTAAAAGCAGATAATGCAAGAGCCTCAGCAAATGAAATTCTTTGTCTCGGTCGTGTATCGTAACTCGAATTTACGAGCCGTTCGTAAAATCAGTGCAAGCCGTAATGCGCTCCCGCTTGCGTTTCTGTTAGTAAACATTTATCCAGACATTTTGTTTCGCTGTTCCACTGGTTTATATCGAACATACGTACATGTAGTGTAGCTAAAAAGTTCCAAAACTGCATCTAGTTTCTTTTGTTATTATCCTGGAAGGAAATAACTTCCTTAAATTTTGTACATCAGACTTAAAATCCTAACTATATTACTATACAAATGTTATGAAATTTTTAGGAAATTTTATTAGTGTTTTATTATTATATGAAACTAAATAAATAAATAATACATATTTTTTGGCTTTATTTTTAATATTTTCTTTAAAAATCTACCTGTAATGATTTCATCGACTTACTATAAAAGTTAATTAACCGAGTAAATTAATTGGTCCAATTTCATGTTAGTGAATTTTACTCTAGATCTAATAAATTCGTAACCTACAAATTTTATTTCAGTATTATGTCCAGCATATCCTAATAAATTCTCTTTGTCAGATCTTGTGTCGTTTATACTAGTCAAGACTTTTTATCCATTTACAAGTACTTTTTAACAATTTAAAAATGTTATTAAATATATTAAAAGTTATTTTGACAAATGTTAAAATTCTCAATCTTTTAAGACAACAGGGTAAATTTATTTGTTTATGAATTATACTTGTACAGTAGTTACTTAATAATTTTCTTTGGTGTTTATAAAGCTGAACAACGTTAGTAAAGTAAATATGCGTCAAATCACAACGGAGCTGTTGGACAATAAATGTAAAAAACACAGTATTCTAAATAATACAAAATTTATTTATATTATTTAATAATAATAATACTTTAAATGGAAAATATTTCTTTAATTGATATATCCACAGAAATTAAAATAATAATTTAATAAAATTAATACAATAATTACAAAAATTTTGTAATGCAAAAATGATCATTTATAACAATAAAATAGTAATAGATGGATGGGTGTTAAAAAAAACATGTACTGCAAAATGTTTTAGTAACAGAGTACAATAAAAGAAAATCAATGATCAAATTGAAAACGATTCAATAAAAGATAATAGCAGTACATACAACCGAATTGAATAAATAGAAAAACATATCACTCTAATACGGACGCTCGTAAACATGTTAAGCTACGCCATAAAATCAGATGCGTGAAAGACCTCCCAGGCATCAGCTTGGAATTGTCTTGACAAAAATTAACGTCTTCGTTTTTCATTAATATGTAAATTTTACACCTACTTCTAATAGCCTACGCGTACTGCGCGCGGATTTCTATATAAAATAAATGTTTTTCTCTAAATGGAAAGTGGCGTAACGAACATTAAAATTTTATCGAAATCGACAGAAAACGTGTTTATCTTACAATCGAATAATTTTATTAACAATTCGTGCAATAACTATTACGATTAAAATGCAACGAAAAATTTATTTCGTGAAAGTTATAGAGAACTAGTCGATCTCGTTTGACAAGTGTAACCTATTTTATTCCGATTAATTACGCTTTCTATATCGGAGTCAGATCGATACAAAACGTTTTTGTTGAGCCGCGGAGAAATTTTATAAACGTTCTACGTACGATAATTTCCATAATTTAACATTTATACTCGTATTACTTAGATTATCAAAAAATGCTGTTTGACAGTCATCTGTTAAATAAACAAATTAAAATTGTTTTTGTTTTGATACATCATACATTTACGATTCTTTCCACGACATTAGTTTAGCAACTTAAGATAAAATTGAAATAAAAAACATAACCTCATTTGTTTTGCACTTGTAATGAAAATGAACATATGTAACTTTCATACATATTCTTTATTTAATATGTTAATAGAATACTTGTAGATTAATATTTGAAACTATATTTATTAATTTTAAAAATCATAAAAGTATTTCTATATGTAAGCCTTGTGTTCTTGTACTTTACTGTTATTTCGTAGTTATCAAAAATCATCCAGATAAATGCTGTACAAAATTATAAAAACCTTGATCAAAGGGGTACAGTTGTTTTTGAATTTATCAGAAATGTGTAGATAGACATACGTTGAGTTTTTGTATTAGAACGCAATAATATATATTAACATATAAACAAATTATATTAAACTTACAAACTTGTAATTAAATATGACGAGAATAAAAATATAAGACTATATTAATGTTTACGTTCAAACTATAATTCCTTTCTGGATTTCTCAATCTTCTTTTATATAGAGAAAAAATAATGTACGAGAGATTTCTGTAGGCCAGTGCCTTTATAATACCTAGTTTCGCTATAGTTATGTGATACAATTACATGTTGTATTACCAGCATTGTACCGAAAGTACTCAAAAACTTTATAACCCCAGTATTACAACAAAAAACAAAAGAAACTATGTAAAGCAATAACAAATATTTTCTGATATTATTTCATACTAAATATCATGGCAAAAGATTTCCTTTCAACAAACGTACTGTATGCACTTTCTAGTCATAATAATTTCCATAGCTTAATCACTTGTTTAAACCAACAAATAAAGTAATTTATAATACCATAGTTTTCTGTTATCGTTATTTCATACAAGCTGTGAAAAATTTCGCGTAATTGTGTTTCAAATAATAGTTTAATTAGCTAGGTATGTTGAACAGTTCTTGGAGTACTATGGCCAGTTATACTTATCGATAACATTATTGCCCAGTTTGGTATGTAATTTCCCGGGTGTTCAAACTTAATTGAACATACGTATTGTTGTATTCACTAGTTTTAAAATTAACTCACCGACTAAAATTAAACGGGTATTCAAAGTAATGAACAAAAAGCAACTTACGCATATTTCTTTCTCTTCGCACATGGCACCCCACACTTGGAAGTTCGACTGCAGAAGCTCGCAGTTCTCCCAGCACTGCAAAACAAAGAGAAAATGAAATTGAGAAACAGATTATTGTCGTATTTTCGCAATCAACGAAAATATGTTCATATTAACCATTCTAAAGAGTGATTTTCTAAAATCGTATATACCTAATAGTTTCATTTCGCTATTTTATAAACAGATAATTTTATCTAGATAATTAATCTAGATAAAAAATCGTTATCTTTTATCTTATTTAGATAAATTTAAAAATGTATCTCTTTTCTAATCTCAATTAATATATTAAAAAAAAATCTAGATAAAATTCAAATACTTTCCTTAGTATAGAATTCGTAATTGCTAAAGCGTTAGTAATTGTTTACATGTAGAAATTTTCGGTCATTTTTATTTCATTTTAAAATCAAGTAAATCTAGTAAATATTGAATTCAAAATATAATGTACAATTTTAATATATAATCATGTTATACCTATTTTGTAATAATTTAAATTTACATAAAACCCTTTTTTAAAATATCAAAAATCAATTTTTTTAAAATTACAATTTTTTTATGAATTTTTTTATGTCCCTAATAATATTATACTGTTTTAATATATATTATTTCACCTACATAACAAACTTTTTATCTAATTTTATCTTTATCTAATTAATTATAACTAAAAACTGACAGTTAGATATTAACGAATTTTAAGATTAAAATATTTCTTATTTCTAATATGTTTGTCGAACGAACTAATAAATAATAAATTTATTATAAAAAATGCATTTAAATAGAATATGAAGAAATGCAAATGTTGAATGTAAAACAAACTGAAATTGCATTGTAAAAACTATTCGAAAAGAGAAATTCGATTCAATCGGTCTGATAATTCTTATTGCTTCTTTTACACATTTCCTGCAAACGTAAAAATAAACAAACCGAAAAAAGTGTAATAATAAAAGTGTTGACACGGCATCCACATAACTTCAACTAAACTGTCGACGGTTCACTCCGAAACAAAAATACAAAACACATCTCTCGAAGAGAATCGAAGAGAAAACGAAGCAAAATAAATAACGAAAAACTTTTCGTCCGTACCAGATCCGTAATAAACAAAATAAACATCGCCGCATGTGGCAACAGATACATCATGCTGCACGTTTTTCAATTGCACCGTACAGAGGCGTGGCGGGGGAAGAGTGCACCATCGGGCTCCTCAACGTCATTATTCCGCACGCCGTGTCCCCCCGGCCGCTTCTTGTGACGTCTTTTTGCTTCTGTGCCCGAGAAACAAATGGTTTAAATAAATGGAAGGGAGGAGATGTAACCAGAAGCAGTACAAAAAGTTTGTGCCTTTTTATATCCACCCAATATCATGCTAGATATGTTTTGCCTCGAGATACGACTAACTGCTTAGTTCACAGACATTTTCTAAGCTGTAGGAGAACTAGTCTGTATCGTTATGAATTACAGATTTTCCGCAGATTTCTACAGCAAACATGTAATGATATTATTTATACTAAAAATCATCATATCTACACATTCCTGTAGTATGATCTTAAAATATGAGTTACGGGTATATAGTTTAAATTATAACTGTTACGTTTTTGCACATTTTAAAGCAACTATGTCGTAATCAGTATTACTTTCACAGAAACTTTAAAAATAACATTTAATAAAGTTATCTGTATTTTATATTTTAACAACATAACAAAATTTTAAAATATAAATGATATAAAAATATATAAATTTATAAATTCTCTGGCCGATTTTAAGACACTGCAATATTATTCACAAACTCATATACACTATAGCATTGGAATGTTACCTGTTTGATGTAATTTAAATAAATAAATAAAAAGTCTTATTTTTTATTTAGAATTTGCAAATATTAACTATGCAGTTATAGATAAAACAAAACGTAAGTACATATATATAAAAATAATAACATCTAGATTAAAATTGCGAATTTATTGGTAAAAACAAAGTATAAAACTTGTAAACTATAAGATAAAAACGTTTATTTTCCTCGATAGAAGTAAGAATTTGAATTCATATCTGTGATTAAGAGTGCACGGTTCTGATTTATGATGATTGTTCGTCGTGAATTTAATGTGCCATCAGACTAAAAAAACTGTACGAAATTGGTTTTTGATGGCGTGTCTGTTTTTGCACCTCGCCAACAAAAATTCGTCCGTGTGTTTCTTTCGAACCACTGAATACGCTGGTCTGTTGACACCATCGCGCAATGTCATTGCTCCTCTCTGTTCAACGATTGGCCAAATAAATTTCATGTGGAAACAACAACGACAAGTACACACACACACACACACACACACACATACACACAACAAGCATGTGTTGACGCAATGAAAAATACGTCCCATCAGACAGTTGAATTCGTATATCTCCCAGCCACCACATGGCACGCATACGCTTCGAACTTTTTCTCCACGGAGATGATTTTTCTAAAACTCGTACCAGCAATTTACTGTGTTACATAGTAAAGTATTTTAATTAATACAGATAAGTTGCCGGTCATATATCATTTAAAAACTAGAAGTTGGAGCGTCGAGTTTTTACCATAAAATACAGGAAATTCTCTATTTATGACTGACTTTGCAAGAGAGTCTTGATAAATACATTGAAATCACGCTATACGCTCCCAGCTTGCTTACATTAATATTTTATTTCTCTCGAGTTTCAATCTATATTTCACGATCCCCCCGAGATGGTTGCGAGAGTGAACCGCGCCGGCGAGATGAAGAACCAGTGACCGATCTAAGTTAACCTAACCTAAAATGTACAACTTGTTGGATGAGCAGACGAAATGCGGAATAAAGACAAGCGAACGAGAATACTTCTCGCAAAACATTCGACGATAAAAATAAATGATCCACGAGCGAAATATTCATTTTCTTTTTGTATTATTTTAACCGAGGCCAATTTTATCCATATACCACTTCTTCTTTCACAATTGGACAATCTTTTCAGCTATTTATTGATCCATAAAATGTTCAAATTTTAGGAATATGTTCTACCATAAAAATGAGAATAACACAAAAAGTATTCATAGTAGAAATTGAGACCTAAATAAGTGTTTTACTTTATTTTACATTGATTTTACACTAACCTATCGAAATATTTATACCGAAACAATACGGTTGAATTGTCAATTCAAATGAAAATTTGATTAAAAAATGTTTATATAAAATAATTTTCATCTCTGTGATAAGTTTTTTATTTAAAATTAATACACCATAAAAATCATTCTTTAGAAATATACAAATATATTTCAAATGTAACTCTACAAAGTAATAATATCTGTTCCTTTGCTACAAAATATTAGAATTATAATCCTTTGCTAAATATTACATTACAAAATTTCATATCTGTCATCAGACTTGGAGCAAAGCTGTAGCATCTTTAAGATGTTGAAAGTACTTTCGTTAGTAACCAGTCTGGTATCTCCTTGAGGGATTAGAACCGATGCTAGACATATAAAGATCCATTCGTGAAACGGCTTGCTACTTTGTGAGTCAGAACTACGAGAAGGAACTGAACTGGTTTCGATAGCACGAAATGTAAACAAATCAGGTCACGTTCCGTAAACGACATTCACGAACCGATTAAAATAGCATCCGTATTTGATGACGCAAAATTAACACGCGGGCACCTCTGTCATCAAAATCCTTTATGTAGTTCGAACAGATGTACAAGACGTCGGGCCTTGTTGTGTGTCGTTGTCGTTTCGTGCTCAAAAGCCTATAACTAGCGACTTAGTGATGTCACTCAGCTCTCCGCATTGATGCTTTTGTATGCCAAATCGCTACTGAATTTATAGTTAGAGTTAGCTGAGAAGAAAATAAGATGGTATTGGTTAAATATAGTGCAGTTGTTATTTCGTTCGGTTAATAAATAAAGTAATTTATCGTCGCTGTAGATTATGTTAATACATGTTCAAGTTGAAACGTTCTTTTATCTCTGACAAATTGCGAAAATGTTTTTGTAAATTTGTTGGAAAGGATACCGCATATATTTGTTATGATTTATGGACCACATTTTTTTTTCTCTTAAATTTTTTGAAAAGAATTCAAATGTAAACAAAATATACAATATTTTTGTTAAGTGTAGAAATTTTCAATTTTTGACTAGTCATAAATGTACTTAAATTTTCTCAATGTTTTAACTTTCACATTAGTAATGAAGAATTAAAAATAAGTAATATGTTATTGAATTAAATAATTTAAAGAAAAAACAATTCTATATATATTATGTGTTATATTATTTTGTACCAATGTATCTTAAATATCTATAGAATAAATTTACTGTATAACTATTCTTCCATAATACATTTTAAACAAAAAGCTTATTATACCAAAACGATTTTATCTAAATGTTTATAAAAAGTTATGTCAAAATAGTTAGTTTGACATTTTAATATGCAATATTCGAAATATTTCGATCAGAAACTATAACAAAAACCGCAAAACAAAACACCGTATCCTCTTGCCAGCCAATGTATCTTTCCCGTATCAAGCGATAAAAATGATCGCATATAAATATTGTCTCGCGGGCGTATCGCGTTATTTTCCGGGGCCCGAGCGCGCCCAAGATTGATAACAAAAGCGAAGAGAGAGAGAGAGAG
The DNA here is from genome assembly GCA_963966155.1 of Clivina fossor. Taxonomy (NCBI): domain Eukaryota; kingdom Metazoa; phylum Arthropoda; class Insecta; order Coleoptera; family Carabidae; genus Clivina; species Clivina fossor. Next base: position 6,726,352 of record OZ014563.1, on the reverse strand, counting down.
AAACAGAACGAGATGTACGCATGTACGTATCGTTCGCCAGCTGGAACCCGCGTCCCGAATCGAGGCTGGCCCGATAAATCATACAATCCCGGCAATTTGTCACGCGGACCGACCCGCAGAACGCGCGATGGCCCGCTCGAGGGTGTCCGCAGTTTGGCTCTGCGTTGGGATGCGATGCGGCAGTCCCTTGATTGGACCGCACGCATGACGAGTCTGCCGATGGCGGGGTATTAGGCCGCAGACTAAAATTGAGACGTCACAAATGGAATGTGGATCTGCACACAGACGGAATTGACTCCGAGGTGTTTTCGGAAATAAATTTTACTAGTGAAATTTTTTAGTATGTGTGTGAAAATATAAAAAATACTATTTCCTGAAAATATCTTTAATAAATTCATTAGATAAATGTATTTGGACAAGTTTTTAATATACAGATATATTTTACACAGATCAGTAAAATAAAATAAGATACATAAACATTTTACAAAAGTAATCATAAATTTTTACAGAAATATCAATGCGATATGAATAATTTAATAGCAAGAAATTAGTTAAGTACGATAAAGAAAGTAATACACAACGTCTTTCTCGTAAAATATAAACAAAAGTTAATACAAGAAATTATATAATTTACAATGACACAGTATTCAAACTAGGATATTGTCTCTGATGTTATTGCTCGAATTGACTAAAACATACCTACTTTAGTTTTATGTTTTTAGTTTGAAAAACAAATGTTAACTAATGATTTCAAAAATATCACTTTTTTATTATTATGCACAATTTTCATATTTGTATTCATTGAAATTCAAGAAAAAGTTAGATCATCGAAAACATGTTTTTCAGTGTGAACCAGCTTTATAACTTTATGATTCCAATTCAGACTGTAAAAGTGGTATTTTGAACCAATAATAGTAAAAATATTGAAATAATTACATTCAAATTTAATTTAAAATTGTTTTACGATCTCCTAAAAGATTATTTGTTTCAATTTATGTGTCCTAGTTATAGATGGACATCAAGAGATAAAACAAGTGACGAATTTAATATGTAAATATTTTTCACACACACTTTTCGAAAGAATACTAACATTTTTTACACATAAAATTGTGATAATAAAAATTTTAAACAAAAATAAAAACACTTTCTGCTGTTACTAATAAATGCAAAAATATTGTATTTTTAAAATCAACGAAAAAAAAAAGTATTAACTATAAACTGTAATTAGTTTCATAGTTTCTTTTGAATAAAATGCTTTGTTACATTTAAACTCTAGTTTTTTTACTTTTATTATTATTTTTCTATAAGTAAAGTGCGCATAAATAAATATTATCAGTAAGAATGCAGTTTAGTTACGGGGAACTAAATTTGTAATAGTTCGACCTAAGCACAAAGAAATAAATGCGAAAAATTTCTATTAATTCCAGCAGAATACAACTGCAAATAAAAACAAAAGACCATCGACTGCATCTAACCTGAAAAACTTCTATTATTTTCAGCTTTAGATTTTGCAATAGTTTCAGGCCAGTAAAGCAAGCAGGCGTACGAAAAAGAAAATGAATTCCGAGTATATTTACGGAATGCAGCATTGAAAAGAATAGATGCCGAAATAAAAATAAGTTTTGAAACTTTACGGGGGAATATTTGTCGAAATAGATTGTATCAACCTCCTGGAGCAATACTCGTAATTGAAACAGCCCCGAACTCCGTCGAGTAAAATGACTTTTCCAAGCGCAAAACTTTTCTTGTTTTCCAGTCGGCATTAATAGCCGAGAAACAGTGTGTTCGCTCTGCCATTGTCAAGTAAAAACACTAAAATGTATGATGCTTGAAAATCGTTCCCCCTAAAACATTTACTCAAATATTGTGCACTCGTATTTTCTCTACACCACCGTGAAAGTTGGCAAATTTAACACACGACACAATGTGTACAATTTTTACAACCGCAGAACGAACCAACTAAAATATACCACGGTGCAAAGTCCCGCAACGAATTTAAAACTAAAAACTATTGTAATTAAAAAGTTGGAATGGGGATTTTAAAAATAGTCTAGGAAGGTAAAGTAATAGAAAATTTTCCAGCTAAATTTTAATCGTTTGCGCGCAGTGTACAAAACTTTTATTCGTTCTCGGCCAGATTTAATGTTTCTTTAATGAACGGGAACTGCTATGTGTCGGTCGCGGAAACGATAAAACTAATCGGAATTATTGTACAAAAAACGTGACTGAAATCACAAAGAGTTTTTTCTTCTTCTGAATCAGTGCAAGAATTATACTTCACATTTTTGCACGAAAATATCCTACGGATCTTCTAACATAATTTTTAATTACTATCAATTTTAATATTTTCCATTTCTTTATTTATTTAAAAAAAAATGCATTATTACGTGTCTAGAAACATATAAAATATATCATACATACTTAGCAAAATATTAACTAAAAACTTCTTATTATACAACATTAGTCAGATCTGAAAATAACTCTTGCTAAATTAATTTCGAAAAATTAAACCGCAAAATAAAAGAAATTTTAAATAAGTCCCACGGGGCGCACCGCAGTTACTATCACCTTCGCAAGAAAGATGCCCGTCACAATAACATTAAAACCAATTACGGTGATTATACCACGCAGCCCGTTTTTATCAGATCGAAGAGAACAAAACGCCACACAACCAACGTTCCGGGCCTCATCGGCTAAAACCTTTCTTATACTTAAAAGATCTAAATTGTAATCTAAATAATAATAATAACGGTTGCAGTGACACTGTCCAATGCAAGATCGCTTCTCTGACAGGACTGGGTAATACTGGGTCAGGCTGGCCGTAATTCCCGTCACATATGGAAGAAACTCCAGTCTTGCTATGGAGATACATAAGCGTATAACGTAATTTATTCCATGTATATATGATTATGATTACTGCCTCATTGTGTCTGAAGATTGCTGGTTTAAGATAAGTGGGGAATGGAATGGGATTCTGCAAATGATTCTGGTGATGGTGATAGCGTATGCTGCACCCATTGAAAAAAAATTGTTGTAAGTGATTGGCAACAAGAAGAATCGCATCTCATTAAGACTTGTTTTACTGCTTATTTTAAAGATTTGTTTATCTACCTGCTTAATTTAATAGATTTTTGTATTGTTTGTTCAATGAATATAATTAATTAGTTTAATAGATAATATATACACTGTAAAAATATTTTAAAATATTGTATTTCAGTAAAGATTTTTTTTTTCAATACCAAAATAAAAATACACACAGAAATATAACTCCATATTTAATGCCACTTTTACAAATAGCTTTAGACAAAAGCAGTTTCAAACAAAATATTAAACATTTTCAAGACATGTATTTAGTTTTATATTGATTTGGAATATATATGTCAAAAAACGAATTACAATTTTAATATTCAATTCTCATTTTAATTGAAAAACATTTTTAATCATGCATTCTTTAGTTTTGTTTATCAAATATAAATATTACTCTTAATATGTTAAAATATTAATAATTTTAAAGCAAAAGATACATGAAAAATGTAAAAATAATAAATGCTTCTCAATCTGTGAGTACGAACCAATATTCTTAATATTTAAATTTTTTAATTTGTTTATAATTAATATTCTGTCAATATTTGGTTTTCCTTTTTTAATCTATTTAAAATTAATTTCTGGTATATCACGTTACCTTCAAAATGTAAATCTAATTTTCTAAATTAATGTTTTGAAACAAATTCAGTGTAAATAATAAAGATTAATAAACAATTTATAAATGGATAAAATCGAACAATAAATTTTTACAAAGCTATAAAATATAATTAAATTTTGTCACAATTTTAATGTTGCACAATAAATCATTGATAACTAGGTTTGAAATAATAAAAAAAAAGATTTAAAAAATAATATCTATACTACGCAAAAAAATAATACACTTTTCTTATTTTGTAAAAAAGTGTTACTAATATTTTTATAAACATTTTGAATATAGTCGATAATGTAAAACATTATTTTTCAATAATAGTGCACTATTTTGATTTCTGTACTTTTAATTACTATTTATTCACACACAAAAATAGTAATAAAAATTCCATAATTAAAGTTTGTACCAAATGTATATGTGGGAGTCAAACAAAATGAACTATTGCTGATATGTATTTATAGTAGTTCAATAAATAATATAGTTCATTTGTTCGGTTTTGAACGGCAAGAAAAAAAAACTGTTGAGCAATACCGACGGGATTTTGACAATCGCCTGTCCTTTTTGTTCAATCAACTTTAACATTCATACCGATTCAAAGCGGGGCACCAGCAATCAATACCTACCGCGTTTTAAACTCTGCTCCAGCAATCAAATTCGTAATCTCCAATCTATCTGTTTTTGTTGCTCTCGTTTCTCGAATAAATAATAATCAGAACTATATAGATTGTTTCGTGAAATTGTTAGGTACGTACGGGCTGTGCAACGGGTCTACGCCTGCGCATTGCTGTCAGTATGAATGCTAGGTTAAGAGACAGATTATTGCGCTAAAGGTTAGGATCAATAGAGTAAATCAGTGAAAAAAGAAAGTGAGAGGTTTTTGTGTTGTTATGTATCGGATTTCGTCACGAAATTCTTTATCCACAACGGTCAAGTGCTCAACCTTGACTACATGTCATCTCTTTTATAGATTATGTAATACTGAATACGTAACAAACGATAACTTATTTTTATAGCTTTCGGTAACGTACAAGATCGGCTGATTCTTCCAAGATTGCTTTGCTTTTTTAAGTTAGAACAATATTTGTAAATATATAACATGCTTTTGCAAATAGATTAATTGGAATTGTGATAATTACATAATATTGACAATTTGAATTACAAAATTAGTAACTATGTTTAAGTGTATACTAGTGGTAATTAGTAACTACAGTAATAATTGCAACAAAATTATGATATATGTATGCTAATAACAAATGTCAAGTGTACCATTTGTCAGAATTGTTTATATGAAACCAACGCTATCTTTAGTAATCCAAAATGTCAATACATGTAACATTTTAAAATTCACATACATACACATTTACGTTTTGTTTTGTTTTGTTTAATTACGGAACATGGAAATTAATATATAGCGTAAAAATTGAAAATAATAGTCACATATAAAAACTGAATATTTATAATCTTATATTTGCATCCCAAAAGCAAAGCCATTTTAAACATGAAAACTCTTTTGAGGCACTAAGTAAAAAGTTGGAAAACAAAAAAAAAAAAACCTCTTTGAAAAGAAACATATGTCTTCGTTGACTAGAGAATGGCCTGCAATGTACCATGGCCAACACAATAAGTTACGTTGTGCTGTACGCGATATATCGCAGTCCGTAATCTATCTAGCTGTAGCCGGGGAGTTTTAAAAATTTCGAAAGCCTCTAAAACGCCATCAAGTAGGTAGTAATTTCCCGTCGCTAGCGCAAGATAAATGACGTTATAACTCATGTCAACGTTTATTTTCACTGACGGTTGTCATGTATCACTTTATTAATTCAATCTTGTACACTCGCTTCTTGTATTGACTGCGTCGTGCTCCACTTCTCCCCACTTTAGCTACGCGCTTATGACCATGGAATAAAGTTACCATCAAAAGATATGTAAAATATATCAGTACGTGCTTTAGAAAATTGCTTCGTTTAGGAAATTATTTGTAAATACAGAAAATATTATTTGTAAAATAAATGTAAATAAACAAAATGTACAAAATTTTATCAAGCATATTATCATAATAATTTTTTTAAAGTATTTCGTTCTTATTGAAAAATAATGCAATATTATCGTATTATAAATTTTGTTTTTAAGATATTTTGAAAGAAAAAGTTCCAGTAAAATCTGAGAATGTCAGAAATAATCGTGGTGGCCAACAAATGGTCATACTATTTAGAATGTAGCTGATATATTAATGTAAACAATAAAATTATGTATATTTTTTTTGAATTTGAAATTTACCTTTGCACAAATTAATCAAGTATTTCTGCTTTTTTATCTATCAATAATAAAAATGAATAATAAGTAGTTTATATTGTTTTTCTTTTGTTATTAAGCTACTACTTTTATAATAAATTTGCAAATAATAGCATCTTAGTTAGACACAATAGCCAGTTTTACGAGTTCGGTTTTAAAATTGATTTTAACTAGTACCGGTTCTACGTATGAGTTTGTAACTGCCATAAGAGCAAAACTAAACAAATGAACTAAAACACTCAAAAAACGAGCTTGTAATATCAGTCAAAATGTGCACTGAGAATTCTAAATTATAGAGTGAAAACTTCATGTTTGTGCAGTTAAAACTTTACTTTTTCTTGAAAGTTCACAAATCTTAGCGTTTTTTAATTTAGAAAACGCATTATTTTATAAAAATTGTTTAATTAAATTGATAGTTATTTTTTTTTCTATTTATGTGTTGAAAGTAGTAAAGTTAAAAACTGTTTTTGTACTGGTATATTAACAATTTAGTTTCCAAATAATTCAATATACGTACAGTGGAAAAAAACTTAGAATAAGACTTAACGTACAGTCTATACACAGTAGCTAAGAATGTCCATGCGAACTCTTGTTTCTTATGTCGCAAGCAAGTAACGCTAAGAAATATTCTAGAAGTAGATTTTTCACAATTAACTATTATCGGCGATGATAAGTGAAAAACTCGTACCGACACTGATCAGTTAATTTCGGCTTTTTGTCGATGGAGAAATGAAAGTTTTGTGTGTGAACAAGAGCGCGTTTAATAAGATCATCGTTGCGTTCTTCTATTCGTGTCTAAGTTTTTTTTTTTTCTTGTTGCTCTTCGTTCTCTTGTGTTGTTCGTTAATTTTTTCGTCTTCGTCTATTCATCCGCGCGATACGATGGCGATGCGCGTGTGTTCGCTTGAATTTTTGATCGTGTTTAATTATTTTTTTTCCTAAAAGACCCCGGTAAGCAAAATGCATGAATAACACGATCGCCTAGACCAGATGGATGCCCGATGCTTGACACTAATAACAATGCTAGAACGTAATGGGATCAAGCACCTCGCTTATAACGAGAAAATCTTTTTAAAACTTACACTGAGAATATTCCATTAAAAGATTAGACGCTATGATACAAATAATCCTCTCTTTTAAATTTTAGATAACTTTAAATTAACTATATATATTTCTGAAAGCTTGTAATGCATAGCAAATAACAAAAACAATATTTGTCACATTTAAGATTTGAAAAAAAAACGAGAAAATATCAAATAATTGACTAAGTATTAACTTACTTACTTACTCATCGTAAGTCTTCATTAGAAAAAAAGAAACAAATATCATTTGTATCTTTTTTCCCAATGAAGACGTACGTTGAGTTCGGAAAAACGTCGATTATTAATAAATATTAATACAGAACTACAACCTAAAACCGTTTTATTTTAATATAAAAGTTCTGAGAGATTTTCACTATTTTATTTTACAATTTTATTTGATCTTAGATTAAATTAATGCATCCTAAAAGTTTGTTGGTATAAGCGCAGTTACTTGAAATATATACAAAAAAAATTTTTTTAAAATATTTTCATTTCCGCCAGTTCTAATGATTGTAGCACACATTAAAGGCTCGTCAGTTTAAAAGTTAACTAAATAATTTAAATTCTAAATAGTCATATTTTTACACATCCTTTTTGACTAATAAAAACATTGTCGCATCATCAAATTGCTTTCTATATTTATACAATTTTCAATCTATTACAAATTAAACTTCAATAGCATTTATAAATAACAAATGCTTTTTATCTACTATTTAAGTTAATAAAACATTCTCATTTATTACATTATTTTGAAACGAAACACATGTTGACCACATCATAAATCACTTTTATTTATACCATCCTATAACTAAACTAAACATGCAGCCAAAGCAAGTTATTTAATATTACCAATTTTACTGCTTGACTGATAAGAAATGTATCAAATAGTTCAAAACTAAATATAAACTATACATTCCTCATTTCAGTGTTAACTAATGACTTAAACCATTAGCAATGAAAATAAAATTGTCAGTAAAAAGTATACACTTGATATTTATAAATATAAACGTAGCCCCCTATGATCTACTTAGAAATTACATATACTAATGTAAGCATTACAAATTTATTTTGTACTCTATTCTATATCCTATAATATGTAATCAATATCACAAAGCAATATTTATTCAATATTAAATCTTGCAGTAATGAGATACATCCTAATCGGAATATCTCATTACAAGCAATACCAGAGACGAATCTAAAATCTAGATGAATCAAAAATGCATTTAAAGTGCATGAGGCAGGAAAAAACGTTCCCATAATCCTATCTTGGTATGCATACGCACACAGACAGCTGGAGGTCACATATATCAGCTAATGTAGCAAGCCAAGTTCCCCATCCTAAGCCGGAGCCAAGCGATTGATAATCTAAAATGATGTGCCATTGTACTACAAATTGAATCCTTGCATCTGCGGTGGCCTCTACGAAACGAAATCCCATTGTATTTTTAAAGCTCCGACGCTGCACGCCCGTGCACACATCCCAGTTTCTCCGGGAGATCGTTTATTGAATATCGAAGACGGCCACCGCTAGAGACCACTCCGTCCGCCCTTCCCTACTAAGACGGATTTTGCAGCAAATCAATATATGCACATACATATACCACTGGATATTTGCTTCGCCCAGTATATAAACATCATCACAATGTTGGATCAAGAGATTAAAGCCAATATAAATTAAATTAAACTATGAAGGAAAAATGAAAAATCAGTGGTGCTCAAGTCGAGAAGATTCAATTTGGCGGATAATAAAAAATATATCGTGTTATTTACATAATACATACATACATACAGATGTATCCAAAAGGGTGTGGCACAAACTCTTTTCATCATCCCGAAATCAGTCTCCTCCAAACATTCCTATCCAAACAAGCAATTTTCGCTACATTTTAATTCCTCTCATACATACATCTGCTGTAAAATCGTTTAATTATTTCTCTAAATATTAAATATATTTGATAACAAAATGATTAACGGCCAGTTTCATAATGAATAATACTTTTAACTGAAATCAACTTTAAGCTGACCAAAAACCATTGTTTTTATTGACAATAACAAGTAATTTTATTAACATTATTAAACAAATCAATTACAATGTACTGAGGACCAGTTGCATATTCTTAAATATATTTTTAGTAAACAATGTCATTAAGTTATTAAATAATTAATAATTTATTGATATGATAAGTCACAAAACCAGCTAACAACGTTTTATGCAACTGGTCCTAAAAATATTTTATTAAACAGGTCTTTCCAAATATTAAACTCTAATATCATTTAAACCCTTTACAGTAAAATATCAATTTAATAATAGATAATCTATTTTTATTATTATTATTATAATAAAATTCCAAAACATTACATTTATTACAATTTCAAAAAATAAAATAAATTCATACATTATGTAGGTCACTACAATAGCTATTCAATGAAAAGTATTTGTAATTTATTCAGTTTTATTTATTTTTTTAATATATCTTCATAAGCACTTAAATGCAATATTACAAATAACAAAAAATAAAAAATAAATACGAGTTAATGGATTTCTAACAAATAACACAGAAAAGTGGTTTTATTGATTAATTATTTATTTAATATTTGATAATTGTGTCGAACTTTTCCACTTAAACTGTAATAATTATATGTGTGTGTTGGTACATATTTACGGAAAATAGTCAACAATAAATATGAAATGTTATATCGTAGTTACCTTGACCGCAAAAATCGATTTGCTTTTGTTCGATAAATATTTATATAAAATAAAAACCTATTTACCAGCAAATGAAATGAAATTCTCTCGTCGAATAAATAACAAAAACTTCCGAAAAATTTAAATACCACGGATTCAAATTAGCCGCGCGCGTTTTCAAAGAGGAAAAATTCCTCATCAACGAAATTATTAATTCGCTCCGACGGATAAAAACAAACAAAAACACACAAAATAACCGAAGACGAACAAAGTTCTTCATTATCGCCGTCACTATCTTACGCCTGTGTAACTAAGATCAAAAGAAATACGAGGCATTAAGATTAAAATTCTGTGAAATTAAAAAATTCGCGCTGCTGACCCGAACCGAACAAATGACAAGCAGGAGGAAGAAAATAAAAAAAAAAACGAAGGTTCATTATTTATTTAGAGTCCCATTTTGGCGACCACAATGAAAAAAACAAAAGAACGAAGACGAAGAAAATGAAAGAAAAAAAAGTTAAAGAACGAAAACAAACTACGAATGGAACGGGGACGCAGTCGACAATAATGGATTAAGAAACCAACACCTTCTTATCAGAGAGGTTGGACGCAGCAGTTCATTAATTCGTGAGATATACTCGACGGTTGGGGGAAGGGGGGGGGGTAGAGAGGAATTGGGGATAGGTAAGATTTCAAGAACGTGATTAATTCAGCATGCACCGAGTTACGATGTCGACCGGTTAGGATTTTGGTACAGTATGATAAATCAAAGTCCTGCCTCTGTCCCCCTACCCCTTCTCGAACGAAGTTAATACGTTATTGTATATACAGATTCTCGGACCAACATACCACACTGAAATCGAATGACGGATTCTACCATTTCTAAGATTCATTAGATATTTGTCTTCGGTTCATGGTTTTATAATGATTGTGTTCTCAAATTCATTGTATTTTAATTGGTCCGTTTTCATAAATAATTTTCGATGAACATCACCCAGTATATCAACACTAATGAAAATTATATTGCATTTGCTATCAACTGTAAATATTTAAGCGGGCCGTACACGATCATTCGGAATTGAAGGAGGTTAAGATAAATGGACTGATAAATTTCCAAACATTTTAAAATCCGAACTTCAATTACGGGAAGTGGAGGAAGACTGACAGTCTGAATGCTTCTCCCAGTAGCAAGGAATATTAAAGTAACCGCTAATCTCTTGATTGATAAGTGTAGTGGCTTCGTGATTGAAGTTAGTCATTCCTGATTGACCGTGTAAGACCAGCTATAAAAACAACAAATTTTACAAGATCCATAATAGAATATTAAAGTTTTATTTTACAGCGAACCAAATACATTCAGAATTGAATATAATTTCTAACACTATAAATAAATAATCGTAACTGTAATTGAGGCTAATGTTATATCATCATTTATTATTGGGTAATTCACAATCCAGTTGTGTTCGGAGCGCTACTGTTATAGAATTCCGTCGAATTTATAGTTTATTGCAAGCGTACCATATTTCGTAAATGTGTCTCAAAATTATACTCATGCACCACGATATACGAAATGCTGGTTATAATATCCATTTTGCAGCCGTTTCGGATATTGTTTAGCGAAATAACAGTTGAATTCAAATTTCTTAGAAAATAACACAAATCAAAATAGACAAGCAGTTGTCATATAATGAAAAAATAAGTATTTATAAAACGGATAATTAAATAATAAATTCTGGAATTCTGTGCAATGTTTGAGACTTTTGCAAAATATAAATAAACAATCATTTTTACATAATCTACAATAATTGTTTTAGAGCTAGTATTTTCAATTATAATTTATTTTTATATTCTTTATATAGTTTTTAGATGATCAAATTATTAAATCTAATGCAAATATTAAGTACATAACTATTAATGGATCTAGATAAATTTGAATTCAACTTTGCACAGAGAGAATACAGCATAGCACACACAAACTAACAACGAACGGGCACAGTGTTGCCGAAATGAGCAACTCACCGCAAATTTATAACTGTTGTTTGCACTGAAAATTGCTGTGGGTCGGCTGGCATACCATTCATTTAGGGCCCATGAAAGTTATACAGAGACACACACATACATACACGCACGCAAAATTGGCCCTCACTGTGTGTTCTGTTGTCTCTATAACATAAACCTGTGAGCGTTATGCGGTAGATCTCTGTATACCAAATTTTCTCTTTGCTGTGCCATCTCTTTTTTTTCCTTCCTACTTTATTGCTTCGGTTTATTTGTGAACGTGTGCAAAAAATATTGTGCACTGCAGTCATGTTTGAAACAATTACTGTAATTATTGTTTATTGCGTACATACATACATTACGATGCATTTTTCAATTTGATTGTTATTTATTTGCAAATGAGTATGCATGGCATAAAGAGACCAGTCTGACAAAGAACATTAAAAATAATCTACCTATATTTCGTTTTTATTTAAATTCACCAGAGACGATCAAAAAAATAATTCATCTGCACTTGCATAATTTTATATTGTAAATAAATACATATTGTTTGATATTCTTTTTTCCAAATAACGGAAACAAACACTATAATTACAAAAATACAACAAAACGTAATCGAACCCTCATAAAAATAACATAACATAAAATGTACTTTTACATAAACAGGCATAAGTCGGAAATAAATAGTTCTTTAATAAAAATATGTCTATATATGTTTTGTTTTCTTTTCGGTGGTAAAATTTGGAAAAAAAATAAAATGAATTCAATTTAAAATGTTTCTCAATCGAACGCATCTCAGTTTAGACCAATAAACTTCCAACACATGTTTGGTAAGTCGAAAAAAGAACCATCATCTTTCTTCATTTACGTAGCAGGTTTGCTTCGAAATGAAGCGCGTACACTGTAAATTAAGCGTGATTAATTTAAAAGAAGAAAAGCAACAATAAACTTAATAATTAGTACGTGATAATACTTAAAGCAATGCCAGTGAAAAATTACATCGAAAAAATAACTACGACAATTATAAATCGCCTCTCTTATATTTGCCTTGTTGTGTTGAGAAAAAAATGACTAAAAACAAACGAGAATTTTGTTGCTCCAGATTGCAGTAAACGTAGGCGAGTTGCTACACTCAACTAATATTAATTACCAAAGTTACACATACACACTGTAAAATTAATATTTATAGTGTGGCCGTGCATAGAAAGTGTATTTGGTTATTCAATTTTGATCAGATGTCTATTTACAAAACTGTGTCAACTGTGTTAGATAATTTGTGTTTGTGTTTTTCTGTTAATCATACGTTAATCTGCCAAGTATTTCTATTAAACTGAAAATTTGTTGCACGGTTCTGAAATAAATAAATGCTAACAGAAATTTATTGCAAAAAAATTTTCTTGTTCAGTGAAAATATGCTACAAATTTAAGTTTAATATCACTTCACATTTATAAATATTATTTTGCAGTTATTAATCAAACAAAAAAAAATACTGTTCAAATTAATATTCGAAATTATCATGAACGTATCATGAAATCAAGTAGACATTGTGATTTATGTATCAGATATCACATTATTACAAATTTAAAATTCGTAATAAATACATTTCAAAAAACACTTGATAAAATTTATACAATTTGCGTATGAATTAAAAACTAATACAGGAATAATAATAAACAATAAATTTAAATATTGTAGAAATGCAATACCCGTCTATTATCATATGTAAAACACAAATCAATTTTATGTGATCGTAATACGAAATGTGGTAGACACCCGTACAACCAGCCCCGGTAAAACTGAAAATATGCGCGCCGAATATCGGTTCTGATGAATACTTTTTCGGGAAACGAGCTACGTTCGTGAATATTAAAACTGTAATTTATTCGTTGCACGAATTCCAAATTCGTTCACCACCTATGTGTATGCGCTACAAGCACTTGCGTTGTTACGTTTCATTTCGTGTGCACATGTTTTTGTAGATTCTTTTTTTTTTAGGAATTTTTAAATTATGTGTTTGATTTAAAACTGTAGCAGTCAAGTGTACTAATAACATTATTTCACTGGAGCTTTAAGTTAACAAAACACAATCGGAAAAACCACATACACAAATTATAATTTGTGCGTGAAATAATTCTTTAGATAGTATCATTACAAAATTATAATAATTATCAATTATTTTATTCTGGAACAAATATTAGAATCACATAAATATACCTACGAAATTTGTCATTAGTGTAGCTTATTACAAACGGTAGGTAACATCTTTGTAAATTTGTTTTTAATAAATCATTTTTGTAGTCTTACTAAAATATAATTTTCAGTATATTTTTTCAATGGTTCATGAATGTTTTGTATTAAACAGAATAATAATTCCAAAACAATTTAATGTCATTATTAAACTAAAACTATATAAATTACACATTTTATTAGTCTTAATTAAATTTCTAAAGTGCCTTCTGCATGTAAGAACTATAAAAACGTATGTAAATAATATTTATATATATCCAAAAAGTTATTTTTACATATTTAACAAATAAGATATAATAAGTAATCTTCTGATCATTTTATCTATGAATAAAATAATTGATTTTAATAATTACAAAAAATCTTTAATTTTATTTCAAAATCGATATTTGTTCTAATTATAATGACACAAATTTATTTAATATAAATAAAGATAACTGTGATATTATGTATTTCCAGCTATTAGTGGATATTTCCAGCAATTATACAAAGAGGCAAGAAGAGAGAAGCAAACTGGTCAATGCTTTTCCGATGAATTGAATAATTTGCAACGCAGCGAACAAAGCCTCCCGGCACCGAAATTTGTGACAAACAAGCTGAGCCATCAATGTACCGAAATGCCATTTATTTTGTATGCAATTTGTCCTATTATACCCGCAAATTATGGGCCTCCCAACAGCCAGCTGGCCAAATTTTCTGCTTGAGCTAAATATTTTCGACACCGTCACGACAAAAATACCGATTTCGTTTTCAAAGAAAGACATTCTATTTACTATAATATCACACGCACTATAACATCAGTAAAAATATGGTGCAAAGTCAGTACGGACCTGACACTCTATCGTCATCTTCATTCAATCAAGTGTATGATAGGAGAATAAAGGGAGAAATACTATTTCGCTTCGGACGCATAATGTTCCTCTTAATCCAGGTGGTGCATTTTCAATAGAATGACTTTACGCATACACAAAAAAAATCTTGAATTTGAAAAGCCTTAGTTCATGGTCACTTCTATAGTTATAGAAATCCATTGTAAAAAAGTGTTTTGAGCGTAAAATTATTTCAAATAAAAGACGCAGTTGAAAGCAAAAAAAAAGAAAGAAACCGAATTAAAACGATTTGCTTGTACGATAGAAAAATGTTAAAATCCCTAAATGGAACTTTTAAAAATATTCAGCACTGTATTAAATTCCACAGTTAAAATAAAAGCACAGTGTTCACGTCTGTCTACAGACGCTTTCAATATTTCGCGAAATGTATTAGTTCGTTTTTAAAATTGCTCTCGTCGTCTTTTAAAATGCCGCTGCACCACACGTAACTTTTCGTAAATTGCACGCTTTTAAACTTACAACCTTTTTCCAGTAAATGTTCATACTCTATACTTTGGCACACAGATGCAATCTCGCAAACAGGTTTTCGACATATTCCGCTTTTTCGAAGTGACAAAAATGCTCTCTTGTTGCCAGCCTTCGTAATCTCTCTTCCAACGAAGTTATTTCGTAAATTGCGAAAGAAAATCGCATTGCAATAAATTGAGAAACACATTTTTTTCATTTAATTAACTTAACTGACAATACGAGAACTCAATCGGGATAAATATAAATAAACATCGAAAGCTCTATAATATTTTTTTTTGTTTGTTTACAATTATCTTAAAGTAAACATAGTACGCGTGGCATACATCCCGTATTATATACATTCATTTTTTTTCCCTCACTGTTGACGTAACGTTTTCAATTGAAACAAATGAACTGAAGGCGTTGAAGACAGTTGAAAACACTGGCTTGATCAAAACGAAAGATATTTTATAAGAAAAGGCAATGTAGAATTTATAGAATCTTGAGTACTGTTTCATATTTTAGCAACGAAGAAAATAAATACACGGATCCAGCCCGTGGCTACGAAAGAATAGGAAAAAGCCAAGACCAAACAAAAATGAACAAAAATGTGTATATGCCCTACAGTTGCGCAGTTCAATGAATATTGAGCAGGCGCTTAAAGAAACCAATTTTTTCGTTCGGAACTAAATTTCCATAGAAAATCTGCACAACTTTCAATGCTAGGTAACAAAAATACCTCCTATACATAATGACTAAATTACTTGTATATCTCAATTTCTGATATTTAAAACTATTATATAGATCTTTAAAAAATATATTTCAAACAAATCTTTGCTTTTACCTACTTCAAGAAATATACAGTAATGATAAATAAAAATAATTAAATATATTATACATACCAGTATTCTAGTTTAACAATAAAAAATTACATTACATTAAAAAGCAAGTCAAATAAGATAGTTAAAGTATAAAATAATATCAGAATTTTCTTCCTTCTATGTTATACAACATACTTAAGCTGTAACGCACCTATATCCGAGGTATAAATACATTCAGGTAATAAAACTACCTGCTAAATAACTTTTATAAGTCAATATTTCTAGTTTTTAAAATGTAAATATATTTTAAAAAAGAATTAACTAATTTAAATAAAACAAATTCTAACAACTGACTGGGATAATGTAATACAGTGAACCTTCCCTATTATCAACACTTGCGAACGACGCAGTTTTTAGATGAAGCTTAACAGAGTGACCTAGTTGTCAACCCATTCACCGTTCATTGTTCACCAGGGTTGAACATTGAAAAGACCTTCGGATCTCTTTATAAATTAGCATTTAGAACGTTAGTACAACGCACGCCCATTTGGCTAATTATCAACGCGCTTCCGCAATGATCGGTTTTCCTAAAATATCATCCCTTGTTAAACTCGGTTAATTAATGTTTACCCCCAACTTGACGAATCATTTTTCATGAGCCAATAACGATTAATAGGTATGTATACATATCTACAATTAATTAAAACCATCAAAAAAAAAAAAACTGTATAATATCGAATTACCACCAGATTGGTCCGATTGTAGCAAATAAGCACGTTCTTATATTAAAGATAGTAACCCTTTAGGCGTAGTTTGAGGAGACACCCCGTTACTCAACCCTATAAACAGTCCAGTGGACCAAGCAATTATCGTTATTTCGCACGTGGCACCTACAAGGAATACTGTAATGGATAAATGTCCTTTATGTGTGACTAAGCAAGGCAATGTGTACTATCGCTTGGACTACGCTATCACGCAAACGGGACTAGGAAATCCGGGCGCAATAAATTACCCGATGCTGCCTTGGAATATACAGGATCCATAGAGTAGTCCGATTTTGAGCAGTACATAGTACCCTTGATTATGCCCAAAGAGAAAAGTGACGTGCGAGAGAGAGTATTAGTCACGGCGTTGGTGTAAATGCTGTCGTTGCCAATAAAGAAATGCACTGGGGGATTTGCGACGGGATTAAATTGGCAGGCCCCCGTCAAACTGTAAACAATGGTTAGGCGCGAAGAGACACGCGTTCGCTGGGCTATTGGGAAATGGGAAACGCATTTATTGCATTTACACACACCAATGCATTACCCACCAACGAGCAATGCTCGCTCGTCTGAAACGAATTTACGCAGCAGACACACACACACACACATACAGAGAGATAGGCATTTGTGACAGATGGTAAATACACTAACATTTGCTGTGTCTTTCATAAACAATACATGTATATGAGTTATTGCGTTTGATAATAATTTCGACGAAAATGATGGGAAACAAAACTGGGATATCGATTTTCCACTTTGAGTTGTGCGAATATGAGTACAAAATATACATCTAAAAATTATTGAAATAACATATATATATATATATATATATATATATATATATATATATATATATTTATATTTATATTTATAAAATATAAAATTTGTTGAGTATAGTTCAAAAATGATAAATATTTTTTCTGAAAAGTGTACTTCACTAAAATATTAGTATTTTTTAACGATATATTTTTATATTAAATATAGTATAGTTATATTACTATGTATATAGTATACATTAATTAATTTTTAATGTTAATGTAAAACATTTGAAAATTGCTATCATGTTTCAAAATACAGTTAAAAAGTGATTACTTATAAATTTAGTCTTGCTGTAAAACAGAAAATTGTCAATATCAAATACGTAAATAACATCTTTATTTTATATATAATATTAAAACGAGCAGAATTATATAAATTTTGTTTGTTAAATCAATTTATTATTATTGATTTTTTTATTTCTTAACAATTTTGATGAACAATTTATATAAATTCAAAGTTTACACGTTATAACATAATTCTTCAAAATAAATAAAAACATTAAGTATATTAAAAATAAAATTATTGCAAATATTAATATTTCAAAATTCATAACATTTATATGTTTTAAGATACATCTTAAGTATTTATTTAAATTACAAGTTTAATATAAATAATAAATATTTTGATGTTGTAATATTAGTATTATTATTATTGTTTATGCAAAATACACAAACAAATTGAAGATATTAGTTGTCTAAAAGTGTCTCAATTTCCGTATTGAATGTTTCAAATTCAAAACTAGTTCTCACGAAGGTATATTTACAAACTTTACGGCCATTTAAAATTGAAACTCGACTAAGCTAGACGTAATAACGTTAAAAACGCACATAAACAAACATAAATTTCAAGATAAAGAATTAACTACGATAGTCAATGCTCAAAAACAATAGGCCATAGGTCTTAAACAACCAGCATAACATTTGATCATAATTTATTAGACAAATCCTTTTTTTTTTGTTTCTGATATATTAAAAAAAGTTAACATAAAATTTCAGAGCACCGAAGGAAAAACAAACTAACGTACAATCTACGACAAAAACTCACGAGAAAGAGTTAAAAGTCCAACGCCCGCATATGGAAAGTTAAAATATCTGGGTTATTTGTTTTCGAAAGAATGTACAGCCATTGACAGGGTAACTTATTTACGATGGCATCTTTATGAGGGTAGCTCACCAGTCCCGCGCCCGGCTGACACCATTGGGGTCGAGAGTTACTATTAATTTTAGTTTTTCTAGGCAATAAAAGTGACAGACTGTGTATGTGTGCCAGGATCCAAGTTAGTTATACCAAGAACTGAACTGTGTTGCCCTTAAACTACCACAGCGCGCTTGGTGGTTTGCCCGTGACACAATGGACAAGTCACAGCTCATAGTCGCCCAGAAAAGGTAAATTTGTCAGCTGGTGGGCTTCAAATACAACGAATGATGGATGATGCTACCAAAATGCATCCTTCGCAATTAGCTTGCGCATCGGCAGAGATAAAGAAGCGTTTCTTGGGAGCCAATAAAGCTATAAATAAGAAATTTTACTAGGGAGCAATTGCTTTTTGACAGTTTTATAAATTTTCAGCAAGTGCTCTTCGAGCATATTTATGACACCGAAGAGAATCAATTTTACTAAAATATAAATAATGCACACGCTAAAATGCGAAGTCTTCTAGAAAATTACTCTGTCATCGAAAACAGGTATTTACACTATATTAAACAACAAAACAGTTTTTCTAGTTTAAAGTGCTTACAAGTTGAAAAAGTCAGTTTCATAAACAGGATGATTATTAAAGTTAATCGTTTTATTGACCTACCATAAAATCGAATTGCAGAAATCATTTTTATATTGCTGGATATCATAAAACTTTTAACAAAAAATGTTGTAAATTATTCTTCTATGCTATTCGTATATAACCGTGTTTCATTTAAACATTTAAAATATGCCGGTGTAATATCAATATTTCATGTCAAAATTATCACCCTCTGTATATCTTCGCTACAACTATAACTCGTCAGTTATTTATTTAAAAAAGCAGAAAGATCTCGTTTGAACATTTTGTACACGTTATTTCCCAGTGCTTGATCTAAATAATAAATAGATGTATGCATAAACTTCTTCTTTAATTTTTAAGCAAAAGTTTCCGTCTCTTGATGGAAGAACAACGTTGCAACACAGAAAAGTACTAAAAACTAAAGTTAAACTTTAGTTTACGAGAAGGTGCAAAGTATCATATATGCAGTTTTCGTCGCCGAGAGAGTTAAAGTGTTATCATTCAGTTTTAAAATTTTAAAGATCGTGTAATCAAATCTTTCTGGTGATAATAAATCTTCCACGAAAAGCAGTAAAAAATTTGGTATGCAAGCTAAAACATTATATATATATATTATATTTTAAATCAACAAATATAAAATAATGCACTTAGATACCACAGAGCACTTGCTATAAATTAAACAATTTGTTGATATATCTAAACATTTTATTTGAAAAGATACAATGACAGTTAAATTAAACAAAGTGCTCCAAATTATATTAATACATAAATAATATAATAAAATTTTTTCAAACTGAATACAATTTCTTATTTTAAAAGTCATGTTATATTTTTTAATATATTTCTTACAATTTATTAAAAAAATATAACATACAATTTTTACAAATTTTATCATAAAAGAGTGGCTATCTACTTTATTTAAAATTATAGTCTGAATGACAATAAAATGCATAAAAATTAAATGATATACACGTATCGGAAATATATTTAGCAATTAATGTTAATCAATATAAAGTGTTTAGTGAGAAAATTGTAAAACAAATATGATAATGTGCAGCACAAACAAAATATAATAAGTTTGATTGCAATTGTTCACATTCTGCAACAACTTCATATTGAACAAAGTGACCAAGTAGCGTCTGCAACGAGCAGAACAAACTGTTGCGGCTATTTGTACCGCAGACACCAAGTTCATAGGTCAGCTCGGCAGAGAGATGGACACGGTTTTCTGAACAGTGCAGTCACCGTCGCTTTAGAAATAAATAAATTTATTGTCCATATCTGTGGTGGGTGGCGCATTTCATGATCTGAGAAATCGTGCTCGCTAGCCCCATCTCTCTTTTGCCCATACTCGTTCAAATGGCCCGCGGAACAATCCATCTCTCTACTTTTTTTTAGCCGAGCAAGTGCGCGCATTTCTCCTCTCGTTCGATTAGGTAACGAGTTGGGTTCCGTCCCCCTGTAATTTGTCCGACTCGCTAAGTAGACATCTTATAATAAAAAATAATTTAGTTCAAGTTTAATCTCGACTTGCGGTGAATTTTTTATCTCGTATGGTTCTTTGTCTGGCCCGCGCGCGCGATGTTATTGTAGTTTGTGGTTCGAATGAATGGTTCTCAATCAAGATGAAAGAAGGCAATATGAGACTAATCGGTTCGGAAACCATTCGCGATTGTTAAAACATTAGATCATCGGGTTGAGAAATTTAATATCATCACGTTATAAAATTACTCATAAAATAATATATAATTACCCCTGAGAAGTTAGCAATAAAGTTCCAGCAATAAATCCTATACCTCGCCATACTAATGTTTTGCTTAATAACTAAAAAACTATTTAGCGGATTTTAATTCGGTTTGCAGCATTCATTAGTTTATATCTTTTTCTAGTTTTGTGCTAATTTTGTTTTACGAAATATTTATTAGAAATATTAAAAAAATGATTTTGAATAAAGTGCTCTGAAAATTTTACAATTTTTTCTAAATATTTATATTACCATTCAATATTTTTTAAATCTGTTCTAGCACAAAACTCGTACTTAATAAAAGCTATCAATTGATATATAACTCATTATAATTACGTTTTTAATTAATTAGAATTCGACGATTTAATTCCCTCGAAAATTAAACATTTATTGAAATACTTAAAATTTCTCAAATTTTTGTATGGACAAAAATTGTGTGAATACTAAATCATTCTACCTAGTTATGTTAAAAAAAATTATCAAAAAATCTTAATTAGATAAGAAGTTATTTAATAAAATTATATTTTTTTTTTATAATTTCCAACTCCGTCAAATTAACATATGTATCGTTGAAATTTTGCATAGATAAAACTTGTATAGATAGAACGTAATATTATCTAATTATGGCAAAAAGAATTGTCAAATTATCTTGATTAGAAATAGAGTTATATCATAAAATATAAGTCATTGCAATTTCACTATGTAGATAAGACTCTTATATATATACACACATTTCGACAGTCGTTTTCAGTTCAGCAATAAATTGTTTTGTCTAATATAACTTAAAAACGAATTAATATTTTTTTTTGTGGTTTGAAGCAATCAATTGTATACATCTTTCTCTAGTTTTGTGCTAATTTTATTTTACTAAATATTTATTAGAAATATTTATAAAATGACTTTAAATGATAAACTGATAATTTCAAACTCCATCAAATTAACATATTTCTAGTTGAAATTTTGCATAGATAGAGCTTGTATAGTTAGAACGTAATATTATCTAATTATGGCAAAAAGAATTGTCAAATTATCTTGATTAGATTAGTGTATGTTTAACAGCATGTGCATGACCTGCTCATAATTGGTGCTTTGACGTGGCGAGTGGGCTTAATTGGAAAATATGTTTAAAATATG
Source organism: Clivina fossor (assembly GCA_963966155.1). Lineage (NCBI taxonomy): Eukaryota > Metazoa > Arthropoda > Insecta > Coleoptera > Carabidae > Clivina > Clivina fossor. The sequence goes on along the minus strand of OZ014563.1, from coordinate 6,703,974 downwards.
AAACAATTATTTTTGAAACAAAATTTGATATAAACATATTAAAACACAAACATATATTCCATTACCAAACCAATTGCAAAAACAATGTAAGATATAAGCTATTGATTATTACAAACCACAAAAAAATATTGATTCGTTTTTAAGTTAAAATGTCTTTTTTTTTAATTATCAGTACATTAGAAAAAAAGTTATGTCATCATAAATTGTCATTCATTATTCACTGTAGTATATCTACAATATATATATATATATATATATATATATATATATATATATATATATATATATATATATATATATATACTCTCTGTTAGACAAGAAAGGTCGCCCCAGCTACCTGCTTTTAAAATTGCCGCCGAACTTATAAATAAGGCCGACTTATATTTTATGATATAACTCTATGTCTAATCAAGATAATTTAACAATTCTTTTTGCCATAATTAGATAATATTACGTTCTAACTATACAAGCTCTATCTATGCAAAATTTCAACTAGAAATATGTTAATTTGATGGAGTTTGAAATTATCAGTTTATCATTTAAAGTCATTTTATAAATATTTCTAATAAATATTTAGTAAAATAAAATTAGCACAAAACTAGAGAAAGATGTATACAATTGATTGCTTCAAACCACAAAAAAAAATATTAATTCGTTTTTAAGTTATATTAGACAAAACAATTTATTGCTGAACTGAAAACGACTGTCGAAATGTGTGTATATATATAAGAGTCTTATCTACATAGTGAAATTGCAATGACTTATATTTTATGATATAACTCTATTTCTAATCAAGATAATTTGACAATTCTTTTTGCCATAATTAGATAATATTACGTTCTAACTATACAAGCTCTATCTATGCAAAATTTCAACTAGAAATATGTTAATTTGATGGAGTTTGAAATTATCAGTTTATCATTTAAAGTCATTTTATAAATATTTCTAATAAATATTTAGTAAAATAAAATTAGCACAAAACTAGAGAAAGATGTATACAATTGATTGCTTCAAACCACAAAAAAAAATATTAATTCGTTTTTAAGTTATATTAGACAAAACAATTTATTGCTGAACTGAAAACGACTGTCGAAATGTGTGTATATATATAAGAGTCTTATCTACATAGTGAAATTGCAATGACTTATATTTTATGATATAACTCTATTTCTAATCAAGATAATTTGACAATTCTTTTTGCCATAATTAGATAATATTACGTTCTATCTATACAAGTTTTATCTATGCAAAATTTCAACGATATATATGTTAATTTGACGGAGTTTGAAATTATAAAAAAAAAATATAATTTTATTAAATAACTTCTTATCTAATTAAGATTTTTTGATAATTTTTTTTAACATAACTAGGTAAAATGATTTAGTATTCACACAATTTTCGTCCATACAAAAATTTGAGAAATTTTAAGTATTTCAATAAATGTTTAATTTTCGAGGGAATTAAATCGTCGAATTCTAATTAATTAAAAACGTAATTATAATGAGTTATATATCAATTGATAGCTTTTATTAAGTACGAGTTTTGTGCTAGAACAGATTTAAAAAATATTGAATGGTAATATAAATATTTAGAAAAAATTGTAAAATTTTCAGAGCACTTTATTCAAAATCATTTTTTTAATATTTCTAATAAATATTTCGTAAAACAAAATTAGCACAAAACTAGAAAAAGATATAAACTAATGAATGCTGCAAACCGAATTAAAATCCGCTAAATAGTTTTTTAGTTATTAAGCAAAACATTAGTATGGCGAGGTATAGGATTTATTGCTGGAACTTTATTGCTAACTTCTCAGGGGTTATATAATTTACTTCTGTTATCTGTTGGTTTTTGTCTACATTCTATTTTAAATAAATTTATTGCTTTCGTCGATAACATTTTTATATTTATTAATATTACTTAATAAAATATTTGATGTATTTCCGTTTTCATTAATATCACGTAAACACATTTCATGTATTTTCATTTCTATCAAATAAAACAAATATTTCAAAATACAAAAATGACTATTTTGTAAGAATTATAATAAAATAAAACTTTAGGTTACAGTTCTGTATTTATATTTATTTATAATCGCCGTTTTGACGAACTCAATGTCCGTCTTTATCAAAAAAAATTATACAAAAATGAAACAATTTTAAATTCTAATTTTTTCTGTTCTGTATCATTGTAAAATACTCAATTTATATTAAAAACAACATGCTTTGTTGATGCAGTGATCTGCTTAATTAAATTAATTAAAAAAACCACAAACATTACACAGTTATTTGTTTAATAAATTTATGTAATAATAAAATTCAAATTAATTGTATTGTCTCTTGAATGTTCCCACATTAATTAAAATTTATTTTGTTTTAATTTTACATAAATGACATTTCTATATTTAGTAATTTTATTTAATATTAATACTTTTGGTATTACATATTACAAAAACAAAATTAGATCAATTTTGTACTGCATATAACTAATAAATTAAATCAAATTTTTACTGCATATATTACAAAAATAAAATAATAATAACACAAAATTATTATTATCTTAATATTAATAAAATTGTATCATAAAAATTTTAATATTCAAATTGTTCCATAAAAATAATACGTTGAAAAGTTACTTTACTATATTGAATATAATAATTTCAATTTTATTACAATATCTTATATATAAACATATAATTTCTAACAAACCAGACAAATAAACAAAATTTAAATTACAAATTATTGAAACAAAAAACTTCCTAAAATAATATCAAAATATTTACAGTATTTTTCCAGAAAAAAAACAAACGAAATTCGTGTAAAACAAGAGAAGAAATAACCGACGCTGAAACGTAGCGTTGCCCGGATCGATATGGCGTCTGCCAGCGTTCCCGTTCACGATTGGGGGAAAGGGGAAAACGTCGTTTCCAAAGACCGACTAACACACAATTCGCGACGCGTAAATCCGCGAATGATCAAAACGTTGCGGGGTCGTTGACAATAACGCCCCGTTTCGTGGTAAATACCGGGTCATCTTTCACGCGACAATCCTAAAGGACACTGCGTCGTGTCCTTTTGCGAAACTGAAATGTCTCCAATGGCGACGGGAATTTTCGTCGCCTTGAAGTCGTCGGTTGAATCCGACGGACGAGGACGCAAGTTGGAAGTCAGAAGTGAGGCGTGAGTTGAAACGCTTGACGCTGCTGTTTTGTCACAATACAACAATTGAATAACGACAATTCATCATCTATTCAACGCTTGGAACGATTTAAAATGCGATGCGATGATTCGTTTCGTGTCAAATTGTCACTTTTTTCAGCAAGGATAACTGATTTTGTGTTTGTTTGTTTACTTACATGTCGTCACTGTGATATCATTGTTTTGAATTTCATAAAGTTTTGATTTATATAGTTGCATTTTCAATTTAAATATTACTGTTATTATTCATATTTATGTAAAGTATAATTCAAATTAAAAATAGTAGTTTTTTAAAAGCACATACACAATTACGCCATGTACCCATAATTCAAGATAATAATTTAAAAATATATTTTTTTATTCTGAGTTTATGTTTATAATTTTATAATTTTAAGAAACAAGTAATAGTTATATTGTTTGTATTTGTAATTAAATAATCTTGACTTAGCATAAAGGCTAATATAATTATTATAAGCAATTTACCAACAAAATAATGACTATATAAAACAATAAACGAAGAGAATTAGATTATTTCTCGTGCAACGTTGAGTATTTATCTATTACTACTTAAAAATAAGTGTTGAATTTCATTATAAAAACTCAATTAACATATAAATTATTACTATAATAATAAAAATTAAAGAGTTCCTGTATTCATGTATTACTTTGGTACATCAGAATTCAAAAATTATAGCATGAAAAATGTTGAAATTTAATCACAGACTATAAAATTTATTTTTAGATTTTATTAGAATTTAACTTCATAAATAATTTAAAAACTTATTACATACCGAGCAATGCTAAATATTTCAGATAGTTGCATCTATAGATTATGATTACAAAACTATTTAAAAAGTACAGAAATATATACAAATAATAAACAAAATAAAAAAAAAATATATTAATCATATAAGTTTTCTATGAAATTTCATATTCCTTGCTCTCATGCGATCAGTAGCAAAACATCATTAATATAAATTTTATCCCATTTTCATTAATATTTAATTGGGTAGAAGAATAAGAAACCACACCACGTTTCTTTTTTCTTTTCTATTCTCCGTCTGCGACAAAATCAACGACGTGTTCCCGAAAACCAATCCGTAGTAAGTTTAATAATAAATATCCCCCTAGTGTTCGGTTGGCCGAATGGACGAGAAAAGAAATAGAACGTTCCGGGACTTTTAGAGGCGTTGAAACGAAAGAGTTCGCGCGGAATGGTGGCGGCGTTCGTCTACATTAAGTTAACGTTTGGCCAAGGCGAGAACGAACGACGAAGAAAAAAACCTATTTCGTTACAAACGAAAAGCCCCCGTTTGGAAGCTATACCGGGATATCGGTGCCGGGAATCGAAGATTGATGAGTGCTGAAAACGGTACAGCAGAAGAACACAGACTCCACGTTCGGGCGCTGCCTGCATTCGTCGAAATTCAGACGTTTAGCCGCCGTGCGCTTTCGACACCTCTAATGCATAATAAATGCTTCTGCACATTTGCATTTTAATTATAATACCGGAGTTATCTACACACGTTCAGTGAGTTTGTACGACCCGATACTTGGGTTCTCTGACTCGCTCTGTATTATTCTGTGCAAGGCTGGCGTTTCTCCGACACTAGGTAATAAGCTAGCATCAAATAATGCTTCCTATTTCGTCTTTTCCTTCTAGTTACTTGTATTTTGCTAGAAGTATCGAATGATAATGCTTGTTCTACAAGATATAGTTGCTGTATTATAAAATGGCCGATGGTTTTATACATTTGATTATGATAGCACACTTTATTATTTACTTTTACGATTTAGATAGAAATATTTGATAAATATAATTGGTAAATATTAATTTACTTTACAATATAAATGCAGATTTACATGGTATGATAGCTATTATCTACATAATTGAAATTAGTAACTAAGAAATCCAAATTACCATATGAATTTTTGCTTCCACCGTATTTGTCTTTAACGATAAACATTTCAACCATTAAATGTTCCAAAACCTGCAGGTTTCTTCCAATCTATTATGAAATTAATTTGAGATCAGTTCACAACTGTACGACGCATGCGCAATGTGAAATTAGTTGCACAAATCTTACAGTTGCTTAGTTATGTCGTGTTTTCAAAGATTTAAATCTTAATAGCAGAATTATATAGTTTGATAAAAAGTAAAAATATATACTATTAACCATTTACATAACTTAATTCTGAATTCGTTTTCCTAACCCATAACTAAAGGTATTAAATTAATTTTTATTTTAATTTTTTGCCACATTTGATAGTATCGAGAAAAAATGGTTTGTATTATGTAAAAAATAACGTGAAAAAAAGAGAATTGTAATAACTGTCATTCAATACATTTGCTGAGAAAAGGAAACCATATTTGGCAAAGAAAAACATTAAAATTTTCCAATATTTTAGTTGAAACTATATCCAAAATCAATACCTAATACGTAATCAAATTTCAATATGCAATAATTTTTAAATTACTAGCATACAACCAGAATTACTAATTTCAGAGTTTCGAATAAAATATTATCGTATACAATCATAATAATACAATAACAATATAATACAAACATGCATACCGGATTAATAATTGCCTTCAGCAAGAGTACAATGTATATAATAAACACATTTTCCCCAAGACTAAATTTATGAGTGAAAAAATGCATTTAATAACAGAAAGCGTAAACGTGCTCGAGTACATTGTCCTTCCGGAAGGAACAAATCAGTTATTTATCTTATCAAGTTTACTGACATTTATATGAAATGTCTGCATCCTGTTACTAACTTAAATTGTATACATTGTTTGTAAGTGCTTATTTTATATTGCTATTAGTACAATAAATTATTTTACTCGCTGTATATGCTCTCTCGCCTATTTAAAATAACAAAAATATATACAAGCTCAAAATAAACCAGGAAAATTATCTAGTGTTGACTGCAGAATGTGTTAGGCTTAAAATAATTTCGGTGAGTTAATTTGGGTTTAGACAAACTGAGCCATCGTTGTAAATATTACACCTTATAATTTATTATGTTTTCTTTAAAGTAGTTCAACAATAATTCATGTTAGGAAACACAAACTAAATATCTAAATATTTCGAAAATATGGTTGGTTATACAGTCTAAATCAGATTTGACAAATCTACAGTAAATTTTCTAGATATGTATATTAATTTATATTATAATTTGTCCAAGGACCAAACTTAATCAGTTATTAATTACGCAAATAATCTGTCAGCTGTTTTCGAAACGCCCGATTGACTGCTTAGTTGGCAACTTTATGTTAGCTGGCATGTGTTCAAAAATGTTTTATGCAACTAGCCCTATTTGTAATTAAAATTTACACCATCATTACAAGAAAAAAATGCTACACAATTTAGTTCTGTTTTATTTTACTGAAGAAGGTTTCCGCGTAGTAAACTAAAAACGTTGTATTATAATTAAAATAAACAAAATGAAATCCTAAATTATTTTTCTTTTATTATAATGAGTATTGAAATGTTATTAATTACAAATATTAGAGATGTAATAATTAATAAATTTTTCATCATATTCATGTGGATTGACCCTTTAAATATAATGTTCGTAAAATAATATACTGGAAATAATATTTTTCAGTAAATATCATAAAATTAGCACACCATCAATTATTGTTATGGTATTTTTTATTACATGTAAATATTAATTCTTTCTACCTGGTCTAGATTATCGCATAAATGTTTGCATTTTTATTGTTAGAAATAACAATAACGCAATTCCTAATGAAATCATGTATTTGTTGCTGCTTTTTTAAAAATTAGTTATAATTTCTTTATAAATACGTTACTTTGTTTAAAATTAAAATAGTATAAGGGTTATTGACTCGGCAGCCATTGTTATTGTACTAGGTATTAAAAACTCATTAATAATCTCGAATTCGAACAATGACAATCCGGTCACAAATCGAGATAAATACAATTAAACAAAAGACGACATTTGTCAGAAACACGTTAAAAGGTAAAAGCAATGAAAGTTGTATATCAACACAATCGGGTTCACTCCAGTCGCGGTGGACCAGTTTTTGTCTCGCGCCTGCGCGGTGCCAGGCATCGGGGCCGAGATGGCGTTGAGCGCGCTGGTCTTGACCGCGAAGAGGTCTTGACCTGGGACCACACGGACCCGGGCGGGTCGTTCGCCAGCTACGTTCGAAGCACGGGCCCAAGCCGTATCGAATTCGTGCTCATGATTTTATGAACGTACTTAATCATATTTTTAGGTCACGTATTGTTATTTTTTTGTTGCTCTGGTTCGATAAACAAGCGCGCATTGACTGAACCGGCCACCGATGACTAGATGAAACAACTAAGAAACCACTACTGCTGTATTCCGAACGCGTACCTACAGCACTGTATGGATTCACTGTATGAATTTGGTGCTTGGGGTGCCGTTTTCGTATTTTGTGTTGGGTGGAAAACGTATTGGAATACTAAATAGGTTTTTATTCAATACGTGTCCCGCAAAATTTGGATTCCTAATAAAACTACACTTTTATTCAAAATGGTTAAGAATACAAAAGAATACAACTACCAAAAAACATACTAAAAGAAAATTATTGTTACATTTCAGAAATAAAAATATAGATAAAACTAGAATATTTTTTTTACAAATGTAAAAAACATTGGAATAATTTATTAAATATAAGGGCAAACATATAATTTAATATTAAATATCTGTTAGTAACCTGTGAGTAAACATAACAAAAAGAACATTAAATTGTTGAAATTAATATATAATTTTTAGATGTGTTCTAATTTTACAGTTACGATACTTAATGAATGTAAATTGTTGCTAAATTATTTATATGTTGTCATTTGTCATAATACGATGACTACTTTGTCCACAATTTATTGGAATATTGGAACTAATCTATCCATTAGATTGTTGAGAGTTGTTCGTACTTTAAATTTATTAGCAATAAATTTAAATTATCATTTAAACAAATCATTAATTTTAGGCATATTCTATAAATGTATAGACTTATAGTTTAGAAAAATTCGTATTGTATTTTAGTCATCTTTTTTATGCAATTTTATCTAATTTACAGATCTATGGAGTTGTAGAAAATCTTAGTATCTCACCGCATGAAATTCATTAAAAATAGATTTGAACATAGCCTTAAATTATTTTTATTATTTAAATTATATTTAAATGAATATATAATAAAAATATGTGCAATATTTGAAGAGGTACCTACCTTAAAAAAATTGAAAAATACCGCTCTCATTAATATTAAAAGTAAAATTTAGTGTTCAATATTTTTACTAATATTTCAATTAAGGCAAAAAAAAAAAAATGTAAATCTAGTTTGGTTTTTCAAAGAAAACACATTAAATATAGCAATAAATCATAAAATAATTATTTACCTTTCATTTCACTTTCAATTTGCCATATTAACTTTTCAACTAAATGCGTATTTATACTAACTTAATGTTTGTTGATAACAATTCTAATTAATAAAGTTACAGGAAATAACAATTTTAATAACAAGTTTTCTAAAAATAGCATTTGCACTATAAAACCAAAACGATAACTGTAATAAAAACGAAAATAAAGTAGGAAAATTTTATCTGACATACTAAAAAAATTCATAAATTGTATATTTGATTCAATAAGCAAATGGAAGCGGAATATTTTTTTTTTATAGTAAATCCTACTGGAATTAAAATTATGAAATGCATCATACGTTAATTAATGTAATAGGTCACGTATATTATCCATCAGTTGACTGAAAATATGCGTTGAATGTTGCTTTATTTTTAATCTCCTTCAAACAGAACTTTAATAAATTTAATTAACTACAAAAGCTTTGCACTAATGAAGATTACAAAGAATCTTCACTGACTTAATTTTCGCAATTTCGCGTTATACTACTTAAGAGAAAAATCGGAAAAAAAACATAATTTAACGCTGTTAAAAAATAAAATTATCATACTGTAACAGTAAAATAATAGAATATATTTTCGGATAAAAAATTTTACAAATTAATTTATTTAATTACGACTCTACGTAAAAGGCATACAATTCACTATCAATATTTTTAATTCAAACAGTCAAAAACAAAATTACACATTGTTAATATAATAAATAATTATAAGTTTAGACGTAACCAATTATTATGCATATTACTCATTTGTGGTTTGTTTTTTCAATTAGCTATGCGCTCAAAATGACCAAATTATTTTAAGTGACTATCGTAACACCTATATCATTCTACGAGAATCATGTGCATTTTATATTTCTGCAATCAAGCACATAACACGTACCTTACCTTAATGTTGGTACTAAAAGTACATTGTCTACAAATAATCAAGTTTTCCTGAATACGATTACCTTACGTTTCAAATAAACATAAAAGTTGTTAATAAAACTGGATAATTCAGTTTCGAATACGTAGTTTAATTATAAAATCTAATATAAACTTTATTAGTTGTTTTAATTTCTACAAATATTTTTTAGAAAAGTTAACATATATCTTTTGAAAGTCATACAATAAATTCCGTACAATTAGTTTACGTTAAATAATAGAAATCATTTTGCGGAATTTTAACGTTTTTAATTAAAGTCACAATTATAATTCATACTAAAACAATAGTCTATTAGTTTTACTGCAAGAAGTAACGTTTCAGTATGTTAAATTTTCCAAGTAACTGATTAGATATGCGAAATTCCATTAGATTTACGCTGAAATCTACTTCAGAAACAAAGGGTAATATATATTCCGATTATTTGAACACGAGTCCCACATCTAATTCTCTTGTTTGTTGAAAACACTGTGTCCGATCAAGCCCCTTCATTATTAACTTCCATGCATTGGAACGTTGCAGTTGCACGAAAATAAAACAAATTGCAGCATTTTGGTTCTTCTTCGGACCACTTAAAATCAGTGAAACGGTGACGCGAGCTAGATTTATGTGTACCGGGAGAAAGAACCGGTCCTTTTTTCCTCTTTTTATCCTTGATGTATAACTCTTAATATCGGAAGACAAGAAGCGAGTGGGGTAGATGTTATTACTGTCAATAGCACACCCTTCGTAAGGCACCATCCGGAAATTTGTTTAAGCCATATAAGCGCGTTTAACGGCCGCCATATTTAACTTTGCTGACAGCGTTCGATAGGACTCGTATGTCATCAGATTTTCTTTCGACGATTCAGACCCTGTTTTTTTTCTTCTTTCCGTCCCATAAGGTCACGTACAAAAACGAATGCACATTCGAGCTGCCCGGTTTTAATGTTATATCGGGGCAATTTCGTTATTTCGTACCAGAGTTTTCTATTTTCTCTTCGTTTTTCCGTTTGCCAATTCACGAGTTTCTTGCCCGCTTCTTTCGTAATACAATTTTTATTTTATTGGCAACGTTGCATTCATGATTTGTTGTTATTGGACCAATTTTATTTTACAATAATATTAGTTTTGTAATGTTAAAAAATCTAAAAAAAATCATGCATACCATTTATACATAAGGGTGTAGCATAAATTCTTTTCCTTCAAACATAAAGTAATTTATAAGAAACATTCACATTTACGCATGTAAATGTTGCTTCATCCATATTCTTAATATTTCTCGTTTATTCGTACTACTTAGTATTTAGAAATATTGGCTCTCGAAAAACATTATCTATCATATCATACTTTCAATATCACTTACATAATTATATTCTTTGCACTAATGTTGGTTAAACATTCGTTCAAGATAGAAAAACCATTATAAGTGACTTTATATATACCTATTTTCGTAATAATATTTTTTTTCTATTTTGCACACATTGTACAGCAATTTATTCCGCACTCGATCGCTCCTAATTATACTACTTATTCCATACAGAAATCTCAATTCCGCAGCAATAAATTTATTTATAATTGAAATTGAACAGCAACTCTAAAGTCCAGTAGCTAAGACAATTATTGCGTGACAAATTATAAATAATAAATAACATAAACCGTCTGAAATTATATCGCGTTGTTGATCATATATATAAATACTGCATAATATATCTCACGTATTGAATCGAAACAACAGCCGTTAAGTAGTCAGAGAGTGTTTTGTTTCTTTTTCCGATTGTCGATTATTTCGAAAAATAAAAGCCGATACTGAGCAGTGCGTATATATGCGAGCACGCGTACACGTACCGAAACCCGCGAGAGAGCAAAACGTTATGGCGTTAGTGAATGAGCATGTTGGCGCGCGGCTGCCTGAAAATTACCGGCTCCTCTCGCAATTACATTGTTAAACAAACACGGGCTATTCAATAGCCAGAGTTGAGATCTACGCACAGATAGCGAAGCCATTACGCCGTATTAAATATAAGAGCCGGCCCCAACTTCTCTACATGTGCTATGGGTATAAGTACGTATATATAACCATCATAAGACCCGGAGAAACAGGAAGGAACAGATCGTGTTGGCTTTGTCTTTCTCGCTCTTCGTATGTGTATATTTGGTAAAGCTTCATTCACACCTTTGAAATTTTGAACTTTTTAATTTAATTTGATGGAATCATGTATTGGTTAATTTTAGTAAAGCTTTGTGCATAATCATTGTCTATTTTATATATGTTTTATATCAAAAAAAAAATATATTAAAACTGTTGATCATTTTTTGAATATGAAAATTTGTTTGAAATCTAAACTATGTAACTATGTCTAGTAATTTAATAATATATAAACTCATAAATTGTAGACTCGAAAAATATTTCAATAAACAATTGAACATTATAAAACAATTATATGAAGAAACTATTCTTTTTTTAAATTGCATTTGGTCAAATAATTGAAAGCGTAAAACTATTAAATTTTCCATAGATTAACACAGTATGATCTTAACTGGTTTATAAATGTGAGTAAGTTTAGTAAATATCGAAGTGTAAATGGAGCTTTATGTGTACGTGTATGTGCAATTAGGCGAAACGCCACGCGCACCACTAGCACCTATACCTTTTTACGAGTTCATTAAATTAGATGAAGGTGCTTGGGCACTTGGACTATTCGAACGTAATTTTACAGCAGATCGCTAAACCTGCATTGTCGGCCAGCTAGGTAGAGAAGGGAAGGGGGAGGGGAAGTGACGAAAGGGACAAGTACAGTCACGCGCAAAGCCCAATGCCAGGGATGTAATAAATTTTTATTGTGTCTAGAATGAATAATGCTTATAGATCCTCTATTCTCTCTCTTTCTCTCGTTCCGTCCGTGATTTAAGCTCAAAACGACGGTTTTACAGGGTTCATTTCAGCGTTTACCATCAAAAGGCTCTCGAACAGTAAAAAGGAAAATTTGATTTATGACTATCTCGCACAATATGGAGGAACATTTGGAAATAAAATTACTTTAGCTGAGCGGCTGGCTCTCTTCTTGTTTTTCTTACACTTCAACCCTAGCAGCACTTCAACTTAATCGCTCACAATTAATCTAATTATTTTCGCCTAACGAATTTATCTTCAAATACACTTTCCATCTTGTACAATTACATTATAAAGACGAAGTTTCCCAACAAAGTTTCCTCACTCGCAACTAATTCAGTTTCATTTTTCCGATTCTAGCACTAACGCAACAAACTTTAATGTATGTTGCTGATGGAGTAACTTGTATAACACTAAAATTTAGTTGTAAATTTATATGGCTCAAGTTGTGCGAAGTGCTGAAGATCCGAGAAACACAAAAGTTTGTGGTCTGGTATGTACGACAAATAAACCAAAGGAATAAAACAAAATACACGTGCATTGAACAACGAAAAATAAAAGAAAAAAAACAACGGCCGCAATGGTCGTTGCTGAACAGGTTGGTTTCGAGAAAAATCATTACCGGACCCAACCGAGGTGAAAATTGCGCTTTTCTAGCTGAAGCATTCATCGTAAAGCCGGGCGACGGGATCTAAGAACGGAACCAAGACGAAATTAAGGTCGGGCGGGCGCAAGGAATAACGGTCCGTCGAACAGTCATTACAACCCTTGCTGAGTTGCGGGCTGCGGTCGTCCGCCACGCCGCCGCCGCCGCCTCGTTCAGCCAAATTTGATTAGCGAAGCACGATTAATGCCCGATTATTTCGCGGCAGATTCGGATAATGGTAGTGAAGCGCCTAGCTTTTAGTCGTGTCGGTCCAACCAACCATTGTCACGGACAGATCCATTAAAAAGCAATTTCTAACAACGTCGCGATAATATCTTTCCGCTGTCTTGAAAAGTCGTCCCGCGCAAAAACGAACAAAATTATATCCACAATGCCGGACTATGCTCTCTTACCGATCTCGTCAAATACTGGTTTCAAGTCACGTTCGCCAAATACATTTCAAAAATTCGGCTATAAAATAAGTAGGCACTTGTTCTAAAAATTAAACAATACTATTTTATTTTCAAGATATGATACCCTGTACGATAATAGATAATACTATTCTTATATCGGAGACAAAATAAATCTAACACATAATATGTTTTCGCGTCATCAAATGTAATTTGTTTGGGACAGCTACTGCATTATGAATATGTATTTAAATATTATCAAATTACAATAATAAAAATAAATTAGCATAATTTTTGAAGTATACAGTTGAAGTTATCAAAGCAATTATAAATTTTACAAATTGAAATTTATCATAATATATCACTCGACAAAATTTAATGATCATTAAGCTACATTCACTCTGCGGTTTTAACAGTAGCAGTATTAGTTACTACTGTATCTGCACAATACTATACAACTACTGTTAAAATTACAGACTTGAATGTATCTTATAATAATCATTAAATTTTATCGTATATCCCAGGTATAACAACATTTTTCTATTCTTGTTAAACAATGCTGTTTTGATAAGTAGTACTACTCACTACTGAAACCAAAAAAATTTGAATTATTACTCAACAATTTCTGAGCAATCGGAGTTTTATAAATTCATTATTCAACAGTTTGTGAAATGAAATTTAAAATATTTCACGAGCTAGCGTTGTTACTGTAATATAACCATATGGAAATGTCATTCATGTCAAATTCTAGTAAAAATTATATATTTACGTTCTGCAAAAAAAAATATCGTTTACCCCTTTATTGTAAGTAAATGTAAACTATTTTAAATATACAATTATTTTTTTCCCTAATAGAAATGAATAAAAGTTAAATTTAGCGTCAAAATAACACTTCCAATCGGTTCATTAAAATTTCGTAGAGCAAATCCGTGTGACACCTTTCGCATAAGTACGAAGGGACAACAGAGTGAAACGGTCGTGTCGTCAGGTCATTTGAGAGTCAGCAAATGTCGGAAGCCGTCGTTCCAGTGATTCGGTCGTCCCATTGACTATTATAAGACGACGCGCGCGGTACAGGGCCCCGAACCCCCATCGAATTAGCATGGATATGGAACGACCATTTCGTGCGGAGCTAACCCGAGCGGGATTACTCGGCAAACTCGGGCCTGGCCGGGATTAAAGTGACATCGACAGAATGAAGGAGACACACTCACCATGAAGCAGTCGGGTCCCTGCAGGCACATGGACTCGCCGTTCGGGCCGTCGTTCGAAAACTGCAAGCATAAAGAACAAAATCAAACATTAATCTCTCGCTCGTTCGCTCTCGCTGCAATCCGACGGATTAAAAACTTCATTAAAAGTTTTCGGGGAGGGTGGGCGAACGTCGGGTTGCGCTTCATTAAAGGCGACAGAATGCATTCGACGCCGTACACAACCCGGAGTAGTGGATAACGGGGACAGAGAGCTGGAATAGTGAGAAGGGTGGTTAACCACAGAACGACTGTCACAGACACGTTGTGCTCTACCCCCTAGCGATGCAACTGTCCTACTACCACTACTATGCTCTATTTCATTCTGTTTGCGTACTTTACATTTCTGCAATGGCCACTAAGCAGTGGCTGCAAGGGATAGAGAACAATGCATTCGCTCTGTCCTAATGTGTCCAAACCGGTACGGGAAATATATGTGCGTGCTGTTGCCATGCCAACGCTGTGACATAAACAAGCGACTCTCTATATATACAACATACTCATTTAGATAAATATACCTGCATGCTGATACAAACAATATTATATTATAAAATAATATCATACTGGAGTTTTTAGATACATTTTGTCTGAAATTGAAGAGTCAGCAAAACTTTTATAAATTTTTTTTTTAATTAAATATATGACAATGTTTCTATTTATATAAACAGATATAATTTTATAAAGACAAAAAATATGTAACAGATAAAAAATTATAAAATATATAAAAAATAAAAACGAGACAATTAATTGGAATTATTATTTAATTTTTGTTTTAGTTAAATTTATACAATAATTTGTACGTTTAATAGATATCTAGTTGCAATCTCGCGATACACTGGTTCAAAAACGCTGTTGTACGTTTAATATAAAATAGAAGCGTATTATTTTCATGTACGTAACTGTGTATTTATTATAATAGTGTTGATTTTAATAAAACTATAAATTTTAATTGCACATAGGTAGGCAATAAAACGTATAACATATAAATTAGCTACTGCATAACGAAGATGAAATAGACTGTACCGGAGGAATTATTCACAAAATCTAGTTACAGTTTAGTGTAGACATGGTCATGGCTGTCTGCGCTCGAAGCAAACACTACATTAACTCTGTTTCACAATGCAAATTAAACAGTTACATGCCATACACAATAGATACATATACACAAACTACATCCCAACGAACTTATTACAAACGCAACAAGATATATCGTATCTCTAATGAAAAAGTTACGTAAGTGCAAATAACAATGTTTCAAACGTAGAATTTTTTTACATTTTCTAAATATTCATAAAACATACTATTTCTGGTAAAAATACATATAGGTACAAAAAACAAAATATATAATCATCCCTATTTACAAAAATATCTATTGTTTTCATTAGTAAATCTTTACATTATCGATGTATTTGTCAAAAAAAAAAAACCTCTAGTTATATTTTCTCCTAAAATAAACAAATAAAAATTATTTTAACCCTAGATATATTGTAACATTGGCTCGGTTTTAAAATCGGTTTTAACTTAACTTTTATAAGTGCCAAGACTAAACAAATGACTCGTACGAGCTTATGTATTTACAAATTATTTTAGTTAAACAATAAGTTTGTAAGGAATAAACAAACTATACCACTACAAATATCATCATTTAATTTATAGATAATAATGCTTGGTAATAATAAACAGAAGTTAACTACTAACTCTAGAATAAATTCGGAATAAGTTACTCCATCAATGTTAATAGCATAGAGTTAACTCTAGAATAACTAATCTAAAAATATGAATGTATCTATTATTACCATGGAATAATAATAATTCTGTTAAAATCTTTGTTGGAGAGGATAGTAACAAGTAGAAAAATTATTGTTAAGACACTGTTCTATTGAAAAGATACGTTGGTATAGTTTTTAAATAAAATGTAAAATCAAAAATTTTACACATGTGTTTTCCATTGGTACAATATAAGCAATAATCCCGCGTGACAGAAAAAATATCGTCAGCAATTATGAACAACGTGTGACGCAGTCTTTTTTTCTCATTGAGCTTGTTCCCACGAGGCATCGCGCGATTTATGATTGGTCAACATTATATAAACCAATTCGAACGGTAGTGTTAACCAACGACGGATTTTATCTGTGTGCACAATATAGGTCGGTCAACAATTCATCGCACAGATTTAGGTTGGAACGACACACTCGATATATATATGTATATATGGGCCCAATAAATGCAAATGTTTGCGATACGTTTTCGTTCAAATAAATTTGGCAACGCTGCAACTCCCCGCACAGATTAATCACGAATTGGATTATTATGATATTGCTGTTTACTTTCCTGTTATCGTTTGATCACATATACATCTGTTCAGGACCGGGTGGGAATTTTACAGTATCCCGAACAAAAGTTTTATAACTAAAAAATAAAACTAAACAACTACAAAAACCAACAAAGCAAATACTTGTATATAAAATAAAGAAACGGAAAAGAAAATTAAAACATGGTGCCAAACCGTCAAAAAAGTGGAAATAAAGAATAAAACAATGCCAAAAAACTAAATTATTTAGAAGAAAATATAAAAATGTAAAAATAAAGCATTAGTAGATATTAAAGGATCAGGTTTAAATTTGATTTGCACTAATACTGACTTTAAGACAACCAAAACTCAGTATTTAAACTGAAACACCCAAATACCAAATAACAAGTTTAAAATACCAACAAATATGAAGGTTATAAATAGATTAAGTATTTTTGCCAATTTCAAAAAACACTGACAAGTAAAGCCTTATCCTAGATTTAAACCGGCCCTGTGTTCGTTAAAATATTAATAAACACTATAGTACATACCGACATCATTTCACATTTCGATATATGCGAATGCACACGCAATATTTATTAAATGTAATTGTATAAATGTGCAATTTAAAATGGATATTAAACTAATACATATCGTTTCACTTAATTTCAATATCTCTCTACAACTGCAGTTATATGATCTAGTACAGCCTATAAGTGTAATTTCTAAATTTACATAATATGGACGTACCAATACTAATATCACCTACCTATTTCATTTCTTATGTAAAATTTATCACACTATTTTATATGTCTATAAATATCAACAAAATATATAGTATTTCCGAATCTACAATTTTGTATTTTATTTATATAAATATACGTTACATAAGCTCATAGTTCAGATAGAGTTCTGGCTTTAGTATTTCAAATTTCAATTCTCGATCATAAATTTCATAAATAAAATTAATAACACCAGAAAATTTTTATATTTTTTAATAATTAATTTAAGATATTATTTGAAGATGAAAATATTCTACAACATTATTATGAAAATTGGAATCACAGTTGTTGTAATAATCGCAATGAACGATAAATACAAAAATGATTTATCATAAATAATAATAATTTTTCAAAATATAAGTAATTCATTAGGTACTAATTCATCTTATAAAATTTTAAACGATTGATATATAAAAAATATGTATTTCAATTATTTTTAAAAACTTTGCAAATCTGAACATAAAATTCTTCCATTAAAAATTGACTTAGAAATTACAGAAAATAATGTATAAAAATATATAAAATTTTATATACTGTAAATAAATTTTATACGTCTATAAATATCAATATTTTATTATCTAAAATTTTCCATTTTATTCACAATATAAATACATTACAAAATACTTTGATGTACAGTATAGCTGTAATAAAGTTAAATAAAGAAATTTCGTTCGTAGCTACACTGTGACAGAAGAGTAGTAACTTCTTATTAGATATATAAACAAAAATTTAAAACAAAAACCCGTCGGAGAAGAAAACATCAAGTAGCAGGATTATTTCTCTCTCTCAAGAAGCGAATTTCCAAGATTTTAACAAGCACCAGTCCAAGATGACAGTACATTTAACTAGATTCGCGCGAGCAGACACACAGCGCGGAGTACAACTCGCAAATAAGACAAAGATGGGAAACGCAACCAGAGAGAAACGACGACATAAACGAAGAAGGAAGCCTAGGCATACAGCCGAACGAAATCGGCTTTGTACTACATCGAGAGCAGACAAGTCGGGCGGGCGACAGCCAACACAAACCCTTGATTACCCATTGGTTTCGGAATCCGTGCTGGTTAAGCCCGGATAGAAATTGGTGCGCGCGTGCGCACACACACACACACCATTCTATTCCAATATCCACCAGGCTACAATCTGACCCTAACACCCTTCACGACCCTGACCCTACACCGAGCTGCAGACACCTAATCCTTATCGCACCGAAACAAACCCGCGAGACTGCAGCATCAAAATTCTTTTATATACTCCACTCTTTTAATATTACGACGACAATAATGATTACGAACAAATAAAATTGGAAGGCAATCAAATAAACTCGGCTACTTTAAAGCATTCGAACTATTTCATCGGGTATCGGAAAAAGCTGACGCAGACGTGACCGTCTCTCTATACGGAATTCAATATTTTCGAACGAAAGAAAAAAAAACTGATGGAACCCAATAGAATATATTAAGGTTAGAATCAATAGCGGCTCGTGAGTTTATAAAATCAGGTAACAACTTTTTTTTTCAATATTTAAAATAATAATTAAGCCTATCAGAAAATAAATAAGCAAATAAATAATAAATCAAGCAAATTCAACTTTTTCCCCGTATCTTATATATTAAATATACTACAACTGCATCTTTTATCCTATGTCTTGTTTTTAAGTTATGAAATATAGAGTATAGTATTAGTTATCACTTAATAAATAAAGCAGTACGTATGTATTTTTTATAACTATAATATTAATTAATAAAATAATCAAAAATATGATTTTGTTCCTTTAAATTACAGAATAAGCGACAATTAAATTTCATATCCTGACGAGTCGCCGCTGGTTGAAACATTATATACCTACGTAAAGAAAAACATGACGGAAAAATAGTTTCTCGTACGGAATGTAAATTAGTGAAGAATGACTCTTCCTCCAACGATTGTTTCCAAATTAATTACCTTCGTGTATAAATTATGGAACAGCTGCAGGTGGCCATCATAAAATTTGTTCCACATTTTGGTTAATTTGTCTTCAGTAACTACAAAATTTCAACCGAACACCATCGTAAACATACTACGCTTGCTTTTTGTTCATTAAAATAAGTAATTCAAAAATGAAATTGATCATAAAGCGACTAATTTTCAACATCCTTTTTACCCATAGGTATATGAAATGCAAATAACCCACATTTAATCTCAGAATTTCTTACGAAACATCACACTTTAATAGCTACATAAATATATATTTTTATAAAATCAATCATGGAACATATATATTGTCATTTTTATGGAAAGTTTTACAAGAATGTAACAACAGGAAAAATGGAATCATAAAACTTTTGTCGGCGCGATAAAAGTTGATTCTCCATATACTCAAACTAATCCACAAACGTTACAATTGGCCATAACACACGTTTACATGTCACCACAATAGAAAATAAACCGCGAAGAAACATATAAATATCATTTTAAATGACCAGATAAATTATACTATTACGAGAACTGGCACATACGGGACACGAGAACCAGATATATCTTTGCATGGCTGCATAGAGTTAAGAGTGGCCGTAATAACATAATGCCGGACAATTGTGCCCGGAATAAATTTCATTAAAGTGTAGCGCGGCCGTGTTGAAAAGAACACCATCGAATCACGTGGACGACGTTAGAATGAATTGTTGAAAAGGAACAGAAAATAGTTTCGTATACCCGGAAACCTAACACCAAGCCATAAATTCTTCCTACAAAATATGGACATCTATTTTATTCTATTTCTGTTGCCATTTATCTTTTCGCCGTATATGTAAATACACACTTTCAAATGTTTAATTAAAACAAAAGCATAAAATAAAACGGTGACTCAAGCAATGACTAATTAAAGCAATTGAAATTCATGAAATATATTTAGATGTATAAATTTTGTTAGCCGTAATAAGTTGAGAAGATACAATTCAGCTGCTGTTATGTCTAAAATAAAATGCTGTACTTATTCGTTTCAGAAATAATAAAATATAAAGTTGTTTTCATCCGGAAACCTTTTAAATACTTTTGCGTTTAGAAAACAAGGAAAACAACAACATCAAAGGTAAAAACAGACGAAGAACAGAGTAAATAGAGAGTTTATAATCAGCTTTACGGGGAATGCAGAATTGTTGGCGAACAAAAGCGAATATACAAAAACGTTCTTTTTTTTTATTTTAGAATTATTCCTAGAGCGAGCGATATTCAAGACGAATCGTCCCGTTCACAATAGAATCGTATATATAAGCATTTTGTTGTCTTCCCACAAGCAGCCGTGTGGAGTGGAGGAGTATCCTCACGACAATGACACTGGGGTAAAAACGAAGAGGATCAAAGAAGGCCATGGCCACAAAGAAAAGATGTGCATTACTCGACCGCACTGATTATACAACACAACATGTTTAATTATAAAGAGCAAGGAAATCGTGACCGTTCGGGGTCAATTTCGCGCAATGCACGGCCACAAAGAATGTTACCAAAGACCTAAACCGTCCTCCTCTCCACTGAGCAAAGACACAAGTTCGGAGAAAGACGATGATTTGAACAGCGAGAGAATGGATGATGGTGTAATAGATAGAACACATGTTCAAGTGCACGACGCATTTGCTATACGCCTACTAAATACACTTAGACATTAGCGCTGAAATAAACAAATTAAGGAAATGAAATGAATAATGATGAACGCCAAGTGCACCAGCCACGTTTGCACAATTAAAATTAATTTTATCTTAAATATATAATGTAATAAGCATTAAAATACTTTAAGTTAATTTCATATGCTGCTTCCTATATAAATAAAATAATGTACTTCATTTATCAAATAGATATTACAAAAATAAATAAAAACACATATTTTCATATTTTTACTATACTGTAAAATTTTTTTGTAATTTTTCATAAAAAATATAATATTACGTAAATTATCACAGTAAAATTACAAAATGTTGCTATTGTCACTGTCAAAATTTATGTAAAATTTACATAAATTTAAGATATATTTTTTACAGTGTATGTATATCAAAAGCTATTGAGAATTATTTGTCAAACATACAAATTTAGATAAATTTAATAAATTAAAAATGTCTTTATGATTTATGAAACTCATATTGTAAAGTTATATCTATTATTTTTTTATTAAAAATCAAAACTTAGCATTTATATATCTAACAATATTTGGCAACATATTATGACGCCATTCACGAAACAAAGACACGTTTTCAAAACAATTTAGCATCTCAACAAAAGATGAAACTATATAAATGTTTTATGTATTACTTATCAAGTATTTTTTTTTTTTGAAATATTTGTAATGTTAATAAAAACTTTACTATACTGGCGTTCCAATTTTCTATAGAAATGCTTACATAATATTTATATTTTATTATTGAAATAATAAAAACAAATATAAAACTCAATTCAATAAGCGAAATAATTTGTTTTTATTCGAAATATTTCGCGCGCACAAAACAAGTTTAGTTTTTACGACAAAGTAGTATAACCCGACGTACGTGTTTCATTTAGACTTTAAGTGAATATTCCATGTTACGACAAACCATTTCACAATGCGCTAAACAGAGACACAAATTGAATTTGTTCGCCAGCAGCCGTGGCACATACGTTGTGTTATATTTTTCCGAATACTTTTTCCGGCTTGTTACATCATCGCTTACAGATGCGCTACAGTGCCCCCCGCTCACACTGTCGGCGCATATAAATTGCAACTCGCAAAAGGGTTCAGCGAGGAGCCGGCAGCAAATAAAGGTATTTCAGTGCCGCAATGTTATAGAGAAATTCCATTCCGAGTAATGTACAACGGTCGAAGTGCCTTGCAAGCACAGCGAAGGTATGAGGGGGCACTACATAGAATGCACGGGGGTACTGTTTGAATTAGTAATACGAGGATCGGAGGATTGAGTCCGGTGACCGGAGGATTGTGACGTCGACAAACTTCCGGACCGGACCAGGCGTACTCTCCCTGCGAACCGTTCGTCCTTTGAACATTGATATTTAAACTGACCGTACCAGCTCAAGTTTGATCTCATAACTAATCCTGCAGCAGTTTGACCGTGGTTCTAATAAATACTCGGACTTTGAGACCCAGCTCATCGGAGTTTTCTTACCGCAAACATTACACCAATTCGGAAACAAACTGGCTTAATTTTGCAGAAATGGAGGTCATCCCGTCAGATTTGAATTTCCACTTTTATTGCAAATTTAAAAAGTTCACCATTAAATTATATAACACAATTTAAAATTAAACCAATTTAAAATAATTATACAACTAAAATAGTCAATTTTATCACGAGGAAGTGACGAAAATTTATCACATTGTCATATAAAATATACGATTTTTATAAAAATAATTATATAATTTCAAAAGAAATAACAATAATTTTGAAATTATACTATAATAATTACATTATTGTAACTTTCTATTAAAATAATTGTAAAAACTTAAATTAATTTATTGTATAGCTAATATATTTTTATAAAATATAATATACAAAAAATTTAGGCATAAACTATTAATTTCTTCTAAATATATGTAAAATATTCATTATTTTTTTATTTATTTTATTTTCAAATTTGTTTTTCATAATCCCAATGACAAACGAGATCATTTTAACGTTTAATCTTATTTAAAAAAGCAAACTGAGTTAAATTTGCGTCATTCGTATGGTTCTACGGTTTTACGCATTGCGTCTTTGATCATTAACATCCTAGTTGTACATTTTGAAATTTAACGGAAAATATAACGTAATTGTTTTAAAAAACA
This sequence comes from Clivina fossor, assembly GCA_963966155.1. NCBI lineage: Eukaryota > Metazoa > Arthropoda > Insecta > Coleoptera > Carabidae > Clivina > Clivina fossor. Next base: position 6,680,407 of record OZ014563.1, on the reverse strand, counting down.
AAATGGTCTTTAAAATTATTAATCTTTTAATGCTTGTAAATTTCAATTCTTCAATTTCAAAGTCGTTAAAATTTTATACCGACTACAATTATATGAACTCAGTAGTTTTTAATAGCTTTATACATCCAATTTGAGAGAGATTACAATAGTATTTACTATTTTGCAAAAAGAATTTTATTAAGTACTACTAATATAATCATACACATATTTCATATTCCAAATAAGTTCAAATATATAGGACAAGAAAATAAAAATGGGTCGACGATAACATTAGTATACTATTAAAGTTTCAAGTTATACGGGTTATATTGGATATAACGGAGAGAAACCCGACAAGAAAATATAAAATATGTGTCCCTTTTCCAAAATAGAATGAACGAATACAAAAAAAAAACACTTTATTTTTTCTACCTTTGTAAGTAACGCTTTCGGCCAATACATTTAAAAATAATAGATACACGTTCAAAACAATATTTGTTTTGCAGTTTCGCTTGACCATGACCTATTCGGTAAAAAAAAAGTGTAAAATTCGCGATTATTTTTATTAGCAGTCATTAAAAAGCAAGACTTGTCGTTCTAGATGGATATCAAACATATTATATGTAATCTCATTTCTTTTAACCCGTGTGCAGCTGTTGAAGATGCACGTTGAATAGTAAAATATCGCTAACGACACAAGTGCTCAACACAGAAATACGGCGATCGAAAAGTTGAATATTGGTTTCGATTTTATAGCTACTCCGAAGATGCTACACTCTACTATTTATGAACAAAGTTTTCTTAACAGTACCCTCAGTATTCCCATTTCGATAATTCCATTTTCTGTAGCTTGAAATGAAAATCTTGTCAACAGCTTTTGTTGGGAGTCGAAATGCATTTCGTATTTTAGGAACCCAAAAAAGATTTACCCTAGCTTGAATTTAGTCCGTAAAGAATATATGTATGTCAAAGATACATGGGGAGTCACAATCATATTACAAAAAAAAAACTTTCATACTCTAAAAAGATAATACTAATTTCAATCAAATCAGTTGAATTGGATAGTTGAACTATCATCTATACTACGAAAAATATAAGTTAATGTAATACGAAGTTTACTATGAATGATACTATTTCCTTATTGCTTAATTACAAAAAGTATCGGTTTAAGTTAATATTAGGTTAGATAAAATGTTAATATTTTTTTCTTTTCACGTATACAAATAAAGAAATAATTTCGATATTCTGTTTCACAAAGAATGTGTAGTATTCTGAATGATTTAAAAGCATTTTTGACATATATTAAAAACAGAATGTTGATATGGTAAGTAAGTGTATTTGCCTATTACGCTAAGATCCATGTCAAGTTGTTGTAAATGTTATTCATCAACTGTCATTTATATAATACTGGTAAAAACGGGAGCACTAGATCACAGACCATTTCACGAGCTACTTATTGAAAAACACTTGAAATGTTTATGCTTCACGTTGTCATGCCGACAAACTGTAGCACAATATAAACCAGCTAGTTAAGCAAGCATTGTCAGACGGACAAACTGATATACACATACAGAGATACGCATGCAAGGAATTTCGATTAAAACAATCGTGTCCTGTGTGACATAGTGTGTGCGTGTGTGTGTAGTGCAACACTAGACAAACAAAACAATGGACCTAGAGACGAATGGAAGGAACGAACTAGGTACCCGAAGGTTTTCGATCGTCATTTTCATTAAAGTGCGTCCGCCGCCGTCGGCTACACCAGGCACACACAGAGAACCGGACGCTGTTCCCCGGAGGGCGGCACAACTCGACCCGACGACTCTATGATAAAATCCTGTTACCGGTTTCCATGGCGACGACAACAACTCAACGGAACCCTTGGATAATTCGTTTACGTACCCGAGTCTACCGGGCCCAAGTTCCCATTCTCTTTCTCTCTGTCTGTCTCATTCCGAAGGGCATCAAATTCGACGCTCTCGTGTCCGTACAAACAAACAGACAAGCACGTGTAGTCGAATCCCATCAACAGCAGTTCCAAAATATATACCTATATATACGTCTATCACCTTTTTTTCGGATAATGTAATTTTTATTTCGCACTTTCAGTAACTGCACACCGAAATAAAATCTAATTTGACGCCATCAAAGTTTGCTAATAATATCCTATTTCAGTTTGACATTTTCTTGATATATATGTAATAAGTGAATTATCGATACATATATATATTTGGAATACCTATCAGCTAAGCATCTTCCTTTGAAATCCTTATTTTTGCTGATATCAGCAGTACTGCTTAGTTGAAAGGTAAGATTTGCTGAATAAGCACAAATTCTAAAATCGATTCTTGGAAAAATCTTACTTGATATGTTTCCGGATTTAATGCTATTCTCTAAAATATTAATGTAATTCCTTTTATACAATCATGTTCTCTGCACATTTTTATTTAAAGTAACATAATAAATATTTAATTCTACATTAAACATATCCATTTGTTATTAGTTAGCACTTATAATTTGAATGGAAGTATTATAATTTAAATAAACATCATAGTAAAAAATCTTTCAGAACTTATTTTATAAAATAAAACGGTTTTAGTTTTAAGTTCTGTATTAATGTTTATTAATAATCGATGTTTCGACGAACTCAACGTTCGTCTTTATCAGAAAAACTGATACAAATCAATTTTCAGTTTTTCTGATGAAGACGGACGTTAAGTTCGTCGAAATGTCGATTATTAATAAATATTAACACAAAACTTTAAACCTAAACCCGTTTTATTTTAAATAAACATCGTTTTGAAAAGTAAATATTTATCATAAAAACGTACCATTATAGTCAAATTTAAGTAAGAAAAAACTAAGAAGCGACAAATGTATGCATTGAGCACAACTATACTACATGTAAACGTATGCTTATACTTCATACAGACGTATTACAAATAACGTTTTTACGCGTGGGTTTTTTTTTTAGACTGGATTAATTATATTACAACAGATTGTATAGTAAATATTAATTTTATTTATAAAAATAAGTTCGACATTTTAAACTTGACAGTTTGAGAACCGATGCTCAACAGTGGCGTACGAATAACCATCTCGAACACTCTCCATCCGAAAATAAACACTCGAAACATCGACCAGTACGACACGAGACAATATTGATGTTAGCCGTGATTTTATCCGAAAAACTGACAGAAAAAAAAATACGCATCCTTGTCACCTCGAAACACACAACGAAACGAAACGAATATTTGCATTAAGCAGATTTTCGGCCGCGCGAAATCAAGTTGGCGTGCGCGAAAAGTGGCCTGGAAAACAAAACAACAATCGAAATCCGAAAGGCAAACAAAAGCGTTCAACATCAGCCCCAGCCACCTTCGAAACGGCGCGACCGACTCGATTTTATAATTTGCGTTCGAAATCGCATCGTGTCTCGTCGGGATTTGAAATTAACATATCATGCATAAAAGGGTGCGACTCTAGATGCACGGGTATTTGAAAAACAAAAATACTACTCAATGTAAATCAAATGCCGAGGATTAAGGCCCAACCCAGACACTTGCCAGTGAAAAAATAAACAAATGAAAATCAACATTCCTCTTTTCGTAATCTAATAATAATAAAAAAAAAAACAAGATAAGATGTATCGACTTTATGTTTGTCATCAATACCTATATGATTTCAATAAATATGTTAATATAAGATCATGATTTCTTACGTATATGTAAATAATGATTGAATATAAGAAACTCTTTCTGTTTTTCTTTATTTTTAATCTTTGTACTATTATTGGCATACTCGTGATAATAAAAAATAAAAATACATATTGAATACTACTATTTAAAATATCTGACGTTTCACAGATCTTAAATTGTTTTTTATAAAAAATAAAATAACCTCGATACATCGTTCTTGTATACATTACGGTTCAATTATTATTAATAATAACCATACTAAAACATATATGTATGTAGATATTGATTCATTTTTTATTATAATACAGATTAACATATATTCTACGAATAGAATTTCTGCTAATTTTACAACTACAATGCAGTGAAAAAACACCCTTCCTGATAATTACTGCGTTGTCAGCCACGGGCTTATTCAATAGCAGTACCGATTTATTAGCAACCATGTTTGTAATGTATAATAATAAATGCAGACTTGTACATGTGTGGAATAGAAAACTCATAATTATGCCCAGATTTCATTCGATAAACTCGGCTTCATTTACATAAATAGCTTGCAATTTCAGCACGACTAATACGTACTAATGCTGAAAATAGTTCGCTGATCTGTAACAATAATTTTCTACAATTACCGGCTAACGAATAATTCTAGAATTTTCATTCCAATTCAAAACACACGAAATAGATTTCTTCGAATAAATTGTTATGTAATTTGAAATGATAATAACGAATTAAATTGCTCAAATGAAATAACTTGCAAATGTATAAAAGATGACCAAAAACTATTGCCTTTGGATCCATTAAATTTAAAGTAGGTATATACAGAAAAACACGCATTGATATACTTATAACCTATAAATTATTTTTCAAATTCCTGAGACCATCAGCATAAATGATAAAATCAAAAGCTAAATTATTAACAAAAGATACCTAGTAAAAATGTAAGTACTATATACTTTCTTTTTCAATATTATGGCGATTGTCAAATGTTTCACTTTTTGAATATACTTCTAAAACATTTATTAGCCAATATTGTAAAAATATTATTCAAAAACTTCTAAATGATATCTTCATTTTTATAAACATTTTTTATACATATTTTTAATAAGAAAATAATAATATTGAAATATTTATGATCGGATAAATAAATTAGTAAATAAATAAGAAATCTGTAATTTTACAAAATATTTTCTGACGCTGCAAGTCTGTTCAAAATACAACCGTTTCCAATATACTGTACAAGAAAATTTTAAAAATTATGAATCAGCTATTCTAAATTTCACTTTACTGAATTTTTAATAATCCCTCTTATTTGTATCTAGGGGTTACGTTAATCCAATCCAAATAATAAGCTGAGTCATAGTACGATACGTAGCTAGTAATTTGATGATTTATAATGCAACCGCAAATAGCAAAATTCGAAATCCCATAACGTTTGTCCGGCCGATATGAGTAAATATATAGTAGTTTTTCGTGTAGCATGTGTCGCACCCAATCGCCTGCATTTCAAGCCCAAGTCATCAAAAAAATCTAATAATACATCCGCTGTGATCAATCAAACCTTGCATTTCACTTTGCTTTGAGCAAAGTCGAGTCCCCCCACAATATTTCTGCTCTCGTTTTCTGTTAAGGTAAATGAGCATTTGGTTCCATCGCGAAATTATTATATGTGTGTAACTGACCATTCAAAATGCAATTAGGCTTAGCGTGTGTGCGCGCGCGTGACTCACGCACGGGTAGCTTCTCTTTGTGCGTTCGCGTGAGCGTGATCGCATCTATATATATTCCCACCCGCGCGTTCTGTTAAAACTCTTATCGACCGTTCGTTCGCTTGTTTACAAAAACCCTCCCTTAATATGGAACAGTCGGACTAGGGACACATGAAAAGGTGAAGGCATATTATATCCCCCTGAGCGACCCGAATAATATTATTGCAGATATTATCGGTTTTAACTACGACTGCTAATAGATTAGTTTTACTATATATTTTTTTGTACCTTGGATTGTAATCTTTGTTGACTATTAAGTGTCTAGGTTTTAGTGATATTTTTATTTGCTCAAATAGATTTTTATTGCGATAAAATTTGCTATTTTACTGCTTTTAATACGGCTGATTTATTGCTTATACTAATTTTTGCACATCAAAGAAATTCTTCGAATTTGTACTAGAACTTACAGTTCGATCACGTAAGAATAACATTTACTACTAATTTTTATGGACAATTTCATTATATTTCACTATCAAAACACGACTTTTATATTTAATTTCTGTAGTTCTAAATATATACATTTTTTCCAAATAAAACAGCACAATTATTTAAAAATAGTCCACTTTCAATACTTAATCGAGAAATGATAAGAGTAAATCTGAGAAATATATTATTAATAGAATAATAAGAAAGAATCAAGATTATAAATTAGTATAGCTATGAAGTAAAAAATATGTGTTTTTCCACAATTATTAGTATTATATGCGTATTAACAATAAAATTAATGCTTCTTTTGTTAAATATACTTCACAAAAGCAGTAATGATAGAATAATGTAATACATCAAATATTATTTATATTAAAAATAAACATTTTTCTATAAAAAAAAAAAAAAAACTTAGAAAACGTATCCTGGTTACGTATTAAATCAAGAATACTAAATATTATTTATTTATTTCAAAGAAACAGTTGAAAAGTTGACATTGTTAGCGCGCGAATAAAGTTTACAAAACCCGTTAAAACTGTTAATAATGCAGCCGGGTGTTTCGGTTCGCATTTGTACGGAAGTAATCGATGCTAAGGCTTGCGTTTCACACCTGAACTCATCTGCAAACTGCACGTTACACGGTCCAGAGAGTTTCTTAATAAGTTTACGGAAAAGCCACGCTCGTCTAGTTTACCAGCCAAACACGATTTGCCCGCACAAATTCGAAACACACAGCCGAACCGGGAAAGTTTATAGCTTGACCAAAACGCTATAAGTTCAGAACCACCTGACCCAAATCGCCCGTGTTCCCATCAATTCTACCAGAACAATCCTCGAGACAACCGAATATTACCGTTTCGCTCGTTTTGCGTTGTCTATGCGGCCGGGGCCGTAATTCAAACATTAATGGTCACGAGTTTACAAACCTCGTTTTCCAACGAATATTTAACATTTCCATATAATTTGTTGCAACTGCAAATGAATGTGAATTGTTACAAATACGTCTAATGTATTGTTGTACGAAATCCGTTACTATTAGATAACAATGCGTTTAACTTGTACTAGTAATGATTAAAGTTTGTGCAATATACCAAATAAAATACGATATCATATTTAGTTTTCAACACCTGTGTTAATTGCCAAACGATTTAATCTTTCATTTAGTCACTTGTTTAATCTACAAGTTATTCGTTTCAGACTTGACTAAATAACAACAAAACCAATTTAATAAACTACAATTTAAAACATTTTAATATTTACAATGGAGTTTAGCACTATATATCTATACATAACTATTTATCAGTTGTACTTTTTTCATATATAAATAATTTAAAAATACTACTTACTTTATTAAAATTTGTAATTATGAACTTATAACATCACTGCAGATGTTAATAATTAAAAAAAAAATTATAATAATATTTATTTAACTATTCTTACTGATTGTCTAATATTTTATATCTGTATTAATATTATTGTGCATTGCAAAGTCTACATCAAAAATATTTATTTTTAAATTAGTGACGTACTTATGATGAAAATTCAGTAATTGTATGTGAATTAGTAAACAAATGTCGAGATTAAATTCGAACATATTTAATTAATCTTTATATTTAAAATTCCAATTGAAAACATATTAATATTTTCCGATTTCTATATTAAAACACATTATAATAAACAAACGCTGTAATAAACAGCACATATATGAACAAATATATGTTTACTATTATGATTATTCGCAAATAACGGAATCAAGTTAAATACAACCTTCCAAATTTCGGGACCCTTCCGATCAAATTTGTGGCATTCAGCAACCTGTATAGTCTGTCTCATCTAAACAAGTAATTTCAGTTGGCAGCTGAACTAATTCCTGCACCTCATCATGTCGAGAACCGAAAGTAATCGAGGATGCCGGCAATCTCTCACTACCAATTCACTCAACTACTCAATTCTCACTACCAAACAACGGAGTCATTTGTACCGTCACGTGCAACACATACCGTCATCATCATTATCATTTCTTGTACGTTTCGCTTTCGTTAGCGTTCCCGTTTTCTCCCCCACGTGTGCGCGCTTGTAAATTTACCGTGTGTGCAGAAAGGACCCCGCCCTTACCGTTCCATTCGACAAGGATCATTACTTGTTTGTACTGTCAGGGGATGTGTCCTGGTACGAATATCCTGGCTATATAAATACGAATGGGTAACGATTTTATTCACGAAGAAAATACGATGAAATCGTTACGAGTTTATTGCATATTTAATCTTAATTCCGGAAACCGAAATATTCTGTTGTTGTGTTTGATGATCCTTCGTGATTTATACATATAAAATTGACACACAACCTTTTTATATACTCAATACTTGAGTTGAATGATTCTAAATTTAAATAACTCGACGTTAAATTAACAAAAGCTAAATTGAATTTGTATGTCTTATAAATAAATATAATGCTCTTTAATAATCTGTGTTACTTTCTTCAATTCTTAACTAAAGATTAAAAATAATATAACCTATATGTATTTAACTAAAACCCAGATTAACCAAAAATGACAAACACGTAACAAATTAGTAAATTTTGAAGCCAATTTATAATTATGTATTAATATCAATATTCTGATGTCAAAGTATCAATTTCATAAATTATAATATAGTCTTTAAAATTGAATAATAAAAGTTCTTTCATATAAAAAAAAAATAAATTTTAAACTTAGTTTCTCCATTTTAAAAATTTAATTTTATATTGCACGTAAATATTGTTGTTTATCCTGGAAAAATTTAAATAAACAATTTTTTTCAAATCAAACCTCTTAAAACTGAATAAACGTTTACTGTTTTATAATTATAATCTTTCAAAATTATTGATCTGTTAATTCTGCATAGACTGATTGCAAAACAACGATCCAAGTTGAAAGAAAAAGTAAATAAATCTGAAGAACGAACAACCCTTGCCTTACGCGGCACAACGCCATGCCGCGCTTGCTCTACAAACGTAAAGTAGGCATATTTCTGTTTACCATCCGCGAATGAAACGAGCCTTCGACATGCAATCAAGTGATTTGTTTGATACCGGAGCTTTTGTATTGTACGCGCGCGCGTGATTATTTGATGGATGAGCTGGAAAGCTATGGTATATACTCTTCTGTCTCCCGTGTCCTTCTTTGCATTCGCCGTATGGCCATCAAAACAGAACGGGTTTCTGATCGTTCTCCGCGAATGCGTAATGAATATTTTATTCATCCAAAGCACTCTGTTTGTTTCTGCTTGCACTGAGAGACTTCTCGATTTCATTGTCATGTGAATATAGCAGGAAATAATAAATTTGTCAGTGCTTCAGCAAGCAGATACATATCAGCCAATAATCGACCAACTTGTCACATTAACTCCATTATAATAAACTCCGAAACCGACACAAATCACTTGTCAGGCTCACCTTTCATTTTTGTCAACAAAACAGAACAAATTAATACCCATAATATGGACAAAAGAATGCGCAATTAATCATCGTATCGGAGATTGGTTCATTGGGCGGAAACACGGGGAGGTCTAACGCCGAAAATTAATGGCCCAAATTAACGAAATTAATTAGACGCTTTTGAACTAACATCGGTGAACGAATGTACCTGTCCGATGAGAGTAATAACTGCAGAAGGCTACTGTCAATTCTAAAACGGATGTCACTTCATTGACACTAAACAGCATCACTCAGCATGGTTAAGTAGTAAACAGCAAAATAGCCCGATGGGATACGGCACAAGTCAGTTGCTGTGTGGAGCGGGGAGAGGTGGAGAAGGGAAACGGTAGCAAGTTGCGCAAGCAGCCGGACAGAGATATCAGGCGACTGAATGGTGTCAGTGATTAGTTACACGAATAACACACGCGACGGGAGGAAGCAAGATGGATTGTATGGGAAATGGGTGAAGGAGTGAAGAGGAGGAACACGCCGGCAAGCCCATCAATTATACAAATGCGCGTTAATAAAAAGAGGCTTCCCATTGTGTGTCGCGCCATGATGGCTTAATTGGCGGAATCAAAACAAATGATAAATGGAGGTGAAACAATGGCAATCAGCGATGATGATTCTGTGTGCCTCGTGCGACAAGCGCTGCTAAATGTAGTCGAGTCAAGCAACTAGATTACTCTTCCACTACGTCTGTCACAGACGCGCAAATGCTCATTACATTATACCTTTGCGTTACAATAATTTCTAATCTTTAAAGTTGACAGAAAGAAATCATTTCATAATAAAGATATAATTTGTAAAATTTCCAAGTAATTCATTACTACTGTTAATAAAAATTTACAACCATATATAATTTTAATAAAACATTATAAGTAATGATAAAACTAAATATGTATTCTAGTTAAAAATGCTTTTATTTGTTTGATGTATTTAGAGTTTCTGCAGAAACATATTTATTCAACTGTAATTACATTACATAAATAAATAAATTAAAAAAAAAAGCAAAACACTTTTAAATATTTTAGTAAAATCCTAGTAAAATATATTGCCTTAGATCAGATCAAAGTTTCAAAACACCTCCGAGCATATATTACTTTTATCCGAAAATGTAATAGTTCTATCTTCATCGCGATAAAACGCACATCGTTGGACAGTTTTAATTATCAAAGCCATGTTGATCTAGAAAAATTTATTAGTTTACTGTTGACACTTGAATGTTGGAGATCTAGATTGGTCATGGCAAGCTCTGATCACAACATCGAGCCGAGTGCATCCCAATAAACAACATCGCATCGGAACGAGAACCAATCAGTATTATTCTTCTCTTCGGGGCAGACACTGATTTACATTGAATGCCATACATCTTGTGGCCCGTCTGCATTCAAACCACCGCCGCCGCACAATTGCGGATCAATTTAACCTTTTCTCCGCACCGCGCACTTCACCCGCTCCGAAAATGCTCTACAATATGCAATAGTTTTATTTTTCGAGGCTTCATGAATATGAATCCATTCACGTACTTTAACACGATTCGAAATTTTATTGTTGACGCAAAGTCGGACCCGCGCGAATATTTCTTTTGTTTAAACGGCAGTACAATGGACGAAAGAAGCCATTTTTAAAGCGCTCCCGAACACGAACATGAAATCCACGGAGAATACAACGAGTGCGTTTTCGGAGCTAACGACAAAACGGGAGTCCACACGATACGCAGACGCGCATTTCGAAAGACAATGGGAAAGAGATTTAATGAACTGCCAATGGGCCATGCCTGGACGACTGCCGATAAAACAGACACTCATAACTTAAAGGGATACATATTATTTAAGACACATAATGATTTCAAAATTAAGAAAAAATAGCAGCAAATAAACTTTTGTAAATAAACATTATTAATTAATTTATAATTTAGTTTAGATTTTTTTAATATGTATTGTATGATTTTTATTCTACATATTTTTTATAAAAAATTATGTACAAAATTAAAGAAAAAAATTAATAATTTTTATATATAAGTTCTTTAATAGATACTCTATTGAAAACAATAAAATCATAAAAAAACTCATTCTGTTTCTACAAATAAGCAAATAAGAAAACAAAAAATTCATCAACTTTTGTGATATTTTAAATACAAAAAATAAATTACAAAACGAGTATGTCGTTCAAGTCTTCTTTCAAATATACAACTATACAATAATGTATAAAAATAAACAGTTATATCAAATTAAAATAAATAAAAATTTTATAATTTATATAATGTTATCGCAAAAAAATTACATCATATTTTTATCTTTAAATATAATGTTTACATGTCCAAAATGATAATTGCAACTATTTAAAACAAATATTGTTAAAAAGCAAACTTATTTTATCAAAATTACTTGTTAAATGTTTGTATTTCTTATCCTACAAACAAACAATTTTATCAATTACTGATAAAAGTGTATGAACTCTCTACATTAAAAAAAAAAACTGTTAGAATATAATTTCTAAATTTGTACGTAAAATAATAAAACAAAGAACATAAACCCATTTTGTTTTGTATAAAATCAATATAGAATATTAATTAACTACAACATACATATATTTTTTCAGCATTTGTTTTATTATAAAAGCGTAGAGAGAATATAGCTCCGTAATCATAAAATCGCATTTACAAACATTCATTAAAAAGCTTATACTTTACGCAACATAATGCCCAGGAAAAATAAAATAAAAGTTATATATTGATCCATTCGCGTACAATTACCGATCAAGTCACTCAAAAACACTGAAATTAGCTCATTTATTAATGTACTTTACGATCAATATTACTGTTATAACATTCTAATTTCACATCAGATATAGGAAATATACGCATTATGTAATTACGCCGCCATTAAACAAGAGAGTAAATTATATATAAAATTAAATCAAAATGGATATATAGTTAATAGAATTAAAGACACACGTAACTGTATAGTTTTCCTGTATGAATAGAAAAAATAATCTCTGGAGACTTTTCTAAAATTCTCCCTCGCAATTAAGACTACCATACCAACAGTGACACATGGACCGCGGCACTGTCGGTAAAAACGAATGACAAGAACCAGATGAAAGAAGTGTGTCTGTGTTTTACACCCATACCACTCAAAGTGTTTCTAATATTTTTATCTTTTGAGTAAAATCATCGACAAACAGAGAATGACAGCCACTTTAATATATTATAACTTCACTACTTTATTACATAGATTATCGGGACTCTGGATAAACTTAACTCTAGCTCTGCTACTTGTCAAGTTTTTAGGTTAAAAATACACTTTGTTTACTGTCAAGATTATTTAATACACTGTGATAAATATAGATAAATATACCAATTTAATTTTTCTTCTAAAAAATATTTATATTACACAGATTACTGTTTTCCTGATTAAGAATTCATTTGTTTTCTGTTAAATGTCAAAATTATTTAACATTATTTCATTATAACATAAAATTTTTACGTTAGTAATATTAATAAAATAAACAAATTGTTAATATACTTTAATATATGTTCCGGTGTTGTACGTTATTTGTTAGAATATAAAAAAATGTATGTAAAAAAAAACTAATCAATAACCTTGTATACAAATTACTCAACAAATTACATAAAATAAATTGTTACGAAAGCAAATCTAATTCTAGCTATTTCCTTTACGAGTTCTATGTGAAAGTGCTCATCGGTACATACAAATTTAGTTAATCGGATCTCCATATTACATTATTACATCTTTCACGCGAGAAAATCATTTACACATACAACTATTAAAAATCAATTTTATAATTACTAGATAATTAATTTAATCACGTATATAAATCAACCTAACCTAACAATCACAAAAAAAAACAATACATAAGTAATCAATTATCTATCATTGTAGACTGTACATATTGTTGAATAACCAAACAACTTCTTGCTTAATCGACATAACCAAACAAACGCTCTAGCATAAACATTTCGTTCGTGAATTTATCAAAAACCAGTTGTTTTTTTTTTCTTGTCGTTGTGATATTGAGCCAGGAGCCGGGGACGATATAGCGGTTCATTAGTAAAACTGATAAGTCAGAAATAGCACAGATGCCTCGGCCCAGCGGAGGCGGGCACCGATGTCTTTCAACATAATGAATGGCCGGGGACTAGTTTTAAGTAGTCGAGATAAAAATCCGACGGTACGCACTCCCACCAGCCCGAGGACATGGTCCATCAAAGTGTTTGTACATACTAGAAGACAGGTAGCCAATGTTAGGTTAACCAGTTATAATATACGAAAGTAAATTTCTTATAACAGATAAAAAAACTTTTTATTTACAAAAACTAAATATATAATAATTAACTGTAATGTATAATATTATTTATTCTAATAAAGAATAAAATATAATTTTATGCTAGAGTTTGACAGATGGTAATTTTAAAATGTTTTATTGTGAACACGCCTTTAATCACCTAATTAAATATATGTATCAAAATATTTCAATACTTCTATTTCGAATGCATTATTAATTAGATGCATATCAAAACATAATTAAAAATTTATTTTGAATCTATAAATAATTCATGTAATTAATAAATAAATAAATTATTAACATCCAACTAGTGGTGCCGTCTAGGAGATTTATTTTGTAGCAGTCGCCATCTCGGTCGCTAAGTTGAGTAAACAGTTTCAAGTGACATTTGTGAAGTGACGTCTGTGTAAAAACAATATTAAAAGTGTGTAAATACCACTCTGACATTGTTTCTAGATAAAGTTATTTGACATCGGCAGTGCTTTATTTTCGTTTCTTGTGACAATATTATGTTTCCAAAACTATGTGTAACAGTTGCGCGTGTGTACTAGGCAGCATTTGTTTTCGTCAAGATCGTCAAAATAGAGGTAAGTTTCTACAATTTGACAGCCATATATGTACGAAATTGTGTTTGAAGGTCACCCCCCCCGGGGGGGGGGGGGTATATTACATTTTGAGTTTCGGTCCCGGTAGCTCGCTTGTGCGGTTGCCAAACGAAAGTGGGTATCGCAAAATCGCGATCCCGCAACATACAAAACGCATTAGGATATCGCGACCAAACACGCGCGCCTACACGACAAAGAACCGCAATCGGGAAATGACTGGGTGTCGTTAGAAAATACGATAACGCGTCAGAGATTTTCGCTAGGCGCAAAATCACATAGGGGAGTGCGCGAATAATAGGCTTGTGTCTACGTACAGCTATATAATATATAATTAAATTGAAACGTTACTATTATAATGGTATCAGTAGCTTATACTCTATACTCATTATGGAGCTGTTTTTGTTTACACTTTAGAAAAGCAATTAGTTTTTCTTTGTCTGTGATATAGGTTAGTATTTCAAACATGTTTTATCGGCTACTTCTTTTCATATTAAATTTTTAATAAAGAATAAATATAGGTACATTTTGATATTTATAGAATAATATCTTTCAAGATTTTATCACCTGTATCACACTATTTAATTAAAAAAAAAATTGAAAATCGATATATTATATTATTTTTAGCTTTTCTGTATTTATCTACACATTATTTATTTATATATACAATTGACGTTATTGTTATTTGTTAAGAATATTTTAAAGATATACTAGAATTATAAAAAAATCATAAATCATTTAAAATTTAAATATAAATCTTTAAATTTATATAAATAAAACAAAAAAGAAAATTTTAGCACGTCCGATATATCTAACAAATATATAACGAAAACAAAATTTAGCATACGCTATTGAATTTCGCAGTGTATGGTAAAAATTGAATATAAACAACTATTACTATTATATTTATATATTTTTATGTAGGTTGTCAGTATAATTTAATATAATAATATTCTAAAGCTGAGACTTTTTCTCAAAAATTTCCCAAGTTACTCAGTCATTGAATCGGCTTACAAAGCTATGCTTCAATGATTGGTCAGTCATTGATGCATAGCTTTGTAAGCCGATTCAATGACTGAGTAACTTGTGAAATTTTTGAGAAAAAATCTCAGCTTTAGATATTATTATATTAATTTCCAAGTAATACTCATGAACAATTTTTGTTCGATGGTATTTTTAATATGTTACTTCAATAATAAAAAAACAAACCATAAGTTTGTTCATTATAAAACTGTACGGAGCATGCACAGTATAGTATATTGTGCAATTGCGCATGCCTTGAACAGCTGTGAATTGATTCCAATCCAATGGTGGATTGGAACAAACTTTATATTAATGTTATAATTTTATACCACTGTCTCCAAATATGTGTCGCTTTTTTTTACTAGAATTCCACTTTTTAAAAAAATTCTAATATTACAACCAAGGTGTTTCTATATTATTGTCTCAAAATTGAAAAATTAAACATGTATGTTGTGGCAATTACTAAATAAATATAAAATCTTATTGGATATTTTCCAAGTTCCTTAGTCCTTTTTTTTTATAAATGAATGTACGAAGGGGTTCTAGAACAATTGACGATCAGCCAATTACGAGCGTCCTTACGCTCCATACATCTCACCACACGACAAAATGTCCCATTCAATATATGACCACGTAAGTTAGAAAAGGAACAACAGCATTTTACCTCTTTTTAACTCTAGCGTAGTATAAATGCGTGCGAGAGAAATAGCATCAACAAATGCCGCCATTTCGTGCTCCATATATTTATACGTGTGCGTATATACCCCGCGTGCTATATGCGTGCAGCTGTCCTCAACAACCTAACACTATCTATAATAGTCGTAAATAACTGAAGAAAGAAAGCAAAAAAAAAACACAGTTATACTGCATCCAAGTTACAGCGCACCGGTTGGGCCAAATAGTTCACTTGTTACACGCTGATGCTCTGATGTTTCTAAACTAAATAAACACTTGAAACTCACACTATATAATCAAAAGACAGATGGAGATTATTTTAGATCCGTACATCTATTATTAGGATAAATATATAGTTGGGAGATGCCATTAAATTTTGCAGCGTAGCAGAAAAACTATTGTACGAAAAAAAAAGCTATCTAATTTATGTTAACTTTGTCATTAACGAAATTTATTCAAATTATGGTTATTAACGAAAAAAACAAATGATCATTTTAAATTCCTGGTCATTAAGAATTGTAGTTTATAGTTTTTATTAATCTTACCATGTACACGTAACAACCGCCTATTGGCAGCAAAAAAAGTAACTAACAGACAGAGATATAAAAACAATAACATTATTTCAACTAAAAATATTTAATATTTAATTACTTTCATTTATTTCAGCTATTAAAATTTGAGAAGGTCCATTGGTTTCTTTTGTATTCTCAAAATATGTGTAATTATCTTTTTCTTTTTTTAATGATAAGAAAAAAAAATTGGTTTTGTGTGAGGTTAGTTCCTTTGAAAATAAAAGATGTCTTAATATTTTACTCCAATTTCTTTCGGTAGATAATTACAGGAACATTCTTCGGTAAAGGGATGGATAAAAGGATCGACTCATCAACTGTGGTGGTCTGTCCTTATGGCATAGTTCCATTGATCAAATCCCGATATTAGTAAAAATGTTAAAAATGTCACTCAAGTCTTAATTCCATCTTCCAAAGCAGCGTCTTGCCTTTCGTTTTAATTAAGTACGCGGTTAGTTATGAAACAGGGACTTATCTATTTTCCCTCATTTACAATCATTTCACATCGCTGCCTAATCATTTCGAAAACAATTTAAAAATCTAAACGGACCTATCAATGGAAATCAGATTAAAATAAATTTCGACGACTTTTAAGATCAACTCGAAATTTATCGAAGTAATTAAAGTTAAATTGGTTTAGAAAATCTCAATTTGGCCGTTTAGTTGAAAGTCATTTGATGCCCACCTCAATCTGATTAAATCTAATAAAATATTTTAAAATCCGTCTACTGTGTGAGAGAGACGTTTATGGTGTTATCACCAAACCCGGACATAGATTAGAAGAAGAAAAACCAGTAAAGAAATATATAATTTCCTCCAATGCCTTTGTTATTTTCAAACAGGTCCATCAAATAAGCGAGCTGGATAGATCGATGAAAAGATCAGAGACATATGTGCAAAGAATGGAATGACGTTATTAGGAGAGAACCATAAAAATAGACATAACATTTTCTCGTTTAAACGCAATGAAAGACATATTATTTTGATAGGTTTTCCTCTCGCCCTTCATCTCGTAATAACACCCCGCTCGATTCGGCCTAACAAAATAATAGTGACAATATCAATAATACAGTTGAAGTCTGTAATCTCTTTGGTGAACGAACGTTCACTATTTAGGAAGGTGAGGTTAGGTTTCCTGTCGGTGAAGACGTTTAACAATGCAGTGACATGCTACGAATGTAGGCGCAAATAACAGTCTATCGACGATTGAACGCTATTCTTTATCGACACATGATGTGTATGCCTTCCCCCCTCAACAAGGTGTAACGTCTCTAATTGAAATGACCGCTTGTCTCTCTCTCTCTCTCTATCTTATGTGCGTGCGTGAATGCGTGTGTGCATGTATGTCTGATGAGGTTCGTGCACCGGGTGCAGTGAACTTGCATGGCGACGTAGATCTAATAGTTATGCAGGTCGCGAGCACGTAAAAACCAAATTGCTGAATTACCAAGCAGAATTTCAACCCTCCTTTACATGTTGGTACAACGCAATTAGATTACCTTATTCTAATTAATTTCTAATTGCCCACCTTTAATTACTTTTAACTTGACATTGTTCCAAATGTAACGGAAATTTCAAATGCTTTATAAATTGCCATCATATGAAGGTAATTATATTTCAAAAATTTCAAAATTGCGTTAGCATTTTTTTTTTTTCAAATTATAAAATTATTTCTTGTTAAAACGTAAATGATAAAATATTGTTTTCAACCATTGGTTCTCAAAATATTGAATACAACTCTCTCAAAATAAAACAGCTTTAGGTAATATTTATTAATAATTGACTTTTCGACAAATTCAACCTTCGTCTTCATCAGGAAATAGCGTGATACATTTTATTTACATTTCTAATAAGATTTTTTTTTCTGAATTTAACGATATTAAATATAATAAATGATAAATAAATATATGTAATAAATACATGTCAGTAGATTAGGTTAGGTTGTTTTATTTTATAAATTGATGTTTAATATGCTATTTTAATGTGCATATCAAATAAAGGTTGTAAATTTCTATTTATGGTTGTTACATTGTCATATTCTGACGTTAATTCACCTTTTTCATGGTGCATAAAAATCCTACCCTTAAAAATATACTTGAGAAAAATATTTCTTATGTCATTTATGTTTTTTACATAATTTTAGAGCAGTTTATAGCATTTTATTTAATGTAACTGACATTGTATTTCATCAATTTAATTTAAGCGAAAGGATTTTTAGCATATTCCGTGTTCTTTACATGGGATGTAACAGCGAATTAATGGAAGTATTCGTAATAGATTTTTTAAATTTTCATATTTATCTAAATGATTATGAAATATATAATTCCAGCGAATAATATTTGTAATATTTTTTATTTTAAGTAACAAAGTACTTACCTAGTGGTAAAAATTTGTTCATTACAATAGATGTTAATGATTATGAGATGTATAATTCCGGCGAATAATATTTGTAATATTTTTTATTTTAAGTAACAAAGTAAAATCCTACCTAGTGGTAAAACTTTGTTATTTTCAATAGATGTTAACAGCAATTATTATCAATCGCACTGTATATACGCTTGTTAGAGTCAATAAACATGAAATGTTATTCGTAATTGACCAACAATATAAATTATACATGAAAATTTCCAATAAAACGAATTAACAATTTAAATCTTTTAGAAAGAAAATGTATCTTTTCTCATGATGTCAGACGTACATGAAAGTATTATCGACATATTTGAGATGTAAAACTGACGATGTTAGTGTCAAAATATTCGATATGCAAACGAGTTTTATGTTAAAGAAGAAATTGTTATCTCATCTACATATATATATACTATATGTATATGTACACACAATATATAAGTTGGCGAACATAGTTCATCTACGCCGTCCATTTCTAACGAGCCATTCCATCTTGGAAACGGGGCTGACGTAAGGAGCATTGCTAGGCCGTCCGACTAATTGTCGTGTAAGTCAAGAATATGAAACATGTACGGCGGTTATTTACCATATTTATACAGGTCGTCAAACACCGAGCCACATACAAACATTACAGAAACGAGAAAACAAAACAACAACGAACAGCAGAAGAAGAAGAAAAAAAACAACATCGCGCGCGGCTTGCCTTGACTCTGTTCTCTCTTCTTGTATGTATATGTTATGTTTCTTCATCATATATGCTGGGGCAGCGTTGGGCACGCACACAGATAATGAATTAATAAAAGCTATACGGCAACGTTTTCTGGAAACCGTAATTACTGATATCCTATTAGCGCAGGCCCCCAAGGTCAGTCGTATACAACTCTTCCACCGCACCAACAGACGCTTCTTGAGACTGATTGAATTTCAACGCACTTCAACTCACAAATATAACTACCTCTATCGTTTTTTTCTAAGTTGTTGTTTCAACTAACAATCAACACTCATATACTGTAAAATAACATAATATCGATAACTATTACTATATGATTTGGATTTTGAACTATATTTGCGTCCGTTCACCTTTTTTTTGCCATCATTATAGAACATTTATTTGATATACAGGAGGTACATAAAATATTTTTTTGTTGACAATTGAGGGCACTAAAGTATTACGCTCATTGCCGCAGTTCTTTTAGTGTCTAGGCACTAAACAAGAACATTTTGATTTTTTAATTAAAATTTAGTTATTTTAACACATTGGCCTTAGCTGCCAAGACTATCAGCCAGAAATAAAGTTTGATATCACACTATGAAAAATTGATGTAAATTTATATATTCTATGAATGTATTATTTCAAAAAAAAATGTAATATTACATCAATTTATCATAGTAAAATTTACAAAATGCTGTTATTTTACTGTTAATAGTTATGTAAAATTACTTAAATTTATTTTAAATTTTTTACAGTGCATTTTTCAAAGTGTATTCGGGCAATACACAGACAGCACAATTTTATAAATTCAATTACAACGTAGGTACACAAAAGAAAAAATTTAGTTATAATAATTGGCAATAAAGTTTTACTTATAATCAATAATTGCATAATTTATTTATTTGATTTATATAAATTTACATAAATTTAATTAAAAACTAAAACAAAATTATTTTACACAACTGTATAATAATAGCAGCTTTTGTTTTACATAACAATAGAGAATCATGGCATCTATATATTTATAATATCTCTCTATAACATTAAAATTATTAAAAAATAATTACTAAATTAACCCATTAGGTACCTGATATCCATATGAAGGCCGTTTCTCTTTATAAAAAGAACGTTGTTATTATTAACAAAAAAAAAATATTTATGATAAAAAGAAAAATTTGGTATGACGTGTTTACAGATCATAAATTTACATTAACCTATTTAACAGAGTTTAGAATTATGCGATAATGTTTTTAAATATTATATGTATATAAAACAGTTTAAGTACACATTCCCATCAAACATAATATAATACAATTAGTTTAAGAAATCTAGACAAACTATACTTAATGTTAATTATAAGCAATCAGCAAAAAATTAAAAGCGAAAACTGAAACTATTTTTCTGCCTAGTTAATCAAATAACTATTTTACCAATTGCACTATCAAAAGAAAATATTCTCTAAAAAATCGAATATTAGATATCCAAAATTAATCGTTATAATTACTTGAATTGCAATATAAAATTATCAGTATCATCTTGAAAATAATGTAGATATAAGTATACCGCAAACAGGTATATGCATAAAGGTGTATCTGTATAGTGAAAAGTAAATGTAAAACTGAAGTGCATAGAAAAAGATTGAAACTTTGTCGTGTGAAGTTCATCCTCGTCGTGGACGTGATGGCGTTGAGTTTTCTGCCTTATCGTTGGCCGTCTGCTGCGCGAAACATTTGCATGAAAGTAGCCACTAAATGCGTCATTTACTATCTTTATAATTACATGTATCTTGGGTTTAATGGCCCAAACTGCTGGCGGTAAAAGTTGCCCGCTTCCATCCGCGTCTGTTATCTCTATTATATGCTGCAGTCGCATACATCATTATGCACGTTTGCCTCTGACGACAACACCAGAAGAAGCATCGTTTCTGAGACATCACCCTCTAACTCTCCTCCCGCACTGTGTCTGCCCCAGACAACCAGCATTATATTCTAAAACTCGACCATCAACTGTTCTCGATTAACTTAACCTATTTTTGTTTTGTTTTTCCTCTTCTTCTTGTTTTTGTTTTCTTTACAGATGAGATCATTTTGGTAGAAGGAAGAATTAAAATTGCAAGTGCGTCCGAGCAAAATTAATTTGTTCTACCTAGTTTTTTTTCGTTAGGCTAAACAAAAACTTTGAGAAACAATCTAAAACTTCTATTTCGTATTAGTTTGAAATGAAAGAATGAAAGGCGTTCGGAAAAGAATTCCGATTACAATACGAATAACAAATGTTGTCCATTGTATCGATTCAATGATTCATATTATAAATACGGTTTTTTATTATCAGTTAACTTCGAGCTCTATTGAGCGAAAAAAAAAAACTTTTATAATTTATTACAAAAGATGAGTAAAAAAAAAAAGAAAATTGAATAGATTTTTTTTTTAATTCAATCACATAACCGATAAACAAAATGACCTAATTTGATTTCCTCTTTATCAAGTTTGTAAAGCTCATTTTTCAATCTGTTCGAGAAATAATATTTCAAATTTCCGTCATAAATTTTCCTATTTCTTTTAATGTCCCAAGTGACACTACACGCATCGTTAACTCGAAAACATACTTCAATTGTTAGGTTGTTGTGGGAACGATCCAATGATAATTATGATCGTTTTTTTGTTTTTTACGTATGTCTGTTTTTTTTTTCTATAACCTAACATTTTTTGTCGCGACTAATGTTTTGTTACTACTGTACATTAAAAAAGCTGTCGGTGAGTATTTAACCGTGCAGCTAACTACGATCCTTTTGCCGAGTCCACACGCAATGACAATGACGTCACATCCTGTCTACCATATACGCACAAATGCTAATAAGAGCATTGCATTAAGTTGTTTTTAATATGCCAGAAACAATGAATAGGTTTATTAAGACAATCATAAATAATATTTTAATTAGATTGAAACAATCGGTCATTTCATTTGCGACAGATCCTTATTTCAATGACTTCTTTATGAAATTATAAAAGAGTTGACGATACGCTGAACGATCAAATACAATTAACAATTGATGAGTCATTCGTTTAATGGTATTGCGAATAGTTTTGACAAATCATCGAGTTTTCTTGTCGGTTTAAAACTAATAAGTTTTGTTCAAAGAAATCTTAAATATTACAATGAATGTTTGTCGTAGTCCGTTCGTAATTTCCATAATATAATTGAAAGAGCTGTAGAACAGTTTTAATCAAAAGGAAAAAGTTCTTTCTCGAAATACAATCTTAATTTTCATGATGCAAAAAATGTAATATTAGAGGGACAAAATCGCCGTATTTCTTCCGGAAAATAAAGTAGAAAAATTCGCCCGACTACGATTTTAATTTTCGTAATGCAACTGAGTTTATTCGAAAAATTCTTTCTCATGACGCAGCAATTTTATTTTACCCAAATAAAAATCTACATTGTACATTATTAGAATAAAACTATTTTTTTTATTATGTTACGGCACCCTTCGGCAATACTTTCGTGGTATGAAAAGCAGTTTAAAGTAACGTAAATATATGCCCGGAATATAATGTAACATGTAACCCTAAATCTAAATTTATTTCGTTGTTCCGCTCTGAAGAATTCTGCATTCGCCCCCCTTCAAAATTCCATTCAGCACAACGAATCGCATTAGTAACCATTAATTTCTTCGAAATTATTCAATTAAAATACAAATTGGTACGCGTACGCGTAGCAGTAAATTAGTTATCTCCCCGTTTTATTGAATAGATCTCTTCGGGAATAACCTGGAAGGAACTCTAAGACACCCTGTATCTCTGGGGGGCAAATGTACTTTACTTTAGAACAATTTTAAAAGCCCCTCATATCTAGATTGAAGAACCCTTACTACAGTGACATCAAAGTACAAGATAAGATTATAGAAAACTATTACTTCAATTTACATTTTTGCATCTCTTAATAAAACAAGTATTAAAAGCAATTACTTACGTAGTAATATTGTCAAATGTCATTTGTTAAAATATACATTTAGTTTTTCAAAGCAATAATACATATTTGGAAAAATGTAAACATTCAAAATATTTACTTATCTTAAAGAAAACACATTAAATTTGTATAGATAGCTAATAAAATAATATTTTAATAATACGTATACATATCTGATAATATACATACGCTACTGAATTCAATAAAATAATTGTAGGTATTCATATAATACAAACAAGTTACTAGGTAACAAAATAAGTAACTAGATCATGAAAAAAAAATATATATAATAACTTGTTTTCATGTTCTGTTTATTTACTATAAATATCATTTGTATTTTTTTTTCCTAATGAAGACATACGTTGAGTTTGTGAAAACGTCGATTATTAATAAATATTAATACAGAACTATAACCTAAAGCCGTTTTATTTCTTTTCGGAATTTTATAGAACGAATCGTTAGATTGCAAATTCTTAGATTCTGTAACATGTTTGACAAGTTTTGGTAAAGTATAACGTAGCAACTATTTTACGAAATCCCATAATATTTATTTCAACGATTCGTTTTATTTAACGATCAGTTTTTATGAAAGTATTTGTTAATTATTTTGCTAACTTAAACAAAAATATGTATGTTAATTAAATAAATCTACCAGACATATTTTTTTTCAAATCATTACTTATGTATTTCATCAGTTATTTACTTTTCTACAAAAACCTAATTAATGTTTAACGACTTCATAAGTCTTTGTTTATTTTGTAACCGGGTATATCTATAACTTTATCAGCCAGATGGGACTAACAAAAACGACATTTTAATTTAGTAGATAAAAGTCTACGACAAACATAATAGTCTTTCAAATATTAAACAAATAGTATCTGAAGACAGTGGTATTGTTCGAAATTCTAAGAAATATTCGCTACAATATGGGCATCATAATTATTCTATTTGAGTATCTGATAGTTTATTTTGATATGAAGTACCTAACTGTAAACTTGACTCATAGATAAGGCCAGGCTGGTCTCGCGAGGTCTTTATTCTTCAAACATTTGAATTTGGTCTTATTGTTTTCTTGGATCCATAGGAAATAATGATACTTTGTTTGTGGATTTCTTTTGTATGATTACAGAATTACTTTTCGTAAAGTTATTATTACAATTTTGTAAGTGCAACATTTTTTTTTTTTTTTAGAATTTGAAATTTGAAACTCTAATAACAAATTTCGTGCAAATGTATGGGAACCGTTTTATTAACAAAAATTATTACAACACAAAACTTTGCATAAATGTTGCAGATATGAAAACTTATTTCTGTTATTATTTTCAAATTTTTATTACTAGTAGTTAGTCATGTGTTTTTTTTTTAAAACAGAACATTTAAATGGAATTCATATTATTGTGTTTTTCAAGCTAAATTTTGAAAACGAATGATTAAAAATAATAATTAAACTTCTTTATGTATTAATTATTTAATTTTATTGAAGTTTTGTTATTTATCAAATAAATTTATGGGAATTAACTTTTTTTTATTAATTTACTTTTTCTTGTAAAATTTTGCTTTCAAACTATACAATACAATTCTTTTGTAATTTCATAAAAATCAATTTGACTGGACCGATATTTCTGAAACGTATAGTCATAAAATATTAGAAATTATTATTGAAATAAATTTTAATACATTTAACATTCATTAAATTAACAGTGTTGGATATTTCAAATCACTTCCGAATCAACAAATCAACAAATAAATCGTACGATTATTAAATGTTAATTTTTTTACTGAAGTTTTTTATATTAAAAATTATTAATTATACCAAAACTGTTTGTCATTTGATATTATGTTTTTTTTTATACAATCTGAAATTTTATACACTAGCTGGCACTAAATTTAATAAAACTATACAATTTTTCATATAGTAAAAAATCTTTCAGAACTCATTATATTAAAATAGGCTCTAGATTATAGTTCTGTGTTAATATTTATTAAAGCACTTTTATTTTAATATTTTTTCATTTTTATTTTTCTTCTATTGGTAGCATTGTATTTTTAGCTAATGTTCCTATGCTATGTTTATACATATATAATAATTATTCAGACTACAAGTGCTTTATTTGTTAATTAGTATAAAAAGTTTAAATCGAAAAAGTATTCAATATGACTGTTCATTAAAGAAAAATAGTATGTTAAAAATAAATTTACTGATTACGGAACTAATAATGAATCAATACTACTTTGTCAAATTGCGAGTGTAGCCCAATATAAACAAAATAAATCCAACGTCATCACCTTTGATGACGTAAGTAATGATGCAACCTTCTTCATATCAAAACTGAGCTTTAGATATACTTGCATATAAAAAATAAATCTACGTAAATACATACAAGCGACTTCTATCTCTATTTAAATTTTAATTAATCTCTTTTATAATAAAAAATAGAAAAAAAAATACAAACAGTAATTCTCTTCGTACTTCGTATGATCAACAAAAAAAAACTGAAACTTAATATCTAACTGTTCACCGCTGACATGAACAATTAATAAAACATTAAAAAACATTTACATAGCATCGTATATCAAGTCGGAGACAAACTCGTTGCCCGTCTGATATACGATGACACCGGCGTACACCTCCGGAGGCTGGCTCACATGACGTTTCGCTCTCTTTCCGTTTTATGCAATCCGAACGGCGTCCACGCGTTTTTCCCCGGGTAGAAGACGCGCCTCCGTGCTTTGTTTCCGCGGCAAATAGGGGGCGGCGACCCCTCTCTCGCACAACGCACTTTATTAAACCGGGGGAAACAGAAATTGCATGTGCCGTACTTTCAATGTCGGTTTACAACTCCGATTCCCAACTTGTCTCTCGTGTCTGTCCCGCGCGCGCGATCAGAGAAAACAGTCGAGTAATTGAAGAAGTTTCTATGTAAGGAAATTTAAATGTGATGTATTTTGATTAATGCTCTGCGCGTTACCCAAGGCGAGATACGATAAATCGTGGATTTTTTTCTTAAATAATGTCCTATGTTGTTTGTTTTGAAATTTTAAAGAAATTTATAAATTGAATTGTTCGTAAAACACTATTTGTTATGGATCCCGTGGAGAAAATCATTTGTACAATCTGGTGTATAAATATCTTAGCATGATAAAAACAATTAAAGATTTTCTTAAAATCATAAAATTGTAATGAGATTTTTTATTTTTTTTTTTTTTCGTTGATTTTCACGGATTTTATATAAAATTTCTAAGATTGTAGGAATTTCCAGGAGATTTTAAATGATTTAAAAAAAATCTTAACTGATTTTACTATGATTTCTAAGGATTTTACTAAAAAATTTGAAAATTTTTATAAATTATTTTTACTTTTTATTTTTAATAAAAATTGACTTCCTTTAATCAAAATATTATAAATTTCATGATCTAGTTACACTGTTCAAAATAATAGGGTAAAAGAGTAAAAATTTTCGAGGGTAATTGAATTTGTAGCCTTATTAGTGCAAAAAATTGCCCTGCTCTTGTGTATTTTAAAATATTTGACTTTTTACCTTGATGGAAGGGCAAAAAATACGAAAAATAAGGGTAAATAACTGCCTTTTTACCCTTTTCTGGGATAATAAAGTGCTCTTTTGAATTTACCTATTTAGGGTAATCTTATTTACCCTTTTTAGGGAACGGACTTATATAGGCACTAATAAGGGTTTTTTTTTCGAACAGTGGACTTATTAGTTACCTAATAACTTGTTTCCATTTTCTGATGAAGATGCACGTTCAGTTCGTCGAAACGTTGATTTATTAATAAATTATTACAGAACTAGAACCTAAAGCTGTTTTATTCTAACTTATATAATATTATCTGTGATAAAATAATATTTTCAGGAGATGTTAAAGTTAATTATACCCTCTAATAATAAAACAATTAGTTACAAAAATGTATTTTGTAATTCAATACGTATATCAAATATACACAATTACTGTCAAATAATTGATGTACTTTGTTTAATTTCAATGTTAATTAAAGATGATGCGTATTAAAATAATATTAGTTACTGTATATTAAAATTTGTAATAACATCTTTTCTTTTATGAGAAAACGAATCATAAACAATACATACTAATCTCAATATTCGCAGTCATAAAAAATAAACCTGAACGTTTCATGTATGGTTAAATGATCTGAGTAAAATTGTACTTATACACTTGCAACACAGCAGGCGCGCTTATCAACTGTAAATAATAATTTTTCCGATATTCATGTTTACGTGAAGCATTTTGTAATCTTTAGTACAGAAACGACGGGGCATTGTATTTGTACCAGGGTAATTATCGCGGCTATCCGTAACGCGATTTTGTCTCCAAATGTGCACGACAAATGAATGATTTAAATTGCGTTTACAAGCACCTTAAAAAATTGTGTACTGCTCCACTGGCAAAGCAAATTTAATTGCATGGCTCATACAGGGTGTTCGTTCGAAGAGTTACTATAAAAATGAAAATATTTTATTGGCTAATTTTAAAATTATTTCAAAATTTATAAATATTGAACTTAAGTCTAGTTTATCGAGACAAAAATATTTCGCATACTGTCGATTTTTGATGTTATTAACTTCATGAACGATCACCCCGTATATGTATATCGATATGGTAATTTTTAAAATTTTTTATTGCAGCTGTAGTAAATTTGTTAGGTTTTACTGCAAAAAATTCTTTTTATTCTTAAAATACAATGGCTAATTGTATTATGTGTACATATAACAAATTAGCATATATAGTGATTTGTACAAAGCATTATTTGTTCGAATTTGTTGTAGTTGAATACTTCTTATTTTTGCGCTAAGAAATATTGACTAACTCCATTTGTAACTCTTTCATTGTTTTAATTAGAATTTTTAATTATTTTTTGTTCTCTTAATTAAGATATTACACAATTCTGCAAAAAATTTAAAAGTTTCAAACAAATTAATTCTGTTCGTCAGCTGTAATACTTCAGCTTTTTATGTTTTCCATTTATTAATTAACTTTTGACATTTTTAGCAGAAAAAAGGATTTTGTATTTGTTTAAAAAAAAAAACAAATTTTTTGAAATTGTAATACTTTCAAAAGTTTTTTAATTATTATTTTATTTAGAATTAAGAAATTTCAAAATTAGAATAAAGGGATATTATTTAATAAAGACTGAAATAAATTATATGTAAAATAGATACAAATTTTATGCAGTTGAAATTTTATTTTTTAATGAATCTTGACGAACTTTGGACATAAAAAGATATATTAAATGTGCACTGAGAAAATTTTTGTTTTAGATCCAAAGTTTTTACTTTTAACTAAAAAGTAAACGTATTTTTGAACTGTAAACTTATATTTTTCTAATAGAAATAAAAAATTTAATAGAAAAAAAAATAACAGTAAGTAAACAGTATAACTATTTTCAAAGCTTTGTTTGAAATTAGTTAACATTTACGTTAAAAAATAAAACTATATTTGAATACATTTACATTTATTCCAGAAAAACACTATATGGGTCGAAGCATGTACCCATTTAGTCACATGACTAAGAGACGATTAGCGTCGTTAATCGTCTCTTAATCGCGGGACTAACTTGGTATATGCTGCAACCCTATGTTTCTAAACTATCTTCTAATAAAAATAGATAATTGTAAGTTATAGTATTTTAAAAGATTTGTATAAAATTATTTATTATTTAATTTTAAACATAGTGTTTTTCTAGAATAAATGTGTGTCATATTAAATATTAACTAATTTCCGAGGGGGGAAACCACTTGTAAAATCTGGTGTACAAATTTATTAAATAATGGTAAAATCTTGTAAAATCTCTAAAATCCTGGAAATTTCGTATAAAATTCGTAAAATCATCGAAGCATGACTACAAACTAAACAATCATACGTAAAATTTGTAAAATCTGAAGTACAAAATTTGAAGAAGTGGTTTTTCCCTCGCTAATTTTATACAAAGCTTTGAAATTAATTATACTATTACTCACTTTTTTTTTTCTATTAAATTTTTTATATTTATTAGAAAAATATAAGATTACAGTTCAAAACACGTTCACTTTTGAGTTAAAAATAAAATAAAACTTCGAATCTAACACAAAAAAAATAAATTCAGACAATACTTTTAAATAAAACTGCATAAATAGATAAAATAAAATATTAAAATATAATCTTGCAATTTCTTATACGAAACAATTTCGAATAAAATCTTAACAATATAATTTCTATAGTAATTCCCATAGAACAAAGATGATTTTCTCATTTAATAAATCAAAAACGCGAGATATAATGCACATACACACACACACACACACATGCACACACGCACAAATAAAGTCGAGAATCATAAATAACCATCACTAATCCACAAGTGAGTAAAATAATGTAGCGTACAAGTTCTTGAAGCCAGCGGAAGGTTCATTACGTACTCGAGCATCGAGTTCAATGTAAAATTGTAAGTGTATGTGTGTCTGTTTGTGTATACGCATGATAATAAACAACTCAGACGCGTATCGGTCAGCCACATACACACTGTATTACCGGCCACTTACCTACACACACACACACACACAAAATGGCGGCGTGACAAATTGTTAAATACATACCCACATGGAACTAACGACCCACCCAACCGGCCTACTAGGATCCGCAAACGCAGTAACCGGACACGGAAAGAGCCCCGCCATATTGTGTTCTCCTCTTTCAATAAAGCCTTACCCCTTTACATCCCAAATACCCCCATCACCACATTGTCTTTGTTTATTCATTTCTCCTTTGTGTCTAATTATTTCAACTGATGTCACAAGGATCTCGGTGCAAAATATGTTAAACAAAACAATTGTTTATTTAAAACCTGAAAATACAGTGTGACTGATTTAATTACGTCAGTCAAGTTAGCACCCCCCATTCTCCAAAAATTAAAATAAATTAGCTCACATTTATGAGCTATTTATGAGCTATTTTTGAGCCACATTAAAAAATTTTGAGCTACAAAACTATGCACGAAAAAAATGTTTTTCGATGGGGGGTGCTAACTTGATTTCAAGTTAGCACCCACGCTGTCAAAAACTTTTTAAAAATCAAAACAAATTAGCTCACATTTATGAGATATTTATGAGCTATTTTTGAGCCACATTCAAAATTTTTGAGCTGCAAAACTATGCATTGTTGTTATTGTTATTTATTGTTATTATTATTTGGATATTGGTTGAAACCAATTCATTCTCTTAAAAAGTGTTCGATTTTATGCTTTTTAGAAAGTAATTATAACTCGAGCACTTTTTGCCTTATCCCAATACAGTTTCATTCATTTTACATCGCCGTCATCAGAATTGCCATCTTAGCTGACACCGCGCGTGTAAGTTTTAAAAGTACGTTTTTGTCACTGTAAATCTATTTTACAAAAGTTACGCAAAACGAGCTCATAAATAGGTCATTACTCTGGGGCTAATTATTCTACATTATATATTTTTTTTTAATTGGAGGAAGGTACTATCTTGACGTCATGATAAACCGCCTGCACCCTCCCGCCCGTAATTTTAAATAAAATGTACAATATCTAACATGAGATTTATGATCACTTTATAAGCTACTTGTGAGCGACAAAATTTATTTTTGAGCTCTATTTTAAAATTTAAAAATTCATTTTTCGCACGGGCAGAATAGTGTAAATTTTCGAGTGTCCAAAGTGGTGCACAAACATAAATTTCGACACTCATAACTACTTCATAAAGAGTCCATAAATCTCATGTCAAATATTTCCCATATTATTTATAATTAAAAGTGGGGGTGCTAACATGACCTAAATTTATTAGCACATTATTGAATAATAATTTTTTTCTATTTTGAATATGCAGCACGAAAGTAGTTTTTGTATTTCTCAAGTAACTCATAAATCAACTCTTATACAATAATTTGTCCGCATTTTTATTTTGCAGGCTTAGTAATGTATCTAACTAGTCAAAATTATATAAATAAATTAGAGTTACTTCAAAACAGATCAATGAGAATAATTTTAAAATGCTATAGATATACCAATATACAAAAAATGTTAAAAGAATTACAGTGGTACAGTGCGATATAAAAGAATTAATGGAAATACATATAATTATATTAATCCATAAAATAAAATTAGGTCCTCAATCTGATTATTTTAAAGATAAATTAGCTAAAACTGAATATATACAACATAATTAGAATACTCGGCAAAAAAATAAATTTTACATTACTCAAAAAAATACTAAACAAGGACAAAATACATTACTGTTTAAAAGAGTGCAAATATATAATAAGTTACCTGATAGTTTTAAGAAATTACATATAAAAATATTCAAAATTAGCCTTAAGGATTATTATTTAAATAAAGTATTTTTATGTTTATAATAGATTTAAAAAATATTTATATATGATTTACATTTATATATTAGTATTTTTATATTATTATTTTGTATTATTCATGTATGCATTCAAAAATTTTGATAGCGAAAAAAATTTTTTTCATGCATAGTTTTGCAGCTCAAAAATTTTGAATGTGGCTCAAAAATAGCTCATAAATAGCTCATAAATGTGAGCTAATTCGATTTAATTTTTAAAATTTTTTTGATAGCGTGGGTGCTAACTTGAAATCAAGTTAGCACCCCCCACCGAAAAACAGTTTTTTCATGCATAGTTTTGCAGCTCAAAAATTTTGAATGTGGCTCAAAAATAGCTCATAAATAGCTCATAAATGTGAGCTAATTTGTTTTGATTTTTAAAAAGTTTTTGACAGCGTGGGTGCTAACTTGAAATCAAGTTAGCACCCCCCATCGAAAAACATTTTTTTCGTGCATAGTTTTGCAGCTCAAAAATTTTTAATGTGGCTCAAAAATAGCTCATAAATAGCTCATAAATGTGAGCTAATTTGTTTTAATTTTTGGAGAATGGGGGGTGCTAACTTGACTGACGTGATTTAATTTGTAATCGGACAACTTTTATTTTAGCAAACAAAAAATTGTCGTTTGCTTATTTCTACGTAATTATTTCATATAATATTACAGGCAATTCAATGCAAACAGGTATAACAAAGAATTGTTTATAAAGCTGAGAGAATTGTATACACCATATACAGTGTGGTTTAATTGAAATGAACTAATTAAGAAATGGAACAAGAATAAATCTCGTTTTTGCCTAATTAGTTCGTTTAATATAACGAGTATATTATTCGAGTATGCTAAACAAAACGAAATGTTTAGAAAATTAAGAATTGTATAGTGTGATTAATTGAAATGGATACGAAATGTATCTATTAATATCTACATACTGCATATTTAATTCGTAACCTTTAAAAATAACTGAAATAAATCTTAAATTTTTTTAAATTAATTTCATGTATAACAGAGCAAAAATTTAAAATTAAAATTGGCCTCACGGATATAATATAAGCATACATTTAATTTGCAAAATATATCGCGGCCGCATAAAAAATAAAAAAACAAGAAATATTAATATTTAATAAGTAAAATAAATAAGTCAATGTCAAAACGCATAACTTGATTTTTGACATATAGGTTAGGTTTACGAGTTCGTATGTGCAAAATGATTGATTTGTTTGTGAATTCGCTTTAATAAGGCTATCAAACTTTACTCTTCAGTATTCACAAATTACTTTTACATACATACGGGCTGATTAAATTAAACGCAATCATATAGCAAACATTTTTAATAATGATTGAACAAATTTTATAATTTTTCTTTTAATATCTTTCTTAAAATTCTAACAAAACAGCAGATAAATGAAATATTGATTTTTGTTAAAAGTACTTTTGATGTTTATTTAATATTACTTATTCAACAGTTTAAAATATATAACAAAAAAATTAAATATAAAAACTATATTTAAAATTCATTTAATTTAAAATTTTGAAATAATTTATATTTGTTTCTAAATTAGGTTTAATTTTTATTTGTATTTATATTCGTGTCTAAAGAATTAAAAAATGTAGTATTTTTAATAAAATGATACAGAAATTCAATCCTAACGCATTTTCATTTTAATATAATGAGTTATTATTTATATTTGATGAAAGATAAAAAAAATATTTTGAAAAAAATAAGGTTAGAATTCGGGCAAGAATTATTTTCAGTTATAAAATATTTAATTCCTATTGCAATCAAAAAAAATTAAACAACTGTATGTGTGATGAACATTAATAATTTATCATACATTGAGTATTTGTGCAACCTTAGTTCACTGGTTAGGACTGTGGCTTTATCTTTTACTGCTAATGATAAAAGCTTAGCTTTCAAAATAAGTATATAGTTTTTTTTTTTTTAATTATTGTTTGTGATTAAAGAAAATTATTTTAATTCAATATCAGTAATATTATATTTTAATTTATTATTAACAATAATTACTAATATTCATGCAATACTTTTTGAGATATTAAACTCAATATAATTATAAAAACATAAAATGATAAAAACTATAATATTGTAGATACAAGAAGTAAATAAAATATTTCAATGAAATATCCATAGATAACATCAAATAATTTATATATATATATATATATATATATATATATATATATATATATATATATATATATATATATATATAACCTCATTTTCCCATCAATTTCTAAAAATACAACCAATTGTAATGTATCCATGTTGAACTACAATAGCGGAGACAATACATGCAATTTAATCATTATTTATACCAATTACTACAAAATATATATATATATATAAAGCGTAGCCCGGATATCCTGCGTTCCTTTGCAAATTTGTTCATATTGGAACACAAAGTAGTCTGTAAAATCTGTCGAATTGACAATTAAAATTCGTGTCCAAATCGGAATTAAAATCAATTAAAACGTGTAATCAATTCCGGAGTAGTCAAGCATCTGATGCTATTAAAAACGGTACACGATATTTAGTAACAAAACACGATCAGCAAACATTTATTTTTTCATTTGTTTATTTTTTGTTTTTTCGTTTTTTCCACGAAACAATACATGTACAATTTTAATTCTAATTCGATATTTTGTTGTTATCTTCGGTTTTTTTTTTTGCAAAATTAATTAACGCAAAAAATTATTCAAAAAGTTATTTGTTATTTAGTCGGATTTTTTGTTTTTTTATTATAACGTAAAATTTGTTTTTTGTTTTCCCTCGGAGTTTTACTATATGGAGGAATTGGATCAATGCATTTATTAATATTTAATTGGTTATTATATTATCGTTTATTGAAATGCATCCAGTATTTTGAACTTTATTTTAACATTTTATGGATACGTATTGTAATATTATTCACATCTGTATTATAAATCATTGACAAAATAATATAATCCAGTTTTGATTACATTATTTGTAAATATTACATTTTTATTTCGTGTGAAATTGATATCCTATAATAAAAAAAAATCTGCTTTTCTCTCTTTTTCTGTAGCAAGTCACAATTTTAAAAAATAAGATTATACATTTGAATAGCTGGCACATAAGCGACTTTCGAGATAATATAAATAAATGTCTATGTAGATGTTATAAAAATAGTAATAAACATGTTTTGAAACAGGAACATAAAATAGATTAATTCGTAAATAATTACAACGAAAAACTTGTGAAAGTTTACGTATTATAAAACGTTTTAGGTAAGTTATTAAATAATGTTTATATTTTGTTTTGCATACCAGCTGTCTCTCAATTCAACATACTATATGATCCAAGAAGGTTCTCTTCTAAAAATACATTAATTTGAATGTTATAAGTAGCATAAATTTCATATGAGAAAAATACTGGTTATATAACTTTTTTTTTATTATTATTTTTGTATATATACAACATATACCTAACCTAACTTATAACGTATTCCCATCAAAGTAATAACATCAGCGACGTGTCCATCAAGTACCGACATACTACACGCATATATACGACCTACGTTAGCACAGCACAGTCGAGTTTCTTTGATGCCTTGTAATATATAGAAAATTATTCAAATACTGTTATTAATATTCATGTTGGTAATATGTGTATAAAGTTATTTCTCTTGTGCTCGCTTCAGTTTAACTCCAGCTAACTTCACTTTGGAAGGTCCAAGCTTCGGCGCATGCGCACTTAACCCAAGTGCTTTTGGTCTAGCTTAAATGGGTACTTTAAATATCTGTTTAGTATGCGTTAGTTTCCTATAGCCATCTAGTAATGACTATACTCTGGTTGAATAATCGCTAGATTTGGGACTTGAAAAATGTATAAGAAATTCACTTATTAAAGAAAGCTGACTTCAAGTTTGTTGTGTCTATAGATATTTACGGCTATTGGGTGTAATAAAAATAAATAGATTCAGTTTTAAACTAGAATTATACTAATTGTAATTATTATAAAAATTATTCATTTTCATCTCGTTTGAGTATAGAGCACAGAATGGTTATAAATACTCTGTATTTAGTCAGAAGTTTGTGTGAATAAAAATACTTTTGTTTACTTAAAGATTTATTATTAACATATATACACAATCAAGCCATGTACCCATTAGGATGTGGCACAAACTCTTTCTATTTAAGCAGAAATTAGTCTCCGCCAAGCATTGCTATCCAGTCAAGCAAAAAAAATGTTATTAATATATCGCTACTTAAGACATGCTACAATAATATTATTACCATAATTCATCATAAAAAACAAAAGAAATTTTCATTGAAACAAAATACAAAAAAAAAACAATTTTTTGTCAAAACAATTGCCATTATTTAACTTTTAAGCATACATATAAATCATTTCAATCTGATATAATTTTTCCATCAGTCACCCCGATAAAAAAAAAACAAAAGATACAATTTCTGAATAACTCAACACGGTGAGCGAATAAATGAAAAAAAAAAGTTACAATAAAAACGGAACAAAACTATTTACTTTACCTTTTCCGTAATTTATATATATATATATATATATATATATATATATATATAAAGTTATTGAACGCTTATAGTATCAAAATCCATTAGATATTGATTTACGCCCACACTAACATTGCTACTGTTACCGAACAAGCAAACAAAAAAAAAAACAAAGTATTCTGAATTTTCAGAATATTCGAAAACAATAAATAAATCTGTAAAACAAACGCAAATCGTGTAAACAGTCAAGTGTGCTGTGTACAGATAAAATTATGCAAAATACGAAAAAATTGTCGGGGTATAAAATAAAAATTCATACAGTCAGCATAATTCACCTATTTTAAATGTAAAGCTTTATTCACACATCTATTTTATATTTTCTGTCCAAAACATTTGCAAGTTTTTTTTTTATATATATATATTTTATTTTGTTATTTTAAAAGCCATTTGGTTAACATTTCTAAATCAAAACACGTACAATAATATTTTAACAAATCAACAAATTATATATTTTTTAACAGAGTGGAAAAACTAAGGAAACTGGACATAGTTAGTATAGTAAATTATAGATTTAGAACAAAAATGACAAATTAATTTATGAATAACTATTTGAAATAAATCATGAATAAATATTTGGGACACATTCTTAAATTATGTAAAATTACAGCATGCATATTAATATCTGTAATAATTGTAAAATACAGCCTTTATGTAAATTATTTTGTGTTATATATTTTTAAACAATTTTTTTTTAGAGTGTAGTAAAGACAAACCTTTCGTATTTAATGTTGTGACTAATTGAATTTTTAGTTGTGTCAGATTTCTTTGTAATGACACTTGAAATAAAAACTCACCAATCAGCAAGTTATAACAATTTTCAAATATATGTTCCCATAACACGATGATGATGCCTCCCAAGTGACGCCGGTGGATAAAACGAAGCCCGTATGTGTGTGTGTGTGTAGACTAAGCCATGAGAATGAAGCAACTTTGATAACGTTATTATGACAGCATCAGGACTCAGGTAAACGAACCAACATTATCATCGGAACTTCAATTCGTATTAATACTCCCAAAGCTTTTACTTAGCGTATAAGATCATGTTGCCTCCTTAAATTCGAAACGTGAAGGTTTCCGCATACGCGAAATGCGTTTGTTACATAAACTCATTCCACGACAGAGATGTCTTCGAAATATATTTCAATCAGTTACACATCTTAGGACTGTTAAAATAAAATTTGTATTGCTTGACTAATAACAGTTTAACATAGTAAAAAGTCTTTCGGAACTCATTATATAAAAATAAAACGGCTTTAGGTTGTAGTTCTGTACTAATATTTATTAATGGTAATCATTTTACATGAAGATGTACGTTGAGTACGTCAATTATTAATAAATATTAATACAGAACTACAACTTGAAGCTGTTTCATTTTAAATAGTTTCTAATTTTAATATTTTGTAAAAATATGTATTTATAGGATAATAAAATTTTTATAAATCTATTTAATAAATTACATCTCTCCCTGATGTTGACAGTGTAAATTCGCAAGTATCAAATTATGCCAAAGCCAGTCCTGTACTAGGTATGTTTATAATTATTAAGACAGGCGACAATCGCGCCTAACATCTGTTTATACATACGTAATATACACATACGTGCGTATGTAGATTTAAGCATAACGTCTTCCAAGACATAAGCCGCCCTAATTAAAGGAATAACATTTTGTCGCAAAATATATAATTTATATTTATGGTTAATAATGAAACAACATTGAAATATATTAAAGTACCACCAACGTGTATGCCAGATTTGGATTTGGAGGCATATTTTGTACTCAATTACTTGAATTTCTTGTACTCAAACGTATTTTCCTCTCTGTTTTAATGATAATGAAAAAGCAAAATTATATTCAAACACGTCAACAAATATTTGTACCGAAAATAAACGTACAACGTTCATTGGCAAAGATGAAATACTAATGTTACATAACACATAAATTATATGCCTACATTTTCATTTTATGTCAAAAATATAAAAACATTTCATTCGTTTTTATTATTTGCTTTACAAACATTTATTTATTCTAAAAATATACATTTTGCCGTTGTAACATAATCAATATATAAAATGTAAATATTTTCGTTTAATTAAAAACAAAAAACGCTCGTTTGAAAGATAATAAATAAATGCCGAAACAGACAGCCAAAAAAAAAAGATCGGGGAATTTTGGCGTATTTTATTGTCTAACTTGAGCGATCTATCATTGTGATTCCGTATCAGAAGGTCCGATTCGAATTTGAAATCTAAAAATCTTATCAACATCGTCTAAAAGCATTGTTTAGGTAGCTTTAGGTCTGTTTTCGTATTCCAAATATGTCCGATGAAGACGGGATAAGGCCCGGCATAGGACAACTGGCAACGACATTTCCAGCCCATCATAATATATATCCCACGATCATCTGGATTCTTCGTCTCTCTATAAAACGCTAAGCGCATAAGCACATGTACAAAAACGTTTTGTATGCGTCAGTGCGTCGCCAAGTGCACCTGATATTCGTACGCGCATCCATAAAAAGATTGGGGGCCTAAGACCGAGCCCTGTCGGATGTCCGAAAGATAGTTGAAATTATCTGGGCAAAATCTCCGGTCCGCTATAGATCACAAGCCGGTTGGTTGGACGTTTGTCGTTGATAGAATCGGGCGCGCGCGCGCATGAACCTCGAAGTTTTTAGTAAAATTGATGGTTTTTACTGGGAGAGTGTCGCAACGGGGTCGTTCCAACTTCACGCTTCTTAGGTCCATTCTACCTGACTGTCGTCTCGTAGCAATTCTTTTTCATCTCCGCTAACCGATACCTCACCCTCCCATAGCCTAAAAGTGAGCTTTTGCGAATCTAGCTTCTAAACTCGACTCCGTCTGCAGTCTACAGCATTCTGCTAAAGTCTCCATTCGATGCAACCTATCTCACTCTTTTGCAACAAGATTAATTTCGGTAATCTTCATCACGAGTGGAAAAAATTTATGGATATCTGAGGACATCATATTTGTCAAAACCCAGACAGACGTATTTCGAAAATTTATTGAATTAGTTTATATATATATATATATATATATATATATATATATATATAATTTAAAAAAAATTATTTATAAAACTTAATTTGATGCCGATCAAATTTGATAGAAATAATAGTTATAGTGCAATATTAACCCGTTCATGTGACACCCCAAATTTTGTTAATTCAAATCATGTTCATGCTAAAATTCTAATAAAAATATTATTTGTAATGTTATATCGTTGAATTTTATAAAAAAATATTTTATAATTTACGAAATAATAGTTATAATTTTCTCAAATAGATTTTAAATTTTTATTTAGTTTTTAATCAAAATTTTTATTGTATTAGTAAATGTATTACTCATTTTAATTTTAAGAAAAGTATATTTTAAAAGAATTCGATTTTATTAAATTATTTATTTTAAAAAATTAAAAAAAAAAACAATAACGTGCAATAACAATATTGTAAAATATTCATAAAAAATTTAATTTGCAAAAACAAAAAAAAATTCAAGCAAAACTCAAAATAAAAAATGATTTTAAAAATTCACAATACATGCAAAATAACCTAATCTTACACTTTGATATATATAAAATAAATAAAACTATCTTAAGATCTAAAAAGTTTTAATTTTTTATATAGTTTATACATTACAAACAATATGTGTTTTTGTTTCAGTTTGTAGTAACGTATTTATCCATATATTATATATTAATAAAATTTACACCATAAATCTTTTTAATTCACAAATAAAAAATCCATTTTCCCAAATCGTCAAAAATCAACAGACTGTACACTAAATTTTGGGCACGACATGGACAAGACCATCACGGTGTCATGCTAGACGGGGGTAGTCGCAAAAACAGTTTCAACGGACGACAAAAGTTTTTACAAAGAATCATTTCAACCAGAACAGAGCCCACTAAAACCGTCCTTTTGCGTTTGTGAGTGCGTGCACGCGTACAGAGGCTCCGGGTCTACGGACACCGACTGTATGAGAGACATTTCGGGATAATGTCCCGAGATTCTGACGCGACATGACAAGATTTCTCAAAATGGGAGAACCTCTGCGTTAACCGACCGCCCCGCTTTAACCGAAATGGTTGCTGTGCTTGTTCCTCAACGGAATAATAATACAATCCAAACGCGATACGACAAATTTGAAAAATTTGTTGCCACAACTTCCACTCTTGAAGAATTTAAATATACGTTACCTATGCGCGTTGCATTAGTGAGTACTGCTAGTACCGGTAGTGGCAGCACCGTCTTGAACTCGAATTGATTTTATTATTTTCTTCTATATAGTTATTTTATGTATATTTCGATTTAATTTATTATGTTTTATAAAATTTATAATTAATTTCTGGTAAACAAATGTACTATTTTTCATGAAAAACTGAAAAAGTAGGCTTGTATAAAATAATGCAAACAATAATATTATAGAAGAGTTAGATTTTTGAAAAATAGTGTAAAAACAAATTTAGAAAAAATAATTATACACATAGGCTAGCATTACAAGCTGGGTATTTTGGTGTATTAGTTCATTTGTTTAGTCCTGCTATTATGGCAGTTACTTTGTCTTTAAAACCGGTATTAGTTATAAAATCAATTTTAAAACCGAACTAACAACACGGGCCATAATGTTTATATTTTTTTTGTGTTCTTAAATATTATAGAACATATCTTTTTATATTACACGAAGATAGTAAAGAAAATTATTATTATTCTATTTTTGTCCTACACACAGTTCAGTTCATTAATATGTCAGATTTTATTAGCTATATTTTATATTTTATAAAAATGACGTATTTGTCATATTTTAAATTTGAATTTTATATTACTAAATTCCAAATATTTACTATTAAACTTTGTTAATTGTAAATAATAAAAATATTAGAAAAATAATATAAACTTGACATATGTATATTAAATTATGTTTTATTAAAAAAAAAGAACTTAAGATATTCAAATATCATTTAAGAAAAACCTGATGATATAGAATAATAGTGTACAATTCATATTTAAAAATTATCACACATTCTACTGTATTTGTATTAAAATAAAACAGCTTCAGATTATAGTTCTGTATTAATATTTATTAATAATCGATGTTTCGATGTCTCAACATCCGTATGTATTTGTATTATTAATATTTTGAAAATTATTTGTTCATTTGATTCAAACATAATTTCAGAAATGATTTATGCTAAAAGTATTTATGCAAATCTAAAAATATGTAGAATTCATTCTTATACTTGTTACCGATTCGATTCTTACTTAGGTCTTACGTGCTTCGAATATAAAACTCTAACTGTTTATTTAGTTCTAGAAAACTATGGAAATTTCCTACACTTCTAGAATAACCGAGTATTAATTTTGGTAGTTCCGCTTCTAGTTACTAATACTAAATATTCCTTTAAAAAGAAACAACATTATGGATAATAAATTCGATTATAATTGAAACAAAAAAACTATAACCGGAAGTATTATTTCCAATATATTAACACCGATCAGCTTAATGTTCCAAGTAAAGACTTATTATACTCGTACTTATCGATTACAAATTAATCTTCACACAGAAGAAATTTGAAATAACAATTTGTTGTTTCCCAGTCTAAGAGCGGTTACAAATAGCAGACAGTAATAAGCACGTATAGGTATAAAATAATGTATGTTCTTACGATGGAACAACAGTAGTTAATAGGGAATAAGTCCATATAGGCCTGTAGCGTGCAAAGGGCCGTTTGGTCCACGCCACCACCGTTTTGTTGGTCAATTCAACGCCTTTCTACAATGTCGGCAATTTATTAACGATAATTCACCTGATGCACGCACGCACCAATTCCACGCGATAGAATTAACATATTTTTTTACCCTCTCTTCTGCCGTGATGGGTGCACAACCATATGGAACTAGTGGAATGCGTGATACTGCCAATTAGAGTCCGATCTTTTTTTTTTGTGGCCCAGATAATGGATTATAAAGCCGTGCGGCGAGCAATCGTACGCCGATTACCCGCGGACCCAAAAAAGAAATAATAAATAATAAGAATAATCGGCGAAGGCCCGGTCTAGGAATCCAATTAACTTAATTGACCAACTGGAGAGAACTCGAGCAGATATTTCTCTCGTATGTTTATGATAGAATCGTCTTCGATGGGGTGTAGTAAGGTTGGTTGTCTGGGATTTTGTAGTGGTGTGGTGCATGCAAAAATAACCGGGGCCCGAGTAAAACGTCAACCGGAACGGACAGGCATTTAATTTAATTCCTCCCTGGGTTGGCTCAATTCGATACTGGACGGGCACGACATTCGTAGATCAATCACGCAGCTCTGCTCCGTTATCGGACAACGCGGTCTTGTACCATACCACATGTGAACAGGACACACAGACACACACACGCTTCGTATATCTATATGCCTATTTTCAGGCATTCATTACTCGAAATGTAAACGACTCGTAGTCACAAACTGTGGGAAAATTATTTACGTAGGGGGACAAGAGGCAGATTCAGATACTTTTTAGTATTGTAAAAATTTGAAAATATATTTCTCAGATCAGGTTTTTAAGTAAAAGTTTAAGTAAACTGTTTATTATTTTTTAATATATCTGTAATTTTTATAAGCTTTACTTAAGTTACAAGTTTGCTCAGATTTATAATATTATATAATAATATAACACAAATGTTTATACGTTAAACTGTAATATTTGGCAGTTAATTTACTCATTAACTTTTTTTATATATTTCGCACTTTTGTAAAAAAAATAACTTGTTTTGATCGTATTAAAATATCTTAAATTCTCTTGAATTTTTTTTTTAATAATAATTTTCTAATATAATCAATCTACCGTCACCAAGGAAACGGTTGGAAAAGTTCAGGACAAACTTTTGAATAATTTCAAAAAAAATATATAAATAAAATAAATTAAAAATTCATGTAAACTTTATAAACAAAGTTTCCCTACTGACAATCATAAGGGCCATTGCAGTTCTAAATTGATATGTTTGTTTAATAGATTAACTTATTTGTTCTACAGTTACGCTATATTTTTTAGATCTCTTTTTAGTACCAACGCAATACCAAAAAATAATATTTTGTTCCTGTTTTGGTTACCATAAAAATCAATATCTTGTAACTTATAACTTCTAAAGATAAAATACTTATAAAATATGAACGTGGTGTGGTCTCTCTCCCCTTCAATTTAAATTGAGAAATAATAGTTTAAATTCTCATAGATTACGGAGAATCAAAAACAATCTCCTATTATTTTCTGTTTAGAGAGAACATAATATCCCCCATCATCAGTGTCTCGCACCAATATTTCATCTAACGTCACGTGAAAATTGCGGCCGAATGGAATTTGTACGAAAAATAAAGTCGAAGATTGCGCTGGGGGTAATGAATCTGGTTATCTTTATTTTTCCAACCAAATTGTGTAGATCACGTTCGGCGTTAAAGCATTAAGGCAAGACAAGAGAGCTTAGTCCGTCATCGTTGCATTGGTGCAGTGCACGGTTGTAGGGGCTCAGCCTCGTCTACCTGTAACCGGGTGATGGGGCACAAATTGCTGCGGGCTCCACAACAGGCTACGAACCGATTAGAGGCCAAACGATTAAGTCAATTTTCGAGAATAACTCTCGACAAAAAACCGAATCCAATTTTATATTATCCTTCGACAAAAAACCGGCGTTCGTTCTCGTTCGTACACGGTGCACTGCATACTAGTAGCGCTCTTGAGACACGCTTGTTTTTTTTTTATTATACAGTAAGAGCACGTTGAATGCATCTCACGTTGGCTCCAGATAACACAAGCTCTCTGCACGGAAACTAACCTCCTTTCTACTGACTTCACCTGGATAACTATGAATATCATAGTCAGGGACGTACACTCTCAAGAAATTTGTGAATCTATATAGAATCTGCACCGTGTGCACCACTTCAATAACTAAAAATATGTTAAAATTTGAAGAATGTATTACTAGAATGAGAAAATTTACTGAGACATTTTAATTATTCATGAGCAAAACATTTTATTCAAAAATTCACACAAATAATTTTTAAGAAAAATTCAAAACGTTGATCTAAATTTACAACTAAAACACGCTAACACAAAAGTATTTGAACAAGTAGTATAAATAGAAATAACCTAGGAGGAAACCATTAGTGAACAAATTAATTAAAATCATGGTAAAATCAATTAAAAATTTTCCTAAAATTATGTAAAATCTCGATTAAAATTTCTATAATCTT
Source organism: Clivina fossor (assembly GCA_963966155.1). NCBI lineage: Eukaryota > Metazoa > Arthropoda > Insecta > Coleoptera > Carabidae > Clivina > Clivina fossor. The sequence goes on along the minus strand of OZ014563.1, from coordinate 6,635,630 downwards.
ATAAAATTCTACAATATCAACAATCACACCGAAAAAATTTACGATCTGACTAAAATTGAGAAAGCGGTTTACCTCACGTAAATAACTTATTAATTTATGTTTTAATATTCAGTAAAGTATTATCTTAATTGAATTTTATACTTCAATCTTTTAATATTGAATTCAATAGGTTTAATATTGTATCATATGTCTTCAGTAATAATCAAATCCTCATTACTTTAAATTTTATATTATTGTACACTTAATCTTTACGCCATATATCATAATCATATTTTAATTCGATGATTGAGAAAGTGCATTCAAAAATTTTGCTATATTTTATATATTACATAAAATCTAAAAAAATAAATTTTTTTTTATCTAATCTTAATTTTATAGCAATAATTATTATTATATTATTGTATCACTGAAATGATTTAACATGGTAAAACTATGAAGTCCTTCGTTATTATCTTGCTAAAAGGATTTTAAAAATTTCACTACGCTACTGATCGCATACGGGCAAAATTTACTCGCCTGTCTTTGGCTATGAGCACAAAGATGCACTTCTAAAATAGCTGACACAACGGACTCGACGTTATCGTGAGCTTAAGAATTTACCACGAAAGTTTTTCATTAAACTCTCTACGTACCTGCTGCATAATTCCGCAGTTTCTAAAAAACCGGAGGTAAAATATAGTGACAAAGCATGTGGTTAGCTAGCACTACGCTTCTAAAACTAAACATTATCTGCAAAAGATTACTACGCCACGGACGCTTGTGTTGAACGCCAGATGATGTAAAGGCGCCTCTGGGATTGATTCCGAGTCATTATTTTGTGGTCAGTCACCGCATGTCGATTAAGCTACCTGCCTTACATGCAACGACAGTTCCTAAACGAAAAATGGATTTCATTCGAAATGAAAAAAAACTTCCTATATAATTCTTTTCTGCGGTTATATTTCTTTTCAAGACCGAAATCTCAGACCAATGTTACAGCTACTTGTATACGAAGGAATTTTTATTTAAAATTTTTATTCACAACGAAATGGGGACCCAAGGTAAATATTTTTTCATCTTGGGAAATTGTGTCAACAGAAATATTTCAAAGACATTTTTGTATAATTATACGCATATTTTAATATTTATATTCTCGTATCTAATGTTATATTTATTACTTTATAATATCTATACTAAATATATAAAAATTTTCAGATGTAAATACATATACATATAATTTATTCTTGTAAAAATTATTTTCTCCATATATATTTTTTTGATATATTGCATGTCTTCTGTTCTGTATAAAACCTAAATATTTCACTTTGTGAGTTGACAGTGCCAGTTATATGTATAAAGCAAGTATTATAGATAAATTTAAATTTATTAATTTTTGTGGCAAATACAAATTTCAGAAATTAAAAGTGCATCTTAATATATTTATGTTTTGAAAATTTTCGCTCACGCAAGCCTTATACCTTCAAAATCATTCATATAAATTCTTTTAACCAAACATTCATTAGACATTCGTGTTTTAAATTAAACAAATTCAATTAAATAACCAAGTTACCGAGCCGTACAATAACAATACAAATATCAACATTGCAAATAAACTGTACGAGAACCATAATATTAAAATATTAATTCTACGAAATACTTACATGAAATCAAATGTCAACCATATATCATATAAAACATACTTAAGGTTTTATTTCAATTAAAAAAAAATATAATTACTAAATGCAAAAACAAATCATATAACCAGCAGATAATTTTAATACATAAACAAACCAGGTATTAACGGAGCAAAATTAGCAATAACCCAGCAAAAAAAAAATACCAATCGGCCAAAGCCACGGTCTGGGCTACAATGTAAATCCTATCACAGCAATCATAAATTATCCCAGCCTACGGCCGACTGCAATAAATCACTCTTGGTTTCTAATAATCCCGATACGGAAAAAATATCCACTACTGCACCGGTTTATGTCTGCTTACACTGCACCACAATAACGGGAGAGGAATAATAAGAGAGAAAGAGAGAGGATCTTAGACTCTCCTATGACCTAACCAATGTAGTGCCCTCTCCTATTAAATCAAAAATGGTCAAATTAGGAACGCGATCATGATGCCGCCATCACGTTTATATAATATAATCTCCTTGGTTTGAAACGCATTTTGATAATGATCTAGTAGACTGTGCGTCCGCGTTTGGCTGTTGTCGTTTGTCGGGAAGGACCCACGCGCAACCGGACAAATTAAATTAGGTTCGACCGGGGATAGATACGAGTCAAGACTTGGATTGGTGAATTAGGCCCGGGTACCACGGACCTTTTTCGATCTGACTTTTCGGGTTATCGTACATGAATTTGATGGAAATTGTATTATAGATAATTTTATTATCTAGTTTTGCGAAAATATTACTGTAAGAAATTGGTTTTGTGATTTTAACAGAATATTTAATGTGCTTGACTGACAAAAAATCCAAAATATATCAAATATTTTGCTTCTTTTAATACTATTCTAATATAATATTTCTGAACGTAGTAAGATACTGATTTAAATAAAATTTGGCTTCCTTTAATTGATAATTTATAAATTTTGTAATCTATTTACTTGTATTTTGTTATCCAGTAACTTGTTCCTATGTTCCTATTAAAATTTATACAAAACTTAATCTTAATAAAGCCTGTTTATTTTACTATTTATTAAAAAAAACAACAAATTATGATAGTTTTATAATCATTAAAAATATCGAAAAAAACTACTTGTAAAATATTTTGTAGCCATCTTTCGAACTTATATCGAAAATATGATAGGATTTGAAAACATTTGACAATCGCTATCATACTGAAAATTTTAAGTTAGATTACAAATATATTTATGAAATTAAACTTTTTATGTTTTCCTTTCCAAAATAAAAATAAAAAAATATTATTTTTAAAAACCTCCCTATTTACAGATTTTATATTTAAAACAAGATTAGAAGTATATGGGTAAACCCATATATAGACTACTTTGACATTTCTCGGAAAGTTGGCAACACTGTATTTTAATAATATTATAATTTATGTGGGCAATAGGAGATACTTTTCTGAAAATTTGATCAAAATCGAATAAATAATGTAGCCACAATGAATTTTTTAAAAATTTTGTGATTTTTTTTCTCGATAAGTTGGCAACACTGTATTTTGTTAAAATTGCATAATTTATTTAGGCACTAGGAAAAACTTTTATAAATATTTGATTAAAATCGGTTAAATAAAATGGTCAAAATAAATTTTTTTAAATTTTACTAATTTTTTTTTCCGGAAAGTTGGCAACACTGTATTTTGTTAAAATTACATAAATTACATGAATACTAGGAGAATCTTTTGTGAAAATTTGAGTAAAATCGGTTGAATAACATGGCCATAATAAAAATTTTAAAACTTTAGTAATTTTTTTCTCGGAAAGTTGGCAACACTGAAAATTAATAAAATTATGTAATTAATGGGAGCATTAGGGAAATCTTTTCTGAAAATTTGATCAAAATCGGATAAATAACGTAGCCAATATGAATTTTTAAAAACTTTAGTAATTTTTTTCTCGGAAAGTTGGCATCACTGGAAAAAAACAAAACCACATGACCATCTTGGGTACTAGACAAATTTATCCTGAAAATTTCATTAAAATCGGTTGAACCGTCTAGGAGGAGTTGCGGCCACAAAATTTTGACTTACGACCGAGCGAGCGAGCTGACGACGCACACACATACACCCTCATAAACTAAGTTCAGATTCGTCATCTACAGGCTATATGAAGGATTTCTATACAATTTTTTTTTTTTTTTGAAAATGTTACAGACACCGTACCAAACGCTTTACTACTTTTCCTTGCAGTCAAAGTAGTAACAAGCATAATATATAACGTTTTTAAAAAAATATCAAATCAATAACATTGTCAATGCAAATACATTAACAAATATAATAAATGAGTTCTATATAAATGACAAAAATAGAAATATATTGGAATAAATATGTTATACGATACCTTTAGGGTTAATTTTCAATAAATATACAAAAGTATTAATTAATTATTATATAAACAACTGAATGAAATATATCGTTTATAATTGACAAATATATTTGCCTAAATATTACTGTTTAAAAATTAATATTAACTGCGATATAGCTAATATTCCAAAAACATTAAATAAACAAAATTTCAAAATTTTTATTCTTAAATTTCTTTCGAAAATAAACATTTCTGTAAACTTACGCTCGTAACTGACTTGTTTGAAATTAAAAAAAATTACAAATAACAAAATTTTCATTTTTAGCTGTTTCACCCAAGAATTTAATGAAATTGAAAAATATTTAATTTTACACATACTGGCACTTGTGTTATCACAAATAATCATAATGTCTGTTATCAGACAATGCGAATCAAATCAGGTTTGTTGAAAAAAATTCAAAATTTATTTACAAATAACGAAACTAATATTTACTTTATTAGTGTAAAGTTCAATAAAATTGGAAAAAAAATGTTTGATTTTACAAACACACTGGCACTCGTACTATTACAAATAGCTTTTAACACGAAGTATGAACAAATTTCAATATATTAAAAAAAAATTTTAATTTTCTTACGAATAACGAAATTTTCATTTTTGCTCTATTCGTGCAAAATTCAATAAATTTGAAAAAATATTTCATTTTACCCACACACTTGTATAATCGTAATTTCTGTTATCGCTCACTACGAATTGTTTAACCTATATTATACAACAGTTCAAATTTGTCTGAAATTTATCAAAAAATAAACAGAATATCTTACTAATAGCGCCGATTTAGTACTGATATCAGCAATAAAAAAAATTATAATCACATGGTAAATACACATGGTAAATATTGTCGAATTTATACATTATTTTTATATATCTCACACAAAATTATTTGAAAATAATAATAAATTCCTTGTGTGAAATCTCACTGGTGTTTATCTTTTGTACAAATACACTTTTTAAACTAAATCACATAATTTCATAATGTATGTTAAAAATCTTAGTTGATGAAAAATTAACTTCAATTTTTCTCCTCAAAGAAATTTATATTTATATATGTGTAATAACATTATACGGAAAATCAAATTATTTGACAATTTTGTTTTGTAAAACATTTTTTAAGTTAAATTAGACAATTTCGAACAATACTTTCAGACATAACAAATTCTTAGTTGTCCAAAAATGAACTTCAAAATTTTATTTCATAAATTTTTCGTACATGAATTTATACTTATATATGTTGTAATACTATATATAAAATCTAATATTTCGACAAATATTAAATTTGTAACACGGTTTTATGTTAAATCATATAATTTTCTAAAAAAAATACTTTATACTTCAAAAATACATACTTCATAAATTCTTATTTCGCGAAAAATTAATCTCAAAATTGTAAATGTCAAAAATTAATTTGTGCTTTTATATAATACTATCATAAAATTGAAAATTTTGAAAAATATTGAACTTATAACTTTATTTTGTAAAACGAAACTTTTTAAGTTAAATCACAAAATTTCATAAATAATATTTGTCACATAGCAAATTCGTATTTGCCGAAAAATTAACTTTAAAAATGTATAATTCATAATTTCCTCAGAAAAATATCAACGTATCGAAAACCTATATTTATTTTATGTATGTTATTATCCATTATATATAAAATCAAAAATTTCGACTTGAAGGTTTAACGAAGAAGTTCGAAATATATATTTTTTTTACAAACACGACTTCAAGGAAAACGTATAATTTTGTCGCCGTGTCATTAGTAACTTATCTTTCCCGACTATAGGATGCACGTAAACACAATATTACAGCCGTAGTCACCAAAAGAAAAGAAAAAAAAAACACAAGCATAATTGCTAATTTCACAATGATTAGAACACTTAAATAGTAATTTCAAAGTAATTTTACGATTTCATACGGCACAACAAAATCTACGGACGAAACACAATATACGAACACGTACATTCGTTGCATGAAAGTGACAATTTCTTTTATTTCTCGCTAACGATCCCGGCTTGATGATAGAAATATAGTGTTATATTGGAATACACACGAATAAAGGAAAAACAAATAACAGTTTTTTACATGCACTGTGCAACTGTGAACGGAAATCTGTTTATTTTTATTAAGCATACATGCTCCGTACTGTTTCACATGTCATCTTTCGAGTATAACTAATAAAATAACATACGAGAGTTTACAGCGCATATTTTTCAAGTGTACATATGGAGGCGAAATTTATTTTTCCATTTCGCATAGCTCGTATATCTGCTGTCGGCCATTTGACAGTCTAAAAACTATAAATTCACGTAAATACGTAGCCAAATAATACAATTTACCGAATCGCGGAAAAACAACGCATGCGACCCAATAAATTAGAATACGATAAATAATATTTTATAACTCGAAAATCGAGTGACTCATAATTCTCCTAGATAGTAGAAATATGTATATTACTTCGAGCCCTTCAACTAAAATGAAATTTAAATGTATTCACAAATACCTAACCAAACAATGCACGCAAGTAAAACACACATAAATTAATACAATTCCCTAGCATGATTCAACCGAATTTATAATCAATATTTTCGGTAAATATTTTGGTGAAACAATCAAAACACTTTCGAGAAACAGAATGACCACTTGATACGCGCGCTACACTTTTCTTACATGCATATTTCATGCAGAGAGATAAACTCGACTAAAAAAAAAAACGACAGGCGACGCTCGAACAAGCTGACAAAATATTATAAAATGCACTTGCAACGCGATGAATCAGCAGAAAATCTTTCTCTCGGCTGTTCAATATCGTATCGTTTTATGGTGTCAAAATCTCCGAACTTAAATAAGATATTCCAAATGATGTCCGCGCGCAATATTCGTCTGTTGGGACGCAATTAAAATGGGTGTATTCCGCTGGCGTGAACCGATACCGATAAATAACGTTTTGACAACTGACAATTATGTTTCGATTTAAATGCATGAGAACACGAAGATTGGCCTGCTTTTCGGTTGGCCCGAAAATGCAGCACCAAGCCAAAAGGGTTGATCCGAAAGAGCGAACGCGAATTACTCGATATACTCGATGCATGCATTATTGTGCATTCGATAATTAGGGCGAGTACCAGATTGTTCGTAGAATTTCCAATTTTCGATTAACACTAACTACGATTTCAATAATTGATCCTTAGATTCCACGACGAATAACTACAATATTGTGTTAGTGATAACAATACTTCATCAAATTTTGATTATGTCAAGAATTTTCGATGGCGCACACTCGATAGTTATCGATAGGAAAGAGGAAACGTATAAACTCGGGGGGTGAAGTAGAGAATCTATCAACACTCACCCTCTCGAGACAGGTGGCCCGGCACTGGGCAACTCTCAGCGGAGAAGCCACATCCTGTTCGCCGCCGATGAAGATTGCAGACGTCCCCGTCGTCCACAGCGCAGTCAGCAGCGTCAAACTTATCCACAGTGTAGCCATCGCGTTGGGTAACGAAAAACTTAACTTTCAGTCGAATCAAAACTCAAGCAAAGAAAAAAAACCAAAAACTTAAAAAACACACAACGACAAATCGCGAGTGTCACACACAATGCGACGGACACATTTACACATTTGCCCAAATAAAACGATACTAGGCGCAAATCCGATTTCGTTGTAAACGACCCAACTAAAAAACCAAAAAAAATAAACACCAAAACAAAAAGTAATCACTGCCAAACACTGTCGTGCACCAAGATTGCCCTTCCGATATCCGAACAAAGTGGTGGTATCACTAGAACTTAGCCGGGAGTATAAGTAGAGTGTCAACTCAAAACTCAACAACTTGAAGAACTGGGTATATTCGTGACGGCGAGCGAGAGTACGTACGTCCTCACTGTTCGCGATTCAGCGCTAGACTAACTGTGGCCCATGGTGCGGATGTCGGACTGGTGCGCGTTCGGCTCTTGCCGCCGCGTTCGGCGCGTTTCGAGTTTTCGAGAGGAGCAACCCCGTACAGGGGAAATGGACATTACAATTTATCCCTACTCTCTCTCACTCTCAACAACCCCCTACCCCATCAGGGTCTTGCTTGAATGAAGAAGACGAACGGTTGCGTTTGCACTTCGCAGTTTGGTCAATCTGGTGCTCTATCGGGGGTAGGAACCGGGGGAGGTTTAACGAATTCATCACCCGGAATGAATTAGAGCTACTTCTTCGATTCGCGATTAATAGAATCGACTCCTTACCCCTCCATACATCCATGGAAAAAACCTGAAATCTTTGCGCCTAGTAAGTTTCTAAGCCGCGGTAAATTTATGAGCGGGCGCTGCTTAGAACATTATTTTTATGGACCAAATCTTGTTATGGACTCGTAATTTATCAATATACACTTTTTATAGATCCGACTTTTATGCACTTGTCGGTTTTGTTATGTATTTCGTCACAACGAATCTTTTTTTTATTTATTTTAGATATATATGTATGTAAATATGCATATGTTAATCATATATTTATATCTGATTTTATCATTGATAATATTATTTATTGATTAATGTTATTTATAATTGAACTTGAATGAATAAGACATTTTTGTATTAGTTTTAAAATATATTGCATTTTTGTTGTGTTGCAAATCTAACTTTAACAAAATTTTAAAATATTTCACTTTTAAAAATTTCAATATTTAAAAAATTTATAAAAAATATATACACGGCTTAAGCAAAAATTCAATTGTAACGTTTTTGTCTGAGTATGAGTTTTTGTATGAGTATAACGTTTTTGTATGAGTGATTTTCCAGATATCGTATAAAAACATTATTTTTGATTAGAAAATATGTAGAAATATTCAATTAATTTATAGTGTTTTCGATTTTTATTAGTTTTAAAATTTGTGTAAAAATATCGTTTTTCTGAATTTTATTTGTTATTTATTGTATCATGCAATAATTAAATTAGTTAATTTTTATTGTAGAACTAAAATTATTGTAGAAAACCTTATTTTTTTTACAGTGTTTAAATTAATATTTCATTAAATTGAGATTTTTTCTGTAATTTTTTAGCTGTAATAATAATTGAAAATTGCAAGTTACAAACTTTAGAAAATTGAATTATTTTTTAAAATTATTATTTTTTAACAATATAATAGTAAAAAAAATTTCAATTTCTAAAATTGGTTTTATATAAACTTAATAATTTTACCACTTTTTTAAATGTTAAAATTAGGATACTATTACATTACTTGTAAGTTTACTTTGTGAAACATCTAATATATAAATACTATAATTTTTTTGTAACATTATAAGGTGACGAACAACTTTTAATTTTACAAAATTTATAACAATAATTATAATATTACAAGATAATAATACACTATTATTTTTAACACTACATAAATCTTGCATATCTTTCTTGTCATAATAAGTAATTACTATTATAATATTACTGTTATTAATTCTTGCAATTTTTACACATATCTAAAAACACATTAGCAACAATAAATTAAAAATGCATATATTTTTTTATAATTTGTGCAATAATTTAGTTAATACATAACAACATTAATAAATTGATTGTAATTGATAAATTCACTATCATCTAATACTATCATTAAATACATTTATATAAAACAAAAAACATTACATTAATGTTTTAATTTCGTACAAGATTGTAAACTTTTGCAATAAAAATAAAAGTAATTCAATGTTTTACTTAAATTACAATTTAAATGTCAGTTGTTCCTAATCTAATTTATGCCAAAATAATAAAATTTAATTACCAAAATATTTGCATAAAATATATAAATAAATTATATATATATATATATATATATATATATATATATATATATAAACATTACTTAAACCCAATCATTTTTATAGGTACTTATATTTTGACAACATAGAATATGTTAAATTCTTTTTAGTAGTAAAAATATATTTATTAAATATAAATTTTCTGGTTATACTTTAATAAAAAATATATCAATTTATATTTAAAATTAGTGAAAATTCAATCAATAAGTATTTAAAAATCTACATCAACCTTTCGGCAATTACTGTTAATTTAAATATTCTACATCAGTCGACAATTCTTTAATTTAGATAAAAATTATAATTTTACTTTTTTAATTATTATTTTATATTATTTTTTTTTTCGAGAACAAAAATAACTTTTAAGTACAAATATTATGTTCATAACGAATACTTTTTATTAAAAGTGTCGTTAAAATGAAAATAATGGAATGTAATTCTTGTACAAAAATATTGTTTGTAGTTACAGAAATTTATTTATATTTTTCTTAAAAAAAGTAGTATATTGCACATTTATTACGATTAAAAATAAATATATATCTTTTACTCCTATAAAAATAACATACATAAATTTAAAAGAATTTAAAAACAAAATTATTTGAATTATAACATTTATGACTTTTCATTAAATATATAGGCAGGAGTAATTTATTTAAACTTTTTTTTAATTATAAAATTTATATATTGAATCTTCGAAAACATTTTGTTTTCAAAATATTATTTCAATTAAATTTCGAACCGTATTTTGAATTAAACAGCAAATAAGTATGTTGACGAAAATTCAGTAAATAAGTTTTACATTAAAAAAAAAGTTTATTTTCGCATTATAAACAGTAATTTAACTCAATATATAAATATCAAAATGTCATTTATTTTTTTTTTTTTAATTAGTGTGATATTAAGCAATTTATCTTAGCCCGTATTTCCAGTTTTTATTTATTCTTAAGATTTTTACTACTTTGACTGCAAGGAAAAGTAGTTAAGCGTTTGGTACGGTGTCTGTAACATTTTCAAAAAAAAAAAAAAATTGTATAGAAATCCTTCATATAGCCTGTAGATGACGAATCTGAACTTAGTTTATGTGGGTGTATGTGTGTGCGTCGTCAGCTCGCTCGCTCGCTCGGTCGTAAGTCAAAATTTTGTGGCCGCAACTCCTCCTAGACGGTTCAACCGATTTTAATGAACTTTTCAGGATAAATTTGTCTAGTACCCAAGATGGTCATGTGATTTTATTTTTTTCCAGTGATGCCAACTTTCCGAGAAAAAAATTACTAAAGTTTTTAAAAATTCATATTGGCTACGTTATTTATCCGATTTTGATCAAATTTTCAGAAAAGATTTCCCTAATGCTCCCATTAATTACATAATTTTATTAATTTTCAGTGTTGCCAAATTTCCGAGAAAAAAATTACTAAAGTTTTAAAAATTTTATTATGGCCATATTATTCAACCGATTTTACTCAAATTTTCACAAAAGATTCTCCTAGTATTCATATAATTTATGTAATTTTAACAAAATACAGTGTTGCCAACTTTCCGAGAAAAAAATTAGTAAAATTTTTAAAAATTTATTTTGACCATTTTATTTAACCGATTTTAATCAAATATTTATAAAAGTTTTTCCTAGTGCCTAAATAAATTATGCAATTTTAATAAAATACAGTGTTGCCAACTTATCGAGAAAAAAAATCACAAAATTTTTAAAAAATTCATTGTGGCTACATTATTTATTCGATTTTGATCAAATTTTCAGAAAAGTATCTCCTATTGCCCACATAAATTATAATATTATTAAAATACAGTGTTGCCAACTTTCCGAGAAATGTCAAAGTAGTCTATATATGGGTTTACCCATATACTTCTAATCTTGTTTATTCTTAAGATAAGTAAAAAAAATTGTCAGAGCGGTAGCCGAGCGTGTTTAAGTGTCAGATACTACCGAATATAATACTGTGAACTTATGGTTTGAATTCGCTAGCCGGCATTTCTGTTCTCGTAAAATAAAAAAAAAATGCCACAAAGTCCAGGCATTAATTAAACAGAATTGGACACAACAGGTTGATCAACTGTTTGTCTTAAAAAAATATTAGTCGTTCGAAACTTGTCGCTGCTCTATGCGAACACATGAATTTCAGTTTCGAAAAAGTGTCTAATTGAACGATTACGAATCAAGTATACTTGAGGTCAAGGACTGATGAAAAAATAGAGAAAAAATCATAAATGATTGGCTAAGACTGTATCCGCAGAATAAATGAAAATATTTTATTGGCTAATTTTAAAATTGTTCCAAGTATAAATTTATTTCAAAATTTGAAAATAAATACTTAAATATATTGTATCAAAATTTAAATCGTCCAAAAATATATTTTATATTTTGTCAAAGACTGTATATATTGTGAAATTTAAATCGTAAGTGAAAATTATAAGTTTAAAATCAACAAAAGGAAACATCATTTTCTTGTATTCGTTGTGTGGTCCAAACGCATGACAGCAACATCAAATTAGTTTACATGTGAAAAGAAAAATAGCATATTCACTATCATAATTGTCAAAGGCCTGGGCGCTCATCTCAGAGTCATCGTCGCAGGCTTCACGTCAAGTCACCCAGGCAAAAGTCGTCCGCCACAGAAACCAGTACATAAATTAACCGATTTAGTCATATCAAAATATCATAAACGTCGGCTTATTAAACGCAAAAATTTCCTTAATGAGCTGAGGCCATCATCACGACAATCTATTAACATCGTAAAACTCAAAAAAAAAAAAACACACGACGAAAAAACATAAGACGAATGAAAGACTGTGTTACACTAGAGAAACCACTACTGTGAGACTCGGAATTATGATCGTTCCAACTTTAATGACTAAATAAAATCTTATTTAAAATGATATAAATGATTATTATGATGACTAAGAACTAATCGTACGATATCACAAGTTATAGTAATTGAAAAATCATGTTTATTTCTTAATACAGTATAAAATATATGTACAGTAGAACTTGTTTAGTTGCCCGTTGTCAAGGCGTGAGGGAGGAAAATTATGGAGAAATAGATCTCTTGAGACTGCATCTACACAAAAAATATAGTTATTTTATTTAATTTAAATTAGGTGACTAAATTATGGATATTTTTTCTAGCTTTTCGAATTTTATTTATTGTTGAGTTAAGTAAAAAAATCATTTGTGATTGGCTAGAAATGTATCCTAAGAATAAATGACAACATTTCATTGGCTAATTTTAAAATTACGTCATCGATAATTTTATTCCCACGTTTCCAATAACAAATATATAAATAAAAAAAATAAATATAACAAATAACAATACGAATATCGGTGATAAAAAATTTACAATATTTAGTTCGAATTAATATTTCACGCTTATATGACAAAAATATCTTATTCTAATATTTTATTAATCTTTGTTCATACATTTCGTGTGAAAAACATTAAAAATGAATTCGAATCTGTTTCTAAAAATACAAATTAACTTCCCATCGTCATTTATTCATAAATATATATTTAACCTTCTTTTCTAAATGTAATTCCGAAGCTACTCAATAATTCAACTACAGAAAAATATAACATACGGCGACGAGCTTGTAGCATGGGTACATTGGAATATCTTCTTGAAAAAGACAACATCAGTTTTAAAAAATGGAGAGTGCCGTGAGTTGGAGTGAGATAGAGTGAGTATGGTCGGGCCAAACTTGAAATTTTATTGTCCCGGTCACTCCATTCGGTATATCTTATCGTAAATGCAAAGTGGACAACAGCCTAGCTACCGAGACAGTAGGAGCGTAAGGTATTGGGCTGCGTTGTATTATGTTGAGTTGCGCCTTAGATATACTCAAAAACATGTTGGACGATTTTATGTTAATGAATGACTGTATACGTGTGTTGCTATCTCTTTCTAGCACGTGATTTATTTTATGTGCTTGATATTGATTAGTTTTTACTTTTTATTGTTATTAATAAAATGGTTAGAAATCAGGTGAGTTAGAATAACTAGTTTCGGAGGCAGAATTATAGTAATATAGATCCAATAAAAACTTGTATTTTATATTTTTATACAAGGAAATATTGTGAATTGTATAGTTGGTCCATTTTTTATAAATTCATTTTGTATTGTATTAGGTTTTACAAAATATTGTATCTAAAATATTTTGTAAACATATAGGCTCGTACCAAAAGATGTTTTAGTTAATTTGTTTAGTCCTGCTCTTATGACAGTTGTTTTAGAACCGGTATTAGTTAAAACCGAGTTCGTTGTATCAACGATTATATTTAAATATAAAAACATTTAAGTTCTGTTGAATGAGTTTGGTAGTATATGTTCTGTGAACACACTTATGTTTGCTATTATTATGTGATATAAATTAAATTAGTATAATTTTAATAATATTTGGTAATAAACTGATTGTAAAAAAATTGATGTTATACCATCACAGTACCAAACATTAGCACAAAGTACTTTTTAAAACAAAGATTGTTATTGAAAAATATAATAACGTGTTATTAAAATAAACACAAAGCTTTTTATTTTTATTATTTTTTTATTGTAATATAATGAGTTTTGAAAGATTTTTTTATTATATATCATATTATGTTAAATAATTTATAATTAACGTAATCCAAAAAAAATGTATCTAATATAAATGTCAAAATAGATATTTCGAAAAAAATATCGTAAAAATATGAAAAATATTTTGTAGTATTAAAAATGTTGTTACTGCTAAAGTTAAATAATTAATTTCAGAATATTTTTCTGTGGTGAGATATTCATGAAACACGTAAAAGTTACATCTATAAAGTACCACTTCCGGTAGATGAATCTATTTAAAAAATTGATAAAATTGAGATATTTACGTCTGAAGCTTAAATATGAAATTTCTTAAAAATACGTTCATCCGAATTTGCTCTACGTGTCCACAGGCAAACAGACACTAACAGACCAACCTCACGCTAAAAACAGTTGAATTCGTACTTATCTGTATAAATTTAAAAAACCAAAATTGATATAATTACAATACCTTTCTCTCTATATGTGTCGGTCGGTAAAATTACTGAAATATTCACATTTTAAAACATTTTACTTTCCGAATCTTTTTATTGATCTTACTTCTTGATTTTAGAATTGTTAACTGTTCATATATTCCTAACTAATATTAGTAATCTTCAGGCTTTCACGGCCGGTATTCATTGAATTTATAAAATTTTCTGGGTTGGTATGCCGTGATCGATCTATTGTTGCAGTTGTTTCGTAGATGGCATCTTCAGTGCTTGATGACTGAATTCAGTCACCAAGCACTGAGAATGACATCTACAATGTATAGCAAATCGTCTACAGCGAGGATAGATTGACCACGGCATACTAGCCCAGAAAATTCTACAAAATCTACATTATATAATTTTTAGATTATCTCAAATCGTTAAAGAAACTATGGCCCGTATTCTCACCTCACTCTTTCGTAAAAAAGTGCTTTTATCATTAACTTCAAAATAACATTTTGCTTCTGTTTTTCATCAATTGTAAATAGTTTTTCTATTTATGATTATTTTTATTATATTTGGTACATATTATAAAATTTATATAAACTATTATAAATTGCTTAATAAATACGGGCCTATGAATACAAAATAAAAACATTTTATTAATAAAATTTCTTGTATTTTTTGAAGAAATCTTTTATGGAATATTTTTAAATAATATCATTTTATTGTTATTGTTACAGGATGTAATCTACTGACATGGAATTTACTGTAAACTTGTACTACTGGCAATGTAAGTATAAACATTTTTAATAAAGGATCTTATTATTTATATTAAAATGTAATATGTTCGAAGAAACAAAACAAAATTATACAAACATGTGTAATGATAATTATTAATATTTTAACAAGTTGTCAAAATTACATATATTTGAACTTTTATATACTTATATTAAAATTGATTGAAATAGGTGCTCAATTTTAATTTAATTATCTATAAATTTTTATTTTTCGATTAATACTCGTAGTTATGCTGATAAACAAAATTTGATATTATAACCTTCAACTACCAATTAAAGTTATGTTATTTAGTATAAACGTAATGATCTCAAAATAAATAATTAGTAACAATAAATTTAATGACATATTTTATATTTAAATTTTATTTCGTCAGCAATTAAAATAATATAATTAAAATTTATTATACATTTCAAATTATAATTATAATGTATGCTATAAAAATATACATATAAACAATTTAAAATAATTCAGGATATATTGTATTGTTATTAATAAAATATTTTTACGCATTATAATTAAAAACTTACTACTTATAAAATTAAATAATTATATTTTATTTGTTTGTTTAATAATTTTTAAATTCCGTTTATTAATATGTGTATTGATAAAAAATATTTACTTAAGTTTATACACATATTTACGTTAATGATTTTAATTTGAAGAAAAATTTATGTAAAATACTCTGTCGATAAATATCAAATTGTTAAATTTAAAAATAATATTTTTGTAAAAAAAAAACAATGTAGATATTTTCTGAAATACAAATATCCGATGATTTAACCATTTATTTGGACTAAACTGCAGTTGAATGAACGCGTTTCTCTAAACTAGTACTGTACACATCATGTCGAGGTCAAATCTAAAGTCAAATTTAAATTTCTAGCAATTTATCACAAATTTATCGCAACGCTAACAAATTATGCATTTTAAAAACACATACATAAGACCTCATCAATACTACACAAATAAGGTTTTCTAAGTAGAAGATAAATTGAACAATTAAAATATAGTATAAGAGCAGGGTGAGCTCAGTTTACTACAAAACAATTAAATTTCAAACTTTTTGCATAGTTAAGCTTCATTCAAACTGTCGAATCAGTTGACCGAAAACTTGACCATTCACATTACATGTTTGGCTTGACCATAGTTTCGGTGAATTTTCAGTTACGCCTGCTCAGTGATGACGATATATATCGCTATCTCATTTTATGGAAATCTAATTGACAGTTCTTAAAACATAAATGAATTTTAGTTGGCCAGGCCAAATTTTTCGCTACGATGAAACAAAATTTCTTGATGAAACTAATATTGCGCATATGCAGTGTATCTCCATAAGTTTACGTGTAATTTGGTTTAAAACCACTAGTTCTGCGCTGAAATATACTGATTTCGCTAGCAAAAGAGCAGTCTAAATAAGACTTTAGTCTTAGAATCATTATATTTTAAGAACTAAAAACATGTCTATTAAATTACATTTTAAGGTATTTTTTCCATTGCACAAATATTAAATTAATGCAATTTTGTTTAAAAATATTTAAATCTACAAAAAAAAAAAATATTAGCTAACTTGCCAGGCATAATATAGAGTCAATAAATTTTAGGTGTACATATATTTATTTAACAATTTTTTTTTTAATTAGTTTCCGTAATTCCTATATAGGGGCTATATGCTCAAGAAGCTGATCATATAGTTTCTTAACAATTTTTACTTGTATTGTCAAAGGGACCTACAGCTTATGGGAGTTCCGAACCACTCAGACCCAGCCAATATCGGTTTAGTGGTACAAAATTTTAGATAATACCAGAAATTATATTTAATTTAATTTCTAGTATGAACCCGGGGATCTTTGTAGATCGAGTCCACACGACAAATCTTTAATAAAATACAAATATTTTATTACTTATTTGTATTGTCCAACATTGTAGTTTCTACTGCAGAATTTAAAAATTTCACTGTATATTCTGTGTCCAATTGCAAATTACAAAAAGCTTGGAAACACACCGGTTGGTTACGATTGGACAAAACACTATTAGACACATTTAGTCACGAAGTAACACATTTATTCTAATGCAGTAATACAAGCCAATTATTTATAACGTTAAGTAAAAAATATGTATAATTTTGTGAGTAAATATGTCTAATAGTGTTTTATCTAATCGGTGTACTTCCAGCCTAAGGTCTGATGTCTACTAAAATGTCTCGATAACCTCAAAATTAACTTTGCGAATGCGTTTGTGATGCGGTATATAGTGCAATGGCAAATATCCCCCGTTTGCCGTCCGGCCGGCCGTAGCGTTGTCTCCCTGCCCGCGAGGAGCACTATAACACTGGCATTGAGGCACCCGAACATTGTGTTTTGCAATTTGTCACTATCCAACTTTTATCCTGATTTATTTAGATAGAGTTTTATAGCGACATGTGCCACTGAAAATGTTAGGCAAATAGAAAACGATACGTTTTGTTCAAATACACTGTATACAGAGTGAGAGAGAAAGTTGTGTCCCGATTTTTGCTCTGTTGTGGACACAATACTTTCGATATAGTATGCTTGTGCATTGTGCATAGTTTAATTATTGATTTTTTTTTCTCTGGAAATTGTTCAAATGTTTGATTTTCGAATAATGGTTAAGTGTACTATTTTAACTATAAATATAAATATGAGTATTTGTTTAATTGTTTTTTTTTTATATAATATGTATCGTATTAAAAATAAATAATGAATGATTGTGACAAAAATTATAAACAATATAACAAATACGTATTATGAAAGCTAAATTTCCATCATCAGTGGCAAAGTTTAAATAAACGTTTGAATTTGAATACAATAGTGTAACACAAATAAATTGTTAAAAAATTTAATTATCTTTTATTGCTTTAAAATTTATAGACATTTTGGATACTAAACGAATCTATTGTGAAAATTTGATATAAGAGGAGTTTCATTAATAAAATCGTATATAGTCGATGCCACGAGAATATGGTATCAGACAATAGTAAGTGTCTCAATAGAATATCTCAATTTGATCAATTTTTGGTAAAGTTCTGCCAATCGGAAGTGATAATTTATTGATGTCACTTTTATGTGTTTTACAAATATTTCACAATAGAGGTAAATTTCGAGAAATTTATTTAACAAAAGTTATATCTAACAAGTTTTATTTGTAACATTTTTCGATACATACATATATAATGTTGTAAATAGGTGGTATATTTATTATCTAGACAGTTTTGTTTTTAGTTAGCGTGAATACAGTAGTTATTATACAATTTTTTTTTCCATAAATTTATTAAATACGATGGCGGTGGATTCTGTGGCGGCCACAGCAGATTTTTTTTTAATTTAAAATTGTATTTTTTTTTATTATGCTATTGTTTATAATAGGTATTTTATAAATCCATTTTTATTTGTCTTTGCGGACTCAAAACATTACATAAAAACTTACAAATATTGTCAGAAACGGATACGTATTAAATGTAAAAAAGAAAACTTATATTAGCATTTATAAAATGTACGTAATTTAATTTTTCTTGTAATTTATATAAATATCGTTAGAAAACCGTAAATATTTAGCATATTTTAAAATATATTTATTTTTCAAACACAGACTTTAATCTTTAACGGAATTTTAGATCGAACCATTAGTAAAATTTATTACTGTATCACGTGAGATATGTCTCCAGTAATTTCTCGTTCTATAACATTTTGTTATATACCTATAATACTGAATCAGAAAAGAAAAAAAAAATGAAATAAAATTTCTCGACAAAGTCTTATTCGTGACTTCAGCGAAACAATCAATAATAGAATGAAACCGACAGTTCGTTGAAATATATATTTCGGTAAAATTTAAATATTTACCCTCATAACCAAAATGGAATATTCCTCCGCAAACTGTAATTAATTTAATATTTGCAAATAAATGTCAGTCGGCGATTTCATTAAAAATATTACAACATTTTTTTTTTATTGTATTCAATTTGAATCAATTTACATTAAGAACGATATTTTATTCGTAGTAAAAAAATTTATGTAACATGAATAATGTTGAATTAGAAAATTTTTGAAAAACTTTCTTAATATACTCCTAAGTTGATATATATATATATATATATATATATATATATATATATATATATATATATATATGAGCCGTTTATTTTGAAAGTGGCATAAGTCACTTTGTTTTTAAATCGAGATATTTAAAGGTTTGTGTTTTAACATGTTTAAAAATATTGTTGCCAACTTTCGAAAAGATTTACCTGTATTTGTTGTCTCAAGATACTTAAATTTTTATTAGTATAAATAATTTCGTATAATCATTGAAAAATAACAATTTTTGCATTACTGAATGTGACTTATGCCACTTTCAAACTAAAGAGTTTATAAAACTCAGTGACTTATATTAATTTTGTCCGATGTATTTTACTGAAGTAATGTTTTGAAAAGACAATTATTTAAGAAAATTGATGAATAAATTACATATATAATAATATTTTATATCACGTATTTCATATAAAGGTTGACTCAAGCATTTTTTATTCTAATATTAATAGAAAAATACAAAAATTATTAGTACATTTGACACATAAGTATAAATAATGCATAATTATAACATATTGCTTATAAAAATACATTAGTTCAATTTAATCGTCGTCATTAATAGGAGTGATTAAGTCCTCGGAACTCGTATTTTGCTTCAAATTTTTAAAATAACTATGGTATATTGGGGGTATATAAGGAAGCAAGTCCATCATGTCTTTATATTTTGCTGAAGTAACAGAACGAGAACCAGGGTATAACGGATCCATATCTATTTGTGAATAACGCTTAGGTCTTCCTCTTTTTGGTGACAAATCCAAAGTTAGAAATTTATCTTTTTCATGTAAAGTTAATTTATAAAACATTTTATAGGGATGACTAAGCCGCACAGAATAAAAATGTATATTCCTGGTTCCACAGCGGAACCACTACGCCTAAAAGGGTTAAAAAATACTGAAAATAAGTTAAAACAATACTTCACACACACTTCACATCTCACTTTTAATAAAACATAAATTTTAATTCTTTTCCACTAAGCCCCGCAATTAATTTTCTGGATACAGCGACTTACGCCACTTTCAAAATAAACATGTTTGTTATACCGTTAACTAGCAAAACTTCTTTGAAAAATATCTCAATAGTTTTCAACACAATTGGTTTAAATTATTTCACAAATGAAGAGATACCGTTACAATGTAATCATTGTTATCAATAACTTGATTTTTTTGAAAAAGTGACTTATGCCACTTTCAAAATAAACGGCTCATATATATATATGTAAAATTAGGTGCAATAACAGAATTAAAAAAAAGTTACAATTTTGAACATTATTTGGTCATCATAAAACCTAACTGACTGTTATGATTTTACAATTTATCTGATAAAACTATAACTGGATTATTTTGTTGTTATAAAATCAATATTAAAATTTGCATTTTTTTTTAAATACATATAAATAAACAATTTGCAACTATTGAATGTAAAAATGCTACTAATGTAATAAAACTTTTAATTTATTGATAATAATTTACGTATAATCGTAAAATTTTTATTTGTTTTATATAGAATAGAGCAAAACAACTGAATGTTGTATAATATGTAAATTAATGTTTTAAATTTAAATTTTATTGAATTAAAATGTCAAATAACTAATCTCAAATATAGTAAATAATTTTACGAGAAAATAAATGTTACTATAACGTTTTATAAATTATAATAAAATAATTTAAGTTTTTATTTATAACATAAACTTTAAAATTTGCAATGCAATATTAGATTTAGAATAAAAATTACTAATGATAAAAACTCAAATGTTACAACATTATTTTTATTAAAAAAAAGTGTGGTTAGTTTCTTGTAAAACTTTATTATTACAAAGTAAAAAATCTTTCAGAACTTATTAATAGTAAAATCAAAACGTCGATTTTAATTAAAATTTGTACAGAACTTAATCCTTAAGCCTTTTTATTTTATTATTACTAATTTATTATCTATTATTATAAAAATATTATTACATTTTTTTGGTAAGAAATATTTATTTTGTTGTGTATTGTAGAGAATATTTGAAATTTAATTCACACTTCTCTACTTATCTCAAAATTAGTTTTATGTTTCATACATAATGCTACTAATTTTGAACTGCCACTATCTACTAACATAGTTTCAGAATCATTAGCTCTGCGCTGAAACATAACACTAATTTTGTGATAAGTGCAGTAATCTGAATGGACTATATTTTAACACAAAAATAAGAAAATTTCTCAACACTTTGTAATAGTATTGTAATGTTGTAGATATCAAAAACTGGGTTATATTTTATTTTACATAAAAATAAAGTAATAAAAAAATTTTCAGAACCCATTTTATTAAAATAAAAAGGCATTAGAATATAGTTCTGTATTAATTTTAATTAAAAATCGACGTTTTGACGTTCTCTACGTACGTCATCAACAGAAATAAAGGTAAACAAGAATTTTCTTTAAATTTATTTAACTTGTAAAATATTTCACAAACCGATTAAATACCAGTATACAAACACCACACAAACATATACCCCGGCGTACAGATAAATTAGTCATAGAGCATCTTGCTAAATACACTTACGACAGCATTTACCTCAACACTTATACATGTTACACACCCTAGTGTTACTATAAAGACGTTACACCTCCCCTCCCAACCAACAATCACTTATCACTTTACTTCCCAATTCATATGTGGAGATAATGGTAGAAACGTTAATTGCGTTTAAAGATTATAGATATATTATCCGAATAGAATAATGATATTTTCCAAAAAAGTTAGGTTTTTTCGATAGTAGATTTTCTTGTATGTTGTAACACGAGTGCATATTTACTAAATAGGTGTCAATTGTATTGCAATAGTAAAATTGCAAAAAAGATTTAGTTTAGTTTAGCATATTTTTTTATTATTCACTTAAACTTTATTTGAAATTACAATTTTATTTTAACTAATAAAAAAATTAATTTTAGGAAAAATATTGTTTAATTATTTGAATAGTCAGCGAATTCGAAATTAAATATAATTGTTATTTAATTTTTTGTATGTGTACGTAATGATTACAGATTTACACAATCTCGCATTTACTCAAAAGGATGTGACACAAATTCTTCCCACTATGTTGAAATTATTTTCCGCCAAACATTTCTATCTAGATAAGTACACTGTAAAAAAAATAATGAAATTATCTGTAATTTTATTTTACTATAAATATTCTCAAAATTCTGTAATTTTTAAATAATTCATAATAATCACATAAAATAAATAAAAATGACTTAATAAGTTATGTAAAATTGCTTACTTTCTGCAAATTGCACAACATATTTAATGTAGAATTACATATTATTGTATAACTTCTAAAATTATGTAAAATTATAGCTTGCATATTAATATTTGTAATAAATCATCAAAATAATGAAACTTAGTACATATTTTATGTAATAATACTAATAAAATATTTAAAGTGTAATTTATTCTGTTCAAAATACATTCTAACTATAACTATATATACAGAACTAAACAAATTTTACATATTTGTGGAAATTTCTATTTCGTTGGTAATATCATATTACATAGCTTTTATAATAGTACTGATATTACAATTACAATTACAATTCTATAAAATTAAAGCAGTTGAGTAATTATACCTAGAAATACTAGGCATCATAGTGTCTCATGGTTTGTAGATAAAATTACATAATTTTTTTAGAGTGTAACTTTTAATTAAAGAAATCAAAAATCTGCCATAACCAGATTTTAAAACCACGTCATAAGTCTGTACGTGAACATCATTACTTTTCCGGATAATGCATCTCGAGCAACCTCCAAACACACGACTCATGTGTATACTTATATAATACAGTATCCAACAAGGAGCTTCCTAACAATAGCTTGACGGGAACACGCTATTCTAGCTGGGTCGCGCAAGACGCACTAGGCAACCAGGCACCCGATTACCGGAGTAGAATCAGCGATAGCGACCAATTAGTACCGACTATTAGACTTGGTTGTGCCGGTGTACATAAGATTGCAGATTCTGGATCGTAGGGTCTATTAGTATATATATATATATACGCGGATGCCATTTGTTTAATTAATGGAGCTGATTTGTTAGGAGCGGGATACCAACTGCTAGACTATACAGCTAGAGTGCGACTCCAATCTTTGATTGTGTCTAGCCTATTAAGTAGTAGTACTTGTTTCTTTTACGCTCTTTGCTCTTTCTCTTTGTATGTAATTATCGAACTGTACGCGTGTTTTGTTGTTTCGAGTTGTAATTGCGCGTGTCTGTTTCATGTGCGTGATTTGAAACACTAGTATGAAGTGAGTAAATATGTCCATTTTAAAACAGATTAATGTGATTGAGAAGACAAATTTATTTTTTTTTTTTTTGTAAAATAACAAAAATTTAAAATTGGTTACCAGGGCTTTGGAACAGTCGAAATTTTTAATTGCGCCGCTTTTACTCTGCTCCAGTATTTGTAAAACTGCTTCGGTTTCGCTCCAGCTCCGTTGAAAAAGTATCTTTTTTATTAACAATTTTTTTTTTGTGAAATTTATAAAATAAATTAATAATTATATTTCTATAAAATACGTAATTTTAATTTCAACAGCAAAATATGAAAAAATCTATTATTCCAATGACACACTGTAAAAAATGTAATGTATATTCATGTAATTTGACATTACTATTAATGGTAAAATAGCAACAATTTGTAATTGTTACTGTTGTAATTGATGTAATATTACATTCAATGTCTACAAAAATACATTTATAGTAACTGTAAATTGCTGTCATAATTTTATATTGTAAATTGCATCTTGCACAGTGTAAAACAGGCATTAGAAAATATAACAGTTTTTTTTTGCGTGTAATGTTATGTAATCTAATATTAAATATATTAAAGGTAATTTATCAAAACTGTACTTAAAACACTTATTCTTCTAACATAGTAAGAAACAACAGAAAAAATCTTTTAGAACTAATTATATTAAAACAAACAGGCTTTAGGTTGTAGTTCTGTATTAATATTTATTAATAATCGACGTTTTGACGTATTCAACGTACAATCAGAAAAAATTATATGACATCAACAGTAAATAAACAGAACATGGAAACAAGTTACTACGTTTTTTTTTTTTAATTTTTTCTATTATTCTAAATTACATCAGAAAAAACAAATATAATAACTATATCTAACTCTATTAAAAACGTACAATCGTTCTGAAAAGGACAGAGAATAAAGTGCAAGTGAGAGAGAGTGTATGTGTGTGTGTGTGTGTGTGTGTGTGTGTGTGTGTGTGTGTGTGTGTGTGTGTGTATTAAATCTTAGTTGCCTAAGGGTGCTACAGTTTATTAACTAGAACCTCAAGCCGAATTAAAAATAACAAGATGTTCTTATATAGGAAACAAACATCGTACTTGTAAGTTGAAGCTAAAGCAAAAGGCACCTAAGCGTTGACTATGGCCAGAAGTAATATTTGATCAACGATAAATAATGTGATCGTAAAATATTTAAAATTCTATTCATTCCAGCCCACGCAATCTATATAAACACAATCTTCAGCATACAATATACATCTCGTACATATAACGCAACACTACATAAATATTATGTATATATTATTTATATGTTTAATATATTCTAATTTTAAATTAATCTTTTAAATGTATTCATATATTGTATATAAGATTCTAAACGCAGAGTAGTTTAATAGAACTAATTTTCATAATTGCTTTTAATAGGAATTTTCGTTAGAGGTAAATTAGAAAAAAAAAACAAATTTAGAAAATATTAGTATGTAATAATAATTCACGTAATAAAATAAAAAGTCTTTGGGATTTAGTTCTACAAATTTTATAATTTAGTTACATATTTTGGTACCTAGTAACTTATTTTTATGTTCTGCTTATTTATTGTATATGTTATTTATGTCTTTTTTCCTGATGGTGATGTAAGTAGATTACGTCGAAACGTCGAGTTTTAATTGAAATTAATACAGAACTAATCCTAAAGTTTTTTTTTATTTTAATACAATAAATTCTGAAAGATGTTTTACTATGATAATTAAAAATTGGTACGGAAAAACATTGTATTGGCAATTTATTTTAATTATTAATTTCTATAAAATTACTAATTAAACTACTGAGCTAATAATTAAATACATACATACACAATAATGCTATGTACCCATATGGTGTGGCACAAACTATGCGGAAATAAATAATAATAATTGAAATAAAACGGTTTTAGGATTTAGTTCTGTATTAATTTTTATTAATGACATATACAATATACTGCATATATCATTTGTATTATTTTTCCTGATGATAATGTACGTAAAGTACGTCGAGACGTCGATTATTAATAAAAATTAATACAGAACTAAATCTTACAACCGTTTTATTTTAAAACAACGAATTCTGAAAGATTTTTTACTATAATAATAATAATTGAAATTTATTTCTTAATAAATTACGTAGTACAATTAAAGTTATGTAGTAATCACATCAGATTTTTAAAAAAGTTGATGTAGCTCTTATAAAAATATTTACCAATGAGTTTTTGAAATATTAATTTTCGTTTTATAATTTTTTATGTACATTACTTTGGTCCTGCCCAAATTATGCGAATTGCCTTGTTCATATAATAACGTATATTGGGGCTTTAATTAAATTATTTAAGCGTATATTAATTATTTCATATCGCTAATAAATCATTTATATAAAAAATTTGCATATTAATAATATTTCAACATGACTAGATTTATTGAATAACGTATTCTATATAATGTTTTTTTCAATTTATTGGTTCATTCTCTTTATAATTTAATTTTTTTTTTACTTACAAAATTAATTATATATTTTATTTATACAAAAATAAACAGTTATTTTTTTATATTATCTTATTAAAATGTCAAAATATGTCATACTGCAAAAAATTAATATTTTTTAATTAAATTTATCGGGTATTTTGCAATATTTCAAATTTAGGATTTATTTATGTAATAATATGAATAAAATTTCGTTTCTGTAGTATACAACTTTTAATTTTTAACTAAAAATAAGTACAATAATAGTATATTATGTTACGAGGAGCAGAAAGCGATCATTATTATGTTGAGCACAAATATTTACGGTCGAGGCAGAACCAAGATCAAGCAATCTGAGCGAAACTTAAAAAGAGCATCTGTTCCGAGTTGAACATATACGATTTTTAATTATTTTTTTTAAATAAATGATATTTTGAAACTGGTTTCTGAAACTAGATGTCTAAATAATTATTCTAATTTTTTTTATAACTAAACTAACGTCTAAGTATACATAATAACTTGTATTATTTAAAATATTTTTTTCAATAACTTACTATAAAAAATGTTAAAATAAATCAACAATTTTATTGGTACGAATATGTAAAAAATATATATATTTATTAAGTGTGTTTTATTACAAAACATAATTTGTAAAGTACATGAGATAAAATTCTAAGGCCTAAATTAGGTTATGTTTATTACATTACAAGTCGTTATTTCTTGTTTTGCCTAATGCGTTTTTATTTATATTCTCTGAAAACACGCGAATACATATCCTACAGCAAAAATAAAAAAGTAGATTTATTAATACTAAATAAATTTATTGTAATCTTATATTTTTAAATTAATAATAATCTTCTTCATATGTGTTTGTTTACCAAATAATCAGTTTTAATTTGTACTAATTTTGTTCATAAAATAAGTTGGATATACTATATTTATTTTTGATAGAATATAGAAATTATTTTCAAGTGAAACTGCTTGGTTTAGTACTCGTGGCGCTACCTATTGGGAGATGCTTGAACTATATACGTATAGAAATTTGTTATTATATTTTGTGTATGTATGTTTATTGATTAATGTCAAACATAAATACTGTCTTTTATTTATTATGTTTAAAAATTTATTAATAATATTAGGAATGTTATTTTTGACATGCATATAGTGAGAGTATTATTAATTAATAAATAAATTATTATTGAATTAATTTTTTTTGTTTAATTACATTCAAATTTTTTAGAGAAAATACTAGAGTAGCATTTGTAAAATATTTATGAATTAATATTTTGAATAATATTTGTTAGTTATATGATATTTAATGGTGTCATGTAAAAAATAAAAGTTGCCAGAATGCAAAGTGTATTTAGTATTTTGTGTATTTTCTTAACCCTCCGGAGGACGCGCCAGCGGCAAAAAACCGCAAATTTTTCTTTTATTGTTATAACTAAGATTTGGTCAGCCCTGTAATATTGTGCGTCTAAGTATTCCTTGTTTATGTTATTGGCTCCGCCTACCTACAGTTTTGGCCCCGTACGTCATTTTCCGCTCAGTCGTACAGCCCTTAGATTTGAAGCAGGTTGATATTGCGGTGTGTTTGCCGCAGCGCGCCCAGTCATGTAAGTTTTATTTATTAATTTTTTTTTGTAATATTGTGTAATGTGCCATTTACATGTATGTGTACGTGTACTATTGTGTATAGCATGCAAATTAAATAGCACAATTTTATTGAATTTTAGGTCACGAAAAGGATTAACACAAGAAAAGTTGGAGAATGCTTTAGAAGATGTTGTTAGGGAATTAGCCGACGAAAGGGAAAATGTGCTGAGGGAAGAACCTATATATGAATTTGATAGTGACACAAATGTTAGCGAAATAGACACAGAAGAGGAAATTACACAAAACTTATACAGCAGCGATTCTGAGCAGTCAGCAGAAGAAATCGATGAGGTCTCAGACGATGACGAACAAAGCCAACTTGAAAATGATTATCGTTTTTTTATAGGACGCGATAATGAAACACTTTGGATAAGTAAACCTATTTCAAATGGAAAAACAAAAGCAAAAAATATAATAAAAATATTACCTGTTCCAAAAGCAAGTGCTAAGAATACACATAGAGAAATTGACGCATTTAGATTGTTTATTACTGACCAAATGATTGACGACATAGTAACAAATACTAACATATATATAGAAGAAAAAAAAACAGGAGGTAAACTATTCAAGAGAGAGAGATTGCAGAGACACAACTCAAACTGAAATTAGAGCTCTGTTAGGTGCATTATATTTGATTGGGACTAAAAAAGGAAGTCATACCAACTGCTTGGAGTTGTGGGATCAAGATGGAACGGGAATGATTCTTTTGAGAGCTCTCTTCAGCTACAAGCGTTTCAAATTTTTACTTCGTGCTTTACGATTCGATAATTTGCATACCCGAGAAGAAAGAAAACAAAATGACAAATTAGCCCCAATCCGAAATTTTCATGATAATTTCGTCAAGAACTGTATGGCCCATTTCCATGTAAGTGAATTTGTTACAATTGATGAGATGCTTCATGCGTTCAGAGGTCGCTGTTCATTTGTACAATATATTCCAAACAAGCCTGCGAGGTATGGCATTAAGATTTATGCTCTTTGTGACGCCAAGACCTTCTACACTTTTAATTTTGAAATTTATTGTGGAAAGCAAGTATCCGGACCGTATCTGAAATCAAACAAAGCCGAAGATATTGTGAAGAGACTGGTCGTACCAATAGAAAAATCAAAAAGAAACGTTACTACAGATAGCTATTACACAAGTTATCCACTTGCAATATATTTGTTGACAAAAGGACTTACTTTGCTTGGAACATTAAAAAAAAATAAGAAAGAAATACCTTTAGAATTCCAGCCAAATAAAAATAGGGAGCTAATGTCATCTGAGTTTGGCTTTCAAGATGATGCTTGTCTTGTTTCAACTGTACCCAAAAAAAATAAAGCAGTTATTTTACTCACAACGATGCACAGCTCCTCTGATGTAGATGACGAAACCAAGAAATCACTTGTAAATTTAGACTACAATGCTACAAAAGGAGGTGTCGATACAGTCGACCAAATGTGCGCTTCCTATAGTACGACTAGAATTACAAGAAGATGGCCGTTATCACTTTTCTTCAGACATCTCGATATATGTGGAATAAATTCAAGAGTCATTTTCAAATTTAACAACATCGATAACAAAGACAGAAGAAGAGTATTTTTAAAAAATCTTGCCTTACAATTGATGGAAGACCATTTGAAATACAGGGCTCAAATGAAGTCGCTCCCTAAAGATGTCTTTGTATTTTTATCTAAATACAGAGAGGACGAAGAACAAACTAAGGAACCAACAAGGCCAGGCATCTGCCACATCTGTGGAAGTCACAAAAATAACAAAACAAAATTAGTTTGTCAAAAATGTGAAAAAAATGTGTGTAAGAAACACAGTACCATTATTGTCAATTGTTCAGAATGTGAGCAGGAAGAACAAATGGAAGTTGAATAATGTAAAAAAAAATGTTTTTGAAAGTTTATACTTGTTTAATTTACGTCTGTTATAGAAAGTTTATATTTCAGTTTATTTTCTTTTCTTTACTTTTTATTTGTTTAAAAATGCTTATATGTATATATATAATTATTACAATAAAATAATTAAGAATGGTATATTTGTCTTATTTTACTACATAAAATATATTTTCTTTGTTATTTATGAGCCAGAAACGTAAAAACCTCAATGCGGTGTAAATGCCGCGGCGCGCCCGCTAATGTAATTCTAAAAAGCGCGCCCTCCGGAGGGTTAAAAATAAGTTACATTTATTTACATTGAAATTATTATACTAATTATTATAATTAACATAATAAAACATTATCCAGAACTTATTATATTAAAATAAAACAGCTTTACATTATAGTTATATATTAATATAAGACGTCCGTCTTCATCAAGAAAAAAGATACAAATGATATTTATAGTAAATAAACAGAATATGGAAACAAGTTTCTAGGTAACGAACATGTAACTAAATCCTAAAATTACAAATTTTTAATTAAAGAAAGCCAAATTTTATTTAAATCAGTTTGATTCACATTGATTGATGTTATCTTTTTCTTTTATTCTAAGTAGCTTCTTGAAAAATTCAATAGTACTTGAACAATTTTTTTTAAATTTATCAGCAAGTTTATATTTTTAATATGATACCAACTTAAAAAAAATAATTAGTCAATCTAGACTAGAGATACAAGATATAAATTGAAAAATTCAGCGCCAAGTATTTTCTAATTATTTCTTAGCCAATCAATTTATTTTTGGTGAAATTTATAAAATAATAAAACTTTTTTTACGATATAACGTAGTTTGTTAATTTTTGTTTTTAGGTTTCTATAAATATATTTATCAATTTCAACTGAAATCTAACTTTAACAAAAATCTCTGTACATTAATAATTCCGTTTTATAACTTTTCAAACCAGAAAATCAAAATTTCCCGACATTTTCAAAGCTCTCCACCTATCAGTAGCATCAAACATTCCATCATAAATATTTCAGCGCTAAAAGGAAACTATCCAAGAGCTTAAAAGGTCCCAAAAGCATCAGCTTAAAGTGCAGTTTGCATCTACACCAAAATAACCTAACATTCCTAGCAGTAAGAAATAACCATCCAGCTCTAGTTAGATTCGCTGAACGTCTAACTGGTTAGATTAGTGGTGCGATTCCGTAATAAATTCGACGGTAGGATTTCGTTTGAAAAATGCAATTTAATACAAATTTCGTTTCGATTATATAATACGTATATCATCGGTTTAATGGTATAATTCATTATTTATAAATTTTTAGTTGGGAAAAACAATGATTTAATTGTGAATATCTTGAAAAAAAAATTTTTTTTAACAGAAAACAGGCATTCTATTTCTGATTAATAATTATTTTTAAGTAATAATTAAAAAAATATCTATAGAAAATTAAAAAATAATTAAGTTACTTCAATTTAATTTCCAGAAAAAATGTACTTAGTGACTTTTACCTTAAAAGCAACGATATTATTTCAATATAGATATTTTTTTTATTAAGACGTATATTATTTTATTAATATTATAATAATAATAATTCCTAATCGCATAAAAAGATACAATAACTAAATTATACTACCGAAAAAAATGGTACACTACAAACCAAAATTTAAACATAAACACTTTGCTTTTATATATTTTAGACGTTTCCATGAAAAACATATTACTTTAAAACCAACGTTTTTACTATTAATTCAAACATACTTTTGATCTGTAAAATTGAGTTTTTATAATAGAAATATATAAAATATATAATTCTTTTAAATAAATAGTACTAACATTTTTATAAAACTTCTTACTATTCAATTTAGAAAAATATATGTGTTTGAATAGAAAATTATGAATAATTTTTTACTTCATTTTTTCCCCAGAAAATACTTTGGCCCCTATTCCCATTTCATTTTTAAAAGTGATTTTTGTCAAAATTATTTTTGACGTTTACTTAAAATTACTTATTAAGCAAATTTAATTAGTTTATTTGAATTTTATAATATTAGATATAAAAAATATCAATTCTATTCAGGTTTAGTAAGAGATGAAGTAAAAATTTGTTTTAAAGCAAAAAATAAAAATACTTTTTCCGAACAAAATAATTTCATACAAAACTTTTAAAATACAATAGTTATACTATAAAATACTATTATTTTATTTTATGAAAATATTTATTTCTTTTTATAAATGTTTAATTTTACATATCAAAAGTATATTTATCTTTGAATTAGTAGTATAAACATGTTGGTTATTTTCAATGTATCATTTTTCGTTGGTAATACTCGTATTGGTATTGTCTGGCAATTTTATTTTCTTCACGATTTCCAAATACGAACAAGTTTGTGAGATACACTGTGTAATCCCGCTACTGTTTATATCAGCCTTGTTGTGGCGCGATTTACTATACAACATCCAGGCGCGCAGCATGGATAAGTTTCGGACGGGCGGCAGGTTAATTACGAACGTTCCGGTGGCTCCGGTGGCGGTAAGCAGACACCGGAACCGGTGATCTTGGCGCGGACGTTCCCCTGGGCTTCTTATCGGCTTTGCGCTGTTTTATATGGCAGCATGAGGCGGGGAGACGGACAGACTCCTGGCTGGCTTGTAAATGTAAATTGAAGCTTGTTATAACAACCCTGTGTGTATATATATATAGGAGGTGATATGTCTTGTGTTGTTTTATTATTTACTGATTTATTGTCCCGGATTATTTTTCGGTTTTGTTATATTGATTTATTTTATTTGTATTTCGGATTTTGTTGGAGACATGATTATTAGTTATGACGAAAGTTATTACAAAATTTATGAAGTTTGAATCTGTGTATTGTTGGGGGGGTTGTTTTTGAGTTATTGCAATTTAAATCAATGTGCAGCTAATAGATTTATTATTATGAGTAAAATGTGATTCAAAACTGCGGTGTTTGATTAAAAAAAATTAGGAATTATTTCAAAATTTGTAAAGATTTACAATTTTAATTTTTTACTAAAAACAATTAAATTTACAATTTTAAAAGATTTTAATCTCACAAATATTAATTCCCAAAACATTTTAGTAAATAAACACAAATATATAAATGAGTTCAGTTTTTTTTTTTTACTTAAATTGGAGTTATTTATATATGCAGTTTTTATATAAATTAAAATATATACTTCCACAATTTCAATCTGCTTTATATATTTATTAAAAAGCTTCAGTTATAACTTTTAAAATATGTATATTATAAAAAAATATACTATTAATTTTGAACATACTCTTAGAAATATTTACATATATGTATGTATTTTATTTTTATCATAATTTTTTATATTTATTTTATAAGTACATATAAAATATTCAAATCAAATTAATCGCAAATCCAACGTTTTATTTATTTAATGTTTCATAGTTATTTATTATTTGTTTAAGATCTATTAGTAGTTTGTAAGTAAAATATCTATTAGTCAGATCAAATATAACATATAAAAAAATGTAAAATATTGTAATGTGCATTTTCTATTAATAGTACTTTTAAATACATGACTCTGACATTTATATAATACGAGTATTTGTATGTACAGTTAGTAAATATACAAATTAAACATTTTTTTTTACTATATTTGAATGTTGAGTAATTTACTATCACTTGTAGAGCCTTGAATTGAAATTTATTTATTTTTGAGTTATAGGTACAAAACTAGAAAAAGTAATTTCTTATATAGATTTAAAATTACACATTTGTTCATCGTTATAGTACTGAATAAATACTGTATTAAAATTTAGTAAAATGTGTTTGGTGTTGTTGATACAGTGTGGCCTAAGTTTATATGAAACATTTCCACAAAATACATCTGACTTATTTTTATATAGTACAACATATAAAAAATAAAAATTTGTAAAAATTTTTCATATACTTTTTTCACGCTTCGACAACGATCTTTTATATAATTTTTGCTGTAATATTTGTTACATATATAGCGCCGCAGACATATTATTCTTGGCTGGGAAGGAAGTAAATTTTTTCGAAAATTTGTGAATTAAAAACACAAGCTTTAAATAAACCTTTTCATTAAAAATCTATAAAATTTTATAATTTAGTCACAGCTAATGATACTTTTGTTTTTTTTTATTCGGATTATTAGGTGGGTGGTTGCCCTTTTAACCCCCTTGCCATCATGTCGCTTGTTTTTTCTTGTCACTCCTTGTTGCCCCTTGTCAACCCCCATATCGGCGTCTATAATTACATATGTTTCAATTAAATACAAATAACACTACAATAATAAAACTATCTAAAACTATTTAGATTTTATTTCCTCGGACTGTACATACAACAGCAACTATTCTATTAAATATAAATTTAACAAAACAAATATACGTATACCTATTTTATGTTCTAATTGACTTAACTTAGGTAGTATGTTTATTAATATCAACTCTGTTAACTGCAAACAAATTTATTTTGCTTAGGTTGGGTATATTGCAACATTGTACATGGTAGGTACATACAGACAGAAATCTAGAAACAACACACAATCTACGTAGCCTAGCTATATAATAGCGTTAGAATATTTATTAGTTACCAGCAATTGTTTCATGCAATTAACTATTTGTAATCGGAGTTGCGCGATCTAACAAAAGCATGCGCAAATTTTTAATTCAATTACTAACATGATTTCGTGATAATGGAATTACAGTTTTACTATATATGTCGACGTTTCTTACAGCAAATGTCAGGAGAACATTTTAGGAATAGTGATATTTTGTTTCTTTTTAATAGTGTTTTTTTTTTTTTATGTTTTACTTAAAAATCTAGTAAGATTAAAAAAATTCAATTTCTTGTACGGTGTGATTCAATAGCGTAAGTTCTGGACACAAGATGCAGGAAGAGGGGCGCCAACTAAAGGGGCCCGTAAATCAAGAGTACTCATACATTAAAAAGTCTTTTCTCTCTCTCTCTCTCTCTCTCTCTCTCTGTATATATATATATATATATATATATATATATATGTTGACTAGTTTTATTAATATAAAATAATTTCTCCTAAACCACAAACAATTAAAAAAAAGCTATATACGTATTTCGAAAGTTAACCTTTTATCATCAGTAGCAAAAAATAAAGCTAAAGTCCTAATCAGTTATCTAATATTACAATGATACTTAACGTATCCAGTGGTCAAAGATCACAGACTAATCGATATAGCGGTATATCAATAATTTTAATTTTTAATATTAATTATCAATATATCGATAAATTATCGATATATCGAGATTTTTCTCAGCTCTACTTTCTACTTTTCGTAACATAATATACTATTCCATGTTATATTAAAGATATTTTAAACAGACAGAAAATTTTACTAACTTACTACTATTTTCTCTAATAATAATTAATAATAATTACAAGAATAATTGGCTCGTATACAGTACAATAGTAACTGTACGATTTTACTAAGTTTGTTTAAAATATTAAAATATTCTAAACGTCTTTTTTTCTGTTTGACTTAAATAGCATTTTAAATAAGAAAATTTAAAAATAGAAATTTAATCATTTGCATGGTTAATGAACTAATGGCGTAGGAGGTCACATTTTTTCTTGTTTTTATAATTTTAATTTGTCTCTAGCTTGATATATATTCGTGTTTATTATTTTTGAAATATTTTACGTTTTTATTTTGTAAATTATTGAGACAATAATTTTAATTTAATGTGACACGCGTGAAATTTAAATTGGAGACGAATTTGTTTATGCAAAATTTGTGTTTTATTTTTACCTAATTTGATGAAATATTATATTTATGATTTTTTTTTTGCTTATACATTAATTCTATACAGTAATTATAATTTGTTTACAATAATAAAATTAATATTTCTAAAACTATATAAGTTTTTTAATTGTTAAAAATATAAAACTGCTTTAGGTTCATTTCTATATATATTAAAATTTATTTATAAACAGTTTTATTTTATATAATGAGTTCTGAAAGATTTTTTACTATTTTTAATTGTTGTTATAATTATTTCGTATACTTCGTATATATATATATATATATATATATATATATATATATATATACAGTGTGTCCCAGGATTGATGTTACAAGAGGTGTAATGGACAAAAATTTTTTTAATTTCATTTCAAGATTCTGGAATTAAGCCCTGCTTGGCGTGAAACGAATTTTAAGAATTTTTTCGTTTTTTGAAAAACAAAATGGCCGTGACGGTGAAGCAAGAACTATTTTCTTTTCAGGTAAAGTACCCTTTTTGTTTAGGATACGACAAAATTTTATTAAGAAAAGTTGTTTATAATGACAAATCATGGGCGTATACCAAGGGTCTACAAATAAAAATTTTAATAAATTAATAGATACCTACAATTTATTTTGTTCAATCTAAAACAGACAGTTTAATGAAAGTAGGTAGATCGTCCTGAAGTTTGGTATACGGCCATGATTTGTCATTATAAACAACTTTTCTTAATAAAATTTTGTCGTATCCTAAACAAAAAGGGTACTTTACCTGAAAAGAAAATAGTTCTTGTTTCACCGTCACGGCCATTTTGTTTTTCAAAAAACGAAAAAATTCTTAAAATTCGTTTCACGCCAAGCAGGGCTTAATTCCAGAATCTTGAAATGAAATTCAAAAAATTTTAGTCCATTACACCTCTTGTAACATCAATCCTGGGACACACTGTATATATATATATATATATATATATATATATATATATATATATATATATATATATATATATATATAATTCATTAATCTGTTAGTTGATAGATATATCATTTAAATACAGTTAATACTCAAATATAATTATAAAGGAATAATCTGAAAATGAAAAATTCATATCGCCTCGACCTGGGATCGAACAAGGGTCCTTCCGCTTGCCGGGCGAATGTCAGATTTTTTTTTTTTTTATTTAAATAAATAATTTGTTATTTAGAATTTAGCAGACAATATCCGATAAATATGAAATTGTTATATAGCAATAAATAATATTATTAGTTTTTAACTGGCTTTTATTTATCATTAAATTAATAATTGTTACCTGTAATTTCTCTATTTAGTTTAAAGTTTATACCAACATAAAATTTACATTTATCGATTATTTATCTTTCAAATCGATGCTACAATACTTTCAATTTTATATTCACAATAAAATAAATTAACTATTGGCTATTAGAAAACTCTGTCAATAGTTAAAAGTATAATATCAGAACCGTACTTGAATTAAAGTGGGTAGTTTTAAAAACAAGACTATAATTTTCTAAATTAGTTTAAGAAAACATGAAATAATTAATGCAAATAACGCAAAATTCATTAAAATTCTTCGCAGATTGTTCTGAACTACAACATTTAAATTAAAACGAAATTTTCTTGTCAAGCAAACCTGATATTATTATTTTTTAAATACACAAAAATTATTGCTTGTTCTCGTTATTGGCGACAGTATATCAACAACATCGGATAAGCTATTATTTCATGTAAATGAGGACTTGAACAATTTAAATAACGAAAGCAATAGTTTTATTGTAATTGTTTACTTGCTCATGTGGAAACTGATGTACAGTGGTATTACAAACGTTAAACTGTCTAATATTCAAACAAAAATAAAATACACATTACTCTTTATTTTAACTTTTATAAAATACACTCTTAATACGTACCTGTACAAGATGCTTTTAAAATTCTCTTCCGTTGAAAACTATAACACGATAGATCGAACGCAACTCAGTCGCGTTTAACGACAGTCCATTTAGTGCGGCTAATTAAGATATATGAAATAAGCCTTCCAGTTTTCAGATACCAGAAGACGTTCGGTGACATTCCTTCCATGATCCAATGTCAAACTTCTCTCTTATAATTCTAATCATAACCAAAATTCACGTTGTCTATCAGTTACACACTGCCGCAAATCATTCTTGAAAATCAAACGTAACTTTGTCCGTGTATTAATTTAATTACAAGCGATCCGAAATCAGTGATCTTTTTTTTTAAATATATTGATTGCTTTTTTATCGGCCAATCATTAAAATAGTTTTGCGAAACGTATAGTTTTTATTGGTTGACGGGTGATAGTATTTTTGGAATGAATACGGATTGCGTAAGACTGATTTTGATGTGTTTTCAATAAGTGGATTATATCCGGTTCAGATAAAGGTGCCGGTTGAGAATTTTAAAATGTTTTGAGAAAATTTTTATGCGATAATAAATAGATTAATTAATATTTTTTTAATCGTATTCTAAATGATAATTGATTGGTTTTATTGTTTAGTTATTAATACTTGTAAATAGTTAAATTTAATTGATGGATAAAATAAAACTGCTTTAAGTTAAAGTTCTGTATTAATATTTATTTATAATCGATGTTTCGACGAACTTAACGCTCGTCTTCATCAGGAAAAATGATACAAATGATATTTACAATATATAAACAGAACGTAGAAAAAACAAGTTACTAGGTAACAAAATAAGTATTCTGAAACATTTTTTACCATGTTGAATGAATGTTAATGGAAAATGAAATATCATAATTTTATAATTATAATATACACTGTAAAATATCGGTGTAAATTTACAATGATAATCATAGTAATTTTACAATGAATTTCACTGTAATTTTCATTTTTTTTGTAAATTTACTAAAATCTGTAAATATTACAGAAATTTTATAATATCATTTGAATTTTACAATTTTTATGTATTTTTACATTTGAATACTTATTTTATGTAATTATACAAATATTTTTATATAAAAATGTAAAAAATTATAAATGTTATAATGACATTAGTAAACGTAATAATGAAATTAGTAAATGTAATAATTACATTAATAAATGTAATATTTATATTAATAAATGTAATATTTACAACAGTAAATGTGATTGTTACATTTATTAATGTAAATATGTACGCATAAATGTAATATTTACATTCACAAATGTAATAATTACTTTAAAAAGTGGAAATATTACAAGTAGTTATGTAAATTTATTTAGTAAATGTAATATTAAAATGTGTTACATATTTTAATTGTAATTTTACATATTAAAAAATTTTTTTTTTGTAAAAATACATTTTTTTGTAAATTCACAATGATTATCGTTGGCAACAAAGTGTCCAATGATTTCCATTGTAAAATTTTTTTACAGTGTATTATATACGATTTTGTAAAATATTGAAAATTAAAAATAGAAATTGAAAAAACAAATAAACAAGTGGAGATAGCAGGAAAGATAAAGTTTTCGAAATTGCAATCTCAGGTATTGTACATGAGGGCTGTATTGCAATTTACTGACGAGATGGAGTATACGTATATCTCTATAGAACTATATAGGTATAGAGGACTTGTGGTGGGAATCATTCATCTGTAACGTTATATAGGGCAGGCAGGCTGTGTTCGCTAACGAGAATGTCTAGGTTTGAAATGACTCCGATGGGAGTCGAACCCCAGCCAATCAAAACCAACCACGACACCCCGGTGGCTAACAATATATCGGGGCCGTAAAAGGGCGAACGTTAAAAAATAAATTAAAAATGTCCGCGTTCTATACAACAACCGACATCTGCCGGAGATGATATGAAACAATACTTGAAATTCCCCCAAAACATACCATAGACAATGTTGTTATAGATTTTCAATATTTTTGTAGCTCATTGATTCTAAAAGAATTAATACATAAAGTTTTCGAATAGATGATATTAAAATATATCAATTTCTATTAATATGTTCAGTTTTTATTACTACTGGATTATTATTATATTAAAATTAAGCAACTAGGAATTGTTCCATAAAATATTGTTAATTAACAGCGTGATTAAACTGTTTCTTGATTAATAAACAATTCAACAACTTTAGGTATATCATTTCACGTTAGCCACATATTTTTTTATTCTTAATATAATATTTTTTTAATTTTAAATTTACATACATACATACATACACAATCACGCCATGTACCTAAAATGGTGTGGCACAATTCTTTTCATCATCCCGAAATCAGTCGCCTCCAAACATTCCTATCCAAACAAGCAACTTTTGCTTCATGCACATTCATAATTCCTCTCATACATGCTCTTTTATTTCTACTACTTGGAAACTTTCGCTCACGCAAAACACACTCAATCATACCACTCCAACTGCTCATCGGACGTCCACGCAAACGTATACAATCAAAATCATTCAAATAAATCTTTTTAACCAAACGTTCATTAGACATTCGCTCAAACTTAAAAACTACAAAATTCCAATGGAAGCATTCAAATATAATCATCATTGTAAGGTTATAAAATATTTAGGACTTTAGGATTAAGTTCCGTTTATATTTTAATAAAAAGCAATGTTTTGACGAACTTAATCTTAAAGCCTTTTTATTTTAATAAAAAAAATTTTTACTACGTCTATTACTAATTTTATATTATCTTTAATTTAATGAACATTTAACTCAGTTTTATTTAAAATATAACTTTATATACAACTTTTATTATCTGATCATTCTGAAACCAAGTCTTGGCGCATTATTGTCTATGGAATTAAAAAAAAAAAACGACGCGAAAAAATATAAAGTACGAAGCGGAAGTGAACTGAACGGAAGATGGGAAGTAATAAATAAAAGAATGAAACAATTATTTCCCGCTTGAAAAGCCTAATGTCTTTTCTAATTGCTTGTGCGGAAAAGAAAAAAAAATTATGAAGACGAGATACGCTAACCAGTTAACTAGTGAGTAAGACGATAAAGCGCCCATACAACCGACAGAAAGAAAAAGAACAATTTTTGCGTGAATAATCTAATAAACAATAAAAAGAAAAACGCGCTTTAATAGAGCCATTCTGCCACTTGTAAAGTCCACTGACTAATTCAGAATGTGTTTTGTTTAGCTGAACAAAAGACATATGACAGTCGTCGTTGAGTTCACACGTTTTAATTTGTAAAGTGGATGATAATTGAAGTTTATTTATACAAAATTTTTGTTTAAAAATAAATTATTGTCAAGTTGAAAAGTAATATTTTTTATATTCTTAATTACACATGGCCTATTATATTAGGTTATAAATTTTAGTTTTTTGCTTAAATCGCCATTAATTTATTTTGTTAAACTAATTAAATCATTAGTTAATTTTTAAAGGGTTGGAATTAACTGCACTGTAATTTAGAATATATTCACTTTAATTTGGATCATATTCACTTTGATAAAAACAATTTGCACTCATAAAAAATAATTCCATTATAATTAAATTTATTCAACTTTAAAAAAAATATTTTAACTTTGAAAAACATAATGCACAAAAAAATATTATCACTTGTATTAATTAATTTTTACTATAAAACGGATGCTTTCCACTATAAAAACGGATACTTTCCACTTTGGGGGCTGTAAATCATTTACGCCAGTCGATACCTATCAATTGCGCCGATGAGATAAGCGCCTATATTGAATAACATAACTAAACAACCTAAACCTAACCTAACCTACCCTAAGTCAACAGACCCTAAGCCAACAGTGGATAGGGTTTCGTAGCGTTTATAGTATAAATTATTCAAATTTATAGTGCAAATTATTCAAATTAAAGTTTAGGTTGTACAAAGTGTAAAATATCTAATTTATAGTGGAAAGTATCCAAACTAACCAAGTGCATTTTATTTTAATTCAAGTGCATTTATATATTTCCCATTTTTAAATGAACAAAAGTGCATTGACGTTGCCGGCGTGTGTACATTATGTGATGTACTGGACTGAATTAATAATAATGATACAATTTTACATGAAAATTTTTTTATTCATGTTGTGTAATATCTATATGGTTTAGTCGTATTGATCTCAATACGTAATAATAAAATTAAAAAATATAAAATGAAAACCAAACTACAAAATGTATAGAATTGCAAAGATATCATGTAATTTATTATAAAATAATGAAAATTATATTTTTTTAAATAATAAAATGTTTATGAATTCATGAAATATAATGCAAAGTTTTTATGCTAGAAACTTTTATAATTCGCAATAATTTTTTCATTAGTTTTAGTTGACATTTCTTGTTTTTCATTTCGTTACGCGTTTTTTTTTTCTGTTGCTGATGTCAAATAAACTTTTAAATGAATACACCGGTTATATAAATTGTACGGTGTAAAGTGGGCTTACAAGTTTTTGTAGCCATCGTACATAAAATATGAAAGTCAGTTATTTTTAAAAACTTCTAATAACTGTCCACCGTAGCATAAACTTTAACATTTATTAAGTGTTTATATAACTTTGTATGTACGTTTTCATACAGAGGACCTTTTCTTCTTTTATTGTTATTACTAAAAATAAAACGGGGAAATAAAAAGTATGAAATTTACAAAATGGAAGAGTATTTACGATATACAGTATTAAATTAACTGCACACTCTTTGCACGCATAAAATCAACATACGTATGAGGTTTGCACGAAATGTAATGAAACTAAATTTACTATTATAAATCAATTATATAATTAAATTAAAACGGCTTTAGATTGTAGTTCTGCATTAATATTTATTAATAATTGACGTACAGCACATAAGCAATCAATACGTCTAAACTACAAATGTCAAAATATTCTTCTATATACATATATAAATACATACACAATCACACCATGTACCCAAAAGGGTGTGGCACAAACTCTTTCTACTATCCCGAAATCAGTTTCTTTCAAACATCCCTATCCAGACAAGCAATTTAGCTTGATCCACATTAATAATTTTTTTTATACATGCTCTTCTATTCCTTCTACTTGGAAACTTTTGCTCACACAATTATAGCTACAAAATCATTCATATAAATTTTTTTTAATCAAACGTTCATTAGGCATTTGCTCAAGATGTCCGAACCATCTTAACTGATTAATACCAATATTTTGTATTTTTTATTTGTATTGTATTTTGTCCTTGTTACACCAAATTTTTTTTCTTAGTAATTAGTGCTTATTTGTTTGTAAATACAGTATAACAAAATATTACTGATAAACATATTTGCTACATTAAATTCTGATTTTAAACTATTTAAATATTATTTTACATAAAATTGTATTCAAATATATTTACAAAATATATGAAGTACTTTTGTGTAATTAGGTTTGTCACCAACATAATGGACATACAATAGAACTTACGATAATCGGACTGTATTTATCATTTATGAAACAGGGGCCTTAGTAGTTTTGCTATCGACCTTATACACCATATATACAGCGCAAAAAGAGACACATATATACTCTGACACATTCAAAATATTTACACTGCAAAATTCTCTGGGTCTTTATTTACAAACCATTGCGTTTGCAATTGCATTGCTGGTTCGTATGATCGTGTTGATGATCAAAGAGCCAGTATTTGCTGCACAATAATATTGTTTATACAACACAAAGTTGCCTTTTATTTTTAGGATTTATTTACCGAAATAATTTCGTTGTAATACAAATCATTGCATTTGTTTCATAGCGTAAGGTATTCGAAATATTTTTCGAGTTTTATTCGAATACGTTTTAGTTCAAGTTTAATGTTAAATAATTGGTGATAAAGTTTATGGTAAGAGATTTATAAATTTTATTTTCCTAGTAGTAAAATTGCACGCAAACTAAACGAGAATTTTAGTACAGAGTAAGTGTGGAAGAGTTGGCAGCTAGTTTTGAAAATGCATGATTACAATGTTTAATTTAAATAAATTAATAATTAAAAAAGTTAATAACAAGATTCTTTCAACATGCTCTTACAAAGTTAAAATCACAAAAATGTATAATAATAAAGAAAAACTTTATAATATATAAAATCAAGTAATATGTCTAACAAAACAATATAATATTCACAACAAAATGAGTTTACATACATTAAAATTGAAAAAATTAATTACACATGTGTTCGAAACA
This sequence comes from Clivina fossor, assembly GCA_963966155.1. Lineage (NCBI taxonomy): Eukaryota > Metazoa > Arthropoda > Insecta > Coleoptera > Carabidae > Clivina > Clivina fossor. Next base: position 6,591,690 of record OZ014563.1, on the reverse strand, counting down.
GAATAAAAATTTATGATGTTGTTATAATATTTTAAAAAGATTTTAATAATGGACTGAAGATGGTCGAATAATAGACCAAAACGTCTTCAATATAATATGTACAATAAAATATATACATCAAACCTTTGAGTAGAGTTATTTTATTATATGGGATCCTTATTGCCAACAATTAGTATTCAAAACTCAAGCCTAGGATCAGTCAAAATTTAGTATTATAAAAATTAATAACAAATGTGTTATTACTCTAACTGGACCATTTTCTTAATTTACTTATATCATATATAATATTATTTAAACTATTTTAATACATGTTATTTATTAACATATATACTATACTATATCAAAAAAACTAAATTATTTTACATTTAAAATACAGGTTTCACCATTATAGGACGATGTAGTTCCCAGTGTAATTTTCGTAATAACATTTTTAATTTAAGAAAAATATTATTTCAATATTTACTTTTGCAGCTTATTAAAAATCTTGCATGTATTATAAATCATAAAACGTAAAATGTAGGTGTACATGCCGCGTCCCGGCTCTTTGTATTTGCAATATGTCTGTATGACAGCTGCTTAATTGTGAACGATTCGCAGCATATTCGCATAGTGGGTGGTTCATCTCAACGTACAGTTTTAAGCCCCGTTTACCAAAAAAAAAAAACAGACAAGAAAACCCACGAGCTAAAAATTGCAAAAAAATCGTCTGTACTACGCGAAAAGTACATGGACTTTATAAAGAGATAATTAGCCGGAGAGAAGCGAATTCACGAACATGTAAAGAGAGAGAGAGAGAGAGAAAGAAAACTTTCGTACTCATACGCGAAAAGAAGGCCCTGGTAATTTATGTACAAGGACTATACGAAAATAAAACAAAAGAAATACGGCGGCTTTTTGAAATCGGATTTTTCTACAGTTTGTGACATGTTTCTGTGTAGAAGCGCTTTTTCTCTCTCCAGAAACGGTAGCTTAAAACTTGACCATTTGAAATGGATGTTTAAATAATTTAACATAGAAAGCTTTTATTCTTGTGTTACGAAATTTGAATTCGAAAACAAAAATCTAGAAAAAGATTGAGATGAAAGAGTACCAAAAAAATTTAAAAATATTTAATTGTCGTTTGGATGCATTTAGTTTTTGTTTTGTTTATTGTGTATGATAGACAAAAGTTAAGATTAAAAAGAATATTTGAAACGTATTTTTACGAATCAGTGATAAGTACATCACGTTTATATATTTTCCTTTATCTTTTTAAAGCGATATGTGTACACAAAGAAAAATCTTGCTTTAGATCCTAGGTTTTTACTTTTAACTCAAAGTAAACGTGTTTTTGAACTGTAAACTTATATTTTTCTAATAGAAATAAAAACTGGTGATAGTCACCAAGCACTGACGATGACATTTACGATGTATGGTCAAACGTTTTTGATGAGGATAGATCGATCACAGTATACCAACTAAAAATATTTTATAAATTCAATGGATTTCGGCCGTGAAATCCTGAAATTTAATAATATGCAACAAGTTTACCTTTAAAGCAAATTCCGCGCTATGTGATAAAAACGAATTAACTTTTTTACTTTTTTGTTACTTTAAAATAAATTTAAATCATAAATAATTTAAAATTTCTTATCGATAATTTTTCCAGAAAATTTTAATGTATAATTTAAATATATTAGTGTTAATGTCAAAATAATAGCGCAATAGTGACCCGATTACAGTGTGTACCCTATAAATATAACTTAATATGATCACAAAATATCTATTCTATTATGTAATATCTAAACACACAATACGAAACAAAATATATTTTATTTATTAGACAAAACAAAATTGTCGGCATCTCGTTCGGAAAAAGTCTTAGCCTATTTGAAAAACGGCCGAGCACAGTTATTATAATAAACTGATAAAAAAATAACACTCGAAGACAAAAAGCAGAGCTGCATAATTCAGTTTCATCCACTTATCTAAAACGTTTTGCTTTTTGCTGGGCCCTGCCGCAGCGAAATCGCTTATATAGAGCATATAAGAATACATCATACACAACGTTGTGCTTTCCGCCTAGGAAGGACCTCATAACAAATTCATGCGCATAACCGCATAAAATGGCAATTTTTGGATTGAAGTAGGCCAAGGTTGCGCCATTGATAAAAAAAAAATAGAAAAAAAGACGAACGACGGAAATCGACTACAAATGTGGATTCTATTTTATCTCTAGTTTCTGAATTCCTGGTCACTATTTAGGCGTAAGTAGGATTCATTTATCTTATTTATTTTATTTAAACATTTTAGGAAAACTTAATACATGAAAAATTTGGGCAAAGTTGAATTTTCTGGACTGATATGCCGTGGTCAATCTATTCTCATCGCAGACGTTTTGCGATACATTGTATTTGGCATCTTCAGTGCTTGGTGACTAAATGACAGTTTTAGCTCAACAATCTGGTATATATGTACCTGTACCCCATTAACCTAAGATGTGAAATATTGAAATATTGTTTTTCAACTTGAGTTCATATATATATATATATATATATATATATATATATATATAATTTATGAATATTGTTTATGTAAAATAGGTTAATACAGAGCGGAATTTCATTAAGAATATAATTCTATGCTCATCGCATGATAATTTTATTTCCACCAGGTGTTACACGTCACTGTACTGCTTTCAACTCGGTGAGAGATGAACTTCGGTTCTTCAAAAAATCATATTTATAGCTGAAAATATATATAATTACATTTTATTTTGTACGGTTTCATTAACATAAAAAAATTGTTGAAAATCAGTTTTTTTTTGCGTTTAGATGTATTTCGCTCCTTAATTTAATTGTTTAGTTTGTGTCTTATGACATTTGCATAGCTTTAAAATCAGTGTTAGTAAACCCAATTTAAAACCGTGCTTGTAACAACAGCTATTGTTTTCAGAGTCATTTTGTTCTAAAGGTAACGTTATCGTAAAAAGAAATGACGCATATTTGTCGATAAATAATTACATTGATTAACGAAATTTTATGGTGTTTTAATAATTATTTTACTAATTGAATTAAAATTTAATTAAGCAATTAATACTTTGGATTATTGATACACAAAAATTTAATTGGTTAATATAATTTAAATTGAAAAGCTAGTTATTTTTTTTATTAAATTAATGACTATTTAACTATATCTGATATTACTTAATCTATTTCTATGGTATTCTAATTATTGATTTCAAATTTATGAATGATAAAATTTTTTTTTTTTTAATTTAGTAGTTTGAAAAATTAAAAAAATATTTAAAACTAAAAAATAAAAGAATTTATATATTATTTTACACATTTTCGTTCTGTAAATTTATAATTCAATTAGGTAAAAATTTCTGTAATAATTGAGTATTTTTAAAACTTAGTAATGGATATCGATGAGGATAGATCAACCATGACATACTAGTCCACAAAATTCTATAAATTCAACTATAAAAATTCTTATTTACTTTATTTTACTGTCAAATAAAATATTTCAATCCGATTTATATTTTCCGAATATTTAAATTCTATTTGTACTCAAAACACTTGCACATTACAAGCTTAGATGAATTTCAATAATACTTTGACTAGTTGCTTGTGAAATCTTAATATATAGAAAGTATTTACGAAATTACATTGGCCAAAGTGAACGCTTTTCCATCAAACGAGTTTCTTTTGCGGTTTTCATTCCACCAGTTTTCCACTACGAGTACCTCGAGAAAAATAATTTCCCTTTTAGAGCGAATGTAAGTATTTAAATTTTATTTAGGAAAACACGATTTAACAAAAGCCGAGTAAACCTTTTGAAACAATGGCTAAGTTCTTTGCCTTTTTTTTCTTCTTGCAAAAGCTTTTTTGCCGCGTACGTTCGCCCCCCGAAAAGAGAACAAAAATATAAGAATGGGAAGGGGGAGGCCTTGAATGGAATTTTCCCTCTCGATATTTCCTTATCGAAAAGGGCCGGGTTTTCTTCGCGCCATCACAATGCCAAGGGTTCGGAAAATAAAACCGACGCTGAAAAGGGGATATTAAAATTCGCCATCACTCCATTGACAAATTAAAAAGAAGTTTCGGACAGGCACTTTAATTAAAATTTACAACTTTTGCTATTAACTTCACTGCGCGTAATGTTATTTTATTTTATTAGAAATTTTGACAACTTTAACTTTTTTTTACTGATATTAAGATGTAATAAAATTATTAAGTTCTTTTTTTTGTTATTAAATATATTATGGATGTAGGATAAAATATGGCTTACGTTCTTTTTTTTTCCGGAAAATTATGTAATCAATCATGTTTGTAGACGGACAGGAAGTGAAAATGAGGGTTGCTATTACAATTCCTGTACAATTATTTTGTAGATTTATCATCAAGTTATTCTGTTACTGGATAATTTTTATATATATTATTTTATAAGCTACGGCATTTGCAATTTCGAGAACTTTTAATGAAATATATTTTTATATTTTCACTTCACTTACTTTTATTATACAGCAAAGATATAAATTGAACATCTAATTCAATAAAAATGCCGAATAGTTGATATTGCAATATTGAACCTAATTTGTTTTTTATCTAACAAAATATTCAAATTATTTTACTAATAACTTAACGAGGTGGTCTAGCAATGCAATACCAACTAATATAACATATACAAAATTTGTCAAATTACCATAAAAATTGACAGTTCTTTACGAAAACCTAAATGTGCAAAAACATTGTCAATCTTTGACCAAATATGTCAATTTTTAAAATAGAAATTCGAATTTTTATTTAACTGTCAATTTCTGTTAAATATTTTCTAATTTTGACAAAAGTTGTGATAGTAGATTTATTTTATATATTTGAATTTAATTTCGATAGCTAAAAAAACACTCTTTTTATGTTTCACTCAGATTACATGCAAATATTTGAGCTCAACACAAAAAATATCGCTTTATAATTATAGTAACATAATATAACCATTATATTTTTAATTACTTATTGTTTATGTTAGATACTTTAATGATGATTTATCATTAGAGTAACCACCTCTCCAGTTTTCACCTGGAGTCTCAGACCTTAACCGGTTAATATATCGTTAAAATATTATTTTTTAATATTAATATTAAATTTAACATTTTTTTAGCAATCTATCTTCAAGTTAAATTAGGTTAAGTAATATATCTCCAGATTTAACTCAAATAAAAGGTGGTCATTTTATTATCATAGTAAACTCAATGGCATTACAAGCTTGGTCGTAAAATTGATTTTACCTAACACCGATTTTAAAACAACGTAACTGTTGTTAGAACAGGGACTAAATAAATGGACTAAAACACCCAAAATCCGATTATTTATTGATTTAGTTTTTTGCCGAAAATAAATAAACACGCTTTAAAAATTAAAAAAAATAATTATATTTTTAATAATTTTTATATATACAAAAATTATGAGGAATAATTGAAAGCGTCAGTATTTTAATTTTTTTACTAATAGGCAGTAAAGTATAATAAAAATATACTTTGAAAGCAGAAAAAATTGAATGTAAATACTTTTGCATTTGAATTGAAAAAATTAACATTTTTATTATATATATATATATATATATATATATATATATATATATATATATATATATATATATATATATATATTTAGTCTATTAAAACACAATTTCCGAAATTCTGGTAACACTACGATAATAATTACAATCGAATATTCATTATGAGTAGCCAGCGATGCGAAAATATTTTTGTATTATATCCAATAATAATTCTATATAGTGTAATTACATTTAGTTATCTATAATAAAGTGCATAGAAAATCATCAACAATAGATGACGGATACGCCGTTACATTATTACTATATATAATATCAGGAAGTATTTACCGCGTTTTTTTTTTTCAAGTTATACACGCACAGCCTACTTCATTTTTTCATAGCAAACTTTATTATCGATGCGTGTTTTTTTTTTCATTGTCGAAAAAAAAAATGCTACCGAGTAATTATTCGCTGGATTATTTATTATAGGGTAAGGAATTTTAATTAAACTACGGTTAATAAACAAATGAAGGCATAAAATTAGTTCAATATCGGCGCAATTTTCTGTCGCGTTAACAGCAACTTCCTGGGAGAATTTTTTCAACGATTATAAAATAAATACATACGTTACTTGAAAAATGATAATGAATTTATTTGTAAATGAAATTTATCAGCATGTAACTGATTAGTTTGTATCTGTAATGTAAGTAATAAATATTTAGATATCTTTTATCAGATACAATCATCTATTTTAAAAAAATGAGTTATATATTTTTATTGTTAAAAACTGTCGGTTTTCTATTAATTTAAACTGTAATATGAGTAATCCGTTATATGATTTTAATTAAATATATTAAGTTCAAGAACATGTTACAGTTTATATTATATTTTATATAGATTATTATTAATTAGATTTCTGTGTGTTTACAAAAAACAAAGAAATAAAATAAATAATTCTACATAATTTTTTTTGTATTTAAAAAAAAAAAAAACATTTATAGGTCTATTCGGTTCATTTCTGTAAGACTGTATTAATACAGAATGTTTTGTCTTTTTCTAGGAAATGGAATTCTTTTATTGGAAGAAAATACACAAAAATTTTATTTCTATTTTATTATTTAGTTAAATTATTTTAAGGAGATCTTTGTATGTTTACATCCCGGTTACATATTGTGATAGGGTTATTATTGTTAATTTTTTATTGGCAGTAATAAAATCGGGGTTAAATTAGATAAAATAAAATACTATTTTCAATCAGTGGTTTTTAAAATATTAAGTATAACTTTCTTATCTTAAATTGCTAGATGTATTACTATATTTTGTGAAATAAATTTTGTATAACTTGTAATTTTTATTTTTTTTTGAATAAAAATTATTTAATAGTATCTTATGGAACAAGTGCATAAAGTGATACTAATTTTATGATTTGGAACTGGAAAAAAATTATTTTTTTATGCATCACTTCGATACGATATTGTTTATACGACTGTGCAATTATAATTAACTTAAACAAATATTAAAACGCAAATCTAAAACTTGATATATTTCGTAAAAATTTATTTAACAAAAGTTGCTAAACAAGTTATAAATAACTTTTATTTGGAACATTTTTCGATACGATTAATTTTTATGATATACATACTCGTACGTATATAAATCTGTAATTACAGCTCCACCAAGCAAACAAGTCTATCGGAAAATATGCCAACTAATTTTAAAAATTCGTGGCGGTAAAAGTTTAAGCCAATAAAAACAATTTCTGCCGCCGTTGTACATTCCGTAACAAAAGTAAAAGTAGCTAGCAAACTGACAGATTATCGCGTGTTTGTTTTTCTTAATTTTCTCTGCTGTTGCTCATCTTTATAAAAAAAATCAGTTTTTTTTAAGACTTAATCTTATTTGAAATAAGGTAGGCATATATTTTATAGATAATTTAAAGTATTTTTAAAATGAAATTATCGCATAACCTCAAAATATATATTTTATATGTCAAAGTACTATTGACACTGAGTGTACCTCTAGAATACAGAGACAACAAACCACGCCTACCCAAGAGACTTGTTTGCTTGGCTTGACTGTAGGTGGCATATTTATGTCAAGACAGTTTGGTTTTAGTTGTCATGACTACAGTAGTTGTTATACAAATTTTTCTATTCCATAAATGTATTTAATACGATGACGGTCAAGTTTTTGATGGCCACAGCAGATTTTTTTATTGTTTTTGAAATGACACTTCAACCCACTAATTATTTTATATTTAACCAGAAATTACACTAACTTTTTCGTTTTAAATAAAATTCTGTCTATATTTTTATAGATATTATAGACTCTGAATTTTTTTTAATTTCCGTCAATATTAAATATTGCAATTTGGATTGATTTGGCTATTCTTACATTAAAACCTACAACAAACTTTGTTAATAAAATTAATCCAATGTCGACTGTCAAAATAAAATTATATAGGGTTACCAACAATAATTCAACTGCTTTATGCGAAACGCAATCTATTCGAAAAAAAGAAAAACAAACATTAATTTTATTGCAGAATTTTTCCTGCTACAATTTCCCTTCTTCATTCAAAATCCAAATTTAAAAACCCGTCTTATTATTCAAACGAGGCGGCCATAAGAAAACATTAATGTAATTGAAATTTCTTTCTAACGCGGGACCGTTCAACTCGAATTTCCCTGTCTGAATGTTATCGAACTTCAATCTGTTTGAGGTAGAGGGGATGTTCGCACGAGCCCTATTTTGCAACCCAGGATTAAAGACTGGACAATGCGAATATTTACACCCTCCTTCGGCTTTAGTTAGTTACTTTGCAATATGAGAGTTATCTTGTTTCTGTCTTTGTTCAGTTGTTTTGGTGTGAAATATTTAAAAAAAAAAATAGAATAGATGAATTGAATGATAATTTGAAAAGGGTTACTTGCTACTGTTAAAAGTTTAATTATTTTTTGTTTGTAAAACTGACCAAACAGATATGGAAAATGCAAATGCATATTTATTTGTAGTCATTTTGTATTAATTAACATAATTCATATTGTTTTTTTTTAATTTCTGTTATTTTACAAATGTTGACAATTTTGAGTATTACACAAAAATTTTGCTTTGGTTTCAACAACAACTTTGTTACCTTTGTCCAGAATTAATCTATCTCCATTTTTGAGTTTTGAGTAATAGTAATTTAAAGTTTGTTTTTTTTTTGTTAGTGTTTATATGAAGAATATTTTTACATACACCAGAATTTTACTCGTATAGTGATATTAGCTAGAGTTTGTGCTGTAATGAAAATGTCTGTTTTTATTAGTACTATTTCCATAAATATCTCAATATAACAAAAAATGAAAATAGCTTAGTTCTGTTTCAAGGTGACGATTTGTTTAATTTGTATAAAATAAATGTTAGTAAATTACAAAAGTACTTACATGTTGTCATTAATTTGGAAGCAAAAAATGTGAAAACAGTCATTGTGACGGACTTGGTATTTAATACTTTATTATATTTTACCAATTACAAAACAATTAATTGACCTACAAATCTCAGCCATTTCCAGTTCACTCTCAAACTTTCAAATCAAATCTCTCCGGAAAATATCTTGACTCGCAACAAGACTAAACTAAACAAACAAACAACGCCAGCGAGCTAAACCAATAAAACCATCCATCGCGAGAGAGGAGCGCATTGAAAAAGGACCTTCGTCCCTGAAAAACAAAAGCTTTTTTCGTATGTGTATGTGTGTGCGGGCGCAATGATTCAGCCATCGGAAATTAGTCCGCATTTCCGTTCCGATACTCTGGGGGAAAAATCCATTACGTGCCGTGCGCGCGCGAATATGTCCCGGGCCCGCTCTAGAGGCCAGGTGCGCTGATATGTATGTGTGTGTGTGTGTGTGTATATGGGAGTGTAGGAGAAGGCGAAGGAGTGAGTGACATGCCTCCCAGGAGCCGGCTCTTAAACCCGACCCAATTAACTCGGAAACTCGTCCCGACAACATCATGTTATTTCGGCTCTTACGTCATACCTTGATTGCTTTAGTGCGCCAGCTAGCTCATAGACAATGCACAAGTTTTGTAGATTTAGATTTTAGTGGATGGTTGATTTTTAGAATTAAATCAAAGTCTATAATTTTTAATTTTAGATTTTTGCTTTGTTTGTAATTTCAGAAATTTACGAATTGCGAATTTACATATAGCTTTTATTGTGGAGTTGGACATAAAATATGCAATAGAAATCCTAAATTTTGTAGTGTAAACTGTTTATTAATAAAGTTAAAATTTTATTTTATTACAATATTTGGGTCATAAGAGTTGTTAGTTGTTTCTGTAGGTTTATAATTATAGTGGTATATTAATAAATTAGTTTTTGAAAGACATTTTAAAATAAAATTGCTTAAATTTAATATTTATGCTGTGAAGAAAAAACTTTAGATCAGGACTTCTCAAACTTTTAATTCTTCTTTTCATTCTTTTTGTGACTCACACGCTTGTAATATATATTTAAAAAAAAAAGGAAAAGCGTTACATAATATAGGAAAAAAATTACTACTTATAATTTTTTATTTAATATACTTAATATAAAAATGTATTATTGAATATTATAATTAATAAATATAAAACTCCTATTATGTTTTAATATTTAACGTGACCCCAAAATTAGATTGCAACTCACACTTTGGGAACCGTTGCCTTAAATTAAATTTTTTTATGTGGAATCTGTATTCTGTTAAGTTTGACATTCTTTATAGACACCGAAAAAGTTACTGTTAGTCAATTAAGATAGTTTAATCGTAAGGTGATCGTGTAATTAACGTTTGGTTAAAAGGATATATGTGAGTGATATTGAAGCTACACGTTTAAGTGGACGTCCGATGAGTATGATATGTAAGCAAATGTTTTAAATGGTACGAAAAAAGCATGTATAAGTGGTATCATAAATGTGGATAAATCAAAAATTATATATCTGAATAGGAATGTTTAGCGGAAATTAATTTCTGTTTAAAAAAAAAGAGTTTGTGCCCCACTTTTATGGGTACATGTCGTGATTGTATATGTACTAAGATATGATTAATTAGGTACTTTTAATTTTTTATGTTAAAATTTAAGTATCTTTACTTTTAAAACAATACATTATATTTTAATATAGAGTATAATGACTTTTTAAGAATATTTTTTAAAGTCATTTTTGTAATTTTGTTGCTTCAATTTCACTTCAGTTTTTATAATCTATAATATTAGATTATCTATAGTCGTGTTTCCATCTCTCTCATATCTGAAAAGGAGAGATATTGCATTAAGGTGGAGGTGCTGTTTTGCTCTGAAATTAATTTTATTTGTCCCGCAATGAAATAAAACATTTGAAATGTAGCAAGGAAAATGTTTTTATTGCAGAACGTTGACTGGCTTCACTTGCTGTTGATTTTTCATGTAATTAAATGGTATTTTTCGCGCACCCTCCGTGTCATGAGAAATCTTCAAAATGTTCTTTATAGTGTTCGTATAGAAACACATTTTACGTTGAAATTGTTTGTTCAAGAATCATTTTGGTTAACTGCTTTCAGTAATAATTTTAACGATAGAATTGTGTATGTTGATATGTTGATATTTATATACAAATTTTTAACAATAATTTTAAATTTAAATATAGAAAATACTGCTTTACGAATGCTTTATCTGCTTTGATGTTAATTTAACAAAAAATTAAATAAATAATAATAATTAATAAATAATTCAATTGTTTTTAATTAATGGACATTTACTGTATTGTTTTGACAATACTACATACTTCTATTTTGTTACACGTTAAGTTAAATGCTTACATTCGAATATGTTACAACGTTAAAAATTTTTCATCAATATGTTTCATCTAATTTCTTTTAGAATAAACCCTTAAAGAAGGTGAAAATTTACACCGAAAACTTGGCTGAAAAACTACAATTGAGATCTTTATTTAACATATTCCAAATTTTGACTACAATTCCCATTATTATTTTTACTATATTAATTATATTAGTCGTCAAAATTATTAATCAATTATATTTATATATATATATATATATATATATATATATATATATATATATATACTGTTGCATTGTCCGTAAAAAAACTGTTTATGGATTTGCAAATCTTCACTATCCACTCCCCTTGGGGGTAGTTTTGGAATTGTTTTCAAACGATCACGTTTTATCGTATTTTCGAATTTGTCATTCAATATCAATATGAACAATAAATTGAACGAAAATGGTGAATTTTAAAAATATTAGCACAATTAATTTAGTTATATTTTAAAATAAAACGGTTTTACATGGTAGTTCTGAATTAAAATTTATTAATATTTGACGTTTCGAAGTAACTTAACGTACACCTTCATCAGGAGAAATGATACAAATGACATTTAGAGTAAATAAACAGAACATAGAAAAAAGTTACTAGGAAACAAAATAAGTAACTAGATCATAAAATTTATAAATTTTTAATTAAAGAAAGCTAAATTTTATTTAAATTACTGCCTTCACAGTGATTAATGTTATTTTTTTTTATAAATTTTTGTTGTTTCGCTTATCAATCTACTATTAATATTGATTGCAATTATTACAGTATCTTCGAATTTTACATCATGATGCATGTTGTGCCATAGCAGATTTATCTGGATGATTTAGACGTGTTGATCCTTTTATGTTCTGTCAATCTATTAATCAAACAGTTCTACCTATCTGTCCAACATAAACCTTACTGTGTTAAGTTATATTTTATTTTAAATACTATAATTTGTTGACTTAATTATTTATTTTACAATAACAATTAATAATTATTTAATTTTCATTTGTATATATTTTTTATGCTTTTACATATTTATTTATTTTTTTAATAAATAAATTCAACAAATAATTAAAAATATTTCCAGAGAAAATATATATAACATCTTTTTTTTTTATAAAATACCATTAATTAATAATTAATTAATATTTCACGAATTATGATCAAAGGCTATATTCATATCAGCGGTTTATCGAAATAAAATTTACAAACTGCAAAAAAACATTGTTGTGTTCTGTTTTAATGAAAACGATTCGGCTTTCCAGCTCGAGTTTTGAAGAGAGCGAATTTTTTTTTAATTTGAAAATATTAAAACCGTTTTGTTAAGTGTTTATTAAAATGGAAAAAAATAAATATGATTTTTCATTTTCTCCGTTTGTTTTTCACGTTTGTACGAAATAAAAACATTACTGATATTATTTTAATATATTTGTATACAATTTTTTCTTGTTTGATAAACTCCGAGCTTTTTTTCAAATTTCTACCGTTATTCACAAATGAATAAATAATTCAAATAAAATTATATTTAGTATAAAAATTATTTCGAGTTTATTTGATAAATAAAGGATTATTTTCTTTATGTAAAATGTTTTTCAATTTTTTACCATTGTATATAACATTAATTAAAATATTTATTTTAATGGTATATATAATGGTCATAAGGTACAATACATTTTTTTAAAAATATATTGAACAATACAAATATAAACAATAATATTATATATGTTTAATTGAATTTTAAATGCGATATTTTTACAAAATATACAATAAATTTATGAAGTATTTTAATTAGTGAATTTATTTTTAAATATTGCACCAAAAAACATTTTTCAAAATATTTTTTAAAATAAAATAACAAATTAATAAATATTAATACAGAACATAAGCCCAACGCCATTTTATTGTATATAATTAGTTCTGAAAGATTTTTTACTATTTTTTTTAAATTTCTTTAATAAAAAAAAAATTGGATTGAAGTTTGTTATATAATTAAAATTTGATGTTCCGATAAATACCAAAAACACTAAAAGATTTTGTTTATTTTTTGTTACAAATTTAAAATAATTTAAAAAAATCTTTTCTATGCTTTATATTTTTTTTAATTAAAAGCAATCACAGCACACTTCATGAACGAAAACAAATAATTTATTTAATTTTAACTCAATTTAATATTCAATCTAACAATTTCCATTGTTCATAATTAGATATTTTGAGTATAAATCACCTCCTACAAAAACAAAACAATGAAGTATTATTTCAATTAATTTAAATTTCCAACTAAATTGATTTACAGCAGGAAAAGTCACTTAAAATAAATAAAGATTTTTAATTGACGCCTACACAATTAACAAAGCTAACATGGGATCTAAACAGCCCAGGATGACTAGGCTGTCTTCAGTTACAATCTTTGAGATTTTGACGAGTAGCTGACAAGCATCTTCGGGTTTTTCATGTCTACGGGTTACTAATTACTAGTGTGGGTGAATAGATTGAGTTGTGCAGCTAATTGCTTTAATATCATTCTTTTTTACTTGATTGGTATTATATTGTGGTTATTTGTAAAATTTCCGCTGTAAAAATTTAAAAATTAGCAAAATTAATAATTAACAAAAGCAGTACTAAACAAATGAGTTTCTTAAACTCCCAAAAACCGAGCTTGTAGTACTAGCCATTGCCTCTCGTACTATCAGTTTTTTTGTGTTTTAGTTCATTTGTTTAGTACTGCTTTTTGAACTTGTAAGTTTAGATATTTGTGTTCTGATTAGTTGAAATTTTTTGTCGTTGCCGGTCTTAAAACCGATTTTAAAATCAGTTGTATTATCAGCCATATTATGTTTATATTTAAAAAATATCTTAAATTTTAACGGATAATTTTTACTACTTTGACTGCAAGGAAAAGTAGTAAAGCGTTTGGTACGGTGTCTGTAACATTTTCAAAAAAAAAAAAAAATTGTATAGAAATCCTTCATATAGCCTGTAGATGACGAATCTGAACTTAGTTTATGTGGGTGTATGGATGTGCGTCGTCAGCTCGCTCGCTCACTCGCTCGGTCGTCAGACAAAATTTTGTGATCGCAACTCCTCCTAGACGGTTCAACCGATTATAATGAAATTTTCAGGATAAATTTGCCTAGTGCCCAAGATGGTCATGTGGTTTTGGTTTTTTCCAGTGATGCCAACTTTCCGAGAAAAAAATTACTAAAGTTTTTAAAAATTCATTGTGGCTACATTATTTATCCGATTTTGATCAAATTTTCAGAAAAGATTTCCCTAATGCTCCCATTAATTACATAATTTTATTAATATTCAGTGTTGCCAACTTTCCGAGAAAAAAATTACTATAGTTTTAAAATTTTTATTATGGCCATGTTATTCAACCGATTTTACTCAAATTTTCACAAAAGATTCTCCTAGTATTCCTATAATTTATGTAATTTTAACAAAATACAGTGTTGCCAACTTTCCGAGAAAAAAATTTGTAAAATTTTTAAAAATTTATTATGACCATTATATTTAACCGATTTTAATCAAATTTTCATAAAAGTTTTTTTTAGTGCCTAAATAAATTATGCAATTTTAACAAAATACAGTGTTGCCAACTTATCGAGAAAAAAATCACAAAATTTTTTAAAAATTCATTGTGGCTACATTATTTATTCGATTTGGATCAAATTTTCAGAAAAGTATCTCCTAATGCCCACATAAATTATAATATTATTAAAATTCAATGTTGCCAACTTTCTGAGAAATGTCAAAGTAGTCTATATATGGGTTTATCCATATACTTCTAATCTTGTTTTATGAATTATTAACATAGTAAATAATAAATAACATAGTAAAAAATCTTTCAGAACCCATCATATTAAAATAAAACGGTTTTAGGTTATAGTTCTGTATTAATATTTATTAATAATTGACGTTTCGACGAACTCAATGTACGTTTTCATCTTTTTTCCTGATAAAAACGTACGTTCAGTTCTCTGAAACGTCGATTATTAATAAATATTAATACAAAACTTAAACCTAAAGCCTTTTTATTTTTATATAATGAGTTCTGCACGATTTTTTATTATGCAGTATCATTATAAAAAAAATGCAAACTGATATTTTATTATTACATATATTTTAATTATAGTTTCACAGTGTATCTTTAATTTTAATTGTTTTAATTTGACATTATTACTTCATTTAAAATATTGAATATTATGCCTAACTATATATAGTCTAGTGTGGGTGTATTACGTCAGAAACAAAATGATGATTGTATTTCGAATGAATAAAGAAACTATAAAGGCCCTGAAGTAAAATATGTTGTCCGCATTAAATGGTACAGTCATTGAAAAATGGTAGTAAATATGTATTATATGTTATAACGATATTAACTGTCAATGCATTATAAATGATATTTTAAAATTACTTTATATTTTAAAACGATGGGTAGGCTTTTAATATTTATAAATTAATCGATTTGATTGCTATATTAACTTGCTTAAACGTTTTCTATTAAATGATTTTGAGATATTACAGTTTTAATTACTATACGGTTATAAACTTTATAAGACATGAAAAATAAGTATATTTATTTTATTCTTCAATCCCTTGCTATTTTTTTTTGCCATTTTTGCCAAACCTTTGCAATGAAAAAGAAAATAAAGCACTGCTTCTTATGTGATTTATTGCATAATTTATTTTTTTATTTATTTACCAAGGTTTGATTCTCATTAAAAATTAATTAATTTACACGAATAAAGCTTAATTCATGAGAAAAAAACTTTAATTCACATGAAAAAGATTTAAATAATTCCATAAAAATATTTGTTTTAATTTTGTTTAAAAAAAGGGTTGTAAATTATAATTCATTCTAGAATGTAAATTAATTTCTTTTTAATGAATAACTGGAATTTTATAGATTATTTTGTAAATTTTAGTGGTTTGTTTGTCAGTTATGTGGTAACTTCTTTTGTAACTAATAATTTTGAAAATTACATGCGTACATACACAATTACGCTATGTACACAAAAGTGTGTAGCGAAAACTATTTCCATTATGACAAAATTATTTTCTGCCAAACATTTCTATTCAGACAAATAACTTTTGTTTCATTTACATTTATGATACTTATAAATATATGCTTTTTTATTCCTATCACTTTAGATACATTCGCACACGCAAAACATTGTCAATCATATCACTTCATCTTTTCATTTACAATAAAAAAAAATATAACTTTGAATTGTATGATATTTCAAAAATACATATTTGATATAAAATAGAAAAATAAAATTTTAGCAAACACGTCCATTGCAGATTTTCCATTTATAAAATTTTTAAAAGTTTTGAAATTTAAAACAAAATTTGAAAATTCGAAATTTAGATTTTTTAGATAAATTTTGATAAAATTAAAAATAGGAAGATCTATAAAATGAAACTTGATTAATGTATGTTGTTATTATTTATTTAAATTAAATAACATATAAGATTTTTTTATAAATTATAGTAATTGCGAAATTTCTAATTGGAAGTATTAAAATACATTTACTTATTGTAAGCATCTACTAAGTAGCCATTTTTTTAAAATAGTGATATTGGTATTTGAAGTCTAATTAGAAAGTTTAATTACTTAACATTTTATTCTTAAGTGCGTTTTCTAATCGGTATTTGCTTAGTTTTACTTATACGTAATGTATGTGCATTAAAAATTACAAGTGAAAAATACTTGTGTTAATACTTATTGTGTAATGAATGGTAATATATCAATATTTTTTATGTTTGATAAATTTTCAGTTTTATGTTAATTTTTTTTATTTAGATAATTATTTTACTACTGCAAATGAATTTCATGTTAAAAATAATGTCAATTTATGAAAGTTGATAAACTTGTATAAGCATTAACATATTTGTGTTTCAATTTTTTTTTTAAATTAATTTTTGAAATGTAATTTTGACGTAACTTGAAACTATAAATATTAAAACAAACCCAGTCACTCGCCCGATTTTATTATCTTTAACAATAAATTTTTGCTTTTTGATTGATACATTAAAAAAAAAGCATAATATAGATTATATTTTATTCATAATTCCATTACTTTTCTAATTTGAAATTTTAAAACCCGTAAAAGAAAATCAATTAATTCTTTGGAAAAAAATAATAAATAAATAAAAGTAAAATCGTTCCATCAGTCGCCAAGTCGTACGTTTTACAACCGGTCGCCTCCGTGCAAAGTACACATTCGTTTAATTAAACGTATTTTACATCTTCTTGCGCATAACGCAATTATTATTTGTCGAATTAAAAAGTTTTTCGCGCTCGGCGCAAAGAAGTGCTCGCGCGCCCGTTCGCGTCTTTGTGATAAGTTTTAATTGGCAAGAAACGGAAGGGGGAGGAAGGGGGGGGGGGGGGTTGGTTAGTATTGGCGAGGCAAGGCTCGTGTGAAATGAAGCGCAAATAAATGGAGTAATTGGCACCATCTATCAACGTTAGATGGAACATTTGATTTGCGTTCACGATGAAGAGAGAGGAATATTTTTAACATGCAGTTTTGCTCGTTGTTACCTAGCTTGTAATGTGGAAAAATGTACAACGATGTACATATAATTTAACTTGGTTCTTATTATTGTGTATTTATTTAAATTTTGCTAGAGCAATTACTTATTGTTGTTAGTTACAAATCTAACGCATTTAGACTTTATTATAAGAATCAGTTGTTTTATTCAGCAATAAAATTTGTTGTTAACTATAAAAAAATGTTTATGAATTTATTGATGTAATTAGAGAATATATATATATATATATATATATATATATATATATATATATATATATATATAGATATATTGTGGTACAAAATTTATAATCAATATAATATCTTTGGAATAAACTTAAAACTAAAAAAATTAATCAACTAATATTCAATATTATAAACACTGATTAAATTTACTTTAGAAGTATTTATTCTGTAAGTTTCTATATTAAAAAGAAAAACTATATTCAATCTAGTGGTATTAAAAAATAGTTATTATTAATAATAATATTAATCTGGTAGTAAATAGTTGAAATAACATTTGTTTTTAAAGTTATTTAAAAAAGGTGTAAAATTTACTTGTAAATTAGTATACGTGTAGATTACTGATAAGAATTTTAGTATTTTTCAAAATTTAATACTTATTGTCAAAATATATTTTTAATTATAAAAAAAGAGCATGTATGAGAGGAATTATGAATGTGGATGAAGCTAAAGTTGCTTGTCTGGATAGGAATGTTTAGAAAAAACTGATTTCGAGATAGTAGAAAGAGTTTGTGCCACACTCTTGTGGGTACATGGCGTGATTGTATTATAATTGATTATATATTAATTTTTGTTTGTTTTTTTTTTGTTAAATAAATTTTTTCGAAATATGTCTCGGCTGTTGCGAAAATTATTATTATTCCGTTTAGAAGAAGTTACTCCACTTAGTTGATTTAAGTTACTATAAGCCTAATTTGTGCTTATCTGTAAAAATCTCGGTATGTTAAATTTGGTATGATTACAATACCTTTCTTATCATATGTGATATGACTGTCGGTTAGTAAATTACGACTTTATAATTAACTTTTTGTTGTAATATGAATCTTCTATCACTTTTTTCAACATACTGTATACAAATCAGAACCCTACAATGTTTTAATGCAATATTTTCCGAATAATACATATTTCACATATAAAATAATTTCGTAGTACTTGTAACGTGACAAAGCCAATGGAATATTGAATTTCGCTTAGACCGAGAAAAGATGATGACAGCATTGGCGCTAATGTAATTTGGCAAAGGTTTTTAGTCGGGCCTTGCCTTTTGCATGCAATATGGCTGACAGATACGAGCAGTTTTTGGCACTCGCATCTAACAGCACCACTTACATACCCCGATTCGATCACAATTTTAAAGTGTCATCAGTTGCAAACACACGCAATAGAGGACATTTTGAAATACACGTTCTTTCAAACATTTATCGTTATGACTTAATGGTTTGCCATGCTTTACCAACATTGTTAAATGGTTGTCGTGAAATGGAAAACCATTTACATTTATTAAACATTTTATGTTAAATGAGTAACATATTTTCATAGGAAATAAAACGGCTTTAGGTTTAAGTTCTGTATTTAATATTTATTATTAATCGACGTTTCAACGAACTTATCGTTCATCTTTATCAGGATCATCTTTCACATCAATCAATGTGAAGACACTGAATTAAATAAAATTTGGCTTCCTTTAATTAAAATTTTAAATTTTGTAATCTAGTTGCTTATTTTGTTATTTATTAACTTGTTCTGTTTATTTATTGTAATATCGTTTGTGTCGATAATCAATAAAAATTAATACAGAACTATATCCTAAAGCGGTTTTATTTTAATATAATGAGTTTGGAATTTTTTTTACTATGTTAATTTTAATGTTATTTAAAAGGCACAAGACAGATTACATAAAACTTAAAACAAGTTTAAAACTTATCCAATTTATCGTTCCTGTAAGATAATAAAGATAACTTATAAAAAAATTGCCGCCGGGCTAAATCTTATAAAACAACCCCCATTATAGTATAATAATTACATCTAATGCATGTTCGGTGAATTTAGTGAAGTTTACGTTAACACGTGAAGTATCTCAGTATTTGCCTTTGCGCTAACATGATAGAAAACTGAAGTTTGCGAAGTTATCAACAACAGTTCCACATACTAATAACAGTTGGCGTAGAAGTCAGTGCTGCCACTATACTTTAAAGTTCCTGACTCCATAAAGAGGGGGGGGGGGGGGGGGTTATACAGAGTGATTCTAAATTTTTTCATCATTATCAGTTATACTTTTGTTATATTTAAATATTGAGAATTGAGCAAAAATTTTAAACCATTAATATTGACAATATTATAATAGATTCCGAAATAGATGGTCAAATTCATTCATATTAAATTTCAAAAGATGTCAAATTAATACATTGAATGCTACGTGAGTCAATAGCTGTCTCCAAACTAATGTAAGTCTAAGTCCAGCGTAAGACAATATTTATCATCCAAATTATATACTTGTTACAATTGCAGTTTTGTATAATATTTATTAATAATTGACGCACTCAACGTACATCTTCATCACGAAAAATGATACGAATGACATTTACGGTAAATAAACAAGTTACTAGGTAACAAAATAAGTAATTTTTAAAACTGCTTTATTCTTAATCTTTCACTATCTTAGTTCATTTATATTTTTTTCTAATCTTACATAGCAAAAAAAAATAACCACTAAATAATTACAGCTTACCGTTCTATCCAGAATTCATTCTTATAACAAATCACCAGTCATCAAACAGCCATTGCATTAGTCTCGAAATTCATCCTGACAAATTTCACAATCATTTCCGGAGGTACCATTTTCGTTAATCCCGGATAATGTTAGCGCACCGAATACCTAACCCCGATCTATCGTTTGCTATACGATATTCGCTTATTCGGTATATATATATATATATATATATATATATATACCTATATAAAGTGTATCATATAAAACCAATATTTTAAAAGATGATTTATGTTATATAAATTTTGTAGAAAGAAATGTCCTGTAAAATATACTAGTGATACAACGAATAGTGATTTTATAAATAAGCAGAATAAATTTATTAATAATTTAATCTCGGTTTATTTTTTTACTGGTGCATTGTAATTTGTGTATACTGTAATGTGTCAGTTTTAAATAAATCTTATTAGTATTAAATATTATCATTAACAATAAAATCGAGATCAAATTACAACATAATTTATCTCAAAGAATTCGGAATACATGAGAACTCTTTACTACAAAATTCCAATATCCATATCTTTAATAATACCAGAACTATTAAGTGTGTTTCCTTATTTTTGCCTTATAGATTTTCATGGAATTATAGAATAGTTACTAAATTGATAATGTGTATTTGAAGCGATTTTACCCTATTACTTACATTTTGTTATCAGAAAACCAATATCTCTCTAGTTTTATTATTATTACACTTGCTATACGAGTTTGTTGTGAAAAACAAGGCACTACAATGAATAAAAATTGAAATTCTTTAAACATTTTCTTGTAAATGTACCGCATGGAAAAAAAAAGATTACGAATTTATATTATTCGTTTTATTGATACTACATAATTTACTAAACGACTAAACAAAACAAAAAAAAACAATAACGCATTAGAAATAAAAGTTTTATTATGCCGTAAGAGAGAGAGAGATTTGAAAATATTTCTAAATAGAAATCTATAGTGTAAAATTGTATGAATGTAATCGGATATGTTTTAGCAGCGCTGCAACTGAAACAATTAGATATTTGATATGAAATCGAATTTGATTGATTGTAGCTCTATACACACACACACACAAACGCAGGTGTAATTTGATATTTTAATACCCAATAAGGTGCTTGCAGATTTATCACCTTGTTTATTTTAACTGACACAACACTTACAATATTAATCGGTTTAAATGTTTGCGTTTATGGGGCTATTTTGTAACGAAATCGATTTATTTATATGTCTATAAAATTATTTCATTATATATCGGAATTATTTTTTATTTGTACTTTTTTTAACCCTATGTTACCGACAATCAAAAAAAATTTGCAATGTAAAAGTACCTGATTGCATACAATATTATAAGTAATTACAATTTAGTGTAAGATTCTCTCGATATAGTTATTAAAAATATTTTAAAATAATTGTTTTTGTGATTAATTAATTATTGTTGATTTAGATATTGCAACGATATTTACACGCATTTGAGTTCAATACCATAAATATACTATTTTTTAGAAGAACAGGATGGCTCAAAAATACTCAAAATTATTTTTAAGTTTTTTTATTATTTAAATTTTTTTCTCGCACAAAAATGCTTTTAATTTTATTTTTTTAATAATTTTTAAAAATAAGTAGTTGCTCTATATTACATCTTTGCCCTTAAAAATGCAAATTTTTTGAACAATTTTTTTGAAGTTTTCTCAGTATTTAAATACACATCTGTATTCTAAATAAGATTAAAATTAAAACCAACAACATAACTTTCTTAAGTAGAATTATTTGTCGAAATAGAATAAGTCATTGATCTCTATCAGGCAAATCGATCGCCAATAAAATTTTAAAAGCATCGACTAGGATTTCATCGGAAGATTTCGTAAGAAATTTAAAAAAAATATCTAACGAATGCTCACCGTACTCAGAATACGATGTATAATCAATTGCATCGGAGGCAATAAAAAAAAAAGTTTTTACCGATAACTGATTAAGTATTCTCACATTGAAAACGATAGCAATGTTGTTGTGGTTGGTAATAACGTTAACTTGTTCATGGAAAACACACGGACTTGAGATGACAACTACTAGGTTTTTGTCATTAATTGGCTGACTTATTCTAAAGTTAGATTCGGTGTTGGATAACGGCGTAGTTGTAAACGAGTTTAATTGTTTCGATAATGTAAATGATTTATTTTTCCACTTTGTGGTTTATCCGGTTTTAGTGAAAATAGAACAAATTGTTTTTTTTTTGTTTAAAAATCTATCAAAAACTAATATTTTAATTAATAGCCAAGTTAGGTATTTTATGTAAAAATACAATAAATGAAAACAACTATTTAAGTGTCAGTTTATTTAGAAATAATAAAATTATTATTTGACCAAAACACACCATTTAAAATATTATACAAAATATTTATAACTATTTTTTAAAGTGTTTTGTTCATTAAACGAATTAAGTCTTTTACTGTTTCTGCGAATTGTAAGTTTAACATGTGTTTTTATGTTAACCTATCTAAAAGAATGTTATATTAATTCGTAGCTCCCTGATGATTGTATAAATATATATTGAAAGCTTACATAATATTTCAATTAAGTTTCATTTATCAAAAGCCCTAACAGACTGCTTTTAACTCACGAAATTTTTATCTTTAACCATTATTATCCAGTGACGACAAATTCGATTATATATATATATATATATATATATATATATATATATATATAAACAAATAAACAAAATCTAAAACTAAATTTGTAGTAATACTTAAAAAAATTGTACAGCTTTTAAACACTTTACATGTTATAATATTCTGTATAAATTATTCATACTAATACAGGTAATACTTCATATTTAAAACATTTCTACATTAATATATGTTCATAAACATGCTCTACACTAACTTATAATGTAATAAATTCCAGCTAATAAATTTTAATAAATAACATAAATTAGTTTTAATTTAAAAAACTAAACTACATTTTAACATAAGTAACATTCTGAAACAATTTTCTATTAATATTTAAACATAATACAGTTAGTTTAAATTTTTTTCTACACACAGAATTAATTTCGAAAACAAATATAGCGTTTTACAAATTAAACATGACACCCAATGTTAGTTTTTTACGTGCGTATTCAATTACGTATGCGTAATAGAAAATTAAACAAAACAAAATCGTTGTAACTCTTTATTTTTTTTCTTCATCTAAATGCAGTTATTTCGATATAAAAAAACTTTTAATAATAATTTATTTCGTGACATCAAAATAAATAGGTATGTTGCAAATGGCTAAACTAGCATATATTAGTAGAAAATTAGAGTAGAATTTAAATTTATTTAGACTTGACAGAGCGTTATCCAGTAATCAGTAAATCATCAGGATAATGTTATTACATAGATATACTATATCAATATTAAAACTAAACTAAAATTTACTTAAAACAATAATTTAACTACTTCAATCAAGAGTATGTCATTTTAGCAATAAAACTAATAACTACATTACAGTTTTAATATATATATATATATATATATATATGTAATATGAATTTTGTTGACTGGTATATGATATTTAGATAGGATAACCAACTATCCATGTATTTTAAAAAAAAAACATATTAAAATAGGGCCTGAAGAAGGAGAAAAATAATCTCCGAAAGTCTCGTCCACAATGAATTGAGTTAGTGATTTTACTATTCTGTATGACTGCAGTTCCCAACAACATCCTATCTATATATATATATCTATATCTATATCTATATATATATATATATATATATATATATATATATATTGATTTTACAAAATAAAGTAAGACAACAATATCTGTAATTATTATTATACACAGGACATGAAATCGGTAAAATAAACTGGTTAAGAAACTGTCATTTAGTCACCAAACACTGATGGTGCCATTTACGATGTATGGCAAAACGTTTGCGACGAGAATAGATCAACTACGGTATATCAGCCTAGAAAATTTTATAAATTCAATGAATTACATTTAAATAAAATTATTTTTATTTAATGTTCAACGTCCCTCTATTTGTATAAAAATACAATTCGATCATTAGTAAATCTACAAAGATGTTTAAATAAATTTGAATTTAACTTTAGCCTAACTAGAATTGACAGGCGAGCTAGTTCATTATTTATGTACGCAAAATGAAAAAACAAAACAACTGAAAATGAATAGGAAAAAAAAAATGTTTCGACAAAAACCCGTTCTCGGATGTTGGTGTATATCAATTCATATTTCGCGCGTACCGGATGTGACTTGTAATAATATCACACGGAATATTTTTCGGTTGCGTTCGACAAAACGCTAATTGGTTGATGAATGACTCGACTACTTGCATTATGAGAAACAACCTTAGTTTGACATTTTCTGCCTGGTATTCATAGATAACTTACAACAACTAGATGCAGCATCACATGTCGTAAATTTTCCCTAAATTTAATTACGGGTAACCATAATTATTTAATTTAAAAAAATTTAATATACTACGTTTTTAACACGGACTAAAAAGTAAAAAATAATTTCTTATAGCTCCATACAGATTTATAACCCCATACAGATAAACATGGAGCAACGAGAGCTACTCTCTACACTCGTTACTATTATCTATTTTATGCGCTTCACGTTTTTTTATTATTATAATTAAGTAAGTTAATTAATTAACTTTAATTTAATATTTCTAATATTATTAATTAATTAATCAATTAGTTAATATTGAATTGTCATTCAGTTCTAAGCTATGTTTAAAATTTCAAGTTTCTAGCTCATCAGTAAGTTAGTTTAAAAAAGTTAGTTTAGATTGCAAAAACAGTATGACACAAGAACGAAAGAGAACTTTAGATTAAATTATTGCAAATTAAATATTGTAAAACAACTACCGATAAACGTAGGAGCTACACTCCTTAATAAGCATCTTACTGTCATACGTAATATTCAAAGTAAGTTTTTTTAGGTTAATAAAGAGCTTTTTACTAAATAAAGCCTTTTATAATATTGCTGAGTTTGTGAATGTAGGAATTAAATTTATTATATTTTATTGACTTGTTTGTGTATCATATTATCATATACATTGTTGTATCTTAAACAGAAATAAATTTATTATTATTACTAATATTTTTGCGCTGTCTAGATAAATTTATGTCTATGGTTGATATTGAATATATATCAGTAGTGACGATCAACTATTTAATATTATTTTCGGTTATGGGTTTTTGCATCCATTTTAGGAATTTTGATTCTTATGGCCTTGAATGTCAAACGACGTGAATGTAGGGCTGTTTGAAGTTCTAGGAATATTATAGATTATAGATAGATATGATTGGTCAGCAAATTTTTCTTAGTTGGTGTCATCAAAATCAAAATATTTTTCTTATTAATTTATTGTTCTTGTTAACAGCAATGAAACTGCAATATTTATAATTTGAGAAATAGCATTATGCTTTATTAGTGTATAATTATGTAGGCATGTATAAATAGATTTTGCGTCATTTTTTTTTCACTTTATGTTATAAATAAAAAGTGAAATATGTTTAAGTTACATTATTTTAAAGAAAAGCAACATATTTTTTGAAAAATCTTATATAAGCTTTTATAAACATTAATTTATTTATTCTAACTAAAATATTTTAAAAAATGACAATTTTATATATGTTTAAATAATTTTTTTAAAATGAGATTAACATCTAAAGTTTTATGGAAATATTTCACAATTTAATAATCCAGGTTATTCAAACAGTGCCATGCGACGATGTGTTTTTCTTCCAAATAATATCATGCAAGTCTTAACGTATTCGGGGCCATCGTTGAAGATTTCATTCCCGATAGAGACATTAGATGTAACAACGTTAACTTCGGGCTAACTCGATTAATAAGTTAAATGCCCCTAACTCCTTTCTCATGCAGTTTCCAAAGTAACTCCCAACTCGCCCGCTAGTCCATACAAACTGCACACGTATTGTACTCTATATACTCCAATAGCAACGAAAAACAAAACATAACACAAGAGTTAATACGGAATCTAGAATATGTATGCATATATATTGTCTAAATGTATTTAACATAGTAAAAATTCTTATTTTAAAATAAAACGGTTTTAGAATATAGTTCTGTGTTAATTTTTATTAATAATTGACGATTCGACGTACTTCACATACTTCATCATCAGGAATATGTACGTGGAGTACGTCGAAACGACGATTATTTATAAAAATTAATACAGAACTATATCCTAAAGTCGTTTTATTTTAAATGTATTTGTTTGATAATGAGTTTAATATAATTATAATTTTTTTTGATGATATACATGCACTGTAAAAAAAAATGGCGAAATTACAGAAATATAGCAGTAAAATTTTACTATACAAAATTTTATTTTACTATAAATATTCTATATTTCTACCTCAAAATTGTATAATTTTTACATAATTCATAATAATAACATGAAGTAAGTAAAAATGACCTAATAAGTATTTAAAATTGTTTACTTTCTGCAAATTGCATCACATACTTAATGTAAAATTAGGTATTGTTGGTATAACTTCTTAAATTATGTAAAATTACAGCTTGTATATTGTATATCTGCAATAATTCATAAAAATAATTAGACTTATTATATATTTTGTGTAATAATACTAATAAAATATTTTAAGTGTAATTCATTTATTTCAAAATATATCCTTTATGTAAATTTATAAAATATTATAGAACTAAACAAATTTTAGCTATTTATGGAAAATTCCTGACAGCAAATTTACTGTAGTTCTGTAAATTTACTAAAAGAAACTTTAAATAAATAACTGTAATATTACATACATATGTACTTTTCCATCCCGTTGATAATATCATATTACATAATATTTATAATAGTTCTGATATTATATATTTTTAAACAATTAACAGTACTTAATCCTAAAAGTTTTTCATTTTTATATTAAAAGCTTTTTACAATCATCATCCAGCGAAGACAGCTCACTGACTATTACAAAAATAAAAACTACAAAAACATCAATTTATATTCGAAATATCGCCAATACAACAATGATTTATATGTATCAATATCATTTGGAACAGTACCAGCGACAGTGAAATATTACAAAAGACTTCTTGATTACAATTAAACAATTGAAAAAACGCGTCGCAGCTGTTCTTTTTCCCCGAATGCAGCATTTTTCGACGAATGATTCATGGCCAATGCAATACTTTTTTTCTAAATAGGAGGGTGCAATTGTTGTCCCTTTTATTCTATTGCAGATAGGGTGCGCTATATACTATGTAATAATGTAGACGAAATGTAGTTTATTTAATTTAGGTTATAAAGTGTCCGATTTGTAATATATGGTTAATGTCATGACCTCATGAAATTAGTCAGATATTACTGTATTATTAATGGTTGTGTTTATAATGTGATAAATTTTTTGCTGGTCGATAAAAACGTATTTGTATTTATTATTTGAAAATTTTAAGGGTAAAGTGAATATATGCAGTAGTTGAGAATTTTTTTTAAAATATTGATAATATTAATTCTATCACTAATGCAATTACAATAAATAATGATATAATAAAGAACTACAGAATTTATATACTTGGGCATTATAATAGATAATAAATTAAAATTCGATAAACAAGTGCAATTTATATGTAAACAAGAATTTCGAAATATTAGACAACTTGCAGTACTATCGTAGTATATAATACTATTATTTTATTACCACGTTTCACGTATTTTTCCACTATATTATTTATGTGTACTAATAATTGAAAAAATTACAAAAACTTCAAAATAGAGGCATGCGAGTAGTACTGTAGTGTGATAAATATACGAGTATTAAAGATATGCTTCATACTTTGCACAGGCTAAATATCAAAAAAATTATATTTAAAATATTAACAATTAAATTAGCATATAATGCTCGTCAAGAGACTAATTTGTACATATCATGAACAAATAAAACAAAAACATGTTTGTCTATTTATAATAAAGGTCTGATTGTATTAGTCAATTTATCGAATGCTATTAAATATTCTGTCTCAATTAAGGAATTTCCATATAAGTTAAGAAACTTTTTGTAAATGTATTACATAATTATACCACTTATGTTTAATTGTACAATGTTTGTATTTTTTATTATTATTAACTTAATGCTATTTAAATAAATATTATTATTAACAGTAAAGTAAAAAAATCGTTCAAAACTCATTATATTAAAATGAAAAGGCTTTAGGATTAAGTTCTATATAAATTTTAATTAAAAATTTACGTTTTGACTTACTTTACGTACATCATCATCAGGAAATTAATTAATTTTGTATCGATACTATGAGAGTTCTAAATAATTTTTAATGAATCTAAAAACTTAGATTTTATTTTGTTTGAAATGCAAAGACGAGTGGTTTTCGAGATATTTCGATGTCTTAAAATAAAAAAAACTCAACCACTATAATTTTAAAATCAAGAGTGAATACTGCAGATGTCGACAAAAATATATATAAAACAGTAGAAATAAATAACATTATTACTGGGTAATTATTTTAATGGCAAACCACAATAAACATTCCGCTGAAATATTTGAAAGTAATTTTACTGGAAATTTAATTGTACGAAAAAGATATCAAAGAAAACATTAGTATTAAATATAATATAAAACATTTAAGAGTTGCGATTAGTAGTTGAGGGACTATTAGTCTGCAAAATGCTCGCACCTGTTTATAATGATAATTGTGAATCATTCCAGTGTAATGGTGTAAGAAAAAAAGCCATCGCGTTTCAAAGAAAAATGTTAGAAAATACAGCAGATGGATTTAATCGACAAAAACAAAAGACAGTTTTATGAAAACGTTTACAGTTCAGCAAACGATAGAATTATTTTATTATTAGTTTTATGGTTCGGACAAAATTTCAAAAAATGAGCAGGTTTGAACAGTTGATTGGTCTCGGAGATTATGTGACATAAAACCATGCGGTTTTAATTGTGGGACATACTAAAAAATATCTTGGAAAAATTACAAGCACAAATTGAAAGAGAACTTCTTTGATTATCTAACTAAAAGGATTTTTTCTGATCAATATGAAATTTAATCATTAACGCTGTTATTTATGTATTGATCAAAACTGTATACAGTTTGAAGACTTGTTACCAAGTAAGAAATAAATTAACATAGTAAGAAAATCTTTCAGAACGCTATGTACCCAAAAGGGTGTGGCACAAACTCTTTCCATTATCCCGAAATCAATCTCCCCCAAACATCCCTATCCAAACAAGCAAAATGAGCTTTATCCACATTTATAATTCCTCTCATACATGCTCTTCTATTCCTACTATTTGGAAACGTAAAACACTCTCAATATAAAACTGCTCCAGATTATAGTTCTGTATTAATATTTCTTTATAATCGATGTGTCTTCGTCATAAAAAAAATCGATTATAAATAAATATTAATACATAAACTATAACTTAAAGCAGTTTTATTTAAAAAATAAACGATTATATTTTCCATATTGTGTTATTTACGATAGTAATAATGTTTTATGCCCAATAAAATAATAATAGAACAAGTTAATTAATAAATACAATATTTACATATAATAGAAAGTACATCTTTAATATACAAACATTTTAAGTAAAAGAGAAAAACTTCTTAATACTAATTAATATAATTACAAAAAAGAATAAAATAATTTACATAGAATTGCAACGAACAAGCGGTTTAATCTAAAATTTACAGTAATATGATATTTAAAGAATTATTATTATATTTAAAGTTCGAGTATTTTCAATATTTTTTATAATTATTGCACATACTGTAAAAATCACTGTAAATTTACATTGATAATTATACTAATTTAATTAAATTTTTTCTTGTAATTTTAATAAATTATTGCAAATTTACAAAAAAAATTCTAAATTTACAATGAAAATCACAGTAAAATTACTATAATTATCAATGTAAATCTACATTGATTTTTTACAGTGCAATTAATGCGACTTTTTGGTCATTCTGCATTTCAAGTCATTGGTATCCTACATTCTACGTGCGCATATAAAATGATAAAAGAAAAACAGTTTCATCTGGAAATTAGCGCCAAGCAAGCACTGATCGAAAAAAGAATAAAATAATAACGAAAGGGTTGATTCGTTAGCTGCATTTAATACAAGTATAAAAGTCAACATTTGGCCGCGCTGATCCATAATTGCTAAAATTGTGTTTTAAATTAGTCTGCCGAGAGTTTTGCTCCTGGGTGAAAACGTTTTGCAAATTAATTAATTTACGAGCAATTAATTTCAATTAGGCAAAATCTGTCGCAATCAATGCTTCATCATAAACGTGTCTTTGATGAATTGAGTTGAATATTGGATTTGGGATAATAATTTCTGTTGCGTTTTGTATTTCTCTCTTCTATTTACCAAGTGGCGATAGAGCGCGCGATGCTGACGCAAATACACAACACGTAAATTTTATCAATAGCAATTTCTCTATCGAAACATTATGAATTCATTTACATTAGAATTGCTTTTTGTCGCATTATATTTACTGAATCGTCAAGAAATTCGAGAGTAATTTATTTACGTTATTAATTCAATTTTCGAAATATATGAAAGAGTTAATTACATATATAGTAAAAAAATTATTCAGAACTCATAATATTAAAATAAAACTGCTTTGTTCTGTATTAATATTTATTTGTAATCGACATTTCGACGAACTCAACGTCCGTCTTTATCAGGAAAAATAAAGACGGACGGTAAGTTCATCGAAACGTCGACTATAAATAAATATTAATATAGAACTAAAGTTTTTTTTTTCTTTAGGTTAAAACCTAAAACAGTTTTATTTTGTACTACACTCATTTGGGTACATGGCGTGATGGTGTATGTATGTACGTATAGTCTAGAAGAAGAAGAAATATTCACAAAATTTGGTTAATAATCTAAATTAACTAATTAACTAAAAAGTAAAAAGGAAAATAATTAATGCAACATAGAAAAATTAACAATAAATTAGTAGAATTATCATAACATAAAATTAAACTAGGTTTCTTTTGTCTACACTGTAAAAAATTTAACTTAAATTTGTGTAAAAACAGTTAAATAAGTATACTTTGTAATTTTATTACGATAATTTACGTAATATTATGTTTTTTTATGAAAAATTACATGCATAGGATATGTAAAATTATATGATTTTTTTTACAGTGTATGTGGTAAAAAACGAAAATATAAGTAACAATATACCGGCTAATAACTCGGAAAAAGTGTAAAAAAATTGCGAATCATTAAGATATATACATGTATCGAATTAAAAATCAATGTTTATCGATAGGTATGCTCGAACACACATAATTATTTTAGCAATAAGATTGTTTGGAACGTCATTGCTGTTTATAAATCTGAAAAGGTACCTATCGAAAGTTAATTACAGGCTGTCATAAAACCAAATTTACGATCGTGGTTAAGAAAGACAGCGATGGAACCGGGGACAATCGAAACTCAGGACCACACTGACACTGTAAAACGCTTCATTTTTTATCCATATACATTGAGAGTATACATATGCATGTAATACATGTTTATATGAATATAAATTATTAAAATAAAAATAATAAAAAAAAACTTTAGGATTAAGCTCTGTGTATGTTATTTAAAATCGACGTTTCGATATACTTTACGTATATTTTGTTCTGATGATATACGTAGAATATATCGAAACGGCGATTTTTAAATAATATGGTTAGTTTGGATAATTTCCACTATAAATTAGATACTTTGCACTTTGTACAACCTAAACTTTAATTTGAATAAATTGCACTATAAATTTAAATAGTTTGCACTATAAACGCTACGAAACCGTATCATCTGCGCAATATAGGCGCTTATCTCATCGGCGCAAATGATAGGTATCGACTGCGTAAATAATTGACAGCCCCCAAAGTGGAAAGTATCCGTTTTTATAGTGGAAAGTATTCGTTTTTTCAAAGTTAAAATATTTTTTTTAAAGTTGAATAATTTTAATTATAGTGGAATTATTTTTTTATGAGAGCAATATATTTGTTATTAGTGCAAATTGTTTTTATCAAAGTGAATATGATCTAAATTACAGTGAATATATTCTAAATTATAGTGCAGATAATTCCAAAAAGTTTTTTAATGTATATGTAAATTCCATAACTGAAATAGAACATTTAATATTATTTGATAAATTATTGAAGGCAATCAGACCTTTATTATAAATAAACAAATATGTTTTTGTTTTATTTTGACTAAAAACTCTAAAAACTGACTCTAAAAACGTAATATGTTCATCTCCGGCTACAAGAAATAGTGTTGTCGAAGGAAAAGCGCGCGCACACAATGCAAATGTCTAGACAGAAGACGCATTATAATATATTGGTTTTTGATCGCTTTGAACGGTGTAATAACAGGTATCGTCTGCGCGTCCGTAATTTCTTATGCATATTTGCGCACGCCGCGGCGACAACCGATCTACTCCGGCTGTGCACTACGCACTGCGCACTACGCTCTACCTGTATCTCCACTAGCTGCCATGTCTTTGATCTTGGAATATTGGAACGCAAATATACATATTTGAAACGACGATATTACGTAGTTTTATTGGAGAATGAACTTTATTATTGCAATTTAAAACTGTTACCGAAATAACTTTGAGTTTCATAATAAGCACTTTAACTAAAGTCGACTTTAATCTAGCAAAAAAATATCAATTTTTAATTTTGCTGGCATAATCGTTATTGGTGTTAATAAAACTTTTGTCAACTATTAAATGTCGAATGGAAAATTATTTGTTGATTACACTGACAAAACTGACAAAAAAATTATTTATTAAAATTTGGAACACATTAATAAAATCTATGGTTTTTCGTTTTAGTTTCCTAGTTAAAAAAACATACTATAATTTAATATAAGCAACAAATAGCTGTGGAGCAACAGACTGTAAATAATATAATAAAGCTGGATAAATTCATCTTATTTAAATCGGGGAACCTGGGTTGATCGTTCTCCTTATCCATACTCAGCGTTCGGCTCATTACAGATAATTTAAAAATTACAATAATTTGCTACCGAAATCAATTTTTAAAGGAAGAATAATGCGCCGACATACACACATACAAACTCACGTACACATGAAAAATAGCGCCAGTCATTTACAAAACTTCGTGTTTTACATTACAAATTATGCAAAACTGCAACCATTCTTACCTCATGGCGATCAAACATAAACTTATATTGATTTTATTAATTGTTTATGCGTAAGACGCACTCAGAATTTTAATATGAAAATGAGAGTTTTACTTCGGTATATGTTAATAATTGTACAGTTGTATTATCGAAAGGAAAATGTTGAATATTTTTAGTATGAAGTTATAATAAATGAAAAAGTTAGTATTACACGAAACAAAAATGACAGTTATTACATATATACAGTTACTTATTTCTAAATTAGTTTTATGTTTCAATCGTAATACTACGTATTGATACTAAACTATCTACTAAATTGTGATTTGTGTGCCATAAAGATTATTAAAGTCATTATATAATAATCTGAATTTTTGCTTATAATAAAATCAACAACTGATATAAAGCTCGTCACGTAAACGCGGCTTAATGGTTTTAAATACTGTATTATTTTTCCTTGTTTTTTGTACGAGATATAATAAAGCTTTATTTTGATTTTCCTACTTACCACAAAATTAGTGATATGTTATAGTGTAAGAATAGTAATTTTGCTCAGTTAATATTATATTAAAATGTTTCATTAGTTTTGCAAATTTACAGAGAACATACATTTTGATTTCACATGAAAAATATAATTTATATTTTTAATAACACAAAATCAATTATTAGAAATATTGACTATTTTGCTAATTTTATTATTGTTAATTATATTATAAATATTATTTGCATTATTTAAATTCAAAAAACAAAAAGATAATATACTTACAGAAAATAAATAAATATTTTATATTAAAATACAAACTAAGTAACCTTAACTTTATTAACAGTCTAGAATAGTATATAAATAATATATAATTATACACAGTTATTCTGGTAGAATTGTGTTTTATATCTGCAGATTGATAATCAAATATAAAATTGTTTAATTTTTTATTTCCAGAATTATTGGGTTTCCAAAGATACCTATTATTTTAAATTATATTTCCTTGTTTTATAACGTTTACTTATATTGTTTATATTATGAATGCAGTAAAATATTGAATATTACAATTTAAAACTTTGCATTACGCCAAGACCATTTTACGACCAACAATATTGTTCTTTTTCTCTATAAGTTTTTATTTCCTATTATTATCTTTTTTATCGGGTAATCGGTTATTAAAGAATAATATTCTATTATTAAATAAATAATTAAAATTAATTAATGAAATATTAAAATTAAAATTGTAAGTAGCAAAAATATCAACACTATTGTTGATTGTCTAAGTCTAGACAATAAATAGTCTAAAGAAGTTATAGCATATTTTATAGTAATGTTTGCCTGTGGGTAACACAGCGTTTAAACTTGATTGCATATAACATCCCTTGTAGTTATGTTTAGTAAATTGTTCCATTATAATTGTGTTAGATCATCAAACTGGCTGCCGAGGTATTTCTACACATAACAGACAACTGTTTATATTGTCTGTTGTGTTCAAGCTAACAGAAATTAAAAAAAAAAAAAAATATTATCAGTATATTAGTTATGACTTTATATTTTTAATTTATTCTTAGGAAAAAATATAAAGTGTTGGAAACGTCATGAAATAAATAATATATTTATTATTAACTTAACAAAAAAATTTACGTAATTATTTATATTTTATTTTTATCATACATATGTATGTAATACCAACAATTATGTAATTGTTGGTATTGCAAGCTCAGTTTTCGGGTGTTTTAGTTCATTTGTTTTGTTTTGCTCGCAAGACAGTTACACACTCTTAAAATTGGTATTAGTTAAAACCAATCATAATACGGGCCACTGTGTTTTGTTTTTTAAACTACACTTGATAGTTGATACACTAAACTAATAATCGGAATCAGAGCAGTGCCAAAAAATTTTAACACTTGACACAAATTTCAAAATTAATTGCGCTTCCAAATTTTTTCCAGACAATTTTACAATAAAAAAGAGTAAGCATGTTTTTATATTTTTCAAATTTTAAAGACTTTTCTTTAATTAACTGTAAATTTTTTAAAGGGTGTAAAGAATATTGGAAAAAGAACAAGAAAATTTAACCGTTGAGTGAAAAAATAAAACTCTTTAAGCATGAGTTTCATGCGATATATTTTCTACAATAGTAAAAACGAGAATTTTTAGTAATTTCCAGGCTTTCACGGCCGGTATCCATCGAATTTATAAAATTTTATGGGTTGATATGTTATGGTCGATCTATCCTTGTCGCAGACGTGCTAGGTGACTGAATTAAATATTATGTACATTAGAAGTGCTTCATAAAAGAATTGTGGGCGAAGTATGATGGTTTATTTCTTCTTCCTGTGTATTTTAATTCATTTAGAACTTATTAATTCAGCCATATTTCTCCAGGAAAAAAATATTCGCTTAAACAAAATCAGTAAAATATAAGGATACATTACTTTTATTCATGCGTGTATTTAATTGTAAAAAAAATTAACCAGAAAACTACGTACTTATACTTTCTCATGATAAAAACGCATTTTTTTTTATAAAACAGTATATTAAAAAACACTTTATTGGACACATACATATATATTGGCAGACCGATATAATTTTGTTATGCACTATTGAGCATAATTATTACAATTTTTCCACTCTTATAAATGCGGTCCCATAATTATAAGCGAAATAAAAACTACGTAGAATTTATATGATCGTTAAGGCGAGCCTTAATGATTACTGGAAGAATATCTATATAAGGCTATTGACGTATTAAAAACGAAACTAACAACATTTAATGCAAATTAATTACTGCGACAAGTTTTTAATACGACGCGGAGCATTGAAGTCTTGCCGACACGCTTATTATTTCTAATTGAAGCTGACGACCCACTGACTGCAATTATCAATGAAGTTTTGGCACTAGGTTTGCACGCGAATGCTTCGCGAAATGATTAACGCAAAGTGAATTATACATTTTGATTTTTTTATAAATTTGAAAAAAATTAATGAATTATTATTATTTTGTTTTGTATTTGCTTGTTGGTTAATTATAATGAATGTTTTAGTTTTTTAATTAAAAACAATAATTTTACTGTTAATTCAGTAGTACACATACTTTTGATCTGTAAAATTGAGCTTTATATAAAAATAAATTTTTTAATAAAAATAAAAAATAGTAAGTTTTCTGTGAAGATTTCATCTTCTACAATTTACTATTAATTTTGTTAACGCAATATCGGGAATAGTTAATAAAATCATTATTTTTAATATTATATTACTTACATGATTGTTTGAATTTTTTTAAAGAAACAGAATAGAAACATATATATATATATATATATATATATATATATATATATATATATATATATAAAATTTGATACTGAAAGAAAAAGAAAATTAAAATACAGTTCAAACGTCACTTTACAATTACATATGACATAATATATAAATTTTTTATAAATTCTTTAGGTGTAAATATTTAACTATATTTTTATTTTTGCATTAAACACTATTAGGCGCGAAACCTAAAGGTCCCGGGTTCAAACCCCGGCAGGGCTAATGCATTTTTCTAATTGTCTAATGTTTAATTAGATAAATAAATATAAAATTAATAGTGTTTAATAAAAAAATAGTTATAATATATAAAATAAAATATTTATATTGATAAAATAAATTTCGCTGTTCGAACTTGTCTGTTAAAGAAAAATGCGCTCGTATTCAAGTATAATTTAGTCAATTTTGTTTAGTTTCAAGTGTTCAGCATAACGCGTCGGTTCGTTTGTTTATATATGCGAGTATATATATTTTGCAATAAATATATGATATTTTTTAATGAATCGCGGGTGTAATAAGTACATGCAAGAGATATTTTAAAACACTATTTGTATTTGATGTGTGAAGTGACGGAATGTGAAGGGATAGAAGTAGATCTGCAGAATCTAGCAGCATTGTCAATTATCTAGGTAAAAATTTATTGTTTATTTTATTTATTAATAATAACATTAATTTTTAATTACTTTATTTTGGTTTCAAATATCATTCAAATGTATTGCAAAAAAACTATGTATATCAATTTCCAATATATCTATTATCTAAATAATTTAATATATTAAAATAAAACCGCTTAAGGATTTAGTTCTGTATTAATTTTTATTAATGATCAACGTTTTGACGAACTTTACGTACATAATCATCAGGAAAAATGATGATGATATACGTTAAGTACGTCGAAACGTCGATTATTATTTAAATCAATACAGAATTAAATCCTAAAAGCGTTTTATTTTAATATAATTAATTTTGAAAGAATTTTTACTATGTTAACCTAAAATATGTATTTAGAACAATATAATATTATACTTTTTTGATTAAAATCTATATCATCCAGCCAAATCTAGTATTACGTATATTTATTTGAGTTTCTAGTACAGAAATAATATACAACTTATTACATTTTTCCATTTAATATTAATACTAGATTTGTTATAATTATGCATATTTACACTTACCAAACCAGTTAGTATTTATTTGAGATTATAATCGTCACATCTATTATTAATAAACTAAAATTATCTCATTTCATAAGTTACTGTTTTGAAATTAAAAAAAAAATGTTTTTGCTTGATAATATACATTTAATTGTAACTTCTCGTACAAAATCAAATAAAATTTAGACGAAAATTGAATATAAACTCTAGTGAAAAATTGAGGAAAAATGTACAATGTACTTATTTACAAAATATTTATAATTTTGAATTAAAATTTTAATAAAAAACGGTTTAGTTTAATTCAATATTATTTTTTTTAAAAAATCCTACAAAATAATTTAATATAAAAAATAACATAATAATACTGTTAGAATAGTATGACAAAACAACTAACTCGACTATTATAAAAATATTTCTGATATACTCGTATGTGTTTGATAGTAGAATAAAAGAAGAATATAACGAACGTATATATTTTGTTATAAACATCGTTTAGACATTTTTCTATATTAATGAGACTCAATTTAGAAATTATTACAGGAAACAAATATAAAAAAAAAACGTCCATGATTAGTGTCCAATTAGTTTTACAATATATCATAAATTCGAAGAACACAAACCCCGTATTTAAGGACAGGTAATATCTTAAATTAGACTCCATAAAACTGTTTGCTGGACCTCGGACTATTAAAGACAAAAACATTTCGAAGCCGTAACCATTTTCAGCTATGTTTTCGGTACGTTAGAAAAATTTACATACAATTATAAATTACTTATTAGTTAAAATTGACGAACAATTACCGAGTATAAAATAAAGGTGCTCCTTTTTTGTTGTTGTTTAAAAATTTGAATTTGTAATACGAAGTTTGAAAACTAATTATATAATTATTTTAATTTAAATACAAAATATTGTAACGAAAATAATAAGATTTTGTAAGTATGAATATATTAAAAATGAAAAATAATATTCTATTTTGTGTTCTTACTATTCAAAATAATTGCAAAGAACAGTTCCAGTTCAAGAATAATCATAACGCAAGAACAGCGAGTAAAAACTTATTTTGTATTTGGCAAGAACGCTATAAATATTAGAAATTATCAGAAACAATTTGTGATATTTTCTAACAGTAACTTTAATTTCAATGATAAATCAATTGTGAATTTGGTATGAATTCAAAGAAATTGGAAATATTAATTGTATCAAATTTATAACGAGCAACATGTCGAGAAATCACAATATTAATTAAAAAACACTTTATTCACTGGTTTTTCAAACACTTAAAAAACTGGATAAGGTAATTTACGACAAAATTACATCATGATCAATCGCATTGCATTGCAACGATTTTTTTTAATAAATTATTGAGTTTGATTTAAAAATTTAACGTCTTTGTTTCTCACAAAACTTCAGCTTTAATAATTACTTTTTGTTTAGTTTGCACTATTACTTTATTCAGTTAAAAAAACTCAGAAGTTTACAAGTCAAAAACAAAATTCTTTTTAAACTAGAAAGCAATTATCGCAAGATTGAAAAACAGAATGTAAAATGGCTGACAAAGCAAATTTGTGATTACATTTTAAAGATAAATTTTTAATATTTTGATATTACTTAGTAAAATTTACTATTTATAAGATTTGTATTAATATAGAAGAATGATAACAAATGTAAATAAAATATAAAATAAAAACATTTATTTCTGACGTTTAACTTTTCTAAATATTTATTATTATTCACAATGCTAAAATAATATGAAAATTAATCATATTTATTTCAGTTATTTGTCACAATGAATAGAAAAATTATATATAATACGAATTTCTGTGTCATTATTTATAGTATAGGTGTATGTGTATAGTCTTCATTCTTCAAACTGGGTTGAAAATAAACAATTTCTGATTGTGCTGTACACCTGTATGATTGCGTGCTGGTAAAATGTTCTGTGTGAGACAACTTTTTTTGAACGTTTAGTAAGCCCAGCAACTAAACGATGAAATTGTATTTTAATAATACACCCCAAAAATAATAAACGTAATTTTCAAACCGGAAAAAATTACATTAGGCTTTTGAGGCCAGCAAAGGTATCTTTTTTTTGTATCTGCATTTACCTGTGCTGCGCTTGTATGCGTATTTGTGTACAGGTAAATATGAATATAAAGACTATATGTGGGTTGCTGAGACAGATTGCAAACTGGTATCTATAACGTAGTTAGATCTCTATGTCAGTAGATCAAGCATTCTGTGATTTTGTATTGTAATGTTTGCGTTTTTACTGTTTTTAGCCATGAAGAATATAATAATAAAAAATGTAATATATATATATATATATATATATATATATATATATATTTATGTAATTTTACATAGCTATTAACAGTAAAATAGCAGTATTTTGTAAATAATTAAATTAAATTATTTACAATGTGTTTTAGTAAGAATTAATTATAGGTGCAATGCATATGAAGAATTTTATTACGAAAAAAAAATAAAAAATAAAACCTTTCTTAGATATTAATAAATTTATTTAGATTAAATATACAGCTCTTTATTAAAAAATATTTGTTTGTAATAAATAAATATCTTATAATCAAATAAATATTTATTTGCAACTATTGGAAAAAAATATTTAATGATTTTCTTGACTCCGTGAAGGCTTAAATAATTTACAATTATTTTAGACTCCTATTATCTCCTTAATTTTTAGTGAAATAATGCTTGTATCAGTTATTTAAATTTTTTATCTTTTTATTTTTGATATTTTTTATTATAAAATTACTAAAAAAAACAGACATTTTCAAAAATTCATAATAGTTAATAAAAAAATTATTAAGATTATTAAATTCAATTATAAGTAATAGCCTCCTGTTTTACTCTTTTTTATATTTTTACGAAATTAAATTATAATACTCGTACATGAACAAAGTAAATGATTTTTTTTGTTTGTAGCAGTAAATTAAAATAACACAAAAAATTATTATTTAAAAATAAAGCTGATATTTTCGTTGTTCATTACCTCGACACAACTGACAAAAAATATTTCATTTAAAA
The DNA here is from genome assembly GCA_963966155.1 of Clivina fossor. Taxonomy (NCBI): domain Eukaryota; kingdom Metazoa; phylum Arthropoda; class Insecta; order Coleoptera; family Carabidae; genus Clivina; species Clivina fossor. The sequence goes on along the minus strand of OZ014563.1, from coordinate 6,550,321 downwards.
TCTCTTTGGTAAGTAAGCATTATTTGAAAACAAAGCCAGACTGGAAAAAAGGAGCATCTAAAAAGTTTAAACAGAGCCCCAGAATGATGAAACAAACGGCAATACAGCACGTTTCGGTTTCTTAACCGGTAACAAAAACACCCTAATTACCGACACAGCTTGTGGTAAGTGGGACAAGCGGCAGAACCCGTCCCGGGACCATATTGGCATGTCGTAAAACTACGATCCTAAACCAATTTGAACGTAGTTCAAATTGTTGTTCTTGTTTATTGTAATGGTTCGAGAATTGTTTATTGCAGGAAGATTGTAAATAAAACTATGTTTCCGATTACCGATGGTTTCTCGGGCGACGTTATCTTTTGTTTTTTTCCATATGGGAACAAATGGTGTTTTATTGCCATGGTTGTTATACTTTGGCCGTTGTAGCTGTTAAAATTTTATAATACTAACATTTTCAAATTTTAGAGAAAGCTGAAATAACACAATTTTTAAAAGAAACGCTAAAGTAAAAAAAAATTAAACTAAAATTATGTAATAATGCTCAAAGGTTGCAATTTTATTTTTCTCAAAATTTCACAAGTTACTTAATCATTGAATCGGCTTGTTAAGCTATCATACCTCTTTAGGAGCTCGTCAGTATGGTGCTTTGATCAGTGTCCGAAGACAACTGATGCAGGTGTTATTATCTGGCTGGCTTTTATGCCAAGTAAATTGAAACGATGTAGTTGAGAAGCAATAAATACCATTAACACCATCTATATTATAATGCACTAAGCATTTATAATAACATTTAACAAATAAATGTTCAATAGTGTATCTGTGAAATTATTCTAATAATACTCAAATGTTGAGATATTATTTTTCCCAAAAATTTCTCAAGTTACTCAATCATTGATTCGGTTTGTTAGGCTATGCATCAATAACTGGCCAGTTAACCATAGACACAATTATATAATTTTTAACATAGTAAAAAATCTTTTAGAACTCCTTATATTAAAATAAAACTGCTTGAGGTTAAAGTTCTGTATTAATATTTATTTAAAATCGACTTTTTGACGAAATTCAACTTCCGTATTTATCAGGATAAATGATACAAATGATTTTCTATCATTTATCTTGATGAAGAAGAAGAGTTTTGTGGAAACATTTATTTTAAATATATATTAATACAGAACTAAACTAAGCAGTTTTACTTTATATAATTTTGCACAAGGAAAATTTGATCAATTTCTCATAAATAATCTATAACAACAATCACTATATGACTTCTTCTTTTTGACGAAATGGTAAAATTATTTTATGCTAATTTCATACGAACACAGTTAATAAAATCATAAAAAAAAGAAATTCTTCACGCAAGCAAATAACTTTTAACTGCATAAGTATTTATGACATAATAAACTGCTCATTTAGGTACTGAAGACTAACCTAACTTAACACATGATTGTTAAATATTTCTGTTAATTTTTACGGGTAGTTAACGAAACTAAATAAAGTAACAAATCGTAGACTTGTGCATCCAGATAATGCTATTTAGTTTAGACGTCTCTAGGTTGGGTATAATGATAGTTGAAGCTCGTCGTAAATGAGTCCATATGCAGAGTTGATGTTTTACAGCGGATTTTATTAGTTTTTCAAAGAGTAATTACGAACAATCTGGTACTTGTGCATAGGCACATATTTGTTTATATGACTATATGTTTATGTGTGTGAATATCTGTTTATGTAATTTCCTTGTTAAGTTTATACTATAATAGTAAACTTGCATGTTGTAATTAAAAATACAATTTTTTTATGGTGATTGGTTTCAAAAAATTGTTTTACTAAATTTTGTAATTAAATAAAAAATAAAGATATTAAAAATGATAGAAATTATTTTTTAACAATAATAAAACCGGTTATAGTTTTTGTAAAATAAAATTAAAAGCAAAGTAATTTTTTAAACTTTATTTACATACAGAATTTAGATTTTTATAAAAATAATTTATATTACTACTAATTGTAAATAACGAATTCAGCATTAATATTTTTTTATGTATCTCCTACAGAAAGTGAATTTCCAGTATTAATATGTTTTAATTATGCACGCTCGTACTGAAAACGTAGTATACTTTTAATACTAGACACATAATTAACTATTAAATGATTTTATATTATTTTACAGTGAGGTTTTAGGTATCGCAATTAATTTATATTCTTTTCTGTAATATTCATTCCAAAGTTATCTACTAACCTACTCGGCAAATTTAATCTAGATCAAAATTAACTAACTAATTAAAAGCTGTTTAATTATTGCTAAGTTATTTATTTTGCTTTCAAGAAAAATAAAGTATTTGAGATATAAATAAATCTATGTATAAAAAATTAATTGGAAATTTGAATAAATTCTAAAACCGGTCTAATAAATAAATTTTTTTAATTGAGTTGTCATAATATTTTAAAATAAAATCCTTATTAAGTGATTTAAATAATACAAGTCATCATATGCCGTTTAATGACATAATCTTACGATTATACATACAGTTTTGTCTTTAATATGAATGAGAAATTTAATATATTTTTTTTAGTAAGTATAAAAATATTGCCGATAAAACATTTGACAGGGTAATTATTTTTTTCGATTAATTTTTAATATTAATAGTATTTGCTAATATAAAACTTCAGATTAGCTATAATAAATAAATTTAAGTTATTATACTATGTTTTAAAAATAATGATTAATTTTTAGAAGTCAAAGATTATATGCGTGCAGTTAAGTAATCTACAGTTCACAAATTTATCGGTCTATTCGATTCACATCTGTAAGACTTGTAGTATTATAGATTGTTTTTTTTCATATTACATAATGTTTGTACTAGTTCTGATATTAAACAATTATGTTAAAATTATAGCAGTTGAGTAAATATACTTAGAAATACTGGGCATCATATTGTTTCATGGTTTGTAAATAAAATTACACAATTTTTTTAGAGTGCAGAAAAAAATTAATTGTAAAACACATTTTGTTTAAACAATTCTTTTTCAAATTAACAATCCTTCCATATTACCAAACACGTTTCATTTTTACTTCAAACTAAACTATTTAAAAACAAAATATCTACCTAACTTTAACCATCCGAGACATTTTTATATCTTGAAAAACAACAAAGCTAGCACCTCATAAAACAAACACCAACCAAATTTTCTTTGTAAACATCACACCGACAACATCCATTCTTCCATCTGTCTTACACCCTGCAAACAGTGCAATTAACATCCCAGATAAAACCTTTGTCGTTCCATAACCGCATTATCCAGACGTGGCGACACGACCGGGATCGCAAATATCCGGTAAGACGCAGAGCCTTCGAGGCTGGGAGCTGGGTGTTATTATCGGGCGCCAATGGTCAAATCGTTTACCCGCAAAATTATTTCGTTCTGTGTATATGTGCTTGTGCTTGCTTCGGGGGGGGTATGTGATTATAGTCGGGTAGATGCTTTGCTTGACCGCAATGAGGTAATTAGTGTTTAGTCGGGTGTTTAAGTCAGATGTAATTTTGTTCGTTTCTAAAAACTGAATGATTGAAAATTGGGGTAGTGGAATTAGTGCAATTTAATGCTTTGTTTGGAAGAATTTTGTGTTAGTATTGAAAAAAAAAATGATATTGAATTATTATCGAATTAGTTACACAATATATAGAAATAGAATTATATTTGTTTATCAATTTTTTAATATTCTTTATATGGTTATAATAAAAATATGCTATAATTTGATTAATAAATACTATTGCAAGAAAAAAAAAACTTTTACCTGCAGATGTTGGCCCAATTGATATACGTCCCGAATTAATAAAATATACAAACAAAATAATGGAATTTAAATAAGAATTTACGTTATATTAAATTTGAAATAGTAAATAGAAAAACATATGTTTATTTAAAGTTTTTTATTTAGATTACTCATAGGAATCATCCGGTGTAGTTTTTCCCCGACGTCATAAATCACCCTGTATCACCCCTAAGACAAGAGTATATCTAAACGTGGATTTTTAAATTATATATATATATATATATATATATATATATATATATATATATATATAAATTATTTGAAAGTAAAATGAATTTATGATATATTTTACTATAAATTTTGTAACTATTATTAATTATCTTGCAAAATTAGTCCAAATATGTGTATTAAGAAATTGATGAGAATTGAAATTTGATTCCATAAAGTTATTGAGTTAATCGTAGTACTACAAGTTAAATTATAAGAGAAGTGTACTTTGAATAGATAAAGTTTGGAATATTAAGAACATTATACATTAGAACGCTGTTAGATGTTTCTTGTGTAAGTTGCATTATATACATAACTTGCACAAAGATCTTCATGTTCCACTCTGAACCATAGAGACATATGTAGATTTCAAATTTAATTTAATATTTTTAGTTATATTAAACTTTAATATTTTCTTACATATTTAAATTAATAGTAATTAGCATAGTAAACAAATTTTCAGAACTCATTATATTAAAATAAAACAGCTTTAGGTTGTAGTATTAATATTTATTAATAATCGACGTTTCGACGAACTTGGCATACGTCTTTATCAGGAAAAATGATGAAGACGTACGTTGAGTTCGTCGAAACGTCGATTATTAATAAATATTAATACATATTATTAATAAATATTAATACAGAAGTACAACTTATAGTCGTTTTATTTTAACACTAATTTTTTTATGTAAAAGTAAAGTGTAACTTTTAGTATATTTGTTTAATTTTATTTTTAATATTTTATTGCATAGCTACAATATCAGCTCTGAACTGTCTATATTATTTATAATATAACAAATCGTGCGAATTTATTGAAATTGTTGGTTCTGTTCAGTTACTCCATAAGCAATACTATTTGCGCTGGTGTATATAGAGTGTGTCCATTATACGCTACACCTTTAAAAACGAACGCGTAAGTTTAAACACTATATGCTCCAATTTCAATAGACGAAAGTTTTAGCGTAAAAAGGATTAAAAAGTATAAACAAATGAAAAATAATAAAAATACTCGGCTTTAATTTTCACAATTTTATTAAAAACTATAGGGTGGGTTTTTAATAAAATTGTGAAATTTAAAACCGGGTGTTTTGTTTATACATTATAAAATGTTTCATCGAGTACTCGTACCAACAGCATCTTCAATTGAAGTTTGCGAGTAAAAAGCGTTGTTAAAATGAAAAACAAACTCTTTTTTTAGTTAGAATTAAATAAAGTAGCTAATTAATTTTATGCATGTACGGTATGCGTTAAGCATATCGTACAAAAATTAGAAACTAAAGCATGCAAAATAATACTGTAACGAAAAGTACTTGTGAGCACACTTGACAGTTTCGTGGATGGTTATACTGGGCAAATATTTGAAAACAAACTGTTTTAGGGGGTGCGAAACAATTGTTCGAAAAAGTCAGTCGGGTTGTAAATTCGGTCACGAACGGTCGTAGATAAATTTGTATAAATAAGTAAGTTTAGATAAATATATATATATATATATATATATATATATATATATATATATATAAATTAATACGACATGAATATATAGGTATAAATTTATATAAATAAATATAAAATGGAGATAGTTAGTGTACCAAAAAGTAACTGTAATATATTTCGTTTATAATAATTTTTTTTTGATATTTTTACATCATGGTCTTATCTTGTGTCGAATCGTAAACGTTACAATACGTTATATTTTAGAAGTAGAACAAAACATTTTGTCAAATATACCGAACAATTTTTCCCAAAATATGAACAGATCTTTTTTTTACTTAATACGCACACATGTTTCGGTATTCCTGCGTGACGCGCATCAGTATACCATCACGACTGCAGGAACAACAAGATTAGAAGTATATGGATAAACCCATATATAGACTACTTTGACATTTCTCGGAAAGTTGGCAACACTGTATTTTAATAATATTATAATTTATGTGGGCACTAGAAGAAACTTTACGGAAAATTTGATCAAAATCGAATAAATAATGTAGCCACAATGAATTTTTTTAAAAATTTGTGATTTTTTTCTTGATAAGTTGGCAACACTGTATTTTGTTAAAATTCCATAATTTATTTAGGCACTAAAAAAAACTTTTATGAAAATTTGATTAAAATCGGTTAAATAAAATGGTCATAATAAATTTTTAAAAATTTTACTAATTTTTTCTCGGAAAGTTGGCAACACTGTATTTTGTTAAAATTACATAAATTATATGAATACTAGGAGAATCTTTTGTGAAAATTTGAGTAAAATCGGTTGAATAACATGGCCATAATAAAAATTTTAAAACTTTAGTAATTTTTTTCTCGGAAAGTTGGCAACACTGAATAGTAATAAAATTATGTAATTAATAGGAGCATTAGGGAAATCTTTTCTGAAAATTTGATCAAAATCGGATAAATAATGTAGCCACAATGAATTTTTAAAAACTTTAGTAATTTTTTTCTCGGAAAGTTGGCATCACTGGAAAAAACCAAAACCACATGACCATCTTGGGCACTAGGCAAATTTATCCTGAAAATTTCATTATAATCGGTTGAACCGTCTAGGAGGAGTTGCGATCACAAAATTTTGTCTGACGACCGAGCGAGCGAGCGAGCGAGCGAGCGAGCTGACGACGCACATCCATACACCCACATAAACTAAGTTCAGATTCGTCATCTACAGGCTATATGAAGGATTTCTATACAATTTTTTTTTTTTTTTGAAAATGTTACAGACACCGTACCAAACGCTTAACTACTTTTCCTTGCAGTCAAAGTAGTAAAAACCGATTCGTAGCAGGAGAAAGAACAGAGAAACTGAACGAATGACGCGTAGCATTTGAATGCGTCGTGGCCCGTCTTTATTAATATTATATGATGTCGATTTGAAGAGAAGTAAGGTAAAGCTATTTCCTATTTTCGTACTCGGTGTCTGGCGGTGCGATGCGCTGCGCTGGGGTCGGGATTGCATTTGCATGTATATGGAATACGGAATATGAGGAAATATTCCCAAGACGAACCGGGAAGTGTAGGAGGAGGGGGGAGGGGAGAGAGGTGATGGGTGAGGTGGTTGTGGCAAGGAACCGACGCCGGCGGCGACGGCAACGACGTCGCTCTTGACTTGTTTCATCACGGACGAGATGAGTTGAGCGGCATCGACACTTTCAGATGCCTGCTTTGGGGATGGTGTTGCCCGCCCACCTTTCTGGATGAACGCTGATTTGGAATATCCAATATCATGTGGACAGTTAATAAATATTTAAAAAAAAATTTAATTTAGTTTTATTAACTCGAATATGTATTAATATTGAATATGTGAAAAATTTATAATTTTAATTTGGAAGGTTTGAAGCCAATAATGGAATTATTTAATAAATATATAATTGAATAATTTCATTATTTTTTGGACGTTTCGGTCAGCTACATAGTATCAAAGAGAATAAAATATATTAAATTATCTTTAATAGTATATAAAAATAGTATATGAAAAGTAATACAATAATTAAATTACATAAATAATATAATATTAATACAATTAATATGAAGATGTAGTACATACCAATAGTTTTGATTAATTTTTCAGTAGCATGTTATCCTTGCAGGTTAAGTTAATAAGTTAAATTGTACTAGGTCAATTATTGTTAAAAAATATATATATGAATTAGATGAAAATGTTGCAAAATTTCATATTTACTATAAATTATATTATTGAGACATTTTTTAAAAATAATAATAATTTAATAATAATAATAATTTCTTTATCATATGAGATATGACGATCGGTAAAAATAATTTTTAGTATTTCTATGTAAGTATATTGCAACAAGATTTCTTACGAAATTCAAGAATTTTCATTTTAACGAAAATATTTATGCACATAAATCTTAACTAATAATATTATTTATTGTAAAAAATATTTTCTTCATTGCTGTCTGATCACAAGTAAAATTTGAAAATAAGCATTCGTTTGACCTGCACAAAATTCGTCCTGCATTTCAGCATCCAACAGACCTATTCCATGCCGTCACAAAAATAAGTGAAAATTTCACTTTATTACAAAAAATAAAATGCAGGACACTTTATATTTTTCTCGTAACTGGGCGGGCTTAGAGGAATAATAATCATAATATAAACGCAAAGTAGGCAAATGGTAAACCTGTATTACCGACTCTATGCAATGAAAACTTATGAAAATGTTATTAAAGTGTAGTGAAAGCTCGGTTGCACTTTAATTACATCGAAAATGTTTTTTTTTCAATTTTTTTTCTGCACAAACAAAATGGAAACATGTTCAGTCATTTCATAAATATTACGAATGCAATTACACTTTTGCAGTATTGCAACTATTATTGACAAAAAATAAGTGAAAACTAATATTTATTTTACTGTAAAATTCAATACACGTTTTTTCGATTTTCAATATGAGGTTAATATTTGCAAAATATTTTTTCTAATTATTTTGATGTAACTTTATAAATATATAGCAAAACATTAACAGATAATACTAATCATATTTTATAAACAATAATGTTGCAAAATACAAGGTTAATGTTTCTAAATTTAGATACTGAATATTTTTAGATTATTTTTTTATATTACAAAAATGTGTGTATTATAATTATTACAGAAAAATATATTGAATTACATATGTATTATACTTAATTTATGAGATTATTCATTTCACATCTGTAAGATTTTTAACGTTACAGGTTTTTTCTCTTTTTTTAACAACAGGAGAATTTCATTTACTAAACAAAAACAAAACATTCTGTAATATTGTTAATGAATTTTAAATATAATTACAATTTTATTTATGAAAAGATATTATATCTTATATATATAATTCTATCACGTTTTCTTCGGTAATTTCCTTTCATTTAAAAGTATATAAAATTCAAGAACTTACAGAATAAAGTATTCGTATTTTTTTGCGTACGCGGAAGATATATAAAATTGCAGCATCCTTTTTCGAAGTGAAATGTAGCGAAACGTAATTTTTTGGGTTATTAATTTATGTAAAGATTACTGCACACCATTCTTCAAACGATAGTTTACCTTAAGCTGAGAAAGGTCGTAAATTTTATTGTCCATGACATGTAATTTATTTAAGAACGCTCGGCTGTGATTAATGTATTGTATACGATGGAAGATGGAAGTTTTTCGGCAGAAAGACTGGAGGTGGTGGCAGGGTGTGCTGGGTGCTGATGTAGAAAACTCACTGTTTTACTTCAAAAAGTATTATAAAACCAGATAAAATCCGATGTAATTAATTTTCGTTCTGATACTTTTTCAAAATTTATTTACCCTACTTAATTTTATTGCCGGAAAATCATCAAAAACAATATTTTACACATACATTTTCTTATTAATGATTCAGTTAAAATAAAACTGCTTTAGGTTAAAGTTCTGTATTAAAATTTAGTTAAAATCAACATTTCGACGAAACTCAACGTCCATGGGTAACAAATAACTAGATAATAAAATTTATACATTTTTAATTAATGGAAGCCAAATTTAATTTAACACAGTTTATGGCACTGAGTCTAGTCAGTATTGACATATTTTTCGTATATTATTATCAGTCGGTTATAATTATTAAGTATCTAATTTCAAACAACATAATTACAAATTTATGTAATATCCTTAATTAACGTTATCATTATGAATATTATTGTTCAAGTACTTAATATATTTCATTAAAATATTTGGATTAATTCGAAATATACGTAATATGTTATATTAATTTTCTACTTTTATAAATACATATAGAATATAATGAAAATACTACGTATTTACATAAATCAAACAAAATTACAAGCAGGAAAATACGTCAATTTTAATCAAAAAAACTAATTTTAACGTTATCTAAATGAAAAACAAAGGTTATATATAAATAAATATATGTAAAATATTTGCAACGGGAAAAATATTTTCACCGCTTTTTAATTAAACACAATACAGTTCGTATATTTATCATAGATCACCGAAATACTCATTAATATTAATTAAAATTTATAACCAATTTTATCACATGTCATAGTCAGTATAATTTCAATCCCTTTACACATTTTTACTATTAATAAAATATAACATTTTAATGTTAATTTTTGCTGCATAAATTCACCTTAAAATCAACTTTAAATAATTTTAAATTCTGGCACAATTATTATCGCTATCAATATATCAATAAAAAGATCTTTTTTTACCGATTTTTCACATTTATAATGAAATAATTACTATTGCTGTTATGAAATTATTCTTTTTTTGACTTAGATGAATACCCACCTCTGTAAAATGTAGTGAAATTTGTTCTCGTTAGGAACAAAAAATTGACTCGGATTTTAGTTTTATTTCGTTAATTATTTTTTTGTTTGTTTAATGACTAAAAATATCTATATGACTATTTAGTGTCAATTCTACTTTAGTTAAAATGTTTATTACAAAATTGGCTGATATAATAAAAGTTTAGAGGTAGGAATATATCAAAAATCGTGAACTCTTTCTTTCTACTAAATGATAATTTTAACAAAAGAAAAAAAAATAATACTAATATTGTGTTTTATTTTTTTTAGTACTAATGTCATTTGAATGACTTTCAATAAATGAACTACATGGTATACTTATCTATGATATAATAATACCGTAATAATATCATATTGTTCCAAACACATCAACGTTGCACGCATTAAACAAATGAACAAAGAAATGAAAAAAAAAGCAAGTGTATATAACAAATGACAATCACCCCCTGACAATGGGACGTTTAATACATTTGCAATACGGGGTGCAGAATAACAATGTTTCCAAATGAGAAAGGGCTTGAAGGGATTCCCAATGTCCTTTTCACTTTCGTCCCGTCAAAAAGAATTCCCCAGTCAGGACTATTTTGCATGCGTCCTGTCTTGTATTCGGTAATACTCGTCAGGGTTCGCCGTTTGTCTCGTCTGAATTCGACATGTTTCGGGTGTGTTCGACTCGAGGGAATTTGCGCGCGCTTGACAAACATGAACCGGGACGGATGAGTTTGTGATCTTAAGGGATGGTTCGAAAACTTTGAATTTTAGTAACGTTTTTATAATATTTCTTTTATAGGTATGTAAAATGACACATTGGAAAAATTATGACAAAACTTGTAAAACAAATATTTTTAGAAGAGATTTTTTATTTCTTAATATGATAAGTGTAAGCGGCACATAAGTACCTTGTAATATAAAAACTAGTTGGAGATTTATTTATTTTTTATAACTTATATTAATTTTTTAATACACATAACTCTAATACCGATAACTTCTATAGCAAATGAGACTTCTATAATTATGTATATTTTTTAGAATCGCTCATTTAATTATTTAGTATTGCGCAATTCCAATCTTTGCTATAAAAAACATAGTATGTACTTATATCTATAGTTGGAGTTAGTTATAGTTTCTCTAGTTTTATAGTATTATTCTAAACAAATCTCTAGCGTTAAAGAATTTTTTTTTAATGAATATAATTTTTCATTTGTTAGAAAAGATAAAATATTTTGTAATACTACAAAATTATTTAGAATTATATCATTGAAGTCAGAATTTTTAGTGAGGCGACAATTTATTTAGTTGTTTGAAATCAAAAGCATTTTATTATAACTTACAATTAGTCGTTTTATATTTATTTACTTTATTAAAAATTGAAATGAAATTGTTGGTTTAATATCTTTTTTTTCCTTAATTTTTATTTAAGTATTTAAAATTTTACATTTTATCAAAAAATTTAATATTTTTTATGCTTTGTTTCAGATTTTATGCTGATTTCGTGTGAAAAGTAAGTTTCATTATTTTAATTATAATTAGTTTAAATATATTTTTTTGTAGCAATGATATGTCATATAAAGAATTTGTAATAAATTTATATATCAAATTTTAAATAATTACCTGATGTTAGTGTAGCTTTCAAAAATTTAAAATATTCCTCTACTTATATTTTATAATAATAATTTTCAATGTAAAATAATTTCCATTTATTTTAATATATATATATATATTTAAAAATTTGTAAATAAAGTATAAAAAATAACAATATTTATATTTTATTATGTAAATTTGTCTGATTTGCACATCGACTTTTCCGCAAAAAAAAAACATTTTGAACACCGCTCGTTTACGTCAAATATTGTTCATTCGGGACAACCACAGACGTCACATTGTCACACAGCGGCGATGTAAAGTTTTGTTACGTTGTGTAACGTGGATGCTTTCCGTTTTCGAAAACAGCAAACACATGTATGATGTATGTTTAACGTGTACGCGAATTTCTCTGGGGGCATTAATGACATATGACAAATGTTATACACGCGGATGCGAGCTGTGTGAGTATCGAAAACAATATACGAGGAATGTTCAATACGAGTATAAGCCGCAAAAGACGAACAATCAAATTATTTATGTATGTATGCGTGGAAACTGTGGCAAAAAGTTGTGGAAGAATTTTATGGCAGAAGAAAATAAAAGTAATTTATAGAAATTGACAAAACAATATGGATTGACTGGTTGTTTCACTTGTAAATAATATTTAAAATAAAGTTATTTTACAAATAATCAAATATGAACTTTATTTACAAAGAGAAATAGGAGTATTTACAAAATATATAGTCCGTATATCTTACCTTCTCTTATACGTCATTATGTTGGTGATATTCCTAATAACATAAAAGTATCTGTACTTAATATATTTTATAAATATATTTGCATATAATTTTACAAAAATACTATTTCATACATACATTGTAATTATAATATAATAAAAAATACAGTAAAATTAGTATAACTTTCAGTGTAAATTTAGATTGATATTTTACTGTGATAATGCACAATGTAAATTTACAAATATACATCTACTATACACATAAACAATTACAGCAACAATTTATGAACTCCATAATATTATAAAATACTGTCCTGTTCCTTTCACGGAACCAGGGAAGTAAATACATGCATAGATATACATACAGGTCGTTGTATGGTTGTAACACCCCCACCCCCCAATTTCACCCCCAGACAAGGTAAAGGAAAACGTTGCAAATTTCCCTTGCGTATCCTGCCCAAGGCGTAGAGTGGTATACGAAGATGCAAAACAAGGGGTTGCCTGAACAAGGGCTGGTTGGTTACTGGTTAGGTTACTTTGCGGCCGAACTCTACATAGGAATAGCATAATCAAATACGACAAGAGACGGTTTCAGAACTGAAACGCGTTTCAGCTGAAAGAGGGTGCAAATCTTTTTTGAAAATTTTATGTAGGTTATTGTCAGAGTTGTGGCAAGACATCTGCACGCAAAACCATCACGTAACTTCCAAATGTTATTTTTTATTAATATATTAATACTATTTTTTTTACTTTTTGAAATTTATATAGGTGAACATTAATTTCAGTGAAAAAAAAACAAGTATCTATATATGCATGGAGAATTCTATGGCATAGGAAAAGAAAATTATATATATAAATTTACAAAACAATAAAACATTATTTTTAAAATTTTAACTTTTAATCCGGGGGGCCCATTTTGTCAAAATTCGATGTCCTCCTTAAAACTATGAAGCTTTTGATTCGGCACACTTTTTGTTACGATACATTGTTTCCGAGATATTCAAAGGAAATAATGTAAAATGGGACACCCAGTATAATATAATAACTGGCAAGTAAATACAAAGTAATTTAGCCGCATTTTATATATTATTTCTCCCGTGAGTTATATCAAAAACAATGTTGTCCGAAGTATTAAGCCACCACCACCATAGTGTACACACGGGAATGCGATCAAAAACTTTTTTTATTAAAAAGTTCACTGGTGTTAGAAACGAAGTTTCAAAACAATATCACGTTGCCGTATAAAGTTCGTTAACGTTCACGCACACACAAATACTTTGCCCAACAATATTCTTCATTAATAGTTTTTCTAATATTCACAGCGATGGGTTTAAAAAATGAAAAAAAAAAATAACAATGCGAAAATTTATATTATATTTCGGAGCATGCGCGAATATAGGTAGCTGTGAGTGTATGAAAAAAAGTTAGTTAGGTGTTGAACGAAAGCCGGGCTTTGTTTTAGCAAAACCGGGCATTATACAAAATGAGTGGCTGTACTATACAGACTTTAATTGAGTCTATTTTAATCAAAAAACTTTTCTGTGTTGCCTTTTTTTTTCTTCTTCTAGGTTATTAATAACGTTGTTATAGTTGGCCAAACACTAATCAAAATGAATCATTTATAAAATGGTTATTTTTTGTGTTTATATACCTCTGCGTACTTCTATACTTATTTTATATGGAGAGATACATGAATACACTTTATGTTTGCAGAACTAAACTAAAATTAAGTTTACATTTTAAATCCAATATTATACCTCTAATAAAAATCTAACGCAGGTACCATTTTTTTTTTTAATTTGAAAAATATTTTTTTAAAAGTACAATTGTATAATTGTTATAATCTACAAAATAAGTAACTAGATCATAAAATTTTTATGATGTAGTTACTTATTTTGTTATCTTCATTGTAAAAAAATCAGTGAAAATTTACAATGATAATCATATAGTAATTTTACTATATTTTTAATTGTAATTTTATAAATTATTAGTAAATTTACATTACAATTATACAATTATAATGAAAAATATATTAAAATTACTTCTAATATAATATAAATTTACACTAATTTTTTACTGTGTAGTAACTTGTTTCTATATTCTGTTTATTTATTGTAAATGTTTTTTTGTATCACTTTCTTGATGAAGATGCACGTTGAGTACGTCGAAACGTCGATTATTAATAAATATTAATATAGTACTACAACTTAAAGCCGTTTTATTTTAGAATAATACGGCTTAGGTTCTACTTCTGTAATAATTTATTAATAACATCAATGTTTCGACGAACTAAAACTAAACGTGTGTCTATCAAGAAAAAAAAATGACATTTATAGTAAATAAACAGAACATGGGATTAACTAGGTAACAATAAATAACTAGATCATGAAATTTATAAATTTATTTTATATAATATTTGTTTCATCTTTCTTCAAATTCATCAAATAAACATTTAAATTCATATATTATTTTATTGTATTAAAAATAAAAATTAATTATTTAAATCAAACCTATTATTAATACAACAAACTTGAGAACATTCTCAAACATTTATACATAAAACATAACAAATTTATAAATAGGGGAACATTTTCATTTCGTTAAGAACTTATAATAGTAAACACTCGCATCTAACATGACTATCGTAAAATGCATTTTGGAAACACGTTAACTGATGAAAGATATGTTAATTAGTTAGTATATACGTCATTGTTTCGACGTTGCACAGACACAACAACACCACTTATCAGATGATATGACATTTTTTTCGTGTTCCTTTTTATTAATTAATACATAATAAATAATGCATCATTAATACCGTAATATAACGCGTCTGATAATGTTTTATTCATCGGATCAATCTAGTCGCACTGGGATTGGACTTCATATGTGGTTTCGGTATGTGGTTCACACACACACATCACACACCCACGGTTGACTTTTTCTGCAAGTCATCTTGTTGTAGTCATGTGTGTATACTTAGCTGAAAAGAAAAGGGTTATAATGGTAGGTAGGTAGATAAAATGGATGTATGATGAAATAATGCTACTGAATTGACTTGGTAATTAATTCTAAAGAGCTTGTTTTTTTTTCGTTGTATTAATGAAATAATTTAATTTGTAATTGTGGTTGCGCGATTTAATTATTTATTGGTAATTGATTTTATTGTATTGTTACATGAAGTAGTAAAAATTTATTTTGTGTTTACACTTTCTTTACAAATACTTTTAATTAAAGGTATTGTTTTAAATATAATTATTCTATTATTTATTATTATTTTTTGTTTATTTAGAAATATATACCACTATAATAAAAATATATTTTATAAAAGAACAAAACAAAAACATAATTTAAAATAGTAATGATTTCAATAAAATGTGCTTTTAAGAGGAGCTACTGTTTTCAACTTGTATCGTATTTTTCGGACGATAAATTTATGAGACGATTTTTATATCAATTTTTCTATGTAAGAAGGTGCATCTTATGGTCCGACAAATACGGTAATTAGCATAAAATTTGTATATATATATATATATATATATATATATATATATAATATATTGTATGATATTATTTATAAATATTATTGACATATTTTGTAGGTTATTTTGCTATTTTAAAAACATCAAATAACCAATTATCTCTCTTTTCCTTAATTAAATTAAGATAACCCAAGTATAGTTGAGTTATTATGAGGAGAAAAGTGTAAGGGTTTATTTTTTATTTATTTTTATTTATCTACTTTCCGTTTTTGCGAATACTGATATACTAAATTAATTATAAAGTTAAACAAATCTTTGGAGAAAACAATTGTATATCATTGTAAAACAATAGTACAGCAAATGCAAAAGTTTGTATTTTAAACTAAAAACAATAATATCGTACAAGTTAGTTACTGTTTCATCGTATTTATTTTATATATATTTTAAATTGTATCATAGTTTTCGGACGATAAATTTATGAGACGATTTTTATGTCAATTTTTCTATGTAAAAAGGTGCATTTTATGGTTCGAAAAATACGGTAATTAACATAAAATTTGTATATATAGTTTGATTTATAGTTTGCTTTATACTATTTAGCTTGAAAACATTATAATATTTTTGACTTTTATGACACTCTAGAGAAATGTGAATCATTCAAATTGTAATTTATTTATAAATTATTAGTTAATGTTATATTATAATATCCATTTTGATTAGTAATAAAACATGATAATGTTGCACAGTGTGACTAAATTTATAATTGTGTCCAACATCCGCGTATATATACAAAATGAACTCATTATAGATATAACAATATTTGTTGAGAATAATTACATATTAACGAACATTAAATAGATATTTTAATAAAATTAGCATCGATAATTTCGAATTTATAATAGAGTGACGAAAATAATTGTAAATATATTGTATATATATATATATATATATATATATATATATATATATATATATATATATATATATATATATATGTACATAAAGCAGCATAAAGTTTTGTTTGGTAAATGTCAGTGTGTGTTTTGGCGTATGCTTTGGCCATGTTGTCGAAATAAATTTAAGAGTAATTAGATTATACTGTTAAATGGGATATTAAAATCGAAATTAATGCTGAAAACGTAGACGTGATATAACGATAATAATATTTTATTACCGGCCATTATAAGCGCCGTTGATGTTGTTGTTAAATTTTTTTTTTTGCTTTTAGGTTTGCTTATGTTTTATACTGTTACTGTGTAAGCTACAGCGGAGTTGAGCCAAAATATTATTTACAGTTGCTAATTCTATTTAAAATGTGAAATTATAATTAAAAATTAAAATATAATGAAACCCGTAAGGCGAGTAAATGTCTCAAATTTTTATTTTTCTATACATAAAATTTTGTTCATTGTGACGCCATAGTTACACTGTAAAAAATGAATGTAAATACACATTATTGCGATTTTACTACATTTTTCATTGTAATTTTTATAAATTATTGTAAATTCACCAAAAAAATATGAAATTACAATAAAAAATATAGTAAAATTATTATGGTTATCAATGTAAATTCACACTGATTTTTTTATAGACAGTATATTGAAAAAACATTCAGATAATCATAACTAAAAATGATTATATACATACATATATTCACAATCACGCTATAATCTGTGGCACACAAACTCTTTCCATTTATTCAGAAATTAGTTGCCGTTAAATATTCTTATCTAGACAAACAACTTGTGCTTTATTCATATTTATGATGTTTTTATATTTACAATTTGAAAACATTTGCTTATGAAAAACATACCTTTCTATCTACCTTTCTCATACCTTTCTATCTACTAATTAAACACAATAAAACGATTTGATTATCTATAATTACTTTCAAAAATTATATGTTTTAAATAAAATTCTAAATATTTTTTACAACATATTATAGTTTACGTAGCACAAACTCATGATGGTTCAACGGTTAAGTAGCAAAACTTGGAATATTTTATTTTTTTATTCTTAGTTTTTTTTTAAGTTTATATTCTTTAATATATATCAATTTTCATATAATGTACTGAAAATATTCTAGTTTTTCTAAAAAATGTATTTTAAAACAACATTACATTATACATTTTTATTTAAAAATTTCGATATAAATATTTTTGTTTAACTTTTTATAAAATAAACCATATATAGTAACAAAAGAAACAATAGCATTCAATTTATTGTTTAATATATGAAGTGAAGGTTTCTGAAAAAACATCTTTGTTTTTTCTTTAAATATAGATCAAATAAAAATAGGTAGTTGAGCAAAATAAAAAAGTAATAATATAAATTATGAAGCACACGTAAAAAGTCTCGAAAATGAAAATTTTCTTTGATGTTTTTTTTATCAAATCATTCAGTCAATTAATCATCACAAATATTACAACTCATGTAACCTTGCAAAAAAAAGCTACGTGGGTAAATTAAATAAGGAATATTCAAATATATCGAGTGAGGAAACATTTTTGATATTACCTGTTCAGATAATTTATATTGACAATGTACTGTTATTGATATTAAATTATGCATTTGCTGAAATAGGTCATACAAAAAAATTTAAATAGTGTTTGTTTTTTGAATTAACATTTTTGCAATACAAGAATGATAATACACTTTTTTACTTACACAATATAACTATAATTTTAGGTTTAATTTACAATGAAATTGATATATATATATATATATAGTACAAATTTACACTATTTGTATTTTAAATATTACATTCCGATATGCTCAACTTATATTTATATATATATTCTGCTTATATTTCTTATTTTAAATAGAATATACACTGTAAAAAATATATCTTAAATTTATTTAATTTTACATAAGTTTTAACAGTAAAAATAACATTTTGTAATTTTAATGTGATAATTTACGTAATATTACATTTTTTATGAAAAATTACATTCACAAAACATGTAAAATTATAGAAGTAAAAAAACTTTCAGAATTTATTATATAAAATAAAACTACTTTAGGTTTAAGATTTGTTTTTCTTGATGAAAATGAACGTTGAGTTTCGTTGAAACGTTGATTATAAATAAATTTTAATACAGAACTTGAACCTACAGCAGTTTTATTTTCCATAATTTTTTGTACAATTACATAATTTTTTTACAGTGTATCCCACTTTTTATTCAATGAGAGTGTTTTGCGTGAACGTAAGTTTCCAAGTAGTAGGAATAAAAGAACATGAATGAGAGGAATTATGAATGTGGATGAAGCAAAAGTTGCTTGTTTGGATAGGAATGTTTGGAGGCGATTGATTTCGGGATGATGAAAAGAGTTTGTGCCACACTCTTTTGGGTACATCGCGTGATTGTGTATGTATGTAAAAACGTTTTACTTTAATTCAACTATTACATAAACTAATCTTATTTAACGTAGAATTCAATAAAATAGTAAAAAAATGAGGGTTTCCATTTGAAAAAACTGAAATTTTAAAGTTTTTTGAACTTTAAGTATTATTTTTATACGTGAGAGTTGCATTTTGTTGATTTTTGACTAAAGGTTTTATTTTTATTTACCAATAACGATATTCATGTATCACTTTAGAGTTATTTTTTTTGCTAACCTATAGCTCGGACATCCTTGTATTATCACTAATCACATTGTGAATGTATCCTTAATCTGATACCTATATTACATACATCGTATGCGTGAGTACTGTTTCCGTAATAGAATTTCCTTGTCTCCGTCTATCAGCTTGCAATGGATCTTGATATCTTCCCGTCACGGATCGAATCCGATCCGCGCTGCCGATTCAATGGCGCGATCCACATTCGGTTCGCATATGTTCTTGTTATCTAGATTCTCCTTAGGGGCGAACAATATTAACTAGACATCGCTACTACTATACCCAACCACTCAGCTATATACCTATAGCGACGAACGGCTTGCACCCGAACTAATATTGTGGAAACGAAGTTAATAATAGACTTTCCGTATATACACGTATATAGTTCCGGTTATTGCTGTGCAGAAAAGCAAACAAATTGTTTTCTATATTACCGACTGTTTATACTCTGGAGATAGATCTGATGGTTTATTTTTGTTGAAAGTTATATTTAGATTTTTTTTTTCAATATCTAGCTGGATAAATAAAATTTTAAATTGGGTTTGTATGTATCTACTGATGTAACATGGTAAAGAATCTTTTAGAACTCATTATATTAAAATAAAAAAGTTTAAGGATTAAGTTCTGTTATTGCAAGACCAATCAAAAAGAAACTGCTTTAGGTTCAAGTTCTGTATTAAAATTAATTTATAATCGACGTTTCGACGAAACTCAACGCTCGTCTATGTCTTACTATGATAAAACTAATCAATATTAACAGCAGATTGATAAGAGAAGCAATAAAAATTTATAATAAAAAAGACAATATTAATGACAGTGAAGACGCTGATTTAAATAAAATTTGGTTTCCATTATTTAAAAATGTATAATTTTTTATGATTTAATTATTTAATTGTTACCTAGTAACTTGTTTCTATGTTCTGCTATTTACTGTATATGTTATTTGTATCAGTTTTCCTGATGAAGACTGTCATTGAGTTCGTCGAAACGTCGATTATTAATAAATGTTAAATCTGAAGCCGTATTATTTTGAATTTTTTATATTTTACGACTTATAGTCAATATTAATACAACAGTTGTAATATAAATGATACACTGTAAAAAATTTATGTAAATTTACTTATTCTAAAAATGTATTTTTATGGAAAAATCTAATATTACTTCAATTATCACAGTAAAAATTACAAAATGTTGCTACTTTCCTGTTAATAGTTATCTAAAATTACATAAATATATATTAAATATTTTACAGTGTACATTTTTAAAGCAATTAATTCATTTATTATGATTTAAAGAAATATAACACCACGATAAATCATTAAACTGCTTAAGTTTGCATTTTTTTACTTGGTTAAATTTATGATATATCTGTGAATAAATTTGAGATATTTCTTCTAAAAATCTGGTATTAGCATTAATTATTCATATATTTATGTGTTTGCATGAAAAACATTTTGTTGGAAATCGAACAGTAATACATCATATCGTTTGCGTTCTGTCTCTCTCACTCTATATATATATTTAGGTCACAACACACATAAAAGTCACTAGCAAAGCAATCCGAATTGAAAATCCAGAGAAATTCGACCAGCAGCACCACTGCTTAAAAATACAGAAATTAGCCGCTAGTGCTTTTATCGCGCGCCCCGTCCGAGATTAAAATAAACAGAATTATTTAAAGCGAAATCCGAAAAATATGAATATTTCATGGACGCGAAGCAAAAGATTAATTCTTCGTGGGAAGTTATCTTTTTTTAATCTTCATTAAAGAGTCTCGGACGGGCATTACCTACGAGGTGTGTTCATAAAATACATACATACATACATACATACATACACAATCACGCCATGTACCCAAAAGGGTGTGGCACAAACTCTTTTCAACATCCCGAAATCAGTCGCCTCCAAACATTCCTATCCAAACAAGCAACTTTCGCTTCATCCACATTCATAATTCCTCTCATACATGCTCTTTTAAAATAATTTAACTAATTCTCGTTTCAAAACACTTCAAAAAACTTCATCAAATTAAGGACAAAATCTACGTGTTACTTAATACGAAAATATATATTTTGTGTTTAAATACATAATTTTATTATCCATTTTTTTTAAATAATATTCTAATGTTGAGATATTCTCAATCATTGAATCGGCTTGTTAAGCTATGTATCAATGACCGGACATTTAACAAAAAAAGACGTGTTTCGCTCTTTAGAAGCTTGTCAGTATTTTTGGAAAAAATCTCAACATTAGAATATTATTATATTAATTTTACAGATACATTTAAGAACTTTTGTTCAACGTTATTATAATTATTTTTAAGTTTTTGATAAATATATAAATGTATAATAATTGCCAGATATTATATTGTAGAGACATGTCAATAATTTTTGACCACTGGGTACGTTAAGTATTTGTGTAACCTTAGATCACTGATTAGAACTTTAGTTTTATCTTTTGCTACTAATGATGAAAGCTTAGCTTTCGAAATACCTATATAGCTTTTGTTTATATATTATCGTTTGTGGTTTAAGAAAAATTATTTTATTTTAAATTACTATTAGGTACCGAAATACAAGTATTCAAAAAAATCATAGTCATAGTACTTTAGGAACGTAACTCGTTCTTTATTTACCGGGGCGCTAGCGGTGCATTTCGTCGCGTATTTGCATAATTCGCGATGCGGTGCGCCGATGATGTTGGTTGGAGTTGGCGTCGCATTGCCTAGCAAACGAAAAGGAAACGAATTCTTCAAGCTTCTCCATTATAATCCTTCTTTCCATTCCTTGGCCCCGATGGGAGAGCGAGAGAAGTATGGCGTTCGTTTCTGAATAACCGAATACCGAATGGGTACCTGAATAGAGCGACGAAATCTTCGTTTTCGTTTCGTTTTTGCATTTCAGTTTCACTCGGAGATGAACTACAGTTGTGACGTTTGGTTGTGTATTATGAATGTCTACTTGCTGGCAGATTAACGCTCGGTTTCTTAATACACATTTTAATTAAAGTCAACTTTAACTTAACAAAAAACATTATTTAATTGGTAACAGCGAATAATTTTGCTATTAAAAATATGAAAAGTTAACAAAAAAGCATCGTTTTATTGACAGCAATAATAAATATGCAAGTAAAATTTAAAAAAGATGCTTTTTTGGCAACTTAAATTCAACTTTAGTTAAATTGTTTATTATGTATCCGCCTGTAACTTATAATGGCTGTAAAATATAACGAATCATAAAAAGAAATATCCACCTCAATTATTTAGTCGTATCGAAAAATGTTATAAATAAAAGTTATTAGTTATAACTTGTTTAGCAACTTTTCTTAAATTATTTTTTCGAAATATATCTCTATTGTAAAATATTCGTAAAACACATATCAGTATATTACCACTTCTGATTGGCAGATCTTTACCAAAAGTTGTTCAAATTGAAATATTTACCTCCGAAGCTTAAATATGTAATTTTATAACAATGCATACATACATACATACATACACAATCACGCAAGGTACCCAAAAGAGTGTGGCACAAACTCTTTTCATTATCCCAAAATCAGTTTTCTCCAAACATTTTTATCCATACAAGCAACTTCAGCTTCATCCACATTCATAATTCCTCTCATACGTGCTCTTCTATTCCTATTACTTGGAAACTTCCACTCACGCAAAACACTCTTAATCATACCATTTTAACTATTCATCGGATGTCCACGCAAACGTATAACTTCAAAATCATTCATATAAATTTTTTTAACCAAACGTTCATTAGGCATTCGTTTAAAAAGTCCGAACCATCTTAACCATCTTAAAATTATGAAATAGAAATATTAAAACATATATATATATATATTATCTAAACAGCAGTAGAAGTTAGTAATGGGCTACCAGAAACGCATACTAAAACGAAATTTAGTCAACAGCAGGGATAAAACTTAATCTTATTTTAGGGGAGAACTGTCAATTTATTTTATTCAAAACACAGAGCCAAAAGGCCGATCTCAAAATTAAAATTCAATAAGCAAATTTATTTTCATTGCAAACAAATACTTTGAAATCTCGACAGATTTGCATCATAATTAAGGGGGATGGGGAACTAATTCATGCATTAAAACATTCTAGAATTGCATATCTTTCTTTAAAATGATTTGAGTAATTGTGTGAAATGATTATAAATTACATACTTAACTGAATTGTAAGCTAGCAATTTTTTTTATACTAAAATAAAATTACCGGTTTTTTTTTATAGTAAAATTTTAATGTTATTTTTTTGTAATTTCGCTATTTTTTTTACAGTGTACACTACAAGTTACTTTAATTTCAAAATCAGATTTAAATTGATTGATACAAATATTTATTTCAGCAATGTGATTAAAAAAAATTCTCAATTAAAATCAAAAACTATTAATACAAAACTAATAAAATCAACGATATTTTTATATGTAAACTCGTTTCTGTATATCGCTCGCTTGTATTTGCATATAAAATAGATAAATATTTTGTAAAAAATACTGATTGAAAATTAATATATTCCGTGTGATTTTTTCATCATTCGATTTTAGTTTACATAGTTTGATTCAAAAGTTCTTGGCCTTGTAGTTATTACGCATGCGTAAATATTCATCAATTCTGTTATTATATTAAAGCAATGTTTTCTGTTATAGATCACCGATCAGTGATCTTTGTGTAACCTTAGATCACTGATTACGACTTAAGCTTTATCTTTTGCTATCGTTGATGAAAGCTTAACTTTCAAAATACGTATTTAGCTTTTTTTAAATTATTGTTTGTGCTTTAAGGGAAATTATTTTATTTTATTAATAAATTAAAGGTAAACTGTTGTCAGTTTAGTAAATTGTAAAGTATATCAGATCAGAAACTTTTGGATCTTACTACACCGTATATATAGTTGAAACTGGTGAGAAAGTTCATTTAAAATTTTAATTAAAATCCGTTCTAAATTTGCCGGACAGTGTCTGATGCCAATATTATGATATACGCCCTCTTAAATGTTTACCATAGATCAAAGTGCACTAATTAATAAAGTTGTGTATGTTGCAAAATGACACCCTTTGTAAATGGAATACGATATAAAATTTAGTCGCGTTTCAAGGCAGCCGCCGAAAGGTGTCTGCATTTTGATAATATACCTACTTCTTATGGTAACGATATTGAAGAAGTGAAATTGTTTTCATAATATACGTTCACAAGGTATTTTGATAATTTGCTCCACTACATAAAACAAATTATTTAAGAAAATTTAAATAATAAAAAAAATTAATAAACTTATCACGTTTTTAACACGGACTACAAAGTATAAATTAATTTCTCCTAGCACTATACAGATTTTTAACCCCATACAGAAAAATGTGGGGCAACGACAGCTACTTCTGTATGGGCTTATAAATCTACATGGGGCTAGGAGAAATTATTTTATACTTTTTAGTCCGTGTTAAAATAAAAACGTGGTATATTATTTTTTTTTTATTTAAATAATTATTTTCTGTTTTTTAGTCTTGTTTAACTTTAGCTTTAACCTAATTAATTAATTAATAATTTTATTAATTAATTTTAATTTAATGTTTCTAATATTATTCATTAATTAATTAGTTAATATTTAAAGTTTCAAGTCTCTAGCTCATCGGGAAATTATAGTTCTCGCTATGAAAATCTGTTCTTTTGGAAAACTAAGTGTATGATTTTGTTAGACATACGTTGCGATTATCTTCTTTTTCTCACTACTGATATGACAGATTAATTTGTATTATGATGTAGATCTTAGCTTAATTCGGAAAATTTTGTATCGCGTATACATAATTATGCATAATAATTATGACAAAAGACAGATTTTTATGGCGAGAAATGTAGTTTAAAATCGATTGCAAAATTTGCACCGGACAGACAAACAAAAAAACAGAAAAACAGAAAAACAGACAAACAAAGAAACAAACAAGAAAGAAAGCGTGCTAAAATGTGAACTCTTATTTTGTAAATATTAATTAAAAACCAAACTATAATCGACTTATTTTTAGTGATTTCGGTGTTCGTAAGAACTACATTACTCACAATGCAAGTAAAGTCAAACACATTAGAGATATAATATTATGGATTGAACCAATTTTATTTTCTTATTATAAAATAAATATATTAAATAAATATACAATTACCTGAGAAATTCTAACACAGAATATAGCAAAATCAATACTATTATCATCGCCAACAAGCTAACGATTTTAAAAGAAAGAAAAAATTCAACTCGCATTATTACCGATTTTACCTTATATATCATTTTTTATTGCATCGTCGATATGATCTAATTTACATTTGTATATTTATCGGAAGACATTTAACGATGTGAACTGAGTCATAACGGTGCAAAATGCACGACAGGCAGGCGATATACGTTAACTAGCCGCGCCAACCACATACGGGAAAAATTCTATTTCTATTTTCCTACCTAATAGCTGAATCGAAAACGCAATTCACATGCGGTAGGTAGGCATACACATGCTGTTTTACGGATAGTTTCTAAATGTCATTTTCTGTTTTCATGTTTGAAAAAAATCTCAACTTGTCTTTTATTAGGTTTCGAGATAATTATGAAATTCTTTACGAGACTCGGTTTGTTAGTAAGATTCAATAGAGTTGTAAATCGTTAGCCGTTTTATTTGAGAATGAGTTTGTGGTTCGAAAATATGAAGTAGTTTTGTGACAATTATTTTTTATATGCTGGAAATTATATTCATTAATGCAAACGAACTGTGTGTAATGTTATAAATGATAGAAAGAAATAACGAAGAAAAGAATGAACTCACAAAGTACAATTATGTTACAAGAACTAATAATTATTAGATATCAGTAGAATACCATACCTATTCTGTAAATTAATAATAATATAATTATGTAAATAAAAAAAATTAATATACCACGTTTTTAAAACGGACTAAAACGTATAAAATAATTTCTCCTAGCCCCCATACAGATTTATAACCTCATACAGATTTCTGACTCCATACAGATTGTCCTGATTTGTGATTGTGAATTTTTAATAGCTATGACAATACTTGTAAGATTTAAAACGAAAACCGTGGGGCACAATAACAGCTACTTCTTACACTTCTTACTATTATCTATACTATAGCATACGTCTTACGGTTTTTCATTTTAAATTTTACAAGTATTGTCATAAGTGTTGAGTAATGATTTGAAAACTCACTGGCTTGATTAATAAATTTTTAATAAAAGTAGAATAAAAATATTTTCATTACATTACACCCTATCAACAAAATTTATATTTAATGACAAATTTTTGACATTTATTTTTCAATTAAGAAAATTTTCCGGTATATTTAATAATAGCCTTCATAAAAATGCTTTGAACCAAGGAAACAATAGTAGCATGTAAATACAGATAAAAATGAAAAGCATCCGAAAATTTAATACTTCAGTTTCGGTCGGCAAACGAAGCGTAAAGCCATCATCGACTACTAAGCGAAGTACCAAATACCAAACACATGAACTAGGAACTTTTATTGCATCAGGTTGGCAATATTGCGTGAGAAATGACTATAGAGCAGTTTGTACACATTTTTCGCTTCTGTACTTACGCGAAAAATACTGTATTTACATTAGTTAAGTATTTTATAGAACTAAACTTATTTTTGCATAGTTATAAATATATGTTTTGTAATCAAAATAATGAAGATTTTATTACTGTTGAAAGCAATATATATATATATATATATATATATATATATATATATATATATATATATATATTTAGCACGACTAAACCAAATTAATATTCTAATTTTATTTTTAAAAGGGTTTTATAAGCATAATATACAAAAGTTCAACCACACAATATATAATTTTATTCCTTTTAAAAAACTATTCCGATTTTCATTTCTAACCTAACTAAATTTTTACTTTTACATACACAATCACGTCATGTACCTAAAAGAATGTGGCACAAACTCTTTCCAGAATTCCAAAACTAGTTTTACTTTTAAACCGAACAATTTTAACGTTACACATTATACATATACCCTAGCCGAATTCAATGGAATTTCTTTTCAATCGTGACTTTTGTAATTGTAACAAAAGTGAAAAAGTGACCGGATGTAGATAGATGCATAGCAAAATAGCATTCATTCAAATTGGAAACCATTCTGATTTCATTCAAAGACGACTGAGCTTTAAATACTTACTGCGCCGTGGTATAACGTATGAGAGAGAAACAGGTACAAAATTACCGTTTTTGACATGGGAAAACCGTCAAGCAGGTGTTTTTCAAAAGACACCTACACTTGTAATATATGTATGTTAAACGGAGATAGTGTTACAATGAGATAGAGAGATGTATATGTGCTTAAAGTTTGAAATGTTTCATATATTGTTTGATTATTCAATGGTTCATATTTTTTTACTGAGAGTATTGTGTATATATTTGTAAAAAAGATGAAAAACGTAGGAGAGGATATATGCTTATTAGCTTTAAACTATATTTTTAGATATTTTTTAATAATATCATTTTATATAAATTTGCAGGAAATATTTAAAATTTTTGAATACAATTTATTGTATTACAATAATGTGATAGGAATACTTGATATTTTCAAAATTTATAGAATTATTATATAAAAATAAAATAAAACGGTTTTAGGTTTAAGTTCTGTATTAATATTTAATAATAATCGACGTTTCGACGAACTCAATGTCCGTCTGTCCAGAAAATCTGCCATACCAAAAGGGTATGGCACAAACTTTTTCCACTATCTCGAGATCAGTTTTTTTAGCTTCATTTACATTTAAGATACCTTTCATACATGCTCTTCTATTTCTAAATTCGAAACTTTAGAAAATTTTCGCTCACGCAAAACAACCACTCCAACTAACTCATCGGACTAGTATACCTTTAAAATCCTTCACACCTATATTCTTTTAATCAAACATTCAGTTGCTCAAGATGACTGAAACAGCTTTTGCAACAACATTTTTTTCAACTTCACATGAATAAAAAAAATTATATATTTCTACAAAAATATTTAGATTTCATTTGATAACATTATTAACTAATATAAATATTGTCATACTATGTAATAATTTTAATAAATACATTATATATGACATATGATAAAAATATAATTAGTTTTTTTTTTACTGTATAACGTATGCATCTGCAACTGACATAATTGTACATTACATATAAAAAAGACAGCTGAAATAATTATATAATTATATTTATATATTTTAATTAGATATGCAAAAAAATATACACTGTACTTTGGCTATAAAATGTCATATTATAATCTATCTTTCATATAATTTATCATAAATTAATTAGTAATATTTGTTTTTATTATTTATTTTACATTATCATCTTAGTTATACTACATTTCTGTTATTATTTTATTTTCTAAAATCGCTTTTAATTAACATTATTTGAAAAATATGTATCTCATTAGATAAACTTAATTAAAAAATGTATCAAACTTTGTTGGAAAAAAGTATACGATATTTCTAATTATAATAATTAGAATCTACAAAGGTGATTTATATTCACAGGTTCATTCGTACAAAAAAAATTCATAATTTAATTTTAAAATCAAAACGATGACAAATCAACACACATAAATATTCGTCCAGCAATTATCGATTTCAAAATTGTGTGATAGAGGGTGGGGTGAACGCAAAATCACGCTACGGCACTGTGCCTCGCTTCAAAGGGTGATATTTTAAAGCAACATTAGCATACACAAAATGTGAATAGGGAATATGGCGCATAACAGTGTACAAAGTATGGTCCAAAAGTACGCTGAATATATAAGATGCTTTAGCTTTTAATGACAAAAACTATACTTTTGTCAAATTATATGATCTTACAAAGCACTGTTAACTAGAATAGTACATGATTTATTTAGAAAAAGATTTATATAATTTTTTAATATTTTTTTTTATAAAATGTGTAATTTAAAATAGTAAAATTTTTTTTTAAAACTAATTATATTATCTCGTTGAAAAGGTTTAATTTATATTAATTAATTGTTTTATTGATTGGTTAGTGAACTACTTAACGAGAGAGTAAACTTAATAATAATGTTTTATGAAACTATCCTTAAGTATTTTCATAAAGTTACGAGGTATATAAAGTAACATGTAAGTTTATTTTGAAAAAAAGTCTACATATTTTTGTGTATAAATAATTAACAGAATTTTATCCTAAAACAGTTTTTTTTTCAAAATTATTATTATTCTTTTTTTTATAAATTACTTAAAAATGTTTTAGAAATTAACAGATAAAATACGTACATAAATTATACTTATTTTTAATAATAATAATAGAAAAAAATATGAATAACATTAGAAAATTTTATCATTTATAAAATTCAAGCATTCCCATCATTTTTGGATCAATCCCGATCCGTATTTCGGAATTTTATCAACGCGCGACAAAAAGGTAATAACCATCCCCCTGTAATCAAATTAAAAAGTCCATTTGAAAATCGTAATAAACGTATTCGACACACACACACACACACACACACAAAAACACGACAGGCCCTCTATCTCTGGATCCCCAGAATCGTTTCCAGAACGGTAACGTTGGACCCTATAAAGTGACTTAATCTAATGCCGAAACGGCCGATGTGGCATTAATGGCCGCGACTTTAAAAGCATCGAAAATGACGTTGATGGCGGCCGAGGCAGACTCGGATGCTCGTTTGTTTGCCCGCGTTGTTTTGTCATATATGTACATACTCTGGGATGGATGTATACGTACGTTTATAGGTGTGTAATATGTGGAACAAAACGGGAACGTGGTAGGCTTTGATCACAGCCAACTATGAAACCAGGCGCGTTTATAATAAACGATGTTTTTCATATCGATGCGTGGTGGAACGTTGAATTGCAAATTTGGAAAAAAATTTTGGCACATTACACTTTTATATTTTTTAGAAAAATTTTTTTTTTTATTCTAGTTGTTAGAACTATTACTTTAAGAGTTTGTGATTAATATACAAGAAATATATAATCTTAACTAAAATAAATCATTTAAATACTTATAAGTTTTTTAACTCTCTACAAAAAATTTTGTAATTACACAACTTAACATTTTTTGGTAAGGTGTTGTATTTTACCATTGCTTTTGTGTTCGATTGTAATTTCTGGATTCTAATATAAAATTTCTAGCATTTCGTGTTTGATACGTATGCGTGTCCTGAAAGGTCTTTAATATACTAGAAAAATATTGTGGTATTAAACCTAATTTTATTTTATGTATAAATATGATGCTTTTTATTTTCGTATATTTATCTATTTTAATGTTGTGAGCATAAATTTGATATTGCAATAACGATTACAGCGAAGTAAAATTTTCATCGCCCGGTTCTGCAGATATTGCAATCTGACAGAGATTAAAATTTTAACCTCTATAACAATCCCAGTATAAAATGGAGAAATTCATCAAAAAATTGTAATCTGACTTTATCACCGATATTAGATAAATAAATTGTAGTTTCAGAGAAATAAAAGTAGGATACGAATCCAAATTAAATTAAATTAATTAATTATTAGTAAAATATTTACATAATATTCCGACAAATGCTGCAGTTCAGAAGCTTTTTGCACAGACAGTTTACATCAAAAACTAATTTTCCAAAAATTATGAAACATTTATAGAATCAAATTCTGTATTTACACCCTGTTTGAAATTCTTTTAAACTATTATTTTCACACACACAGGCAAAAAAAACTACTAAAATTCTGCTACATTTATTATTATTGCTTCAAAACGATACACAAATACGCATTCAATACCGCGAAACACTATTATTATCAAAGAAGAAAAAAACAGCGAAACATCCATTGATTCCAAAGACCTATATTTCCTTTCCATAGAGGGTACTTTTATTCATCGCAAAGTTTTTTTTCTGTTTTTCTGGGCAGTACTTTATTACAATCTCCACAACACATTTCCTGCCGCATTGAGGCCCCCAGCATAACGTATCCCATAGGCGTGCTAGCACGAGCAAAAACTTGGGGGCCGCCTCCCCTTTAAACGTACCGTATGAATGACACGACATGCATTAGCCCCGGGGGCGGAGTTGAACAACAATAAATATCTACCGTTTGTATATAAAGGAAAGAAATGCGTTAATGTTGGGAGCTATTGAAAAAGCTTTCTCTAGGTCGCGAATACTGGATGGTTGGTTTTTAGTAAATTTTGAACGTTTTTTGGGTAATTTTCATGTAGTTGTTTCGCCCTTTCAATCTAATGTAAATTAAGGGTTAAATATACTTTGCATTATAAATATTTCTTTAAGCACTTTTTGTTCATCTTGAAGTTTACAAAACTTAATTCTGAAACTTTTTTATTGTAAAATAATCATAACTTAAATTAATAAGTATCTAGAATGTGACTGAAACAAATAAAAATCTACCATATACTTTATTTGTAACAAATATTTTTTACATTGAAGAAAAACGTCGTTTTGCTAAAGTATATTAATTTTTCATTTATAATAATAGCACGGTACAGAAAACTTTATTTTTTGTTTTCTTTTTTGATTATAATATAATTTATCATCATTTATACGTCCTGATATAGATATTTATATAATTGTAATTAAAATAAATAATATTATTACCAAAAAAACATTTCTTCTATGTCAATAAATCGTTTTCGTTATTTTGATGACTGTCATTAAAAATGTTTAAATAATTATAACATCATGACTATAATTTAACTTTAACGATTATAAGTTCACTAACTTTTACGTTTTAATTCCGTAAAAATATCATGAAAAATTAAAGCAAAAACGAATTATATTTCTGAAGAAAAAATTAAACAACGATTATATCAAAAAAATTAAGTCAGAATAAAAATTAAAATCGAATTTAGAAGCGAGATGAAAAAGTTACATCAATCTGTTTATAATAAGCTTTGCTATTATATCTAAACAGTTAAATGCCTCATGGGTTAAATTGTTAGATGAGTCATTTTTACAAGTAAATGAAATTAAAGTAAAAAAATGGACAAAAAAAGACACCTTGTAATTAGGCAAGTATGTGCTAATGTAGCTATATGTTTGAAAAGTTTGGGTTTAAAATAGATTTTTATATGTATGCACTGATGAAAGTTATAGGTTCAATTTATTAATACCAGTGTTGAAACAGATAAAGAACAAAATACATACATACATACTTACGCAATCACACAATGTACCCAATAGGATATGGCATAAACTCTTCCATTATTCTCATATTAATTTTCTCTAAATATTCCTAACCAGAGAAGTAACTCTAGCTTTATTCACATTCATGATACTTCTCGTACATGCTCTTCTATTTTTATTACTTGGAAACATCCTCTCACGCGAAACACACTAAATCATACTACACCATTTACTCATCGGACGTCCACGCAAACATATACTTTCATAATCATTCATATCTATTCTTTTAACCAAACGTTTATTAAATATTCGCTCAAGATAACCTAAACATCTTAACTGACTAACATCAATTTTTGTAACATTTTTTTTTTTCAATTTTACACTTATCTATTTCGTATCCGATTCCTTCTAGTTATAACACATATGCCACGTAAAAATCTCAATTCCACAGCAGTCATTTTCCGTTTATGTTTTTGCAGTCAAATCTAATACATCAATGTAGACACCAAAACAGCATTGTATATACTCAAACGGGCTTCTTCGGAAAAATATCTAAAGATAAAGATATAGTGGCCTATATTCACTTCACTTTTATTTTATTTTTTTTACTTTTATTTTTTATCACATGTAGATAGAATTTTTTTTGTGTTTTTACTTTTTTTTATTATATTTGACATCAAATTTAAATTAATTATTTTAAAATGCTTAGTAAGAAATAATTTTAAATAAACGTCAAAAGAACTTTTGTCAAAAATCGGTTGTAAAAGTTATTTGAGAATA
Organism: Clivina fossor; assembly: GCA_963966155.1. NCBI lineage: Eukaryota > Metazoa > Arthropoda > Insecta > Coleoptera > Carabidae > Clivina > Clivina fossor. The sequence goes on along the minus strand of OZ014563.1, from coordinate 6,516,618 downwards.
CGAGCCTGTAATTTTTAATAATCTAGATATGATAATAGATATAAAACTATTAAAATTTAAAAAATCATTACAATAAATAGACCCATTATACAAGTATACATCAATAAGCTACTGTAGCTCCAATATCACTAATTGTGAGTAAAACATTATCTGAAAATAAGCAGCATGTCAGCAATGTAGCAAAATTTCGTTTCATCGAAACAAACTTATACGTTAGCATCTGAATAAATATTTATGTGAAAATTCGAATTTGCTTACCAGAAGAATTTTTCTGCAAACGTCTATATTTAACATAGGTATCGCATCAGATACGTGGACAATGCTTATGGGCGATAACTGTACTTTGCACGCATATTTACGATTTTGTAAATGTTTGTTTAATTATATGTATATGTATGTTTACGTTTTTTTGTATGTACAAAAAAAAAGTTATGTTATTTGGCTTTGATGTACACGCTGTCTAGATTACAGTGTTTTTACATTGTGTACTGTTAATAAGGTATTTTTAATTACACGTATTGTTTGGATATAATCAACGACACGTCCCATACGAAATATTCGATCCAATTGACACTAACATATGAAGACGGACGTTGCGTTTGTCGAAACGTCGATTATTAATAAATATTTATACAGAACTTAAACCTAAAGCAGTTTTATTTAATATAACGAGGTCTAAAAGAAATATGTATATGACCAAATATTTTACATTAAGTTTTCTATTATCAACTTATCTAGTCCATAATTATTATAAAAATATTTTTTCCATTAAAAAATGTAAATTGTCGAGAATCTAATGAAGACAATTTTCCAGTATTTTGGTATATTATAGCTATTCAAAAATAATATTATTGAATTAAAAAAAAATATTTCTAAAAAAGTACTTTAAAAAATATGCCATGCTATTTAAAATATGTACCAAAGTTGTTAAGTTTTAGTAAAATTGCTAATAACATTATACAAAAATATTATACTATTATATTAACAAGATTAGAACCATGTGGGTAAATCCATATATAGACCACTTTGAAATTATCATATAATACTAAAAAATTAGAAATAAAAATTTTATATTTTTTTCTTCAAAAGTTGACGACAGTGTATAATAATAAAATTATATAATTTATATGGGCACTAATAGAATCTTTTGTAAATATTTGATTAATCTCGAATCAATAGTAAAGCTAGAATTAAATTTTAATAATTTTAGTAATTTTTTTCTCTCGAAAAGTTGGTAACACTGTATATTAATAAAATTATATAATTTATATGAGCACCAGAGTAATTTTTTGTAAAAATTTGATTAAAATCGGATAAATAATGTAGCCATAATGAATTTTAAAAAACTTTAGTAATTTTTTTCTCGGAAAGTAATAGAAAATTTTATTAAAATCTTTCGAGTGAGCGAGTGATCTGACGATGATTTTGAAAAATAAACCGTACCGAACTACTACTTTTCTTTGTAGTCAAAGTGGTAAAAATAAAAATGACAGCTGTTGGTTATAGCTGTTAGCAACATTGCTAAAACTTAGCAACTTCGGTACAGAATTGAGAGTGATTGTATTTCTTCAAATAGAAAAAAATACCAATACTGACCCGATTATTATAAACACCCGTATAATGTAATAACATAAAACTATTTTAAAGAAAAAAATAATCGTCACACTAATTTTTCTTTAAACACAATTTACATTTGATATATGACTTTTCTCTCCAAAAACCGGATACAGAATAGTAAATGATACCAAATCAAAACCTTGTATAACTATTGTTGAATTCAAATTTTCTGGCAATAGAATACCATCTTAGGGGCGCGTTAAAATATCACCGGCCACCTGGACACAAAAGGTAAACTATTTTACCGACATATATATTCGTTCTTCTATTTCCAACTGTAACAATAGCACCGTAGGGGTGGCAAACGTACGAGAAATCTGTATTCATGAATGGACGATTTACTATATTCTATGTTTGTGCAGTCATAATTTCGGCTGTGTGCAATTCTTTGTAAAATTTGTCACCTTGATGTATAGCATAATAATGGGCACGACGTATATACGCGCCAGCGTACGTTGAAGAATGTTTTTGTTGCAGATTTGTAGGATTGTAGGTTATTTGCTCGCGGTTTCAAATGATGTTTTGTTTGTTATTCGCAATGCTGAGAAAAAACTAGTTAAAGACGGATATATTTCTTTCGCTTTTGTGATGTAGTTTTTTGCAGTTGATGAAAAATAACATGGATTATTGTTAGTTGTTTCGCTGCGGAAATGGGGACATTATGATGTAATAATAGGTTTTGCTTGAAAATATTAAATAAAATTTGCTATTTCAAATTCTAATTTATAAAATAGTTATGTTGTTATATTATACATCACTTTAAAATTAATTTAAAAGAATGAAACAAAATAAATTAATTTTTAATTGCCAATTTTTGATGTACAAATAACTTAATACTCCTAATACTTTAACATAGTAAAAAAAATCTTTCAGAACTCATTATATTAAAATAAAACGTTTTCAAGTTGTAGTTCTGTATTAATATTTATTAATTATTGACGTTTTGACGTTCATCTTCATCAGGAAAAATGATACAAATGACATTTATTGTAAATAAACAGAACATAGAAATAAGTTACAAGTTAACATTGTAAAAAATCTTTATATTAAAATAAAACTGTTTTTAGTTGTAGTTCTGTATTAATATTTATTAATAATCGACAATTCGACATACATCTTCATCAGTAAAAAAAGATACAAATGACATTAAGAGTAAATAAACAGAATATAGAAACAAATTACAAATTAACATTATAAAATATTTTCTAAAAATCGTTATATAAAATAAAACGGCCTTAGATTTATTTTCTGTATTAACATTTATTAATAATAGACGTTTCCACGAACTTAACGTCCGTCTTTATAGTTCTTGATAAAGATGGACATTGAGTTCGTCGAAACGTCGATTATTAAAAAATATTAATACAGAACTACAATTTAAAGTCGTTTTATTTCAAATTACAAATTACTAGTAGTTGACAAATAAATTAACTTGTGAAGTAAATTTAACCAGCGTTTATAATACCGGGCTTAAAAGAAATAATTTAATAACTAGTTTGCGAAATGCATTTTATATATATTTATTTTTATAAAAATAAGAATAGGCGAGACTAGCGCCAATATGTGAAACCATATTTTGTGAATACAATTTTGGATTTGAGTAAATCTGGCATTTCATATGTCGAATTCACCACAAACCGTTTATAGAACGGTTCATGTGTTAGGAATTTTAAATTTGACCATAAACATGAATGTGGAATGCATGTTTACTATAGAAATCGTTTGTCGTTGATAACAATAAAAAAGGGAATCTAATTCTTCACTAATATGAAATATATTTTGTTTATTACTGAAAATAATCTTTAGTAACATCATGCATTGCTTACGTTAGTAACAAACGAGTATAATTATTTTTATGTATTAAATTAAGGGAGTATTCGCGTTTGTAGCATCTATTTTTTAGATGTTTTTTTTTGGGAAATTTTACAAAAAATATTATACCATTGGAAAGTGTATTTATTAAAGTTTTGAGCAGTATTTTTTCTTTTCAAAAAAGACAAATTTTCAATTAAAAAAAATGGAACTTTTACAACAAATAAAGTACACAGAAATTATACCGTTGGAAAGTGTATTTATTGAAATTTTAAACAATTTTTTTTTTCAAAAAGTTCAATTTTTACTTTAAAAAATATCGTCAATGTGATCAGGTTAAAATTTAGATTTTCCAATGGTGGCAGATAAAAACAAATTAGATGTTAGTACTTTTGTTTGAACCTACAAAATGTATAATTTTTACATTTATTTACAAAATGGTGGCTTTTTAAAAAAAAAGTGCCTAAAATTGGTTTAGGGGTAAAAACATAGCAAAAAAAATCTTTCAGAACACATTATATTAAATTAAAACGACTATAGTTCTGTACTAATATTTATTTAGTATTATTATTTATTAATTTTTTTCCTGATGAAGATGAGTTCGTCGAAACATCGATTATTAATAAATATTAATACAGAACTATAACCTAAAGTTGTTTAACTCAAAATTTTACTACATTATACATTCTTTCTCAATCGTTTAGAGAATCGCACTCCTCATTCGCCGTAACTTACAATTGCCAAACGGCTGCCGATATCACAGTACTACCAACTGTTCGAGGGAGGGTGGCATTGAAATCAATCGCATGTTTAACTATTGTTTACTTGACATGCACGTGTTTAACTTTTGTCGGGAACAAAAATGTGTTGGCGGCCTGAATCTAGAACCCAATTTCAAAATTTATATTCACTCGTCGGGCTGTGCATGCGCGTACCTTTTTGTGTGTATGCATGCATACGTATCGAAGCAATGTGTTTTTGGGGGATGTCAGTTAAATGTTTAGCTACTGTAACAAATTTGTCAGTCGTTAAAGCATATTTGACAAATGATTTTGTTCTTGATAAACAAGCCGCAAAGGTACATTTGTTTGTTAATATGATATCAGAGTGGAAATGATTGTAAAATTAATGATTTTTTTTGTTTGTTTTATACTCAAATTCTTTTATTACAAATTTGTAATAATACAACTTAATTTCCAACATTAGTTTTTGTTATATTTTTTCTTCTAGAAAAAATAAAGGTAAATATCGCTAAAAGTAAAACAATTTTAGATTTAAGTTCTGTATTAATAATAATCGACGTTTCGACAAACTTATAGTAAATAACAAAACCTAAAAATAAATTTGTATTTGTATCATTTTTCCTGATGAAGACGGACGTTGAGAAATATTAATACAGAACTTAAATCTAAAGCCTTTTTATTTTATATAATGAGTTCTGAAAAATTTGTTTACTATGTTAAATATTGCACTTTCATTAGGAAAATGCGAATAATAGAAAATTAAGAAATTTTTTCTTATTAAAGTAAAAAGGCTTTAAGATTTAGTTCTGTATTCATTTAAATAAAATTTGACGTTTCAACGTGCTCTATGTACATCATCATCACGAAAAAATAATACAAATGACATATACAATAAATAAACAGAACATAGAAACAAGTTATTAGGTAACAAAATAAGTAACAGTAAATATTAATTTCTATGCTTCTCTTATCAACAGTAGATTGATAAGAGAAGCAATAGAAATTTATAAAGAAAAAAGATAACGAGCAGTGTTTTAAATATAATTTGGCTTTCTTTAATTACAAATTTATAAATTTTATAATCTAGTTACTTATATTGTTACCTAGTAACTTGTTTCTATATTCTGCTTATTTACTGTAAATATCATTTTTCTTTATGGTAATGTACGTCGGAATTTAAGAAATTTAGGCTAAAGATTTCACACAAGTAGTGACCAGAATGGAAGTTTACTTAAAGTTTTTTAAATTGCAAGATTTATGTTAAATTTCATGACAGCGTTATTAGTCACTTTTCTCAGTAAATTCTACTCCTATTATTTACGTTATAGTAGCTTAAATTTAAATTTATCACAAATAATATTATAATTTGATTTCTCTTTTTGCTTTTAATATATCATGTTTCACATAAGTAACAAAATAGCTTTAAAAAAAGCAGACACACTCATATAATTTTTATAACATTCGCACAGTAATAAAATACCCGTGAATTTTCTACAAAACAATCTACAATAGTTTGAAATTTTAGAATTCACAACCGACTGTAGTGGAAAAAAAAAACCAGTCGACAAACACATAAAAAAAAACAAGTGAAAACAAACTATAAAGTTTCACGTTTGTACGTAACGTATGTAATTTATTTCCGTGCAAAAACCGTGGTACGTGCCCGTGTTGAAACTTCAACCCCCCCCCCCTCTGAACCCTGTCTGTACGAGGGTGTGAATATGTTTGCAACAAAATGTTTTAAATGTAGCGCGAGTGGTCGTTGCGCTGACATAATTACAGTTTAAATTCTAACCTCATTTTTCGCCGTAAAGTGGCCAAGTGGTTGTGTCGGAATGGGTCGCCTGCGACACCTCGTAAGTGGCGGGCAAGTGGTTGCATATACATATCAACTGGATTTTTGTGACTTGTGGTCGAGTTGTCGAAAGTGGTGCGAATAAATAATATTGAGGAGTCATTTACAATGTAGGTGTGCTGTTTTAAGTACTAATTCGTTAACTTTATTTTTGTTAATGATATATGGTAGTGTGTATTAAGTTTGGCGGTAAAAGAATAAAAGGAAAATGACTGCTGTGAAAATGAGATTTTTGCTATTACGAATACATATTTTATCATATTTTGCACTATGAATAATTTTAATTAAAAAATAAATATTACAACATGTATATTTGAATAACAGATTATCATTAAATTATAAAAAAAATAATAAAATATATTATTGCAAAATTCCATTTGAAAATAATTTTAAAAATAATATTTTTTCTGTGAATTTATGAAAAATATTTTAATACGAAATAAATTTATTTATATTTGTCTTTTTTTAACATATATAAAATCGCATAAGCAAATTCTATGTCTATGCTGATCTAACACATGTATTTATTTTATTTACAAGTAATATTTTTGTACGTTTTACTAATTAATGTACGTAATCTTGTTAAATTTTGTCTGATTCTAAAAATAAAATAATAAATAAATTCTTTACTACCTAAATTTAAAAATAAATGTGTTAGAGAGAGAGAAAGAGAGAGAAACCTTTTTCTCTCTTTCTAACACATTTATTTTACGATCTTAACAATAATTTGAAACAATTAAAATATTTAGTCAATAAGAAAAGAGCGTGATGGTAAAAGCAATACCAGACATGTTTGTTTTCTTTGATATTTAGTGTCAATTTTAAGTAATTTTGATAAATGTGAACGTTTAATATTCAGTGTATTAGTGTTTTTTACTTGGTTTAATAAGTGTATTTTGTTGCAGAGGTACCAGTTTGTCAAATTCGTAAGTAAAATTTGTTCTAACATTTTTATTTTGTTAGTTTCCTATCAAACGTAAACAATTACATTAAAGCAGCTATGGGCATCAAGTGAAATATTTATATAAATTAATTATAAGATAATTAAACACTTGGACCTCACTTTTAAAAATGATTCTTGTCAAAATTACTTTTGACGTTTACTTATAATTAATTATTAAACAATTTTAATCAGTTTATTTGCATTTTGTAATATTAGATATAAAAAAATATATCAAAAATAGAAATACTACTAATATTTGATAAGAGGTAGAAATAAAAATTTATTTTAAACAAAAAAATAAAAGCACTTTTTCAAACTGGCCATAGTTTTGATTTTACAAATAAAAAATTTTACTATTATTAGCTAAATTTATAAAATATTTATCGCGTCAAAGTTAGTACATAGTTTGCTGTTAAACATCTATATAATTTATAAAAACATTTTCACTAATAATGTGATATTTTTAAAGGCATATATGTAGAAAAAAAAGAATATGTACTGAAAACAAATAATAAAATAAAATTACAACAGAAAATATAGTAAAATTGTTAAAATTACTCAAATTTTATAGTGTAGTAGTATAATAATTAACAATCAAAAAAGTGTTGAATAATAATTTAAAACTCACTGTCACGAATAATAAATATTTATTAATTATCAAGGAGCGCATATGTAATGAATATATGTATTATTTAATGGAAATATACAAATATTATTACTATCACCCTGGTATCAATACCAAGTTATCATATTGTGAATAAACCTGATATAATCGGTATTCCAACATTTATATTTAATATATTCTGCTCTGTATATCCGTTGTTTATGAGACACGCAATATTTGCATAACGACAGCCAATAGAAATAGGGGGAGAAAAAAAAAAACTGACGATCGTGTACACTTAGCTAATGGCTCTTTGGCCTTACTGATGTTCAACTGTCTTTGCTAACCTTCCAAAATTCGTAGTCTATTGATATGCGTATGTGTACTTGACTTGTCAAACATGAGGGATTTTTTTTTTCGAATTTATAGAGATGTAGTACAGAGAATCAATTATTATGTAGTCACATGCTATTTGTCGATGACATGTTATTTGACAGTTTTTTACTTGTAATAAGATAATGATTGTTTGACATGTTGGGCTACATTAGTAATATAAATTATAGTGTTTCAAAAATTGATTAGTTTTGTATGTGTTAGTTAATTCAAATATTTGAGTTTTTATTATATTTTTCAATTAGATATTTATGGAAACAAAAAATTATTTTATAATTTTTTAATGTATTTTTACACAGTAAAAAAAATCTGCTAAATTTGGCTTTAAAAAAATAATAATATGCTCTGTGTAAAAATAATACTAATTTTGTATATAAATTACATTTTGTAATAGTATTGGTGTTAATTTAAGTAATTATCTTTCTGATAACACCAAAAACAATTTATACCGTCCAGGATAGTCAAAAATATAATTAATGGTCGACAGTTTCACTTTGTGAAACTCTTTGATAGATAAAAGGTTTTTAATAATACTCATTTTCGTAAAATTTCACTACAATTTATTTCGTCAACAGACTTAAGTTTCGGCTCGCACCATTGTCAGTGTTATATAATAATTATAACACTGACAATGGTGCGAGCCGAAACTTAAGTCTGTTGACGAAATAAATTATAGTGAAATTTTACGAAAATGATTATTATTAAAAACCTTTTATCTATAGTCAGAAATTGTATATTCGACCAAAAAAATATAAATTTTCACAAATCACGTATATATATATATATATATATATATATATATATATATATATATATATATATATATATATATTTATTTTTAGTTTAGTTTTGTTTAGAACGGTTAAAGAAAAAATCATATATGTCACTCGGAGTAGAAAGCTTGTTTTGTGTTTCACCCAGATTGTTTGGCCTTGGCCACAATATCTGGGCTCAATACGATAATCATAACATAATATACACTGTAAAAATATAACTTAAATTTATGTAATTTTACGTAGGTTTTAACAGTAAAAATAACAAATACATTTTCAGTACTAGATTCATTGTTCTATTATTGTTCCTTTTTTAAAAAATTTATGTATATACATACAAAATATGCAAATATAACATCTGACGCAATATCAATAATTCTCGTCTAATTTTAAATTCGTAAATTATCTTGCAATATCCAAATATATCAACAATCATATGTATACAAACAACATTACGTATATGTATATATCGAGAAATGTTATGCTAGATAGATCAATATCCATTACATTATACATGTAAACAGATATAGCATTAAATCGGCGATGAGTAAATATTCGAAGCTATTGATAATTAAACCACTCAGAGCTTTCAGAACCGGGCACGGGATCAAAGAGTGTGCTACGCGTTCGGATCATTACGTGACCTCTGTACATATATACATACAATCAAACACAGTCCAAACACAAATTTTGTACGATTATGCATTTTTTTCCCACTCGTATGAAATCAAAGAAGTATATCGAATGTTTTAACGCATTTTACGCATATTTATGATTTTTGAAATCTTTCGAGTGAGGAATAATATTATACAGTGTGTCACATGACGGGTTTACGCTATCTGTGTTCTGAAAACTCTAGAATATTAATAAGGAATAAAAATTACTTTAAAGATTATTATTGAAAGAAATATTTCGTTAATTTTATAAAATTTATTTTACTCGACTATTCGGCTATCAAGGAAAAAGTTATAAACTTAAATTCTTAGAATCCGTAGCAATTAACAAGGCCTTTACCTTAAAGAAAAACATTGTAATGAATATTACTAATTTGTCTGTTTACTACTTTTAAATATTGTAATTGCCTGAATAAGATATTTTAAAAAATATAATGAACAATTTAATATTTGTAAAATTTTGTTTCCCCACCACTATTTGTATACTATATATATTTATGTAACTGTTGAAGATAGCCGAAAGGTTGAAACGATTGTCGAATCTTATTTTAAATAGGATACGCCATTTTTTATTTTATTGTTGAATTTAAGAGTATTTTAAATGTGACACATTAATACGAGTAACATTTTACATCAGTTTAACTGTTTTTGACGTATTTCAACTTTTTTGATTTTTTGTTTGAAATCGACAACATTTTTCAAGATCCGTATCTCGAAAATGCCATCAAATATTTGCAATTTCTAAAACAGGATAGTATTAAGGAAGCTTTAAACTATTTTTTCATAAAAAGGAATAATTAATATGATTTAAAAATGTGTCTAGAATATTGTTGTAAACTTGAAATTCAATAAAATATGAATATCTCTTTTTTTTTTCAAATGGAAATCCACATTTTTTATCAATTTTACGTTTTTCTAATGTTTTTCTAATATAAATACAAATTTCAATAGAAAAAATTGTAAAAAATTATTTACTTTTAGTTTAAAAACATAAAATAATTTATTAAGCAATTTTATAATATTATAGATATATAAAAAAATATATTAAAAATGGAAATACTATTCATATTTGATCAAAGATTTTTATTTTTAAGCTTTAAAAGCTTTAAAAAAATTATACAATTACTTACTATTATTTTTTTTATTAACATTTTTATTTTCATTAGAGAAAAACATAAATTTACAGTTCAAAAACACGTGTACTTTTGAGTTAAAAATAAAAACCTCGGATCTAAATCAAAATTTTTCTCAGTATACAGGTATTACAAATGTGAACCAAATACACTCATAAAATGTATATTTTATTCCAACGCACAATAATTTTGATGCCAACAGTAGATAGATTAAATTGAATATGAATATTTCTGATTTTTGAGAAGCTTTCTGTTATGTTGAATGATGTAAAATAGAAAATATAAAGTCGGTATATATGCATAAAGTACTATATGTATATGATGGCTGATCAACGCTCACTTTGATCTTGCATATGCGAACAGTTCCACACTCTGCGCGTATTTGCATATGAATGTTCAATGCTAGTAATTAATTTGTCATGATTTAATTGAGTTGTCGAAATGATTTTGATTCGAATATGAATTAAATAAAAAGGGGATAATACAGCCGAGATATTAATTCGAAAAATATATAAATAAATAAATATGTATTTGGCAAATAATGACGAAATAATCGAATAAAAACAGAACAATGATATCAGTAACAAAATCAAATTTTATATCATGGCATTAATGAAATTAAACAATAATATTGCCGGATGCGTACACAGAACCAATTTCAGTTTAAATTATAGTTTCAAATTGAACATTTGTTTATTTAATTTTATGGATATTGCACAAATATATGGCTTATATAGTTTTTTAATATATATTTTTAATATTGTATTATCTAGGATTTAATTGCAAATATTTATATTCAAATACAAATTAAACATATTTTTATTTTTATGTTTTTTTTTGTTTTGTTCTTATAAATATTGTATTTTAATAATATTGCATTATTAAAATAAAAAAGCTTTGTATATATTTTATTTAAATATCGACGTTTCGATATACTCTACATATATCTTTATTGTACATTGCATTTCTTGCACTTCTTTACACATTTGCAATAATCCAATTAAAATTTAAACGAAAATAAAAATGCAGTTTGTCAATTATTTTAAGTTGACGTAATATTTTGTCAATATGGCCGCCGAAGATATCAAATTAAATATAGTTGAATTAAACGAAACGAAACTAAAAATAAATAAAAATATATGTTAAGTAATTTTAACCTTACTAATAGTTGTAGAATAGTATGTATATATTATTTATATTTGTTACGTGATTTGCGAGAATTAATCTTTTTTTTGTTGAATATACAATTTCTGACAACCCTGGGTAATATACATTGAATTTCTTGAATTTTTACACATTTTCAATAATTAAATTAAAATTCAAACGAAAATAAATAACACAATTGTCAATTAACTTAAGTTGACGTAATAGTGTTTTCAATATGTCCACCGAAGATGTCAGATTAAATGCAGTTGACGTTGTAGTTAAATTTGTTGCTGCTACCAGTGGTGTATATAGTAACTAACTGCTTCATAATAATGTCATTATTGTACTCGTGACATAATGACCTCTTTCTACATACAGGCAATATGGTAACGTAATATTCTGATACGCTTAAAGAAAAATAATATTTTTAAACAAAAATTACTAAATTAATATCAAGTTTTTGAATAAAATTATTAAATTATACCAATCTGCAATAAAGAATTAAAAAAAAATAATGTTATCACATAACACATAATGAATAAGTGCGTCGCAATAGCATTATAAAATGTGCTACATAAAGCATGATTAACGCCAATAATTGCAGTTGGGGCACGGGTACTTTGTCTTATGGTTAAAATTACAAAATCCGCCCATTAAAAACCATTTAGAGCATTATTTTAATGTTGTGGGGCCCAAAACTCATCCATAGCACCATTTGGTTCACTTTCTTGCACTGTCTGTCCTCCTCTCCCCCATCGTATATAAATGGTTTACTTTTTTTTTACTTCATATAATGGATGAACGCATATTTCGGTTTCATTGCAGTGAGCGTAACTGAGGCAATTTTCAAATTATTTTTCCATCAACCGTAATAGATGTGTGTATCTGATTCTCTCGCTCGTACTGCTCAAAGTCTTGCATTTGCCTTCAATTCTTCTTTTTCAGCTTGGAGTTGATGCTTTAAGGGGTTGTTTTTACCCGTATACAGGATGTTTTACGATAATTTTACTAGAATATTTAACTTTTTTTTTTAATAGAAAAACAATAGTATTAAAATTTATAGATACAGTTACGCCCGTATGCCTCGATGTATTAAAATTACGTACTTATCAACAAGTTTTAACAAATATTTTAATTTCTACTTAATCGCAGTGAACTAATATGTAATTAGAAAATTTAATAAATTTGGAAAAATGTATCAGCTTCGCCGGGATTCAAACTCGGGACCTCTTGCTTCTAAATATGTATTAGTTTACCAAGATTAAGTGGAAATTAAAATATTTGTTAAAACTTATAATGTCGTTGCAGAAAAATTGCTTTAATAATTCAACAAAAACTTTATATCCTTACCTACAACATTAATTATATTAATCGTTCTCGTATTATTAAAAAAATCGTACAACAATTTTTTATATATGTATTTCGAAATATGTCACCATAAAATTATAATTATATAATTGCATTATAAAAATACAATAGTTTTAATAATGGGGTTGCATATTTTTTTTTATTTTGTTAATCAAAATATACATTAAAATAACAACGTAAATACTCGTATATGTTTTAAAGCAAAATTATTTATAATAAATAAGAAAATAAATTTTAAAGTCAAATTTGAATTTGTTCATCGTGACGTATTAGAGTATCAGCAAGTATTCAGCGCCTCTACCAGTGAAAACAAAATAGTGTTGTCTATGTCTGTTACGTTAAAATCAAAACCACATGTTTTTAAAAATTTATGTTTGTCTTTACAACGAAATCTTAAAAACACATTACTTATTTTGATTCTATTAACTTTTATAGTATGTATATTATAAAAATTAAAATACTTTTTTTCTTCTTGCACATGAAATTTGTCGTTTAAAGTTTTAAAAATGTGTATTCGAAAAAACTTCAAATTATTTATCAGTTAAAATATTACAAACCCTATCAAACACCCTGTATATTTGCAGACACCCTTAAATGCTTATTTAAATGCACCCTCTTTGTTCGTCGTTCTGCATTCTGATCATAGTTCTCGCTCGCGATAATTACCGCCAACCGAAAAGTGTGTGTGTGGCTTACCAGAATTTTTAATGCAATAAGTTACGGTTTTGTGAACGAATAACGTCAAACTCGCTGAGAACTAAACCCCAAACTCGACCCGGCTATTAAAAGCCACCCTTCTATCTTGCAATAACGGTGGACAGTTTTTTTTTTACTCGAAAAGTAGCATTTAAGACTAAAAAATGTTGCGAGCTATAAAAATTTACTCGAGGGGAAGTCGTTATTTTCGAATTTAAGTAATCTTCCTTTTATTGTTAGTATTATTAGTAATTTACAGTCGGGCCGATAGCGTAATTTAGTTTAATTTTATGTTAGATTAGAAAAAAAAAGGTCGGTGTTATTATTTCACAATAAAGTTATTAAATATTAAATTGATATTATGTTAAAACACATTTAATCTGTGTGGATAATATAAAGGATTTGGGAGTTGTTTTTGATCCTAAATTAAGATTCAATTTGCATATTAACAGTAAAATATCTTCTTCATATAAAATGTTGGGACGTATTACTAGAAACACGCACATGTGCAAATCTTCAGATACACTTAAAACACTGTTTTACTCACTTATAAGATCTAAGTTAGAATACTGTGCATTAATATGGAATCCAACATACAATAATAAACTCTATAAACGACATTGAGTCAGTTCTTTTTTGAAACTGATATGTATTCTTTCCATACTTACTCTTACTCATCCTTACTTTCTATATTTCAATTTTATAATCTACAATTTTTTTAATTTTTTTTTAAGTTAATTAATACACAAATAATAACTACAATTTCTTCTTCCTTCTGCTACAAGAAGTACAGTAAAGTCTCCCATTTATCATATATGTCACTAATTTAATAAGTTATAATTAACTATAGATATTTTTTTCATATTCTCTCCGTATTTTTATAAATCATTTACAAATTGTACATTGTATGTGAATATTTTATAAGTTTTTGTTCGTATTATTTGCACCATTTAATTGGACTGTTGCCTGTTTGGTGTAATTAAATAACTAAACTTGTTCCCGCAAACATTTCAATTTTGTTCGAAATCCAATTTCAACCAAATAAAACCAACACGGCATCACTAGTTCTAAAAAGATCATCAAATATGAAAGAGTAGGAACTTGGTAAAGTAAAATCCCTTTGGTGGTCAATGCACCTTGCTCCTAGCGGCTGCTGTCGGACGAACTGAACACGTTTCGTCTAGGGAGCTAGACGGGGCGCGATCAAACTATACGTGACTCTGTCTGCGATCTCCTATACGGAAAATTCTCGACGGGACGCGAATCTAAACTAGATAACAGATGAAATAGCACGTAGTGAAAGTTGTTTGCTGGAACGTCAGAGTGGACAAAGTTGCATGTGCTGCAGCAATGTGTATTGGTCATTTTTCATTCATACTAGTGGAAATGGACAGCGATTTTAAATGTAGTTTGGATTGTATATCGTGTCTGCTGACACTAGTAATTTTGTCGTGGATTGTAAAATAATATATTTTACGACTGTTAAAAAACTGTACTTTATTTAACTGCATAAAATATCTCTTAATAACAATTGTGAAAAGAGTTAAAAGAATCTGAATATTTATTGCAGACAGTCACAGAAAAAAAATTGCTGTGGCCACCATAAAACTGACTGTCATCATATTACATAAATTAACAACAACTACTGTAGTCATGGTAACTAAAAACAAAACTGTCTTGACGTAATTATGCCACCTATTTACATTATAAAAATATTATTGAAAAAATTTTACAAATAAAAATTGTTAGTTATAATTTGTTTAGCAACTTTTGTTAAACTTTTTTTTCGAAAATCTCTGTTGCAAAATATTCTCATACAAAAGTGGCATCAGTAAATTACTACTTCTGGTTGGCAGATCTTTATCAAAAGTTGATCAAATTGAGATATTCACCTTCGAAACTTAAATATGAAATTATATAACAATCCATTTAGCCAAATTTGCTCTACATATGTCCACAGAGAGACATCACGCTAAAAACAGTTGATTCGTGTTACGATAAGCCTAATTCGTACTTATCTGCAAAAAAAAATCAGTATATCAAATTTAGTATAATTACAATACCTTCCTTATCATATGTGCTATATCGGTTGATAAAAACAGCAAACATATAAATTTGTCACAATAACTTTTCTTTATAAATAAATCAGCATTTCTTAACAATTTCAAGAATCCACTTCCTCTTGTTTAAGTGAAGCTTGGTTCTCCTGATAGTATTATTATATTATTTGTTTTTATTAGTAACAAACAAATTAATAATTTTATAGAAATAATAAAGCAAATTTGAACAAAAATTTGTAAAATTTTAACTGCAGAAATATGTTTAGTTTTCAATAAGATCTGTAGTGGGAAAAATTAAAAACATTAATTATTTTTTAAATATTTTTTTTTGCTATGAACATGACGGAAAGATTAATAAATAACTAAAAAACTTCGATCATTATATTTCACAGCCAACTTGACGTTTGCGTGAGCTTAAACATAACCTTGATTAAGTTATCATGTCGTGTTTTACTTTTTCCCAACCTTTCTGCTGCTGAAAATATTTTTAAAAAGATATTTTATATAATTTCACCATGTGCCGGTAATTTTAAAAATTATTTCTTTATATTCTACGACAGATTACAAAAGAAAAAAAAACGAAATACGTTTTTAATATTTAAATTAACTTCAGTGACAGATATGTAAAATTAAAATGCAACTGTTCATAACTAACGTCAGATTATTTAATTAAGAAATAGAATTATTTCTATTGAAATAAATTTTATTATAGAATTAATTGTAACTAATTAGCGACATTTATAATTAAATTTTACGATTTTTACTACGTGTCTTTTGTTAATTGATATATTTTATTAAAATATTTTAATTAATTAAAGTTATTTAAATTTAGTCACTTTTTTTACAAATATTTTACTGTGAAAAACTATGTAAAATTACATAAATTGAAATAGCATTTTTTACAGTGTAGACTTATTGACAGATGTATAACACTCTAGGAGTAAATCACTGTTTTATTTTTATTTTGTATGTAATTTTCAAATTGTTTTAAAGATTTAAAAAATACTTATTTACATAATATCTTATTATCTAAAATTTATTTGTTTAATGCTAATATTCTGTATTATTCTATTAACTCTATAGTATTATAGAATTTAACTAAGATAATTAATATTATTGTAAATATTGTTATTATTTAAAGAAAAAATTGACAAAAATTAAAATTAGAATAGTATATCTATCTTATTGTCTAGTAATTAACAGATATAATAAATTAACCAATTTTTTAAAATAATTTAATTAGTAGTAAATACAAATTGGATAATGTGTTAAAATTAATTCAAAATTTATTAAATTTGTTCATAGTTGTTTTATTATTTAGTCATACTTTATATATATTATTAAATCAAATCATTTTTACGTACTCACAATATTTATAAATAAATATCTGATTTACAATATTGTAAAAACATTAATTGAAAAACGAGATTATTTATTGATGTCAATTTTTCAATAATAAATCTACAATAACAAAACTTCCCAATAAAATTTGACAATATTCACAACACAAATTTCCTGAACCGAAAACAAATGACAGTCTATATTCCCATTTCTGTATCCGGTTACAATTGATCACAAAACAGAATAAATAGAAATCACAGCAGTCAATTGGGAACCGCAGTGGAACTGTGACAAATGCGCCACCTTGATAGAAATTGAGATATTTTTCGTTTCTTACTACTAAAAAGGATGTCAAATCATATACGTCCATTTGGATATATATCAAATATGATTATATTGCTAGTTATTTGCAAACATTGGGTGTGTATTTGTCACTGATTATTTACTACAAGAAATGTTAATTTTGTTGCTGTACGTTTATATCTATCTATTACAGACCAAATGTTTCAATCTAGTAAAAATCAGCTTATTAAATATTGTATTTTAAAAAAATGTTATTGCATAAATATTGATATTTATGAATATAATATTCACGCAAAAAGGAAAATAGATATATAATTAAAGTACTAAAAAAACTGCATGTAAAACTATTTTATTATTACAGAGTTTTGTATCATTCATAACAAGCTTCATCACCTTTGTTAGAAACAATGCATAATAATTTATTTACACGCTTTGAAAATACATATTATGTATGTAATAAAATTATTTATGCTCAGATACTAAAACATCATAGAACATAAATTTAAAAACATCTGCTCTAATTTATATGAAATATTCTTTTAATATAAATATAACATCAAAGCTAAAATAGTTTCATATTTTATGTAAATTACATATTAAAATTTAACTGTAGTTTAAATACCTAATTCTGATACTATAAATGCATATTAACTAATCATAGACTTTGGATTAATTAATTTGTTATTTGGTTATTAAAATTAATTAATGTAATATATAATATTTGTAGAGGCATTTAAAAATTTATACAAAAATTATGTATACGTAATATATTCGGATTTTAATCTAGTCAACTGTGAAATGTATTTAAATTATTAATAATTTGAATTTTAAAATATTATTATATACGAGGAAGTTCAGATTGTCCGATAGCGATTATTATATTGTAATTATAAACAGCAGGAAAGATTTTATGTGTTTTTAAACTGGTTGATAATTATTATTTATAATACTTTTAGTACTAACATAAAAATTTCATATTTAAATATTTGATATATTTTTATCATCGGAGATTAGTTAAGCTATTTGAAATTTGTTATTTTGGTTTAAAATAGATATTTGTAATTTTATGATTAAAAATATTAATGTAAGACTAAAGCTCTGGAGACTGATTTCGATGGAGTTTATCACAGTGTGATAAACACAAATTTATTCACAAATTCAAAATTCAAATTTATCGCAGTGAGTTTATCACATGCTACATAGTATGTGATAAGTAGTTTGTATGTAGTCTATATGTTACCCGTTGCTTAGTTTGCGTTGGTTTTATTTGTTTTAAATTATAATCATAAAACAATTAAAATATTAGAAAAATTATCTAAATATTTTTTTGTGTGTATGACTTGCAATACCCGAACTTCAGAGTAAAAAGAGTGAATTGAGTTGAATAGCCGAACCCAACTTCTGTAGAAAATTTTTGTGAACTTTGAAAACTTGCATGAAGCTAGTTCATCATAAACCAAAAATATTAAAAAGATTATCTGAAGATATTTTTTATGTGTAATTTTCATTTCAAACGCACAAACTATATTCTGCATGTCAATTTTGTGGACTATAAAACTTGTGAGAAAATTGTATGAAGCTAGTTACAAGACTAGTGCTAACTAGTTTTATACCAGTTTTTCACAAATTTTCACAGTCCACCAAATTACCCTACTGCTCACAAATTACAGAAACACTATTTTCCAAATACACATAAATTAATTAAACACCATATACATTTTACAATAACAATTTTGATTTCGTAACATCACCCAATGGAATCGTATCTTGTAACCTAACCTAACCTAACCTAACCGAAGTAAACAAATGTTTCTTTTGCGAGCACCGTGTCGGTCACATCGCCGAATTTTCGCAAGCGCCAGATCCATTTACCGGCGGGTCCCATTTTCGCGTCCCGGAAATAACAATTTATTTATTTATCCGTGAAGTATACCGGCCCGCGCGCGCACCACCCGAATGGTTAGCGCCGTAACAGCCATTTCGGCCTGTCCCTCGACCGTTAACCGAACTCCGGGCCGGGCAAAACGAAGAACGTATCGCTGAGACGTTATATGTGTAGGCTATGAGCGGAACGGCAACGTTACCGGTTACCGTTTCGGATTCGGATACAAAGCTTATGTGCAAATAAATGGTTGACAGTGAACAGGAACGGACTGAGAATTTTATATTATTTGAAGATACTACTAATATATATTTATGTAAAACTTAAGAAAATATTAAATAGATATTATTTACCGATCGTCATATCACATATGATAAGAGAGATATTGTAATCATACCAAATATCGAGATTTTTACGATAAGC
Source organism: Clivina fossor (assembly GCA_963966155.1). NCBI lineage: Eukaryota > Metazoa > Arthropoda > Insecta > Coleoptera > Carabidae > Clivina > Clivina fossor. The sequence goes on along the minus strand of OZ014563.1, from coordinate 6,496,852 downwards.
ACAAATTAGGCTTATAGCAACACGAATCAACTGTCATTATCCTGATGTCCTTATATCGGTCGGTCTGTGAACAAGTGTTGAGCAAATTCGGCTGAACAAATTGTTATAAAATTTCATATTTAAGCTTCGGTGGTGACTATCTCAATTTGATCAACTTTTAGTAAAGATCTGCCAACCGAAAGTGGTGATTTACTGATGTGATTTTTATGTGTTTTACGAATATTTTGCAACAGATATTTTTCGAAAAAATTAATTTAACGAAAATTGCTAAACAAGTTATATCTAATAACTTTTATTTGTAACAGTTTTCGATACGGCTAAATAATTTTTTTATAATTTTTTATATTTTTATGATATATATAATTCTGTAAATAGGTGGTATATTTATGTCAAGACAGTTCTGTTTTTAGTTACCATGACTATAAAGTAGTTGTTATATAAATTTTTTTATTCAATAAATTTATTTAAGACGATGACACGGTCGGTTCTGTGATGGCCACAGTAAATTTTTTGTATATAACGACGCATAGTGAACATAGCATTTAAAATATTTGTTTACAATAATTATCTACTAAGACGAAATTTTTCAGAAAAATTGTTATTTTGCTGTGAAATTTTTGTGATGCGCCATTTGTTAATTATTAGACAGTGTGGTTAATTATACTTAAAAAAATTTGCAAGTAAATTAATAATTTAACACTATAATATAATTGTCTGTAACATCGTAAATTCTGTTCAAAATAACCGTGACATGTAATATGTATTTTATTCAGATATATACTACATATTTAACATTCAACAACAATACTACCTAAAGAAACATGTATATTTGTATTTGTATATACATCTGCTACTAAAACGTTTCCAAACTTTTATATAAATAAAGATTCAAATACACAAATCTTATACATCTAAGTCTAAGAAACAAACTGAAAACCAGTCGCTAATCCGTAAACCAAAAAATCATCCCCACGACTTGTACCTAAGTACACATCGGACCCATTGTTTACCCGTCCGCATAACCAGAATGCAGTTGTTTAAAAAGCGTCTCGTCTGTATTTTCGTATACACAGAGTAAGATTTCGGAAGATTTCTCGCTGGCGTGACTTGACTTGGGCGACCCATGCTAGTGGAATAAGAAACGCAAATACACCAATCCAGATGGTATGGTATATAAGATCAGACCTGGGTTTGGCAAAGGTAAGGTTAGGTTTCTCGGTGTACTGTACTAGTTTATTTGATTAGGTTCTGTGTCGTTTGCACTGTGCAAGCAAACAAAAACTGTACCGGACCGCACAACGGAGGTATATGTTAAAAATGCAGAGTTTTTCGGTGGTTGAAACTTTGAGAGTGTATCTGAAGGCGGGAAACAAATTTTTATAAAAAAAACTAGATAAAAACTGATATCACGCTAGAAACAATTGATTTATAATAAAAAGTCTAATTCAAAATTGGTATGTGTACAATGCCTCCCTCATTATATGTGGCGGTCGGTACAAATTTGTTTTCTTTCAGATTTGTATTAACTTTCATGGCAATTCACTGCATTAACTCATTTTAATATAACTTAATTTAGATTTTCTTTGTAATATTTCCATCAGCAATTTACTTTTAATGTGTTGTATAATTTAGGTCACGATATCCTCCCTAACATCGTATCATTATTGTATTAAATAACATATATTGTATATAAAATTTATAATCAATTTTTATCCATTAGTTTTAACGACAAAAACACTACTAAACTCTATGAATAAGAAAACATTATACATGCATATGAACATTAAATTTGTAAAAAAAAAAACTTAGTAATGTAATATTATCAAGATTATTTATGTAAAGTAATTTAAGATATTGATTGTCATTAAGTTTTGCATTTAATTTGTTTACAAGTAGAAGAAATATATAAAATTATAATGTATTAAAATATTAAATATTTAGAAAAAAATGCAATTAATAAAATGTCAAGATCTTGCCTACGTCTAGCAGAATATTTTAGTTGATTTTACATGTAACGCAAATATACATTATTTGATCAGTAAATTTAAAAAAACCAATTTTGTCAAAAATCATTTTCATAATGAATAGTAATTTTAATAATTTATTATTAAAATAATTTTTCCACATGCTTTTTATGTAACAGTGATAATTTATATTTTTAAATTTACTGATCAAATAATGTATATTTCCGTTACATGTAAAATCAAATAAAATATTCTGCTAGCCCTAAAGAAGGCAATAGCGACTGCCGAAACGTTGACTTAGTAGCTAATAAAAAACAGAATTCCGTCAATTACTAATTATTTATTTTATAATATTTTTATGTTTGTCGATTTCAACTTTAAAAATTATTCTAAAATTAAATAAAAGAATATTATCTTAATGTTTCAATTATGTTAGATTAATATGCAAAACTCTGATTTATATTCTTTTGGGTTTACTTTGTACAATATAGTTATCAGTGGAGCTTTTCGAAAATAAAAAAATCCTAAAACAATGATTTGTTTTGACCGCATATCGAGGCTTATTCAAATAACACCGACGCAACCGGCTACGCAAAATAGATGACTTTTATTTAAAATTTCCACACAGATAAAACGGCCCGAAGCAGTGTAATATTTCATACTTTCCATCCGTGTTGGCCATGCTTTTCAAAAAAAATAAAAGAGCTAATATTTTATGCAAACAATTGGCCGCCCGCCCGCACTCGCAACAACCACAAAAACGCATAAATACAGATTGGAAATTGTAACATAAAAAAATAACACGGTCGTGAACCGCATTGCACATATGCATACGATACAAGAATATCGTGTGTCTAAATAGTGGATGCAGATTTTCAGGATTTGTTATTGAAAACAAGATGTGGACAGAACTCATTGTATTAAATTAAAAACTGTTTTCAGATTAGATTTTGTTTAATTATTTTATAAAAACGACGTTTCGACAAGACTGAACGCTTGTCTTCATCAGATCAATTTTTTTATCAATGACATTAAAGTAAATAAGAGTACGTAGTTACTGGGTAACATACAAGTAACTAGATTATAAGAAAGGATGATAAGTTTTTATTTTTTTGATTTTTTCGATAATGATACATACCAGTATATTTACATAGATTGAAATAAATAATTAATTCATTTGATTCAAATTACATAGATCAATTTAAAAAGGATCTAGATTAAGATTCTCACAGTTAATATGTTCTAGATCATAAATTAATTTCGACAATTAGATTTTTTGCAGATTTGTGATTTGTTAGCTTTTTTTAAGATCATTAAAAGATTATTTCTTATATTTTTCAATTACAATAAAAAAAGAGGTAACATGGTTCCAAAGTATTCAATTAGTAAAAAAAATTGGTAATTTTATAGTATTTTTATTTTAATTAAGAGATATTTATATTTTTTATATTTTATAAAACAAGTAGTAGGAATAGAAAAGCATGTATGAGAGGAATTATGAATATGGATAAAGCTAAAGTTGCTTATCTGGATAGGGATGTTTGGAGGAAATTGATTTCGGGATAGTGGAAAGAGTTTGTACCACACCCTTTTGGGTACATGTTACGTACAAATAAAAGGTAAACCTATTTATTGAAAGTTACAGATTTCTAAAATTGCAAGAAATATAATCATGTTTTTCAAGTTTATATGAGTTTAATTTTATCCATTATTTCATTTAAATACTCACTAAATTATTGTATGCCTCCGACAATATTTTCATTATAATTTATTCTATTTTTCCATTTTACAAATTCAACCTTTCACTCGAATAAAAAATACGCAAAAATAGTTTTTGCTATATTTGTGTGTATTTATCCATCTGTGTTATATACATTTTGTTTGCAATTGTATGAACGCAAATCATACCAGCAGCACAACGTACTCAATGCTGGCACTATTATAAATATATGTATAATATAGGTAAACGATGCAACGCACATATTTACATAAACATAGATAAATGTAAATGACGGAACATCACAGACAGACAACTTTAATGAATTTGACATTAGTAGGTGGACGGACATATATATATATACGGACGTGTACAAAACATATGCATTCTATTCAATAAACGCGTCCAGTCATATATTTCATTTAAATCTAAAGTGAATTGAATAAATATGATATTATGTAAATCATTTTGTTTTTTTAATTTTTTACTTGTCTTAAGAATAAATATTGGAAATATATTTTTTGACGCATTATACAAATATGTATGCATGTTTATTAAAAATATATCTATATAGATAGACTGCTTTATTTGAATAAGTGTACGGGTAGATTATGAAAAATTTATTTTCTGTTTAAAATATCATGTGTTTAAAGAAATAATAAATTTTTTCATTGGAATGCGAAATAAGTATGCGACGGCGACGGCAATTATATACGATGTGTCTAAACGAATCATATATTCAATTTGTCTCAAAATTATATATTAATATGTCATAAGAATTCTATATACAATATGTTTTTATGCAATATATAAATATGCAATGTGTCTCAGAAATAAAAGTACTTAGTTATAATATATAGTCAAATTTTTTTTATGTACAATGTGTTTAAAGAATTATTTAAGCAATGTGTCCCGAAAATCATATATACAATTTAAGATTTCGATATCGGATCCGGCCATCAAATTATCTGAGAATAGGATATCAGAATCTTTTTGGATCCGGATATCCGAATAGATTTTTTTCAAATATTGAGAGCACTATAGTATATTGTAACTAACTACTGTAAATAATGTGACATTATTTTAGCAGTAACATAATTACCTTTTTCTACATAGGAAATATAGTAAGGTAATATCAATATTTTGATATTCTTGAAGAAAAATCTTATTAATTTACGCTGACTGTATATAATATAATTTATTTTTGTTAAAATCACATTTCAAAGAATAAACCAATACTTACATTCATATTTTTTATTTAAATTTTATCAAAACTACAAGAAAACTTTAAACCAAATATTGATATTCCAACTGTTTTTATTCTTGTAACAAAAAAAGAAAAAAAGAATTGGAGAAGCATCTCATCTGAGTTTGGGTTAGGTTAGAAATTTGAAACTCCATCAGGAAAGTTTATAGGAAACCTACGTAACCACGTAGTAGATATCATCTAAATTCATCTAAAATTAGAAGCCAGGGTGAACTATTCTGTGATGATCCCACATTCGCACTGAATCCAAACTAGAGCACGGCGCTTGCCTACCAACTTACACACGTATACCTATACCGTGTAGTACACCGGCATCCAATTCTGACGTCAACGCCGTCGAGTATCAAACCCTTAGGCACTTGCTACGACGCAACGATAGCAATCTCTTCGATGCGCTGTTGAGATGAACAGGCATTGGGATTGCACAGGATGGGCATTGCACAGAGGGATGTCAGAAAAGTTTAACCTGATTTTTGAAAAATTTGACGTTTTCAGAAATTGTGAAAGAAGAGATGATATAATTCTTATTGATTTGAAGTTTATTGAAGACTGTTGACTTGCGTGTTGCTAGATTCAAAACCAACCGTATAAAATGTCAAATTTATGTTAGCTAAGATGTCGAAAATTTAAAGTGCTAATACAAACAAACAAATGTTTCCAGTTTTAATATATATTTTTGATTAAAATACGAGTAAAACAGCTTTAGGTTATAAGTCTGTATTAATATTTATTAATAATCGACGATTCGCCGAACTCAACATACGTTTTCATTAAAAAAAACATACAAATGACATTTATTGTAAATAAACAGAACATAGAAACAAGTTACTATGTTAGGTATTTATGTTTACGTTGCCACCTGGTAGAGTCCAGTTTTATGGCCAAAATGTAAGTTAGTTACGGTCAACGGTAAGTTACAGTAAGTCACGATCAGCATACAGTCAAACATATATAAGTAAGATATGAACAAAAATTCATTTATATTTTTTTTTTCGAAATTATTCGTAAGTGCAACTTTATCTAGTCAGGTAATGGATTCATTTTAAATAAATGTTAAATTTACTCAGAAGAAAATTGTTACAATAAAATAAACTGATAAAATAAATACCACATAATATTTTTTAGATATACTGTTAAATATATAAGAGTTAATTAAATTATCAAATATATTTTAAAATATTTATATCTAATATTAGAAATTAGCATCATTTTCTTATTTTGGAAACTAGCTACTTTAAATATAAAATCTATCCAATCTTGTATTATATAGATCCTACCCAAATGACAAATGACAGTGATCCGCGGCATATACAAGGATTCGTAATCAGAGACGGTAATCGATTAAGGCTTAATTAAATATCAAACTAGTCTCATTAGCAATGAGTGCGCATACAGAGAGGGCCGACCGAATATTGCCATTATCCGGTCCGTTTCGATCCTAACCGTAGAATATTGAACAGCGCCGCTCGGTCAAAACGAGATGCTATATCTTTGTCTCTCTATACGCCCACATATTTATCAGGGCAGAAATTATCGGAAACTGATTCTTAATTTAGGTTTATAAACGATTTAAGCCGATCCCACGATTTGACCCACGATGGCGAATATATCAAAACAAAAACGAAAATAATTCGAACTTTAATTGTCTGTCATTTGTTTTAAACTGATTGCGGAGATTTTAAATAAATAGTTGGAAATTCTAGAAAATTTTAGTTTAATTTTTGACAAAATATATTGCAAAAGTATTGTCAAAATTTTAACATAAATAACCATACGTTTGAAATATTTTTAAAGGTTTTCTATGTTGATGTCTGCTTTAGGATTTAGTTCTGTATTAATTTTTATTAAAAAATCGACGTTTCGACATACTCTACATATATAGTACAAATAATATATACACTAAATAAACAGAACATAGAAACAAGTTACTAAGTAATAAAATAACTAATTAGATTATAAAATTTATAAATTATTAAATAAAATTTGATTTCCTTTATTTTTGAAAGATTTTTACTCTGTTAAATTATTATTACTGTGTTTTTATTACACATTCGTTAGAACAAAAAAATCTATTTATTATTTAATATTTGTTTTAAATTTAATGTATGTAACAAATATATATACAATATTATAAATATATGTTTTTCAGTAATTTGTAACATAATTTTTATTAATGTTTTATTTTAATTTACTATGTAATAATATAATCACGGAATATATATTTTGTGGTAAGACCTATAGCATTACAAAATATTTTGTCTTTTTCTATCAAAAATAGAATTTTATTAATTAAGAAAAGATAAGAGATTCTGTAACGCTACAGGTTTTACAGAAGTGATTCAAATGGACCCATCAATTAAAAAATTAAGAAAATAGCTATTTATACATACGGTATGTATACGCAATTGGCTATTTATACATACAGTATTTTTACGCAATTGGCTATTTAGGGTAAGTTAGGTTAGTAGGTTGATTTAGGTTTTTCTTTTTTTTTAGTATATATAAATAGCCAATTGCGTATACATACCGTATGTATAAATAGCCTCATCCAAAAATTAATATCTTCAATATATTGTTTTTGTTACTTATGTAACATTCATTATTAAAATGATTTTTGAGATGTTTTTAAATGTAACAATAATATTTTGTATTTTTTAATTTACTAATCAAATAATTACTGTAAAATCAACTAAAATATTCTGCTGTAAGTGTTTTTTGTTCTCTTGTTATATTTATTATTATATGTATAATTGTATGTAATATGTATACATATTTGTATTCATTGTAGAGCCCTGAAGAAACGCAATAGATAATGCCGAAACGTTGGCTTAGTAGTTAATAAAATAATATAAAAGATTGAATTCCTCAATTGCTAATTATTTACTTTATAAATATCTTCATTGTAGTAAAAGTTGCACTTTTTACAATAAAGTCTATAATAGTTCGAATTTTTTAAATGTACATTTAAGAACGTGATTTTCACAAATTTTAGAAACAAATATTTAACCACAACCTTTTGTAATATTAAATAATAAATACTATAATAAACCACTTTGCATAAGTATATCTACAAACAATAGGTAAATCAATTATTCGTATAATATTATTATAATACAATTCGTAATTGTATTTGAAATACTCATGTCGTTATTAGCTCATTACAATACCGTTCACATAACTTGTAACTTGTAATCCGTTTCTCCAAAAACGTAATTTGAACTAACGCCACCATGTTGATAACAATATACATATCTCCTGTATATGTATTCCGTTGTTGACGCTGAGTTCTCATGACAGATATTCTCATGGTCAATGAGTTGAATGCTTTGATCGCTGTGGGCCTCTCTGCAGAGAGAACAAGAGAGAAAGAGAGAGAGAGGGCACCAACGGCAGAAAAGTATCCACCAATTAACCGCAGAATGACTCGGCCCCGGTTATACGAACAATTATCAGATATTTTCATCTCTGAACATATTATATTCGGCGTACAGTTCACTGCACACAACATCTATACGAATTGACACACTACATGCCTTGTTAGAAAAAAACCGAGATACGAAATGAAAGATGAAGAAAAAAGAACAACGGACATCTAGGTAACTCTAACTCGGATAGTTAGTTTGCGTTTAGCGTCTTACAAGTGAATGTTTTAGAGTGATGAAATTTAATTTGTTTAGGATTTTAATTTATTTATATTTATTCATGCATTCTGTTTATTTATGTAAATGGTTTTCTCTGTATTCTTTTAGGGGGCGATCGTATACCTCAAAAGGAGTCGATAAACTTTAAAAACCTTAAAGTACAGATATGTAATATTACAGTTTTTTTAGTTAAGTCTATTTGTACAAAAAACGTTCATAAATACACATATATCTGTGAAATAAACTAATATCAACTAAAGTTGAGATTTTTCTCAAAATTTCACAACTTACTCAGTCATTGAATCGGCTAGCTAAGCTAGCTCAAGCATCAATGAAAGGCCAGATAACCATAGACACGTGTTTCGATCTTTAGGATCTCGTCAGTATGGTGCTTTGATCAGTTGCTGAAGACAACTAATACCAGTGTTACTTCTGGCTGGTTATTTAAGCCAGGTAAACTTGAATTATGTAAAAATTACAAAATTTTGAGATAGAAATGCAGAATATTTATAGTAAAATAAAACTTACAGATCTTTTTATAGTAAAATATTACTATTATTTCTTGTAATTTCGCTAATTTTTTTTACAGTGTAGTTAATTAACTGATTAAATTAAAAAAAATTAAGAACATACATAATAAAATTTGTAAGATATTTTAATTTTAAAAATCAAAAACCATGTATCAAAACTTTTTATTTAAAAAAAATATATTGTACTACTAATTGTTTTAAAATTAACAAAATACGCTGAGAACAAAAGAAAAAGCAGTAGGTATACAGATAATTATAATATAATTTTTTTTAAATTCTATTTAATATTATTTTCATCAACAGACAACTTAACTGGAAACACTCCAAAACATCATCTTATAAGTTGTTGGCTCTAGAGTTGAAACACAACAGATCATTGTTTGATAGTTAATTATTCTTATTACATATTTTTTTTCCATCGGTGATTCGTTTTGATCGGGTAACCTTGGATGTTATTTTCGTTATTAATAACCTTGAAATGATTATAATTTAGTGAAATCAAATGATGCTTACTTGATGCTTTTGATGAACCAACGAAATCTTGCATCTCATGCAAAATGATTATAGGAAAAAAAAAACAACGTCTAGTAGGGCTTTAAATGGATAGAGATGTTCATAATAGAAACATAAATACATTATGACTGCAAGAAGAAAAATAATGTTTTGTTAAATAATTTTTCTTTATAATATTGTATATTTTGTTATATTTAGAGACAGAAGAACGATATTATTTATATTTTTATTTTAACATAACTTAGTATTTGAGCTTACATTGTTAAATATAAGAAACTAATCAAAATAATAGTATATTATGTTACGAGGAGTTGAAAACGAAGATTATTATGTCCAGATATTTGTGGCTGAGACAAAGCAATCTAAACTAAACTAAAAATAAATAAAATACATGCCAAATAACTTTAACCTGACTAACAATTGTAAAATAGTATATATATATATATATATATATATATATATATATATATATATATATATATTTATGTTTCATGATTTGTGAGATGTGAGAATTAATCTTTCTTTAGTCGATTACACAATTTCTGACCATCCTGGGCAGTATACATTGCATTTCTTACACTTCTTCACACTTTTTCAATATTCAAATTTAAATTTTAGCAAAAATAAACAATGCAATTGTCAATTAACTTAACTTGACTTAATAATTTTTAATATAGCTGTCGGAAATGTCAAATTAAATACATATAACTGTATTCCTTTGGTCAAATATACAATTTCTGACTATCCTGGACGGTATATATCGCATTTCTTGCACTTCTTCACACATTTTCAATAATCAAATTCAAATTCAATCAAAAATAAACAATGCAATTGTCAATTAACTTAACTTGACGTATTAGTTTTCTAAATATAGCCTTCAAAGATGTCAGATTATACACACTTGACATTGTAGTTATGTTTGGTGCTGCCACCAGTGATGTGCTTTATAATAATATCATTATAGAACTACTAATATAATGACATCTTTCTACATAGACAATATGGTAACGTAATATTAATGTTATGAACCTTCTTGAAGAAATTATCGCTATTTATCCAAAAGAGTGTGGCACAAATACTTTTCACTAATTCGAAACTAGTTTTTTCCAAACATTCCTATCCAGATAAGTAACTCTAGCTTTATCCACATTCATAATACCACTCATACATGCTCTTATTTATTGGATTATTATTCCCCCCATTATTTTTTTATTTATTATTATTATTATTATTACTCCCATTATTTGGAAACTTTCGCTCACGCAAGACACTTTCAATCATACCACTTTATCTACTCATCGGACGTATACAATACAATGCTGTGTTATTAATCAATATAATCAAAACTTAAAAATTCTACATATATCCACTTTCAACTACTTTAATTATTGCTCATTTGCAGATGCACAACTGCATCTATAATCCGCATAAACTAAATCCGGAGGTATTTTGCAATTGCAAACAAACCCGAGCAGAACTTAATGCAATTGTCAAATGCACTTGTCCATTGTGTGTGTGTGTGTGTGTGTGTGGCTGGTACAACTAACAGCTCAACAACCGCATTCATTGTGTGTGTGTATACCAAATGCACAAGCGCAATGCACAAGCAATTAGTAAATTTTTTTAAGTAAATTAACTTCAATTCGAATTTTCGTACGTCTTGCGTACGCTACTAGTGTGTATAAATAAAATTTAGCAAATTGTTTATTTATCGGTTTATTTTGTTTTAATGAAAAATATATAATGATGATACTGTGTTAAATTTTATTATTTATGCTAGTTAAAAACTGTATACTTTTCTCTTTCTAATGCAATATTTATTTTTACTATAAAACATTTGAAAATGAGAGCTGATTAGTTTTTGCAACATTCCATGGAGCACGTGTATATAAAAAATTAAATGCATGCCAATTGTGTATAGGTAAATAAAAACTACTAAATTTTATTTTATTCTAAAATATATTGTATAAACTAATGCTTAATGTATATAAATATTTGTAAATGTGTTTACGACAATTGTCATTTATACAGCATGTAAATAATAAAATTAAAACTGTTATAAAACGTGCATTTTCGCTACTTAAAAAGTCATAATCTTTGTCGTTTATTGTTGTTTTTATCATAATCGCAATAAAAGCAAATGAATTAGCATGTATGTTTTTTATTACTTAAAAATAATTATAAATAAACATTACTTTCAATTCTACTTAATTAAATTTTACTGTTGTACATGTAGAACTAATTGTTTACATACACAATTTAGCATTTATAATATTTAATTTCTCTTCTTTACATGTAATAAAATATAATTGAGAAATTGTGAGATTGTTGATATAATTGTTACTAACAAGCAACCATGTCGAAGTTGCTCATCGCCGATTTAAATGAGCTTGGGTATTCAAGTGAAACACTAAAAACTAAGCGACACGTATTTTTTTTATCGACAACCGTCAAAGGTTAGGGGATAAAAATCACCTCCAAAGTTTAGAGTAATATATATATAATTTTTTTCTGGAAAATTAATTCTAGTTTACATGCACGAATACCTTCTTTTCTTAAGAGCTATTAGCTTTTTCTATGCGATTTGTTATCCTTCTGCACCCCTGATATGTATTTTACTCTACATTTAATTGTTATGTAATTTTTTTCAAAATTTTGTGTTATTAAGACAGTTTAATTAAAAACAAAATTGACGTGTTTTTGATTTTTTTTAATTATTTATTGTTATTTGAGTCATCTACGTTAACTGTTCTACATTTTATTCAGAGATGGAAATATAAACTATTTGCTCATGACATCATTTTTGTCTAATTTTATAAGTAATAAACTGTAAAATATTAAGTATAATACAATTTTATTATTTAAACAAAAATAATATTATTCTTTCCTCAATTAGTATTTGTACAAACGCATCCGATTCCCATCCAAACTGTGAACCCGAATGCTCGCGCTATAATTATCAGAGACATCGCAACTAACACCACGAATCCAAACACCAAAGCACCACAAGAGCCACACAGTACCAGTCTTCTGAATCCCATCCCCCCTCCCCCTCGGTTCACTTCACCTTGGTAGAGAAAACAACAACAAATTCAGACTAGTCGCGCATCTCTTTCGATCCGCCGTACACCCGCAAGTGTACCCACAACACCTCTCTCTAACATCCAATGGCACGGCACGCCATCCAGTTCAGTTCCTCGTCCGATACGGGTCATATCCCTCCACCCAATAACTCATCCAGGTGATGCGAGAACCGATGCCGCGAGCCGACCCTTTCGATAAATCAAAGCCGCCCCGCACCATCGTAGAACTGAAGAGTCAATAACGAATTTGCAACTCGCGCGTTGTAGACGATGCGAAAAGGTTTGGTCTAACAATCTTGGAAACAAATTATTTACATACATACACAATCACATGTACTCAGAAAAGTGTGGCACAAACTCCCGAAATCAGTTTCCTTCAATCATCCCTATCCAAACAAGTAACTTTAGCTTTAACCTCATTCATAATTCCTCTCATACATGCTCTCCTATTCTTAATTTTTCATAAAAAAATGTAATATTACGTAAACTATCACAGTAAAATTACAAAATGTTGTTATTTTTACTGTTAAAACCTATGTAAAATTACAGATATATTTTTTACAGTGCAGTTAACAATCTAGTTGTGTAGTTAACTCAGTGATTAACACAACAATGTTTTGTGCAACTGGCCCTTAGTGTGTCTAGTTAATCGTCTAAAAATGTTTGTGGCGTACCTCGTTCACATATCGCAGTTTCATCGCAAGCGCACAACATTTCAGCGTTTTCGTACCGCCGCGCGCGTACGATCTGCTCACGGGACTCAGAGGTGTTCGATGGCTTTTCTGTCTTGTAATTGCACGAAGTGTATCCCCCGATTTTCGTTCTCCGATGGCGCGCGGTACGGTTTAAATATCACACCACTCGATCTGCTCTGCTCTGCTTCGTTTCGATTTATTATAGAAAATGATTTTGTGAAATGATTCGCGGGGTTAATTGGTGTAATTAATAGTTTGCGATTCGTGGTTCTAGTTTTTTTTTTTGGTATCGCTGTTTTAGTTTTGGTAATTTTTTTTTTGGTAATTTAAAGGTTGATCGAATTATTTCTCTAATGATGAATAAAAAATCCGGATGTTTTTTTTGTTAAATAAACGTTGAATTTAGATTGGATTTTTTTGGTTTATACTGCCTGAAATGTTTAGTTTGTACACTAAAAAAAAAATATATTACTTTATTAATTAAACCAAATTTTTACTATTAATTCAAAAGTAAACATACTTTTACATACATACAATCATACACAATCACGCTATGTATCCAAAAGGATGTGGCACAAACTCTTTCCATTATCCCGAAAGCAGTTTCCTGCAAACATCCTTATCCAAATAAGCAACTTTATCTTCATCCACATTCATAATTCCACCCATACATGCTCTTCTAATCTACTTGGAAACTTTCGCTCACGTAAAACACTCTCAATCATACCATTTTACTATACATATTTTTGATCTGTAAAATTGAGTTTTTATAGTAAAAACATAAATAGATATATCATCAAATTATCATATTTAAATGTTACTTTTTACACTGGTCTAATCTTCAATTATGTGCAACTATTTCTTCAAAATAGATAAACATGTGTTATTTTTTTTTTAAATCTTTTCAGTCATTACAATTATCTGAATAAATAATATAATAGTTTATAACCAAGTAGAACTGTTTCTACTATAAACGTCTATTATTAATAAAAATTAATTCAGAACTATATCTTAAAGTCGTTTTATTTTAAAAATTAATATTTCAAAATTATTATTTTAAATGCCATACATACATGTACTGTATGTAATTTCAATAAATTATAATACAAAAAAGTAAAATAATAAATCTGGAAATATTAACATGTAATCTATTTGTGTAAATAAAATTCAAATTATATTTTTCTAAAAATACTTTGTCGACATAAAAATTAATACAGAACTAAATCCTAAAGTCGTTTTATTTTAAAAATTAATATCTCAAAATTATTATTTTAAATACCGTACATACTGTATTGTATGTAATTTCAATAAATTATAATACAAAAAATAAAATATAACTGGAGCTATTAACATGTAATCTATTTGTGTAAATAAAATTCAAATTATATTTTTCTAAAAATACTTTGTCGACTGAATATTCATTTGTTATTTATTTTATGCTAAAACTGCATTGTAGATATAAATATTAATAAGGACTGTTTTACTTGTAAATTGCAAGAAAATTTCTGTCGCATTTTTAAATATTTATAATTTGACTCATATTTTTATAATGTCCTCAAGGACTTGCTTTTTGTTACTGCAACACGTAAATAATTAAATTTGCACGAAAATTACATAAAACAAAATCAGCATTTGTTTGTTGAAAAGTTACATTTTACATTTTTATTATTTATTTATTAATAATAAATTTATAGCATAACTTTAAATAGTAAATAAAACATCAGTTTTATGTTTCTCTTGATGATGTTACTGGTAAAAAATCCAGTATCGATACGATAATTGAATTTCCCACTTTTACCGACATATAGAGAATAGAATGAGATATGAAAGTATAAAAGAAATAGAAGCATCTCTATAAACCCACCAGTAGCACTCATCGTATATAACTTAGACGAGTGTCTTATTTTCCTCGATGGAGTTAGTTTATTTTCCGGCCTGGTAGATGGATTAGTTCTGGGCTGCAACGCAATATATCAGATGTATTTTCGGGGTTTGCGATATATCGAATTACGGCAATGCGAAGCTCGAGCCGGGACCGAGTTGGAAGTTGTCTTCGGAAACTGATAGAATTTCTAGAGTTTTTAAGTTTGCGGTAAATAATATTTATTTCAACCGAGTCTTGGAAGAAGCTTTCGACTATCAGGAAGTAAAATAAAAACGAAAAAAAAATGTGATTTTAAAACTTCGACATTTTTCAAACTTATTGGACGGATAAATACGTATTTGCAATTGGTCGCTTGTTTTTGTAAATATTCGATTTATAGAATCTTATTTTCAACTTGGAAGTAAATCAGTTTTCGGTAAATACGGTGATTTACTTATAAAATTTCTGTGTCGTTTATACGGTTTGGTTTGGAATTGTTATAGAAAGAAAAGTAAATTTTGAAATTATAGTTGAATCGTTATTGTAACATTATTAGGTATCTCTGGTTATCAGTTGTATTCTCTGTAAAAACAAACCTTTTATCAAAGGTTTATCTCCATTGAAAATTCTCAAAAACAAGTAAAAATATTTGTCTCAACCATTAAAAGTTATTAACTCATTTAAACTGAGTTATTTCTTTTTCTAACACATATCCTAAACTCAATAACATAGGGGCTCATATTACAAGCTCGTATTTTGGGTGTTTTTAGTTCATTTGTTTAGTACTGCTCTTTATTACAGTTACTACTTTGTTTTTAAAACCAGTATTAGTTGAAACTGATTTTAAAACCGAGCTCGTGATAAAAAAATTCGAAATTCCAAAAAATAGTAGAAAAATTTTACTACAAAAATCTGTAATTTTATTTTACCATAAATATTCTATATTTCTACCTCAAAATTCTGAAATATTTACATAATTTATAATAATCAAATAAAGTAAGTAATAATAATCTAATAAGTTTGCACAATTACTTACTTTCTGCAAATTACATCACAAAGTTAATGTAGGATGACATATTGTTGATATAACTTCTTAAATTATATAAAATTACAGCTTGCATATTAATATAATAATAATAATAATAATTGCGTTTATTTAGCATTTGCTATACATAAATCTTACATATAGAATTAAATTTTTACATGTATAATATAAAATAAAATAAAATAAATGAGCACATAAAAAATGAAATATAAAAATAAATAACAAATAAATGAAGCATTTGGAATAAATGAACTACAAAATATGAATAACATACAATATATAGAATGTACATATATATAATATCAAATATATCATGAGATTAATTTAACCTTAACTTAATTATTTGCACTGTAATATTCTTTAATTAATTTCTTAAACCTATTTACATTTGTATTCTTTATATTTTCAGGTAAATGATTATATTTTGTAGCTGCTTTAAAAAATAATGTATTTTGTCCATGTTTTGTATTTTTATGTTCTAAGCAAAAATTTTGTCTATTTCTTGTGTCATATCCGTGTATATCAGAGAATAAGTTAATTGTTCCCTCAAAGTAATTTGGTAGCGAATTTAGTCTATATTTATGAATGAATATTAATGCATTTATTTCAATAATATCTGTTATCTTCAACCAATTTAATTTTGTAAGCATTTCCTTTGTACTAGTTAACCTATTACATTTTAAAATAATTCGCATTGTCCGGTTTTGCAAAATTTGAAATTTTTTATTATCTGTCTCATTTGCTAAATACAGTAAAGTTCCCATATAATAAAAATGGGGTAGGTAAATATCTGTAATAATTCATCAAAATAATGAGACTTAGTACATATTTTGTGTAATAATACTAATAAAATATTTTAACTGTAATTCATTAATTTCAAAATACATCCTATATGAAAATTTTGAAATGTATGTAATTATACCAACAATAATATTACAAAACTAAACAAATTTTATCTATATATGGAAAATTCCTGAAAACAAATTTACTGAAGTTCTGAAAATTTACTAAAAGAGACTTTACTAAAAAACTATAATATTAAATACATATGTACATTTCAATTGCGTAATATCATATTACATAATATTTGTAATAGTTCTGATATGTATTTTTAAACAATTATGTAAAATGTACAACAGTTGAGTAATTATATCTAGAAATACTGGGCATCATAATGTCTCATGGTTTGTAGGTAAAAATCAAATAATTTATTTTTATAGTCTAGTATAATATCTACAAACGGGTGCCCCGTCGTATTGCACCTCATACGCGCTAACAAACTCATCGTCGCCCGCGACTACAAAATGCAACTATTGCGGAGGGGCGTACTCTTTCCACTTTTTCTTTCGGTTGCTTTTGCTCGGCCGAGCTCTCTCGCTTTACTTTGTAGGGATAGAAATACCACGACTTACGCCTGTGTCGATCCGGTGAGTTATTGCCCGCGAGATTAATTTGATAGAAACGGTCGTGTGGTTGTTCGAAGTCGAAGCGTCGAACTTTACGTTTTCATACCTCGCCATAGTTTTCTCGGTGGTTTGCTTTTTATTCCGAGGTAATCGTTCTCGCTTGGTCTTTGCGCTCTTTGCTTCACGTTACCGTGAATCTATAGTTCGTAAAGAGATGGAAGATTTAGTTTAAACGAAGCTAGTTGGGGCTTTGACTATTTGTTATTAGAGAATTTATTTTCTAGTGTAGATTTCAAGAAGTGTTAAAGAGGACATTAGATTAGAATAGTAAATAGGTGGAATTTTTATAAATATAATTTGAAAAATAGTTTTCAAATTGAAGTAATTGCTTATTATTACAGATATATCGTACATTACAGAAAATAAAAATCCAAAAATACTACATAGAATTATCGTATAAATATTAATTTTAAATATTTTTATTACATAAAATAATAATGTTATTATTTTATTTTTTTTAGAAAATTGTTCAGTTTTGTTAATTAACTATCATAATTTTATTAAAAAATTCAAATTCAAAAAACAATTTTTGTGTCAATTACAACATTACATTTGAAATATCTGACAAGTTAACGCTGGAAGTTAGAAATATTACAAATCATACAAAAATTTTGACAAAAATTAGCTGCTCTTCAGTAATTAGTAAACTGGAAAAAAAAATCCGCAATTTTACATACAAAGCTGGAGATTATTTATATATAAATACTGGAAGTATAATGTAAAAACTTTCATAAAACATCTATAAATAATATTACATACATATTGTAAAAATATTAATGTCTGTAAATTCACACACTAAATTAAACATAATTAACTACTGTCTCAGTTCAAATATGAAAATGTAAAAACAATCCAAAGTTAGTTTAATTAGAATTTAATTATCTTTTTATTATCTGTTAATTTGCAAAAATGATTTAATTTTTATTTTTTTATTTTTTCAGAATTTTGCTGTCGCTTATACCAGTTTTGCAAAAATAATGTAAGTACTATTTTATTTTCTAAATATTTAAATTTTATGATATTAATTATAAAAAAATAATTATAATTTATTTGTAATTCGACATGCGTATAAAATGTAATTTTAATAACAACACGATATATCCGATTACAGATATTGTTAAATATATATATATATATATATATATATATATATATATATATATATATATATAAAATAACAACAAAGCATTTATTTTCAAAAACAAAATTTATCTTTTTATAATTCAAATTGTAAAAATATTATTATTATTTCCAAATGCATCAATATTTAATATAAAATGAAAATAAATGGAAATCTGTTTGTAAATATTCGTCGAATTTACGTTAACAGTACATTGCTATATTTCAAAATAAACTTTATATATATATATATATATATATATATATATATATATATATATATATAATATATTTCAAAATTATAACAGATATAATCCTCGGAACACAAAAAATCATTATAATAAAGTAAAAAATAAACTTTTTCGAAATCATTATATTAAATTAAAAGGATTTAGACTATTATTTCTGTATTATTTTATTTTATTTTTATTATTTATTATTTTATACGTTACTTCTGTATAATACGTAAAAATATCGTATTAAAAAAAATATAAATATTGGATGTCGTTTTCTTGAAAATGATGAAAATACATTTATAGCATTTCTATAGTAAAATCTATTTGTCTATCGGTTGGGTGTACGCTTATCTACAGTTTAGTGTGTACCAATATAGTATTTACTACTTTCTACCTAACGAAATGTTGCGAACTGTTGCAAAGTTGCTTGTTTGAATAAAGAATGTTTGGAGGAAACTGATTTCGGGATAGTAGAAATCACATGGCGTGATTATGTATGTATTTTATTATTTCTGTATTATTCTTATTAAAATTCGACGTTGCAATTCATGTGTAATGAGTAAAGAAAATAATAATAATATTTTATTAGCTTTTATTTATTATTATTATATTAACATATCAAATTAAAAGATATATATATTTAAATATTCTTCTATTGAGTAAAAGTAAAAAACAACATTATTTAAAAAGAAAAGTCTTTTTTATTTATATTTATTTACTCATCAGCGAAAAAAATAATCTACATTTCGCATTTTTAATTACAAACTGTGTTTTCATAAAGAAGATTCAGACGCGCAACGATTGAATATTTCGCGAAAAAAAGTTTCTGCAGATATAATTACATTTTCACGACTAGCTCCCGGGCAGGGGCGCCCCCGTAATGAAGGCGTACATTTTAACCACAGAAACGACGAGCGATAAGGCCAAGTGGTCACATTGGGGCTATCACAACTGAAGCAGAGTTAATACCACCCACCCCCCGGTCCCCCCCAACCTCTTGACTTTGCAATGAAAGTGTCAAATTACACCTTTATGCTAATTTCATTGCTGGTACGGCGGTTTCATTTGAATCACTTATTCCATCTGGAATAGCGATAGACATGCAAGGCGAAGCGCCCGCTCGTTTAAATACCGCATAGAACTAATTTCAAATTTTGCGCTATTTTCCTCTGATATATTTATGATTTCCCTAAGATTATTTTACGGTAATTGTTAGAATATGAAGCGTTTTATTTGCCGCGTGAAATAGCTGTTTAGATAGAGTAATTTATTTTCATGTGATTATGGTGAATAATAAAAATATTGTACAATTAAGATTTCTCGAGCAAGTAATAGTATTTGTAGGTTTGCATTAATGAATATTATTTGCAAATATTTAAATATACTGATAACTAATTACTTGATTATCAGAAAATAATATAATACTATAAATAGTATATGTTATATAGTCTGGCTTCGAGTTCCACTACACTTTTATTTAAAATAATTTTTGGGTTGCAAATTAAACACCTTATCATTTAGGTATAAAAATTAAAATTATTAGAATAGGATAAATTAATATTATTTATTAATGTAGAAAATTTATCAGTAAATATATTTTTAATTAGACCTAATTTATATAATATTTAAATTCTATATAATACAAACACATCTTCAGCAAATAAGCATATTATTATGTAAATATAGTTATTTATTGAAATCGTTTGAAATTATAGATGTCAGGTAAATAGACAGACGTCAATATACATATATAGCAGATTCAGTGAACATATAAATATCGTATTAATCATCACCTGAAAACTAAGAATTCCATCCATTTTTTTGCGATAGGAGAAACTAAACAACTAAAACACACGTTATATATATACGTATTATATTTACTATTACGTCGGTACGATATAACTATTCTGTTTCTCTATTTTCGCATACTCACTTATCGCTATACTTACACGTGTATGATGTATTACACTATATACAAACCAGGGACGTACTTGAAATTAATTTATTTTGATATTTTAAATTAATTTATTAAATAGAACAAAATTATTTTTAATGAAAAAATTTCTATTTCTAAAACTTGGATTTAATACAAATAAATAAAATTCATAAAATAAAACGGTTTTAGGTTTAAGTTCTGTATTAATATTTATTTATAATCAACGTTTCGACAAACTCAACGTTCGTCTTCATCAGGAAAAAAGATACAAATGATATTTACAGTAAATAACAGAAAATACAAACAAGTTACTAGGTAATAAATAAATAACTAGATCATAAAAATTTCATAAATTAATGGAAGTCAAATTTTATTTAAATCAGTTACTAGTTACAGTGATTGATATTATCTTCTTTTTTTTCATAAATTTTTGTTGTTTCTCTTATTAATCTGTTGTTAATATTTAATATTGATTGGCTTGAAGTGATTAAAAAAGTTTTAAATAACCATTATATCAAAATAAAAAAGCTTTTATATTTTACCTTACTAATATATTTTGGCATGTTTATTTTAAATAATAAAATTGTAAGAGATCTTTAAAAATAATACTTCATATATATATCTTATAACAAAAGATAATATTAAAATATTTTTTATGCAATTCTATTCTTCGAAATGAAGCATCTGTATAGTCATTCGTAACCCGATCCAGCTCTGTACGTAAATTTAAACCGAAACGAAACGCAATGAAAGCAAGAGTGAAAATCTAGAATTACGTTTATACGAGTACTTTACACTACACTTATTGTATACATACATACAGCCAGACAAACAACACACTCACACACACATACGTAGATTGGTTGGTTGTTCGCATAGGACGCTTAGCTAGACGCTCGCATATATGTTGATTTATGAAATCACCAGAATGATCGATGAGTCCAGTTTTCCGCCTAAATAAATTATAGATATACATACGAACTCATAGTCTAGCTAGATTAAAAAGGGCAATTTATATTTCTGAGGACTTTACTGATATTTATAATCAACAACTAATTTTTAATTGTAATTAAAGTAAAATAATAGCTAACTATATATTTTTTACTAAAAAAAATTTAATTGTGCCAAAAAAAATTAATTTTTTTAACTGCATACTAAATCTCCGAGGGGAGTTATAGAATTGTACGAGGGACCTAAAAATAAATGTAGTAATAGATATTATTTGTAAAACAGGTACAAAATTACGTACAAATATAAATTTTTATTTATACTAATGAAGAATAACTTTAAATGTACACAGTACGCTGTCGACTTATTTTGTGGCCATCTTTGAAAACTTTGCATTGATATTTTTTGACTACTGTATTGCAAGACCAATCAATACGAGTATTAACTGCAGATTGATAAGAGAAGCAATAGAAATTTATAAAGAAAAAGATAACATCAATCAGTGTGACTAGTAACTAATTTAAATAAAATTTGGTTTCCTTTAATTAAAAATCTGTAAATTTTATGATCTAGTTATTTATTTGTTACCTAGTAAGTTGTTTCTATGTTCTGTTATTTACTGTAAATGTCATTTGTATCTTTTTTCCTGATGAAGACGGACGTTAAGTTCGTCGAAATGTCGATTATAAATAAATGTACAGAACTTTAACCTAAAGCAGTTTTATTAAAAAAAAAACAATATTTTGGAACTATTAAATATAATAATTTTGTAAATAACATACAATATTAAATTTTAATTTGGAAGGTTTCAAGGCAATAATGGATCATTTAATAAATATATAATTAATTAATTTATTTATTTTTTGAACGTTTTGGTCATCATCAGTTACATAATATATAAAAGAAAAATATAAAATAATACAACTGAATTACATAAATAATAAAATATTATTTATATTAGCTATTGATGGCCATGATATAATGGCCGAAACGTCCAAAAAATAAATAAATAAATTAATAATATATTTATTAAATGATCCATTATTGTTTTTAAACCTTCTAAATGAAAATTATAATCGAGAATCAATATCAATTTTCCACATATTCAATATTAAAATATAGATCTACTAGAAGGTACAGATAAATTTAAATAAATATCTAAATTCGAAACGAATACAGTGTTGCTTCTTGTGTTCTAAGTGTAGAAGTTGGGAAGAAACTGTAGCTATATCTAGATGGACCATGGCTAGAAAACCTTCCAACTATTATTAATGGCGATTGCAAAAATAGTCGGGGTACGACTTATCGCGAGCTGAGATGTGGGATTAAATAATAGAGTGAGTGAGTGTGTGTGTGTGCCTTGAAAGTTGAAAATGAAGTAGATGAGAGGCAGTAATGGAAAATGGCGCATACAAAAACTCAAATCAGTTGCAATTAACTGGCTGGAAGTGCATAGCGAATTGCTTAACTAAGACGATTGGGTCGCGCGATTATTTGCTAAAGAAAAATTCAGAATTATAATGAATGTGCATTAAATTAAACCGAACACTATTTATGCGCGGCTATTTATAGTTTTATTTTTAAATTACGCCATGAAATTAATACAGTACCAGTTGAATTTGTATTGAATGCCGGCTGTTGGAGTGTGCGGGAAGAATGTTATGATGAAATATAGGTCTTTTGAAATTACATCTATCAATAATACTAAATTGTAAGAAGTGAGAAAAAGCTAACATTAGACAGAACAAACGTAATCAGTTTGTAGCGCGATATGATGTTCATTCAATACAGCAAACGTACTTTATTTCTTATTGAAACTTAAAACTTAACGAAGTTAATATTTTTAGAACTAACAGGTGCCAAATTGTTACCGTTAAATTATTTTTGTTGAGAGACGCTTGTTTGTGTAGTATCGATATAGTCTTACGTATGTGTTTTAAAATGGGCCTATATAGAAAATTTTTTACTGTATTATTTTTTGTCAGATAGTGCAATATTTACTATTGATATAGTATTGATGACAACGTACGTTGAGTTCGTTGAAACGTTGATTATTAATAAGTATTAATACAGAACTAGAAACTAAAGCCGTTTTATTTTATTATTGATGTTTCCGAAATATGAAACTAACAATAATTTAGTGCATCTACCTACACTATAAAAATTCTATAATTTTACACCAGTTTAATATGTAAATTTACAGACATCACAGGAATATACACTATGTAAATATAAAACACGTATATTTTATATAAGTTTACTAACTTTTTTGGTAAAAAAAAAGCATATATAATATGTTAAATTAATTATTTTACTTGAAATTATATTATTTTTAGAGAAAATATTTTTTTGTTATTTGTTGCATATTGTAAAAAAGAATGTTAAATATTTAATTTTATTTTGTTTGTTTACATTTAAAAATGTAATAGAACTATTTGCAAAAACATCTTAAAACTTTAGGTATATTTTTACACTATTCCGAATTCAAGACAAAACCTAAAACAATCATAAATGTAATACCTATAAAACTAACAACATTTTCGCAATTTTCACATTACATTAAAACCAAAGCTCGGTGCAATATACTGATGCTGTAAATACCTATCTAAAAACTTCCCAACCAATTTCGTTTCAAAATAGACACTACGAACAATACAAGCACAATTTATATATCTCGCCAGTCAAACTAAAACCTCTGTAAGCAAAGCTTTCTGTTAAAACATAACATATACGTATATAGAGAGAGAATACTTTCAGAAGCCTGCCAACTCAGTACGGTCACGTATACAGAAGAAAAATTGGAAGTACTTTAACTTCTTCATACGAAGAGAAAGTCAGTTCGTAAGGCAGCAAAAAGCTACTGCTTGCTTCAACTTTGTGGTGACTATGTATGTGTGTGTGTATGAGCGAAAAGATTCACGCGTGTGAAGCGACTAGGGACTTTTGGCGTTGCTGTGTTGGTATTTCCCACCTTTATAAAAGTTGGCGAAGGTGCCGGTACTGAAAAGCCAATTTCTCACCACGCGAAACTTCTTAAAATCTAGACATTTCGCACTCGCACCGGACGAGAGATTTAATGCTACCAATTTTGGACGCTAAGGTTTTTGCTCTCTGCCCCAAAAGGCTTATATTCAACTACTATATTGTGTACAGATAGTTCGAATTTTTATCTGGAAAAATCCTGTATCTGAAGTTGTGTCAGAATATAGTAAAAAATCTTTTAGATCTCATTATATGAAAATAAAACTACTTTTGGTTAAAGTTCTGTATTAATATTTATTTATAATCGACGTTTCGACAAAATTGAAAGTTTTTAGTTAAAATTTTAAAAAAGCAAAGGAAATAGAAGAATTATTTGCAAATTTATATTTATTAAATTTGTAGAATACCTTTTATAGTTTTGCTTAGAATCTTATCATAAGTTTGACTGTTTTTTCTAAAATTTAATTGAAATATTTCAATAAGAGATTACAATAAACAAATAGTAGAAATTTTAATATGTTTCATAAATAAATATTGGTAATATATTTACCGCCTATTTTTCATTTAGAATTCTTTCCAATTAAAAATTCTACCCAATATAAAAATTGAATTAATTCAATAATTAGTTTAATATACACTAATATTAAATAATAATACTATTTGATTAGTAGCATATTTAATTAATATTTATCTAATTTAAATTTAAACTTAATTCACACATGTTTTTGATGATTTTTTTAGTAATGAAATTTATTCCAAATAAACATACATTTTTTTCATTTTCAGTTTGAGACGAAAATATTGCATTGAAAGTTCTGTTTTTGTTGACATAAGCTGAATTCTTTTAAAGTAAAAAAAAAAGGTTGAAATAAATCGGTAAGCCGATTACGTCACTGACACAAACAATCTTTTGTATTTGTGAAATTTTTGCTTTAAGATTTTTGACAACAATGCATATTTTATTTAAGTCTGAAATACGATTTAGCCAGTTTTATATAGAAATCTACCTATTTATCTCTCTTTTTTTTTGACCGTCTGTCAGATTAAAAAATAACATTGAAATTCATTTGCGTAAAATTTTTAAAAAGATTTAAAAAAAAATGTTTATCTAAACGATTTTATAAAACCTTTTAGGTTTATATTCAATTACAATATTTAAATTATTTTTTTTTTATCAGGATTGCAAATATTTATAATTAGAAATTATTTCGATTTACTAACAAATATTTTTTTATCTAGAATTATAATGTTTGACACAGTAGATATGCAATTCTTTACATATTTTCAATAATAAAATTCAAATTGAAGCAAAAATAAACAATGCAATTGTCAATTAACTTAATTTAAATTAATAATTTTTAATATGGCCGTCAGAAATGTCAAATTAAATGCACTTGTCTTTTTTGGTCGAATATGAAGTTTCTAACAAGTCTGATGGTACACATTGCATTCCTTCAAACATTTTCAATAATAAAATTCAAATTCAAGCAAAAATAAACAATGCATTTGTCAATTAACTTACTTAACTTGACATAATAGTTTGCTCAATATGGCCACTGAAGATGTCAGACTAAATTCACTTGACGTTATAGTTATGTTTAGTGCTGCCACCAGTTGTATATAGTAACTAACTGCTGTATAATAATGTCATTATTGTACTAGTAACACAATCAACTCTTCTACATAGGGAATGTGATACACTGTAAAAAAATTATATATTTTTACATATTTTGTGAATGTAACTTTTCATAAAAAATATAATATTACGTAAATTTGTCAAAATATTGTTATTTTTACTGTTAAAACCTATGTAAAATTACATAAATTTAAGATATATTTTTTTACATTATAATGTAATATTAATATTGAAGAAAAATAATATTTTCAGATTGCACATATCAATTTTTTCATCTAATTTAGGTATAACTCTCTGCCCTTATATCTCAATAACCTTCCATCAAAACATTACACCATCATCTAACGTACCTAACCCAACCTCCAGTTCAAAACATAAAAAAAAAAAAAACTCATATCCCCCAACCTAACATCCAAAAGGTAACAGTCGTAATGAACTCCCACACTACCTCTATACTCACTCTTTCTTATATAAACCAGCACACATACCATAAATAACATTAACTTCGCAGACCAAGCTCGCCCGGTGTTGGGTACAGTGCGCCAGAAAGCGAGACATTAACAGCCGCGAGGTCACATAAAAACTCCGGCGAATGGGGCGCCGTTCGTTCCCGAAGCCCGGATTCGCGAATGGCCCGCCGTCCCGTGCACATCCGTACATCCTAATACACGCGTACGTATAAACGTCGTTTCTAACTACTTTTGAACACGGCCGTGGCTAAAAGCCCGCGTAAAGTTCAATATGGGTTATAGCATCATAAGACGATATGCGTTAAAGAGGCTTTATGATTGTTGTTTTTTTTTTCTCTCTTGTCTCTCTTCCTTTTTTCTGCTGCAGAAATGGTCAAAAATTTTAGAAGTAGAAATGCGGAAAGTAATTGTGTTTGTGTATGTATAAATATAACAATTTAATATTTTAAAACAAGACATTTTGAAGTCTCTATAAACCATCAGAATTTTTGTAAAAATTTACACATTTTATTAATATAAAAAAATGAAATAAAAACATATATACGTGGCGGAACTATATTTATTTATTAAAACACAAAATAAAAAATTAAAACTTCTGACAATATTATATTTAGAAATTGTATATTACATTTAGCAAAATATATATATTTTTCAAACCATTTTATTTAAAAGCTCTACCAAATTAATTACGAATTTATTTTTTTTATTTATTTTTTTGTTTATATATCTACATAAAAATGTTTTTAAAATATTTTCAAAAGTAATGCTAGAGATATATTCCAATGTTTGTGTTTTTGCTATGGAAAAAAAAGGCATATAATCAATTAACTCGGTGCGGCCTGTTGGTCACTTACCAGTAAATGACACCCAACAAAACACGAATCAAAAGCTTTTAACTGACAAACGACGAACGATAAAACAAAAAAAAAACGGCGCATCGCGACCGAGTATTTTTCATAATCGTATTAGCTTCGAACGACCAGCCTATTTGTTACCACTGGTTGAGGCAAACACGGATCATCCATTACTACAAAAACCGAAACGGTTTACCGGTTGCATTTTATATAAAAACAGAGTGAATTACTTTGAAAAATAAATATTTAGAGAAATAATGATATTGGTTAATTTTGATGAAAAAAATATAGGCCCGCATTCTCACCTCACTGTTTAAAAGTGATTTTTGTGAAAAGTACTTTTGACGTTTACTTAAAATTTCTCATTAAACAATTTTAAATAGTTTATTTGATTTTTATAATATTATATTATATGAAAATATATATCAAAAATAGAAATACTATTTATATTTGATAAGAGGTAGAGGTAAAAATATATTTTAAAGCAAAAACACTTTTTCATACACAAAAGAGGTTTGGCACGAAAAATTATTGAAAATTCTAAAATGTTTTTTAAAAGTTTAATAATGTTTCCTCCCAAACCAGCATTAGTTTGAGAATAAAGTTACTTAGCTATTATGTAGCTAATTTTTTTCTCTATTTTACTGAATTTTTTCAGATTTTGTTCAGCAAATTTTGAAAAAAGTTTTATTTTGAAAAAATCGCAAGGGTACCCCCCTTGAAGATTTTCAAAAATTT
Source organism: Clivina fossor (assembly GCA_963966155.1). Taxonomy (NCBI): domain Eukaryota; kingdom Metazoa; phylum Arthropoda; class Insecta; order Coleoptera; family Carabidae; genus Clivina; species Clivina fossor. The sequence goes on along the minus strand of OZ014563.1, from coordinate 6,468,148 downwards.
AGTTTTTAATTTTTTTCTACTAAACGATGTGTCCTAGAATAAACTAAATTATAGTACTCATTATTCCGCATTTTTCCATATCATGCTTATTTTCCTACACCTCATAGTTTTTGAGAAAAAAAATAAAGACCAAAAAATCAAAAAAAAATTCTAACGCCCAAACGGCACATGCTAGCAAATTAAAATTAAAACCAAATTATAGAACTTTTTATTGTCTATCAAAAAGTATTGTAAGTATTTCTCCGAATTTAACTCGAGAAAGAAGTATATCGCAAATTATCGAAATTGCATGTTAAACGCCCATACGAACTTAACGAACGAACACCCGGTATATATTAATCCGCATTTTCTAAATGTCCCTTGTAGTTAGACATTTAGTACAATTTTTCAAATTTAACCCTTCGTACCCACACTGGGGTGTGACATACCCCAACAAAAATGTTTTCTACTGTTTCATTTTTATCTTTCGATAAAAATGTATGGCACAAAGGTGTAAATAAAGTTAATAGTCCTTACTACTTACAGCCGTTTTTTCGAGCTCAGTGCATACATGGTACCCAATTTACAAGCCTGACAAAATACACTGGGGTATATTACACCCCAGTGTGTGCTTTGCGTTGTATATTTTATTCTAGTGTTTTTTTTCTGACAATTATTTTTCACACAGGTTAGTTGTATTAATATGTATTACTAAATTTTAAAATTATAATTTTACTTATTATAGTTATTTGCGCGCACAGTTAACAGACTCATTTTATTTCCAAAATATTTTGTACAGATAAAGAATAAAGTATTAAATTTTACAATAATATAATTTGCAGGAACAAGTAATTATAAGATATTTATTTTCATGTTTGTGCATACAGCAGACCAAAGACAGAACGACCAAAAATGTGTGTAAAATTTGCCATTTGTCTATGTGTGACGAACACAGAGCAATGATTTGTACCGTTGCGCTGACTAAAAATTCAATAAGTTTCGTTGTTTGGCTAACGTCACTAAATGTTCATATTAATAAAAATTTTATATAATTAGAATTTACAATTATTTTTTATATTATTGTACCCATTAGTTTGCTTTTATGTTTGTTTTTAATTGCTATTACATGTAATACTTTGAGAACCTGTTTTTATTTGTTTTGTTTTAAGATGATATAAATAAAACCTTTTGAACATCATGTATATTTATTTATTTTATTAAATATAAATTACACTTGTTAAAAACAAGTCTACTGAATAAAAACATATGGTTATTCTGAAATTTTATCTAATTTCTAATATTGTGTGGCCTGATATTTGTGTGGGGTGTAGTACACCCCTGTGTGTGTTGCGAGTAACAAAAATATAAGTGTGGGTACGAAGGGTCAATCAACTATATCTCAATATCTATTTTATTCTTTTTTACAAAGCTACCCTAAATAATTGTCTCTTAAAATATTTGTCATCTAGAATAGGTCTCCCCATATATTTACTAAGTACCAATACAGAACTGCTCATGCGTTCTATCAGGATGTAAATATGACGTCATAAGACATATAAGAAGATCCTACCAACCTACCGTGCATTAAACCTACCAAATGGAACTAGAGGGAAAAAACTCACACATAAAAAAATATGCCGAGTGCAAAATAAAATAAAATAATGTCTCTGCGCGCCCGTAAAAAAAATGTCATCGTATTCATTTGTTGTCAACGGTGGCTTGATCTTTTTATATTAGCCTGGTAAACGTACACGGGTACAAAAGACAGGATGTTTTGTGGAGCAATGCAGGTACCCAGAAATACGGGGTCGAATTCTAGAGCCGCCTTGATTTTAGTGTCACATTTACTTTCTTTTTTTTTCTTTTACTTGCTTTAGCCCACATTTGTGTGATCACCTGCCTGCTTTAAAAGGGTATGCTGTACACCGAGTACGGTGTGTATGTGTATTTTTCAGATTAAATGTTTAAGGAAATCTGAGAATATAGATTTACAATAGAGGATACCAGAAATATGACATGTTTTGAAAATCTGTTCATATGTCAAATATGAATATTTACATTTCATTTTGAATTGGATTTAAATGTAGGTAAATTCTATGTTAATATTTTTAAATTCCATATTTAATTATGTTACAATTTGTTTAAGAAAATTTTTTTTGATATATTATTACAGATTATTTATATATTAATATGGCTTATATGGGTCAACCATTAGAAGATTTACTTTATCATTTTAGAAAACAACATAATAAGCAAAAAATTCTAAAATATCAAAAAATTTAACTAATTATTACATTTAAATTTGTGCATCTAATAAATTTATTTCATTAACTTATTAGATAATTTTTGCACGTATTTTTCATTAATAAAATTAATATTATGTATATATCCACCAAAAACTGTTAGCTTTCCTCTTTTTGACTCAATATTTATCGTTTTACAAACTGTTTCAGCAACTTTCTATAGTAATAAATTTTGAAAACGAACACCGTAATTTTATTTCAAAATTTTAAAACCGTTGCATGTAATAATATTTATACAATTGCAATTACATTTTTCCAGTTATTAATAAAATTGTAGTTGATTATAAAAAAAATTATGACAATAATTTACATTTCTGTTATACTGCAAAATATTTTAAAAACAATAGAAATTAATTATTGTTTGTTGTTTTAACAGAATATATTCCTAATTAAATAAATATAGTAATTTAAATTAGAAAATATTTAAATCAAAACTGTTTTACATAAAATACAATTTGTTTTAATTTTACATATATTTTTATTATTTAAATATTATCTTATATTATTTTACATATATTATTTTAATATAATTGATAACATTTATTGTAATAATTACAATTTTATATTATTGTTTCAATAACTATTTGTTTTATAGTATAATATTAAATTAATAAACTTTTAAAGCATAACAATATTTAAATTTTACAAAAAACGAAAAAACTTAGTAATAATAATTAAAAATAATTTTACATTTTCTATTTGAAAATCCATACTTTTTCGTTAATTTTCCATCAAAAATACAACAAGATCCATTGTAGAAACAAGTAGCCATCGTTTGCCAGTAGTATTACGTGTTCCAATATTGGCTGAACGAATAAAACGAGGTACCAACATTGAAACGAAAAATCTTCCATTTCTCTGTTTCTATGGATTGGTTTGTTCCCGTTACAGCCCTTCTCTCTGTCCCTGGCTAAGTTCTTCTGTCGCCTTTAAACAGAAACGACCAAATCTTCTCATATTACGGGGCCGTCGATGCAACGAGACAAATAAAAAGATAGGAGCACACACACACACACACACACACACACACACACACACACACACACACACACAAATAGAAAAAAAACTATAGATATCCATATGAAAGAATAGATATGTGTATTTTGAGACAGGACCGTGCTCAAATTTGATATTTTTATATTAATTGTAAATTAACTTATAAGAAGTATTAATTTCTAATTTATTATTCGTAAAATCTCCGATATATAATTACACTGAGAAAAATTTTGCTTTAGATTTGAGATTTTTTCCTTTTTAACTCAAAAGTAAACATGTTTTTGAACTGTAAACTTATGGTTTTCTAATGAAAATAAAAATTTTAATATAAAAAATTAGTGTAAATAACAGAATAACTATTTTCGAAACTTTATATGAAATTAGTTAATATTTAGTTTAAAAATAAAACTATATTTGAACTGAAAATTATTAATAATTTTACAATAATTACATTTATTCCCGAAAAATACTACGGCTCGTTTTATCACCTCACTTTTAAAAGTGATTTTTGTCAAAAGTACTTGTGACGTTTACTTAAAATTAGATTATTTGCATTTTATAATATTATAAGAGATAAGAGATAAAAGTAAAAATTTATTTTAAAGCAAAACAAAGCACTTTTTCATAAACAAAAGAGGTAGGAATACACCTACGTTTCTAAACTAAATAATAAATAATTTTATACAAATTTTTTAAGATAATTATACTGTTACTATTATTTTTTTTCTATTAAATTTTTTATTCCTATTAGAAAAACATAAGTTTACAAAGTAAAAACTTTGGATTTAAAGCAAAAAAATTCAGTATTAATTACAAAGTTCAACAGACAGTCAGAATTTTCATATGGTAATTTTTGAAAAAAGTGCTATCTATCAATATTTTTTATATACCTTTTTACACGATTTTTTACTATACACTGTGTAATTGTAGAAAGAACATTATTAATAAAATACTTTTTTAAGTGTTTTATCACAACACAGGTAATGCCATTTAAAATTATAGTTATAAAATGTATTTTAAATCTAGAAAAACTTAAAAAGATATATTTGAATTTAAAGTTAGTTTTACATGACTTTGAACAGCGCCACTTAGTAGTTAATATGGAACAAAATATGAGTTATGCTTCATCATTTTACACACACGAAGAAGGTGGCTAGTTAAAAAGCGGATGTCGGATATCATAAATTACACGATGTTCAGACAGTTTTTCATATTCACGATTTGCAACGTTTATGAAAATGCAATTCCAACGTTTAAACCATGTTATTACTGCTACTTTAAATTAGAAACATATGCCTTTAAAGTGTTTGTACTATTACCAAAGATTATGTTCTCTTTGCTATTACACCGATATTACTTGTACGTGTAACTAATATTTATATTATTATACTTGCTAAATGTGTGAAATAGAAAATCAATTTTTTCTAGACACTAACATATATTTAAATAAAACAGTTTTTATAACTTAGTATGTTAGTTAAAATTTAAATTTTGTATGTTTACGTATTCATTGTATTCATGGGTTTGTCCATAAAATATATGACAACTAATACTTAAAGTGAAGACGTATACAAAAGTAATTAATATCGGAAACACGCTAAAATGGCGTTACTAAGCATAATTCTTTTATAAAACATTTTATTACACTTTACACTTTTGTTTGTATTCACTAGGTTCTTACATTATTTGTCTGATTTTGAATACAAATCAATATGAATAACATTAAAGGCTTTAGGTTGTAGTTCTGTATAAATATTTAATAATAATCGACGTTTTGACGTACTCAACGTACATCTTTATCAGGAAAAAATACAAAATACTGTCAAATTTCATTGAGTTTCACGACAATCTCACGCATTAAAATATGATGAGATATTTTATGTGTGACGAGATGAAAGGAAACGCAAATCGATCATTTGGAATGACATTCAGACCGAAGATTGATATTCTGATTAAAGGTGTAAGGTAAAGACTAATGGACTGATGAATCCTAGCTTCAATCACGGAAAGTGGAGGGAAGATTGACAGTCTGGCTGTACTGATTACTTTCTACCAACCACTTCTTCATTCACATTCGCGTTCCTCTGTTCTCTTGCTGTTTAATGTCAGGACAATGGCTAAACAAGCCTTTTCTTTACTGATTTAAGTTTCAGTGTCAAATGAGCTAAAATTACTTAGATCAGACTGTCAGTTTGATTGTTAAATGTAGGGCATTGTGATTGAAGTCAGAAATGATAGTTTGATTTTTCAGTCAGGTTGTCATTCCTGATTGACCGTGTGAAGCCTGTTTTATAATTTATTTTTTTTGCGAATTAATTGTTTATAATAATTTATAATTATTTGTATACTAAAAATTTTCAGTTAATTAATTTTTAATGAGTTAAAAGCTATGAAAAAGACAAACAAACAAACACCAATTAATTTTTATAACTTTACAGATTTATACACACAGTCATATATTTTCCACGCACAAAATTACGATCAATATTTTACATTTGTCCCACACGTGGACATTAACAAAACCGTGAAAACCTCAAAGAATAATTTAGATGACGGCCCTGTATCGTGGACACAATACCAGATGATACATTGTATGCGGTAGAATGAGCGAGAGGCTCGCCCGAACAGAGTTGAGTTGAGCGCACGCAAAGAGGCCGTATCGGATATCCGATGCCCCGGATATTATCTCGTATTGCCACGGCAAAAGGATTGCAAGCGCCCACCGACCGAGAGACATCTCATCTCTCTCTCTATAGGCCACACCATATACACAACTGGGCACAAACCTATTGATATCGATTCCGATATGTAATAGTGGGCACTGAAAATTATTTTTGTCAGCCATTTGGTACATTTGATATTTCAAAAATTGATCATTTTGGATTAATTGGTATAAAAATAAATCAATGTTTATTTCAGGGGGCGCCCGAGGGGTTTTTACTATAATATAACAGGAAACTACTTTAGGTTCAAGTTCTGTATTGAAATTTATTTATAATCAACGTGTTTCGACGAAATTCAATGCTCGTCTTCATCAGAAAAAATGATACAAATGACATTACCGTCAATAACATTACTTAGAAACAAGTTACTAGGTAACAAATAAGTTTTTTTATAGATTTGTAATTAAAGGAAGCCAAATTTTATTTAACTCAATATCTTCTAAGTGATGTTGTCTTTTTCCTTATAAATTTTAATTGCTTCTCTTATCAATCTGCTGTTAATATTGATAATATAGTTTGTATCAGTTTTCCTGATGAATACGAGCCTTGAGTTTCGTCGAAACATTAATTATAAATAAATTTCAATACAGTACTTGAACCTAAAGCAGTTTTGAAAGCTTTTTACTATGTTAACATAATTTAAAAAAAAAACGTATTTATTCTGCAAGAATACTGAGTCTATACAATATTTCTTGTCTATGATCTCTGTCCTTCTGCACTTTAAGCATATTTATAAAGCTCACCTAACTAAATACTAAACGAATGAATAAATACCCGCGCTTTGCCGCTTGCTCATTTACAGGGATCATATTACACGTATAATTTATATGAGATAAAATGTGTGCAGCTAATCCCCTTCTTGACCAGCTGTATCTCTTCTCTGTCGATATGTTTGAAAATGTAATCACATTTATATGGATTTATATCATAGATAGCTTTTCCATATAGATATAAAGATTTTAATCTAGTTGTGTAGTTTTATCAGAATGATGGCTATCAATTACTTTTGTCGTTTTATTAGATCGAAGTTTCAAAAAGAATTAATTTAGATTTATTCTGTTGTCAGTTAAGATTTTTTTTTTTTAATTGATTTCAAAAACGGCCAAATTTAATTTCAACGTAAAATACGAAAATGTAATGTTCTAGTTATTTGAAATTTTGATTGCTTTAAAATAATTAAAAATGACAAAGTAACTAGATTTAAAAAAAAATTATAAATTCTAATCTTCAGGCTTTCATGGTCGGTTTCCATTGAATTTATAGAATATTCTGGACTGATATGCCGTGGTCGATCACCATACATCGTAGATGGCATCCTCAGTGCCTGGTCACTGAATTCACCATTTATTCATTCAGTCACCAAGCATGCCATCTACAATGTATGACAAAAATTCAATATAAATTCAACTTTTTTTTGTTGTACAAACAAGTAGAACTGTTTCTACTAGATTATCAAAACATAAAAACTAAGAAGTCAATAGCATCCAAATAAATCCTCTATTGCACAACAGCAATAGAAATTTACGAAGAAGAAGATAATATCACTCAATGTAAAGGCACTGATTTAAATAAAATTTGACTTCCTTATTATTATTTTATTATTATTATTATTATTTTAATAATTTATAAATCTTATTAATCTAGTTATTTTATCACTTAGTAACTTGTTTCTATATTTTTGATGAAGATATACGTAAAGTCCTAAAGTTTTTATTATTTTATTAATTATTAAATTAATCATCATAAAATAAATATTAAAACTTCTGCACAAATTCCATACATTAAACCATAAACTGAAACACCGTCGACCACCCATAGTAAATCTAACAAGCCAACAAATATATATATATATTATATATATATATATATATATATATATATATATATATATATATATATATATATATATATATATATATAACCAACAAAACTAAAGTTAAACATTTTAAAATAAAACCATGAAAAGAACAAAATAAAAATAATACAAGCTAACAAGCTATCCAAGTAGCGGAGCCACTCTGAACAAATTTGTAAAACTTCCGAGAAAATAATCGGCTTGTATGTTTGTCACTTGTTTTTCCTTGGGGTTCCGACGCGATTGCATTCCCCCTCTACCCCTCTTGTTCTATGTATGTATTTTGAAACAGTTGAAATATTACCGGTAGCCACGGGACCACCCTGTTTATGTTGCGTGCTGGGTGACAAACCAATGGTCGCCTCCTTGATTTACCGACACCACAATGTGCGTATTATTACGGACCTTGCACAACGGCTATACACACAGTTACTGGGAAGATATAGAAGGGAGTTTAGATGTTTTAGGTTTATCAATTGTTTGGAATAGAACTGGATACATGTATGTCGGACACAAATACACAAAAAATTCTTTTTTTTTTTTTTTTTTATAATAAAGAACTTTATTTAGCAAAGCTATTCCAAATTACTTTTACAAATTTTTACATATATTAATACATTACGAGTGATTTCTATTAGTATATAACATAAATTGCCTTAACTCTACTTTAAATTTCTTAAGATCTAACATTTTTATATTATTAGGTAACTTATTATATTCACTAACACCTTTCACTAATACTGATTTTTTTAATTGTTCATGTTTTTTGAAATCAATATGGAAATGACTAGCACTTCTAGTGTTGTAATTGTACATTTCAGAATTTTTTTTATTAAATTTTAATAAGTAAGAAGGTGCAATTTTACTATTAATTTTATGCACAAAAACCAGACAGTTATACATAATATATCTATCCACATTCATCCACTTTAACTCTTTTAACATATCATCAATCCTACTGTATCTATCTTTATTCAAAATGTGCCTCATTGCTTTATTTTGTAGCTTTTGCAGCCTATCAATATCCCCCCTATTACACATAAGGAGAACTGACGCTGCATATGTAATATGGGGGAGTACAATAGAATTATAAATTAATATTTTAGTTCTAGTAGACAACATTTTTCTCATTCTTCCCAGAAAATTAACTTTCTTAGATACTTTTTTACATATGTAATTCATATGTTCACTAAATTTTAACTTCCTATCTATAATAATTCCCAAATACTTAATACTTTCTACTATTTCAATATTCTCATTTCCAATCATAATTTTGTGATTACTATTTTTTAATTCTTTCCACAGATTTTCAGATCCCAACATCAATACTTTACTTTTATTTATGTTTAATTTTAATTTATTAATTTTTAACCATTGATCTAGTGTATTTAATTCTGTATTTAATGTATAAATACATTTTTTAAGATCACTTCCTGCTATATACACCATCGTATCATCAGCAAATAAACTGTAATTACAATCTATAAAATTTTTTCCTATGTCATTAATGTATATTATAAATAATATTGCACCTAAAACAGAACCCTGCGGTATTCCCATTTCCACCATACTTTCTTCTGAATACACATTATTACATTTTACCTTTTGCTTTCTACCAACCAAATAATTTTTAAACCACTCTAAACATGTTCCTGTTATTCCATAATTTTCTAATTTTTTGACAAGCTTTCCTCTGTCAATAGTTTCAAAAGCACGTTTTAAATCAAGGAACACTGCCAAAATGCACTGATTATTATTATCTATGCATGTCACCCAATCATTCAACACACATTGAAATGCAGTCTCACAACTATGATTTTCCCGAAATCCTGATTGCTGTTCTATTAAAATATTATTTTTTTGTAAGTGTGTCATTAACTGTTCATAAACGGCTCTTTCCAATATTTTATCTATAACTGGCAACATGTTAACAGGACGGTAGTCTTCAATCTTATTGCTATTTTGTACTTTTTGTACAGGTACAATCGTAGATATCTTAAATTTATCAGGTACTACTCCAGTTTCCAGGGAATTATTTACAATATTTATTAACTTATCACCTATTACATCAAAATTGTCTTTTATCAACCATGTACTTATCTCATCAGGGCTACCTTTATTATTTAAATTTATTACTATCTTAAATAAGTTATCATACTCTAATAATTTAAAATCTTTTAACATGTTATCTTTTACAATTAAATTAGATCCATTGCTACTAACATGATTAGTATCAATTGAATTCACTATTTCTTTTATACTTTCGATATAATAATTATTGAAATTTTCAGCTAATTTTTTATTATCAGTACATATATTACCGTTAATTTCTATGTTATTAAGATTACATTTTCTATTTTTTGATACTAAATTTTTCAATGTTTTCCACATATCTTTACTACTGTTTTTACATTTGTCAACACTGTTTTCATAGTATAATTTTTTTGCATTTCTTATTTGTTCTGTAACACTATTACGTATATATTTATAATTCTCCCAGTCACCTATTGCTTCAGTTATACGAAATTTTTTTAGTGCTCTATCCCTACTTCTAATTACATTTTTAACGTTTTCTGTTATCCAAGGTTTATACTTATTTATATTTTTATTGATTGTGATCTTTGGCATAAATTTATCAATGGCATTTATGAATTGAGTATAAAAAGTATTATATTTTTCATTTAAATTTTGCTCTTAGATTGAACAAGGCGATAAATAGAGCCTTTACACTCTATTATTCTTTTTTTCTATTATTGTATGTTTAGGTAGAGTTTTTCTGCTTGTTCCTTGGTTAAGCATACCAATTTTTTAAGGGCTTATTGCAAACTGACAAAAAAATAATTAGGATTTAAATTTAATACTATTTACCAGGTATTTGTAAGGAAAAACTATAAAACTAGAAAAATATTTTGTACATTTAAATATGGATAAATAATGCAGCCCTAATAAATTTTTAAAAACTTTAGTAATGTTTTCTTGGAAAGTTGGTTACACTGAAAAACTAAATCCACATACCCATCTTGGGCATTAACTGAATCTACTCTGAAAATTTGGTGCAAATCGGATGAACGATCTAGGAGGAGTTATCATCACAAAATTCGAACGAATAAACGAACAAGCAAATGACGTAAACACATACACCCTCATAAAATAAGTTCAGATTCGTCATCTAGAGGCTATACAAAGGATTTCTATATATATATATATATATATATATATATATATATATATATATATATATATATATATATATATATATATCATTTTTAAAAATGTTACAGATACCGTACCGATCGCTATACCACTTTTTCATTCATCTAATTTTATTTTCGTCCTTGTAATCCAAAACAAATATTCTACATTTATATTTAAACCGAATCAATTACAAATCATGCAGTACAATAATTTATGAAGTAATTATTTTTTCAAAATTAACATCGATAATTTTAAAATTTTTAGTAGTTTTTAAAATTAGACCAAGTCGCGGGTAGATACATCAAAATGACTTTAGTTCGTATGTGGTCGAAACATGCAGGCAGGTCGTCGTTGCACAGTTAAAAATAACCGTAATAAAACAGTGAGTCAGTTTCGGAAATTTATGTTCGTCTGTATCATCGGAAAATTAATACTATAAAATTATATTTTAAGCTTGCCAACGATGAACTTAACGGTTTGAAATAAAATTATAAATATTCGGGTATTATAATCAAGTTAAGTTCATTATACTCGTAATATTTTTGTGTCTAAATGAGATATTTTTAAGATTGTTATATTTATTATAATGCAAACGGTACAACAGTAGCTTTGTTCTAAAATAAATGTTGTCTCTTTTTTTAATTGGGTAATATTTATAAATTTAAGAAAACTGCAAAATACTTTTAATGTTTGCGATATAAAAATAGTAATCTTCTGGCTTTCATGGCCGATATTCATTGAATTTATAGAATATAAAATTTATAAAGTAGATTGAGGACGGCATACCAATCTAGAAAATTCTATAAATTCAACAAGTCTATGCAAGTTAAACAATTTTTAAAAGTTATTATAGTTTTATGTCTGGCTTTACACGATCATTTTTCTGTACAAAAACATGTATAGTTTTCTGCGCAAATAAAATTTGTATTACATACTAGTTGGACAATATGTCAGTATGTGTACTTGTAAATGTCAGGATGTAATAATTTTTAATATTGTCATTTATATTGCTTGCTAGTAAACAATAATATTATATTAACATAGTAAAAGAATCTTTCAAAACTCATTATATTAAAATAAAACAACTTTAGGTTGTAGTTCTGTATTAATATTTATTAATATTATGTAACACGGTTTTGGGTACATGGCGTGATTGTGTATGTATGTATGTAATATTGTTAAAAATAATATTTAAGAAATACAAATGCATTATTTTAATTTGAACAAATTTTTATCCACATTACATTTTGTAATCTTACATTTTAATTGGAGATTATTTTTAGATTTAAATACACATGTTTTTTTAAATATGTTACTGGTTTAATTAGTTAAATGTTCTAAAATTAATTAATTATCAATATTCATTTCAAGAAATTTCGTGTCACCTGTATTTTCTTATTTCGATTTCTGCAATAAAATACGAGACAAATATATATTATAAATAAAAATATGAATATATTTTTATTCATATTTATAAATAGCAATACAAAGTCAATGAAACATATTTTTAGTAGGAAAAAAATATTAATTAAAAAACATCTTAAAAATTAAACTGCAATGATTTATATATTTATCGAAAAAAAAAATACCAATAAGTTCTATGTTTTATAGCTCACGTTTCGCTCACATAAAAAAAACCAAATCAGTATGATTTTATGATATCTCTTAAAGTTACCATAGCAAATTTATAATTAACCAAAAATAAAATACTGACTAATAAAAAATTTCGCTATAAAATTAGTTAATTTCGAATGCAAACAATATAAACAAAGATGAAAACGACCGCCGATGTGATTTAAGATAGTAATTAAAAAATAGTCTCATTTGATATATTGCTCTAAATTTTTTCAATAACAAAAAACATAAATAAAAATGTGCAGAAAAAAAAACACATCTATTTCGAATGGATCTGCAATTAAAAATAGACGGAATCGCGTACTTATCGATAAAGCAGGTGCGAATGCCATCTATTAGCAATAGTGAGAACTATACACAAAACTCGACAAAAAATTTGTCTTTGGACAAGTTCCAAATTGAAAACCACTGAGATGAAAATCTGGAGTTTACGTATGTATTTGTTTAAAATATTATTTAAGTTTGTATATAAAATCTAGTTTACTGATTAACAGATAATAAGAAATAGTTACTTTTTATTTAATTTAACAAGAAACTTAAGATTTTCAAATTTTGTTCCTTGAGTTTGTGAGGCAATAATGGATCGTAAATAAAAACACTTTTTATTTGGACTTTTTAGTCGCTTAATCGCAAGCCATCTTCAACAACATATATTTTTGTTAACAATTATTTTTACAATAAAATATAAAATTAATATTATAAATTAGGTATATACCAAATATTTTATTTTTGTTTACATGAGTATATGTAACAAGTAACTAATTATGTCTAATACTGTTTTGTCTAATTGTAACTAACCAGTGTGCGGCCAATCTAGATCTTTTATTGGTATTAAGACGAATCGATAAAACGGATTTTTAACACGGTTTTATTAATTAGCTTTCTTTCCTGTTTGTTTGTGTTTGTTTGTTTATTTGTTTGTGCGGTACATATTTACAATCGATTTTAAACTAACTTTCCGATGAGCTAGAGACTTGAAACTTTAAATATAGCTCAGAATTGGATAACAATGCAATATTGACTAATTAATTAATTGTGCCATATTCACGAATTCCGTACATTCGTGTATATAGCAAATTTTTTTTTTAATACAGAAACTACAGAGAACAACTACAAGACTAAAAAACAAAAAATAATTATTTAAATAAAAAAAAAATTAATATACCACTTTTTTAAACGGACTAAAAAGTACAAAATATTTTGTTCGAGCCTCCATACAGATTTATAACCTCATATAGATTCCTGACCCACATACAGATTGTCCTGAAAATTTGTGATTATGAATTTTTAATAGCTATGACAATAAGATTTAAAATGAAAAACGTGGGGCGCAACGACAGCTACTCCCTACACTCCTTACTATTATTTATTGCATGCGCCTTACGTTTTTTTGTTTTAAATCTTACAATTATTGTCATAGCAATTAAAAATTCACAATCACAAATTTTCAGAACAATCTGTATGAGGTCAGAAATCTGTATAGGGCTAGGAGAAATTATTTTATACTATTTAGTCTGTTTTAAAAACGTGATATATTAAAAAAAATGTATTTAAATAATTATCTTTTGTTGTCATAGCACAAAAACAGTATTTTGAACCGATTAAAAAAGAATTATCGATTCTAAAGAACTTTAAATAACTTTATTCACAGAATAACTACATTTCTAAATCTCTCTCTGTTCCGTAACGAAATGAAACAAATCGTCGATAAGTTTTAGGTTAGAATCCGGTTTAGGTTAGCGTTGCGTGTATGAAGATAAATAACAAAGAATTTTAATTGAAAAATGTGCACGATGTGATGTTGGAGCAATGCGACTCGTCGACCAGTTTAGCAGTTCATTTCGGGGCGATGAAATAAACATTAGGATTTGAAGAAAGATTGCTGACAGCCCGCAGTATTTATAACTTTATCGTGGCTATGCCCCTAAGATGATCATCTCACAACCGTCGCGCCGTCGACATTATTTTATCTATCTATAATTATTTAATGGAATTAATTGATACCAATATAGTTTTTTTTTAGCGATAGATAATTGTGTGCGAAATAAACTTGTAATTTTCGCACGTATTTAAAAGTTATGTTATGTTATCAAGTGTTATTTATTCTATTGGTAAAAAAAATTACTACTGTATGAAGGCAATATATTTATATATTTAAATTAATAATAATTTTTTTAATTAATACTTCTTATCTAGATAAATTTTTATTCCGTTATCTGTTATCTCGTCTAGATGATGATATCTTTATCTATCCCAACAATGAAATAATATATCTTTAGTTTAATTTAAGTTTCTGAGATGCGTACACACACATTGCGTAGAAAACAGTCTGCATATATGTATATACATGAAATGTGTTTTAAAACATATAAATAAAAGTAATTAAATTGTAATATACAGTGCATAAATACTGTTATAGTAAATATAAATAAAATCCTGTTATTCGTACATCTCAGATAACCATAAAGTACTGGAATTATATTCGAAATTATTATTTATAATTCACAGAATAGTGTGCTCTGAATTCTAAAAAAACATCACATAATATAACTTAACCCAACATTAACCTAATATAATTAAAAAAACCAAGCGTGCTTTGGAATAATATTACGTTTTTTAAACAAATTTATATCTATATTTTTCCACGATTCTATTTTGAAATAAACTATTCCACGTTGAGTTCAATTCTCTTTCTCTCACACAAATTTACAAATGTATGGTTAAAGCGAAATAAAATTATTCTAGTATTGTACTATCCACATTATTTCGTTGATGGTATTCAAAAGAACCGACTTTAATTCGATGCGCAGTTATTGTGTGAGCTAGTGCACACGTGCTGAACGCAAAATTTGAAACAAATTTTAATGTTATATGAATTTGCGCATATAGTTCTGCAATAAGTAGAGATTTGCGAATAATGTATGCTCAATGAGAAGCGTTAGGAGTATCGAAGTGTGAAAATTTATGGGGATTTTGTAGTTAATCCAATCATTATTTGTATTTGTTTAAGAATTATAGTAAATGAAGCAAGTGAATTTGAGAATTTGTGTAAAAAGAGTGTTGTTGTTTAAAATATTGATTTATAAATATTATATTCATTCGGTTAGTCTACGAATATCTTATTCTGATACTCAACTTTTTCTTGGTCACATTCATAATATTTTTTTTATAGGTTCATTTAGTTTTATTATCTGATTTATTTATACATAGCTGTTGCTATTATGCTAATTTACTAATACACCAATATTTACAATACATTTTTAATTTTGCTTACCAGACTTCAGACTTCTGATTTTTACAATTTTCAGAATTTTTAAAACTGCTGAGTTTTACAATAATTAAAAATAATTAGTTACTCGATTATATAAAAAAGATAAATATAAAATCTTGTACAATTTTTAAGATCATTAAAATATAGAATTCAAAAAATTAATTGTGACAAAACAAAATAATTTGCCATAATTTGAGAAATGCAAATAATTAAAAACAATATGATAAAATAAAAGTAATTTTCAGAAATTAACGTCTGCTAAACATTTCTATTCAGACAAGCAACTTTTTTCCATTATAATTTACAATTTTTTTGTATTTTACTAATTTTAGAATTTCCACTTAGCAAAACTTAAACCATGTTCAGATGCACAGTTTTTCACAAAATGTTTTTAAAAAACTAAGGGTTTTGATTCAGCTTTAGCTAGCATTATTCAAAATAATCGAAACATTTTTCTATATCCACACTGTAAAAAAATTGCAATTTTACATAGAAACTATAGTAAAAAAATTACATATTATTTCAGCAAAACGATGGTCTACATAAATTTTCTGTACAAATAATATAATTTTGTAATTTTAAGTAAAATAATTAATTTATCATATTATATACGTTTTTACCGAAAAATATACGTATTTTACATGTATATAATGTAAAAAATTTCCTGTGACGTCTGTAAATTTACATATTAAAGTGATGTAAATTAGTTGCTCCAGGTTTTTATGTAAAATTACTGATTTTTTTAGAGTTCATAATATGCAAGTTATTATTAAGCAAAAAAAAATCTCTGTTCATATCAGTGAATCGGATGATTTGGTTGCTTCTTTTTGTTTTTTTACGAAAGTGCATCTAAAATTATCGGTATGTTTAAAACGAAATCATAAAATAATTTTTATGTGCGAACATATATCTCTAGTTCTTACATAATGTGATAGTTATAGTCATTTTTTTTAGCAAGCGGAACATAAAAAAGCAATAAACTTGTAATTTTATTGATGAAACAGTTACGGAGCAGATAAAATTTATGTTAAAATTTTTAATAGTGATTTTTAATGCAAAACAATTAAAATTCTTTTAATTAGCATACGGCTACATAAAAATAAACTGACTATTTGAAATATATCGTACATCAATTTTACATTTAACTATTTGAAAATTCATTGAACTACTATTAAAATTGCTTGGGCCCTGTTTTATAAATGATAAATGATGAATTTACTTTATAAGTATATATTTTACTCCTTTTTCAAATAACTTTAAAAACAAATATTATTTCAACAATTTACTATCAGATTATTTTAATTTCACTAGATTAAATTTATTTCCTCTTTTTAATACGAAAATCTACAGAATAAACACATTTACTTATACAGTAAATTAAATAAGGCCTCGATAAAATTATTAAATATTGTAGAATATGTATACAAGCTTTTCACAAATGAGTCTACACTATAAACAAAAAATTACTTAAAACCTACATTTTTTACTATTAATTCAAAAATAAACATACTTTGGATTTAAAAATTGGTTTTTATAATAGAATTAATTTTTTAATAAAAATAAATAATAGTAAGTTATAGTATAACTATATATTTCGAAACCTTTTTATAAATTTTCTTACTATTCAATTTGAGAAAATATATACATATAATTGAAAATTATTAATAATTTTTTACTTCATTTTTCTTTTTGAAAAACACTGTGGCCCGTATTACGAGCAAAGTTATCTTGTCTGAATAGAAATGTTTGGCGGAAACTAATTCCGGCATAGTGAAAAGAGTTTGTGCCACACCTTTTGGGCACATGGAGTGATTGCATCAGGTTGGTGCATAATTGTCAGGCATTTTTTAAACAATATTTATTACGAAGAAAGAAACATAAAAAAATAAAAAATAACCCGCCTACAAAAACGCCTGATAATTATGCGCACCAACCTAATATATGTATGTGTATGTTTCATTTTTGTGTTTAATTATTTCAAATTGATTGTAACCCAACAATTTCGTTTTCATTTTCATGCGAATCTAAATAACTTTACATAATAAATTTGCTTATAAATTTCTTGTGTCTCACGTGCATACAAATGTAACATGCGTGTCTCTCAAACAAAACACAGTCTTAGTTTCTATTTATTGTCAATAAATGCGCGCGTTCTCTCATCGGTGGTAGACCTTCGACCGTACGACTAGACAGAAACGAAACTGAATTTAAAATAAGGGTACACACGAAAATGATATGCACGTATTACATTTGTATTTATGTAAATGATTTATTATTTATGTATTTGGAAAGATCGAAATGCGTGCATGCATCACATTATAATGTTAAATGGGAGTCCACGGCTGGATCTCCGGATTCTGTTATTTAAACTATGTGCCATTAGTCTCAAACAGGACCGAACTTACAGGGCATCCGGGATTTTTTTGAAACAGTAATTTTGTATAGTGAAATTTTTATTCAAATGGGATTCCAAAGCCAATTAGGAATTTTTAATAATTGACTTACGTCTGTACATACTAACTGCTTTTAATCCGTTCCGTTGAACGATGAAAACAAATTACGTGTTTCGTGGCTTGATTCAATCAAACTAGCTTGTTGCTTTCAACGTGCTACGTTTATGCATAGTTTTCCAAGGTTTAAAAAATTATAACTGTCAATCAATATTAATGGTAAGTGTGCTTTTATTTATTTTCCCATATCTGACAATCCTAAACTCATATCCTAGCAACGAAACAAAAAATAAATAATGTTTGGTTTTTTTCTAAACATCAAAGCCGTCAAAGTTTCGAGATTTTGTGCGATTTTGTGAGGTGTAAATTTTTACAGGGTATCATGTAACCATAGTAAATGACTCATAGCTTTGGAATCCTATTTGAATAAAAATTTCACTATATATACATTTGTAACAATCTATAAGTTTCACTAAAAACGATTTCGGAAAGTCCGAGCGGAAATATACACTTTAAAAAATAACAAAAAATAACTATTAACATTGACGTAATATTATATTTTTTCTGTAATAATACATTTATAGAAAATATAAATTTACATCAATTTTTTACAGTGTAGATAAATATAAAATATACATAAGCAAAATAATAACTGTAATTTGTGAAAAAAATTTGAATTTTTATCTTATAATCTATCTATATATTTTAGAAACTAAGATTAATAGAATATTTGACGTTAATATAACACAACTTTAAGTATTTATACAAAATTTTATGTTAATAAAGTAATAAACTTTTGAGATATTTGTACCTGTATTAAGCTTTTGTTCAGGGTGAATTTTATTTAAAAATATTTATACCGGTACTGCATTGATGCTATACTCCCCCGCTGGACCACATGTGTTGCTAAGAGCTTCGCCCTAGGGAGAACTTGCAGTCATTTAAACGCATCTAACTTAAACATGAGAAAATATTAAAAAACGCAACGATGAAAACAATATTACATTAGAAATATTCACGCCATATATTATAAGGGCTGTTTACATTTACCACTGCTTATATTTGCTGTTGCACCACATGCAGTCGAAAAAACAAAACAGATTCTACAATTTTTTCTTTAGCTCTGAAAAAAAAAATTAAGTGCATTTAACACTTGTCATAAAATAGACATTTACAACTTTTTAAAATATTACTTTTAAGAAAAAAATGGGGGTTAATTATTGTTGTAATATTTCTTGTATTTTTTCTGATTTATCTTAAATTTCAAATTTTAAAATAGATGTGAATACGTTTATTAACTTAAAAATTTTTTTACGTGAAACTAATATTATAATATATTATTGTAACATAATAAAAATTCATTTAAAACTTATTATATTACACTGAGAAAAATGGATAGTTACCGTAACGCTATTTATATTTAAAAAGGTGACACAAACACAAGATATTAAAAATAACAAAATAAGTATATTTAAAAATTAACTATAAATATAATAAAAACAAAAATTTAATACCATCAATTTGTATATAGTATTACAGTCTTAATTCTTAATATAGTATTGAAATATATATGTGAGTAGATTTTAAAAATGTATAAATTTGTGAATACAGTAAACATACTCGTATATTTCAAATAAATATCTACTTATTATTATCCAATTTGTTAAATATCTATTTTTCTCAGTGTAAAATAAAACGGTAATAGGTTGTAATTCTGTATTAATATTTATTAATAATCGACGTTTCGACGTACTCAACGTTACATCTTTATCAAGAAAAATGATACAATTGACATTACAGTAAATCAACCGAACATAGAAACTAGTTACTAGTTACTTATTTGTTACCTAGTAACTTGTTTCTATGTTCTGTTATTTACTGTAAATGTCAATTGTATCAGTGTTCCTGATGAGGACGGACATGAAGTTCGTCGAAACGTCGATTATTAATAAATATTAATACAGAACATAAACCTAAAGCCGTTTTATTTTATATAATGAGTTTTGAAAGACACTTTCATGCATTCGCGTAGAGCAGCGACAAGTTTCGAACAGTAATCTAAACTACTGATGTTTTAAGTCAAACAGTTGATCAAACTATTGTGGATTTTTTTTTATAACAGAAACACCGGTCAGCGGATTCGAACCACCGAATCAGTAATACCTGAAGCTTAAACATAAATGGCTACCACCCTAACATTTTTATATTGTGCTAAGAATATATCTTTAAAAAAGTGTTGTAAATATTTTAATAAAACAAATGAACTAGGTATAATTTTAAATAAAATATAAATATTCTTGGAAGCGATTTTTATAATGCATTTCAAATAACTTTTAAATTTCCAAATCGAAATTAAGATATCTTCCACGCTAATCATAATTATATTATTGTTACATCTGACATTTCTATTATATATGAAGTTAGCACAATAACGTAAATAATAACAAAATAGCATCGTTCTGCAGGGAAAAAAGCTTTCGTATAAAAAAGAAAAATTGCGCATGTAATTCCACAAGAACTAAGAGACTAACATACAGACAACGTAGATACACTGTAATCATAAATTTTAGCAAAGAATAAAAAAAAAATCCAATATCTTTTCATACACGTACACACACACACACAGACAGACGAACAGACAGACAGTCATTAATTGAACATAGTCACGTTATGATTTCTGATACGTGCTGGATACGTGCAGACCGATTTGCTCAACTTAGGAAATTTGATGAGTTACCCGTACAGAACCGTAACAGTATATTTTTGTAACAAAATTATTATAGCTACAAATATATACTATTCTACATCTGTTATTAACTGGTTAAAATTATTTAGTATGTATTTTTATTTATTTTTTTTTTAGTTTAGTTTCGTTTAGAACGCTTGAAAAAAGTCGTATATGTCACTCGAAATAGAAAGCGCATTTTGTGTTTCGTCCAGATTGCTTGGTCTCAGCTTTTCTTCGGTCACAAATATGTGAGCTCAACACAATAATTATCACTTTCTACTTCTCGTAACATAATATTAAATATTAAAAATAAATAGTTAGAAAATGGGTCAATTTTGTTAAAACAGTTGATTCCCCACTTTTCCACTGAAATCCTCATATGTTTTACATAACAATATTTTTACATAACTTTCCGATTAGTTTTTATATCGTAATTTTAAAATAAAACGGATTTGGATTATATAATTCTGTATCATATTTATTGATAATCGACGTTTCGACGAACTCAAAAAAAAATATTTTTCGATATTTATCTTTATTTTAGTACAAATTTCTCATTACAGGCCTGCAATATTGTCCAGCGCCATGCGGTAGGTAGTGGTCAACGGCAAATACCTGCACTAATTCAAAATTCACGAATTATGTAACGCGTTAGTTACACCGTATCGTGAGCTCTCTATTGTCCGACGACTCTTACAGGCGATCGAATAATTTTTATTTTAAGTAAAAATTAAATTTGGAAATTAGCATATTTTTTTATACTTTGTGAATAATTTTAAACGCGCGCATTTTTATAGTTCGCGTTATAATCAAAACGTATTTTTTTTTTTTTGCAAAGTTTGATATCTCTCTGTCACACGCAAACGAATTTATTCTTTCGCATGATAATAAATAAGTCACGTGATGTGATAGAGTTTGCGATGTTTTACAATAATTTGTTCAATGTTTTACCTAGATAAGAATGTAAGGGAATTTTATGGTGACATAAAAAATTGGATTTATGCTACTTATCTGCAAAATTTACTTAAACTAAAAAGTATTACACGATGAACTTTATTACTTATATTTTTTTTTTTTGCTTTTTACCGACCGTTATGTCACATAAAATAAGGCAGGTATTGTAATAACACCAAATTTTACATAGCGAGATTTTTATATAATAAAAAAATATGTATAATAAGTATTCAAAATATCATTGCAAAGAAACTAATAGTTTTTCTGCTACACATTTTTTTTATTACCTTGCATATTTCCTTTGTAATTATTGAAAAAAGATGATAAAATACAAATAGGTCCAATAGACAAAAATATTGTAGCAAAAGCTGGTGTTAGTCAGTTTAGGTGGTTCGGACATGTTGAGCGAATGTTTACTGAACGTTTGGTTAAAAATATTTATTTGAATGATTTTGATGGTATACGTTTGCGTGGACGTCCGATGAGTAGTTGGAGTGGTATGATTGAGAGTGTTTTGCGTGAGCGAAAGTTTCCAAGTAGTAGGAATAAAAGAGCATATTTGAGAGGAATTATGAATGTGGATGAAGCTAAAGTTTGGATAGGAATGTTTGGAGGAGACTGATTACGGAATGATGAAAAGAGTTTGTACCACACCTTGTTGAGTACATGGCGTGTATGTATAGACTAGAGATTAAAATTTAGAAAATGATATTAATATTAATATTAAAATTATAATCTATAATATCGTATTATACGATAGAATGTTTTGTTTTTATCCATCGAACATTTTTGTCACTTAACAGAAGCAAAAAACATATTTGGTAACTTTAGTTTTAGAATGCTACCATAAGTTACACACAAACGAAGAAATTGCCTGCAATTATTTGAAGTATATTTTTTCGGTAAATCGATTTACAATAATTATCTTTCGTAGGTAAAACATTCGTACCGAACAGAAAACAGGTGGAAAAAAATCATTGCAAACGCAAATACAAAACTCTAAACCTTGGTTGTCTTGCGTCTATACATATACAAACATTATAAGCGATCATGTATCGAACCAAAGTCTCTGCATCCCATGGCCAGTGCGCGATGAATAAATATTTGCGAACGCTATAGCAAATTTATGTGAACATGCAATAAACCGGATGAGTACATTCAAAAACAAGCAAACGTTTTTCAACCAACCCTCCCCCCCTTCCCCTTCAGCACGTCTGTATATATGGTACGAACACATGTGTAATACGAGCGTGCATACATAATAATTATTTGCGTTCTATGTCGTATATAAATTTCATCGACAATCATGCTGTTGCACTTGCGTTTTCAGTTCAGTTTAGCGCGGCTTACTAGGAAGATTTACAAGATCTACGATTTTGATTTTCTAAATTTTTATTCTAAACGGTAGATCGAATCAACCAGGATTTTGAACCGGAACTGAACCGAAAACCGAATAAAACCGTTATTTTTGCTAGAACAAAAATCGGAACTGAACCGAAAAAAGTATCGATTTATTTCGGTTCAATACATGTTGAAACATTTTTCATTTTTGGTTTTTTGTGGATAAATACTCAGTTATTGAAATTGAAAATGAAACTAGGGATCACTTTGAGGAAAGTGTATTTTTTTGATAACTTTTTGATAATAACTTTAATAATCTTTAAATAGTGTAAATAAAAATACATTGGAAAATAATTTAATAATTAAAGGTAATTTTTATTTTTTCTAATTACAAATAAATAAAAATCTAGTATACAAAAATTTGTTACGTTAACATTTGTTCTCTTATTATTATATAATTAAAACATGTACATATAAAAGTGTACTGTTTGAAAATTTATAGATATAGAAAAATAAATGAAACTGAGCATAGATGAATTGACGGGCTAAAAAAATTTGGTCAAATGATAAATTTGGATATTTTGAATTAGAATTTCAAATGCATTAGATGATAAATTAGCTTAGATAGTTTTAGTATTTCAAATAAGACATTAAGGGTAGTTTTATTATTAAGGGTAGTAGCATGTATCAAATTAGTCGCGCAACTAAGAGGCGATTAACGGTGCTTAATCCCCTTAATCGCGCGACCAATTTGGTAAATGCTACTAACCTAAAATTTTTGCTTTGTTGCCATATATTTTACATTGAATTTTTTAAAAATTTTATAGCCTATTTTCTCAAAACTTAAAAAAAATTATATTGTCTTGTTTTCCTCTGATGCATTATTAATAAGATACTTCAATTAATTAACTTTCTGAACTAATTACATATATTAGTGATTAAATTATCAAACATCTATATCTGTCATTGTTAAATCAATTAACAGAACTTACCAACCTGCAACAACATTTAAGCAGAAATCGGAATTGAATGAGTTTATAAACTTTCCTTATTAGTTAATCTAGTAAATACTTTGTTAGAGAAGCGATTCTTAATGTTAGTGCAGCGGGAATTTACAAATGAAAATATTATATTTAATCTATGGGTTCAGGTATTTGCAATAGTTAGTAAAAAAATCTACTATAGGATTTATTTATATGTAATTATTTATCATTGCTCGAATAATAAGGGTTTTATAAATATATGCCACCAAAGAAATCATATAAATTTTAATGTTATTATAAATATTTAAAAACATTTGGCATGAAATATTTACTAGTGCTTTAATTAATGAGTATAATATTTTAGTAAAAATAAAATATAATTTAACATATAATAATGTGATAATATTTTAATACAAATAATACATGTATATTTAAATAATACTTGTGGTAAATTTTTTCAATAGTCTGAACCAGGGTTTCGAATTGTAATATTTTTTGTTTTGGTTTAATTAACTATATATATATATATATATATATATATATATATATATATATATATATATATCGGTTTGGTTTCGGTTTTCATTCCGGCAAAAATAACGGTTTTTTTTTTCGGTTTTCAGTTCAATTTCAAGTGATTAATTTTTAAATTTTCTAAATATTTTTATTTGTATTAAAAACTTTTTTTCCACTATAATTTAGAACATTTTTGTTCCTACTTTTATAATAAGCATACGACATAAAATTGATACAATAGTATGATATGAATAATAATAATTATTAATTAATTAAAGGCATAATAATTAGGAGTATATAATATATAATAATTATATAATTTACTATTCGAAACATGTCTTTCAACATGTATCGAACCAAAATAAACCGATATTTTTTTCCGGTTCAGTTCCGGTTTTTGTTCCAGCGAAAAATAACGGTTTTTTCAGTTTCAGGTTCAGTTCCGGTTCAAAGCCCTGGTTTGAAATGTCTCTGGATTTTTTTTTTAATTTGATATTCGCATTCATCTAATATGTAAGTTTTTTTTAAAATCAATTTAAATTAATGTACTAAAAACCTTTAACATTGTTAAACACATTATCAGTCAACAGCATGAATAAGTTATCAAATGAGAGAAGTATTCAAACTGTCAGTCTTCCCTCCACTTTTCGTAATTAAAACTCGGATTTTAAAATATTTGGAAATTCGTCAATTCAGTCTTGATCTACACCTTCAATCAGAATGTCAATTTTCGGTCTGAATATCATTCCGAATGATTGCGTAAAGTCCGCTTTAAATACTTTAATGTATACTAGAACATCTATTGCAACAAACAAAATATTAAAAATCAATTATGTTCGTTTTAGCATATCCCAACAAAATAAAAAATTAGTATACAAGTACATTACAAAATTATCCAATTATCTTTACTATTTTCTTTTTCTTCTGCTGCGAAACAACTCAACAGAAAAAAAGTCAAATAAGCTTAAAAGAAAATTCGAATCTTTAACAAAGCCGGTACAAAAAAATTCGGCATCCTACCCTTATCTCGTTAATAATGCAAATCACAACTCAACCAATCCTTTTAATCATATTACGCTAACCAACTAACCCAACATAGGTACCTATACTATAGGCAAAAGGCAAAAGGATTTATCTCGCTCATATATACATACCATGCATATCCTTGCCGTAACGAGGATCCTTTCGTCCAATGATGCCCCCATCAGCAAAAGGGCCGCGTGACCGGTCCGTTTAATCCCTTTTTCACTAACGCAATCATCGTCTTAATACCATCGGCATCTTTGTGGAGCGAGCATTTTAGAAGTATCGCGTAAAGACGCTTGTGAGTCAGAGATTTTGATAATTCGGTAGCAAGCAAACGGTTAGTGGTGCCCTCTCACTGCCTGGTATATTTGGAACGCTTATATGTGCATGTTTAGCAGGTGGGATATGATTTGAATCAGGGATGGACTAGCCCCTAATAGAGTGGATTGGTTTAATTATGAAAGGATTATGTTTGGGGGTAGTTTTGGTTTGATTTAATTTAATTTTGGAAATTTTGGTGGAGTGCTTGAAGTAAATGGGATTAAAGATATTTAATGAATATTTAGTGTAAATAAATAAAATGATACATACATACACAATCATGCCATGTTCTTAAAAGGGTGTGGCACAAACTCTTTCCACTATCTCGAAATCAGTGTCCTCCAAACATCTCTATACAGACAAGCAACTTTAGCTTCATTCACATTCACACAAAAAAATACTCATACTATAAATGCCAACCCTGTGCCGAATCTCACAGCGAGCATGGGCTATTGTCGTCTTTGTATATCGAAAAAAAAAAAAACTCCTTAAATAGAAGCGCGTTTTGATAGAATAGGTACAAGTAGTAGTAGCTAAAGCTTCTGGGTTGCCTGCAGATTTCAATCTGTAAAAAAAAAACTGTTTGTACGTGCCGCTTTGGACCACAGAGAGCCCGCGTCTGTTTGCCCGAACCCGTCACCGCCACCACTGTCGTACTGCCACCATTATATTACTTCGTGTATGTATACATCAGCGCATGCGCATTCCGGCCGCACACAACTGGTTATTAAAGAAAACTTTATGCTTTATTGACGATCGCAAACGCAGTTTTTCAACGATATACATATATTTATTGCTAGATGTTGCAGAGCCGGTCTCATACAATAACTTTATTTGTAGACTGCAGATGCATTTTGTAGTTGAAAAATCTATTCATTTATAAATAGTATTAAGTTATTGTATTTGTATATCAAACCAGTAATTTACTGACTTACATACATGCATAGATAGTTATGCCATATATTTAACTAAGATTCTACGCAAAATATTTTATTCTTTTTTTTTCATTTAACATTTAAAATATTTTTTTTTTTTTTTTTTTTTCTTGCATTAAACACCATTAATTTTATATTTATTTATCTAATTAAACATTAGACAATTTTTAAATTAAAGAAAAATGCATTGGCCCTGCCGGGGTTTGAACCCGGGACCTTTAGGTTTCGCGCCTAATGCTCTACCAACTGAGCTACATGGCCACTACGACATGTCAATGCATTTTGTTTATTTGACTGGTCATGATAAACTCATGAATTTTATCCAGGCAAATACGATGTTGAAATATTTTACATCTAGCAATGATATTTTTAATTTTTATAAATTCTTTTGGTGTAAATGTTTAACTATTTTTATTTTTTTGCATTAAACACCATTAATTTTATATTTATTTATCTAATTAAACATTAGACAATTTTTAAATTAAAGAAAAATGCATTATAAAATATTTAAAATATTTAAATAGCTTTTTTATTTTAAAAAATTGAAGAATTCATCAAGAAATATATTTTTCTGAAATTTTTTTAGATTTATTAAAATTCTGTTTACTGTTTAAGAAATATTTAGAAATCTCATTGGGTTTCCAATGACTCTGGGCTCGTGCCCCATATGCCCTTATGTTATCAACGGATCAGTAAAAGAAACATTTCATATTTGAGGCGTATAGATGCAAAACTCACTATATGACAAAAAGTGAAAAATGAGATTTTGCGCGATTTGGACGTAGAATTTTACAAGGATTACGATATTTAAGTTAGTTAGAAAAAAACTCAGTATTTAATATGAGAAACACTCTTTAAAGTTTAGTGTTGGATGCAAAACTCACTACTTGCGTTGATAGTTTAGATGCAAAAGTAACTGTTTGCTTTCCACCAATAAAAATTTTATTGGTGGAAAGCAAACAGTTACTTTGTATAAATTAATGATGTATAAAACCAATGATTCACGATTTTAAATAAGTATTGCAATCTAGTAACAAGATTTTATCATCAAAATACAATTACACTTAGCTATAACATTTTTTTGCAAATATCTCAGAACTTAAAATTTGCAAATAGTGAGTTTTGCATCTATACGACTCATTTATAACATCTAACAGCAAATACGGTCCTGATTCCCTATACTTTGGTCCGTGGTTTATAGAGCCTTTTAATTTAACAGAACGCCAGACCGTGATCGTAGTCGCATATGCAATCCGTTTATATATCGGATCCGAGCAGTGCTTGTAATATTTTCAAAGTTTACGACTCTCTTAGGACGATTTACATTTGGCTAGGCTGTGTG
The DNA here is from genome assembly GCA_963966155.1 of Clivina fossor. Classification (NCBI taxonomy): domain Eukaryota; kingdom Metazoa; phylum Arthropoda; class Insecta; order Coleoptera; family Carabidae; genus Clivina; species Clivina fossor. Next base: position 6,439,595 of record OZ014563.1, on the reverse strand, counting down.
GTTCATGTCCACTTGAGGTCTTCGAGAAAAATGACGACGGCGGTCGCCATATGCTTTTCTTATTAGTTTTTTGAATGATTGTCGTCGGAGCAGTTAGAGGGAGAGAGAAAGAGAGAGAATATATATTTGATACACGCAACTTTATACTACTTGTTACGATATATTCTAAACTTCGCTATAAATATTTTATTATTGAAAATTTGTTAGCTATATGGATCGGGTTATAGGAATGTATTTATATTGTTCATTTGAATTATTGATACGTATATTTTATATTAATATAAATAGTAATCTGTATCGTGTATTGAAAAGTCTTAGACGAATAATACTAAAGATTTTTGATATGTGGACTCAACGTTTTCAGTACAAATTTAATGGTAATTCTAAGTTTAAATCTAAGAAGTCTATATTTCATTTGATGTAAACAGGTAGAGAAAGTTACAATTTATATTAAAATAAGCTATTACTAACTATCCTGGACAGTATACATTGCATTTCTTGCACTTCTTCACACATTTTTAATAATCAAATTCTAATTCAAACGAAAATAAACAATGCAATTGTCAATTAACTAAACTTGACTTAATAATTAGTTAATATAGCCGTCAGAAATGTCAAGTTAAATACACTTGACGCAGTTGGTTGCGCAGTTGCACAGAAAGCAGAAGGTCCCTGATTCAAACCCCAGTAAGGTCGATGCATTTTTTTATTTAAAAATTAACTACTGATTTAATTAGTTCATCAAAATAAATTAATGACGATTTAAGTCAAAACAAAATACTATAACCTAAGAGTTAATTTGTTGTCAGATATTTAATAAAAAAAAGCACTTTTTACAATGGTCCTTATCAACTAAATTCCAAATTAATTTACTAACAATAAAACCTGCGAATCAAACTTTGCAGAACAATAGCAAATAATAATATTGTACAACTACTATAAAGTTAACAAATCTGTGGTAGTAAACGTTAGTAAACAATTGTAAAACAATATTTCTATTACACCCGATTCTCGTCTATATTGAATACAATTCGAAAAACCTTGTTATATTCCATTTTTTTCATTTTCACAGACAACAATTCACCGACCTCCAGTAGCAGCCCGGTTATATAGCAAATGAAAAGTAAAATTACATTTCGTTTTATTTTGCACGATGCTGCGCGCTCTGTATTACACACTCCCCCAGCAAACTTTAACTTTACCCAACGTTATTTTTATTTCGGTTTTCTTCTTTTTTTTTCCGCCGCATTTCGTTTGTTTTTTTATTAACATGTATGACTTCATGTTTTATTCAGTTGCGTTGTTGTTTTGTTTTTGTTTTTGTTTTTTTTTTTTTGAAATTGTAAGCGAGTATGCCGTTCCTCGTTATGACGTCACTGACTCGCACCGGAAATTGCATTCAGCCCGGCAATTGTTTTCCATTTGATATTGAGTTGTTTCCTTGTGTTGTTTGCGCGGCAGTGCGCTTATGTTGCGTTGTAGTAGCAAAAACAAAATAAAAACGTTTTATGTTCATGATCTATTCGGGCGAATTGTGTTTTGGTGTCGGGTATGTTTGTTTTGTATACAGAAGAGGTTACAATTGACTGTGTCTGATTTTAAAATCACATTACATACGTTCATGTATTTTTTTACTATTAGTACTCTTAAGTGACTTTCTTCCTTTTTTATGTTTTTTAATCGAACATTGATTTACTTTTATTTCTTACACAACACTACCCATGTCAGATTAAATACTGTCGGAAATTTGTTGCTCCCTCCCGCCAAAATTATTCCAAATAAATAAAAAAGAATGTCCATACACTTCCCAGACTTTTCAGATGATATTAACCCGTGCTCAGAGCCGTATTTATGCACAGGCGCATGAGGCGCAAGCTGGGGCCTCGTAGCTAAGGGGCCTCAGATTTCAAATCAGATATCAGTCACAGAGATCAATTTGAAAATTATATTTTAATTTCTAGTTTCTAGTTTTAATTTACGAGTAAATTATATTTCAATACGTTTCTAATGTTGAGGTACTGGTGTTGTCATTGTCAATAAGGTAATAAAAACCTGCATATTAAGTAGGGTGGCTATCTGGCTATTGTAACAAAAGGGACTATTTTCTCTCTACCCGCTAGTTGCTACTTGTTTTCAAAGAATTTATGCAATGTTAAAAATTTGCGAAACAAGAAAATCTTACGAATCCTCTCGAAATGTATAAATTTATAAAAATTATTAAAAATTATTTGAGAAATAGTTTACATCAAAATTGTGTAATTTAAGCTTATTGTTTATTGAAACAGAGTTACAAAAATCTATCAATTATGATGATATTGTTGATACGTTTGCTAAGGTAAAAGCGCGTAAAAAGTTTATTTAAGATTATTATTATATTTATAGCCATGTATGTATATTCCTTTTTCCTTATGTTATACCTATACATTATTTTGTTTTGATTTTGCTGATTTTTTTTTATCTAATACCAATGTATAAACAATTTAAACAAATTAAAAACATTTTTATATAATAATAATAGGACTAAAACTAATTTTTTTCCACTGACAATTCCTTTTCAGTTGAAAAATATGTGCAAGGGGGCCTCATATTTCAATTGCGTCTGGGGCCTCATATTTCAATTGCGCCTGGGGCCTCGAAAGAGGTAAATACGGCTCTGCCCGTGCTTGTTGAAGGCTCAAAATTTGCATTTAGCTTAAATGGGGAAATTGCTTTTTTAGACATTTTGGGATATAACTTTTATTATATTTACTTTAAAAATATTTCAAAATAATCAACAAAAAGCTAATGAAATATGCTTTTTAGGAGTCCAAAATTTATGCCATTCCGATTATTATTAACGGAGTGGTGTGAATTTGAAAAATATGATTTCTGACTCAGAAAAAAGCTATAATGATTAAGGATTATTAATAATTAAATTATTAATAATTAAAAAATAGCAGATTGTACAAATCATTAAGTAGAAGCAAATACATAAATAGTACAGCAATCAAAAAAATAGCAGATTGTGCAAATCACTAAATAGTTCTATAAATTGCAATAAATGAAAAATATATTGAAGATTTATTTAACTACTAAATAATTTCACTTCAAACTGAACATTTTTAGCGAAGAATTGTGTAAAATATAAACTATTGATTTTATAAATTTTTCAACGAAATGCCGTAGTATTTAGTTTGAACAAAAATATTATATAGTTATCTGGCACATCTATTTCTTTTTACAGATTTTGATTATTTCGTTTCGATTTCTAGTTTTATTGAAAATTATATTGTTTTTTTTTTTACAAAATACCCTTTTCCTGAACCGTGTAGAAGGATCCATTTAAAAGTTTTGCAGAGGCATAACATTTGTTGTTACACCACAAGCATAAACTTTTTTTCATGAATGAGAAAAAAAAGCAAGAACTCGATTGACTATTTTATATCCATATGTATACTTTAGCAAATTATTATATGTACTATACATTTTGTATATAAAAAAACACACAATATATAAATATATAAATCATATCTAAAATAAAACTTATTATAATTTAAAATTTATCGATTAGAATAAATACACTATCATGAATTTCTAGAAACATTGTAAGTCAATATATCAATAAATCTTTTTAAAATATAACATCAAACAAATGACAGCAGTATTTTTTCTTTTTCGAAACAGATTTATTGTCTATAACATTTATAGAATAATGTATAATAACTATACATTATATATTTTTATGTGTATCAATAAATTTTTAAGTTGAATATTAAATATTTATAACTAACTGTTTCAATGCTTTGAAATTTTTATTTAATGTTACTGGATTTTGAATATTAAATATCTTATATTTAAAAAAAAATTGTCTATTTAAGTGTATAATAATATTTTTATACAGCATGTTTTTTAATAAAATTCAACAATATATGAAATACTACTTTTTCGGTTAAACACAAAAAATTAAGATTATTATATTTAGAATATTTATTAATATAACATCTATTAAATATTGCTTTAATAAAAAAAAATAATTGTAAATTCAATTTTGTTTTGACACAACTATAGTTTACTAATAAAAAGATTATATTCTGGCCATTGACCTTATACAAACTAGGCAATTTACAACACTTGTATATGGTTGCATATATCATATTTAATTTATTTTTATTTTTATTTTATACTTTATTTATCTCAATAACATTTGTTTTAGCAGTTTATTTTTATTTTATTCTTTAAACGTTTCAATTCACAAGTAACGGAACCATTTTCAGCTAAAATGTACAATTTTGAATGAGAATTGGTCATATATAAACAGTATTAACATTAAAATAAAACGGCTTTAGATTGTAGATTATCTAGAAAAATAAAACAATCTGAATAAAGTTCTGGAGTAACAGGGAAGCATAAACTATAATCTTATTGTATATAATAATTTAATAACGAAAATTAATCTCAAACTCCGAGTACAATTACACAACAGTATATTCTATTATAAAATAATATATATTACGGAAAATACGTGTTTTACATAAAATTACATTAATTTGAAAATGCACTACCTATGCAGTTAACCTCAAATCCGTTTAAAATCTAAAACTTAAACATGGAACTTAACCTAACAGTATTAGGGAACTAAAACTAAACGCAACAAACTACCACTACCTAAACTAACTCAACATACAATAATAAACTAGATAAACTCTCGCAACAAAAACAATTTAACTTATAATAAATAATTATAAAACAACTACCGGTTTGGATGTATTAAGCGAAACAACAAAACAACGGACTCAGAGCAGTAGCCGTGGCCGGCCCGGCCGGAGCGAATGGTCGAGCATATAGTTGGCATTTGGTCAGCACAGCAGCGGAATATATACAAAACAAACGAACAACGACTGTGGATACAAACACACACACACACATACTTGATCGCGAGTTTAAGATAACTATATAGCCAAGCTCGGCTGCTGTACTGTGTATTTAACATCGGTTACTACATGAACGATACACGTACGTGTAATATTGTAGAAATTACACAACTTTTAACTTTATCAGGCCATCGTGTTAGGTTGTTTGAAAAAGACGGCTGTTTATGCGAGTTGGTTTTCGAGTTGATCTGTAGTGGAATTTCATAAGGATTATCGTAAAACGATACACCAAGAAACTTAAACAAATGCCATATTACTTAAATTAATTCCTAGAGAAAGCATAGAGGAGAGACGAGCTCCTAAGCGTTGAAAAGTTGTCGAAATAGAATAAAATCAAATTTTATTTAGCTTTTGACAATGATTTAAAATAAAAACATTCGGTTAATTTTTACAATAAAAAGAAAAATCTTTTATTGGACAATTTCGGTTGTTATGTCACCATCAGAAGGTAATAATACAATTTTTTTTATAAAATTTGGTTTTATATATATATATATATATATATATATATATATATATATATATATATTCACGTTTCACCGAATGTCACTTCAATTGAATCTATTAATAAATTAAATTTTAATATATGACTTTGAAGCTATACGTTTGCGTGGACGGCCAATGAGTAGTTGGAGTTGTATGATTGAGAGTGTTTTGCGTGAGCGGAAGTTTCCAACTAGTAGGAATAGAAGAGCATGTATGAGAGGAATTATGAATGTGGATGAAGCTAAAGTTGCTTGTTTGGATAGGGATGTTTGGAGGAAACTGATTTCGGGATAATAGAAATAGTTTATGCCACACTCTATTTTGGGTACATGGCGTGAGTGTGTATGTATGTAATACATACTAGGAAATTTACAAATTTACATACATAATTTATCAAATTATTTACTTAATTATTAACTTGCATTAACTGTATTCAAAAGTAAATTTCAAACTCAAAAGTTTTAAAATTTTTGGAAACTTAAATATATTTCAGTAATTTATTATATTGACCCAAAAATGACCTAAAAATTTATTCACCCATATAGTAACATAATTTTACAATCTAATACTGAATAAAGATACAACGCACTCACCCAATAAGCAATCAAATAGACGTCACTATTAATTATTTTTGGTTCATCTTATTTGCCGAAAAGATTCCAATCAGCCAAATAAACAACCAGTACTCTATACGTTAATAAACATATTTAACTTACACGATCAACTGTACAGCTTCAAGATATTAAAGTAAATTTAGTCTATTTATTCGCTTGAAATGTTTTTAAGAAAAAAGAAATGTTACCTTTATTGTTACTTGTTAAAATTTTACATCCTGTTGCACAGCGCAGGTAAAACGGTTTCTTTTCAAACTATAGTTAAAAGGCTAAAGCCTTTTTGTATGCATTGTATTTGTAATTAAAATACATATTTATTGCGTAGATAAGCCATACGGTTGGTTAGTAACTGGCCGTGAGATAGGATTACAATTTTTACAATGCAGTTATCAGCAAAAAAAATCCTAACAAAAACTGATGAATTTGTTTTCCGTAGTAAAAACGATATTTGAAACTGGGAAGATATATATAATGGTTAAAAAGAAATTTAATATTTTGCTAAATAAAGTATTTTTAATGTTGATTTTTTTCATAATATGAAAATGATGTATTAAAAGCAGTGGCTTAACATCGGGTATGCATACAAGTACTTTGAATTAAATCTTTTTCCCAATTCACAAAAATTTAATTATAATGAATTTTTTTGACTGGCGATATTATTTTAAGGGTCGGTATTCTATGTTCTGGCATTGAGTAAATAAGTAATTATTTCTTTAATTAATGGTTCTGGTTAAGCGCATGAATACCTAACTGAGCTTTTAAATTAAGCAGCTTTTAAATTTGATAGATAGAACATATAGATTTAACCACTTAGTTACCAGTATACAAAATTCAGATGTGTTATTTGAATCAAGTATTAAACACAAAAAGAACTTTCTGTTCCAAGTGACATATACGATTTTTTTTCAAGCGTTCTAAACGAAACTAAACTAAAAATAAATTAAAAAACATGCCAAGTAACCCGAACCAGTTGCTAACAGCTGTAGAATTATATGTATATTTGTTACGTGATTTCTAAGAATTAATCTTTCTTTGGTCGAATATACAATTCCTGACAAATTTGGCATTATACATTTGCATTTTTTGCACTTCTTCACACATTTTCAATAATCAAATTCAAATTCAAGCCAAAATAAACAATGTAATTGTCAATTAACTTAATAAGTTTTTAATATATCCGTCCGAGATATCAAATTAAATACACTTGACCGTGAATCTTTGGTCGATTATGCAGTTTCTAACCACCCTCAAATTAAAATTCATGTGAAAATAAATAATGCAATTGTCAATTAACTTAACAAAACAGATTTGCAATATGAACGCCGAAGGATGTCAGATTAAATACACTTAACGTTATAGTTATGTTTGGTACTGTCACTGTCACTATAACTGTTGTATAATAATGTCATTATTGTACATAGGCAATATGGTAAAGTAATATTAATATTATGATACACTTGCAAAAAATTAAAATCCATTAAAATTTACAACCGTAATAAATTCCATCATTTTATAATATTACATAATAATCCTTGTACAGACAATAGGTCTGTCTCTGTGCTGAAGATAAAGTGCACGACCCGGGTATGTCTAATGTCGCCATGTGATATCTGGGCGATCTCTCGGTGCTCTCTCAGTACTCACCGTGTGTCCGCCCCCCTTATTCGTGCCCCGTCTAATTATTATGAACTTGAACTTCGGTTAAATTTCCAAGAGCATTGTTTGGGAGAGGGAGGGCTACAGCCGCGCACAGTTCACGATCATATTGTTTTATCTGTATTGTCGTATCTCACGAACAACGCGAACTATTCGATATGCTATGCACTTAACACGTACCCACTATATTCTAGTATTCCGATGAATTTTGTAATTACGGGGTACTGACTGTGGTACATGGAGTTTATAAATGGAACCAGGAATTATTTGTTCAATTTTTATTAATATAACTTCTTATAAATATTATAGTTTATACTTAATCGCAGTGAACTAATATATAATTAGGCTGGTCAAACATAATATAATTGGAAAAATGTGTTTGTTTTGTTTGCCGCGAAAGCGAAAAGTCTCGGGTTCGAATCCTGGCGAGACCAATATATTTTTCTTAATTTATTAAATTTTCTAATTATATATTAGTTCACTGCGATTAAGTTGAAATTAAAATATTTGTTAAAATGCGCTTAGTGTCATCGCAAAAAATATTGCTTTAATGGCAATTTTTTTAATAAATATGGAGTAATTTTTAATAAAACGACTTAGGATATAGTTCTGTATTAATTTATATTAATAATCGACGTTTTGAGGTACTCCACGTACATCATCATTAAAAAAAAATTACATAAATGACATTACAACTACTAATTCTAACCGAAACACAATATAACTTCGAGTATGTTTTACTACGCTATTTGTAACGTTAAGCTATGCTCCGTTACGTTATGGGGGTTGCCCGTTAAACCGCAAAACAGCAACAGCGCAACATTCCCAGTATGCTCCGCTCACCTTTGACCCTGGCACGGGCACACGGGGACCCCTCCAACTTACCTAATACATATAATTATATGATGACTCCCACTATTTTAGAATTTTGATATTGTCTTATTGAATTTTTACCGCATATAGACTTTGTGTATGCATTGTCTTTTATTTTTTTTCCTTGACTTGCTTATCGAATACGAAACTTCTTCGGATTGTTATTGAAGATAATGTTTTAATTAACATTGTTTTGTTATTTAATCATGATGTTAACATGTTTATATGTCATGCTAAACAATGTAATATTCATTTTCTTTAGATTAAGAAAAATGTTAATGATATTTATGAATATTTTTTTGGGACACATTATTTTTATAACCAATTTTAAACAAGGACTTCTAATAGCACAATAGTCTACAAAAAAAAAGCTTACATATTTATTTTAATTACAATTGTTTAATTTTAAATTATTATTATTTAAAATTAGATAATTATTCAAATGTATTAAGTTGAGATTTAATATCTTAAAAACTAATGTACATAACAAAATAAAAGCATAAATTACTAGATTTATTTTTTATAAGTAATTTAAAATTTGTAATAAAAATAATATTAAATTTACTAAAAATTATTAATAACGAAGAATGTTAACATTTTTAAATATAATTATTTTTTGTAGTAACATTTTACGCTTTGTGAGAGATATTTTTTCATGATCTCTTCGTATTTTTATTAATAATTTACAAATTGCACACGCTTAATGTTTTTTTGATAATTTATATATTATATATATTTTATAAGTGTATGTTTGTATCGTTTGCCCCATTTAATTGGGCTTTTGCCTATTGGATGTAACTAAATAAATAAATATTATAATTTGTAAAATATCTTGTCATATTTTGTTATTATATTAATTTATATTCAAATTTAATTTATATTTTTAAACGAATTTTGCATTATAATAATACAATGTGAAGTAATACTGGTGAGAATAGAATAAATTATTTATGTCACTTATATCTTTTATTGACTATAACATTGCTCATCACAGGAAATAATTGACAATCAGTAGTTTTTCTGGTAGTCTAACTGTATAGATTCTATTTTTTTTTTTAATTTGGTTTTATGTTTATTTCTAAGTGTTGTTAGAATTTTATAAAATATTAATTTATAAATAATATAAAACTGTTTAGTAATAAAACATAAATATTTGAATAATATAAATAACAAAAGTAATTTAGAAAAAAGAGGAATACGCCGTAAATGTAATCTGTGAGTATTTCTAATTATATATGTTAAAACATCCAATACAAGAAAAATATTTTTCCCACATATTCTTCTAACGGAATCTTACTTTATCAAAGAAATGTATATACAATATTAATAATTTTATAATTAAAAACTTGACATGTGTTTCCTTATGATTATTAATATATATTTAAATAAATATTTACATCATATTCTTATTTCCTATAATTACTAATTAATAAATGCGTAGACGACCTACTAAAGTTTAAATTATTGATTTGTTAATAGATATTTAGATAAGAATTATTCATTATTACATGCATAAAATTAATAATAAGTTTTTGAAATTATGTGTGAGAAATAAAGCGGTTTTAGATTAAAGTTCTGTATTAATATTTATTAATAATCCACGTTTCGATAAACTCAACGTACGCCTTCATCAGGAAAATAATACAATATTATTAGGTATTATTATCATTTTTTCCGATGGAGATGGGCGTTGAGTACGTCGTAATACAGAACTTTAACCTAAAGATTAATATCAAGATTTTTAATGAATTTGTTAATAAAAATATTTTTTAAATAAAATATTTACATAAACAAGATTTTTAAAAGGAATTTAAACAATTATGCAAAATTTACCATTATAGGATAAATTTATTTAAATTTAGAAATAACATAAAATTAGTAACTTTCAGGCATTCCCTGCCGGTATCCATTGAATTTATATAAATTTCTGAGCAGATATGCCGTGCTCGATCTATCCTAGTCGCATACGTTTCACCATACATCGTAGATGGCATCGTCAATGCTTGGTGACTAAATGACAGTTTCTGCTACGCAATCCTATACCCCAACCATTCTCTACAGGTGCCGTTAAGTCGTTGGTCGATTCTGGCTGATCTGGATGGCCCACCCTTTCCAATCGGACTGTACTTTCATTATACCATAAAATTTTATTATACCATATAATTTATAATAATTAAAATTTGTATGTTTGTCATAGATTTGAGATATTACATCTAAATAAACAAAGATATATTTATTCAAATTTGGTATATTTACCAAAATATTATAAACATAAAATTAATTATCTGTTATTACAGAACTTGGTTAATGTAAATTTGTATTTCGTGGTTCCAATTTATAAAATATAACATAGTAGGTATATTCAGAGAGCAATGAACTCTTTCGTTTAAATAAATGTGTATCTATTTCTCTATGCAATATAATTAATTATTAATTATACGTGTATGTAATTTTGATAATTAACCATCATATGATTGCAATTTCAAAAGATTTCGTATGTTATAATTTTATTTTATTTTTATATATTTTCAAATATACTTTTTTTAAATATATAATTAAGTGAATACTCTATTACCGACCTTCATATCACATACGATCAGAGAGGTATTTTAATCCTACTAAATTTGATATATCGAGAATTTTACAGAAGTACGAATTAGGCTTATAATAACACGAATCAACTGTTTTTAGAGTGATGTCCGTCTGTCGATGTGTGTAGAGCAAATTCGGCTGAACGGATTGTTATCAAATTTTATTTTTAAGTTTTGAAGGTGAATTTCTCAATTTGATCTGCCAACAGGAAGTGATAATTTACTGATGTCACTTTTATGTGTTTTATGAATATTTCGCAACAGAGATATATTAAAAAAATATTTAACAAAACTTGCTAAACAGGTTATAACTAACAACTTTTATTTATAACATTTTTCGATATGGCTAAATATTTTTTTATAATTTTTCATATTTTATATATATATATATATATATATATATATATATATATTTGTGTCGAGAGAGTTTTGTTTTTAGTTACCATATGACTACAGAAGTTATATAAATTTTTCTTGTATCTTGTTACCTAGTAACTTGTTTCTATTTTCTGATTATGTATTGTATATGTCATTTGTATAATTTTGTCAATTTCCATTTAAAATTTATATAGCACTTAATCTTAAAAAAATTTTATTTTAATATAATGAATTCTGAAATATTTTTTAACTATGTTGATATACTATAAATTAATGTTTCATATATTAAACTTTCCTAAATCTAGTAACCCAATAGTCAATTTTATTTTATATACTTAATACTTTTATATTTGAAACTATAAATTATGTTACGTTTTAATAATAAGCATTGTATTTATTGTAACTTGTACATTCACCTAGTAACACCCTTCAATTCTGTCAGAAATTATTTTAATATTTCTATCCAACCTTTTACATGTTCAGACGTAAAAAAATAATAATATATCTGATATATATCTGTAACAACAGATAACCTCAAAACAGTTTACTGAAAATTACAGCAATAAATTATACGTAATAGTTCTTATTCTCATCCAATTAAAAATGTGCAAAAATAATAGAGACAAACATTAAAGCATCGGCATAACATGCATATTCGTTGCGTATTTAATGTGGAAATTATGCACGGTTATGTATATTTTTAGTTTTAAAAAAAAATAAACAAGAAATAAAAATTACCACCCCTGAATTAGAACATAAAAATTAATGTGAAATTTATGCGCTGACGTTTCTTCGTATGCGCAACCACTTTGCTGCCCCCTTAAGGCTATTATTTTTATTGTTTTTCTTTTTTTATTTATTCTTGTGTTATTAAAATAGTCGGAATAATAAAATGAATACTGTGACGTATTTAAAAGAATTGTCATTGCAGATTTATAATGTTGCATGCAGTATTCTAAGGCGGTTTTACACGATCATTTGGAATGACTTCCAGACCGAAGATTGGCATTCTGATTAAAAGTGTAAGGTCAAAACTAATGGACTGATAAATGGATTGACGGATTTCCAAATCCGAGCTTCAATCACGGGAAATGGAGGAGAGACTGACAGTCTGAATGCTTCGACTGTATATTATACATAAAGAAACATTTTATCATTCAATATATACCTATACATTTATATTAATATTTCAAGAAATAACAATTCAATTTTAAAACGTAATTATGCGCATAAAAAAACAATATTATCTCCAGTAATACAATACAGTGTATATAGGTATATTATGCATAGTATTTAAATATTTATATGGAAAACGATGTGTCTGTCATTATCATTAAGACATCCAATTTAAAGTTGTAATTTAATTTGATGACCATCACATGTGTGTGTGTGTGTGTGTGTGTGTAAGCATCATCTACACACACACAGGCACAATTAAACGATTGTCAGTTGTTGAAACACATCAACGTTGTGTGTCTAATGATCCTTCATTTAAGTGCGAATAAATAATGTAAATACGAAATGGACAGGAACTTTGCACACTGCTTACAGGCGATCGCTATTTATTCGATTCGAAATGAATCGGGATAGAGTTGAGCAGACTTTTTCAAGTGGCATCAGGGATGGACATTTACGCGTAAAAATTTCTAAAAAATGTAAGATATGTATAAAACGTAAATAATGTAAAATTTTAGTTTTTTATTAGGCCATTAGGTAGCTTTCTTGTCAAGCTTATTGTATTGTATACCTGTATAACAGAAAATTCACGACTAGAATGTATTATAATGTATAAAAAATTTAAGGTGTTTGAATCAAATTATCATGAAAGATTCTGTGGCAAGCTTTCGGTGATATTTTGCACGTTCTTTAGGACCTGAAAATTTATTTATTAACTGAACTAACTGTACAGTAAAAAAAGTTATTATTAAAATGATTTTTTGACATGCTTTTTATATAACAGTAATAATTTGTATTTTTAAATTTACTGATCATATAATGTACCTATATTTGCGTACATGTAAAATCAACCAAAATGTTCTGCTAGCCCTGAAGAAGGCAATAGAGATTGCCGAAACGTTAGCTTAGTAGTTAATAAAAACATATAGAAGACTGAACAGTTGACTATTTTTCCAATTAAAAATATTCTATTTATCTTACTATTTATTCAGCTCCCGTAACAGAAACATAATTATTATTTAAAGCCAAAAACGTTTAAATAACTTTATTTAAATATATTGTAAAACTATTATAGTATTTAAACGTAGACGTAGTTTTACTAAAGTTTTAAAATCAGTTTTGCAAAACAATAAATTACTAACATTTATGGTTGAGTAGTTAAAGGTGTCAGTCTGATGCCATCCATGACCTATAGATTTCAAGTTCAAAACTTAATTATGACATAGATTTATTATGTGTTTAAATACTTTTTATGATCCATATCGATAACAAATAACTGTTAAATTAATAGCAATGAATATGAAATATTAACCTAGCAAAAAAAATTAGGGAAATGCTTAATTATATGATTAAATACGCAATTATGTTTTCGAAATGCTCAATTTATTGATCATATGACAACTAATTGGTGACATATGTCCTATATTAATCCACAGAAAATATACTTATATAATTTATATTTATATATATATATATATATATATATATATATATATATATATATATATATATATTAATTTTTGGCAATGTTACAAAGATTATACCAATCAGGCCACTTCTCCGTTTAATCGCGGTGATAATACATGTCTGCTCAATTGTAAATTTCTCATTTGCAACTAATAGATCTAAACATACACACCGTGCAACTAAAAATATTTGCTTAATGTAATGAATACGATAATTAACTGTGATGGGTATATTTGTTTCGAGCTGCCTAGTGGTATTTTGTAATTAAATTTGTGTTAAATTTTGTTGTGTTCGAAATAACACATTGCTGTAACATTTCTCACATTATGCAAATTTTAACTATCGATAACTAAAAATAAATATAGTTAAGATAACGGTTTCAAACAATTTATTTTTAATTTTGATTGAATTGTTGGAAAAAAGCTAGAAACGAGAATTACTTGTTAGTGTTAGAAAAAAATTTAAATTTATGTTTCTTTGAAATTAGTATGCGTTTCATTTGTTTTAATTTGTCTTTTGCATAAATAATTAAAATTATATGCAAATTTTAAATAAGACATTGTTTTTATATTAAATATATGCGAAACAAAGCAGTGATTTGTTAATTCTATTACGAACTTAAGTATATACAATATTTAATTTTGTATTGTTTCTTGAAACCTTCACTCTAAAAAAAATTATGTAACTTTTTCTTACTAACCATGAGACTCTATGATGCCCAATAAAACGGCTTTAGAATATAGTTATGTATTAATTTATATTAATAATCGTTTTGAGGTACTCCACGTACATTATCATCAGGAAAAATTACACAAATGACATTACAGTAAATAAACAGAACATAGAAACAAGTTACTAGGTAACAAAATAAGCTATTAGATTAGACAATTTATAAATTATTAATTAAAGAATGCCACATTTTATTTGAATTAGTGTCAATCATGTAAACAATATAATACAAAAAAAATATGTAATTTTATCTACAAACCATGAGATACTATGATGCCTAGTATTTCTAGGTATAATTACTCAACTGCTGTAATTTTAGCATAATTGTTTTAAAATACCTAATATCAGAACTATTACAAACATTATGTAGTATGATATTACCAACGGGATGTAACAGTATATATGTACATATGTAATATTGAAGTTTTTTAGTAGTTTCTTTTAGTAAATTTGCTGTCTGAAATTATTTTAGTTTAATAATATTATTGTTTGTATAATTACAGACATTTCTAAATTTGCATAAAGGATATATTAATTACACTTAAAATATTTTATTAGTATTATTACGCGAAATTAATTTGATAAATTATTACATATATTAATAAGCAAGCTGTAATTTTATATAATTTAAGAAGTTATACCAACAATATGTAATCCTACATTAAGTAGATGCAATTTGCAGAAAGTAAGCAATTTTATGTACTTATTAGGTTATTTTTACTTACTTTATGTGATTATTATGAATTATATAAAAATTGCAGAACTTTGAAGTAGAAATGCAGAATATTTATAGTAAAATGAAATTACAGATTTTTTTTATAGTAAAATTTTGTTACTATTTTTCTGTAATTATGCTATGTTTTTTACAATGTAATAAATTAAAAAGCAATACATATTTTTTATCCTATAAGATTGTAGATTTACAAATTTATACAAAACACATACAGCTACAGAGCATAAACCAACTTCGAAACAATAGATTTTAATAAGGTAACACCCCTACATTTCTAATCCGAGTTTCTATACCAATGTGTGCATTTCTAAACTCTATACCAGTTTGTAATAGACTCTGAAACTGAACGCCGAGAGTTGAACTGAACTAAAACTAAGAACCAAGACCGGGCGAGCACATAACGTCGAATAGTTAAGTTGTTAAGTAAAGTAGAATACTGGGTGTATAGTTCTTGTTATGCACTGGTGCCTCTCTGCAAGAACCTAGTGCTTCTGTTATGTGCATCGTGCATGCACTTCGCAGGAGCGACACATTGCAATTGGGATCACACAGTTTGCTGGTAATTTTCAGGAGATTGCAATGACGATGGGGACATTGACTGTGCTTTATTTTATTTGGTTTTTTTTTTTCCCGAAAAAGAAACTTAAAAGTAACTGTCTATGAACATAACACTTAAGAAAGGTTTTAGATGATATCTAAATGTTGAGATTAATATTATAAATTAGCTGATATATTCTACACAAATTTACGGCAATATAAATGTTTGTTAAATTAAAAAACAATGGAAAATATCTATTGTGTTAATACTAGAAGTAATTCTTTTTTTTTTTTAATTTTGATTTTTTGTTTGGAAATTTTTATAGTATCTGAATTATTATTATCGGAGTGTTTATATAAACTGTAAAAAAATTAGCGAAATTACAGAGAAACAGTAGTAAAATTTTACTATAAAAAATCTGTAATTTTATTTTACTATAAATATTCTGTATTTCTACCTCAAAATTCTATAATTTTTACATGATACATAATAATCAGATAAAATAAGTAAAAATGACCTAATAAGTATGTAAAATTGCTTACTGTCTGCAAATTGCATCACATACTTAATGTAAAAATTACGTATTGTTGATATAACTTCTTAAATTATATAAAATTATAGCTTATATATTAATATCTGTTATAATTCATGAAAATAACGAGACATATTTGACTAATAAAATATTTTAAGTGTAATTCATTCATTTCAAAATATATTCTTTATGTAAATTTAGAAATGTATGTAATTATACCAACAATAATATTACAAAACTAAACAAATTTTACCTATTTATGGAAAATTTCCAACAGCAAATTTACTGAAGTTCTTTAATTTACTAAAATAAATTTTTACTAAAAAACTGTAATATTACATACATATGTACTTTTCTATTCCATTGGTAATATCAAATTATATAATATTTGTAATAGTTCGGATGTTACGTATTTTTAAACAATTATGTAAAATAACAGCATTTGAGTAATTATATTATATCGATTTGTGATATCAAGTGTTAATGTGAATTTAAAAGTATAATTTTTAAAGCTTTTTCAATTAATTTATCTCAATAAATATGTAATTTTGAAGCACATTTTTTGCAATGGATTATTATTTTTGGTAAAAGAATAATAATATAAAACAATTGAAATAAAGAAATTCAATTATGGAATGCAGCTTTATTTCTTATCTACATCTAAACAACTTTTATATATTTTTACATAAAACTTTAATATAATATTTGTGTTTTATTTATTGTAATAGTATGCAGTATAAATTTATAGGTTTATTTACAATAATATGTACAATTTATTCAACTTTTCATATATAGCATGCGAAATGCATTTATTTTAAAATCAGAATAATTTTCATATCAAAGGGGAAAACCCATTACAAATACGACATTATAATAAAAGTTAAAAACAAAAAATGATAGTATCACATAAATATACATAACGCAACTTCAATATATATATATATGTTCCACTGTACCGCGTACCGTATACATATTTGTATTTTCTATTCCAATTTAAAATTAGTTTAGTTTATTCCTCAGACAAAAACGACGTTGCAATGAGACGGTTGCGTTGCCGTCGTCTGCAGACGAAAACTACTCGCGTCGCAGTCGTTGTGAATATAATAATAAGCCAAGCAACGACTAACGAAAACTAACCAAATTCTAGCTAGAATACTATTTCTCTAGAATAGTGCTAAGCTCGATTCGCAACACAGTTTTGTTTCTATTCAGAATTTAGATATTATTCTAGAATAATACAAATCTAATATTTCAATATTAGAAATATAAATATTATTTTCATTACAGTGTCATTGATAAATTTTGACCTGATGAAGACTAGCGTTCTGTTTCGTCAAAACGTCGTTTTTATATAAATAATTAACAGAAATTTATCCAAAAACAGTTTTTATATTAATAAATAACTATTTTAACCGAAACATTATCTAAAGAAAAAAGAATTCATATTTATACATCATCTTATTTCCTTCTATAAGTAAATAAATACTTATAAATGAAACTAGTATTTTTGTTAACATTATTAGTATTAAAAATATATAAATCTATTAAAACCATAATACTAAATCCATTATCTATCTAACACTATTTCCTCGATAATCTCATTAGATGTTTATTAGAACTAAAGATCTTTGGCTGGTGATGTGAATGAAGCTTTACTGCTACTGTTAGTAATATGGTAGTAGAAAACGTTAGTTTCTGATCGTATATAGATGATAATGAAAATGGATTCGTAGCCTGTTCCGCGTGCAAATATGCAATGGAGGCACTCGATCGTTGCCTCAGATAATTGTTATTAAAACGGGGAATAATTTTGTTTTATTTTTATTTTTTCATTACTATTATTATTATTGTTAGTATTTTGCTTGGCGCGAGTACAGACGCTTTCAATGTTGATGTACTAAGTTTGTATTAGCGGCATAAGAAAGATCATTTAATATGATTTGAATTTACGAGTAATTTGAAATACACTCTAAAAAGAAATATGTAATTTTATCTACAAACCATGAGACATTATGATGCTCAGTATTTCTAGGTATACTGCTGTAATTTTACATAATTGTTTAAAAATACGTAATATCAGAACTATTACAAACGTTATGTAGTATGATATTACCAACTTGATAAAAAAGTATATATATATATATAAAAGGAAAATAAATTGAAAAAAAAAAACAAGTCATAAACTTCTGAATAATTGTAAAATTACTGATTGATTTTCTAATATTTTGTTTAAACACTAGTAAACCAATTTACTAGTTTATAAATTTTTGTACAAACATAAATAAATAATTAATAAACAATTTACAATAACTAAAAATCGAAGGGAAAATTTTTCGGGACCCAGTAAGTCAGTTTTTTTTTTCAGATTTATTAAATAAGGCTAACGCAATTGATGTTACATGTAATGAACTTCTAACGGCTACAGTTCCGTTAAAAAGCATTTTCGGACATATGTTTATTTGTAGTATTTTATTTAGATTACTCATAGGAATCATCCGGTGTAGTTTTTCCCCGATGTCATAAATCACCCTGTGTATATGAAATATTACAGTTATTTAGTAAAGTTTTAGTAAATTTATAGAACTTCAGTAAATTTGCTGCCAGGAAATTATTAAAAGCTAATATTGCTAAACTTTTTCCATATTTATATAAATTTAAACACACAAAAATTGATTAGTATCTGAAAACACAATTTAGTTTTAATTTTTTTTTTTAAATACACAGCTCTGAATGAGACTTAAGCATTAAAAACAAACGAATATTTTTGCATGTTTATTCTTTCCTCTACTGCGTCGACATAATAATTCATTAAAATTTATTACACGATCTTAATTGAAATAAAAAGGAAACGGTCAATTTTCATACGATTTAATTATTATTTACTTAAATAATTTAAAAAGTACATTTCAATGTTACAACTAATTATTTTTGTAGGATGAGTGGCTGATCTTTATCTATGTAAAATTTTTCGAAAAAAACAGATAGTGCCTGTTCTCTCTTTTTTTGACTTAGCCGCCTGTTAACTCGCTAAGGTAATGAGAACTAAATTAACATATCTATACCGTTGTGATGTAAACAAGTACGTGAATGAAAAAAAAAGATTGCATTCATTAGATAAAAGGAACATTCAGAAAACATAGAAATTCTGAATATTTAATTATATAACAACGAAGCCATTCATATATGTATTTTTTTGTAGATAAATGTGCAATTATATTTTGCATTTCCTTGATTTTATAAAAAGATAATATTCTGTTATATTTATAAACTTTAATACGATATTTAAACATAAAAAATGATACTTATTTAATTATTACACTGAGTTATATACTAAAATGCATCACTGTCTTATTGAATGATTTTAATTAAAGATTTACTGGAACAATTTTTATCAACTGCACTTATACAGTATGTAAGTGTTACAAACTTTAAAGACGTATAGTATATCAAAAATAATAATTTCCAGCTATATACAATATGTCTAAAGAATTTTATATATATATATATATATATATATATATATATAATATGTTTAAAAAATCATATATGCAATGTGTGTCAAGAATTATATATATGTACAATTTAAGATTCGGATATCGAATCCGAATCTAAAATTCGGATCTCTGATAAATAAAATAATTACATTATTATTATTTAATATTTTTGCAAGAAACAACATGCATATTATAGCATCAAAATTCTTATTGTAATAATTTCTGTATTGTATAAACAAACTATAACCATGTATATTTGCCATAAAAATGTTCATGTTGAATATCAAAACGTGCAGACATACACATTAAGTTTCGTCTAAATATATTGAAATAAGTTTTTTTTTCCTTGCCATATACCGTGTGCGCATCGTATTGCGTGATCTAGTATAATAAGAAAAACTTGTTGAAATCCATTAATAAGTTTTGCGGTTGTTTCTAGAGAAAAAAAATTGAAGCAAAACTAATTTACGTACATCACTAAAGGAAATGCTACTAAAACATGACATTCCAATTTTTCCTCATGCACTATACGTATGCACTGCTCACTGTACGATCATGCAGCGAAAAATTGAAGGAAATTATAATTGATTTTAAATGAAATTTATAACATGAAATATACAAAGTTAGCTACGCTATTACTTTAATATTTGGAGTGAAGTTTGAAGAAGAAATATAATAAATTTTATAAACTTATGCTACAAAAAAAATTGAAGTTTTAAAATTAAACAAAAGAATTTATTTTACTATTTAATGTTTTTAAATTATTTTAAATATAAAATAGTTTATGGAATAAAAGTAAATAACATTTTACGGTATTTTAGCAATGATAATTTACAGGTTATTTAATTTACGACTGTTAAAGTTTTAAAAAGTTGTGATTTTTTCAATTACGGTTGTAAATTATAGACAGTAGAACTTAACAGATTACACATATATTACATACACTGTATAAAAATTGATGTAAATTTACAATATTTATTTTTTATATATTTTTACATTTAAATATATTAAAGTGACCAATTTTTTTACAATGAAAAGGAGGACGAAAAAGATTAAGAAAAAGTACAACGTAAATAAATAAAACATTTTATTAATTCAAACAAAAATACACTAATTATGTGTACATCCCTTTTAATTATTTAATTAAACGAGTATTTTTCCATTGAATGAATATTCTTTGTCAATATATCATTTTCTAGCAATATATGGGAAATTTCGGAGCAAGAAATATCCTTCATATTGGATTTTACAGTAAATGGTATCTCTGAATACAGATATTTACAGATTAGTTTTAAAATATCGAAAAGGAGGACAGGTAGGAGGGCACTTTTCGAGGAAAAACAGAACCTACAAAAGAAGGACTGTCCTCCCTAAATGAGGACGATTGGTCACCTTATATATATATATATATATATATATATATATATATATATATATATATATATATGTATAATAGAAAATTCACGACTAGAATGTATTATAATGATTCTGTGTCAAGCTTTTGGTGGTATTTTTTTTTCTGAATTTTCTAAAAAGAACATGTCCTGAAGAAGGTAGAACTTACCACCGAAAGCTTGACAAAGAATTTTTAATCAGAGTTTGATTTGAACACCTAACTTTTTGACTGCCTTCCCATTCAAATTTTCTACATTTTATATATATATATATATATATATATATATATATATATATATATATATATATATAATAAAAAACAAAAATTACGTCATCAAACATCAATTAAAACTTATATACGAGTAGTAAAAAGTCAAAAATTTAGAAGCATTTAAAATTATGTAACCTCATTTTAGTATCCCTATTTCTATTATGTCGTAAATAACCTAGGAAACAATTTCGCAGAGAAAGGTCATTACAAAAACAACACAACAACAACAACAACAATAGCAGATAGAAAAAATAAAAAAACAAAACAAAAATAATATAGAAAAAACCAAATCAAAAAACAAAAGAAATCGACATACAAAACAATGTTCTCCATTGCCATCGCTCGTACTACACATATCTGTACAGGGTGTTACGCTATAAATAAAAGAATCGATAACTTACATATTATTTAATACAGTAAAAGCTGTTTTACCCGGCACGCTCTAAATACCGGCATATTTTAAAAGGGTTTGATTCCAAAATATGCAGTGATACAGAATAATTTGCGGAAATCATATAGCAAAATTATTTTTGTGAATTTGTTTTTTAAGTTAACAATACAATGTAATGTTTGAGTTAAACTAAGCTTCTTTTTTTTAACTTAAAAATATACACTTTGCATATAAGAAATTTTATTATTTTATAAAATTACTGTCTGTACAAGTTTAATTATATTTACTACAAATATAAAATAATAAAGCATGTATGAGAGGTATTACGAATATGGATAAAGCCTTTGTTGGAAATCGTCCGAGTTCTCTTTGAAGGTCTGTAAAATCGGACGGTTGTGCGGTAACAATTTTAACGCCTTTCTTGAAGTATAATATATTATGTGATTTTTGACTCATTTTTTTTTATAAACGTTCATTTGGGACAATGAAAACCTTAGAAAACCGCGGTTTGATATCTTTTATAGTTTCGCAGAAAAAAATTCGTAAAGTTAATCGATTTTTTTAGGTCGACTAATTAGGTTAACTAATTAAATCAATGAGGCGATTCGAAGTCAGTTGACAATCTAGTTACCTAGCTAACTCAAATAATGGCATTTTACCTGATGGTCAATCGAAAATTCTCGCTTACATTTTAGTACTCCAAACGCTTTCGACAGCCACAAGCCAAATTTATTTTGTTATGGAATCCATATAGTGAGTGTAACTCTGTAACATCCTGTACATGTCCGAGCAGTAAGAGAGAGAAACGCAGTAGTGTAGACCAACACAAAATAACGTAACCGTGGAGACAACGCAAACCGAATCACACAAGGGTCGCTTCCCAATAGAAATCACCATTAATAATAGATAACGATGTTCACGTGTACGGAATCGGGTATTTTATTGCAACAATTACTCGGAGATCAACAGAATATATTTGTTACGGGTAAAAACGCAGTCGCGCGCCGGCATACAAACCTTTTGCGACTTTTCTTTCTCTTTCTTTCTTTCTCTCGGTATTTCCCCGTGATATATCTGAACGTGTATAATTGGATTTCACGCCACATTTAAAACGAATGTATTGAAAGTTGATGCGCACATTTATCTTCATTCCCAATAGGTCGATTGTCGCCCCTCCTCACCCCTTTCGTTTACGATTTGCTGGTCCCATAGCGTCTGATTCCATAGTCATATTAATATTCATTTATATAGGGTGGGCTGCCTCGGAGAATTGGATTTTGATTATTGTAGAAATTTTGATGGTTTAATGGTTGTATGTGAATGATAAATTTGTGTGTCTCATAGATGGATTTTGTATTGAAATCAAATGCTTTTAGATCATTCTTTATTGCAGTTAGAAAACGAAGACAAAATATAATGACTAAAATTTGAAATTTCAAATATCTAAGCGGAATTAAATATTTAATTTTTATCTTTCTTGATAACTGATTAAATTTTATTTTTAATCATAGTGCTTATAACTATTTTAGTTTTTGTAGATTTTTAGAAAAAGTTTGAGTTTTTAAAATATACATATACTATACCGTTAAAAATGTAATTTAAATTTATGTAATTTTACATGGTTTTTAACAGTAAAATAGCAATAATAATAAATTATATAGTATTATATTTTTATGAAAAAATTACAGACATAGAATATATAAATTTATATAAATTTTTTACAGTGTATAATGCTTCATCAATGCACAGATAAATAAAATATAATAAATATAATAATAAATAATAATAATAATAATGGTAATTAATTAAATTAAATTAATACAAAACTTAATCCTAAAGCCTTTTTTATTTTATAACATAATAGATTATTTATCATTCTGTAGATAAACATACTATACGTCGGGAATCGGCTTAGAGACTATTATATATTTCAATTTTAAGATTACATAATGTATAATTATTTTAATATATTTACTTTACTGTAATAATTCAATTAAATAATTATTTTGATAAATATTTTGTTATTACAATTATTAAATTAGTTACATTTAGACAAAGGTATAGTTCAGATGTTCTACGAGTGATAGTGTTGATAACAACAAATGTTTATAAATTTAGTTTTTGTAAAATAACTACAGTAAAAATTAAATGGTGATTAAATCTGTATACCTGTATTTTATTTTAAAAAGCTAATGTTAAATCAGTGTTAATATTTTTGTTATTTTTTTAAAAATAAAATCAATTTTTTTTTCCCGCAGAGAAGGATTAGAAATTAAACGTATTTGGTATTCATATCCGTTTAGTTATACAAAGGAAACAGCAGAAATATTTAGAACTGACAATCTTAGGCCAATTAGATATATTACCACTAATATAAGAAAATTTTCTATCAATCATTTAATTTTTTTTGTAAATGTTTTCCAATCATACCTACCATAAAATAATATTTTATATTATAATACTTATATAAATAAAAATCAATATAAAAGACATAAACATCCGAGCAAAAAAACAAAACAATAACGCATTCTTCTCAAATATTCGATGCACTAAAAATTAACTACACCGCCACTATATACGTATCCCTAGCGACCAGTAAATATTTCATATCTTGGAAATATGTCCCCGTGGGAATTGGCAGTAGAGTGGGAATGATAATTTATGTGTTGCATTTGCCCGCGAAAGACACTAGAGCTTTGAATTCGCACACATCCACACACACACACATGGTTTATATGTGCTCGGCTGACTCTTGTCTTTACCGCTGCCCCGGTACCGCCGCCACTGTGAGTAGATACTTTTATATGCATGCTACCACCTAAAGCCGTTTAGCATAAAAATACATTCAATCACCAGTTTAGAAACGAAAATTTGTCAAGATGAAAATCACATTAGAAATGAAGTGAATCTAACACCCTTTTCTGTTATACGGCTGACTCTGCCACGGCGTGCTGTGTTTTGTGTACAACGAACCCCCTAACATACAGGCACGTATTCATTACTTTCTTATGTAAGATACCAAGAAATAGCTTTGAATATTATATAAATGTATTTGTTTTTACTAACACGTTTTTAAACTCGCTTTCTTGTCCGTTCTGTACAAATTTTGCAATCAAGTTTAAATTAATTTCCCGATGAGCTAGAGACTTATAAACAATGACAATGCAATATTAACTAATTAATTAATTAACTAACAAATCAATTAATAATACAAGAAATATTAATTTTTATTTTGGGCTATATTCACGAATTCCGTACATTCGTTCATTTAGCAAATACTTTTTTTTTTATACAGAAACTACAGAAAATACAGAACACACATAAGATTAAAAAGCAGAAAATAATTATTTAAATAAAAAAAAATTAATATACGACGTTTTTGAAACGGACTAAAATGTATAAAATAATTTCTTCTAGCTCCATAGAGATTTATAACTCCATACAGATTCTTGACCCCATACAGATTGTTTTGAAAATTTATGATTGTAAATTTTTAATAGCTCTGACAATACTTTTTGAAACGAAAAACATGGGGCGCATGCAATAGATAATAATAAAGACTATTATAACAAATTAGTACACTTATTTTAATTTAAAATAAATAATAATAAAGTTAAAAATGTGGTAGGTCGACCACGACATACCAGCTTAGAAAATTCTATAAATTTATATTTACAGATATTTTTGAAAGCAGATTTATTTATAAACAATTTTAATACTGACATTTTTTATTTTTTTATGTGATTTACGTAAAAATATTTTAAATTGTTTTTGCATTTTAAAAATCTCTTATAATAGATTTCAAATCACTAAGAATCCAAACACAATTACTACAAGTAAAACAACACAAATTTATATTTTTAATTGTTTTCAGATTCCACGAAGATTCGAACTGCCAATCTTTATGTTACAAAACTACTTACAACTTCAACCAGCTACATCACAACCAAATAAGGTAATCTAAAAACTTATATTATTTAATTCACATAATCTTTACTTGAAACTAAATGAATCTGAAACGCATTCTAACCTTTAAACTTAACAAAATATTCACAAAACATAATTCACAATAACTTTCAACGACATCTAACCTAACCTAATCTAAACTTCACCATTGGTACCATATTATAAACACTACAATTGCCCATATGGTTTCCACTCTCATAACGTTCCGTTGCATTCAATATGCATACAACGAACTTCATATAACAACCCATTATTCCTCGGGTTTATCTCTTATTGTTAATTGTAGAGATACATATCAAAATACTTCGTTCACGAGCATATGAACAATAACGGTATTAAGGAGTTATTTTTCTTTGCTGCGAAAATATAAACAATATTTATTGTTTTAGTAAAAATATCTTTAGTTTGAAACAAGGTAAAATGAATTTTTAACTGTTTCTTACACATAAAGTAGAACTTTCATAGAGACTTGAGAAATAGACCAATACAATACAAATAAGCGTCCCTAACAGAAATAACTGTGCTAGTAATATGGAGTAGAGAGAAAAAGAAAACTCAAGTCAAGGTTAAGTTTTAGAAATAGTAATTTCGATTAATTTCAAAGTTGCTTGTCTGGCAGTAATTAATTTGTACATAAATAAAAGTAGTTTGTGCCATACATAACCTAATTATGTGTGTATGTATAACGGCATATTTTTGTTATTATTTCAAATTTTTACATATTTTTCAAGAACTAATACTATTATTTTATGAAAGAATAAAAATTCATATTTATGATGCGATGGTGTATCGAAACCGCTTAAAAACTCACATTGAATACAGTCCTGTTCGCGTTAGCAACCATTCACAAATAACGGAATTTAAATATAAACCCGTATCTAAATTCAACTTAGGGGAGATTTTCCAGGGATGCCAGATAAAGAATTCCTAAACTGGTAAAAGTTATTTCAACTATATATAATGGTATAGTATACGGTTGTCACACCAATATAGGGATAGGTAAAGCAGATTCTTTTTTATTATTATACACTAATACCTATTTTTCTATTGTCGGTTATTGTAATTAGAAATAAATAATTGTAGGCATTAGGGTGCATTAAATTTTGGTGATATATAATCTAATATATAGAATAGGGGAACTAATTTGTCAAGGTGAAATAATTTTAGAGTTTTTACAATTGATTTGGGTTTTATAGATAAATTTAAAATATTTAAATATAGTAATAAAATTTTAATTTACACATTATTAGATTAAACAATAATTTATTATATGAATGATTGGTCTACAATGTATATTTTACCGTTCTGAAAAGAGTAGATAGATTTTTTAATTAATTGAAGACAAATTTTATTTATTTTATGTTTTTCATGTTATTAATTAAAAATTGTATGAGATAGTAATGCCATTTATATCATTTATTCTGATAAAAACGGACGTTGAGTTTTGTCGAAACTTCGATTATAAATAAATATTAATACAGAACGTTAATCTATGCAGTTTTATTTTAATATAAAGATTTCTGAAAGATTTGTTACTATGTTAACATATTATTAGTTTTCATATATTTAGTGTCCTAAATATTAAAATGAAAATATAGTATTCGCGTAACTTTATTAGACTTTGTTCTAAATAAATGTTAATTGAAAAATATTTCGAGTTGATTGAATTTTGAACTATTTTTAAGTTAATGCTCTCTTGCAAAACACGAAAAAAATGTTAGAAATGTTTTTCATTTGTCACGGCCCATCCTCAAGTTACACGGAAACATGCAAGCAACCAGCCCGTAATAAATTGAAAACGTTAGAAACAAGAATTTGACTTATCGGCACTGAATAATTTATTTCGGTATTTAGTTTCAATTTAAAAATAGTTTCTCGTTTAAAAAACTTGGTGATTATTTGTTTTTCAACTTTTTTTTGTTGTTTTCTAACGTAATAAATAAACAGGAGTGTCCCGGATAACAATTAATTATATATGTTTCTAAAAAAATACGAAGAATTTATAAATGACTCATTTTTCTTGTACATTTTAAGTAAACTTGTGTTTTTACAGAGAGAAAATGTATTATGTTTTTATATTTTACTATTTTACTTATAATCTATCAACTTTCAGCATAAAACATGTTACATAAACTAACCTTATTTTTAACGTAAAATTCATTAAAGTAGTAAAAAATGAGGGGGGTTCATTTGAAAAAAAAACCTTAGATTTTAAAGTTTTTTGAACTTCAAGTTTACAGCAATATTCCAGGAAGAGTTTTAAATAGTTTAAATTTGTTTTTCATAGTAGTAAGGTTGTGCAAAGCTATCTTAATAAGACCCCGTGTATAAATTAAAAATATTTGATTACAAATACGTCAAAAACAGTTGAATTGAAGTAAAATGTTCTTAGCGTATCATATATCATAAAAAAATAGGGGTATTTCATTTAAGATAGGAAAGTTAGGATTGACTTACGGTTAAACAGGAAGTGTCATTTTATTGAAAATATATTACTTTGACTGATCATATCGGAATACCCCTACCTGCCAAATTTCATATAATATTATATTGCTTTTAAAATACAGATAAAGTAAGCTCACCGTGGAACTTACTGTATTAAAATATGCTACATATACATATATAGTGATTTTAATAATTTATGTAAAATGTGAAAAATTATTTAAAAATAATACACGTGATATTTCGTTTTTATAAACTAATTTCTATAATATTTGAATAATTTTAACTATAAAAATTAAAACTTATTTTATTAATAAAATGTATTATAAAAGATTTTTTTTATCTATATAGAGATAAAGCAACATAATTTTTTGCATATAAAACATGCATTTTTAAAATTTTATTGGTATTACTATTATTATTATTAGCTTATTTTTATATAATACTAATTAAACATTTTGCGATAGAAAATGTTTATTTATGTAAAACCGCATTAAAATATTCACGTGGGAAAATATACAAAAAAAAAATATCAGGCAAACAGAATCAGATACAGTAAACAAAAATTAACACATTTATGTGAAACTAATCATAAATTATAATAACATAAATTATCAAATAAATTAAATTTCTCATCTTGTGAGAATTTATTTCTTTAATTTGCTGTAACTCATTTTTACTGGATTTTTTTTTTTCCTAGAAAATCGAAAAGAAATTTGTCATAAATCAAAACAAATTTCTTTGTCAATATTTCAAGATTTCACGATATAGCATTATAAATAATTTATTGAAACATCAAAAGAAAAGAAGCAGTTAGAATTATTCTCATTTCCTTTTAAAATAGAACAAGAAAAAAAAAACTTCTTTTAATAGCTACAGAATAAGAAATGACAAACGTGTACTTCAATTGTTCTCTTTATATACTCTTTTATGTATATATGTATGTACAGAGTGATTCATTAAACATATAATAAATATTAATTGTTTATGAATTAAATCATGTCTACACTGAAAACAATATTACTTTAAAACCAACGTTTTTATAATAATATATATATATATATATATATATATATATATATATATATATATATATATGTATATATATACCGGGTGTTCGTTCGTCAAGTTCGTATGGGCGTTTAACATGTAATTTCGATAAATTGCGATATATTACTTTCTCGAGTAAAATTCGAAGAAATACTTAGAATACTTTTTGATAGGACATGAAAGGTTATATTATTTGGTTTTAGTTTTAATTTGCTAGCATGTGCCGTTTGGGCGCTAGAAGTTTTTTTTAAATTTTTTGGTTTTTATTTTGTTTTTCTCAAAAACTATGAGGTGCACGAAAATAAGCATGACATGGAAAAATGCGGAATAATAAGTACGATAATTGAGTGAAGAAACCATTATTTTACGATGCATCGTTTAGTAGAAAAAAATTAAAAACGGAATTTTTGAAAATTTGACAAGGGGGGACCCTTGGGATTGATAGCTTTTATTGAGTACAAATTTTGTACTACGAGAAATTTGAAAAAATTGAATGGTAATATGAATAACTTGCAGAAATTCTAAAAATTTTAGAGTGCTTTATTCAAAATCATTTTTTTTTTCATATTTCTAATAAATATTTAGTGAAACAAAACTAGTACGAAATTAGAGAAACATATAAGCTATTGACTGCTGTAAACCGAATTAAAATTCGCTAATTAGCTCTGCGGTTATTACGCAAAACATTAGTATAGTAAAGGTTTGGGATTTATTGCTAGAACTTTATTGCTATGACTTTTCCGGTATATTAAAAATATTTTTTTGATTTTTAAATTCTTAAATTTTGGTTTATCGAACAGGTAATCACTTTCACCTAATATCTAATTTAAAATATAGGTACATAAATATTTTCATGAATATTGAACGATGTATAAAAATTATTTAATTTGTTTCACTGTATCTGAATCATCGTGTATGGTGTGACATAGTTTCTTTCGAAAAATTTATATTTTATGTAAAATCTTTGCGTAGTTTTCATTACTCTAGTTCGTTTGCATTTTATTATCTAATTTACATATATGTACATTTTTACTACCTTATTACAATATCTTGATATTTTTATTTTACAAAATGTATACCTATTTCTAGCAATGTTAAAACGAAACTTCTTCAACTTTAAAAGCTTTTTATAAGTGAATCACATTTTATTACGTTATTATTTAAAAATGTTTTTACTCTAGAAGATTGATAGTTAAATTTTTTATTTTCAAAAATTTACATACTTAGGTATTATATAAGTTTTAAAACTAGTATAATTTTTCTGCAAGTAAGCTGCATTATTTTTACATAAGATGTGTTACTTTTTTATGTTATTAAACTGAAATACTTATTTGAAACAAAATTAGAAACATATGGGTAAACAGACAACTTTGATATTATCACAAAGACTAAGAAATAATAATAAAGATAATAATAATAAGTTTGCCGCAAATGACCATAGAAATTGCGCGGCTATATCAAAAAAAAAAATAATATTAAGTTTATTTATTTAGCACATGCTAATAATAGTATTGTAGAATTAATACAAATTATTATTGATAAATACAGTAAATAAATTTACAAGATTTCTTTCTACTTTCGTTTGAAAGATATCAACGAATCAGCATTTTCTTATATCTGTTGATAAGTTATTATACATTTTAAACCACTAACAAATATAGACTGACTTGTCGAAGCCTTATTAGTTTTCAATATATATATATATATATATATATATATATATATATATATATATATATAATTGATTTTATATTGATTGCTAAATATGTTGGCAATTTATTTGTTAACATTTTGTGAATAAAAATTTGAACATTGTAGTTGACAATTTTTTTAATATTTAACCATTTCAATATCTCTAACATATGGTTAATGCTTGTCAGTCTACCAAACTTCAAAATTACAAAATAGAAATACTTTTTATGTTTTTGCTCCAAAAGTTGGGAACACTGTAAAAAAATATGTAATTTTTGTGGGCACTAAAAAAATCTTTTCGTATAAATTTTCATTAATCTTTTTATATATTTTGGAATTAAACCATTTTGAAGTGTGCCGACTTTTATAACGTGCCACTTAATACATTGCCGAATAAAACAGCTGTTACTGTAGTATAAGAAATAACAAATATGTTGTTATTGAAAATCAAATATTCTATACAGAACAATCACATATTTTACTCAGAAAATACGAATTCCACTCTTAAATCAAAGATATTAAAATTAATAATCTTTTTTATTCACTACTGTATCTTTTTCTTTTTTTAAATTACAAATAAAATAACAAAAAATAACCATAACAAATAATTAGATAAGTGCATACTTACTGATTATATCCAACTTCTTGTAATTTTATTGAAAATTGCATAGACATATACTATTTGCTAAGAACATCAAAAGATGAAGGATATATTGTAAATACAATAATATGACAAAGTTCTTATGCCCCCCAAGCAAAACATACGTTTCGATATAGAACTGAACAAATAATACTAGTTTATTATCCATTGACTTTAGTTCCTGCTAAATCAATATAACAATATCTAATATATAGTATAGGTCTATGTATAAGTATAAAGCGGGTACAAGATAGGAATTGTTGCTAACATGAAAGGGATACATTGCCATAATCAAAACGTAACAATTAGTTACGAGTAAAAAAGATTGGAAAATATGTAATCGTATCATATAACGAGTTAATTTTTCGAGCCTGCACAATAATTGCTGCCGGAGTAGCAAATTGCGTATATACGTTCCGGGTAAACTAAGGCGATAGTCCAGTTATTAGATGTGATAAATTTAATTTAATTATATATTTTTTCTCTACTATCCCAGAAAGATATGTTCCTTCTATTTGGATCTTTTTTAGTAAAAAATATTAATTTAACTTATTCCTACTTATCTTAATTTATTACTGAATTATTTTACATAAATTACGTATCAAACATTTTTTATTTAAAATGGCAAATTTATTTTCGATCTATTAAATTAGCTAGCTCTTTTTATATACACTCAATGCCCAGTATTTCTAGGTATAATTACTCAACTACTATAATTTTACATAATAAAATACATAATATCAGAATTATGGTTCCAACATTATGTAATATGATATTACCAACGGAATGAAAAAGTACATATGTATGTAATATTACAGTTTTTTAGTAAAGACTCTTTTAGTAAATTAACAGAACTTCAGGGAATTTTCCATAAATAGGTAAAATTTGTTTAGTTCTGTAATATTATTTTTGGTATAATTTGGTATAATTACATTCCGTATTGTCACGTTTTATTTAGTTTCGTGTGCTTTAAATTCTTTTTGTAATATATTGTAAATAAATAAACTTACTATAGAGATCATAGACTTTAACGTTGTCAAAAATCTTTCAGTCATTATATTAAAATAAAACGGCTTTATATTGTAGTTCTGTATTAATATTTATTAATAATCGACATACGCAATGTACATTTTCGTTAGGAAAAATGATACAAATGAGATTTACAGTAAATAAAGGAAGTCTTAATTTTAGCCTTAATATTGATGGGTTTTGCAAAAAAGCCATTTTAATTTTTATTATAGATTTTGTAAATTAAACTTCTGTAAAAATTTCTGGTGGTTTTTTATAGTGTAAAACTGACTTTTACATTCACTCCTCCTAGTTAAAAAAAATATATTATAATAATAAAAAAT
The DNA here is from genome assembly GCA_963966155.1 of Clivina fossor. Lineage (NCBI taxonomy): Eukaryota > Metazoa > Arthropoda > Insecta > Coleoptera > Carabidae > Clivina > Clivina fossor. The sequence goes on along the minus strand of OZ014563.1, from coordinate 6,406,219 downwards.
TGGAACAAGAATTTTGAAAAATTTGCACATTTGAAATTTAATCCATAATCTAAAATTTTATCAAAAAATATCCAATATAATCGGGAAACACAGTATATTTTAGAAGGGAGTTTTGTCCCCCCGGACAGCCCACAAGCCCCACCACTGTACACACACACATACATATTCCTGCACTCACACTACTCCAATTTCTCTCATATAAGTACATCTTTCCACACATATACAAACACGAATTCAACTTCAACGAAGGCGCACAAAAGCTCCTCTAGCATCGAGAAACGAATCGTGCTACCAGCCATGTTTTTATCAGCTATAACTCTTCGTATCTAAATCAACAACATAAATCACATACACCGGTACACCGCGCCGCGACCAAGCCGCGGCGGTGCAAGGCGGTCAGCTATGAAGCCGGGACCCGCGCGCGCTGTATTTTTGAAAATTAATACCTAGGCTATATTCTATTTATATGCGTTTTTAGATGGTGAAGTGCATATGCAGGGACTCTTGCATACAGTGTTTCGTCTAGTCCAGACTATTACGAGTAGAACGATAGAGTTAAATGTAGATGTATTATAGTGTGTTTACATTTTGACGGGCTTAATTCGCGACTATACGGAGCTCTTGTTTTATCGTTGCAGAAAAATTGTTTCACAGAGTAATCGTACGCTATTATTATTTTCTGTTAGATATACGATATTTTCAGATGATTTATATAAATTTGTATTTAAATTATTAGTGTATAATGTTTGACAAATGTTGATGTATTAAAATGAATAACATGATTTTACATATTTTAAAAATTATGACAGAGTTAAAGAAGCAATTATTATCAAAGCCGTCTTAACAACATTATAGACCCCCTGGATAAACCATTGTGCTGGGGCCCCTATAACCACTCACAGAAATGAAATGTAAATGTTTTTATATTGCATAGAATTAATTTAAATGTCAAATATATTTTTATTAATAGTAATTATAGTAAATTTAAAAAAACAAAATGTCACAAAAGTAGATAAAAACAATCTATAAAAACAAAATATAGATATAGATTGTTTTTATCTACTTATGTGACATTCGTTATTAAAATTATTTTTTGACATGCTTTTTATATAATAGTGATATTTTGTTTTTTTAAATTTACTGATCAAATAATGTATATTTGCGTTACATGTAAAATCAACTAAAATATTCTGCTACCACTGAAGAAAGCAATAGTGAATGCCAAAACGTTGGCTTAGTAGAATTCCGTCAATTATTAATTTATTAAATATTAACTATTTTTCCAATTTAATTATATTTTTATTTTGGTACATATACAGAAATTTTTAAAACACATAAAAAGTAGTTAAATATCAAATAGTACCATGTTTTTACTATATATATTTTTTTTTCATTACAGCCAACAAACACGATTTATTAATTGATTCTTAATTATTTATTTTTATTAGCGCAATATTTTACTCGAATATATTAAAAACGGTTTTGGTAATTTATTTACTTATACATCTATTTACATACTTCATATAATTTATTTAAAAAAATGTTAAACACCCGAAAATACCTATAAACAACACTAATAAAAAAAACACTATAACCAAATATCTAATACCGAAACGAACATAGAATTTAATGTTTGTACATACGTCAAATGCAAAGCGTAAAACGTTTCATGTAAACACAGTAAAGCTAACACGTAAATTTCAACTGTGCGTCGTTAGTCACTTGTCGTTTTTGGTCGAAAAAAAAAACACAAAAACAACAGCTCAAAAAAAAGAGAATCTAACAACCCGCCATTTAATATCGTAGGTGTTACTGAATAAATTATAAAGACAAATTGTACGTTTTGTAATGTCGTCAACCAAACTGGATTCCGACTTTAAATCAATATGATCTAAGAGAGGTATACGCAACGTACGAGTGTGTGTTTTGTTTTTTGACGATACTTATCTATGGTACGAAAAATTAATGAAAAACAAACAGATTTTACACGATGTGTTATTTTTCCTCGCGGATTTTTAGCTTAACTCACGCGGCGGATAAAATCTATTTATATCGGTATAAATTTTTGCGATGTATCAATTTTTTGTTGCTAAGATATAAAATATGGAAATTTTGTTTAACAACTAAAAAATGTTATTTTGTACTTTTAGATTAATTTTTGTTTACGGAATAAATTTTTATTTTTATACAAATATGACTTAATATACAATCTATTCCGTTTTAAAACTTTGACGATGAAATAGATTTAACTTTGTACTATAATAATTCGTCACTTGGATACAGAAGTTAGCTAACTCAATTTTTATTCATATGAACATATTTATGGAAAAAAGTATCATAAGACATATATTTTTATTTACAAAACTAGATACAATCTGTATCTTTATTTAATATTTACTATGCTGGATTATGCGAAAATATTCTTTATAAAAAAAAAAAAAAACTTTAAACCAATATTATTTTAAACTTAAAAAATGAGAATAAGTTAGTTCTGCACCAAAGTGACGATTCTATTTTTGCTTTTTCTTTAAACCAGGTCCTCTACAAGTGGAATATTTTTTTTTATTTTGTTTTATTCGAGCATTGCAAATTATACAATCGACCTACTATCTTATTCTAGCATTGTAAAGTGCACAAATTGCATAAAAACAAAAGCATTTGACTGTAAAGATAGAGCTAGATTCGTTTTGGCCCAAAATTTACAAAATAAACTTGTTGCTTGTTTTTAATAAAAAATATATTTCTAGTTTATTTACTTATTGAGTCTATGCAATTAGGTTAACCTTAAATTAAATTAAATTTATTACGCAATCAAAACAATTTAGTAAATTTATAAAAATTTTGTATTATTAAAATTTAAAAGATAAAAGATCAATTGCATATTTACAATGTTTTATATCTACAAAGTGTAATCATGAATTCGTAAATGACTTTATAGATCTTCAGGCCAGCAAAATTCTTCTTGAAAATTATGAAAGTAATAGCAAAACAACTTCATTTATCTTGTACTTTATGCTAAAAATGAGTGAAAAGATTGTTACAAAAAACAGAATCCACGTGGACACTTTAATTTGTAACAGTCAAACTCATTTTCACATAGCAGTATGTTAATTTGTCAACTAAAGAACTTACCAAATCAGTCAGATGTTTCTAAAACAGTTGACATTGTTAACTACATGATCTGTTAACAATTTTTTATAGAACTTGTTTTGAAAGTTATATAAATGAAGTATAAATAATAATTTTATTTTTTTTATTTTTGCAGGATATAACAAAAAGTTCTCATTTACGCCAGGAGATGATTCTATATAGCAGTAATGGAAAACATATAGAAAATTACGTCCAAGTTGTCACCATTAGAAATTATAACTTTTGGGTAAGTTTTTTGAAACATTTTTTGTAATATTAAGTACATTACTTGTTTTTGAACAAACAGATAAAATTCATATTTTTTGCTTTCAAAACTTATATTCAGAATTAATAATATTTATCTAACACAGACAACTATATTAACTTTAAAACATCATTTTTTTAGTATGCTAATTTATGTTAATGTTTTCAAAATATTATTCTAACAAAATTTGAAATATCGCAAATTCGTATTTTATGTTTTTGATATTTAAATGTAAGCAATTTTGCAATTATTTAATATTAGCATTTTATTCCGAAAACTTTAATATTATGTTACATATTAAAACTCAAATTTCCGAAATTTTACAACATAATTGTTTCGAAATTCTATTACTTCTAGCAATAACTATTTTTTCACAATTACCATAAAATTATCATATGTAAATATAAAATATTCGTGCGTATTTCATATTAGCATTATATTTCAAAAATTTGAATAGTATTTTTACATAATTCAAACCATGACACGTAATTGTAATTTTAATAATTTTCCGAAAATATTTCGTGTCTATTAAATTCTCAGGTATAAAAATTTTAATTCTCATCTTACCTTAAGTTATGTGTATTGCATATTTTTAAAATACACTTTAAATTTATGTTCTCAAATTGTTCTAAATCCTTTAGTATATTAGAAGTTCTATTTAGATAATTATAGAGACAAGCCATAGGTATCAAATTTACATTCTACTTGTATCTTTAAAATTCATTTAAATTAGGATGATGTTAATGGAACATTATACATTTAAAGTAGTTCGATGCAGACAAAATTTTATTAGACAAAAAATTTGGAATAGAATATGATAAAAAAGGTTTATCATATTATTATTTTTTTATATTATCAACTTGCTGTAATAAAATATGTCGTGGAAACTACAAATTGTTTATGTTCACATGGTAATTTTTTAGCAAATTTGACGTAGACACTAGGCAACTGTTTTTAAAAAGTATTAAATTATTTTAAACAAACACAAATGTAAATATTTTTATATCTTAGATAATTTTACAATAATAATTATTTTTTGTGTTGTTACAACATGTATTATATATTAATTTTAAATAAAATAAGATACATTTTTCGAGTTTAGTATTTTTAAAAGTTAAGGATCAGTTACATGACAATGTTGTTAACTTAATTAATAGTTAACTAGATATTTAGATTGTTAACTGTTTTTTTAAAAGTCGCATTAAAGTTTATTTTATAACTAAATTGCGTTGTTAGACAATGTTTAAAATTCTATTACATATTTTAATTCAAATATTTATTTTTTGGTAATGAGAAGGTTATTATTTTTTATTATTATTATTTGGCTGCAGAAACATAAAAGAAAATTAACTACTGTGGAAAAAAGATTTTTACGTGGCGTATATAGTGTAACTAGAAGGAATCGGATACAAAATAGTTTTATGTATGAAGAGTGTGAAATTGAAAAAAAATGTTGTTTCAAAAATTGGTGGTTAGTCAGTTAAAATGCTTGAGCGAATGTCTAACAAACGTTTTGTTAAAAGAATTTATATAAATGATTTTAAAGTATACTTTTGCTTGGACGTCCGATGAGTAGTTGAGGTGGTACTTATATGATTGAAAGAGTGACTTACGTGAGTGAAAGTTTGCAAATAGTAGGAATAGATAATTATGAATGTGAATGAAGTTAAAGTTGTTTGTCTGAATAGGAATGTTTGGTGAAAACTAATTTTGGGATAGTGGAAAGTATTTATGCCATAGCCTTTTAGGCACATGGCGTGATTGTGTATGTATGTATGTATTATTTTAAAAAACAAAACAAAAATTAGAAGTTTTTAATTATAAATTTAAATTAAAACTAAATATTATATGCTCAATGTAAAATATTTTTACTCGATTAATTAGTCAGATAATTTTTTATTACAATTTTAAATTTTCGACGTTTATTATCGTTTATTTTTTTCCAGAAAATTTAAATAAAAATATAAAACATATAATTAAATATAAAAATTGCAAAAAAAGTAAGAAACTATCTCATTTTAAAATTTTGTTTGCACAAATGTATATATGTTGCTTCCCAAACTTGAAATTGCCCCGTTTGTAAACTGGGAAAAAATTTTGCCCAGTTTGCGAAAAGGCTACACGTGAAAAATATGGTGAAACTTATTGCACCATAGATTAAACCCAAAACTTAATTTGTAATTGTTTATGGAAGAAGAATTTGGTTTTTTAAAATTGTTATTAACAAATTAGTCAAGTAAAGAAACCAGCTTACGAACAAGTTTCACATTTAGGGCGTAACTTTTGTAAACAAAATTTAGTTAATAATTAAATTAAATATAAGTAAATGATATTTTGATATTGGTATGATATAATTTTAAAAAACGTATATAGAAAAAGATATTTATTTTATGATATGCTATCTATAAAAATATTGACATGGAATTTCTCAACACTTAGTATACTATTTTTTTTGTCTATATATATTGTGAATTATGGTGTTGACAAAGTAATAATTTTGAAAAAAAAAACAGGTTGGTTACCACTGGTTGTCACACTACACATTGCACACCATACTATTCGACACTGATTAAAGATAACTGCGTTCATTGTTGAATGATGATTATTTAAAAATGATTAATATCATTTACTGTGCCCGGTTGACACTTTTCGACGCCTACAATCGCCAGACTTACCAACTTTAACAAAAAAAAAAGAAAGCAGTTAATAAAAAAGACAAAATACAGTCGCCAACACTTATAATCTTAGCGAAATTTTCAAAAGATTAATTTTTATTGCATACCATATCAATGTAATAGCTAAATTTTTATTATAATGATAGAATAGAATGTCCAAAATAATTTAAAACATACTAATTTTTAAATGTATTTTGTTAACCAGTATTTTTTTTAAATTTTGTAACTAATTTCTCAAGCAGATTTAATACTACACAATTTATTTTCTAAGTAATTAATTTTTTTTATGTGAAACTTTTTTTTAAATAATAATATAAAAACAAAATCGCGAAAAAAAAAATGATTTAAGAAACGTAAAACTGTAAAAAAAAAGACCAAAATAGTAATATAGACAATTATAATATCTATCTATTACATCATTAATTAAAAATTTATAAATTTTATAATCTAGTACTTATTTTGTTATGTTATTTACTGTAAATGTTATTTGTATCTTTTTTTCTGATTTTTAACTCCACTTTTGTAGACGAGTTTATTCTACCTTCAAATTTAATTTAACTTTCTCTTGTGAAACACAATTGCAAAATTTAATCTCGAGTTAATCATTTTAACTCGAGTTAAATTTTAACTCGCGTTAATATACCCGAGCAAAAATAGTTTTAATGAACAATTTACATTTTTCTCTAAGACTGATTATACTAACGCAAAGAAATAAAATACTTAAAACTCACATACTTTATACATATAAACAGTATCCATTTCAATATCATTATTTGCTTAACTTTTATTAGTTTCGTTTTATTGTTATTTCGCAAATAATAAACGCCTGTTGCTGTCCATAAAAATTCAATTTGTCTGTCTGCAACCCATTCACCCATTTTTACTGTAACTGAATTTCTTCGGACAGAACCTGCTCTGATCCAAGACTAATAACATTTTCTCTTGGTCTTATCTCCGTGAAACAAGTGCCTATCTGCGTTGTGTCGTCGTCGTCGTCTTTTTATTCTTATGTAAATGAAAATGCACTTTTAATATAATTCGCAAAACAATTTCGAAACAATTTTCATTTAAAGACAACGCGGCTCCGGCTAAACACGCGCTTCAATAAAAACGCTTCGCAGTTTGGCTTTTAAATGCGCAACGCAGCCTTCACGCGATGGTTGCGGGGAGTTTCAGAAGCGATAGTTCAGAGACCGTCAGATGCATTTGTGCAATGATTGCTTCAACAGACGAGAATATAATCAACTATTCTGAAAATTTGTTGTAGAATGTTGGAATATTCATTTTGTTGAATGCTTTTTATATTTGAAACTTTAATGGTTTAGAGGTTTCTTTTTCTCTTCTAAAAAGTTTTTAAAGTTTACTTTGACTTGTTTTTTATGAATGCGATGGTATTTTTATTATATATTTAATTGTAAAATGTTTTTTTACATTCTAATTAAAAATACCGATTGCTACAATTAAAGTGCAATATTGAAAAAATGTTTTTATGTTTTTAATTTAGATGGATAGATCATCTTGAATAAAGTCTAACGATTGATTAAAAAGAATGGCCAGTCAGAATCAGTAAATGGCATAAATGCACCTGTAGAGGATAGTACAGGTATATATATTAGACTCCGGAGCGAAAACTGTCATTTAGTCATCAAGCACTAAAGATGTCATATATACATATTCATATATAAAATACATACTGTATATAAAAGACACATTGTATATTCATATATAGAAAACAGACAGTATATAAACTTGAAATGATAAAATATATATATATATATATATATATATATATATATATATAAAAGCTTTGAAAAAATGAATAATGTTTTTTTCACCGAAATGATGAATTTCGTCTTCTGAAAAATGTCAAAATTAAATGAAAATGAAAATACCTCTCGTATAGTATTCCCGAAGTAAAAAGTTATTTATTCAGCGGTTAGAAGATACGCTTAACTACAGTTTTAGAGTGCGCCCAGAAAATTCTTTAAATTCAATCCAATCTCTTTTTATATAATTTGGCAGTATTGATAAATTTAGTCTCACTAGCTCTATATGGTCACAATATTATTGTCTCGCGTTTCAACAACGTGCTTCTATACAAATTCTGCAACTAAACAAAATTTACTGTCTCTTTCAATCCCAATATTTATCTTAAAATCACTTGTTTAAATTTGATTAAAAATCTCGCGAAATATAAATACATAACGAACATTATCTGATATTAAACATTAACCTTTCAAACAAAAAGTTCAAAAAATATGAAAAAAATCCATGTATACTTAAATAGTGTGTAATACATTCAGTTTTTTTTGCACGGGAATGAAACAAAATTCTATAGATTTCTAGATATCAACATTCGATTCAGGAAAAGTGTTTGCTTTGCGTATAAATAAAATAGCAAATGTCGTTTCGCGTTGCCATCTAGTTTTTTTTATGTGTTGTGTGTGTGCGTGTGTGTGTGTGTGTTTGTGTGTGTGTTTGTGTGGAGCCTGATGAGGTTTAGTAAATGGAAAGGTGGCTGTGAGAGAGTAGCTGGGTGTCCCTTGTACGATAGCAAGTTTATATCGCATCGCGTTAGCCATGTATTTATATATGCTTTGCGTTGTAAACGCCATGTTAATGCAAATGAACTGATTTAATGTCGACGGAAAATGAAATAGCAACCGTATAGTTGCAGATTGTGAATATATGTATGTGTGTGTGTGTGTGTGTGTGTGTGCATAAAATACAACACAACCGTCACCGCGCCATTTACTATCCGTATTTTCTCTTCTCTTTCTATTTGCAACCGTACAACCATCAGTGTTAGGGTTTATGTACTTGTTATGAAACTTCTACGTCGCTATAGGGTTGCTTGTATGATTGTTTGTTTGTTTACGTGTTTGCGTCTCACTATGAACGATTTTATAGTGTACATCGAAAAGGTTAACTGGCCATCACACATATATAGTAAACCTATTTCTGTTTTTGATTATATTGTATAACTATTTATATATTTGTATAGGATTCATGTAATGTCAGTTTGGGTACTTGTTGTATTTTTAAACAGACACCAAAAAAATACAAGTCTCTATTTGTAGCCCCCTTGGAAATATAGGCTGGTACCACAAGCTTGATTTTAAAATCGGTTTTTAATTGAACTGTAAATTAACGATCTTCAATAAATTGGAAGTTTTAGATATTTTATGAAAATTAAGTTTTAAAAATGGCCCGTATTTCCACCTCATTTGTGTATGAAAAACTGCTTTTATTTTTTACTGTAAAATAAATTTTTATAATTTACGTTCTTTTCAATAAAATTCAAAATAAAAAAATGATCAAATTAAATCAGGCTTAGTTTAAGCTTTTATTTGGAAAAAATCGATTAACAATATTTAAACACGGACATTTCCTAATAAATTTTGTTGTTATGTTTGTCGTACACAAAAAGCATCAGAGAGTATTTTTGCGTTAACGTGCGCACGCTTCTACATGTGTTCCAAACCAATTTAATTTATAAATGCGGGTATTTTGTCGTTTGAATATATCGTATGTATATATATATGTTATATATTTTTTTTTTAAACGCGAGACATTTTTATTGAATTTATCAAAGCGTGTGTTCCATTGGTGTGCCTGTTATTAAACCTCATTTCGTTCATGTGGTTGTCGGTTTTAATGTATCGGTATGTAATTATTAAAACACGTACGGTAAAACGGACACCTATTCTCTAAACATTCGACATTCATTTATTGACATGATCGACACATTATACATGGAATGGAAAAGTACATATGTATGTAATATTACAAATTACAAAAGTTTATTTAAGTAAAATTACAGAATTTCAGTAAATTTGTTGTCAGAAATTTTCCATAAATAGGTAAAATTTGTTTAGTTCTATAATATTATTCTTAGTATAATTACATACATTTTTAAATTTACTTAAAGGATGTAAGTATTTTGATATGAATTAAAATTTTACTACAAAAAATCTGTAATTTTATTTTACCATAAATATTATGTATTTGTACATTAAAATTCTGTAATTTTTACATAATTTATAATAATCACATAAAGTAAGTAAAAATACCTTAATAACTTTATAAAATTGCTCACTTTCCGCAAATTGCATCATATACTTAATGAAGATTTATATATTGTTGGTATAACTTCTTAAATTATGTAAAATTATAGCTTGCATATTAATATCTGAATTAATTCATCAAAATGATAATAGTACATATTTTGTGTAATAATGCTAGTAAAATATTTTAAGTGTAATTCATTCATTTCAAAATACATCTTTTATGTAAATTTAGAAATATATGTAATTATACCAACAATAATATTACAGAACTAAACAAATTTTAGCTATTTATGGAAAATTCTTGAAAGCAAATTTACTGAAGTTTTATAAATTTACTAAAAGAGACTTTGCTAAAAAAAACTGTAATATTACATACATATGTATATATTACATAATGTTTGTAATAGTTCTGATATTATGAATTTTTAAACGATTATGTAAAATTATACCTAGAAATACTGGGCATCAGAATGTCTCATGGTTTGTAGATAAAATTACATAATTTTTTTAGAGTGTATAAGTTGATAGATTTTTATGGATGGATAATTTATGGATTTTATAAAAAGAACAAGAAGACAAACAAGAACAACAGAGATACCGAAAATTTAAGTTTTATTTTGCAAGATACATACAATACTTTCCAATGTCCAATTACTCTCTCAATTGTTTAGAGAATTAATTCACACGCATGTTCTCCTGTTTCTCTATGTGCTGGTTGCCGTTAAAAGGCAAACGCAAAAACAATTTGTGTAACGAATGCATTCAATATAAACGTCGCTTCTACACCCAAATACATACGGAATTTATTTATTGACCCGAACAATTAAAGTCAACGCATGCTTTATGTAGTCATAATAATGCCGATGCTGCGATGGTAGCAGCGCAACGCAGCGCCCGGCTTGTAACGCTGTAAATTCAATGTCGAATAATACACACACACACACACACACACACAATTGTCCGAATGGTCGAATGCCGAACTAGCTACTGCTTATTCCACTTCTGTATTTCTTTTTTTATTTTGGTTGGTTATTATTAATTTTTTACACATATGATTAGCATACTTATTGCTTGTAATAAAATTAGTGACATTATTGCTTCTTGTGACTATGCAGTATGTTATAAAATATATTGCAGTATTTTATTATCGAAAAACTTCGATAACACACGATAATAGACGATTAATTGTAATTCCGAAAAAAATCGAACAAGAAATCTAGCATGGAAATAGACAAAAAGAAAATTATTCAGACTTTCTTTTACATTCCACTCAGATCAGTAAATCTTTTAAATGAGCTGAGCTGAGCTGAGTTTTGCTGAGTGAGTTGAATTGATAAATAAAACAGTTTATTTGAAAGTGAATTTAAAATCTAAGTTCCACATATGATATAACCTAAAATATTAGATGTATTTGGATTGTTTGCGTTGATAATTTATTGCAACTCGCCGGATATCTATTGTTTGATTTCAAAATAAAATATTCAAATATAAATGACAACGTATCAAACACGTTATCAAATCTGAAACTAGGATAACCAGTATGAGATAGAGAAAAAAGTTACTCAGCTATTATGTAGTTAATTTTTTTCTCTATTTTACTGAATTTTTTCAGATTTTTTTCAGCAAATTTTTAAAAAAGTTTAATTTTGAAAAAATCTCAAGGGTACCACCCCCTTGACAGATTTTCAAAAATTCAGTTTTTAATTTTTTTTTCTACTAAACTATGCATCCTAGAATAATGGTTTTTACACTCAATTATAGCACTTATTATTCCGCATTTTTCCATATCATGCTTATTTTCCCACACCTCATAGTTTTTGAGAAAAAAAATGAAAACTAAAAAATCCAAAAAAATTTTAGCGCCCAAACGGCACATGCTTAAACCAAATTATAGAACTTTTTATTGTCTATCAAATAGTATTGTAACACGAGTAGTTGGTTTGCATATATTTATTAACTTTACAGGAGCGTGCGTACAAGTAGTGATCAACAATTATTTTAATTTAATCTTTTATTAAATAATAACACAAAAACCAAATTACAGAAATATACAAAGAAAAACACGAATAAAAATATGAATAACAAATATGATTGACAAATATAAACTAAAGCGAATGTAATTACTAAATTAAAACTAACAAAATCTAACAAATAAAGCGAATCTAGAGGTCTCTGACACTCTAAGCGAACTTAACTAAAGCGGGGGCGAACGTGAACTGCCTGATTCAACAGAGAGAAAAAAATACTTTTTTTCTCAAAACTAAAATTGTAACTTTTCAAATAACAACAAAAAAAATCTAAAATACTTCAAAATATTTCAAAGAAATATCTTGAAGTGGCCAAGTGGCTTGCCGTGAACCCTAATACATAAATCTGTCACTAGGGCAAAATCTAATAGATACAAAATTACTTAGTTTCAGAAATATGTATCACAATAACCACATGGCCCAGAACTGTCTTGTTACATCGCCCTCCATTTAAATATAATTATATCAAATAAATAGATATAATTATAACAAAATATTACTTAAATTAGCATGCACTTATCTAATACGAACTATGATTTTCTTATATCTATGCGAACTAAATTTTATTTATCTGATGACACTTGCGAGCACACCACTGAACTAAATCATCAATCACCAAACTATGCACTTATTTCTGATTTCATAGCTGGGTGTCAGCAACGGCGGGCGAATCCAATGTTTTTTTCTTAAAATCTAACTAATTGCGTAAACGCACATGTAGGCACCGTAAATATTTTACTCGAACGTAGCGAAACTTTTTCTTTTTGAATAATTTACGTTTATTCTCGTTGAATTTGCCGGTGAAAATGTCAGCATTATTTACACAAATAGCTATAATTTCTAACATTTTTGCTAAACTTCCAACAATATAACTTACGTTGCGAAAAATCTCTGCGATAATCATGAAAATTTTGAAAAACAAACACAAATCTACAAATTGTATACTAACAGCGACGCTATCGGCGTGTTTGCTGGCGGTAGCGCGTCTGCTGGCGATACCCCTGGATACGGTGGCGAATTCGGTGTCTTTGCTGGCGGTGCTGCGGGACACGATGGCGGGTTCAGCATCTCCGCTGACGATGTCGTTGAATACGACGGCGGTTTCAGCGAGTTCGCTGGCGGTAGCGTTGGATACGGCGGCGGGTTCGATATCTCTGCTGGCGATGTCGTTGCTGGCGATGTCGTTGGATACGACGGCGGTTTTCGCGTTTTCGTTTGCGGTACTGCAGAGTACGATAGCGGTTTTAGCGTTTTCGCTGGCGGTGTCGTTGGATACGACGGCGGTTTTAGCGTTTTCGCTGGCGGTTTTAGCGTTTTCGCTGACGATGAGGCTGGACATTACGGCAGTTTCTTTATACACAGGTACGGAATTGAGATACGTAGTCTCAGCGTCTAATAAAGCCGTAAAGTTTATATTTGTCGCGGTAGCCGGTTTATATGCGGTATTTGCGTACCACGGTAATACCGAAATCGACACATTCTCATTTGTGTATATGGATGACCCACGAACACTATCGGCGGTAGCACCATATATTGTCGCGTAATACATTTCACTATATTGTCGCGTAATACACTTCACTCGCGTTTTTTTTTTTTTCGAAATTTGCGTTTATGGTTGATCACTACTAACCCAAATAATTATCCTACCGACTGCGCCATTGTAACACGAGTAGTTGGTTTGCATATATTTATTAACTTTACAGGAGCGTGCGTACAAGTAGTGATCAACAATTATTTTAATTTAATCTTTTATTAAATAATAACACAAAAACCAAATTACAGAAATATACAAAGAAAAACACGAATAAAAATATGAATAACAAATATGATTGACAAATATAAACTAAAGCGAATGTAATTACTAAATTAAAACTAACAAAATCTAACAAATAAAGCGAATCTAGAGGTCTCTGACACTCTAAGCGAACTTAACTAAAGCGGGGGCGAACGTGAACTGCCTGATTCAACAGAGAGAAAAAAATACTTTTTTTCTCAAAACTAAAATTGTAACTTTTCAAATAACAACAAAAAAAATCTAAAATACTTCAAAATATTTCAAAGAAATATCTTGAAGTGGCCAAGTGGCTTGCCGTGAACCCTAATACATAAATCTGTCACTAGGGCAAAATCTAATAGATACAAAATTACTTAGTTTCAGAAATATGTATCACAATAACCACATGGCCCAGAACTGTCTTGTTACAGTATTCTAAGTATTTCTCCGAATTTAACTCGAGAAAAAAGTATATTGCAAATTATCGAAACTGCATGTTAAACGCCCATACGAACTTGACGAACGAACACCCGGTATATATATATATATATGTATTTCTTATTTATTTAATATCAAATAACGTAATATTTTATAGTTTATTATTATAAACAGAAAATTATATTTATATACAAACCAAGGTGACCATATACAAGTTTGATTAAAAGCCTAAACAGCAAATAAACATTGAAAAAAAAATAGAACTATACGGCAATAAAACTCCGAAAAGGCAACATAATAAATCATACGCTGAAATGATATATATTTCGAGTTGAGTTGAGTATTTTGGTTTCATGTTTCATGTAGCCCTTGGTTGAAAGATTTGAGACGGGTGGCGTGGGGGAGTATGGATTTGAAAATTTGTTTACAGTATTAAATTCGTGACTTTACGTTAATTGAACCTATTTAAATACACTTCCCATTCTTGTTTGGCTTGTAAACATTTAAGCTACACAGGGAATACAAATGAAATATGTTTTTGAAAGAATTTGAGAACGCGTACCTAAATGAAAACTATAGGTTGGAGTTTGAAGCTTGTGTTTAGTGTGTGCTTGTTAAATGCTTTCGAAATTTACAAATTTGTACTTATTAGAGAAATGGGTCTAAGTGTTTTTACACCGAACTAAATATTTACGGATCTAATTAGGATTTAAAGAAAATATTTGTTGGATTATAAATATATGTTAAGAAATATTTCTTACACTGTAAAAAATCAGTTTAAATTTACATAATAATCATAGTAAAAAAATTGCAAAATTACAGAAAAATAATACTAAAATTTTACTATAAAAAAATCTGTAATTTTTTTACCATAAATATTCTGTATTTGTACTTTAAAAATCTGTAATTTTTACATAATTCATAATAATCACCTAAAGTAAGTGGCGCAGTTGCCCCGAAAGCAAAAGGTCCCGTGTTTAAACTCCGGCAAAGTCAATACATTTTTCACCATTTAAAGATTAACTAATGATTTAATTAGTTTATCAAAATAAATTAATGGCGATTTAAGCAAAAACAAAATACTATAACCTAATATTAGAAAGATCATCTATAGATTTTTTTTTATATATTTTTAATTCTTTAAAACCATTTTGATAAAGAAAATTTCTAATAGCAATGAACCATTTATTGATCAGCATGATCATCTTAAAGAATGGCAAAGAAAATTTGCAAAATAATCGCAAGAGCAATTCTTCTTGTGGGGGAATAAAGGGGGTGTCTGTTAAGTAAAGCTACCGGTGGTTTTTATGTTCGTTAATTATAAATTGCTTTTATCAGTAATTTAGTTACGAGTTGATTCATGTGCAGAGAGGCGTGTTAGCTTAATAATAAGTCATTACAAAAGTGAGTGAATTATATAAGTGATATAGTGTGTGTGTGTGTGTGTGTGTATGTGTGTGCGACCATCAGAGAACGTGCTGCATGCAGCAGCAGTATAACCTATGTTTTGTGTTAATTCTTCGGCTTGACACTTACGGAATAACTAGAATGCGACAAACGTTATATATGGATTAAGTATGATCCAAAAGTTCTTTTCGTAATATTAGAGAAAATTTTAATACAGGATGGTTTCTTAGTTCTATG
This sequence comes from Clivina fossor, assembly GCA_963966155.1. Taxonomy (NCBI): domain Eukaryota; kingdom Metazoa; phylum Arthropoda; class Insecta; order Coleoptera; family Carabidae; genus Clivina; species Clivina fossor. Next base: position 6,390,197 of record OZ014563.1, on the reverse strand, counting down.
GCCAAACTATGACAGATGAAAGCTAATTCCATTTTAAGAAAAAAAAAAATTATATAAACATAGGTTCGATTCGTTATAAGCCTTTAAATATAGCAATTATAAAAACAAAAATAAAATTGCCTGTGATAAAAACAATACATAGTTGTTAACACATTTTTATTAACTTGCTTTCTTGTATGTCTGTTTGTTTGTTTGATTGCTCGATTCAAATTTTTCAATCGATTTTAAACTAACTTTCCAATGAGCTAGAAACTTGAAACTTTAAACATAGCTCAGAACTGGATGACAATGCAATATTAATTAATTAATTAATTAATTAACTAATTAATAATATTAAAAATATTAAATACCATATATCACGTTTTTAACACGGACTAAAAATTATAAAATAATTTCTTCTACAGCAATAGTAGAATTTAATCCTAAAACAGTTTTTATTTTATCAATTCATATCCAAAGCTTAAATATAAAATTTCGTTAATAATCTATTTATCCAAATTTGCTCTGTATCTATACTTCCACTATCTTCCAGACTAACTAAACTAAACTAAAAATAGTTGATTGTTTGACTCTTGTTACTGTAAGTCGAATTTGCCCTTATTTGTAATAATCTCGAAAAGTTAAAATTGGTATGATTACAATACCTCCCTTACTATAGATGATGGTCGGTAAGAATGAAAACATAATTAGGCTATCTTTTATTTACACAACTTTTAAATTATTAACAATGACAACAAAAATTTTTGGTACAACCTTGGTCCATCTAATAACAATGACCGCACATTGCACCACAGCTACTAATATTATAACTGTTTTATTTTTATCAAATACGAAATAGAGCGTAACAAAGATAATTAATATTTATAGTGAAGTGCCGTTTTGCCAGACGGAGAGGTAAACGCAGTCTGCGGTTGCGTTTACGTACAATGCCTTAAGCGTTACCGGGAACACGGAAATTTACAACCATACATACTACATATACGATGCGTACACTGTAAAATAAAATTGCAATAATTATCGTTGGACACTTTGGCTGATATTACAAGCTCTGTTTTTTGGATGCTTTAGTACATTTGTTTAGTGCAGCTCTTATGACAACTTACGTTGTTATAATACTCAAAAATATTGAGATTTTATATTTTTCTCAAAATTTTACAAGTTAGTCATTGAATCGGCTTGTTAGGCTATGCATCAATGACTGGCCAGTTTAACCGTAGACACGTGTTTCGACCTATAAGGTCTCATTAGTACAGTGCTTTGATCAGTGTTGAAACGATAGCAAAGAGAGGCAATAAATACCATTAACGCCATCTATACAATAATGCAATAAGCAATTATAGTAATGAACTTTGAACAAATAAGCCAAAACTAACATCTGCGTCAGTGTCTTCCTGACACTGATCAAAGCACCGTACTGATGAGACCCTATAGGTCGAAACACGTGCCTACGGTTAAACTGACCAGTCATTGATGCATAGCCTAACAAGCCGATTCAATGACTGAGTAGCTTGTGAAATTTTGGGAAAAATATAAAATCTCAATATTTTTGAGTATTACTATATAAAATTTCACAATGACAATATGAACATTTATTTGTTCAAGGTTCATAACTTACGTTGTCTTAAAACAGATATTAGTTAAAACCAATTATAAAACAGAGCTCGTAATATGGGCCTTTGTTTCCTACGATAATGTAAATTTACGGCAAAATGTATTCTTACAATCCTTTTTTTTTTTAATGTAAAATTACAATTTCAAAATTTAATGCATTTTGATATTACTTGTGCTATCGTAAAGTTGTTGATGTAGGCTATTATATTATATTATATATATATATATATATATATAGATATTAATAATCGGACGTTTTGACGAACACAACATCAAAACGTCAGATCTAGTTATTTATATTTTGTTACCTTGTTTCTGTGTTCTGTTTATTTACTATGAATGTCATTTGTATCAATTTTTCTTGATGAAGACGTACGTTGAGTTCGTCGAAAAGTTCGATTATTAATATATATTAATACAGAACTATAATCTCAAACTGTTTCATTTTAATTATAATGAGTTCTGAAATTTTTTTACTATATTAAATATAATATTACTAATATTATTTATGTAGTTTTACATAATAATGTTGTATAATTACACGAAATAAATAAATATAAAAGTAAAAAATAAAATTCCAGAATTATTATAAATTTTTTTTGTAATATTTACAGATTTTAAATAAGTTTACAAGAAATTTAAAAATTATAATTAAATACATAATAAAATTAATATGATTGTTATTGTAAATTTATATTTTTTTTTTACAGTGTATACAGTCATTTGCGTAGCAAAAAATGGCCTATGACAATCTCTGTATTTATGATAGATAACTAATCTAAGTAATTCAGAAGGAAAGATTATAGACGTTTTAATAGTTTTTGCGAATGCATTTTATCGAGTGTGCAAGGGCAGTTTACCGCTTCTTGAATCGCCACATGCAAATTTTCTACTAATAAATATTTTGCACAATACTTAATAACATTGATGTTTAGTCAAGTAGTTTATTTTATGATTACCGTATCGATCTATTATTATTCTGTTTAGTTTTTTTTTTTTTTGAATTTAAATTGATTATACAAATCTGTGTGCAAAGAGACAGGCAGAATGATCACTTATTTCAAGGCGCAATATGATAAAAAATAAATGTTTATAATTGTGTAGTTTAAAGCAAATGAACAAATAAAATTCAATAAAAATAGTTCTGTCGTTTGACATGATTCTCCGATGGTGCAATTTGACTAGCAATCAAAAAGGTTTGGATTCAAATTCAATTTTTTTATTAATATACCAAGAAAACTTATCATTTAAATTTAAGAATAAAAAAAAAATAAAAACAGTTGCTTTAACTGAAGTCTTTATTAATGTTTCTAATTACGCCAAAAAATTCTAACAATTTTTAGCAGTCAAGTTTCATTCACACTTGCAGCTTTTTCTCAAATTTAATTTTATATTTTAATCGTAATACTATTGATTCAGAACTGCACTATTTCCTAGCTTGTGAAAACACAATAATAATTTTTTCAAAAACTAATAATTTTAATTTTGGTTGTAATAAAACCAACAACAACTGATAAAACTAAAGTCGTTCATTTGCTTAGTACGTAAGTAGTTTGGTTCAGAAACACTAGCTCTGTGCTGAAACATAATACTATTTTTTAACTCGCTTTATTGTTTGTCTGTTTGTTAATTAATAATATTATAAATATTAAATTCAAAATTAATTAATTAACTTAATTAATTATAATTATAGAATGAAACCAGCACGTAGAAAGAACTAGCGAGAATCGTTTAATAAAAATTGCAACTACAATGAAAAAGAGGACTGGCCCGACATTTGAAATGATAGACAACTACTATAGAAATAGTTTAACGTTTTAATTATGAATTACAAATTGATCAAAACTTTTTTTATTTATGTTAAATAATAATTATATATTTATTACGTATGCGTTTTCGGACAATTAGTTACTCACACCAATGAGTTTTCAAATTATTACTCAAAAGTTTGTCGTAAATAAAATTCTATATATTTCAATCTATTAAACAAAAGAATATAAAGTATCTAATAGTTAAGCATAAAAAATTATTAAATTGACTTTGAGTAATGTCTCCACATTATCTTGTAAAAAACTTCTTGTTATTTGAGACTCGAATTCGTAAAAATAAATTTTTTACGATTGCAAAAGTCATCTAACGTATAATGTTACTATAAATTTGAATAACAATTTTTGAAATCATTACCGTGCTTTTGGAATGAATCAAGAATTATGAACATTATTAGAGACAAGTAAAGAGTAACTGAATAACGTAACTTAGAAGCAAAAGAAAATGAGAGAATTTAAATGTATTTTTTTTCGTGGAATGTACGTAATAAGATCCAAAAGTTTTGAGTCTTTACAGATACTGAAAGTCTATTTTTCGGCTAACCGTTTACAGTAATTTTACAAATACATTTCAGAGCACAAATACTCAAAAATAACAACAGATACATTATTGCGTAAAAATTACTCCTATTATTTATTTATTTTATTTTAATGCAGGCAATGAGTTAAATAAAATTTGGCTTCCATTAATTAAAAATCTATAATTCTTATGATCTAGTTACATAATAGAAGCCAAATTTTATTTAACTCAATGCCTTCTTTTCTTTATAAATCTCTATTGCTTCTCTTATTAATATGCAGCTAATTTTATTACTGTATCTTCAAATTTTACATCATGAAGATATTCTAACGCATGTTTAGCAATAGCAGATTTGTCTGGATGATTTAGACGAATTGGCTTTTTATGTTTTTATTTAATACAATGAATTCTAAAAAATATTTTACTATGTTAAAAATATTCAAGTTTAATCCATCACCGATTTAAATTCAGGTATAATTCCACAGTTTTAATATTTAAATATTTTTTTTTTGAATTAATTCATGGCCAGCTCTGTCTGCAATAGGCAATATTCTTTTATTTTATATATCAGACTGAAAACTTTTGGTACGTACAACGCACCTACCGCGGGCCCAACTCTAATATATTACACACACATTGCAGGTTTCAAATTTCACGCGTTTGGAGGCACAAACTTTGATAATTTATGATGAAAGATCGAATATTCATAGGCCGTTCGGTGAAAACAAAGTTTAAATCATCCAAAAAGTTGAAAGTTTTTTTTCTTCTTCTTCTTTTGCTTCTTCTTCTTTATCGTCGAACAGTTGTGTCACGCTAGGAATGAAACGACGCACGCGGTCCTAGATCTTCGGGCTTCACGTCTTCGCTGTTCCGTCCTTCCACTTGTAACCTTTAACAAACAACTTCTGAATTTTAAACTTACATCTGCTACAGCTTATTTGTTCCGGATTTGTTCGCGAAAACGTCCGCGCATAGTTTGACTTTGGAGTCAAAATGTTTTTACCGCTTCTTAGTTATATAGCCTACATATATATAATGTAAGATTTTTCTTACGTTATCCATATCTGGAGGTACATGCATGAAAGAATCAATAGAACTTTAAAACAAAATTATTATGAACTGAGTAGGTTGTTGTACAAGTTATGATATATATATATATATATATATATATATATATATATATATATATATATATATATATATATATATATATATATATATATATATATATATAACAGAATAACTATTCCTAATTTTAACTGGAGTATCCTGGGCTCAGAATATGAAGATTTAATGCAAATCACTGAGATAAAATGTGGCTCCTTACTGAGCTACAGGATGTTTTATATAAAAATTTAAAAACGATTTTTGCCCAGTACTTTAAAACTATTTGACGTATCCTTATCATACTTGGCAGGAAATGTAGGTACCGTACACCATACTAAATTATGTTAAATAAAAGTTTCTGGCTACTGCCAGTGGCGTACAACAGGGGCAAGTGAGAGGTTGATCCTTCCTAAATTCTACGCCACTGGCGGAATTGTCATTTTAGCACAATTTTTCGATTCTCCAATACTTGCTGTGTAAAAAACATACTCTTCCTTTGTTAAAGTCACGATAAAGTCACTGTTTTTCGAGATATTTAAAGTTAAACATAAGCTGCACTCTTGGGATTTTTTCAAAATTTGCTCAATAAAATCTGAAAAAATTCAGTAAAATAGAGAAAAAAATTAGCTACATAACTAAGTAACTTTTTTCTCTAACTCATTCTGATTTGGCTGTAAAAATTATTGAAAATAAAAAAAATAAAATGCAAAAAATTTTAATTTTCAATAATTTTGATGCATGCCGCGTGATGCATGCCGCATGATGAATGATGCATGCATGATGCATGCACGATGCATGCATGATGCATGCATGCATAATGCATGCACGATGCATGCATAATGCATGCACGATGCATGCATAATGCATGCACGATGCATGCACGTGCATGCATTATGCATGCACGTGCATGCATCGTGCATGCATCGTGCATGCATCGTGCATGCATCGTGCATGCATTATGCATGCATCGTGCATGCATTATGCATGCATCGTGCATGCATTATGCATGCATCGTGCATGCATTATGCATGCATCGTGCATGCATTATGCATGCATCGTGCATGCATTATGCATGCACGATGCATGCATAATGCATGCACGATGCATGCACGATGCATGCACGATGCATGCACGATGCATGCACGATGCATGCACGATGCATGCATTATGCATGCATCGTGCATGCATTATGCATGCACGTGCATGCATAATGCATGCACGATGCATGCACGATGCATGCACGATGCATGCATTATGCATGCATCGTGCATGCATTATGCATGCATCGTGCATGCATTATGCATGCATCGTGCATGCATAATGCATGCATCGTGCATGCATCGTGCATGCATCGTGCATGCATCGTGCATGCATCGTGCATGCATCGTGCATGCATCGTGCATGCATCGTGCATGCATTATGCATGCATCGTGCATGCATTATGCATGCATCGTGCATGCATTATGCATGCATCGTGCATGCATTATGCATGCATCGTGCATGCATTATGCATGCACGTGCATGCATTATGCATGCACGTGCATGCATTATGCATGCACGATGCATGCATAATGCATGCACGATGCATGCACGATGCATGCACGATGCATGCACGATGCATGCACGATGCATGCACGATGCATGCACGATGCATGCACGATGCATGCATTATGCATGCATCGTGCATGCATTATGCATGCACGTGCATGCATTATCTCACACATTTTATCTCAGTGATTTGCATTAAATCTTCATATTCTGAGCCCAGGATACTCCAGTTAAAATTAGGAATAGTTATTCTGTTACACCCTGTATATATATATATATATACCGGGTGTCTCATTTTAAATTATATCCAAAAAATGTTCCGAATCAAAAGTTTAATGGTTAAGATGGGGACATCCAATTCTGTCAAAGTTATGCCCCCCGTACCCCATGGAGGCAAAACAAGAAGGCAATTTTGACATTTTAAATACAATTGCAGATTTAGATAAACGATAAAAAATATACAACATGCTCTATTTTCCTATTCAAGTTTCATACTAGATCCATTTTTGTTTAAATGTATTTTTCAGTATCTGTCAAATTAAGTACTTTATATTTTTAAGTTGGCGTACTGGCAATACATCAGAAAAAATCGAAGAAACTTGATAATACACGGAAAAAGTATGAAAATTGAACAAAACTTGAACGAAAATTGAACTAAAAATCTAGTATGAATCTAGACAAAAAAAGTATAATGTAATTCAATCTTTATAGGAGGGTTACCTGTACTTACCTTCTACATAGGCAATATAGTAATATAATATCAATATGTCGATACGCTTGAAGAAAAAAATATTTATTCAACTGTTAACACAATTATTTTGTGCGCAAAATGTATGTTAGCTTTTACCACTGATGCGATCATAGCATACATTTTAAAACGTGCCTATTATTCAAAAAATTAAATACATATCGAATGTTTTGTGCGCTTGTTTTTTTATTGTTTATTTACCAGTTGTGCGATGAATTTTACCGGGCTGTTTATTTTTATCTTGTTCAAATAAAATTTATTTTTGTTATTATTAATTTTTTATTCGATTCGCCGTACAATCTAAAACAAAATTATGTAATTTTACCTAAAAAACATGAGACACTATAATGCTCAGTATTTCTAGGTATAATTACTCAACTGCTGTACATGATCGTTTAAAAATACATAATATCAGAACTGTTACAAATATTTGTAATATGATATTACCAACGGAATGGAATAGTACATATGTATGTAATATTATAGTTTTTCAGTAAATTTGTTGTCAGGAATTTTCCATAAATAGGTAAAAATAGGGCTACCAACTTAGACACTGTTATCACCGTATTCTATGTGTAAAAAAAATTTTTTTTTGCTGATTTTTCCGTCACCAGTTTGCAACTGTGCAATACAATCATCATAATACTGATTTTTTGGACATATTTCTAAAAATAATTTTTTTACTAATAATTTTCAGTTAGTTGTGACTTTAAATGAAGTAAAAATTTTATATATGTTAGCTCAAAATCACTTTAATAGCAAATAAGTTAAAAAAATGACTGTTTTTTTGGAAATATATGATTTTTTTTAAACTTATCATTGACGCTAAAATAGGTGCTAAATATATGTTGTAATAAATGTGTATATTGCCCGCATTACAAGCATGTTACTCAAGTTGCAGATTTAATTAAATTTGAATTAATATATTATTATGTATATTTATAAATTATATTATATTTGGATTAATAAAATAATAATTAGATCGATATTTATTGAATGTATTGGAAATCGAATTTGTATGCAAATATTATTTCCATTCTTTTATAAAGATAAAGTTAAGATCAATCATTGTGCATTTAAATAAAATTTTGGCTTCCATCAAATTACCAGATCTAACTTTCGTAACTAGATCATATATTGTATATATGTAAATTTTTTTTAAATAACCATTATAAGTATCTATAGTTTTTTTTTTATATATGCAATTTTTAATTTATTAAAAACAGACAAAAGTTTCTATAGTATTTATAGGAACTTATAGAATAATATAAAATACACCAGCAAAAAAACGATAAATTTTATGATCCTAGTTACTTATTTTTGTTACCGTCCTAGTAAACTATGTTCTATGTTCTATTTACGTGTTAAATGTTATTTGTATCATTTCTTTCTTGATGAAGACATGTACGTTCAGTGTACGTTCGATTATTTAATAAATATTAATACAGTACTACCAATTTAAAGCCGCGTTTTATATTAATTATAATAAGTTTTAAAAGAATTTGTACACATTTTATGTTAATTCCAAAAAAATGTTTTAATTTCAGTTCGGAGTAATTTTGCGATGGTGATGTCCAAAAGAGAACATCGGAGTGGGTCCTTCAGGTATGACAGTAGCGCAATTGGTAATTGTAGTACACGAAGATTTGAAATCGGAGACAATGCAATATCCCAATCTGCCCCCCTTTCCACGATTTTTGATTTCCAAAAATATTACATTGCACATTTCGACTTTCGGAGCTGAGATGAGGAGAAGCAAGCCACATAGCCGACAAAAGTAAACTAATTATATTAAAACGATTGAAGAAATCCCAAGGATTTTATTCGTATCCCCCTGTAAAAGAACGTGTCCGAAGCAAAAAGTGCCTTCTTCCGGGTTGTGGAGGGCACAGGAGGAGCTAATGAAGAAATATAGAAGAGGTTTTTTTTCTACAAGAAGCTGAAAAGGACAGCTTAAAAGGACATAGGTAAGAAATGTGCCATGGTTTATTATTATAATAATTTTTATTTATCAATACACGTTAATCGTTATTCAATTATTAATTAATTATCGATTATTGTTTCTGATTATTTTCTCTTTGTTAAATAAATTTTTCAGTTATACTAACGCGTTTCGAGGCTTACGCTATCAATAAACATGTTTTGAAATACTTAAATAGAGTTACGATTAATTTTAATATTATTTAAATTCCCATGTGTCTTGTTAGACATTGTCTTTAACAATGCAATGACCACAGTTTCAATTTTGTGTTCCGCTTTTATACTATTCCCTGGAACATGCTTGATTCTGATTGTCTGTTCTTGTAACAATGCAAACCAGCCACGAAACAGTATAAAAGCGAGACGCAAAATCGAAACACGTCATTGTTAAAAAGAACAACGCACGAGCAAGATCTAATATTTCTTTGACATTAATATTAAAGAGTTATTAATTATAATACAAAATAATTATAAACTACATATTTATAATGTTTTATAACTTATCACACAAGAATTTTTTCTTTTAGTTTTTTTACTAATAACTATTCGAAATTTTTCTATTTCATTCTATTTTCTTTTAAATTAAAATCTATCGTCGGCCCTTTCTTACGACAAATTATAATTTATTTTTTACTACTTTGACTGCAAGGAAAAAGTAGTATAGCGTTTGGTACGGTGTCTGTAACATTTTCAAAAAAAAAAAAAAATTGTATAGAAATCCTTCATATAGCCTGTAGATGACGAATCTGAACTTAGTTTATGTGGGTGTATGGATGTGCGTCGTCAGCTCGCTCGCTCGCTCGCTCGGTCGTAAGTCAAAATTTTGTGGGCGCAACTCCTCCTAGACGGTTCAACCGATTTTAATGAAATTTTCAGGATAAATTTGTCTAGTGCCCAAGATGGTCATGTGATTTTGATTTTTCCAGTGATGCCAACTTTCCGAGAAAAAAATTACTAAAGTTTTTAAAAATTCATATTCGCTACGTTATTTATCCGATTTTGATCAAATTTTCAGAAAAGATTTCCCTAATGCTCCCATTAATTACATAATTTTATTAATATTCAGTGTTGCCAACTTTCCGAGAAAAAAATTACTAAAGTTTTAAAATTTTTATTATGGCCATGTTATTCAACCGATTTTACTCAAATTTTCACAAAAGATTCTCCTAGTATTCATATAGTTTATGTAATTTTAACAAAATACAGTGTTGCCAACTTTCCGAGAAAAAAATTAGTAAAATTTTTAAAAATTTATTTTGACCATTTTATTTAACCGATTTTAATCAAATTTTCATAAAAGTTTTTCCTAGTGCCTAAATAAATTATGCAATTTTAACAAAATACAGTGTTGCCAACTTATCGAGAAAAAAAATCACAAAATTTTTAAAAAACTCATTGTGGCTACATTATTTATTCGATTTTGATCAAATTTTCAGAAAAGTATGTCCTAGTGCCCACATAAATTATAATATTATTAAAATACAGTGTTGCCAACTTTCCGAGAAATGTCAAAGTAGTCTATATATGGGTTTACCCATATACTTCTAATCTTGTTTAAACTAAGTACTGAACTTTATACTTTCATTTCTTTCATTTACAGAGCTCATGAAGAAAGAATAGATGTCCATGAGTGATAGGGGTGTCTGGGCACAATGCCGACTGGACACAACGCCGTCCGGGGCGGCACAAACTTATCACTTCACCTGGATTAATGAAATATTTGCAATAAATATTGAATGATAAGGTGAGATAATTAAATTAATTAATTTGCATTTTTTAAGTAAATATTTATTTAGTTATAGAGAGAATATTTAATGTGGAAATTTTTCTTTTTTGTTACAGAAATTTGAGATGCGGGAGATGAAGAAATAATGAAGAGAGAAGAAATTTGATTGGAGAAAAATGTTAACCGGAGGGAATTAGTAATTAAATGCTTATAAAGTGTTTGTACGTCGCGATATTAGATATTAGTTAATCATATTATTAAGTTAATTAAGTGTGTTTTGATAATTTAATCACATAGTTAACAATGTGATTAAGTTAGTAAATTTGTATTTTTATTTTTATGAAATTTTTACGTTTTAATTATGTAATTATTAAAGTGTGTTTTGATAAACTAAGTACATAGTTAAACAGACACTTAAGTTAACAAGATAATTACGTGTGCTTTGATAACTTAATCGTATAATTAACCATGTGATTAAGTTACTAAATTTGTATTTTTATATTGCTTATTTTATCAGAAATTTTTATTCACTTTTTTAATGTTTTTATTGTTTAAGCAATGTTTTAACAATTTAATAACATAGTTAATCACATGATTAAGTTAACAAGATAATAAGTATATTTTTTACAATTTAATCGTATAGTTAATCATGTGATTAAGTTACTAAATTTGTAATTTTATCAAGAATTTTAATTTACTTTTTTATTTTTTTATTTCTTTAATCAATGTTTCAACATTTTATTAACTTAGTTAAACAAGTTAACATGTGTGTTTTGACAACTTATTCACATAGTTAAACATGCGATTAAGTTACTAAATTTGTATTTTTATCAGAAATTTTAATTCACTTTTTTGCGTTTTAATTATTTAATTACTAAACTGTGTTTTGATAATCTAATCACATAGTTAAACACATGATTAAGGTAATAAAATAATTAAATTTGTTTTCCGAACTTAATTACGTGGTTAATCATGTGATTAACTTACTAAATTTTGTATTTTTATATTTTTACGAAATTTTTACATTTTAATTATTTAAATTATTAAACTGTGTTTTGACAATCTAATAACATAGTTAATCACATGATTAAGTTAACAAGGTAATTAAGTGTGCTTTGCTAACTTAATCACATAGTTAACAATACTTATTTTTTTGATAATAAATGTATTTTTTTCTATTTTTCAATAAAGTCCTTAAACAAATATCTGTGTATATTTTTGATTTTTCCCCAGTACTCCAAATATTAAAAAAATAACAGCGCGTCCATTAAATTTAAGTAAATCTTTCAAAATTGTCAAAATTCTTGTCAAATTTGTTTATATTCTTTAAAAAATTGTTAGAAAACCAAATTTGTTATAAATTAAAACTCCTAAATAAAGCACAAAAAAATGCAGTAACCCCTTGTATCAGGCAACCAGTTTTACATCAAGCATTTTTTTAACGAAATTTTATTAGAAAAACAGGAAAAAAATTGAGATTTTTCTTATATTTTTATAAAAGTTTTGGGGGGTTGGCTTAATTAATAAGGGGGTGCCGTAGGGGGTTGATTTTTGGATATGTTGTAGTACGTACCTGGTTTATCGGAGGTTCGTAAGGGGACGGCAAATTTTGTTATTTTTGCGAAATTCCCAGCCGTTTTCGAGATATTTGCGAATAAAAATTTTTTGAAAAACAATAATTAATAGCCGAGACCTCGTAAAAATGTATCAAAATGTATCAATGCATCAAAATATATCACTTGCTTATTGACAACCAGTTTAACATCAGTGCATTGCGGGAATGTATAAGCTAAGGGGTATTAACAAAATTGTATCAGGAAAGCGTAAAATGCAAGATTTGTATCAGGAAAGCGTAAATTGAATCAAGAAAACAATTGATATTTTTTCTATATTTTTATCACAGTTTTGAGGGTTGGCTTAATTAATAGGGGGGTGTCGTAGGGGGTTGATTTTTGGATATGTTGTAGTACGTACCTGGTTTATGTAGCTGTTCGTAAGGGGACGGCAAATTTTTGTTATTTTTGCGAAATTCCCAGCCGTTTTCGAGATAATTGCGATTAAAGATTTTAACTAATTTTAAGGGATGAAATTGGGAAAAACATAAATACAATACAGCATCTGTTTTTAACGAACTTTATTCAACAATAAGAAAACATACATTTCACCAAAATTTCAATTTCAAATATTTTCATCAGTTTTGTTGGGGGCTTGACTTAATTAATAAGGGGGTGTCGTAGGGGGTTGATTTTTGAATATGTTGTAGTACGTACCTGGTTTATCGTGTATTTGTAAGGGGACGGCAAATTTTGTTATTTTTGCGAAGTTCCCAGCCGTTTTCGAGATATTCGCGAATAAAGATTTTTTGCAAACATTAATAAAAATGTATCAAGCATCTGTTTTTAACGAACTTTATTTATTCAACAATAAGAAAAAATACATTTCACCAAAATTTCATTTTCAATATTTTCATCAGTTTTGTTGGGGGCTTGACTTAATTAATAAGGAGGTATCCTAGGAGGTTGATTTTTGCATATGTTGTAGTACGTACCTGGTTTATCTAACAGTTCGTAAGGGGACGGCAAATTTTTGTTATTTTTGCGAAATTCCCAGCCGTTTTCGAGATAATTGCGATTAAAGATTTTAACTAATTTTAAGGGATGAAATTGGGAAAAACATAAATACAACACAGCATCTGTTTTTAACGAACTTTATTCAACAATAAGAAAACATACATTTCACCAAAATTTCAATTTCAATATTTTCATCAGTTTTGTTGGGGGCTTGACTTAATTAATAAGGGGGTGTCGTAGGGGGTTGATTTTTGGATATGTTGTAGTACGTACCTGGTTTATCGATGGTTCGTAAGGGGACGGCAAATTTTGTTATTTTTGCGAAATTCCCAGCCGTTTTCGAGATATTCGCGAATAAAGATTTGTTTTGCAAACATTAATAATTAATAGCAGAGGCCTCGTAAAAATGTATCAAAATGTATCAATGTATCAAAATGTATTAATGCATCAAAATATATCACTTGCTTATTGGCAACCAGTTTAACATCAGTGCATTGCGGGAATGTATAAGCTAAGGGGTATTAACAAAATTGTATCAGGAAAGCGTAAAATGCAAGATTTGTATCAGGAAAGCGTAAAATGCAAGATTTGTATCAGGAACAGAGGCGTAACTAAGGTTTTAGCGCTCTTGGCAAATACATAGCTTGGCGCCCTTTTGTTTTGCAAAAAAAGTCAGTATAAATTTTTCTCAAAAATAATAAAAATATAATTAATAGGGAAGAAATTTTTTCCAGTGTTCATGTCAAATTTCTAATTATAATTTTTTATTCCTATAAAAACAATACAATATAATTAGTATATTAGTTATTTATATTAGTGCATAAGCAGAATAATAACTTTAAATTTAACTTTCCTTGCCTTATTATTAGCAAATTTTTTATGATGCTATCAAAATTTAAAGTTTTTGTAAACTCTCGTTCAATTGAGAGAAGTGCTAGCGAAGATGTACGTTCTTGTCTAGATGTAGATCTTAAATAATTTTTGATTATTTTCAATTTGCTAACACTTTTTTCACCTGCAGCTCCTGTTATTGGCATTATAAGAAATATTCTTAATTTTTTTTCTATATTTGGGTATGATTCTTGTAATTCCCATTTTCCCAATGTATTTAATAATTGTAGATGGCATACCTCACGAACATATTTGTCTATTAATATGGCAGCAATTTAGTGTTTAAAATATTTTACTTCAATTTTTAATTGATCCTCATTAATATCCGAATATTTCTTACATAACAATTCAAATTGTTCTTCGATCATATCTTGAAATGCTTCTGCTGTTAAGAAATTACATTTTTGAGAAAAAAAATCTTTTTGTTTGTATTTTAGGAAAGTTGTACAGTTTAAAAATTAATATATATTTTGAAAATAATTCTAATAAATGTTAGTTTACGAATTATTTATAATATATCTTAAAAGATTCTGGCGCCCTTTGATTGTTGCGCCCTGGGCAACTGCCCAAATGCCAACGCCTAGTTACGCCACTGATCAGGAAAGCGAGAAATGAAACATTTTAACGAAATTGGATCAAGAAAACAAAAATAAAATTGAGATTTTTCTATATTTTTATCACAGTTTTGGGGGAAGACTTAATTAATAAGTGGTTGTCGTAGAGGGTTGATTTTTGGATATGTTGTAGTACGTACCTGGTTTATCTACGGATTGGTAAGGGGGACGGCAAATTTTGTTATTTTTTGCGAAATTCCCAGCCGTTTTCGAGATATTCGCGAATAAAGATTTTTTGCAAACATTAATAAAAATGTATCAAGCATCTGTTTTTAACGAACTTTATTTATTCAACAATAAGAAAAAATACATTTCACCAAAATTTCAATTTCAATATTTTCATCAGTTTTGTTGGGGGCTTGACTTAATTAATAAGGGGGTATCCTAGGGGGTTGATTTTTGGATATGTTGTAGTACGTACCTGGTTTATCTAACGGTTCGTAAGGGGACGGCAAATTTTTGTTATTTTTGCGAAATTCCCAGCAGTTTTCGAGATAATTGCGATTAAAGATTTTAACTAATTTTAAGGGATGAAATTGGGAAAAACATAAATACAACACAGCATCTGTTTTTAACGAACTTTATTCAACAATA